>JAPCYP010000001.1:17092500-21892500 GCA_035048595.1 Echinosophora koreensis
CGGCCTCATCTACCTGCTTCTTAAGACCGGCTACTTGAGAAGCCACCCTTTCCTTATCCTCATTGGCCTCTACTAGTTCGGCACGCACCCTAGCCAGCTCGCCTTTCAGATTGTCCACTTGAGCAAACTCGGTCTTCATCCGCTCCACCTTGCTCTTGTTCTCTGCAAAGTCTTGCAAGAGGATTTGAGCAGTGACGATGGTTCGAAGGCACATTACTTGTATTCCTTCAACTTCTTCCTACAGGTTGTACTTCTTTAACAATTTCATATCAGTTCCTTTCATGAAGTCGGGCTTCAAAGCGGAGGAAGGCCTGAAATTCTTACCAAAGACAACCGAGGAACCAGGCTGAGCTGCGGCATTATACCACTTGGTCGGAGACGGGGTAGGGGAAGACTTGCAGCTATCCCGAAAACAGGAGGAGGAGAGGAGGAATCTATGTCAACCAACACAACAAGATGTTTGGAGGGAGATTTAACGGGGGAGACATGGGAATAGCAGCGATGACTTTCTCTTTTGGATCCCCGGCAAAATCAGAAGAATCCGAGCCCTTTTCCTTCTTCAAAGAGAAAAAGTCAAACATCCCCATGGCTCCTGAAAACAGAAACAATGAATTAGATCATGTTAAAAGATTACAAGTTGAAGATGCATGACGATGAATACTCACTTTTAAGGTCGGCTTGAAGGGTAGGAGGGAGCGAGGAACCTAGAAGGTCTTTACAGGTGAGAGGTCAGGATAACTTATTCAGCTTTTTGATGCTTGTCCTCTCATCCTCAATCAAGACCCCATCATACCAACTCGCAAACTTTATGGGGTGCCTCGTCCAGTAAAAGGGAAGCGGAGCCTCCCTTGCTGGTAAAAAAGTAAATAAGAAAACCCTCGGCTGGCCTCACTTTAAAGAACTCTCCTTTGAAATACTTATAGGAAGACTTGTAGGCACCGATGATGTCTTGGTTGTTAAGCCCACTTAAGGAAATTCAGCTGATCAGGTCCCCAAAACGGATCTAGTAATAGTAGAGGAAAATTGGGGTAGAGGGAGTGATATTCATCCTAGTACAGAGGACTTGAAAAGCCTTCATGAAAGCACAACTATTCGGGTGAAGTTGGGTGGGGACGACATTGATGGCAATAAGGACAGCCCTCTCAAAATTGTTGAAGGGGGGGGAAAGGCCTAGAGTATCAAAAAATGTTTTATATACAAAGGTAAAAGGGGGTTGATGTGCCGTAGCAGCCAGAAAGGCGTGGTCAGTATCAGAACACGGTTCAACTATAAACTTGTTTGCATACTGCGGACAAAAGAGGGAAACTGAATTGAGTTCCGCTATTGATTCGGGAGTCCGATACTTGGACTAATAGGTCCCTACCTCGCCCTTAACCCACCAATACCTAGGTTAAGTAATGGGAGGATGTGGGTCTTGTTCAACCCTAGTCGCCTTCTTACGGCGGCGTTTGGGTGGGGAGGATTCGAAGTCACCGCATCCTCCACCGCTACCGCCTGACCATTGTGAATGAAGCCTGAAGAAACTTCGAGTTCTGCAGAAGTAATAGAATGGTTTGGAGGGGAAGCATCTTCTCCAATCTCGTGAATTTCAGGCTCTATGGCAACCTTTTGGGAAGAAGACTCTTGGGAAGAAGATGAAGGACTCATGAGGAACAATACGAATGTGAAGATGCAAGGGAAATTTCTAAGTGAAGAGGGGCGCACCTGAGAAGCGAATGAAGGAGAAGGAAAAGAATCCAGAAAGTAGCAGGAAGGAGAAACATGAGAGTAAATGAAGGAGACATAGGAACGGTGATCCTTGATGAATTGAGAGGGCATTATTTATAAGAATAATGACCCCAATTGGTGAAGAGACGCATTCTTAATGAGGATTAATAGAAAGGTGGTGTCCTTTCACTTTCAAAAAATATGAAAGCGTATGCAATACGAAATGAAGAATTAGGGGTCGCGCCTCTTGGTTTTCCCAGTTAATATTAATTCGAAATTATGTCTTGTCACATGAGGAAGTTAGTGGGGCAGGTGGCCTTGGGGAGAAGTGTCTTGGGAAGGAAAACTGGCGTAAACCTCATCATGACTTCAACAGGCTATGATCACCATAGCTTAGAAGCCCAAAGCTTTGAACCTTGGGCAACGACATAGATACACTCCAAAAACAAGAAGCATCCTCGGTCTAGAAAGCTTATCGTTGAGAAAGCTTTTTCACTTAAGTCAGTTTAGAGCTTGGGGGCTTATGTGATATATGATCGAATCATTGACGTTACTTCCGCGGTATAAACAAATCTCCCAGGTAGATATAGGATAGAACCGAGTACTAAATTGGCCGCTTCTTGAATGAACCTCGAAGTTACCTGATATTCCCTTGGTAGGGAGTGCCAAGCTATTACCTGGTCGAATTAGACTCGACTGGGCCAAGAAGAGATGGTGAGCCTCACAAGCCCGTCGGTTATGACAGGAACTCGTGAATTTGTTCATATCCCTGTAAATTGTAACCACGGGGAATTAATGATAGCAACACATGACATCCTGATGCTCATAAATGTAGAGGAACCATGACGGATCCCCCGCCTCAAACATTAGCCCATTAAATGAGAATAGTCACCCATAATAATGAGCCTTGATTACCAAAATCATGGGGGAGAATAGACTCGCATATGAAACATGTGAGGGAATGATGTAACGGTAACATACACCAACACTATGGAACAATTGACACAGAACTACGTCTCAACATTGATTCCAACAAGGATACATAGGAGCAAAACTTTGGTTCTGTCAACCTGAATATACTAAAACCTTCATTTGAGAGAAAATACCCGACAGAGAATTGAGTGATCTCATTTTAGTCCTTGATATCTCGGTCCTGAGATTTTGGACAGAACGACACTTATCTTTAAAAGCTTAGCTAGAAACGAGAAACATTAAGCTTGACATAGGCGCCAAATTATCATTGTAGGTGATCATCCTTCATCTGTTTGCATAATAATAATAATAATAATAATAATAATAATAATAATAATAATAATAATAATAATAATAATAATAATAATAATGAAAACACATGGATTTTGTGACTACTCTGATCTGTATCAGCATCCTAGTTCAACGTCTATCAAAGCATCAACCCAATCTAGAAATCACTCATCTAAGGAAGGATTCTAACAAATCCGGACAGACACTCCCTAAACTTATAGAATAATGTGCAATAAACAAGAGCCTTACTACTTTACCTATCAGACACGAGATTCTCGACCTTATCTCCCATAACTGCCCTGGTTATATCTTAAGACACTTCTCCATAAAAGCTTAGTTAGAAATGAGAAACATTCAAATTACATTGACGTAGGCGTCAAACTATCATTGTAGTGGGTCATCCTTCCTCCGTTTACATAGTAATAATAATATAATAAAATATTATATATGAAATAATAATGATGATGATGGTGATGATGATGATGATGAAAAATTGTGGATTTGTAACTTCTAATTTGGATGAGTATTTAAGTCCAAGGTCCAACAGAACATCGGCCCTAGCTAAAAAACCAACCTAAGACAGAGTTTTAATAAAATACTGACTTGCCTCCACTCAACCTGTAGAATAATGTGCAATAAATAGGAATCTTTACCTATCAGGCACAAGATTTTCAATCTTATCTCCCATAACCGCCCTGGTTATCTCTCTTAAGTCACTTCTCCATAAAAGGATAGCTAGAAACGAGAAACCTTCAACTTATATTGACACAGGCGTCAAATTATCATTGGAGGTCATTCTTACTCCGTTTACAGTTAGACAAGTGTCAAGCAAGAAGGAAGGGAGCATCGAGCGAGTATCAATTGAGGATATTTCAAGTAAGGTATTAACTTTGAATAGAAGTCATATAGAGCAAAAAGAATGAAGAAAAAACATAATTTGCTCACCCTTAAAAATTTATATTTTTTTGCCTATATACATCATATAGTTTGTAATTGACTTGAAATTTGACAACTTTTATTATATTTGCCTGTATTTAATGATATTATTAATTAATTTTCAAAACAATTTTAAAACAATGATAATAAAAGAGGAGGGATCAAATTACACCCCTCTAAATTTACACCTCTTACAATCGTTATTAACCATTGATCATATTTAAATCTAGTGGCTCTAATATATATTCATAATTTGTAAGTCACATGATATCTTTTCACTCCACATCTGCTTTCTCTATCTCATGTGCAATGACATAGGAGTTTTTCAGAGACGATATTTGTGTTCCTCAACCCATTGAGGAGAATTGCAATCCCCACCTAAAAAGGGCAATACTTTTCTTGCAAGATCCAGCCATGGTGACGATAGGATGGTAGGGTTTGACTTTGGGGTTGGGAAGGGGCGGCGGATACCAACGGAGAGTTGGGAAGAGAGTGAGGTTGAGGTTACTGCCATAAATTGTATTAAGAACAAAGAATTGGTGGGGGAGGGTATGCAGGTTGAGGTATCAGTAAATGGTGTAGATTGGGCCTTTGCAAGAGGTCCCCGTAATCATCAAAGTGGATAACTTGCAAATTGCAGACCAAGTGAAATAAAATGCTGACCCATAGAGAGATTGCATTCAAAGCTGTTAATCATAAGTGAACAAGGAATATTTTAAAATCGAAAGAAAGGTTTCTAAAGGGATGAGGAAATGTCCAGAGAGAAAAGGCACTGAAGGTAATTGAGGGAAAGCAAATATGGACTTTGAAAGATCATGTGACTTACTAATATATTAGAGCCATTGAATCTAAATATGATCAATGGTTAATAGTGAGTGTAAGAGGTGTCAATTTAGAGGGTGTAATTTGATCGCTCCTCATAATAAAAATAACAAATTATGTTATTACTGATCCTTTGCATTTAACGTAATTAATAATTAATTATTGAGAAAATTTCAATAGCATAGAATAATATACATTTATATGTAATATTATTATTTACACTTTTTTTTTAAGCAAAGATAGAGTGCTAAGCATCGCTATGAAATTAGACATCCTAGCTAGGCTGACACCCCTAATTCCAACAATCATCTGCAGCACCCTAAAATTTTATTAAAAAAAGAAAAAAGAAAAGTACAAAGCATTGGGGGATTATACCAAAACCCATGAGCTAACAAAACCTATATGAAGGCATAAAGAACCTATTCCTATTAAACTCTTCTAAAATAAAGCTTGGAATTAAGTCCCACCAAGAAAAACAGTGATGACTTAAACCATAGTTTGCTAAACCATCAGCACAAGAATTTCCCTCCCTATATGCATGAGAGACCATAAACCTCATATTCCTAGATAAAACAATACAATTTCTCCATCTAGCTATCAAATGCCAAGGAACAACTTCATCTTTATGGAAAGCCTGGACAACGAGCTTTGAATCAGTTTCCAACCAAATACTAAGCCATCCCTTGGAGGAAGCAATTTCAATGGCAGACATTGCTCCACACAGCTCTGCTTCAACCGAATTTGCACATCCAATTAACTCTGAGAAGCAACCAAGAATTGCTCCTCTGCTGTCCCTAAAAATAGCTCCACAAGCTGCAGCTCCTTGACTTCCCAATGCTGCTCCATCGCAATTACACTTGAACCAGCTACAAAGGTGTGGCTGCCATGTGACCTTAGGAGCCTTTGGAGCATGAATCAGAACCTTGAAATGCTTTACAATGCTGAATTCCTCCATTGAAGAGTACATCGATCCTCTTGAAAGGTTACCTGAAATATTTATAGCAGAAAAAACTAGGGAGATCACAGTAGACTCAGGAACAGATCTATTGTTAAATCTAGCTTGGTTTCAAGCAAATCAAATGAACCAAAAGATGTGTATAATAGCAGATTTCACTATATCTAACACTTGAGAACTCCAAGCATAATTAAAAATTGAAAGAATGGAATTAAAAGAGGTTAAGTCAACTTTCACCTTTGTAATTATAGCAAACCAATCCCAAATCCTTAAAGCAAACCTGCATCTAAGGAATAAGTGGGAGGATGATTCTTCATCAGCTCCACAAAGACTGCAAGCAGAGACAGTTATACAGCCCCTTCTCTTCAAGTTTTCATCTATATATAGTTTATTATGCAATAATCTCCTGTTGTGACAGTTGGCCTCAAGAATCAGGAAATTATCTGATAATGAAAGAAAATGCAGAAACTATAATAGTTGTATGACCAAATAGGATTATGAAATGTAACAAGAAAGTAAATCAAACAAAGAAGAGATTAAGGAAGAGATAACACCAAGAAATTGTTAACGAGGTTCGGAGAGATCCTCCTACGTCCCCGGGACAGAATCCGACTGAGAAATCCACTATGAAATTGATATTACAGCTTTAAGAGATCACCACCCAAGTTGATCTTCACTCACAGCAACCTCTCACACCTATCACTACCACTTGGGTACAATTCACAGCTTTCTCACACACTAAGCTTTCACAATGTTATCAAAGTTCTCACTGAATGCCTCTATGCTACTCTACTCGAGATAATGGCTTTATATATTAACCTACAACAGTGATCCTATAACAGAAAGTTAGTTACATTGATTCCCCCCAAATCCTAACTAACTAACTAACTACCACTTGAGTGAGTGAGCTGCTATAAAAGATTGGGCCTGAGCTGATCAGAACTGGGCCGAGCCTTATGTACCATAATGCAACAAATCTCCACCTTGGTACATACATGCTTGGCTACATGGATTTCTCAGATACAGATTCCTTTTGTCCAAAGATATCTTCTAGGCATACTTGATTTGTAGCAGATCCAAACAGTGTTTGAATTTGCTTATGTTGACTGGCTTGGTAAGCATATCTGCAGGGTTGTTACTGGTATGCACTTTCATCACTTCAACTTCCCCCTTTTCAACTATGTCTCTAATGAAATGCATCCTTATATCTATATGCTTAGTTCTTTCATGATACATCTGATTCTTACACAGATGAATTGCTGATTGACTATCACAATGAACACATATAGTTTCCTGACTTAACCCCAATTCCCTGACTAGACCTTGTATCCATAGAGCTTCCTTTATAGCTTCTGTTAGAGCCACATATTCTGCTTCTGTGGTTGAGAGAGCTACTATGTGTTGTAGAGATGCCTTCCAGCTGATAGTGTTTCCAAACAAGGTGAACACATAACCTGAAAGTGATCTTCTTTTGTCTAAGTCTCCTGCATAGTCTGAGTCCACAAAACCTTGGACTTGCTGAATTGAGTCCTTGCCTCTGCTGTACACTAAACCAGTATTCTGTGTGCCTCTAAGATACCTTATCACCCACTTGACAGCTTGCCAGTGTTCTCTTCCTGGATTTCCCATGAACCTGCTAGTTACACTTACAGCATGGGAGATATCAGGTCTGGTACATACCATTGCATACATTATACTGCCAATGGCATTTGCATAGGGAACCTTCATCATGGCTTCCTTATCTTCTGTTTCCTTTGGAGATTGTGCTGATGAGAGCCTAAAATGTGCTGCCAAAGGAATACTTGTAGGCTTTGCATCAGTTATGTTGAACTTCTCCACAACTTAACTGAGATAGCCTCTCTGAGAGATGATCAGTTCACCTTTGTCCCTTCTTCTGATTATCTCAATTCCCAGGATTTTCTTGGCTGCTCCTAGATCTTTCATCTCAAATTCCTTCTTGAGTTGTTCCTTTAGCAAGTTGATCTGTGACTTATCCTTACAAGCCAGTAGCATATCATCAACATATAACAAGAGATATATATAGGTACTATTTGATAAAGGTTTAAAGTAAACACAACAATCAAAACTACTCCTAATATATTTCTGTTTTTGCATAAAGGAATCAAACCTCAAATACCATTGTCTAGGTGATTGCTTTAGACCATAGAGGGATTTCTTCAAGTGACATACCCAATTTTACTTTCCTTTAACTTCAAAACCACTTGGTTGCTGCATTAGAATAGTCTCTTCTAATTCACCATGTAGGAAGGCTGTTTTGACATCCATTTGTTCCAATTCCATGTCATAGTGAGCCACCATTGAAAGGAGAATTCGAATTGAGGAATGTTTAACCACTGGAGAAAAGATTTCATTGAAATCTACTCCCTCCTTTTGTGAGAAGCCTTTTGCAACAAGCCTGGCTTTGTACCTAGGTGCTTCAACTCTAGGAATTCCATCTTTCCTTTTGAAAATCCACTTGCTTCCCACTATCTTTGTATCTTTAGGTTTTGGAACCAGGGTCCAGGTTTTGTTTTTCTCAAGAGAACTGAGTTCTTCTGTCATAGCTAGTAACCACTTCTGACTGTCTTTGCCTTTCATAGCTTCTGTATAGGATCTAGGTTCATCATTGCTGCCTTCCTCAGCAACTTGCAGGGCATAACTAATCATGTCTGCATAGCCATATCTTTGAGGTGCTCGAATGTTCCTTCTGACCCTATCTCTGATGAGATTATAGTCCTGAGATGCTGTTTGATCTCCATTTGTTGAGTCATCATCCACTGCTTGATCAGTTTCAGCAGACTAATCATTTGAAGACTGAGTGTCTTTGTCTCTTGTTGGCTCCACCTCAAGTTCAAACCTTTCCAAGTCCCTCTGATCAGAGACTTGATCTTCAGGACTTCTTAGAGATTTGTACAGGTCTGCCTCTTGGAAAGTGACATCCCTGCTGATGATGCATTTCCCTTTTTCTGGACACCAAATCCTGAAACCTTTGACACCATTTGGATAACCTACAAAGTATCCCTTCTTGGCTCTTGGAACCAGCTTCCCTTCATTTACATGATAATAGGCAGCACAACCAAAAATCTTTAAGTAGCTATAGTTTGCAGTTTTACCTGTCCACATCTCTTGAGGAGTTTTAAGGTTGATTGCAGTTGAAGGACTAAGGTTGATCAGGTAGCAGGCTGTATGAATGGCTTCTCCCCAGAACTTTATAGGCACGCCTGCATTTGACAGCAAACATCTCATCCTTTCTAGCAGTGTCTTGTTCATCCTCTCTGCTAATCCATTTTGTTGAGGTGTTTTTCTGACTGTTCTGTGCCTATAGATGCCATGCTCTTTGCAGTAGTTAGAAAACTCTTCTCCACAAAACTCTAAGCCATTATCTGTCCTTAAATTCTTGACCTTATTCTCAGTCCTGTTCTCAACCATAGCTTTCCATTCCTTGAAGGCTTTGAATGCTTCATCTTTGCCTTTCAAAAGATATATCCAAACCTTCCTGCTAGAGTCATCAAGGAAGAGAATGAAGTACCTATTGCCTCCATGAGAAGGAATCCTAGAAGGTCCCCACAAATCACTATGCACATAGTCTAGGATACCTTTTGTGCAGTGCTGACCAGTTGAGAACTTCACCCTGTGCATCTTACTAAACACACAATGTTCACAAAACTCCAAGTCACCTATTTTGTCTCCACACAGTACACCAAGCTTTCCAAGGATCTGCAATCCTCTGATACTGACATGGCCTAGCCTCTGATGCCACAAGCTTGTCTTATCAGTGCTTGAGGTCACAGTAGCCACACTTCCTGTTATAGCATGACCTTTCAAGATGTAGATTCCATGCTCTCTGATTCCCTTCATAACCACAAGAGCTCCTTTGATGACTTTCAGAACTCCTTTCTCTGCCTTGTAATAGTAACCTGACTCTTCTAACATTTCAAGAGAAATTAGGTTTCTCTTAAGATCAGGGACATGTCTTACTCCAGACAGGATCTTCTCAGTTCCATCATCAAATTTCAACCTGACTGATCCTATGCCAACAACACTACATACTGTGTTGTTCCCCATAACTACCTTGCCTCCATCTGCCACCTTGTAACCAAGAAGCCAGTCTTTTTCAGGTGTCATGTGGAAAGAGCACCCTGAGTCCAGAACCCAGTCATTTCCTGTGATGCTAGTTGTGGCCATCAAGACATCAGCACTTTCATAGCCATCTGAGGCACTTCCAACATCATCATTTGTGTCACTTCTTCTTTTGAATTTTCTGTCAGGACATTCCCTTTTGAAATGCCCTTCTTTCTTGCACAAGAAACATCTCTTCTTGGACTTGTCTTTATCTTTCTCCTTGGACTTGAACTTGTTCTTCTGTTTTGAGCCTTTCTTGTCAACTTTCCCTTTCATGAACAGCCCTTCACCACTGCTTTCCTCTTTTCCCTCAGTTCTTTTCTTCAACTCTTTTGAGATTAGAGCTGACTGAACTTTTTCTAAGGACAAAGAGTCCCTTCCATAAACCAATGTGTCACATAGGTTTTCATAACAGTTAGGCAGGGAATTTATAAGCAGTAGTGCTTGATCTTCATCATCTACCTTCACATCAATGTTCTCAAGATCTATTATAATCTTGTTGAACTCATCCATATGATCTTCAATTGTCCTCCCAGCTTGCATCTTGAAGGTGTACAATCTTTGTTTCAGGTAGAGCCGGTTTGCAAGAGATTTTTTCATGTACAAATTCTCTAGTTTGAGCCAAATTGAAGCTGTTGTCTTCTCCTTTGAGACTTCCCTCAGCACTTTGTCTCCAAGACTCAAGATTAGAGCATTGTGAGTCTTATCCATCTTTTCTTTCTTCTCAGTTTCAGAAAGAGTAGGTGGTAAGCTCCTTTCTCCTTGCAAAGCTTCCCCGAGACCTTGTTGGACAAGGAAAGCCTTCATCTTGAGCCGCCACAAACCAAAACCATTCTTCTCGTTGAACTTCTCTAAGTCATATTTGGTTGATGCCATGCCTCCAAGAACCGCAGAACCTGAGCTCTAGATACCAGTTGTTGTAACAATTGGCCTCAAGAATCAGGAAATTATTTGATAATGAAAGAAAATGCAGAAACTGTAATAGTTGTATGACCAAACAGGATTATGAAATGTAACAAGAAAGTAAATCAAACAAAGAAGAGATTAAGGAAGAGATAACACCAAGAAATTGTTAACAAGGTTCGGAGAGATCCTCCTACGTCCCCGGGACAGAATCTGACTGAGAAATCCACTATGAAATTGATATTAGAGCTTCAAGAGATCACCACACAAGTTGATATTCACTCACAGCAACCTCTCACACCTATCACTACCACTTGGGTACAATTCACAACTTTCTCACACACTAAGCTTTCACAATGTTATCAAAGTTCTCACTGAATGCCTCTATGCTACTCTACTCGAGATAATGGCTTTATATATTAGCCTACAACAGTGATCCTATAACAGAAAGTTGTTACATTGATTCCCCTCAAATCCTAACTAACTAACTACCACTTGAGTGAGTGAGCTGCTATAAAAGATTGGGCCTGAGCTGATCAGAACTGGGCCGAGCCTTATGTACCATAATGCAACATCTCCATATATAGCAAAAAAGATCTTGAGGGAGGAATGCAAGAGTTCCAAATAACCATGCCCCAGTTTACATTCTGAACCTGGAAGTTAGAATTCCTGATAAAAGCATATGCATCCTTAAAGTTTAAGACTCCACTGGAAGAGTCCTTCCAAACCAGTGAGTCTTCACAAGGAAACATTGGAAGTTGTATATGTTGAATGCAATGAATGATGTCAGGAAACATATTAACAAATTCATCAGGGAAATGCCATGAATTATCCTGAATAATATCTTTAACTTATGCCTTTAAGAAGGGAAGGAGAGAATCAGGTATGTTAAGCATACCAGACAACAAATTAGGAAGCCATTTATCCCTCCATAAACTGACATTGTTACCATTACCAATGATCCAGCAACTATGATCTTTAACAGTGTTGAGGTGCTGTCTAACTCCTAACCATATAGAAGATTTAACATGATACACAATAGGAGCATCATTCCTAATGAATCTAGATCATAACAGCACAGCCCATGGCTTATTTGAAGAATACAATTCCCAACTTAATTTTAGTAAAGCAGCCTCATTAATAAACCTAAGAGGAATCAAGCCAAGACCACCAACATCCATTTTAGAGCATAGTTTATCCCAAGAAACTATTAAAAGTAGGGCTGGCAAAATAATCCATGGATCCATTATCCATCCATGGAAAAATCCATCCAATCCATCCATTTATAAAAAAAAATTAGTAAATGGATGGATTGGGTTGGATTGTTTTTTAATGGATGGTTTATGATCCATCCATTTATTCTCTAAATCCGTTGGACCAACAATAAAAAATTTAATGGATCAATTTTAATCCACTTATTTTTTTAAAATAATTTTTTTACAAAAAAATAAATAAATCAAATCACACTATTAGGAGCTCAACTTCACTGATACCAAACTTTTAATGGGAGATAAAGCCAAGAACCAGGCAGCCATCAACACGTTTACGGTAACTATTTTCAATTCATACAACGTAACTATGAACACGTTTACGGTAGCCATGAACACGTTTATGGTCATGTTTTTTTTTTAAAAAAAAAATTAAAATAAGTTGGATTAGGACCGAAAGAACATTGTCGATCGTAAGGCTAAGGGTCGTGCCGCTTCCGATAAGGAAAAGGGTACTAAGTTCGCTCCTGAGGATATTATGCAGAATGTTGATTAGATTGTTGCAGTGATTTTGTGTTTTATGAATTTTGGGATTATGTTTATTAGGCTTTATTTTTAATTAATAAGTTAATAAAATACAGGAGAAGAATTTCGTTTTCTTTTATTCGTGTATAGGTTATACAATATTACAATAAGATTGTGTATCCTTTTAATTTTAGTAATAAGTAATATATATATATATATATAATTTAATTTTATTTATTTATTTTAAAAGTTATAAAAATTATTTAATTTTTAAAATAGTTTTAATGGATGGGTCGGATATCCATCCATATAAAAATGACTAATGGATGGGTTGGATGATTTTTTATTAAATGAGTCATGGATGGATTGGATTTTTTTAACATATTTTTAATGGATCAAAATGGATTGGTGGATTATTTTTATTCGATTCATTATGATCCGAATCAAAATCTATCTAATCCATCCGTTTGCCACCCTTGGTTACAAGTTTCCTAGTAAAAATGTCACAGACCAAATAAAATTCCTGATCCACCTATCCAAAGTCTTAAGCAAAGAAATAGGCCATTGATAGATTTGAAAACTATAGCTAATCATGCCTTGACCAACAGATTTAACTAATTGGACTCTCCCCATTATGGACAGAGAAGAACCCTTCCAACTAGCTAATTTATTCTTGATTTTATCAGCAACTGGCTGAAGGTGAACTATTCTAGGTTTGCCCCTAAAATAGAGGCACACCAAGGTACAAAAAAGGCATATGGCCTACTGCAAAACCCAGCAGTCTAGGGGTTTCAGAAATTCTGTTAAAGGACATAGAACCAGCATAAAACCTACATTTGTCCAAGCTCAAGTGTTGGCCAGAGATCTCAGCATATTCTTTAAAAAGATTTATTAAAAAAGCAAGATTTCTCTTTGAGCCTTTGCAAAAGACAAAAATGTCATCTGCAAAAAGCACATGAGAAGGGAATGCAAAATTCCTAGAACCTGACATTGGCTTCAACTTTCCTTATTCTACAAGCACACTTAAGCCTCTACTAAGAACATCTTCTACTAAACAAAACAAAAGGGGTGATAAAGGATCACCTTGCCTTACACCCCTCTTGAAAGACATGAAACCTACAGAATGCCCATTAATGTTGAAGGACAACTTTGTTGAATGTAATATGACAGAGATCCAATTACAGAAAACATCATTAAACCCAATTTTAAGAACTTTAATAAAAAAAAGACCAATCAATAGTGTCAAAAACTTTTTTAATATCAAATTTCAAAGCCACATTACCACCATAAGATCTAGAGTCTTCCCTTAATAAACCCTTTTTGATTATCAGAGATGATCTTAGGGGCTATTAAAGCAAGCCTATCAGCCAAAACCTTGGTTATAATTTTAAACTGGAAATTGGCAAGGGCAATGGGCCTATAATCAGAAATCCTATCAGCACCTTTAAAGAATTGACTCTTAAAAACATCAAATTGAACAACCTCCCAATGAGATTGGAAGAAACATCCACCAAAGCCATCTGGCCCTGGGGAGCTCGAGGCATTCATACTGAAAACTACAATTTTCACCTCTTCCATAGAGGGCAAGTTTGTAAGCATAGCTTTGTCAATATTGGAAACTAGAGAAGGAATTACTTTTTCAACTAGACCATTATCCAAACAAATATTGTCAGAAGCAAAAAGGGAAGTCAAAAAGTGTAAAACATGATTTCAATTAAGCTCTTATCCTCAACAATAGCTTCCCCAATTCTAATAGAAGCCACTTGCCTAGATACCTGTTTAAACTTAGCAATCTTGTGAAAATAAGCAAAGTTTTTGTCCCCATGCTCAAACCAATATGGCCTTGCTTTTTCTTTCCAAAACTCCTCTTGAAACAAAAGAGCTTGCTGCAGTGCAGTCTAGGCAGCAGCCTCTTGATCATGCAGGGGATCAGAAAATCCTTCACAGACAATTTTGGATTGAATTAAGTCCACAGAATCCTGAGCTATCTGGACCTTAAGATGGACATCCCCAAAAACAGTTTTATTCCAAATTTTTAGTTCCTTCTTTAGAAGCTTTAATTTTTTACAAAGCCTGGACATGGGGCAGCCAAGGACCTCAATACTCCAGGCCTCTTTAACCAATCTTTTACAGTCTGAGTGTGAATTCCACATAAACATGAATTTAAAAGAAGAAGGAAATGATCTAGAATCTCTAGACATTGAAAGCAACAAAGGGTAATGGTCAGAGCAGCTTCTTGTTAAAGTACAACAAGAAATAGAAGACCAAAGATTAATCCAATCCTTATTACAAACAGCTCTATCTAACCTAGATTCAGAAAAGGATCTAGCAGACCTATTATTTGCCCAGGTGTAAGGAGCACCCTTGGTTAGCAGATGAGTCAAACCAGAGACATCAGACCAAGCCCTAAACTCATCAGAAGAGATCCTAGATTGCAAACATCCACCCCTCCTCTCATTTGCACCTAACAAAGCATTAAAATCCCCAAAGAAAAGCCAGGGACCTGAGTTATTTTGCTGTAGAGAAGCTAATTCAAGCCATAAGTCTCTTCTAAGGATATAAGAAGTACAAGCATATATTGCAGATATATAACAAACATGATTTTCCCAACAGAGAGAGAAAGAAGCATGCTATCTAGATACAGCCAAAACAATAGGATCCAGAGATATCTTGCATAGCCCCCAGGTATTAGGAAGAAGACTATTCCTATTATTAACCATGAAAGACTTAAGATTCAATTAGTTCCAAAAGGCATTAGGGAAATGATCAGGAGCAATAAAAGGCTCAGCAAGCAACACAATATCAGGATTGTAAGAAACACAAAAATTCTTCAACATCAATGTAGAGTCTAGGTTTCCCAAACCCCTAATATTCCAAAACAGAACTTTCATATAGAAGGAGATGATGAATCAGCCCTAGATCGGGTGTTATAATGACTCTCCTTTTGAGATAAAATCTTTTTGTTTTTCAAATTCTTTTTTTGAGATTTAGTCATAACCATTTGAAAATCTAAAGGTGGTTCATCATTATCCTTCAAGCTACTTAGATCCTGATTATCATTATTCTAAAACTTACCAGAATCCTAACATTTTTATGCACAATATCATTTAAAGGTTTAGGGGTACCTCCCTGAAGAGTTACATTGCCACCTTCATGAACAGAATCATCAAGGATGGAGACCCCTGCACCATCTGGAACTGAATCCCCCTGAGTGCTGGATTCACTTTCCTGCTGAACATGGACACTCTCATCTTTTTGTGCAATTTCCTTAGAGAACACAGAATCAGATATGTGCATTGGAAATTCTTGCTGAGACTCATCAATAATTGTTTCAACAGAAGAAGTATCATCAGCTTGATCCTTACTGTCAGATGGATCAACAATATGAAATCTTGAGAAACATTCTCCCCAACCCTATTTAGAGAAACTTTGTCTCTGTTGACCTCTTCCAGAACATGAGGACCAGTATCCTCTAAAAACTTATCAGATCCATGATTAGCCTGATTATCCAAATGCAGATCCATGTCTTGATTTTTCCTACTAGGTTCACCATCAATATTAGATGGGGAACCATCCAGAATTACCTCTTTGCCTTTATCCTTAGGAGCCAAGCTAACATGTTTCTTGACAGCTTGCTCTTTTTTCTAGTTTGAATCTTGATTCTTCCTCATACTGAAGCAATTTTCAACTTTGTGACCAATAGTATTGCAGGCTGAACAAAAGAAGGATAGATATTCATACTCCATCCTAACCATGAATGCAAAATCCTCCCGCTCTACTAAAATTATCGCATGAATAGGCTTCAACAAATCTATGTCTACAAGAACCCTTGCATAGTGACCAAGGGTTCTATTGGTCATTGCATCATCCAGAGAAAGGGGAATGCCTACCCCTCTTGCAATAGCAAAGATAATCCTAGGTCTCCAATATTAACCCCAAATTCGAATCCAGCACTGGACGTTTGATTGTTTAACACGACTAGGCGAGAAATCCGATGTCCATGAAAAGAGTCTCAATGTTCCTGGATTGATGTTCCAAGAACCAACCGACAGAACCCTCCTCAAATCTTCTATGGAGGAAAATGAAAACTCGTAATACCCCCTACCAATAGGCACTATCTTCCAATTCCCAATTGGCTTCCATAAGCTCAACAATTTCATACTGAGGTCCACAGCCTTAATAAGTTGCTCCCCCCTCACAAGGATCAGTCTCCCATAGAGATTATTCTTGCAACTGTCTAGACCAGCCTTGTATTCCTCTTCAGGAATCTTAACCGCCACAACATCATCTTTAATACAGGGAGTTGGCAACTGACTTACAGGAATGTCACAGGCATTCTTTAATGCTTGAGCAAAGGTGTTCGCATTCGACGAAGGGGGGAGAGACGAAGGATGGACAGAAGGAGAAGATTGCGGAGAGAAAGAAGATGGAATGGAAGAGGTTGAAGGAAGGGTAGGGTGCACGACTTCATGGAAAAGGTCTTGCCAAGAGCTCGTGACGGAAAGGATGCATCAGCACAACAAAGAAGATTCAAAATCTTGGAGCATCGCGGGAAGGAGAGAAATTTCAATAGCCCCCTCTGTTGTAGTCTCAATTGATAAACTATTATTTACACTTCATCCTACACTTAATGATATTATTAATTACTTTTCAAAAAAAATTATTACTAATTCTATGCATTTAATGTAATTACTAACTTTAATGCATTTTTATTAAAAAAGACTATATATATTATTATTAGGGTTGAATATGTTTTTAGTACTTCAAGTTTGGGTGTTGTACGATTTTTTTCCTTCATTTGGAAACGTACTTTTGTAGTCTCTCAATTTCTAAAAGGTGTCAGTTTTAGTCCTCAAAAGAGACTAGAACGTACGTTTGGATAATTCTAAGACGTATATTTTAGGATCAAATGAAAGTGATAATAGGGAAACACAAGAAGCGGGTTGAGTTGTATTTCTTAAGCATTTTGAAAAACGTTTTCAAAAACTGTTTTTCGCAAGCAACAAATAAGCAGACACGCAAAAAACAAGTTTTCAAAAAGATTAAGAGTCTTCAAAGGTCAATCCCCAAGTTAGTAAATAAACAAACTTGACAAAGATAAGGGAAAGAGAGATTCACAGACTATTAAACTGCAAGTTTTCTATACCTCTCCAGGCACCAAGTACTCTTTTACAAACAAGCCTCTTCAGGCTCAACCAAATCCTAGATTTGAAAAATTGTTTTTGTGCTTTGATGAACTCGCTATATGTGAGGATATTACAAAGATAAGCTCTTGAAACTGTATAAACTTTTCAAAGAAAGAATATCAAGGAGTTACAACTTTTACTGAGAGGGAAAATAGAGAATATGAATAAAATTATGAGCTCTTGTATATTCTCAACTTCAAATTCTTGCTCTTCACTGTTTATATAGGCACTTCATCTTCTTCTTTGATTTGTAATAAATATGTTCTTTTAGACGCACTTATTTTCCGTCAGACACATCTTCAATGCTAGCTGTCCACTGTGCATAGATGTTCTTTTTTTGTGAGAGCAACACCCATATTTGCTTTCTGGTATAGCAATGATAGCAGGTTGCAGCAGAGCGTTGACATGCTTTTGCTGCTATTGCTTTTTTGCTTTGCGTGGCCTGATGTGTACTACATTGTACCTCATTTTGTCCTTATCCATAAAGATATTTAAAATAAAGAATTCAAGGATTGGATAGAGGTGCCACCTCATCATCTGCAAAGCAGAGTTAGTGGATGAACACAAGATATAAAGATATTGGACGGACGGACACAACATCTTATCCTTAGAAGGGAAAGAAGTTGGTAGACGCAGACTAGTTGAGCATAGAAATGTTCTAACGGACGCTGAACATGTCCATGGAATATTTAAACTTCCATTTTAGCATGATTCTTACATATCATATCGCTGGACAGACACTGAGCTTAGTGCTTGATTTGAGTCCGTCTGTAGTCAAAATAAGATAAAGCCATTTTGACCTTATGAGTTAGTGACCACTTAACATAACATATTTCAAACAACGACATTAAATAATTTTGTCAATCATTAAAACTTTGAGGGGTTGAACATTATAACTGTTTTGGTTCTAACACCAAAAACATATGTTTCGGGACAAGAACTGACACATTTTAGAATTTGAGGACTAAAAAAAGTACGTTTTCCATATGGAGACTAAAACTGAACATCACCCAAATTCGAGGGACTAAAAACATATTTAACCTTTACTATTATTTACATTAGATGAACTATTATGATGAATTATCTATCCATAATAAATCAATAACAATAACAAAAACATGGATCTATAAGAAGAATAAATAGAAAAGAAGAAGAAAGGTGAGAGGTGATGGCTGTAAGTTGTTGTTCCATTGGAATCTCGAATGGAAGAAAACAACTGATAATAACTACATTTGTTTATACACTTTTGACACACTTATCACCCAAAAAAAAAAAAAAAGTAAAGATTTTAACTTCGTGACAATGACTTTTGTTCTCAAATTCTTTGGTTTGGGTCCAAATTTCCCACAAACCAGGCCCGATACCCCATATGTTTATTTATATAAATTGTAAATGAACATTGACAATTTTTTATTGTATTTGAATCATCTTTTAGGTTTACAAAATATGTCCTAAAATAAATCTCAAATTTCAAAAAATAGAATGTTAAAAATTATTAATTTTCATTTATTGTCACTTTTTTTTTTATACTAATTTTCCTTGTATAAATCCTATGCTGATTTTTATATTGGATTCAAAAAAAATATTTTCAAAAAAAATATTCATATAAATTAGTACAAATTTAAAATCTGAACTTTTTTATATACTTTCGATTTTATCCAATAATTTTTCTTAAAAATTTCACCAAAAAATAATTTTCATTAACACTATCATCCTACTTAATGACATTATTAATTAATTTTTAAATTAATTCCATAATAAAATCTAATTTAATGTGTTTTTTTTTTGTTGGGTACAATAATTTAATGTGTTTAGTGTAACTAGTAATTAAATTTTTTATGGAAATTATATTAACATAAAAAATATATAATTTAATTTGAATTCATGTGTTGTTTAATGTAACCAAAACAAACCACAAACCACAAAAAACAACAACAACAACAACAACAACAACAACAATAATAACAATAACAATAATAATATAAATATAATAATAACAAAAGTGGACTTTGTAACATCTGATCTAGATCAAGTATCATAATCCAAAGTACAACAGAGCAATGACTGAAGCTTAGAAACCACCATTCAAATGATGGATTCTAACAAAATTCGGACTTGTCCTTCCTTAGCCTGTAGAATAATGTGCAATAAACAAGAGTCTCACTATTTACCCATTAGGCACAAGATTCTTGACCTTATCTCTCAATATTGTCTTCATTATATCTTAAGCCACTTCTTTATAAAAGCTTAGGTGGAAATGAGAAACTTTCAACTTACATTGACATAGACATCAAATTAAATTATCACAAATCCTTCCTCCGTTTACATAATAATAATAATAATAATAATAATAATAATAATAATAATCTTAAACGTTGATTTTGTGACAACTAATTTGGATTGATAAGTATCCTAGTCCAAGGTCCAACAGAACATTGACCCAAAATTAGAAACCACCTACTTAAGGTAGGATGCTAACAAAATTCTGACATGTCTCTCCTTAACCTGTAGAATAATGTGCAATAAAAGCTTACTAAACATCTATAAAAGCTTAGCTAGAATTGGGAAACCTTCAACTTATTACGTTGACATAGGCGTCAAGTTATCATTGTAGGTTGTTATCCTTCCTCCATTTACATAATAATAATAATAATAATAATAATAATAATAATAATAATATATAATGATGATAATATATAATATAATATAATATAATATAATATAATATAATCATAATCATAATAACAATGTAAAAACGAGGATTTGTGACTTCTAATCTGGATCACTTTCTTAGTCCAAGGTCTAACAGAGCATCGTCCCAAGCTAGAAACTACCTGCCTAAGGTAGGATTTTAACAAAATCCAAACATGCCCCTGCTCAGCCTGTAGAATACTGTGTAATAAACAATAATATTTTTTTTTGATGAATTACAAGGGGCTAGGCCCCAGGAAAAAGGAACAAAGAAACAAGAAATTAAAAACCACGTGGAAAAGCAATGCTAGCTTTATCCGCGTTCAAACTAACATAAATAAAATCTGGAGGAACTTCAAAGATGAAGAGGCCTCTATCCGAATTGACTCCAAAATTGGCAAGCTTATCAGCAACTTGATTGGCTTCACGCATGATATGATTGAAACTCACATCACCGTCCTGCCCTGACAGAGAACAAATTCTTCTAGTTAAGGATTCACATGGATGTGAGCGCTCACAGCCATTAACAATCCAACGAATAGCAAGCATAGAGTCTGATTCAACATGAATGTTTCGAAAACCTCTATTCCAAGCAATTTGTAAACCATGCCAAATCCCCCAAAGCTCAGCATAAACAACCGACGCTTGACCCAGATTCATGGAGTAGGCAAATAAGAAATTTCCATCATGATCCCTTAAGATTCCGCCACAACCTGCACGCCTCCCTTGTTCAGTCACTGAACCATCACAATTCAGTTTAACATAACCATGAGGAGGCCGAGACCAAGCAATATCATCCCTGCTAGATGAAGGGTTCCGAATACTGTCACACAATCTAAGAAGCTTTCCCGCGAAAGTATAGTGAGCAACTAGTTTCCGGATAGAACACATTGCAGTGACAACTGTAGTGCTTTTGTTGTTGAAAATTCTGTCATTTCGGATTTTCCAGAGACAATCCAAAACTACTGCAAACATGGAGTTCCAAAGAGCTGGCTTGTTTGGGACCCTCTTTACCAAATTATCAAACATCCAATCATGCAGGTTAAGAGAGATGAAGTCATGGGGTATATCAGTCCCGAGAAGAAACCTCCAGACCTCCCTAGCAAAAGTACAGTCGCGGCTAACATGCATAATAGTTTCAGTACTTCCCATGCTGCTAGGGCAAGCAGCTGCATTAGTTAGACCACGACGAGCTCTTACCTCATTGGTGAGCAAAGCACCCGACGCCATTTTCCACAGATGGATCTTTATTCTCTCTGGCCCCTTCCAACACCAGATAGCTTTAAAAATCTGATAATCATTACCACTCCCACTCCCTTGCAAGAAAGAAACTGCAGTTGACAAAGAAAAGGAGCCATCGGGAGTGAGCTTCCAAGCAAGACTATCTCTACCTTCAGCCTCTATCGGCCCATGCAAGGCTTTAATTTTCTCAATAACTGTCGATGGGAGAAGAGAGGAAAAGTTTTGTATCTTCCAACCATGCCTAGGGTCATAGTAATCAGAGACATACTTAAAAGATTCCACTAGGTCCAAAGGTTTAGAAGCATCATAGCGCAAGATATTAGACCCTGGCACCCAGTGGTCATTCCAAAACTGGATTCTTTTACCATCACCAATTCTCCACGTCAAGTTTTGCTGCACTTGATCCCAACATTTACAAATGGCCCTCCAAAAATTTGATCCAGCTTTATTACAATGGATTTTCGGGATTAAATCCGAACCGCATTTGTATTTAGAACGAACTACCGAGACCCAGAGATAATCTTTATGCCCACACAAGTTCCACCCAGCTTTCATCATGCTAGCTGTGTTAATATTCCTCATCAAACTTAAGCCCATACCACCCTGCTGCTTTGGCTTGCATATAGATTCCCAAGCCACAGTATGAACATGCTTTTGTTGATCCGAATCACCCCACACAAATGGATCTAGGTAACAAAGTGGTTTGCATGACATAGGAAGGGAGCGCTTGGAGGATAGATTTGGTAAGAGTGACCCTACCTGCAAAAGAAAGACTACGGGACTTCCAGTTGCTAAGTCTTTGATTTACTTTATCCAGAATAAATTGGAAGGATTGTCTATTTGCTCTTTTATGAAAAATAGGCACTCCTAGGTATTTTCCAAGGTCATCGGTTTTCTGGAACCCCATGCAAGTACTAATCTCATTTTTGACTTGCCAATTAACATTCTTAGAAAAGAAAATCCGGGTCTTTTCCTTACTAACTGCTTGTCCCGAGCTCGACCTAATCTCCCATAACTATCTTCAATATCTCTTAAGCCACAATGTGAAACCTTCAACTTACATTGGCATAGGCATCAAATTATCATCGTAGGTGGTCATCCTTCCTACGTTTACATAATAATAATAATAATAATAATAATAATAATAATAATAATAATAATAATAACAATGAAAAAAACGTGGATTTTGTGACTTTTGATCTGAATCACTATCCTAGTACAAGGTCCAACAGAGCACCAACTTAAGCTTAGAAACCACCCACCTAAGGTTGGATTCTAAAAAATTTTGGACGTGTCTCCCCTAAACTTGTAAAATAATGTGCAATAAACAAGATTCTCACTACTTTATGCATCATGTATGAGATTTTCGATCTTTTCTCCAATAACCGTCCTTATTATCTCTTAAGCTAAACCTCTATAAAAGCTTAGCTAGAATTGAGAAACCTTCAACTTACATTAACATAGGCATCAATTATCATTGTAGGTGGTCATCCTTTTTCCGTTTAAATAATAATAATAATAATAATAATAATAATAATAATAATAATAATAATAATAATAATAATAATCATCATCATCATCATAGTTATTATAATAGCATGAAAAAAAATGTGGATTTTGTGACTTCTGATCTGGATCAGTTCCCTAGTCTAAGGTCCAACAAAGCATCGACCCAAGCTAAAAATCACCCAGTTAAGACTGAATTCTAACAAAATCTGGCATTCCTCCCCTCAACCTATAGAATAATGTGTAATAAACAAGAACTTTACTACTTTGGGTCATGATTCTCTCCAACTGTTGCACCGTGCAGCAGTGCCTAGGGAATGGGCTAAGTCCATGAAGTTGCACTCCCTTACGTCTCATAGTCATTGAATTTTTCTCTCCATATATTACATCCATTGATTTTGGCTTAAGACAGCTGCAGACAAGCATCCACTGCAGAGGATCCAAGTTCTACGTTACTTTTCCTACCAGGCACGAGATTCTTGACCCAATCCGTTATTTGTGAAACAGAAACGTGCAACCTTTTGTACAACCCACTCACATCTAGATGTGTAGCTCTACTTCTCCTAAAAACACATGATACATGGATACTCTTTCACATTCACATACATCATTTGTTGTTCCATGTGTTGTCCACAGTAGTTCTTCAAATAAAGTTTTCTTTTCGACCTTATCTCCCATAACTGTCTAGATTATCTCATAAGCCTCTTCTCCATAAAAACGTAGCTAGAAATGAGAAACCTCAACTGGCAATGACAAAGGCATCAAATTATCATTGTAGGTCATTCTGTCTCTGTTTACAATCAGGCTGGTGTCAAGCAAGAAGGAAGGAAGCATCAAGCGAGTATCAATCGAGGATATCTCAGGTAAGGTATTAACTTTGAATAGAAATTATATAGGGGAAAAAGAATGAATAAAATCATAATTTGCTAACCCTTAAAAAAGGCAATATAATTCATATAATTTGTAATTGACTTGAACTTTTGACAACTTTTTGCCTATACTTAATGTCATTAGTAGTTACTTTTCAAAACAATTTTAAAATAATAACTAAAATAACAAATTATGTTATTACTGATTCTTTGCATTTAAAGTAATCATTAAATAATATTGAGGAAATTTCATTAGCGTTGAATCCATATAAATGTATGTGTATGTTAGTATTTACACTATCATCCTATACTTAATGATATTATTAATTACTTTTCAAATTTGTTTATAATAATAAAAATAATAACAAAGACTATATATATATTATTAACAAAGACTATATCTATATATATGTATGTGTGTGTGTGTGTGTGTGTGTGTGTGTGCCAACCTAGTTGGGGTTCCTCTTCCTATTGTGATGCTTTTGCACGCCAATTCACTTTGATCAATATATATATATTATTTACATTTGAATTTTTCATCCTTTGGTGTGAGTTATCCTTTTATTGCTCCAATTTATCATATGATTGAATACTCTGGTTTCATGCGTTTCTCAACAAGTCGTGCTGATCCCGAGCCTTTTACTAGATTGAATGTTCTTGTAATGCGTACTAGGTTGCAGGTTCAATCTGATTCTGGTTCTGATTCTAGTTCTGGTTATTGTGGAGGCACGAGTGAAGTTGCAATTAGGATTCTATATCATCAATGGCATCGTCTTCTTCATCGCATAACCAAGTTGGGGAAGCGGGTTCTGGTGATTTTGATGATTTGGTGAGTGATATCATTGAAATGCCACCTTTGGAGGAAGTCACTCCCGAGATTCGGCGATTAATGGATATTGACATTCCTTTGAGGGATATGAATTATGGGTTTGAAGGGATTCCAGGAAGCCCCAATTTCCAGATGTTTGAGATTCAAAGAATAGAAAAATGCTTGGAGCAAATTCTTCCTTTCTTAATGTTGTTGTTGATTGTTTTCATCCATCAGCACTTGCAAGGTAGTGTTGATTTCTACTTTAGCTTATGTGTTATCTTAATATGTTTTTGTATGTTAATTTTTGTTTCAAATGCTCCTAATACTTATTGTGTCAAACAATCAATTGCATATGTGTTGAACTTATTGCCTTTTATATATATATATATATATATATAGTATATGCTGAGTTTTATGATATGGTTGAAACTTTTCCCATTGCCTGAATATTATTAGAGAAATTGTATATGGTAGACTAGTTGGCATGGGTAAACCAAGGGAAATTATTTCAATTGATATTGAACCTTGTTTGGATATGCTTTTTGCTGCATAGTGCTCTTGATATGGGATAATCTTCCTTTCATACTTGACTTCATGTGATGTTTTGATCATTGCGTAGTTTGATCTTAGGTATGTACTTATTGGAATAATGGTTGGACAAAGAAAGTTTGCATCTCTTTTAGAGTTGTGGAAGCTAACATCCATTCTGTCCATCTTGTTTAGATTTATTTTTGGTGTTACTACACTATTAAATGTTCAATTCATTCGAAGCAAAACAATGCTAGTTTGGCCATTTGCCTTTCAACACTACGTGTTTTCACTGAAGGAAGGGGTAGAGAAAAGAAAAGATTATGTGAAATGATTTCTTTGGATCATGAAGGATTGTGCTTGTCTTTTGCTTACTGTTTCTCCTACTTGGTGGTGCCTCTCCTTTGTAACGAAATAGGAACTTTCCAAGTATATATAAGAAAAGTAAAGATGACTTTGTAGAGTTAGTTCAGAGATTAGGCCTTGTGTTTCTTTAATGATCCTTAGTTGGTAATATGAAAGCTCCAGCTATAGAAGAAGACTATGGTGCTTACTTTATATATATTCCTTGTGTGTGTGTCTTTTCTTCTTTCTTGCAAGTTACAACCTGTTCCAACCTTCTGAATAGAGTAATAAACAATATGCTTAGTTTTTTTTTTTTTTAACTGTTATTAGGGATTTTGTTTGGTGGGACTTAGTTTCTAGTTTTATTATTGAGGAATTTTACCGTAATAGGGTAGGCCTTCCTAATTTTAGATTTAGACAAATCTTTGCATTTTCACGGGTTTTGGCTTTAGTCCCCCCCCCCATACTTTTTTTGTATTCTTTCTCCTCTTTTTAATAAATTTTTGGTGTGATGTAGATGGTTAGTGGGGTTTGGGGTGCCAACATAGCTGAGATTCCTTTCCCTATTGTGATTTGAATTGATTTATTGATTTTATAGTGTAAGGGCATGATGAAGCACTTCTCACATATACTTTTAGTTTCCTCTAAAATTGTAACTTTGACTCTTTAATTTCTATATTACTTTGCAATATTAATTTTGCAGAACTTGCATACTTCTTTGTCACAATCTGTATATCAGCTGTGATGTTCAAGTCAAACGAAATTGTGAAAACGCAGACTGCTCTAAAGGTGATATACCAAGAATTTTGCAAGTCCTTTAAAATTTTGTTTCCTAAATGAAATACCTATTTGTAAACTTCCTTCCACATCATAAAAAAATGAAAAAAAAAAAAACAGAGAGGCTCAATTTAAGTTCTATTTTGCAGGGAAATCGAAAAATTTCAGTTCTTCTTGGTATCTTTTTAGCCTTCATGTTGTACGTGATATGCATTTGCTGGTGGTATCGAAATGATGATCTTTTATACCCACTAGTCATGTTTCCTATTAAAGCAGCACCACCTTTCTGGCATGCTATATTCATCATTTTGGCTAATGGTATGGACTTTTCTGTGTATGCAGTTATTGCATTGTTATTGTTATGGTTTAACTATACTGCAAAATGAAAAGTATTATTTACTTTTACTTACCTAGTGATGTCAAATTTATGTTTATTAATTTATGATTAAAATAGAAAGTCATATTATTAGCAAATAATTATGTAGATTAGGTCAAATGTTGAATGCTTGACTTTTATGCAAGGAACTTAAATTTTTAATACAATACTGTGGTTATTTGCTAGCTTAATAATTATGAAATCGAAACTTTCCTTTTGTTGTTTCATAACTCGTTTCTATTTTGAAGTTTTTGTTATTTAAAATATATCATGGGAGTCGAAGGAGTAGAGCACAGTGGGTCTGTGTATTTATTTAATAGGTCTTGTTTGAAATTGAATTCAAATTGTTTAAGGATAGAGTTACCATTTCTTATTTTGCTTTTCCCTTTGACATAAACACAGTTTCTTTATAAGCTGACATTGGTTCTGAAATTTTGTTGTAAATCCATAATTGCCATAAGGAGACATGATTTCATACTCTCAAGTGTTGTGTCTCCACTCACTTCAAGCCCCTTTAAGTAAAATGTTGAAATAAATGCATGTATACAAGTGAGTTTCCAATTCACACTTACCCAAATTTGCAATATCTCAAGAACACCTTATTCTAAAAGCTAGAATATGTTTTGTCTGGAGTCAAGCATGAGATGAGCTTGATAGGATATAGCCCCCTTCATTAAAATTGATATAATTGTCGCATGAATTGTGGAATTAATATCAATTTTATTTTACCGCTAGTTCTTTGGATGGGTTCAATTAATATTTTTCTCTAAATTTTAAGGTTCATGTCGCTCTTGTATGCCATGTGTAAAACCTTGGTGGAATCTAAATGGTGATATAATGTTGTTCCAAAATTTGTGGGTTTTCCAGCATGTGAAATTTGAGGTCCTTTTTACGTTTTAACAATAAAATCAAAATAAACCCAAACTGACAGTTAGCAGTAGTTTCATTTGTTTAAATTTGTTTGGAGAAAAAAATTTGTCACTTATGTGCATATATATTTGAGATATTTTTTTATGCGTATTTGCTTCTATATTTCTACCTGGCAGATAATAATTCTAGTTCTGTTGGCAGCAAAAGATAATTTTTTGCTTGGCATTCATGGTCGTTCTATACATTGACTTTCAGATATATTGGTGCGTCAAGCAACAATGGCTTTCAAGTGTTTGCTGCTTATTTACTACAAAAATGGGAGAGCCGGCGATAACTTCTGTCTGCAGGTTATAAGTAGCTTCCTTACTGATAAGCTTTTATTTTTCAAGTATAATTTCTGCATGTTATCATCTGAAAGTGTTTAACTTATTTCAAGGGTCAAATATTAACTCTGGTTGAGAACACTCTGCTGTTGTATCGTGCCTTCTTGCCAACTCCATTCTGGTATCGATTTTTCTTGAACATAGATAATGGAAGTCTCTTTTCGACACTGACCACAGGGTTGTATTTAATTATCAAGCTAAGATCTGTAGTTAGGAAAGTAAGTTTTCATTCTTTAAAACTAGTATTTGTACTTCCTAGTGTTGTAGTTAAAGATGTTTGTGTGTGAACCTAAATTATTCTGTTGTCTTCAACCTATGTGACTATTAGGTCCGATGCTTCATTTCTGCTTTAAAAGCATTATCAACATATGGGGTTTATGCCACAATGGAACAGGTAAATTTTCCAGTTTCGTAAAATTCTTTGATTAAGTTTGCATATGAATAATTGTAATTGTAAGCAAATCTTCTATCTCCTTTACATAATAGATATTGTAGTTTTCTTATATTTGTAAATGCATACAAATCTATAGAATATATTGAAAATTGTTTATGGAGATTTTATAAGCATGAGAAAAGAACTTGTGTCCCTTGTTATTTGTATACCCCATTTATTGTTAAATCTTCTAAAATCGTGTTTGAAGAACAATATTTATTTATGCACATATGTTTACCTACTTCAATATATCATTGTATTTCTGTATATATCGATATTGTATTGTCAAAGATTCTTTTTTGAAAATATTTTTAACCATGATTCTAAAATACAACTCTAACTGCAGGTAAATGCTGTTGGTGATCACTGTGTCATATGTCGCGAAAAGATGCATGCTCCTATTTTGTTGCGTTGTAAACACATTTTCTGCGAGGAATGTGTGTCTAAATGGTCAGTTCATAGTTATATTCCTTGTTTAGAGTGGATAAGCAATCAATGTAGTATTTCCAATAAATTGCCTCAATTAATTCTACCAAATGTGTTGACCAAATACTTTTATTAATTTTTCAGAATGTGTTGATCTTGGCTAATAGTTTGCATCTCTCTTTTATATGTTAAAAGGGCATATATACACACACACACATATATATATATATACACACACATACACACATACGCTAGTGGTATAAAATACTTTTTTGTGGAAATATTTCAGAAAACTGGACTGTTTTATACGAATAATTTGTAAATATTTACTAATAAAAATTGAAACCCTTGCTTGTTATGCATTCTTAGAGTAATTATTAGCCTTTTGTCTTGGGAAAAAATCTTGATATTTTTTAGTTTCTTTATTCTTTTCCTAATTATATAATTGCTTTGGCAAGTTTAGCTAATAAGTATATGGAACATGAAAACGAGAGTATTAGGGAAAGAGATGTGGACATTGCCTCTGCGTCAAAACAGTGAGGAAAGAAAATGTATTAAAGGAAATGGAACTTTCTAAAATTACAGTTTGAAACATGAAGACACCTTGAAGAAAAATACTACATATGGTCATTTTATACATCCAAATACAATCTGCTACCATGCTTTGCCCCACCTAATGGCCAGAAGCACTTATTTGTAGCACTTTGATTTCATGCCAAGTTTTATTCTCCCTAATAGGATATCCATCAAATATTTAATTAACTATGATGAGTAAGTGTATTTGAGATGCATTTGAGTTATGCATGAGTCATTTAGATTGTCTTGTGTTCGCAATCATATTTATCACATCTTTCTTGACCAAAGATACCTTGTTTTTCAGGTTTGAGAGAGTAAGAACATGTCCATTATGCAGGGCATATATTAAACCAGCTGATTTGCAGACCTTTGGAGATGGATCAACAAGTTTGTGTTTCCAGTTAATGTAGCTCACTTTATTTGGTTGGCTCATGATTTTGAGCCAACAGATCTACCTGATAATTTTCATGTTTAGTTCTCTTGTTTGGTAATTTTTTCATTCAATGGACTCCATAAAATTTATATTGAAGGATATATAAAATATATTACAATTATGGCTTGTAAGTTCAAGTTCTTTTGGTTAATGAGGTCAGATGTACAAAATGCTTTATATAGTTGCAAGATACTGATTACCGAGTGGATCTATTAATCTGATATATATCACATGATGGATATATTTGTTGATTGATCTTACATCCTTTTCAAATTCATTTCCCTCTTCACCCATAACATAGGGTAGAGATATGTTAAATATAATTCAGATTAGTAGTTGTAACTGTGATGAGCTATAATTAGTTACTGTAACTATCAATTAGTTAGTTAGTTAGACTGCTATGTAAAAGGGCAGTTACTATTGAAGCATATAAATACATTGTATTAGTGCATATGAATATACAATGAGAAATAAATATTCAGTACATGATTCAGTGATACAGTGTGTTGTGTAAGTGTTCATTAAGAGTGTGTAAGTGAGTGTAATTATAGAGAGTGTTCTAACAGAAAATTGGTATCGAGAGCTTGCTATCCATGGCCAATTCAAATGGAAATGTTCCAGTTCCTCTTCCGCTGCTTGATGGAAAGAATTACGCAAAGTGGTGTATTCAGAGGAAGGTGATGTTTGGATATCAAGAAGTGCTTGATGCAGTCCAGAATGGGATTAAAGAACTGGGTGCAAACCCAACTGATGCACAACGAGCAACCTACAATAGTTCTGAAAAGAAAGGCTGCAAGGCTTTATTCTTCATCGACCAAAGTCTTGATATGCTACGAATTTTGAGAAAATTGTTGATGCAAAATCAGCAAAAGAAGCATGGTATCTTTTGGACAACAACTACAAAGGGGGTGCCATGGTTCTGGAGTGAATTGTTACAAATGGGGAATACTAGAATAGTGGCTGAATATTTCCCCAAGATTCAATCACTTTCAAATCAAATGAAGTCCAATGGAGAGGATGAAATAGACAACTATAAACACGAGAGATTGGGGGGGGGGGGGGGAGGGGTTAAATTGTGTTTATCAGACTTTAAAAAGAAAGTTAGAAACTTTTTGCACGTAGAAGCTAGGGACAGACAAGTGTTTTTGCAAAGCACAGACATGTGACTTGTCTGATGATTTTTCAATAGAAAAACACACAACCATGCAAGATTAAAACTTATTTGATATTCACACTTTAACCCCTTTTATTAGTTAACGGATAAGATAAACAAAGCAACTAAAGAGATAAGGATAGATAAATAGACACATCTATTTTATCCTGGTTCAACCCTTTACAAAGCTACATTCAGTCCTTGGCAGCACCAAATTTCCTCCACTATAACTGATCAGTACAAACTCTAAGTATTCTTTGCATACCTAGCCTCTCCAGGCTTCAAGACAAGTACTGTTTGCTCACCCAGCCTCTTCAGGCTCACTCAGGTTTGTTTGAGAAATGATTATAACAAATACAATTTGCAAGTCTTTCACTAACATTCAGAAGAGTGAATTAAATATGAAGTGAAGAAAGACTGCGTAATAACTTCAAATAATTGAAGAATACAGATTGAAAGAATGAAGGAATAAATGCACAGAATAATGCATTACAAAAAAAAAAGGCAAATAATGACCGACAAAATCGGTCGCTATTCAAGAGATTTCGGTCGCTATCAAGATTAGCAACCGAATCAGCCAACGATTAATAGGGGTCGCTAAAACCCTAGTCGCTAAGCAACTAGCGACCGATTTTTATAGCGGTTGCTAAATAGCGACCGAATATTCGGTCGCTATTATAGTTGCTGACAGGTTGGTCACCCGTTCATGGTAACCAAAATAGCAACCAATAGGGTCGTAGCTAAACTGGTTGCTGTTTTGCAAATATCCTAACCATAGTTAGAGACTGAAATGGCGGTAGCTATTTCAGTCACTATTGTGAAAATAGGCTAGGCATCTTTAGCGACCGATTTGATGGTGGCAATTTCGGTCGCTGTTGTTTTTTTTATATATAATTAAATTACATAATATTATATTAGTTATGGAAGTTAATTTATTAATGTTTTAATGTTATAATTAACCCTAATAATAATATGTAAACAAAAATTAAATTTGCATTTAAAGAAAATTGTATCCCAAATAAATAAAAGTACTATATATATCATCCATGCAAAAGCAAATGTACATATCATAACATCCATAAAAGTACTAACAGTCGTCGAAATGAAACAGTACAAGCAAAATAAGAAAGATCATGATGGCGGTGGGTCGTCGTCCTGCTGTGCATCGGCGTCGACATCCTCCTCCTCGTCCTCTACAGTAGGCAGTGGTGGTGGTGGTGCAACCGGCGGCTGAAGATGCAGGTGAGACAAGATGAATCCTGTGGTGCCTCTCAGCTCATCAATCTCAGCCTCCAAGATCTTCTGCCTGACATCCTTCTCGGCGAGCTCCTCAGTCAACCGTGTAATATGATACCAATTTAACCCTATATACATAGCACAAATTTAGCGACAATAAGTTAAAAAGGACATATAAAATTGCCAAACAAGCATTAAATTAACACATCCATCCTATTGAGCTTAGCTCTCCACTAACAAATAGAATATAAAGTTTGCAAGCATATGCATCATTTTTAATCTGCCAGCACACAACAACATCCTATTGAGCTCAGCTCTCCACTAACGAACAACATATAAATTTTGCAACCACATGCATATAATTTCTAATCTACCAGCACACAACCATCATCCTATTGAGCTCAGCTCTCCACTAACAAACAACAGATCAATTCAAAGTCTTCAATTAAGCACCACTATCAACAATGAAAGAGAGAGATTATTTGACCTACCTCAACTCCAAGCAAATAGTGAAAAGGGAGACGACAATAGCAGTTGTCAATACACAAAGAAGGTTGGAAGAAAAACAAAAGAGCACCAAAGACTCCAGTGAGAAAATCATTTCAAATGCAATCTAACGTGATATGGACACAATAAAATAAAGGACTTGGCTTCACTAGGTGAAGTTGATTGACAAAGCTACAACAAAGGAGCTAGACTGTATAGAGTGTGATATGAACAACAATTAAATATAATCACAGAAACTGTGTCATGACACCACATATTTTACTTTTACTTTGTCTTTGAGCATCTGGTAGGTTCTTAGATATCAAAGTTTACACATCATGCAATGGATTACTAAATCATATAATTGAAAAATGTTGTAGACCCTTTGGTTCAAACAATTGTCAACAATCATTTAGTAGCAAATTCCATGGTGCAGGGTGGTGTACAACACTAAAAAAACACACTTCAGAGTCTCAGGGTTCAAATAATTTCATCAAGTACATTGGGAGCAAGTTTTAAGGACAAATCCATTTCCAACATTCTAAAGAAGAACCAAGTCATCTTTTTGCACGAATAAAAAATGCAGGCCATCACAACCTTATCTATTTTCAAGCTGCTACAAGAACAGCTCACTCTCATCCATGAGTTTTCTTTACAGCAAAGACAAACAATGTTTAGGCAAGTATCATTCAAGTAATTACAAAAATTCAGTTTAACATTAGCAACAGAGAGAATAAAGCAACCTATCTAGATTCAGCTCAACAAATTAAAAAATGACTTCATCATTGTTACCAAAACCCAAAATGTTGGCTTGGTCATTTCAGCAAACATAATGTAAGCACCCACATCAGACCCATTTAGAGAAGAAGACAACAAATTAAATATAGAAAAGAAACAGAGGGTTCAAGGAACATCATAAAGATAGCCAACATTGCCCAAATTCATTGATACTCAAGCTCACAAACCTTACAATATGTCAAAGCTTGCACAATACCACTTGGGAGCTTTCTTTACCTAATGTACAGCAGTGACAATCTCTCTGAGATTCCAAGTTCTCAACTTCACTCTCTGATCTGCGACATGAAATAGAGAAGGACGCTAGTGAGAGAGAGAAAGAGAGGAGGAGAGAGAGACAGAGAGGGACGCGAGTGAGAGAGAGAAAGAGAGGAGGAGAGAAAGAGAGGGACGCTTACCACGGTGGCGGTTGGCGAAGGGAGTGAGCCGAGGTGGTGGCCGGAGTTCCGAGAGTGAAAGAGAGGAGGGAGAGAGTTCGGGTTAGGGGACGTTTCTGGACAAAATGAGGAAGAAAAGGGAAACTTTCAGGTTTTAGGGATTTAAAGTTTTAGCGACTGAAAAATTCGGTTGCTAAAACGGTCGCTATTAATAAAAAAAAATTAGTCGCTAAATCGGTCGCTATTTAATGACTGAACTTTTCATCTTCGTGTTTTAACGACCGAAATGACATCGGTCGCTAAAAGGTTCCAAATAAACTAATTTTATCTAAAATTAGTCGCTAAATCGGTCACTAAATAGTCAACTGGATTGACTTTCAATCTTTTACGTTTAGCCACCGAATTAGCGACCGATTTTAATTGCGACCGCTATGTCGGTCGCTAATTCAGTCGCTAAAAACAAGTTTTTTTTCTTTTCCTAAAACCCAGCTAAGCAGTCACAATATCGGTCGCAAATAGCAACCGCTCCATTGCGGTCGCTATTTTCGGTCGCTAAACGCGAATTTTTTGTAGTGATGGCTCTTTAATGCTGTGTATTTTATATCTTCATCTTCAATGACTTCTGTATTTATAGGCTCCAATCATTTTAAATTCGTTAAAGACATTCCTTCAGATTTTGGCACTGAACTGAGCTCCATTAAATGCAATAGAGTCGTTCTGTGCAGTCATTTAATGCATAGGAACGTTGGTTGTACTCTAACAAGAATAAGCATTACTTTATGCTTTGTGCACCAGCCAAATCAGAGTTGTGCATGTTGCTTTTGTACTTTGCAGAGCATATTTCCCTTTTTGTGCAACTCCCAATTGTACTAGGGAATAAAGCATGTTGGAAGCACTCCTTTTCTTGATTTCCATGGTTGCTTGAGTGTTTGACCTTCTGAGTTTCTTGATTCTTGTGAGAGAAGGCTTCAATAACCTCTGACTGAGTAGACAGCTCCTAGAAGTTCCTTTGTCTTTACGTGTTCCTCATCAAAGAAAAACAGACCAGTGAGAGCTTCATTAGACAAGTTGACTCTTCTATGCAGAAAGTCAACACTCCAATCAGCAGACAGGTTGACTTTACTCATCAGACAGGTGATCTCCATGAATGACCAAGTTGTTTTTAGGGCGAACAGATGATAGATAGTCTTTAAATAATAATATGCACACTAAGTAGACAGGTCAGCAACCAATATGGAGTTCAATTAAATCATTGATAAATGTTTAGTTTTTATCAAAACTTAGGGTAAATGCACATCAGACATTTAGAGACTTAACAAAGGAGGTGAAAGATTTGAAGATTGTGGAGAAGGTTCTTCGATCTCTACCATCAAAATTTGATCATATAGTGGTAGCAATTGAAGAATCAAAGAACCTTGAAAAGATGACTATTGGAAGAGCTGTTGAGCTAATTGGGAGCTCATGAACTTCGAATGGCAGCTCGGGCAAGTGAGAAACATCCTGTTCAAGCTCTCCAAGGTCAAGAATTCAAGAAGGGAGAGAGTAGTGGTTGGAAGAAGAAAAAGGGTCGTGGTAGAGGCAAGTCCATAGGAAGAGGAAGAGGTAGATGAGACAAAAGACTCCAAGATTTTGATCAAGAAACAAAAAACTCTTATCAGAATCATGGAGGTAGCAACTCAAGAGAGGAGCATACAATGGAAGAGGTAGAGGAAGGAAGTTTGACAAAAGCAAAGTGAAGTGCTATGTGTGCAGCCACTATGGCCACTTTGTAGTTGGGTGCTGGCACAATAAGGACCCCAATTATGCTGATACAGAAGCTGGATTTGCTCAAGATGAGGACAATGCAGATGGAGTCCTTCTTATGGTCACAACACCCATGTGATGCCAATCTCTAGTATCCTGACTCAGGTTGTTCAAATCATATGACTGGGAGAAGCATCACCCCGAAAAAGTGCTATATTAGGTCCAAAATTAAGATAGCGGTTCCAAGACGAAGTGCTATGTTTTGTCACTAAATATTAAGACATCGTCTCTCTAAAAACGCACTGTTGTAGTGTAATCTTTTATAGCGTTTCATAAGCTCTATCTAAGATTGTCATCTTTGATAGCACCAACAAAGATAGTGCCCGAAAGTGCTATTAAATGCCAAAAATAAGCGCTATAAAATCCCTATTATGTTGTAGTGTTAGTAACATCTCATGAACACATAATCAACTTATCTATAAGGAAACTCGATGTTGTTTCCACTAAGTTTATCGCTCAAGCAATTCACATAAGCAAATTTATAATCATCAAATTCACGCAACACCCTCAAATAAATCATTTCTATGATTCATATCATAAATTATTCTCAAGAAGAAATAATAAACATGCACCACGACACTTACAAACATGGAATCAATACCATAGTTAGATAAATTTGCATTCATTCTCAATATTCCAAAGATTGTAATCACGTGAAGACTTTGCCCACAAGTTACAGCATGACAACAATCAGTATCACCAAATACACTATATGGCAAGCAATTTAAATATCTTACTTAAAAGGATTTACTAACCAAGAAAACAAAAGCAATTAAGGCCCTGTTTAGTTTATTTCTAGTTTTCTATTATCATTTTCTATTTTTATAAATAATTACAACAAAAGTAATTATAAAGCTAACACATTATTTTCATTATGTTTCTTATTTTCAAGAATTTGTATAGAAAATACTGAAAACAACTTTTGTTTGTTTTCACCATTTCCAGTACAAATATTTGGATACAGAAAACAGAATAAAATCAAAATAATAGTTTTATAATTAATTTTATTGTAATTATTTTTGAAATTAGGAAATGAAAACAATAAACAAGCAAATTTAGGGCTTGTTTGCTTTGTTTCAATTTCTTGTTTTCATTTCCTATTTTCAGATATAATTATAGAACTATCACTTTATTTTCATTCTGCTTTCCGTTTTCAAAAAAAATTGTATAGGAAATTCTTAAAACAGCTTTTTTTCCTTTTTTCATTGTTTCCTGTAAAAATCTTTGCTAATAGCAAAGTAGAAACAAAGCAAACAAGCCAGTTGTTGTCACGTCTACCAATGGAAATTCCTCCCCTTTTCCAAATACATTCAGCGCCAAAAAGAAAAACAACCAACAATTGGGTTTCAATTACTATTATAAAATATTTATATAATTATCAATGGCATCCAATATGATAAATAGTAGTAATTCGTTGCCAATACTATAAAAATCAAAACTAAAAAAAAAAAACACAAAAGGAGACATAAAATACCAAAAAGGAAGTCACAATAATTGAAGCAATTAAAGAGTTAAATAAAGCTGATTAGAACCACCCAAAACAAAGCAGACAACAAAAAAAAATACCCACCTTGAAGTGTTATTCATCTTGGCATCGCCGGTTTTTTTTTACAAAAAAAAAAAGAAGAAGAAAAAAGAAGAAAAAAAGAAGTGTTATTACGGTTAGGAAGATTGGATTCATCTTACAAAACCGGTGGTCTTACAAATCGTATACTTTTTCAAGATTGGATTCATCTTGGAATGGGTAATTTACAAAACTGGTTGGATGGTCTTACCATTAGGAAAAAGGGTTTTCAAGAAACAAGATCCACCATAACCCTAGTTATGGTATTTAGCATTCCATAAGAAAAGAAAACCAAATCCATTAAAGATACATGAAGATGAAATACAACACCTTTTATAAAAAAGGATATTCACTCTGATTCTTTACACGCCTTTGTCTACTCTTGTATCCCTCCAAATGTGTAAAAGAACTCTCCACAACTCTCCATAATGACAAAACTCTCCAAAAGAGTACTCTGATCTCTCAAGAATGCAAAAGATACATAAAAGAGGTTTCTAATCCTATTTAAACATAAAAAGGATAAATTGACATTTTTCAAAAAATTGAATAGACATGGCCATGTCTAGATGAGGCATGCCAATCTCTCCCTACGCAACAACATCTTCGTCAACGAGACACGGTCGTGTGTCATTTCAACACAGTCAGTCTCCCAAGATCAGCGGTTACAAACATGAGATATGACTATGTGTCAAAGAGACATGGTCGTGTCGTGCTTCTGTCAGCATTTCTGACTTCTTTTATTGCTCTTTTTCAATTCTTCTTTTGAATATATTTCACTTTAAATTGTGTGGGCCCTATCTCTTGAGATTCTGCTCCTTAATTTCCACTTTTTCCTCTAGTTAATTAGTTCCACTTTGTTCTCTCTCAATTAACTGAAAATCAATCATTATATGATGAAGTGCAAGATGTGAGGTAATTAGTTCACACAAGCATTGCCTCTGTAGTTCTTTACACAAGTCAGGTGGGTCTGGATCAGTCGTATTTTCCCACAATTATCTGTAATAAAGGAAAATGCAATGTGACCACAACCACAATCACAATCGCGACGACAATTTAAAACCTTGCCCTCAAGCTTAGGAGACTGATCTATCCACCCTAATAGTCCTTTAGATCCTATTGCCAATAACTATCTCTCAGCAGAGAAGTTAAATAATTATAATGTTGTTGAAGTTAATTCTGATTACACTATGGTTTGGTCTAAAATCTCAGAAATATAACCCGAAGAGGAGTAAAAAACCTAATGTTAGGTTTAAATGATTTATTTTGCATGGGTTTTGATTTATGTCCCCCCACGCTTTTATTTTCTTTTGTTTTTCTTTTTTTTTTTCCAATAAATTATGGTGATATATGGTCACCTTACCTTAAAATAAAAAAGGATAGGAGTTCATATGCATGTATATATGGAATGAAAGCCATACCAGCAAATTACAAATTAAAGATATTTCCCTGGGCAGTTATACAACTAGTACGAAAGTTTGAAACAAGTTTTGTTCACTCGGCCGAAAGTAAAACATATAGAGAAAAAAAAAATAGATGCACGCACACTCACCAGTGCTGGTTGATAGAGAAAGAGGATGATCATGTGAGGGACTTCGAAAATAATGGAAGTCCAAGACACCAAGTTGGAAAGAGGTTGAAGAACACCAATGGGGATGTCTCTTCATGACTTTCAAATATTTCCTAATAGGTGTGTTTTTAATGATAAAATGTGTCCATTCATCAAGTGGTACATTCATGAAAGGTTGCAATCATTCTTTCAAATACATAAAAGGTTATTTCATTCACCAAGAAGCATAAGTTGGTCTATAAATAGAACCACTTGTGTAGACAGAAAAGGGTCTAAGAAATTGGCCAAGTTTTTGCAAGCCAAATCACTTCCTTTATTCCCTTAATGCACAGAGAGAAATGATGAAACTATTATTCTGTAAAATGCCATTGACAATACGCTTAGTTTAGGGTGTGCAAACCAAACCAAGGTTCTCCATTGTATCCTGATAAACTGTCATTTTGTATACTTTATTGTTGGGAAATTAGGTGGGATTTATTATTTATTTGAATATTGTGAATACTCACCCTATTTCTCATGATTATTGTAGAATTTGTCATCATGGCAGTGGAGCATTTAATTGGAGAAAAAGCAACAAATCTGGAAGATTTTTGAATAAAAAGATGAAGTTCTGAAGTTTCAAAGGAGCACGACCGTGCTCAACATTAAGCACGACCGTGCTCATGAGAGGAGCCCGTGCTGACCAGCACGCCCTTGCTTGGATTGCTGGATTGACGTCGATTAATGAGCACGACCGTGCTCATTATTGAGCACGACCGTGCTCTTCAGCAAGACCTTGCTGACTTTTCCAGTTTAAGCATGGTTTGACGCCGTTTTAGTTGAGCACGACCGTGCTCATCATTAAGCACGACCGTGCTCATGTCTCAGAGGCCCAATTACGTAGGTATTTATGTTGCCAATATAAGGGAGTGATTGGAGCCATTCTAAGGAGCTTCCGTCTCCCAATTGATCTGAAGAACTGCTTCGCGTCAAAAGGGTGTTCGGATTTTAGTTTTCTTTTTCTCTTTTATGGATTGTTACATGTCTTTGATTTGTATAGTGATTAGTATGACTATGCGTAGCTAAATTCATTCCTAGGGTAATGGTGAATCTTATGTTTTGATACCGTTGATGTTTGCCTAATTTTAATATGATTTAGTGTTTCTGTTAATTGATTGGTTTAATCCTTGTGTTTGAACTTCTATGAGAATTGATCATTCTTTACTAAGTTAGTTAATTGACTGGCGACCGTACCACAATTAGTTAACGTAACTCTGGGATTAACCGGATTTGGGGTTGCGTGGACCAAACGCAATCCCTCGTTTTCAATCAGTTATTGAATTAATAAAACTTGTCAATTCTTTATGCTTCTTTTGACTGTTTACCTTGCATGACCATTGGGGGTAACTGATTAAGGGAAAGAATATTAATATTGCATGACCATTAGGTATTAATAGATTTAGAGTGAGTGATTGGCAATCAATAAGAAACGCATGTTATTGAGGAATTGGGTAACATCATAGGTAGTGACATAAGTGAAACCAGACACCCTAGGCTTTCCATAATTGATCCTTTGCTTGCAATTCTTTGCTTTTCTTGGCTTTCACAATCTTGCTATTTTTTTTTTCATTGTTTTCAACCAATTCGATTGTCTAAATAACATAAGGAAATAATTAATCTAGTACTTGTCAACAATCTCTGTGGGTTCGATACTTGGAGTCCCAAATACTCCTATATTACTTTTGCAATAGGGTGCACTTGCTCTTAAGTATAGTTTTAGCACAACAAGTTTTTGGCGCCGTTGCCGGGGATTGTTTTTGATAATATTAGGGAGATTAAATCCTAGTTACTTTAGACACCATTTTATTTTTTATTTTTGATTTACTTCCTTGTATGCTAACGCGTTCTCAATCTCCTAACTTGCAGTATAATCCTGAGATAGAAAGAACTGCGCGCAGAAACAGAAAGCAAGCCAAAGAAAGGAGAACCATGGCTCAAGAGGATGAAAGGACAATGTTGGACTTTGCTCGTTCTTCAACCACTAATGCTACAGGGAGTATTTTTAGGCCTAACATTGAGGCCAACAACTTTGAGATCAAACCAGCTTTGATCTCTATGTTGCAAAATGCAATTTAATTTAATGGGAGTCCAAGTGAAGACCCCCATGATCATCTTGCTGATTTTCTTGAGATTTGTGACACCATCAAACATAATGGTGTCTCAAATGATGCTTTTAGACTTCGACTGTTTCCCTTTTCTTTAAGGGATAGGGCCAAACTTTGGCTTAAGTCCTTGTCGTCTGGACGTTCCATAACCACTTGGGACCAACTCTCTTCTAAATTTATGGATAAGTATTTTCCACCTGCTAAGTCTGCTAAACTGCGTAATGACATAACTTCTTTTGTGCAGGTTGAACTGGAATCTCTGTATGAGACATGGGAGCGATTTCAAGAGGTGTTGAAGAAATGCCCCCATCATGGTTTTCCTGTCTGCCAGTTAGTCCAAGCATTCTACAATGGACTATCTTCATCAAATAAGGGCATGATAGATGCAGCAGCTGGAGGTAGTATATGGAATAAGAGGCCACAAGCAGCTTATGAGTTGATAGAACAGATGACTTCTAGTTACCAGTGGCCATCCAGTGATAGACATGTGAACAAGAGGCAACCTGCACTTATACAACCTAGGGCCTACAAAGTGGATGCTAACACCGCATTGGAAAACAAATTGGAGGCTCTTTCAAAGAAGATGGAAGCAATGATGTAGACACAAACTCAGTTGATAACTCAGACTGCTCCACCTCCTGATCTTTGTGATCTTTGCGGTATAGAGGGACATGAGAGTACAGAATGCCAAGCAGGCAACCCTTTTGTGCCAGATGAAGAAGCATATTATGTGGGTAATCCTAATCGGGGTAACAATGATCCTTATTCAAATCACTACAATCCCGGTTATAAGCAACACCCAAATCTCTCATATGGAAGTCAGAACCAGAATGTTCTCTACAGGCCACCTCATTTGAAAAATCAAGGCCCGAGACAAGAGGAACGCAGGCCGAATCTTTATGATACAGTGATGAAACACATAGAGAGCAGTGATGAGAGGTTTAAGAATTTAGAGAATCAGATGTCTACCTTGGTAACACTGATGACCCAAAGAGAAAAAGGAACACTACCTAGTCAACCAGAAAAGAAGCATGCAAAGGTGATTACCCTTAGAAGTGGGAAAAAGATAGAGGTTCCTCATGAAGAAGAGGATAAGTCAAAACCCAAGGAGGTTTCTACTGAAGGGAACCCAAAGGATGAGGTAAGTGAGAAAGATCTAGTGAAGGAAGTTCTTGTGCCATCTCCCAAGTCAACCATTCCTTTTCCTCAAAGGTTTAGCCAACAAGACCCCCAGTTCACTAGGTTCTTGGATATGTTGAAGCAACTCCATGTAAATATCCCATTCGTGGAGGCCATTTCTCAAATGCCCAAATATGCCAAGTTCCTTAAGGAGATTTTGAGCAATAAGAAGAAATTGGGAGAGTTTGCTACAGTAAGGCTTAATGAGGAATGCTCTGCTATCCTCCTCAAGAAATTGCCACCTAAACTAAAAGATCTAGGGAGTTTTACTATTCCTTGTTCTATTGGTACTTCTTATTTTGAAAAAGCTTTATGCGATTTGGGTGCCAGTATTAACTTAATGCCTTTGTCTATTTTTCGCTGGTTAGGTATGCAAGAGCCAAAGCCCACTACTGTTTCATTGCAGCTAGCAGATAGATCCATCACCTATCCTAGAGGTATTGTGGAGGATGTTCTTGTCAAGGTTGACAAGTTTATCTTCCCGGCTGATTTCAAAGTGCTTGACATGGAGGAAGATGAAGAGGTTTCCATAATTTTGGGAAGGCCATTTTTGGCCACTGGTAGGACCATCATTGATGTGCACCAAGGGAAGCTTACTTTAAGGCTTGATGATGAGGAAGTGGTTTTTAAAGTTTTTGATTCTTTGAAATTTCCTTCCTCTTTTAATTCATGTAATTTTATAAATGCCTTGGATAGTACATCTGCACTAATATTTTCTTATTCTCAGCAGCAATTGATTGAGGACACCCTTGAGAAAATTTTATTTTTCGAAAAGGATGAACTAGTGGATTCTGAGGAGTTGATAGATGAGATAATGGCATTGGAGGCAGGGATTGTTGCCCAAGAAAAATGGAGAGGGACTAGGCAATTTGAAGTTCTTGAGGGACATGATTCACAAAAGCCAAAATCATCAATAGAAGAACCCCCAGAACTTGATCTTAAACCCCTTCCTTCTAATGTTAAATATGCATTTTTATCTCCCCCTTCTGCATTGCCAGTAATAATTTCTTCTTCTTTGACAGGTTCTATGGAGGAGAAACTCTTGCGAGTTCTGAGAGATAATAAGGAAGCCTTTGGGTGGACCATTCATGATATTAAGGGTATTAGCCCCTCAATTTGCACCCATAGGATACACATGGAGGTGGAATAGACCCAAGGTGCAACCTCAAAGAAGGCTCAACCCAAATTTAAAGGAAGTGGTGAAAAAGGAGGTAATTAAATTGCTTGATGCGGGTATTATTTATCCTATTTCTGATAGTCCTTGGGTTAGTCCTGTGCAGGTTGTCCCCAAAAAGGGAGGAACTACTGTCATGGAGAATGACAAGAAAGAATTGATAGCTGTTAGGGAGGTAACAGGGTGGCGTATGTGTATAGATTATAGGAAATTAAATGAGGCCACTAGGAAAGACCATTTCCCCCTTCCCTTTATTGACCAAATGCTTGAAAAATTATCTGGTCGTGAATTTTATTGTTGCTTGGATGGGTACTCCGGATATATGCAAATACCTGTGGCTTTTGAAGATCAAGAGAAAACCACTTTTACTTGCCCATACGGTACTTTTGCATATAGACGGATGCCTTTTGGTTTGTGTAATGCACCTGCCACTTTTCAAATATGCATGATGGCTATATTTTCTGATATTTTAGAGGATTGCATTGAAATATTCATGGATGATTTTTCTGTTTATGGGTCCTCATTTGATAATTGTTTGCATAATTTGGGGGTGGTTTTGAAAAGGTGTAAAAACACTAATCTGGTTCTTAATTGGGAAAAATGCCAATTCATGGTGACTGAGTGCATTGTTTTGGGGCATAAGGTTTCTCATAAGGGTATTGAGGTTGACCCTGCAAAGGTTGAGGTAATTGCCAAATTGCCTCCTCCTAACTCTGTTAAGGCCATTAGAAGTTTCTTGGGGCATGCTGGTTTTTATAGGAGGTTTATAAAAGATTTTTCTAAAATTGTAAAACCTCTTTCTAATCTTTTACTGAAAGATGCCCCATTTGAATTTTCTGATGCTTGTTTGGAAGCCTTTAAAATTTTGAAGGCCAAATTGATTGATGCACCTATTGTTGTTGCTCCTGATTGGTCTTTGCCATTTGAACTTATGTGTGATGCTAGTGATATGGCAATAGGTGCTGTTTTAGGCCAACGTAAGGATAAAATTTTTCAAACCATTTACTATGCTAGTAGGACTCTTGATGAAGCACAAAAGAATTATACCACTACAGAAAAAGAGTTGCTAGCAGTAGTATTTGCTTTTGATAAATTTCGTCCTTATTTGGTTATGTCTAAGGTTGTTGTTTATACTGACCATTCTGCTATTAGACATTTGCTGGCCAAACAGGATGCCAAACCAAGATTGATCAGATGGGTGCTATTGCTACAAGAGTTTGATGTAGAAATTAGAGACAAACGGGGTGTGGAAAATTCAGTGGCAGACCATCTCTCAAGAGTGGATGCTTCTGTCAGACCACAAGTTGAAGAGGCCATAAAAGAGACATTTCCTGATGAGCAATTATTCTCGGTTTCCAAACTTCCCTGGTATGTAGATTTTGTCAACTACAAGGCAGGTAATAAACTTCCCCCTAATCTTTCATATGCTCAGCGTAAGAAATTTCTTTCTGATGTTAAGTATTATTATTGGGAAGAACCTTATCTGTTTAAGGTATGTAGTGATAAAATTATTAGGAGATGCATTCCTGAGGTTGAGACACATGCTATTTTAGAGCACTGCCATTCTAGGGAAGCTGGCGGCCATTTTGGCCCAACTAGAACAGCTCAAAAAGTTCTTCAATGTGGCTTTTACTGGCCCACTCTTTTTAAGGATGCATATAATTTTATGAAATCTTGTGATAGGTGTCAGAGGAGTGGGAATATTTCTAGAAAACATGATATGCCTCTAAATAATATTTTGGTTTGTGAATTATTTGATGTTTGGGGCATTGATTTCATGGGACCTTTCCCCAAATCTTTTTCAAATGAATATATTCTGGTTGCTGTGGATTATGTCTCAAAGTGGGTGGAAGCAGTGGCTTTACCCACTAATGATGCTAAAGGAGTTATAAAGTTTTTAAAGAAAAATATTTTTACAAGATTTGGCACTCCTAGAGCAATCATTAGTGATGGTGGCACCCATTTTTGTAACAAACAATTTGATAATCTTTTGACAAAATATGGTGTCACTCATAAGGTAGCCACCCCTTATCACCCACAAACTAGTGGGCAAGTTGAGGTTTCCAATAGGGAGTTAAAGAAAATTTTGGAAAAAACAGTTAACAGTTCTAGGAAAGATTGGTCTTTAAAACTTGATGATGCATTATGGGCATATAGAACTGCATTTAAAACTCCCATTGGCATGTCCCCCTATAGATTGGTTTTCGGAAAAGCATGTCATTTACCTGTTGAGTTAGAGCATAAGGCTTACTGGGCCTTGAAATTTTTGAATTTTGATATGCATCTTGCAGGTGAAAAACGCTTATTGCAGCTTAATGAGATGGATGAATTCCATCTTGAGGCATATGAAAATGCCAAACTATACAAGGAGCGCACTAAAAAGTGGCATGACAAGCACATTCAAAAGCGTGAGTTTCATGTTGGTAGTAAAGTTCTAATTTTTAACTCACGACTTCGTTTGTTTCCAGGAAAACTAAAATCTAGGTAGATTGGCCCGTATGAAGTTACCAAAGTCTTCCCATATGGGGTGCTTGAGGTAACCAGAGATGGGAAAGAAACCTTCATGGTTAATGGGCAGAGAGTGAAGCATTACGAGGATGGCGTGTTACCTGAGCACTACACAGTAAACTTGGAATAACACCCCTTCGGGAACAACCGTCAGGCTCTCGACATTAAACAAGCGCTTCGCAGGAGGCAACCTGTGTTTCTTCCTATATCCTTTTTATTAACTGTTTATTTGGTAGATGAAACTTCTTCATTTCTTTTTTCCCTTAATTTAATTTTTTTAGGAATTGAATTAAGTGTGGGGAGATTAGAAAGTTTCAAAAAACAAAAACAAAACAAAAAACAAAAAATACAAAAAGGGATTGAAAAATGATTGGGGCAAATACTCTTGCTTGTGCTTACTTCTCGTAAGCGTTGAATTGAGCACGACCGTGCTTAATTATGAGCACGACCGTGCTCCTTTGCTGGTTTACATTTATTTAAATGGGGTTGAGCACGACCGTGCTTACTAATGAGCACGACCGTGCTCCTTTTCTGATTCAAATTCGAATTTGAAATTGATTTTGAATTTTTAAATGGGATGAGCACGACCGTGCTTAACATTAAGCACGACCGTGCTCCTGCACTGATTTGTATTATAAATAAAGGAGGACAGGGAGAGCGCGGATTAGGATTAACCGCGCTCTCACCTTCTCCTTCTTACTTTTTGCTCTGGCAGCCCCTTTACCCCTTCTCTAAAGTATTTTTGCTCCAATTATTAAAAGGTATGTTCTTCATGTTTTCCATTCTTATTGTATGTTACAGTGAATGAATGCATGATGTGATCCATTCTTGTTTCCCTTTTCTTTCCTTTATTCTTGTTTTCTTTTATTATTAAATTACGAATACTGACCAAGATTTTATTTGTGAAAACAGATGTCATTCTCAATCTCCTCGGATCATCCAGAGTTTCAACACATCAAAAATTCAATCAGGGACAGACTGTGCCCATTCCCAGAAGTTGAAGTTTTGACTAAAGAACAAAGGGAGAAGATTGCTACCAATTCTTACCCCGGATACACTCCATCTCGCTTGAATTTCTGTCAAGATGCAAACGAGTATGCCCGGGTAGAGACCCTTAGAGATATAGAGCGGAGGGCAGAAGAACGCCCACGTGGATACAGTGCTGGGCGTAAGTGCTATCATGACATGGTTGACAGGAAAATCAGGAGACCGGACCAGATCCCATTCCCAGAGATAGAGCACTACACTGAAGAGGAGAGAGACAGATGGTGTGACCTTTACTTGGTAGAAGCTGAAGCAACAAATGATTATGCATATCTGAAGATTGAAGAGGCTAGGCTTGCTAAGCTAGCATTGGAAGAAGATTCGGAAGGAGAACCGAAGGCAGAGGAGAAAGAGAAGGAGTCCTCTCGGACTCCTTGAGATAACAATTTCTAAACCCTTCCCTTTGTTTTTCTTTTTCCAAAATTTGCAAATAATTTTTTGTCATAAAAAAAAAACAAAATAGTGTCAATGAGTCTAAGTAGGTAATCTGTTTCTGCTCAGTATTTACGTAATTATATAAAATAAAAAAATTTTGAAAAAATAAATAAATAAAAAAAGCACGGCCGTGCTCATTGAAGAGCACGCCCGTGCTCAGCAGCGATTTTGAAAAAAATAAAAGTGGTCAGAGCACGGGCTAGGGTTCATTTGTTGAACCCGTGCTCCTGCTGTAACTCTCTCAAAACCCTAGCGCCCCCAACACAGCAACCTCTTTTCTCCAACTTTTGCTCATCACTTCACTTAATCCAGGTAATTTTCCATGTACCTCTGTCTATTATTGCTCCTTACTCGGTTTAAGTGGGTATGTGGTAATATGATTGGGTTTTTTTTTTTTTTTTCTTCCTTTGCTGTGTGAATACCATTGCTTTTGCTTGTGGTTTCTGTATGCACATGCATTGTTAGGGGTGATTTTGGTATGCATTTTGGGTTTCTGTCAATCGTTGTTTTATGCATTTTCTGGATTTCTGCTTCGAGCACGATCGTGCTCATCACTAATTACGACCGTGCTGTTCATCATCTGCAGTTTCTGGGTTTCATAACTAAGCACGGCCGTGCTCATCATTAAGCACGACCGTGCTGTTCTTCATTTTCCAGAACCAACCAGAATCAATGAGCATGACCGTCCTGTCTGTTAGCAAGGCCGTGCTCATTCATTTTCCAAAAAAAAAAAAAAACACAAATCATCGTAGAGAGTGCATGCATCAACTATACTGCTTATTGCTTATGATGCCCTGATTTAGTGCCTAAGCTATTTGTAATTTCCTTCGGCACTGATGTACTTTCTGTTTGATTTTCAGGACTATGCCTCCTAAACGCGCTCGTCAGGCCGCTCAGGCTCCACCACCTCTTCAGGATGACTATCCACAATTTCAGCGACCTGAGCACATTCAGAGATTTCACCGGCTAGCCTCTTTCGAGTTCGTCTCGACTAGGAGGCTAGACATGGACTTATTGGCCGTTTATGGGCTTGCTCCCCGTATCCAGCAGCTGATTAGGCATATTGGGTGGGAACGCATCAGATCCATCACACCTCCTACTTATCGGGAGCCCACCCTGGAGTTTCTCTCGACGCTGAGATATGCTTACGATGATGAGGAGGAGGAGCCCCTCGTTATTTTTCAGATGCATGGATTACAGAGGGAGTTGACTCTGACTGAGTTCAACATCTGCATCAGCTTTGCGACTGCAGAGTCGGTACAGACTTATTTGTACCAGCAGGGATTATTGGAGCCTCCAGCAGAGTTCTTGGATTCAGTCATGTGGGCCTCGATCACTGGTGGGGATGCCTACTATAACCCTCGGATGTCGAAGGCCTCCACCATCACTAACATGCCACTGCGTGTGATTCACCGCTGGTTAGCCCACTCCATCACAGGCCGCTACTCCATGCAGGGCGTGGTCTCGAGGACAGATCTGTATATCCTCTGGTGTATGGTTCAGGCACGACCGCTGAACGCCGGCCATATCTTTCTACAGACATGCCTGAACATTGGCATGAGGCTGAGAGAGGGGCAGACAGGATATATCTTGGTGGGATCCTACATTAGTCAGCTGCCACTTAGCTTCGGTGCCATGGACCCACGTGCACAGCAGATGTGTCCTATGCTCACCATTGATGAGAGGATGCTGACGCACATCGGTGTTTTGGTGCGTGACCGACGAGGGGGTCTACGCGTCGCTGCTCCAGTTGCCGCTTAAGAGGAGCCTGCAGCTGAGGCCCAGGATGAGCACCCACAGGAGGATGTTCACATAGATGACCAGCCTGCTCCACCACCACCGCAGGGAGCCTTGGATACCCTCATCACTCGTTTGGACAGCCTCCAATTAGGTGTCTATGCTCACTTGGATGTTCATGAGGCGTAGGTCCAGGGTCTATACCAGCGGCTGGATGTTCAGGACACACAGGTCCAGGGTATTTACCAGAGGATGGACGCACAGGACGAGCAGTTAGCGGCTATGTACCAGATGATGCAGCGCTATTTTGGCCCTCCTCCACAGTGATTTTATTTTATTCATTTTTGTACACAAGCTGATATGCTCTTGTATAAAAAATGAATAATCAGTCAAGACTACTTTTACTGGGAAGATCTCTATCTCTATCTCTTTTGTTCTAGCTTAGTTAATTTTTCTTTTCCATACTTGTGCTTTTAATTGTTTGCATTGGGGACAATGCTAGATTCTAAGTGTGGGGAGGGGAAATTACTTGTGCTTTTATTCCTCTGCATTGAGGACAATGCTAGATTTTAAGTGTGGGGAGGGGAAATTCAATTTTGTCTTTACTTAGTGCACACAGATTCACTTGATTTATATGTCACATACACTTAGCTAACTGTGATAATTGCATTATGTCCTTGGGTGATGATTCTATGCCACAATTTTGTCGAGAATTTAGAGATATGTATTATTAGGGGACCCAATTCAAAATTTTATTACCTTGATAGACATATAACTTAAATTGGGTTGGGGATTATCAATTGAAAGCTGAAAATTAGCATGAGGTTCCTTGTTTGATTGTTTTTCATTGAATTGAGCTACTAAATGTGAGACTTGAGCCATTATAGGGGTATTTCCTAAATCATGAATATTCACCCCTCTCTTTGTTTGTGTGATGTTCCCCAAGTTTTTGCATTCTAGAACTTGTTTTGTGACCATTTCAAGGCGAATTTGATTTGCATGCATGTTGAATATGATTGAGGCAATTGTAGGTATTTTTCTGGCCTTCAGATATATTGTTTTGCCATATCCATTAGTTGCCCATTTTGAACCTTAAAAAAAAAAAAAAATTCCTTGGTACCCAAGTATTAATTCAAAAATTGTTTGGCGGTAACCTCTTGGAAACATAAATGGAGCAATTAGATTTGAAATGTTTTAGTGGGATATTGCTTATGTATGAGTGGCAAAAATTATTGTTGGGAATTTCTCTCTTTGATGTAAAAATAAAAAAAAAATTGAAAAGAAAGAGAGATAAAAATAAGTGTTGATTTAAAAAAAAAAAAAAGGAAAGAAAGAAAGAAGAAGAAAAAGGAAAAAGTAGTGTAAAATGTGAAAGTCATTAGAATGGGTGAATGATGTTATTCTATAATTCATTTCTAATGCTCCATTTATGCTCTAAGGGTTATTTGCTTAATTCTTGATTTCCTTTAGCCATTTGTATATCCCTTTTCTTTCTTTTTCCTACCTGACATTATTTCCATGGCCACGTTACAACCCATGAAAGACCTCTTGATTCTAGATGCATGTAAACTTTTAGTGGAGATTTGGTCTATAAACAAGCTTATGGTAATGTACTTTCTTTTGGGAACTTGAGTGATAATTGTCGTTACCTTTTTACACTTAGAGAGTTGTGAGAAGAGTTACCCTTTATTTCATTGAGAAGTTTGATTTCAAGGAACCTAAACCTCTAATTGGGCAATCTCTTGATCTTTCCCATAGAAATAGAGGTTGATAAACTGTCATCGTATATGAAAATTTAGGGTCCTTTGATGGTTAGGTCTTTGATTTTCTCATATTTCTTTTAGGCCAGGATTATTGCTTGAGGACAAGCAATCCTTAAGTGTGGGGAGGTTGATAAGCTGTCATTTTGTATACTTTATTGTTGGGAAATTAGGTGTGATTTATTATTTATTTGGATATTATTGTGAATACTCACCCTATTTCTCATGATTATTGTAGAATTTGTCATCATGGCAATGGAGCATTTAATTGGAGAAAAAGCAACAAATCTGGAAGATTTTTGAATAAAAAGATGAAGTTCTGAAGTTTCAAAGGAGCACAACCGTGCTCAACATTAAGCACGACCGTGCTCATTAGAGGAGCTCATGCTGACCAGCACGCCCTTGCTTGGATTGCTGGATTGACGTCGATTAATGAGCACGACCGTGCTCTTCAGCAAGACCTTGCTGACTTTTCCAGTTTAAGCACGGTTTGACGCCGTTTTAGTTGAGCACGACCGTGCTCATCATTAAGCACGACCGTGCTCATGTCTCAGAGGCCCAATTACGTAGGTTTGTACGTTGCCAATATAAGGGAGTGATTGGAGCCATTCTAAGGAGCTTTTGCACAGCAGCCGTTCTACACCAGAGACAGCAACCGTCGTTGAGCACAGCGAGGAAGATCGAGTCTTGAAGTGAAGGACCGTCTCCCAATTGATCTGAAGAACTGCTTCGCGTCAAAAGGGTGTTCGGGTTTTAGTTTTCTTTTTCTCTTTTATGGATTGTTACATGTCTTTGATTTGTATAGTGATTAGTATGACTATGCGTAGCTAAATTCATTCCTAGGGTAATGGTGAATCTTTTGTTTTGATACCGTTGATGTTTGCCTAATTTTAATATGATTCAGTGTTTCTGTTAATTGATTGGTTTAATCCTTGTGTTTGAACTTCTATGAGAATTGATCATTCTTTACTAAGTTAGTTAATTGACTGGCGACCGTACCACAATTAGTTAACGGAACTCTGGGATTAACCGGATTTGGGGTTGCGTGGACCAAACGCAATCCCTCGTTTTCAATTAGTTATTGAATTAATAAAACTTGCCAATTCTGTATGCTTCTTTTAACTATTTACCTTGCATGACCATTGGGGGTAACTGATTAAGGGAAAGAATATTAATATTGCATGACCATTGGGTATTAATAGATTTAGAGTGAGTGATTGGCAATCAATAAGAAACGTATATTATTGAGGAATTGGGTAACATCATAGGTAGTGACATAAGTGAAACCAGGCACCCTAGGCTTTCCATAATTGATCCTTTGCTTGCAATTCTTTGCTTTTCTTGGCTTTCACAATCTTGCTATTTTATTTCATTGTTTTCAACCAATTTGATTGTCTAAATAACATAAGGAAATAATTAATCTAGTACTTGTCAACAATCTCTGTGGGTTCGATACTTGGAGTCCCAAATACTCCTATATTACTTTTGCGATAGGGTGCACTTGCTCTTAAGTGTAGTTTTAGCGCAACATATCCTGAAGGGATTCACCGGTTACAGCTGTTGCATCCAATCTATGAAAGAGATTGGTGGGGGCAAATCGAACCTAAAGTCTAGTGTTCTTACATGCCTTAGAGGGTGCGCATGTCACTTGTTCTTCTCTTCTTTGTTGCAGACCATAACCCATTTTCTAATAGATAATAAATCTGCCATTTACAATATGGTTTAAGAGAATGATGAAGAGCTTATATTAAAAAAAAAAAAAGAGAATAATGAAGAAAAGTATAATAATCCTTCTTACACAAATTTACAAATCTGTTCCAACAGAATGACTCTGCCTGATCAATTGAAAAGTAAAATTTTTAGATTAAGGTAACATTAGATTATTACTAACTAAAGTTGGAAGTTGGAACCACATGATAATTGTGCAAACATTGCTTATGCTAAAGTCAACATTATAGTGAGTGGACGTTGGCTACGGTGAGAGATCTGTTTAGGTCTCTCACCGTGAGAGACCCATTTTCACCATGGATCAAATATTGGTACAAGATATTATGGTACACCTGCCCACATCATATCATTTCTTCATTTCATCCTCTTCCCCTCTGTCACGGTGGCACGCCGGAAGCCAACTCACTGGTCCATCTCTGTTGTGGCGGCGCGCACCACTACCATAAGCTTACTCCCACCTCACACCACCGGATAGCAGCGCCACCTCCACTCTCTCCAGATATGCGCATGGCGGCTGACGGCGGCGAGGAAGCCACACGCATCACGGCGGAGGAAAGGGGGAGAGGACAGATCTGGAGTTTTCTCACATTGGAGGGAGAAGTGGAGAACGGGACAACCAGATGTCGCGGCTGTTAGTGGTGGGGAGGCCACGCGAAACTGAGACGGAGGAGATCGAGAAGCTCTGCACATGGTGGCGGCAAGAAGTTCCAGCTGATTCGCGAGTTCTTCTCGTGGTGGTGGAGGGAGAACACCACGTCCCGTGGGTGACAGAGGCGGAGGGGAGAACGCGCTTTGTGCGACGGCGAGAAGGAGCACTGCTCACGACAGCGGTGGTGCGGCGGCTCTGGTGAGTGAAGCACAAACAAGTCTTCTTGGGTTCCATCGCCGTCGTCGTTTGGTTTTCAGAATAGGGCTACCCATCAACATAATCGTGACCCACCATGGTGGCATGGTCAGACGACCACCACCGCTGCATGCGCTTCGTCCTCCCCGCTGACCAAGCTTCGGAGGTGGCGCCGCCCGTCGAGTGAGAGAGTATCGGGTGTGAGAGGCAGAGAATGGATGAAAAACTTGGATGTTGATGGTGTATGGTAATATCAGTATACCCTCATGTAACACCCCCCTTGGGTCATTACATGGTTAACTCGCTGCGAAAAATAAAACTTTAATTTGCTGGTTGCCTTCGGAAAAATAATATTTTCTTAAGTTGTTATCTATTCTAAAACGGTAATAAATTTCTTTCTTTTTCTTTTTCAACCACCACAACAGTGTGAATATATCCGTATATTATATATAACATCGTACAACTATATTGCATCATAATTGTTTACACCACAAGACCTTACTAAGTATAGGTTCTTCCAAAACATAATATAATTCAAAACCTAAGCTAGTCGGAACTAATAGTAGCTATCACAGTAGAAACGAACATCAGCCTGCTCTGTACTAAGGAAACTTCTTCCTGTAGTCGTCAATTCCCTTGAGTGGTTCATCTAGACTCGGATATAAATATTAGCCCAAGTAGAAAACAAACAGCAATACAACATGCAAGAGTGAGAAACCAATATATGGATTTAACACGATAACTACATGCTCGACACAAAAGAAAACATATACACACATACATGTTTATAACAACATAAGCATTCATAATAAGGCAAATAGTTTATCAATGGGTTTCACACCCCAAACATCATCATTTAAAAACTATGCATGAACACTTCATATACGTCGTCTAAAATTCATGCTTAATCTCATGAGATATCCCAACGTCGTGATGAGTTGATCAAGCTTGATGGCAAAATAAGGCACTCGTTAAATACCATAGCACACTGTCCAACACAAGGCATAGTGATCACCGAATATGGTTACCATAGCACACTGTCCAATTTAAGGAGCAGTGATCACCGAATATGGTTTTTCATTGTCCAACCAAGGCACAATGATACGTCGATTCATGAATATCGCCATGATACCATGATTAACAAATAGGCACGTCTGCCTAAAATGCATGTAAAACATTTTGTTCTCGTCATTTTTCTTCGTGTTCAATCTTTCCTTGTCGAAGCTCAAAAGCTTTCAACCATTCATCGTTTTCAATATCTTAAGATTTTCATTATTAACACAGGACTCAAAGTCCGAGTGCTCAATCACGAAACCCCTAGACCGATGCATTAGGCTTAGGGTCGTGGTAATAGAAAACAATGTTTACTTTGAATAACGTTATTTACACCGAAATTAGGACACAAATTCCATAGGACACGCAGTCCAAAACACCGCAAGAACACTAGTACCCCGACGTCTCGGTTACTACGTTCAATATCACTATTTTCACCGTTTCGACATTGTTTACATCGTTTGCGAAATATCACCGTTTGCACCGTTTGCGAAAAACTCGATTTCAGAAAATTATTTTAAACTTGGAAATTTCTTTGTACAATCATCAAATTACTTAAAATCCCTTTTTTTTTTTTTTTTTTCTGAAAACCTTATGTTTCAAAAAGAGAGTCACTTGAGACTACAGAAATACAGCTGTTTTAAGAAAATATTTTCTGTAACTATGCTTTCAGAGCTAATCGCCGTCTAACGTTTTAAAATACGTTTAAGTCAAAATTTGACCTTTTCTCCTTAAATAGTTTTCTAAATTCATGATTAAATTATTTTCGAAAATTAATTTCACAAAATAACTTTTTATAATATTACGGAATTTCTTATGCAAAAATTAGCAGTACAAAAATAATTTCTCGGTTACGTCCTCACCGTGTCTCAGAAATTACTTTTACACTATTAAATCATTAAAATAATAATATTCTAAAAAAAGTCCTTATTTTCTCAGATAATTATTTAAATTATAATATCTTCCAATATCTCTCAGTTAAATAGTGAATATTCTCCGTATATCTTTTTAAAGCTTTTACCTCGTTAAATTAATTGAGCACTGACCACTGTCAGGCTTCTCAAACAACATCATTATAATAATTAACCCAGGCAGATCATGCATCACAACACTATCATATATGACTGCAGATAATTAATTAACAACAGATAATCAATTAAAAGCAGAAGATAACCACAAATAAAATACCATAACTAACAACCCCAAATAAGCATACAGACCACAAACAAATAGCACATAGCCATCGGAAAAATCCCTCAGGTAATCCCCCTTTACCTCGTAGAATTTATCTTCCGATCTCCTTCCTTGAACGTACGTCAAACTCCGGTTTCACGACTCACGTATAATCGCTACACTTAACCTTCAACAACCACACTCAACCAATTACTAATCAAACAAAATAAATCACCTATACTCTACATATAGGTCACGGCCTCAACAAGATTTTGTGGCTAAAATTTCTAAAATTGCCTAAGTCATTGGATTAGTGATCCTAAGTACTTAAGACAATGGATTAGTGACTAATCAACAAAGTTTAAATCAAAAATTTCTAAACCTCCAAAACCCTAGATTCGGCTTTGAGGAGTAAATGGAGTTAGAGGTTTTTGTTTGATGAACTAACTTGGATTCAATCATGAGTACATACTAGAAGGATAGTATCTAAGATCATTTGTATAGAAAATGAACAGAATCCTCCTCCCAAACCACCAACATGGTTCGGCCTCATCAAGAAATGTGGGGAGGAAATTTTGGTTTTCAACATACTCTTGGATTATGATAGAAGTGATGATAATAGGAACATGGAAATTGGTTTCACATTTTTAGGATTTTTCTATGATTTTCCTGACAATTCCAAAGTTTCTAGATCTAGGAATTTAAGATGATGATCATGGCATTGAAACATGAAAATATATGAAGAACATAGTGCTAAATGATGATGAGAATCAAAGATTACCTCTTGGAATTGAGAAATATGCAAGAGATGAACAAGTTGCTTCACAAACTTAGGCTATGGAGTGTTAGAGAGAAAAGGAAGATTGGAGAAGATGATAGAAAAGTTGAGAAAGTGTTAGAATGAACTAGAAGAGCTTGACTCTCATCAAGTTTATGAGCCAAATATGGGCTTGGGCTTGGGCTTGGGCTTGGGCTTGGGCAATTGGGCTTGAAGAAGTCCAAGTCCATTTACTAAGTTTTCAACATAAAAATGCTTAACACTTGACATAGGAAAGTTCAAGACTAGAATTTGCTTCATCGAAATGAATCCTCTGCCATAAAATTGGGCCTTTTGGGCGCAGCCCTTAATGGGTTTGGATGAGGCAAAATTGATCCACTTAACTTAGTGTATCATGGAAACTAGTTTAGGGACCAAAATGAAATTAATAGAAAGTTTAAGGACCAAAAGGCAATTATTAAAAATTGCTAACATAATCTTAAGCCCCACTAATCCCCTCACATGGATGACTCATTTATAAGAGAACATAGGGCTTATCCACTTATCGAGTCCCGAAACTCCCGTAATCGGCTCCGTCGTTTACCCGATGAATATAACGCCTGTAAAACGTATTTTATTTCACTTGAACCCAATCAATAAAATTTGAGGCCGGACTCCTTGTCTTCTCTGCTACATCAACCTCTCCTAATATCTCAGCTCCATAATCGACTCCGTCGTTTGCCGGACTTATCCTCTGACTTAGGTTTTTACGTGTTTTCTTAACAATTACGTTCGAATAAAATAATAGTATTTCATTCCTAACGAATTTTTCCGAAATATGGAAAATCGTCCGGGGAAAAATATAAAACCTAATGGTTTTGTTCACGAGTCGAAATTAGGGTTTCTGATCAGTAAAAACTTACTGTCAGTGAAAACGCAGAAAACGCAGACCGATTTTCATCTAAATTTTCATCCCAAAACTTCCCTGTAACCTTAATAAAATAAGTATGACATGGAAATGACCTTAGTTTATCCAAAGTTATTTTCTAAATCTCGGATAAGAATATAATCATTTATATAATTATTACCGATATTAAAAAGCCGAAAAATTGGGATGTTACACCTGACAATCTAACGGCTAAAGTAAGTCTCTCACGATGAAAGACCTAAACTGGTCTCTCACCGTAGCGCCATAGGAAGTGTATTTCTTGGAAATGAATCTAAACCGAATCTTGACAAGATTAAAATCATATCTTTTGTGGTCCATTGGTGGTCTGGCTGCTGCTCCCCACTGTGGCATTTGTGAGAGATCAAATTATTTTCAATGCCCAAATATATCCTTCCTTTCCCCTTCTGCATCACTGGAAGTCTGAAAATTTTGAACCCCCCGCCACCAAAAGTGCCCACATTCATGCTTTTGCATAATGACTTTGGTTGCTTGGGTCTGTTGACTCATAATATTTTGCATCATCTCCACTTTTTATTGGAGATCTTTTTCCATTCTTTCTCCGATTCTGTCACATGTCCATTTCTTTCCTGAGTTTAATTGTTTTACTTTTGTCTTATTTTAAGCAGATGTTACATAATTTCAGTGGGTTAAATTACACTTTCGGTCCCCAAATTATTATTAAATATTTAATTTGGTCCCAAGTTTTTAAACGGTTTATTTTGGTCCCATAATTCCTTAAACTTATTCAAATAGGTCCTTCCGTCAAATTGACTAGCGGCGACGTCAAGTTGACTAAGGGACGACAATGGACATTTTAAAACAATTTGGAGACCAAAATGAACATTAAAATATTAAATTTAATGCCACGTAACATTAGGTTTGACGTCACCGTTAATCAACTTGACGGAAGGGCCTATTTGAACAAGTTTAAGGAATTAGGGGACCAAAATGAACCATTTAAAAACTTGGGGACCAAATTGAATATTTAATAACAATTTGGAGACCAAATGTATAATTTAGCCAATTTCAATGCAATGAAAGTTATTGGGAATTGCAAGGGAGAGTAAGATGTGGATGAAGAAGTCCCGCATCGAAAAGAACCCGAGTGGTTGAAGACTATAAAAGACTCATAAACCTAATGCCTTAAATTTTTTGGTTAACGGTACCTTCTATGATGGTGTAGTGGTGCACCATCCAAATGACAAAATCTGGACCATCCAGATTGTCAATTGGGTTTTTGACTTTTCAACTTCTTATAAAGGCCAATGCTATCATGCTCCTTAGCAAATGGTATATGGATGAAGCACCACTTTCAACCATTAGATTTATTATTAAAAAAATAATTGATAAAAAAAAAAAAAAAAGAATCCAACCATCGTCCACTGCCATCATTCCTCCACTACCCCCACTGCCCAACCTTCGTTCGCTTACCACCTTCACTTCAGCAAAAGACATGTAAAGAAAATATATTCAGCAAGAATAAATTGCATCCAACGCACCAGATCAGTTGTCTCATTTTTTATACTTTTTATCCCAAACGACACCGTTCTCAAATGTTTGAAGGAATGTTTCAGAGTTCATTCAAAACTCGGGGAAATGATGGGTCGAAGTCGAACTCCTCCGCCACAACGACCTCATTGACGAAGACACGGCGAGTACTGGAGAACGGAGTTTACAGCGACGATGGCCGCTGGTAAAAGCGATGCTGTGTTGTGCCGCAGTGTGCTTCAAAAGAGAAGGACCAAAGTTATGAGTGTGCTTCAGAATCACGGGAAGCCTACGCAGACACATCCAAGCTTAGTTCCGAAGGGCAACCAACTTTACCAATTGGCTTAACTAGAGGAGCAGAGTGAAGGAATTCTACACTAGAAAACTACGTCAAAGTTGATTACGCTGTTGGGCTTGGGGGTGGACAAGCTTTGTAAAAAAAAATGATTTTAAATTGCACAAAAGAAATAGAATCCTATAGAAGATAGAGAACAAATTAAGACCGAGAGGCTGAGAGAGGTGGAGAGACTAAGACTGGATCTAGTGGTTGCGACTCCATAACCATAACCAGTCAGTCATGGTGGGCAGAGGAGGAGGGGCCTGCAGAGAGATGACGAGGGTAGAAGTGGAATTTTCGAAATAAAAGAATTTAAAATAAAAAAAATGAAAAACTGGGAAACTTACTATTATTAGTTAATTTAACGGTACACCAACGGAGCACATTGCAAAGTGCTTCACTATAGAAGTCATCTTATAAAGTTTAACCCACCTTTGACTAACCCAAATAACAAACTGAGTAGATCATATTATATCACTTGTGTGATGCACTACTACATCACTTTAGTGGATGGTACATCATTGACAAAACTTTGGTTAAGATATGATGTGAAGCTTACTTATATTGTTTTATTACTTAGCATATGAAAAAGATGTCCCGTTATTGGCTCTCCCCTTATAAACTAGTGATAATATACAGCAGCTCCTAAATCTCATTGTTTTGTTTTATCGCTCATACAGTAGCATTTTCAGAAACTGGATATCTAGTACAGAAGGAGATAAAACTGGGCATTATTTGTGATAAAATCATGATTGTTAACTATGATGAATGTGGAAATAAATAGAATGGGAGAAGTGTTATTTAACTTTTATTTATTTGTTTGTTTACATTTTAAAAGGAGATGGAGAAAAGGCTTTTCTAGATGAACCCGAATTTCTGGTCTTATTTAGGGGGTTCCTTGTTAAAATTCATAACCCTCTAAATTATAAAGACAAAAAATATATCTTTGTTCACAAGTTACAACTGTATTAAGCATTTTATTTTGTCCAAGTATATATTAAGCATTCCAGTCAAAAAAAAAGTATATATTAAGCATTTTTCAACTTTTCATCAAAATATATAGCAAATTATTTGTACTAATATCTCACAATCTAACTATAAGCAATATTGAATTTGTCACTAGTGTAATAAGTATACGACGTGGATAAATATATATTTTTTTTTTTTGGGTGTGAATCAAGGGTATCCGACAGCCGACGAAAACTAATCTCTTTCGAGGCAGAGAGATCACGAAAGTGGGTACATCTCTCCCAACAAAGCATTTTCCATACACACATGAGTCGAATCCCTGACAACATGCTTAGGGACTCAGCTATCTACCAACGGTGTTGGCCCTTGTTGGTAAAAAAATGTTTTTTACATAGTCGGAATATATACGATACATGGTGGATACCATATCTAAGCATGAATATAATTTGGTGTTAATTCAGGGCCGACCCAACCCTAAAGTTACTAGGACTTTAGACCCCCAATTTCTTTTAGTTATTTAGCTTCCAAATTTAGACCTCCAATTTTCCCCCCTTTATTTAAGCTTAAAAAAAGCCTAAATCATAAACTATAAAAATCTTACATGTGATTGTATGCATACACGACAAAAAATTATATCAATCATAACAATTATATTTTAAAAATATAAAAATTTATGACAAGGATAAAATTTAAATAAAATATTAATATTTAAATAATATTAAAATATTATTGTTAATTTTAAAAACATCTTGTCTCAAATTTTGTTTTAGACATAAAAATACGTTATAAATAAATATCATATGAATATATCAATCAATTATGTGTTTGGATATTGTATCTAAGACAGGTGTTTAAACAATAGAAACCAGATATTTTAATTATTGCTGTCCCTGATCAACATCATTCTTTCTTCTTTTTTGAGATTCGAGCCTAACTATATGGTTATATTGCTGGTTCATTTTGGAGCATAACCATATGGTATATTGTTCTGCTAGTTACCCAGTAAGGTTGAATGATGAGGAAATATATAGTTGTAGCACGCAGCCACTTTACTTTATGCATCCCAATGATCGAACGGGAGAATGAATTAGCTTAGAGGGTGAGCTGCAAACTTGTCGTGGAGCACTGAGCATAACACGTGAAGTACTCTCTCTGACAGGTTATGGAATTTTGATGATGGGAATATAAGACTTATGAAACGCACCAGTTGAATAATCCAATACCATGCATGGGTGGTCTCCTATCTATGCATATCGAGACCAGCTAAGGAAGCACATTGTAGATAAGAGACGTAGCATTTGAATGATTCATCAGCAATTAATTTGTGACATCTATGATCGGCAAGTATCGTGGTTTCGAAAAGATATACAGATAATTCATGGATGTTAAATGATATCCGTCTATATATATATATATATATATATATATATATATATATATATATATATATATATATATATATATATATATATATATTTTAAGGCAAGGTAACAATAGGTCACCATAATTTATTGGAAAAAAAAAAACAAAAACAAAAGAAAATAAAAGCATGGGGGACATAAAATAAAACTCATGCAAAATAAATCATTTAAACTTAACATTAGGTTTCGTATTCTTCCTCGGGTTATATTTATGAGATTTAGACAAAACCACTGTGAAATCATAATCAACTTCAACAGTATTATCATTATTTAACTTCTCTGCTGAGAGAGAGTTATTATCTAGGTCATTCTCATCCCTATTTCTCAAAAACTTGGCAAGTATTCTCATATCATGAGCAACATTAGGATGCATATAGCTGAATGAGACTCAGGAGTCTAAAGATTTTTACCACTAACTGTTAAATCAAAGGTAGGTATAGAATGCTCGGGCACCAGAGTATGCTTGACTGTAGAGTCAACATTAGTTACAATAGAAGTTGAGATCTTCTCTGTAGAGTCATTAACAGTATTGGTTACAACAGAAGATGAGTTCTGTGGAATGAAATACCCTCCCTTGGGAAGGTGCATGATGCATCTCATATATCAATCATTGATAAAGTAAAAAAATTGATTAACAGTTCATAAGTTTTATTTTGATCAACCAAAAAATTCATTTAAATTAGAATATAAGGGACATTCTTGTTCAAGAAATATTACAAAATGATCGATAACTTCATACACATTTTGTTGCTGGTTGGCTTTTTATTGCCCTGTTGGTTTTGTTTTGTTGTATTGGTTCTGGTCCTTGTTTGGTTTGCTTTTCCTCTGTAGCTTATGAAAGCCAATACTATCCTCCTCCCAGGGTAGTCTTTCATTTACATTTGCTAGTGTCATAGTGGCCTTTTTGTGCATGGGTTTGAGCATCACGGGTGCTCTAATTAATTCCATCTTTTGTTTATAAAAAAAATAAAAAATCATTGCTGTTAAATGTCAAAATCACACATCAGTTATATGAGTCAAGGACCATTTATAATAATTTGGGCAATCCTCCCACTGAGTTGGCATTTGGAGTGCGGTTGGGTCCATTTATTCTAGCATGATATCAGATTCTGCCACAACATTGGGCCACTCGCAAATGCTCATTACTGCAAACTTCACGCTATGTCCAATCTTGGACGTGAGGGGTATGTGTTAAATGTTTAAGTCCCACATCGGTTTAGTATATGAACAGATGACCATTTAGAGTGTGTTTGGGAAAGATTATTTTCCCTCATTTCAGCTTTTTTTTAGCTTAAAAGCTGTTTCATAGATAATCTATCATGTTTGACATTTTGCTTAAATTTATAAAAAAAAAGCTTTTTTTAGGGGGAAAAACTGTTTATGCCATCTAGTCTTTTCTAGCTTAAGATTATTGTGATTTGATTATTTTTCATTCTCAAAACTCTCTTCCCTATTACCCCTACAAAACTAACTTCTAAACAAATATTATTAAATTATACAAATACCCTTTTTCGTAATTTATTCTATAAAAGTGATTTTTTGTTGCACTACCCAACGAAATAGATTATCTTAAAATCGCTTTTCAGCAAACAGACCCAAACAAAAACAGATTCTGATTATAATCGATTATTGTCGATTATCACAATAATCGATTATCAGCATAATCTTTTTTTTTCCAGCTTTCCCAAACACACTCTTATAATAACTTGGACAACCCTCTATCCTTGAGCTAGCTTCTGGAGTGAAGTTAGGCTTAAGTATTCTAACATTTTCAAAATTAAATTATATTCATGCTATCTACCTCTCTAGCTTCGTTTTCTTCTTTTTTCATTTTTTTTTCCGATAAGCCAAAGTATATTAATAAGAAGCACTAGAGGTACTCCAACTCATGTACATAGACAAAAGGACCAAAGAAGGTAGATTTAACTCTTCTTTTTTCAATTTAATAACAAACATTTTAAAGGGTCTAATTCTCAAGGTGGCAGGGTCACCAATGGACTCCAGGTAACTAGGTCTAATTCTCCATCCTGGTCACCGATGGACTACGAGTGACAAGATAGATGACGAAGGGGGAAATTTTTCGCTAAATGGAAACCGGGAAACTAGTTAAAGTCTAAGAAGATATATGGTGTATCTAACTTAATTAAGGTGTGGAGTTGGTGTTGGGCTAGGAACCAGGACTATATAGTATGGACTGAGGGGCTGCAATTTTGGTGTTTCCCTGTATATTGTTGTCTTTAGAAGTTTATATAGTATTTGTTGTTTTTAGTTGCATACTGTAACATCTCTGGCTGCTTTATTGACGACTGTCCCAACAAACAAACACGGGTCTTTTCAGCATACTTTGTCCTCACTCACACGTTTCCTGAGAAAACTTCTCAGGAGGTCACCCATCCTAAAATTGCTCCAAGTCAAGCTCGCTTAACTTTGGAGTTCTTAAGTGATGGACTCCCGAAAAGAAGATGCATCTTGTTTTTTTATAGGTAGTATCGATCAATCAATTCATATAAGTCTTCCCCAATTGTATAGTCCCATACCTACACTGTCTCAGGATCCCTCTCATTCGGGTGTGTAATCGGTTCATTCATGTGTCCCTACGCCTAGAAGCCTGTCAGAAGCCGCTCCTTATCTGTGCCTTCTTGTATCGGCGGCCACTCTCCACCCTCGTCAGCCCTGGGGGTCACACTTGCCTCTGTGCTCTTGATTCTGGTTTCTGCTTCAGGTCCAGTATCAATGGTACATAGGCTTTGTTCCCCTTCCCTTGTCTGTATACGGGTTGGAGTACCCCTAGTACTCCCAATCAATATAAAAAGCAGAAAATACAGTTTTTATTAATAAGGACATATAAAGTAGTAAACTAAAACATTAAATTTTATGTTAACAGCTTAGAGTAAAAGATCCTATTTGCTGCAAACCTTAAAAGCTTTTTTTCAAAAATGAGTTTTTGTGATTTTATTAAACCACCCTCTTTTGATGGTGTAGATTTCGTTTATTGGAAAGTGAGGATAGAAATTTTTATGCAAGCAATAGATTTTGATTTGTGGGAAATTGTGCTAAATGGTTTTATTTCTAAACCCAAATCGCAATGGAATGAATTTGATCAAAATTGCTTTTGCTTAAATATTAAAGCAATGCAAATTTTGAGAAATAGTTGAATGATGAAGCATATGCTAGAATTAAGGTTTGCTCTTGTGCGAAGGATATATGAATATGCTTGATGCTATTTATCTTGCTAACAATGATTCTATGTATAAAAATGTAGAAAGCAAGAAGAAGTATAGCAAAACCCAAAAGAGCACATACTTGAAACATTGAGCAAGGAGAAAGGTCATGCCAATGGAGAGTAAAACATGCTACAAAGTGAAAAAAGCTCCCACATGGCTCAAAAGGACCTTGAGGTAAACGATGCTAAATTTAATGATAGTCCTTTGTATGATAAATTACAATATGCATATAATGAGTTATATAATGGCTTGATTAATCTAGAAAATATAAACGTTATTTTCATGGAAAAGATATCATCAATTGAAATTGAAATTGAGAACTTGAAAGAGGATCATACTTTTCTTTATGAGGAAGATTCTTTAAATTGTGAAACCTCAACTTCTTGTGAAAATTGTATTTTTAAAAATCAAGTTGAGGACTTTTCTTCTAAATATAACAAAGTTGACAAATCTACTTGTTCTAATTCCATGAATGCTAGTAACAAGAGAAGTAACGCTATTTTGCATGGAAATTCGAACAATGCTTTTGATAAAAATATTTTGAAATATCAACAATCTAAAAACCCAAAGTTTTCCTATGATGATCTCAAAAAGACTAAGCCCCTTCATCTATAATTTGCAATTATTGTGGTCATCAAGGACATATTTCTCATCTATGTCATTATAGGAGAAATTATAATGTGAGAAATAAGTTGTCATGGGTACCTAAAATTTAAAAATGCTTATCCACTAACCCCCAAGGACCCAAGATGAAATGGGTACCAAAAATTCCTCTACCTTATCTAATATACACGAAAAATTGCAAAATGATGGACATTTTGGTCAAGAAAAGGATAAGACATCAAGCAAGACACTTCTCAAGTTCAAAAGTAAGCAAAAGCCCCTTTATGAAAGCTTGGCATGAGAAGAATATGGAACTCATAAAGGCCAACACTCAAATAAAAAAGCAACGGGTAAGGAAATGTACTCTATTGAGAGAAAAATCCAAGGTATCGAAAGTATTTTCTTCTCAGGATGGTTCACTTGTAAAATCAATAAATTTGATATATAAAAATATGCATTTCTACCCATGATACACAGTTCTTGAGATTTGAGTCCATTTACGAATTTAAATGAGTCATACCTGCACAAACATTTATATGATTCACAGTCCACTTGAAGAAAACAGGAAGCTTCAGCTTTATGCAGTATATCAGGATTCTGGACCCGCTGTCAGTGCCATTTACCCCTAATTTTTATTTTTTGATACGAATTACCCCTAAGTTTATATTCCACATTCTGAACGAAACTCATATTTATGTGGACAGTCAACAGAATCTGATAAGAACCAATATATAATACGATATTAACAGAAATGCAACATAGAGAATTATTATTATAAGAGAGTAAACAAGAAGTGTTATATTATTTCTTATATGATTAACGATATCTAAATTTATAATTAATAACATATTTGATTGGTTTTGCAAATTAACAAACTATATATAAAACAACTAGTATATTATTGATTTTGTAAAAAAAAATAAACTAGTATATTATTGATCAATCAATACATATTAATAATATATATTTACACTTCATTAATTAGTGTAAAAGTAATTTAAAAATAGTATGGAAAATGAAAATTTCTTCTCAATGCACATGATCTCTTTCTTTATATCAAAATAATTATAAAGTGATGTAAAATAATGATATTTGGAAGAAAAAAAAGTGGTGTCAGCTGCAATTATTTTAATTAATTGCAGTATACTATATATATGTATCTAATCAGAATCGAATATCTATCTCTACTTGTTCAGTAAGACAGTAAGAGACCTCGGGAAATAGAAGTGGGGTGCATGCATGGTGGGTAAGAACTATATATATATTATGATTATCTTTAGCGCACTTAATTATGATCATCAATAGTGCACTTAATTAAGGGTGGAAAAGAATTAAGATTCAGATTCATACCTGCATCTAGTTAGTTCTGTACAGACAAAAACAAGTGAAACTGTTAGACCCATTATGACCTAAATTTGCTTTTCCAGTCCCCGAAAAAAGAACTGAAAAAATAAGGAGAGAGAGAAAGGAGAAGCTTGTACAAGAAACCGGAAAAAAAAGTAGTAGTGTTGTTCTGCTATATATGTATATAGCCCCATATAAGTGATCAAGGTTTTAAATCAAGGATCGCGACCGCAATCGAGGCCTCAATGTTTTGGTTTCGGAGGTCTTCGAAATTGAAATGCGACCGCACTTGTGACCGCATCGACCGCATTTTCCCGTAATTGTGATAAACGTACCGCAACCGCGATCGAAACTGTTATTTAAAACCTTGTAAGCGATCATTAAATTTTTAAAATTTAACAGGACAAATTAAATTACCATGTTTATGAGAGACATGTGAACCTGCTTGTGTGTCTTTTACAGATCTCTATCTATGTTGGACATCATGATTTTCCTGCCAAGTGAAGAAGTACCAAGTGGGGCATCCAGCTATTAAACTGATCATATGCAACTGTTCAGATGTGTATGGTGAAGCATGGGCAGTCTTGTGGTGAAGAGTTAATACTTACAAAGACCTTGAAGTTGAACATGATGTGTAACATCACCCTATACAGTAGCAGTGACTGCACCTTTTTGTGCATATAAAGATTGGGCCTATATAGACATATAAAGCTGTTTTGAGAGAAAGACACTAATGGAGGGAACAGAAAGAAGGAGCTCCCCTTCAGTCCAAGCACAGAGAAAGAGGGATGCAAAATATGATCTCCAGCTTCATTCACAGTCACACAACTTTATACTGAGATTGTTTATGGATGAGTCAGTAGTTACTTCAGCAAACCCTTTAATCCCTCCATATCCATGAGTGGACTGAAGGAAGCTCCTTCACTCTCTTTCTCTTCCAATGTGAGTAAACTGCATGCAATAGAAGAATTAATGCATATTACATTTTTCCTTTCCTGATCACATATATGACACTGATGCATGCGAAGAAGATAGTATTATATAAATCAATCTCATTAAAAATACCAAAAAATGAAGGCTAATTACTTCATTCATTAAAATTGTCTCTTAAAAAATATTTGAAAAAAATATCTCAAAGTATATATATACGGATTTTGTCAAATAAATCAAAGGATCAGATGAGAAAATATATATAGTTATATACAGTTTTCAAAAGTCATGATCTTTCATCCTGGTGATCTGAACCTAAATCTAATGTAATTGCAGAATCTAATTAACTAACTGCTCATAATTAATATGAAATTTAGAGAAGAAAACACTGAAAGAGGCACTTCTATGGAATAGAAGAAATTTTGAAACTAGAAAAAGGATAAGAAGACTAGTAGATCAAAGCAGCAAAAAACAATTATTAAGAAATGAGCTAGCACTGGACGGTGTATATGTCCATGCAAGTTTACAAGTTCAGAAAGTTTCACTTGAAAAGCAAGTTCATAAAAATTGATACCAACATATTAGGCTATATACCATAAATCCAAGCACCTAGAAAAATAAATATATTGTAACAAAAAAAGCACGGAGTGCAGTAAACCCTAATTTTGAGAACCACATGACCCGTGATGAAGAAAGATCAATCCAAGTATCCAACAGCATAGAATTGCCATCGTAACCCCACTAAGTTTTTTTTTGAAATATATATAACAAAAGATTGAAAAAAGTATCTTTATTAAGCTTGAATGTACAGAACAGAACAGAACACAAACTTGAACTTGAGTAACTAGGAAGAACAAGCTGATGAGACCAGAGGCTCAAAAGCAGATGCTGCCAGAAACCCTAAATCTGGCATGTTTTGTGGATATCTGCGCTGAACAGAAGAAAGGAAAACGAGAGTTATAAAGAAATGAAAACTGTAAAGTCGAAAAGGACTTGAATGGCCGATAACGAAAAAGAAATCCGAACACTCCGAATTAATATTTGCAACATCTCCACTCACATCTACCATATATCAAATTCATATTTACATATAATAATAATAATAATAATAATAATAATAATAATAATAATAAATTAATAATAATAACAATAATAATAATAATATCTAATTTTAGTCATATAACAATATTTGAGTGTATCCCAGGCGACCGATATATATCCCAACCGGTGGTGAAATTTTTTTTTCTTAACCTGCTTTTTTGTTTTTCAGAATAGAAAAAAATTTCATGGAGACAATGATGGGTCGTTGTCCCATGAGAATCAGACACAGGAAAGTGAATCCAATATCTAAAGAAACAATTAATTTAGTGGCACGACAAGGGCAATAATGGAGGATGGAATGGGATGGCAGGTGGGGATAATCAAATTTTCACTCAGAGAAATGTAACACTACCACTCTTTTTGTTGATGCTTAATTGTATTTTTGGTCCTTTCTATTATTGATCATATGCGATTTTGGTCCTTAAAATTTTTTCTGTGCATATTTTATCCTCCTATTTTTATAATGTTGCAAATTTGGTCCTTGTGTCCAATGTCTGCCAATTTTTCAATGATTAACAAAGGGGAATCACTCACTACAAGATTTGGTCGCTATTTAATGATTTTCGAGTGCTAAATAGCTTAGCGACCAACCAACATCGGTTGCTAAAACCTTTGTTGCTAAATTATATAGCGAGGTAAAGGACCTTGTGGTGAAACCCAATAAAGATCCCGGAAAGGAGGGACAAAACCACTAAATAACAGAGAGGAACCAGTGAATTATGTTGAATCGGAGAGGCAGGGGAGGGAGAACCTCAACCAATGGTTCTGAGCGCTTAGAGAGGGGTGGTTCCTCTATGTTGGTCATTGATAAAATTGTCAATCATTGGATGAAAGGACCAAATTTGCAACAATAAAAAATAAGGGGACCAAATGTGCACAAAAAAACTCTAGGACCAAAATCATACATGATCAACAATAGGAGGACCTAAGTGCAATTAAGTCTTTTGTTTAAAAAATAAGGTTATTATTGGTCATGTGCGTTTTTTGTCCCTAAAGTATTTTTTGAGCATATTTGGTCCCCATAATTTTTCAATGTTGCAAATTTAGTCCTTCTGTTCAATGTCCGCCAATTTTTCAATGATTAACAGAGAGGAACCACTGCTCCAAGTGCATAGAACCTCTGATTGAGCTTCTATGATAAAGGACCATGTGGTGGAACAAAAAAATAGTCTCGAAAAAGATGGGCAAAACCAGTAAATAGCAGAAAGAAATCATTGAATCATGTTGAATCAGAGAGGTAAAGGAGGGAGAACCTCAACCCGAGGTTTTGTGCGCTTAGAGGAGTGGTTCCTCTATGTTGATCTTTGAAAATTTTGAAGAACATTGGACAGAAGGACCTAATTTGCAACATTGAAAAATCATGTTGACCAAATGTGTGCACAAAAAAATTATAAGGACCAAAGTCACACATAATAAATAGTAGGAGGACCAAAATGACGATTAAGGGGGGAAAAAATAAAGAAATGCACTTCTTATGGTAATTTTTATGGCGTTGGATCCTTTCCTATTTTATTTACATTTGTCATTTTTTATAAGCCAAATCAATAAGAAGAAAATATTATAAGCACCCCTGAACCTATATAGGGTCTATCTGTTTGGATTGGCTTATAAACAGTTTATTTGGGCTTACCTACTAGCATAAGCACTTAACAGAGTGTTCGGAAGAGCTTATGAAAAAACATATAATGTAACGCCCTGTTTTCTCGATTAGTGTATGAGGAAAGGATTAAGCATGCTTGAAGGCTAAATCATGTTCATTACGTGTTAGTGATCTTGAGTTTCAAATTTGAGGTCGATCGGATTTCAAACGAGCTCAAAACGCATCGAAACGTGTGAAAGTCGGGTACCAACATCAGCTCAATGTTTGAGCATGGAGAAGCCCAACGTTTGAAAGTTGGCACGCTCAAAAGTGGGTTCTATGGGCGCTTAAGCGTTCTGTGGTCCAGGACACATAGTGGACACGTGGCAGTACGAGAACGACGCGTGGCACAGATGTGGAGCAACAGGCTCCATGCTCTAGCGTGGAGAGACCCCACACCAGAGTGTGGGCACACTTGAGCATGGGGGTGGAGCACGCTCAAGCGTGCTCAATGCTGAAGCTCGCCCTTAAGTTCTTTTCTTTCTTTTCTCTTGGCAATTTCTTCACTTTTGCATGTGCAACCAGACGAACTAGAGAGGGCGGGAGGATTTCTTGGGAGAGAGACTTGAAACTGAGAGCGATCCGTCCGATTTCAATTTTGACTTCGAATCTGCGATTAGGGCAACGAGCATGTCGTATATCTGTCTTCGATTCATCTGTCGACCGAGGTAATGGTCGAATCCCTAACGGGTCGACACGTCGACATTGTCGTTCTTCGTTCTTTCCTCATTCTTGCAGGATTTCTTGCTTCGTTTATGGATTTCTTGCAAGATTAGGCTTTGTGATAATGTCTAGATGTTGTCCATGCGTTAGGGCAAATTTTGGAGCACCGAGGAGCTCCCGGATGTAACACCTCGATTTTCACTGTTTCAAAATAATCGAAATGCGGACGATTATGTTTATATTTTTATATGAGTGTTAGAAAATTATTTTAAATAAAAGAAGTTCATCACTCAATCCTACTTAAACGTAGGAAGCTACGATTAAAATTTAGGTTTGAAAGTCAGGCGAATCCCGGCCCGCGAATTTCACTGACAGTATATTTATACTGATCAGAAGACCTAATTTTAATTCGTGAACGAAAAACTTAAGGTTTTTATTTTATTTCCTATGATTGTGTGTTTTTAGAATTATTTCATTTACAGTGAAATAATTTAAGTTTTACGGGCGTAATACTCGATCGGGCGAACGACGGAGCTAACAACGAAATATTCGGGACTCGATAAGTGGATAAATTCTAAATTCTCCTAGGACTAAGTCTTTCATGTGAGTGGTTTGATGTGGCTTAGGGTGGTGTTAGCAATTTTTAATAATTGCATTTTTGGTCCTTAAACTTATTCTTAATTGCACTTTGGTCCCTAAACTAGTTTCTATGATACACTAAGTGAAGTGGATCAATTTTTCACTCATCCAAATCATGTTGGGCTGCAGTTTTGAGGCCCAAATTTCGTGGCCAAGAATCATCTCATGTAACCAATTTCCTACTTTTAATTATCTAGGTTTTGATTAAAGTCTTAAACATTTTTATGTTAGAAAAGTATGTAATGGACTTGGGCTTTTGCCAAGCCCATTTTCGCATGGCCCATGGCCTTGGAGGCTGATTTCTCCTCTTCAAAAGTGACTCATCCTTCCACATCGTTCTAGTTCATTCTTCATCTTCTCCACCTTCACTTTTTCTCCATTGTTCTTAACTCCAAAAGCTTGAGTTTGTGAAGAAAGTGTTGGATTCTTGCTCATTTCTTGGTTTTATAGAGGTGATTCTTACTCTTCATCTTCATTTAATGCCATGTTCTTCATTGATTTTTCCATTTCCATGCCTAGATCATTATTTTTGTGCATGAACAAAGTCTTAGATCTAGAATTTTGAAAAATCACCATAAATCATAGAAAACTCCTAAAATAGTGAAACCAATTTCTATGTGCTTATAATCATTCTTGCTATCATAATCCAAGAGATTGTTGAAAACAAAATCTTCCTTCCCTTGTTTCATGCCTAGGCCGAACCTATGTTCATGTGGGGGAGGATGTCCTAAACTGACCGAACTTGCATCGAAATTATGACCATCTTGCTTTCTGAAACTCGAAAAACTCTCAACATGAAAGTTGTTCCTATTTCTCTCTTATTTCCAACGAGCTAAATATCATAAAAAACGGATGAGTATATTGAGAGTTATGACCAAAATACAGAAACTGCCCAGAATCCTCGGATCCATGCGAGACAGCAGAAAGAAGCCTATTTTTACCCCTGTTATGATCCGAACCAAATGAAACCTTAAACACCAAAGTTGTTCCTTTTCTTCTTATATTTCCAATAAGCCAAAGTTTGTAATTTTTGGATGAGTATATCATGAGATATACTCACAAAACCAACACACCCTCAAACTGTCCAGATTTTATATAAGTGTTGGTTGATCATTTTTTTCATTTCTTCAATCTTCAAGAGGTAAAAGCTCAACTCCTTGATCATCTAAGCTTTTATATTCAATTTTTTCTCATGTTTATGCCATGAATCATATTTTCCCATTTCTAGATCTAGAAGTTTGAAAATCCATAGAAAATCATAGCAAAATCCTATGAGTATGAAATTAATTCCTATGTTCTTATAATCCTGTATATTGTCTAAATCTAAGAGCATGTGATGATCAAAAATTTTCTTCCCTTGAAACCCATCTTGGCCGAATCTACCATTTAGAGGGTTAGGATGGTTTTGATTCTTAACTTTGTTGTTTAGCCCTAATCCATTTCCTTAAGTATATTAGAATCATTAATCCATGACTTAAGCAAGTTTAGTGATTTTGAGCCACAAAACCCTAAGGAGGCCGTGACCTATTAAAGAGGATTAGGTGTTTGTTTTGCTTGTTTTGATTGGTTGTTTGGATGTGTTGTTGAAGGTTAGTGTTTCGTGACACGTACGTGTGTCACCGATTATTCGGAGCCGTGTCAAAGTTATTCGGAGCCGTGTCAACTTTCTTAATCGGAGGCTAAGTTCTTCAAGAGGTAAGGGGAGCTTACCTGAGGGATTTTTCCCAATAACTATTAGCTTTAGTGTGGTCTGTATACTTGATATGTGGCTATGGTATTTTGATTATGCTGTTTACGTTGTGTTGTTTATCTGTGTTAGATGATTTATCTGCTTTTAATTTATTTAATTATCTGCAGTTGTTTATTATATTGCTATGATGCATGATCTGCCTGGTGATATAATTCTGATGATGTTGTTGAGTGATGTTTGTGAAGCCTGACAGTGGTCAGTGCACAACCGACTTAATCAGATAAAAGCTTTAATAAGCTGTACAAATTATATTCAATGTTTTATGGGAAATGTTGGAATATAATAGTAGAGGAAAACATTATTTGGGAAAATAATAAGTATTTGAGAAATATTATTATTTTAAGGATTGATTAATAAAAATGTTGATTTATGAGTCACAGAGAGGGTGTAACCGTGAAAATATTTTACTACTGCTAGTAGCTATATAATATATTCCGCAATATTATAAAACGTTGTTCTGTGAAATTAATCTGCGAAAACAAGTTAACCGTGATTTTAGAAAATTCATTAAGCAGAAAAAGCTAAGTTTTGGCTTAAATTATTTAAAAATGACTTAACGACGGCAATTTGGAAAACTGACGATGGCAAGTATTTTAGAACGGCAACACGTATTTTTGGTGAACTTAAAATCTCTGTGACCCTATTTTCTGAAAATGATGTTTTTTGGAAACCGGTGTTTTATGACAGAATCTACCCATTTAATAAGATTTTTCGAAATCAAGTTTTAAGTTGAGAATTGTTTTAAAGAGGTTTGAACTCAATAACCGAGACGTCGGAGTATTGAGATTCTTTACGTTGTGGACTTAGTGTCCTTTGGACTGGAAGTAGTCTTGTAGACTTGGTGTCTACTGTATACAAGAGGTATACTGTGTGTTAAAGAGGAATTTAAAGTTGTTTTCTACGACCACAAACCTCAAGGCTGATTGCAAGGTCTAAGGTTTTGTGATTGAGCACTCGGACTTCGTGTCCTGTGTTGACGTTGAAAGATCTAAACACGTTGTTAAGTTAATACGTTGAAAATCACGAGTGGTCGTAAGCCATTTTGAGCTTCGGCAAATAAAGACTGAACACAAAGAAAAATGATGAGAACAAACGTTTTACATGCATTCATTGGCAGACGTGCCCACGTTGTGAAGTGTGGTACCTTAATGAGTAAGGTATTCCATGCCACGTTGTTTTGTGTGAATGCCTTGGGTGTGAGGTATTTCATGCTACGTTGATTCATTGTGCCTTGATGGACAATGGAAAACCATATACGTTGATCACTGTGCCTTGTGTTGGACAGTGTGCTATGGTAAACACGTTGTGCCTAATATACCTGGCAATACCATATACGTTGATCACTGTGCCTTGAGTGGGCAGTGTGCTATGGTAAACACGTTGTGCCTAATATACCTGGCAATCGAGCCTGATCAGCTCATTTACACGTTGTTGGGGATCTCCGGAGATTTAGCGAAATGTAGAGACTATATATGGAAGTGTTCATGCATAGTTTTCAAACGTTGATGTTTGGGGTATGAAACCCATTGATAAAGTACTTGTGTAGTTATGAGAATGTATGTTGCTATAATTGTATGTGTATATGCTGTTTTGTGAGTCGCGCTTTTAGTTATTGTGTTAAATCCATATATTGGCGTCTCACCCTTACAAATATATCAGGTTCTACTGGTAATTGCCGTTGTATCCTGGGATACTGGTACAGATGAAGCGGAGGAGTTCTTTAAGTCACTTGCGGACTTAGATGCTAGATGCTTGAAGAAGTATCTGTTTGTGGGAAAAGACCATGGGGGTCTTTCCAATAATGTCTATTAGTTTCGACCAGCTTAGGTTCTTTTTATGTGATGTCATGTGTTGAAATGAACTAAGTTGATAAAGACCTAAGTGTAAAACTTACGAGGCAGTATAGTTGTATGACTTCTGCATATGCTTGTGTATCTAAGTATGGTTATGATTATGTCGTTGTTATGGAGTTAAAAGGGAAAAATTTTTATCACCATATTTTGAAGAGATTCACGTTGAGAAATTAATATTTTCCGAAAGCAACCAGCAAATAAAATCTTATTTTTCGCAAACGGGTAACCATGTGATGACCCGGGAGTAGGGTGTCACACCGGAGACGCATGGCAGCAACTTTGTGGTAGAGGGGAGTGTGGTTTTCGAGGCATAGAGCAATTGCAAGTGACTATACAAGGTGGGGAGAAAGTACCTAACACACCGGGGAGGCAAGCATAGTACTGTATGTTAGACTGTATGTGTAGGGTACCCCAGACCCTACTAGTTGTCGAGTAGTCGACAATAGCTAAACCCTTAGTGAAAATGGTTTTAAAATTCTTTTCGGGGTTTAGTTATCTTAGGCTTATCGACTTTAGGGCAAAACCCTAGGTTAGTCGATTCTGGTTAAGGATGCATGTTTATCTGTTATATGATAATGTCTCTGGATGATTGTGCTTGTTGATGTGAGATACTTGTTTATATGTTTTATCACTATATTAATATTACTGATGGTTGATAAATGATCTGTATATGTACTGCTGTTGAGGTTGAGTGGTTGTTGAGTTAGCAACCCTAGTTGACACCCTAAGGGTACACTCTTTGGTTCTGTGATGAGTTGTGGACGCTTTGGGCATCGTTAAACGGTTAAGTTTGAGATTTGTATCGGTGTCAACTTAGGATGGTTGTGCATTGCATACTGCCAAAGTGGCGAGCCGTGTGACCGGGAGTCATGCGATGTTGGTGTACCCTGGTGCGGGTACGAAATGCGAGAGGGATGGTCCGGGGGAACTTGGGGATGTAATCGAGTTCGAATTGATTAACAATGACCAGTGACTTGTACACCACTCTGTCGTGATCGCCGCTGGTACACGATTATCTTGACGTCCGAACCCTGAGTATTCTAGTTGTAGGTGGACCTTCCGAGGTGACCAAGATACTCCTATTGGAGATGAGATCATAGGGGGAAGCACCCTTATTGGTCACAGTGAGCGAAACAGTTACTTGGACAAACCAACTGACATTCTCTAGGTAAAGGAAAACCTGAGGGATAAAGAGAATGTCTGGGAATCAGTATTCCCTGTGTAGGAGATCGACCGACATGCATAGGAGTGTGACTCCTTAGAGGATTGATCCTAGATGTATAATTGAGGATGTTTGTGAAAGAATGACTTGAGAGATGCTTGCTGTTTGTATATTTATGCTATTTGATAACATGTTGTATTGTGCCCCAACCTCTTTTATGACGTGTTTTAGTTGTTTATGTCCCTTCTTTCTATATCTTTCTATATATGTTTATCGGTACGGTAGATGAGCAGCAGCTACAGGACGGGGACAATGGCTTGACAAGACTATCACCCGGCACACTACCTTCAGATGATCCCTCCCAGGATCCTTATTCTCGGTGATATCGAGGTCGTGTATCATGACAAACGTGGGTGGCAGATCGACCACTCACAGTGTTTCATGTCTTATATCGGCCCAGTCAGTCTGTACGTATGTCTTGAATGAGGTCCTTACTTTACCTCTTAACAGTCCGTATCGGATTGCCCAACGCCTACCGTTTTCAGAGATGTTGTATCCGCCACATCAGAGGGAGTTCTCTGACGATATGTGGAATACGGTGTATCAGTGAGAGGCTAGGAGCCACATGGGCATTGTTTAGAGAGGCAGGAGGAGGAGGAGCGTTTAGACCATGTATCACTTCCACTGCAGCAGGGTGGTGATGAGCAGTGATGACTCTATCTGGGAGCTGAGAGCTAGAGATGCCAGAGTCTACCAGATGAGGTTTGGCGAGGGATAGGGTAGTTCCAGATGCCCACATCACTAATTTTGTGGATATGCCGGATGCACTGCTAGGGTGTGCCTCTGTGAGCCTATTTTCATATTTTAATGTATTTTGTTTGAGAGGCGAGCTAGGTAGGTTCAAGACCTTTTTCTGTGTATAGTTTCTGTGACCAGTATATGTATCTCTTTTCATCAAAGACTGTATAGTTTTTGTCAAGTTTATGGTCCCTCTTTTAGGACTTCACGTACTTCGATGACGCTTGTATATATGTTGTTGTATATATCTATTTTCTGTTGATCGTTTGTGCATGTTTAACTGTTTTTAATTCTGTAAAGTTTTTAATATTATAATATTTTCGAATGTAAAAAAGCGTGTTAACATTAATAAGATTTAAGGCTTAGTTAATTATGACTTTTCTTTAATGGGACATCGGAGTGTCTCATTTGGTGTATCAGAGCAGTTTGATTCTAATCAGACTGTGATGTTAGGGTGTGTACTGACATTATTAGTTGGATCCTTATCGGACACCAGCTATGCTTAGAAAATGTTAGAGTGTTTGATAAGCAAGTTATTCTTAATGTACGAGAATGACTATTTAATTATTTGTAAGACATACAAAGAAATATATTTTGTTATATGGCCTTACATGTCTTATGAATATAGAGATAATGATTTCTTTTATAGGAAATTATAATGGCTCGTAATAACGGAAGAAGATGACGAGGTGGTACGAACGAAGGAGGCAGGGACAATGATGCACCAGGAAGCTCTTCAGGAAATCATAATGGCAGTGATATTAATGATGCCATGAGAGCAATGAGGGAGTTGGCCACCGCGATGCTGTAGCAAACTTAGCATAATGCTCAATTTATGCAAATGCAAGAAGAAAGAGATACAAGGCATCAACAAATGAACACAATTAGAGAAGAAAAAAGCCTAGAAAATGGTCTAAATGCCTTCATGAAGGGTAATCCTCCACAGTTCCATGGAGAGTATGATCCAGAAGCAATGGAGAAGTGGTTATAGGAAGTGGAAAAGGTGCTCGTGGCAATGAACTAGTGCAGAGAGGAGAGAAAGGTCACATATGTTGTTTTTATGCTTGTGGGAGCAACAGAAGCTTGGTGGAGAAACAAGTAGAGATTACTGGAGACAAAGGGACAAGCCATCAATTGGGAGCTTGTAATATCCATGCTTCCACCACAATACTACTAAGTACTAATATATATAAACCTCATTATAACATGAAAAATAATAGTTAAACATAGAAATTCTTAAACTAAGAGAAATATTTTTACAAGAGATTTTTGTAGAATTGAACATAGAATTGGATTAATTTAATACAAAATAAGCATTTCACCCCTAATACAATTCAATCTCATATAAATATCGACCCCTAGTAAGACTCCAACTTTGATCCGGCTGTGAAAAACTATCAAAACCTGGGACTCCATTGGGTGACTGTCAAGCAATCTCCAAAGCTTGCTTACTAGTTCCCAATATATATACCTGTTATCTGAAACAAAGATGAACCTAGTGAGAAATAAATCTCAATAAGTTCCTGCTACAAGCAAAGCATATGAGTAATCAATATATTCTGTTTGATCGTCCTCATTAAATTACATATACGTAGTGGTAAAGTTTCTCATAGCCTACTTACACTACAAAAAAAGGTTATTTAGCGATCGAAAAATAGCGACCGAACTAATTGATCGCTATTTGCGACCAAAATTGTGACCGCCATAGCATCTTTCAGGTGAAACTAAAAACATGGTCACCGCAACCGATTTTGGTACCGAAAAGCTGGGTGGCAAAGCAATCGATCGCTAATTCGGTCACCAAATTGATGACTTCAAAGGTCTTTTTTTGTTGACCAAATAGCGACCGATTTCGTGACCGAGTTTAACACAACGGTAATATTGGAGCCATTTAGCGACCAATATTAATTTGGTCGCTAAAGAGAGGTAAACTAAATTCAGAAACAGAGATCATGCGATCGAATATAGCGACCGATTTTGTATTTAAGTGATTGGCGATCGATTTAGCGACCGATTATTTCGGTCGCCAAATTATAAATCCCTAAAATCATGAAATCTTTCCCTTTTTTCCTCATTTCTGCCATCTCTTCCACCACCGCCACCACCACCATCTCCGGTAAGCCTCCGTCCTCCTCATTCCCTTCTTCCATCTCTTTCTCTCCTCTCTTCTTCTCCCCTCTTCCTGCTCTATTTTTAATTTTCCCCCCTCTGTTTCAGTGCTTCGACCAATACTCCGGCCACCAACACGCAGCCCTCCAATCACCACGCGCAGAGCTCCTCCTACCCTCTCCTCTCCTCTCCTCATTTTGTGCGTTCCCTGCTCTGCCCTGAGGTAACCATGGACTCTCTCTATATCATTTTTTTTTCTGCTTCATTGTTTCATTTCGAAAATTTTGTGGATTGTATGTATTTCTATAATAACATGATCAATGATTTGAGCCTTGAATATGAGATACAACACATTTTATAATATGTATTCAAGAGGGTCCATCCTTGAGCATACTATAAGGACTTAGGAAACTGATGTAAGATATACTAATAACCCTGAACGCTTGGTGCTGGTTCAATAGGCAGAGTTTCGTATAAATGGTCAGGATAATAACACTCCATAAAAGGGATAGCATCAGGAATGCTATCTTGCATGGAAAATTCATGATATGGCCAATCCAGTGCAAAATACCTACCATTATTAGTAGAGAAGTTGGCATTAGTATTCAATACTGTTAGTTTGTTCTTTTGGTTCTTTGAGTTTGGGTTATCTAATAATACTGTTTGAATTGTTGCAACCTTTTTTGTATGATGGTTGTTATGTAGCAAATACTTGTTATTAATATAAACATGATCTGTTTATGGAGGAGGGCTAGTTTCTTTGCTTTACTTGTTGATTGTTGTATTGTTAGGATTGAAAGACTGTTGTTACAAATGATATTCATAACTGGTTTTTTGTTATGCTTTGTGATTTGAAGGATACAGTGTCATTTTCTCATGTGAGTTTATATATGTCTCTTTCTATCTGTTTTTCTTCTTCACCACTATAATAGAAAAGGAATTTGATATGTACATAATATTTTTAAATTAATGTCAATTCTAATTTCTAGCATGAAATCTTACAAATGTATCTAAGCCAGAAAAGATTGAGGGTTAGATAAAATGAAGGGTTGGGCACAGTTTTCCAGGCACATGACGTGCCGTCATCATTCAAACATTATGCACAAGTTTGCTATCTTCATTCACATTAGAAAGCAGCTCTGTACACAATATTATGAAAACAGCTCTGGTTTTCTACTCATTTGTTTCACTAGGCAATAGTTGTTGATGAACGATTCAACGATGTCTGGATACTTCTCCCTTACTAGGTTATCAAGGCACTTCTGGTAGGAAAAGTCATCTCTATGACCATCCTTCAAAACCATGTAAAAGCATCTGCTTTCCTGAAAACTACTATGTCTGCTAATCTGTAAAAACAAGTCCCAACATTAAATTAGCTTTCTTACCTTGACAGCCAATGCATTTTATAACTTTGCTACAAAGTTGCATGTGAAGTTGCATTTCTTTGTTCTATTTTAACATGCTAGTATGCTACATGGATCTTTCCATCTTTGCTTATTAGCACTTGATGAAGTTTAGACATATGACTTGTGTGAACTTATGCCATTGTCCTTACTTCCTAATCCTCATATTGCTTATACCATTGGTTGTTTGTTTTCCTAATCGTATTTGTTTGTTTTCCTTATCGTTTTATCAGAAAATGAATCCGACTAAATGTTTTGAGACAGCCATCCATTTGGACCAGGTACAATATCTCATGATCAAGTGAATAATAACGATCGAAGAAAAATTAAGATGATTACGGCATAAACTAATAAATACTAAATTGTTCGTGTGTATTTGCAGGATTTAATTTCGATTCCGCGATCATTCTATCGTCTTCGGGGAAAAGGAATACCATGTGCTGTGACTATTGAAGACAAATGCGGAAATCTGTTCAATGGGATGATAGTAATCCATGAGGATCACCCATATTTTGCAACGGACACAAAGGGTATCAGGGAGTTGTATTTGCTGTCCACTGGTGCATTGCCAAAGTTTAAGTAACTTGGGGGTTCTTGCTTCTACATGTTCATCCCATTGGACGATTGATGAGTTTTGATGTTTTAATTAGTACTTATTGACTATGGTGTTTTTATGTTTTGATCGTTAATTAGTACATTATTAAACTTTTTTTTGTTTATTTTGATAAACAATTATTAAACTTGGGTTAATTAATCTATGTGTTTTTTTGGTCATATTGACTGTGGTGTTTTGGATAGTTAGTACATTATATTTATGTTTTCTATTTATCTAAAAAAAATAAATATTGATGTACTTTGTTTACATCAGAAATTAAAAATCGATGGTGTTAATTTTTGAAAAACAAAATTCGGTCACTAGGCTTAAGTTACAGGAAAATTAAAAAAAATATATTTTCATGATTAGCGACCGAAACAGCGACCGAATATCAGTCACCAAATTTGGTTATCTAATCATGCACCCAACTATTCTAAGACAGAAATATATATTTTAGCGACTGACTTATCGGTCGCTAGTTTGCGACCGAAATACAAACTCGGTCGCTAAACGTGTAGCGACCAGGGTTTCTGCTACCCCCATGATTCGGTCGCTAAACAGGATAGCGACCGAATTAGCATGTTTAGCGACCGAATTTGTGACTGAATTAGCATGTTTAGCGACTGAATTCTTCGGTCGCTAAACAAATTTTTTTTTTTAGTGTTACCTCAACTATTTTGACAGGTGTACACTTCGTGCACTAAAGCAGGCTAAAGTAAGAGTAATCAAACTTTATTACCACTACGGAATTATTCTCTTATAACTCACCCTTTCATCACCAGCTCTTTCTACAGGGTCCTTACTTGGATTGAGTTATTTACTGAATATGAATCTAAGCATAGGAATTTGAAGTATAAAAACATTTACTAGGTACCTCAAGTGTGAGTGGACTTAAGGCACGCATAGTTTAAACTGGTTGATATGACAGTCAGAGCTCTATGACAACAATTAGGCGTTCCTTAATTACTAGTACCATATCCTAGCCTCCAAAAATGAAGGACTAACAAAAACATCTCACCCACATAGAAATTGTGGCCTTAAATAATGGCTAGAATAGTTTTGAAACCTTAAGTTTCACTAAACATAGACCATTTTTAGTTTTTAATGCCATGCTATGATTCATTTTCTCATAATCATATCCAATCACAAACAACAAAACAACAAAAGTCAAATTCATAAAGAGTGACGACTTCTCACTTCACCAAATACAAACCTTAGAACTTGGAAGAGGTTAAACAGTTTGCTATGCAAAGTTCTGATGAAATGAAAGACAACTTAGAAGCCTAAAAGTAAGAACATGATTCCCATGTTACTTTTAGTGGAAGTTTCCAGTTTAGGGAGGAAAACAAAAAGAACTTTCCCAATGACTTCCTTAGCCAAGCTAGTAAGAGAAAAGGTGAAAAAAAAAATCTGTCATGAATTTTCAACAACATACAACAGCAATTGATACACCAAAACTGAATCAAGTTTCAAAATTTCAAAGCCTATATTGTCCCAAATTCTATCTATTTTCTAATGACACAAGAATCAACTCAATCCAATATTAGCACAATTTACTACAATTTAGACATCGCAACATTATCAGCACAGAGTTTCCAACATGAATAGCAACTTGCATGCATGTCATTTTTCTCCCTCGATACTTAATGGAACTGAACCATTCCAGAACCCATTTCGAAGGGAAATGAGTCTAGTTTCCAAAAAATTAAGAATCATTTAAAAAGGAATCCTACATAAACAGTTATAAGCAAAACACTGAACCTATGTTAATACGGGTTTGAGGACAGCAACTATGGCATTTCTTAATAAGCATTATAACAAACACCTATCAATCAAGATTTTTAACATATCTTTCTCACATATTGGCATATCAAAATCACTTTACAATCACAAAGCCTTCCAAGAATTAATTACAACATACCAAGTAATGACCATATCATGACAATATGCATGCAACACAAGGAATTTCACAACATCTTTAAAAAATAGAACCTATGCTTGGGTTTATGGTTACCAAGCCCTAAGTTTTAGGAAACTCACTCTATTTGGCTGAAAATATGAGGGAGACATTGTGGTCTTGCATGCTGCCCTAGCTTTTCTCTCCTTCTCTTCCCTTTCCTTCTCTTGGTTCTTCAAGCTTTCTCTAGGATCTCCAACTCCCATCTCCTTGTCATGGTTCAAAGTTCCTTGATCTCTCTTCTCCCTTCTTGTTCCCTCTTCTCTTTTTTATCCTCTTCTTTCCTCTTCTCTCTTCTCCCTTCTTCTTTCTCTTTTTCCTTCTCTTCTTTTCCTTCCCTATTTCTGAATGATATGAAACGATATGCTGTACTATATTTTTCTATATTTGTCTTAGTAAGATCCAATCATATCACTAAAGATCAGGCTGTGATTGGAGAGGTATTTACAACAATATAGTCTAGAAGGTTCTGTACATATCTTTGGCTTTACTATCTTAGGATCACTGTTAGCGTGATATTAGGAGAGTTGTGTGGAGTGATTGGATCCTAAGACCTGTATATATGTATGTATTTGATTAGTGAAATCAGAACAGCATCTCATACTTTAGCATGGTATCAGAGCCAGGTTGGCGGCTCTGATAATACCTTGCCCTAGGCAGTCCTCTGCAACTATCATTGCAGTAACCATGGAGAAACCTCAGACCGATGGAGTCAAGAAAGCTCCGTCACCTTATGATTTGAACTCAAACGACAACCCCAGGAGCGTGATCACACAAGTGCAGCTGCGGGGAGAGAACTACGAAGAATGGGCCCGAGCCATAAAAACTTCGTTACGTGCTCGAAGGAAGTGGGGCTTCATAGATGGAACCCTCAAACAACCAGACAAAGGTGCACCAAAAATGGAGGACTGGTGGACTGTTCAGTCCATGCTTGTGTCATGGATATTGAATACCATAGAACCCACCCTGCGTTCAACTATGATGTACATGGAGAATGCAAAGGAGTTATGGGAGGATATTCGGGAACGGTTTTCAGTTGTGAATGGCCCAAGGATTCAACAACTGAAAGCTGAATTGGCAGACTGCAAGTAGCGGGGAATGACCATGGTTGCATACTATGGGAAACTTAAAACACTCTGGGACGAACTGGCAAACTATGAGCAGATCCCAACGTGTTCGTGTGGGGAATGCAAGTGCAATATTGCATCTAAACTTGAAAACTGAAGACAAGAAGAGAGAGTCCATCAGTTCTTGATGGGGTTGGATGATGTAAGTTACGGCACGGTGCGCTCTAACATACTGGCTACAGATCCGTTACCCTCATTGAATCGGGTCTATGCCACTCTGGTTCAAGAAGAAAGGGTGAAAACAATCACCAAATCCAAGGAAGAAAGGGGAGAAGTCATGGGACTCGCGGTTCAGGCAGGACACAAGACCAAGGGGCGAGGAGAAACAAAGGATAAATCAATGGTGTGTACTCATTGTGGCAAAACAGGTCACGATTCTGGAGGCTGTTTTCAACTCATTGGATACCCAGAATGGTGGGGTGATCGTGCATGAAATGAAGGCCGAACAAGTGGCAGAGGTCAACAGCGAAGCGGTCCTTCTGCAGGTCGTGGAAAAGGAGTGATGATTCGTGCTAATGTAGCACAAGCTACAAGAGGCAATGCGTCTGATGTAGAAACTGAGAAATCTGGTCTAGCAGGTCTCAGCAATGAGCAGTGGCAAGCTCTTGTTGACATGTTGAATGCCCATAAAGCAACCGAAAGTGAGAAAATGACTGGTAAGAATTCATGTGAACTATGGATTATAGATACTGGTGCTTCTAACCATATGACAGGCAGCTTGAAGAATCTCTATGAGGAAAGAACGATACAAGGATGTCTAGTGGGGTTGCCAAATGGAGAACGTGTAATTGCAACCAAAGAAGGAACAGTGATTCTCGAAGGGGGTCTCAGACTTGAGAATGTTCTCTATGTGCCTAAACTTAATTGCAATCTGATCTCAGTATCACAAATGATAGATGAAACAAATTGTATTGTCCAGTTTACTGACAATTATGTGTGATGCAGGACCGCATTTCGAGGATGTTGATTGGTGCGGGTGAACGGAAGAATGGGCTCTATTTATATCATGGTGTTCGAAGCACAAAGGCTTATCAGACCAGTACAGTGAATCAACTTGATCTTTGGCACAAGCGCATGGGACATCCGTCTTTTAAGGCCGTTCAGATGATTTTTAAAGCCAGTGGTAGTCATATAAGTGAATGTTTGAATAAAGTTTGTGAAATATGTGAGAAAGCAAAACAAACAAAAGAAAAGTTTCCTTTGAGTACTTATCAAGCATCAGGGAATTTTGATTTGATACATTGTGACTTGTGGGGACCTTATAGAACCCCTTCATCTTGTGGTGCATCATATTTTTTGACATTGGTAGATGATCACTCTAGAGCTGTTTGGATATACTTGTTGCATGAAAAGAGGGAAGTGTCGCAAACAATAATGAATTTTTCTGCTTTAGTTGAAAGACAATATAATAAACGCATCAAACTGTTGAGGAGTGACAATGGAACCGAGTTCACTTGTTTAAAACAATACTTTCTTGAACACGGCATTGTTCACCAAACATCGTGCACTGGAACACCACAACAAAATGGAAGAGTAGAGAGGAAACATAGACATATTCTAAATGTAGCAAGGGCACTAAGGTTTGAAGGGAATCTTCCAATTCGTTTTTGGGGAGAATGTATTTTAACTGCAGGATACTTAATTAATCTAACACCATCTTCGGTTCTCAATGGCAAAACTCCGTATGAAATGATTCATGGGAAACCTCCTGCATATGATCATTTGAGAGTATTCGGGTCACTATGTTATGCACACAATCAAGGCAGAAAGGGCGATAAATTCGATAGCAGAAGCCGTAAGTGTATTTTCGTTGGATACCCTTATGGTCAAAAGGGGTGGAAACTGTTTGACTTAGAGAAGCAAGTTTTCTTTGTGTCGAGGGATGTCAAATTTGTTGAAAATGAATTTCCTTTCGTGTCTACTAACGAAGGAAACATAGAACAACCAGAATCACAAGTGACCATCATTGATGCAAACATAGATGAGGGCTGCCATATTGAGGACCACTGTCATGGTGATATGAGTCTTGAAGCAAGGGGGGCAGCACTGATGGAACCCAGAGGAATGAAGCAGAAAATCATGAGTGCGGAAATGAGCAAGCAGAATTAGATGCTCCTACTCCTCACCTTGGACGTGGTCAACGAATGAAGCAACCTTCTGTGAGGTTACGTGATTATGTCACAAACACCATGAGGAAGTTGAGCCCAGCCAGCCGTTCCTCCACTCAATCACATGACTCAGGTGCGCGTTATCCTATAGCTCACTATGTAAACTATGATAAATTTTCTTCCCAACATCGTCAGTTTCTTGCAGCAATTAATGCAGAACGAGAACCAGTATATTTTTCTGAAGCTGTACGTGATGTGAGATGGCGGAAAGCCATGGAAGTTGAGATTCAAGCTCTTCAAAACAATGGTACCTGGACCATAACAAGCTTGCCCCCAGGGAAGAAGGCTCTTGGTTGCAAATGGGTCTACAAAATCAAATACCATTCAGATGGCACCATTGAACGATTCAAAGCAAGGCTGGTCATTTTTGGCAACCATCAAGTAGAAGGAATTGATTACAATGAAACCTTCGCCCCGGTGGCGAAAATGGTTACTGTACGTACTGTTCTAGCTGTAGCCGCTGCCAAGGATTGGGATCTCCACCAAATGGATGTCCATAATGCCTTTCTTCATGGTGACCTACAAGAAGATGTGTACATGAAACTTCCACCCGGGTTCGTGATGCAAGATCAAGGGATGGTCTGCAAACTTCGTAAGTCTCTTTACGGCTTGCGACAAGCTCCTAGGTGCTGGTTTGCCAAGCTCTCTGCTGCTCTAAAACGCTATGGGTTTCACCAATCATATTCAGACTATTCCCTGTTTACCATGCAAAAGGATAATCTGCACCTTGTGGTGTTAGTGTATGTAGATGATCTTATTATTTCAGGTAATGATTCTGGAGCTATTCACCAGTTTAAGCTTTACCTACATACTTGTTTCCATATGAAGGATTTGGGAAGATTAAAGTATTTCCTAGGCGTGGAAGTTGCAAGATCGCCTACTGGAATTCTCTTGTGTCAAAGAAAATACGCCTTGGATATTATCACCGAAACTGGGTTGCTTGGGGCCAAACCAGCCCCTCTTCCAATTGAGCAAAACCATCGCTTGGCGTTAGCTGAAGGTGCTTTCTTCTCAGATCCTGCTCGATATCGACGCCTTGTTGGGCGTCTCATATACTTGTGTTTCACCAGACTAGAACTCTCTTATTGTGTTCATACCTTGTCTCAATTTATGCAGCAACCAAGAGAGGAGCATTGGCAGGCTGCTTTACGTGTGGTTCGTTACTTGAAAGGGAATCCTGGGCAAGGTATAATGTTGAGCAGAGACAGTGATTTGAACTTGTATGGTTGGTGGGATTCAGACTGGGCAAGCTGCCCCATTACTAGAAGGTCTCTTACGGGTTGGTTCATCCTTCTTGGTAATTCACCAATTTCTTGGAAAACCAAGAAGCAGCACACAGTTTCAAAGTCTTCCGCAGAAGCGGAATATCGCTCCATGGCCAACACCACATGTGAACTGAAGTGGCTTAAGGATATTCTATCTAGCCTTGGTATCCTACACTCTCAACCAATGCGTATCTATTGTGATAGCCAATCAGCTCTACACATAGCTAATAATCCTGTTTTTCATGAAAGGACAAAGCACATTGAAGTGGATTGCCATTTTGTTCGGGATGAGATACTCAAGAATAATATTCTCCCATCTTATGTACCTACTCGGACTCAACTAGCTGATATATTTACTAAAGCTCTCGGCACAAAGCAGTTCCTGTCTCTATTAAGCAAGTTGGGCATCCAAAACTTGCATGCACCAACTTGAGGGGGGGTGATATGAAACGATATGCTGTACTATATTTTTCTATATTTGTCTTAGTAAGATCCAATCATATCACTAAAGATCAGGCTGTGATTGGAGAGGTATTTACAACAATATAGTCTAGAAGGTTCTGTACATATCTTTGGCTTTACTATCTTAGGATCACTGTTAGCGTGATATTAGGAGAGTTGTGTGGAGTGATTGGAACCTAAGACCTGTATATATGTATGTATTTGATTAGTGAAATCAGAACAGCATCTCATACTTTAGCACTGAACGTAAAAACACCAAGGGAAGGAGCCATCCCTTCCTTTTTATTTCAATTATTATTTTGCTTATTGCCCACTTGGTCCCTTGATTGTTGTGTATTTACTTCTTCTACCCCATAGAATTTCTTATAAGTCTTTGGACTTATAAATAAATGTTTATCCCTTTATATATTTATTATTTTAATTTACCTTGGATAAAAGAGCTTATATTCCTATTACCCTACATATTATGGACGGGTTTCACACTCATTAAACCCACAAATAACTAGCTCTGTAACACCCCCTTGGGCATTACATGACTAACTCAATTTCGTAAAAACATATTAAATAAAAAGAAAGACTGGTTGCTTTAGGAAAAAAAAATTAATTTATGTAAGTACTTAAGCATAAAAAATGAGCATGAATATATATTTTTTTTCTCCTATGGTTACGGTTGAAAATAGTAACCCCACATTTTCAGCTATCACTGTATAGATTCTGGTTATGTATATAAATTTGTCACAACCCAAAAACCTAAGCCGTTACCGGCGCACAGGCTTACAATCTTAGCCTGACAAGTCTATGTTCTTTAGAAACATACTTGGATACAGATCTATAACTTTTACAAAAAATTTCGACAGAGTCTCCTCTGTAATTTCAACATCCCAAACAAAAACACCTGTTAATATATTTATATTTTCATCCAAAAGAAAGGCTCTCCGAGCCATACACATTCTGTCCAAAGTAAAGGCTCTCCAAACCATAAACATACATACTATCATTAATCAACAACGTCTTAAAAACCTAAGTTGGTCGTTTTAAAAGACATTCATAAACATAATAGTAATCCAATAAAAGACTCTCAGAGCCATAATGCAAATAAACATGAAACTTCTCCAAAACTAAACTTGACTCGATAAATTAAGCTGGTTGTACTATGAGACTTTTACTGGAAAAGACCACATGGTTATTCCAGTAAATCAAACTTCTTCAAAAGTCGGGACTGATTCCTCCGAGTGGGGTATAGAACCCCTCTGCATCATCTATCCACTATAAACAGGGTACCCCAAATAGAACCAAACATAAATAATGCAAAGATGAGTTACCAATATATGAGCTTAAAACATAGAAATCACATACTTAACATATGCAGTATAGCGACAAATGCATAGTATAACAATTATAAATATCACAACAGGATTGAAAATAGAAAAATCTTTCTTAAATTATGTCTTAACACTTCAATATCCACTTTCTTAGACACAATCTCCGGAGATCCTAACTTCCCTTCGTCGAGCACGATAGGCCGCGATAATTCCTATAACACAATTGTTTCGTGTTGGGTGACCTCTCAACTGGGTCCTTTCCCCCTAGGATTTCACGTATCACCTAAATAATACAGAATAGTTCCTGATAGAGTACATTTTCTAGCAGGGTTGCTGATTTCTACACCCGAGGTTGCTACGCCTTGGATATCCACGTAGGTTTTCGAACCCAAATGTCCCTTAAGACCCAAAGATAAAAAGTATGTCTTTGGTCCGTAACTATCCAGTTTGTCAGTTCACCCTGGGTGACACTGTAGCTCGATAACAAAAGCACGTCTGCCAGATCATCTTTCAGATATTAATTAGACTTTTAATATCAATTTTGGAATTTTAACATATCATTAAATATTTCAAAATATCTTTCTTAAACGAACACTAGTCCGATGACTCGGAACTCTAGGTTCTATTCAGTAGGAATGCTAGTCCGGCTTCTCAGAAATCAGAATCCAGTCCGAATCTCAGCACAGAAGTCTAGTTCCTTTCCTTTCTTTTCTCTTCACTTTCCAAAGAAATCCAAAATCACTTTTCAACTTTTCTGTGTTCATGTACGTTTAATAAAATCAGGTTTTCCATTCATAAGCCATGATTAATGTCATACTTCAACCTGCCTCAGTCAACAATATCACAGAAAATATACTCATCAGACATATATATAGTTTAGCTAATCTCAGCAACAACATATATATATATATATATATATATATATATATATATATATATATATATATATATATATATCCCAATCAAACAGTATTAATCAAAATATTATAAACCATCACAAGCAGTTCATACACTAAGCATTTGATTACTAGGAACTCCTCAGGCATACTCCCTTTACCTGTGAAGACCAGGAAAGATCCTCATCTTAATGCTCCAACAGTTTATTTCCTTTTCAATGACTTCTCGGTCCCTTGACTTTTCACAACATCTGTAACAGCTCCAAAAGTAAAAGTTGCTCTCCCAAGCAAGCACAACCACACATAACCATCAACACAGGGAGAGCATCCAAGCACATACAACAAAATCCAATAATATAACAATCGATTATCATCCTCAAACATAAATTCAAAGGAAACTATATATTTAATTTAACAAAACATAATTGATTTCTCAATAAAATCAATTTGGGTAAAAAGGGTTTTTCACAAAAATTAGGGAAACTTTGTTTTGGCTTATAGGATCATGAAATTGAACTTGGAAATGATCAATTACAAGTCATAATTACACTAAAACTGAACCAATTTCATGATTGAAGTAAAATGAAAAGTTAGGGTTTTTGAGTGAAATTGGGGAATCCGAAATTAAGAGAAAATTTGAGAAATTGACATAGGGAATTTGAAATTGACATATCCAATTTACAAATAACATCATCAATTTGGGGATTGAGGTTCTAATTTAGAACTTAGGGTTAGGGTTTGACAAATTGGGAATTTTCAATCTTAATGAGAGGTGAGTGAAATTTCCACTTACCCAACAAAGGAGAAGAGAAGTGGTGGTGGTGGTTGAAGTATCTGGCGCGGCAGCAGAGACGGCAGCACGGCGGTCGGAGTCATGGCAGAGGGACAACATAACTTCATTTCCTTGTTGAATCAGAACCCAAAGTGAGGAGTTTTGGAAAACAAGAGGAAGAACTCACTGAACTATAACGATGGAGAACCACTATGGACGGCGGCTTACAGTGGTGGGGCGATGGCGTTCGTGAGAAGGACGACGACCAGACACGAGCAGGCGGCGACGCGCTGGTCTTCTCCCCTGACGTTGAGCGAGCGGCGGCCGACGAGCTTCCAAGCGGTGCGGCGGCGGTCTGGACCTCAAGAGAGAAGGGAGAGAAGCTTGAAGTTTTTAGAGAATGGAAGGGAAGAGCTATGGTGAGATGAGGAAGAAGAAGAAGGTAGCAGGGGAAAAAGAAAAGAGTAAAGGGGGGCGTCGAGCGTGTGTGAGAGAGAGGAGATAAAAAGCACAAATTTTCTTTACTTAGTGAGTAGGTACAAAATTGAGTGTTTGAGATTGAGTCTAAAAAAATAAATAATATTGATCCTTGGATCTAAAAATAATGAGTAACAAAAATATAATTTCAAATTTTGAATTTGAGTAAAGATTGATGATTGAACTGGTGATTCAAAATAAATCTCCAGTTAACACTAAACTAATTTATTTTCAAATGTAAAATTAAATAGAGTAAAATATGAACATAATTTTCTTTCAATCATATCATTTAAAAGATTTTTCTAAACAAATACTAATAGTAACAATAACATAATATTGTTGTCTAGTAAGTGTGCATACACTAAATAACACAGTGCTAATGCACCCAATAAAATAATTTTAAAAGAGTAATAAAACTACTCAAACTAAACAAATAAAAATAAACATCCAGATAATTAATCACTCCAATTAAAATAATATAAAATAATATATATTTTCCGATATTGAAGAACAGAAAAAACTGGGGTGTTACAAGCTCAACAATTCATAATTCATACATTGTATACTTATGAGATGTAAGGAATTAAATAACACCCATGATTCCAATCACCAAGAAATGACTAAAATACCTTTGGGGAAGGATATTACAGAGCTGTAATGCTTTTTAGAGAAGTACTTTCCCAAGAGTATCAGGTAGGAGAAGGAAAGAGAATTTATGAGTCTGAGGTAAGGAAACATGTCAGTAAGGGAGTATGCCAGCAGATTTGAAACTTTGCTGAAGTTCTCCCAGTTCTACCAAGTTAATCCCGACGAAGAATGGGTTTGCAGAAGGTTCGAGGATGGTTTGAGGCCCGAGTTGAAGCAGGCAATGCTGCCGCTAGAGTTAAATCAGTTTCTGGCTCTAGTGGAGAAGTGCACAGTTCTTGAGGGTTATGAAAATGCTATATGTGTTGTGAGTAATTGTTTATATGGTTTTGAGTGATGACAAATCAAAGAAACAAGTTAGTTTCTAAATATATTGCATAAATAATTTATAAATGTGTGAACTTTGCTAATTATGTGCTCAAGTGTGCAGACAAGTGAAAAGTGCTTCATTCGTCTAATATCACCTGTCTAGTGATAACAGGAAAGGTGTTCTATCTCCCTTAAGCATGTTTATAAACCTGTCTATTGAAGTGTCTCTGCCAAAGTGTTTTATTAGAAAGCATTTTAACATGATATGTGTGAATTGATGTGTCTTCAAGTAATGGTCGTCTATTGTATGTTAAGTGTGCATCTAGATTAGCGAGTCCAAAGACTAGAACGTCCAAAGACTAGCACGTCCACAGGACATAAAAACTGAACCCGCCTGCTCACATGTCTGCTCACGTGTCTGCTCACGCATCTACTCACACATCTGCTCCGGCGTCTACTCAAGCATCTGTTCTACAATCAAGCGTCTGTGCCATAATATATTGAGTTACACTCATTCAAATCAGGAGATATTGGTCTCATTGGAAAGATAAGAGAAATATCTACAACTTTCATGAATAAGTCGACCTGAATCGATCTCCATCTAAGTGAAATATCATCTACAAGTTGAAGATGTGATTCTGTTCGTGACAACCAGAACATACAACCGTCTGCTGACAATATCTGGAGCTTTAGGTATCCAAATGAATCGATCTTGGTGTCATTATAAAGCTAAGAAACATATATACAACTTTTATAGAGACTTAGAGACCAAATTAGATCTATATAAGTGTCATATTTCATTCGTAATTTGGTGATGTGATGTTGTTCTAACAGACAGACCTTTGAAGCGTGTGATAGTCATAACTTGAGTTTTACATGTCCAAATTGGATGAAACCGGTGCCATTCGAAAGCTAACATCCAGGGATACAACTTTCATGAAGACCTAGAAGCCTGAATCGATCATTAAGAAGGTCTAAATTGCATAATACGAAGATGATGGAGTTTAGGAGCTAAAGGAGCAAGCATCTAATGCACACTAGCCAAGCATCTCACAAGCTCATCTAAGAAGTGTCTAATGAAGCTAACCAAATGTCTTTCCAGTATAAGACAAAGCTGAATTAGTTAAATGTTTATATGGGAAAGCAGGAGGTGTCAACAATTGAAGAAATGTTGACATGCAATGAAAGATAGCTGTTACGTACTGAAGTTTTTCTTCTACCATGCACAGCTATTTAATATTATATATTATCACAAAAGTGCAAAAGCCAAAAAGGTGTGCAGCTGGTCAGAATAGTTTTATTGATAAAAGACATATACAACTGTATGTTGAAAGAAAAGAAAAAAGAAGAAATATATCACTGCTGCAAAAAGACAAAAGCTGTAAAAGCAAAACCACTTTATATACAGTGTGGTCAGCATCAAGAAGTTTTGTGCAATGGTCAAAAACTCTAACGGGTATATTTTGTCAAGCCTATATAATAAAGACCAAAGAAGAAGAAAGAAGTGAAAAGAAGAAGAAGAGTTGCTGGTGTTGGTGCTGCTACTGCTGCTACAGTTGATGAAAAATGAGAGCATCACTATCTTCATCTCAACAGAAATCATTCTCAATGTAATCATCCTAGATTCACTCAAGTGAGTGTTATAAGTGATTTCTTTTTCAGTTCTGAAGTGCTTAAAAAAAAATATATCCACTCTTTTGAGTGTAGGAAGAACTCATATCTGTACTTCATCAAAATCCAGTGAGCCTGGAGAGGCTAGGTGAAAATAACACTTGCAACAGCCTGGAGAGGTTGGTTAAGAATAATACTTGTTGAGCCTGGAGAGGCTAGGTGAAAAAGAATACTTGCAACAGTCTTGAGAGGCTAGTTAAGAACAATACTGAATGAGCTTGGAGAGGCTAGGTGTGCAAAGACTACTCGCTGTAATTATCTGATGTGATAATGGAGAAAACTCAGCTGCTGCTGGGGACTGGATGTAGCTCATCGTTTATATGAGTGAACCAGGATAAATCTTATTGTCTATCTTCTCTCTACCCTTATCTCTTTATCTTTGTTGTCTTATGTATTTCAACAAAGTTTTCTAACTGATTTTAAGCTTTATGTTCTAAGTTGTTTTCAAATATTTTTATCCTCTAGATTTTGTTTAATTGGTTGACGTTGAGTCTGAGATAATCAAACAATTCAATATTGTCCATTAGACAAGTGAAATGTTTTATCTTCCTTATTTCCAAACTGGTTAAAAATATGTTATTAGTTTTGTTAGATAGTTTTTAAATTATCTTTTTTTATCCATCTACACTCTCTTTATTTGAAAAACTCTGATTTATGTTTTGATGTTTCGTAAAAGTTTTAAATTTCTATTATCACCCAATTCACCCCCCTCTTGTATGATGGTTGCTTTGACCCAACAGGTTATGACAAAGTGAGAGCAACTCAGCCACAACAAGGAGTGGCGGACCAATCAAAGGAGGTTTTAGTTGAAGTTGACATAGGGAAACACAATATGGGGGTTGAATTGTGTTTCTTAACAGTTTTTGAAAAACTCTTTTTCTCAAACCTTTTCGCAAGCAAGCAATGAAATAAACACACAATAAAAGGTTTTTTGAAGAAGTTAACAAACTCAGAATCAAGTCCCCTCGGTTAGTATAAATGAAAAATTGTAAAGAGATAGGGATAGAAGATTCACAAAGATATTTTATCCTGGTTCACTCTCTTTCAACCAAGAGCTATGTCCAGTCCCTTCTACTTGAAGGTTTTCTCCACTATAAACCATTAGCTTACAAGTATTTAACACCTCTTCAGGCTTACAATCACTCAAGTATTCAACATCTCTCCAGACACTCAAGTATTCTTTTTCAGTCAAGCATCTTCATTCTCTCTCTAACTTAAGAGATTTAAGGATTGATCTAAGAACTCACTATGTGTGAGGGTATGAAAGTTTAAGATCAAGAGTTACAAAGCAAGGATTAAACTTTGATTTTGTGACAACTAATCTGGATTGATCAGTATTCTAGTCCAAGGTCCAACAAAGCATTCACCCAAAATTAGAAACCACCCACTTAAGGTAGGATGCTAACAAAATCTGGACAAGTCTCCCCTTTAACCTATAGAATAATGTGCAATAAACAAGAATCTCTCTACTTTACTCATCGAGCATGAGATTTCAACCTTATCTCCCATAACCATTATCATTATCCCTTAAGCTACTCTTCTAATAATAATAATAATAATAATAATAATAATAATAATAATAATAATAATAATAATAATAATAATAATAATAATAACAATGTAAAAACGAGGATTTGTGATTTCTGATCTGGATCACTTTCTTAGCCCAAGGTCTAACAGAGCATCGTCCCAAGCTAGAAACTACCCGCCTAAGGCAGGATTTTAACAAAATCCAAACATGCCCCTGCTCAGCCTGTAGAATACTGTGTAATAAACAATAATATACTACTATATCTATCGGGTACGAAATTCTCGACCTAATCTTCAATATCTCTTAAGCCACAATGTGAAACCTTCAACTTACATTGGCATAGGCATCAAATTATCATTGTAGGTGGTCATCCTTCCTACGTTTACATAATAATAATAATAATAATAATAATAATAATAATAATAATAATAATAATAATAATAATAATAATAATAATAATGGTAATAATATAATATATAATATAATATAATAATAATAACAATTAAAAACGTGGATTTTATGACTTCTGATCTGAATCAGTATCCTAGTACAAGGTCCAACAGAGCACCAACTTAAGCTTAGAAACCACCCACCTAAGGTTGGATTCTAAAAAATTTCGGATGTGTCTCCCCTTAACTTGTAAAATAATGTGCAATAAACAAGATTCTCACTACTTTACGCATCAGGCACAGACTTTTGATCTTTTCTCCCATATCCGTTCTCATTATCTCTTAAGCTACACCACTATAAAAGCTTAGCTAGAATTGAGAAACCTTCAACTTACATTGACATAGGCATCAAATTATCATTGTAGGTGGTCATCCTTTTTTTTGTAGTAAATAATAATAATAATAATAATAATAATAATAATAATAATAGCATGAAAAAAAATGTGGATTTTGTGACTTCAGATCTGGATCGGTTCCCTAGTCCAAGGTCCAACAAAGCATCGACTCAAGCTAAAAATCACCCAACTAAGGCTGTATTCTAACAAAATCTGGCAACCCATAGAATAATGTGCAATAAACAAGAACTTTGCTACTTTGGGTCATGATTCTCTTCAACTGTTGCACCGTGCAGCAGTGCCTAGGGAATGGGGTGAGTCCATGAAGTTGCACTCCCTTACGTCTCATAGTCGTTGAATTTTTCTCTCCATATATCACATCCATTGATTTTGGCTTAAGACAGCTGCAGACAAACATCCGCTGTAGAGGATCCAAGTTCTACGTTACTTTTCTTCCCAGGCACGAGATTCTTGACCCAGTCCCGTTATTTGTGAAACAGAAACGTGACAACCTTTTGTACAACCCACTCAAATCTGGATGTGTAGCTCTACTTCACCTAAAAACACATGATGCCTGGATACTCTTTCACATCCATATACATCATTTGTTGTTCCATGTGTTGTCCACAGTAGTTGTTCAAATAAAGTTTTCTTTTAGACCTTATCCCCCATAACTGTCTAGATTATCTCATAAAGCCTCTTCTCCATAAAAACGTAGCTTGAAATGAGAAACTGCAACTTGCATAGACACAGGCATCAAATTATCATTGTAGGTCATTCTTTCTCTGTTTTACAATCAGGCTGGTGTCAAGCAAGAAGGAAGGAAGCATCGAGCGAGTATCAATCGAGGATATCTCAGGTAAGGTATTAACTTTGAATAGAAAGTATATAGGGGAAAAATAATGAATAAAAAACATAATTTGCTAACCCTTAAAAATTTATATTTTTGGCCAATATAATGCATATAATTTGTAATTGACTTGAACTTTGACAACTTTTTTCCTATACTTAATGTCATTAGTAATTACTTTTCAAAACAATTTTAAGATAATAACTAAAATAAAAAATTATGTTATTAATGATTCTTTGTGTGACACCCTTGATCCGAGCATCACATTAACTACCCCGTTTTTGCATAAATAAAACTTCTATAAAGTTGTCGATTACTTTCGGAAACTTAAGATTTTCAACTTCCTTTCAACTAAAACGTTTTCTTTCCAAACAATTTAAAGCATCAACAACATACACACATAACTAAGGTAAGAGATACTGGAATTCATCATATTCATTAATTCTTAGACCTTCGTGATGACAGGCCCTTTGACAGAATTTACAGAGTGAAAAAGTTGATGTGATGCACTACATGATTACAAGTTAAAGATAAAGATTAAAGAGTCATAAATAAAGAAAAATAACAGTTTCTCAGAAACAGAAGACACCATCCAGACCAGACTACCCCAAAATGAGAGTTCCTAAAAGCTGGTTAGACCTAATGATACCCATTGGGGAGACCCTGACGGTCTTCCCCACCACCCCTACTCCTTCACCAGGGAGCGTCATCATCGTCGTCGTCTCCAAAAGAGTGATATTGAGGCTCCTCCTCTATCAGCTCGACCGGCTCCTCCTCTACCAACTCTTCCGAGTCCTCCTCTATTGGCAAAGCGGGAGCTACCTCCGACTGAGGCTAGACCTGGGGAGGATCAAGAACCAGAAGACCCTGGTCTGCCAGGTGCTGCAAATAGATCGCCATGGGTGGTAACGTGATATGGACAGTCTCAACTGTATGGATGCGCCTCTGGGCACCTGCTTCATCCGTGCCCTCTACCGTGCAGACGGGACTTGTGTAAGCCACAGCGTGGGATCCTGCACGGAAAGTCCACGCGGTCGGGTCGTCCGCGTTCTCAAATAGCAGGGCCCATGTCTGGGAATGCGCCACCTGAATCGCCGCTGGGTCCATCTATTCTCAAGTATTCAAATATATATATATATATATCACAAGAAAAGAAAACAACGAAAATGCAAGGGTGAGATACCAATATATGGATGAATTATGATGAGTACATACCCAAACACAAAACAGCAAGTACGATTAAATATTCATATTCAACATAAAATTATCAAATAAAAGCATAACATCAAAGCATCAACGTTGTTTTGAAAACATATGGCACTTCTATAATTTAACTTTATATTCTCAGCTCCGGAGACCCCATCTTCAATTTAAAAATGAGCAGATCAGGCTCGACTGATCAACGTGTGTGGATGTCCATAGCATACTGTCCAACTCAAGGCACAGTAACCAAGGCATATGGACTTCATTGTCCATCAAGGCACAATGATACAACGCCTGGAATATCCTAGACAAGATATCCAGATTAACACCGGCGGCACGTCTACCGACTAATGCATATAAAACATTTTGTTTTTCGCAGCTTTTCTTTGTGTTTCATTCTTTCCTTGTCGAGGCTCAAGGCTCGCGACCATCCATAAATTTTCAGTGTCTTAAAACTTTTATTGTCAACACAGGACGTTTAAGTCCGAGTGTCCAATCACAGCAGTCCTAGGCCGATGCACCAGTCTATAACTTTGTGGTCGTAGAAAACAATTTTCACCTTTTTACTGCGTTCACCATGTTTTAACATAACGTATGTAGGACACATAGTCCACAACAACGTATATAGGACACACAGTCCACAACAACGTGACACGGATCATAGATCAACGTGTTTAAAAACTCTAGTATCCCAACGTCTCGGTTACTAGGTTCACTTTCCAACGTTATTTTTCGTTCGGTGAAACACAAATACAAAACAAAACTTCCGTAACTTATCCAAGTTATCGGATATTTTTACTTAAATAAATTCTTTTCAAAAACATTTTCTTTTGAAATTCATTTTTGAAAACTTTAAATTTAGGAACTCCATTTCTTTTCTAAAAATTCCACTTCATTTTGGAAAAATCTATAATTTTCAAATATATGGAAAACTTTTTTGAAAGAAAACTCTTTCTAAAAACACTGGAAAACTGAAATCCAATTTTCTATGGTCTCTTACTATAAAGTGTTCTAAAAATTTTGTTTTAAAATAAAATCCTTTAACTCAATAAAAAAGCTTCCTTTATGAAATTGATTTTAATTCTAAAATATTTTCACCAAATGTTAGAAATATTTTATTTTTCTTTTAATAAAACGTTACTGAAAAGAATTCTTTATTTGTGATTATTCTTCTTAATTTTTCTTACAGCTTTTGTCTTGCATTATTAATTGAGCTCTAACCAATGGTTAGGCTTCCATGCAACAACCAAGCAACATTTACAACAATTCTAACATATGCCAATAAATAATCACATGATCATAAATCATTAACTAAACAAAAAAGCATGTTAATAAATCAAACATACCATCAAGCAACAAGAACTCCAAATTACTCTAAAACAGTCACAACAACAACAACACCAAGCAAACACATAAAAACAACCATCAATGGCACATAGTCATCATAAATAATTATCCCATAGACTTTCTCCCCTTACCTTAACTTGATGAGTAAAAAGTTTGTTGTTTCTTCAGCGTTTAAGGAAACGAGCCTGGTTTCCAAATTACATTTGCGAATCTAAACAAAACCAAGTACTTATTGTAAGTTAAAAATTTATAAAAACACCATATTTCTCTCATGCAAGCTTCGGCCCTACTAAGAAAATGATGATAAAAATTTCAAATTTTCACAAGCTTTTGGATCAATGATCCTTAAGCATCACAAAGACAAAAATCAAAGTTTAATACCTAAAAATAAATTTCAATCCCTCTACCCATACAAGAATAGGTTTCAGCCTTCCACGATTATCTAGGACACATGCTCTCAGCAAGTCTTCTAACGACTGAATTGTCCTTTCCGTTTGTCCATAGGTTTGCGGATGATAAGCCGAACTTAGTCTTAACTTGGTCCCAAGCGCTTTTTGCAAACTTCCCAGAAACGCGAAGTAAACTTTGGGTCTCGATCCGAAACAATACTGGAAGGTACTCCGTGAAGTCTGATCACCTCCCTGACATACACCTCGGTTAGCTTCTCCACCGTGTAATTGGCCTTGACGGGTAAGAAGTGTGCCGTCTTCATTAGCCTATTGACGATCACCCAAATCGAGTCGAAACCTTTAGGAGTCCTCGGTAATCCTACCACAAAATCCATGGATATACTATCCCACTTCTATTCCGGTACATCCAGAGATTGTAACATTCCACCGGGTCGTTGATGTTCTACTTTAGCCTTCTGACAAGTCAGGCAAGTTGCACATATTCTGCCACTTGTTTCTTCATGCCTGGCCACCAAAATATTTGCTTCAAATCTTGATACATCTTGGTTGATCCAGGATGAATACTCAGTTTGTGTGACACCCGAGGCCGACGAGGGCGGGGAGTGGTCGCCGGTGCAAAGAAGCATGATCAAGGAGCGGCTCCTGGCAGGCTTCTAGGAGGAGGGACACATGAATGAACCGATTACACACCCGAATGAGAGGAATCCTGAGACTGTGTAGGTATGGGACTATATAGTTGAGGAAGGCTTATATGAATTGATTGGTACTACCTATACCAACAAGATACATCTTCTTTTTAGTAGCCCATCACTTAAGAACTCCACAGTTAAGCGTGCTTGACTTGGAGCAATTATGGGATGGGTGACCTCCTAGGAAGTTTTCCCAGGAAGCATGTGAGTGAGGACAAAGCACGCTGAAAAGACCCGAGTTGGTCTGTGGGGTTAGTCGTCAATCCATAGAGCAGCCAGGGATGCTACAAATGGTATCAGAGCGGCACCTCTCCCAGTACGGTGTGGTTCGGGGACGAACCAAGCGGAAGCTGGTGGGCATGTGACACCCGGGGCCGACGAGGGAGGGGAGTGGTCGCCGGTGCAAAGAGGCACGATCAAGGAGCGGCTCCTGGCAGGCTTCTAAGCGGAGGGACACATGAATGAACCGATTACACACCCGAATGAGAGGGATCCTGAGACTGTGTAGGTATGGGACTATACAGTTGAGGAAGGCTTATATGAATTGATTGGTACTACCTATACTAACAAGATGCATCTTCTTTTCAGTAGCCCATCACTTAAGAACTCCATAGTTAAGCGTGTTTGACTTGGAGCAATTATGGGATGGGTGACCTCCTAGGAAGTTTTCCCAGGAAGCATGTGAGTGAGGACAAAGCACGCTGAAAAGACCCGAGTTGGTCTGTGGGGTCAGTTGTCAATCCATAGAGCAGCCAGGGATGTTACAGTTTGCTCTTGTGCGATTCCTCAAGAATCATCTTCTTCATCTCAGGATTGTCGGGTACGTAGATTGATCCATTGCACCTTAGGATGTTGTCCGACTCTAAACTGAATTCTGGGGACCTTTCCTTGCTCCATAAGTTCCTTCTTCTCTTGAAGATACACATCGGTAGTTTGTTGCTCTCTGATTTCTTCCATCAATCCACTTGAAATTTGAATCATTCCCACACTGATCCTCTTTGGTCCTATTTCCATCATCAAATCAAGATCGTGAAACTTCTCAATCAACTCTAATTCCTTCACCATCATCGCTTAAGGCATCTGCTACGACGTTCGCCTTTCCAGGATGATACTGTAAAGCGAAATCATAGTCTTTCAAAAATTCCATCCACCGTCTCTGCCTCATATTGAGTTCTTTCTGGTCAAACAGATATTTTAGGCTTTTGTGATCGCTGAAAACATCGAACTTAGCTCCATACAGATGATCCCTCCATATCTTTAGTGCAAAGACCACCGCAGCTAGCTCAAGATTGTGCGTCGGATAATTCTTCTTATGAGTCTTCAGCTGTTGTGAGGCATACACTACAACTTTCCGGTGTTGCATTAATACACAACCTAGACCTTGACACAAAGCATCACAGTACACCTCGTAAGGTTCATTGGGTTCAGGAAGTATTAAAACTGGTGAAGTTGTTAAACGTTCCTTTATCTTCTAAAAGCTTTCTTCGCATTCCGTAGTCCACACAAAAAGTTGATCCTTCCATGTAAGCTGAGTCAATGGCAAAACAATCTTGGAGATCCCTCGATAAATCTTCGATAGTATCCAGCCAAGTTGACAAAACTTCAAATCTCAGTTACTGTCTTCAGACTTTCCAAAGAAAGCACTGCCTCCACCTTGGCAGGATCTACGGCAATCCCATCTTTAGAAATCAACGGACCCAGAAATTTTTTATAGTGGGGGCAAAAATTAGTTAATAAATAATTTAATTAAATAAAAATATAATAAATATATACAAGCGATAAAAAATAATATAAAATATGCAAGATATAATGTGACTTGATTTTAATGTAAAAACCTACATTAGTAAATGAGAAATAGGAAGCAATTTACTAAGTAAAAAAATGAGAGATTACAAAAATAATTTTCACTCTCTCCAAAAAATTGGTGATAATTTGATACATGGGGGCAACATTTAAAATTTTATGGGGGGCAAAATAAAATTTCCTAAATATGTTAATGTAAAAAACATTTGCTTAGTGGGGGCAAATGCCCCCATATGGCCCTTCCTAGGTCCGTCCCTGCGTGCCCCAAGAAATTCACCTCTTCAAGCCAAAACTCACATTTAGAGAGTTTTGCATACAACTCCTTCTCGCGTAAGATTTATAGGACTTATCGCAAATGTTCTTCATGTTCTTCATGACTCTTAGAGTAGATGAGGATGTCATCGATGAACACAACAACAGACTTGTCAAGAAATGGTCGAAAAACCCGATTCATATAGTCCATGAAGACAGCAAGTGCATTCGTTACTCCAAAAGGCATCACAAGATATTCATAATGCCCATAACGGGTTTGGAATGCCGTCTTTGGTATATCTTCAGTCTTCACCCTAATCTGGTGGCAACCCATCCTCAAGTCTATCTTTGAGAAAACAGCAGCTCCTTGCAGTTGATCCATCAGATCATCTATGCACGGTAACGGGTACTTGTTCTTAAGCATTACTTTGTTAAGTTGCATGTAATCCACACAGAGTCTTGAACTTCAATCCTTCTTTCGGACTAAAAGAAAAGGTGCTCCCCAAGGAGAAACACTCTGTCTTATGAATTGCTTTGACAACAGACCTTCTAGCTGAGCTTTCAATTCAGCGAGTTCTGTAGGCGACATCTGATATGGAGCAATCGATATCGGACCTGTTCCTGGAACAAGATCGATGGAGAATTCAATATCTCTTACTAGTGGTAACCCTGGTACATCATTTGAAAACACCTCCGGAAAATCCTTTACAACAGGTATCATACTCAAATCGACTTCCTCCTCGGCCTCTAAGTTAGTCAAAAGCAAGTATTTCTGCCCTTTTTCTTTCGAAAATGTTTTCACTTGCTTAGCAGATAAAAATCCAAAAATCTTAGGATCAAGAAAAGTTAAGGTTTTGTGAGCACAATCTAGAATAACATGATTGGAAGATATCCAATCCATGCCTAAAATCACATCTAGTTGTACTAATGGTAAACAGACCAAATCAACAAGGAAGTGTCGATCTTGAATGGCAATAGGATAGTTCAAGCACACTGTATTAACAGTAATAGGTTCAGCAGTAGGAGTTGAAACAATTAAATCATACGGCAAAGAAGAAACAGGTAATTCCAACAGTTTCACACAATCCACTGAGATAAATGAGTGCGTTGCACCCAAATCGAAAAGCACAGTTAAGAGGTTACCGGCTATGTTACAACTACCTTGTATCAGATCTTTGGAGTTTGAGGCTTTGGCACCACTCATGGTAAAAACTCTCCCTCTAGCTGTTGATTTATTGACTTTGGCACTGTTGACGGTAGGTTCCCGCTTTGGTGCTTTGCAATCCTTTGATAAATGCCCCAATCGATTACAATTGAAGCATCTCATTCCCCTCACGGGGCATACATCGGCCAGATGGTTTGGGTCTCCACATTTAGAGTACCTCCTTTCTTGATTTTGGTCTTGGCTCCTCTGGTTCCCACTTCCAGTTGATGAAGCAATGGGACGATAAGATTGCTGGCTCTGGTTGTTTCTAAATGGGTCGAGTGTATGGTTTCTTCTGATTTTGTGTTCTTCTCTGGTTCTGGCTCCTGGATCTGGAGGGTCCCCCAATGTTCCCTCGGCTGTCTCTTCCTTTCCTCATCTATTCCACTTTTCTGCACTTCTCCACCAGAGCTTGAAAATTCCTAATCTCCAGCGGCAGTACCGATTCTTTGATCTCGTATCGCTGTCCTCCTTCGAATCTTTCACACTTCTAGCCCTCATCTGGGTTATCTTGGAAAAAGCGAAAATACTTGCCAAGTGATTCGATTCTTGCCACGTATTCCCCAATTGACATATCTCCTTGTCGCAGACGCAGAAATTCCTGCTCCATTTCGGCTCGAGCACTCTAGGGGAAGTATTTGTCCAGAAATGCAATATGGAAAACCTCCCAAGTAATTTCTTGTTGATTCGCCTCTAGCAGTTGTTTGGTGCCTCTCCACCAGTATTCAGCATCTCCCATTAACAGGAAAGTAGCATAGGGCACTCTTACCCCTTCAGGACTATGAATTAACTCGAAAATCTTTTCTAGTTCTTGAATCCACAAGTCAGCTTTCGTAGGGTTAGCATCACCATGAAACTGTGGTGGATTCTGATGTCGAAAAGCTGTCAGACCACGGCTTTCAGCAGCTTGTTCAGCACGGGCCAATTTGTTGCGCGATGGCAGCTGCAACGTCCGCCATAGCTTGTGCTGCGAAGTCCATTTCACCACCAACATGCCCACGACCACCAACAAAACCACCTTTACGGCCTCCTCTGTGGCCACGTCCACGTCCTGCATCTAGTTCCATAACTGTCCTACAAGATGAAATCAGTTAAATGGCAACTAGATAAGAATCACTTAACTTCTTTCCAACACATTACTTCTAAGAAGTAATTCAAACAAGCCTACTCAGAGATCACACAACAAGAACACAACTGGCCTATTCCCAAAGATTCCTGAAAGACTCGACCAGCTCTGATACCACCCTTAATGTGACACCCTTGACCCGAGCATCACATTAACTACCATGTTTTTACGGAAATAAAACTTTCATAAAGTTGTCGATTCCTTTCGGAAATTTAAGATTTTCAACTTCCTTTCAACTAAAACGTTTTCTTTTCAAACAATTTAAAGCATAAACAACATACACACATAACTAAGGTAAGAGATACTGGAATTCATCATATTCATTAATGCTTAGACCTTCGTGATGACAGGCCCTTTGGCAGAATTTATAGAGTGAAAAAGTTGATGTGATGCACTACATGATTACAAGTTAAAGATAAAGATTAAAGAGTCATAAATAAATAAAAACAACAGTTTCTCAGAAACAAAAGACACCATCCAGACCACACTACCCCAAAAAGAGAGTTCCTAAAAGCTGGTCAGACCTAATGATACCCATTGGGGAGACCCTGACGGTCTTCCCCGCTTCTGGGAAGTACAGCTGGTGCAGCCACCTCCACCCCTACTCCCTCACCGGGAGCGTCATCATCGTCATCGTCTCCAAAAGGGTGATATTGAGGCTCCTCCTCCATCAGCTCGACCGGCTCCTTCTCTATCAACTCTTCTGGGTCCTCGTCTATTGGCTAAGCGGGATCTACCTCCGACTGGGGCTGGACCTAGGGAGGATCAAGAACCAGAAGACCCTGGTCTACCAAGTGCTGGAAGTAGATCGCCATGGGTGGTAACGTGATGTGGACAGTCTCAACTGTATGGATGCGCCTCTAGGCCCCTGCTTCATCTGTGCCCTCTACCGTGCAGATGGGACCCGTGTAAGCTGCAGCGTGGGATCCTGCAAGGAAAGTCCACACGGCCGGGTCGTCCACATTCTCGAATAGCAGGGCCCGTGTCTGGGAATGCGCCACCTGAATCGCCGCTGGGTCCATCTATTCTCAAGTATTATATATATATATAAAGAACAGAAAACAACGAAAATGAAAGGGTGAGATACCAATATATGGATGAATTATGACGACTACATGCCCAAACACAAAACAACGAGTACAATGAAATATTCATATTCAACATAAAATTATCAAATAAAAGCATAACATCAAAGCATCAACGTTGTTTTGAAAACATATGGCACTTCTATAATTTAACTTTCTATCCTAATCTCCGAAGACCCCATCTTCGTTTTAAAAATGAGCTGATCAGGCTCGATTGTCATAGCACTACCCAAAACTCCTGGCACAGTGATCAACGTGTGTGGATGTCCATAGCATACTGTCCAACTCAAGGCACAGTAACCAAGGCATATGGACTTCATTGTCCATCAAGGCACAATGATACAACGCCTGGAATATCCTAGCCAAGATATCCAGATTAACAGCCGAATAATGCATGTAAAACATTTGTTTTTTCGTAGCTTTTCTTTGTGTTTTATTCTTTCCTTGTCGAGGCTCAATACTCACGACCATCCATAAATTTTCAGTGTCTTAAAACTTTTATTATCAACACAGGACGTTTAAATCCGGGTGTCCAATCACAACAGTCCTAGGCCGATGCACCAGTCTAGAACTTTGTGGTTGTAGAAAACAATTTTCACCTTTTTACTGCGTTCACCATGTTTTAACATAACGTATGTAGGACACACAGTCCACAACAACGTATATAGGACACACGGTCCACAACAACGTGACACGGATCATAGATCAACGTGCTTAAAAACTCTAGTATCCTGACGTCTCGGTTACTAGGTTCACTTTCCAACATTATTTTTCGTTCAGTGAAACACAAATACAAAACAAAACTTCCGTAACTTATCCAAGTTATCGGATATTTTTACTTAAATAAATTCTTTTGAAAAACATTTTCTTTTGAAATTCATTTTTGAAAACTTTAACTTTAGGAACTCCATTTCTTTTCTCAAAATTCCACTTTATTTTGGAAACATCTATTTTTTTCAAATATATGGAAAACCTTTTTGAAAGAAAACTCTTTCTAAAAACATTGGAAAACTAAAATCCCATTTTCGATAGTCTCTTACCATAAAGTGTTCTCAAAATTTTGTTTTAAAATAAAATCCTTTAACTCAATAAAATAGTTTCCTTCATGAAATTGATTATAATTCTAAAATATTTTCACCAAAGGTTAGAAATATTTTATTTTTCTTTTATTAAAACGTTACTGAAAAGAATTCTTTATTTGTGATTATTCTTCTTAATTTTTCTTAAAGAATTTGTCTTGATAGGTTAACCATCCCACAGTACTTAGCAAAACTCAACAAAACCATGCATTTTCATATAAACCAAACATCAAAACCGTATAATCAATTAACGAATATACTTGCTACAATTCATAGTAACATGTACACATACCAATTCTAATATTTAAGTCCATATACCAAAAAGTAGCTAACCTACACTAGACAATAACTATAGCTAAGTATAATTAAGACATACAATAACATATCTACACTAGATCAGTAGAGAGTAAATCTATTCGAGTTTTAAGATGTAGCCTCCACCAACCAAGATCTTATGAGCTTCTCCATATACTTCAATTGAACTGCATCCTGGTTATTTTTCTGCCAAGTGCCAACCTTTTCTTCATAAAAAAACTTGTGCTCCATTGCCTTTTCAAATTGGTTGGATGCAGCCTGAACATTAGACATATGTATAAATACCAAATAAGTACTATGATGATTACGAATTAAAATCACTTAAATCACAATTTATATCAGACAACTTAAAAACCAGTATTAAGGAGTATTCACTCAGACTTTAGAGGATAAACACTAAACAACAATCAAACAAATATTGATAAAAAAAAGTTTGAAGCTTATCATGCCACAAAAAACATGGTTTTGCTTTTCCAGTCAAGAAATGGCTTATCTAGTTGGAGACATGAGACAAATAAAATCAGTGATCAGTTAGTTAAAATAATCAGTTTTCAATTCTAGATTTATAATGATAACCAGATAATCAATATTAAGTCAACAAAGTTAATCATAAGCATATAATCATCTCCTACATCTGATACAATACAATGAAGTAGATAGTGGGCTTCTTAAAAGATACTTTTGGTGCTGGACATTGTAGAATTAAATAAAAAATAAAAAATCACTCAACACTAACAAAAACTACTGCACTGTAGTAGTCTTGATACCAATCCAACACTAACAAAATCAATTTGAAAACAGGGCATCAAAACTCAGAAGCAACCTGAAACTTGAAAGTAGTATAGTCTTATGATTAAAAATAGAGGAACGATAGTATAAACTCAAAACTCATTTAAGAAGCTTGACTAAAGGGAAAGCTAGTTATCACCAAACATATCTTGATCAACTCAATCCAGATGATAACAAAACCCCATCAAATGCAAACATAGCTTCTAAAATAAAGATAGTAACTGTGTAAAAGTTATAGGTATTCTAAGTTCATTAAATCAAATATAGTGATTCAGCTTCATTTAACATAATCTAGTAACTAGATGATTATAGGTCAAAGTTTTGTAAGATAGAATCTAAAGGCAAACATCAGAACCAAGGCCAAATGCCACTTTCAACAATTTAAGTTTGTGATTCATTCACTCACTACAACAGAAATGAGTTATAATAGCGCCTATTTAATAGCGTTTGTAAAGCGGAAATGCTATTAAAAATGGTTATGACCTTTTAATAGCAGTTCCTAAAATAAGCGCTATTAAAGGATTAATCTAAGATAGCGTTTGTACTCCGGAAACGCTATCTTTTGTCATTTCAAATAATTTAAAAATAAAATGAACTTAAGATAGCGTTTGTTTTTAGAAACGCTATTAAAAGATTCATTTTAGATAGCGTTTATGCTCGGAAACGCTATCTTAGGTCTGATACATTTCGCGCACAAAATTTGATCCCCGCCTTCTCTGCTCTGCATTAAGCAAACCCTATAGTTTCACTGCTCTGCTCCTTCCTCCGCCCACTGCTCCGTCATCCTCGTCTCCACTGCGTTCGCGTCTCCACTGGTAGCTGCCCACCGCTTCGCTCAGCCCTCTGCGCGCCCACTTCCCTTCTCCCTCCGCCCACTGCCTCGCCCTCCGCGCGCCCATCCCTTCGCCCTCTGCCTTCCAACTCCGCCGCTGCCAAAGAGAAAGTCTACATCCAAGTATTCTATGAACCTTCAACGTAACATCCCTAAAGTCTACATCCAGGTATTTGTGTATAGACTCTAAGCATTAGTAAAGGGAGAGTCCACATTGTCCACCAAAAATTTGTATTTAGAAATTCATGCCCATCACGAATGCTAATGGCATTGACAAAATAGATCACTACTACTCAGATTAAAGGAATGTAATGTAGTATAGATTTCGGTCTTTGTTGGGGGATTAGTGTTGTAACAGTTATGGTAGGTTTGGGGCCAAGTTACCTTAGTGTTGTGGACCTACGGCTCAGATGGTTTGAGAGAGAGACTGAAGGGATATGATCAGTTCCCTCAGAGCTCCTTGTGCACTGAACATGATCTTTTGATGGAGGAGAAACTGAAGGGTTGGATAGCAACTCAGGTTCAGAGATTTCCAATCTGCTCATGCTCCTTGATAAAGAAGCTGAGGTGCCCCTTCTGCTCATAATCCTTTTGAGAGATGATGCAGAATTTTCTGTGGCATTAGTCCTTCCACTAGGACTTCTTGATAGAGGGGTTGGTGTTGTGCATCGCCTGCTTCCTTGTCTTGATAGGGGCCTTTTTGAACTTGGTGTTGGCGTTTTAGATCTTCTACTTGCTGTCCTTGACATTGATTTAGGAGGACTCCAAATATCTTCATCCAAATTTTTATGATTAATTATATGCTCAAAACTTAGGGGTGTTATTGGATCCTGCATTGTAGAACATGATAATATAATGATTATCTCTAATTCATATAATGATGATAATGTAATGATTCAAGAAATATAACCTTCAAGGGTTCATTTAAGATGTGAATTGATTAATCTTCTATTGACAAATTCTTATTGTATATACATAATAATACATGAATATGCTTATATGCGTATAAATAAAAAGATTACAGCATTATTAAGTATGTTATTTGGACGATGTTCTAGTGTTAGAATTGTTCTGATTGTCTTTTATTTGTAAGGACTAAATACCTTTGATATCTAGTTCAATAAAATCTTAAGTTGCTAATAAAAAACAATCTTCTTCCAGTGATTGGAAATTGAATAGGGAGAAATCAAGAAGGTTCCAAATTCCTTGTTAGTAGCTAAGTTGATAGGAGATTTAGACATACAAGGAGAGCATTGAGATTCTGTTCTTGCCTTCCATCACTTAACCATTGATTTTTGTTGAAAATTGTCTTAGCCCATGAGACAAAACAACATTATCCAACCTGAATTTGTCTTAGGGGATTCTTATATATTGGTTGGGGTTTTAGCTTGGCATTGCTACAAACTCATGTCATATTTATATATTTTCGTTCTTGCAGATTTCTATTGTTGTTTTGCTTTAGCGTGGCATTGCTACTTTGCTTTGCGATGCTGGTTGGCTGAGGATATTGCTAGGTTCACAATTGAGATTGTTCTCTATCATTTCCCACCCCCAAAGGATTTCTTCTACCAGGTATTTGCTTTTTATTTAATCCTTTAGTTGTAGCATTAGACATCAACCACTTTAAACTAAAGGTATATATGGTTAATAAATATTTTCGTAGATCGGGATAGCATGGATCGGAAATGGATGTCTGCTAATCGTTTAACGAATGAGTATGAGGATGGGGTGAAAGAGTTCATTAGGTTTGCAGTTCGGCATGCGGAAAACCCTAGTAGAATCATATGCCCTTGTTTAGATTGTTGTTATGCAAGGCGAGTTAGTGCAACCGAGTTGGAAGAACATTTAGTGTGTAATGGAATCGATCAAAGTTATACATGCTGGACAAAACATGGTGAGACAAGAGATGAGTCTAGTGAAATGAGGAATCGTGTGAGATATTCATCAAATGATACCGACACAAATACTTATGAGGGTGATCGTTTTGAAGACATTGCGACTGTGGTTGAAGAGGATCTTCGGGATTGTCCTCAAATGTTTGAGAGGTTGGTAAGTGATGCCGAGCAACCATTGTATGATGGTTGTACTAAATTCACAAGATTGTCGGCGATGTTAAAGTTGTATAACTTGAAATCGGGCAATGGATGGACTGATAAGAGCTTTACGGACTTACTCACACTATTGAAAGATATGTTGCCGGAGGATAATGTGCTTCCTAGTCGGACATATGAGGCTAAACAAATGTTACGCTCTATTGGCATGAGCTATGAGAAGATACATGCTTGTCCTAACGATTGCATTTTATTTCGGAATGAATATGCATCGTTAAAGATGTGTCCTAAATGTAATTCGCCACGATATAAGAAGAAAGAATCAGATCCAGAGAAGGTTGTGTGGTATTTTCCCATAATACCCAGATTTAGGCGCATGTACCGTAGTTTAGAAGATTCAAAGCACTTGACATGGCATGAGGATGAAAGGATCAAAGATGGCAAGCTGCGGCACCCGGCAGATTCTCCTCAATGGAAAAAATTTGATCATGATTATCCTGATTTTGGTCAAGAATCAAGAAACCTACGACTTGCATTGGCTACGGACGGATTTAACCCGCATGGTGTTCAAAGTAGCTCTCACAGTACATGGCCTGTGATTTTGGTGATTTATAACCTCCCTCCATGGCTATGCATGAAGCGCAAATTTATGATGTTATCTATGTTAATTTCTGGGCCCAAACAACCAGGAAATGATATAGACGTATATTTGACTCCTTTGATTGAAGACTTGAAACAAATGTGGGAGACAGGTGTAGAGGTGTATGATGGGTATAAGGAAGAAAGTTTCAATTTGAGAGCTATGTTGTTTGGCACAATTAATGACTTTCCGGCGTACGGTAATCTGTCGGGATATAGCATCAAGGGTCAGTGTGCATGTCCTATATGTGAAGATGGTACAGATTGGATGCGGTTGCAACATTGTAAGAAGAATGTGTTTCTTGGGCATCGTAGATTTTTGCGTCCAAGTCATCATTATCGGTGGTGGAGAAAGGCGTTCAATGGGAACTCGGAAGAAGGTAGAGCTCCTTCGCCATTGACAGGTGATCAACTTTTTGAAAAGGTAAAGGATTTGAACATCCAATTCGGTAAACCATTTGCGAGAGAGCTTGTCACAAGAGGGTGGAAGAAAAGGTCGATTTTCTTTGAGTTGCCATATTGGAAATCATTATATGTAAGACATTTCCTCGATGTGATGCACGTTGAAAAAAATATTTGTGATAGTGTCATTGGTACGTTACTCAATGTGCCAGGGAAGACTAAAGATGGCATCAATGCAAGGTTGGACTTGGTTAGTATGGGAATAAGAAGAGAATTGGGACCGACGAAGAAGGGCAAAAGTACATATCTTCCTCCGGCTGCTCACACTCTATCTAGAAAAGAAAAAACTGTTTTTTGTAAGTTTCTTGAACGAGTTAAGGTTCCGGAAGGGTACTCTTCAAACATGAGCCTGATTTGAAATGTGAATAGTAATACATTTCATTTCTATGACTACTTCCATGAATCTAGATAATAAAACAGCAGCAGTCAGTAGATACTTTATCTCAAAAGAAACTCAACATCATTAGATCCACACACACACACACACACACACACACATATATTACAACTTCTACTAAATAATATTAATATAGTTGAGGTTGTTTAACAAGTGCCATGAATGGTTGATCCATGCTTAGAACTTACAGGAATTCCTTCAAGGTCCTTGGAAGAATGTGCAGAGATAAGCTTCCCTCACTCTCTTTTCTTGTATCTAAAAATAAATCAAGAAAAAAATAATATGATGCATAGTTAACAAAATAATGGGGAAAACCTAATAGAAAGTGGGAGACACTGACCTTCCTTGTGGTTTGGTAGATCTTGAGACAGAATCCTGATGATTATCAGGCACAACAACACTAGTCTCAATTCCACCCAATTTGTGTTTTTCTCTCTGTCTATGATTCACAGTAGAAGAAAAAAACACTCCTGAATCACAATGACATAATGATACATTGAATGGACTGAGATTGGAAGAGAAGAGGAGTGTGATTGCATCACCTCTGCTCCAAAGCCAAATGTGAACCCCAAGAGTATCCCTACTGGTAATCCAACAACATAGTAGCAGCCAATAGCAACACCTAAAATCAGGGAATTTACCAGCCCCAAGTTCATTTGATACTCTCACACTGTTCGTAAATTAAAAGTACAAGATCCTCAGAATATTGATTAAGCACCCATATAAACTTTCTGAGAAGACATAGAAAATCAAACATTCATAATGTCCTAACAGCATACACGTAAAATCCAAATTTCAAACTCAACTATTCATTTTCTAAATTAGTAGTGTTTGTAATTCATCCTCAAAATTAGCAGTGTTTGTAGTTCATCCTCCAGCACTAGCCTCATGAAAATCATCTAATTTATCAAATCTTGATAGTCACACAAGTGCTTAGTAAGCAAACAAGTAGCAACTAATCTTCCCTTTCTGTATTTATGACTTAAAGCTAAAAGAGATGTGATGTTATTGGCAGGAAATTTAATAACTGTTTATAGTGTCTAACCGGGGCAGCTTCATGGGTTGAAGTTAGAACATGCCTCCTCCGCATCATCAGATAGAGAGATATCCAGCGAGAAAATTATTAAAAAGACATAATAAAATCATTCATATGTTAATTTATAATTGCTAAAGTCTTTAGAAGAATAGTAACAAAATTATGTGACAATTAAGTGATCCAGAATTCATGTGAACGACCATTTAGATCTATAAAAACTTTACATGTACAACAATTGCAAGATGACAATCAACCACCATGATATGTTAAGAGTATTGTTGCTCCTGTTATGCCCCATCCCAGCTCAATATCAGAAGCCAACTAAAAATTGTATGCAACACCAATATAGCTACTGCTATCCATAGCATTACATTGACTTTCCTCTGCTCCTGTAAGAACTTTTGGATTGGAAAGTTCAAAGCGTAGGCAAACAACTGCGATATCATCCACAGAGCAAATTTTCCTGTAAAAAGAAATCAGTAGAAGGAATAAACATAAAATACTCCTACTGGTACTTGAAATTGATCTTAAACTACAAAATTTTGGTTGAGAGAATGTTAGGGCTTGCGTGACTGCGTGAAGAGGACCGAGGGACGATGGCAGCGGGACGGTGGCGAGGGACTTGCGAAGCAGAAACAATGGCGCTGGAGGAGCAGAAACGGCGGCGAGTGTGGAGACAGCGGCGATGAGTTGTCTGCGAGAAGGGAAACAATGGAGACGGCAGCGATGAGTTCTTCAAATCATTGCTTGTGAGAAGTGAGGTGTGCGGCTGTGTATAAGGGCTTGAATAGTGACTGTGCAATGGTGGTGTGTGGTGGCCGTGCAAGGTTGGTGGTTCGATGGTGTTGTAGAAGAAGAATGAGTAAGGGTGCTAGGTTAAAAGTCACAGAGGAGATGTAGGTCGCGCGAAATTTTTAAGAGTGAGGGAAAAGTGTGTGGAGAGCGAGAGGGAAAAAATTTTATTTTATTTTCGGGAAAAGGAATAGATAACGTTTTCTCGAGGAACCGCTATATTAGATAATGAATAGATAGCGCTCCCTTAAGCCAACGTTGTCTATTCCCTTACCAAAGATAGTGCTTCCTCAAGGAAACGCTATCTATTCCTACCCGTCAATATTCAATAGCGCTTCCTTAGGGAAGCGTTGTCTTAGGGTAAGGAATGGATAGCGCTTTCTGTAGGAAATGCTATTAAAAGTCTTCCGCCTCTTTTTAAGTAGCGTTTCTCAATAAAGCGCTAGAAAGTGCGCTATTAAAGCCCTTTTCTGTAGTAGTGCATATGCCAACAAATAATCACATGATCAAGAATCATTAACTAAACATAAAAGCATGTTAATAAATCAAACATACCATCAAGCAACAAGAACTCAAAATTACTCTAAAACAGTCACAACAATAACAACATCAAGCAAACACATAAAAACAACCATCGATTGCACATAGTCATCATAAATAATTATCCCTCAGGATTTCTCCCCTTACCTTAACTTGATGAGTAAAAAGTTTGTTGTTTCTTCAGCGTTTAAGGAAACGAGCTTGGTTTCCAAATTACGTTTGCGAATCTAAACAAAACCAAGTACTTATTGTAAGTTAAAAATTTATAAAAACACCCTATTTCTCTCATGCAAGTTTCAGCCCTACTAAGAAAATGATGATAAAATTTTTAAATTTTCACAAGCTTTTGGATCAATGTTCCTTAAGCATCATAGAGACAAAAAAAAATAAAAAATCATACAGACAAAAGTCAAATTTTAATACCTAAAAATAAATTTCAATCCCTCTACCCATGCAAGAATAGGTTTCGGCCTTCTCACAAAAATATACTATGAATTTATTTTTTTCAACTTTCTATCTACATGTATGTACTCAAAATGATGATCAAAACATGAATATTTTAAAAATTTTGAAATCAGGTTTTATTAACTCCCATAGTTAGGGTTTCGGTCCTATACATAAAAATAGGTTAGAAAAATTTATTTTCAACTTTATAAATACATGCATGCAAATAAAATGATGATTAAAGTAAGTGTTCCTCTAAAAAAATGAAATAAAATCTTCTCAACTCTCACAACTAGGGTTTGGCCATAGCAAGTCAAATAAAATTTGAAAACTCATTTTGTTCATGAACTCAGAATGCATCAATTCAAGAACTTTAAGCCATGCATGTAGAATTTGAACCAAAAACACCAACTTGGTATCACTTATGAGACACCCCGCTGTGCCACGGTGTTTTATTAGATTAATTCTCTCTTAAATCATTTCTTAATTGTGCGCTTAGCGTGAAAAATATGTAAAATTAAAACTTATTTAAATATCATATAACTTCTGCAAATTAAACACATCAACATTGTAATATATAAATACACACCTGGTTAGTTATTACATTACCAAAACACTGTTGAGGGTATCCTTTCCATGGGATCCCTCACAGGCATATACTTAAACAAGAATTATACTTAGCGGAAACATATAAAAACGTCTCACGAGACGCACTGGCCATGACTAACTAGACCCTAATCGCCATGGATCACAACTCGTCCTCCGACCTCCGGTTCGTAAGGAGTTCCATCCAACTCCTCCTCATTCAGCTCAGCTACAGGGTCTTCTTGTACAATCTCATAAAAAGACAGAATACAACACACCGAAAGATATAGGGGATAAGAAACATATCTATCATCATAAAAGAGGAAAAGAGTCATAGTATATAACATAATAAAAGTCACAGACAATCAACATATATAACTAGCAAATCATCCTCGAAATTAAGATATCATCCTCTACCCTCAACCTCACGCAACTAAACCTTTATGATGACGTGACCACTAATTCCCCATATCCATTAGGGATGTTAATCAGTCGTCCAAGCGACGCGTCCCCAAAACCGGTGCACACCCTTATTCATGGTGAGAATGCTCATGCAAAGCATTGACACTATAGTTGCACTAATTAAATCTAACATTGGATGGTCCCACAAGGACTTCGGACCTCGTATGTATCAAACATACGGATATAAACACAATACAACTTACGAACCTCACTGAATTTCATCAATAACAACCTAGTGCCTTATGCTTCCATCCTAGCCTTGACTCACATTCTATGACACCTTTCATCTTTAAAATAATCAATTTAAGCTAGGCACTTCTAATTCACCGATACTTTCTCACCCAAACCAAATCTTCCTTACAACATATATCCTCGCTTAAATCCACTAAGCACAAATATTAAAACCAGACAGATCATGCATAACACAGACTATCATAAATATTCAAATACCACAAAATATCACATAAGCAATTCAATAATAATAATAAATTCAATCAACCTCAGATAAGATAAAATCCTCCTAACGTCGATAAACCTACAATCCCCGAATCACCATTGGTTTTACAAAAAAGGTTTCCAATGTGATTTTAGTATTGTCGATTACTCGACTACTAGTAGGGTTTAGGTCGCCCTACACAATTATCATATAACCTACTACTTATCGATTCCGACGATAGGTTGATTCTTTCCCCCACCTGAGTTAGCACCGAGATCCCGAACTCGACGTTCCTCTCTATCACACCACAACTTAATAGTTTCACCTTGAACCAAACAACATAACTATAATTAATTAACAAAATCACCCTTAATCCTAGAATAGCTAGGTTCGGCCATTCAATTCAAATTAGGGCTAGGATCATTTTCTCATCCTAATCTTTTGTATGCTAGAACCTAAGGTATTAGCTATCATAGATAAATTGCTATAAGTTGAAAATATGGAATCAAAATCATCCAACCACTTAGGGTAGGGTTTCGGCCTCAAATATAAAAATAGGTTAGAAAACTTCTTTTAATTCAAGTTCTTGGATTTAGAACCTACATACTTTAGATAGTTGATATAAATCATGACTTAATTGAACAAAACTTCCTTTATCCAAAAATACCTAGTTTCGGCCTTAACAAGAAAATAGGGAAGGAAAATGTTTTTGATTACATACTCTTGGATAATGAAAGTAGAGATTATAACTAGATCATAGAAATTGGTTTCACATTTTTATGATTTTTCTTCAATTTTCTAGAATTATTCTAAGTTCTAGATCTAAGAATATGAAAACTCAAGAACATGAAGAACAAAAGCTTAAGAATGGAAAGAGATGATCATGTTACCTCAAGTGTGTGAAGGAAATGAAGAAATGATGATGATCTTGGCAAGTTCTTCAATGGAAACACTTAAAGCTCTTGAAGAAGAAAATGAAGTTTTTGTGAAGAAAAGTGAAGAATGAGAAAAAATGAAGAAGGTGGGTAAATTGGTGAGGAGGCCACGGTTTTGGGGCTATATATAGGTAGATTTAAGGCATTTTTTGGTTTGTTAGCTTTTAGATTAATGGGTTTTGTGATTATTTAATTAATATAAGATTAACCATAGTTAATAGTTAACTTAACTAAGGTTATTTTGGCTAATCATGGTTAACAATATGTGGCTCACAATTGATGGAGATGTGGCTGATTTTGGGCCACACATAGTGACTCACCAATGAGTCACTGATCCTATCCGTTAGCGGTTCCCGAAAATTCCGTACGCAGCTCCGTCATTTACCCGATTTCGGTTTTTGAGAGGAAAATGATGAAACAAAAGCAAAATGAAATAGGTATGGTTTAGTATATATATATATATATATATATATATATATATATATATATATATATATATATATATATATATATATATATGCACGAAATTTAGGATATGTGGGAGGTTTACAACCACGTAAAATGAGTGGTTAAGAGTGCGTAGATGTGTCTTGTTAATAACCGCGAAAGCTTGGGGTATTTTGGTCATTTTACCTAAAAGTCATGATTACTAGCATTTAATGCTCATAAATGCTTGGTGACTCATCCTCCATGAGTCATCATGTGTGACTCGTTGTCCCGATCTCTTGATGGGTCTCTGCAGTTCCGTTTTCGACTCCGTCGGTTTCCCGATTAGGGTTTCTGTCTGTTTTTCGATCGAAAATTTTCAAACTAACCAGACTCGTTGGAAATATGATTTAATCATAAACCATTTCGCTCATTAGTCAAAACTAGGTTTTCTGATCATTAAAATCTTACTGTTAGTGAAAACACCGACTGTTTTCCGTCCGAACTTTTACCAAAATTCGTCCGAATACACATAATTTTTTATTTCTGCTCAGAAATTTGGAAAGTAGGATTCCTCACGGACAAAATATAAAAAATATACAAATTTCAGTTTCGCGTCCAATTTAGGGTTTTCTGCCGGTATAAAATTATACTGTCAATAAAAACGCAGACCGGGCTCCGTCTGAATTTTCAACCCAAATTTTTACCGTAACCTTCTACCATAAGAGAGACTATGAATATGATTTTATTTTATTAAAAATCACTTTCTAACTCTCAGAGTAAAATATAATTAATTATATTTTAATCGGTTAAACAGCGTAATTAAAAATCAGGCTGTTACAACTTAGAGTTTCGGCCATATCAAAACCAATAGGAAAGAAAATTTATTTTTGATGAAGCTTAGAAGTTTAAAAGTAAATGCATCAAAGATTTTAAGACATGCATGTGAAAACTTTTAACAAAAACATCAATTCTCCTCTACTAGGGTTTTCGGCCACCCCTAGAAAAATGCTTTGGGAAATCTTTTTGTGACATGCAATTACATAGGGTGATAGTAGAGATGAGTATGAGTTAATAGAAATCGATTATGCTAAAAATATTTTTCTAAGTATTTTTCTTGAAATTTTTAGTTGATGTCATAAACATGCAACATGAAAAAAAAATGACATGCATGTTAATAATAAGTAGATATTTGAAGAAATGAAGAATAGAGGAGAGAAAGTATACCCTTGTGATGAGGTGAGGTTGAAGATGGATGAAGTTCCAAGCTTGCAAGAGTAAAAATGGAGGAAGAATTACAAGAGAGGAAGTGAGTGTGTGTGAGGAAACTTAGGGAGAGGAAGCAAAAGTGAAGTAACGAGTTGAAGAGTGGTTTTTATAGAGGAATGGGGGGAGGGGCGCTGCTGCATAGAGTGAAGATAGAGAGGATTTTTCAATTTTTTGTTAAAATAAAAATTGGTTTTAAATAAAATAACGGTTACTTGTAAAAATAAAGAAAATAATTATGTGCAAGGTCATGATGGTGCAAAAACTATTCAAATCAAATCAAGTCTCTTCAAATCTGCATCAAATCCATTTTAAATAGATTTTGTTCCTTCCAGTTCCATTGATTTCCTGACTGTGAAAACCGATCGTATTTTCCTTCGTTAATTTTCTATCAGAAAATTGTTATTGAAATATTTATAAAATAAAATTTTAAAAATCATGAAAATTGTTATAAACATGTTAGGAAAATCTATAATTTTATTTTATGAGTCGAAACTCGTTTTCTAAATCAGTAAAGTCTTACTAACAGCAAAAACGCAAACCGTTTTCGTTTGAAATTTCAACCGGAATTTTAATAGTAGCTTCCTACTATAAAATAAACTCATGAGAGTAATTTAGGTTTATTAAAATAATTTCTCAAATTTAAAATATTAAACATGCACACACATTCATAAGCACAGATTATAGAAGAACAGAAAAAAATCGGGGTGTTACACTTTGCATTTAAAGTAATCATTAAATAATATTGAGGAAATTTCATTAGCATTGAATCCATATACATGTATGTGTATGTTATTATTTACACTTTCATCCTAAACTTAATGATATTATTAATTACTTTTCAAATTTGTTTATAATAATAAAAATAAAAATAAATTATTACTAATTCAATGCATTCAATATAGTTAATAATTTTCTTAATGTGGTTTTATTAACAAGGACTATATATATATATATATTATATATATATATGCCAACCTAGTTGGGATTCCTTTTCTTATTGTGATGCTTTTGCATGCCAATTCACATTGATCTATATATATATATATATATATATATATATATATATATATATATATATTATTTACATTTGAATTTTTCATCCTCTGATGTGAGTTATCCTTTTCGTGCTCCAATTTCTCATATGATTGAATACTCTGGTTTCATGTGTTTCTCAACAAGTCGTGCTGATCCCCGAGCCTTTTACTGGGTTAAATGTTCCTGTAACGCGTCCTAGGTTGCAGGTTCAATCGAGTTCTGGTTCTGATTCTAGTTTTGGTTATCGTGGAGGCACAAGTGAAGTTGCGATTAGGATAATTAGGGCTGGAGAGAAGATAACAGTGTGGGATTTGGTTCTATGTCATCGATGGCATCGTCTTCTTCGTCGCACAACCAAGTTAGGGAAGAGGGTTCTGGTGATTGTGGTGATTTGGTGAGTGATATCGCTGAAATGCCACCTTTGGAGGATGTCACTCCCGAGATTTGACGATTAATGGATATTGACATTCCTTTGGAGGATATGAATGATGGGTTTGAAGGGATTCCAGGAAGCCCCAATTTCCAGATGCTTGAGATTCAAAGGATAGAAAAATATTTGGAGCAAATTCTTCCTTTCTTAGTGTTGTTGTTGATTGTTTTCATCCATCAGCACTCGCAAGGTACTGTTGATTTCTGCTTTAGCTTATGTGTTATCTTAATATGTTTTTGTATGTTAATTTTTGTTTCAAATGCTCCTAATACTTATTGTGTCAAACAATCAATTGCATATGTGTTGAACTTACTAGCTTGTTTTTGATATATAGTATATGCTGAGTTTTATGATATGGTTGAAACTTTTCCCATTGCCTGAATATTATTAGAGAAATTGTATATGGTAGACTAGTTGGCATGGGTGAACCAAGGGCATTATTTCTATTGATATTGAACCTTGTTTGGGTATGTTGTTCTACATAGTGCTCTTGATATGGGATAATCTTCCTTTCATACTTGGCTTCATGTGGTGTTTTGATCACTGCGTAGCTTGATCTTAGGTATGTGCTTGTTGGAATAATGGTTCGACAAAGAAAGTTTCCATCTCTTTTGGAGTTGTGGAAGCTAACATCCGTTTTGTCCATCTTGTTTAGATTTATTTTTTGTGTTACTACACTATTAAATGTTCAATTCATGCCAAGCAAAACAATGCTAGTTTGGCAATTTGCCTTTCAACACTACGTGTTTTCACTGAAGGAAGGGGGTAGAGAAAAGAAAAGATTATGTGAAATGATTTCTTTGGATCATGAAGGATTGTGCTTGTCTTTTGCTTACTGTTTCTCCTACTTGGTGGTCCCTCTCCTTTGTAACGAAATAGGAACTTTCCAAGTATATATAAGAAAAGTAAAGATGACTTTGTAGAGTTAGTTCAGAGATTATGCCTTATGTTTCTTTAATGATCCGTAGTTGGTAATATGAAAGCTCTAACTATAAAAGAAGACTATGGTGCTTACTTTATATATATTCCTTGTGTGTGTGTGTTTTCTTCTTTCTTGCAAGTTGCAACCTTTTCCAACCTTCTGAATAGAGTAATAAACAACATGCTTAGTTTTTTTTTTACTGTTATTAAGGGTTTTTTTGTGGGACTTAGTTCCTAGCTTTTTTAATTTTTTTACTGTTATTTGTATTGAATTGATTTATTGATTCTACAGTTTAGGGGCATGACGAAGCACTTCTCACTTATATTTTCAGTTTCCTCTCGAATTGTAATTTTCACTCTTTAATTTCTACATTACTTTGCGATATTAATTTTTGAGAACTTGCAGACTTCTTTGTCACAATCTGTATATCTGCTGTGATGTTCAAGTCAAACGAAATTGTGAAGACGCAGACTGCTCTAAAGGTGATATACCAAGAATTTTGCAAGTCCTTTAAAATTTCATTTCCTAAATGAAATACCTATTTGTAAACTTCCTTCCACATCATAAAAAAATGAAAAAAAAAAACAGAGAGACTCAATTTAAGTTCTAGTTTGCAGGGAAATCGGAAAATTCCAGTTCTTCTTGGTACTCAATTTAAGTTCTATTTTGCAGGGAAATCGAAAAATTCCAGTTCTTCTTGGTATCTTTTTAGCCTTCATGTTGTACGTGATATGCATTTACTGGTGGTATCGAAATGATGATCTTTTATACCCATTAGTCATGTTTCCTATTAAAGCAACACCACCTTTCTGGCATGCTATATTCATCATTTTGGCTAATGGTATGGATTTATTCTGTGTATGCAGTTATTGCATTGTTATCGTTTAACTATACTGCAAAATGAAAAGTATCATTTACTTTTACTTACCTAGTGATGTCGAATGTATGTTTATTAATTTATGATTAAAATAGAAAGTCATATTATTAGCAAATAATTATGTAGTTTAGGTCAAATGTTGAATGCTTGACTTATATGCAAGGAACTTAAATTTTCAATATAATACTGTGGTTATTTGCTAGCTTAATAATTAGGAAATTTAAACTTTCCTTTTGTTGTTTCATAACTCGTTTCTATTTCGAAGTTTTTGTTACTTAAAATATGTCATGGGTGTGGAAGGAGTAGAGCACAGTGGGTTTGTGTATTTATTTAGTAGGTCTTGTTTGAAATTGAATTCAAATTGTTTCAAGATAGAGTTACCATTTCTTTTTTTTTCTTTTGCTTTTCTCTTTGACATAAACACAGTTTCTTTATGAGCTGACATTGCTGGGTTATTTTTTATAACTCTCATGTCAGTACTTTCAAGGAAAAAAGGGAATATTGGTGCAGAAATTTTGTTGTAAATCCCATAAGGAGACATGATTTCATACTCTTAAGTGTTCTATCTCCACCCACTTCAAGCCCATTTAGACAAAATGTTGAAACAAGTGCTTATATACAAGTGAGTCTCCAATTCACACTTACCCAAATTTGCAATATCTCAAGAACACGTTATTCTAAAAGCTAGAATATGTTTTATCTGGAGTCAAGCATGAGATGAGCTTGATAGCATATAGCCCTTTTCATTAAAATTGATATTATTGTCACATGAATTGTGGAATTAATATCAATTTTATTTTACCGCTAGTACTTTGGATGGGTTCAATTAATGTTTTTCTCTAAATTTTAAGGTTTCATGTCACTTTTGTATGCCATGCGTAAAACCTTGGTGGAATCTAAATGGTGATTTAATGTTGTTCCAAAATTTGTAGGTTTTCCAGCATGTGCAATTTGAGGTCCTTTTTTATGTTTTAACAAAAAAAATCAAAAATAAACCCAAACTGACAGTTAGCAGTAGTTTCATTTGTTTAAATATGTTTGGAGAAAAAAATTTGTCACTTATGTTCATCTATATTTGAGATATTTTTTTATGCTTATTTGCTTCTATATTTCTACCTGGCATATAATAATTCTAGTTCTGTTGGCAGCAAAAGATAATTGTTTGCTTGGCATTCATGGTCTTTATATACATTGACTTTCAGATATATTGGTGCGTCAAGCAACAATGGCTTTCAAGTGTTTGCTACTTATTTACTACAAAAATGGCAGAGGCCATAACTTCTGTCAGCAGGTTATAAGTAGCTTCCTTACTGATAAGCTTTTATTTTTCACGTATAATTTATGCATGTTGCCATCTGAAAGTGTTTAACTTATTTCAAGGGTCAAATATTAACTCTGGTTGAGTACACTTTGCTGTTGTATCGTGCCTTCTTGCCAACTCCATTCTGGTATCGATTTTTCTTGAACATAGATAATGGAAGTCTCTTTTCGACACTGACCACATGGTTGTATTTAATTATCAAGCTAAGATCTGTAGTTAAGAAAGTAAGTTTTCATTCTTTAAAATTAGTATTTGTACTTCCTAGCGTTGTATTTAAAGATGTTTGTGTATGACCCTAAATTATTCTGTTGTCTTCAACCTATATGACTATTAGATCCAATGCTTCATTTCTGCTTTGAAAGCATTATCAACATGCGAAGTTAATTATGGGGTTTATGCCACAAAGGAACAGGTAAATTTTCCAAGTTTGTAAAATTCTTTGATTCAGTTTGCATATGAATAATTGTAATTGTAAGCAAATCTTCTATTTCCTTTACATAATAGATATTATAGTTTTCTTATATTTGTAAATGCATACAAATCTATAGAATATATTGAAAATTGTTTATGGAGATTTTATATGCATGAGAAAAGAACTTGTGTCCCTTTTTTATTTGTATACGCCATTTATTTGTAAATCTTCTATAATCGTGTTTGATGAACAATATTTATTTCTGCACATATGTTTACCTACTTCAATATATCATTGTATTTCTGTATATATTGATATTGTATTGTCAAAGATTCTTTTTTGAAAATATTTTAACCATGATTCTAAATTACAACTCTAAATGCAGGTAAATGCCGTTGGTGATCGCTGCGCCATATGTCGAGAAAAGATGCATGCTCCTATTTTGTTGCGTTGTAAACACATTTTCTGCGAGGAATGTGTGTTTGAAAGGTCAGTTCATAGTTATATTCCTTGTTTAGAGTGGATGAACAATCAATGTAGTATTTCCCATAAATCGCCTCAATTTTTCTACCAAATGTGTTGACCAAATACTTCTATTAACTTTTCAGAATGTGTTGATCTTGGCTAATAGTTTGCATCTCTCTTTTGTATGTTAAAAGGGCATATATATATATATTTTCTAACCTGTGCAACTTTGTACATGTTAAGGAATCATAAAAAGAAATGTTGTGTTGAAAGTTATGTATTCAACTCCTTGAAAACTTAAAAGCTACTATTTTCAATACAAAATTTCTATTTTAAGATTCCTTAACATGTGCAAAGTTGCACAGGTTAGAAAAATCCAATATATATACACACACACACTAGTGGTATAAAATACTTTTTTGTGGAATAATTTCATAAAACCGAACTGTTTTATACGAATAATTTGTAATTATTTACTAATAAAAATTGAAACCCTTGCTTGTTATGCATTCTTGGAGTCTTGGGAAAAAATCTTGATAGTTTTTAGTTTCTTTATTCTTTTCCAAATTATATAATTGCTTTGGCAAGTTTAGCTAATAAGTATATGGAACATGAAAACGAGAGTATTGGGGAAATAGATGTGGACATTGTCTCTGCATCAAAACAGTGACGGAAGAAAATGTATTAAAGGAAATGGAACTTTCTAAAATTACATTTTGAAACATGAAGACACCTCGAAGAAAACTACTACCTATGGTCATTTTATACATCCAAATACAATCTGCTACCATGCTTTGCCCCACCTAATGGCCAAAAACACTTATTTGCAGCACTTTGATTTCATGCCAAGTTTTATTCTCCCCAATGGGATATCCATCAAATATTTAATTAACTATCATGAGCAAGTATATTTGAGATGCATTTGAGTTATACATGAGTCATTTAGATTGTCTTGCGATTTGTTCGTACGTAGTCATATTTATCACTTCTCTCTTGACCAAAGATACCTTGTTTTTCAGGTTTGAGAGAGTAAGAACATGTCCATTATGCAGGGCATATATTAAACCGGATGATTTGCAACCTTTGGAGATGGATCAACAAGTTTGTTTTTCCAGTTAATTTAGCTCACTTTATTTGGTTGGCTCATGATTTTGAGCCAACAGATCTACCTGATAATTTTCATGTTTAGTTCTCTTGTTTGGTAAATTTTTCATTCAATGGACTCCATAAAATTTATATTGAAGGATATATAAAATATATTACAATTATGGCTTGTAAGTTCAAGTTCTTTTGGTTAATGAGGTCAGATGTACAAAATGCTTTATATAGTTGCAAGATACTGATTACCGAGCGGATCTTTTAATCTGATATATATCACATGATGGATATATTTGTTGATTGATCTTACATCCTTTTCAAATTCATTTCCCTCTTCACCCATAACATAGGGTAGAGATGTGTTAAATATAATTCATATTAGTAGTTGTAACTGTGATGAGCTATAATTAGTTACTGTAACACCCCGTTTTCACTGTTTTTCAATATCGGTAGAATTAAATCTGTTTATATTTTTATCCGAGACCTAGAAAATGATTTTGGATAAACCAAAATCATATTTAGACTCTACTTTATAGTAGAAGGTTATAGTTAAAATTTGGGTTGAAAATTCAGACGGAACACGGTCTGCATTTTTGCTGACAGTACAATTTTACTGATTAGAAAACCTAATTTTTACCCGAGAATGAAACAGTTTATATTATATCAAATTTTCAACGATATAGGCTATTTTGAAAATTTTCACTTAAAAATAAAATGTTATATTTTATTCGGGTGAATTTTCAAAGAAAACAACGAAAAACCTAAATCGGGAAAATAACGGAACCCGATACGGAACTGCAAAGACCCGCTAAGAGATGAGAACAATGAGTCATCGATGACTCATGGAGGATGAGTCACCATGGTGAGTCATGGTTATGACTCACCATGTAATGATGACTTTGTGTGAATTGTCCTTTTTGCCCTTGACCTTTCCTTGTAATTCCAACTCTGTCCCAACTTTTTGTGACCAAAATACCCTCCATACCACACGGCCCTCCCCCCATTCAAGCACTTGGACATTCCATTTTTTCACTTCCTCAAGTTCTTCATGTCCATTTCTCTCAAAACCTAAAACTTCATTAATAGAAAACTTGAAGCTTTGATCAATTTTCTTCAACTTCTTCATCACCTAGAGGTAAACTCTTATAGTCTATGAGTATGAATACTCTTCCATTCATTTGTTTACTTTCCTTCTAGTCAATAATTCCATATTTCCTTTTTTCTTGATTTTCTTCAAATAATTCTAGAAAATCAAAGAATTAGAATTTTTGAAGTATGATAATTTTTACTAACTCTCTAATACTCTAGGATCATAGATCCAAGAGCTTGAAAAAAGTAAAGATCCCTATCCAATTTTTCTTGTCATGCTGAACCCTATACTAAGTGGGTTAGATGAGTTTTCTTCAGTTTTTAACTTGTATTCTAATTTGTTGTGAAGGATTGATTGATAGTTTGGAGTGTTGATTTGTAAGAGGAAAACAAAACATTCAAGAGGCTACTTTCAAGAAGAAATTCAAAATTTCTAAGGTAAGGAAAGCTTACCTTAGGGGTTTTGATAGCTATATGCTATCTGTATGTTGTGTGTAAATTTATTCATAGTAATATGTAGTATTAAATTTAATTTTTATATAATTGTTTATGTGATTTTAGTTTTATCTGTGAAAGCATAATTTAACTGTGATATATGTATGTATGTATGGATGAATTGTTGGATGACTGATTGACTGAAAATCTGACAGTGGTCAGTACTCAGTTGTAATTAAGGATAAAGCTTTTAAAAAGCTTGAGGTGATAATTAAATGTTTTGATTTATGAAAGTGCAAGAAAATGTTTAAAATAATAATATTTAATGATATTTCGGTTAAATAGTAAAACAATGAGCAATAGTGATGACGAGACCGTGAAAAATTTTCATTTACGATAAATTTTCCAAAATTAACTCAAAAAGAAAATAAATAGTAATTACAAGAAATTAAGTTTCAAAAATATTTTAATGTTGATGGTGAAAAAAAAAATTGAAAAAAAAAAGCTATTTGATTTATAAATGATTTTATTCTAAAAAAAAATTAATTTAGAAAAGTGCCTTACGGCGAAACTGTAAGAAATAGTTTTAATATTTTGTACAAAAACGTGTTAGAAACGATTTTCAAGGATTTGATGTTTTTCGGAAAAGAAATTTCAAAAGAAAATGTATTTGAGGCAAATGAATTTCTTTGCGATTTAACGTTTTATTAACGAATTTCAGCGGAAAAGATTTTCTGAAAAAGGGTTTTAAATCGGCGAAAATGTTTCCGACAAACTTAGATAAGTTTCGGAGTTTTGTTTTGGTATTTTTTGTTTCACAAATAAAAAACTATGTTGAAAAATAAAAGTTAAAGAACCTAGTGGCCGAGACGTGGGGATTCTAGTGTTCTGTGAGAAAAACACGTAGATTGTTGACTCGTTTTGTTTGTAGGGGACTTTATGTCCTATAAGTGATATGGTGGACCTCGTGTCCCATATCTGTGAACCTAGGACTGGTGCATCACTCTAGGGTTTCGTGATTGAGCACTCGGACTGCTTGTCATGTGTTAAGCGTGAATGGGCTTGGTGCCGAAGTAAAATAGTCATGAACTTTGAACCTCGACAAAGAAAGAATGAACGAAAAAGAAAAGTAGCGAAAATAAATGTTTTACATGCATTGTTTGGCAGACATGCCATTGTGGCAGATGTGCCATTGTATTATCGAGCCACAATCCACAAAGGATAGATTGACAAATTGGATAGTTACGAACCAAAGAGATGTCTTTGGGTCTTTAGGGACATCCGGGTTCGAAAACCCCACAGACGGCCGAGACTTTGCAACCTCGAGTCGTGGAAATTCGACTACCCTACCCGGATGTACTCAATAAGGAACTATTCAATATTATTTAGGTGAGACGTAATACCCTAGAACAATTGGGGATTTCAATTAATTGAGAGACTGACCCAACGCGAAACAATTGTGATATAGGGATTATTACGGCCTATTCTATAACACCCCATTTTTCGTATAGGTGCATTTGTGTATGCCTTGTTTGTTTAGGATGTTTAGAAAAGGGCTAAGTGGGGTTTTTAAGTTGAAAATCCCTTTCTGATGCACGAGCACGCCCATGCTCATGTATCAGCTTGCCCGTGCTGGATGCACGTGCCTTGTAGCTGCCTGAGCCACAAGCACGGCCGTGCTCAATAGGGAGCACGACCGTGCTCGGGTGTAAACGCGTCTCGCTGATGCTAAGTTGAGCACGACCGTTCTCAACAAGGAGCACGACCATGCTCGGTGCAGAGTCTATATATAGATTGCTAACAGCGAGGGTTACGAGTTAAACCCTCTAAATTGGCACTTTAGGCAATCCTAAGTGTGATAGCAGCCTCTCTCATTCTTTCCCTTTGAACCCAATCATTCTTTTGTGTTCAGTTCATAGTTGAGAGAGTACAATCACATGTTAGTGCCAATTAGCAAAGGTAATGGTCTTCCCTTCTTCTGTTTCCTTTTCTGTTTCATGAATTGGGAACTAATTGGTTAACCATTTTTTGTGTTGGCTAAGGCTTGGGAACGTTCGTAAAGTCGTTCGAGGGAACCAGTTTAGGGTCGTCGTCAGTTTATTGGGAATTCTTCATACCAGGTATTCGGAGAAGGAATAGTATGAGTATGTAAGCTTGGGGTAGCGTAAGACGAAAGGTTTCCATAACCTTTTATGTTTGATAACATGTTTGTATGCCTATATGCATAATTTCTATTTGATGTTAAATTGTTTATTATAATGTTGGCATGATTGTTATTGATGATAATGTTGTTTGCCATAACATGTTGAATTAATGATGTATGAGTGTATTATTATAATGATGATATCATGATGTTATTGGTTGATGGATGTATGTTATGAACGTTATAATGTTAATGTGTTGAATCTGTTAAACAATGTTAAGGGAGGCTGTTCCCCTTTGTTCATAAATCTGAATGATAGTAATGAGAGTGAGGATTATACCAAACGGTTTAGTTAAGACCCTAGGGATTGATCTAAGAGTGATTAGGGATAATTCCATGAAACTGAGATTAAAGGACTAATTCCCCTTAATTATAAAACCGGAAGATTAAACAGAATGTGATGAAACTAATGTTTCAAAGACTTAGCAAAAGCCAAGTAGGTTTAATCCATGAATTGTCCCAATAGATCTGGCAAGGGTTTCTGACCCTTTCTACCCAGATCAGTACAACCACGCTCCATTGAGCATGATCGTGCTTAATAGGGAGCACGCCTGTGCTCCAATTCAAAATCCAGAACAGGGCGCGCACTTGAGCACGCCGGTGCTTAACAGGCAGCACGGCCGTGCTTGCCTAAAGGTCCAACACGCCCGTGCTGAGGGTGAGCACGCCCATGGTCACCTTACCAGAATTGAATGCAGAACAATGCAGAAAGCAGGGGTTAAAGTTGACACAGGGAAACACAAGAAAGGGGGGGTTGAATTGTGTTTCTTAATAGTTTTTCGAAAAAGCCTTTTCTCAAACCTTTTTGCAAGCAGAACAAAATAAGCTATACACAAACAAGAAAACCTTTTTAAGAAGTTAACAAACTCAGATTCAAGTCTCCACAGTTAGTATAAATAAATACTGTAAAAGATGAGGGATAGAATATTCACACAAGTGATTTATCCTTGTTCACTCTCTTCCAACCAAGAGCTACGTCCAGTCCCTTCTACCTGAAGGTTTTCTCCACTATTCTCCAAATAGATTACAAGTATTAAACACCTCTTCAGGCTACAAGTATTCTTTCTCTACCAAGCCTCTTCAGTCTCTAACTCTAACAAAGAGATTTACAGATTTGATCTTAGAACTCACTAAGTGTGAAAGTATGAAAGTTGAAGATCAGTTAGGATTACAAGTAAACTTGCTCAATAAAATTTCAGCAGAGTTTTTGGCACTTTTGATATATGGAGTCTCTACTTCTTCACTGAGGTTCATTCAGTATTTATAGATGGAGTGCTCTGCTGTCTTGAACTTCTTCAACGGTCTTCAAATTGTATCCGTTTAGACATGGCATTAAATGCTTGGATCCGTCGAGACTGATAACTTGATATGCTTCATGGAGAAGTGCTCTTGTTTATCAGAGGAATGCTCAAAGTAAAGCTGTCACTTCCCTATTGTATCGAAGGTTGCTTTCTGACTTTCCTTCTTTGTACTTGGTTTAAACTTTACAGCAATATAGGTGACAAAGTACAAAAGTTTATGTTCTCGATGGTACTATGTTTCTAATCTCAAGAAACAAAGAGTTAACAAATGAAGCAGTAAGAGAAAGAGACATAAATTCCTTTGAATTAAATATACAATCATTTGAAATGAATACACTTATAGTAGACGGGTTCAGTTTTACTAGCTAGTAGACGCGCAGGACTTTGGTCGTGCAAAAATATCTTATTCGTAAAGCGGGCTCGTCCACTGATACTACATCTATAAGACTTTTGACTAGTTCCAAGCCTTTGGACTTGCTATTCTCAATAGCTCGTCTACTAACGTGGCATCTAGTATGACTTCTAGTCTATTATCAAGTCTTTGGACTTGCTATTTTTACTGGAATATTTTTATTTACTCGTCTACTACTCTTTTTTAGACTTAGATACTCGTCTGGCATTTATTACTTTAGCCAATTTTTTAAGGCCTCATCTAGCGATGGACTCAGAGTTTTACCATTATTTTGAAGACTCATCTACATCTTGAGAAATAGACCCGATACTGCAATTGTATATATATTTCCTCTTCTTATCACAACTTAGAAATCCTGCAAGCCTTCAATTAAACAAGTTTGATCTTTGACAATACTTTGCCATACAAATTTAACCTTTTTGTTAACATCAAAACTTAAGAGATTATTTAAGCCAAAACCACTTTGGTTCTAACAACCTCCCCTTTTTGATGATGCAAAAACCAATTAAATTTGACTGAGCAAAGTCTAGGAGAGCTACAGAGCTCCCCTAAGACAAAGCATACAAACTTAATTAACTTAAACATAAGATATCAAATATTAAGAATAAGTACTAAACATAGTATAAAAGCATTGAAGCATATATGTAATCATATGTTTACTCAGAAAAGCATGAAGGCAGCAATTTAAATAGATATGCATATGCAGTAAAACACTTAGATCAAAAACTGACTTTTTATAAAATTTAATTCTCTTTCCTTTCTCCCTTTTTTTTGTCATCAGACAAAAAGGAAACAGGAGTGGACCATCATTGTCAGTAACTAAATCAAAAGTTAAAAGATAAACTAAGATTGGGGTGGAGGTGGTTGAGGAGGATTCTGATTTGGAGATGGAGGAGGTGGTTGAACTTGTTGACCTTGGTTTTATTGAAAGCTGGTTATCAATTGAATCATTTGGCTTAAAAGAGTATTGGTAGGTGCCAGCCGTTTTGCCACTTGAGCTTCAATTTTCTTCTCCAAAATCTCATCAAGGTCTGGTGGCAAAGATAATCTAGAGCTTTCAGCAGTTGCATGCATAGTGCCTTGACCAGGAGGATACTCAGAGCTTGAGAGTGTTGGGGTTCTTCATGGGGATGAACAACTGCCAGTGCTAATGGTTGTGAGGAACGCTTCCCAGAAGTACATTGTCTGCTTGCAGACTCAGCAACTTCTTCATGCACAGCCTTAGACTGAATAGCTTCCTGATTCAAATCTGGTCCCTCAACAATTATCTCTTCAATATGCTCAGATGAAGATTCAGCAGCTTGTGGAGAGGGTGCAGGGGTAGGCAAATCTGGAGCCCAATGAATAGGATCTTCCTTATAGACATGACTGATCAAAGGTATGCCAATGGTGTCCTCATGAATATAATACCTGACATGTGAGAAGCCAAACTTTCCTCTAACAGTGGGAATGGCTCTCTTGTCATCTTCATTCAGTCCAGAGAAGGATGCTTCCCTGTTTCATATCTGAATGTGACAAGCCCATAAGCCTCTGGCATCAAAATTTGTTCTCTTGTCCTCATTCTCATTTTCTTCCAGTAAGTAATTCAGCATCTCTGTAGCAATTAGAGGATCATCACTGGTTTCAATCAGACAGGAGCTATCAGCAGGCATTTTCTCTGTTTTTCTTGTAAACTTGGCATCCTTGTCCTAATTCAGATCAATCATATTAAGTCTTGGACAAATCATAGGAGGTCTCACTCCAATTCTGGTTTCCTTGGAGGAGTGGTACAGCCAGGTAGGTGGAACAAAATTGGCAGCTCTGATGTACATTGGCAGTTCAATCTCAGCCTTCAAATGTGCATACATGATGTGGTCCACCACATCAGTAGCTCTGCCATACTCCCTTGAAAGCACCAATTGATATGTTATGGATGGGGATATGGATTCCTTGTTATGGAGGACAAGGATAACCTCCTTAGAAAATAGGGAGAGAGAGATACAGAGACTTTTGCTTAATTTTCTGCTTGATTTCATTCATGGCCTTCCTACTCTTTTTATATCATTTCTTACATCATTTTTATTTCCTAAATAAAACACATGACTAAACGACACCTAGCATAACAACTTGCTAAAGCAAAAGGTAAATGACAAAATAGCTAACAGACTCTAGGTAACATATTGCCTTGCTAGATCTAGAATATTCCTAACCAAAGACCTATACATATCACAAATATGCAAAACCCAACCAAGGTGGTGATGGCTTGCAGTGGCGACGACGATGGTGATGACTCGCAGTTCAGTGCCAAGACTCGCGAACCACCCTTCTTTCCATCCTTCAGGAACCTTAGTCTCCATTAGAACCTCCCTCTACCCCAAAATGGGAACCCTAGCCACAAAACCACCTCCTCTATGGATCAATTTAGCAGCCAATCACTCATCCCAGATCGGATTCTCTTTAAAAATCTTGTAAATCTTTCCTTTTACGAATCATGCAACAAATTTTGAAAAGAAAGATGGGGTGGTCGGTGGTGGTTGGGGGTCGAAATTTCGCACCTTGTTGGAGAGAGTGACGAACCAAAGAGGACACTTGAGTTCGAAGCGAGTTTCTCGAAGTGGAGCATCCATGGGTTCAATTGTTACTCTTGCTATTACTTGTTTTTCTAGAACCTTCCATTTTTTTATGTTGGTGGGGGTGGGGTGGCAGAGGAGAAGAGAAGACGGAGGAGAAAAAGCAGAGGAGAGAGAATGAAGGAGGGAGAAAATGGGAAAGGGGTCAAATGTGACTATATATATATTTTTTGCAAATAAGGACCTAATTAGGTCTCTCACCATGAGAGACATGAGATAGTCCCCTACCCTAGAAGCAGTCTTTAAACTAGTCTAAGTATTGAAGGAAAAAACAATTAACATGATTCTACCAAGCACCCCCACCATTCCTGTCACATTGTCCTATCGTTTGAAACTCACCAACGTCCAAGCTACATTGTAGATCGAAATGTTGTTGCAACCCGACAATTGCAACCATGAGCCTAACCTTACCACGCAGATTAATTGCAGAATAAATTAATAATGGTTGCTTGCTTTTTTTTTTTTCTTGCTTTCATTTTTTATATTGTACCCAAAAGATAATCTATACAAATATGTGAAGGGATACCTAATTTTGGTCTCCATCTTTTAGTTCCCTTAAAATAAAATAGGCATATGTAGTTATAGGTTGCTTTTGTTGACGGTTATAGGTGATTTTTGTTTTAAAAAATGAAAAGCGAAGTCTACGGAAAATCGAATATGTCCAATCAAACATATAGGTCTTATTCAAATCGTTAAAATAGAGAAATGATTTTTAACATAAAAATGGGACAACAGTTTCCGATAACAATTTGGATGGTTAATATAGTTCAAATATGTAGTTAATCATATTTAGTGAATGGTTAATGTATATAATAAGGTGTCGCAACTCATTAACCATCCACTGAACGTAATTAACCACGATTTCGAGCGTCATTAACCACAATTTTCAGATGTTTAAATATACATGATGTAATTAACCATGATGTAATTAACCACGATTTCCAACGTAATTAACCATGATGTATATTTGAACACCTGGAAATCGTGGTTTATGACATTCCTATCATGGTTAATTATGTTCAGTGGATGGTTAGTGAGTTGCGACACCTTGTTATATCCATTAACTATCCACTGAATATAATTAACCACGTATTTGAACCGTGTTAACCATCCAAGTTATTTTCAAAAATTGTCACATTCTTGTGTTTAAATAACATATCTGTTATTCTAAAAATAATAATAATAACAACACAACTGTTAAAATAACAACTAAAAAAAAAGGAACACAACAAAAAAAAAAAACGGATAATTCCTGTTTTCCCACTAGTAATCAATAAAAACATAAAATAATAATCCAAAATTATTTAATAATTGCTGCTAATTATTAATTTAAAATAAGTATAGAAAAGTACGCCATAGTAATTCTCGAAATGTAGACATGATTTTGATCCCTCAATTTCTCACGTATTTAAATAAAAAAATTACCAAGTATGAAGGCAAGCCAGCTAATGGGACTTGGAAGAAGGGTAGAAAACAAATTGAATTGAGAAACAAGAACAGAGAACAAAAACAAAGAAACAGAGACAGGAATTAGGGAAACGTATGCTTCAAGTTTTTACCTCAAAACCTCAATCATCATACATTAACATGATGGATCGCACCCCAAACACCATTCCATTACTTCTTCGCTGTCGGTGACGTATCAAACATGTTTTTGTAATTCAATTCTCACTCCCTTCCCTTCTAATCTTCAACTTTTCCACGATATATGCAATTTACCTTCTTCTTTTTCTAATTTTTTTTGTTTTTTAAAAAATTTATCTTTTGCTTTGATGATCTCATGTTACCTATTTTCTCAGACACCCATTACTGGGAATTCTGATTTTCGTGGGTTTTCAATTCGATTTTCCCAAAGCAAAATGTAACTTCATAATTCGCTAATTTTGATTTCCGCATCTGAGTTCTAATCGATTACTGCTTCGGTTCCATGTTTTCTGAGTTAAAGTTTGCACCTTTTCTCTCAGCAAAGAAAAAGTTTGCATTTTTTTCCTTCTTATCATGAAACTTGTGATCATGGGATTAATATGCAGGTTTGATGAAGTGAAAACTCGTTGCTGGGAAGAGTGAGAATTTGCTGTTTTTGGTCAGAGTTGCTCTGAGTGATTGCTTCCCCCAGGTACTCTCTTACCTCAATTCACATTTATGATGCATTTTGTTGGTAGACACTCATAATGTGTAAAAAAATTTATTTTTTTATTTTGGGTTGGAATAATTGTAGCTTAACTGCATAATGTTGGTTTCCACTTTCCAGCAAACCCTGTATGAATAGGAATTGGGAGGTAACAGCAACCATAAAAAAATAAGATGAGAATAAAACCTGTTATCAACTTGTGTTTAATGATTGGAAGCTTGATTTTTATTTTTTTTCATAATAAAGTTGCTTTATGGGCTTGTTAGCTATTTGCTAGACCAGATAAATCACCTTAAAATTGCTTTTTCTATACCACTTAAATGATTAATCTGTTTGAAATTTGAAGGGCATCAAAGATATAGTTGCTTAGAAAAGTGTAATGAATTTGGAATCCTACGTTAGTTTAAGTGATGCATAGCTGTTAGGGAATTAGGGGTTCTGGTTATACTGGAATTGATGCATGAAAACAGAAAAAGTTATAGAATTAGTAGGGCTTGCAACTATAAGGTAAATGTCAGAGACACAGGTTCCTGGAAGATATGAATAGTGTGATCCATGTAATGAGTTTTAACTGTGCTATACTCAAATTATGATTGTGTTGTAGAGGCTGAAACAGGATGAAGTTTACTATATATATGATATTATTATCTGTTTAATTCCGTCCCAGTACTTTCATCGCCTCTGGTTGCAACTTGCAAACATTAGAGTCCAATTAATAATGTTTCAGGCAATATCAGTGAATTTTTCTTGTCTGTTATGACAGAAATCACCTTGTGGCACTTCACTTTCTATAGCTTGGTAACCGGGGTTATTCAGTGCAGCAAATGCTGGCAGGTGCACCCTCATCTTATATGAGTTCATCCGTTTCAACATCTGAAGGAATATTTCCAACTTCAAGGATTGGAAATCCTGAATCCCCCAGTATTGGGGCCTCTTCTTCTTCTTCTCGGCCCGATGCAGATATGAATGAAAATGATGAATCGGACTTGTTTTCAATATCATGGAATCAGGACTATGGTTGCTTTGCTGCTGGCACAAGTCATGGTTTTCGTATCTATAATTGTGAACCTTTCAAAGAAACTTTCAGACGTGATTTAAAAAGTGGAGGTTTTAAAATTGTAGAGATGCTGTTCCGATGCAATATTCTAGCACTTGTTGGTGCTGTAGCTAATTCCCATTACCCACCCAATAAAGTTTTGATTTGGGATGATCATCAGAGCAGGTGCATTGGTGAATTTACATTTAGGTCTGAAGTTCGTGGGGTGAAATTAAGACGTGATCGAATTGTTGTTGTTCTTGAGCACAAGATATATGTTTATAACTTTATGGATCTGAAGCTTCTTCATCAGATAGAGACTCTGGCAAATCCGAGGGGGTTGTGCTGTCTTTCACATCATTCAAATACATTTGTTTTGGCTTGTCCAGGTCTTCACAAAGGACAGGTTCGAGTTGAACACTTTGGACTCAATGTGACAAAATTAATCAATGCCCATGATTCTCAAATTGCATGCTTCACTCTGACAATGGATGGCCTCCTTCTAGCAACTGCTAGTGCAAAGGGCACTTTGATTAGAATTTTCAATACAATGGATGGGTCTCGTTTACAAGAAGTAGGTTGCTACACGATGAATATAATTATTGTGATAATCATTATCATGTCTAACTTCTTGCTGTGTGATTTTTTATTTTATTATTTATTTTTGAGAAATTTTAATTATCACATTGTCATAGTATAACATGGATGGACTGGAAAATGATTTTATTTCCTCTCTTTTAACGCTTTCACTTTATTTTATTGAAAGATTTTCCATATTCCTCTTATAATTGATGGTGTGGGAAAACATCTCTCCAACTCTAGAATTTACTAACCCTAGCACATAAGGGGATTCATTCGCATACCTCACTAATCATTCTTAAATACATATAGGATGTAACAATTTCCTATGCAACTTTTGGAAGTCTACTTGCAATAATAATGTTTTAGACTTTTAGTATGTCCTGTAGTTCCTTTTTACATTGCTTCTGAAAGGAAGCTTTACACCTCAATATTCATGAGTTGTCCTCAAAAATTCTGAAAGTAGAACTTTTCCTCAGTAGGATTTGGTTTGATCTTTATCAAAAAAATATTTTATTTCCATGTTCTCTCATTCATTTTCTCTTGCCTGTAGGTAAGACGAGGGGTAGATAGGGCTGAAATCAACAGCATAGCTCTGTCTCCAAATGTCCAGTGGTTGGCAGCATCAAGTGACAAAGGCACTGTTCATTTATTCAGCCTGAGAGTGAGAGTGTCTGGGGAGGATAGTTTCACTTATCCAGACTCTGCTCAAGGACCTGCACTGTTTCATCAGAATTCTTCGACTTCTTTAGATCCCTTGGTTTCTCCAAATACTGGTGCCAACCCCAATTCATCATTATCTTTCATGAGAGGTAAAATAGATTTTCTTAAGCATAATGCTAACTGCAGAGCAGTTGGAAATTGGGATTATCATAATTTGGAGATTCAATGATTTCGTCCAGTTTACGTATTTAATACTTATCAGGAAACTACATTGTGTGTTTTTTTCAAATGATAATTCACGGGGTATAGATTTAGAAAACTTGATGGCATCACTTGATTCCCCGCCTAATCAGCTATCTGAAGTCTCATGTTTTTATTTAGAGTGCTGTGTATAAAATGTGATACCATGAAAAAGATCACCCACCTTCTCAGTCCCCGGGATGGGCTGTGTGTGCCTGTTGGCCCTGTTCAAATTGTTCATTCCTTTTTGAAGGGGAACTCTAGATATATTGCACAAAAAGTAATTTTCTTCTGCTCCTTTAGATTTATCTTTGAATTTGTGCAGGGTTACATCAATACTTTCTGCACAAATCTACATGAAATCAATGGCTATGCACATCATTTGTGTGTTTTTGTTTATTTAAGAGTTGTCCGCATAGCATTAAAATTTTCTGAATCAAGTCCTTGCAAATCATTGCTGCTTTCCCATCATCTTCTCTAGCAATACCCATGTTTTTGAAGGGTATGTGATTTCTGTTATACAAAGTCTAAACGAAATCATGGTTCTGAAGCTTACTTTGTAAGATAGGAAGTTGCATAATCTTTATGGCACATATCACTTTGTTTTGTGCTTACCATTCTTCATTGACAACATTGTAGGGGTTTTACCAAAATATTTTAGCTCAGAATGGTCATTTGCACAGTTCCATTTACCTGAAAACACACAATTCATTGTGGCATTTGGATCTCAGAACTCTGTCATAATTGTTGGCATGGATGGGAGGTATGTATATCTATCATCATGTCACTGTTATTGTGGACTTGTCAGTTGTGTGTTTGCCCTTTTTTCCTCTAAATTGAATCGTTGATCTTTAAATTTTTCAAATTAAGTTGAGGTAAACATAATATCTTAAGGTGACACATGGCTGTTCACATAAATAAAAAATAAAGATGATGCATGCCTGTTGAAATTAATGACCAATTTAGATTGTGTGTGTGCATGTGTGTGTGTTTGTGTCTGTAGGGGGGTGGCATATAAAACGAGAACATATCTTATTTTAAGAATATGAGTATATGGAATGATCAAGATTAAAAGTTGTTTAGTGGTCACATGATCGCTTAAAAAAGTACTGTGCATTTATCTTTTAATCTCAACTGAGTAGCTCCATATATAGGGGACAAATCAAGTGAGATGATTATTTCTAGCTGAGAGGGGAGGGGAGTTATATTTAGCCCTTGGATCAAAATGTATGGTTGAGATTACACCCAATCAAAAATCCACATACCACTTTTCGTCCCAAACCATTCCCTGTTCTCTCTGACCACTGCACCACCATAGAAGGCCACAACCAACAGGTGTAAGTTGTCAAATTTAAGATATACAAATAACATTATTGTTTTTTGAAATGTCTAACACTGTTTATGTGACTTCTGTAGTACTTCCTTTAAGCCTCTTCAACATCACTTAAGGAACTTAGTTCTCATTATTCTCTGCATCCTCACAACCTCTGCTCTCTTTCTTCTGTGACATCAGTTTCTACAGGTGCAGCTTTGATCCAGTACATGGGGGAGAGATGTTGCAGCAGGAATATGTTCGTTTTCTAAAATTTGAAACTAAGCCAAGATAAACACCAATTAGTAAGCTCTTCTCAAGCCATGTAAATATGATGTCTCCAGCACCAGGAAATAAATTCTTCTCATTATGTGTATGATATGATGCTCCCATATTGGAAGACCTTGAGATACATTGATGTCTATTGCTGTATATTTTAGGGAAAAGACGAAAATGATATTGAAAAGGAGTAATACTGATAGTAACAGCTGCATTATAAATAAATCACTTGTTGAATATATGTTACTAACATCATCCCGTGGTGATATGTTACTGGAGTATTTAATCATGTTACATGAGTACAATTGTTTATGTCATTCGCTTTTACATATACGTGTAACAACTCAATGGTTCCTTTTTTATAATAATATAATAACTTAACTGAGGTTTGGTCATACGTATGACTTGACCAGTTGCGAGTTTTATCTTTTAACTCTTCACTTGTTCTTTGCTTCAATGAAGGACAGTAAACAATATAACGAACATGAATCTTCAGGAATTCTGAACTCAGGATGTTGTGTTAATTTTGGGATAATACGTTTTTTTTTTAAAAGAAAAAGTTGGAATATTTTAGGGATGTTAATACAGTTCCTTAATGGAAAACAGGAAAAGTGATGCTGATCGGGTCATTCGCATAGAGTATATTACCAAAGTTTTGTATATGGGAGGCTTACACATGACCATGAGAGAAGCACAAAATAAGAGTTAAAAATCTTTGGAACCTTTGATAGCAATGTTTGTGGAAGCTGTACTAAAATTTGACAAAATTCAATTTTAGCAATTAAAGAATTGCATGTAAGAGTTTTGTTATAAAGTAAATATAATTAATATCATGAGAATATAAAAAGTATTTAATTCTTTATTTCATGATTATGAGAATTATTAATGTAGAGACTGGAAAGGGAGTGGGGAAGGGATGTGTACATAAATTTGGCAACTAAATTATTTTCTTCCTTCATGCAACTAAACATCTGTTGGACGCAAAGTTAAACCTATTGCAGAATTTGGCGGGGTCACAGCTTAGATCTTGTAGATTTCTCATCAAAAACAATCATCACCTTCCCAATAGCTTTCCTATCTCTGATGGCTGAAAAGGCAAGGTTGGCCTGCAAGGATAAGAAATTGTTAAACCATATAGTACTGTCCCCAGTGAACATCTATGAAGCACAGAGACAGTAAGACAAGGTCGCAAGTGATATATATTTCCAAATACAAAAAATGTAAATTTCTTAGAAACAATAGGTATAGTTAACATGTACCTTTATTCCTTGGGGTACAGGTTAAGAAGCATTCATTACCCTTCATTAAATCATTCTATTTAACTAAAGAAGAAAGTATTAAATGCTTCTAATTTTCATTTAATAGTTTCTGTTGTGTAATTCCTTAACCCGTGCCTTATTAACAGAATCTTATAAAAAAACAAATATAAATGATAAATAATAAATTCAAGCAACATATGAAAATGTTTTAATTATGGCCGAATGAAGGTTTAAAAAGTTTTACATAATCAGTCAACAGTGGATTGAATTCCAACTAAAAATAATGAACAATATAGTAACCACCAATATCAATCATCAAATATTTAACCAAAATATTTCCAACTAATGAGGAATTGAGGATAGAAGGATATCAAGATCCTTTAACTTTCTACATATATAAACGTTATTTGATTAGAGGCCTAAAGCAAGGGCTTGGGCTGCCTTATGCTTGGGCCGGCCCTGATGAGGATAGAAGGATATCATGATAATCATATTTACAGTTATCTACCGTTCATTGACAATACAAGAAGTATATAAGATATTTAGATAAATGCTTGTCATATTCATGCATACAGTGTAAGAACATGTATTATACCCCAAAAAAAAAAAGTGTAAGAACATGTATAATTCCTTTCAAAGGGTTACAGAAGTAGTGAAATATCTTTAAACTAATAGGTTAATTCTTATAATGTGTTTTGAATTAGAGAAAAGAGATAGCGATTCAAATTAGTATAACACGTAAAAAAGAAATTCCTGACCTCTGACAGGCGGTAAGAATGAGAAATGTGAATCGAAATCAAGCCTCTTGCCAACCAAGACAGTAGCTCCTTCAGAGAATCTTCAAGAACACCTGGGCGATGTATTTTATAGCTACCCCAGTAAAGACCATGCACTGTCCAATTCTGTCATTGATTTTAAATAAGATAAGTCATAACCAAGTGATGAAGGATCTCAACAATTTATTCTAAGATACTTCATTCACATATATAACATGTTTGCATGTTTATATCATAACTCATAAGCACGTAACAATAGCCGGAGACAGGAACTTGTGCAATGGCAGAATTAATGTAAGTATGTGATGCAGGCAATAGAGAAACCAAGAATTCAAAAGTTTAAAGATGCCAAAGATATCACTAGTTTGGTTTAATGTTGATGTAGGGGCTGATTGTAATATTTTCAGTCAAACTAATGTTTGAGTAATTTAATCACAACAGTGCTTTGGTAATTTACATCAGGGGCTGAGAGTCTAGTATTTAGTCATATATTCATGTATGGGCAATGGACTTTTCTTTGACTTATATGGGCATTTTATCTTGTTTATCAGTAGCTAGTTGTCTGGTTATTTAACTTGGGCCTCAAATAACTCCTATATAAGTGATGTGCCTAGTTATCAGATACTGAATAAAGAATTATTTTAGAAAACCCTATCCTTCTAGTCATGTGATGTGTCTCTTAGACGTGATACCTTGGTACATCTTCTTCCTATCTTTGTATAATATAGTCTGATATTTGTACACTTAATTCAATAATGAGAGCTGTTAGCCAGCTGATAACTTGGAATTTCCCAATCTCAGATCCCTAAATAATCTTTTTACCTAAATTCACCCTGATTCCGATCTAATCCTAAAGTTACTTTTTGCAGGTAAATATTACAACACTTGAACAGGACCTTAGAGACCAGTTGTATTTAAGAAGACATTTTTCAGCATCATTTTCTAAAAGAAGAAAAAGAAATCACATTTCAGCAAGTTGCAATAATACATGCAGTTGTTAGTCTTTTTAGGTACAACAGCTTGAGTGGTTAAAACAGTCAAAATCAAGCAAACTGTGAAGCAGCTGCTTTTAAACTTAAACCGCTGCAAAGATTGTTAAAGTACACCTGGACTATTCAAAAGTTGCCATTTTTAGTAGATAAAAACATGTATCTACACCACAACCACCAAGTAGTCATAATATAGAAAAGACAAACTATTTTTTACCAGAGAGACAGAGACACAGAGATGTGCATCATAGTGAGCCAGATTAAGCATTTTCATTAATATATTCTAATAAAACAACTGTTAAATACAATTGTGTGCAATCATTGCAAATGCCTGGCCAAATATAATGATAGATATTCAGGCTACACCGCTACAGATGAAAGTATTTGCAGCTAATTAAATGCCTTAGTTGGCAATATAACAATGACTAAGTATCAAGGAAGCGGCACTATGAGTAATGCACAGAATGTGTGGGTCTACTAGTATTTGTACGATGACTGTTCATACATAATTGATGATATTATTTTTGGGATGCCAACTCGGAACATGTAGTGGTTTCCTTAAGATAGAAGCTACAGTTGTTATATTAACTGACAATGAAGAGAAGAAAGCAAAGGTTAAACCAAAGTTGATGGCCAATTGTCAGGTGTGCTTCCCTCCATATCCCAATTGATTTAAAATTATTTCTTCCACAATATGATTTTAAATTCAAAGATTATGTAACTAAAGCAAGATCAGATCAAGGAACAACAATAAAGTAACCCAGTGAGCAAGGAAATTAGGTTAGACAAGGTACATTCATAGTCTGAAACTTCATTCCTGCTGTACCTTAACAAGGGCTATGTTAGCAGGGATGACAGGAATTTCTCCACTTGCAAACCCAATTATCAGAATGTTAGCTCCCCAGTTCAGAAGCTTCAAACTCTCTTTAGTAAGTTTTCCTCCAACAGGGTCATACAGCACATCAACCCCTTTAAGCCTTCTAGCCTTAAGGAACTCTTTGACACTCTGAGTAACATTTTCACTAGTCAAGTCCACCACATGATCAACACCAAGCGATTTCAAAAGCTGCACCTTTTCAGCTCCCCTGGCACCAGATTATGCAAAACAAGAAAGACTCAACCCCAAAGGAAACTTAATACTAAGTAAATAGGGGTAACTATAAAATGCAGAAATCCAGTCAAGGATTTATGACATTATGTCAGATGATGCAACCCATACAAATGCTAGCTGGTGTCCTAAGGTTAACAAATCAAAAGATGGAAACTTTTTGTGAGAAACTATAACAGTATAACTTTCGAGTTTCGAATTTCCAATATATTAAACACATCATACATCATTTTTCAATAAAAATTTCTATATTTGAATCCTTAACCAGTGCGCTCACGCTAGCAAGACCCATCAAACAGTTCAGTACCTAGCAACAGCAATGACAGTGGCACCACATGCTTTTCCAATCTGCACAGCTGCAAGGCCTACACCTCCTGCAGCACCCAAAAACCAGCAACACCTACAATTCCATCACCCAATTAACCACCCCAAGAGACAGAACAACATGCATCATATCATACCCATTACCCAACAAGTGAAGTAACCATTAACCAAAGAGGAAATGAAAATCATGAACCACCTGACCAGAAGTCAATTGAGCTCTATGGACAAGTGCAACATGAGAAGTACCACATGCCACAGCAAGTGCTCCAGCAGCAACCAGATCACAACCCTTCCGGCACTCGAAACCTTCAAAGTTCACAACTTTACACGCGTCACCATGAAGAATTTCCAAAATTTATCATCAAAATAAGACTTTGCATTAAAAAAAATAAAAATAAAGGGGTATCTTATCTCACAATTGGGTCTCGTCAACAACAATGAACTCAGCAAAAGAGCCAAGAGCGGCGAAGGAACAAACGGGGTCCCCAACTCGAAAGTTTGAAACTTTGGGGCCAACGGCATCAACGTAGCCAGAATAATCGGATCCTGGGATGAATGGCAAAGGTGGTTTCTCTTGGTACTTGCCCAATATCTGAAGATAATTCGCAAAATTCAAGCTTGTTGCTTTGATTCTGACTCTTACAGCAGTTGGGGAATTGAGTTGAGGAATTGGGTGATTTTTGGACACAAATATTGGGCTTGAATTGTCTTCCACAGACACCGTTGGATCACCCAACTTTCTGCACAACAAGGCTTCCATTTCTAGTGTCTCGCTCTTGAGGATGATTGATTGATCGTTGTATCTAATTCTAACTCATATTACAATGATCTTATTTTCAAGGTGGTTGAGTTGGATTAATGAATGGAGAAATGATATTGGGACACCAAAAGTTGACACCAACTTTTGACATCATGGTTAATTCAGTATATTGGTTGGTTAATTCACTTTTGACACTATTGTTTGATTAACCAACCAATATACTGAATTAACCATTGTGTCAAAAGTTGGTGTCAACTTTTGGTGTCCCAATATCATTACTCTAATGAATGTATGTGATACATAAATACTCCCTCCGGTCTCTATTGTAAGCAAAAATTAAATGGGACACACATATTAAGATAGTTAGTTGATCTCATTTAAAATGGTCATTGGGAATAAGAAATTAAGTTTGTTACCTAAATTACCCTTCCTCTTATTTATTAAGCTTGTGTTATTGAGAATAAAATGTGTCATTGGAAAACAAAATTTGTATTAAATGAAGGTATTTTGAGAATAACTTCATTAAATGAGAAGAGAGTAGTTAAAATTTGCTTATATTTTGGACCAAAAAATTTGGAAATTTTTGCTTACATTGTGGACCGGAGGGAGTAATTGGTTTAAATAAATTTTTAGTCCGGACGTTGTGTTTTTGGTCTTATAATTTTTTTTCATACATTTCCCTGTCATCAATTGTGCATCGTTATATCAACGTGTGATTGGTCTAAGTGGTAATGAACTTAAGCTCCTTAAACAAGTGGTTAGAGGTTCGATCCCTGACTCTTGTATATGGAGAAACCCTGGGTGGAAGAGGTCAACCCTTAAATGTCGTCCAGTACCTAGGAGGATGCCCTGGGAAACCAAAAAAAAATTGTGCATTGTTATGTTTGTAAAAAAAAAATAAAAAAATTGTGCATTGTTATATGTCGAAAAAGAATTATTCACAAATTAAATTGGATAAAAGAAGAATAATTCTGTAACTTATGAAAATTATTTCCATATGGTTTTGGGTGTCTCCTTTCCTATATGACGATGGTGCATAGCCAGTAGAAGAGACTTATCACTAAACTTTTGAAGATATAAGGATCAAAATATATGGAAAAAATATTATAAGGACTAAAACAAAAATATAGATACTTTTCAAAGCCAAAAAACTTATTTAAATCTAAATAATTTGTTAATAAACAACTTGATAAATAATGTATAAAATTTTAGCTGATGAAACTTATTACTCATTTGTCACAACTATATCTATTAATCAAAGTCAATTTTGAACCAACAGATGTTGTATGTGTTGGATTTTTTGAGGTTTTAACATAACTGTTTATATTATAATCTGAATCTTAATTCAAAGATGTAAGTAACCTTTGTGGTTCGCTGCCTTATTAGCCCTCGAATTCAACTACCATAATTGTAGTCCATATTTCTATGCAACTTTGACAACAACCGACGATTTAAAAAGGAACATGAAACATGTACCCAAAATATATATATATATATATATATATATATATATATATATATATAACGATGTCATACAGAGTTACGTGACAGTTTTACTTATTACCGACCACGGTTTGTGGTGGTGGTTATTTTATCCGTAACTTTAGATGAGATGAAGTGAATAAAGCATTAAACTTGAGCTGACAAGAACAAAGAACTTGTTCGAGTGTTACTTACTACCAGATGATGAGTTGTGAGCAATTGGGGTTCTTGACCCCTCCTCCTTGTTTATCCAGTTGCAGTAACAAGTGTAGATATTCACATATTTGGGGGATACACAGGTATCCTTCTCGTCTTGTATTTGCTTCTGCTTCTTCAGCTCCATCAGTTGGCGGTTCAGGTGCTGAATATTCAGGTAATGTTTGGGACAGTTTTCTTTTTTTCAATTTTCTATCATGCATAAATATGAAATAGGAAGAGAATGAAAATATGGTGACATTTTTACAATTATTAATAGAAACAAGAAATGAAAAGAGGCTAAGAACCAAATGGGCCCTTTATCAAACTTTGTTTGTTTGTCTTTATCAAACTTCTCTAGTCTTTTTCATTTCCTTTTCTATATTTCATTTATGTCTTTCATTTCTGCTTTATTTGATTCGAATCAATCAAGTATTGGAGAAAAGAAGAGAAAAAGCCAGCATCACTTGCCAGTGATCAATGACCAAAGTCCTCTCTCTCATTTTCTGGACTTTGGTTTTGTTTCCTTGAATATACTACGCTAAAAGAGAAAGGAAAAAGATATTTGTTCATCAAATTATGCACATCATTTTTACACTGGTCATCAGCTTGCAAATAACTGTTGATCCACATATATTTTGTGGTAATTGAAAATGAAGATAGACTACCACAATGTGTGGTGATTGGTATATTATGTGGTGATCATCGCGTATTATGTGATGATCAGTGTCAAAATGGTATGCAGGTTATCTTAAAGAAAAAAGAGGAAAACTTGTCTTCAAGATTATTTTTATCATAGACTTGTCTTCAAGATTATTTTTATCATAGACAAACCACTATTATTGCTTAGTTACTTATATGAGTGCTTTCTGTTGAACCCCATATCTCCAGAGCAGTTGTTGGATGTTGCAACAAAGAAGAAAAAGAAAGGGATAGCTGGCATAGATCAGGATGAATTAGTGGATCCAAAGCTTTTAGCTGATCTAGACAGTTGTTTTTGTGAGTTCAAAGGAGTGCATATACACCACAAAATATATGATGCTGAACCCCAAGCGCAAATCATGTTCCAGAGTCAGACTGCTTCTCATCAAATCAAGAAGCTAGGTTTTCCTATGATTCTATTACATGGATTTGGAGCCTCAGTTTTCTCATGGAAACAAGTTATGAAGCCTTTGGCAGAGGTTACTGGTTCAAAAGTTCTTGCTTTTGATAGGCCAGCCTTTGGATTGACGTCAAGGGTAAATTTAGCTAGTCATCTTTCTTCAGGAACAGGAGATGCAAGGCCTCTTCATCCATACTCAATGGCATTTTCGGTACTTGCTACCTTGTCCTTCATTGATTTATTAAAGGCTGAGAAGGCAATTTTAGTGGGGTATGTGAATTTTCTATCTTCTTCTCTATCAAGTGGCTTTCTTTTCTGAGATATCAGATGATTTTCATCCACCTAAGTAGAGCATACTTCCTGCTGTAGTTATAAGATGCCAGCTAAATAAGCACTTATATGTTGCATTTATGCATCTGGATATCTTTCTGTTATTTATCTGATTATCCTAGTTGTTACATTTATGGGTCACTTCATTAATATGATTGTCATTTTTCAAATCATGTGTTAAATTGGTCAGCTTTTTTTTTTTTTTTTTGTCTCCATTCTTAAGTAGTAGTCATGGTATATGGTATCAGACATTAGTTACATGAATGTCCCCTTTAAGAAAATAAAACTTTCATATTTCTAATGGTCTTTTCTTTCCTTTTTTAAATCATAACCTCTTTCTCCATTGAAGTGAGATATTGGTTTGTTCTGTATAAATGGTATCGTTGCGACCTTTTTTTCAGAAGCTGAGTATATGCAAAATGACATGTCAGGCACTCAGCTGGTTCACTGGTAGCAGTTAATACATATTTTGAAGCACCTGAACGTGTTGCTGCTCTGATCCTTATTGCCCCAGCAATTTTTGCCCCACTTACTAAACCCAAAATTGTTAAAGAAAATCAATCAAGACAAGATAACCAAACGAAGGAAGACAGTAGTTCTAACAGAAAAAACCCAATCTTTGGGCTTTACAAGATATTGTCCAAGATTACCAAGTACATTGCAGATGCAATAACACAGATGATGAAGGGGATGAAAGATATGCTCAATTCTTTGTATCGGAAATTTTTATCAGCTATCCTGCGTTCTTCCCTTGCTATAATGCTGGTAATGAAATGAACTTGTTCATGGCTAATGCAATACCATTCTTGGTTTAATACCTTGTCGATTCAATCATTATTGGAAAATATAATAATCCAAGAGAAACAAGAAATTGTAGGCTTAAATTCAACTACATTGAACTCATGAAAGCCCTTCCATTGAGTTGGTATTCTGTACAATTCCTTTTCACTAATTTTTAGAATTCTTAGCCTGAATGGAAAGTTTAAGTACATATAGTGTGCTACATAAGGAAAATCTGGTTATATTATTTCTTGTTGGATGACTCTCTTGGGGGTTTTGGTGGCTTAGTTTATGTAGACTGCAATTTTCAAACGGACACTGTCAATAACTTGTCATGATCTTTGGTCAAACTACCTTTCTGATGGCCTCTTTGTTCACATGAATCTCAGGTAAGAATGGCAATTGATAAGTTTGGTACTGCTGCAGTTCGAAATGCATGGTATGACCCGAAACAGGTCTCTGACCATGTTCTTAGTGGTTATACAAGGGTAATCTCTCTGCGATTTCCTATTTTCTTATTTGTCCCTATTGTTCTTGTTATTTCCCTCATACTCAAATAGTCAATGCTAACCTGGACGTTAGAATGCAGCCATTGAGGACTAAGGATTGGGATAGGGCACTGGTGGAATACACTGCAGCAATGCTTCTGGATGAGGACTCTAAAACAAAACCATCACTTTCTCAAAGACTTCATGAAATATCATGTCCTGGTGATGTCACTTATCCAATAAATGTTAACCTTTATTTTTTTTATTTTTACCTCAACCTTTGTCTTTGAATACCAGATCAGGAATAATAGTCAGTAAATTGGGAGATATGCAAGACATTTTAGAATGGCTATGTGTAGAGTCAGTGGTGGTGGCAATAAATAGGTTAGCTGGTTTAAGACTTTAAGCTTTTGCTAGAGATTAACCAAGATGGAATATTGACAGAATATAGCTTCAAAGTGCCAATCATTGTTACTAGTTTTTTTTCTATAAACTAGGCAAATCGATTGCCACATACTTCTGGTTTCTAGGTTCATTATGTAATTGTTCATTTCCTTGTAACTTTTGCTGGTTCTTGTTCCTGCTTTAGTGTTCATTGTTAAATGATGTACTCTCTTTCTGCTAGCAATCTACTCTGCTTGATAGTTGATACCTTGAGTTGAATATTGAGCATAATTGGTGATAATTGTTTGAATGAGCAGTTCTGATTGTCACTGGCGATACCGACAGAATAGTCCCTTCATGGAATGCTGAGAGACTTTCACGAGTCATTCCAGGAGCATCGTTTGAAGTAATTAAGCAATGTGGCCATTTGCCCCATGAAGAAAAGGTGGGGGAGTTTATTTCAATTGTTGAAAACTTCCTAAGGAGATTAGTGGGAGATTCAACTGAGCAGTATCTACAACCTGTAATGTGAAATCTCTATAACTCAAGCATCCCATTTTACTTCACAGAAGATTCATATAGTATAGGGCAGACACTACGCAGTTGATCGGATGGACGAAGATTCATTGAAGGCGTAGCTGCGTAGTGAATCATGATCTTAATTTTTTCAAGCACAATGATCTCTGTCTAGAACCTAATTAAAATCTTGGAAGTGGAAAATGCTGATAAGCAATGACCTATACTTTTCTTATTCTTTTTTTTTTTTTTTTGGGGGGGGGGGGGGGGGGGGGGGGTGGTGGGGATAAACATTGATCTATAATTTTATGTTGCATTGTATTGCTGCTGGCCTGATATAGTACTTCAACAGTCCTCTTTATGTTTACCAGCCTAAATGATCTGTAACTTCATTTATACCATTGGCCATTTGGCCAAGCATAATGTCTCCTCTGGTATAACAAGACTTACTTTTTCAAAAATATTATCCATTTGATTTTGATTTTGATTTTGATTTTAAATTACCTTTTTCTATTGTGCCAAAAGGATTAGCACGAAGCTATTAAAGCTAGCAACTTCTGAATGGAAGAAAACATTGCCATTTACAAAGAGAATTGATAAATAAACTGATCTTTCAGGCCTTTGAATTACAATGCCAATTATAATCACAGAAGCTGCTTAATGCTTGTTCAGAAAGGGGGATCAATTTCTTCAGCAAGACTAGCATCTCCTAGGCCTGGAGGAACATCAAATCCTGACATGAAATCATCACCAAATATTACAGCACCAGCTGCTAATGCCCCAGCACCTAGCCCCATTGTGAACCCCGGAGGTCCCCTCTGACGGGGCGCTGCCCTGATTGGCGGCGGCATGTCTGTGAAACTTGGTGGCAAATCATCATTTCTTGGGAGAAAAGTGGGAATATAACCAACATTTGAGGGTGGGGGTGGTGGTGGAGGAGGAGTTCTACTTCTAGGTGGTTGGTAGCTTGGTCCAGCTGCTGCATGGTAGCTTGGTTCAACCACGTAAGGGTCAGAATAGGGTGTAGCAGGGAATGGCACTGAATGTGAGTCAGGGATGTTTGTTTGTACATGAGTTACCGACTGATAGGTTGAAGCTTGAGGCTGCTGCTTCGGGTAGGCTTGCTCTAATCCATCCTCTATGGTCAATTGGGTGTTGCTGCCACGATCTAAGACCACTATTCCTCCCTTGCTACCTACAGAATAAACTTAGAACTTCAGATCAAGTTAAGAATTTTAATAAAAAGCTAGAGGTAAACTTTAATCTACTTTGTCAGCTTTCCCTCATGTTATGCCACCGATTATCACATATCAGAAATGATATTTTCACACGAAAAAATCTTACATCATTCTTACACGTTTCTTTGTTAGGGGGCACTCTTAGAAGAGATCATTTTCCTTGTTCTGTTCATTTTCAGCTAAGTAATAAAATAGTTGCTCTTTCTCCATTTTCTATCAGTTTCACAGTTTCTCAATTTTCTACCATTATTTTTCCAAATAAGTAAAATGTAAAAATGATGTGAACTTTTTGTTATGTTCAAATATCATGACTCTAAGAGTGTATCATAGTAAGAGCTCGAAAGAAGAGAGACAAAAGATGATGCTAAATGCAGAAGAGTGGTACAGTGAAGCTGAAAGGCAAAATTGTTTTTGTCTGTAGTTTGCGAAATAATCATATACCTGTGTTCCCCTTTGGCTCATTCTTTTCCTCAAAAACACGAAATGAAATATCAATGAAACCTCTTGGTTTGCTGGATTTCTTCTTTCGTAATTTGTAGCTTATAACTTCCTCAGGCCTTGGCCTTGACACCTCAGAATTTTTTCCCTGCTTGACTAGAAACTCTCTGAGAACAACAGTTGCTGAGCCATGAAGCTTTTCTGTGAGAAATATGGGTTCTATACTGTAAACTTCCACGTTCAGTGCCAAATCTTGGAAGTTTGGCGCTGAGTCATCAACAGGAATGGCAAATTTGGTTCTCCAAACAGGATTTTCATTCCCAGAATCATCAACTTTGGTGCAATATTTGCTGTCATAATCAATCCACCCAACAGCAAACCATTGACGCTTCCAAAGTGAGGTTGAATGATGGATTCCATGAGCAGATATCAAGCACACCTCCACCCAGATAATCCCCATAGAAAAGTGCAAAGAAGAAAAAATTGAGATGTTAAAGACTTAAAGGGATGTTGTCTCCTATAAGCTTCTGTATATGAGGGTTGCCCAGGAAGACAAAAAGTAAACGTGTTTTGTGGTATTTCAAAGGCTACTTTACTTTGATAGTGAGGAAACTCTTATACCTAAGCACCATTTGGGGTACCCTTATGCCTTTTTTTCCTGCTAAGTGTATCATAGACAGAAAGGAATCTATTAAACTGTATAATGTTTAGTGCACATATTGGGAGATTAATTGAAGCTTCCACATGCAAAGGTAGAAGCTTCACAAATTAAAAAACTAGGACATAAAAGTATTGTTGTTGATAATATTATTTATATACAGACATTCTCTATACAACTAGTGTTCATACAGAAGCCATAATGTTTCTCATATTAACACTGAGAGTGGGGTAAAAAATGTTGCAGTCACACATTTTCCATGCTCACTTGAATTTGCATCTGCCAAGAATGAAGAAAAAAAATGGGGAAGACAATTATCCGAATTCCAACCTCTTCTAGCTGAACAGACAACAATCTTGTTTTTGCTTGCTGTTCATGCAGTGAAGCTTGAATCTTTATATTATTGTCCTTGAAGATTTGGAGAGTTCCTTGAGAGGTGGAACCAACAAAAGCTTTCGGCCTGCACGTGTAAAAGTCTGTTCACCTTCCTCAGTTGTTGATGAAGCAGTTCTCGTGTACATCATGGTAGTAGAGCCCAAAATGTCAGCTCCAAATCCACATGCCTTGAAAAATAACCTGAGAAAAGTTGAGAGCAAGCATAAATTGCTGTTCACAAAGGAATAAACTTAGGCACTCTAGAAAGATAATGAACAACCTCTCATTCTCTGAGCAAAGGGCTGCTATATCATAAATGTCTCTATTTGTAAGCATTCTGCAAAAGTAAGAGGTCATTCATATCCAGATATTTGGAGATTTGAGTTGATCTTTAACCAAAAATAGAAAGAACCATTATTCCATCATCCTTCTGTATTCAAAACCTAAGGTTTGTGGCCAAGAAAAAGAGAAAGGAAAGAAGAATGATCTTTTTTTTCACAGCAAGTAATGCATATTCAAATAAAATAACTAACAATGTTACAACTTGGATGCTGATGTGAATGGATACCATCACAGAAATCTTTATCAACAATTACTACGTGGAAAAGAACTGGTAAGTACAACAAGTAGTTTGGTCTGCTGCATGATGAAAGTGGCTATCAAGATCAGGAGCCATGCAGATTACACAGAACCGTCACAGAAGATAGGGCCTGCATACCTTACAATTTTTTTAACTATCATCTGACCAATTCCCATTCTCCGCAGGGATGGAATAACCTGCGAATCACTGAAGCACGTTGTTAACTAATTGGTTGAGAAGCCAAGAGAATAACTGACATTTGACAAAATTAAAAAGGGAAAACGCAAATTACAGTTGGAAAATGCTTCCTACACATCTTATAAACTCACATGTCAGACCTGCCGGACTAACAGAATGTGTGCACAAAATAAGGTGACATAAGATACAAGACAGCAAAAACTGTGTAGATGTGAGAGGTGAGGTTTGTGATTTCCTCAAAGTCGTGTATTAAAAATAAATAAATATGCATTAGAGGTATCCTGACCAATAGCAAAAACACTAATCCCTTTCAAAACCTAGAAATCATGGAAATAGGTTTTGCCTCTCCTAACAAAGTCTATTCCATACACATAAAGGAATCCAACCGATAACAGTAACAATATGTTCGTTTAAGTAACTCAGCTATCTACCATAGTGATGGGCCTTATTGTTAAATAAATAAAGGTGATGTTAACCTATGTCCTTGGTTTTTATTAAAAAACTAAAAACATGACTCTTCAGTGTCTTAAATTTACAATTTTTCAATACTAACTTTTATTTATCTATTAACAAGTGCAAGCATTTTTCAAAAAAAAAAAAAAACCAAGTACTTATTAATTTGATTTCAGCAAAATACTCGGATCAATTTGGTACACTGTACATAAGACACACAAAGCCTAACAAGCAATAATCAAATCACAAAACCAAGGAACTCTTGTAATAAACTAATCAATACAATCATGCCAAGAACCAAAATCACAAATTCAGTTACTGAATTTTCAAAAGAAAAAAAGAAAAAACGTGAAAATGGAAGTGTTACCACAACATCATAAATGGAAGCAGTAAGTCCAGAATCGGAGACGGCACGACCAAACCCCACCAATTCACCGTCGGAAGGAGTAACCGTAGTCACTCTCTGCAAGAAACCCGCCACACCCATGATCGAAGATGACATTTTGACGTCGGAGGTGACGTCATCACCACCATCATCATCAGCATCATCAGCAAGAGCAGCAACGTGGTGTGGTTTGCAGAAGACAGAGACAAGAACAGCACTGTGAGAGAGAGCAATGCGGAGCTTGTTGATATCGACGGGTTCGACGACGACGACGTCGTTTGGGAACCTGTGGCATGAGTGGTTGCAATCGGAGAAGAGGTCTCGGAGACGGTGAGGATCGACGTGGCGTGGGTCGGTGGAAATGTAAATTGGGAAAAGTGGTTTCAGCAGAAGCTGCTGCTTCTTCTTCTTCCTTTCAAGTTGTGAGCTTTTGCTGATTCTTCTCCTTACCCATTTCAATTCCATGGATTTTGAGACGAAACCCTCTGTAATGCGCTTCTCTAGCTGTGTCTGTAACTGTATCAGTGTCTGTGCTGCAACTCCTATTGCCACCATTTGTGAGTGCTTGCTTGCACTGCACAACAGAGTTATCAAGTTGCCCAAGTTTGGATAAATTCCCACCAATGTTAATTAACAAGTATTTTTGCACCCCTGTGACTTGTCATCAATTATTATTATTATTGATAATATTATTATTATTATTAATTTGAATTGTGCTTTTATATTTATCAAACATTTTCTTTCCTTTATTCCAAATTAAATTTACTGTGTCAAATCTTTTCTTTACTTATTTCACACTTTGCCTGCAATCTTTCTTTCCCACCCATAATGGTGGTACTCATTCATCTCCAAAGCTTTTTATTTATAGACAGTTTGAGTGCAAAAAATTGAATATTTTTTATTTTAAAATGATATTAAAATACGTAATGTAACACTATGTGTTAAGTGTTCCTCTTTGATTATTACTAATGATCAACTAATCATCTTAAATCATGTGGTGCTGACATGTGTCCCCTTATTAGAAAATTAGTAATTCCCCTTATTTTTTTGACAAAAGTAATTCCCCTTATTAATTAGTATAGATATAGATTTATTATTTAAAATAGAAGGAAAAAAAAAAGGCAAAAAATATATTAGAAAATATGAATAGCTCTGCCTCTATTTATGTCAATTTAGAAATTGACGTGTTTGACTCCCAAAAGATTGTACCTTTATCGGTTTGTAAATATTTTAAAACAAAAAAAATATACAAAAAATTAAAAAAATTCATGACTTGACATGTGACTTGTACTATTGTGCTACACTAAAATCAGAATTTCTATTTATTAATTAATATAGATGTAGATTTATTATTTAAAATAAAAAAACAAATGCAAGGATGCAGCAATAAAAAAAGTATTAAAAAAATTAAGAAAAAAAATAGAGAAAAAATATTTTTAAAAATTTTTAGCAAAAACAAATTACAAAATTTAGGAAAAAATGTTTTTAGAAAAAAATTAGGAAAAAAAAGTAATTCTAAAAAATATTTAAAATAATTAGAAAAAATATATTTTAAAAAAATAAAAAAAAATTAGGAAAAAATTTTATTTAACAAAAATTAGAAAAATAAATTAATAAATTTTTTAATTTAATTTTTTAAAATATTTATTTTATAATTAATTTTTTAAAATTCTTTTAAAATATATTTTTTTCTAATTATTTTAAAAAATAATAATAAAAAAATTCTATAACTTGATATGTGGCTTGCACTATTATGCTACACTAAAATCAGACTTTTCCCTTATTAATTAATATAGATATAGATTTATTATTTAAAATAGAAAAAACAAAGGCAAGGATGTAGTAAAAAAAAGTTTTAACAAAAAAAAAGTAGGAAAAAAGGTAGAAAATATATATTTAAATTTTTTGTACATATATTAGGAAAAAAGTAATTAGGAAAAATATATTTAAAAATAATTCGGACAAAAAAGTAATTATAAAAAATATATTTAAAATAATTAGAAAAAATATATTTAAAAAATATCAAGAAAAAATAATTAGGAAAAAATATATTTTAAAAAATTATAAAAATAAAATTAATAAAATTGTTTCTAGTTTATTTTTTTAATATTTATTTTCTAATTATATTTGTTAAAATATATTTTTTCAAATTATTTTAAATATTTTTTTATAATTATGTTTTTTCTAATTTTTTTAATTGGGAAAAAAAATTAGAAAAAATTTAACTATAAAAAATATTTTAAAAGGAAAAAGAAAACAGTAAATTTGAAAAAAAAATTATTTCAAAAAAAAATTAGAAAAAAAATTATTAGGAAAAAAATAGATTTAAAAAAAATTAGAAAATAAAAATATAAAAAAATTTGTAAAAAAATTAAAAAGTAAATTCGAAAAAAATTTAAAAAATAGAAAAAAATTAATTAGGAAAAAAATATTTTAAAAAAATTTAGGAAAAAAATAATTAGACAAAAATTATAGGTTAAAAAATTTAAAAAAACTAATTATAAAAATAACATTTTAAAAAAGTAAATTAGATAAAAAAAAATCTAAAAACTTTAGAAAAAAATGTAACTATAAAAAAAATTGTAAAAAAATTTTTTTTGAAGAAAAAAATATTTTTTTAAAAAAAAAATTGAAAAATCGTTGTGCCGACATGTGTAATGTATAGTAAAAATAAGGGTTCACCTTTTATATTAGTATGACTCCTTTGCACTTTGCTTTTGCTTACCAAAATAAAAATAAAAATCCCTTTGCACTTTGTTTTTTATGCAGCAAAGTGTTAATTTTTTATTTTTTAAAATAGAGGAGAAAGAAAAATATTTGGAAAATGTTTTTCTCTCTTTATGTTATCCTAATTTTTTATGTAGAAAAGGATTAAATAAAAAAAATTTCATTAAAAATGTGACCCCTTTTGGCTTTTGGCATAGGTTCCTAGAATTTTAATTTTTTTTGGTTTACATTTGTTTCAGACCAAAGTTAGGGATGGTAATAATATTATAAAGAGACTTGTTAATGAGTGTCCTCACGGTATTGGTTAAGAAACCCACAAAAGGGAAGTTTGTATTGAAAAACTAAGTATAACATTTTTCAAAATGCTAAATACATCATTTCCCATACAAATTTTCCTTTCTTGTTTCCTTAAACAATGGTTTTAGGGCACTTGATAGCATTCTCTTATTATAAATAGAGATCAAAAGTTCGTAAGCTTGTGAGATTTATAACATTGATGAGGGTGAAGGAGTCTAAGCCTTAGGTAGCGTTTGGTGCAAGTTTTAAAAAAGTATTCCCGGGGATGTTGGCAAGGAAATGAAAGTTTCCCATGTTTGGTACAAGTTTTAAAAATTTATTCCCAGACATAAAAGATTTCCGGGAATAAAATTAGTGAATAATAGTTATAAACTTGAGAAAACTCTATTCTCATGTGTGAATGTGGGAAAGAAACATTCCTGAGAATGTGATTCATTCCCAAGAATATAATAATTTGCCTTGGAATAAAACATTCCAGTAACCAAAAGCCTCTTTATGGTAGGGCTGTGAATAGACAAAACCATGGTTGTCAAAACCGGACTGGCCAGTATGACTAGTTGGGTCGAGAACCGGTCTTATTCCGGTCCTGAACATCCTATGAACCCTTTCATCGTACCGGGAGAAAACCAAAGAAACGAGCCCTAATCCAGTGAAACCGGTCCTGAATCGGTGAAACCGGTGAAAACCGGCCGGTCCCTCAGTCGATTTGAGAAATTCCACTTTAAAAAAAAAACAAAACAAAACAAAACGCCCAACTTGCGACCTCGCCTTCTCTGACGTGAGATGGGGTGACGACCATGAAAGTAGAAAGAAGAAAGAAGAAGTAGAAGTAATAGGTGCAGCAATAGATGGAACCCATTGTTTGTTGTTGTGGAGATTTCTATGTGGGAACGTTGAGAAAAAGAAAGGGGACTAGTGCGACTGCTGAAGTGATGAATAAGAAGAACTGGGGTTTGTTTTGTTTGAGTAGAAACGGGTTTGGGCTCAGCTTATCCAACCTAGTGTTTTTTGTTTGTTTCTAATGCATAATGGGCCTAACCAGCCCAAGTTCATGTTTCTTTTTTATTCTTTTATGATAGTTGGACCACTAAAAAGCATAAAAGGTAGCTTTGGGCTAGTGGACACTTGAAATTTGTTTTTTTTTACACTCTTGAGAATAAATACAAGAATTATTCTTATAAATATATTAACATAAAATATAAATAATGTTTTATATATTTAAACAAATATATGATAATTTAAAATGTATGTTAATATTGCTTAATATTTTATATTTAAAAAATTATAATTATTATTTAATTATTACCTGTTCAACCTCGGTTCAACCACGATTAGCCCATTGAACCTCGAACCAGTGCCTTCATTGATTCAATAACCAGTCCGATTTTATAAACATTGGGCAAAACACACAAATGTTTCTCTGAAGGGACGAAAATGAGTCATAGGGCATCCTTGATATCATGGAGAACTGATAATGGTGATAATATGTCATGTAACTCCATGCATTGGAATGTTTATAGGGAAACTTATAGGATAAAGGCATTAAATGTTGAAATTGACCTTTGTGGTCATCAGGTAAGGAGCCATCAATTTTGTTGGCTAAGCTTAGGTAGCTATCTATGGTTAAATAAAAAGGGGTCAAAAGTATAAATACAAAAGTTATTTATGGTGTGACTTATCGATTACACCTTTCTGTATCTTTCGATGTCTCCTTATCGATGCCTAAAATGCCTAAGGAGAATCTCCACTTAAAGCCTACAAAGCTACTCCTCCCTCAGAGCTCTCTATCCACGACGTCCTTAGAGGGCCAAAGCGTCATCCTTTCACAATGGGTCTTATGCTGAGGGCGACCCTAAAGTGTTAATAAATATAAATTGGTCTAGGAATATCTAGTGTCTCATAATGGTTAAGACTACTTATAGCCTTTCTAATTTTATGAAAAAGGAGTCCAAAACAACATTCAAGTTTTTTTGAAAATATGTAGCTTTGGTCTCCAGTGTTATGGATATTTGTTAAGTGGTGAGTTTGTAAAGACAAGTCCATTCATCCATGTCATATGTCGTGATGTATGCCACATGGCATGGTTGGGTCCACGTAAGATGCTAATTTAGCATGGGACCTACTTTCACCCTCAAATGTGCCATGTGATAATCACACAACCCTTTTTTCATTTCCCTTCATCGCGTTCCACCACAAACAAAGACCCAAAGGTCACTCCCACTTTTACGATTGGAAGTGATCTTGGGTTCATGTAAAACAAAAGTGTGGTGGAAGGCTACATTTTTTGACATGATTTATGTAATTTGAATGTTCAATTTGTGTGGGGACTAAAAAATATTTGGATTGTCACTGGATTCAACCGTAAGGGGAAATCACTTCGTATTTTGTCTTGCTCTTTAGAACTTTTTAATTACTTTATATCATCCTCTTTGCATACGTAGGTTGGTTTTCACTATTGTATTTCTCTATATGATGTCATTTGTAAATATTTCCACACTCATTTATAAAGGAGGAGAAGTGTGTAATTCATAACAATGACATAGATAAATGGCCTTACTTTGAGACTTGAGGCCCAATTAGAGATTTAAGGTATGTCAACATTGTGAAATTATGGTAGGTTTCACCTAGAGAAAACTTCAAGGATGGGTTAAAAGAGATTATTTTGGTTAGCAATGCATTAGAGTTGGCTAATTATGCCATAAAGAATAAGAGTGGGTCACATATTTATGTTGTACACACAATTATTATAGAGCTATTTGTTATTGAGGGATTTGTGTTTGAGGGTGAGGCCCAAGTTTAGAGTGAAATCTCACACGGTCAAGGTCATACTGATGATGATGATGATAGTGGTGGTGGTTCTATGAAGGAAATCCATTTGGATGATAATGAAGAAGAAAGGAATTTAGGAGTAGATGATATGTCTAATATAGTTGATGATAGAAGGCCTAACAAAGGAGAGAAGTTGTTTGGATGAGGGACTTGGAATGTAGATCTTAGGTTGAAGTTTTCAAAAGAAAATTGGTGGTTGTAAACATAGGGCTTGGCACTACAACAAAAGTTAGTTTTAGTGACATTTAAAAAAAAAATGTTGCTAAATTATTAGAAAATGTTACATATAAATTAACATTAGTAACATTTATCAAGTGTCGCACAGAGTCCATGTAGCAAAAAGTCTTTATCAACGTTTTTTATACCTATAGTAACATTTAATAAATGTTACAGTATGTTCTTTTTGTAACATTTATTTAGCATATAGCAACATTTTTGTTAAATGTAGCTAAATGTTAAAAAGTGTCGCTAATGTATTTTTGGTGACATTTTAAAATGTTGTTTACTTTAAAAATGTTGCAGAAATGTATCATTGACAACATTTTTTAAAATGCAACCAATTGTCCAAAAAAAATAGTCACAAAAGATAATTTAAACATTTTTAAATATCATCTCATTTAAAAATGTCATCGATAATCACAAGAAATAACCTAAAAACTAGTTTTTTATAAGCAAATCAAATGAAAGTCAATTATCTCATTAAAAGTAAAATCAAGTTTTACAATAATGTCAATATTACAAAGAAATTCCAAATTTGTCTAAAAAATTTGAAACCAATTGCAGCTCAAAATGCTCCATGTCAAAAGCTGGAAAACAAAGGGCCTGGAGGAAGACCTGCACAACAAAAAATTAGCAAAACTCAAAAAATTGCAAAATGTACCGAATTTTTGCAAGTCGGAGTTAAGTCGTGTGAAAAATATAATCCAGCAAAACATAATGCTAAACAAAAATTGAAGAGGGAGGGCAGAAATTTTTAATCCACAAACACAAGTAATTATTGCTTCCATATGCACAACTTCATAGACAAACAAGACAATTGCAACAAGAAACTATAACAAAAATAGGACAGTTGTATGTCAATTAGTCTAACCTCATTGCATAATAAGTTCAGCACAAGTTGAGCTTGTGTAATTGCTCTTATCATCAAACCTTGAACCTATAATGTTTATTTTATTCATTAATATGCAAAGATAACTATCGTGCATATGTATATGCTTGTCTTACCTTGGCCACGAGAATTAACCAAAGTCGCGTGGCTATTTCTTTCTGCAGATAGCAAACAAAAGTGATGAGAAAAAAAGCTAACAAGTTACTTTTCCTAAAATGATCAAGTGATGGCATATAAGAATCCTCATAGTCCTAAACACCTAGGACATTTATAATTAGTAATATAAACATATGGTGGCTGATTGGTTTCCTTTTTCTCATTGCACATAAACCTGAAGTATATATGGTAATCAAATTTAATAGAATCATATGGAAAGATAAAGCCAAGTTTATTTTATAGTATCATATACCCAGCAGAAACAATTTTACTTAACAATTGTTTGATCATAAAGAATAGGCAAGAGATTAGGAAGAAGCCCCTTGAAGAGTTCGCTTATTATGTGCAAATGTGCCTAGAGCCAAGATAGCATCTCGCCTAACATGTTGTATGCTCATAATAACAATCAACAACAACAACAAAGTTAGACGAAATAAGTATCTGTAAATAAGTAAAAAAAAATGCACAAACAACAGAATGAAAATTTCCTCACACAAGTTATAGGATCAACCTGATAATCGGTATATGTGATTGGGGTATGAAGTATGAAGATGAAGCACATGAAGTATGAAGTATTATTGGACCATATTTTCTAGAGAATATTGTAATTTGGTTATTGCCTACTCAATTTTGGGACTCAAGAAACCACCATATTCATCTTCAAGAGCTTGAGGGAGATCACTGTGAAAAAGAGTTACAAAGGGCTGCTGTCCTGTAAGGAATAAGGTACATCTAATTTAGTTTTGTTCGATTTGGGGTATCATGAGAGGAGGGGGTGTTGACCATTTGATATTAGTTCATTTATGAGATTCTTTTAATATGAGATGCCTTCTCGGTTAACTCCTACCTTCAAGTTTCCACCTAAAAATCAATTTAGTTTGACTTTAGTTGAATCATGGACACACCAATATATCTATGTACAATTCAATATAAAGTAATGATTCAAATTTTACTATATCTAAAGAGTAAATAACTATTTATCAAACAAGTAAAACAACAAATCTTAGGATAATTAAAGGATGAATAAGAGTTCTTCACTAGGTAGTATTCTAGACCAAGAGATAGAAAACGGAAAACTTGTAGGCATTAAGTTCAATATCCTTCATCGTGGCCACATCCTCCTGATTTTTTTTATTGCGTGAAAAATATCATCAATTAAGATGAAATCAAATTTCAACAACTAAGGAAATCCAAATATCTAAAATTCTAAATTCAAATTAAGAGAACAAAAGTACCTTGTAGCGGGTAGCGGTGGTATGAATCAATGGCAACATCTCCACTACTGTAGTCTACTATTCTATTTGAAGAACCAACATAACATCTCAACAATTTGAGTTTACTTCATTAAAACTTTAAGCACGGTTGCATAGACCAACTCTTCAAATTTCAAAATGTGAGAGGATGGAGAAACTCACTATTATATAGCATTTGGTCAAGCAAATTGAAGAAATGGGAATTCATTGAAGTACATCTTATTCAATGCTAACCTAATAGATATATTTTGCATTATCCTAGTTATTTTATTTACTTATATACTTTACCTATTCAAATTTGTTATGATTTAAAAGTAGTAAGTAGTAACAAAGCATATCCTGTAGAGAAGAAAGGATTAAATCCCATGCAATAAACACTAAACTTCATAAATGATTATAGTGAAAAACAAGGGTAACATCCCTGGCTGCTTTATGGATTGATGACTGTCCTCACAAACCAACACGGGTCTTTTCAGCATGCTTTGTCCTCACTCACACGCTTCCTGGGAAAACTTCCCAGGAGGTCACCCATCCCAAAATTGCTCCAAAGTCAAGCACGCTTAACTGTGGAGTTCTTAAGTAATGGGCTCCCAAAAAGAAGATGCATCTTATTGGTATAGGTAGTACAAATCAATTCATATAAGCCTTCCTCAACTGTATAGTCCCATACCTACACAGTCTCAGGATCCCTCTCATTCTGGTGTGTAATCAGTTCATCCATTTGTTCCTCCACCTAGAAGCCTGCCAGGAGCCACTCCTTGTCTGTGCCTTCTTGTACCGGCGACCACTCCCCGTCCTCGTCAGCCCCGGGCGTCACAGAAAGGATCATGATAGATTCCTATTTAAAACAAAAAAAAACCAAAAACTATTCAGATAAAAGGATACCGAAAAAAAGATAAGAGAAAAAGAGAAGAGATGCATACTTGCGTGGCTATGAATGAAGGTGTCCCATATACTTGATCCCCTTCCACCTTCATGTGCTACACCTTCATACTCCATACGTCACATAGAGAATAAAAACATATCCGTTGCAAATTTCTAACAACTTCTACTCAAATCCATATGAGTATATGACCATATCTAGTTCAGGCTGCCTACAAAGTCTAAACACAAGAGAGAGAAAAAAAAACATTAAGTATATATTAGAAAATTCATAAGTCGAATTGCTCACTTTCTCAACTAAGTCACAAAAAATAATAGTGCACCAATAAATCATAAATGCTTATCCAATAACAATCTATTAAACCCCATTTTAAAATCAAAATAGAAAATTAAGCAAAAAAAAAAAAAAAACTCCACTTATCATACGATGAAAATTTTCTCCATAACCATATATCTGATGCTTCTTAGGAAAAACAGAATAACATTATTGAGATAACATAAAATGGTCAAAATCCAAAACTGACCGAAAACTAAAGGAGTGACGACCAGCGAAATCAGCTACAATACAATTTGAATATAAAAGAGTGAACGACAAAAAGAATGTGTGTCCCTCCAAATTGACAAATCAGCAAATAAAACTCAGAAAGCAAATAACATACTTAAACTTGACATTCAATCAAACACTATATATGCAATCGATTAAGCATTGAGAAATTCTAATATTGAATTGCAAAGGACAGTCAACAATACAGATAGAACAACAAGCTGAAAGGAAAGGAAACTTTCACTTGGATTGGGGAGAAAACTTAGATCGAAACAACGTTGAAAACAGATCACGGAGAAAACTTGTATCGAAGCTGAGATTGAGAAAAAAAAAATTGATGAACTCGTGATTCCGAATTGAATAGTGAATGGAGCTAAGATTGGGATTGTTGATTTACCTAAGCTGAAAATCGATTTAGAATCCAAAATATTGAAGCTCGATTCCATGAACAGTTGAATAAGCAAAGAGGGTTGACTCGATTCTTCTGAAGAGCTAAAGAAGGAAGCTCAATTCATTTGAAGAGCTGATGAATGGCGCTAAAGAATGGAGTTGAAGAGAGAGACGGAGAGAGAGAGAGAGAGAGAGAGAGAGAGTTTACGTTTTTATGTTTTTAGCTTTTTACGTCTCTAATGGTTTGAATGGAGCTTAGTGCTTTTGTGAGATAAAATTATCTTTAGTAATGTTTTATATAATAAATGTTACCAAATATATTAGTTTATAAGAATTTGTAACATTTTAATAAATGTTATGGAAAAAATGTTGCTAAAGGCTCCTTATATAGTAGTGTGGGTGTCCCCAAAAAAACTAAATTTGATAACCAAATGGAGAAAAGAAGTGGGTGAGAGTATTGAAGATAATGTTGAAGGCACTTATAGAAATAGTATATGTGGGGGTTCTAGAAATGATGAAAACAATGATGAGAAGTATAATCTTAATGAGGATATTGTAAAGCTTGAGGATGAGATACACCGCAAACATTGATGGTATGCATGAAATGGAGGCCAAGCACACAAGTGAAGACTTGAGCACTAGGGATAATAAATCTAGCTCCGACGTGGAAGGGAAACTTAAGTATCCTATGTAAAAAAATGAGCTCAAGTGTTAGAAAATTCAATTTAAACTAGGCATGGAGTTTTCCTCATTGGCCCGATTCATAGAAGCTATATTTGAACATTCATTGTTGAATGAAAGAAAAATAAAGTTTGAGGAGAATGATGCTATTAAATGCAAAATTAGACAAGGGGAAGTATGATTTTTCATGCATTTGTCAGGTAGGAAGAAGTCATACTTAAAAATTCAAAATTTTGTGGCAAAAAATAATCATGGTAGGGTGTTCAATAACAAAAGTGGAAACTCCAAGTGGGTAGTCAGGGTCTAAAATAAGGACTGGATATTCTGGTGCATCGCATGAAGGGCATTGTGGTAGAGGGAGAAGTATGCAAGATATATACTTTGTTATGAAGTTACAACGTTGGGCCGAGAATGGAAGAAGTTAGAAATAGATGCAAGATATAACTGGATAGGCTTGAAGGGTCATCGCATATCCTAGATTTGGTAACTTCAACATTGCTTTGAACGAAGCAAGAAGGAATTTATGTTACACATAGACCACCCTAGATTCCTTTACATGACTCCTAGTATGCCCAACAACCGAGTTTTTAATCACCTTATAACGGATGATGTTTGATGGCATCAAAACATACAACTCCTCATGTAGGAATCGTAGTGATTTCACGTCAAAGAACTATATACATCATTGCCACTTTGAGAGCCACTTGACACTCGCATAACGTTTCATGTAACGTTCTCATGGTGGGTTAAACCAATACATTATTAATCTAATATATACCTATGTGAAGACTTGATATCACATATCTATGACCCGTGAAATGTGGCTATCAGTCCATGTACATACTAGTCTCACTGCATTATTGTCATCCATTTTTTTTAATATATAAACTAGGCATGCAAAAGCATCACTGTAGGAAAAGAAATCCCAACTAGGTTGGACATTATTGTCGTTCTTGTTAACAATAATACTTGACAAAAAATATTTAAGAATTGTGTTCTATCATCCAATACGATCTCATAATCAAGTCTTCTACTTAACGTCTTATGGCATCAAACATACTATTCTAAGGACTTTATTATGTACGTAAGAATCAATACAATAAATGAAATGTCTCACATATTAAATAAATACAGTGATACAATGTAAGCAAGTTCGGTCAAAATACATTGGCCTCTAGGATATATACCAACATATTAATGTGTATAGTTTTGTAATTTTGATTAGGTTATAAATGTTTGGATATATTTAGCTACTGGGAAAACTAGATTTTAGCCGTTATGTTGCCGGATTTTCAATAAAAATGTGAACTTTGCAAGTTTTCCACAAAATGGTATTTAGATAGTAAATAAGTAGTTTGAAAGTGTGCTTTCGGCCTCTAGAAAGGTCCTTTAGTCATGCTACAGTTAATATATGAAAAGCTTTGTTTCACGTGTAATTTATATATTTTTAAATAGTAAAAATTTGTGATTAAATCGACATAATTTGATTGAAGTTATACTTATAGGTATATGAGATGGCTTTGAAAGAGGTTATGTCACTCACTCAACGTTTCAGACACTTGGAACTAAGAAGTATAGTGCCTTTATATATTGTTCTATGAAATATAAAATCATAGGAGAGAACGTATTGGAAAATTGTTACATACTATCTAGTAGTGATTATATTGGAAATGATTGTAATTACACATTTATATATTTTGATGAATGACAAACACTAATAAAAGGCGAAAGAATTTTTCTTATAGAATGCAGGTACGTGCGAACAAATTCAAATTATTATGATGTACCAGAAATTCAAGTATCAAGACTACAAGATCAAATGGGTAAATTATTAAGTCTTAGATACTTTGTAAGAGATTGATTTAACTAGGTACTAATTTGGCTCAAGGCTTTTTAACGATGAAAATGAAAATATTTTCAAAACTGGTCTTAAAGTATTTTCAAAATAAATCTCAAAGTTTTTAATCATGAATAGCAAAATATTTTGTCTACACTAATATTAAAATGGTTTTTCAAAATAAATCTCTAAGTTTCAAAGATATTCTTCCTTAATTTTAAATTTAATCTATTTTCATAATATTAATATACTTGAAAATATAATTGATCAAATTAATCAAATGTTTTAATTAAAAGAATTTCTTTGGTTGAATCAATTGGTTCTCTTCATGCTAAATTGATTTGAATTTTTAATTGATTATATTTTCTATACAAATCAATTGCCAATCTATTATTCAATTGTGTTTCAAATTCATTTAAACAAATTGATTGACCGTGAGTTGCCACAATGCTTTGTCAATGTAATTGATTCTCACTTACACTATATCAATTCCCGTAAAGCAACGTTGCAGTTTTTCAAAGAAACGGATTTTATAATAATGCCAATTGTCCAATGATAAAAACGTGATCAATATGAGATTGCCCAAAAACGTTCAAATTTGCACTTAATATTTACATTGGAATCTTTGGTATTTATTGAGGCCCTCAACGTTAACATTATCTGCCAGAATCAAAATTAACTAATTTTAATAGCAAAATCATTTGAATTAATTGTCCAACCTCTCTCATGTTGCAACGTTCAATCTGGTTTTAAAATGACTTTATAAAGTGAATGGCTTGACACTGATAGACAGAAGAGAATACACGAGAAAGACAGAGAGAGCAATAACTTGAACACTATTTTCATTCTCTGGTTAAAAGAGCTTTTGAACAAAAATTCTAAAATCACTTTGAGCCATCACTAGTACCTTCTTGATCAATTTTATAGGACTTCAATTTGTATTATCTGCACTAGTTAGAGTGCTTCGAATTCCTCTTCTACTCCTTGTGTTAAACCAGTAATAGGGTGAGGTATCCCTGTGTTGAGGGTGAGGCATCCCTCTGATTAGAAGGTGAGGTATCCTTCTCTTGTAAAGGGTGGTGCATTCCTTTGCTGTGTGACTTTAGGCTCAGAAGCGCGGGTGAGGTATCCCGGAGGCGCGAGGGAGAGTGCTAGAGTTTGAGGCTCTTACACGTGGTGGGTGAGGTATCCCAAGAGACGTGGTTAGAGTGCTTTGTTTTGTACAAAGGTTGCAAGCACCAGTTCATAAGCTTGTTTATTAGTGGAAGAAAATCCCACAAGTGGAGTGGGGACTGGACGTAGGTCACTGGTGGTGGGTGGCTGAACCAGGATAAAATCAGCGTGCAAGTATTCTCTTCCCTTACTTTTAAAATATTTATTTTTATATATTTGTTTACGTGATTTATGTGTTAAAGAAATTTATTTATTTTTAAGATTAAAAAGAAATTTTTGGACTCAATTCACCCCTCCCCTCTTGAGTCGAAGCCACCTATTCCAACAAGTGGCATCAGAGCTAGACTCTTGCATAAAGAGCTTAGCAGCTTCAAGAGAAATGGCTTCGAATGACTTCCTGCCTGAAGGAGCCTCCCTTGGTAGACCCCCTGCCTTTAATGGTGAAGAATATGCTTATTGGAAAGAACGTATGATTATTTTTATTCAAGCACAAGATTTAGATATTTGGGATGCCATTGAAAATGGACCTTTTATTCCTATGAAAGAAGTAAATGGTAAATCTGTTGTTAAGCCTAGAGATGAACAAGCTAAAGATGAGAAAAAGAAAGTCCAATTTAGTTTAAGTGCTAAAAATATATTAACATCTGCTTTGAGTAGGGGAGAATTTTTCAGGGTCTCAAATTGCAAGACGGCCAAAGAAATGTGGGATACGCTTCAAGTCACTCATGAAGGAACGAGTGAAGTCAAGCGCGCAAGGACAAACACTCTGATAAGAGAATACGAGTTGTTCATGATGAAGCAAGGAGAATCCATTCAAGACATGCAGAAACGCTTCACTCACATTGTGAACCAGCTTGCTGGTCTGGGTAAGAATATTGATAATGAAGATTTAATTAATAAAGTTCTACGTTGTTTGAGCAGGGAATGGCAGCCGAAGGTGACGGCAATTGCTGAATCCAAAGACCTCACCACAATGAACTTGGCGACACTATTTGGCAAATTACAAGAGCATGAATTAGAACTAAGTCGCTTGTCAGAACATGAAGAAAAGGACAAGAAAAATAAAAGCCTAGCATTGAAGGCATCCTCTTCAAAAATTGAGGAAGAAAGCGAAGAAGATGATGATGTTGATGAAGAGGAAAATTCAGAGGAAGAAATGGAAATCATGATTAAAAAATTCAAAAAATTCATGAAGAAGAAAGGATACCAAAGAAAGAGCACATCATCCACACCTACATGTTATGAGTGCGGGAAACAAGGTCACATCAAATATGAGTGCCCCAAACGCCAGAAGAAGGAAAGAAAGCCTGGGAGAGCATATATCGCTTGGGATGAAAGTGACAAGGACTCCTCGGATGATTCAAAAAGTGAGAAAGCTAACTTGTGTCTCATGGCGGGTCATGAAAGTGATGATGAGGTAAGCTCTAATTCATCCTCTGATTGCTCATACGATGCCTTGCATGATGCTTTTCTTGAATTGCATAATGACTCTATGAGGTTGGCTAAGGCATTAGAAAAATCTAAGAAAATGGTTAAATTTTTGCAAAATCAAGTAATTGACTTAACCAAAGAAAGCCCAGAGCTAAAGCAAGAAAATTATAGAATTGAGCATATTGAAGCAAGTCTTGCATGCAAGAAATGTCACGAGCATAAAAAACAAATTAATGATTTAGAAAATACCCTTGCAAAATTTACCAATGGTAGAGATAATTTAAATATTCTTTTGGGTAATCAAAAGGGTGTATATGACAAGGCTGGCTTAGGATATAAACCTAAGGATCATGAAAAATTATTTTTGAAGAAAACTTTTATGATTGCTCATACATCAGTTAGTCCTTTTGTTAAATGTCATTATTGTGCTAGAAAAGGGCATACTGCAACTACTTGCAACATGAGAAAGGCCATTGATAAGAAAGTGTGGGTTCCTAAGGGAACATTTGTTGCAACTAACACTAAAGGACCCAATAAAATTTGGGTACCAAAAAAACCGTATATAAATTATGTGATTGCAGGTGTGCCTGAAAAATATAACTGGACAAGAATATGTGACAGGCACCAGAATGAATGAGCAAGAACAACCGCATGAGTAGGATTGCTGCTATGGTATTACACTTTTGATTATAATGGAATTACTCTTCATTTTCTATAAAATTGAATGCTCTCTATATTGAATAATTTGATCTATCTTGCATCAATATGTCCCCGTGAATATAAATGCTCACAATTGTGTTGGCATATTATTTCGGTTACTGTTTTGATGTTTTATCTTCATGATTATTTGCTTGTGTATTGGATTATTTTGATGAATGAATGAAAGTTATCCTTCTATCTTTTGTACCCCTCTCCATGCACCTTCTTTTTTATCATGCCAAATTTGGAAAAGAAATTAGTATGAAATAAAAAAAAAAAAGGAATAAATTACAACACTTGATGGGAGAATAAAAAGGGGAAAATGTAAACATGCTATGTTTGAATGCATATTAGTTGTCTTGATTAAATATTGATGAAAATACAATGACAATATTTGTTGCCTTATTGAGATGGTATATAATTTGTTTCTCTATGCTATATAATTTTTGGCTCAAAAAATAAATAAATTATTATTCATTGTTACTGAATCCTATTGAGATTATATTTTGATGCATGCAATTTAATCTTTTTGATCATGTCAAAAGGGGGAGAAGAAATGATAATTTACAATTGCATAAAATTCAATCATTAAGGGGGAGCATGCCTAAATAAATTTGCATTGCCTTATAATTTGAATTTATGCCTTCTGATTTCATTGATGCAATTTTTGAGTAATGTGTTTTAGAAAGGGGGAGATCTATCCCACGCTATAGCTGCAATATATCTCTGACACTACATTACTCAGGTAAGAAGGCAAGGTTTGTCATAATCAAAAAGGGGGAGAATGTAATTACACATTTATATATTTTGATGAATGACAAACACTAATAAAAGGCGAAAGAATTTTTCTTATAGAATGCAGGTACGTGCGAACAAATTCAAATTATTATGATGTACCAGAAATTCAAGTATCAAGACTACAAGATCAAATGGGTAAATTATTAAGTCTTAGATACTTTGTAAGAGATTGATTTAACTAGGTACTAATTTGGCTCAAGGCTTTTTAACGATGAAAATGAAAATATTTTCAAAACTGGTCTTAAAGTATTTTCAAAATAAATCTCAAAGTTTTTAATCATGAATAGCAAAATATTTTGTCTACACTAATATTAAAATGGTTTTTCAAAATAAATCTCTAAGTTTCAAAGATATTCTTCCTTAATTTTAAATTTAATCTATTTTCATAATATTAATATACTTGAAAATATAATTGATCAAATTAATCAAATGTTTTAATTAAAAGAATTTCTTTGGTTGAATCAATTGGTTCTCTTCATGCTAAATTGATTTGAATTTTTAATTGATTATATTTTCTATACAAATCAATTGCCAATCTATTATTCAATTGTGTTTCAAATTCATTTAAAACAAATTGATTGACCGTGAGTTGCCACAATGCTTTGTCAATGTAATTGATTCTCACTTACACTATATCAATTCCCGTAAAGCAACGTTGCAGTTTTTCAAAGAAACGGATTTTATAATAATGCCAATTGTCCAATGATAAAAACGTGATCAATATGAGATTGCCCAAAAACGTTCAAATTTGCACTTAATATTTACATTGGAATCTTTGGTATTTATTGAGGCCCTCAACGTTAACATTATCTGCCAGAATCAAAATTAACTAATTTTAATAGCAAAATCATTTGAATTAATTGTCCAACCTCTCTCATGTTGCAACGTTCAATCTGGTTTTAAAATGACTTTATAAAAGTGAATGGCTTGACACTGATAGACAGAAGAGAATACACGAGAAAGACAGAGAGAGCAATAACTTGAACACTATTTTCATTCTCTGGTTAAAAGAGCTTTTGAACAAAAATTCTAAAATCACTTTGAGCCATCACTAGTACCTTCTTGATCAATTTTATAGGACTTCAATTTGTATTATCTGCACTAGTTAGAGTGCTTCGAATTCCTCTTCTACTCCTTGTGTTAAACCAGTAATAGGGTGAGGTATCCCTGTGTTGAGGGTGAGGCATCCCTCTGATTAGAAGGTGAGGTATCCTTCTCTTGTAAAGGGTGGTGCATTCCTTTGCTGTGTGACTTTAGGCTCAGAAGCGCGGGTGAGGTATCCCGGAGGCGCGAGGGAGAGTGCTAGAGTTTGAGGCTCTTACACGTGGTGGGTGAGGTATCCCAAGAGACGTGGTTAGAGTGCTTTGTTTTGTACAAAGGTTGCAAGCACCAGTTCATAAGCTTGTTTATTAGTGGAAGAAAATCCCACAAGTGGAGTGGGGACTGGACGTAGGTCACTGGTGGTGGGTGGCTGAACCAGGATAAAATCAGCGTGCAAGTATTCTCTTCCCTTACTTTTAAAATATTTATTTTTATATATTTGTTTACGTGATTTATGTGTTAAAGAAATTTATTTATTTTTAAGATTAAAAAGAAATTTTTGGACTCAATTCACCCCTCCCCTCTTGAGTCGAAGCCACCTATTCCAACAAGTGGCATCAGAGCTAGACTCTTGCATAAAGAGCTTAGCAGCTTCAAGAGAAATGGCTTCGAATGACTTCCTGCCTGAAGGAGCCTCCCTTGGTAGACCCCCTGCCTTTAATGGTGAAGAATATGCTTATTGGAAAGAACGTATGATTATTTTTATTCAAGCACAAGATTTAGATATTTGGGATGCCATTGAAAATGGACCTTTTATTCCTATGAAAGAAGTAAATGGTAAATCTGTTGTTAAGCCTAGAGATGAACAAGCTAAAGATGAGAAAAAGAAAGTCCAATTTAGTTTAAGTGCTAAAAATATATTAACATCTGCTTTGAGTAGGGGAGAATTTTTCAGGGTCTCAAATTGCAAGACGGCCAAAGAAATGTGGGATACGCTTCAAGTCACTCATGAAGGAACGAGTGAAGTCAAGCGCGCAAGGACAAACACTCTGATAAGAGAATACGAGTTGTTCATGATGAAGCAAGGAGAATCCATTCAAGACATGCAGAAACGCTTCACTCACATTGTGAACCAGCTTGCTGGTCTGGGTAAGAATATTGATAATGAAGATTTAATTAATAAAGTTCTACGTTGTTTGAGCAGGGAATGGCAGCCGAAGGTGACGGCAATTGCTGAATCCAAAGACCTCACCACAATGAACTTGGCGACACTATTTGGCAAATTACAAGAGCATGAATTAGAACTAAGTCGCTTGTCAGAACATGAAGAAAAGGACAAGAAAAATAAAAGCCTAGCATTGAAGGCATCCTCTTCAAAAATTGAGGAAGAAAGCGAAGAAGATGATGATGTTGATGAAGAGGAAAATTCAGAGGAAGAAATGGAAATCATGATTAAAAAATTCAAAAAATTCATGAAGAAGAAAGGATACCAAAGAAAGAGCACATCATCCACACCTACATGTTATGAGTGCGGGAAACAAGGTCACATCAAATATGAGTGCCCCAAACGCCAGAAGAAGGAAAGAAAGCCTGGGAGAGCATATATCGCTTGGGATGAAAGTGACAAGGACTCCTCGGATGATTCAAAAAGTGAGAAAGCTAACTTGTGTCTCATGGCGGGTCATGAAAGTGATGATGAGGTAAGCTCTAATTCATCCTCTGATTGCTCATACGATGCCTTGCATGATGCTTTTCTTGAATTGCATAATGACTCTATGAGGTTGGCTAAGGCATTAGAAAAATCTAAGAAAATGGTTAAATTTTTGCAAAATCAAGTAATTGACTTAACCAAAGAAAGCCCAGAGCTAAAGCAAGAAAATTATAGAATTGAGCATATTGAAGCAAGTCTTGCATGCAAGAAATGTCACGAGCATAAAAAACAAATTAATGATTTAGAAAATACCCTTGCAAAATTTACCAATGGTAGAGATAATTTAAATATTCTTTTGGGTAATCAAAAGGGTGTATATGACAAGGCTGGCTTAGGATATAAACCTAAGGATCATGAAAAATTATTTTTGAAGAAAACTTTTATGATTGCTCATACATCAGTTAGTCCTTTTGTTAAATGTCATTATTGTGCTAGAAAAGGGCATACTGCAACTACTTGCAACATGAGAAAGGCCATTGATAAGAAAGTGTGGGTTCCTAAGGGAACATTTGTTGCAACTAACACTAAAGGACCCAATAAAATTTGGGTACCAAAAAACCGTATATAAATTATGTGATTGCAGGTGTGCCTGAAAAATATAACTGGACAAGAATATGTGACAGGCACCAGAATGAATGAGCAAGAACAAACCGCATGAGTAGGATTGCTGCTATGGTATTACACTTTTGATTATAATGGAATTACTCTTCATTTTCTATAAAATTGAATGCTCTCTATATTGAATAATTTGATCTATCTTGCATCAATATGTCCCCGTGAATATAAATGCTCACAATTGTGTTGGCATATTATTTCGGTTACTGTTTTGATGTTTTATCTTCATGATTATTTGCTTGTGTATTGGATTATTTTGATGAATGAATGAAAGTTATCCTTCTATCTTTTGTACCCCTCTCCATGCACCTTCTTTTTTATCATGCCAAATTTGGAAAAGAAATTAGTATGAAATAAAAAAAAAAAAGGAATAAATTACAACACTTGATGGGAGAATAAAAAGGGGAAAATGTAAACATGCTATGTTTGAATGCATATTAGTTGTCTTGATTAAATATTGATGAAAATACAATGACAATATTTGTTGCCTTATTGAGATGGTATATAATTTGTTTCTCTATGCTATATAATTTTTGGCTCAAAAAATAAATAAATTATTATTCATTGTTACTGAATCCTATTGAGATTATATTTTGATGCATGCAATTTAATCTTTTTGATCATGTCAAAAGGGGGAGAAGAAATGATAATTTACAATTGCATAAAATTCAATCATTAAGGGGGAGCATGCCTAAATAAATTTGCATTGCCTTATAATTTGAATTTATGCCTTCTGATTTCATTGATGCAATTTTTGAGTAATGTGTTTTAGAAAGGGGGAGATCTATCCCACGCTATAGCTGCAATATATCTCTGACACTACATTACTCAGGTAAGAAGGCAAGGTTTGTCATAATCAAAAAGGGGGAGAATGTAATTACACATTTATATATTTTGATGAATGACAAACACTAATAAAAGGCGAAAGAATTTTTCTTATAGAATGCAGGTACGTGCGAACAAATTCAAATTATTATGATGTACCAGAAATTCAAGTATCAAGACTACAAGATCAAATGGGTAAATTATTAAGTCTTAGATACTTTGTAAGAGATTGATTTAACTAGGTACTAATTTGGCTCAAGGCTTTTTAACGATGAAAATGAAAATATTTTCAAAACTGGTCTTAAAGTATTTTCAAAATAAATCTCAAAGTTTTTAATCATGAATAGCAAAATATTTTGTCTACACTAATATTAAAATGGTTTTTCAAAATAAATCTCTAAGTTTCAAAGATATTCTTCCTTAATTTTAAATTTAATCTATTTTCATAATATTAATATACTTGAAAATATAATTGATCAAATTAATCAAATGTTTTAATTAAAAGAATTTCTTTGGTTGAATCAATTGGTTCTCTTCATGCTAAATTGATTTGAATTTTTAATTGATTATATTTTCTATACAAATCAATTGCCAATCTATTATTCAATTGTGTTTCAAATTCATTTAAACAAATTGATTGACCGTGAGTTGCCACAATGCTTTGTCAATGTAATTGATTCTCACTTACACTATATCAATTCCCGTAAAGCAACGTTGCAGTTTTTCAAAGAAACGGATTTTATAATAATGCCAATTGTCCAATGATAAAAACGTGATCAATATGAGATTGCCCAAAAACGTTCAAATTTGCACTTAATATTTACATTGGAATCTTTGGTATTTATTGAGGCCCTCAACGTTAACATTATCTGCCAGAATCAAAATTAACTAATTTTAATAGCAAAATCATTTGAATTAATTGTCCAACCTCTCTCATGTTGCAACGTTCAATCTGGTTTTAAAATGACTTTATAAAGTGAATGGCTTGACACTGATAGACAGAAGAGAATACACGAGAAAGACAGAGAGAGCAATAACTTGAACACTATTTTCATTCTCTGGTTTAAAAGAGCTTTTGAACAAAAATTCTAAAATCACTTTGAGCCATCACTAGTACCTTCTTGATCAATTTTATAGGACTTCAATTTGTATTATCTGCACTAGTTAGAGTGCTTCGAATTCCTCTTCTACTCCTTGTGTTAAACCAGTAATAGGGTGAGGTATCCCTGTGTTGAGGGTGAGGCATCCCTCTGATTAGAAGGTGAGGTATCCTTCTCTTGTAAAGGGTGGTGCATTCCTTTGCTGTGTGACTTTAGGCTCAGAAGCGCGGGTGAGGTATCCCGGAGGCGCGAGGGAGAGTGCTAGAGTTTGAGGCTCTTACACGTGGTGGGTGAGGTATCCCAAGAGACGTGGTTAGAGTGCTTTGTTTTGTACAAAGGTTGCAAGCACCAGTTCATAAGCTTGTTTATTAGTGGAAGAAAATCCCACAAGTGGAGTGGGGACTGGACGTAGGTCACTGGTGGTGGGTGGCTGAACCAGGATAAAATCAGCGTGCAAGTATTCTCTTCCCTTACTTTTAAAATATTTATTTTTATATTTGTTTACGTGATTTATGTGTTAAAGAAATTTATTTATTTTTAAGATTAAAAAGAAATTTTTGGACTCAATTCACCCCTCCCCTCTTGAGTCGAAGCCACCTATTCCAACAAGTGGCATCAGAGCTAGACTCTTGCATAAAGAGCTTAGCAGCTTCAAGAGAAATGGCTTCGAATGACTTCCTGCCTGAAGGAGCCTCCCTTGGTAGACCCCCTGCCTTTAATGGTGAAGAATATGCTTATTGGAAAGAACGTATGATTATTTTTATTCAAGCACAAGATTTAGATATTTGGGATGCCATTGAAAATGGACCTTTTATTCCTATGAAAGAAGTAAATGGTAAATCTGTTGTTAAGCCTAGAGATGAACAAGCTAAAGATGAGAAAAAGAAAGTCCAATTTAGTTTAAGTGCTAAAAATATATTAACATCTGCTTTGAGTAGGGGAGAATTTTTCAGGGTCTCAAATTGCAAGACGGCCAAAGAAATGTGGGATACGCTTCAAGTCACTCATGAAGGAACGAGTGAAGTCAAGCGCGCAAGGACAAACACTCTGATAAGAGAATACGAGTTGTTCATGATGAAGCAAGGAGAATCCATTCAAGACATGCAGAAACGCTTCACTCACATTGTGAACCAGCTTGCTGGTCTGGGTAAGAATATTGATAATGAAGATTTAATTAATAAAGTTCTACGTTGTTTGAGCAGGGAATGGCAGCCGAAGGTGACGGCAATTGCTGAATCCAAAGACCTCACCACAATGAACTTGGCGACACTATTTGGCAAATTACAAGAGCATGAATTAGAACTAAGTCGCTTGTCAGAACATGAAGAAAAGGACAAGAAAAATAAAAGCCTAGCATTGAAGGCATCCTCTTCAAAAATTGAGGAAGAAAGCGAAGAAGATGATGATGTTGATGAAGAGGAAAATTCAGAGGAAGAAATGGAAATCATGATTAAAAAATTCAAAAAATTCATGAAGAAGAAAGGATACCAAAGAAAGAGCACATCATCCACACCTACATGTTATGAGTGCGGGAAACAAGGTCACATCAAATATGAGTGCCCCAAACGCCAGAAGAAGGAAAGAAAGCCTGGGAGAGCATATATCGCTTGGGATGAAAGTGACAAGGACTCCTCGGATGATTCAAAAAGTGAGAAAGCTAACTTGTGTCTCATGGCGGGTCATGAAAGTGATGATGAGGTAAGCTCTAATTCATCCTCTGATTGCTCATACGATGCCTTGCATGATGCTTTTCTTGAATTGCATAATGACTCTATGAGGTTGGCTAAGGCATTAGAAAAATCTAAGAAAATGGTTAAATTTTTGCAAAATCAAGTAATTGACTTAACCAAAGAAAGCCCAGAGCTAAAGCAAGAAAATTATAGAATTGAGCATATTGAAGCAAGTCTTGCATGCAAGAAATGTCACGAGCATAAAAAACAAATTAATGATTTAGAAAATACCCTTGCAAAATTTACCAATGGTAGAGATAATTTAAATATTCTTTTGGGTAATCAAAAGGGTGTATATGACAAGGCTGGCTTAGGATATAAACCTAAGGATCATGAAAAATTATTTTTGAAGAAAACTTTTATGATTGCTCATACATCAGTTAGTCCTTTTGTTAAATGTCATTATTGTGCTAGAAAAGGGCATACTGCAACTACTTGCAACATGAGAAAGGCCATTGATAAGAAAGTGTGGGTTCCTAAGGGAACATTTGTTGCAACTAACACTAAAGGACCCAATAAAATTTGGGTACCAAAAAACCGTATATAAATTATGTGATTGCAGGTGTGCCTGAAAAATATAACTGGACAAGAATATGTGACAGGCACCAGAATGAATGAGCAAGAACAACCGCATGAGTAGGATTGCTGCTATGGTATTACACTTTTGATTATAATGGAATTACTCTTCATTTTCTATAAAATTGAATGCTCTCTATATTGAATAATTTGATCTATCTTGCATCAATATGTCCCCGTGAATATAAATGCTCACAATTGTGTTGGCATATTATTTCGGTTACTGTTTTGATGTTTTATCTTCATGATTATTTGCTTGTGTATTGGATTATTTTGATGAATGAATGAAAGTTATCCTTCTATCTTTTGTACCCCTCTCCATGCACCTTCTTTTTTATCATGCCAAATTTGGAAAAGAAATTAGTATGAAATAAAAAAAAAAAGGAATAAATTACAACACTTGATGGGAGAATAAAAAGGGGAAAATGTAAACATGCTATGTTTGAATGCATATTAGTTGTCTTGATTAAATATTGATGAAAATACAATGACAATATTTGTTGCCTTATTGAGATGGTATATAATTTGTTTCTCTATGCTATATAATTTTTGGCTCAAAAAATAAATAAATTATTATTCATTGTTACTGAATCCTATTGAGATTATATTTTGATGCATGCAATTTAATCTTTTTGATCATGTCAAAAGGGGGAGAAGAAATGATAATTTACAATTGCATAAAAATTCAATCATTAAGGGGGAGCATGCCTAAATAAATTTGCATTGCCTTATAATTTGAATTTATGCCTTCTGATTTCATTGATGCAATTTTTGAGTAATGTGTTTTAGAAAGGGGGAGATCTATCCCACGCTATAGCTGCAATATATCTCTGACACTACATTACTCAGGTAAGAAGGCAAGGTTTGTCATAATCAAAAAGGGGGAGAATGTAATTACACATTTATATATTTTGATGAATGACAAACACTAATAAAAGGCGAAAGAATTTTTCTTATAGAATGCAGGTACGTGCGAACAAATTCAAATTATTATGATGTACCAGAAATTCAAGTATCAAGACTACAAGATCAAATGGGTAAATTATTAAGTCTTAGATACTTTGTAAGAGATTGATTTAACTAGGTACTAATTTGGCTCAAGGCTTTTTAACGATGAAAATGAAAATATTTTCAAAACTGGTCTTAAAGTATTTTCAAAATAAATCTCAAAGTTTTTAATCATGAATAGCAAAATATTTTGTCTACACTAATATTAAAATGGTTTTTTCAAAATAAATCTCTAAGTTTCAAAGATATTCTTCCTTAATTTTAAATTTAATCTATTTTCATAATATTAATATACTTGAAAATATAATTGATCAAATTAATCAAATGTTTTAATTAAAAGAATTTCTTTGGTTGAATCAATTGGTTCTCTTCATGCTAAATTGATTTGAATTTTTAATTGATTATATTTTCTATACAAATCAATTGCCAATCTATTATTCAATTGTGTTTCAAATTCATTTAAACAAATTGATTGACCGTGAGTTGCCACAATGCTTTGTCAATGTAATTGATTCTCACTTACACTATATCAATTCCCGTAAAGCAACGTTGCAGTTTTTCAAAGAAACGGATTTTATAATAATGCCAATTGTCCAATGATAAAAACGTGATCAATATGAGATTGCCCAAAAACGTTCAAATTTGCACTTAATATTTACATTGGAATCTTTGGTATTTATTGAGGCCCTCAACGTTAACATTATCTGCCAGAATCAAAATTAACTAATTTTAATAGCAAAATCATTTGAATTAATTGTCCAACCTCTCTCATGTTGCAACGTTCAATCTGGTTTTAAAATGACTTTATAAAGTGAATGGCTTGACACTGATAGACAGAAGAGAATACACGAGAAAGACAGAGAGAGCAATAACTTGAACACTATTTTCATTCTCTGGTTAAAAGAGCTTTTGCACAAAAATTCTAAAATCACTTTGAGCCATCACTAGTACCTTCTTGATCAATTTTATAGGACTTCAATTTGTATTATCTGCACTAGTTAGAGTGCTTCGAATTCCTCTTCTACTCCTTGTGTTAAACCAGTAATAGGGTGAGGTATCCCTGTGTTGAGGGTGAGGCATCCCTCTGATTAGAAGGTGAGGTATCCTTCTCTTGTAAAGGGTGGTGCATTCCTTTGCTGTGTGACTTTAGGCTCAGAAGCGCGGGTGAGGTATCCCGGAGGCGCGAGGGAGAGTGCTAGAGTTTGAGGCTCTTACACGTGGTGGGTGAGGTATCCCAAGAGACGTGGTTAGAGTGCTTTGTTTTGTACAAAGGTTGCAAGCACCAGTTCATAAGCTTGTTTATTAGTGGAAGAAAATCCCACAAGTGGAGTGGGGACTGGACGTAGGTCACTGGTGGTGGGTGGCTGAACCAGGATAAAATCAGCGTGCAAGTATTCTCTTCCCTTACTTTTAAAATATTTATTTTTATATATTTGTTTACGTGATTTATGTGTTAAAGAAATTTATTTATTTTTAAGATTAAAAAGAAATTTTTGGACTCAATTCACCCCTCCCCTCTTGAGTCGAAGCCACCTATTCCAACAATGATTATGCAGCGAGATGATGAAACATAATGCCGATTAGCGATTATATTGAAAATGATTACAAGGACGAGTCAACAATACATAACGCCCAGTAACAATTATATTGAAAATGATTACACACCAGGATAATAATAGGTAACGTTCGATAGTGATTATATTAAAGATGATTAAGGATTAAGAATGATCATAGGTATCGCAAAATAGTGATTATTTTAAGGAATAATTATGCACCAAGGATGACGATACGTGATGCCTAGTACCGAGTTTGTGACCCATATTGAGGACAACAACAGGTAACGCTCAATTATGGTGTCATAATGCCTCATTAGGGATGATGATACATAACATCTGATGATGGATCTTCTCGGTCTCTAAGTGGTTTTTTTTAAGGCAAAAATAAAAAATACATTAATGAAAGATTGAGTACAAGTTATACTCAACCAGCACACTCACAAAAGTAAAACCAAGACAAAGACTAAACTCAAACCATAAATCAGCAAACACAAATCACAGACATCTAGGGCCAAGCTAAAACAAAATCGAACATACACCTAGTAGCCAGTCAAGATAGAAAATAAAAAATAAAAAAATATCACAAAGCAAACTAGCAACAAAACACCCCATCTGAAACAAAACCGTGAAAACAAAGAGAGAAACAAGCAACCCAACAACAATATACAATCCCCTAATCATTCCAATAGAGGAAAGTATCCTTCCTATGTTACCACCTTCAAACAAACAGCTGGATTCAAAAACCAATTTGAAATTGGATAATTGAAGACCTGAACCTTTGCAGAAATCCAACTCCAAGCTTTCAGTTTTGCAGCTTCATTAACATCAGCTATTGTCACTGGATGAGACTAGAATACCATTTTATTGTGACTCAACCAAATAGACTACAACGTTGCGATTTGCGAACCAAATCACTTTCCAAACTTTTTGGACTCATTAAAACAACAAGGGAGGCCCTGAAACTGATCAAAACGACCCATGCTATCCCTATGTAAAGCTGTCCAGAACCCCAACCAATGCACAATTTGCTTCCACACCTTAGAAAAAAAAAGGACAAGGAAAAAACAAGATTTTCTATACTTTCTACAGCTGTATGACAACCTGGACACACCTCATCCTGCCAAAAAAATAAAAAATAAAAAAAATCAGCCCTCTCTTTCAAGATTTACCTTTGTAGGCACATGATCCAAGAACACCCTCCAAGCAAACGAAGAAGAAACCTTTAAAGGGATATAACTATTCCAAATTTGTTTGCCGTAGTTATCCCCTATAAGACCTCCATTATTAGCAATTACATTGTATGTTGATTTGGCAGTATACATACCAGAACTATGTGCCTTCCACATCCATCTATCAACACCGTTTTCCTCCAAATGCACCAATTGTAAAGAAATCTGCTAATATGATAACAAATCTTCTTCCCACTGGAAAAGATCATGCCTCCAACTCCACTTCCAAACTCAAATCCCATCCCTCCAAATCCCATGTCAGCTACCTTAGCTTCTTTATTTGTAACTAAACTAAATAGCCTACTAAAACTATATTTCAAGAAACCATCCCAAGCCATGAGACCTCCCAAAAAGAAACATGCTTCCTAACTCCCACTCACAACCTTAAATTATGCTCCAACCATCTACCACTAGACCCTTCCCCAATCACACATAAAGATTGTAAATCTCTCCACCACTTTGACCCGTGCACCACTCCCAGGCTCCCTCAACTCTTTCCACCTCTCTAGCCCCATATCTAGCCACTAAAACCTTATACCAAAGCATATGTTTATCCACCTTCATCCTCCAAATCCACTTCCCAATCAAATCTAAGTTGAGCGCTCACAAATCTTTTATTCCTAACCCACCCAGCTTCTTATCTCTACAAATGATATCCCTAGCAACCTAATTAATTTTCCTCACTCCCTCTTCCCTCCCCCCATAAGAAAGATTTAAAAAGAGATTCAAGGGAAGAAATGATACCTTTAGCCACCTTAAAAAAGAAAGAAAGTAGCGACCGAATTTTGAAGTCAAATAGCGACCGAAAATAGCGACCGAATTTTGAAGTTGCTATTGGAGACCGAAATAGCGACGAATTTTAGGATCTGTTTGAAAGTTGGTAATTTTGTAATCAACGGCCGATTTTGTAACACCCTGTTTTTCAGAATTTATTTTCTTAAGCTAGTTGTATTTATTTTAAAAATGTTGGTTAAGGGCTAAGTGGGATTTTAGCCTAAAAGTCCCTTTCTGGTACATGAGCACGCTCGTGCACATCAGCCAGCAAGCTCGTGCTTAAAGTCAGAAGCGTGTCTCTGATTTTAAGTTGAGCACGACCGTGCTCAATAGTGAGCACGCCCGTGCTCAATGCGTGGACCGCGTCTTGCTGACGCTAAGTAGAGCACGACCGTGCTCAATGCTAAGCACGACCGTGCTCAGGTCCGGACGTTATAAACATGTCAGAACTCGAGGGTTTAACTTTTTAACCCTAATTGTGAGTGCAGCAGTCACCTTGTGCGGCCAGAACGAGTTCCATTCCTTCTTCCTCCTCCTTGAACAGTTTAGGGAGCGTTGGAGGCGTAGGGAGACCTTTGGCTTATCAGTGTTAGTTACACAGGTAAGGTTCTTTCCCCTTCCTTAGTTTCCTTTCATTATTGTGAATAGGGAACTAATCCTTGGTTTGTTTTGTTGATCCAAGGTTCGTTTTGGTGTGAGCCACCGTTAGGGGAGGAATGGGTTCGTTCGTTGGGACGTGTTAGAGCTACCTTCAATCCAGGTATGAGGAGAAGTGGGATTGTTTTCATTAGGCAGTGGGTAGTGTAAGGTAACGGGGTCCCCTATGACCCCGGTGTTATTATATGTATGTTTGTGATAATGTAGTGTTAGTCTATGACAATATGTTTCTGATTGTTATATGCCTTGCACATGATGGTTGCCTATAAATATGATGCCATGTTGTTATTGACATAATATTGTTGGATGGTTGGTTGTTGTTGTGGTTGCTGTTATGATGTGTGCAATGTTGATAACACTGTTTAATGGAATATTTAGGCATAATAAACACGCTAAGATTAGGGGTTTAATCCCTAAATAATTTGGTTAGAACTTGGTTTCTGTTCCTGCCCAGAACAGTGCAGTCGTGCATTGAGCACGACCGTGCTGAACAGGGAGCACGACCGTGCTCCCATTTAAATTCTGGAAATTGGCCGCGCTGCCCAGCACGGCCGAGCAGGTCAACTAGCACGATCGTGCTGCTGAGCACGACCATGCTGAGTGTGAAGCACGACCGTGCTTCACTTAAAAAGGGCAGCACGCCCTCACGTGTCCAAGCACGACCGTGCTAAGGTCTAAGCACGCCCGTGCTGACCTCCTGGACAGTGATACAATTAAAGGACTTAAGGGGTTTTAAACCCCATTTCCCTATGATGATAAGTTGAGATAATTAATCAAAGATAAAGATTAGACAACTTGGTTATTAATTATATAAGATAATTAAGATAACAAGCTGTTAAGTCAGTATCCGTTGGGTTACCGCACGTTGCTAAGTTGAGTCTTGGGTGCTTATTGACCCAAGCACGTTGAGTTGAACCTTGGTGCTTATTGGCCAAGGGAGCCTTGACCCCACGGTTTGGGTCTAAGGTTACGTTGAGTTTGATGTTGAAAGTCTTGGGAGCTTTATGGCCCAAGCAAGGAGGTGGTTGAGATTGTTTGTTGTTATGCCATTTGCATAAAGCATTGGAGTATTTGATGGGGGAGGTTCGACAAAGGGGAGATCGCCCGAGAGTACGGTGATCTGGCCATCCACGGTAGGTCACCCAAGGTTTGGTGACCGAGGCCCCCGTGATGAGGTATCCACGGTTTGATGCGTTGGCTATCCATGGGGTTCACCCAAGGTTTGGTGAACTGCCGGTGTTGGTGCTTTTATGGTCAATACGGATATGTAACTCCAAAGTCGTTCATCCTGAGTTAGTTTGGATCCACATGCATAGTTGGAGTAGCGGAGTAGTTGATGCATTGCATAGCATAGCATACTTGGTTGTTAGGATACTGTTGGATGTTGATGTATGCTTATGTGTATGTTTACCTTGCGTACTATTCCCCTGCTGTTTTTATGATTACATGAATCTTACTCCCTGTATTGTTTGTGTTTGGCCTGATTGGCATTTGTAGAGGATGATGAGCAGCCCGGAGAGGAGTGACTCTGAGGAGCCGCCACTCATAGTAGGGTTGTTTTAAGCTTAGATAGTTTGTTTCCAGCTGTATTCCGAGGATTATTTCCGGAACGGTTATACCAGCTCTGAATTGTGACATCGGGGTTGGGTTATTTATTTGATGATGTTTTTATTTGATTAAACTTATTTTTATTTTCCGCGTTGTAAACGAGTTCATGTGGGACTTTTCTACCCATGGACAACTGTTTTATTTAATTCAGTTAAATGCATGTTTTTCTTTTTAATTGTTTTATATTTAAATGCCTTTTAACATGCGGGGTAGAAGGGTGTCACAGATTTAGCGACCGAATTACTTGGCAGCAAACCAATCGGTCGCTAAATCGGTCGCTAAATGAAAAAATTTAAAAGTAAAAAATTGTTGACTTTTTGGCGACCGAAATAACGACCGATAATAGTCCACTGATAAAAGTTTACAAAGGTTGCGACCGATATCTATTTCGGTCGCTAACACGCCCTGTAATTAAAAATAAAATGGAGCCCGGTAGCGACCGAATCCTATTCGGTCGCTAAAGTAAGTTAATAAAATTTAAAATACAACCACATTGCGACCAAAGTTGCGACCTAATTTAACATTTAAATTATTGAGACGGATTGGCAACCGAAAATATTGGTTGCTAAAATAGAAATCCCTAAATCGCATAGAGCCCTCTTTCCTTCCTCATTTCTGCGTTTTTCTTCTTTGTTCCCTCAAGCCTCTTTTTTCCCTCAACCCCTCCACGCCCACCTCTCTCCGTCGCAGTCTGGTCGTCGCCACCACCACCGCAACGCAACCACCACCACTCTGTACCTCCACCCTTTCCATTCGCCTCTCCCCATTTGGCCTCCCTCTCTCCCTTCGCCCCATCTCCACCACCAGCCCTCCTCCCTTCTCCGGTCACTGTTTGTGTAGGCAAAGTCACCACCGCAACGCCACCACCAAGGTAAGGTAAACCCCTGCTTCCTCTCCCCCTCTCCCTCTCCCCACCGTGCACAACCCCCTCCCCATCTCCTTGTTTTTCTCCTTTTCTCTGACTTCTCTGGTTTGTGTATTCAACTCTCCCCCACTCTTTGCATTGGTGACTGATTGTGGCTCCATTTCACTTCAAAGGGTATGCTTCCATTTCTCTTTTATTTGCTAAACCCTAAACCCTAAATTCTCCATTGCTTCCACTGCCCTGCTATCTGACAAATTATTGAATTGTTGTTGTGTGGGTTTTGATCAGTACAATGATGTTTGCAACAACTTGTTTATATGTTGTGTCAGTATTTATCAGTTAGGCGTAACGTATATAAACATGAGTTAGTGTCAATGTGAATTTGGGTTGTTTGCACATTTGAAAAATTGAGTTTTTATACTTGAGGATTTAATTAGAAATGAGACTATAGTAATTGATTTATGTTTTTATATATTTTAATGTTAAAACAGTGTTCAAAAGAGTTAATGCGATTTTGATTGTGTCATTCGAATTGATTTAAACGAATATGAGAGTGGATTAATTTTTAAGGCTATTGAGGTAAGAGTAGAAGAGTTGAAAAATTCAAACCGAATTTTGGCAAAACACATAAATAACAATTTTTTGCTTATATCCATAAGTGAGTTTAGAACTCAAAATGGGTTTGTAGTCATGTTTGAACATATAACCAAAGTTTAAGGGATCAAAAATTACGTTTCAATCATATAACCAATTCATTGCCTTTTCATTTGTTTTCATCAGTACATTGATGCTTGCAACAACGTACTTTGTCTGGAAATTTGGTGCAATCCATTTTACTGAGTACTGAGATGAGAAGCTAAGAATACACCAAAAAGATATATAGATTTATATATTTTGAGTAGCTTCAGCTTCTTCAAACTTCATGAACTGATGTTAAAGATCAGTAGTAATTCAACTTTTTGGTGCTCAGATTATATTTTTATATATATTATTGCTATTATTATTTTCAATGTGCCCTTCCTTGTCTCTTTGATTAGAGACTTAAGTATGAGGATCAGTTAACCATATGTGTCTTTTGTTGTTGTAAGTTGAGTATGCTTGCTGCTTGGTGCTTTGGATTATGTGCTTCAGTTAGGTATATCTTTATTTGTGATTTTTTTCCCCATGTTTGTTACCCAGATAACAACTGCTCCTGCTCCTCTCTCCTTTGTGAAGGTCTCCTTTGCTTCTTCGTTTTTTTCTTGGAGTTGAGGTAAGTTAATTCCTTTGTCTTATTCGTTAGTTGTGTGGAATATGTCATGTGTTTCAAGAATTGTGGTGTTTGTTTGTTAGTGGAGAGCTGAGCTCAGTAGGATGTGATGTTATCCGATAGGCAGAATGTTCATTGTGTGCTGCTAATTTATAAACTATGCATGTGTTTGCAATTATGTGTTGTTTGTTAGTGGAGAGCAGAGCTCAATAGAATGTGATCCTGTCCGAAAGGCGGGATGCTGGTTGTGTGCTGATAATTTAGAAGTTATGCATGTGTTTGACAATTATGTGTTACTTGTTAGTGGAGAGCGGAGTTCAATAGGATGTTTGCTATAATATTTTATCTAAGTTTGTATTGATTTACTTTGCAATATATAAGCTCAACTATATATGCTGCAATATTTATAGGTTAATGGTTTTATTTTATGTTAGATTTCATTATTAATTTACGAAAGCCTTAGTTTCCTGTTTGAGATTCAATATTAATGAGCATAAGGTACGCATGCTCATTAATATTGAATCTCGAATTGTCCAAGTGGGACTGTTTGGGGAAAAAAACCTTTTACACACTCGTACAATAGTCATTTCCATGTTCAAATGCCTTATATACTTGGCGAAATCTCGGTCTGATGCATTTCCTTTTGTTCTCCGGATGCATACTTGATCGTGGTGGATCCCACCGTGCTCGAGTCGTGTACTTGGAGACCAATGGGAAATGCCGCCGAAATTTCGTTAAGTATAAGGCATTTGAATGAGGGAATAACTATTATTAACCGAGTGTGGTAAAGGTTTCTTCTCAAATGGCATAGGTTCATACCTTGTCATAAGAAGGAGATTGATTGAGTTATTGGAATGCACCGTAATATATAAATGTCATTGTAGGGTTGCTCATCTATTTAATTGGCAGCAATGAAGATTCCAGAGAATCGAAAATGGATGTATTGTAGGTTGGACCGGAATAAACGTCTTAGGGAAGAGTTTAGAGTTGGAGTGGGTGAGTTTATAGAGTTTGTTGTTAGCCAGGAGAGATTTATAAGGCGGGGCGATGATCATTTGAGGTGTCCTTACAAAAGATGCAAGTGTAAATCTTTCAAAAGCGTGGATGGAGTTGTGGCCGATCTTTATGAGAAGGGCTTCATGCCTGATTACTATTGGAGGAGTAACCATGGTAAGACGTTGCCAGATTTTAACCCGACTGTGTTTGAAGGTTCGTACTATGTAAGTGGTGAGAAGAGGGAAGAATTGAATCCATACGAGCAGATGATAATGGATTATGCTGGACCCTCGGTTGGTGTTGCACTAGAAGAAGATGGGGGAGAAGATGGTGGAATGGGTTCCCAATACATAGAGGAGAATCCGAATCCCAAAGCTCAAAGATTCTATGACACGCTGAGTGCTGCAAGATCTCCGTTGTGGGAAGGATGTCGGGAGTACACGGAGTTGTCGATGTGTATGGAATGGTTGAGTATCAAATCTGATTACAATATGCAAGAAGGATGTTTTAATCTCCTCACCATGTCAATGTCCAAGGTGTTGCAGGAAGACAATCGGATGCCTACTAGTTTTTATCATGCTAAGAAGTCTGTGGAGAATTTGGGTCTAGGGTGTTTGAAAATTGATTGTTGCCCGAATGGATGTATATTGTACTACAAGGATGATTCAGCAGATAGCATAACATGTTGTCAATTTTTTGGTGCGGATCGGTACAAGACAACCACTAGGAGCGGCATTGAGAAGAAGACCGCTTTAAAAAAGATGTGATACTTTCCGCTCGTGCCAAGACTTTCAAGATTGTACTCTTCAATGGCCACTGCATCTCACTTGAGGTGGCATAATGAGCATCAGAGGGAGCAAGACGTCTTGTGTCATCCGTCTGATGGAGAAGCTTGGAAGCATTTTGATAGGGTTCATATGGCGTTTTCGCAGGACCCTCGGAACGTCCGATTGGGATTATGTACCGATGGATTTAATCCTTTCAGGAAATTTGGAAAAGCCTACTCTTGTTGGCCTGTTATCCTGACTCTGTACAATCTTCCCCCAGGGATGTGCATGAATCAGGAGTTTATGTTCTTGACAGTCATAATTTCGGGTCCGTCTAATCCAAAAGGGAAGATTGATGTGTACTTTCAGCCGCTGATAGATGAGTTGACAATGTTGTGGAATGATGGTGTGTTGACTTATGACGTATCTTTGAGGCAGAATTTCCTGATGAAAGCAGCTTTGATGTGGACAATCAATGACTTCCCTGCCTATGGGATGATGTCGGGTTGGATGACCGCAGGGAAGCTTGGTTGCCCAATATGTATGGAGCGATCGAAGGCATTCACGTTTAAAAACAATCGAAAGATCTCATGTTTTGATTGTCATCGTCAATTCCTTCCATAAGATCATCCTTATAGGAGGAACAAGAATGCATTCAAGAAGCGTTGTGCGGAGACCACACCCTCTCCCCCGCGTTTGTCTGGTCCTAATTTATGGCGGAGAGTAGAGAATTTAATGCTCGTCCATGAATCCAATGGAGAACATATTCCTGATTATGGCGTCAAGCATAATTGGACAAAACAAAGTATATATTGGAGGTTGTCGAACTAGAGAACGCACCTACTCCGTCACAACATGGATTTCATGCATATTGAGAGGAATGTGTTTATGATTGTGTTTGACACTATGATGGATATCAAGGGGAGGGCAAAGGATACAAATAAAGCCCGATTGGATTTGGCCGAAATTTGTAATTAGAAGGAGCTTGAGTTGCAAGACAGTGGTCGTGGCATACTTATCAAACCGAAGGCAAGTTATACACTAAGCAAACCACAGAAAGTAGCTGTTTGTAAGTGGTTAAAGAACTAAAGTTGCCCGATGGGTATGCTTCCAATCTGGGTAGATATGTTGAAATTAAGGAAGTAAAGTTACATGGAATGAAGATTCATGATTGTCACGTGTTCATGCAACGGTTGCTTCCAATTGCGTTCGACACGTTACCGAAACCAATTTGGAACCCACTTGTTGAGCTTAGCCACTTTTTCAGGGAGCTTACTTCGACAACACTAAATGTGAAACAATTGAAGGATATGGAGGAGAAGATACCCGTGTTGTTATGTAAGTTGGAAGAAATCTTCCCGCCAGGTTTCTTTGATGCAATGGAACACCTTCCAGTTCATCTACCTTACGAAGCAAGAGTTGGTGGTCCAGTCCAATACCGATGGATGTATCCATTTGAGAGGTATACAATATCAATTATTTTAATTAATTATTTGTATGTATCCAAATGTTGGGTATCCATTTTAGCTTTCCTTAAAACTAGAAATTATTTGTATGTATCCCTCTATAATAGGTTTTTGCACTCCCTTAAACACAAAGTCAAGAACAAGGCACGAGTAGAGGGTTCCATTTGTGAAGCATACTTAGTAGAGGAGACTTCCTGTGACAGCCTAAACCGGGGCGCCACATCTTAGTTACCCGTTGCGGAAAATAAAATAAAAGATATTAAATTGCTGGTTGCTTTCGGTAAAAGATATTATCTTTATAAGTAAGTAGCCTCGAAATGGTGGTATTTTTTTTTAAAAAAGACAAAGGGAAAACAAAAGGTAATTGACGAACACTCAGAACATGAAATGTAAACATCATATATATATATATCCCAGTGGGATTCAGAGTTTAGTACAGAAAATCAGGGCCTAATCAAGATGGCCATTGATATAGAATAAAGGATCCAAAAGATACTACTAAGAAAGGATAAACAAAATACGGGAAAGGGGGGATCCGGGACCACATCTCAAAAGGTTAGCTCTAAGAAGCCAAAAGTCAGACAAGAAAGACTATCCCCAAACTACACTCCTAATAAGGACACTGACAACCGCTACAGGAGGAAACGCCGCAAGCGCTACCACGAGAAGATACTTCAGGGGATGGGTCGATAACATCTCCACCATCATCTGCTGAGTCGTCATCGTCATCATGATTCAGGACGTCATAGACAGGCTCGTCCTCCTCCATGAACTCGTAAGGATCCTCCTCAGGGTCCTCCTCAGGATCCTCCTCGATCGGCGATGCTGGCACAACTTCAAGAGGCGGTAGCTCATGCAACAGTCCATTCACCCGTAGCGCGTGCATATAGTACCAAGTAAGAGGGAGTGAGACTCTTCTAGTTTCAATAGTCTGGGCTCGGCGGATAGGGTCTCCATCGACGTTCGTGTCCGTCGTCGTGATCGGTCCATGGTACGTGGCAGATGTAGCACCGGGATGTACCCGCCATGCCCCCGCATTCCCGGCATGGTCGAAGACCTCAGTCCTCGATCCTGTCAGAACTAGTGGGATATTGGGATCCATCTGAACTCGTATACATACGGCGATACCAAAAAGGGAGAGAGAAAAACAAGTAGAAATGAAAGAGTGAGATACTGACAATAGATATATCACTCAACAACCATATACATGATACATACAACACATTGGCATATTAGCAATTAAACATTATTCATAGGTAAGACAACAAGTATTATATCAATGGGTCTCATACCAGAATCAATCCGTTTTGTAAAGATAATGCATGACACTTCAATCATCAGGCTCTAAACTTAATCTCATGAGATATCATCACCGTTTTATCATTAAGAAATAAAGAGTTGATCAGGCTCGTATGCCGCATTGGCAAGTTGTCTCCGTCACCTTATGCACCCGGATCAACATCATCACGAATTCCTTATCAATGGCCATTCGGATGTATACATCATCGAACACCACATCTTAAGCGGGTATTCAGTAACTCAAGCACGTCTGCTAAGGGGAAATGCATATGAATGCAAGACTTTTCATTATTCAAGACTTTTCTTTGTGTTCACTCTTTTTCGTTGTCGAAGCTCAAGGCTAACGACTATTCACAATTTTCATCACTTCAAAATCAATAACACAGGGCATGCAGTCCAAGTGCTCAATCACAACGCCTTAGACCGATGCCGCAGTCAAGGTTTGTGGTCGTATAAACAATTATAATTTTATCCATGTTTTATTTCAACATGATAACGACTCCTAGTCCACAACAACGAAATTAGAACGCGCAGTCCTCAATTCCGAGATTAGGACTCCTAGCCAATACTATCACGATTAGGACCCCGGGTCCATAATTCTTGAAACGGATCCCAGATCACAGGCATATAACTGAATACTAGAGGCGACGTCTCGCGAACTAGATTCTCTTTCACATGTGCTTACTTTTCGCTCAGTGAAAATCAAAATCCAAAACAAAACCTCGGTCACTTATCCCAGTAACCGGAACGTTTCTAAATCATTTAGGAGAAAATCTTTTTACTTTACAAACTCTTTTATAAAACATTTAGGAAATACGTTTATTTTTGAAATCCTTGATGGAATAAAGTCAAATATTTTCAAAGGGGTTTTTCCTTCATAAAACACATAGTTCGAAAAAGGTTTTCTCTCGTACAAACTTTGGATCATAAAAAGGTAGTTTCTATTGACTTAAAATCACTTCAACGTTTCTTTTCCAAAACAAGAATCTTATTCTTTTGAAATAAGCACTTTAAACAAGGAACTTTTATAAATGAAACCAATACTTTCAAAGTTCTAATCAAGGTTTATTAAGGCTTTTAATCCTTATAACCATTGGGCACAGACTCAAGTCCAGCTTCTCAAACTTCAATCAACAGTAATATATCCTCAAACAATGATATCACAGTTAATGACAGTCCATCGTATATATATAACTCACAATACTTTAAAGCGAGTAGTAATCAACTTCAAGTAATAATCACAATAGTTCAAGTAAACAAGTCATTCAAGTATTGGCTCCATATCATAATAATATTCAAATCACCCAAGTAAACACATACACACATGCATATAGTCATTGAATATCCCTAGGCAATCCCCTCTTACCTTCCATGAAAGTAAGGAGATTAGATGCTTGAAAAAGTATACCACGAACGTTCTTGCTTTCTCCGCGATAGAAGTCTAAGGTTATGAACACAAAATCACAAGTTAAAATCAATCAAGAACACTAAACCACAAGGTATAGGTTCGGCCAAGACTAGTTCTTAGGGTTAGAGATTCCTGAAAATTATACAACTCATGGATTTATGATCCTCAAGTATTGGGAGTTCATAAACAATGATCATTTAACAAAGTTGAATTAAAATCCCACTAAGTTATAAACTTAGGGTATTCGGCCAAGGGTAGTAAAATAGGCTAACATTCACTAAACTTTCCAATCTCTTAGGTCTAGCATCCATATGTATTAAGGAGCTCAAAACCATGATCATTTTGGAAAATGAGAACAAAGTATCCTAGGTCCATAACCTTCTAGGTTCAGCCTTCATAGGATCTATAGACTAGAAATCTTTAAACTTTCCAATCTCTTAGACTTAGCATCCAAATATCTTATGGAGCTCAAGTCCATGATCATATTGGAAAACAATGGAAACTTAAACATTCCAATCTCTTAGACTTAGCATCCAAATATCTTATGGAGCTCAAGTCCATGATCATCTTGTAAAAATGAAAAGTAATACATCCTAGGTTTAATAACATAGAATAAACAAGTTAGAAATCTTTAAACTTTCCAATCTCTTAGACTTGGCATCCAAATATCTTATGGAGCTCAAGTCCATGATCATTTTGGAAAAAGAAAACTCAAACATCCTAGCCCCAAAACATTTAAGTTTCGGCCTCCATAGGATAATGAGGAAAATATTCTTTGTTTGATAACAACTCTTAGGTTTAGAATCACAAGGTATTAAGAGTTCTAAATCTATGATCATACTTGGAAAGTTGAAACATAGTATCCTAGGCCACTTATACATATTTTCGGCCATCATAGGAAAACAAGCTATCAAAACTTCCAAGATTATAGATTTAAGATCAAATAATAGATAGAAACTCAAACACGTGATCATATTCCAAAAGTTGAAGCAAAAACCTCCTAGCCCACATATGCATAGCATTCGGCCTTCATAGGAAGAGATAGGTAGAGATTTTTGTTTTACACAACCTCTTAGTATACGAAAATATAAGTTAATACAAGACTATAGAAAGTGTTTTCAACTCAAAAGGAGTTTTCTACCATTTTAGAGATATTTTAGAAGTTTAAAGCACATAAAGAACACATAAAGCAAACTAGGAAATAAAAGATGAAACTTGCAAAAAGATTTAGATGAGAGCATTACCCTTAGTATAAGGAAGAACTTTAATGAAGAACTCAAGTAGAAAAGATGAATAAAAACTAAAGCTTTAAGGGCTTGAACTTTTGAAAGAAAAGGAAGAAGATGAAGTTTTAATGAAATTTTGGAGAAGGAAAGTGATGAAGTGAGAATGAGAGGTGTATATATAGAGGGGGAGAGTGAGAGTGGCGTGAAAGGAGGGAGAAGAGTGAGCTTGGAGAGCAAGTTTGGTCTTAAGGCATTGTTTGGTTGAAGAGGAAAGAGAAAAATAGGTTTTTAGCATATAATATGATATAATTTGAAAAGTGTGATGATTACACTTTTGGAATGTGTCATAACCCATTTCCATCAAGTCCCATCAAGTCCTCTTCTTTTGTGCTCCCTTATCTGCTCCATTTCGTACCCGGTTCAAGTTCCCGATCGTATTACGCCCGGAATAAATATTATATTTTATTTCCGAACTCAAATTTTTGAAAAAAACCAATATCATACAAAACATCATAAAAACACTAACCGTTTCGTTCACGGGTCAAAATTAGGTTTTCTGCTCAGTAAACTTGTACCGACAGTGAAAACGCAGACCGGCTTCCGTCTGAATTTTCAACTGAAATTTTTACCGCGAGTTCATATGATATAACAACACAAGAAAATGATTTTAGTTTAATTAAAATCATCCTCTCAGTTTAATCTAAAAATAAACACATTTAAATATGTTTATACTGCTACAGAAAGCATAGGAAAAACAGGGTGTTACACTTCCACTTTTGCCTCTTATTACTATCCGGATGAAGTTGACACGAGAAGGACTCGGATGCCTCGAAATGTTGATTCGGGTGAAGGATGTTCAACTAGTCCTCCTATATCAATATTCAACTATCCGGGCAGATTTAGTGGCAAATCTCAAGGATATTTCTTGGAGCAGCGTGACATTAATGCTGCTCATCTGTACATCCTTCAAAATTGTGATGAGGTGGCGTCATATTTAGAGTAAGTGTCTACAATGTTTGTTATAAGTTCAATTGTCATTTATGGTTATTAATCGTCCTGATGTTAACCTCCCAAGTGTAGGATGTATGACAATTTTATAAGGGAAATCCAACCTGACATTTCGAACGCTCAGGTTGATCGAGAAATTACTTCTCACTTTGTTCCGTGGTTCAGTAAATATGTAGGTTAAGCATATTCATTTGTTGCAATACTTTTTCTCTCCTTAAATATATATGGTGTATAAGTTGGATATATTATTAAAATTTGTAGGTACTAGATCCAATAAACAATGTTCAGAATCCATTGTTGACTAATTTGGATTGAGGGCCTAAAAGATGGGTTACATCATGGAACACTTACATTGTAAATGGATATAAATTTAACACAAAACAATGGAGTGAAGGAATGCAATCGTGTAACTATGGTGTTTGTGTGCGAGCCACTGATGGCAATGTAGAGGATGATTTCTATGGGGTTCTAACAGACATCCTTGAACTTGAGTATACCGGTTTCCCCGTGATGAAGTTAGTTCTCTTCAAGTGTGATTGGTTTTATCCTACTCTTGACGTAGGGACAAAAATCGATAAAAAGTATGGCAATGTTGAAGTTAGGCTATCTCGTAGGTATAATAAGGCGTACAGCCCATTCATTTTTACAAAACAGGCCGATCAGGTTTATTACATGCCATATCCCTAAGGACATCAAGGCTGGTTGGGTGTCATTAAGATAAAGGCTCGCAGTACAATTACTGATAACGTAATCATTCAGCCTGAAAAAGATGCTCCGTACCAAGATGATGAGTTTTCAGGGCCCCACGTATTGTTGGATATTACGCTGGACATCATTGTTAATTCTCTGGCGAACATTTCCGGCGATGGGGAAGAAGTTGAAAGAGAGTTAATGGATCAATCTGAGTTGGACAAATCAAGCAAAGGCACATTCTAATCAAGTGAGACTGATGAGAGTGAGGGTGAATTTAGTGACGGAGATTCTACTTAGGTAATTTATATATGCATTATTTATTGTGTAATGTTTATTCATGTCTAAACTTGTTGATTAATTAGTTATTATTTATACTGTGATGTAATAGCTTTATCATTTTTTACACAGATGACAGATTCCACTAGAGGTAGGGGGCAGCGCGGTGGTCGTTGGGGAGGCCGTGGCAAAGGTCGTGCTGTGAGAGATCCTCCCCGGCCGACCCACAGACTTCATATCGAGACCACCCTGCCAGTACCTCTGTGGACGGGCCTCAGGGTGATGGAGTTGCACCCATTACGGAGCCCTCAGATGTCGGGGCACAGGCTGCACCGTCATCAACCACACCCATGCCAGGACCATCATCATTATCGGCGCAGGAGAGCCGTGGTTCATCCGACCGGAGGACTCTTCTTATCCCCAGGGGGATAATGAGTAAGCTAACTTAAATTTTTTTTTTTATATATATATATAAGTATCATTAATTTCCATATTACTTGTTTAATTATTCATAACATTTATTAATGCTCTAATTTTCCTGCAGCTTTCTCCCTCGAAGTGCCCTTCTGATTCGATCTCGAAGATCATAAAGCAGAAGTTTGATGGTCCATGGCCTACATGGAAGGAGATCCCTGAGGGCCATAGGGATCAGCTATTAAAAGAGTATAAGGTAACAATTTATTATATTATTTAAAATAAATTTACATTACCTATTAATTTAAATTTAAGTTAAATATATATAACAATTGCCTAACAAGTGTATGTTGCAGAAAGAGTATACATGGAACCAAGCTTTGGAGGATCTCATCAGGTCCATATTTGAGCATAAAGGTTCATATGCCATGAACAAGCTGAGGAAGGGTAAGGATAAGGGGAAGTGGTTGGATCCTGAGATCAGGAGGGGGCTGGAACAGTACTGGGCTACTGAGAAGTTCCAGGAGAAGCAGGCCATAGCTCGGCGTAATCGAGCTGCTGATGGTAGTGCATGTGTCTACACCGGCAGCACTAAATCAGCCGCCGCCCTCTTCGACAAGCTGGTAATACTTAAAACTTTATTAACTTAGCGTACTTTTTAATTAGTTTTCATTTTTTCAATATTCTTATGAATTTAATATTATTTTTTTCTAGCACAGAAACAACATAACCCCACTGCTATGGAGTTGGTGGAGAGGACAAAGAAGTTGAAGTCGGGGGAATGGGTCAACGACAAGGCCCGTAACTATGCTGTAAGTAAAAAACATTTAATAAGTATATGCTAGTAATTTATTATTATTAATTTGTTAATATTGTTTAAACTGTAACTAATTTTCTCTTCAATTATACTTTGCAGGTTGGATTTAACGAGAAGAAGGACGATGACATATCACATGCCTCACAGTCACAGGATGAGGCCTTGACTAGTGAAGGGCCCTGCTCTCCTGTCTCCGTCGATGACAACGCCATATATTTGGAGGTCGTCGGGGGCAGGAGCAAGAAGGGGCACGTGTATGGCTTCGGACACTTGGGCAGCGAGTTGATAACATCGTCGTCTGGCACGCCTGCTCCTTCGTACATGGATACCGTCCTCCGGAGCAATTCAATCAGATGCAGGACACCATCACGCAGCTGAACGATGAGCTTCGGGAGAAGAGGGGGAGAGAGCGACAGATGTAGGAGCAAATTACACATTTGACTCAGGCACACCAGCACCTACTGCAGACGACGATGGAGCAGGACCAGACATTGCGATTGGTGTTGGAGCAGATGAGGATCAAGGCTCCAGTTGCTCAGGTTGATGCTCCGGCAGTTGTTCCGCTTGCTATTGCTCCTCCAGTTCCGCCTTCCTACTGATGATGCTGATCCGGAGGACGAGGAGATGCCAGACGATGGCGGCACACACGATGAGTGCGGTTGGTCCTCTCCGCGTCCGCCGCGTCCACCTCCCCAGGACTGATGATTTTCAGTTGTATTTTTTTCATTTTATGGATTTACATTCACTTTATTGTATGACATTTTTTATTTATTTATATGATACTTGGTTTTTTTTATATATTGGTGAGTTGCAGTAGTATATTGAAGAATATTAAAGCAAAAAAAAATTAATTATTAATTTTTAAAATAAAATTTAAAATAAAAAACCAAAAAAAAATTTTAAAAAATTAAATATTAGCGACCGAAATGGCAACCCCAACATCGGTCGCTAAGATTAAATTAGGAAAAATAAATCAATATATTAAATTATTTCATTTTTAGCAACCGAATTAGCGATCATTATCAGTCACCAACTTCGGTTACCCTGATCATGCCAACTAGGCTACGACCGAATTATATAATTTAGCGACCGATAATTTGGTCTCTATTTGGCCACCGAAACATAAATTCGGTCGCTAAGGGTTTCTGCTACCCCATTGATTCGGTCGCTAAACAAGATAGCGACCGAATTACAATGTTTAGCGACCAATATCTTCGGTCGCTAAACAGTTTTTTTTTTTGTAGTGGGACAAATGTTTTCCACTCCAAGAAGAAAGTCTTTTTCTCACCTTCTTCACCACCGGAAACCAGGTGGACTTTTTGCGAGGATCAGTCCCAACAGGTAAACCTAGGTATTTAAAAGGCACACACCCTCATTTACATTGTAAGATATTTTCCGCCACTGCCAACCACCCCACATCAATATTTAAACCCACCAACAGGCTCTTATGAAAATTCACGTTGAGCCCAGACACTCTTTCAATTAGTTGAAGAATAGCTTTAATCGCCCAGATATTTGATTGGCAAGCCCACAATCAACGTGTCATCAACATATTGTAAGTGAGACACCTGTAAACCATCAGTGCCGATTGTATAACTCGTGAAACATACCCAAATGCACTGCCTTATGAATCATAACACTCAAGCCATCTGATGCTATCACAAAAAGAAAAGGCGATAATAGGTCACCTTGTCTCAAGCCTTTACCCATCACAAACTCATTCGTTGGGCTACCATTTACTAGAACTGAGATCGAAGCTGTCAAGCAGATGATAGGCATTCATACATACACCTCCTCCACCTAAAAGGAAAAACCCATTTTTTCCATCACAAAGAGTAAGTATTCCCAATTTACCAAATCATACACTTTCTCAAAATCTACTTTAAACAGAACACCTTCTTCCTTACATTGCTTTGCATCTTCCACTATCTCATTCGCAACAAGAACTCCATCAAGAATCTTGCTGCCTTTAATAAACGCAGTTTGAGAATCAGATATGACTTTACCCCCCACCTTCCTCAACCGATTAGCTAATAACTTTGGTAACACCTTATACAAACAATCAATATGAGAGAGAGGCCGATAATCTTCAAGTGCTAAAAGAGTAATAGGTATAATATTGGGTTAGAGTTTGGTTTGTTTGATACTGATATCTTTTACTATATGTATTTGTTTAAATTTATTTCACTTTATTCAATATTGAATAGACATAAATTGTATTAGTCGTTTTATTTGCCTTGTTATACATCCCTCACTTATTTTTTGAGTTCATCCCTCCTAGTGTTTCTAGATACAAGTACTGGATCCGCTAAACCACCTCAGGACGCATCAGCCCCTTAAGTTGGAGATCTTGTACTTGTTGAGACCTCATAAGTCTAAAACACATTCAAAGTGTAAATCCTCTATGTTTTGATGATTCCAAATAGTTCAAGTATGGTAATATTGAACCAAAAGAAATTACTGATATATTTGATAAGTGTGCAGGAAAATAGACTTGAAGTCACTCGTCTAATTTTCACCCGTCAACTTTTTAGTAGAAGCTCAGCAATGACTCGTCTAAGTTTCACTCGTCTAAAAAGTTAGTCAAAGAAAGTCAACGCTCAAGAAAGACTAAGCTCAGTTGATGACGTGGCAAGAAGCATGCATCTAAGTTTGGCTCAGCTGACCACCCGTCTAACTTTGGAACAAGCTTTCACCCGTCTAAGTTTTTGGATGACTTTCACCCGTCTAAAAATTCTCATTGCTGACACCAAGTCAGTATGTCAGAAATCAAGTCCAAGTCACCATATTCAAAATTATATGCCATCCTTAAGGATCTCGAAGACCTCTGGACAATAGCTCAAAGGACAAAGAATAAAGAACGTTGTTTCAAGGTTTTAAGGAATAAACACGCTATCTCTGCACCACTGCAGTAACCTTTTGCCTATTCTAGTACAAAGTAAAAAGTACTTTATGCAAAGTAAACTGATGTTGCACTGAAAGAGGAAAGCTCTCTGCAACAAGTACAAGAAGCCTGCTGCCATATACTCTGAAAGAACAGCTGTTCAGTTTAAAGTGTACTCTTGGACACTCTTGACAATGCCCAATGTTTTCAAGCATTTAATGAATATTCAGAACGACTCTTTGGCATTAAATGGTGTCTCAGAAAGCTCAAGTCAGATGCAAACACTTTCTGAAGCTGTGTCAAAATGGATCTCTTGATTGAAGCCTTTAAATAGATCAAACAAAGAAGATGAAGCCAAGAAGTTGAATATCAAAAGAACTCTGCACAGAAGCATTTACTCTCTTCATTAACTTCTTCATTCCTTCATTGAATACATATTCAATCATTTGATATAAATTCGCAGTCTTTCATACTTCATATTTATTCCACTCTCTAAGTGTGATCTGAAAGACTTGCAAGTTGTATTAACTATACAAACCTTTTATCTCTTACTGTTTTTGAGCCTGAAGAGGCTAGGTGAGAAAAGAATACTTGTTTGAGTGTTGAGCCTGAAGAGGCTAGGTGTGCAAAGAATACTTGTACTGTAATTTACTCAGTTATAGTGGAAACTTGGTGCTGCCAAGAAACTGGACGTAGCCCTGTGGATTTTGGGGTGAACCAGTATAAATCTCTTGAGTGATATTTCTACTCCCTTATCTTTTAATTTGCTTGAGTATTGTTTCAGTCTTAGCTTTTTAACTTGGGGAGTTAATACTGTGGTTATCAAACTCTTTTTAACCTTCTTCATTTGTGTGTGCTATTCTGTTTTAATATTAGACGTTTCACTCGTCTAATCCTCTCTTAATCAAACCTTCTTGTTGTGCCTGCGAAAATCTTTTTAAGTAACCGAAAAAGTTGGTAAACACAATTCAACCCCCCCTTCTTGTGTTCACTTTGGTTATTTCAGTTGGTATCAGAGCTCAGCCTCTGGGTTGAGCACTTAACAGTGTAGAGGAAAAGATCTTGGAGATGGCAGGAGAAACCAGTGGAAGCAAGAACCATGCTGGAGAAGGATCCTCAATGTCGAGACCTCCTTTCTTCAATGGAGAGGACTACATCTACTGGAAAGAAAAGATGAAGTGGTTTTTACAATCCACTAACTCTGATCTTTGGGATATCATTGATGAAGGTCCTTTTGTCCCTAAAGATGACAAAGGAGAGGAAGTTCCTAAAGCAACCATGACCACTGATCAAAGAACAAAGTGGCAGCTTAATGCCAAAGCTAGATATGCAATCATGTGTGCTCTGAGCAAAGAAGAATTTGAAAAAGTCTGTGCTTGTGAGTCTGCAAAAGAAATGTGGGACTCACTAGCTATTGCTCATGAAGGAACTAGCAAAGTCAAGAAACAAAAGTCAGCATGCTTGTCAGAAAGTATGAGCTGTTCAAAATGGAGGAAGGTGAAACTATTGGCCAAATGTATGGAAGGTTTCAAACCATAACCAGTGGATTGAAATCTCTGGGAAAAATTTACAAGACTGAGGAACACATTCAAAAGATTCTCAGAAGTCTTCCAAAACAATGGAGACCACTTGTAACTGTTGTGTCTCAGGCCAAGGATCTAACAACAATGAAGCTTGATGAGCTTCTTGGGACTCTTCAGATTCATGAACAAGAACTGATTGAAGAGAACAATGGAAAGAAAAACAAGTCCATTGCACTCAAAGCTGGCAAGAAGTCATCTACGGGAGCAAGTTCAAAAGCTCTCAAAGCAGATGAATCTTCAGAAGAATCTGGAGAATCAAATGAGGATGACTCAGATGATGAAGATGATGAACTGTCTCTCTTCACCAGAAAAATGAAGAAGCTGTGGAAGAAAAGAAACTTCAGAAAAGACAAACCCTTCAGGCGCTTCAACAAAGACAAGAACAACAAGGATGGTGGATCTAATGACAGAAATGTCATTGTATGCTATGAATATAAAAAGCCTGGTCACATCAAGGCAGAATGCCCTCAACTCAAAAAGCAATCTTCCAAGAAATTCTTCAACAAGAAGAAGAAAGGAATGATGGCTACTTGGGAAGATCTTGATGAAAGCTCCACTGAAAGTGAAGGAGAGGATCTTGAAGCAAACCTCTGTCTTATGGCTGATACAGATTCAGAATCAGAAACTGAGGTACATTCTGAACTTGAAAAATTGAATGATGCCTATGATGAACTTTTGGAAGAATCCAACTATATATCTAAAGCTTTTAGATCCCTCAAGAGACAGTATGCTAAACTCTCTAATGAGTATACACAGAAATCTCTAGAGTGTGAAAAGTTAGCTGAAGAGAATAGTAAACTTAAGACTGAAAAGTCTGAAGTTTGAGATCTCAGTTGAAACTCTACCATCTGAAGAAGTAACTAAACTTCAACAGAAAGTAGAAGAGCTCACCTCAGATCTTGCCAAGTTTGTTAATGGTAGAGATAATCTGACTAAACTCTTAGGAAGTCAAAGGCACTCCCTTAACAAAGAAGGTATAGGATATTCCAATCAAGAACATCATAAAGGATCAACAAAGTTTTCAAATATAGCTGCTAAATCTATATGTTCCTACTGTGGAAAAGCTGGACATATCATGTCTAAGTGTATTCACAAAAAGAGAAGGAAGTCTTTACAGACTCCTCACACTAACAAAAAAGGACCCAAGAAAATATGGGTACCTAAGGTCATGATCATTCCTGTTGCAGACATTCTCAACAGAACAAAGCAAACACCTGTCATGGTATCTGGACAGTGGATGCTCGCGACACATGACAGGCGAAAGGTCTATGTTCCTAGACCTCCAACCTAAAAAAGGTGGACATGTAACTTTTGGTGGCAACCAGAAAGGAAAAGTTGTTGGTTTAGGTAAAATTGGTGGTAAACCTCCCTTACCTGTTATTAATGATGTGTTATTTGTGAAAGGATTAAAACATAATCTGCTTAGCATAAGTCAATTATGTGACAGTGGACTCTATGTATCTTTTTCTAAGGATGCATGCATGGTCAATGACTGTAATGAAAAAACCCTCTTTTCTGCTAAAAGGCAAAACAATCTGTATAAGATTGACATGACTGAACTTTCAGATCAAAGTGTAACAGGCTTTATGTCTAAAGAGGATGAAAAATGGCTGTGGCATAAGAAATTAGGACATGTTAGTATGAAGCAAATTTCAAAATTGAAAAAGCATAACCTTGTGAAAGGATTGCCTGACATTTCTTTTAAGAAAGATATTTTGTGTGATGCATGTCAGAGAGGTAAACAAGTAAAATCAAGTTTCAAATCCAAGAAAGAAGTCACATCCTCTAGACCTTTGCAACTGTTACACATGGATCTGTTTGGACCAGTTAGTGTAGCTAGCCTAGGTGGAAAGAAATATGGTTTTGTCATAGTTGATGACTATTCTAGATTTACATGGGTACTCTTCTTAACCCACAAGGATGAATCTTATAAGGCATTTTCAGTATTCAGTAAAAGAAAACAAAATGAGCAAGGTTTTTGTATCTCTGCTATAAGAAGTGATCATGGAGGAGAATTTGAAAATGAGCAGTTCAAACTGTTCTGTGAGGAAAATGGTATTTCTCACAATTTCTCTGCACCTAGAACTCCACAACAAAATGGAGTAGTTGAGAGAAAGAACAGATCTCTTCAAGAGATGGGAAGAACAATGCTTAATGAAAATAATCTTCCTAAGTACTTCTGGGCAGAAGCCATTAACACTGCTTGTTATGTACAAAACTGAATACTGATTAGGCCTATTCTAAATAAGACTCCTTATGAATTGTGGAAAGACAGAAAACCCAACATATCATATTTTCATGCATTTGGTTGTGAATGTTATATTCTCAACACAAAAGATCATCTTAGTAAATTTGATTCTAAAGTAGATAAAGGAATATTTATTGGTTATTCTGAAATGTCTAAAGCTTTTAGAATTTTCAATTCTAGAACTTCTGTTGTAGAAGAATCAATTCATGTAAAGTTTAATGATGGTTTGAAGACTGATAGGGAACTATCAGGTCTAGAAGATGATGTTGCAGGTATTGAACTTAATCCTGCAGTAGAAGAATCTTCAGACAAGTCAAAAGTAGACGTATCTGAAATACAGACTGATGCTGATAAATCTGAAACTCAGACTCTGAAGAAAGATTGGAAATATATTCAAGACCTATCATCCAGAAGATCTCATCATTGGAAGTCCATCTCAAGGAGTTAGAACCAGATCTGCCTTCAATGAAAACAACAACATGGCCTTCATATCAGATTTGGAACCTAAAAAGATTGAAGAAGCTTTGCAAGATGAAAGCTAGATTCTAGCCATGCAAGAAGAGCTAAATCAGTTCAAAAGGAATGATGTCTGGACACTAGTTTCTAAACCCAAAGAGAAAACCACTATTGGAACCAGATGGGTGTTTAGAAACAAACTAGATGAAGATGGAAAAGTGGTAAGGAACAAGGCAAGACTAGTTGCTCAAGGTTACAATCAACAGGAAGGTATTGATTTCACTGAAACTTTTGCTCCTGTAGCTAGACTAGAAGCAATTAGGATTCTCATGTCATATGCTGCACAACATGATATGACTCTTTATCAAATGGATGTTAAAAGTGCATTTCTAAATGGAATAATTGAGGAGGAAGTTTATGTCAAGCAACCTCCAGGTTTTGAGGACTCTGAAAATCCTCACCATGTCTATAAGCTTAAGAAAGCTTTATATGGACTCAAACAAGCTCCTAGAGCTTGGTATGATAGATTAAGCACATATCTAATGGAAAATAACTTCATTAGAGGAAAAGTAGACACTACACTTTTCAAGAAATGCTCAAGAAAAGACTTCATAGTAGTACAGATCTATGTTGATGATATTATATTTGGTGCTACTAATGAAAAGCTCTGCAAAGAGTTCTGAGTTGATGCAGAATGAATTTGAAATGAGCATGATGGGAGAATTGAAGTTCTTCCTTGGTCTTCAAATAAAACAGTCAAATGATGGAATCTATATCCATCAACAGAAGTACACCAAGGAGCTTCTGAAAAAGTACAAAATGGAAAATTCAAAGCCTATGAGTACTCCTATGCATCCAACGGTTGTTCTAAACAAGGATGAGGAAGGTAAAAAGGTAGATCAAACTGTCTACCGAGGTATGATTGGATCTCTGCTATATTTAACTGCTAGCAGACCTGATATTCAATTCAGTGTCTGTCTTTGTGCTAGATTTCAATCTGACCCTAAGGAATCTCATTATAAGGCTGTCAAAAGAATTTTCAGATATTTAATTGGAACCACTAACCTTGGTCTATTATATAAGAAATCTGAAGATTTCAGGTTAGCTGGATTTTGTGATGCTGATTTTGCTGGAGACAGAATTGATAGAAAAAGCACCAGTGGAGGATGTCACTTCATTGGAGCAAATATGATCTCTTGGTCAAGCAAAAGGCAAAGCACCATTGCTCTATCAACTGCAGAAGCTGAATATATATCTGCAGCTAGTTGTTGTTCACAACTACTCTGGGTAAAATATCAACTTGAAGATTATTCAATGATTGAGCATAATATACCTGTTTGGTGTGATAATACTAGTGCTATTAATCTGTCTAAAAATCCAATACAGCATTCTAGAGCAAAGCATATAGAAATAAAGCATCATTTCATTAGAGACTATGTTCAAAAAGGTGTTTTTGAAATTAAGTTTGTAAACACTGATTATCAGTGGGCAGACATTTTTACCAAACCTTTAAGTGAAGACAGATTTGTTTTTATAAGAAGAAATCATAACATGCATAATGTACCTGAATAAATGTTTTGCTATGTTACTTGTCTATATTCTCTATGATTACTTAACTCGTCTAATTTAGCCAAGCATCTAATGACGTGGCTAAAAGCACTCAGTGCTAAATTCTGACTGAGACACGTACATTGCACTTTCCCTCCTTTTCTTAAATACTTTATTATATTTTGTTTGAAATTGATTGTTTGTCATTTATGGCAACACTCTATTTCCTTTTTCCCAATGCAAAAAGCACTCAAGCGTTTTTAGCATAAAACCCGTGTCTTTTCAAAAACTACCCACTCAAAAGTTCCTTGCTTACAAACTCTCTCTCTAAGCTCTCTTCGTCTTCACCTTCACGAAACCTTCTCTGTCAAACCCTAATCTCTTCTCTCAAATCAATGGCACCCAAAAGCCTCCTTGAGACGCTATCTAAGAAGACTAAGATATCTGTTACTGAGTTGAAGAAGTTGCTCCTTGGAAGAGTTCCAAACTTTGATGAACTCAGAACCAAAGGTTTGGACGTACTCCCAGAACTTAACCATGCTGGATGGTTACCATTCTTCCAACTGCAAGAACTTGTCTTCCCTGCTCTTGTTAGGGATTTCTGGACTACAGCGAAGATCACCAAGGACACCACTACCCACATGATTTCTGGGGATGTTGGTGAGGATCATATCTTCATCACTCACGAGTTACTCGCTGAAGTAACAAGATGCCCTAGGGAAGGAGCTGGGCATTACAAAGACTGGATGAAGGATCAAGGGGAAGCTAATGTAAATTTGGTACTCTATGGGACTGCAACCCTGACAACATGGACTCCAAGTATCTGACCCCCAAGGCAAGGTTTTTACATGTTTTACTTATAAACTGTGTAATGCCTAGGACTGGGTTTAGAAACCATGTCAATCTGCTGGAAAAGTTTGCCCTATTCCATCTTGTCCAAAGAATAAAGATAGACATAACTGATCTAATCTTTATTCATATGGAGAAAGCAGTAAAGGGAAAAGATAAAGATTACCCCTTTGGAATGGTTATGACTAGGATCTTCAGGGCTTGTAAGTTGGATTTAAGAAGGGCTGTTTCTGCTGATCTCTGTACTGAGATTACCACAAAAACCCTGGCCTTAATGAAGATGAACCTGAACCCTACTCTGGATGGCAATGCTGAAGCCTCTACTCAGATGGAAGCAACTGTTTCCATTCCTGGTGTTAAATCTGAAGTGGTTGAGGAACCAGCTGAGGAAATTAGTGATCAGCTTCAGAGGAAGAAGAGGAAGATTACAAAAACCACTATTGAAACTGCTGGGACTGAAGAGTCTACTCAGGTTGTTGAACCTGCTGCTGCTGTTGTTTCTGAGGAAGCTGCTGTACCTAAGATTACCAAGGTATTCAAGAGAAAGAGTACAGTACAAGCTGAGGGGGAGTCTCAATCAGAAGAGACTGTGATCCCTAAAAAGAAGAGGACAACTGTTACAAAGAGGAAACTTGTCTTGCCTCCCTCTTCATCTCCATCACCATCATCTTCACCTCAAAGATTCATCCCCTCCACCTCAGGAAACAGAACCTTCTACCACCACAGTTCCAACTCCACAACCTTCACCTCAAAGAATGCCTACACCACCACACAGATCACCTACACCCCCTCCATCACCAAAAATTCCAACACCCCCTCCATCACCAAAAATTTCCACTCCACATACTTCACCAAAAATCCAAGCTTCACCACATACATCACCTAACCATCACTCTTCTGAACCTAACCCTACCGCATCAGAACCTCACATGTCTGATACTCACTCACCTGCTCCACCCTCACCACAAATATCTCACCATTCTGATATTCCTCAAACTGAGGATATCAATGACTTTGAGTATTTTGACAACCCTATTTCACCACCCTCACCACAATCACCAATCCCTGACCATATCTCAAACCAATGCCAAGTGCCTCTGAGAACAGTCTTTCCAGACTTATTCTCTGAAACCAGACACAACTCTCTCCCCTTAGCCACTTTACCACCCTACAACTCATCCTCTAGAACCACACCCTTCTCTGTAACAGATGATCTCTGTCCCTCTTACCTTGATGGCAAGACTCTGGACATGATTGCTTCTCTGGAAGCTGAAAGGCAGATTGTGAGGCTGGAAAGGTTGCAGAAGCCAGTAGGAAAATGGCTATTTAATCCTCACATCTTCATGAAGCCCTCTACTGCCATAAGAGTAATGCCTGACTCAATGGTGTTGAAAGGAAAGCAGAAGACAATATCTCTGCCATTGGATCAGAAGTTCTTCCTTATCAAGAGAACTGATCAGAAGCTGAAATTCAAAGAGAAGGTGTTCTCTAAGGGTGGCTGCAGTTCTGGGTTGACAGAAGAAGAGAAGGCAGACATTCCCACTAGAGGTAGCCAAGCCTATGCTCTCTACCCCGTCTCACCCTCTATTTACTTTCTCCCTCCCTTTTTCATGGTATTCCCTTTCTCTGTCTTAAACTTTCCTGAAACTGCCCCTTTTACTCACATAAATCTCATTAGGAGATCTTATGAGTTTCTTCTATCTATCATAGATTCCCCTCTACATCATGACAGAATTCATGCCTTTTTAGAGGATTTCTACCCTAATAATGATTTTGAAACCACTCTGTCAACAAATGTGTTTCTAGATCCTCACCCTGAGGATGATATTATTGTTGAAGAGTTACCTCCTACTAGGGGTGGACAACGGTCGGTTTCGGTCGGATTCGGGCCAAAAAATCCAAATCCGACAAAATCGAGCATGATAATATGCAATCCGTTCCCGTCTGTTTGGGGGTCGGTTTTGGCGGGTGGCGGGTTCGGCGGGTGGCGGACGGGTTCCGGGCGGGTTCGGCGGTTTTCAACAAACAGAAAAAAATGTAAAAAGAAAGAAGGAGAATCAGAATACATAATACCATAATCACAGATCTTTAAGGTTTTCAACAAAATCCACAAACAGAAAATCAAAAATACATCAAACCCAGATCTGGCAAGAACATAAATCCAGAAACAAGAACACAAACCCACAAACAAGAACCAAAAAACACCTCTTCGCAGATTTGGCGGAGATCTTGACAGGCAGCTCTTCGTTCGCAGATCTGGCCCCTTGTAACAGAGGAAGCTTGGTCGGAGATCTCCATTTCGTGCGGTGAGGCTTGGCCGGAGAGTGGCGCCGGGCGAGGTGATGGATCTCATTGATGTTCTTCTACGCAGATCTTCCTTCGCACTTCGAAGATCTTCTTCTTCGCATATATTCGTTCGCACTTCGGAGATCTTCCATTGATTCACGGTGGCGCAGAACGAGAGAGAATGAGAGATGGATAAGGGAAGCGGCGTTAGTGCTGGTGGAAGCCAAGCAGCGGCGTTAGGGTTGGTGGTGGAAGCCAAGGGGCGGCTAGGGTTGGCCGGTTGGGAGAAGCAAAGTGAGGGACTCAAGAGTGAATATAGCCAGCGGGTACCAAGGTTTATGACTGTGTTTATGAGGGATGTAGGAACTGATAACGAAGAAGAAGAAGAAATAAGTCTGAGATGTAGAAATTTTTTGAATCTGATTAAAGAAATGAATTGTGTCTATTACTATTTACTAAGCAGATTAAAATAAAAATAAATATATCATTTAACATAGTAGGCAGTACTCAGTAGTAGTACCTTGCGCTTTGTGCCTATATCATCTAACCCATGTATACTTTTTACGCTCCCAAGGAGAAAGAGATGATGAAGGGACAGGTCATAAATGAGTGGAGCAGAAGTACAACCGTTGCTTTACTGGACTGGCTAAATAAAAAGCATTTACCCGTGTAGAATCGGTCGGGTCCGGATACCGATGGGTTTGTTTTTTCACACCCGGGCCCGACCGTTACAACCCATATGAAACTTGTTTCTGCATCCGAAGGACCCGCCCAACCGTGCAAACCCGTCCGTTTTTCATTTTTTGACTCGGATAAATCGGGTCCGGGTCGGGTCGGACTGATCTGTCCACCCCTACCCCCTACCCCTCCTCCTTGTCCATCAGCTTCTGGAACTTCTCTGGCCACTACAGATTCTACTGCTCCAGTTGTTGCATTTGATCCTGCTGCACATTAGAGACTGGATGAAATGGCTACAAGTTTGCAGACTGTCATTCAAAGACAGGATGAAGTAATTGCTCAACAGACTGCATTTCAAGCTCAGATGTTGGCTCAGCAGCAAGCAATGCAGCAGATGATGGAAGCTTTCTTCAAAAGCCAAGGAGGCCCTAGTTCTTAGTGTTTAGAAATCTGTTTTTCATTTCTTTGTTGAGTCATGCAATGTACTAAGTCAGTGATGTCTATCACTTGTAATCCTTCATGACTTTGATTAAATGAAATGAGTTTTTCATTTGGCAATTTATCTTCTATGACTTTTTTTTCTGTTTGATTGATGCCAAAAGGGGGAGGAAATATAATTAAGTTTTCATGATTTTATGTATGTTATTCTTTCTAATATCATGATGTTCTGATATTTGTCCTTACTTAGTGCATAAACTAAGGGGGAGCTTAACATACCCTGATCAATTATATCTATTTAGAAATTTCTACTGTTTCTTTTTGATGTTCAATAAAATCAGAAAAGATATTTGTCATCATCAAAAAGGGGGAGAATGTTGAGACCTCATAAGTCTAAAACACATTCAAAGTGTAAATCCTCTATGTTTTGATGATTCCAAATAGTTCAAGTATGGTAATATTGAACCAAAAGAAATTACTGATATATTTGATAAGTGTGCAGGAAAATAGACTTGAAGTCACTCGTCTAATTTTCACCCGTCTACTTTTTAGTAGAAGCTCAGCAGTGACTCGTCTAAGTTTCACTCGTCTAAAAAGTTAGTCAAAGAAAGTCAACGCTCAAGAAAGACTAAGCTCAGTTGATGACGTGGCAAGAAGCATGCGTCGAAGTTTGGCTCAGCTGACCACCCGTCTAACTTTGGAACAAGCTTTCACCCGTCTAAGTTTTTGGATGACTTTCACCCGTCTAAAAATTCTCATTGCTGACACCAAGTCAGTATGTCAGAAATCAAGTCCAAGTCACCATATTCAAAATTATATGCCATCCTTAAAGATCTCGAAGACCTCTGGACAATAGCTCAAAGGACAAATAATAAAGAACGTTGTTTCAAGGTTTTAAGGAATAAACACGCTATCTCTGCACCACTGCAGTAACCTTTTGCCTATTCTAGTACAAAGTAAAAAGTACTTTATGCAAAGTAAACTGATGTTGCACTGAAAGAGGAAAGCTCTCTGCAACAAGTACAAGAAGCCTGCTGCCATATACTCTGAAAGAACAGCTGTTCAGTTTAAAGTGTACTCTTGGACACTCTTGACAATGCCCAATGTTTTCAAGCATTTAATGAATATTCAGAACGACTCTTTGGCATTAAATGGTGTCTCAGAAAGCTCAAGTCAGATGCAAACACTTTCTGAAGCTGTGTCAAAATGGATCTCTTGATTGAAGCCTTTAAATAGATCAAACAAAGAAGATGAAGCCAAGAAGTTGAATATCAAAAGAACTCTGCACAGAAGCATTTACTCTCTTCATTAACTTCTTCATTCCTTCATTGAATACATATTCAATCATTTGATATAAATTCGCAGTCTTTCATACTTCATATTTATTCCACTCTCTAAGTGTGATCTGAAAGACTTGCAAGTTGTATTAACTATACAAACCTTTTATCTCTTACTGTTTTTGAGCCTGAAGAGGCTAGGTGAGAAAAGAATACTTGTTTGAGTGTTGAGCCTGAAGAGGCTAGGTGTGCAAAGAATACTTGTACTGTAATTTACTCAGTTATAGTGGAAACTTGGTGCTGCCAAGAAACTGGACGTAGCCCTGTGGATTTTGGGGTGAACCAGTATAAATCTCTTGAGTGATATTTCTACTCCCTTATCTTTTAATTTGCTTGAGTATTGTTTCAGTCTTAGCTTTTTAACTTGGGGAGTTAATACTGTGGTTATCAAACTCTTTTTAACCTTCTTCATTTGTGTGTGCTATTCTGTTTTAATATTAGACGTTTCACTCGTCTAATCCTCTCTTAATCAAACCTTCTTGCTGTGCCTGCGAAAATCTTTTTAAGTAACCGAAAAAGTTGGTAAACACAATTCAACCCCCCCTTCTTGTGTTCACTTTGGTTATTTCAGTACTAAGCTGCTAATATGTTTTTTGTTGACTATACAATTTTATATGTATCAAGTTGCATTCTGTTATTCTATTTTTTTAGATGTAATTAAATGCCACTCCTTTTAATTACTTGGTTTATAAATATTTTGACTCTCATATTTGACTGCTTAATAGGGATGGCAATTTGTACCATACTCATTGGGTACCCGCAAAAATTACCCACAATGAGTAGGCTAATTACCTGCACAATGAGTAAAGGTCCGGGTAATTTCCCACAAATTTATAGTCATAATTAAAACTATGTGACACTAATATAAGATAATAAGAAAAGTAAAAGTGCAAAACAAGCTAAATACGAATTAAAATACAATTAATGACATACATACACTAAAATATATATTTAATCATACGATCATACTAAAGAAATACATACATCTAATTGAGAATCAAAGTCCCAAAGTTAAAGCTACCACGTGGCACCTCATGGTTTTATTCATATTTAACAACACAAACATACACATATTTATAGAAAAACCAAATAGCCTTCACTTTGAAATTGAATAACTAGTCTCATTAACTCCAGTCAAATCTTCTGAATGAGGATATAAACGCCATGTCCCGGTTCTACAAGCATTCTAAATTTTGGAGAATGCCTATAAGTAGGAGATAGAGAGAAGCTGAACTTGGAGATGATAAGCGCTAGTACAACCTTCAATTGAACCATTGCAAAGTTCTTACCTAAGCACAAGCGAGTACCTGCTCCAAATGGCAGATACGCTTGTGGGAACTTGCAAGCCTTAGAGACGCCCTCACTGAACCTTTCTGGTTTAAACTCACTTGCATCTGGTCCCCAGATTTCAGGGTCTCTATGAATGGTTGGGATTAGAGTCCATACACAGACACCTTTAGGAATATTGAGGTCTCCAATCCAGATATCTTCATATGCCTCTCTTGACACAAAGGCTGCCGGTGGGTATAAACGTAGCACTTCTTGAATCACCATAGTCACCTGCAATAAGTAATTTATCAGCTAAAAGAAAAAAAGTTTATGAGATTTGATGCAAGTCCCGCTTTCACCTAGGTGAAGAGTCAGAGAGTGTTAGTATGTACTAGCATAAGTCAACTTTATGCTTTATAAAATCTCAATAATTGGATATTAAAATTATTTAAGCATGTTGTTCAGTCAAAATTATGATTAATATTATTATTCAATCTATTGTTATCAACAATGCTCATATGTGGTTTTGGCGGGTAGTTTTACCTCACTATGTTATTTTATATATATATATATAGGGAATGACTCATATTTCTAACCATTTTTTAGTATGAACACTTGCCCCATTGAAATTGACTTTCAAGTGGAATATGAATATCTTTTGTTTCCCTCATCTTCGTAACCGACGGGGGTAGAAATAGGTTATGCGGTCCACTGGGGGCCTACGACCTAACCTATATTTGGCATACATACGTCTAACCTATTTAGCAAACAAATTATGTTTAGGCTTCTTGAAATGCTTATTAAATTATGCAAGCTAAGGTTTGGGCTTTTGTTAAAACTTATTTAGTCTGTCAGGCCAACAAATTTATTTAATATTAATTTCTATATTTATAAAATTATAATATTTATACAATTTATCAATGTTTTAAAAATTGAAACCGATCATTAAACCAGTGAAGACACTAGCTCAAGGTTTAATAGTTTCAACCATATTTGAACCATGGTCAAACAAGTAATAATAGAATATATATTTTAATATTAATATATATTATATATTTGTAATAAACTTAAGACAAATCAAATATTAAACTAACATAAAATAATCAATTTATATTTTTCATAAGATAAAATATCAATGAAAAAAGATAAATAATAAAAACCTATGTACATATACTTCTATAAATTGTCATTGGCTTTATTTGACTAAAAGACATATTTTTATAATTTAAAATAAAAAAATTTAAAAATGAAAAATAAAAAAATGATCGGGGTTCAAACCGGTTCTCACCATCAGTTTTTTTACTGGTTTTCGCCTGTTTTTGGCCAGTTTGATTGTTTCTTTAATGATTCTCACCGATTCTAAAACCAGCCCATTTTTTTTAGGATGAACGGATTTCGGTTCGACAGTTCGAACCGGCCAATCTAATCTGATCTTCAAAACTTTGTAATTTACTAATTTTATATTGATATAGTGTATTTATTTTAAATATAATTAATACTAATAATTTCGTTAAATGGTTGAACCTAGTCAAAAAATTAAAATGTTTTAGTTTCTTGGCCTATATGAATGCTTCCTTGTAATGTATACCTTAAATAAGCTTTTGGACCATGCTAGATTTTTATGCTTCATAAATAGGTCACATGAAGCCCAAGAAAAAGCCTATAATAGGTAACAGATCACGTGGAGCCAACACATTACAAAATAGGCCTAAGCCTATTGAGACAAAGCCTAGTCTAGCTTAGCCCATTTCCACCCGTACCAATCATTTTAAGAATTTAACCATGAATTTATCATCCTTTTTTTCAAGTAATTCTTAGACTCAATGTATATAATATCATGTATGTTGTATTTGGTATTACAAAAATAAAGATCGGACGATACTGCTTATTTTTGCCAATTATATATACATATAAATACAATGTAATATATATGTAATTGTACTATTTTTTTTTTTCTTTATAGATAAATATTAGTAATTAGTTGTTATGTCAATTTTTTTCTCCTTTACCAAGGTTTGAACCTTGGACCTCCTGCTCCTCCAACTCTTTATATCCTTAGCTCAAAACCACTTGAGCTATCAAACCCCCGTAATTGTACTATATTATGTACCAATAAAAGGAGAAGTTACATAATGAGAAGAGGTATATATGCATTCTTAAAATAAAACTGCATGCACGTACCGTTTTGAACAGAGGGAGAGTATCTGCATCTGGTATTCCACTGGGGCAAAGTTCAGCCACCTCTGCCCTTATACGATCTTGCCATTCAGGGTGTAAAGCAAGAAGCACCAAACACCAAGAGGCTGCAGTAGCAGTGGTGTCGTGGCCAGCAAAGTATATGTTCTTGCAATTATCCACAATGAACCGTTTGGAAAAATCCTTCCCTACACTTTGATCAGCCATTGCTGCTTCCAGCAGTAACTGCATCAGATCCTTTTCTGATGGGGATGTCTCTTCTGAGCATTCTCGCTTCCGTTCCTCCACTAATTCCCATATCAGTGACTCTATCTCTCTCTCCCAATTGCTTATCTCGTTCTGCTTCTTGATGGAGTTTAGTTTGTCACTGGCATTAATTATCAATATGTTTTAGGCTACAACTATAACTAATTGACAGAGTTTTAATTACTGTTTAATGTACATGTATATGGAATTAAGATGGAGAAAGTTTTATATGTGATTTTGACACCCAAGGATATAGATTTTATATAATAAAGTAATCAGATTCTTTTGTATCACACATTATATAGAAATTACTATATTACTATACAGAAATTCAAATTTAGGACTTATAAATTACATAGATGAAGATCTATTATCTCATTTTCCTATATATCGCAGTCTGTCCCAACCAATATTATCTTACTACATCAATTAAATTTTAGGTAATATTAAAAAAGTATAATACATGATATATAAAGTATATTGGTTATGACAGAATGTACATGATACAAGAAAATGAGACAACACATCTTCGTGCAATGTTACTTTTAATGTAAATTTCACACTTGAAATCAATTCAGCTGTTACTCTATGATTTGATGTTCCCGAGTTCCTACAAAAGCCACTTATACACAATTTGGACACCTTATATAAAAACACCGTAAAGCTTTATGAATGTCTTTGTTGGAGTAATGAATAGATGATGAGATAGAAAAAACAATAAGAGATGTGTTACTATGACACACATTTTGACACACATACGGTTTAACACCGTATGTGTGCAGTGGACGCGCACGAGGACATCGCAGTGCCGCACTGTGCGGCACTGTAGCGGTTTTTTTTTTTTTTTTTTTTTTTTTAAATTTTAGTTTTTTATAAAAAATAAAATTTTTAATTATAAAAAAACTCATTCACCAGATAATGAATTGAAGTCACCAAGATTTTTGTACATCACTCTGACGAAAAATTTTCAAAACTTAAAAAAAAAAACATTTTACATTCAAAAACCATTCACCAGATATTTGTACATGATTCACCAGATATTTGCACGTACTTACCGAAGAAAAAAATTTTTTCTCAAAAAAAATCCATTCACCAGATAATGAACTAAATTCACCAGATATTTGTACATGATTCACCACTTAAACGAAAAAATTATTTAAATTTCTAAAAAAAACCCATTCACCAGATAATGAATTGAATTCACCAGATATTTGCACATACTTAACCAAAAAATTTATTTCTCAAAAAAAATCCATTCACCAGATAATGAACTGACTTCACCAGATATTTGTACATGATTCACCACTTAATGAAAAATTTTATTTCAAAAAACCCATTCACCAAACAGAATATATGAATTCACCAAGAGATATTTGTACATGATTCAGATTTTGACACATGATCAGATATTTGCACATACTTAACCAAAAATTTTTTTCTCAAAAAAATCCATTCACCAGATAATGATATGAATTCACCAGATATTTGTACATGATTCACCACTTAACGAAAAATTTTATTTCTCAACAAAACCCATTCACCAGATAATGAATTGAATTCACCAGATATTTGTACATGATTCACCAGATATTTGCACATACTTAACCAAAAAATTTATTTATCAAAAAATAACATTTAAAAAAAAACCAAAACTTTAAAAAAAAAAAAAAAAAAAAAGAGGCGCTACAGTGCCGCACAGTGCAGCTACAGTGCCGCACTGTGCGGCACTATACGGTGTAAGGTGTAGGATTGTGTGTCAAGATAGCATTTCTGAAACAATAAATAAGCGGAGAGGAGTACTTTTATATAATGTTGGACAACTTTTTTTTTGTCCAAATATCATTACTCACTACAAAAAAAGATGTGTTTAGCGACTACTAATTTGGTTGCTAAGTATAGAAATTCAATTGCTAAACCATTTAACGATCGAATTAGTGACCACTAGACGTGGTAGCAGATTGCCTAGTTGCTAAACTATTTAATGATCAAAATCGGTCGCTAATGGTTTAGCAACCGATTTAGCGACCAAATTTTTTTATTTAGCGACCGAATTTCGTATTTGGCGACCAATTAAGTGTAATCGTTAAATGACTGGTCGTTAAAATGACTTTTTTTTTTCTTTTTGTAGTGACTGTTTATGAATATAAGAGTTGTAATGTTGATGTTTAAAGGAATATATATAGAGTTAACATACCGGAAACCGCTGAGCCCAAAAAGGAAGCCACCTTGCTTGGACATGGCTGTTTTCAGACTTCTAATCTTTGAGAAAACCTCCTTTCCCTTAGAATAAGAATGACCAAAACAAACCCTTGAAATAACGTCAGCTGATAATTCCCTCAAATCACCATCAACTTTAACTTCTGCTGTGGCAGTGGCACCATCACGGCCTCCTTGCTTCCTCAATAATTTGCTCCCATTTTGTTAGTAAGGACTGCGCTGACTCTATCATAAGACCCACCATACCCTGCCATGTATTTCACTTCAGATTCACTGTCCCTACCACGTTTACTTTCAAGTCACCAACTATTATACATACATCTAACCAGAGCCTAGATTCTTCGGTTGATAATTTATTATTTGGCCCCAAACGCTAACACAAAAAATTCTGGCGGTGCAGGTGAGATAGCAAGCAGGTGGGGCACATTTTCCATGCATGCATGAACTCATTTTAATTTCCCCAAACAATTGAATTAATTAAATATTATTTTCATCCTTTTATATAGAATTAGAGCACACTTGTTTCAGAATCTTGCTAGGTGGTAACCTTTTACTTCTCTTATGTGGGGCTTGCTACATATAAATGAATAAAATTTGCTATCTAGCACAAATATGATTAATGTGCAAATAATGTATCCCCTAGACTCTTCGAGACATATGGCAGTATGGGCCACAGCAAGCTCACCACTATTGGCACAATTTTAGTAAGATGGGGGTGCAGGGAAAAGAAAACAGATAATTATTTTGTCTTTTTCTTTTTTCAACAAGAAGAAATTTGGTAATGTTGAAAGAAGAAATAATTTTAATTAAAGGTAGGTTTTAATAATTTCACGGTCTAGATTACAGCTAGTGCTAACTAGAGATATTGGGTTCAGAACTTATAAATGCCTTCTGGGTTTCTATGCTCACGATTGATGGACACGCGTGTTTGGGAACAGGCAGCGAAGGATAAAAGCACGTCCAATATGGAGAAGTCCAATATGGAGAAGCTCCATATTAATGTAGCTTCCAGGAAAAGGTGATTCTAATGATATTGACCGGGATTCCAATATGAAAAATTTGACATAAGAGAAAAATATGATTGAGATGTTAAGATTAATGGAGATTTTATTTCTTGATGAAAAAATTTAGGATCAAAAGTAATTACTGCATTCCAAAGTTAGAGCAGACTAGAAGGGATTTTGCTCCCCTCCCCCCCTCTCCAAAAATTGAACCAAACATATAAGTTTTAAAAAAATCATTCCCCTCCCTTCCCTTCCCTTCCCCTCCCCTCCCCTCCCCTCCCCTCCCCTATATTCCTGTCCTACCAAACATTACCTACCTTAGGTTCAGAAAGTGCTTAAAGCTATATAAGCCACCAACGGACCCCGGCAGGAATTGAACTTAGTTAACGTGGTCCACCCTTGCTAGCTGTGCCGACGATGATGTTTTTCTTATGAAAAAATTAGGTTTTTTTAGTTTGCACAAATATTTTCTATTTTCTATTTTTTATTTTTATTAATAATTATAAAAATACATTTTAATTTTATTCTGATTTATGTTTTTTAAAGAATTGTACACAAAATCGTTATTTTCTTGTATTTCTTAATTTAATGAAATGAAAATAATGTGACATTCTGTATATATTATTAATGAAAATAAAAATGTTTTATCAAACAAACCCACTCTTTGATTCAAAAGGTCGCTAACCCATCCCTAGGCTATAGACAATGTTCCAACCTTTTAAAAAATTTAAAATAATGCTAGGTTTACATCAAACTTTTGATGTAGATTTAAGTCAATTTTAAATACTGAAGTCTCTTTATAATTCAAAATCTAATAAATAGTAACGAAAAACACAACAAGTTAATGGACAAGGTTGTGCGTGATATTTATATACCTTAACTTTGTCCATGAAGAACTCAGCTGCAATAAGTTTCCTCTGGTGTGCCCAACTAAGCCCATTGGCTCTCAAAATGCCATTGCCAAGCAAAGGTGCAAGTTTGTTGGTTATGTAAGTAGGCTTACCCAAATCCAAATTGATACACTGGTTCAGTTCTCTCACTAGCTCCGGTTGGTTCACATATAGGTGTTGCTTCATCCCTGTGGAGTATGTGTATAGTAGGCCTGCAAATTTGAGATATTACTGCATGAGCTAGATCAATGTCATAATCCTTAATTGTTAAAATATATAATAATGCAAAGTATATTTAATAAAATAATTTGAACAATAATGATGATAATAATAATAATAGTTCATAGAAAGAGACTTGACGTTGGTCGGTTTATCAAATGGGCCCCAATTTAGATGACAGGCACGTAATGCTCCAACCATTGGCCAGCTCCATTAAGATACCGTTATTATATACTCATCCCCGTTCATATTATAAGTAAAAAATTAATGTAACATATATTAAGGTGATTAGTTAATCTTATTTAATTTGATTAAAAAATAGGTTTTTACCTAAATTACCCTTTATGGTAATGAGAAGTTGCTTGTGTTATTAGAAATAAAAGGAGTCAATGAAAAACAAAATTTGTATTAAATAAAAGATATTTTATGAATAATATCATTAAATGAGTTATTAAAAAACAAAATTTACTTATATAAAAAATATTTGAGATTTTTTTCTTATAATTATAATAGGATTTTTCTAACCTGTGCAACTTTGCACATGTTAAGGAATCTTAACCTAGAAATATTGTATTGGAAAGAGTAACTTTTAAGTTTTCAAAAAATTGAATACACAACTTTCAATAAAACATTTCTTTTTTTGGATTCCTAACATGTGCAAAGTTGCACACGTTAGAAAAATCGATTATAATATGAATATGAATATAAATAGGAGGGAGTACTTTTCTACACTGTATATATATATATGTTACTTCAATCCCATGCCACGGGCAAATTGACCAAACTGGTGTCATTTTAGAAACTATTTACCAGTTTAGGGTCCTTTTGAAACAATTTACCAAAGGGGGGTCATTTTGCCACATGACAAATTTTTTTTTTTTTTTTCTGACACAGGGAAGGCGCCACTTGGACTGGCGCCTTCCACTTAAAAAAAAAAAAAAAAAAAGGTCAAAGGCGCCACTGCCAGTGGCGCCTCCCCTCCCCCAATTTCGTTTGGGTACTGTAGCGCTACAGTACGCAACGTACTGTAGCACTACAGTAGAGCTTTTTTTTTTTTTTTAATATTTTTTTTATATACAAATTTTGACTTTTTTTATAAAAAAAAAAATTGTTTTTTTAAATACTAACATTTTTTGTTAACCCATTAACCATATAATGAACTAGATTAATCAAATATTTGCACGTGATTAACCATATAACAGAATACACTGAATTAACCAACCATTTTCAAAAGATTAACCACGTGTTTTGGTTTTAAAAAAAAGTCGAAAATTGTCCAAAAAAAACCCATTAACCATATAATAAACTGAATTAACCAGATATTTGCACGTAATTAAACAAAAATATTAGTATTCAAAATATTAATTCAGTTTATTATATGGTTAATGGGTTTTTTTTGAACAAATTTCGACTTTTTTTTAAAACCGAAACACGTGGTTAATCCTTTGAAAATGGTTGGTTAATTCAGTGTATTCTGTGGTTAATCGGTAACTCTGCATGTTCACCACCTTATGCTTTTTCTCAGAGTTACCGATTAACCACATAATACACTGAATTAACCAACCATTTTTAAAGGATTAACCACGTGTTTCGGTTTTAAAAAAAAAGTCGAAATTTGTCCAAAAAAACCCATTAACCATATAATAAACTGAATTAATATTTTGAATACTAATATTTTTGTTTAATTACGTGCAAATATCTGGTTAATTCAGTTTATTATATGGTTAATGGGTTTTTTTTGGACAATTTTCGACTTTTTTTAAAACCAAAACACGTGGTTAATCTTTTGAAAATGGTTGGTTAATTCAGTGCATTCTGTTATATGGTTAATCACGTGCAAATATTTGATTAATCTAGTTCATTATATGGTTAATGGGTTAACAAAAAATGTTAGTATTTAAAAAAACAAATTTTTTTTTATAAAAAAAGTCAAAATTTGTAAATTTAAAAAAAAAAAAAAAAAACTCTACTGTAGCGCTACAGTACGTTGCGTACTGTAGAGCTACAGTACCCAAACGAAATTGGGACACTTTTTTCTTTTTTTTTATTTTAAACGAGGCGCCACTGGCAGTGGCGCCTTCCCTGTGTCAGAAAAAAAAAAAAAAAAATTTTGCCATGTGGCAAAAACGACCCCCCTTTGGTAAATTGTTTCAAAAGGACCCTAAACTGGTAAATAGTTTCTAAAATGACACCAGTTTGATCAATTTGCCCAGGCCACGAGACCATCAGTACCCAAAATTGAAAGGGAACAGTTTGTAAAGGTGACAATTCCAAACGGATGAGTCACTGTGCCTTGTACTCGCTGATATACCATAATATAATATTAAAATTTGCTCGTACACTATGACATAAATTCTGATGTGAGATGCTTCACTTTTTTCAAGACTACTTAGCTATATTCTTGGTAAATAATATATAAGAATTCTGCAGCAAACAGTGAAGTACAATAGAAGATAATGGTGAAATCAATTCTTATATCCCCTCCTGTTTTCTTCCTCCCGGAAGTATCTTATATCCATTGAATTTGTAATGCGATTCACATGAATACATGATTAATAGAGCCTACCTAAAGAATTTCACCCAAAAAAAAAAAAAAAAAAGAGCCTGCCTAAAGAATTACACTACTTTATTCATGCATGTAATATGTGGTTCAACATGGGTCTAATTTATTATCCATCTTAATTTTAACCCCATTTTAGTAACAAAAATGTGGATTCCTATCTAGCCACCAGTGAAGAAACATCTTGTTTCTTTGTTCAGTAAGCTGCAAGTGCAAGCAAGACAATAATACAAATCCTGCAGGAGAATTTTTTTTTTATATATATAATAATTGAAATCTTAAATTACGATCGAAAGATTAATATTATTGTAGAATTATATTAAAAGATTTATGGATTTTGCTTTATATTAAAAGATACAAGACTAATAATCTTCTATCTGCTATTACTGAGCAGCAATGAGTTTAATTAAACATTCAATTTTAAGTATCTTCATCTATCTTTTATCTACAATCTCCTATTAGAAGAAGAAAAAATGAATGAATGAAAAAGAAGAAAAGGGTACCATATTGTTTTCTCCAGTGTTCAAAATAAGGGAAGAGGATAGCAGTGAAGTCACATGCTAGAAACTGATCATCAGAATGGCCACAACTGGAAGCTTTGATTATGTTGGTCTGAGCTTGGATTCTCTGCATATCAGGTAGATTCCCATGTAGAAAAGAAGGTGGAGGACCTCTGATACCTTGCATTTGGAGCTTCCTTCTGACCCTTTGGGACTTAAGCCACAGATTACCATACACATAAAGTATCCAGCTGAATATGCCCACAAGAGCAAGGGAAAAAGCTAGTTTCATTGCAAGAAAGACTTCCTCCATCTCTTCCTAGCTTCTTCTCTGGACTCTCCGGTTGACCCTTGAAGTACCACTGAGGAAAGTTGGCTTAGCACATATAACCTATATAGAAAAGGCAGGCTAAAGTAACTGTTTTAAAGTGAGAAATAAAGGTACATTTCATTTTTAATTTAATTTAATAAATGTAATGACATTTTGACATATTAAATAACTTAAAAGTGAATATATAGTATTACTTACTCACTTGAGAAAGAAGTTCATTTTAGTTGTTTCGACAAATATTTGATAAAAGTGATTTTGAATAAAATTAAATCTATAAAATTGATTTAGTTATAATTGAGTTTGGAGTGAAATGATGTATATTTAATGTTTTTATTTTAAAAGTAATTTTTTTTTTTTTTTTTTTGTGATAGCCAAGTGATTAGTGGGTTAGTTGTTAGTGGGGGTGGGGGGAGGGGATCGAACCCCATATCTCCAACTTAAACTCTTTAAATATCCCTTGACTTACCAAGTGAGCCATCTACATGGGGTTATTTTAAAAGTAAGTTTGATGTAAAAGTTAGTGTAAAATTTTCAATCCAACGCAAAAACTACTTTATATAGCTTCTAGTCAAAATCATTTTTATAAGCAAAATCAATTTTGTCTAACAATAACCAAACATTTCATTTTTACTACAATCACATTTAACAAGGGACAAAATCAATTCTGCAGCTTTCCACCACGAAACCAAACATACACTTAGTGTTTAAAAGAGCATGTTCATTTATTATTATCATTACTATATCAGAGAGCAAAGGCTGATTATTTTACTCACTTGTACACACCAAATGCATGTGGCTCACTTGATTGCATGAGTTTGTGGGAGAGAACTTGAGTTCGAATTCCATAAAATACTTCTTTGATAGGGGCGAATAATCTTAACTATGACTAATTACCCAAGGGAAGATTAGTCTTATAACTAGTCCAAATGATATAAACTTATGGAAATACTCTGGTGGATCCATTTGAGAGCCAAAAACCCTAATTATAATGGGTTAAAAAAATTTACTCGGTTGCACAGCTATTTAATTATATATATTTATTAAGAGAGGGGGGCATAGAAGAAGGCTCTGCTTGTAAAGTAGGGGCTTTCTATAAATCAATAGTGTAATGTGTAGGCATTGGCGTGTAATGTAGACAAAATGTAATAGTTCTGAATATTAAACTTTGAATATTATATTTGATATTTTTTTATACTTATCTGTATTTTTTATTAATTTTGATATTTTAATATTTATATTTCAAAATATATAAAGGTAAACAAAGTATTAAAAAACCATCATAGTGTTCTTATTGTAATGTTCAAGAAACAATAGTCATGCTATAAAAGACTACATGAGGTGCCTCATGACATATGCAAAAGCTTTATTTGCATGATGTAATATATGATACATGTGGAACTAGAGATTAATCCCATAGTAAACCCGAAAAACCTAAGCTATGAAGATATTTTGGTGAACCCAATTGACCCAAAGGATTAATTATAATGGGTTCCGAACAAAAATATATATATATATATATATATATTTCAACCGGACATGGAATTTGCGGGTGAGTTTAAAAAAAAATAAGAGAGAGACAATCGTACATTTATTTAAATTTGGATAAATATCAAAATATTATATATTTTGAGATGGAATAAAAATATAAGAATTTAATTAATCTGTAGTGTAAAGAATTTTTATATTATTAATCAATCATAAATTAATATGTCTTTAAAAATGTTTGATTCTTGTTTTTACTATCTTAAAAGTCACTACTCTTACTATAATTATTGATTGGTTAATATTATAGAAAACTTTACAATATAATAATATTATAAAAAACTTTACACCATCATAGAATAAAAATTAAACTCAAAATATAATATCTTATACAAATATTATTCTGTTTGTATTACACAAATATATAATTATATATATGCTTGATGACGGGACAAATCTTTTATGCAAATAAATGAATAACTGACCAGTCTGATGATATCAAATGAATAAGCGTTTTCTTATTTATTTAGTTAATTAGTGTGTGTGGTAGCGTCTGCAAGACGGAGATAGCTACTTATATATATAAATTAAAGTCGTATTATTTTCAATATTATATTTTAAATAATATATTTAATATTATATGTATATATTTGTCATTTAGTTTTTATTTTTTTACACATATATTTTAAAAGTATATTTAAAAAATATAAAAGAACACTATATGATATTTCTATTTCAATATTGAAAACAATATTCATAAATAAATTCAATGTTAATTCAAAATATAGTACACTTCACACTATAGGTAGTATATTTTCCTTTCAACTATAAAGCAAAAGAGATACCGACGTATTTGATGTAGAGAGCTCATTCCTATCTACCTTGTTTTATTTGCTGTTATAGTTTTTATATTATTATTTTGGTAAGGTATGTGGGATGATATGTTTGGTGCTCCGTGGGTGTGGCAAACTTTATAAAGTGAAGGTAAAATAGATAAATTGGTCTTTTATTTTTTTATTTTTTTTTATTGGTCCTAGAAATTTTTTATTTTTCAAATTAGTCCTACACGTTACATTCTGTTTTCATATTAGTCCTTTTCGTCAATTTTAGCCTAACGATGTCAATTTTGATCTGACGTGGCTATCACCTTAATCCAATACATGGCATCAAAACTGACGACGTTAGGTCAAAATTCACGGAAAGTACTAATGTGAAAACGGAACGTAACGTGTAGGACCAATTTGAAAAATAAAAAACTTATAGGACCAATATGAAAAACAAAATAAACATATAGGACCAATTTACCTATTTTGCCTAAAGTAAACGAACTTGTAGGCTTATAGATAGGGATGTTCGTGGTTCGGTTTGGATTGGTTTTTAGGGAAAAAACCATCCGATCCAAAGATTAAAACAACATGCCAATTGGTTCGGTTCGGTTTTTATTGCTTCCTTAAAAAATATTAGATCTGATCCGATCCAATTAAATACGGTTTGGATTGGATCGGTTGATTGGGTTTTTACCGACATATCATTACATATTTATATTATATCAAATAATCAAGATTACAAGCTGAATTGAACAAATCTTAAACCTCTATATATAATTGTTGTTACATTCATATAATAACATTTCATAAAATATTAAAATAAATAAATATCATCATCTAGTTTCAAAACATTTTTTATTTATGTTTGGAACGTTAGAAATAATAAAAAATTACGTCAATTCAAACTAGTAAGTATTATTATGAAAAAAAATAACAAATAAAAAACTAAAATGCAAAAATAGAATAAACATAAAATAACAAATAAAAAACTAAAATGCAAAAATAGAATAAACATACTAATAACAAAGTCGTGAGTTCGAATCTCACTATCGATGTGAGGACCTCGGTGGGTAATTCTGTAAGTACCTCTGTAAACGCTCTTTGAGCCATGAGGCCTGTCCTGCCCCTGGTGAGCCCCCGGGACCAAACTCACCTAAACTTTTAGAAACCATCAAGAATAATCATATATTAAAGTTTATATATACGGTTTGGTTTGGATTAGTTCGGTTTTGAAAAAGGGATCCAAAATCAAATCCGATCTGATTGGATTTCACAAAGCAAGATTCAAAAAAATTCAATCAACATCGGTTTTGTTCAATTTTCGATACTTTTAATCGATTTTCGGTTTTCTTTTGAATCGATTTGGATGTGAACCCCCCTTCCTTATAGCTTAGTGGCTCAATGCTTGTCATTAGAGGACCCTGGTATTCAAAATAGGGTCCAGACCCTCTAAATCCTATTTACTTAATTTCTTACTTATATCTTAAAATTATAAAAGGTCTCCTAATAAGAAAAGCAAAAACAAACTTCATAAAAATTCTTCTTCTTCTTCATCTTTTTTTTTTTTTTTTGAAACCATACAAATTCAAATGTATTAAAATCAAGGTTTTTTAAAACCGAACCGATCACTGAACCGACGAAGGCACTGGTTCAAGGTTCAATGGTCCAACCGTAGTTAAACTTAATTAAACTGGTAATAATTAAATAATATTATTTTAATTTTTAATATAATATATTAAACAATAGTAAAAAAAAATTAACATAAAAGGATAAAGTGTAATAAGAAGAATAAAATATGTGTTAAGTGATGAATGGTCCTCTCTTAAAAAAAAAAAAGTAATGAATGGTCCTAATGTTATATTGTAAAAGAAGAAAGAATATAATATGTGTTAAGAAAGTATGATTAAGAACGAAAAAAAAAAAAAAAAGATTACACAATAAGCTCATTAACATATAGTGTGAGACTCATAGGGAAGGCCCATGGCCTAATATGTAGCAAAACCTAAAGAGCACATATAAAAATGCATTATGAACATTTCAGTGGAGTGTTTGCGGAGCAGAGATGCAGGTGGTCATGTTTTGCAGAGCAGAGACGAACTCGAGATTAATATCACCATTGTACAGATATATTTCTCAGTGATAGTTGGATCTGAAAAATCACCTACTAGTTCTACTGATATGAAGTTAAATCGTGAGTCTCGATCCCATTGACTCTTCTCTAGTTATCTTCCTTCTTCTGGTTATGCATTTTTGCTTGGGTATGGGGGAGTTAACTTGTCCATGGCCGAACCGGTCCAGACCGGACACTGACCAGTTATATGACCGGTTTTGCCGGTTTTCAACCGGGTTATTGGTTCTTGTACCGGTTTCTTATAAGTCCGGTTCCAGGGGCTAACCGAACCGGCTTGGTGTCTGGTTCGCGGTTGGACCGGCCGGTCCGGTCCGGTTTTAACTACCTTGATTAAAATTGTCATCAACACATGTTAATTTGAGTAATAAGAAATTTGGTTCCTCTTAAACAATATCTCATATTCTAATCTTGTTAATGAAAAAGGCAAGCGTGAGAAAAGCTTTATCCTATTAATTGAGTATTTTCAAGTCAACTTTGGAGTCCAAAACAATTTTCAAATATTGAGAATTTCAAAATAAAAAAGAAATATATTAAAATTGTCAATGGGGTTAACTTATCTAATTCATCATGTACTCATAATAACACTATGACTTTGGTTTGAATAATGAAATCCCCTGTTTGTAGATGTGATCTAAAATTTTATTATATAAATCAATATTATTTAGGATCACTATAAGAAAAGCTGATATTACTGACGGCCAAAGGCAGTTGCAAACAGCCTAAATCCGTGGCAAATTGACGGTTTCCGACAGGCTTGCGACGACTCTGGATCCATAGCTAATACGGTCGTCGCAAATCATTTCCGACGGGTTTTTTTAAAAGGCCGTCGCAATTACCGTTGGGCAAGGCCGTCGCAAATATTAACCCATTACTGACGGCTTGGCCGTCGCATACACACACGCGTGCGCCGCGCGCGCACACACACACACACACACACACATATATATATATATAATTAAATATTTTAATTAAATTAATTTTTAATTAATTAATCTCGATTTCGACGATTCATCTCGAATCAATTCCTCCATGGCTCGATCTTCGCTCGCCCCCGTATTCTGATTCCACCCCACCAATGAGGAACTCGTCCGTTTCTAACTTAAGCGCAAGATCACCAAAACTCCCTCTTCTATTACCCTCTCTTTTCTTGATCTGTAATCGCATCTACACGTTCCTAATGCCTTATATTTCGATCTTCGATAGGGTTCGATGATTGAAAAACGCTCTTCATGTTTGTGTTTGTATAGATAAGTCGAAGATGAAAACGAGGGATTTGGAGCGGTACTTCTATAGCGCGCTGGATAAGAGATATGTCCCGTGCGGTGGACATGAAAGGGACGATCCCAAGTGGCAGTGGTGAGGGCAGGTTACGGCGGTGGTGAGGGCAAGGCGGCAGTCGGTCGTCGAGAGGATAGGGTGGAGAGGTGAGGTGGAGAGGAGAGGTACGTGGAAAGGTGAGGACTAGCATAATAAAAGGGGAGGGGGAATGGCTAGTAACTTAAGTGGCAATTTTTTTATGGAAAAGGCTGTCGTAAAATATGCCTCGTTAATAGGAATTTTATTTCCGACGGCCCAGTCCGTCGCAAATAGGAATTTTTAATATCATCGCAAATGGTCGTCGCAAAATATGCCTCGTAAATAGGATTTTTTTCCAACGGCCCAGTCCGTCGCAAATAGGAATTTTTTAATTCCGACAGATGAGGCTATTGCGAATTATTGTTCCTCGTAAACAGTTCAACTCGTTACTGATTGAAAAGGCCATTGCAATATATGCCTCGTAAATAGGAATTTTGTTTCTGATGGCCTAGTCTGTCGCAAATAGCATATGCTTCGTAACCCGAACCTCCCTTTGCGATGGACTGTCTGTCACAAATTCAAGCCCCAATTTTCCGACGGCCTAGCCATCGATAACTTTGAAATTTTTTCTCCAAGTTTGGCGCTTAAATTTTTGTGGAAAAGCGTGCAAGATTTTGAGATGGAAATGCCATCGGAAACATCAAAAGTCGTAGTAAAATAAAGAACCACCAACCGTTATAGTTTGTGACGGCCAAGACCCTCAGTATTTACAATTTTTTCGACGGATTTACGACCCTCGCTAATCAGACAAATTCCTGTAATGGATGGATGATTCCAGTAAAAAAATGGATGATTTGTAATAGAGTGTAAAGGAAGAAGTTTAAACTGAATAATACTTTATGGAATCTATGAAAGGATTACAGAGGTTTATATGGCCCAATGTGAAGCTATACAATTCAAGAAGATAGCTAAAGACTTGCTATAACAAATCTAACTAACTGCTGGTATGACTAAGAGAGATATCACTCTAATTGCTAATCTATTAAAGATAATAACAAAATAACAGATATACAATTTGTTCTGTGTTTACAGTTAAGAGTCCCCCTCAAGCTGGTGAGTGAATTGATTTAACTCCCAGCTTGGAGATAAGTGTTGAAAAAGGTGTGCTATCCAATGCCTTTGTTAAGACGTCAATGGCAATCCAACTCAATATGCTTGATCCTCTCATGGAAAAAGGAGTTAGCAACAATGTGCCAGTTTACACTGGCTATCACAATAAAGCATAGTGGGAGAAATGAATGGAATTCATAGGTCATGTAGCAAATAAGTAAGCCATTGTAGTTCGCAAACCATGGAAGCCAAAGTTCTGTATTCTTCTTCGGATGAAGATCTAGAGATGGTGGTTTGCTTCTTAGATTTCCAACAGATGAGAGAGTTGCCAATGAAGATACAAAATCCAGTCATGATTTGCGGGAGTCCGGACAGCTAGCCCAATCAGAATCACTTAATCCTTTCAGATGAAGGGCAGAATTACTAGGATAGAAGAGTCCTTATGCTGGAACAGATTTGTTGTACTTGAGAACCCGAATGGCGGCTTCATGATGTTCAGTTGTTGGCCAGTTCATAAATTGACTCAACTGTTAGACAGAAAAAGAGATGTCAAAATGTGTTGTAGTTAAGTAAATTAGCTTCCTATAAGCCTTCTATAGGCTAGAGGATCCGAGAGAGAGAGCAGTCCCCTCTTGTTGATATAAGTGTGTTCCTTTGAGCATTGGTGTGTAAACTGGTTTAGAGGCTAGGGTACCACATTCCGAGAGAATGTCTAAGGCATACTTTCATTGACAAATGTGAATGCCTTCCTTCGATCGTGCAATCTCCAAGCCCAGAAAAAACTTAAGGTTTCCCAAGTCCTTAATCTTGAACTTGCTGTTTAATTTGTCTTTAATGTGATTGAGGATATGAATATCATTTCCTGCGAGAATAAGATATTCTACATAGACTAAAATTGCAATGAAAGAAGAGTTAGAATGTTTAACGAATAAGGAATAATCGGATGTAGACTGAACAACACCATCACAAATAAGAAAAGTGGATAGACTAGCAAACCACTGCCTACTAGATTGTTTACGGCCATAAATGGAGTTAAGTAGTTTGCAAACTTGATTGGTTTAGAATGAGTAAGGCCATGTGGTAATTGCATATAGACCTCCTCATTTAAAATGCCATGTAAAAAGGCATTGTTGTGCAAATACCAGTTTTGAGAAGAGGCTATAGCAAGTAAAAGTCTTATGGTTGTGAGCTTAGCCACAGGGGAGTATGTGTCAAAGAAATCAATGCCTTCTACTTGGTTGAAACCTTTGGCAACTAAGCGTGCCTTGTGTCATTCAATACCACCATCAGCCTTATATTTGATTTTGTACATCCATTTGCATCCAATGGATTTATTACCAAGTGGCAAATCAGTGATAAGCCATGTATGATTGTGATGTTATGCTGCAAGCTCAGCATCCATAGCCATAATCCAATGGTCGTACTGAATAGCTTGTTTGTATGTAGTTGGTTCTACATGTGTAGAGATGGATAAAGTGTAATGCAAATGAGAAGGTGAGAGGATAGAGTTGATAAAACAAAAGATAAAGGATATAAAGCATTAGTGTGAGAATCATTGCAGGCAAAAATTGCATTATAGTGAAAGTCACTAAGGTAAGCATGTGCTTTCTTAGGTCGTGATGATTGTCTTAAAGGCATATATGCAGAAGTGGTGTCTTCTGCTGCAGGGATGTCCTCAAGTGCAGTGTGTGAAATTACATCCTCTTCCTTGGGTGGAGTGGGTGAAGGTGTATCAGCAGCCATGACAGGAAGAGATGGCGAAGCATATTGATGTAGTGTTGGTGGTAAATCAAATAGGAAAGGGGAATCTGTATTATTGTTGCAAGAAATGGAAGATCTATCAGTAGAGGATTTAGAACAATGACAAGGGAAAAATGATTCAAATAAAATAGCATTTCTAGAAACAAATGTAGCATTGGTATGTAAATCATATAACAAATAGCCTTTAGTTCCGGGTTTAAATCTAAGAAAGATGCATTTTATGGCTCGGTAATCAAGTTTAGTCCTTTGTTGCATCAAAGTAGTAGTATAAGAGAGACAACCAAATACCTTTAGATCTAGAAAAGGAGGCTTACCATACAACATTTCATAGGGAGATTTATGTTGGAGGACAAGTGTAGGCAATTTGTTGATAATGTGTACAGAGTGGCAAAGGGCAAAAGACCAAAAAATTTTAGGCAAGTTAGATTGGAAAATCAAAGCCCTAGTCACATTTAATAAGTGTCTATGTTTCCTCTCAACTATTGAATTTTGCTGAGGCGTTTCTACACATGAAGTTTAATAAATGATGCCAAGAGAAGCATATAGAGTAGGCATGTTAAATTCTGGTCCATTTTCAGACCTAATCATTTTAGTAGTTGCAGAAAATCGAGTAGAAACATAGTTAAAGAAGGTAGAGATGCAAGTTCTAGTGTCAGATTTATGTCTTAAAAGAAAAATCCAAGTGAACCTATGTAATCATCTACAATAGTTAAAAAGTATTAATGGCCTTGAAAATAAGAAATAGCAAGAGGGCCCTAAATGTCCATATGTAAAAGTTCAAAAGCAGTAGTAGTTTTAGTTGAGCTAACAGGGAAAGGAAGTCTGCATTGTTTAGCATAATGACAAGAGTCGCATATCAAATTTTTATTAAAAGAAATGTAAGGGAAATATGTACAAATATGTTGTAATACATCTGAAGAAGAGTGACCTAACCTATAATGCCACAAATCAAAATAATTGTGAAAGGAAGTATTAGACTTAGCAGAATTAACAAACTAGGTAAAGAAGTGTGTGCAACACTGTTATTGCAGAAGAATAGTTGGGGTTGCTGCTTTAGAATGTAAAAACCATTAAAAATGTCAGCACGCCCAATCATCCTCTGGGTAGGAATGTCCTATATGTCACAAGAAAAAGATGAAAATATTAAGCGACAATTAAGAGACATTGTTTGCCTACGAATAGAAATAGTATTATAATGGAAATCGGGTATGTGCAGATCATCTTGAAGATAAATGTGATCATTTAAGATTAGAGAACCTGAATAATGAGCAATACCAATAGAGCCATTAGGTAAGGTAACATGAATTGGTGTAATAGATTTGTATGTAGAAAAATATGTGATATTTGGGCAAACATGGTCACTTGCAGGTTCGATTGATCTAAGACACCACCATATCGTTGCATCGTTGCCAAGAATCGAGTAATGAATCATTGGCTGCAGGTTTAAGAATGCTACCATTAATAAATTTGATCTTATTCTTGGAAGACAGAGGTCTTTTAATCATTTTCCTCCAATTGTAGAAATTATCTCCATTTAGGGGTGGAGATACCAAAATAAACCCTGGGTTTTCACATGGATGAAGGTAATAAGGGCTCGAAGGGTTCTGAGAAGGGTCAATAGGGGGAGGAGGTGGTGGTCTAGGACCATCGTTGTTGGTTTCATCAGTGCCCAATGTTGAAGAAACATTAGCCATGGGAAATAAAGAAAATTGGCAAAAGCTAGATAATCAGAATAAAATCTGATACCATAATAGAGTGTAAAGGAAGAAGTTTAAACTGAATAATACTTCATTGAATCTATGAAAGGATTACAGAGGTTTATATAGCCCAATGTAAAGCTATACAATTCAAGAAGATAGCTAAAGACTTGCTATAACAAATCTAGACTAAGATAGATAACACTCTAATTGCTAATCTACGAAAGATAATAACAGAATAACAGATATACAATTTGTTTTGTGTTTTTTTTTAAGCCAAATTGGCATGTAGAGCTGTCATTTTGGCCCTAAGCCCTAGGGCCATCCCATCTAGCCCACAATAATAGCCCAACACATATAGCCCATAATTAGAGTTGTTAAATGGGCCACCCTAGCCCATTTAGCCCTAGCCCATGTGGGTCAGGGCCAAAAAGTCTATAGGGCCAAAAGGCCATGTTAAAAAATGCTTACAGGGCCAAAAAACCCTAAGGGCCAAGGCCAGCACATGGGCCATAATTTTTTTTTTTTGATAGTCCTATTTTGAATGAAACTGATGTTAATGGTGTAGTTAAGCCAATAGGTTTGATCTTTGAATGCCCTAGGAAACATAGTGAAAGTTCCTAAACCCTTTCTGCCCAGCAGAGTACTGCCATGCTCTTACGAGCATGGCCGTGCTCAATAGTCAGTACGCCCGTGCTCAACTTAAAGTTCAGCACGACCGTGCTGAGCCCGTGCTCACCTGTCCAGAACAGAATGCAACAAACAGAACATGGGTGTTTTACCCCAAAACATTCCAATGATAATAAGAAGACACCAAACGAAGTAAAGACAAGTTAGATAACTCAATGAAGATTTAACAAGGATAATTAAACACAAACATAAAGATGATTAAGTTGGTAACGATGTTTACCGCACGTTGTTGTACCTTGGTAGCTGAGTGACCAAGAGGGCCTTGATTCTTATTGGTCAAGATGTTGAGCTCTAGTTATTGGCTAGAGTGTTAATTAAAAGATAACGTTGAACCCTGGTATCCTAGTGGCCAAGGGGGCCTCGATAGCCAAGTGGTCGAGGTGTTGAAGGTGATCAAACTTGGGTAGCCAAGTGGCCCAACCAGAGGTGGTGTTTGTGGTTTGTGTGTTGATGTTCCTCACGCATTCATGCATCAGAGTTGTTAGTGGGGGATGTTCAACATAGGGGATGTCGTCCTAGAGTACGGTGATCTGGCCATCCGCGGCGATTCAAGTGAATCATGTACACCCGTGATGGCACATCCGAGAGTAAGGTGCGTCGGCTATCCGAGGGGTTCATCCATGGTTTGGTGAATTCCGGCGTTGGTGCTTATTAGCCAATGTGGATATGTAACTCCGAAGTTGACTTCCTGAGGTAGATTGAATCCAAGTGCATAACGGAGTAGTGGAGTAACGTTGCATCGCATAACATATATATATATATATATATATATATATATATCTGTTGTTGAAATGCTGTTATATTGTGATATTTGATATGCTATGTCTATATGATGCATGTTCTTCTTGCTAACTGCTTCCATGCCGTTATGTTCATATATATGTTTCTTACTCCCCGTTCTTTGTTGTTGCTTTGCATGTACCATTTTGTTATGCAGAGGACGGTGAGCAGCCAGTTGAGGAGTGACTCTGAGGAGCCGCTACTCTTAGCTTAGGATTTCCAGTTTTTCTTAGTTATGTTGTTATCTGTGATGTTTCCAGATTTTGGTTATACCAACTCTGTAATGTGACATCGGGGTTGGGTTTCTTTTATTCTATGTTTTCGTTATGTTAAACTTATATTATTTTTTCCGCTTTGAGACGTTGTTACAATGTGGTGCCTTTTACCTTGGTTTTTATTTTATGAAATAAATGCATGTTTTTATTTTATATCTTTTATTTAAATGTTTCGTAAATACATGTGGGGTAGAGGGTGTCACAGTGTGAGACCCTCGTGAACAGTCCTGAAGCTCAAGAGGGATGTTGAAGGTCGTAGGAGACAATATCTTCGGGATATGAAATTAAAATTGTCAGGACGTGGGGCCTTAGTGAGCAACTCTTATGGGGGACTCGAAGGTTGGTTCGATGTTCATGTATATAAGATGTGTTTTTTCCCATGTGAGAGGGACGTGATGTTTGGGATGAGAGTTTCAAACCATGTCACGACTAACCTCTAGGTGGACTATATGGATATTTAGTGATATGATGATCTTTGAATATGTGTGTGTGTATGTTTGTTAGTTAATGTGTGATGAACCTTATTATATTTGTTATGTGTTTGGGGGACCCCTTAGTGAGTTTTATACTCACTCCACATTTTCTTACATGTTGTGGGGTCGGGTAATTAAAGATCAGGTATGTTCATCTCAAGCTTAGTGGACACTGAAGTTGTGTTTGAATGGGGTATTTTCAAAATTCCAAGGAATTTGCAATGCAAGGTAATTCAATTACTTCAATTGAATTACTTTCATTTCGAAAATATTTTGTTTGGACAGGGTAATTCAAATACCTTGTATTTTAAATTCTTTGTTTGGATAAAGCATTTCAATTACCTTCAATTACATTTTTTTTTTAAATATTCCTTTAAAAAATACTTTGTCCGGGGTCGACACCCCCCGCCGGTGTCCGAGGCCGGCGACCCCACTGGGTGTCCGGGGGCCGGTGCCCCCCACCGGGTGTCCGGGGCCGGCGCCCCCCCACTGATTGTCCGAGCCCCCCCACACTAGGTGTCTGGGGGCCGGCGCCCCCCACCGGTTTGATAGGGGTCGGCGTCCGGTACCCCCCACCGGGTGTCCGGGGGCTGCGCACCCCACCGGTTGTCAGGGGCCTGCGCCCCCCCCACCGGGTGTGCGGGTGCCGACACACCCCAATGGGTGTCCGGGGGCCGGCGTGTAACACCCCGATTTTCACTGTTTCAAAATAATCGAAATGCGGACGATTATGTTTATATATTTATATGAGTGTTAGAAAATTATTTTAAATAAACGGAGTTCATCACTCAATCCTACTTGAACGTAGGAAGCTACGATTAAAATTTAGGTTTGAAAGTCAGGCGAATCCCGGCCCGCGAATTTCACTGACAGTATATTTATACTGATCAGGAGACCTAATTTTAATTCGTGAACGAAAAACTTAAGGTTTTTATTTTATTTCCTATGATTGTGTGTTTTTAGAATTATTTCATTTACAGTGAAATAATTTAAGTTTTACGGGCGTAATACTCGATCGGGCGAACGACGGAGCTAACAACGGGATGTTCGGGACTCGATAAGTGGATAAATCCTAAATTCTCCTAGGACTAAGTCTTCCATGTGAGTGGTTTGATGTGGCTTAGGGTTGTGTTAGCAATTTTTAATAATTGCATTTTTGGTCCTTAAACTTATTCTTAATTGCACTTTGGTCCCTAAACTAGTTTCTGTGATAAACTAAGTGAAGTGGATCAATTTTTCACTCATCCAAATCATGTTGGGCTGCAGTTTTGAGTCCCAAATTTCGTGGCCAGAGTTATTCCATGAAAACCAATTTCCTACTTTTAATTATCTAGGTTTTTTATTAAAGCCTTAAACATTTTTATGTTAGAAAATTATGAAATGGACTTGGGCTTTTGTCAAGCCCATTTTCGCATGGCCCATGGCCTTGGAGGCTGATTTCTTCTCTTCAAAAGTGACTCATCCTTCCACATTGTTCTAGTTCATTCTTCATCTTCTCCACCTTCACTTTTCCTCCATTGTTCTTAACTCCAAAAGCTTGAGTTTGTGAAGCAAGTGTTGGATTCTTGCTCATTTCTTGTTTTTATAGAGGTGATTCTTACTCTTCATCTTCATTTATTGCCATGTTCTTCATTGATTTTTCCATTTCCATGCCTAGATCATTACTTTTATGCATGAACAAAGTCTTAGATCTAGAATTTTGAAAAATCACCATAAATCATAGAAAACTCCTAAAATAGTGAAACCAATTTCTATGTGCTTATAATCATTCTTGCTATCATAATCCAAGAGATTGTTTCATGCCCGAACCTATGTTCATGTGGGGGATGAACTTTTGTTCATTTTTCATGAAAATGATTATGGATGTCCTAAACTGACCGAACTTGCACCGAAATTATGACCATCTTCCTTTCTGAAACTCGAAAAACTCGAAACATGAAAGTTGTTCCTATTTCTCTCTTCTTTCCAACGAGCTAAAGATCATAAAAAACGGATGAGTATATTGAGAGTTATGACCAAAATACAGAAACTGCCCAGAATCCTCAGATCCATGCGAGACAGCAGAAAGAAGGCCCTTTTCACCCCTGTTATGATCCGAACCAAATGAAACCTTCAACACAAAAGTTGTTCCTTTTCTTCTTATATTTCCAATAAGCCAAATTTTGTAATTTTTGGATGAGTATATCATGAGATATACTCACAAAACCAACACACCCTCAAACTGTCCAGATTTTATATAAGTGTTAGTTGATCATTTTATTCATTTCTTCAATCTCCAAGTCTCTTCATCATTAAACTAAAAACCCTAGCCTCATGGACATGTCTTGGCCGAATCTACAATTTGGAGGGTTAGGAGGTTTTTGATTTAAAACTTTGTTGTTTTATCCTTAAACCATTGTCTTAAGTGCTTTAGGATAATTAATCCATGACTTAAGCAAGTTTAGTGATTTTGAGCCACAAAACCCTAAGGAGGCCGTGACCTATTAAAGAGGATTAGCTGTTTGTTTTGCTTGTTTTGATTGGTTGATTTTGTGGTTTGTTGAAGGTTAGTATTTCTGACGCGTACGTGTATCGATTTCTCAAAACAGTGTCAAGACTGAAAATCGGAGGTTCAAGTTCTTCAAGAGGTAAGGGGAGCTTACCTGAGGGATTTTTCCCAATAACTATTAGCTTTAGTGTGGTCTGTATACTTGATATGTGGCTGTGGTGCTTTGATTATTCTGTATATGTTGTGTTGTTTATCTGTGTTAGATGATTTATCTGCTTTTAATTTATTTAATTATCTGCAGTTGTTTATTATATTGCTATGATGCATGATCTGCCTGGTGATATAATTCTGATGATGTTGTTGAGTGTTGTTTGTGAAGCCTGACAGTGGTCAGTGCACAACCGACTTAATCAGATAAAAGCTTTAATAAGCTATATACATTATGTTCAATGTTTTATGGGAAATGTTGGAATATAATAGTAGTGGAAATATTATTTGGGGAAAATAGTGAGTATTGAGAAATATTACTATTTTAATGATTTATTGATAAAAAGTCAACTATGAGTCATAGTGAGGACGTAACCGTGAAAATATTTTAGTACTGCTAATTTTTACGTGAGAAATTCCGTAATATTATAAAAAGTTATTTTATGAAATTAATCTTCAAAAATAACTTAAGTATGATTTTAGAAAATTGTTTAAGTGGAAAAAGCTAAGTTTTGGCTTAAAAGATGTAATTTGACGGCAAATTGGAAAAGTGTCGACGACAAGTATTTTTAAAGCGGCAGTACGTATTTTAGATAAACTTGAGCCTCACGTGATTCTCTTTTGGAACATAAATGTTATAGAAAAGAATTTCAAGTAATCAATGATTTTATAAAGGAGTTTTTATAAAGGAGTTTTTGTAAAGGAGTTTTTCTAATCGTGTTATTTTCCGTCAACTTGGATAAGTTGCGGAGACTTTATTTTGGATTTGTTTTTCACAGAACGAAAATGGTGTTTACGTTGAAACGTGAGCCTAGTATCAGAGATGTCGCGATACTAGTGTTCTTTAATTTAAGCACGAAGATCTTTGATCCGTGTTACGTTGAGTATCCATGTTATGAGATTACGTTGTTATGGACTTGGTGTCCTTTTCACGTTGTATATCCACGTGGTGGGTTACGTTGTAAAAGGTAAATGTTCTTTTCTACGACCACAAACCACAAGGCTGATTGCAAGGTCTAAGGTTTTGTGATTGAGCACTCGGACTTCGTGTCCTGTGTTGATGTTGAAAGATCTAAACACGTTGTTAAGTTAATACGTTGAAAATCACGAGTAGTCGTAAGCCATTTTGAGCTTCGGCAAATAAAGACTGAACACAAAGAAAAATGATGAGAACAAACGTTTTACATGCATGCATTGGCAGACGTGCCCACGTTGTGAAGTGTGGTACCTTAATGAGTAAGGTATTCCATGCCATGTTGTTTTGTGTGAATGCCTTGGGTGTGAGGTATTTCATGCTACGTTGATTCATTGTGCCTTGATGGACAATGAAAAACCATATACGTTGATCACTGTGCCTTGTGTTGGACAGTGTGCTATGGTAAACACGTTGTGCCTAATATACCTGGCAATACCATATACGTTGATCACTGTGCCTTGTGTGGACAGTGTGCTATGGTAAATACGTTGTGCCTAATATACCTGGCTACGTTGTGCCTAATATACCTGGCAATCGAGCCTGATCAGCTCATTTACACGTTGTTGGGGATCTCCGGAGATTTAGCGAAATGTAGAGACTATATATTGAAGTGTTCATGCATAGTTTTCAAACGTTGATGTTTGGGGTATGAAACCCATTGATAAAGTACTTGTTTAGTTATGAGAATGTATGCTGCTATAATTGTATGTGTGTATATGCTGTTTTGTGAGTCGCGCTTTTAGTTATTGTGTTAAGTCCATATATTGGCGTCTCACCCTTACAATATAACAGGTTACTCTAGTCTACCGTATTCCTTTGGTATACTAGTATGGACGAAGCGGAGGGATTCACTAAGTCGCTCGAGGACTTAACTCCTAGATGCTTGGAGAAGTATCTGTTAGTGGGAATGACCATAAGGGTATTCTCAATAACTGTCTGTTAGTTAAGACCAGCTTAGGTTCTTTTTATGTGATGTCATGTGTTGAAATAAACGAAGCTGATAAAGATCTAAGTGTGAAACTTACAAGGTAGTATAGTTGTATGACTTCTGTATATGCTTATATATCTAAGTATGGTTATGATTATGTCGTTGTTAGGGAGTTCAAAGGAAAAAAAATTTATCACCATATTTTGAAGAGATTCACGTTGAGAAATTAATATTTTCCGAAAGCAACCAGCAAATAAAATCTTATTTTTCCGCAAATGGGTAACCATGTGATGACCCGGGAGTAGGGTGTCACACGGCGCTCCCCCACCGGTTGTCCGGCGCTGGCCCCCTACCAAGTGTTTGGGGGCTGGCGTCCCCCCACCAGTTTGATAGGGGTCGGCGTCCGGGGGCTGGTGCCCCCCACCTGGTGTCCGAGGGCTGGCGCCCCCCACCGGTTGTCCGAGGGCCGGTGCCCCCCACCGGGTATCAGGGGCCGGTGCCCCCCACCGGGTGTCCGAGGCCGGTGCCCCCCACCGGTTGTCCGAGGCCGGCGCCCACCCATCGGGTGTCCGGAGGCTGGGGCCCCCCTACCGGTTTGATAAGGGTAGGCGTTCGGTGCCCCCCACCGGGTGCCGGGGGCTGGCGACCCCCACCGATTGTCCGGGGCCGGCGCCCCCCCACCAGTTTGATAGGAGTCGGCATCCGGGGGCCGGTGCCCCTTACCGGGTGTCCGGGGGCTGCCCCCCCCCCCCCCCCCCCCCACCTAGTGTTCGGGGGCCGATGCCCCCACTTGAGTAAGGAGAGGGAATTTCAAAATACCACCTCTTTAGGAGGTATTTCAAATTCCTCAAATTTACCTTAAACAAAATACCCTCATAAAATCCCTTGATTTCTAAAATCCTTTATATTTAATACCCAAACAAAGTATTTTAGAGTGAAGTATTTTAATTACCCTCTTAAAATACTTCACCCTCTACAAATATCCCATCTTGAATATTGGTTGGATGGTTAACATTGGTTTTCCTTCTTTTGAGGGTTTGGACCCGATTTTGTTGGGGGATGTAAACCTTTCTTTTAGTATGGTTCAGGACTAAGTAAACTTTTGCTTTTATATAATATATTTTGATGGTTATTTCATTATAGTACTACTCTTTTGTCTGGATACCCAACTCTTTAGATGAGACGAGTCTTGTAATGGATGTTGATGTAATTTTTTCCAAATTAAAAAATTTAAATTTGTTCAAAGCTTATATTGAGACTTGGAAGAAGAAAATCAATTTTACGATGACTTCTAGGATTTGGTACTGACTATTGCAATTAGTTGGATAAAATTTAGACAAATTTAAATATAGAATTTGACGGTCAATAAAAATTGACAAATCCTTAGATGAGGCAACCTCAACTTCAATGAAGCTTTATACTTTAACATATAGAATTGCATATGATCACATTCCCTTAGATTTATGTGTAATAAATTAACAGTAAGTAAAGAGATAGTAACTTGGGTCTTGCTAATTAAGAGTCAACAAAATTTGTATCCTGTAAAATAAATGATGCATTATATTAAAGAATAATTATATGTATTTGTATTTTATAAAATTCTAAGTAGTTGATTTTCAAAATAACAATTATCAAAATGATTCTAGTTTCACAGATAATAAATAATTAAGGTTACACTTTTACTCACTTTAAATGCGCTTAATCCTTCTTAAATAATAAATATATGAAAAAAGTTATCTTGGTGGGGAGAAAAAACAATTGAAATGAGCTCTCGCCATAGGAAATTAAGGATGAAGATTTGTTGTCTCATTTTCCTTTATCACACCATTTATTAAGTTTAGTACAATGTTCATTTTAATATTTAACATAACAGGGGTTTACCTGGTAGCTTTTGAGGTTTGCGTAAAGGAACAAACTTTGCACTAGTGCCTAATGCAATTGAGGGACCAAAAATGAATCCCCTAGCTTCCACTCTGGATATAATCCAATCCAATTATATTAATAGGTAAACTAGGCAAAGCCAACATTTGGCTAAATTACACTTTTGGTCCCCAAATTGTTTTTCAATATTCAATTTGGTTCCCAAGTTTTTAAAATGTTCATTTTGGTCCCCAAGTTCCGAAAACTTATTCAATCGAGTCCTTCCGTCATGTTGACTAACGCACGTTGACCCCGTCTGGTCCGCCGGAATTGGAGACTAAATTGAACATTGAAAAACAACTTGGGGACCAAATTGAACATTGAAAAACAATTTGGGGACCATTATTTTGGGGTCAACATCCATGTTCGTTAGTCAACTTGACGGAAGGACTCGATTGAATAAGTTTTAGGAACTTGGGGACCAAAATGAATATTTTAAAAACTTAGGGACCAAATTGAACATTAAAAACTAATTTGGGGACCAAAAATGCAATTTAGCCGCCAACATTTATAGCAAGTCATTGGAAGGTCATCATTAACCATGTTTACAGGGAAGTCAAAGCAAGTACAAACTGGTTTGCCAAAGCACAGTAACAAAATCAATTTGATGGAATAATACAAAACCCTAACCTATCAAACCCAGACATATACTCCTCTATTTTTTTCCCCAATTTCGTCCAAACCAGAAATAAAATGCTATTCAATTTTCCCCCCAATTTCGTTCTAACCAGAGCAAATTTTACAAGTAAGTGATGAATATGAACAAAGTATGAAGACCAAGGATGAAAAGGGATTTACAAGTATGAGAGGAGTATCGAAGAGGAACAGGTGCGCAGGGTCAGCAATGGTCGACTATCGGACAACGTCACGGTGGAGAGGAACAAGTGCACAGGGTCGGTGGTGCTGGGAGGTGTGTGTGTGTGTGTGTGTGTGTGTGTGTGAGAGAGAGAGAGAGAGAGAGAGAGAGAGAGAGAGAGAGAGGTGGTGCTGGACCCTGGACCGCCTGAACGGATGGCAGAGGGTCGGCGGACAAGCGACGGATAGCGGACGACTAGCTTGCGCCTGACAAATGTGTGGTGGTTGTCGTGAGTGGTGGACCATTGGAGAGCAGAGCAGTGTCATGTTGTGTGAATAGAGGAGAGTTGTTGAGTAACCGGGACCAATGGCATGGGTGCAATATTGTCATCTATTGGGGGCAAAAAAATATTTATATATGGTAGTTATTTTTTTTTTAAAAAATAAGAGGGTGCATATGCACACCCTTAGCTGTGTGTGTGTGCCTGCCCCTGCGTATAGAATTGTGTGAGCAAATCAGCATATTCCCTTACATTTATGTATAATATGCATGGCATATGTGTATTTGTATATGTGTATGTATGTATGCATGCATGCATGCCAAATTTGGGTCATCGTGCCGGATTTATTATAAGAGTTTAATTTTGATATATTGCTAGTGTATCAATTTTTATATTTTCAATTAATTATAAATCAACACATGTTTGACTTTTCATGATAGTCATTATAAAAATTATTTTTATAATCTATCGATTTATAATTAGTTGATAATAGGGTTGACTCCATTTAACCCTGATCTAACCAACCCATTCATATTTAAATTAAGTTACGTATATATATTTTTTTTGGTGGAATAATGTTACCTATATATAAAACTTTGTTCACATTAAGTTTTGTAATTGTAATTTGGTTTCTTGAGTCATTATATGCAAAGAGGAGCCGAAGCTTTGACTTTGGAACTTGGATAGTTGTCATAAGTTTTTTTTGTTAAATCTGCTTACTCTTTTTTGCAATCTCATTTGGTGCATGATGGTTTTAATCAAGTCTTAGACAAGATTTTTAAAATGTTGTGAAAAATATCACTCTCAGGTGTTAGCCTTTTCTTGGCGCTTACTTCTTGACAGGTTACCTACAAAAGCTGCTCTCTTCAGGCATCTTTTACTAATACGCAGGAGGTATTATGTTGTTTTTTGTAACTTACATCAGGATACAGGCCTTTTGTTCTTTTCTTGCCCGAGTTTCATCTTAGGTATGGAGCTCTATTTATGCTTGGATTGGCATCTTCGTAGTGTTGCATGCCTTCTACTCCATCTGATGAGACGATTGATTAGAGGGGAAAATATTAAGAATATGTGGCAGCTCCTGTGACACTCAGTTGTGTGGTGTTTTTGGTTAATGCGCCATAATATTATCTTTAATAATTGTAATTTTGACTTCAGATTTTGGTCTTGGATTGTTGTAAAATATGGTGTTCTAGTTGAGTTTTTTCAGACTGATATTATTGTCCCCTTGGTTGTCTCAGGTCCCTAAATTGATGTTGTAAGGGGAAAATTCGTTTTATTTTTGTAAAAAGCCTGAGTATCGCTTGTACTTCCTTTAATTTATCTTTCTACTTTTTAAAAAATTGTAAAACTATTATTACAATTTAACATTTTTCTTATGTATTTATTTTTTTCCCTCAATTTTTATCTTCTTTATATACATGCATTTCAAAAATATACAAAAAATAAAAAATAAAAGAAACATAATGTTCCTATTTTAATAATGTTCAAGAATCATTTCTCAAAGAGAAATTATATTTGAACACCAAATTTGGGACACCATACGTCCCTTTGTTTTTTGGTATATTTTTGGAATGTATGTAGACAAAAAAGATAAAAAAAATAAGTGAGGGATAGAGATAAACACATACGATATCACATACGATTCCTGGAATTGGATGTTCCTAGTGGTGGACCCACATTAGCCCCAGGTTGTGCACATGCACACCCTCAATTGTAAAAAACAAATATAATTTTCTTACATATTTTTTTTTGCCCCCCATTAGATGAAAATATTGCACCCACACGGAATCTCTCCTCTCAAAGTCACACTGACAGCGGCCCGCACAACACCTTGGACCCCCTCTCTCTCTTTACTCTTCTTCAATAATCAATTAATCATTTAATCTTCTTCTTGAAAAATGCTCAGCACAACACAGTGATAGTTAATTTCGATATGACAGAGAAATTCAATTAATTCCCTCATGGCCATTTATGCAACTTACATGTGCTTGTGAACATAATATGATAGTTAATTTCACATGTTGATAGGTTAGGGTTAAAATTGGGGATCTTGTGATAATTATATTATTTCATGAAATTGATTGATTAAACATGAAATTAATTAAATGTATTAACTTTTTTTTTTTAATTGCAGGAGATAATTGAAATTTTGTGAATTAAGTCTTTAACAATAAAGGAATTGGCGACTGAGTAGAGAATAGTATAGAAATATTTCCCTCAACATAATTTCCCTCAAAGTAAAATTGGAAATTCTTTAAGAAGATTTGTCATTCTTAGTTTAATGAATTTGGCAACTGGTTAGAGTATAGTATAGAAAAAGATGCTACATTTCACTTATGTTGTTATCTTTTTAAGCCTAATTTTGGAATGCAATCAGGTGGTGATACATTTGTGATTTTAACATTCATGACTTTACTTTTATATATATGATTATAATTACTATTAATTATTTTGGAAATATATGTTGTCCCCACTATCCGAAGGTCCTAGATCCGCCACCGGATGTTCCAATATCAAAACTCTTTCTCACATGTGAAATTCAACTTAATGTCCAAATACAATTGTCCTATTAAAATCTATGAAGGCTATATATTAGCCTGCCTAGCGAGGATCGACCTGGTTTTCTTGTCCACTGTTTTGTCCCTCCCCCTCCCGCCCTCTATCACTCTCATATGTCTCATCCTATAACATATATATAAAGAACACCTATCTCTCTCAATCTCAATTATTCTCCTTGTGCGTTCCTGGGTTGGACGGTGGTCCTGGCCCTAAATTCCGCTCAGAATGTGACACGAAATGTGCTTCAGGACCACTATGTAAAAATGTCAAATCCGTGAAAAGCCAAGCCAATCTCACAAGCATCACATGCATGCTGTGGGAAGAGTCTGTGCATATATGTGTGTGCACCAGACAATGGTAAGTGGAGCCCGTAATTGTTATGAGTTATAGATATTCTAACGTGTATATTTTATCATATCTTGTGGTTGATAGTGTTTTCCCAAATCAAAATATTCCAATTTCACTGCTTGTAACAAAAAGAAAGCATTGCCATTCGCCAACCCCAAAACACATGGTACATCCGCGTCTTGGTCCTATTAAAAAAAGCAAAGGGTGTGAGCGTGACCAATTCATAGCGAATATATCTAAACATTTTCATGTAAGTGAATAATATAGAACTCAAATCATTGAATACATAGTTGGGTAATTATATACATATATTCGTTCTAATTCAATACCTTAGAAATAAAAATGTATGAGAAATTAGTGTTTACGAACAGAGGTTGGTATAAGTAGTGGTGGACTTGTGTCCCTTAACCAAGTGGCTGGGGTTTGAATCCTAGCTCTTACATATGGAGTGAATTTCTGCTGGAAGGGAAACCCCGCCTTCAGGTGCCATTCATTCTGTCGTAGGAGATTAGTCCCTGCTTCCGGCAGGGTATACTCCTGGTCAATGACTAAAAAAAAAATGTAAAAAAAAATGTTTCTATACATAATACTGCTTAAATCTTATTAATTATTTGTAACTAGGTATTTCTTTTGTTACCATGACATATGTACGAAGTATTCATTGGCTTCGTCGAGAAACCTGGCTGACCACCTTTAATGGAGTCTTTCCTCTCAACCATGTTTTTTTCATCCATAAGGTTCGAACTCGAGACATTGCTTAAGGGGTCTGAATCGAGTTCCACTCAAACCATCGTGGATGGTTATTGAAAGTAGGTATATACTGCATAAGTTTTTTTTTTTTATATATATATAAAATAATGGGGTTAGTATGGGGCTACGGCCCATCTGATCAGCATGCACAGTGGTTCTGTCTGTATAAAATAAAATAGAAGTCACCGCGTGAATCAACCAACCCAAGCAGGTAGGTTAGCACATGGCTGACATAAGAAATAGGCCTTATATAACCAAAGATGCCCACAACACATACGCTCCAGCCCCTGCCTCCCAATGCATGAATGCAAATCCAGCCCATCTCACAGCCTCACTAACTTTCTTTCCGTCCCTCTCCTGATGCCACCCCTGACTCTTTTCAGCAGCATAGACCTATCACACAGAGGGACCCAAGAATGTAAGGAACTGTGTATTTATCTTTCAATTTTTTTGTTCCTTTTTGTTTATTGATATCTGAAGATCAATTCTTTTTAAGGTGTAGAGATCATCAAAATGAGTTTTATATCTTCTAATAATTTATTAACTTATTTTTATACATATATGATAGAAATCAAGTCTCTAACAGTATACCTAAGCAAGCGAAACTTGTATACACTCCTATCACACCAAACTTTTTAGAAGATCCTTATCCCTTTTAATTTTTAAATACAGCATCAGTTGATTGTTTTTAAGACTTGGTACAATAATTGTACCATGCCGGTAGTGGTAATTTGTCAATTGAATTTTTGAAAGAGAAATAATAATAATAAATAGTACGTGTTAAATATGTTTGGATCTCACACCCAAAAGCTAGCTCAAAAGATGAGGGTGCCCAAGCACATATAAGCATTGTGCATTACACAGTTCAGGAACCTTGACAATGTGGGACACAAATATAACTTCAATATCCACCCTCACATGCAATGTGGGCCTGGGCCCAATTCTCACATTGCCTGCAAAATCCGACTCTGATACCATGTTAAATATTCTTGGATCCCACTCCTAAAAGTTAGCTCAAAGGATGGGGTGCTCAAATACATATAAGTATTGCATAGCTCAGGAACCTTGACAATGTGGGATACAAATGCAACTTCAATAATACGAAATGAAATCTATACGAACTTACAATCATCGTTGATTTTTTTTCTATTTTTATTTTTTTAACTTGTTCAAACAATTCGAAATGGATATGTGCATGTTTGCCACGTATATTCGTCAAATTTCTCATAGTGAATTTCCGTACCTAATACCACGACTGTTTTTAAAATATTATACCAAACAGTTTCATTAATTTTATATAAAAAATGAAAATAATTAAGGGAGAGAGATTACTCTCGTCTATAGTTAAGGCATGATAAGTAATAATGAAAGTTTATCGTAAGAGTTTTGGTATTAAGTATGGAATAAAAGCTAGTCAATCCACCATCACAATTATATCAATGCAATTGCATTAAAAAATTAAACCAATATACATCAAGACAAATTTTCTTATAATAGATCAATTCACAAGAAAGACCATCGCAACATTCATTAATTAAGGAGTGATGGTTACAAGCATCACCTTCTAAATAGGCTTTGCCTAATCGCAATTCCTAAGCAGGTTAGAACCTTTCTTATATCACAAGAAGTTTTATGTACAAGTATCTGTAACACCATAATCCTATTATTTCTAATAGCTCAAAATTAAGTATAACCATTTCTCATCATGACCCCAACTTTGCAAAAACTTTCTTATGATAAAACTAATTTTCAAGAAGACATCATGTGATAATGTCAGGTTCTTGTTAATATTTTGGTTAAGAATCTCATTGGTCGATATCATTTTAGCATTTAAAAAGTGCTTAGTCTCAATCTTGCATTGGAAACCACCTATTGTATACGGTGCTCATGGCCATCCCGACCCCAGGGCCGGCCCAAGAGTGAGTGAGGCCTAATGCAATTTTGAATGAGGTCTTTTATTTTAAATGAGAGAGTCTACTTGAATCAGATTGTGCTTTAGATTGAGCCTTTTGTTAGTATAGGTAGCCTTTTTGTTTCATAACAACTAAGAGTAAATAATTTTTTTCATGGTGGGCCTAAAGCTATAGCTTTAGTAGCTTCTCCCTTGGGTCGACCCTGCCCAACCCAATAACCCACCCCAATCTAAATCTAAAATGTTAGGGTTGAGTCCTTAAAATTAGGTTTGATGTATATGTTGTGTCGAGTTCAAGACATATTTGCGGTTGACTCGCCATAACCCAATATTATATAATATATTAAAATTTATAATTTCATGACAATTAGTGATAAATTATAAGCCTTCTAAACTTAAATTATTATTATTTGCATTGGTATATATATCATAAAACATACTATTATTTTTGTTTCACATTCTTTATCCATCACCTTAACCTATGGTGATATAAGTTGCATGAAAGTGAAGCGTGTTATACTTTTGGTATCCATACACATCAGAATGGATATTTTTGTTAAATATAGTTTGCCAAATACAATTTGTATGTCCCCTTCATTAAAAAAACATGTCTCAACTATAATGAGATAAAAAAGGTGTGTCATCATAAAAACTGTGTGCAAAAGGGATATTTAAATTCACTCCATGTACTAATTCTTCATTCTATCTCATGGTCTGATCAAGGATAAGTTATAGCCTTTCAATGATAATTCTAAACGTGGGGGCGAGAGATTGAAAATTTTAGAATGTTTAAAAGCCCGCACCAATATACAAATCTCTCTACCCTTGAATGCTCAATTTTGCCCGGATGTCTTTTTTTTATTATTAATATTTTGAAAATAAAAACAATATTAAATATTGCAGAAATTTAAAAAGGATGTTTGTTGTTCTAGGCCCTAGTGGCTCTGCCTTGGCGGCAAAATTTGAGAAGCGATGGGAGGAGGAATGGGAGCGGGAGGTAGTGGCAGTGGCGGCGACGACGGTGGAGGAGGGGGTTCGGTGGGCAATCAGAGGTCATTGTCATAGAAGGGTTTCTTGTTAGGGTTAGAGAGAACAGACCATGCATCGTGGACGAGGGTGAAGGCATGGTTAGAGAAAGCGAAAGGGTTGCGGCGAGGGTCAGGAGGATTGCGAGGCGGCGATATTGGGCTGCGATGTACTCGATGTTTTGGATGTATCAGAGTACCTGAAGGATGGCGTATAAGTCGGGAAGCTGGTCGTTGATCCGTGCCTCGCCCATTACACGATCAAATGTAGCCCATTTTCTTTTTTGATTGCAAGTTTTTTTATGCCCATGATTCAAGTCCAAGTGAAAAAAAAAATCAGAAAGCAAGGTTTTATGATTTGTTATTAAAAATAAAAATAATACATTATTATCTATTAAAACACTATTACATTTAGTGTTTTTAGTAACATTTATCTGGTAACATTTATTAAAATGTTACCAATTCCTTTATTAAAGTTGATTTTACAACATTTATTAAATCAAATGTTACCTATGATTTATTTTTTATTTTTTATTCTTTTAATAATTTTGGAAAGAAAAAAGTTGTTTGGTGACGTTTAGCAACGTTCTAGCAATTTCCTCTCTTATTTCTCTTCTAGCAACTCATCTTCTCTTCCTCTCTTTGTGATTCAAAGCAACACTCAAGCAACGTTCTTGGACTCTCTTCAGGCGTTTGAACAACAAAGTTTTCATTTTCTTCCTCTCTTCATTATTCAAAGTTTCTCTTCACAAATCTGCCATGTAACTCAGACTTCTCTTTTCTCTTTGTGATTCTCAGATCGAAGTTTTGAAGACTCTGTGAGAACGAAGTTTTGAAGGCTTTCTGTGAATAAGATTTGCAAGGTAAATCAAATCACACACTCAAATTGTTCCATTCTTCTTTTCTCTTCGTCTTTCTCCTCTTCTTCGTGCATGTCTTCCTCATTTTCTCCTCTTCTTCAAATCACACTCAATATTGAATGGCAAAGTTGAATTCTCCTATGTTGGTTTGTCACTGAAATTCGAGCCTGATTTGATTATAACTTGACCTAATTTGAATAATCTTTGTCTCTTTTGATTTACCTTCCATAACCCGAGTCATTGGAAATTTGGAATGATTTTAGTTTAAATTACTTCTAATAAGAGCAAGAAAATGTTACTGAATAATGATTTTATCTCCCTTTTTATTGTTTATTTTTAGTTTGTCCTAGCTTAGTGAGTTAGGTTTAGTGGCTAAGTCATGTGAATGAAGTTGCTGAAAATGAATGGCTTCAATTTGACTTCAATTTTGCATATGAATGTATATTGTTTGATAAAATGTCTAGGCCAATTCAAGTTGTTCTGATGTGAGAGTTTTTATTTGGACTGCCTTCAAACCAATGACCACTTGTATTATATTCTATCAGTCATGTTTTTGAAGATGCAATGTAGTTTTAGGATTTAGGAGCAATTTACATCATACCATAGGTATGATGCATTAAATATGAGCTTTGTAATAGCCAAGTGCTCTGTAAGATGTAATGAGCCAAGATAATGTTAAGATAACTATTTTATTTTGTTTTCCCATTAAATTTGTGCTAGTGAAGGCATCCTTACTTGTGATCCAATGGATTTCATGCATGATTGGATCCTTACTTGTCATGCTCATTTTCTATCTCAAGTCTTTTCAGCGCCTATGGAAGCAAGATTTGATAGACTTTCTTTTGTTTAAAAATTATGCACCTTTTTGGTTTGATTTTAATATAAAAAATAATTGTCTTCTTCCTATTTTGCTGTATGGTTGTGCGGCTGTTTGCCTAGTTGATCAACACATAATTGCATTGTTGTCATGTTGTTCAAGCTCATTACAAAGTTGTCATGTTCATTTTCAAGTTGATCAAGTCCTTCCACACATCAGGGAATGGCAACAAGAACATTGCATGCTTCTAAAAGTGGAAGGGTTCATCTAACACCAGTTTTGTTATCTCCACTTTTGACACTTACTTTATAGTTATTGATTAAATTTATTTTTGTTGTTTTCAAAATAAAAGTTTTTATTTGTGTTCACATGACTAATTTATATTTATGTTTTTTTTTCCTGATTTTCATTCTTGTATTATTTGTGCTGACCTTTATTTGGGTAAAGTTCTATTTCTTATGTGTTTAATATTGATAGGAACATGTTCTTTTGTTAAATTTTGTAGGTCATATATCAAAATGAAATATGGATCTGAACCTTGGTTCCAAGAAAAGTTACATAATGGATGTATCTACAAAGGATGCCTTGAAATATGAGGTGTACCATTCCTATATGGAAGTGCTGCTTGGAGATTGGATATTTAATGTTGATGGTGAGCTTTGGAAGAAACAAAGGAAGACTGGAAAAAGGTTTGATGAACAAGGATGCTAGCTTAGTTACACCATTTGGATAACTTATGACTACAAATTTTGGCACACTCCAGTCTTATTATATATTTTTGTTTCATTGTAGTATTAGTTCTACTCCCGTCTAAATCTGGATTTCTACTAATTTGATAGAATTGATTGTCAGTTATGACAACGAAAATGTGTTAGATATTATGTTGTTCATATTTGCATTTGATTTTTGTTGGGGTATAATTTTTATATCGGAAGTTTTTCTCTTCTTATGTTTCTGGAAGTCTATTTTGACCCAATTAATCATAGAAGTGCATTAGCTCTTGAGTCTTGACAGAAGATTTAGACTTTTAGTAACTACATAAAATCTTATTTACATGCCTGAAAGTGAAGACCTTTTTTTTTTCCTTTTTGGTAAGAAAAGACCTTGATTACATGTTTGATACCATTACACTAGAGTAATTTACATTATTATACCATATTATACTAAAGGTTAAAGTAATACTTTGGTCCCTATACGTGACATGAATTCTTGATTTGGTCCCTATACATAAAAAATTATTAAAATAGCCCCTATACGTACAAAAAGACTACATTTGGTCCCTATACATTACCCGTTTGGTCCTTATACGAGCAAAAAATTATTAAATCAGTCCCTAATATTTTGTACGGCAGGGACTAAATGAAGACTTTTTGTACGTATATGGATCATTTTAATAATTTTTTTATGTATAGAGACGAAATCAAGAATTTGTATCACGTATAGAAACCAAAGTATTACTTTAACCTATACTAAAAGTGCTTTAATATACTCAAATTTATACTTAATAACAGGTTCAACTACCAAGAAGAAAAGAGGTCCAACAAAGTTTCGTACCTGATAGTGCTGTTAATGCTTGAGGATCTCGGATATGAGGAAAGCGCTTATGGCTCATGAAGGAAAACGTCTTTGTAATTGTTTAATAATTGTAGTTTAGTTTCTTTGTAATATTGACATTATTGTAAAACTTGATTTTACTTTAAATATGAATGGAGATGAATAACTTTCATTTGATTTCATTACATATGAAATATTTTTAAGTTATTTTTTGTGTTTGTTTTGGTTGCCACAAAATTAATTAATGACATCTTTAAAGTAAATAACATCTTTAAATTGTTACGAAAAGGTAATTACTAACAATTTTAAAATGTTGAAAAAAAAGTAATTAGTAACATTTTTTTTTAAAAGTCACAAAAAAAAAATACTTAGTAACAATTGTTAAAATGTTACAAAAAATAATCAGTAACATTTTTTAAAATGTTACAAAAAAGTAATTAGTAACATTTTTGAAATGTTACAAAAAAAAATGACAAATTAGTAACATTTGTAAATTGTTATAAAAAGGATAAATTAGTAACATTTTTTAAATGTTGCTAATGATATGTTTAAGTGTTACTAAAACCTTTTAGTAACATGTCCAATATATAACGCATGTCAAAATGTTACTAATGCAACTAGTAACATTTTTTGATAATTTAGTAATATTTTTCAAATGTTACTAAATCTAAATAATGTAGTAGTGAAATTAGGTGATCTGTCAATTACCATTTTGCTCATATTTTACATGTGCTATATTATTTTCTCGCTCATACCAGCACTACAGAAAAACTTTCCTCTATTTTCGGGTGAGGGATTACAAAACCTATTATGGTCAAGTTGTGTGTTTCATTTTGGGTAAATTGATTTCCAGAATTTTCCCAAAATTTATCAAAACCTAAGTAATTTTCTTTCTAAAACAACTGCAATTCGAGATAATGAGAGTAAAAAATGATTGACAATCACATGTATATTCCAAATCACATCTCGAAATCAATATTAGTGTGCAGCAAGATAAGGAGGGTGCAAAATTATAAAACTTTTTAATCCACCTTTGAACGCTGTACATTTTGTTGTATGTGATCTCAAAGTCCATGTTTGAGTGTGTTATGCTAGAATTTGAGGGAATGCGGTCTGTGTTGCTGTTGTCCAAAAAGTTGTGATGTGCAAGTATACACAATCGTAACAAGTAATAAAGTGTGAATAAAGATCGTTCCCACGAGGATTTAAATGAATTGAATATAAATTCTAGTTTTAACTTTTTCTACTTAGCTTAATAAAAATAAAGAGAAATTTCAAGCAATATAACGTAAATGGAATTATTGGGTGACAGAGCAGTAATTAATAAATGTAAGGAATTAATAAAGACAATAATTGGGTGCTTAAAACCAGAGATGGAAACAACTAGGATTCTAATCCTTTGTAATATTCACTTCAGGGTAATTATGCTTCGAGATGCTACAGCATTTAGTCCAGGAATTTGAGATTTAATTTGCCTCAGCTGTCAGAAGCCTTGAAGGCTATTCCTAGCTCATTCAATACAATTAATTTTTCAATTAATTGCTCTATCTTTATCTTCTAAACAAGTCCACTAACTTGGTTTTTCCAAACTTTGTCAGCTGATATTTCATATCAGTTGATCAGGCTAATACCGAAATTAAACATTAAAGCAGAAAAGAAGAAAATGCATAACATCTATTGTATTGAATTACCCATCAGTTTAATTACAAATTCATAGAATCCTAACTTAAGAGAATTAGCTCATAATCAGCTTAAGGATAAAACAAGTCAGGAAAATGGAAAATAAAGACATAAAGTATAAAATGGAATTACAGAGAGGACAAAGGGAGCTGACGGCTGCTGCACAGTACAGGTTGCTACAGTACCAGCTGACCTAAAAGCAAGGTCACTCTTACTATTTGTACTACTCCCCCAAAAATAGGGCTACACTCTCTCTCATGTCTCACTTTTTGGGCTATTACACAATTCAAGTACTAAAATAATCCTTGGCCCAATTCCCAAGTACACTCAGCTGCTGCCTTATATTCTCTCTCCTCCACATTTGCACAGCGCATCAGGTATTTTGTCTTCTAGTGAGCATTAGTTTGAAAATGATTTTAGCTCGTAATGATCTGCTCTCCCTATGCTGCGACATTCCGAAACATCCAAGAGCACTTCCTTCAGCAATTTACACTTCTAAATCTTGCTCAAGCTCAAACAAACCTTTTAGCAATAACAATTCATTAATTCAAGCTTTTCTGCGGATAATAAAATCAACTCTAATATTTTCTCAATCAAACAAAACTTGAGTTCTTTTCCCAAAATTTATCAAAACAAGCACAATGATTAAGCTAACAGAATAGTAATAACTCTTATTTCTAATAGTTATCACACCCCCAAACTTGAACCATTGCTTGTCCTCAAGTAATGACATTCAATCCAACATTATCAAACAAAATCAGAACAGTATCAGCAAAGTCCATGACAGTCTTCAAATGCAATTTCAGAAACATGCTCAACACAAAATACCTTTTTCTCAATCACCTTCCAAAGTGTGTGTGTGATCCCTAAGCTCTCAACTTGGTTTTAACAAGGAACTCCAACCAATCCACCATTCAACAGAGTCTTAGGTGCAAATTCCAAATGTCCTTTGGATTCGAGGGTGAAACCTCACCAGATTCTCATCCTAAGAACAGGGTCTTAACAAAAGATTGGATTTATCAATTCACTCTACTTTTTGTTCTATGTTGTTGGTTCACTCTATCTTCATTCACATGTAACTCTAACATAGGCTTGACAAATTTCTATCAACCAAAAACACAAACACCAAGTGCACACAGCAAAAGGACTTTAATGGGTTGTAATGAGGCTAAGGTTAAGGTGAGAAATTTTTGGAAAGTAGCTAACTTAGGTGGAGTTCAAAATCTCTTATCCAAACCACCCACCCCCAAACTTAGATATTTCTATGTTCCTGGCCACATCTCTGATGACATAGGGGTACCCCTTTTTTTCCTCTTTTGTTTTGTTTTTTTTTTTTACATAACACTGACAGACATTTCTGAGAGGAAGGGCAGCACTTCCGTGCATCAAATTTAATGTGATATAGTCTGCAATTTCTTTGCACTCTTTAATTTTTACATTGCTCTTTTTATACTTTATTGCTTACGTATCATTAGGCATCCCCCCAAACTTATTTTGATCGTTGTCCTCAACCATTGTGGTTAGGAACCATAACAAAAAAGAACCAAAATCAAGACCCAAACTCCACCTAAACAGGGTAGTACATTGTTTTTCAGGGAAATGAGCTTGTAATGTTGGTTAATATCAAGAAAAAGGTCTTAGGCTCAAAAGGGTGTTACAAAGATTAACACATGAGGGTTGGCCTTGTAAGTCTCAACGGGTAACATAAGAAAAGTGCCTCAGGCTATCATGTGTACAACAGTGAAATATGCAATCAGTCATAGCAATAAGTCAAGTTCTGCAGAGAAAACACATGAATGGAATGCATGGTGCAAGAATCTGCTAAAGTCCGATAGCTCATAGGATCGATGCTGTAAAGTGTCACAGCATCACACTTATTCTAACTCACCCCCAAACTTAGTTTGAAATCTAATACAAAACTCACCCTCTCATCCTTGGCACAAGGGACCTTGCAATCCAATTCCCCCAATTGATTGATGATTTAACTGAAGTTCTTCATTTCAGTTCATTTAAGCTAGGGATTGTGGTGGGAAGGGATTAATTGAGGGTATGTATGTATGTATTTCACATGCATTAAAACACATAAAAGCAGAGGATCATCATCAGATGCACATGGACAGCCAAAACCATTCATTCATTCAATTAAAAGTTTCTTTCAAAAAGGGGCCCCCACTTTCCATTAATCACAATTTCTTTGAAATAGTGGGGGCAGACACACCTCTACTAACTAATGAACAGCACAAACAACTACATCTAATAACCAAAAATTAAAAACAGTAAGCTAAAGAGAGATTAAGGGTAATCCTGGTCATCTGATGCTGCAGCATGCTACAGCACCGCAGGTGGAATTTCTGCTCAAGACGGAGGCAATCTGGCACTGCTCCTAGTGCCTCCTCCTCTGGCCATCTGCTTCATGGTAGGCCTGTTAGTTGCTGGGTTTTCTTTTATGATTTCCACTTCAATACTAGGCTCTTGCTCAGCAGCTTCATCCACTCCTCCACTAGCCTTAGCTTTAGCTGTTGTCCCCTTTGCAAACTTCTGACTTAGAGGAATGTTATCCTCTAAATCATCGCTAGAGTCAGAATGTTGTAAAGCTGCCAGTTCTGCTTTGGTTAGTCTTGGCCTAGAGGGAGCTATGTGCTTGATTCTGCCTTTCTTGGGTGGAGGAGGGCCTTCAGGCTCAACTTCAGCGACTTTCTTCTTGCCCTTGTCGTTGGTGCTAGGTTGTGCTGGAGTTGAAGTTGAGTCTGTTGGAGGTGCAGGAGGTGTCCAGTCAGAACTGATCTCATTGTTGTTCACTGAATGTTCAATGTTAGTAGGGTCCACAGGAGGAATTTCTGGCTCAGGTTTTGGCATGTTAGGGTTTTCAGGAGAGACAGCAGGGTCTTGCTCTGGAGCATGGGGGTTTCTTGAGACCTTCTTCTTCTTGGGTTCAGGTGCAGTATATTGAAATGGCTCAAAGACAGCTTCAGGGAACCGGGGAGGATTACTACCTTGTCTCATTTCGCTTTCTCTGCTCTCGCACGCTGCTTCCATGCATAACCTCACCAATTCGCTTTCCCTTTCCATCTTCTTCTTCACTCCAGGATTCCTCTGCTGTCAAAGGTATTGCTTCTTGGAGAATTCCCAAAAGATTTGTTGTTGCTTCACGCTATGCTGCAGCAGTTGATAGCACATGTCCATCTTTGAGTTCACATCATCTAGGTGATCCTGCTGCCCAAATGGAGGAACTGAACCTTGCGCTTTTGCTGGTGAGATTCCAAAACGTTTGATAGCCAGCCAGTCTATAACCCCCTTGTTGCTTTTAACTTCATCTTCAGGCCTGGCCTTCACTCCATATTGCAGACACAGAGAAGTGATCAAGGATGAGAAAAACAACAGTCCTTTTGGTTTGAAAGCGCATGAGATGATTTCATTCTCAATCAGCCTGCCCACATTAATCTTTTTCCCTTTTAGAATGCAATATAGCAAGATTAACCTTTCCCTGTTCACTGTTTCCAGATGAGCGGTGGGTAGGATCTTGGTTCTGATTATATGATACCACACCTTGGCCAAGGGAGTGAGGTCAGGTCTGGCCACTTTCCAGTTATCCCCTTTTTGAATCCAGTCCGCCCCTTCCACTGTGACCTCCCTCATCATATCATCCAGCTCTGTTTCTTCAGCATCCTTCAACCCTTGATATTCATCTTGAACCTCCTTCAAACCCCACATTCTGTTCAAAGTTGTGGCAATGAACGAAACTTTGCAATCCCTCACTTTCATATATTTTTGCTCAGGTGAAGTGAGGTTTGCAAAGAACTCCCTAACAAAGGGAACAATGGGCTCTCTCGGATGGACTGCGAATTTCTTCCAGTTGTGAGTGTTGATGAGCTTAGCAACTTCCTCTGTTAACCCGAAGTGTGGTGACTCAAGGAGGAAGAAGCCCATCTCCAGGTGGAAACTCCGCTTCTTTACCTCCTTATCAAACTTCCTTCTCGCTTCGTCACTCACGAAGCGCCTATCAATACTTTCAGTAGAAGAAGAGGAGGTGGGGGTAACTGGATTTTTGGACGATTGACCTATTGTCTTACCCATAGTGTTGGAAGTGGGGATACACAAAGTTTGGGTAATGGTGACAGACAAAGACGGATGGTGACAGGAGGAGAGGAGAAGTTGAGAATGTGGGGTTGCGTGTGGGGTTAGGGCAGAGGTAATGGGAGCTTAAATAAAAGAATTGGAAGGTTGACGTGAGAGGTTGAGGATGGAAGTGAGTGGTGGAGAGAATGGGTGGTATTAAGTGGGTCACTATTTCTGTAACTCCTCCCCTCCCACAAACTGTTCAGTTTTTGAAATTGAAAATTTCAAATTCTTGCATTTGAACTTGGGCTTTGGAGCTGTCCCAACTGATATATCTCGTAGCTTCTGAATAATGGGCTGGACTTGCCAGGACCCAACTCCAGCACAACCTTAAGAACCTAGCACATGCTATAGCTTACTGTTACACAGGTGACAACAGTTATTTAATTCAACTAAAATAACATAAAGTAAAACTAACATTAAAATTAAACTGAAATTAAAATTAACTAAATAAGAAAGAGATAAAAAGCTGGGTTGCCTCCCAGTAGCGCTTGGTTTAATGTCCTTCAGCCTGACTCCACACTTGTGGTTAAGGGTCTGTGAGATGAATGATGGCCTTCTTTCTTGCACAAGGTTCACCCCAATATTGCTTTACCCTTTGACCATTAACTTTGAACTCTCTTCCAGAGCTTTCATCTAACAAATCCACAGCTCCATGAGGGTACACTTTGGCCAATTTAAAAGGTCTAGACCACCTTGACTTCAGCTTCCCAGGGAATAGTTTCAGTCTGGAATTGAACAAGAGCACTTGCATGCCTTCAACTAGTTCCCTGGGCTGGATTTTCTGATCATGCCAGGCCTTGACCTTGCTTTTGTATGCTTCAGCATTTTCATAAGCAAAGAGCCTAAACTCTTCAAGTTCATTCAATTGCAACATTCGTGCTTCCCCAGCTGCTTGTGCATCAAAATTCAGCTTCTTTATGGCCCAGAATGCCTTATGTTTCAGCTCTATTGGTAAATAGCAAGCCTTTCCATAAACCAATCTGTAAGGGGACATGCCAATAGGAGTCTTGAATACTGTTCTGTAAGCCCAGAGAGCATCATCTAGGTGTAAGGACTAATCCTTTCTAGAAGGATTCACCATCTTCTCGAGAATCCTTTTTATCTCTCTATTGGAGACTTCAGCTTGACCACTGGTCTGAGGGTGATAGGCAGTAGCCACTTTGTGTTTCACTCCATATTTAGCCAACAAGTTAGCAAACATCTTCTTGCAAAAAATGAGAGCCTTCATCACTGATTATAGCTCTAGGGGTGCCAAATCTGGTAAATATGTTCTTATGCAGGAATTTTGTTACTACTCTTGCATCATTGGAGGGCAATGCTACTGCTTCTACCCATTTGGAGACATAATCCACTGCTACCAAGATGTAAGAATTTCCATAGGACATAGGAAAAGGTCCCATAAAATCTATCCCCCACACATTAAACAATTCAATCTCCAGGATTGTATTTAGTGGTAGCTCTTGTTTGTTGGAAATATTCCTCACCCTCTGACATCTATCACAATTCTTGGCAAACTCTTGAGCATCTTTAAACAAAGTGGGCCAGAAATACCCTGATTGCAGTACTTTAGCCCTAGTTCTTTTCCCTCCAAAGTGACCACCATAAGGAGCTGTGTGGCAATCACTAAGGATATCTTGCATTTCCTCTTCAGCAGCACATCTTCGCATGATCTGATCTTGACATCTTTTGTACAGAAAATGTTCATCCCAGTAAAAATGTTTGACTAGATGTAAGAACCTCCTTTTCTGTTGAGAGTTCATTTCCACTGGAATTACTCCACTGACCAGAAAATTCACAATGTCTGCATACCAGGGTGCTGCAGCATCTTCTATCTGCAATAGATGTTCATCAGGAAAATTCTCCTTAATTTCTCCTTGAAGTTTGGCTTCTTCTCCCTTTACGATTCTAGAGAGATGATCAGCCACCTAATTCTCAACACCCTTCTTGTCCTTGATTTCCAAATCAAATTCTTGAAGCAATAACACCCATATGATAAGCCTTGGTTTTGCACCTTTCTTGTCAATGAGATATTTGATAGCTACATGATCAGTGTATACCACTACCTTGGTCCCCACCAGATACGGTCTGAACTTATCAAAAGCAAACACCACTGCCAGTAACTCTTTTTCTGTAGTGGTATAGTTGACCTGAGCATCAATGAGAGTCTTGCTAGCATAATAGATAGTATGGAAAATCTTGTTATGCCTTTGACCTAACACAGCCCCTATTGCAAAATCACTTGCATCACACATCAATTCAAATGGCTTTTCCCAATCTGGAGCTACTATTACAGGAGCATTGACCAAAGCTTTCTTCAAAGTTTCAAAGGCTGATAAGCATTCATCCGTGAAGTCGAATGCACTATCATGTTCCAGCAATTTGCACAGTGGCTTGGAAATTTTTGAGAAATCTTTGATGAATCTCCTATAGAACCCAGCATGTCCTAGAAAACTTCTAATGCCCTTGACAGAATTGAGTGGGGGAAGTTTTTCAATTACCTCAATCTTTGCTTTGTCCACCTCTAAACCTTTCTTTGACACCTTGTGCCCTAGCACAATGCCTTCCTTGACCATAAAATGGCACTTCTCCCAATTCAGAACCAGATTAGTTTCTTCACATCTGTCCAGCACCTGCTCTAAATTGTCCAAACAACCCAAAAATGAATCTCCAAACACTGAGAAATCATCATGAAAATCTCCATAGTCTTTTCAATAAAGTCAGAAAAGATGGTCATCATGCACCTCTGGAAAGTTGCTGGAGCATTACAAAGCCCAAAAGGCATTCTTCTAAAAGCAAATGTACCATAAGGACATGTAAATGTGGTCTTATGCTGATCTTCTGGTGCCACTGCTATCTGGTTATAGCCTGAATAGCCATCTAGGAAACAGTAAAAGTCTCTCCCAGATAACCTATCAAGCATTTGATCAATGAATGGTAGAGGAAAATGATCCTTTCTAGTGGCTTTGTTCAGTTTTCTGTAATCCATGCAAATCCTCCATCCTGTGACTGTCCTTGTGGGAATAAGTTCATTCTTTTCAATCTTCACCACAGTAACTCCTCCTTTTTTGGGAACACATTGTAAAGGGCTCACCCACACACTATCTGAAATGGGGTATATAATGCCAGCATCAAGCCATTTTATGATCTCCTTCTTTACCACTTCTTTCATGATTGGATTCAATCTTCTCTGGCCTTCAATAGAATTCTTGGCATCTTCTTCCAACAATATTCTGTGCATGCAGAGACTAGGGCTGATTCCTCTAATATCTGCCATTTTCCATCCAATAGCCTTCTTGTGCTTCTTCAAAACTGAAATGAGATTGCTCTCCTGCTCAGAAGTTAAAAAGGAAGAAATAATGATGGGAAGGGTCTCATGATCTCCAAGATAAGCATACTTCAAATGTGAAGGAAGTTGCTTCAGTTCAAGGGTGGGAGGTCTTTCAATAGAGGGTACAATTTCCTCGAAGGTATCTGCAGATACATCTAAAGACTCATATTTCCTGATCCAATGTCTTTGCACCACATTCTCTTCAGCTAGCAGCTTCAGCTTTTCGACTCCAAAATCGGTTTCATTATTCTATTCATCTTCGTCCTCTGAGTTCTTTCCTGATGCTAACAACTGCTCTTGCACTAAAGATTTAATACTAGTAATAACAGAACAACTCTCCATCTCTTCATCAGGATATTGTAATGCATTGAATACATTGAAAGTGACTTGTTGCTCATTGACCCTCATAATAAGCTCTCCTTTTTGTACATCTATCAATGTTCTCCCAGTTGCCAGAAAAGGTCTTCCAAGGATAATTGGTACTTCCTTGTCAGCTTCAAAGTCAAGAATAATAAAATCCACTGGAAATACAAACCTGTCCACCTTAATTAGAACATCTTCAATCTTTCCTTCGGGATAAGCAATAAATCTGTCAGCAAGTTGGAAAGTTACAGTGGTAGGCCTTGCCTCACCAATCTTCATTTGCTTGAAAATGGACATTGGCATTAGATTGATGCTAGCTCCAAGATCACACAGAGCCTTCCCACAGTAAGTATTCCCTATAGAACAAGGAATTGTGAAACTGCCTGGATCTTTCATTTTCTGAGGGACCTTATTCTGTAACAGTTGGCTGCACTCCTTTGTCATTGCTACTGTCTCAAATTCTCCCAACCTCTTTCTCTTGGTTAGAATGTCCTTCATAAATTTGGTGTAATTACGCATCTGCTGCAAGGCTTCAACCAGAGGTATGTTGATATGCAACTGTTTCAGAATTTCCAGAAATTTGTTGAACTGTTTTTCTTGATTTGCTTTCCACAACCTTTGTGGGAATGGAGGGGGTGGCCTTTCTGGGATCAGCTTAGTCTCTTTCTGCTTGGGAACTTCCAGAACTGGTTCTACAGCTACTGGAATTACTTCAGGGATTTCCTTTTCTGTCTCAGATGTATCAGTTTCCTTTGTTGTTGGCTGCTTACATGCTAAGCATCTGGCAGCTCTTTACCACTTCTCAGATTTATAGCTTTGACCTGCTCCTTTCCTTTATCAGATGAAGATGGTGGAGTTTCTGTAGATGCAGGCAAGGTTCCAGTTGGCCTATTTGTGAGGGCAGTAGCCAACTGTCCTACCTGATTCTCTAAGTTCCTCATAGCTACTCCTTGATTCTGAATTTGTGCCTTAGTTTCAGTCATAAAAGCCTTCAGAATGGCTTCAAGAGAATGATCCTTAGCTGGAACTTGAGTCTGCTGACACTGGTTGCTCTGATTTTGTTGCTGATTTTGCTGTGGAATATGACCAGAAGGTGGATTCAGAGTATTGTTGTAATTGCCATAACTGAGATTGGGGTGAGGATGCTTGAATCCAGAATTATAATTGTTGTTGTAGGCATAATTTCCCATATTTCCCACATAATTTACTGAAACAGGGTTACTTGGACATGCTTCAAATAAATGCCCCTCTCCACAATAGACACAGGATAGTGCATTTACTGGAGCTACTGTTTCAGTCTTAACATTTTCTTTACTTGAGCTGGGGGTAGTCAAATTCTTCAGCATGTTTTTGATGGCAGCCAATTGAGCAGACATCACAGTCATTTCCTTGATCTCGTGCATACCAGCTACATTTTTGGATGGGTTAGCTCTGCTGGTGGGCCATTGGTAACTATTAGCTGCTATGCTCTCAATAAGGTCAAAAGCCTCATTATAAGACTTAATCAACAATTGTCCTCCAGAAGAGACATCTAACATCAGCTTTGAAGGAGGAGACAATCCATTGTAGAAAGTTTCCAACTGAATACAAGATGGAATTCCATGGTGTGGGCACTTTCTCAACAGATCCTTGAATCTCTCCCATGTGTCATAAAGAGTTTCATCCTCATTCTGCCTGAAAGAGTTGATTTCACCCCTCATTTTTGCATTTTTAATGGGGGAAAATACTTGTTCAAAAACTTCTCAGCTAGAGCATTCCAAGAGGTGATGGAATTAGGTTCCAATGAATTCCAACCAAGTTTTAGCTCTATCCCTAAGGGAATAAGGGAAGGGAGCCACTGATTCCAAGTATTTTGAAATTGTTGGCCATTTCAAGAAATTGCCTCAAATGCAAATGAGGGTCTTCACTAGGAGCTCCACTGAACTGCCCAACAGTTTGAAGCATTTGGAACATCATAGGCTTGAATTCAAACTGCTGAGTAGTTATCTCTGGTCTCACTAATGCAGTGCTCATGGTTTGGGGATCAAACACAGCATAACCCCTGATGGGTATATCTTTGTCATTAGCCAACTCAATCATTCCCGGTTGTTCCTCATCATCATTTCCCAGAATATGAGCCATGAAGCCTAAGTCAGAGTTTCGATCTCTAGTTCTTTGTTCTTTAGTTCTCTTCCTAGCCTCTTTGCTGTTTTCTCTATCTCCAAGTCTATTTGAAACTCGGGTGTACCCTTACTGCGCATACAGATGTACACCTGTTGCTGAGCAAAGTACACAAAGCTTTAAGTACTAGCTAAATAGATAAAGTTAACAAAAGAAATTAAATATTCAACACCATTATCAATCCCCGGCAACGGCGCCAAAAACTTGTCCAAAAAGTTGTGATGTGCAAGTATACACAATCGTAACAAGTAATAAAGTGTGAATAAAGATCGTTCCCACGATGATTTAAATGAATTGAATATAATTCTAGTTTTAACTTTTTCTACTTAGCTTAACAAAAATAAAGAGAAATCTCAAGCAATACAACGTAAATGGAATGATTGGGTGACAGAGCAGTAACTAATACACGTAAGGAATTAATAAAGACAATAATTGGGTGCTTAAAAACAGAGATGGAAATAGCTAGGATTCTAATCCTTTGTAATATTCACTTCAGGGTAATTATGCTTCGAGATGCTACAGCATTTAGTCCAGGAATTTGCTTTCCCGCAGTAAAACTGAGTTCATTAAAAGCTTCTTATTCCTAAGTTCAAATTAATTTCCCTCAGCTGTCAGATAAAACGTCCAGCTACTTAAAGACTTGAAGGCTATTCCTAGCTCATTCAACACAATTAATTTTCCAATTAATTGCTCTATCTTTATCTTCTGAACAAGTCCACTAACTTGGTTTTTCCAAACTTTGTCAGCTGATATTTCATATCAGTTGATCAGGCTAATACCGAAATTAAACATTAAAGCAGAAAAGAAGAAAATGCATAACATCCATTGCATTGAATTACCCATCAGTTTAATTACAAATTCATAGAATCCTAACTTAAGAGAATTAGCTCATAATCAGCTTAAGGATAAAACAAGTCAGGAAAATGGAAAATAAAGACATAAAGTATAAAATGGAATTACAGAGAGGACAAAGGGAGTTGACGGTTACTGTACAATATAAGTTGCTACAGTATCAGCTGACCTAACAGCAAGTTCATTCTTACTATTTGTACTACTCCCCAAAAATAGGGCTACACTCTCTCTCATGCGTCACTTTTTGGGCTATTACACAATTCAAGTATTAAAATAATCCTTGGCCCAATTCCCAAGTACACTCAGTTGCTGCCTTATATTCTCTCTCCTCCACATTTGCACAGCGCAGCAGGTATTTTGTCTTCTAGTGAGCATTAGTTTGAAAATGATTTTAGCTCGTAATGATCTGCTCTCCCTATGCTGCGACATTCCGAAACATCCAAGAGCACTTCCTTCAGCAATTTACACTTCTAAATCCTGCTCAAGCTCAAACAAACCTTTTAGCAATAACAATTCATTAATTCAAGCTTTTCTGCGGTTAATAAAATCAACTCTAATATTTTCTCAATCAAACAAAACTTGAGTTCTTTTCCCAAAATTTATCAAAACAAGCACAATGATTAAGCTAAAAGAATAGTAATAACTCTTATTTCTAAGAGTTATCAGTTGCCAAAAAAAATTGTACAAATTATTATATGTGTCCTTATTAGGGATGATAATTTAGACCCTATCCATTGGATACCTGCAAAAAATACCCATGATGGGTAGGGTAAATACCCGCTTTATGGGGACGAATGTGGGTACTGGTAATTACCCGCAAACAAGAGAGGTTTGGGTGTGGGTACAGGTACATGTACTTAAGTACCCGTCCCCCCACCCCCCATATATATATATATATATATATATAATAACTAAGAATAATTTATATTTTATTTCTCTAACAAATACCATTGCTAGAGTCAAATGTGATGTCATAAACTATATAGTATGGGAGCCAGAGAGTATATTAAGGTTGTCACGTGATAAGTTGTAAAAGTCGTTGCTCTCATTAAAATAACTTGTTCCCTATGTCTTTCTTTTTGTTTTCAACTTTCTCAACCGAAGTTCCAACTCAATAAAATGATAAAAACAATGTCTCTGAACAAACTACATCTAATATAAGGGGGAAAAAATATTGTATCATTAAATGAAGCTCACTTAGTTACCCCCGTGCTTACCTTCCCTGCTCATTGCTACCAAAGTGCCATCACATAGGACTCCTCTATACATCAAACCAAACCCTCCACTACCAATCACATTTGCTTCACTGGATCCATCTATGGCCACTTCTAGTTCCCTATATGTGAACACTTGGACTCCCAGAAAGCAGCAATGCTTGCACCAAAGTATGAAGCCAAGATTCTTGTTCAATGAAACTTAACCAGAGCAGGAATAATAATAGCCAGTATTTTTGTTCGCACTAAATTTATTTCATTCTTAAGTAAAGAATCTTAAAAATTATATATTTTATTCAAAGAAAACATGTCTATGCTCTAACAACTTTTTTATGAGTTTAATTGGTATGCATTGTCAGTGTAAAGTTTTTTACACTGTCAATCAATCACAAATCATGATATGAACGACTTTTAAGGTGGTTTAGATAAAAATCAAAGATTTTCAATATGTGACGATTTATTATAGGTTGACAGTGTAAAAAACCTTTATACTGACAGTGTATACCAATTAAACTTTTTTTTATTCCTTAGTTGAAATAATGTGAATATTCTTCTTTTGAATCAATAGATAGTAAAACTATTAGTACATTTACAATTTCATGAATTTATTGTTTTGGATGTATATTGTGATATTTACTCATTTTGGATGTTGTAGTTGTTTTTATTTAGTTTAATACTTTGGTGTGTAATGTCTCATAAGTAGATTTGAAAGATCTTTGGATAGTTGTTTAATTAATTTATAATGTTAATTTTGTTCTTTTATTGTTTTTTCTTAGTTAAAGTGTGGGTAATGTGTGCGGGTATGATTATTTAGGTACCCAGAGGATACAGATATAAGGGTACTTAAGTTGCTACTCACGTTAGTACGGGTTTGAGTACGGGTATTCTATTTTAAACACGGGTATGGGGACAGGTACTAAAGTACCCTACCCATTGCCATCCCTAGTCCTTATGTGTGTGTGAAATAATGGTTCTACCAAGACATGTTCAGAATTTGTAAACACATATCCAGATTTAATCTCATAAATATTTGACTCGTGAGTAGAGCTGTCAACACGGGTCAACCCGGGTGGCCCACCACGGCTTCATGGAAAAAAGGGTCAACCCAACCCGACTCACATTTTAGTGAGTCAGGAAATAGCCAACCCGGCTTGACCCACCGCGGGTTGGTGGGTTGTACGGGTTGGCTCACCTATTTTTTTAAAAAAATAAAAAAATATTAAAAATAAAAAATAAAAAACAGAAAATAAAAATCCATAAGAGATGATGTTTAAATGAATGTCAAAGCGTTTTTTTTTCAATACGGAAGGTTTTGTTACTGACATAGAATTTGAATTCATGGATTTTCTATAAGGGATTAGTTCTCTGTTTTACAGCTTGTGATTCAGGGGAAATGAAGCAAAAGGGAGAGGAGTGATGACTGGAATGGAACATGCGTTGATAGTGTGAATCGCTTTTTCAGTTTAGTGGAAAAAGCTGGGCTGCGATATATTTTTTTTTTTTTGGTGATGAAGAGAAACAGACCAAAACAAAAAGAAGCAAGGCTAAGCAACAAAAGTGAGAGAAGGAGACACGAGAGAAACAGGATGAGAGTTCTCCTGGGTGGTGAAGGACTACAAAAGAGACGATGAAATCTCGATTTGGGACGTCTCAGGCAGACTTTGAGTTTCAGTAAATCAATTTCTTTCATGCGTTGTGTTTTAGTTTTAGTTTTTTTTTTTTAAAAAAAGTGCAACCTATGAGTCAACCCGGGTTGAGCCCACCCAGTGGGCCGGGTCAAAATGATCTGGTGTTAAAATGAGCCAGGCTTTGTCCAACCCAACCCACCAGTGAGCAGGGTTAGCTCACGGGTTTCAACCCATTTTGACAGCTTTACTCGTGGGGTTATAATAAGTATGCAACATGTGTGTATTTAAAAAGCTTGTTGGCTTATATTGTTTCTACATAACGAGAATACTAAACATTAAAGTCAAGTTGAAATCTTAAAATGTCATGTCTTGGCTTAACAGTGAAATTAAATGTCATGCTAAGAACACTTTTTTTGCTATTTAGGCTTACTTGAGTCTAAATATTGATCGATTTTTAAAGCCATATACATGAATGCATTTTAAGCCATCTTATAATGCTTTTGAACTGACTTTATTTGGAGAAAAACTACACGGATCCTACATCAATTGCAAATGACTCAATATATTCTATTTCATCATGGAGTTAAAATGTAAAAGACCTCGCCTGTGCTAAATTATATTCATGGTAAAGATGATCACCTTCCTAGGGGATAGGGATCATCTTTCCTATCTCATCCAATTAAAATATGAAAAGTATACTTTTTTTTATTTTATTTTTTAAAAAAAAGGCTACATTATAACTTCTATTATTCAAGGGATAGGAAATGAGACATGTAAATGGGACAGAGGATTTGTATCCATTCCTAGGATGGATGTAGACCTAAAAGGGAAGAAGAGAAAGAAGAATAATTGGGAGTGAATTTCACAAATTCATTGTGCATTTTCAACTTTGATCATGTTTTGAAAAATCCAAATTCGAATCTCACTTTAATGAATGTAATGGGTCTTTTTTTCCAAAAGTGATGGGCCATAATTTTTACATGAAAATCAATTCGATAACTTTTCAAAATGAAATATCCTTCAAATGTTATAAGACCTAGCAAAACAAACTAGTCAATCTGCCATCACAATACATCATTGTAATTGCATTAAAAAATTTAAGCCAATGTACAACAAGACAAATGTTCTTATTAGGGGTGTAAACGAGTCGAGCCGAGCCGAGCATTTCAAGCTTGAGTTTGGCTTGTGAAAAAAATGGGAAGCTCAAGCTTGACTCATTTATTTAAACGACCTAACTAAAAGCTTGAGCTTGGCTTGTTACAAAAAAGTAAAGCTTGAGCTTGGCTTGTGTAGCTCATTTATAACTTAACTATTTTTGCATTTATGAAATTTTTCCTTAACAAAAAAACCATGCATAGTTCTATAATATGTAAATTTTGCATTTAGTATTTAATTAAGATTTTAACAAAAAGAAACTTCAAAAGTAATTTTAACACTCATTAAAGTTTTACATATTTCCATAATGTAAAAGACTAAAACTACTAAAATCTTCATCATCGATTTATCGGTAGAATAATCTCCTTCAAAAACACTCATTAAAGTTTTTACATATTTCCATAATATAAATAACAAAAACTACTAAAATCCTCATCATTAATTTATCAGTAAAATAATCTCCTTCAAAATGTTGTCCACCTGAGTGCATAAAAATACAAATGGTGCATTTTAGTGCATTTTTCTGTTACTTGTAGTCGTAGGTTAGTAACTTAGTATTATAGTAGGATACAAATATTTTCTATATATTAGAAATTTACGAGTAGGCGTTGGAAAGACTTTTCATTACGATAATAACAAAAAAGTATTGTGAGTGGGTTTAACTATTGGGCCAAAAGATATTTGGACTACAATCAGGTTGGTTGGGACCCAACCATTAATTTTGAAAGTTTTAAGTTGTGTGAAAGGGGAGTCCATCCATCAGCAATTCGTTAAGAAAGATGAAGCAAATGAAAAGCGTGGTAGTATTAGTATATATAATAATTTAAAAATATATATATATACGAGCTATTCGCGAGCCCTTAATGTCGAGCCTATAAGGCTTGGGCTTGGCTCATTTAAATAATTGAGCCCATCCTTAAGCTTGAGTTTGTTTATTAAATTAAACAAACGAGCTTCATCGAGCATTTAACGAGCCAAGCTCGGGCAGTTCACGAATAGCTCAGCTCATTTACACCCCTAGTTCTTATAATAGATCAATTCACAAGAAAGATCATCGCAACATTCATTAATTAAGGAGCGATGGTTACAAGCATCACCTTCTAAATAGACTTTGTCTAATTGCAATTCCTAAGCAAGTTAGAACCTTCTCATATCACAAGAAATTTTATGTACAAGTATTTGTAACACCATAATCCTCTTATTTCTAATAGCTCAAAATTAAGTGTTACCGTTTCTCATCATGACCCCAACTTTGCAAGAAATTTCTTATGATCAAACTATCGTGTCCACGCTAATTTTCAAGAAGTCATCATGTGATAATGTCCACTTGTTTGTATTTTGGTTAAGAACCTCATTGGTCGACATCATTTTAGCATTTAAAAAGTGCTTAGTCTCAATCTTGCATTGGAAGACCACCTATTGTATAAGGTTGTCTAATAGCTCAAAATTAAGTGTTACCGTTTCTCATCATGACCCAACTTTGCAAGAACTTTCTTATGATCAAACTATCGTGTCCACGCTAATTTTCAAGAAGTCATCATGTGATAATGTCCACTTCTTGTTAGTATTTTGGTTAAGAACCTCATTGGTCGACATCATTTTAGCATTTAAAAAGTGCTTAGTCTCAATCTTGCATTGGAAGACCACCTATTGTATAAGGTGCTCATGGCCATCCCTACCCAATAACCCACCCTAATCTAAATTTAATTTGTTAGGGTTGAGTTCTTATAATTAGGTTTGATGTACATTTTGTGTCGAATTCAAGACATATTTGTGATTGACCCACCATAACCTAATATTATATAATATATTAAAACTTATAGTTTCATCACAATTAGAGACAAATTATAATACTTTTAAACTTAAACTAATATTAGTTGCATTTATATATTTATTTTAAATTATATATCATAAAACATACTATGATTTTCGTTTCACATTCCTTTATCCAACACCTAAACCTTCGGTGGTATAAGTTGCATGAAAGTGAAGCGTGTTATACTTACCTATACACATCAGAATGGATATTTTTGTTAAATATAGTTTGACAAGTACAATTTGTATGTCCCTTTCATTAAAACAACATGTCTCAACTATAATAAGATTAAAAAAAAAAAAGGTGTGTCATCATGAAAACCGTGTGCAAAAGGGATATTTAAAATTCACTGCATGTACTAATTCTTCATTCTATCTCATTGTCTAATCAAGGATAAAGCCTTTCAATGACAATCCTAAATGTGGGGGTGAGAGATTGAAAAACTTAGAATGTTTAAAAGTCATGAATTCTTCATATGTGTATTGAGAATCCATAACCCACCTTAATTACTGCACTCATATACAAATCTCTCTACTTGTGAACACTTAATTTTGTCCTGATGTCATTTTTTTAAGTTAATATTTGAAAAGAAAAAACAATATAAAATATTTCAAGAATTTTAAAAAAAAATTAATGTTTATTGTTCTAGTCTAGATGAAGCCTATTTTCTTTTTTGGTTGCAAGTTTTTGTGTGTCCATGATTCAAGTCCAAGTGAAACAAAAATAAGATAGAAAGCAAGTTTTCTGGTTTGTTATTAAAAATAAAAATAATCTATTAACATCTATTAAAATTAGTTGCTCTGTCAATTACCATTCTGCTCCTATTTTACACATGTCATCTTCTCAGACAAAGTTTTCTCGCTCATACCATTACTACAGACAGACTCTCATATTTTGTTGTTTTCCATCTATTTTTCTCTTGCTTCTTCTCCCTTTCTTTCTTTTCCTGATGCTCCCTTTTTCTGTTATGTCTCTGTCCTCATGATATGTGATGCTCCTTTCTAAACCCAACCTCATTATACGAAACCTTCTACACCCTCTCTCTCAAGTTATCGTTGTTTTAGTCCAGGGTAACTTCCAATCCTTCTTCGCTAGATCTTTTTTGTTTATTTAGCTTGGTTTTGGTGCAGATTAAAATGCTTTTTCTTTCACTGGGATTGGCACAGAAGAAATTGAGCCACTTGTAATTTATTTTTTTGAGGTTCATCTTATATCTTTTTCCTTTCTTTTACTCTTTTCTTATTTTAGTTGCTATATATAGGAGGTAGCTTTGTTCCCTCATGTAACTTGGTTCATTCTTCAGTAATCAGAAATCAACAACACTATTAGGGATGAAAGATTTTATTCGAACTTTTTGACGAATATACGTGGCACATGATCACACATTTTTTTATATTCTTTTAATAAGTTAAAAACAAAAAAACACCATCAATGGTGATTATGATTTCGTAAGCTTTTCTTATTGCACCATCTATCTTTTCTCATAAGAAATTTTGCATCATGAGCTAGGTTGGAAGGATTGACATCTGGCATAGGGATTTTTCTATCAACAAACCCTATTTTGTTTTTGGCATAGAGGGCATTGCTCATACCAACCACCCATTCTCCATAATTGCCATCGTGCAATGGCTCATTGACGAAGAGTTGTCTTGGGTGATCAGAAGCATGGAGGTAGGAAGGAGACATATGTCGATATGACTTTCATTACCTTTTGTTGCTTCATTTTCTGCAACCTTTTCAGTGGTTTTGATGTCATCGCTGCTTGAGGGAGACGTCTTGGGATCGTCTTCCACCATTGTTGAACAGTATCACGATGCTGCCGAGATTTTTAGCTACTGATACCATGTAAAACATATAGTTCTTTCTTTGCTGAATGTGCTTTGCATACTAAATTTTCATTGATTGATTGAGATTGTTTACAAGAGACTTGGATTTTATACAAGTCAGATAGCTTGATATTTAAGCTATCAGTTTGTTACAACTAACTAACCCCTAGGCTTAGCCTAACAGAAAACGGAAAGTTGTAAGTCATATGAGTATCACTTTTTTTTTTTTTTTTTGAAGAAAATAAGAGTATCACTTCTTCAAGTAAGTTATGAAGATTTATTTTATACAGAGTATGGGTAGTTTTAATAGTACATAATTAGTAATGACAATGATTTGGGGACATTTGACCCAATACCGCTCATCATCACCGAATGAATGTTTATTTTAATCCAGATAAAATTATGAATTAGAACATGTCAAGTTCATTGAAATCCATTAGATTTTCAGGTCTATAATTGATATGATTTAGAATAAAAAATGGATCTTTTACTCTCAATTCTCAAACTTAATGCAGTATGGCCTAATCATCTTTGCCAAGGATACAAATCTTCTGTACCAAATTCATGTCTCACCTCCTATCCCATGAATAAAAAAGTTACCATGTAACTATTTTTTTAATTAAAAAATAAAAAAAATAATGTATACTTATCACATTTTAATTGGGTAAAATAGGATTTGACACAGGATTTTGGGACGACAGATCTCTGTCCCTTTCCAAATGTGGTGTTGCTAACCACCACCCACAATTATCACCATAGCGCCACCACATTGGTCATTTGCAACCTCAAATTGATCTCCATCGTTGTTTGCATGGTCAAAGGGGAAAATGTTGCAACATAAGCTCTATTGAATCGGTAAATGTCAAAGGTGTTGTTAAACATTATATTAAGCCAATCAGCATCGTCAAAGGCAGACTTTATAAGCAAACTGGTTGTTGTGCTCGATAGTGGTGGCACTGAGGAGTAACTCATCTACAAATTTGTGTAATTTATTGTGAGTGGAGCAACCATAACAACGAGCCTAGCTAGAGGTGAGTCAAGAGAAAAATTAAAAAATTGCTTTGTCTTCTTATCAACCAAACATGTTTATCCCGCTTCATGAATTTTCAGTAAAGAAAAAAGTACTCATTTTTGAAACTTGTTGCACAAATTTGATCCAAATCACTAAATTATTATCCATATACACAATATTCTCTTGGACCCAATCTAAATTATTCCCTATGCACAATATGCTCTTGTGTATGGAGAAAACCTGGTTGGGAGGGGAGAACCCACCTTATGTGCCCAACAAGTTCTGTGACACCCTTCTACCCCACATGTTTAAGTCATTTAATATAAAAACAAATAAAAAGAAAAAAAAATAAAACAATTGTCCATGGGTAGAAAAGTCCCACATGAACCAGTTACAACACGGAAGAACAAACCGAGTTTGAAATCAAATAAACATGATAAAATAACTACCCAACCCCGATGTCACAACTCAGAGCTTGTATAACCGTTCCGGAAAATAACATCCTCAGATACAACTGAAAAAAAAATTAAACATAAAACAAGCCCCAACTATGAGTGGCGGCTCCTCAGAGTCACTCCTCTGTAGGTTGCTCGTCATCCTCTGCAAAATGCCGATCAGGCCAAACACACACAAATAACAGGGAGTAAGATTCATGTAAACATATACAGCATGTGAATAATAAGCAAGGTAAACATACAACATAAGCATATGTCAACATCCAACAATATCATATCAACCAAATATGCTATGCTGTGCAATGCATCAACTACTCCGCTACTCCATCTATGCATGTGGATCCAAACTAACTCAGGATGAACGACTTTGGAGTTACATATCCGTATTAGCCATAGAAACACCAACACCGGCAGTTCACCAAACCTTGGGTGAATCCCATGGATAGCCAACGCATCAAACCGTGGATGCCTCATCACGGGGGGCCTCGGTCACCAAACCATCGGGTGACCTATCGTGGATGGCCAAATCACCGTACTCTCGGGCGATCTCCCCTATGTCGAACCTCCCCCATCAACAACTCCAATGTTATATGCAAATGGCACAACAACAAACAATCTCAACCACCTCCTTGCTTGGGCCATGAAGCTCCTAAGACTTCAACATCAACCTTAACGTAACCTTAGACCCAAACCGTAGGGTCAACGCTCCCTTGGCCAATAAGCACCAAGGTTCAACTCAACGTGCTTGGGTCAATAAGCACCCAAGACTTCAACTTATCAATATGTGGTAACCCGTCGAATACCGACTTAACATCTTATTATCTTAATCATCTTAGATAATTATTAACCAGGTTGTCTAATCTTTTTCTTTGATCAGCTATCTCAACTTATCATCATTGGGGAATGGGGTTTGAAACCCCTTAAGTTCTTTAATTATGTTTCTGTTCAGGAGGATTGAGCACGGTCGTGCTTAAACACGTGAGGGCGTGCTGCCCCTTAAGTGAAGCACGGTCGTGCTTCCTACTGAGCATGGTCGTGCTCAGCAGCACGGTCGTGCTCTTTGTCCTGCACAGTCGTGCTAAACAGCGCGGCCATTTTCCAGAATTCAACTGGGAGCATGGTCGTGCTCCCTGTTCAGCACCGTCGTGCTCATCGCGCAACAGTGCTGTTCTGGGCAGGAACAGTAACCGAATTCTAACCAATTATTTTAGGGATTAAACTCATTAATCCTAATCCGTTTTTAGCAACATAATACCATCAACTCAGTCATAACATCATCATCATTCAACCAACAATTATAGCAACAATCATTCACCAACATATCATCATCATACTTATATCAACAAAACCATCATAAAACAACCAACAATATTAATGAGATACGCATCAAAAACATAACCAAATCAAACGGTTCATGTTATCAAAACAGTCTATCAACCAATACATTAAATCATGCATTCATACATAATAAACCGGGGTTATGGGGACCCCTTTACCTAACACTACCCCCATAGCCTATGGTTACACTACCCTTCTCCCATACCTAGATTGAAAGTAGCTCCACAACGTCCTAAACAGCGAACTACTCCCGAATCCTCAAGCGGCTAACTCCGGTACTAAGCCTTGGTTGATTAGAAACACAAATAATCAGTATCTCTCATTTAAAACGAAAGGAAACTGACAAAGGAAAAGGGACCATTACCTCTACACCAACACAGACGCACTAAGTTCCCAAACAGCTTCCAAAACTCCACTATTGCAATAGAAAAGAGGAAATAGGGAAAAAGATCACTCTAGCCGAAACTGGTGACGGCTGCCAACACAAAAAATAGGGTTTCACGTCACCCTCGGTTTCTGTGCCAACTATATAAAGGCTGCACCTGAGCACGGTCGTGCTCAACTTAGCGTCACCGAGACGCGGTCAGCTCATTGAGCACGGGCGTGCTCACTATTGAGCACGATCGTGCTCAACTTAAAATCAGAAACACGCTTCTGACTTTAAGCACGGGCGTGCTGGCTAATGAGCACGGGCGTGCTCGTGTACCAGAAAGGGATTTTTAAGCCAAAATCCCACTTAGCCATTAACCAACACTTTTAACTTAATAAAACTAGCTTTATAAAAACACTTACGAAAAACGGGATGTTACAATTCCACCCCCCTTATAAAAATTTCGTCCTCGAAATTTCTACGTACCTTAAACGAAAAGATGTGGATACGCCTCCATCATCTCACTCTCGAGCTCCCAAGTAGTACTTTCCTCAATTGCCCCGCTCCAAACTACCTTGACCAAGGGAATCTCTTTACCTCTTAGCTGCTTCACCCTCCTATCCTCGACTCGAAGGGGTAACACCTCAAATGTCATGTTCTCTTTTAACTGTATTGTGTCGGGAACTATCACGTGACTGGGTCATGAATGTACTTTCTTGAAATAGACAACTATAAACACGAGAAGGGGGTTGAATTGTGTTTATTAGAATTTAAAATAAAGTTAAAAACTTTTGCATGCAGAAGCTAAGCACAGACGGGTGTAAAAAGATACACAGACAGGTCACCTGTCTGTTGTAGTTTTCTCAGAAAAACAACACACGTATAGATAAGAAAAACAGTCTTGACAGAAACAGTTTTAACCCCTTTGTTAGAAAGCAGATGATATATAATCAGAGTAACTAAAGAGATTAGGGAAGAGAGATTAACACAGAGATTTATCCTGGTTCACTCTTTAACACAAAGAGCTACGTCCAGTCCTTGGCAGCACCAAGATTTATCCACTATAACTGATCAGGTTACAGACTCCAAGTATTGTTTGCACACCTAGCCTCTTCAGGCTCCAACACAAGTATTCTTTGCACACCTAGCCTCTTCAGGCTCACTCAGATTTGTTTGAGAGTTTTGTTTGTAATAAATACACTTACAGACCTTTCACTAACACTCAGAGAGTGGTTTAAATATAAGGCTTTAGGAAAGTCTGCGTAATAACTTCAAATGATTGAAGAATACAGAATGAATAAATGAATAGAGTAATGGCTCTTTAATGCTTTGTAAAACTCTGATGATATTCATCTTCAATGACTTATGTATTTATAGCCTTCAAACATTTAATATCCGTTAGAGACATTCCTTGCAACTATGGCTTCAAGCAGAGCTTCATTAAATGCAATATAGTCGTTCTGGGCAGCCATTAATGCAATGAAGACGTTGGTTGTACTCTAACATGAGGGATAATAGCTTTATGCATCGTGTAGACGCCAACTCAGAGTTGTGCAGAGTGCTTTTGTACTTTTGCAGAGTACATTTCCCTTTTTGTGTAATGACTGAAAGTACTAGGGAATAAAGCATGTTGGAAATGTTCTTTAACTGGAAGTTTATCTCTGACTTCCTAGTTTGCCTGAGAGAGAGCACTTCTGAGTTTCTTGATAAGCGTGAGAGAGTTCTCAGAGTATTCTTCATGAGGGGACAGCTTGCAAAAGCTTCCTGTACTTCGAGTTCTTTTAACGAAGAACCCTAGACAAGTTGAAGAGTAGAGACAGGTTGTAAAATCAGTTTGCACATAGTCAACAATCCTAGTCAGCAGACAGGTTGACTTCTTGGCTAATACAGACAGGTGAGACTTAGGTAGACAGACAGGTGAGTTCTGTAATCTTCTGATCTGTACACTAAGTAGACAGGTTAGCAACCACAAAATAGGTTAATTAAATCATTACCCAATGTTTAGTTTTCATCAAAACTTAGGGAAATGCACACAGACATTTTAGAGACTTAACAATCTCCCCCTTTTTGATGATGACAAACATTCAGATGATTTAATGAACCTTTGAAAATATCAGAGTACAGAAGTACAGACAGTAGACAAGTTGATATTTTCTATATGTGCAGACAGATGCATTAGTGTTCAAAAAAAGAGAGCCTCAGAGTAATATGCAGCAGGTTTAAGTTCATAGTATCAAAGTATATTAGAGAACGAACACTTAGCATAGCACTTTAGCATATATTGTTTACATTAAACATCTTAACATTTTTCTCCCCCTTTTGTCAGCAACAAAAAGAGTAAACATATAACAGTGGAGAGAAAAAGAGACAATAAAGAAAATGAGAAAGCAAAAATGATTTGTATTCATCATAAGCATTTCGATTACAGGGCAGTTCCTACAACTACTTATCTAGGCTGATTAAAAAGAAGATACAGGGAGTCAACTTTCTGTTCTAACAGCAGCCTAGCATGCCTCTCTGCATCCAATTGTCTTCTGACTTCTTCTAGCTCAGTCTTAAGGAGATTGAAGCTCACTGAATCCACCATTTGAGAGGAGGAGACTTCTGCAGACAAGCTGGTTGAAGCAGCAGACAGGGATGGATACCAGGGTAAGGCTAAAACTGGGGGTGCCTTAGGTACAGAGAAGGGTGAGGAGACACGGGGAAAGAAAAGTTGATGAATGGTTCTGAAATAAAATAAAGGAAGAAAAACTATTTTAAATAGAGGGGTGATTTTGACTATGTCAAAATCAGGAGAGGGAAAGACATAAGAGAGTCTTTCACAAAGAGACAGTCGAGTGACTCTTATTGGAATAGGAGGGGGAAGAGGTTGTTGGGCTAAGACAGATGGAGGTAGGGGTAGGAGAGAGTCTATGTGGGAAAAGAACGAATTAGACCCTGTGATTAAAAGAAAGAAAAATCTAGACCTAGAGGGTAACATTACAACAGAGGCAGGATAGTTAGATCCTTCCAATGTTCTAATGAACAACACAATAGGGGGATAAAAGAAGATCTCCCTACATGGGTTCAGAATGTGAGGTGGTGGAGGAGGGATGACAGATAAGTGAGATATACTTGCAGTCATCAGAGATTGCAAATCACTCACAAACAGTCTAGATGATATGCCAGATTGTTCTCTGGGAGTTGAGTCCCTGTGAACAACTGTGTATTGACATACATCAGACAAGACATCAAAAGATGGTGGAGAGGGGTGAGAGGAGACAGGTGAGTGAAAAGGGGAGGCAACAGATAAGGGGTTGACACAGAGAGCAGAAGGGGGAAGAGACAGCAGAATCTGGAATACCTAGAGGAAGGGGAGAGGATGGTGCAGAAGGGAAGGTGAAGAGTGGTTCTTCAAAAAGCCTTGCTTTCTTCCTTGAAGGAGACAGAGAAGCTTCTTCAAGATGACCAACTGTCTGTGTTCCAGCAGACAGGTCAGTGGAGGGTGCAGAAGCAGTAGCAGCAGCAGGCTCTTCTGCAGGGACAGCTTCCCTTTCAGCAGTAGCCATAACAGGCATAGGGTAGCCTGACCTTCTTTTTCTAGGAATGAAACCCAGATCAAGAGATTTGATCTCCCTAAGCTCTTCTGCAGGTGGAGAAGTCTGCTCCCCCTGAGCAGGTGCTTCCTCTTTACTAGGCACAAACTTCACTTGTCTGTCCTTGGCAAAGGTCTTCACCAGTCGTCTTCTCTTGGTGGGTTGTGTAGAAACCACACCTAATTTTTCAGCCTCACTGGTCTTCCTCTTGGGAGAGGGCTTCTTCAGCTTGAATCTGAGAGGCTCTACTGTCTCAGCAGATACTTCAGAAGCTGTGGGTTCCTCAGGCCTTTGATCCTGTCTGGCAACCTTTCCAGCAGCTTTCCAAATCCTTTCAGAGATAGGATACTCTGATTCACCAGTGGAATCAGCAGGTTCCTCTGCTATTTCCTTCAGTTTCTGCTCAACAGCAGGCTTCTTCTTCTTCTTCTTTTTCTCTTCTTCTTCATCCTCCAGAGGGATTCCTTCAATCCCCATCATAGACAAGACCTTCTTGTCTATGGGCAGAGCCATGTCCACAAAGTGGACATCAGTTGGAACAAATGTCTTGTTCCTAAAAACCCTTGTCAGCAACATTCCATAAGGGTAGGTAGGCATATTTGTCATTCTGATCAGAGACTCAAGATACATGTAGATGAGGTCATTGATGTCTATCTTGATTTTGTGAATCAAGTGGTACAGAGCAAATCTGTCCAACTTGGTCACATTATCTCTTGACCCTCTTCTGGGCATCACACACTCCAGAAGCAGCTTGTGCAAGAACCTGCACTTGGGCACCATGCAGACAGGCTTCTTGTTCTCAGGGTTGGGAACACCATAAACAGCAATATTGATATTTTCAGTTCCCACCTGATCTTCCCAGTCAGGTCTGAAGGCAGTTCCAATCCTTGGACATCTGGTTGCCAGCTCCAGAGAGCTTATAGGGAACAGAAGAGTTACATCAGCTGACATTTGAGCCTTGAAGCTCTTGGTTCCATCAACCACATTGGTGATGACCACAGCATTCCTCCAGAAATCTCTGACAAGCTTTGGATGGACCAGCTCCTTGATATCAAAGAAGGCTGTCCACTTAGAGTATTCCAACTCCTCAGTGACATCCATTCCCCATTTCTTCATCTGTTGAAGATCAACAGTCTTTCCAGGTAGAATCTTCTCTACATCAGTTAGTCTCATCTCGTATTTCTCAGCAATCTCTTTTGGAGACAGGCGTTTTGAAGATGCCATTTTTCTTTTGAAAAGAGAGAAAGTGAAAGTTTTGGAAGGGAGAAGGGTTTGAACGAGAGGAAGACGAAGACGAAAAGACTTAGGGCTTTTTGAGAAGGATAAAGTTTAAAACTTTCTGAAGATTTGCCTTTTAAAGAGGTGAAAGCAGGAGAGAGAAAAAAGACATTTTTAATTAAGAATGGCACGATTTGTGTGGGGAACTGTAGCGCCCACTTAGACATAATGAAAACATGGTTTCGAGGTAGAAACTGCCGTGTTTATGATTAGCTTCAGATTAACAAATGGTATTTAAATAAATGAATAAATAATAACCATTTTAAAAAAACTGTTGGGTTTCAGCATAGTGACTCAGCAGAGTCAGACAGGTGATCACAGACAGTTTTAAAGACTCAGACATGTCAATCAACAATACAATGCATGTTTAAATTATCTCTAATAAATAAAAATCTTTCTTCTGCTAAGGGCTTAGTGAAGATATCAGCCCATTGATTTTCAGTTTTAACAAACTTAATATCAAAAATACCTTTCTGAACATAATCTCTAATGAAATGATGTTTGATTTCTATATGCTTAGCTTTAGAATGCTGAATTGGATTTTTAGTTAAGCAGATAGCACTAGAATTATCACACCATACAGATATATTATGCTCAAAAAATAGAGTAATTCTCAAGTTGATATTTTACCCATAAAAGCTGAGAGCAACAACTAGCAGCTGAGATATATTCTGCTTCAGCTGTAGATAGAGCTATAGTTGTCTGTCTTTTGCTTGACCAAGAGACCAAGTTTGCTCCAATGAAGTGGCATCCTCCACTGGTGCTCTTTCTTTCTATTCTGTCTCCAGCAAAGTCAGCATCACAGAATCCCACTAATCTGTATTCATTAGTTCTTAAATATAGCAAACCAAGATTAGTAGTACCAAGCAAATATCTAAATATTCTCTTAACAGCTTTAAGATGAGATTCTCTTGGGTCAGATTGAAATCTAGCACACATACAGACACTAAACTGAATATCAGGTCTGCTTGAAGTTAAGTACAGCAAAGATCCAATCATACCTCTGTAGACAGTTTGGTCTACCTTTTTACCTTCATCATCTTTACTGAGTTTTTGCATTGGTTTCCATGGGAGTTTTCATAAGTTTAGCATTTTCCATTTTGTATTTCTTGAGCATTTCCTTGATATACTTTTGTTGATGGATGTAGATTCCATCACTTGTCTGTTTGATTTGTAGACCAAGGAAGAACTTCAATTCTCCCATCATGCTCATCTCAAATTCTGCTTGCATCATCTTTGAAAAATCCTTGCACAGCTTTTCATTAGTTGCTCCAAAAATAATATCATCAACATATATTTGGACTACAATGAAATTTTCTTTATAGCTTTTCTTAAACAGAGTAGTATCTACTTGACCTCTTGTAAAGCCGTTATGCATGAGAAAAGAGCTTAGTCTATCATACCATGCCCTAGGTGCTTGCTTTAAACCATATAATGCCCTTTTAAGTTTAAAAACATGATCTGGTTTATCAGTATCTTCAAAACCAGGGGGTTGTTTAACATAAACTTCTTCTTCAATTATTCCATTGAGAAAAGCACTTTTCACATCCATTTGAAAAAGAGTGATTTGGTGTTGTGCAGCATATGACATTAGTATGCGAATAGCTTCTATTCTAGCTACAGGTGCAAATGTTTCAGTATAGTCAATACCTTCTTGTTGGTTATAGCCTTGAGCTACTAACCTTGCCTTATTTCTGACAACTTTGCCATCTTCATCTAACTTGTTTCTGAAGACCCATCTTGTTCCTATGACAGACTTGTTTTTTGGGCTTGGAGACAAGTGTCCAGACATCATTTCTGATGAACTGGTTGAGTTCTTCTTGCATAGCAAGAATCCAGCTTTCATCATCAAGAGCTTCTTCAATGTGCTTTGGCTCTATTTCTGACAAAAAGGCCACATTGCTTGATTCTCTTAAGGTAGATCTGGTTCTTACTCCTTCTGAGGGATGACCAATGATGAGATCCTTAGGATGATGAGTTTTGAATTTCCAGTCTCTTTCAAGAGGACCTTGACTTGTCTGTGTCTGTTGACTTGTCTGTTCCACTGGTCTGTCTGGTTCTGCTTCAGGTTCTGGTTTGGTTAAGTCAGGTTGTTGATCTTCTGACTTGTTTATATCAAGACCTGCAAGATCATCTTCTAGATCTGACAATTCCTTATCAGTCTTTAAGTTATCATTAAATTTGACATGACCAGATTCTTCAATAATAGATGTTCTAGAATTGTAAATTCTAAAAGCTTTAGACATTTCAGAGTATCCCAAAAAGATACCTTTGTCAGTCTTAGAGTCAAATTTTCCAAGTTGATCCTTGGTATTTAATATGTAGCATTCACAGCCAAATGCATGAAAGTAAGAGATGTTGGGGCTTTTTCCTTTCCACAGTTCATAAGGAGTCTTCTTTAGAAAAGGCCTAATGAGTATTCTGTTTTGTACATAACAAGCTGTGTTTACTGCTTCTGCCCAGAAGTACTTAGGGAGATTATTTTCATTGAGCATAGATCTAGCCATCTCTTGCAGAGATCTGTTCTTTCTCTCAACCACTCCATTTTGTTGAGGAGTTCTAGGTGCAGAGAAATTGTGAGAGATCCCATTCTCCTCACAGAACTGACTAAACTGCTCATTTTCAAATTCTCCCCCATGGTCACTTCTTAGAGTAGAAATGCAGAAACCCTGCTCATTTTGTACTCTTTTACAGAATACTGAGAAAGCCTTAAAAGACTCATCCTTGTGGGTTAAGAAGAGTACCCATGTAAATCTAGAATAGTCATCAACTATGACAAATCCATATTTCCTTCCACCCAAGCTAGCAACACTAACTGGTCCAAACAGATCCATGTGCAACAACTGAAGAGGTCTAGAGGTTGATATTTGGTTTTTAGATTTGAAACTTGATTTTATCTGTTTACCTCTCTGACATGCATCACACAAAATATCTTTCTTAAAGCTAATATCAGGCAATCCTCTCACAAGGTTATCTCTTTTTAGTTTTGAAATTAATTTCATACTAGCATGTCCTAGTTTCTTATGCCACAACCATCTTTCATCCTCTTTAGACATCAGACATGTTACACTTTGATCTGAGAGATCAGTCAGTTCAATCTTATACAGATTTTGTTGCCTTTTGGCTGAAAAGAGGGTTTTGCCACTAAGATCTTTAACTATACAGAAATCTTTGGTAAAGGAGACATCAAATCCACTGTCACATAATTGACTTATGCTAAGCAAATTGTGTTTTAATCCTTTAACCATAAGAACGTTTGATATAGAGGGAAGAGGAGGTTTACCACCAATAGTACCAATTCCTATAACCTTCCCTTTCTGATTTCCACCAAATGCCACATGTCCTCCTTTCTTAAGTTGGAGGTCTAGGAACATAGACCTTTCTCCTGTCATGTGTCGCGAGCAGCCACTGTCCAGGTACCAGCAGTGGTGTTTTCTTTGTGCTGTTGAGAACGTCTGCAACAGAGATTATTTGATCTTTAGGTACCCATAGTTTTCTGGGTACTTTTCTGTTAGTTCTAGGAGTCTGTGAAGACTTCCTTCTTTTCTTGTGGAGGCACTTAGACATAACATGTCCAGTCTTTCCACAGAAGTTACAGACAGGTATGGATTTAATAGAAATAGATGTAGCAGACACTTTAGAGTGCTTAGTTGATACTTTATGATGTATCTGATGGACATATCCTATACCTTCTTTGTTAAGGGAGTGCCTCTGACAGCCAAGCAGCTTTGTCAGATTATCTCTACCATTAACAAATTTGGCAAGATCAGAAGTGAGCTCTTCCACTTTCTGTTGAAGTTTTTCAACTTCTTCAGACTGTGATGTATCACTAGAGATCTTAGCTTCATTAGACTTTTCAGTCTTCAGCTCACTGTTCTCTTTGGCAAATTTCTCACACTCTAGAGATTTCTGTTTATGCTCACTAAGGAGCTTAACATGATCTCTCTTGAGAGATTTGAGAGCCTTAGACAAACAGTTGGATTCCTCCAACAATTCTTCATAGGCATCAAGTAATTCCTCATAATCAGAATTTACCTCATCATCTGAATCAGAGTCAGTGTTAGCCATTAGACAGAGATTTGCTTCTTCCTCTGTCTCCTCATCAGTAGATGTTGACTCTAGATCTTCCCAAGTGGCCATCATTCCCTTTCTTCTTCTTTTTGAAGAACTTCTTAAATGGGGCTTTCTTGAGTTGAGGACATTCTGCTTTGATGTGTCCTGGTTTCTTGCACTCATAACAGACGATTGAGTTTTTGTCTGTTGAGGTGGAATCCTTGAAATTTTTGTCCTTGTTGAATCTTCTGAATGGCTTATCCCTTCTGAACTTCTTTTTCTGTAGGAGAAGCTTTATCTTTCTAGTTAGGAGAGATAGTTCTTCATCACTTTCAGAATCCTCAGATTCAGACAGGTCAGCATCACTGGATGACTCGTCTGCCTTTAAAGCTTTAGAGGCTTTGGAAGACTTTTGATCAGCCTTCAAAGCAATTGACTTGCCCTTCTTTGTTGAGATTTCATCTCCAAGTTCTTGCTCATGAACAGTAAGTGTTCCAAGGAGTTCATCCATAGTCAAAGTGGAAAGATCTTTGGCTTGAGAGATAGCAGTTACCAGAGGTCTCCACTGCTTAGGTAGACTCCTAAGTATCTTTCCAACCTTCTCAGCATTGGAGTAAACTTTTCCAAGAGATTTTAGACCATTGATGATAGTTTGAAATCTCCCAATCATTTGAGCAACAGATTCTCCTTCTTCCATGAGAAATAGTTCATACTTTCTGACAAGTATGGCAATTTTTGATTCTTTGACCTTGGCGGTTCCTTCATGTGTGACAGCTAAGGTATCCCATATTTCTTTGGCAGAATCACAGGCACATACCTTCTCAAACTCATCAGGACTGAGTGCACAAATGATGTTGTATCTGGCTTTGTGATTCAGCTCCCATTTTGCCTTTTCTGCAGGGGTCCACTGAGCTTTTGGTTTGTCAGTGTTGTCATCATTTTTAGGGATGAAAGGACCATCTGTGATGACATCCCAGAGGTCTGAGTTTGTAGATAGAATGAACCATTGAAATCTATCTTTCCAATAGTTGTAGTTTTCTCCATTGAAGAATGGAGGTCTGGTTAAGGAGGCTCCTTCGGTCTGGTTACTTCCACTAGCTCCAGCAGTCATGTCTATTCTTCAGGATCTTTTACCTCAACACTGTTAGATGCTCAACCCAGAGGCTGAGCTCTGATACCAACTGAAATAGACAGCTATAAACACGAGAAGGGGGGTTGAATTGTGTTTATCAGAAATTAAAATAAAGTTAAAAACTTTTGCATGCAGAAGCCAAGCACAGACGGGTGTAAAAGGTTACACAGACAGGTCACCTGTCTGTTGTAGTTTTCGCAGAAAACAATACACGTATAAAACAGAAACAGTCTTGATAAAAGCAGTTTTAACCCCTTAGTTAGAAAGCAGATGATATATAATCTAAACAACTAAAGAGATTAAGGGAAGAGAGATTAACATGGAGATTTATCCTGGTTCACTCTTCAACACAAAGAGCTACGTCCAGTCCTTGGCAGCACCAAGATTTATCCACTATAACTGATCAGGTTACAGACTCCAAGTATTGTTTGCACACCTAGCCTCTTCAGGCTCCAACACAAGTATTCTTTGCACACCTAGCCTCTTCAGGCTCACTCAGATTTGTTTGAGAGTTTTGTTTGTAATAAATACACTTACAAACCTTTCACTAACACTCAGAGAGTGGTTTAAATATAAGGCTTTAGGAAAGTCTGCGTAATAACTTCAAATGATTGAAGAATACAGAATGAATAAATGAACAGAGTAATGGCTCTTTAATGCTTTGTAAAAACTCTGATTATGTTCATCTTCAATGACTTCTGTATTTATAGCCTTCAAACATTTAATATCCGTTAGAGACATTCCTTGCAACTATGGCTTCAGGCAGAGCTTCATTAAATGCAATATAGTCGTTCTGGGCAGCCATTAATGCAATGAAGACGTTGGTTGTACTCTAACATGAGGGATAATAGCTTTATGTATCGTGTAGACGCCAACTCAGAGTTGTGCAGAGTGCTTTTGTACTTTTGCAGAGTACATTTCCCTTTTTGTGTAATGACTGAAAGTACTAGGGAATAAAGCATGTTGGAAATGTTCTTTAACTGGAAGTTTATCTCTGACTTCCTTGTTTGCTTGAGAGAGAGCACTTCTGAGTTTCTTGATAAGCGTGAGAAAGTTCTCAGAGTATTCTTCATGAGGGGACAGCTTGCAAAAGCTTCCTGTACTTCGAGTTCCTTTAACGAAGAACCTTAGACAAGTTGAAGGGTATAGACAGGTTGTAAAATTAGTTTGCACATAATCAACAATCCTAGTCAGCAGACAGGTTGACTTCTTGGTTACTACAGACAGGTGAGACTTAGGTAGACAGACAGGTGAGTTTTGTAATCTTCTGATCTGTACACTAAGTAGACAGGTTAGCAACCACAAAATAGGTTAATTAAATCATTACCCAATGTTTAGTTTTCATCAAAACTTAGGAAAATGCACGCAGACATTTTAGAGACTTAACATGGTGGACCATGTGCTCCCGCGGTGGTGTATCCTCGTTATGATACATCGGCTATCCAAGGGGTTCACCCATGGTTTGGTGGACTGCCGACGTTGGTGCTTTTATGGCCAATGTGGATATGTAACTCCGAAGTTGCCTTCCTGAGATAGTTTGGATCCACATGCATAACGGAGTAGCGGAGTAATGTTGTACCGCATAGCATATGTTGGTTGAGATGACATGTTGATATGATTATATTATGTTGATGTTATGTTCTATATTGCTATGCCATGTTATGATATATGATCATCTTGCTTAACTACTTCCATGCCGATGTGTTTATATGTTTTCTTACTCCCCATTTCTCTTTTTCTATTGTTGGCATGTATCTCTTTATGTAGGTGATTGTGAGCAACCAATGGAAGAGTGACTCTGAGGAGCCGCGACTCTAGAAGGATGTTCAGTAGTTATAATTGTTAGTTTGTTTAGTTGTTTCAGTTGTATTCTGTGGATTTTATTCCAGAACGGTTATACCACCTCTGTATGTGACATCGGGGTTGAGTTATGTTTTTGAAGTTTATGTTGATGTTTTATTTATTATTAAAACTATGTTTATTTCTGCTAGAGCCGTCAAATGGGTCGGCCCTAACCCTTTAGCCCTAGCTCATGTGGGCCAGGGTCAAATGGGCCACAGGGCCAAAAGGCCCACATTAAAAAAAAAGCCCACAAGGCCAAAAAGCTCTAAAATACACTAAGGGACAGGGCCAGCCTATGGGCCATAATTTTTTTGATAGACCTATTTTTTATTTTTTTTTTATAAAACTTGACAAAAAGAACAACAACTATAATCACTCTAATATTATGTAATAATATCATTTAACCTATGAAATTATCTATTTAAATATGTATTACATGCTATAATTTTTCCTTCACTAACCGCACAACCACTTAGGTAATCCAAGTGAATGATTTCCCTTAGCTGGAATATTATCTATTGTAATAATTTGATATCAGTTATCTATTTTAACAATTCATTTCATATAAAAACAAGGAGAAAAGAGAGAAAACAATGCTTTCTTTTCAATTTTTTAGAGAAAACTATAGTATTTAATACATATTTGAATAATTAATTTCATAGGTTGAATGATATTATTACATAATATTAGAGTGATTATAATTGTTGTTCTTTTTGTCAAGTTTTATAAAAAAAAATAAAATAAATAGGACTATGACAAAAAATTATGGTTCATGGGCTGGCCCTGTCCCCTAGGAATTTTTAGTGCTTTTTTAGTGCTTTTTAGCTCTGTGGACATTTTTTAATGTGGACCTTTTGGCCCTGTGGCCCATTTAGCCCTGACCCACATGGGCTAGGGCTAAATGGGCTAGGGTGACCCATTTAACAACTCTAATTATGGGTTAAATGGGCTGGACTATTATTGTAGGCTAGATGGGCTGGCCCTAAGGCTCAGGACCAAACTGATAGCTCTAATTTCCCGCATCGTATATGTTACAATAATACCTTTTATTAAAGTTTTATTTTAATAAAATAAATACATATTTTTATATTACGTCTTTCAAGTAAATATTTTATATTAATATTCGGGCAGAGGTGTCACAAAAGTCACATGGCTTTCCTACCCTCGAAATCAGAGAATCAGTCTCCAACATTTTTCTTGTGTTTATAACCATTTATAGCGGCCCATTTTGCCACTTTTCCAGTAACACATAAGAGGGAAATACTTCCATGCTTCCCATCTCTTTCTCCCCATGCTCATTTCCTAACTCTCGGTGAAAACCATGAAATTATTAAAAAAACAGAAAATATATAATGTAATTATTAAAAAATAAATAAATTAAATTCTCAGATGTAAAAGTGCAATCTTCATCCCGTCCCCAAGTCTGCCAATTCTCGTTTTTATCCCTACTGAGAAAATTCTCAAAATTTATGTCCCAATGAACAAATCTTCTAAAAGTTCCCAATTGCATAAAGATTTTACTATTCCTAAACATTAATCTTCCTCTCGAGGTTGTTATTTTGGGTGTCCTGTACGAAATAAGAAATTGGTTTTTTTTTTTTTTTCAATAGCACCTTATTGTTTTTTTATAAGTTAAAATTGTAATAAAAAGTGTACAAGGGATATCCTTACTCGTATACAGGAGTACCAAGAAGAATAAGCAATAGAGCAATGTAGAGTTTCAAGCAAGAGTACAAACGATCAATGCCACAGATGCAAGGAGACCTGACAGCAAGGTTGAAATACATTGAACTGAAACCCCCAAAACAAACTCAGCAGATCAACAAACCAATAAACAACCAACCCAAACCATATAACAAGAACAATTTGTAGTAACCACAGTAGTCCCAAAGCCCAAATGATACAGGATAAGCAATCTTCAATACCACTCCAAGCTGGTTAGCCCGCTGCAGACCCCAATTGACACAGGGAAGGCAGCTTATAAGACCCACACTTGCCGAGCAGCCTTCAAAAGGACACCATTTCAACTGCAACAATGAGATAAAGCATAATCCATACTAGAGAAAACCGAGCCCCATAAGTAGATTTACTTTTTCAAGCATCAGCCCCACTTCACCTACCATCTATTGAAACAAACATCACCTTATTATTATTATTATTATTATTTATTATTATTTTTGGATAAGCACAAACATCACCTTATTTATTGTTTGAAACCTTCAATTCGAGTAAACACCCAATTTGGTCCCTGAAATTATGAAGTAGTATTAACATAGTCCTTGAAATTATCGAAATTCCAAATTAGTCCCTAAAATTGTAAAACGGTGATCAACTTAGTCCCTCCGTTAAAAATCATATGGACTAAGTTGATATTAAGTTTGCAGTGTCAGGGACTTATTTGATATTAAGCGAGTAAAATGAGGGACCAAATTGATACTAACTTTTCATTCAGGGAGGTTTTTGGAATTTCGATAATTTTAAGGATCAAGTTGATACTACTTCACAATTTCAGAGACCAAATTGGGTATTTACTCACTTCAATTTTTTCTAAACCCAATCTGTTATCATTGTGTTTGCACTTTGACCCCCAATTCGTCTTATACTCTAATAACTTTGTAAGCTAAATTGCTAAAATAGCAACTTGCGTACAGCCTACAACGATGAGAGGTGACAGTCAAAGGCAATCAAAGGCAAGCCTCCCCTTCAAAATAATATCACCCTTCAGGCCTTGGCTTCAAAAGTCAAAACATGATTTAAAAATTAAAAAAGGCCATCAAAGGGACATGGAGTCTAAAATACCTATAAAAGGCAAGCAAATGGGACAATGACAGTCAGCGGATGCGAGACACAGTCAGTCAGTCACGCAGAGGGAGTGACAGAACAAAGGGTTTCTACTTTCTAATTCGAACGGAAGAAGGAAGAATGAAAGTGGTCGTACACAGAGTTTCAATTTTTTTTTTTAGAATTCAGTAATAATATATTCTCACTCCTACTTACAAGATTTGTCAAGTTTTGGGCTTGAATTTTTTTTAAAAACATTTGTGTCCTCAAGTAAAAAATTTAAGTACATAAACTTTTTTGTTTTAATATATATACATTAATATATGGTGGGGCTTCTAAGACGAGGGAGCAAATAAATCCCTCAGCGGTGAATCATATTTTTTTTTTTTTTTTTTTGAGAATCAAAACATCATTCAACTAAGAAACAGAAGGGTCATTACAAGGGACCAACTCTGCCAACGTTGGGACATACCTCAACCAAGTTCTTGAACCTACATGTTTTGCTAACCCAACCAGATTATGAGCATCTTGGTTGATTTGTCTCCCTATATGGGTGACTCTAACTATACCAATCTGCCTCATAAGGCTTATACAGTCTTGTATTATATTATCAATAGCAGCAATATGAGATTGCCCCCTAATACAATTCACAACCACAAGAGCATCAGACAAAACAACAACACTCTGCAACTTCTGATCTAAAGCAAGTTGTAGGCACCATCTCACTCCCAAGGCTTCAGCAAGGATAGGATCGAGTGTAATGTCCTCCTTTTTGCAAGCTGCTAAAATGACCTCTCCATGTTGGTTCCTTAATATGCATCCCCATCCAGTAGATCCATTGACAAAGCATCCTGCATCAACCTCCATTGAACAGCAATCTGGATCCGGAATAAGCTGCACCGTCTCATCAAAATGAGTCCCCCTTTGCTTTCTTTGTGGATTTGCCTGATTGTAATCATGAACAAACTCCACTGCAGCTCTAGATATCTCCTCTGGGCTGGTCTTCTTCTGCTGGAAGACAGCATGATTACGAGCCTGCCAAATTTTCCACATGGTTACACAAAATAATTGGGACCCTGCAGGTTCTTTACATGTTAGCCATTTTAATAACCAAGTATTAATATCAATATGAGCTGGCACATGAAGTCCTAAAGGGGAGGAGAACCAAACCAATTTTGCTATTTGACACTGCATGAACAGATGCTCAATGGTTTCCACATCCACACTGCAGAGAGGACATGATACATCAATCTGGACTCCTTTTTTGCTTAAATTGCTGCATGTAGGGACTATGTTTTTCCCCAACCTCCACAGGAAATTCCTGACTTTGTTGGGGACTGGAGAATGCCAAACCTCCTTCCAAAGGTTGTTATTCGGCTCTGAAGATGGGCCTGGCTGGAATTTCCTCTTTTCCTCACTAATTAGATGATAGGCAGATCTCACAGAGTATTCACCATCTTTCTACCAATTCCAAATCAATTTGTCTTCTGGTAATCTACTGGAAATGGGGATATTAATTATTTGTTGAGCTTCAAAATGATTGAAACAGGAGAAAATGATGTCCCTGTTCCATTGCTTACTCTGAGTATCAATTAATTCACTGACCGTTGCATCAGAGTTCAGAATTCTCACCGGACTTACGATCTTGAAACCAGCCTGAGAAGGGATCCAATTGTCATGCCATATTCTGATTTTTTCGCCATTACCCACCGTCCACCTTGTGCCTTTCTTCAATATGTCCCTAGCACTTAAAATACTTCTCCATGCATAGCTAGGGAGATGCCCCATCTTTGCTTCCATAAAAGGCCCTCTGGGGTGATATCTACTCTTGAAGATCTTCCCCATCAGAGTATTTTCCCCATTCATCAATCTCCAACAATGCTTCCCAAGGAGAGCTCTATTGAAGTCACTTATACCTCTGAAACCCATCCCTCCTTTTTTCTTTGCTTTCGACAACCTTTCCCAACTCAACCAGTGAATTTTCCTTGCTCCATCCTTTGACCCCCACCAGAATTTAGATAGCATAGATTCAATTTCATTGCAGTAACTCTCAGGTAAATCATCTTTTTTAACCCTTAAATATATTAATAAAATAATTGGATGGTTGAAATTGAAACCGGTTAATTGCTAAACAGGTCATCAAAAAAATATCAAAGTGACATTTTTATCCCTATCCCCTTCACTGCATCTCACCCCACTAGAAACGCAGCTGAGAAAACAATAAACAGATTGGAACAGTTTCTTGCATTCTCTTTCAAGTTTTCTTGCATTTTCTTTAGAATCAAACAAAAACAAGTTTACATCTCCAAAACCAAGGTCAAGTTCTCGATCTCAAACAGACCTCACAAACACTATTAACTGTAATAATAATAACAATGGAGATGGAGAGAAAGAGAAAGAGATAGAGGCGACGTTTTGATCCCTGGTTTCGTGAAGAGTTCTTAGATCTGATGGAGGAGAAGATAGCGAAATACGAAGGCAAAGCAAAGTAGGACGTCTCATCCATCATCATTTGAACCTCAACTTCGGCTTTTAAGCTCCCTCGTTTTCTGTCTTAAGCTTTCCAGAACTTTCTTTCTTGACCTCTCTGTGCTTGCTTTTTGTGCCCCCTTTAGATTCTCTATTTTTCAAGAGTCTTTGCTTCCAAAGCTTCTTCTTTTGTCAACAAATTTATCTCCTTTCAGACACTTCCTCCTTTTTTTCCGTACTCTACTGCATTTCTTCTTTTTCTAATGATGGTTCGTATAATTAAGAGAAATCATGGTGGTATGGATTATTAGCAGCTGGGGAAGATGATGTATGAGGGGGTAAAAATGGATTTTGAAAAACAAAAAGAATTAAAAAAATATAAAAATAATTAAAATGACCTATAAACGGGTGGTTCATGTGTAAGGGAGTTACTTGGCTTTTTTACATAAGTAGTATAATTTTGTGGCTCAATTACGTGATTGGTATACTTTTAAAATTATTTACATAACTAGTGTAAGTCGTATCTGGTAATAACGATACGATATCTAAAAGTCGTATCCCACATGTACGATTTATTTTTATATTCATAAAATAAAAAAAATATGGGAGTCGTATACCATAGATACGACTTATATTTTTTATTATTTTTTTATCCTAATTCGAATGTATAAAATACGACTTTAGTATTATATTTTTTTATTTATTTATTAAGAAGTCGTATCCAAAAGATACGACTTTACTATTTAATTTTTTTTTATATACTAACAAGTCGTATTCACTAGATACAACATAGGTATTTAATATTTTTTATTATTAACAAAGCATTCTTTTTATACTATTTTATTTATATATTTATAGTGTTAAATTTATATACACAATTTATATGAGTTTAATTGGTATGCACTGTCAGTAGTATAAACGATAGAAATATACATTTAAATTTAATAGTATATAAATATAAATTTATCTGTATAGTATATAAATTTAAAACCAACATATGGTTGGTCCAAGTGATAGGGGATTTAGACACCTTAAGCAAGTTGTTATGTGTTCGAATCCTGGCTCTTGTGTATGGAGAAAACCTGGTTGAGAGGGGAGAACCCACCTTGTGTGTCCAACAGGTTCTCCGACGGAGATTAGTCACTGCTAATGGTGGTAGATACTTCATACATATAACACGATTACCAAAAAAAATAATATATAAATTTAAAGTGTATATAATTTTATTTTTTTTAAGGAAAGTGTATATAAATTTAACACTATAGATTTAGTAGTATATAAATAAAATATATACAAAAATGTTAGAGTCGTAGCTTATAGTTACGACTTATTAATAATAATAAAAAATATATTAAATACTAAAATCGTATCTCGTGATTATAACTTGTTAATATAAAAAAAAATTAAATAGTAAAGTCGTAACCACTGGATACGACTTCTTAATAAATAATAAAAAAATAATATGTAATACTAAAGTCGTATTCTATATATACGAATTAGGAGGAAAAATATAATAAACAATAATAAGTCGTATCTATGATATACGACTCCCTTTTTTTTTATGAATACAAAAATAAATCGCGAATTTGGGATACGACTTTTTGATATAATATCGTTATCTCTGATTACGACTTACACTAATTGTGTAAATAATTTAGAAAGTACATCAAACATGTAATTGTGTAACAAAATCACACTACCTACATAAAAAAGCCGAGTTACTTGCTCACCCACTTTAGAAAAAAAAATTAGTGCCCCTAAAAAATGCCCTATACGGTCTCACCACTGATCTTCCTACACTAGACAGTATAGACACTACGACATTCAATTGCTTGCAATGTCAGCTTCGGATCCTTGTTAACTCTTGTTAACTCTGCCTAAAAAATGTGGCAATCATAAAAAAGATAGCGACAAAAAGCAACGTGTCGGTAAACGCAGCTCATGGGTTTGCATGCAACCCATGCATGAAAGCTCCTCAACACGTGCCACACCACCCCCTGAGGTACTGCCACGAAACCCTCCACTCACCACCTCCATTTAAACCCATTCCAAACCTCAACTCTTCACTCTTTAATTTGCCACTACTACCAAAATCTTCTCATCCAAAAAATCCAACATGGCTGAGTCTCACTACCAACCTCTCCACCACTACCACCACCAACAGATCACTACTCCTCAAGATCAACAACCTAAGTCCACCCAACTAGCGAAGGTGGCCACCGCCGTCACTGCCGGCGGCTCCCTCTTCATCCTCTCTGGCTTGATCTTAGCCACCACGATCATCGCCCTCGCCATCGTCACCCCACTTTTTGTCATATTCAGCCCGGTGCTCGTGCCGGCGGTGATCACGGTGGCACTCCTTAGCCTAGGGTTCTTGGCCGCCGGCGGGTTTGGCGTGGCCGCGATCACCATGTTGACGTGGATGTACCGGTACGTCACCGGTAAGCATCCGCCCGGCGCCGATCAGTTGGACACCGCGCGCCACAAGCTGATGAACAAAGCGCGGGAGATCAAGGACTATGGTCAGCAGCAAATCAGTGGAGAAGCACATGCTTGAGCTTCTTAAACCTGCACTTGCATGCACCTGATCCTTGCTGTTCTTTTTTTCTTTTTTTCCCTCTCTTTCAACCTTTGTCTAGTTATATTTATTATACGAGTCTTAAATTTCTTTATATATCTCTCGATTTCATTTTGTATTTTCGTTTATTGTGAATCATCATCATCACCCATCACCTGTGTTGTAATGTCTTCTTCAAGTGTTGCAACTATTGAAGAACGATCTTTTTATTTATTCCTGATTTTGTTTTGATTTTTATATCTTTTACACACGTACGTTTTGTATGCATTTTTGTTTTCGTTGTTTATCTTTTTATTTTTTTGGGTTTCAAATGTTTTAAAAGCTTGCTATATATATTTGAATTCATCGTGAAACGGAAACAAAGACGAGAGAGATTATAAAATGTGAAGCCCGAAGCAGGAGGGATGCTCAGGATTACTTTCTATACGTGATTAATTACATTGTAAGATTTGTTGGGGAGTCCGGGGAGCAACACCACATCTCCACCCAAAACCTTAAGGCATTAGGTATATAGGTCACCTCTCTTATATATCCTTCATTTAGCTCATTCCTAATCAATGTGGAACTTAACCACTCATACTTGAATTCCAACAATCTCCCCCTCAAGTGTGAACCAACGGGACACGCCGCCTGACTCCACCGCGGTCAGGAAGACTTTCAATACAAGGATCCAATACACATGGATCCACTCCTGCTCCCCCATCAGGCCAAACCATGGCTCTGATACCAGAGTTGGGGAGTCCGGGGAGCATCAGGAGCAGCAATGGGCTAATGACCAGGACCATCAAGAGACCAAGACACTACATCTCCACCCAAAACCTTAAGACATTAGGTATATGGGTCACCTCTCTTATATATCCTTCATTTATCTCATTCCTAGTCAATGTAGGACTTAACCACTCACACTTGAATTCCAACAAGTTTTGTTTCTCTCGTAAAGTAGCTTTTTATGTATGGTGCCTTCTATGTTGCACCAGCACAAAATCTGGTGTAACCTTACACCTAGTTGACTAAGAGATTTGGACCAATAGATTATGATGGATTCCACTTTAACTCAATTTTTTATTGGTCAAAGCTGATTTTACATTATAGTTAATGTATTTGAAACACTATTATACTATACGTATTAGTTCATTGTACAAAAGTAAAGAAAATTCATCTTCCTGAAGTCAGTCTTCTCCTTTAATCCCCAAAATCTCTCCTCCTTCAACATTTGGATCCCATCCTCCTCCATCTCTTTGCCCCTGACTCTTCGCTTGGTTCTACTGCCACTCTCACTTTTCAATCTCATCCCCTCCACAAATTAATTGGATTTTTTTATATAAAAGAAATACTTGTATGTATTATACAGGTGGAGAACATTCAAGAATCCTTTTGTTTCTGTCTGTATCTACATGCCCTTGATCTCTAATGGAGAGAACATCAATTTTCTAATCAAACTCATAAATCCAGAATCATCTCAAAGAAAAAGGAAAAATAATAATTAAATTTTTTTTTGATGAAATGGTTGATCTCTTCTCTAGAAGCTTTCATTGTCTCTTGATCTCTTCTACCTTTTTTCAAAAAATAAATTAAAAATTGCTAGGAACGTGTAAAGCAAAACTCCCCTCCCCCTCCCCCATTTGAAGGGAAGTTACTGGAAAGTTACAGAAAATGGTTTCTTTCACACTCTCTACCCTACCCATTTTTTCATCTACCATACCCATTTCATGACTTGGGTTCCATTGCCGCCACAGCAAACGAAAATTTCAGGTTTCGGTCACCTAGGTTGAATTAATAGAGATGTCGACGTGATGGTCCATTTTGAATGTTTTCACTCTTTACTTCTTTTTCTTCCGCTTCGTCTTCCAAATCTCCACTCTCGAGGATAGTCGCGATAGGAACGGCGTCGCCAGTATCATCGTCCGTTCACCGGCAGGTGGAGGGGACTAGATGTTTGGCTCACACATGCTCTTAGCAGTGAGGGGGCAGCCAGCACGACCGCCGCGTCTTGCCAGAATCCGCCACCGCACATCATCGTTGCCCCTTTCTCCGCTTCACCATTGTTTCTTTCTTGTGAGTGGGTATATTACAAAAATGAAATATACGGCCCAAATTATTATAATACATAAAATATATAGGTTTGACAACCATTATACTATTTTTTTTTTTGATAAGCAAAAGTATATTGAAAATGAGCACAAGGGATGCTCCAACCCATATACAAATGGACCAAAAAGGAAAACTATGTAGGAATGATTCTCCCCCTAGACAGAAGCAGAATCAGCGTTACAAAGATGTCCTTCAAATTGGCCACCAAAATTCCATCCTACTAATTCCACTATCTCCTATACAAAACAAGAATTCCAACCCTTTACTAAATATTTACACCAAAACAGATTAATCAATTATTCCTCATCCACCCTGCAGAAACAAAGTCAGTAACAAAAACCCACAGACCATGACCATTATCGTGTAGTAACCATCAATCAAGCAAACTAACCAACTTCAATCAAGAATTCCAACCCTAAACCATTATACTATTTGACTGGTTAAAACACAAAAGAAATTTTAATAGGCTAATATGTCGATCAACAAGGAGGTAACTCATTGGTCAGTCAAAGAGGAGCAATGTTGCACCAGTTTTTTTTGCTGGTGCAACTTAGACAAAACCATTATGTATTACTTTGATAAGATTCGTGTATTTGTGTAATCAACAATTATCTGTAACATTTGTAATTTGTAAAACATTACGTACAATCACGATGATTATCTTCGATGATGATCCTTTTTCATGATAGACGGATGAATCTCGAAAATATTAAAGGGAGGGGTTGAAGTTTTTGCAAAATTCATTGTTTTTTTTCTTATGTAAAATATTAATAATAGTTTATCTTGATATAGAAAATTCCTTTGATAATTATTTATATATTTATAGGTTTGCCTAAGAAAAAATATATTTATAGGTTACAGATTTATAAGATCGTAATCATATTGGGCTATTTTATTTTAACTAAAAGTTAGGGTAGGTACACCATTCAATAAAAAGAAAATGGGGTCCCATCCAACTTGAGTTTTTAGCTGCTAGAATCAAAAGCTTCTCACTCCAGACGTAATCAATATCTATTCTGTGTAATAAAAAAATAATAAGAGAAAAGATTTATTTTGATACATAGAAAAATATGGAGACAATTTTGTTCTTAAAAAAATTAATTAGTTATTCCTTCAATTGTGGGTCCATATTTTTTTTATCCATTTGAGTTAATTATATGGCAATTTTTTTTTATAAGTCAAAGGTATATTTATCGAGTACAAGGGTAAATTACCAAGTGGATCAAGTGGGTAAAAAGTGACGTTGTTTCACTTGTTTGCAGAGAGGGAGGTTACAAAACTTATATGGGTATGCTATGATCAATATACTCTCTTTTTTAAAAAAAAAAAAAAAATCATTGGATGAATTTTATATGATGTCATGAATTTCACTTGTTGTCATAAATTGTATTATCCCAATGAAATTTATGTGATGTAATGAATTTTACTTGTTGTCATAAACTTATTTAACAATCAAGAATGTGTTGAAAAGGAGTCTCTAAAAGAGTATGTTATTAGTATTTCCCGTGACATATCCAAATGGTGTGTTTCTGATCCTCCTTCTTTTCACTGTGCTAGCATCGTCGGCTCCACCACCACAAACCTACTTTGCCAAATCCTCTATTTCCCTTTCACCATTGTTCAATACAACTATCATCCTTTGTCATTGATTTGTGTTCCCTAAAATCCATTGGCATTTAGGGATTCCTTTATTTAGGGTTTGATTGTGTTTTTGTATGTTCTAAACTTGAACCATGTCAACATGTAGTAGGAAGTGATTCAGGAATGATTTTTAGATTATATATGAGATACAATCTGTATTTATAATGATGCAAACAATCTTTTGGTTAGATATGATTTATAGTATTTTTGTCATTTTCAATTTATATATACTGAAAATCATATGTTTAGCCTTTATCCTGAAAGAATACCAATGTCTTTAAACCTCTTACAGGATTTTTGTGCCTTGATTTTTGGTATGGGCATCAGAAAGAAAACAATTTTGACAAGATTATACTTCATTTGGTGTGTTCTTGAACTTCTAGATACCTAAAACACTAGGAATGATAACATATTGCTTGTGGTCTAGACAAGGGATTGAGTGAAGTATAATTTTTATGTTATAATTAGTTACACCATATACATAATCTCTGGTTTAATTTTGATAACTAAAATTTCAGAGTTAGTAAATATGCATTGAGGTTGGATGCCATAGTACTAGTTTTAGAAATCGGACTCTTATTCTATCAATTCAGAATTGTTGATTATATGTGCCAGCTTGCGTTGAGATAATTACTTCCTTATCCTTTCAATGCATTTTCATAGTTCTTTAATAGGGAGTCAGTCTCTTTTTCCCATTGAACGCAATTGGGACTACATTAACAACTGAACATGTGGAGCAGCAATGGTTATTGGCTTATTGCTACAATTGGGCGGATCAAGACAACAAAAATTGTAGGAAAATTTCATTAATGTTCACTGTGTGTGTTGTGAGAAAATTTTTCCCTGAAACTAACTTGATTGTATTCTAATTCTTTGTCTGATGCCCTCTACTTACACAGAAAGTGTACATGTGTGTGCATGCACACACGTTACTAACTTCAAAGTGTAACTTAGAAAATCTATGAACATTAGTTTGCCACACTTTTCTCATATACTGCCTTGCAATTTTAGAACACACCATTACAAAAATTATAGATTTATATTTTAAAATAATAAAATAAAATATAATTATAAAATTTATTTTAAGATTTCGAATTAAAACATATTATAAAACTTAAAAATAAGGATAGTAGAAGATTCAAGGAAGGACGTGGAGTTCCAAATTCAACTGGGTTATTTCAAATGTCAATTGAGGTGAACAAGTTAGTTTCATGCGTGGTAGCGAGAGTGAGAGTTGTCGAAATTGTGTTTATATTAGTCGTCTTGTTCCTACTAGTAAAATAAGTTCCCTGTAACTTAAGCCCGATAGCGGTGTTTGTATGGATATTTCGATCAAATTGGTGCTGTTTCACAAACTATTTATCAAAATGATAACTTTGGAAACAATTTATACCATAACGGAGTTGTTTGTGCTACCGTGACATGTTAAATTATTCTTGCATCTGACATGTGGCGCGTTGTCCCCTTCCACACTCAGAGTTTTCTCACGTACCCCCTCACACTTTTACAATACACACTCACAGAAATTATAGATTTATATTTTAAACTAATAAAATATATTATAATTATAAAATTCATTTTAAGATTTTTTGAATTAAAATATATTATAATACATAAAAACAAGGAAAGTAGAAGATTCAAGGAAGGGCGTGGAGTTCCAAAGTGCAATAGGGTTATTTCAAATTTCAACTGAAGTGAACAAGTTAGTTTCATGCCCGGGAGCGAGAGCGAGAGTTGTCGAATTGTGTTTGTATTAGTCTTCTTGTTTCTTGGGGACCAAGAATCCCAACAAGCCATTGAAGTAAACTCTCTATAACTTAAGCCTGATAGAGGTATGTGTATGGACTTTTTTTGACCAAATTGGTGTTGTTTCACAAATTATTTATCGAAATTGCAACTTTGGAAACAATTTACCAGAATGCGGTTGTATGTGCCACCGTGACATTTTATATTATTTTTGCTTCTAACATGGACATGGGTGTTGCTAGTCCACGTGGCGCTACTAAAAGTCTGAAAGCGCCACTTGGACTAGCGTCACCCCTATCTTTTGTATAAAAAATGAACTATGGTGTGCATACAGTAACTGCATGTGTAGAGCTCGATGGATCATCAATTGAGTTTCTGTTATAGTTAGTTAGACTATGCCTAATTGTATAGCTTCTAGATATATACTTTAAGTCTTTTTTGTTCAGTTAGCTAGTTACATTGGAATCTTGTAACTGTCAGTTTTCTGTTATAACTGACTGAGGGAGGATAAGGCTTAGAAGTTAGTATATATGCTAGAGCTAGGTGCATTCAGTTGCATGATATTCTATTCTTGTACAGAAATAGAGTGAGTGGAGAGTTATTCATATATAGCAAAACAAAGAGAGTGAAAAGAGTGAGGACAGTGTGAGACTCATCCCTGTAATTCTGTCACTGGTTTGTGCTATTGGAGAAGAATAACATCGACTGCAGTGTGGATGTAGGGACAAGATTTGTGGCCCTGAACCACGATAATCTCTGAGTGTTCAATCTTCTTTCTATTCTCTGTTTCTTGTTTTACAAGTTATGTTCTTCTTCTACTAATCATCTCTGTCAAACTGAGCAAGAATCTCAACAATTGGTATAAGTAGCTATTCAATTGGGGCAATTTCCGCGATGGGAACCAAGTTTGATGTGGAGAAATTCACGGGGAAGAATGATTTCAGTTTATGGAAGATCAAGATGCAAGCCCTTCTGGTTCATCAAGGTCTTGATGATGCATTGCTAGGAGCCTCTAGACTCCCTACTACACTTTCAGATAAAGAGAAGAAAGATTTACTGAGTAAAGCACACAGTACAATCCTTCTTTCTCTTGGAGATGAAGTGCTTCGAGAAGTAGCTGGAGAAACAACAGCAGTAGGTATTTGGCTGAATGAAAGCTTGTACATGACCAAATCCTTGACTAACAAACTGTACTTGAAGAAAAGATTGCATCAGTTGAAGATGGAAGAAGGTTCTTCCATTAAAGAACATGTTTCTTTGTTCACAAAGGCAGTCCTTGACTTGAAAAGTGTAGATGTTACGATAGATGAAGAGGATCAGGCTGTTATGCTACTATGTTCTCTTCCCCCATCTTATGAGAACCTAGTAGACACAATGTTGTTTGGAAGGGACACTCTCACCTTGGAGGAAGTTAAAGCTACATTGAATTCTCGGGAAATGAAGAAGAGAATTACAGAAAACAAAGGTGAAGGTGGAGACTCTGAGGTTCTTTTAGCAAGAGGAAGATCAGAGAAAAGAGAATTCAAAGGCAAGAATCAGAAGCATAGATCCAAGTCTAAGGCAAAGAGGACCTGTTACTACTGCCACAAAGAGGGACATTTTAGAAAAGAATGTCCTGGCAGAAAGAGGAAAGGCAAAGACAAGTTCAAAGACTCAGATGATGTTGCTGTTGTGGCAGATGGTTATGAAAGTGCTGATGTACTTTCTGTCACTGAAGAAAGTTGCAGTGAAGAGTGGATTCTTGATTCAGGGTGTACATTCCATATGACCCCTAATCAAGAATGGTTTGCTACCTACCAAAAACTAGATGGTGGGAAGGTTCTAATGGGAAACAATATGGCATGTTGTGTAGCTGGAATTGGAACTATTAAACTGAAGCTGAGTGATGGAACAGTGAAGACTTTCACTGAAGTCAGCCATGTACCTGACTTAAAGAGAAATCTACTTTCTCTTGGAATGTTAGATCAAGCAGGCTGCACCTTTAAAGGTGAAGGAGGAACTCTAAAGATTCTCAAAGGATCAATGCAGATCATGAAGGGAATCAGGAAGAATGGCCTTTACAGATTACAAGGTAATACTGTATTGAACCCTGCTAGTTTAATTTCTGAATCCAAATCAAACTCTACCAAACTGTGGCATCTAAGGTTGGCACATGTGAGTGAAAGGGGTTTAAAGGAACTGCATAAACAGGGTTTAATAGGCAATGGTGAATTTGAAAAACTTGATTTTTGTGAACACTGCATATATGGCAAACAGAAGAGGCTTAAATTCTCAACAGGAACACATACAACTAAAGGTATTTTAGACTATGTGCACTCTGATATTTGGGGGCCAGCAAGGGTGTCATCTCTAGGAGGGGCTAGATACTTCATTACTTTTATAGATGACTGGTCTAGGAAAGTATGGATCTACTTGCCGAAAAATAAAAATCAGGCTTTCAAATGCTTTAAACAATGGAAAGCTTTGGTTGAGAATCAAACTGAAAGGAAAGTGAAAACACTGAGAACTGATAATGGTCTTGAATATCTGAGTGATGAATTCTCTGAATTTTGTAGGGACAATGGAATAGCTAGACACAAGACTGTGAGAAACACTCCCCAACAAAATGGCCTAGCAAAAAGAAGGAATAGGACCATTTTGGAGAGGGTGAGATGTATGTTGTCAAATGCAAATCTCAACAAGTCTTTCTGGGGAGAAGCAGTGCAAACTGCATGCTATATGATAAATAGAAGTCCCTCAGCAGCCATTGGTTTCAAAACACCTGAGCAAATGTGGAATGGTAAAGCTCCAAGTTATGAAAATCTTAGGATCTTCGGGTGCACAGCATATATTCATACAAATGAAGGAAAGCTTGAACCAAGATCAAAGAAAGGGATATTCTTGGGATATCCAGAAGGTGTAAAAGGCTACAAAGTCTGGTTGACAGGTCAAGGTGGAGGCAAGGCAGTAGTGAGCAGGGATGTCATCTTTCAAGAGCAAGACATGCTGGGAAAGAATGAAGAAGTAGCACCAGCACCACCTCAACCTGATAAACCTGATCAGAGAGTTCAATTGAAGGTGGAGGAAAATGCTGAAAACCAGTCTCAGGGCATACCTCAACTGATCACAGAAGACACTCCAATTGGAACTGATTATCTCTCATACAACCTTGTCAGAGACAGAGAGATGAGACAAATCAGGCCACCTCAGAGGTTTGGTTATGCAGACCTCATTGCATATGCCTTAAGCATGGAGATTGATGACCAAGGCAGTGATCTAATCAGCTACAAGGAAGCAGTTTCTGTCTTAGATAAGGATCACTGGCAAGAAGCAATGACTGATGAAATTCAGTCACTGATGAAAAACAGAACATGGGAGCTTGTGGAGAAGCCTACAAACCAAAGAATTGTAGGTCACAAGTGGATATACAAGAAGAAGGCGGGAATTCCAGGAGTTGAGGGAAGTAGATACAAGGCAAGGCTTGTAGCAAAGGGCTTCACTCAAAGAGAGGGAATTGACTATAATGAAATTTTCTCTCCTATTGTAAAGCACACTAGTATTAGAGTTATCTTAGCTCTAGTTGTTGTCTATAATCTAGAACTTGAGCAAATGGATGTTAAGATAGCATTTTTGCATGGACAACTGGAGGAAAATATAAACATGAAACAACCTGAAGCATATGAAGTAAAGGGAAAGGAGCATATGGTTTGTTTGTTGGAAAAGCCCTTGTATGGACTTAAACAATCACCAAGGCAACGGTACAAAAGATTTGACTCTTTTGTGGTTTCCAATGGCTATAACAGAAGTGCATTTGACAGGTGTGTATACTTCAAGAAAACCAAGTTAGGATGCTTCATTTATCTTCTACTCTATGTAGATGATATGCTAATTACAAGTGCAGACCTAGATGCAATTAGCAGGCTCAAGGAATTACTAAGTTCTGAATTTGAAATGAAGGACTTAGGGGCTGCACAGAAGATTTTGGGGATGGAAATTGTGAGAAAAAGAACTGAGAATAAGTTACTCTTGTATCAGTCAAGCTACATTGAAAAGGTTCTAAGAAGGTTCAATATGTAGAATGCAAAGTCAGTATCCACTCCCATTGCTGGACATTTCAAGCTGTCAGCAAGTCAATCCCCAAAATCAGAAGATGAACAAAGATTCATGAGCAGTATTCCATATTCTAATGCTACTGGTAGTTTAATGTATGCTATGGTCTGTACCAGACCAGATCTAGCATACTCAGCTAGCTTGGTTAGTAGATTTATGGCTAATCCAGGAAAGGAGCATAGGATGGCAGTAAAATGGATTTTTAGATACCTACAAGGATCAAAATCACTTGGCTTGAAATACTGCAGATCAGGAGCTGAAAGGACTAGATTGGAAGGCTATGTAGATGCAGATTATGCTGGGGATCTAGACAAAAGAAGATCATTGACAGGGTACATATTCACTCTATATGGAAATGTGATAAGTTGGAAGGCAAACCTTCAACCTATAGTGGCACTATCTACAACAGAATCTGAGTATATTGCCCTTACAGAAGCCATCAAAGAAGCAATATGGTTAAAAGGTTTTGTGAATGAACTTGAAGGTAAAACGTCCCCTGTGACTATCTGGTGTGATAGCCAGAGTGCTATCTCTCTCTCAAAGAACCAAATGTTCCATGAGAGAACTAAACATATTGATATTAGGCTTCACTTCATTCGAGACATCATTGCTCAAGGCATGATTGAAGTAAAGAAGGTGGCAAGTGAAGATAATCCTGCTGATATGTTGACTAAAGTAGTTCTAACTGCCAAATTTGTTCATTGCCTAAATTTGGTAAAAGTTGGGAGCTACAACAACTAAATCTCAAACTGAGATTGGAGGCATATCTAACTAAGCTGAAGATTTGAAGATCCAAGGTGGAGATTTGTAGAGCTCGATGGATCATCAATTGAGTTTCTGTTATAGTTAGTTAGACTATGCCTAATTCTATAGCTTCTAGATATATACTTTAAGTCCTTTTTGTTCAGTTAGCTAGTTACATTGGAATTTTGTAACTGTCATTTTTCTGTTATAACTGACTGAGGGAGGATAAGGCTTAGAAGTTAGTATATATGCTAGAGCTAGGTGCATTCAATTGCACCATATTCTATTCTTGTACAAAAATAGAGTGAGTGGAGAGTTATTCATATATAGCAAAACAAAGAGAGTGAAAAGAGTGACGACAGTGTGAGACTCATCCCTGTAATTCTATCACTGGTTTGTGCTATTGGAGAAGAATAACATCGACTGCAGTGTGGATGTAGGGGCAAGATTTGTGGCCCTGAACCACGATAATCTCTGAGTGTTCAATCTTCTTTCTATTCTCTGTTTCTTGTTTTACAAGTTATGTTCTTCTTCTACTAATTCATCTCTGTCAAACTGAGCAAGAATCTCAACAGCATGAAATAATAAAAAATAAGTATTGTAATTGTTTGAATAGAACGCCACCTGGCGCACTATCGCCTTCCATCCATCATACAACCAAACCCCCTAACCGTCCCCTACCCCTATTAAAGCCCCCTCCTATCCGTAAACCTATTCCCCCACCCCTTATCTATATAAATAGCACACACTCACACTTTTCTCACAATTCACACTTTTCTTAGGTACTCCTTCACACTTTTATCACAACTTACACTTTTGCAGCCTGACATTCTTTTGTTGCCAAAATACATGAGTAAAATGGTACATAATGTTATTTGATGAACATTTCAATAGATAAAATGAAATGAAGTTCTTTGACCTTAAATTCTCCTTGTCAACAAATATTTTATATGTCATTGGTAAAGCATCAGGCATGGGCTGAATATTCTACAGGGCATTCAAAGTGAAAACAAGGGGTTAAATAAATCACTGAAGGTAATTTATCATGACCCATTCCAAATTTATTCCTTTTCCTATCCTTTCTACTGGAATAAGAATTTTGTTGTACTGCCTTCCATCTTGTTTGTCTACCCTGTCATATATATGTATCTTTAATGTGAAAATATTGAAAACTTACTTTGTCCTGATGGGTTCTTCCCTGAAATTTATGGGAACTATGCTTTGACCCTTTATGTTTATTGTTTTTATTTTTTTTTAGGATGTGGTTACTGAGAATGAATTTGAGAAAAGCTTGCTTGCTGATGTTATTCCTCCAACTGATATTGGGGTCATATTTGATGATATTGGGGCTTTAGAAAATGTGAAGGACACCTTGAAGGAATTGGTTATGCTTCTTCTTCGGAGGCCTGAATTGTTTAGCAAAGGACTGGCTAAGGTGGAAGGACTTTAATGTTTGATACTATTGATGACTTGTGAAATCAATTTTTAGATTCTGCCATATCTTTAGGAGGTGTAAAAGATGTTATTTTAAAAATAAGTAAGGAGGCTACACCTTAGTTTTATTTTTGGACATTAGTGTACTATCTTTGTCAAGTGGATCAATCTGCTTATTAAAATATATTATAAACCATAAAAATAAGGAATGTAGAAGATTCAAGGAAGGTTGTGGAGTTCCAAATTTTAATAGGGTTATTTCAAATTTCAACTGAGGTGAACAAGTTAGTTTCATGCGCGGGAGCAAGAGCAGGGAGCGAGAGTTGTCGAAATTGTGTTTATATCAATCTTCTTGTTTCTTGGGGACAAAAAATCCCAACAAGCCAGTAAAGTAAGCTCTCTATAACTTAAGCCCGATAGAGGTATGTGTATGGACTTTTTGATCAAATTGGTGCAATTTCACAAATTATTTATCGAAATGGCAACTTTGGAAACAATTTACCAGAATGCGGTTGTTTGTGCCACCATGACATTTTATATTATTTTTGCTTCTGACATGGGTGGTGCTAGTCCACGTGGCGCTACTGAAAGTCAGAAAGCGCCACTTAGACTAGCGTTACCCCTATCTTTTGTATAAAAAATGAAACATGGTGTGCATGCAGTAACTACATGAAATAAAAAAAAAGTATTGTAATTGTTCGAATAGAACGCCATGTGGCACACTGTCGCCTTCCATTCAGCACACAACCAAACCCCCTAACCATCCGCTACCCCCTATTAAAGCCCCCTTCCCATTCGTAAACATATTCCCCCTACCCCTTACCTCTATAAATAGCACACACTCACTTTTCTCACGTATTCCCTCACACTTTTCTCACAACTCACACTTTTCTAAGGTACTCCTTCACACTTTTCTCACAACTTACACTTTTGCAACCTGACATTATTTTGTTGCCAAAATACATGAGTAAAATGGTACATAATGTTATTTGATGAACATTTCAACAGAGAAAACAAAATGAAGTTCTTTGACCTTAAATTATCCTTGTTAACAAATATTTTATATGTCATTGGTAAAGCATCAGGTATGAGCTAAATATTCTACAGGGCATTCAAAGTGAAAACAAGGGTTTAAATAAATCACTGAAGGTAATTTATCATGACCCCTTCCTAATTTATTCATTTTCCTATCCTTTCTAGTGGAATAAGAATTTTGTTGTACTGGCTTCCGTCTTGTTTGTCTACAGGTCATATATATGTATCTTTAATGTGAAAATATTGAAAATTTACTTTGTCCTGATGGGTTCTTCCCTGAAATTTATGAGAACTATGCTTTGACCCTTTATGTTTATTTATTTAATTTTTTTTTTCAGGATGTGGTTACTGAGAATGAATTTGAGAAAAGCTTGCTTGCTGATGTTATTCCTCCAACTGATATTGGGGTCATATTTGATGATATTGGGTTTTTAGAAAATGTGAAGGACACCTTGAAGGAATTGGTTATGCTTCTTCTTCAGTGGCCTGAATTGTTTAGCAAAGGACTGGCTAAAGTGCAAGGACTTTAATGTTTGATACTATTGATGAATTGTGAAATCAATTTTTAGATTCCGCCATATCTTTAGGAGGTGTAAAAGATGTTATTTGAAAAATAAGTGAAGGAGGCTACACCTACTATCTTTGTCAAGTGGATCAAACTGCTTATTAAAATATATTATAAAACATCAAAATAAGGAAAGTAGAATATTCAAGGAAGGGTGTGGAGTTCCAAATATTAATAGGGTTATTTCAAATTTCAACTGAGGTGAACAAGTTAGTTTCATGCGCGGGAGCGGGAGCAAGAGTTGTCGAAATTATGTTTATATTAGTCTTCTTGTTTCTTGGGGACCAAGAATCCCAACAAGCCAGTAAAGTAAGCTCTTTATAACTTAAGCCCGATAGAGGTATGTGTATGGACTTTTTGACCAAATTGGTGCCATTTCACAAATTATTTATTGAAATGGCAACTTTGGAAACAATTTTCTAGAATGCGGTTGTTTGTGTCACCGTGACATTTTATATTTTTGCTTCTGACATGGGTGGTGTTAGTCCATGTGGCGCTACTGAAAGTCTGAAAGCTCCACTTGGACTAGCGCCACCCCTATCTTTTGTATAAAAAAAAATGAATCGTTGTGTGCATGAAGTGACTGCATGAAATAATTAAAAAAAATGTTGTAATTGTTCGAACAGAACGCCATGTGGCTCACAGTCACCTTCCATCCAACAGACAACCAAACCCCCTAACCGACCCCTACCCACTATTAAAGTCCCCCTCCCATCCATATACCTATTCCCTCCACCCCTTACCTATATAAATAGCACACACTCACACTTTCTTACGTACTCCCTCACACTTTTCTCACAACTCACACTTTTCTCACACCTTACACTTTTGCAACCTGACATTCTTTTGTTGCCAAAACAGATGAGTAAAATGGTACATAATGTTATTTGATGAGCATTTCAAAAGATAATTTCTTTTGCTTTATTATTGCGACAAAATACCAACAAATAACTTGTTAACTCTATCTTAGGCAACTAACTAAATTGTTGAATCCTATTCACATCCTAAAGCAAATCAATCAACATAAATTTACAAATTTTAACAAGAAGTGACATTATTTCTTATGTTGGTTAAGAAACATATCAGGAAACTCTCGCGGGAGCAAGAGCGAGAGTTATCGGAATTGGGTGTATCTTAGTCCTCATGTTTCTTGGGGACCAAGAATCCTAACAAGTCAGTAAAGTAAGCTCTCTATAACTTAAGCCCATAGAGATACTTTTATGGACTTTTTTTTATCAAACTTGTGTTTTTTCACAAACTATTTGTCGAAACAATTTACCAGATTGTTTGTGTCACCATGACAATTTATATTACTTTTGCTTCTAACATGGGTGACGCGAGTGCAAGTGGTGCTACTCAGAAAGCGCCACTTGGACTGGCACCACCCTATCTTTTGTATAAAAAAAAGTGAAACGTGACGTGCATGTAGTGGTTGCCTGAAATAATAATAAAATGTTGTCATTGATCGAACAACACGCCACGTTGCACGTCGTCCCCTTCCATCCAACATCCAACCAAACCCCCTTAATCGTCCCCTAACCACTATTAAAGCCCCCCAACCACATTTTCCCCCACCTCTCACCTCTATAAATAGCACACACTCACACTTTTCTCACGTACTCCCTCACATTTTTCTCACAATTCACACTTTTCTAGCCCCACATTCTTTTCTTACCAAAATACATGAGTAAAATGGTACATAATGTTCTTAGATGAACATTTTGATAGATAGATTCTTTTCCTTTGTTATTGCAATAAAAAAAACCAACAAAGAACATTTTAATTCTATCTTAGGCAACTAACTAAATTGTTGATTCCTAATTACAAATATTCACATCCTAAATCAAATCAATCAACATAAATTTACGAATTTCAACAAGAATGACATTATTCATATGATTCTTGTGTTGGTTAAGAAATATATCAGGAAACTTTGTCCAAGGCACTTGCTAAAAATTTTGATACTAAGCTACTTATTGTGGATTCTCTTTCACTTCCCGGTGTATGTGTTCTCTTATATTCTTCTTTTGTTACCTCTATAAAGCTTTTATTTATGAATTTACCTTACTAGTCAAATAATTTTATGACTCATTCAGTCTTTTTGACTACTACTTTTAGCTGACATTTTCTGCTTACTTTTGTTGAGATGGTTTCTAGCTAAATCATATTAAAATGCACTCATATAATCATTTTTTTTTACGATTCAACTTTTCTTGTTAGGGAACACATTTAAAGGAAGTTGATTCTTCTAGGAAAAGTTCAAGGCCTGAAATGATGTAAAAAGGACTACCAATTCTTAAACCAGGTATGTTGTTGTTCCCCAAAAAATAAGAACTATATGCTAAGTTACTTCCTATCGTTTTATTCATTTGTTTATACTAGTTGGCATTTTGAAAGCTTTGTGACGTGATGCTTATATAGTTTCCAAGTGATGAGTAAGGTTTGTTATATATATATATATATATATATTTTGGTTGATAAGAATTATATATTATATGTGATAACATTTTTCAGTTTCTGTAGTCTTTATTTTGTTTAGGAGGATATACATGTACATGAAAACTTGTTAGACTTGAGTTTGTACACACAATTAAGAAGGTTTTATTGATAGAAACTCTGAATTAAACCAGAATTAGAGTACAATAATACAATTCATAGGCCCTAACAGAGAGTTGTTCTTATGGATTTTTTACCCTGCATATGTGGCCCAATCAGATCATGCCAACTTATGTCAATTAAAATTTGACAGTTTATCTTTACTTTTGTTAGACCTGCTGGAGGGCATATTTATAAAAATAAAATAATTTTTTTTCTTTAATATGTTAAAATAATACAATATAATATAATTATAAAATTCATTTTAAGATTTTAGAATTAAAATATATTATAAAAAAAAAGAGAAAGTAGAAGACTCAAGGAAGGGTGTAGAGTTCCAACTTCCCATAGGGTAATTTCAAATTTCAACTGAGGTGGATAAGTTATTTCATGCTCGAGAGCAGGAGTGAGAGTTGTCGAAATTGTGTCTATATTAGTCCTTTTGTTTCTTGGGGACCAAGAATCCCAATAAGTCAGTAAAGCAAGTTCTCTATAACTTAAGCCCGATATAGGTATTTTTATGGACTTTTTGACCAAACTGGTGCTGTTTCACAAACTATTAATTGGAAATAATTTACCATAATGCAGTTGTTTGTGTCACCGTGACATTTCATATTACTTTTGCTTCTAACATGGGTGGCACGAGTCCAAGTGACACTATTCAGAAAACCTATATATCTTTTGTGTATAAAAAGTGAAACATGGCGTGCATGCAGTGGCTGCATGAAATAAAAAAAAAATTGATGTAATTGTTTGAACAGCATGCCATGTGGCGCACCGTCCCCTTCCATCTAACACCCAACCAAACCCCCTAACCATCCCCTAACCCTTATTTAAGCAACCCCCCAAACAAAAGAAAAATAGTAAACCTATTCCCCTACCTCCCCTCACTTCTATAAATAGCACACAGTCACACTCTTCTCACAACTCACTTCTTGAAGCCTGACATTATTTTCTTGCCAAAATACATGAGTAATATGGTACATTCTATCATGGTGTAGGACTTATCATTATTTAAGATATTAAATTTGATGAAATTATTTTATTAGTCTTGCATTAATATTATATTATTATATATAAATTAGCTTATTAATTAAGTGTATAGTAAATCATATTGTTGAATTAATTGTAAAATAACATTTATCAAATTAATAATTACAGTGTGACAAAATTTATAGATTCATATTTTAAACTAATAAATATAATGCAATTATAATAATTACTGTTGATTTTAATATATCACATAAAGTTAAAGTTTGCAAACGTTATTAAATGAGCGTTATTATATGTCCTTTCCCACGTAGTGACAAATGACAATCACACCTTACACATCAATAAAGATTCATTATAGCCCATGTAAATTAGTTGTTGGGAAAAAGTACATTAAGAAAAATAACGAAGACATTTTTAAAGGGAGAAAGTGAGAACCAAGCTTTGCTTATAATTTTAATCTCAACAAACCTTTGGAATAGAAGAATATCAAACAGTAATTGAAACGGATCAAGAACATAATAACCATGTCGTTTAAGTATTGCTTAGGCTCCGTGCCATAGAAAAAGTGACCAAGGCATGGAACTTTATCCCTTGACAAATTATGGTACAAGTCTTGGTAATGATTATAACAGTACAACAACAAAGACAGTACAAGGGAATAAAAATTGAAACCAAGAAACTCCTGCAAGATGGCAAGAACAATTTCTACCTTGTAAAAAAGGTCCATTTCTATGTATAATATATATTTTTCTATTTAAAAGGGATTTTTTTTGTTAAGAAAGTCTGAATCTTCTTTAGCTTTGGCCGGGATCTGAATTTTGCTTCTGGTATTCTTCAATCATAATATTACATGCATTCATGGTCACTGCGTCTAGAAGTTTATGATTCCATAATTTGATCATAAACACCCTCCAATTGCTGCCAAAACAACGAATGTTATAATTAATTATTTGTAGATATTTTATACAGCCAAAGGAATGAACATGACGTATGACATTTCGACTAAGTAAAGCCCAAAAAAGAGAGGCTAAAGTAGCATAAAATATTGCATTATGACATTTTGACTATCTGAAGAAAAAAAAATAGTGTTTAGGAATAATATCCGTCATGATTATGTTTGTAGAATTAAGATAAAAATCATGAATGAACAAGACCATTACATGATAAGAAAAGAATCACGATATTCTCATTTTTTTTACATAGTTTTTTACACATTTTATAATCATGGACGGAAAGGCTTGCTTTAGAAACATATGAACGAGTAAATACTGATAGATAGTTAGGATTTAGATGAAAAAATGGGGTGATGAAAAAGTGTGAGATCATATGTTTCCTCTTTTGTTTGTAACTATTGGCGGCAAAATGAGTGGGAGTCATAATTTCGGCCTTAGTTTGTTTTGGGGCTTTCTTGCCTATTATTTGTTGGAGAAAACTTAAGTACAATATCATAGGTATATTAAGTGTTGTTTTCCAATGACAATAGGACATGTGTAACAACTCATCAATGAAAACATAACATGTAACAACTGTTACACATGACGTATTGCCATTGAAAAACAACACCTAATGTACCTATAGAATTGTACCTAAGTCTTGTCCTTTTGTTTTCGAGGCATGCCTCTTATAATCTTATAATTTTCCTTTTGTTTATGTTATTCTTACTTATCTAAAAAAAAAAATCCATAAAAGAACAATTTCAAGTATAAATTTCTAAAGGGGAACACTAACACGAGAAAGATGGCTACTTACAAAGCCAATTGGGGGGATTGAACAAGCAAAGGGGCATGCTCTTTTGAGAAAGCCTTACATGCCCAAGGAATGTGACTATCTATCAGCACACTGCCACAAGAAGAAAATGATTGAAACCAGAAAGCAGAAATCAGTATGGAAAAGTATATATATTACCTTTCAGAACTCAAAGATGCATTATCATAATTCATAAAATATAGACGCTGTTACTTGTTAACGACGTAATAAAATAATAAAATCCACTCCATTATTTGATATCCTAATTAACACTTTTATAACATTTATATAGTATATTTATTCCACCACAAACTATAATATAATTGACACTTACCTACACTCACATCAATCTACAATATCTATACTAAGTGTCAAAAGTAGGTATTCAAAAACATTTTCCTAAAAAATTAAGACACAACAAGTAGTGAATGACTTGAGCCAAAATGAAAATAACTTACTGTTGCCTTCGAATGAATGTGTTCCACATAAACAAGATATCCTTCTCATCTTTGGGCAAATCAAACTTATCAATCAACTGCAAGTTATCAGTCTGTGTCAATGCTTCCTCAAAACATAACAAATAATAATTGAAGGTGCAACAGATATTTCACAATCCCAAACCAAGCCTCAACCTAAACTTGTATTGCAATTGTATACAATGAATTAAGGAGAATTAATTTCAAATCAGAATTAATTAGGAATTCAACAGATCATCTTCAATGAAGGGAAGCTTGATTTTGACAAGGTATTCAACTTAATTAGGATTAGATCTTGGACTTTGTGATCCTCTGCTGTTCAGTCACCCCCTTTTTTTTTTCCCCATATTTGGTTTGGTGTATTAATCCTTTATGTTGTATGGAATCTTGTAGGAAGTTAGCTTAGTTTTTGCTGTTGAATGTGGAGTTCTGTAAGAGACTATATATGGGTTACAGTACAAGTACTCTTCTAATACAATTTGTTTGCTTACAAAAAAAAAAACAAAATAACAATTTCAAATCAGAATCACAAATGGTAAGCTCTCAAATAAGGTCTAAAACTTGGTTACACCAACCCTAAAGTGGAAATGATGTAAACTCCAAGTAGCGTTTTCTGTTAAGGAAAACAACGTAGCATAAGTTTCTGGCAGTGATTTCTACTTGACCTAATGTTATAGTTTGTATAATGAGTATTGTCTTTGGTATGATTTTGTATACACCATATCTGGACTAGTATGTATTTGTTTGGATTGGTAGTTGGTAGTTATGACAATTTGGTAGTTCCAAAAGCAGATGAAGGCAAGACTATTTTTGTTGTTATGCCAACATGTTCATGCTTAGGGAAACACATGTCAACTTGTGTGGCCTGCGGAGTCACCAACAAGCCGGTAGTCCTAGTTAGAGGATTATGAAGCAACCATGGGATCTAGATTAGGATATATAGATCAAGGAAGCTGTAATCTGGTCAGGGGTAGTTTGGCGAGCATATGCCATTTTCTTGCTGTTAAGGGTGTTGTGGTTTGAAGAACTAGGAACTTATAATTGTGGACTCTGGTTGCAACATAATGGAATAGTGTTCAAAAATGAAGGTTATGATTTGATTTATATGAAAACTTATAAAGGGTTTGTGACTGGGTGGTGTGAAAACCCAACATTATGCAGGGGACCAGTTGGGAGTTCAAGGGGGCAACTTAGGAGAAATGTCAAATACTGCAAAGGAGGTGATAGAGAAGGGAAAACACTAAAATAACTCACTTTATTTACATATTCTTGGCTTGTCTCTTGCCTTTACTTGCCATACTGTTTTTTTTTTTTTTTTCCTTTACCATGGCGGTGATTATTATAAAGATCTACTTGTGTTTTGTTGTATAATAACAAGAGTTACAAATAAAATTGTAGAAAATCTAAACCAATGATCACTTAGATAATTGTACATACCGTTCGATCTTCAATGTCTCTAATGTCATCATCAACTTCAGTCTCACTATCATGACCCGATAGAACTTCTTCAAGTGATATTGGCTTTAAGCAAAAGGAAGAGAAAAATGAGTAACAAATCTATCAGACATATGTTAGCAATATAAAGGTAAAGGTTAAACAACTTGAATGAAATAAAACAGGACTTTTTTTTTAATGGAGACAATATCCAACAGAAAGGAATGTTCAAACCATAAATTAATTGAAATAACAAGCTAATAGTAGTGAAATTAATACATAAAGCAAAGTTTCGGCACCATCTATACAAATAATGAGTTCATTTGACCACAAAGATGCGTCCTTGTGATGCTGTACCAAGATTAGACAAAAACCACAATCATCAAAGAAGAATCTTGTACCCAATCTGTGATAGATTCCCCCACTGACATTTAAATTCTCCTGACTCTGGAAATGATAATCTTATTATTTAATGGATAACAATAAATATCAGGTTAAAATATTGTGTTTTAGAAAATTAAAAATTGCTATTTGATTTTAAAGAACTTGTAGCCTGAAACCACTTCTACTGCCCAACCGATGTTAAGTGCATCCACTATCCTTGATTGTGTTTGACCGTCACTTTGGTGCTCGGTTCATGGTTTTCTCAAGTAAGTTTCTAATAGTGGGCATATGCAAACAAAATAAAAGTACAAAAAATAAATTAATAAAATGGCAATCACTCATTACCTGGTACGTTCTAGAGTGGTAAAACTGTCGCTTGCTCAATAAGGCAGTGCTGAAATGTTTTGAAAAGAACTATTTCAGAGCTGTGTGCATTTATAAGTTATTTACAGCAAGAACCAAAATCACAAGTAGAAAATGATATATGACAATTTACTTCAAACAATGCCTATAAACTCAAATAAAATCCCACTCGTCGCCTAAACCAGTCCAGGTGTCACATATGAAGAACAATTTTATACCCAATTAATTTGCCAAATATTTGCAATGACATCAACTGCATTTGACCAAGCAACTATGAAACCCAAATAAGCAAATCAATAACCACATACAATCAGATCCCGAATGTAACATTTTCACAAACTGCTATAAGCCTATAATCTATCAGTTTTATGTATCATTTAGTAGATTAAGCTAGTGCTCGAATTGAACAAGATATCTTTATTTAACAATTAAGGCAACGCTGATCTGTCAGTGGAACAAGTTTGTTAACATTCTATATGTGGTTTTTTAATTTTTTGCAGGTGTATTGCTCTAAGGTGCAGGGGTGGAAATCTGTGTGGGGATGGTCTTTGATAAAATGGGTGGTGAGTAGGATTGATTTGGTGTATGGAGGTGGTAGAGTGGGGCTGATGGGTCTGGTTTTTCAGGCAGTTCATGTTGGGGCGTGGCATTATCTAGGGTAGGATTTGGATGCATTGGTTGGAATAAATCTGCAAGAACTATGTTTGGGATTGTGTTTTGTTTGCTTAAGAATGTAAGTTGGACTGTTCTGGTGGGCTGAGCTTTTGGATGCTGAATTTACTGTTATAGTTTGAATTTTGGAAGCTGTATTATGTACTTCTGTCATAGGAAAGGCTCTGTGCAGATTGCTGAAGTTAATCAAGGGATTGATCCTCTTTTCAACAATGGCACTCTTGTTTTTTCATAGGTGGCTGACCAGATTTGGTTTAAAGTGTGGAGCTGGTGTATGGCAGTGGCAAAGTGTGGCTGTTTCTCTTTTGTGGATTGGACAATTAACCCATGGTGTGTATCTGTGTGCCTTTGTAGATAAAGCTCTGTTTGTGGTCTTGTTATAATGTCACTTGCAGGTGGTGTATGTACATTTCTGGGTGTGGCAGCTATGATTAAGCGCCAGCTTTCTTTAGTTTCGGGCTGCGGAAGTTTTGTTTTGGTTGGCTTTGTGTTTTTTGTTGTGGTAGTGATCTGTTTTGTGTTCCTTGTGTTAATGCCAAGTGGTGGAAGCCAGATTCACAGGGGCTGTTATGAATTGGAAATGATATTTTTTGGGTGGGAGCTATAGTTTCAACCTTATAGTTCCTTTTGGCATTTGGTTGATGTAATATCTATAGTGGCTGTTTCTATTATAGTAACAATGTTTCTTTGTAATTGGGTTTGGGTACTCCTTGTATCCTACATATATACATTTTTGTTTATCAAAAAAAAGAAATTATTTTTGCTTGGGACTTGGGAGGCTTACATTTCAATAACATTTTAGCATTGTAATTACATAGAGGGACCAAATGGTTCCTCAATGTAATTATGCATCTAAAAAGTTCTCAAAAAGTAAGAACGTGATTTTGTTTTCCAAGGATAAAGAAGTGGACATACCTTTGCGGGTCAATATGCTTAACTGGTATCTTCCCTTTTCTTTTCTTCGTACCTGCAGGTTTCTCATGAACAGGCGCAGCTGGTGATTTCCCTTTCTTGGCAGCTTGTTGCGCTGTGGGAGTCCCATGATCAGGCTCAACTGTTGACTTCCCTCTCTTGGCAACTTGTTGTACTGTAAAAGTCCCAACATCAGACTCAACTTGTAACTTTCCTTTCTTGGCAGCTTGTTTCACTGCAGTAGTTTTATGATTAGCCTCAATCGTTAACCTTCCTTTCTTGGCAGCTTGTTGCACTGTAGGAGTCTCACCACTAGGCTCAACCGATAACCTTCCTTTCTTCGCAGCTTGTTGCACTGTAGGAGTCTCACCACTAGGCTCAACCAATGACCTTCCTTTCTTGGCAGCTTGCTGCACTGTAGGAGTCTTACCACTAGGCTCAACCGATAACCTTCCTTTCTTTGCAGCTTGTTGCACTGAAGTCTCGCCACCAAGATCAACCGATGACCTTCCTTTCTTCGCAGCTCGTTGCACTCTAGGAGTCTCACGACCAGGTTCAACCGATAACTTTACTTTCTTAGCAACCTTCTGCACTGCAGAAGTCCCATGATCGGGCTCAACTGGTAAGTTTCCTTTCTTGGCAACCTGTTGCTCTGTGGGCGTCCCATGATTAGGCACAACCGGTAACTTTCCTTCCTTGGAAAGTTGTTGCACTGCAGGAGGCATCTCATGATCAGGCTCAACTGCTGGTAACTTTCCATTCTTGGAAGGTTGTTGCACTGCAGGAGTCATCTCATGATCAGGCTCAACTGCAGGTAACTTTCCATTCTCGAAAGGTTGTTGTACTGCAGGAGTCATCTCATGATCAGGCTCAACTGCTGGTAACCTTCCTTTCTTGGCAACCCTTTGCACTAGGGAAGCCCCATGATCAGGCTCAACTGGTAATTTCGTTTTCTTGGATACTTGCTGCATTGTAGGAGTCGCATGATCACACTCAGTTGGTAAGTTTCCTTTCTTGGCAACCTGTTGTGATCTAGGAGTCTCATGATCAAGCTCAACCGGTAACTTTCCTTCCTTAGCAACCTGTTGCACTGCAGGAGTCCCATGATCAGGCTCAACTGGTAACTTTCCTTCCTTGGCTACTTGTTTCAGTACCTCAGGAGTAGCATTATCAAGTTCAACTCGTATCTCTCCTGTTCTGGAAACCTGTGGCACTCTAGGTGTCTCAGGATCAGGCTCAGATATCAGGAGGGGGGCAGGATCCAGATCATGATGTGATTGAATAGCTGGAGTTGAATCTCCTACAATGACATAGCAGATTAGCAATATATGACACACTCCTCACAAGCTCACATACCCCAACACAAATGCTAGTAGTCTATAACCATCCCATCTGACATGTGACTCTTTCCACCTTTACCGGAGTGAGTACTTGGAACAAGAAGTCTATCCCAACAAGTATTTTAACAATAAGACAACATGAGAAAAAAGAATTAACAAGCCTTTTTGAGGGGAAAAAAACCATAAACTAACAGTTTCCTCACATAGCGTGTATGAACCTCTGATTCTCCTAATTTCTACCCTTAATTTGTCAAAAGGAAAACTCTAATTTTGATGTGTTAAATTCTTAGCCTTCTGCTGTCATGTAGAAAAATAATGTGCAGATAACCATATATTAGTCTCTTCTATAAGATTTGAGAAATATACTAGATAGCCAGAATTTTTTGCTAGAATAAGTTGACATTGTTGTTGATTCTTATATGGACAAGTGGTCACCAATTTGACTATTCCAGTAACTACCACTGGATCGTGGAAAATTCTGTGAAACTTTTTGATTGTGTAGCATCATTTGTAAGTTTTATAGAGCTTTAACTGCATCACTAACTAAAATACTTGATATAGTTGCAAATGTTACGTACCATCAGCCTTCTCCATAAGCTCAGCATCTCCATCTCCTCCACGACTTTCAGACTCTGAGTCACTTTGGTCTCTATCATTTGAAACTTTACGAGTTAGAACACTCTCTGGTATTTTGCGACGAAGTGGCTTGGCACTGCATATAGATGTTAGGCCATTTTACTTCATAACATGTATCTATAGAAAAGTATATGGGGTCACGAGAAATTTTCAAAACAATGTGAGAAATAAAATAGCTTACCAAAAGAAGAAAGTTTGCGATTTTGGATCAACTGTAAAAGTCTGGATGGAAAATTAATTAATGAGTTTCCAGAGCAAACAAAAATTCCAAATGCATTCATGCTAAAACTTTAAGGGTTTGTTTGCTTTATTTTCAGTTTCCTGTTTTCAAAAATAATTATAAAACTGTCACATTATTTTCATTTTGTTTCCTGTTTTCAAATATTTGTATAGGAAACACTGAAAACAGAAAAAGTTGTTTTCAGTATTTACAGCACAAATTTTTGAAATCAGGAAACAGAATGAAAACAAGGTGGCAGTTTTGTAATTATTTCTGAAAACAAAAATTGAAAACAGGAAACTGGAAACAAAACAAACAGACCCTAAACATTTTTGTCATGCTTCTTCCATGTTACAATTTCTCGACAAGACTAACACCATGTAAAGGAACCAGTCATCCTAAAAGATTAAGCTATTAAATAACACAGCAACAGTGTTATAGCTATTGAATTTCTTCCCTCACACAGCGGCACATATTTCAAGTTAAGCAGAGAATGGTAACAGTATTGTTTGTATAGCATAAAGTTTAGCTAAGCAAGGACACGACTCTTAAGAATGGATTTTATGACTCACGTACCAAAAGCAAACGCCAACTATGGACAAAGAGCTTGCTTAGTGCTTACATTAAAACTATCTTTAAATTATACATTACCTGTGCTTAAATTTGAATAATGAGATTTTATATTTTGGATAAAAGAAATAATATTAGAAAGAGAACAAAAGAGTATTTTCCAATTCACTCTTATCGAGCCACACATAAGATGATTCGTGATTGATTGACAATGTAAAAAACTTTATATTGACAGTATATCAAAATTAAACTCTTTCATAGAATTTTTTGTATGCACTATGCACTGTTAGTATAAATATAGTGCAAATAGATTTTCCCTCAATTACTTATTCTATTCTTTCCTAAGCAAACTTTTGTGGAAAATTCCAAGTAAATCCATGCACCACAATATGGGCAATTGGGCATGAATAAAATGATATATCCTCCCTTCACTTTCCTCTCTGAAAAAAATTTCTCTGTAGAAAGTATGGACATGAATGAACAGACTGAAGGAAAAATAAAACAAGGCTCAAATTCATAGAATGTAATGTCCAAAAGGCAAAAGCAAATAAGAGGTCCCATATGAAAGAGTAAAATTATTATTTCCAATAACCCAAATAGACATCAGTAAACAAACCAGTTATAACCAACTCGAAACTAAGAAGTACTAATAAAAGTTTATAAAATTAAGCAGAAGAAAAATTGGGAGAAAACTGTTCTGACCTTAGATTTCAGGATATCAGTTTTCACGGAAACATTTACAGCCTGATCGTACGGTGCCTGCAAAAATATTTATATTTGAAGTTGATTATTTACTGCTTAGTGATTAGAAAGCTTGAAGAGTAACGAAGATTACTGACCAAAAATTCAAAGTTGAAATAACGATCATGAAATGCGATCAAGTGAAATCTTAGACCCTGAAACATGCATGTCAGAAGCATTAAAAAAATATGTTTATATTGAATATCTATATCTTTAAATTTGAAGTCAAAAGTAGTGTCAACCTTATAGCTTCCACATCCAACCAAACAGAATGGACAGGAGAAATCTTCGGTGACTGCAATGAAAGTTTTCAGTAATTATATAAGCTGATTGTCAAGAAACATTTGTCATTAACAATAAGGATAGAAAGAGATAACAATGTATAAAAGCTTAAGCCTTGAGGTCTGAAAGAAATTACAAAATACAGGCTACCAGTAGTTTACAAGAATGGGGATGGGTATAAGATGAAACAGTAATTAAGCCACATAATCAAACAGACATTATATATCATGCCAAATTAACAATGAGAGATAGAATAAATTCATTCATGCCCCATCATCTATAGGTTAATAGCTTAAGCTTTGGGAGAGATAGTGCATGGCATAGTATCAGAGCCTCTATATGACCGTGATTTGCAGTTCAGCACAAGGTGGTGGTGGGTTTGTGTATTGTCCATGCTTTAAACCCAAAGAGGTCTTACATGAGGTGACATGTTAGATATAATTTCAACTTCCTTTGCTTAACAACTAAAGTGTTAGTTTTCTCATAAAAACATTTTTTGGATTCTTTAAGGAGTACCCTATAAACTAAAACAAACAATCACCTTTATTAAGTTGAAAAGAGTGCTTCATTCTATGCATGAACATGTATAACAGTATAAGCAGAAAATCTGCCATTTGTCAGTGTTAAGTCCTATAGTATCACAAAAGATGAGGAAGAAAACAGCTCCCTTTTATATATTACATGATTTAACAACATACACATATATAACTGCTCAAATGAGGGATTAGATGGAAAAGAGAAGATGGAGATAAAAATACAATAAATAAATAAAATATAATAAAAGTTATAAAAAAAAATTGAATTCTTGGTAAAACATTTTTTACATAGTAACAACTTGAGTGGTTGATTAAGTCAAAAAGTGGTCATCTTTAATCAACTAAGTGGTTAACTGTTCCTAATTCTCAAATTGAAAATATGTTTACCAAGAATTCATTTTTTGTAATATTTTCCAAGACACAATTTAGTAATAAACCTCTATGGTTGTGACACAAAACATTGACCTTACTCTTTTATCTATTATACACAAACCATGACTATGAAAAGAAAGTCATCCTTTATATTGAGAGTTAAAAAAAATCTCCATTGTCTTAATTACATAATAATTCATTTTTCTCAACAATAACCAATGCAAATCATAACTCAAAAGTTTCACTAAGAGAAGTTAAACAACAGCATCTCTAACTATGATACGAGTCAAGTGTTTTCCATCTAATAGTACATATAAACTTCTACCAGTGACTATTTGTCCGAAAAATACATCAATTACTCCATCAAGAAAAAAGAATCAAACGAGACTAAGAGAGCAACATTTACATTACCTTCTGTTCTATACAACGTATCATTGTAATACCTGTAATATTTTTTATGAAACAAAAACAATTAAAGCAGAAGATTAGAACACAAGATGATCAGTATTTCTTCCAACAGAAAAAACATGAAAGACGGCCCCCTCTCAGATCCCTCTGCATATTTTCCCTTAAAAAGACCATGAGGGTATCTGGCAAGGCACCAAGACAGTTTATAAGCTAGTCAACTAGCTTATCTAACCTAAAAAGGCTAATGGAACTCTTTGGTAAGCGAGTTTTTTTAAGAAAAAACTCTTATTTAAGAAGCTAATAGAGGTATCGTATAGCTTATAAGCTAGGGAGTGCACAATTTTTTCTTCTTCCAATTTTACTATGTCATTTTCCAAAAGTGAGATCCTTTTATCCTCTTGATACATACACATAAATATGTCATTTTATATGTATAAGTTAGTTGATCAACTAATTTTACCAAATATTTTCAATTCAACCAAATAATTTATCAGCTTTCAACTTTCAACTCCCAAATTTCAACTATCTACCCAACTTTTTAGCTTTCCGCACCTTTTTAGCTAATTGTGCCAAATATAGAACCTATGAACAATGAGCATACCCCCTCAAGGATAAAAATAAATAAATAAATTCTGTCAAAAGAAGTCAATGTAATACCGGTAATTGAACACGACATTTCCATTTCTCAACCTGTACCATACAAGGAGGTAGAAGTTAAAATGTACACCATAATTTATTCAACAGAAACTACATGAAGGTTACAACCCCAAAAGAAGAAAAAGAAGAAATCACATGAATTAAAAGAAGAATGAGAGAAAAAAGAGATAAATTATACTCCACTATCTTAAAGTTTATCAAAATAATAACAAACCATAATTTTGATAAATAATTACACTTCATTACATTTTTTAATGTGGACTAAACATTGACTTGACAATTGACATCATTAAGTTACTAAAAATGAAAATAACATAACAGTTTATATTTCAGTCTATTGTATATATTACTTCACAATGACAAATGATTTTTTTTAGTATATACTCTAAATTATTTTGTCTATAAAAGAAATAAATTATTACAATAGTAATAGTTAATAAGAACAAAAATATTGTTTACGTAAGCATATTTGACTATAATAATAAAGATAAATTTGTCTCTATCTTTTAAATGATGATAAAAGACGAGATTAAAACCTTCATCTCTATATATTAGATTTTGGGCCTAACTCAATCCCAAAAGTTAGCTCATAGGATGAGGATTGCCTACTACTTATAAGCTCTTATTAGACACTATCTCTAGTCAATGTGGGACTTGGGTTTTTCCCAATACACCCCTCACACCCAGTATGATTGAGCTTGGTGTGTGGATAATATGGCGGGTGGCCTAACAATGGATCTAGGATGGCTCTAATACCATATTAGATTTTGGACCTAACTCAATCCCAAAAGCTAGTTTATAGGATGAGGTTTACCCACTACTTATAAGTTTTTATTAGACACCATCTCTAGTCAATGTGGGACTAGGGTTTTTCCCAATACTATAGGTACTTAATATATGAACTCAAAAAAAAAACCTTTAATGTAAAGGAGAGCATCATATATTTTTGTCATATAATAAACATAAGATATATTAATCATTTTCTAGACTAAAATAAATACATATATGAATCATAAAACTATTCATGACATTTATCAAATTATGCTCATTTAATTTGTATGTCATGATTTCAAAAATTTATCTTCATTTTTGTACTCAAATAGTCTTATTTAAAAGATATTTTTGTCTTCCTTTGTTCCTTATTAATAATAACTATTATCATACAAATATCTTTTATAGACAAAATAATCAAAAATATGACACTTGTTTAAAAGTTGTTAAGCTAAATAACTAAATAAAGGAAAAGAAAACAATATAATAGAAAATGTTAATTCCATAATAAATAACGTTTTATATTTATGATTTGTTAGTGTATATAAAAAATCATTTGTTAGAGTAAAATTAACAAATATAATGGACTGAAAAAATAAATTCTTATATAAATCATACTCCTTTTTATAAAATATTCAAATTATATATTTCATTTCTAAATTAAACTATTAAGTTTATTTTGTAAAAGAAACTAGAATTAATCTTAAAATCATTTTTAAATATATAAATGTCAAATAATTAATTATAAATATCTTTTTATTAATCAACTGTGTTAACTGTTAAGTCAATGTTTAAGTTTAAAATTTGCTATTATTTTAATAAACTTCGAGACAGTAAAATATTATTTACTCAAGAAGAAAAATAAAATAAAAAGTTTAGCTCATGAGAATAAAATATGCTCCTTATATAAAAGCAACAGATGCTAGCATATGTACTGCTAAAAGATGCATATGAGAAAAATGAAATTTACCGAATGAGACGAGATAATGCTGGCGCCGCCACATCACTGCTTTCATATGCATACATGGGAGTTATTTCCCTGGCCCCGTACTCTTCCGCAGTAACTGAGAGTTGTAGCTTCTTCCATTTACTCTTTGGAAACCAAAAGAATACAAAAGAAACAATAAGCAGTTAATAGTAATGCAATACAAGTTCTACATTAAAGAAAGAACCACGTCTTTTGTGGTGTTAGGTGTGGGAATTTTTTATTGGTGAGTGAAAATATCGAAGCTAGAACAAACCTGTTCCTCAGGATTACAGGGAGGTTGAAAAATGTAGACGAGACCCTCATCTAGACACTGCAAAATATTTTTTTTATTAGTGCATATATCGTAATGGAAAAGAATAGATAAACGGTTCTTTGAATATCTGAAAAGTTGACAATTGCGACACCTTGTTAATGACGCTCAAATTCATGATTAATGACGTGTTAAGTTTGGTTAATGGATACACATGTAATAGATGAGTAATTCGTTAATGGATAACTTAGTTAATGATGAAAAAAATCTTGATTAATTAAGTTCGATGGATGATTAATGAGTTACTCAATCTTGGTATACTCATTAACCAAATTCAACATGTCATTAATCTTAATTTGAATGTCGTTAACAAGATGTTGCTAGTGTCGGATTTTCTAATGTTCAAATAACACAATTGCAATATTAATAATCAGCCGCGTATATATAAATGTCATACCTCACAAATACATGGAAGTAAATCAACCCTTGACATCATCTCTGCTCGTCCCCTAATAAAACTTGTGGAACTATTCCAAGCCATATAAAGTGCTTCTAAGGATGCTCTCCCACTTAAGCAGGGTTGTCCCCGTCTTGCTGTCAAGACATAATGAAATGAAAAGGAAGATGAATTCTAGCACCGAAGAATTTTTTTGAAAGTTTACAAATCATCCTTTCCATTAATACAATCAACTTAGCAAGGGAAAAAAATTAATCTGAGTAGCTAAACCAAAGTTTCAAAACGAGATCCACAATCGCAATTAAGGCTGCAATATTTTGGTTTTGGTAGATTGAAGCTCTGCACCTGCATTTACATTATGGGAAAAAATATATATAATTGTATTGTTGTCAATCAATCATTCTTCAATAAAGCTCCTGCTCCAATCAATCCATCAACACTTGCTTGATTCACAAAGCCTTCCTTAGTAGTTTACTACACATCCTTCATTGGCCTTTTAATCATAACTTAGGCAAATAGCTCTCCCAGATAGCAAAACCCACGTGATTTTCAACAAATAACTCCCACAAGTGTTAGAACCTTTCTCCACAATGGACTCTAGAACTAGAACATTGGTCTTACACCACCTAGCAACATATATACTCAACTCCCTTGATAGTGGCCAACAAGTCTTCAAGCCACAACACCATTGGACCAAATCAGAAAAAAAAAAAAAGGACAAACAAGGCAAACAAAGCAATACATAACCAAAGCAAAACATCATAACCTGATTAACTCTCCACTCCACATGCTGCCTTGTTCGGTAACAGCTCACCAAGTTATTACCAAATGACCATAGCACAACATTTAAACTCATGCTAGAAAACTTTTACAAGCTAGTCCCTAATCACAAGAGCACCTTGGATGGTACCACTCTGATACAATGTCAAGAACCAACTTATCCGAGAGCTTAAGTTGTTAGGGAAAACCCAAGAGTTCTGTTTTTTATTTCCATTGCACCCATCACACCTTGTGCTGAAATTATAATTTACTTAAGAAGAATGGGATGGTAAAGCTCAGCCTGTTGACAACATGGTCAGACTCTAATACCATGTTAGGAAGTTAGAAAAATAATGGGTTTGTGACAGTGATATATAGAGAGATAGACTGATACATAGAAGCCACCTAAAAAAAAACACAACCCCTAGACCAAAACTGTATGTATACTAAACAGAAAAGCATACAATTGTTAGCTTCCCATTAATCACCCTTTAATTAAGCTCCAACCAAATCCCAATTAATCACCCTTCACTTCCTTAATTTGCAAGACTTTTCTTTGTAGTTTTCTATATCTTATAAATAATTGTCAAGTTTCTAATTGCAGAGTTTGGAAGCTTGAATTGGTATAACAGATTTAGGATTTGTTTGGGAGAAGGTTTCTGAAAGGGAGAGGAAGGGAAGGCTTTATGGCTAACATTTTTCTTATTTTGAAAGTATTTTATAAGAGAAGGAGGATGTGAACTTTAAAAATCCTTCATAGCCCTCCCTAGTTCACTTGTTTAGTTTTTCAAATTGGGGATTTTGGTTCTTTTGTTGAAAAATAAATCTCCATGCAAGACGGGGGACAATCTTCCCTTCCCCCTCCTTTCCTCCACAAAACCTTCGCCTCCCAACTCCCAAACAAACCCTTGGAATACTTGAGCCTTATCCCACAACCCTTGAGCATCTACATTGAGTGGTTTCAGGGAATTTGGTTAGAAAATAAATAAATGCAAAGAGCATTATCTATGTGGGGAGACTGTAAATCTGTAATGCTTTCAAATATGTTTTTGGATTATTAGTTTTTTGGTATAGAGACAAACTAGAAACAATAAGTAACGGGATAAATGAAGTCCCAGCCAAATCATTAAAAAAAAAAAAGCCTAACAAGGTCCCCAGGTGGCACCTGCACTGAGGTGATCTCCAAGCTCCCGAGAGAGGCTCCAATTAGCCAGTCAGTCAGCACATCCATTTCCCTCTGAGTGTGAGAGAAAATCAAATTCCACTCCATGTGTTGCCAAACTTTGATCCTTTGGAGCAAAGTATTCCTCGGATAGTCACTTTTGGTTGGCATAATAATCATGTTACACGGAGGTCGAATCAGACTCCACCACCAATTTTCGAATTCCCAACTCCCATCACCTAGGTTGCCCCTAAACGCCGCCCCCATCAGCATTCAAGTTATACATTGTCAGCCAATGTGGAAAACGCCATTTGACAAAAACCGTTCTACTACTCTCGTCTCCCTGATGGCGCAATATCATCTAACAAGACATTAACATTCATAGTCCTTACTTGGCCAAAACGGCATCCCCAAAAGATCTTTGTTCCTCCATTGCCAAATAAAATAATAACAGGCCACCACAAAGACGGAGGGAGGCCCAGTTCTTCATATGGCCTATTCCCAGCTCCTTAGCAAGATTTAATATGAATCATCGTTTAGCTCCTTGTTCTAGTGGGTGTCCTGGGTTGGGTTAATGAACGGCACTCTACTTTTTTTGTTGGGGGTATAGATAGAAGGGGGGATGAAAGTGAGAGTACGGAAGGGAGGATAGATTTTAATGGAGGTAGAGACTAGAGAGACATGTTTGGTTGACAAAGAAAAGAAAGTAAAGAAGACAGAAATTTTAAAATTTATTTATTTTTACACCCTAATTTTAAAATACCCAAGTGATAATATTTATTCATTGTATTTAAAATATTTTAAATCCCTTCCACTCCCCCAAATCCTTCCGATATCATACGGGAGCCAAGATTGAGTGAGAAATGATTTTGCTCCCCTACATTCCCCTCCATCTTTTACAAAAAATTGAACCAAACATGGATCATTTTAAAAATCCCCTCTATTTTCCTCCAAACAAACGAGTATGTTAGTGTGAGAGAAAGACCATAAAGAAGAAAAGGATATTAAAAAATAAAAGGTCTCCTTCAAGAACAGAGGGGAAAAAGCAACAAAACAAAACAAAAGAAGAATAAATTGTGATGGATTTCCAAAGTAATGGAAGTCCAAATAACTAAAGTTGAAAACGGTCTTGCCTTCGTCACACAAAAACGTGGCAGAGAGTACCATTTTGATAACGGTCCAGCGCTCAATGTTGGAGATGGGTCGCTCGGAGCCAAACATTGAGAGTGGGTTTTTTTTGGGAATGAGACTATGCTCAACACAAGGGCAAGCACAGCATTATTTGCGATCAGCGTTAGGCGCGATTCTACATAATTATGCAGAAAACATATTTGAACATTTTCAAAGTGTGTGATTCCTAGTGGCTTTCAAATCTTTCGTGGTGTATGTGTTCTTTCATGATAGTATATGACTAAACATGAAGGGACACATTAATGAATGATTGCATAGCTTCATTCAAATCCTTGAAGGGCTGTTCAGATCCGGATTGCCTGCAATAGCAAATTCACGCATTTGCCGCATTTGTGCAATCTATCACCATTGGTTTTGCTTCTCTCACACTCCTAACCCTTGATTTGCTTTGTCCAAAAAATTAGCAAAAAAAATATAAGTTGAAAGAGATAGAGATGAGCTATTGCAGGGAATCTGCATCCGGGTTGTTTTCCCTCACCAAGAAGTATGAGAACCATTCCCCATATAGAAATCCATCCGAATTTGCTTGAGTTTTTGCACTCCAAATCACTTTATTTCTTCCCTTATGCACAAAGAAGAAACTATTTTGCAAATTGTTATTGACGATAGGCTTGATCGTGGATGTGGATGTGCAAATTAAGTCAAAATATCTCTATTGTATTCTGAAGGGGATTCGTTATTACACTTGTTGCATCCAGTCAAGATATGAATTGGTGGGGGTAAGTCAAACCTAAAGTCTAGTGTCTGCACAAACCTTGAAGATTTATGCATTCTCTTTGTTCATTCTTCTTTGTTGTACAACCATCACCAACAACATAAATAGATGCAAACAGCTCACAACCTTTCTTCATATATAAGAGTAAGATAGTCTCCAAAAACAAACCCATGAGTTGATACCAAAATTAGGAATATATCCTATCCCAAAAGAACATGCACAACAAAGGATTTGTCACTGAAAATTCCAGCATTACGCTTAAGCCAAATGCATCATACTCCATCTAGAAGAGAACAACATCACATCCCCCTTTCACGGTTCTATTGATTTGATTTATTATTTCAAGCTTTATTATTTTTTGATTTATTATGGAGGAGTTTTCATAATTTTATGTGCAACTTAGTTAATGAAAGTCTTCTATTTCTATTAAAGAAGTAAAGTATACCTTTTTTTTTTTTTGATAAGCAAAATGTATTTGATAAGCAAAGAAGTAAAGTATACTAATACTAATTGTACATAAAAGTGACTCAAGTAACTGCAAGGTAAAAGTTTGGCCATTGGTCATGCATATTTTGCATGTAAGAAGTTAGCAATTAAAGCATATCTCACCTTCATCAGATGATGAATTTATGTTTCTATCTGCAAGCAAATAGTTATAACAAGGAGTTCAACAAAAAAATTGAGACATTTATTTTCATCTCAATTGGATTACACAAGCATATATATGCATACCTGGGGTGAAAAACAAGATGTAAAGTGAGCCAGATCTTGCTTCCTTATCTAGCTTTTTAACATCAGGGAGCTTAAACCTTGCTTGGATTTGAGGCCCATAGGAATCTCGAATGATTACATACCGACCAAGTTGATAAAGAGCAGTATGCTTTTTTTTGTTTTTGGTAAGTTCAAACAAAAAGTATTGTGCAACAGAAAAATTTGTTAGATAAAAGTTAATAAACACTGAGAAACTAGCTAGCATAAGGAGTATAAATTATTTAATCTTAAGTGGCATTATTCTTACCTCTGTATCTCTATCATTTGGAAGCTGTCTTGCCAGATAGAAATACATAGGAAGCAGAGACTGAGTTTCTTCAAGACTATTCCATGTCAGCAAAACTGTCATTTGTAACCTATATTTAAATGATTTATCGTGTTAGCATCTCAAAATAAATGTTTATAGTAAAGTACAATCAGCAAAAAAATGAAATCACTAAAATTACAACAAATTAAATTGTATTTGAAAAGATAAATAAGTAATATCACATGAATAAAGGTAAAAGGAAAATGTATCATAAGGTTTACATGATAGAAATCTAACTTATCTACTTATCTTTAAACATCATCTCATACTAAACTAGATTACAAGTTACTATGTTGAAGAAGGATGAGGTATGTCAGCAAGAACTATTTTGCATTCATTAGGCAATAGGTGTGCCCAAAAAATTTGAGACATTGGTATTGAACCAACAACTTGTATAGATTGTATACTAACATTATTTTGTATTGACGTTGACTTGTAGTTGAATGGTGATCATGGGCTCACACAACATGTATTTTCTTTTTATTTTTATTTTTTAAAAAAAAACACACACACAACATGTATGTTAATCTACTTTAGTGGTTGAGTTCTATACCGAGGACAAAACAACAAAGTTCACATAACAAGACCAATTGTGCCTTATAACTGAACCAGAGCCCATTTTTTGTGCTCCATGGTTTAAATTTAAGCGGTCATAGTTTTGTTTCTGTTGTGTTAAATGTAGTTATGCAGAGCATCAAGGGTGATTGAATAGAGTACTACATCAATATCAGCTGAATTTCCTGCTTGAATCTTCACATGCATAGTAAACCACACACAGTAAAAGTAACACTAGTTCTCAATGCCATGCCATAGACTCAAAGAAACTGGATTCCTATGACCACACTCATTGAACAAAACAAATCCCAAGTTGTCTCTGAACCATAAAAGTCTAAATGTTGCAATACAAAACTTGCAAATTAAATACATTCATAAGATCAAATTGCAAATACGCATATGGGGTTTGTTTCTCCATTAAGAACCATAATATATGTGGTATTAAAACATATGTCAATTTAAATTAGAGAGAAAAAAAAGGATTCATTTCCATAGTCACCTCCACATAATGGTTTCTAAACTTTACAGCATACGCCCAAAATATCTTTCTATTTAAAATGAACATAGCATATACCCCCTCCCCAAAATGGTATTATGACATATAATTGACATAATTTGTAAAAGAAAAGAGAGTAAATAGGAGAACGAAGACTGTATATGATATATTTTACCTCTTTCGCTTCGCCTGTATCATGTAGTCTAAACTTTTCTGAAGGATAAATGGCTACACAACAGACACATTCTATTAGATAGCAACATTGAAAAATATTAAATCTTCTAGGGACCAAAAATCAGGACATTGGGGCATATAAGAATTAAGAATTAACTAGGGAAGAGAAGTAAATAAAAAGTATAATATAAAAGATCCTCCTAAAACAACAGGGAGAAAAAGAGGAACATAGAAGAACATAATGCCACTATGTCTCATGCAACACATCCCAGGAAAAACATAACGAAGAAATGCTAAGAACGCATTCTTTATCACACTACTCTTCAACATACCCTTTATTATTGGGTGTATTTCATGTGAGACCCACCAAAACACATGGTCTCACATAAAATCCACCCAATAATAGAGGGTGTGTTAAGAGGAGTGTGATGAAGAATGTGATGCTAGCATTGCTCAAACAAGAAACATAATTTACAACTGCAGATATTTTTAGCCAATCAGATGGATTACTCTATCTATTTCACGTTGTCGAAGAGTGTTGTAGAACTCTAAAGGCTTGCAATAATTAGAGAAACTCTCTTCCGCATCAAGCTCCTCTTCAGCAGTTAAATCCGCAACAACACCAGGATGACCTGTTTGATTTGTGTTTCTAGAGTTTCTGCAAGGACAAACAGATATAAACATTGGATATGTTGCACTTCTTTTGAAAAGAAAATTATAGTTGTTTCTCTTCTATGGGAAACTACAAAGACAACATTTGAGAATGACATGTATGGTCTAAAAGAGAACATACGATGTTTCGCCAATTTCAGCTGGAACTCCTGACATTTTGATTAAAGACGCCTGAAAATGGTGCAAGAAATCATCAAAACCATATGCTGCAAATATAGTAATTTAGACAAGGAGAATCATTCAACATCAATGCTCTAAGTAATACATGAAAGATGAAAGCATTATCATTGCATATAGAAAGTAGTCATATAGAGGAACAAAGAGTGCTTGTTTTATGCAGCTGATGCAGGATTACATACACTGTTTTACCATCCATATTAAGTATTGACCACAAGTTTCAAAGAACCCCTAAATTCTCTACTCTCTCTATCTCCCTCTTGCAAAGCAAACTACTTCCATGATTTCTGTTTTTCATATTTCACAATTTACACATGCAGGGAATGCCATTCAAAGCTTAGTCTTTTATTTCTTTGTAATATTATGAAGATTTCAATATTCATTGTGCATGAAGAATGCCACTTTAAATTTGCTGCATAAGGGTTTAAGACTCGAATCCTAGACAAGAGAACTGTTAGCAAAGTAAACAAAAAAAATATAAAGACCAAATTTTTATCCTCAAGACAGCAACAACAAGAAAAGCATGCTCTACCATATCTCTGCCTGTCTTTGTTACTAATTAAAATTAAAACAACACCCATATTTTTATTTTCCCTTGTATTTGTAATGTCTCAGGCTGTTTTTCAGATTGACAACTATCCTTACAAACAACACGAGTCTTTTTCAGTTTTCAGTGTCATATCCCAGGCTGCTTTACGGGTTGACCACTGTCCTCACAAACCAACACAACTCTTTTCAGCGTGTTTTGTCATCACTCACACGCTTCCTTGGAAAACTTCCCAGGAGGTCACCCATACCACAATTGCTCCAAGTCAAGCATGCTTAACTCTAGAGTTCTTTAAGTGATGGGCTCCGAAAAGAATATGCATTTTGTTAGTATAATTTGTATCAATCAACTCTTTTTAGGCTTCCCTCAACTGCACAATCTCATACATACACAATCTCAGGATCCCCTCAACTATGCAGTCTCATACCTACACAGTCTCGGGTTTTCTCTCATTCCGATGTAGAATCGGTTCGGTCATGTGTCCATTCGCCTAGAAGCCTGCCAGGAGCTGCTCCTTGTCCATGCATCATCTTTTGCATCGGCGATCACTCCTCGCCCTCGTCGGCCCCCGGGTGTCACATTCAGCCTGCTCTGTTCTCACTCACACCTTTTCTTCGCCTAGAAGCCTGTCGGGAGCCGCGCCTTGTCCATGCATCATCTTTTGCACCGGCAATCACTCCTCGCCCTGATCGACCCCCGAGTGCCACATTCAGCGTGCTTTGTTCTCACTCACACGTTTCCTAGGAAAACTCTTTCCAAGAGGTCACTCATCACATAATTACACCAAGTCAAACACGCTTAACTTTAGAGTTTTTATGTTGGGTTAAGATGCTTCTTGTTGGTATAGCTAGTACCAATCAATTCTAATCAGTTCTTTCATGTCCCTCTGCCAAGAAGTCTGTCAAGAGCAGCTCATTGGTCGTGCTTCCTTTTGCATCAGCAACTACTCCCTGCCCTCGTCAACCCCAGATGCCACATGCCCATCAGCTTCCGCATGGCTCATCCCTACCGTATTGTGATAGGTGCCGCTCTGATGCCATTTGTAACATCCCAGACTGCTTTTCGGATTGACGACTGTCCCTACAAACCAATACAGCTCTAATCAGTTCATTCACGTATCTCTCCGCCTAGAAGCTTGCCAGGAGTCACTCCTTGATGTGTTTCCTTTTGGACGGGCGACCATTCCCTTCCCTTGTCAGTCCTTGGGTGTTACAGTATTCATTTCATTCGTAAAACATGTAGCTATTCTTTATTTACATAAACTAGTAAAATACAGCCTAGAAGCGCATGTAACTAAAAAGAATTATTTATATTATAAAATGAAAGTGGTAAAATGGAAAAAAAAAAAAAATTTGACACTAATGAATATCTTAGAACTTTTGCCTAAAAACAACGAATAAATAAAATACAAGCTTACGATCAAAAGCACTTAACACTTACATAAAGTAAATAAATATTTAAATTTATTGATGTAATAAATTAGAATACAAAACTCCCTCGAATTGAATCCCAACCAGCCAACTTATTTGTACCAATATTTTACCTTGCTATGAATAAAACGAAAACAAATAAATTGAAAACTAACATGAAGACTTGTCTAGTAACACGCCTTTAGCAAGGCACCAAGGTAGGAGTAGGACATAAGCCAGTCAAATAGCTTATTTGAAAAAAAAAATATTTTATAAGTTATCATATATAGCATATAACTTACAAATTATGGTCTGCATGATTTTTTTTCTGATTTTACCAGTGATAGTTTTCTAAAATGACAATTTTTTACCCCTTCTAATTAATACTTTTATTTTCAACCTTAATATTAAATAATCCTAAAAGATATAAACATCCTCCTCTCAGTAGTAGTAGTAATAATAGTAATAACAATGATAATAATAACAAATTTATATATTTTCAATTATTACTATTATTAAATAATAATAATAATAGGAACACATATCAATTACTTGATCTGCTAATTTACCTAAACAATTCCAATTCAATTAGTTAACTTATCAGCTTTCAACTTTCAACTCCAAGCAGGATTTTAAAATATACCTCATCATGTGATGTGACCACAATCGAGATGTTGTGGCGGCTCGCATTCACATCAACTCGTACATAATTGCGGACTACATTAGATGTAATTCGCCACATTAAGCCTCAATGGTCACAACGCGATCGCAATTGCAATTCAAAATCGTGATCCCAACTTTTAGCTAGCTAGCCAACTTTCCACTATGTTTTCAACTTTTTAGCTAATTGTGTCAAACAGAGCGACAACAGTATTCGCGACTTGGTTTGGTTAAATTTCACAGAGAAAAACTCATATGAATCAAATCGATGTCATCCAAACCAAATCAAATCAATCAGGTGTTTTTTTAAAATAAACTCAAATTCAACTTCACTGCTTTTTTTCCACCGTTGGAACAACAATAAAATTGTCTTAAAATACCAAAAAATTGCGCAAAAAGATATAAATAACAAATTAAATTTAAAATGTTTCATAAGAACAACTATAGCTTAAAATCTAACCATGTAAAGGTAAAACATAGAAAATTAAAATTACACAAATTTGGATCGATTTTATTATTATTATTATTTTTTGCATTTCATAAATGAAATCTGAAAATTGAATCAATCCAAAGGGTTTTTCACAAAAAAGAAAAATGAACAAACGAGCGAGCGTAAACTAAACTTAATCATGTTTTGACTATAACTGCGATTTTCTTTTCCCCCGATCAAACATATGAAACCCTATCTTAGAATGAGGCTATAAAGATTAAAATTTCAATCCGTAGCAGAAGATTAAGAATTACCTGACAGGATTTGATCTTCGATACTTTCCTCAATATGTAAGAAAGGGTTTGATTCAATTTTTATGTAACTCTCGATAATTAGGGTTTGTAAGCGACGGAGAAAGGAGTGAAGAAGATAAATGAAATCGGGGAGCTCAGTATATAAAACGTTAGAATTTATACAATCAAGGTAATGATTTATTCCATAAAAAACGTTACATTGAAAACAACAAATCATAGAGAGACAAATGTTCTATTATACATTTTAAGATACATAATTATATGTTTAACACTATTTCCAATTTAAGTGAAGAAATTTGATATGTGAGGACAAAGTTGTCTTTTTATCCAATAATATTTCTCTTTTAATCCGAAAGAGTATTTAGAAATAGTTAGGATATCGGGCCCATCCAAATCAAGGCCCAGCCTTAATGCCTCCGCTACATCCAATTATGTTTTCTTTAGGGGGCATTTAGGATTTTCAGAAATATTTTCTTGTTTATGTTTTTCCCAAAAACAAATAAAAAGTTGTTTTCAGTGTTTCATGTACAAATCTTTGGAAATAAGAAATATGATGAAAACAAGGTGACATATTATAATTATTTTAGTTATAATTATCTTTGAAATCAGGAAATAAAAACAGGAAACTGAAAATAAACTAAACAGGCCATTAGGGGTCGTTTGCTTTGTTTCCGGTTTTCTATTTTCATTTCATGTTTTCAAACATAATTATAAAACTACCACGTTATTTTCATTTTGTTTCCTATTTTCAAAAATTTGTACAGGAAACACTGAAAACAATATTTTTTTTCCTTTGTTTTTACTGATTCCTGTACAAATCTTTGAAAATAGGAAATAGAATGAAAATAAAATGATAGTTTTGTAATTATTTTTTATAACAGTAAATAAAAACAGAAAATATGAAATAAAGAACAGGGCCATAGTTTCCCATAGACATGGAAGTACTTTTTCGCAAGATTTATCCTTTAACATCACAAAGTGTCGTCAATAAATAAACTCAAAGTAAAACTAATGTTAATGCTTGATAAGAAAATATTGGCTAAATTACATTTTTGGTCCCCAAATTGTTTTTCAATATTCAATTTGGTTCCCCAAGTTTTTAAAATGTTCATTTTTGGTCCCTAAGTTTCTCAAACTTATTCAATCGAGTCCTTCCATCATGTTGACTAACGGACATGAACGTTGACCCATCTGGTCCGCCGGAATTGGGGACCAAATTGAACATTGAAAAACAACTTGAGGACCATTATTTTGGGGTCAACTTCCATGTCCGTTAGTCAACTTGACGGAAGGACTCGATTGAATAAGTTTAAGGAACGTGGGGACCAAAATGAATATTTTAAAAACTTGGGACCAAATTGAACATTGAAAAACAATTTGGGGACCAAAAGTGTAATTTAGCTGAAAATATTTGATTTCAAGGGACACAAAAAAATTAGATTATTAAAAAAAAAAAAACACAATTTTTTTATGTGAACACCAACATAAAATTCATTCAAAATATTTTTTGTACACAAAAAATACTATATATGTTTGGGACAATCAGATTTTGTGTGTGTGTTGACATTGTTTTAATAGTGATTTTTTAATTAGATGAAATATAATGGTCATCCTCTCTAATTAAATTTTGTTTTTTTTATTATTTTGGTTTCGCAAGTTATATCTTTTTCTTAACAATCCTTAACATTGATTTCTCCCAAACTAAACTTACATACCACAATATTCAACAACAACAACAAAAAACTTACCACAATTGAACTAATTAATTCACATTTGTTTGGAGGTGCAAAAATCGGTGATATTTGGTCTTGAATTGGTAAGAGGATAAGTGAAAGAGAGAGTAAAGATTGCCGAACTCAATGAAAGCGGCTTCATTCTCGAAGAAACTTTTATTTATTATACTTTTGGTTGTGCTATATTGTTTAGATGCACAATCTTTTATGACCCTTTCTCATGTTAACTTTTTTATTCCAAATTAACATTCATTTTTTCTCAACTGCCAAAAGAAATTAATCTAAGATGCACAGATCCGCAAGCTGGAATAGGTTCTCTGATGACTACTTCAAGCATGCAACGAGTTCTCCATCTTCAGGGCGTAGATCATCTTCTATGTTCGATGGCAATAATAATTTGCCTACATATGACCCCATTGCAGAGTTGGCTAAGAGGGAGAGGGCACGTGTTAGGCTTGCAGAGAATGCAGTGCATGTTATCCCTTTGGTGCTGCTTGTTTGTGCCATCATTCTTTGGTTATTTTCGAATCCAGGTGAATGATTTTTTTTTTCCCGATAATTGAGAAATTTATTGATTAAACGTCTAGCTACAACATCACAACTAGTTATGAATTCTACCCACATTTTAATAAGGGTCGTAGAGGATATACTCTATCATTTGCTATAGGATATAGGATAACATGCATTCTTAAGTTCTTCTTGATTGATATAATTTGGTTTTTGATAATATAAAGTACTTTGAAGAAGTTCTCAATCATGTTTAAGAAAGAGCATTTGGCAGATTTTATTTTCGAAAATAAAATAACTAAAACTAGATGCGCATTAAATCCTTCAATGCATCGAATAGGATATTCTTTTGTCATAGTTATAATACTATATGAAAACTCAAGATTGTCCATAATTAGATTTTTTTTTTAATATATAATGTTTTGCAATTTTTCTATTATATATAGATTATTTGATTATATTTTAAGAAAATCAAATTTCAAGTACTTTATTTTCTCCCTCTGATTTCTATATATTTTTTTATAGACAAATGTTAGTATGTTAATGTTAGTATTTTTTGTTAGTGGGTGGGATTTGAACTATCAACCCCCTTATCACTCCAGTACTTAAAACTCACCCACCCTAACCACCTTGTCTACTTTATGGCTCCCTCCCTCTGAATTCTATATGACTTAACTGGTCTAAGTTTTTTTTTTTTTTTTGATAGATGTGAGAGTTATAGGAGATCCTATGGGAGCAAGAATTGAAGGATTAAGTCTTGAAGGAGAAATTGAAAATGATAGCGACGGTACTCAAACGGGTTTCTTACCTATTGTGAGCACAGAAGACATTTCCACCAAAGTACTTGGAGCTGAAAAGGTTTCAATAAATCAAAAGAACTTTTAGTGAATGATGTGTTTATTGTTTTTAGTTTATGTACTGTTTAGTATGTGGTAGATGCCTTTACCATGCAAAATCTTTGGCTTCCTCAGGGTGAGGGAGCTTGTGACAAAATTGATTCTAGTATTAGATATTTTTTTAAAAACAGATAATAAACATTTATTGAAAACTATTATTTTTAATAATGGGTCACCTAAATAAAAATGGAAGCTAAAATGATTAAGTAGTAAACCATAAAATCATATCACATGACCTGTTTAACAGGTCGCAAGTTCTAAGAGAGCCCTTGTTATGAAGAACCAACGGTCATCATCTAATCACCACTTGGAGGAGCAACTTACACCACATTTTGCGGGGTGTATCGTAGACGTCACCAAAAAAATCCACAAATAGGGATGGCAATTTGGACCCTACCCTATGGGTACCCACAAAAAATACCTACAATGGGCAGGGTAAATACCAGCTTTATGGGTATGAGTTCGGGTATGGGTAATTACCTGCAAAAAAAAAAGGGTATGGGTACTCTAGTACCATAAAATCATATCACATGACCTGTTTAACAGGTCGCAAGTTCTAAGAGAGCCCTTGTTATGAAGAACCAACGGTCATCATCTAATCACCACTTGGAGGAGCAACTTACACCACATTTTGCGGGGTGTATCGTAGACGTCACCAAAAAAATCCACAAATAGGGATGGCAATTTGGACCCTACCCTATGGGTACCCACAAAAAATACCTACAATGGGCAGGGTAAATACCAGCTTTATGGGTATGAGTTCGGGTATGGGTAATTACCTGCAAAAAATAAAGGGTATGGGTACTCTAGTACCCATCCCCCCCCCCCCCCCCCGCGCGCGCGCGCATATACACACACACACACAGATATATGAGTGTGTGTGTGAATACATAAATATTTATATTAGTAAATTAGTATATGTTAGTGGTCCTCAACGTAAAAGCATATGGCCTTGAGAAACCATTACCTCCAAACCAATGTAGAACCACTAGGCTCCCTAAACTGCTTCCAATAATCCACAACGATGAAGAATGAAGGAGAAACAGAGTGGAAACATGCTCTGGCCACACACACAGTGGCTGCTACACTCACCAATTAGGGTTACACGTTAAACCCTCGAGTTCTGTTCACGTATATAACGTTTGGACCTGGGCACGATTGTGCTCACCATTGAGCACGGTCGTGCTCCACTTAGCGTCACCGAGATGCGGTCCACACATTGAGCACAGGCGTGCTCACTGTTGAGCACGGTCGTGCTCAACTTAAAATCAGGAACACGTTTCTGACGTTAAGCACGAACGTGCTAGCTAATGAGCACGGGCGTGCTCATGTATCAGAAAGGGACTTTTAGCCAAAAATCCTATTAAGCTCTTAACCAGCCAACAGCTTAACAAAACCAGCTTTAAGAAAATAACTTCCGAAAAACAGGGTGTTACATATGGGGATGGGTACTATAATACCCTACCCAAACCCTATCCATTGCCATCCACAAAACCCAAGAGATAGCACTTTTCAGATTGTATTATGTAGGAGGATCAATATCAGATAATCTCCCCAATTCCAACCGCTCAATAATCCATTTTTTTTATCAGCAAAAAAATTGTATTAGATAGAGTACTAGGGACACTCAATTCATATACAAAGAGATATACAAGAGTAGCCAAGCAATAATAAAAGTAGAAGATTGAGCATAACCATTTTATACGATGATGAGATTATCAGGAATAAATCTTCATGAGAATAAGAAAATTGCTTAAGAGAATGTTTGGGAAAGATGGATTGAATCCATTTCAGCTGTTTTTCCCCTAAAAAGTAATTTTCTAAATAATTGGGTGTGTTTGCCATCTCAGCTTCAATCATATAAAAACTTTTTTTTTTTTGTTGAAAAAGTTGTTTTTGATCCATCTAATATTTAGAACTGTTTGGATTATTTCCATTAGATTGATTTTTTACTTCAAAACTCTCTTACTCATCTTATCCCAACCTAATCTCTTCCTCATCAGCTTTTCCTTGGTACAAACAATTAATTTCATACCCTTTTTCATAATTTACTATGTAAGAGTGATTTTTTTTCCACCACCCGAACGAAATGTATTATCTTAAAATTGTTTTTCAGTAAACATACTCAAACAAAAAACATATTTTGATTATCAACGTAATCTATTTTTCCGATTATCAACGTGATCTATTTTTTCGAGCTTTCCCAAACACGCTCTAAATCTGTAGGCATATATATTCTTCATGTTTCTGCTGTATTTTTTCGGTTGACAAATATATATATTCTTTCATGAAATTGAATGATCAGAATAGAATAAAGCAAGATGGAATATTATTTAAAAAAGATAAATTGTAAATCTTTTTTTTAATGTTCATCTTTGTGCATGTAATATAGAATGAAGAGTTTTTTTTATAAGCATATAGAATGAAAAGTTACTTAATAAAGACAAGAAAATATATACAAATTATTCCTAATCATCAATATTAATATTACAAAGTAATTGTAGAAGCAGCATATATAGGCAAGATCGTTTTTAACCTCTATATTTAATCGATAAAGTGGTCAGGTGGTTTAGTAAGCGGGACAAATATATTGGGAGTTATAAGGTATAAGGTTCGAATCTCACCCCTACCACATATATAACAAATTAACAACTACCATTTGTCTATAAAAAAAAAAAACTTATATATTTAATGGATAAAAAATATTTTTGATGGAAAGAAATATATACTTGAGTAACATATGTGAGAATTGAATTTGCAAATAAATTCTTTCACAAGCAATACGACATTAAGTAACCTGTGTGTGCGTGTGCATTATTATTATTATTATTATTATTATTATTATGAGAAGTGAAAATAGTATATGTGTGTATAATCTTGACCATACAAATGCATGTGACCATTAAGTAATTTGTGTGTGCATGTCTGTACATTGTTGTTGCGAGAAATGAGAACAGTGAATCTTGACTATTGGATTTTTTTCCGGTTTCTTATAGTATATCCTCTCATTCGATAGGTGAAATCTCCATTTACAGTCAAGTGAATAAGCAGGGACCACCTTCGAATGATTTTTTTTTTCACACATGTAATTAGGGGTTGAATTTATGATCACATAGGAACTCTAAGTCCCTTCACTTGTATCAATTAATCATGTCAATTTTATTTAAATGATCAAAATTAGAATAAATGTATGTACATTTTTTAAGTGATTATATAATGATTAAGTAGCTTTTTAAAAATGTATGACCAAGATTGACAGCTCTCATGACCTTGTTAAAAATTAAAATATAAGATATTCAAACTAGATATGCCATATGTAAATATTGGAGTTACAGTTGCTGTTAAATAACACATGATATTGAGTAATGATACCTATATGTATTTATACATGTGTCATCAATAAGTTTAGTGTAACTTTTACACTCCTTATGTAGCTCAATTATAATGTGACAACTCATCTAATGAACCCACATCAACAACACCTTGTATCTCTTGCCCTTTATGCCCCCAAGGTCATTTTTGTAAAATTAAAACTCAGATTTAAAGAAAATTCAAAAATAAAAAACACTGTGAAAGGTTCTCTATTCTAAAATCAGATCAAAATCCCTAATTTCTTCTTCTATTCTCCGTTCATCACCACACCTTCGACAACTGTTCATCACCTTCGACCCTCCTCCTCCTCCTTGATACACCATCTCTTCGCCTTCCTTGATACGCCATCTCACCCTCCTCCCCTCCTCCTCTTTGATACACCAAACCCGAAACCGCAAAAGGATCAAGTGGATACGAACGCCCAACTCGTAGCAGCAGTTCCAAAATTCTCTTTGTTGCATTTTTTGCGTTTTCTGAATGGTCTAAATAATCTCTTTTTGCATTTTGTTTGAAAAATCAAGTAGAAATTACTCATTTTTAATCTTGAATCATCTAAATAATCATCCCTAATCAGAACCCATTAAAGAATGTTCAAAAAAAAGATCTCAGAGAGGGTCGAGGGGACCCGTACGGGTGTTCGGGAGGTTGGGGATGATGGACCATTCAATTGTCAGTTCTCCTTTAAAATTAAAATAATATAAAAAAGATACAACTATATATCAATTAACGCATAATGGTGTGGTGGTTGTCACCATGTACAGCATAGTGTAAGGCCATGGTTTCGAACCCCATGTTAGTCTGTGTTTAGAAAAGCTGGAAAAAAAAAGATTATACTGATAATCAATTTTTGTATAATCAATTATTTTAATAATCGATTTTAATCAGAATCTGTTTTTGTTTGGGTCTGTTTATTGAAAAGTGATTTTAAGATAATTTATTTCGTCTGGGTGGTGCAAAAAAACTCACTTTTATATAATAAATTATGAAAAAGAGTATGAAGTTATTTGTATAATTTAATAATATTTGTTTAGAAGTTAGTTTTGTAGGGGTAAACAGGAAAGAAAGTTTTGAGAATGAAAAATAATCAAATCATAATAATCTTAAGCTAGAAAAAATTAGATGGCATAAAACAGTTTTTTTCCCCCCTAAAAAAAGTTTTTTTTATAAATTTAAGCAAAATATCAAAAATTATAGATTATCTATGAAATAGCTTTTAAGCTAAAAAACAGCTCAAATGGGGAAAACAATCTTTCCCAAACATACTCTTAGCATTTTTCATTCAGATTAAAAATAGGACCTATGTTTTTTTGTTAATTAAATGCCAAATAAAAAACGCATGATGTGAACGAGAAGTATTGAACAAATCGAACAAATGACCCGAATGTCAGGAACTAAGTAAGACAACTTACATCCACTGCACCAAAAATCGCATTTGATGATTTCTTTGACAATTCAATTTTATTAAATATTTAACATCAAATTAATTTTTTTGAATAAATTATTTACAATTTTGAGAGTCCACTGATATAAGAAGGTTTCGTCTGTATTTTATATTTATTAATTAAAAATAAATTTAATAAAGTTAAAATTTTTATATTTTAATACAAGATTTTGTTGGGTCATTAGGAGTTAATTGGCCTAATTAGGCCATCTTGGCCCAATTAAATCATCTAGGCCCAATTAGGTCATGTTGGCCCAATTAAGTGATCTTGGCCCAATTCGGTGATCAGGTGCACAATTAAATGATCATGGCAAAATTAATTCAATTTGATCCGAGTTGTTAATTTTGGCCAAATTATGTCATGTTGACCCAATTGGGGCATTTGGTCCAATTAATTGATGTTGGTCAAAATGGTCCATTTGGACTGAGTTGAGTTAATGGTACCATCATGACTAAATTGGACTAGATTGTTTAATCGGGCTAAGATAAGCTAATTGGGCCAAGCTAGCCTAATCGGGCAAAGATGACCTAATAGGGTCAAGATGGCCTAATTAGGACAATTTGACCTAATCAAATCAAATTTAGTTAATTGTGAAATAGACAGCTATTAACAAGAGAAGGGGGGTTGAATTTTATTAATCAGAAAATAAAACAAAGTTAAAAACTTTTCGCACACAGAAGCTAGGTTCAGACAAGTGTAAAACATTGCATAGACAGGTGACCTGTCTGGTGTGATTTTAACAGAAAAACACACAAACACACAACCCCTTTAGTTAGATAACAGATAATATAATCAAAGCAACTAAATAGTTTAAGGGAAGAGAGATAAACACAGTAATTTATCCTGGTTTACCCTTTAACAACTAGGGCTACATCCAGTCCCTGGCAGCACCAAGTTTTCTCCACTATAATTGATCTGGTTACGGACTCCAAGTATTATTTGTAAACCTAGCCTATCCAGAGTTGTGCATGTTGCTTATGTACTTTGCAGAGTACATTTCCATTTTCGTGTAATAACCAGTAGTACTAGGGAATAAAGCATGTTGGAAACATTCTTTAACTGGACTTCGTTTCTGAGCTCCAAGGTTGCTTGTGAGTATGACCTTCTGACTTTCTTGGTAAGCATGAGAGAGAAAGCTTCAGAGACTTCTGCATGAGGGGACAACTCTCAAAAGTTCTTTGTACTTGTGTTCCTTATCAAAGGACCACAGACGAGTGTGAGAGCTTCGCATAGACAAGTTGAATCTTCAACGCAGATAGTCAAAAACCAAGTCAGTAGATAGGTTGACTTATACTTCTCCAGACAGGTAGTCTTCTATGTGGGCAGACAGGTGAGAATGAATTCTTACTATTGTGATCTGCACACTAGATAGACAGGTTAACAACCAATATGAAGGTTTATTAAATCATTAACAAATGTTTAGTTTTCATCAAAACTTAGGGCAAATGCACATTAGACATTTTAGAGACTTAACAAATTGGTCAAGATGGTCTAATTGGGCCAAGATGACCCAAATGGGCCAACATGATCTAATCTAGGATTGATGACATAATTGGGCCAAATCGAGTTAATCGGGTCAACATGACCTAATTGGGTCAAGATGGGTTAATCGGGCAAATATGACTTAATGGACGCAACATGACCTTATTGTGCCAAGATCACTTAATTTGGCAACAATACCTAATTAGGCTATGATGACTTAATGGAGCCAATATGACCTAATCGATCCAAGATGACCTTATATGGCCAAGTTGAGTGAATTAGGTCATTTAGGTCATGTATGCCCAAGTAATTCAACTTGGCACAATTTACTCATACAGGCCCAATTAGGTCATATTGAGCAAAGATGATCTAATGGGCCAAGATGACCTAATCGGGCAAAGATGAGTTAATTGTGCGAAGTTGATTTAACTGGGCCTAGTTGTATTTTATAATAATAATAGATTTTCGGTTTTAATTGTATTTTATAATTTTTATATTTAGCCTTCTTAGTCTAAATTTAATACTCTTTTAATTTAAATTCGTATTTTAAATATATTTTTTAATAAAAATAATATATTTTTGCTTTAAAATATATTTTTTAATTTTTAAAAGTTTTTAATTTAAATTTTTATTTTTAAAAATAATAGATTTTTGGTACTAGACAAGTTATTGTGATTTTAATCAAGATTTACTTCTTTGTTTCAAAGTTCTACTTTGTTATAACCCATATGTTGATATGAAGTTATATTCTGTTCAACTTAATTATTTGCAGTAGTTCACCCAACAATCTCAATCACACCTTTGTAATATCACGTGTTTTATATGGCAAGTTCATATCAAACCACAATTTCTCAAAAGTATGTATTAAGAAAAGTACCAAAGGTACTGTGTTGATTTACAAAGCCCCAATACCAGGGCTATGGTTCCCAACTTTCACTAACCGCACCATCAATACAAAAATGGTTTCTAAGCACCTAGTCCCTGTATAGTTCCCAATAATGACTAAAAAACCATATAATTCCCAAAGTAAGTTACATGATACGACAAAGCTGATTGCCATCCTAAAAGGAAAAGAGAGTGTGAGAAATAGCTATTGCACTTTGATTATCAAAGTGTCGTGTTGCATAGGGATAAAAAATCATAGGGATAACACCACAACACAATACAAAAGAATTGAAAATGATTCTGAAATTGAACATATACTGAACTGATGTATCATATTGTGACAAAAGGTGCTCAACAGAGCTTACAAAACTCAAAGATGCAAAAAGAAACCATGACTGGTCCAAATATACATAGTCTCACAGTCTTGCTATCAAAAAATGCTCAACAGAGCATGCAAAATAGAAACTGAAACTACACGAGTACATCAACAATATTCCTTGCTTCTAGTCATTAATTTGTGGGGTGTAAACGAGCCTTCAAACAAGCAGCTTCTTTCAAGACCACAATTTTATAGACGAACTTCACTTCTATTAATCCCACTGAAGATTGGTCCTTGTGTCATCTATAAAAGAAACAACAAAAGAATGTTGTCAGCAGATCAAAAATTCAAATTAAGCATTACCTTGAATTACCAAAAAAAAAAATGACAACAGCAACATACAAACTGAGATTACTTGTTAGCACCACAATTACTTGTACGGTCATGAATATTAGAATCAGAATCACTACTGAGATCTATACAGTCTTCCATGACAAAATTATCCATATCAATTGAAACACTACAAACACAGTAAGAACAGAGAAGTGATTAAACGTATTTTATGATACAAATCACGGGTAAACCAAAACAATTATCATAACAAATTACAAAGTGTACAAATACCTAATAGATGGTGCCTTGTCTGCGAAATTAGAACCTTCAACTGCTAAGTCTTATGCCTCCACCGTGGCTGCCTTCAAAGGGGTGACAAAGTTTCTTCACAAACCCTCAAACGGATTCGATAAACTACAGAAGGAGACGAAGTTCCTGAACAGGTGGTCGAAGTTGGGCGTTCGTATCCACTTGAGCCTTTTGCGGTTTCGGGTTTGGTGTATCAAAGAGGAGGAGGGTGAGACGGCGTATCAAGGAAGGCGAAGAGATGGTGTATCAAGGAGGAGGAGGAGGGTCGAAGGTGATGAACAGTAGTCGAAGGTGTGGTGATGAACGGAGAATAGAAGAAGAAATTAGGGATTTTGATCTGATTTTAGAATAGAGAACATTTTCACAGTGTTTTTTATTTTTGAATTTTCTTTAAATCTGAGTTTTAATTTTACAAAAATGACCTTGAGGGGCATAAAGGGCAAGAGATACAATTGTGGGTTCATTAAATGAGTTGTCACACTATGATTGGGCCACATAATAAGTATAAAAATTACACTAAAATTATTGATGGCACCATAGAATTCACCAAAATTAAAAAATAAGATATTCAAACTAGATATGCCATATGTAAATATTGGAGTTACAGTTGCTGTTAAATAACACATGATATTGAGTAATGATACCGATATGTATTTATACATGTGTGATTTACACTACAAGAAATATGTCAAATAACGATCGACATTTGCAACTGAATTTGGTGAAAATGTAAATGATGTGTCAAATTCATCTTAGGTGACAAAATCTGATTATGGGCCTTGCTATTAACATCGATTTTTTTTCCTATTCGCACCTTGCAACTTTTTTTTTCTTCTTTTTTTCCAAAATTATCCTTAAGTGTCGTTCATTTTCCGGAGTTGAATCATGAAATTTAACACATCCGGAATTCACTTTCCGGATACTTTTGGAATTCATTTTCCGGACATGTGTAACACTTTCTGAAAGTTTTTCCGGATTCATACTTTTTGTACATCCGGAAAGTATTTTTCGGAGGTGTTAAAATTAACACATCCGGAATTTACTTTCCGGAGGTACAATTTGTACATCCGGAAACTATTTTCCGGATGTGTTATTGCTGATGTTACTTTTTGTACGTCCGGAAAGTATTTTTCGGAGGTGTTAATTTTAACACCTCCGGAAAATACTTTCCGGAGGTACAATTTGTACATCCGGAAACTATTTTCCGGATGTGTTATTGCTGATGTTACTTTCCGGAGGTGTAAAAAGTGTCCGGATTTTGAATTCCGGATGTGTAAAGTGTCCGGATTTCATTTTCCGGAAGCTTCCGGAAAGTAATTTCCGGAAGTTACGTTGCATAAAAACATGCACAAAGTGAGTAAGTGAAAAGGGTATTTTCGAAAATAAAAAATCAATTTAAAGCTGCATAGTACCAATAGCAATTTGCATGATGCCAATAGTAGCGCCCTCTGATTATATGAGATAGAAAATGAGACAGAGAGGAGCAACAGAAGATTTGTATCCGTCAAACTATTACTTATACGCTCGGATGCTCCGATTTTTTGTGCTAAAATTATTTTTAATGGAGAGAATCAAATGAGAATGAAGGCATGGTTTCCTATAAAATATAATTAACAAGTTGCAAAGCTGATTCCGCCGAACTCCAATACTATTTTTTTCTTTTCTTTTCTTTTTTTAATGTAAAAAAAAGTTTAGGTGAGTTTGGTCCCGGAGGTTCACCAGGACCAGGGCAGGTCTCACGGTTCAAAGAATGCTTACAGAGGTACTTACAAATCACCCACCAATGAGATCCTCACATCGGCAGTGAGAATCGAACTCACGACCTTGTGAGTTATGAGTCTTATCCTTACTAACTGGATCAGCTTTAGTTGGTTTTTTTTTTTTGTACCTGTCACGATCTTTCCATACAAATATCAAATATACTTCCACAAGGTTAATATATTACAACTTACAAGAAAAACATAATGACTACTACTACTTTCTGCCAAAAAAAAAATAAAAAAATTTGAGAGCCAATAATAATTAGAGATTAGTACTACTAACTCAAATAAATTGTATCAAAGTTTATTATGTAGGTAAGGATGTATGCATCAGTGAATGTATTTGCCTAGACTCTATGCTCATCTCTTTAATGCTGCTTATCCTGCCATGGCCTCTCTGAGCCACAAACGTTTTTTTAGGTTGACTGGTAGCTATTTTGTGTAATACTCTAGTCAAGAATTCGGAAATCAATTTATAAATCTCTCTACATTTGAGAGATATATACTGTATCTCCTTCTACATCAAATTAAGAATTAATGTTCTGTCACAATATGCAATTATAAAGTGTACATATATTGGCCAAGGTCGGACCAATTCAAATTGTTTTAGTATGACTTTTCTAAGAATTGTTAAGACTTTTTTGAATGATTTTGAAATGTTAAACTTAAATTAAATTTAGAGTACCAACATTAAGTTGGTCCGAGTGAAACTGGACTCAAATCTCTTAAGCAAAGTCTCGTGTTCGAATCTTGTTGATGAAGAAAAAAAATGGTTGGAAAAGGAGACCCCACTTAAGGTGGTCAGCTAGGTGATTAGTTATCGGTGAAGTCAGTGAATATACTTTGCACACCTATGTTATGATAACCAAAAAAAATAGAGTAAAATTATAAAGACTAAATAAATACTTTAAATAAAAGTAACAATACATATATGTATTTGTACAAGTTTAGTACTCACCACTCATGCAAAAGTAGTCTCTTGGTACTCACCATCAAATCCACAATTAAGAGGCCATGACTTTTCCAAAGTTGTGAGGGTTAAAAGGACTATATCCTCAAGAAGCTATGGATCTTTGTGAACAACATGGGAGCCAAAGCCATGGTTGTGCACTCAAAGCAAGTACATCTATTTCTTGTGTTCCTAGTATTAGCAAAAGCAGCATCATCTCAACCCATCAAACCAGATTGCCAAACAAGTTGTGGCAACCTCAACATCCCTTACCCGTTTGGGACAACAAAGGATTGTTACTTAGATGACACCTTCCTCATCAATTGCAGCCATGACTCAATCCCTTTCTTGGGATCACAAGACCATATAACCGTGCTCAACATATCACTAGATGGGGAACTCCGCGTTTCAAGTCCCATGATCCATGATTGCTATGACACACAAGGCAATGATATAAGCACCATGAAGGAGAAGGTTGGTGGTCTCAATTTGACTCATTTTTCTATCTCATCAAACAGGAACAAATTTACCACACTTGGTTGTGACACGGTTGGGATATTCTTAGGCTATGATGGGAACAAAAAACACACTACAACAATTGGATGTGTATCCATATGTAGCACACTTGGTGGCACTACTACATCTAATGGATCTTGTGATGGAATTGGTTGTTGTCAAATTCATATACCCAATGGGTTATATGGTTTTGAAATGGAAACTTGGAGTAGGAATAACCACTCCACCGTACATGATTTCAATCCATGTAACTATGCGTTTGTGGTTGAAGAAGGAGCTTACAAATTCTTGTCCACGGATCTTGAGAATCTCAAGAATAAGAAATTACCCTTGGTGCTTGATTGGGCTGTGGGAAGTCAAAGGTGCCAAGAAGCCCAAAATCTTGCTAGCTATGCATGCAAAGCTAAGAACAGTGATTGCCACGATGCAAATGGAATTGGGTATCGATGCAAATGCCAGAAAGGTTTCGAGGGAAATCCTTACCTCCTTGATGGCTGCCAAGGTAATTCTAATTTTCAGTGAGTATATATATATCACCATCCATCTGATTAGTTGAATATATTGTGACTTACTAGTAATATGTGACAAACGTTTTCTTTTTACTTACTACTCTCCCTCCATTTTTTCCCTTATAATAATCAAAGTTTTTTTAGGAGAGTACCAGGGGGTAGTCAATAAATTTTTACCTTATTTTTATGTAACTACTTTAAAAAGATTACAAAAAAACAGAGAGAATAAAAAGCTATATATGTTGTATATACTTTTTTTTTTTTTAGGAACCCACCATAATTAGGGCCTGTGATATACGTTGTATACTTAAAATTAATAACAACAATTTTCAATATATTATATTAGTAACTTCTGGCAATAATAATCTATAAAGAAATAGAGGCTAGAGAAATTTTGACTAATACCATGTTATTTGTAAAAATATTGCAAAGATATTTTCTTTTATAAATTTTTTTATTATAGAAAAAAAAAACTGTTAATATATATCTTCTGAGTAAAGGTTATTGAATTTAATTTTGACATGTGAAGTGTTTTACATTATTAACCAAGCAAATAGGTATCACATAAATAACTTTTTAGTTAGTTATTTTGATAACTTGTAATATATGATTGTATGAGAATAACTTTTCCATCCGCTAAGTTATATTTATACGTTATACGTTAGTGAATTTGGCAAATCAATCAGACTCATTATCCCCCAGTATTATTTAGGCCACATATATAATTACCTTTCTCCTTTTTCACTTTACATTTATTGAAAACAAATTGAATGGTTGACAAGAAACAAATTGAAATCACAGCTTCTTTTAATTGTTTCCCTCAGATATCAATGAATGCCATATGAAGCCAAATCCTTGCAGTAGCAATAAAATATGCCAAAACCTTAATGGCGACTTCAAGTGTTCATGCCCGAAGGGATATGAAGGAGATGGGCTGAGAAATGGCACAGGCTGCCGACAAAAAGAGAAATCCATGGGAAATCTTATACTTATAATTGGATTGAGTAAGTATATACCATGTTTCTTACTTAATTAATAGTTCTCATTTCTCACAATAACTACGAATTCTCACTTGAAATGTTCTATATATATATATATGTAAAACAGTAAAAGAGCTATTTTTTATACGAGAGTAAGGGTGAATAAATCTTTGTCTAGATCACACATGAATAGTCAAAATTAATACATAAAATTCTATAATTTTTTAAAATAATCAGATGACTACTAACTACTTATAATTCTTATTTGTAGGTGTGAGCTTAAGTCTATTGGCAGTAACTGTGGGATGCATAAACATATATCCCCAACTGAGAGAAAGAAAGCTCATCAGAATGAGAGAAATTTTTTTCCAACAAAATGGGGGCATATTATTACAACAAAGAGTAGATTCACATCATGGTGATCAAAGAGCCATAATCTTCACTGCTGAAGAGCTAAAGAAAGCAACCAACAACTATGATGAGGATAGAATCATAGGCAAAGGGGGTCATGGAACAGTATATAAAGGTGTATTATCAAATAGCAATGTTGTTGCCATAAAAAAGTCCAAGATTTCTAACCAAAGTGAGATAGAGCAATTCATCAATGAAGTGGTTGTGCTTTCCCAAGTCAACCACAGGAATGTTGTCAAGTTACTAGGTTGTTGTTTAGAGACAGAAGTTCCTTTGCTTGTTTATGAATTTATCAGTAATGGAACCCTCTCTGACCATCTACATGTTGAAGGTGATCAAGCACCTAAACTTTCTTGGACAACACGTTTGAGGGTGGCAGCAGAAACTGCTGAAGCCCTTGCATACTTACACTCAGCTGCTTCCACACCAATCATACATAGAGATGTCAAAACTTCAAATATACTTCTAGATGATAATCTCACTGCCAAAGTTTCTGATTTTGGGGCATCAAAGCTTGTTCCTCTTGATCAAGCTCAATTAACAACTTTAGTGCAAGGCACATTGGGTTACCTTGATCCTGAATACCTTCAAACAAGTCAGCTAACAGAGAAGAGTGATGTCTATAGCTTTGGGGTTGTACTGGCAGAACTACTTACAAGCAAGATGGCACTTTCATTCCTTAGGCCTGAGACTGATAGAAATTTGTCTATGTATTTTGTTTCTTCAATGAGTAGGGGTGGCTTGTTTCAAATCCTAGACAGTGACATAATCAATGATGCAAATGTTGAGCATGTAATAGAAGTTGCTAATCTAGCAAAAAGGTGTCTTAGGCTAAAGGGAGAGGAAAGACCAAGCATGAAGGAAGTGGCAATGGAATTAGAGGGAATAAGGGTCATGGAGAAACATTCATTAGGAGAGAGTAATGTATCTGAAGAAGAGAGTGAGTACTTTCTCAGAGTAAGTTCCCCTGCTCATAACATCCTTGTTATTGGAGATGGTAGCAGTGGTAGCAGCACATTTACTAGGTTGCAAAACCAGATTTTGGAACCATTGGGTGATGGACGATAATAGGTGGCAACATATGGATCATTCAGGCTGCAATGTAAGGGTCCATTATACTTAGTTTTCGTTTTTTTTCCATTAATAATTACAAAAGTGTCACATTTTCTATTTTAGTTCTTGAAAATATTTTTTTTATAATTATTAATAGAAAATAGAAAATGAAAACCTGAATATAAAAACAAAGCAAACATATCCGAATACTACTACGCTACCATCCCCTCTTTATGTTTACGTATCTAAATATGTTAAATGCTTCGCATGTAAAAAAAAAAAAAAGGGGGGAACAAGCGAGAAGATTAGAAGAGTATGTGTTATGGATTTGATTTCTCTAAAGTGAGAAAGTAAAGATGCGTTTATCCTTAATTTGATAAATGTATAAAGATCTTAATCCGTTAAAAATGATTCAAAGGTAGATATACTCTTATTTTCTCACTTTAGAGACTTTATCATTTTAGAGGGATCAAATTCATATGTTACTGACCTTAATGCTAATGTAATTAATAAAATATCTTTTATTTATTTTCAGGTGATAATGTAAAATTATACAGTGATTATTACAACAGTTACATTAATTAATTATTTGGGTAAGGGAAATAAAATAACCCGTTTATATAAGTGGCTGAGTTTTGTGGTAGAATTGAAGAATAATAACATCTTCAATACATTTAAAGTCATACCTAAATGCTTATGAGCAGTTCAACGCCGTTTAAACCACTGCCCAGCTAACGTGACCCCTTTCTCACTCCACCAGCTTGATAAAAATGCACATTCCAACGTTCTAACTTCTAATGTATCAACTATCACTTACTTTTTTTACTCTATTTAATTTATTATTTGGTTTTTACTCTATTTAATTTATTATTTGGAGTTAAGTTAGGTCATCTGATAAAGAGCATACTTCAACTATTTAAGTTGGATCGACCCAATGCTACCCAAACTAGTTAGTTCCCAACTTCCCATTTTAGCTAACTCCTATCAACATGGCAAAGGTGCTCCTGGTTTATTATTTTCTTATCTTTGCTTTTGCAATTAACACATGCTCAGCCACTACATACACTGTTGGAGATAACTCTGGCTGGGACATTAGCACTAATCTTGGTACATGGCTTGCAGATAAGAAGTTTAAAATAGGCGATTCTCTTGGTAAGTACTTAATTTTTAAATTTTTTTGGTACAAGTAAAATCGTAATTTCTTGTTATTTCTATTCAAGTTTCATTTCTTTTATTATTGTAACATCAAGAAATGAATTATTTTTTATACTAGCATTTGACTACATCGGCATCAATCTCAGGGGTTGAGCTTCAATAGAAATTGTAACATCAAACATCAAGTTGATTATGATTTCATGCCTTTAAGAACAAAATTCATGAAATTAATTGAGTTTTTCATAAATCATTTATTTGTCTGGCGTATCCAGCTATATAATTATATCCACTAATTTCCTTTACTAAGTTTTTCATTAGAGTATTGCACATTTAAATTTTGTTGTTAAAGATTAATGAACAATATTTAAATTTTTAATTTTATTTTGCAGTTTTTCAATATTCATCGTCCCACAGTGTAGATGAGGTTACAAGAGAAAACTTTGAGACATGCAACACAACCAATATTTTGAAAAGTTATGGAAATGGGAACACAACAGTGCCATTGACAAGAGGTGGGGACAGGTATTTTGTGTGTGGAAACAAGCTGCATTGCCTTGGGGGGATGAAGCTTCTTGTTCATGTAGAAGGTGATAAAGCACTTTCACCAGCTCTGGCACCTAAGGCCATGGCTGGATCAAATCAAAGGACTGATGCAGTTGCACAGTCTCCCTCATCAAAGAAAAGCACACACTTCTCAAATGGAGCTGTGAATTTTGGAAGGGATGCCCTTCAGTTGGTTTATATTGCTCTTATGGCTACTGTTTTTGGGATGCTGCAGATTTGAGCATATATAAGGACTACAGCTGTAAAAAGAGCTAGAACTTTTTTTTTTTAGTATATTATATTGAGAAAAAAAGAAGAAGCAGTTTTTGTTTGGTTAGGAAGAGTCATATACAGCATACATTATACATGATTGTTGAACACAATTAAATTGTGTGTAACAACCTTTTGTTAATTTTCACAATATGTAACAGCCTTGCCATGTTGGTAACCGATGACCATCAAAATGTTTTGCCAAAGGTTTGAATCATATGCCCCATGTACTCTGCCTTTGAGGCAGGGTTGCTCTTTTATTTTATACCTTTTCAATTCACTTCTTTTTAAATATTGATCAGAAATCACCTTCACTAAAGGCAACTTTTGAATAAGGTGTTTTGTTTATGCTAAAAACAATAAATCTCATAGTGTAAATGATTGCTGTATTAATGAGAGATTCATTACAAGGAAGCAATAGAAGGCTTGTTACAAAAGATCTAAGTGTAAGTAAAACCCTAGGCTAATGTATGTGAGGGTGAGTCTAATGCGGATGAAGGTCATCCTTTCATAGCCCTCTTAGTGGGAGCCTGTCCTATATTAGGCCCTTGATCTAATTTGGGCTGGAACATGTTTCCAAATATTTAAACGCACCTTAAGCTTAAAGAACGTGAGCAGCTGTTCTCTAAAAAAGAAGGTTGCGGAAGTAATAGATATTTTCTGTTTGAAATTTGGACAACTCTATGTCCATTTCCCGTGTAGCTTCATGGTTTGTTGCTACGCTTTTAATCCATTGGCATTCGAGTTCGAAGGACAAATCCGGTCTCTGGCGAAGCATCAACAAAGAGGTATTCTACAGTACCTCCTTTTTTACAATAAAAAAAGAAAAAATGGAGAATCAAAAAAATAAAAAAATATGATAGAGCACAATGCTATCTGTTTAAAATATACCAATTAAGTGATTCAACCATTATTTTACCCAAAAAAAAAAAAAGAAGCTTGAATAAGAATTTTGTACATTTTGTAATAAAATAAAAATTGTACATAATACAATTTTAGCTCTAGTTACTAATTCATCCTCATAACAAATAATATATTTGGAACAAAAAAATAAGACCATTTTTTATTAAAAACAAATACACCTGCAATACTTTTACCGAACACCATCTAAAGAACTCAAACTTCTAAGATATTTTACAATAACTCAAACACATAATTTTATCCTCCTATAAAATTACTCCAAAATTACCTAAACAAGATATCATGGGTTGAGGCTCATGAGATTTTAAGTAGCTGAGTGATTTGCTCTTTTGCTTGATGCCCATTGGAACGTTTGTGGGGGGTACAGTTGGATTTTATTGAACAAGCACTTCTGAATGTCGTGATTAGGGAAGGGAAAAACGATAGTCAAAACCTATGGAACGCAAAGTCTGGCTATAAATTTCAATATGGAGAAAGCTAGAAATACCAATAAAAGGTAAATTCCACAGAGATTATCGTTACCAAAGTCCAATTAGAAATTTAACCATTAACAATTTTGAAAGGAATAAAGCAATAAACTAGACAATCAATTAGATAGTCTAGTATCCGCCCAACAGCTCTCTATTGTTGCAAATGCATCATATGATGAGTTAGCCAGAAGCTGTCTTCTTTTGCTGGAAAATAACTGCGTAGACAGGAACTGCCACACCAATGCTGAAGGCACTGAACACAGCAAGGGACATTTTCAATTTCTGATGTTTCATCCTGTCCAAGTTGTACATGTGTTTTGCATGAAGATAATATGGTTCGTTGTGGCCATGTCCGCCTCCCATCCTCTTCACGCCAGTGGAATGGAAACCTCTGCTCACTGTCACAACATAATATTGTCCTTTACTATGGGGGTTGTAAACTGATGAAAATATCTTTCATGACACAAAAAGTAAAAGGTTATTGAATATTGTCATAAATAGTTTTGTTAACTAATATTTCCCAAGGCCAAAAGTTTAAAGCCTTACTTTATCTAGGTTTCAATTTTTATGATAGAAGTGAGATCTGTGGCCGGATTTTCTATCATAGAGAAAATGAAAAAAAACAAAAAAAGAAAAAAAGAAAAAAAAGAACACTCAAATTGCTACCTTATAAGCATAATAAAGATGTAGGCAACAAATACACAGCGAAAAAAAAAAAAAAAAAAGATGTAGGCAGCAAATGATCTAAGAAACAATAGCACAAAAGATCCGAAAATTATCTGAAATGTCCTATAAATTTAGTGATGGATTTGGAATTGTAAAAATGCGAGGTTAAATCAATAAGAATCATTTATATCTAAATTTAAACTAGTGTTATCGAATAGCGGCAATAACGACGCCATGGCAGGAAGCGGTGGCGGGTTTCGAGGGAAACGCCATATGGAGGCGATGGTGTGGCAGATTTCACATGACGGAAAATGGCGGCCGCATGGCAGCTGGAGGGCATGGAGGAGGTGCCTGCCATGACGGAAAAAACAGGTTTTTTTGGGGGAAAACCTTAATCAACCTTCTGGGCTGCTTAGGTTGTGCGACCTGACCCGGAAATTGGGGCCAAAATGGCCAAAACCCTAATGAAAACATATCTGACTTCCCACTTCTCGTTTTCGTTCGTATTGAAACCCTTGACCAGAACCTCTTCTCTTCTCCCATTTCATCCTTTCTTCTCCGACCACCCACTCTCCGACAACACCCACCGTCTGACGATCACCGTCCGGCGACCACCCTCTGGCCAGCGACCAGCCTCTTCTCTTCTTCTTTTTCAGTCTATGATAGGTGCATATGAGACTTATATGATATTTTCTATCAATTTAGTTTATGGTTCTTGACATATGTTATTAGTGCTTTGGATTTTATACTTTTTTCTACAATTTTTGTTATGCATGTGTGTGTGCATATATATATATATATATATATATATATATTGTTCACCATGGCATCCACCATATGGCCGCATCACCATCCGCTATAATGTATGGCGGATTTTTGGACGGCTACCATAGGCTGCCATCCGCCATCGATAACACTGATTTAAACACACATTTATCTATTAAAAAAAAAATTAAAAACACACACACATGAAGGTTGATGCCACCCAAGTGGGCCTGCAAGTGTCAAGATAAATAGTTGAGGCAATGGAAACTAAAATCACAAATACAAACAATGTCAACCTCACAGGTCATCCAAAAAGAGATAAAGGATCAAGTTGGATGCCAATTGAGTATTCCATTAGACAAAAACAACAACAAACAAACAACCCAACCTTTGTCCACTAAGTGGGCTAGGTTACATGGATCAAAGATGTCATAATATCCTATAATAAATCATATCTATAGAGTATAGACAAATCATGTCCTATGTAATTATTTAGTTTTACTCCTTACTAAATTGTTTGAACAACCTTCACAGTCATTTTCACTAACCAAAATAATCTTTGAAGTGTAAAGACAAATGTAATTGCAAAACAAATGTAATAAGTCACAAGAACGAAACTAAAACACTCCTGCCACACTTTTCCAGCATTGAACAATAATGTTCCCTTATAGGCTCCACAAAAAGGATTTAAATGAACTCTCTTACAAAATATCAGATTTAACCCTGCTCCTTCATTTAATAAAGCAAAGCTCTTCCAAGTTTTAATAGCCATTATTGTTGTAAAAATAAAATATTCATATTTTAAAAGAATTTATCAATTATTATTATTATTATTTTATTTTAGCTTATTATGAAATATTATTTGAAAATAGGTAAGTTGGTATTATAAAGCTTTGACTCATTCTTTAGTTCTCTAGCGAATGGAATGAATGCCTAGATTGGTCTCCGAAAAATTTAGAAGACCCACTTTTGGTCTCTGAAAAAATAAATTACTCATTTAGTACCTCAAGTTTACAAATATGGGATACATTAGTCCCTTCTTCCACTTCCAATATTCATTTACTTGCCTATGTGTCCCGTTAAACACCTTGCCTAATTCGTTAGTGTTCTTGTATAACCCATGACAAATTTCCATAGAGAAAAACAAATAAAAAGTGAAAAACATGAACAATTTTCTGGTATTAGGGTTTTAAAGTTTTGCACATTTTTTTCACTCTTGTTCTTTTTTTCACGGTGGAAATTTGTTTTAGGCTACACAGGATCACTAACGAGTCAGACAGGATGGTTAACGGGACACATAGGCAAGTAAACAGATGTTGGAAGTGGAAGAAGGGACTAATGTGTCCCGCGTTTATAAATTTGAGGGACTAAATGGGTAATTTATTTTTTCAGGGACCAAAAATGGGTCCTCTAAATTTTTCGGGGACCAATGGACCTTTACTCCTTGGCGAATGGGTTCTCTTTCTCTGCGAGAACCCGGGTCCTCGAGATGCTCATGTCATGAGATGTAGTATATAGAGTAAAGATATAAAGCGGTTCTTGAGAAAATAAAAAATATATTTTTGGTTTTAAATGCAGGCTAAAATGTCCTCCAAAATTATTTTTTAAATGACTAATTTGACTTATATTTGAGATTTTTAAAAAGCAAATTAATATTTTTCATTTCTCATTAATCAAATGTTACTTCATATTTTTTTCAAAGACCAATTTGAACTTTTAATCTAGTACATATAGAGAGGACAATGGAATGAAAGGAGGTGATCTATATACAGGGCCGACCCAAGGGTGAAGCAACTAAGACCCTAGCTTTAGGCCCACTAGTAAAACAAATTGTTTACTCTTATCTTTTATAAGGCAAAAAGGTCACATATACTAACAAAAAGACTCAACCTGATCCAAGTAGAGTATCTCACTTAAAATAAAAATGCTTCACTCAAAAGTTGCTTTAGGCCTCACTCGTTCTTGGCCCAGCCCTGTCTATATAGCATGCATGTGTTCTTTGCTGCAGTTGTAGCTGGGAGAACTTAGATAATTAATGGCTAATTAAGTGTAAATATCCAAACTTGTTGTGAGGAAGAAAAAAAAAAGGTTTCTCCCAATTTAGTTTCAATAAAATGAAAATATCAATTTCATCTTTAAAAATCTAAAATATTAATTAAATTAGTCTTCTTCATAATAAAATTTATAGACATGTTAGTCCATATTAATGATTATTTTGATCATTGTAACACCCCCCTTGGGCATTACTTCATAAAACGTGCGGAATTAAATTAAAAAGTCATTTTACTGGTTGCTTTTGGAAACTTAATTTATTATAAGGCAGAAAACTTGGGTGTAAAATTTCTTTTGCGGAAAAGTTTGGAAACATGATATGTATATAAAAGTAATGAAGTCCTATTGAATACCTTTACATATTCAAAACAAAGTTGCCACGACATACAATGTTGATTCAAAGAGTTTTATTTTCAAAAGAGAATATTAACATCAAAGACTAACTTACAACCCCATAATTAAATCCTTTTTAAATATACAACTCAACTTAAGTTCCTAAGCTGGTCACTCTACAAGACAAATATTTGAAATACCCTCGTGATCATTCCCACTAACGAATGTTTCTTCAAGCATCTGGAAGTTAAGTCCTCGAATGACTTAGTGAATTCCTTCGCTTCATCCGAACTAGTGTACCAAAGTACTACTGTAGTCTATAATAAACCTGATATATTTGTAAGGGTGAGACGCCAATATATGGATTTAACACAATAACCACATGCGCCACACAAAAGAAGACATATACACATATACATTTCCATACAATATAAGCTTTCATAAATAAGTAAGTAGTTATCATTGGGTTTCATACCCGATCACCGTCTTTTGAAAACAAATGTATGAGCACTTCAACTTTCAACGTCTAACTTTTCACTTAATCTCCGGAGATCCCAACACCATGTAAATGAGCTGATCAAGCTCGATTACCAGGTATATTAGGCACAACGTAGCATGGAATACCATTCCGCACCATACGTAACAACTTAGCCCCAATACCCTCTCAAGGTATCAGACATAGGACAACAACGTAGCCCGAATACTTTATCATTAAGGTAGCAGACATAGGACGTGGCAACAACGTAGCCCGAATACCCTATCATCGAGGTATCAGACATAACAACGTAGCCCGAATACCCTATCATTAAGGTATCAGACATAGGACGTGGGCACGTCTGCCAATGCATGCAGATAAAAAACATTTTGTTCTCGTTATTTTCTTTGTGTTCATTCTTCTTTTGCCGAAGCTCAAAATGACTTATGACTATTCATAAATTTCAACGTGTTAGACTTTTCAACGTTAACACAGGACACGAAGTCCGAGTGCTCAGTCACAACACCTTAGACCTTGCAATCAGTCTTAGGTTTGTGGTGATAGAAAACAATATTCACCATTAACAACGTTCATTACAAGGTGAATAGGACACAAAGTCCACAACAACGTAACACGGATCAAAGATCTTCGTGCTTATATTTCATAACTCTAGTATCGCGACGTCTCTGATGCTAGGTTCGTGTTTTCAACGTTAACATTGTTTTCGTTCTGTGAAAAACAAATTCAAAACAAAGTTTCTGCAACTTATCCAAGTTGTCGGAAATAACACCTTTTAGTAAAACTCATTTACAGAAAATCCTTTGTAAAATCATCAATTACTTAAAATCTTTTTCTGAAAATTTTATGTTTCCAAAAGGGAGTAACTTGAGGCTCAGTCTTGGTTTAAAACACGTACTGACATTTTAGAATTTCTTGCCGTCGGTATTTTTCCAAATTGCCGTCAAATTAGCATTTTAAAAGTCATTTAAGCCAAATATTAGCTTTTTCCACTTAAACAATTTTCTAAAATCATAATTAAGTTATTTTCGAAAATTAATTTCATAAAATAACTTTTTATAATATTCCAGAATTTCTTACGTAAAAATCAGCAGTACAAAAATATTTTTACGGTTACGTCCTCACTGTGACTCATAATTCACTCTTACAGCGATAAATCATTAAAATAATGATATTTTCCAAAACTTCTTATTTTTCCCAAATAAATATTTTCCATTAATATTATATTCCAATATTTTTCCGTTAAAACATTGAATATAATTTACGAAGCTTTTTAAAGCTTTTATCTGATTAGTTAATTGGACACTGACCACTGTCAGGCTTCTCAAACAACAATCCAACACAAATATCACAGTAATATTTCCAGGCAGATCATGCATCACAGCATTAAAATAAATAATCGCAGGTAAACAATTATAAGCAGATAAACAACACAGATAAAAATAACACAACTTGAACACTTAAACAACCACCAATAAATAATTACAGACCACACTAATCACAAATAGTTATTGGGAAAAATCCTTCAGGTAAGCTCCCCTTACCTCTTGAAGAGTTAAGCTTCCGATTCGAACTTTGACACGTTTCCGAAAATCGGCGACACACGTACAAGCACAAATCCTCAGCCTTCAACAAATCATAAGTCACACAATCAACACAAGCAACATAAAACCACCTAATGCTCTTATGCTAGGTCACGGCCTCCATAGGTTTTTGTGGCTAACAATTCCTAAAATCGATTAAGTCTTTAGATAAATTATCTAAGTACTTGAGACAATAGGATTAGTGATAAACCAACTAAGTTTTGAATCAAAACTTCTAAGTCCATCTATCCTCTAGGTTCGGCCTTGAAGGATAAATGAAGCTAAAGAATTTTGTTTGACAAACTAACTTGGATTCGACAAGAGTACATAATAATAAGACAATATACAAGATCGTTTATGAAAGAAATGAACAAAAACATTTCCTCCAACCTTTGGTATAGGTTCGGCCAAAATGAGTTTATAGAGCTAGGGATTTTTGTTTAATTAAACAACTTGAATTTAACATGAACACATGCTCCAAGGATAGAATACAAGTTCAATTTCTAGAAAGAGAACAAAAATCCCCCCACCTACTTTCACATAGGTTCGGCCTTGGTTGGAAAATGAAGAAGCAAGATTTTGTTTACAACAAACTCATAGGTTATGATAGTAGAGATGATATTAGGAACATAGAAATTGGTTTCACATTTTTAGGATTCTATGATTTTCTAGACTATTTCAAAGTTTCTAGATCTAGAAATGGAAAAATATGATTCATGGCATAAACATGAGAAATACATGAAGATGAAAGCTTAGATGATCAAGGAGATGAGCTTTTACCCCTTAAAGATTGAAGAAATGAAGAAAATGATCAACCTTCACTTAGTTGAAAACTGGACAGCTTGAGGGTGTGATGGTTTTGTGAGTGTATCTCACAATATACTTATCAAAAAATCACGAACTTTGGCTTGTTAGAAATATAAGAAGAAAAGGAACAACTTTGCTGTTGAAGGTTTCATTTGGTTCGGATCATAAAAAGGGTGAAAAGGACCTTCTTTCTGTTGTTTCGTGGTTTGCTGAGAATTCTGGGCAGTTTCGGTATTTTGAGCATATCTCCCAATCCACTTATCCGTTTTTGATGATCTTTAGCTTGTTGGAAAGAAGCGAGAAAGAGGAACAACTTTTATGTTGAGAGTTTTACGAGTTTCAGAAAGGAAGAGGGTCATATTTTCGGTGGAGATTCAGTGTTCTTATGAGTTTTGTAACTTAGAGAAAATGGAGAAAGCTTGGTGAGGAAGATGAAGAAGATAGTAGAATCAAGTGGAATAATGTAGAAGCTTGCCTCTTGGCAATTAAGGGCAACCAAGCCACCATGGGCCTTGGGCCATGCGCAATTTGCTTGGTTGAAGTCCAAGTCCATTATCTATTTTTCCAACATAAAATGTTCAAGTCTTTAATTAAAGATAAAGGAAATTGAATTATAAGAAATTGGTTTAGGGAAATTGAAATGTCAAATATAATATTTGGACCTTAGGGAAGCAGCCCCACATGAATTTTGAATGGCCAAAATTGATCCAATTCACTTGGAAGATTCTAGAAACTAGTTTAGGGACCAAAGTGCAAAATAGAAAAAGTCTAAGGACCTAAATGCAAATTCTCTTAACTTAGTCACCATTACCATGTGCATCATAAATGCATTCACATGTGTGCATCATAAATGCATTCACATGGGTGACTCACTCATTGGTATTATCCGTTAGCGGCTCCCGGAAATCCCGTAATCTGGTCCGTTGCTTCCCCGATTCAATACGACACCCGGATAAAATATAATATTTTCACTTTTTAGTGAAATATTTCAAGATAACCAAAAACATAGGAAATTAAATAAAAACCTTATGTTTTTCGTTCACTAGTTAAAATTGGGTCTTCTGAGCAGTATAAATATACTGTCAGTGAAATTCACAGACCGGGTTTCTCCTGACTTTTCCACCTAAATTTTAATCGTAGCTTTCTACAATTAAGTAGAGTATGAATAAGGTTCCGGTTTAATTAAAAGAATTTTCTATGTCTCAGATAAATATATAAACGTATTTATATAAATTTTCGATATTAGAAAGTCCGAAAAATCGGGGTGTTACAATCATCGTATAAGATTCTCGGTCTTTGGATTTATTTATTTATTTCTTATTTCTCAAGATTTAAATTTAGAAACGCGTTTTTTTCTACTAGATGAGTTTGAATGTATACCCTTTAATTAAATTGCTCATAAGAGATTGATTCAAGTGAAAGGAGCTTAGATCACTTAAACATGTAGTCCTAGATTCCATCCTTACATTTATGTATATGAAAAAGCATTATCGCGGGTTATCCCCTTAGGTGCCTGGTCATACCTGTTTGGATAAGATTTAAAACAGTTTTTTTAGCAGAAGCTGATATGTTTAGATAAACTGATTAAATTTGCTGCAAATGATTGATTTTGCTAGGAGTGTTTACATAGTTGGGATGTCTAGTAAAATAGTGATGCTTTTGCATGCCATTTTTTGTTTAAAAAATAAATAAACTGATTAAATTATAAAACAACTAATTTTACGAGGAAAAAATTAGTTTTTTGAGAAGTTAGAAGTTTTGAGGTTTTTTAAAAAGTTGTTAGATTATTTTGAAATTAACAATATTCTTCCCACTCACCCCTATAAATCTAAGTATCGAAAAATATCATTAAATTATACAAATGATTTCATAGTTTTTCTGTAATTTATTATATAAAAGTTTGTATCAATTTTTTATTATTATATAAAAGTAATTGTTTTACATGATTCAAAGGAAATAGATAATCTTAAAATGATTTTTTAATAAACACATCCAAATATAAAATTGGGTCTACTGTATTATAATCGATATGTTAGAAAATTGTGTTTTTTAAGTATTGGTCTTCCATTGATTTAATAAAATATTAATTGAATGATATCTTGACATGTCCTGGAATATTCATTATGTGATCAATGAATATTGAAAATCACATCGTAAGTATATTTGAGTAGTGTAGCCTATAATTGAATCGAACCATTACAACTCCTCATGGAGGGTATGGTTTGAAGTATCATGACTCTTTACGAAAGGATGAGTTTATGAACCAGTATAACCCTCATAAAAGAGTAGGTCCCCTCTTTACTTTCTCTATAAATACATGTCTTAGGACATATATATGGAAGATAACCTATATCATTACAATTCATTCCATCAAACTTGGGAAAGGAGAGTAAGATCCTATCCTACAATAAAAGACATTCAAGGTCATCCAAGAAGCATTCAAGATCATCAAATCAATTTGGAGATGCTTTAAGAGGTATGCATCATTATCTTATCCTCTTATATTTGGTGTTCTTGATTCATGCAATTATGATCCAAATATTAATTATTTATGACAAGAGATTAAGATTCATGATGTTTAGTATAGACACCTAGTGATTGAACTTAAAAAGTTGTGTTATTTCAACATCAGAATTTAGACATTATATGTGACATCGTATTTATTTCTATCTTTCACTTACTTTCTATCATCTTTGCTTATGAAAACTTTATTTTAAATATTTGTCGATAGCTTTCCTTTTATCTATTTCTTTTTGAGTGGCTAGTATTTTATTGATTTTTAATACAAGCCTCGTGTTTGTTGATTCGGGGGTAGTTGCAATTGAGCCATTTACCATGTTTGCCAACCTAAAAAAACAGGTAGATATAAAGTCATAATGACGACATGGAGCTTCATGTAGCGTGGGTTGAATATTTTTATTGAAAAAAATTCAAAAGGAACCGTATTTTATTTACAAAGACAAATTAAAAAATTTATATTTTCTATAATTATAATGTATAGAAAATTGACCTTTTTTTTTTCTTTACAAAAATTGACTTTTCATTTTGTAGGATATTTATAATTTTTATATTATTATTTTTATACATAAAATGGTGTCAAGTGAGCAACCTCCGCACCGAGTCTGCCAATTAAGGGCAAACTGCTACCTTGAGTTACCATTCCGTTCCCAAGGATCGAACACACGACCACTAAGTTAAGGGACGAGGCGTCGAACCACCACACCAGCAACGTTGGGTTTTTATATTCTTTTTTTGATGCTCTATAATTTTTATATTATATAATTACATGCTTCTGTCAAGAATATGACATTTACCTGACATTTTTTTTTCACATTTATATATTATTATTATTTATTTTAATTTTATATAGACTATGTGATAATAATATGAGTAATACATAAAACATGAAAGTACGAAATGTCGTACATGCAGAGCTTGTAGTACTGCCAGAGTGTGGAATTGTACTAACACACACACTCTTTGTATGTCACTCTAGAAGTGGCAGTACGTGCACAAACACGAGAGACAAATTTTGTTTAATAAAATCCTCGGTCACTTCAGCCACAAACCACAAGCATTTCAGACATGGCATCATCAGGTGCCACTTTTGAGTTTTGACCAACACACACACACTCTACTGTTGTTGTGCCTCTCCATTTTCTGTCTCTGATCTGATATTAGTTTCGTGTTTGTTTAGCAGGGCTAGGAACCGTGGCCTCTCTTGGTGGTAGCTTCTTCTTGGCAAACAAAGAGGTTTTCTTTCATCTATATATATCATCAGTTGCTAACCACTGCTGTGTTTTAATCAAACGATGCATTCTGTGTTTTTATGTACACTTTGGGACAGTCATAGTAGATTCACTAGTGTGGGAGGCACTATAAAGGGGATTTTTTTTGTATCAATTAATTTATTCATGTCAAAGTCAAATATGTTACCAGCTATAAAAAGAACAGTTGAAGTCTAGTTATCAGAAGCAATTCCCTTCTAGATCTAAGGATGCACAAGTGGAAATAGTGTGGAAATTAATCTATAACTGTTAAGATATTGAAAAATTATCAAATATGGATGGTGGGGAATTTTGATCTCTCTCTCTCCCTCTCCCTCTCCCTCTCCCTCTCTCTCTCTCTCTCTCTCTCTATATATATATATATATATATATATATGTGTGTGTGTGTGTGTGTGTTCCTACCACGAGGTTGAACCCGGCCCACTTTACTATTGGGTTAGACAAGTGACCCGTACAACCCGAGACAATGACCCAACATTGACCAAGGTCTGGTTCGAGCACAGGCCAGGCATGAGGGTTAAGGCCCGACTTAATGCATACCAGGGACAGAGTAACCCACTTACTCGGTCAGAATGAGAAGGAATGCACTTGCCCGAGAATGAGAACTCCTTGACCGAGTACTCTACTTACTCGGCTCCAAGTCCTGGTTGACTCTACCCACTCCCCAAACGAGAACACTACCTACTGAGTCTTCTCGAGTACTTACCTAGTACTCGGCCAAGCTTCTCGAGTACTTACCCAGTACTAGGCCAAGAGTACTTACCCAGTCAGTACTCGGCCAAGCTTCTCGAGTGCTTACCCAGTACTCGGTCAAAAGTACTTATCCAGTACTTGGCCAAGTACCCAGTCCACAGTCGGGACCCAGGAAACTTCTCGAGAACACACTCGGCTTACTCGAACCGAGACCTTAACAACTCTACATGAGTACCTAAGCAATCTACTCGGGTATACAGCGAGATGAAGTACTCGGTACTCGGTCAGACCACTCGTATAGAAGATCGGGTATCTCAAGCTACCATCGCACCTTACCTGCTAGATGTACTGAAATACCCTCAGGATAGTACACCTCATTTAGGGCTAGCTGGCAATAAGGACGAACAGCTGCTAGAAGGACACGGGTTGTGATGACATTGGAGATCGTCTGCAATATCTGCTAACGGACTGAGAAAGGACCACGTGACGTACGGACAAGACCCCTACACGTGTATATAAATGGCAAGTCACCCACTACGAAAGGAGGCACCTTCCAGGCAAAAACCCTAGAAAAACCCTAATCTCTGTGAACTACCCATAACCCTAGTTTCGCCGCCGAAACACCACCTTCTCTACGAGACTCACCATCATCAACAACCTTAGAACTACGTAGGCCTTGATTCCCTACCGGGATACGTAGGAGCGGAGATCTCACTCCATCAGGCTCAATCCACAAACCCCCCACCGCTCTGCCGAGCCGGAGCTCATTGTTTCTACCCGAACAAAATCGGCCGGAACAATATATATTCCACAAAGACAAACAAAAATTAACCTTGCAATCAGCAATAAATCGCAAACTGTGCCCAAATTTTACACCAATATATTTTTCCTTGAATTAACTTTACACTTTCTGCAAAAATAATGTTACATTCACACAGACACATGCAGAACTAGGTAGATCAAAAGGTTTGCGGTGTAAATGGTTCAAATATTTAATATTATTATGATTATGATGATTACATAGTAGCTTTACCTAAAAGTGTACACAATTTTTTAGCTGGAGTGCGACCAGAGATGGCAAAATTACCCACACCTGCGGAAATCCGCATGAACTACCCACAATAGGTAGTAAATGGATACTACTAAATGGGGATAGGGATCATAATACCCTCCACACGGATACCCGCATATTCATAAGAAATATTTTTTATTAAATATATAATATATATTATAACAATTTCTATCATTTTGAGATGAAATAAACTTTCTTTTCTTTTCTTTTAAAATACCCTATAATAGTTATTTTTCCCTCTTTCTCTCTTTTAAAATGAGAGAATGTGTGAAAGAAAAATAGAGTGAATTATATTTTGGTCCCTGAAATTATAGGGCGGTGACAAACTGGTCACTCATATTAAGAAATAGACAAAAACATCTCCTAAATTAAAAAAAAAAAAGGTCCATCATATACTAATCCAATTTGACAACGTTTTTCAATTTGAGAGACCACAACGTAATGCACGTTTTTCAATTTAGGGGATATTTTTGTCTATTTCTTAATGTGAGGACCAACTTGTAACTTCTACAATTTCAGGGACCAAAAAGTGATTCACTCAAAAACATAAGAGGGTCTAAATTGGTTCCGCTCCTACAATTGGTTTTGCACAACTACTTTTTAATTCTTTCACCTATCCCAATTTGAAGAGATGCGTGTGTGTGTGTGTGTTGTTTTTTTTTTTTTTTTTTTATTTAACGAATGAAGAGATGTGTTTCTTAATGATGTGCAAGAAGCATTATTATTTCTTAAATCTAAAACTAACATTCATGACTTAATGTATTTGCCATAAAGTATATTGGACATTTTACTTTGTTTTACAGGATGAGAAACATCTACAGTTTAATTGATATGTTTGCCAATGAAAATTCCTCCCTTCCCCAATTTTGATGTTTTATTTTTTATTTTATTTTTATTTTTTTTGTAAAGGCACATCTTGTTTTCCTTGTCATTTTATTTTTTAAAGAAAGTATGTTATACACTGCAGGGTACTAAAGTCACTGCAAAGTTTGAGCTGAAGCCGCCACCATATCCACTGGTAAGATCTAAATTCTAAAGTTTGCACGCTCACTAATAAATAATATTGACACATTCAAGAATGAAAAATTAGCTCAGCTTCATTCTTTTCAAACTTATATTCTATCGAAACTTTTTGTCATATTTTAGTATACAAACTGAAAAATGAAACAATTAACACACACATCTCAGTTTTTGTGCCAGTATGCAGGCTTATAACTTCACTAAACATGTGACATTGTTGACACATAAATAAGGAGTTATAGAGTTTCATGCAACTTTACATTATAAAGGTTCTCTGTACTGATTTCATCACAAACTTTTCCGAACCTGCAAATTGATTTAATTGATTCCAAGTTCTTTTTACTCAACTATAGCTACCTGTGTTATGGACAGTCTGAGGCTCTGAGCATTATTATTTTCCGTTACATTTTTTTTTTAATGATATTCTTTATCTTATTCCTCATCAATTCTTTCCATGGTTTACCCTGATTATCCATCATTCTTTAGTTTATAACAACTAGCCATCTAAATTTTTTCTATGTATATCATTTACACTGAAAATATTGGGCTGATATGATACATATTTCACTTATATTGTCATAATGAAAATTTTCAGAATGCTCTGGAACCTATTATGAGCCAGCGGACGCTTGAGTATCACTGGGGGAAGCACCACAGAAGTTATGTGGACAATCTGAAAAAACAAGTTGTTGGGACAGAACTTGATGGGAAGACACTTGAGGAAATTATAGTTACATCATACAATAATGGTGACATTCTTCCAGCTTTCAACAATGCAGCACAGGCATGCATGTTTATAACCAGAAAAGTCTTATTCAAGTTAATGTCAAAAGTATGATATAGTAATCTTGTTATACTTACTGCAGGTATGGAACCATGACTTCTTCTGGGAGTGCATGAAACCAGGTGGTGGTGGAAAGCCATCTGGGGATCTTCTACAACTGATTGAAAGAGATTTTGGTTCATTTGAAAAATTCAGTGATGAGTTTAAGACTGCTGCTGCAACACAATTTGGTTCAGGTTGGGCTTGGCTTGCATGTGAGTAGTGATAACCTTTTTCCACCTTATTTTCCTCCATTTTGTTGCTTCATTTATGATGTTTACGATAAACTTAATTGATGGGGTGTTTGGATGCCTGTTGATTTCCGTCAAACGTGCGTTCTGCATGAAGCAACTGTGAGTAGCTTTCATGTTTGAAACGCGTTTCCAACCTAAAGGCACGCGGTTCAAAACACGCTATTATAGTATCAAGTAGTCTTACTCTTTAACCCTTGTCCTTTTTCCTTTATTGATGAAATATAGATAAAGCAAGCAAACTTGATGTGGGGAATGCGGTGAGTCCTATTCCATTGGAAGAGGACAACAAGCTAGTCGTGCTCAAGAGTCCTAATGCTGTGAACCCCCTTGTTTGGGGGTGTTATTTCGTAAGTAATAAGGCCTAGTAATATTATTAATATTAATCTTTCAATTCTTATCTTAAAACATGAATGACAAGGAAGAGCAGAAGAAGCATTGTGGAATACATCAATTTGTTTGGTCTGTTGATATTCTTTTCTCTGATGAATTCTGATGTGATTTCATATTAATTTCTTGCAGCCAATCCTTACCATTGATGTTTGGGAGGTACTAATCAAATTTTCTTTCTGTTGGTGATTTTATGAAACAATTTGTGCACACAAGCTTTAAAACACTTATTAATATATGTATTTTTTTTTTCCTTTTTTGTACAGCATGCTTACTACCTTGATTTCCAGGTGATATGTTGTTTCAAGCATTATATAATTGTTAGTGTCTTTGAGATTTCTATACAATAGATGAATATAATTATGACTGTTTTGTTATCTTCACAGAACCGACGTCCTGATTATATATCAGTCTTCATGGAAAAGCTTGTTTCCTGGGATGCAGCTAGCTCAAGACTTGAACAAGCTAAGGCTTTAATTGCCAAGGCATAGATTTCTCCTGAACTGGATATAATGAGTGAATTATCCAGATAGTGTTGCTGAATGGGATGCGAAATAAGTGAACTATTTTTATCTAGGAAGTTTAAGATGGAATGTCTGGTTAAATCATTTCAGGGTGCAGACTATATTTTGTGATATAGAAATCATAATTGTAGCCCTCTCGTGTGAGCAATAATCATGTGTATGCATGAACCCTTACCATCAGTACATTTAAAATTTCTTACTTTTGCTGTGTGTATGAAAAAGGTTTTGTTGGAAGAGACAAAATTCACTTCAGTGATCTCCACATCTCGAAAGGGATTAGAGTCTGACTAGCGTCTCCAACACAAAAGTTTGAATTTAATCAATTTATCATAGGTTTCTCTCTTTATTCTCGTGTCTATAAATCTATGCAAAGTCATCAATACAATTGAGTAATTCTCACAATCTCTGTAGCTTCTTCTATACATTATACAGCGGCGGTAGTTAATAACCGCTGCTAAAAGCCTAAAAGCCTGATTTTTGGTAATCTTAAGTTTCAGGTGCAAAATAATCTGAGAAATTAAGCATGGTCTACAATTGATACAACAACAAAAAATAAGACTTTTTCCCACTATCAGTTACATGAAAGGAACGACGCAAATGTGCTATGTCAAAAACAAAAATCCAGTTTCCTCTACAATTGGTAGAATACTAAATTCAATCAGGAAAAGCCCTGAATAAAGGGTGTTAATAAGGATACTAGTTTCAATATATAATTATAGAAAAACAGAAATCTGTTGATTCATTCAGTATTTGGGAGGTGCTGGCTAGGAAGTGCCAGATCTTGAATGAACAAATGAGCTTCACACTAAACTTTGGTCTAAATGAGAAATATTATAGTAAACCAAACAAAGGCTATGTAAGCTTTCAAAGTAAAAAAAAACATTAAATTGGTCATGAATCAGAAACTAAAAGTGCATCCCAAATGATGTCCATGTCTAAGGATGGCATTCTGCTTAACTGAACAGCTTCCACATCTGATATCTCATGATGTGCATTTTTGCTTCTCTCACTTGTCTCAGCACCAACCCTGCTCTCTATATCAAACTGCCACTCCTTTAAGGTGGTGGTTGTTGAATCCTTACCTTTTTTACTTTTCAACTTGCCATTGTCATTATTATGATTACTTGGTGACCCTGCTGGTGGATCATTGGGCTTCCTATGAGAAGAAACACCTTGTGATATTGCTTGTAGTTTTGCCTCCACAAGTGCAGCAGTAGTTCCATTCAAAGATTTGGCTTGAATCACATGCTTCATATCTGGGAAGTTCAACTGAGCATACTCTCCTCTTAGTATGTATGCTGCTGTGTCATATGCAATGGCAGCATCTTCAGCTGTGTCAAAAGTCCCTAACCAAACCCTTTTCCTATTTCTTGGTAATCTAATCTCTGCAACCCATTTCCCCCATTGTCTCTGCCTCACCCCTTTGAACAGCTTGCCTCTTCCAGCACACTTCAAAGGCTGAGTCCTAGTGGTGCTCAACCAATTGTCATTGAAAGATTTGGACTTCAGATTTGTTGGATTCTTATTCATTTTGAGTGAATAGTTATCACTACCTGATTGATGCTGTGTTTGGCCAAAATGGGATACAGGATATGTGGGGTCTGAAGTTGATGACATGAGTTCACCACTTTTGATATGCAAGGATGGTGAGTGCAGCTTGGAGGGTTCCTGCAAAAACAAAGTCAAGTTTGGAAATTTTGGTGTAGTACAAGAAGAAGAAGAAGAAGCAAAAGAAGCCACTGGCTCATCAGAAACTGGTGCTATGGTTAATGCTGGAAGAGTTTCCAAAAGATTAAGAGGCATGGAGCTATGTCTTGTATCTGAGGGTGAGACAACAGGAGTGCAGATAGAATTGAATCCAGAAACTGATTGATGACTTTTCTCTTGCCCATTATTGATGTCTTCATGACCAGAGAGCTTTGTAGGGATATGACTAATGAAAGTGGCAAAAGGAACCTCTTCTTTCATTGAAGTGGAATATGTAGATGAAAGAAGCTTTTCAGGTGAAGAAGCTATTGATGAGTTTACCCCACTTGTTAATACATGAACCTGATGAGAAGCAGTGAGAGAGTGTGGACTTTTTATAATTGTATCATCCAAAAACTTGGATCCTGTGTTGTCATTTCTTGGAAACAAGTTGGCAATTCCTTTTGGGGGAAGATTTCCATCTTGGAAAATTTATATTATAGATCTTTAAGACTATAAATCCTAAATAAAACACAGACAGATAGAAATGATTCAAATGCAAGCACTATAATAAGGATTCCATTTTCTCCCAAAAATTCATGCTTGCATGCTATATCCTACTTTTGCTTCACAGCCAACAGGAATCAGACAGCTCAGGCTATTTTGGATTAGCTGTCTTACAGGGTGCAATGCATATGTATAGAGAATTGACGTTCGTTTCATGGCAGCAACTTCCTTAATCTAAGTCCTTTATGTTTATGCTATGTTATTATGTATGGTATTATTCTTTTTCCTTATTAATAGTCATGTGACTTTTTTGAACCCCCACATGCTATATTCTTCTTTTCACTGTGCTAATGTAATTTAACGTGGACAGCCAACTAACCAGACAAGTGACACATTTTGTTTTTTTGTCACTGATACATTTTATAGACACTAAACTTAGGAAAGAACTGTAAATTGATGATGATGATGATAACCACTTATCTACTAATTGAAATGCTTTTCTAATCAAGAGATGAGGTGGCAACCCTCTTTATTTTTTTCCATGTTAAAAGGCATTAATTTTAGAAGCCTTAGCGGTGCAGGTAACAAAGGTTTATAATCTATATTATCATGTACATGACTATTATATCAAGGATTTAATTTTAATATCCTTTGTGTTAGTTTGATGAAGTCATTGCTACCTTTTCTAGGTCTAATATTAAACAAATGTCCAAAGAGCATGAGCACAGCAAATGTATGTACTTTTTGTTTTTTCTTTTGGTACCACACTTTGATGTCTTTTGAGGATGGCTTAAAGACAAAGAAAAAGTGTTGGAAGTCCCACATCACCTGCCTCAAATCCTGGGGTGCGGTTTAAATACCTGTTGGGAAACTCCACTTAATACCAATTGGTTTTAGGTTGGAATCTAGCATGATATCAGAGCCAGAGCCCATCTTCCTGTGTATCGCCTGTTATGGCAATCTTTCTGTGTACCGCCTGTTCTGGCAAGCATCTGTGGAGGAGGGGTGTTGAAAAATACCTGTTGGACAACTCCACTTAATACCAATTGGTTTTAGGTTGGAATCTAACAAAAAGTCTCATATGGTATATACATAAGTGAAAGTGTACTTGAAGCCCATGGCACTGTCCTCCTCCATATTTGAGGCTATAATGATTAGAAGTGCACCTCAGTGGGATTCATTGCTCTAATTTTAAGCCATCCCATTTGGTTCATGCCACATGGCATGACCACTATAAGTGCATGTATGTGAGACAGATTCTAGGCATCTTTTACTTTTTATGTAAATTTTTTACAGAACTTTATCTATTCACAATCAGGTTCATCCAATAGCTGCATGTGTTTTCTCAATTACTTTATAAACGAAGCACATGGTTCTGACCAAGAAAGAATGTGATGTATGCCACGAACTTAATTGTTAAGTAAAATAAGCACGACATGAGGTCATGTATAAGAGATGCTGCTTTAATTAGCTGTCAACTTTTCCCACATCAAGAACAGATTATTAATTAAGAATGATTCACTTCCAAATCAACTCTGCTTAAACTGAGGATCATGGTATTACAGGTCGCCTAGTTGATTGAAATGATGTAGCTGCCACACGGGACATGAACACAACAAACACAAACATAAATTCTAAATATTATCATATACCTAAAATAGCATAGTATAAGATTAAGATAATAATTTTTTTAAAAGATAATTTAAATAGAGGCATCAATGTTTCAAAGTTCAACATTAATTATTGCAGAGGCAACAGAATACTCTTACATATTTAATTATTGAATATTTTATTTATATTGATACAAAATTTAAAAATAATAAATAATAAAGTTATAGAACCATTGAAGAAACTAGGAATCAATGCAGGTCTTGATATCTGGAGAAAGTGGTGAAGGCTGTTCTTAGCAAGTTTGTGAACTTATTTTGGAGTGGTTGATATTTTAGAATAAGGAGGGAATTCTTTCGGATTTTGGACAATTGTTGTGATTGGATGAGCAACTCTGTGTGCCATAAGGATGAGAACAGGTTTCAGTTGAATAATGAGATGAATGTACAAGAGATTCATAAATAGGCAACACTTCTGTGAGATTTAAATCAAGTTTTAGTACAAATGAATAAATAAAAGAAGGAAGAAGAACTACCTAGAAGAAGTAGTATTACAACTTATCATCTACATGCATCATTATCATGAAGAATGGTAAAAAATTGTAGGCCACATGAAGGATGTAGAAACATGAAAGAAGTAGAAACATGAAGGATGTAGAAGCTTAAAGAATTTTGAATTGTCAAAGAAAGGTAGTAGTAGAGTTTGAATTGTATAAGTAAGTAATGTTTGAAGTGGATTTGAAGTCTTTTACTTGGGGATTAAGAAAAGTATATATTATTTTATTGTATGAAATTTGTCTATAAAAGGTCTTATGTACCTTGCCATTTGATGATGAATGAAAATCAAGAATTATAGAGAATACAAGATTGATTCTCTAGTCTCCCTATGTGTGTTGTGTGAAAGTCCTTGGTGAGTTTTAGAGTGTGAGAGAAAAATTGATCCTGGGTGAGGTATATGTGTTTTATGATAACAATTGGTATCAGAGCTGGTTAAGTCCAGCGCCAATTTCTGAGTGTTGTGAGGAACAAGAGTGTTCTCACTGTGTCCAATTTCTTTTAGTTCATATACTTTGAGAGAGAAAGAGAGATGGCAAGCAATTACAATATTGTGTGGTCCGGTCCCAAACTAGATGGGAAACTTGATTTCAGTTATTGGGAGATTTTGATGTCAACACACCTAAAGGCTCACAATATTTGGAGCTTTGTTGAACCGGGATTACAAGAAGGAGCTGATGCAACCGCTCAAAGGAGGGACCAATTGGCGCTGTCACAAATTCACCAAGGAGTTGATTATTCAGTTTTTGGTAAAATAGCAAATGCCAAAACTGCTAAAGAAGCATGGAACATCTTGAAGCTGTCATACAAAGGAGTAGAAAAAGCCCAGAAATCCAAGCTACAATCTCTACGCAAAGAATACGAGAGGTATGAAATGTCTAGTTCAGAAGCTGTAGAACAATATTTTTCACGTGTTACAGATCTTGTCAACAAGATCAGGGTGTATGGAGAAGACATCACAGATAGCAAGGTGGTTGAAAAGATTCTTCGTACGATGCCGATGAAGTTTGATCATGTGGTGACTACAATACTAGAGTCCCACGACACAGACACCATGACGATTGCAAAGTTGCAGGGAAGCATTGAAAGCCACGTTAGCAGAATCTTGGAGAAGACAGAAAAAGTGAACAAAGAAGCCTTGAAGAGTCAAGTGAATTTCAACAATATTGCAGAATCCAGCCAAAGCGCTAATGGTAGAGGTCGTGATTTCAACAGTAGAGGAAAAGGAAACTATAGAGGCAGAGGCAGAGGTAACTTCAGAGGAAGAGGTCGTGGAAATTTCAACCAAGGGAGAGATAACAATTTCAGACCACCACATCAAGGAAGAGGTGAAAATAATTTCGGGCCTACCAACCGAGGAAGAGGACGAGGTAACTACTATCAAGAAAGAAGTAATTTTAATTGCTATCATTGTGGTAAGTTTGGTCATAACTGCAGACTGTAGATCCAGAACTCAGAACAACTATCAGGCAAACGTTCCAGAAAATCAATATCAAAATATTAGTGAGAATTCAAATAGCCCACAAAGTTTATTTTTGGCAAGCAATATATCTGCTGAAGATGAAAATATCTGGTGTTTGGATACTGGTTGTAGTAATCATATGTGTGGAAAAAAGGAGTTGTTTTCTTCACTAGATGAAAATGTCCGGTTAGTAGTAAAATTTGGGAACAATACAAATATTCCAATTTTGGGGAAAGGCCGAATTGTTATTAGATTGAAGGATGGTTCTCAAAACTTTATCTCTGATGTTTTCTATGCTCCTGGTCTTCATCACAATCTATTGAGTATGGGACAACTATCAGAGAAAGGTTACAACATGCAGATTCATCATGGCTACTGCATGTTGGTCGACAAAAATGGGAGATTCATTGTCAAGGTAAAGATGACTCCGAATTGCCTATTCCCTTTGAAAATTCAACATGAGAAATTTTCTTGTTTGAGTTCTGTGATTCCAAATGATGATTGGTTGTGGCATATTCATTTTAGGCATTTTCATTTTTCTGGTTTGAATTATCTATCACGAAATGAATATGTTTCTGGTTTGCCTGTTGTGAATATTCCTGATGGAGTCTGTGAGGCTTGTCAAATGGGAAAGAAGCACAGAGAATCATTTCCAATCGGAAGATCTTGGAGGGCAAGAAAGTTGTTGGAGATTGTTCACTCAGATTTATGTGTGGTTGAGGTCCCAACACATGGGGGTTGCAGGTGTTTTATTACTTTTATTGATGATTTTAGCAGAAAGACTTGGGTGTCTTTCTTGAAGCAGAAATCAGAAGCTTGTGATGCCTTTAAGACATTTCAGGCATTTGTAGAAAAGCAAAGTGACTGCAGAATCAAAGCACTCAGAACAGATAGAGGCGAAGAGTATCTTGTCTGTGCAGATTTCTTTGAGCAGCATGGAATTCAACATCAACTTACAACTAGATACACGCCTCAACAAAATGGAGTTGCTGAAAGGAAGAACAGAACTATCATGGATATGGTGAGATGCATGCTGAGATCTAAACAAATGCCTAAGGAGTTTTGGGCAGAAGCAGTTGCTACAACAGTGTATATTCTAAACAGGTGTCCAACAAAGAGTGTTCGTGACAAAACACCAGAATAAGCTTGGAGTGAAAGGAGACCCTCGATACGGCATCTTAGAGTTTTTGGGTGTGTAGCATACGCCCACGTACCAGATCAGCTCAGGAAGAAACTAGATGACAAAGGTGAAAAGTGTATTTTCATTGGTTATAGCACAAACTCAAAGGCGTACAAACTTTATAATCCGGAGACGAAGAAGGTGATTATCAGCCGAGACGTGACATTTGACGAAAAAGGAGTATGGGATTGATCTTCAAAAGCCCAAAAGAAGCCGGTGGTGATTTCTGACAATTATGAAGAAGAAGATGGTCAAGCATATTCAACACCTCAGCCAGAATCTTCTAGCAGACCTCAAAGGCATCGCAGATTACCAGCCAGATTGGAGGATTATGTTGTGGGTAATGATAATGACCCATCTGATGAAGAAATTATCAACTTTGCTTTGTTTGCGGATTGTGAGCTAGTAACCTTTGAAGAAGCCTCAAACAATGAGAGCTGGAGAAAAGCAATGGATGATGAAATTCATGCCATTGAGAAGAATAAAACGTGGGAGCTAACAGATTTGCCTGCAGATAAAAGGCCTATAGGAGTGAAGTGGGTGTACAAAACAAAGTACAAGCTCAATGGAGAAATTGATCGATTTAAAGCAAGGTTGGTGGCAAAAGGATATAAACAAAAGCCAGGTATTGATTATTTTGAAGTATTTGCTCTTGTTGCAAGGTTAGATACAATTCGCATGATTATTTCTCTCTCGGCACAAAATAATTGGAAAATATATCAAATGGATGTTAAATCTGCTTTTCTGAATGGAACTCTGGAAGAAGAAGTATATGATGAACAGCCTGTAGGATATGTAGTCAGAGGGAAAGAAGACAAAGTTTATAGATTGAAGAAAGCATTGTATGGGTTGAAGCAGGCACCAAGAGCGTGGTACAAGAAAATTGATTCCTACTTTGTGCAACATGGTTTTGAAAGAAGCCCTTTTGAGCATACTTTATATGTTAAATTTGTTGATCCCAGAAATATTCTCATTGTGTGCCTTTATGTTGATGATCTAATCTTCACTGGCAATAATCCAAAGATGATTGCAGCATTTAGGGAGGCTATGATAAGCTGCTTTGAGATGACAGATTTAGACCTAGTGTCCTATTTTCTTGGCATTGAGGTCGTTCAGTAGAATGATGGAATCTTCATTTCTTAGAAGAAATATGTAGGTGATATTTTGAAGAAATTTAAGATGGAGAATTCAAAGCCAATTTCCACTCCAGTTGAAGAAAAGTTGAAGCTGGCAAGAGTAAATGATGGTAGAAGAGTAGATTCAACTTACTACAAAAGTTTGATCGGAAGTTTGAGATATCTGACAGTGACTAGGCCAGACATTGTATTTGGAGTTGGATTGCTAAGCAGATTTATGGAAGAGCCACGTGTTTGTCATCTGCAAGGAGCCAAGAGAATTCTTCGTTATATCAAAGGTACTCTGACCGATGGAATTTTTTATGCCAGTAATAATGATTTGAAGCTTGTTGGATACACAGATAGTGATTGGGCTGGAGATATAGAGACAAGAAAAAGCACGTCAGGGTACGCATTTCATCTTGGCACGGGCGCAGTGTCATGGTCTTCAAAGAAACAATTTTGCACTCTCTACGGTCGAAGCAGAATATATAGCAGCAACCAATTGTGATACACAAGCAGTATGGTTAAGAAAAATTCTTGAAGTATTACATGAGAAGCAGAGCACTCCAACAGAAATATTTTGTGATAACAAGTCTGCAATTTCTCTGTGTAAGAACCCAGTTTTTCATGGGCGGTCCAAGCATATAGATATTCGATTTCATAAAATAAGAGAATTGGTAGGGAAAAAAGAATTAGTGATCAAGTATTGTCCCATTGAAGATCAAGTTGCAGATATTTTTACGAAGCCTCTGAAGGTTGAATTATTTTACAAGCTGAAGAAAATGCTTGGAATGATAAGAGCTTGATTTAAGGGAGGCAATGTGAGATTTAAATCAAGCTTTAGTACAAATGAATAAATAAAAGAAGGAAGAAGAACTATCTAGAAGAAGTAGTATTACAACTTATCATCTACATGCATCATTATCATGAAGAATGGTAAAAAATTTTAGGCCACATGAAGGATGTAGAAACATGAAAGAAGTAGAAACATGAAGGATGTAGAAGCATGAAGGATGTAGAAGCTTATAGAATTTTGAATTGTCAAAGAAAGGTAGTGGTAGAGTTTGAATTGTATAAGTAAGCAGTGTTTGAATTGGATTTGAAGTCTTTTACTTAGGAATTAAGAAAAATATATATTATTTTATTGTATGTAATTTGCCTATAAAAGGCCTTACGTACCTTGCCATTTGATGATGAATGAAAATCAAGAATTATAGAGAATACAAGATTGATTCTCTAGTCTCCGTATATGTGTTGTGTGAAGTTCTTGGTGAGTTTTAGAGTGTGAGAGAAAAATTGATCGGGATGAAATATATGTGTTTTGTGATAACAACTTCAAGCTTTTCAAATAATCGATTTCTTAAAATGGTATATATGCAAACTGGAGCTTCTTCCACCAAGTAAGAATCAGTTTAATCCTTCAATCTCTCGTGAATTGAAATATTTCAGCACAAATTTTTAGTAAAACTCTAGTTATGCTTGAAGCAAGCTAATAATTGGTTTAGTTAAGTGGTTTTAGGGAACAATTATTTAATTTTCACCACTTCTTTTAATGCATAACAAAACATTCGTATAACAAACGCATAATCAAGTCACAATTCAGTAAACATTATAATCACCTATGTATATCTTATCTTTTTCTATAACACTTTAAACCTTTTTCACTTGACCACCACGTGTGTTGGTAAATAATATTAATTCATTTAGATGAGAAGGTGAATGAATTCAAAAATAGCGAAACAACTCTTATGGAAAGATAGGATAATTCTTGACTTTCAAAGTTGAACGAAGATTAATTTTTTCAACAAATTTATTTTAAAAAATATTATAATAAATAAATAAAAGTAAATAATTAGTTATGTGAAAATGCAATGTATTAAAAAATGTAATTCTACATAACTGTAATATTGCTCTTAATATTCTCTTTTTTATCTTAAAATTCTCCATTTTATTCAAATGAAATATTTATTATTTTTATTTAACTTTTATAAAAATAATATATTTTATATTTTCACGGTCAAGAAAAATGGTACAAATTTTATTAAATTTTTTAATATAAAAATGATGACAAATTATAAAAAAAAATCATTTCAAGAGGTTTAAATGTTAAAAAAATATCAAATATTATTAACATAAATATATAGTTTCATGTCCTTTTTTGTAGTTTATTATGCAAAAACGATTTTTTTCATTATCTAAACGAAATATGTTGCTCTAAAAAAAAAGTAAACCAAGTTATTTTAAAATTGTTTTTTAATAAACATACCTAAATAAAAACGAATTTTAATTATAATCGATTATATATATCTATATATATTATATATTATATATATATATATAATAATCCATTAATAATATAATTTATTTGTAGTATTTAACCGAAATTGGCAATCAAGAGGAAATGGGTGAAAAGAGAAAACCTTAAACTTGTTTTAAGGTAAAAAGAAAAACAAAACAAAAAACCTTAAAAAGCACAAAACCCTAAACCCTAGAAGCTGCTCCTTCTAGAGCCTTCCCTGCCCATAGCTTCCCTTGAAAAGAAACCCTGCAAAGTTAGCATTCACCAGTGTCTGCAATTTGTTGTGTGTTTCTCGGTTACCCACTAACAATCCAATCATCATGTACCGTTTTGCCACTTCCCTTGCCTCCAAAGCTCGGTGAGTCACCAATGGCAGTGCCCCACTTTTTGAACTACCCTTCATCTCGCTTCCTTTTTTTCCTTCTGTTTTCTGAAATTGTTCTTGTGGGTCAATGTCAAAATGCTTGAAAATGAATTAAAATCATTGCTTTTTCATGTTTTGGCTATTGTTTCTTAGACAGATCCTGCCATGTTGATTGCATGTATATGTATATTTTGCTCTTTTGAATGGTTCCAACTTTAAATTATTGTTCTTTTGGTTTCAGGATTGCTAGGACCAACAGCCAACAGGTGATACACGCTTCTTTACTAGCACCTTTGTTTATTTTTTGTTGAAAATGTTTTTGAGATTAATAATCCCTTTTATTTACCTTTAATCTTTGCTCATCGTATGATTTTTTTTCTATTTGTTGTTGCATTACATAGATTGGAAGTAGGTTGAGTTGGAGCAGGAACTATGCAGCTAAAGATATTAAATTTGGGGTGGAGGCTCGGGCTCTGATGCTTAAGGGTGTTGAAGAGCTTGCTGATGCTGTCAAAGTAACCATGGGTCCTAAGGTAGCTGAGCAGATAATTTGTTTACTTGTTGTGTAACTTGTATTTGCTGTCGGGTAAATGTTTTTGGTATATAGTAGGGTAGGAGTTAGGACAAGGGGGAAAGGGTTGAAAATGAAACTTTATATGTATGTTTACTGATCTCAGTGTTTTATTCAATCAAACTTTTTTCCTATGGGAAGTACTGCTTTTTGGTGTAGGAATGAAGGGCATCAGTTCTAGTCATATCATTAAAATGTTGTTGTTCATTATTGTTGATGTTTAGTTTCTCCTGTTTTAAGGGGCGTAATGTGGTGATTGAGCAAAGTTTTGGTGCCCCTAAAGTGACGAAAGATGGAGTAACGGTTGCAAAGAGCATTGAATTCAAGAATAAAGTCAAGAATATTGGTGCCAGTCTTGTAAAGCAGGTTGCAAATGCTACCAACGATGTGGCTGGTGATGGTATGCTGTTATATTCATAGAAATTAGAAAATAATACTTTATAGTTAAATCTTCACCATTGGCTACTTTGTTATTGAAGAAATGCTAGATTGCATGGTTCTTTGATGGTTGGAAACTGGTTTGACTTTATTCCTATGACACGGTATCGATGTTAGATATCAAATAGTGTTACAGTTTGACATACTGATATTGTGCAATTATTTTGGTGAGGTCGTTACTATGACCAACTGACAATGGAGCAATCCAAATTTTGGCAGGAACCACGTGTGCTACAATTCTTACCAAGGCAATATTTACAGAAGGGTGCAAGTCGGTTGCAGCTGGAATGAATGCAATGGACCTGAGGCGAGGTATAAATATGGCTGTTGATGCTGTGGTAACAAATCTGAAAAGCAGAGCACGTATGATTAGCACTTCTGAAGAAATAGCCCAGGTTTGTGTATGAAATTTTGTTTAGAACCATTGGCATACTGCAGGAGATAGTAGCAAGGATGGTGAGTTTTTATTGAACTTTCTATTTTTAAAATTTGGATGATAGGTTGGGACAATATCTGCTAATGGGGAGAGAGAAATCGGCGAGTTAATTGCAAAAGCTATGGAGAAAGTTGGCAAAGAGGGTGTAATCACAATCTCGGTAAGTTTTTATATGCTCATCTTATTAACATTTTATTTTCTTTTGGGTTTTACTTTTTTGTTGGGAGGCTTTTCTTAATAAGTTTTTTTTATCTTGTTAGTAATGTACAGTAGATCTCATTTACTTTGTTTTTCCTTCCTCAACATTTTCCTTCATGATTCTAATTTCCATCTCAGCCATCTATTATTGAGCATTTATCCTTGGTTTGAATAATCATGCCTTGCTTTTTGGATTTGTTGTGACCCAACATATAAACTATTTCAGGATGGCAAGACTTTGTATAATGAGTTAGAAGTAGTTGAAGGGATGAAGCTTGACAGGGGTTACATTTCTCCATATTTCATAACAAACCAGAAGAACCAGAAATGTGTATGCTCTCTCTGTACCTCTCTACTTCACAGAATTAGAAATTTTTCGGTAGAATATTGTATAGAATACATTGGTCATGAACCCCTTGTTTAATGTTTTGATATATCATGTGTAACCATGCCATGTTTGTACCTACAGGAACTTGAGGATCCTCTCATCCTAATCCATGAAAAGAAAATCTCAAGTATAAATGCTATTGTTAAAGTATTAGAATTGGCTTTGAAGGTCAGCAATGTCATTTGCTTTTTTTTTTCATTGACTTTTAAAATTGTGATATTGGCTGACACTTTCATGTCAACAGAGACAAAGACCTTTATTGATTGTCGCCGAGGATGTGGAAAGTGATGCCCTTGCAACTCTTATTCTAAATAAGCTTCGTGCTGGAATCAAGGTTTGTTTTCTCTATCTGTAGATTTACTTTCTAGGTTGTATTTACCTTAAATTTTGGATATGCTTATTTGATGCGGGTAATGTTGTATTGCCTTAGGTATGTGCTATTAAAGCCCCTGGTTTTGGTGAAAATAGGAAATCCGGTCTCCAAGATCTTGCTGTTCTTACAGGAGGTGAAGTAAGTTTTCTGTTTGCTATGAGGTGTCTGCTACATTGAATTCTATCTTACAAACCTGTGAATGATGCATTTTCTCTATCTATTTAGCTTATCACCGAAGAGCTTGGCTTGAATCTTGAAAAAGTGGATCTGGATATGCTTGGCACTTGCAAAAAGGTAACCTTCTAGCTTAATTTGTTGTAGCATTTGAATTCACGTTAAATTTTTGGTACTCTTTCTTGGTCAATGTTCATGATTGAACAGTTATTCTAGTAGAGGATGCAGATTGCACTTTCCAAGAGTGACTAGTGTTTTAGCTCGAAGAATATTCATTGGATAGTCCCATTCTTATCCTGGTAATATATATGGTTAGTTGATTTAGACCACTAACTAAGTTTCTTAATGTTCTAGATAACAATTTCCAAAGACGACACTGTCATTCTTGACGGAGCTGGTGACAAGAAAGCGATTGAGGAAAGATGCGACCAGGTTTGAGTGAATCTCCTACTAGATTTGGCTCTACCATTGTTGGTGTATTCTGTTTTCATGCAATGATAGGTCAGATGGATTATTGATTTTTGGGACTCTTGTGATGAACTTTGACAAACAGATTAGGTCAGCAATTGAAAATAGCACTTCAGATTATGACAAGGAAAAGTTACAGGAAAGGTTAGCCAAGATTTCTGGGGGTGTTGCGGTGCTTAAGGTACGCTTATTTAAGTCGACCTTGCTTGTTAATGTTTTTTTACCTGGAGAATGTCCTAAAGTCCTTAATGATAAAATTAACACCATAAACTCCCCTTTTACAGATTGGAGGAGCCAGTGAGGCTGAAGTTAGTGAGAAGAAGGACAGAGTGACAGATGCCTTAAATGCAACCAAGGCAGCTGTAGAGGAGGGCATAGTACCAGGTAAATTATTAGCACTGGCAGTTTTTTGCTTGGTTTCACATCCTCCAATCAGATCTGACATATTATGGTTTGCACAGGTGGTGGTGTTGCTCTTCTTTATGCATCAAATGAGTTGGATAAGCTTCAAACTGCTAACTTTGATCAAAAGATTGGCGTCCAGATTATCCAAAATGCTTTAAAGGTTAGTGTCTTATTTGTACTTATGCTGTTTTTTAGTTTAGATCATCAATAGCATTTTGCTTTTGGCAGGGCATCACTTGGTACATTATGTAAGGAAAACCTGTAACAGATTATTTTTCTTTCTCCTCGCTGATTCCTTTCAGGCCTAATTTTGCTATATTTTGAGCTGAGTTTGCCTTAAGATAGTGTGGTTTAACTTACATTTCAGTTTTAGTTGCTCACTCCTTTACTACATGTTTTACAAACAATGCAGACACCTGTGTACACAATTGCATCAAATGCGGGTGTCGAGGGTGCCGTTGTTGTTGGTAAACTATTGGAACGGAATAACCCTGATCTGGGTTATGATGCAGCCAAAGGTCAGTGTTTCTTGTTTTCCTTTTCCCGGTTGTGCTTACTTTTAATGTTGAAGGATGATGCTCTTCCATTATTACTTATTCTGGTGTTAACTATTTCCTGCTTCATAATTAGGTGAATACGTTGATATGGTTAAATCTGGAATTATTGATCCATTGAAGGTGATCAGGACTGCCTTGGTTGATGCAGCCAGGTAGGATGATAAGAAATTTGCTGGTAGATATGAATGTATTTGGTATGTTTATCATATGCCTTTACTTATCACCATTTTTCTGCAGTGTATCTTCTTTGATGACTACAACTGAAGCTGTCGTGTCTGAACTCCCAAAGGATGATGATGATGCCTCTGCTATGGGTGGTGGTGGCATGGGTGGAATGGGTGGCATGGATTATTAGAAGGCTATTCCCCTGTTGAGTCTGGCTTCCTTTTGATTGGACCTGGAACGTAGTGCTGCTTCACCATTATTAGTCTTTTTTTTTTTCTTATTTGTTAGAAGGCATCCATGTAATCATAGTGAGAGATCAAAGATCTGGTTAGGAAAATTGGTGATTGTTGTTGCAATGATCACAATTAGAATATTTGGAATAATTTTTATCTTCAATTTAGCATTGTTCCCCAGTGAAATGAAGGGAAGAGGGGTTAAATTGTGCCTTAAACTTCCTTATTTTTTCTGTGATGTTCAATGTTTTAACTTGATACTTTAACGGGCTAGATATAGATCTTTGATGTTATTATGGATATTTTGCAAATTGCAAGGTCAATAGTAACCTTTCATAAGAACTTCATAAGAAGAAATACAACTCAATTATGTTATAAACACATATTAAGTGTCATATCATGTCAGTCTTGCATTATATTCAGAAATTTGAAATGGAGAACGAATGGGTGCAACCAGAGTTATTAAAACTAGATCGGACTGGTCGGTCCGATCGGTCCGATCGAAAACTGGACCCAGGGCCGGTTTGGTTAGCATGTCAGACCGGTTAGACACATGAACCGGTGTTGATGTCATTAACTAGGCGATGAACCAGGGTAAGTCGATGTGAATCGGTGACTCAACCCGCGGAACGAGACCGGTTGCTGACGTCACCACACGGTCCTGTTGACGCCACCCTGCGGAAATGAAGTCCGGTTAGCATGTTAGACCGGTTAGACACATGAACTGGTGCTGATGTCATTAATTAGGCTATGAACCAGGGTGAACCGATGTGAACCGGCGACTCAATCTGCGGAACGAGATCGGCTGCTGACGTCACCACACGATCCTGCTGACATCACCCTGCGGAAATGAAATTCAGCATGCGAAATTTGTTAAAAACACTACTGGTGGGAGTCGAACACTGGTGGATGCGGTAACATGGAGTTGTTGTGCCACTGGACCAGCTTAATTAGTTAGCATATGTGCGAAAAATAATATATATATACACACACACATAAGTTCGGTACAAAATTTACAAATTTTATATATACGGTTCAACCAGTGACTCACCGGTTGGACCAATGACCCATTGACCCAGTGCCTTGACCGAGTCGATGACCGGTCCAGTTTTAATAACACTCGGTGCAACTGATGTGCTAGTCAAGATGGTGGTCCCATTCTATCATTTAAACAATCAACTAAACTTTACAAACCTAACTAAGCAAGTTCACTGAAGACATACATCTCTTCATTATCATAATCATCTACATCTAGCACACTTGAAAGTGCTGATATCCATGCTTGCAAACCGTGGGAAGCATCCTTTTTCATCAATACTTCCAATTTGCAAACAGCCTGCCTTGATACTCCATATCTCAACAAAAGAATTCCAAGTGATTTAAAACTACAATCATCAGGTTGAATGGCAGCTCTTACCATTTCCTTGAGAGTTTCTATGGCTTCCTTGGGACTCCCAGCAATAGCATACAGATCAAGCACATTACTATAACTTAACGAATCCGCCAACAGTCCCAATTTTCTCATTTGCTTTGCAATTTGAATGGCTTCATCAAATCTCTCAATTTTCTTATACAAACACAGCATCATTGCAAATGTAAACTCATTTGCAGCACCATTTTTCTTCAAGGTTTCGAATATCTCTTTTGCTTGGTCAACCATAGATCGCTTAGTATAAAGATCAATCATACAATTAGAAGAATATACAGAAGGACCTTCTTCTGATGATTGAAGCAACTTGTACATTTCTTGTGCCTTTTTCAGGTAGCCAACTTTTGTATACAACTTGATCAAAGAATTATATATAACTGTATTTCCCGGCAAGCCAACTCTTTTCATTTCATCAACATAACTGATAGCATCTTCAACCCTTCCAACATCAGCAAAAGCATTGATCAATACCCCATAAACTATAACATCAGGCTGCACACCATGTCTAATCATTTCCTTGTATATATCTTCTGCCATTTCCAATTGACCTAATTTTACAAAGCTGGAAATCACAGCACAATATGGTATGCAATCACTCACTAATCCTGCCTCCTGCATTTTTTTCAGATAAGGTTTGGCAATATGGGGTTTGTCAGCACTAGCCAAAATTTGTATGAGAGAACTATAGCTGCATCTGTCTGCGACAACACCATGTTTCTCCACACTATCAAACAATTGACATGCTTTATCATAGCATTTTCCTATGCCATAAGCTTTAATCATCACATTGAACTCAAGGACACTGAGTTTCTTCCTTTCTTGGCACCAAATGAAGACTTTCTCAGCTTCCAAAGTATGACCATGCTCCCCATATGCATCAATGTTGGCAGCATAGCACTCAGTTGTCATATTGCCAGCTAGATGAAACCTCTGAAACCATAACAACGACCGGTCAAGCATTCCAGCTTCAATGTACATCCTCGTCAAAGCAGACTGGGTGAATTGATCAATTTCAAGGCCCCTCTCATCCAACTCTGATATAAGCTCTTCTGCTTCACAAACCATTTTCCTTATTGAGTACGCATACAAGAGGGTACGGTAACTCACAAGATCTGGCTCAACGCATACCTCTTTCATCTTTCTAAAATATTTTGTTGCCATATCTATATCATTATGCTTAGTATGGAGAGAGATGAGAATATTAAATGTCCTTGTGTTAGGTGAGCATCGAAGCTCTTCCATTTTTCGCAGAAGTGAGCTTACTTCCTCTAGCTGTCCATGGTTTCCACAAATGTGAATCATTGTATTGAATGTCACTGTGGTTGGCTTAATACCTTGTTGAAGCATCTTAATAAAAGTTTCAGATGCTTCTTTAAGTTGACCAGCCTTTCCATGTGTGTCAATCAAGGTGTTATATGTATGTGAGCTCAATGAAGCATCACTATGTGATATCCTCTCATCCAATTCTGCAGTAGCCAATTTATTCTTCTCTGGCCTCAAAGGTTCACCTAACGACCACTTCCTGAAAAATGCTTCGGCTTTCTGAAATTCTCCAGCCTTCTTGTACAATTGAACTACAATCACCATAGTGATTTCATCAGGTTCCATCCCTTGTCCAAGCATCCTCTCAAGCCAAAAAAGCGCATCTTCTCTAAGCCCGCCTTTGCTATAAACATCAATCAAAGTTCCATAAGTAGAATTCGTCGCGGCAATCCCTCTCGCGTTCATCTCATTCCACAAACTCTCCACACGATCCCACTTCCTCGCTTTCCCAAGGGTCCTAATCATAATATTATAATGGATCACATTCAATTCATGGCCATTCTTCTTGAACCACTCAAAGATTTCCAATGCTCTATCCCACCTTCTCTGCTCCTTCAAAATTATACTCCTTTCTTTGTTGTTAATCCTCTCTTCCCATGGCCGCAACGCCTCGTTCACATCCTGAATGGTATCCAAAGCTGTCAGAATGGCAGGAATGCTTCCACCATAAGACACCCATTTCGTCGAACACTTGGTGTGCGACTTCAATTCATGACCAATTTTGCTCTTTGATGGAACACCATTATCTGGAATCTTCTCCAAACGCTGTTTCTTCAATTGGGTCTCTTGGTTAAGTCGATCTCTTCTTCCATGTGCAGCAGAAGAACGGTTAACAGTGCTGGTTCCATTAGATGTATTATTGTTATTATTGTCCCTGGCTCTTCTGCTTCTGTGGGAAAACTGTTCAGCTTTTTCTGATGGAGAAACTGAAATAGAAACAGAAACTGGAGATGTGTTTCCGTTTGCGTTTGCGAAAACGGGTGTGTGGAAACAGGTTGTGGTGTACAAGATTTGTAGCTTCACAAACATTTCTACCAATAGAGAAAAGGAGAAGGAAGAGGGAGTGATGAAAATAGCGATGCTGCGACGTCACTTGGCAAATGGCCACACGAGATGAGATTGTGTGTCACTGTGTTGTGTTGTGGTGGTTTGGGAATTGACGCTTCCGGTTTTTCAGTTTCAACGCGTCAACTAACACAGTGTATAGTTAGAGCAACCATTCGATGTAAGTACTCTTCAGTGCACTTATCATTTGCTTCGATGGCGAAGACTGAGGTGGGAGACATGTCTCCCAACATGAGCATCCCTTTATTTGTAAAAATATCGAGCAATGTTGTTTATACATCTCAAGTTCTGGACATCTCAAAGTTCTGGACGACAACTACAATATTTGATTAATACAGTTTAAATATATAATTAATTATATCCGATGAATGATTAATGGATGTAATAAGATACCACAATTCATTAACCATCCATCAGTGGCAGAGTCAGAAATTTCTTTTGAGGAAGGTCCAAAAATGAATACACATCCATAATAAATTGATATGATTTAAACTTTATATATGTTCTATGAATTTTTCTTGTTGATTAACATGATAATCCCAAATTTGTGAATGATTTTCGGGATCACCTATCAAAGTATCAATACTAATTTTTAATTCTTCAATTTTTATAACTTTATAAGAAGGTGACTCACTAGTTTCCTCAAGAATATTTTCAACATTACTTAATCAATTTAAAATTGTTACTCTATATTGTATTTTATCATTTATTCTCTCTTTCCTTTTGGAAAATGAGTCAATAATTTTGTTTTTAAATATCACTTAGACTCAATCAGTAGACCTAAAAAAAAAAATTGTAATAACACTTTTGTAAAAAAAAAAAAGTAAAATAAATAAAACAAATTCAATAAAAAAAACTAAAAAATAATAATTGAAAAGACCAGGAGCAAACCTAAAATCCAATAAATGAATAAAACATCATCTCACCATCAACAAAAGCAAGTGCAACGTACAGAGCACTACAGCACACGATTTTCTCTTATCGAAGTACCATCTCACACCGTCTACAACACCATTGTCTGTCATATAACCTCACTATATAAATAAAAAATTTTTAAAAAACACTTGGGGGAGGCCATGGCAACCATATGCCTTCCCCTCCCTCCGCCTCTGTCATCTATTGAACGTGATTAATCACATATTTGAATTGCATTAACTCCAATTTTTCATGTTTTCAAATATACATGACCCCATATATATTTGAACATTTGAAAAATCGTGGTTAATACATTTCAAATATATGGTTAATCATATTCAGTGTATGGTTAATGAATGTAACAAAGTACTACAACTAATTATCATCCACTGAACGTAATTAACCACATATTTGAACTGCATTAATCAAATATCGCAGGTGTCGCCCAGGTATCCAGAATCCAGATGTACAAATAACCTTACTAATAAATATTTTCATTATTTTAAAGTCCTTAATTTTTTTAAATTTATAAACTTGGCCCTATCTCCTCTTTCACTTCCTTGTCTTTCTCTCACCTCCCCTCTGCAACACCTCCTAATTCTCCTTCCTCTTCTTCCCAAGCCAGCCATCCCAAGCCTTGTATGTGGTGCTGCAGAGTCTTTCTCTCATATAAAATATTCATGATCTAATTTGACAAAAGAAAATATGATATTCTGAAATCAGGATTTCTTTAATAGTGAAACAGTGATTCGATCAGGGTTTATCTCATAGTAAAAAATGGTGAATTCGGTGCTTGAATCACTTTTTAGCTCGAGTCATGAAATATTTTTTCTGAAATTCTCCTTCCCAAATTGACATGTTGAGTTCCTTAAGTTTCCTGTTATTTGCTTTGTATGCTAGAATGCTGGATAATCCAACGAATCAGTCACCGCTATAGCTTCGATGAACCAGTCACTGCGAACTGCCTGAGACCCGTCGCTGTTGTCAGAAGACCCAAATTCGCAGAGCCACCACAGTGCGAGGTAAATCTCGCGGTGGCACTGAGTTTGTTGCGGTAGACGAAGGGTTGAGCTAACGATGCGTAATAGAAGACGGGTTTTTGCGAAACAGAGGGGGATGAGCCGATGGTGGTGATCGTTGGGTCACAGATCCAGCGGTGGCGCTATGACATTGCACCCATGGCAAGTTTGGAGGAAGAAGATTATCAAGCAACGCGACGTCTTCCATGGCAGTTTGTTTGAGGTCAGAGAGATAGAGGAGAGAAAGAATGGAGTGGGGTGAAGTTTTTAAATTTAAAAAGTTTAGGGAACCTAAAATAAAAAAAATTACATAAATAAACTTGCTCACGGTGGGAGACATGACATGGTCTCCCACCATAGAATTTGCCTTATAACCATCTAAATAATAATAAGACTTAACTGTATTTTTCGTCTCTCAACTTTTTCAAACATGTAATTTTAGTCACTCAAAAATTTAATTGCACATTTGATCATTTAATTTGTTAAATTGTGCAAAAGAATTCCTTTTTAGACTGTTTAGACTCAGTTCTTTTTAGGTCGTTTAGACTCATTTTGCACAATTTAATAAATAAGAGGACTAAATCTATAATTAAAACTTTCAAGGGACAAAAATCGCATATTTAAAAAAGTTGAGGGACGAAAAATACAATTAAATATATATTTATACAAAATATATAATAATAATAATAATAACAATAATAATATCCGATTTATTAATAATATAAAAAAAATTTAGAATGATTATATATTTAAAAAAATTAAAGAATTTTATTAATAGATTTAGTTAAACTTTATTATTATTTTTGTAATTTTTATATTTATTTCTCTCATGCATGTAATTATATGACATAAAAAAATCATTCCCATACAAAAAACAGTTGTTACAAGTATTCATATATTGATATATAAAATAATGTACATATAAATATACATTATTAGTATTACTCTACCAAAAAATTAATTAAAGATTTTGTCAATCCCAACACTTAATTGTTGCTTTCTTCTGAAGTTTCCATTACACAAGTAACATTCTCTATTGTGGCATATTGGGGTCTTTTTTCTCTCTCATGTTATGAGAGTGAAAGAGACTTAAACAAGCTTGGATGAATCTCATAGATAAAAGTAAATTTGCTTTTATCTATTTTTCTCTCATAAAAAAAATATAGAAAAAGAAGAAGAAGAAAAAATGGATTCAGACCCACCAAAGCATTCCATTTGCTTTTCCTATCAAAAACAGGATTCAAAACCACCAAAGCATTCCATTTCATTGTAATCATAAGTTATAAATCATTTTACAACAATTGTAAAATATAATTGTAAGATATCAACAAGTTTATTTTTTATATATCTTCAATGAGCACAATCACATAATTGCTTTTTACTTAATATTACTTTAAGCAATTATCCATTCGAATTGTGTATCTCTAAAAAGTGAGAATGATTCTGTAAGAACCGGTTGCTCTATAAGTAGTGGTACTTATAGTTGGATGGGGGATATTTGATTTGGCATATGGTCATATGGTCATTTTGGCTTCAAAGAAATAGTATCATCTTTAACAATTCACCCTTTGATTTTATAAGGCTAGTGGACTCAATCAAGTGCAGGTCTTAGGAATGGTTTTCGGTATCTAGTGGTATGTTTAATTCTTTTTTTATTGGTGTGTGAATCCTATTGAATGTTTGAAAGTAAAGAATTGAGGTCTATGGGCGCATTTCAATATGAGGGTCTTAAAGGGTGATTGTTGCTGCATGGTTCTGTCTTCTGTTAGTTCTGTTCAAATGCTTCCTATAGCTTCAGTCTTAGCAGAGGCTACGCGGGTGATATGATCATGAGTTTTTGGAAATTGTGAATATGTTGAATTTATCTTGCTGCTGTTTTGGTTCTGTCTAGGTCTGCAGTCTCCGCTAATTTGTTGGTATGCGCTCCTCGGATGGGAATGGATGCATGTAGTGCATAATTTGTAAGGGAAGAGGGTGTTGGGCTGAATTTGTATTTATTTAGTTGCTGGCTTTTTCTGGTGCTGCTTTTATTGGTTTTAGGGGCAACAGGGGTGAAGTAATTTTATGTTTTCTGATGGAACTTTAGCTATCTATCAACCTTCTATCTCTGTTTGCTTCAGGTTGATGATATATCTTGAGTTACTCCATTTAGTTCTTCGTAGTTAGTTTCATTTGTACTATGCTTCCTTTGTATACGGGTTCGGGTACCCCTTGTACTCAATCTAATATAATTTTTGTTTATGAAAAAAAAAAAAACACCTTACAGTTGGATGCAGGAATGGAGCTTGACTTTGATGATAGCGGGGACCAATTATAAAAATTAAAGTTCATCCAACAAAATACATGCACATCAAATTTCATACAAAATTTTCATGATTATTTATTCTAAAATGTTAGTTATATTAGTAATATATAAAAACACAGGGTAATCTAGTCATCCAAAGTGGACTCTCATCCCTCGGCATTTGCACCCAGCACCAGGGCCCAACACGCATGATGCGTGCTATTGATGACTTTTCGGACGTGGCCGGAAACTTAAATGGTATACAAATCTTTGAACGACTATAACTTTTGATCCAGATGGAATTTTTTGACATATTATATATGCACTAAATCTTTTCGAGATTGTCGTCCTAACAATAAATTTGTAACCAGCAGATGCCTAGGCCCCCCTAAAGTACACGTAGATCCATCTCTGGTTGGATGTCATGCCACTAGATCTCCAATGGTGCCATTGTGCGGCAAACAGTTCTTATTTCTTTAGCAACTCTCATTAGAGATGCTCTCAATTTGAAGTTTTTTACATTATCAACCAATCACAAACATCATATACGTAACTTTTGAAATAGATAGTTATAAACAGGAGAGGGGGTTGAATTTTGTTTATCAGACATTAAGAGAAAGTTATAAACTTTTCACACACAGAAGCTAGGGACAGACAAATGTTTTCAAAAAGCACAGACAAGTGACTTGTCTAATCAATTTTCAAGAAAAAAACACACAAACATGCAAGATTAAAACTTGTTTGATATTCACACTTTAACCCCTTTAGTTAGTTAACAGGTAAGATAATCAAAGCAATTAAAGAGTTAAGGATAGAGAGATACACACAACTATTTTATCCTGATTCACCCCTTAACAACCAGGACTATGTCTAGTCCTTGGTAGCACCAAGTTTCTTTCAGTATAGCTGATCATGTTATATACTCCAAGTATTCTTTGCACACCTAGCCTCTCCAGGCTCCAAGACAAGTAGTGTTTACTCACCTAGCATATTCAGGCTCACTCAAGTTTGTTTGAGAAAATATTGTATTAAATACAATTTGTAAGTCTTTCACTGACACTCAGAAGAGTGAATAGATGTGAAGGTTAGAAAAACTGTGTAATAACTCCAAATGATTGAAGAATACAGATTGAAAGAATGAATGAATAAATACGCAGAGTAATGGCTTTTTAATGACGGCTTCTGTATTTATAGGCTTCAATCACATTAAATGCAATAGAGTCGTTCTGGGTAGTCATTTAATGCTTAGAAATGTTGGTTATACTCTAAGAGGGATAAGCAATGCTTTATGCTTTAGAGAAGTAACCAAATCAGAGTTGTGCAGGTTGCTTTTGTACTTTGCAGAGCACATTTCCCTTTTCGTGCAACTCCCAGTTGTACTAGGGAATAAGAAGCACTCTTTTTCTGAGTTCCTTGGTTGCTTGGAGTGTTTGACCTTTTGACTTTCTTGATCCTCGTGAGAGAAAAGCTTTAGTAACTTCTGCTTGAGGGGACAACTTCTAAAAATTCATTTGTCCTTGTGTTCCTTATCGATGAACCACAGACGGGTGAGAGCCTTCATTAGACAGGTTAACAGCAAGTCAACAATCCAGTCATCAGACAGGTTGACTCTTACTCAACAGTCAGGTAATCTCCAGAGATGATCAAGTTGCTTTTTAGGACAGACAAGTTATAGATAAACTTAAGGTAATAATCTACACACTAAGTAGACAGGTCAGCAACCAATATGAAGTCCAATTAAATCATTGATAAATGTTTAGTTTTCATCAAAACTTAGGGCAAATGCACATCAGACTTTTAGAGACTTGGAGCTTGTTTGATTGTGTTTTGGTTTTTTGTTTTTAAAAATTGTTTTATAAAATAATTTTTAAGAACAATTTTTTAAAACAGAAAAAATGAAAAACTTGTTTGATAACATTATTTTTTAAAAGAGTTTAAAAAATTGGAGAACAAAAAAATGTGCTTGCTAAATTTGTTTTGCAAATTTTTTTTTAAAAAAAGTATAGAAAACAATTTAGAAGAAATTATAATGATTTTGTTTTTCCTCTAAAAAGTGATAGAAAAAAAAGGAATCAGGAATAGAAACTTTCCTAAGAATTTCTCTTGAATCCACGAATAGGATTGCTATGGAGATAAACCATTCCTTTGTTTTTTTTTTTATCATCAATGTGCAGACCAATGCATTCAAAATCAGTTCAAATAAACAAAAGAAAAATGGAATAAGAGATGAAAGACTCTCTGTGACTGTCTTCAACCTTTCATGCTTCATTCCTACATCTCCGCCACACCACTGTCGTGCTCCCTCCTATCCGCCGCTACAGACATTGCGAAACGCCGCATGATCCTTGTAACATCCATGTTTTATGGCATTGTTTATATGTTTGATGACTAGGTTTATGACTTTTATTTAAGGTTTAATACGCATTTTTAGGTATTGGGAACCTTGCATGGAAAGTACGAGATTAATCAACGTCGAATTGAATGAGAACGTGTTCTAGGGTTTCAGTTATACCGTTTAGAATGCTTAAGAGTTCACAATAGGAAATTTATTTTTGAGGAAGAGATTAGGTATGTTTCAGTGCTTGGTCTTATTCCTTAGATATAGAGGAGTCTATATTTCAAATTTCAGGTCAATCGGACTTCAAACGAGCTCAGAACGCGATAAAACGTATAAACCAGTAGTGCTGGACAACAACCAGCGCTAAGTGCTGGCCTGGTGACACGTGTCACACTACGATTGGGCGAGGAGAGGCGGTGCAGTTGTTGGGCACTGAGCGCCAGGCGTAAAAAAAAAAGGTTTTTAAATGAGAATGTCATGGAGAACCTTTTAGAAGGTTCAAAATCTGAAAAATAAGAGAGAGAGAGAGAGAGAGAGAGAGAGAGAGAGAGAGAGAGAGAGAGAGAGAAACTTCTCGAGTTGATTTTGATAAATCTGTTCGTCCTATCCAGAAACCGATTATACCGTTGTGATCCTCGCGACGTCTACTTCATCATCCTACCTTTCTTTTCTTGATTAGGCTAAGGTAAGCCTATGTTCTTTTTATGCCGAAATGCCTTAGAAGTTATCTCTCAATCCGTTTATTGGTTTTCAGTTCCGTTTTCAAATTTGAGTTACACGTAACGTGTGCTTCGTGAATATGTATTCAGGTGAAATTTTTGGAGCCCCAGAGGTGGGAGAACCTCATGAGGCAGGTTTGAGGAGTTTAGAGCGGGCTCGTTTCGTTGCTCTAAAGCTGGCCTACGACACCTCAGGTGGGGGAAAGAAGCTATCTAACGTCGGAAATGGCTAAGTAACATTTTATTCAATATTGGCGCAGGGCGACCTAAACCATATTAGTGAGCTAAACCATATTAGTGAGTGAATAATTGACAATATCAATATCACATTGGGGATCACTTAGTGGTACCAATGAGGATATTGAGATTGTAGATTTATCGCTGTTAGGTTAATTTTTATGATATCTGAGGTGGTCTGATTTTACTGTTTTGAGCTGCTTGCGGTGTGTTACTTGGATTGATATGTTAATTGTGATTAGTTATGTTTATTTTATTATTTTATTATTATTATTATTATAATATGATTATGGTTGATAACATATACTGGCTGATAATATGTTATATTTGCCATAACTTGCTTAGTTGTTTTCTAGGCAGTGATATATTATATTCTGGAGCGATCATGTTGGGAAGTGTATGATATATGATTTAGACGTGCCTAACCTAATTAATTAATATTTTGTTATGACGAGATTGATGAGGTGATATTATTTGAGATATGCTATAAGATAGTGATGAGAGGTTAAGGAACTAGAGTACGATTCGATATACGTCGGTGAGATCCATATAGATGCATGCTGTTTATCAAGCCACGTGTTTGGAACGCACGAGGTCCGAAGTCCTCGCGGGACCGTCCAAACTTAGATTTAGGCTGTGCAGCTATAGTGTCATTGCTATGCATGAGCACCCTCGAGAGAGAATCAGGGTGTGCACCGGAGTGAGATGTGCATCTATAGTGTCATTGCTTTGCATGAGCATTCTCACCGTGGATGAGAGTGTGCACCGGGATTTGGGGACGTGTCAGTTGGATGACTGACTAACATCCCTGAGCGGGCAAGGGATGTGTGACAGGATTGGTGGTGGCCACGTCTGCATAAGTTGCATGAGTGCGAAGAGTAGAGGAGGATATTGTGTCTCGAGGATGATTGTGTATATATATATATATATATATATATATATATATATATATATATATATATATATATATATATATATCTGTGATGCATGTCTATGTGCCTTTATTGTTTATATGTTACGTACCCTTTTCCTTATATGATGATAGATAGTTTCTTATCCCCCTACTTCTTTTCTATATATGTTTCTTTTATGTGCTCGTTTTGAGAAGACCCTGCGAAAAAGCCAACTACAGAGAAGCTTGATGGGACTCCTTATGAGCCAGATGCTGGAGGACGAGCAGTGACCTCTAGCAGTTGAGTTTAGAGTCTATGGCCAGTGCGTCTTTTTGTGACGTTTTTGTTTCTGTTGCTTATATCGTTTTGTATCAGTATGTATATTTTGGGGCCCTACTGATGGGGAACCCTATTTAGTTTATCATCACAGTATATTTGTATTTCAATATATATATGTGTGGTGTGATGTTTAATTGTTGTTCTTTACTTTTAAGTTTTTAATATTTGTGATTTTCTGTATATATGTGTAATGCTAATATTACGATTAAGTTTTAGTTAATTAAGTTTTTCTCTAATGGGACATCGGGGTGTCTCAATCCGCCGCTTTCAACCACAAAACGCGACCTCCATGCCTCTGTCAACAGCGAGATACGGCTCCTTTCCTCCTCTCCACCGCGTGACCCTCATCCCTCCGCCGTCAACCGCGAAACGCGGTTGTGGTTCTCCTCCATTGCAGATCTGCCACCCCGCCGCCATCAGTCGTGCGACTCTTTCTCCCCCTCCACTGTTGAGATTTGTTGTCCGCCGTGTCGTGAGCGTCGCCCCATCGCCATGCGCGGCCCCTCCTCCGCGGCGCCTTGCCATTGGTGGCCCCTTGGCCACATTCTTTTCCCTTTTTTTCCGCCCTTCTCCTTGGTGCTCTACTGCTCCTTTTTGGCTGCTAGAAGGGAAGAGCTTGTGTGCATGATTTAGGGTTAGAGTTGGGTAGTTTGGATTTGCTTCATATTTACAAATTCGCCATTAATGAAAACAATGTTGTTCTCCGTGTATTTTATGTTGTCAAGTAGAAAGCAAAAAACTAGAAAAAATAACCCAGCAATGTTCTCCAAATCCTGTTTTAAAAACTAAAAAACAATAATTGTTTTTAGAACAAATTTTACAAAATTGTATCACTAAACAAGTTTTTCTTTTTCTTTTTGTTCTTGAAAACAAGAAAACTGTTTTTAAAAACAGTAAATAAACAGGCCCTTAACAATCACCCCCTTTTTTTATGATGACAAACATTTAGATGATTTAATGAACCTTAGAGAAATTTAACAAATAAGATGAAATTCATACGGATAGGTTAAATTTTCCGTAACAGAAGATATCATGCTAACAGTTAATAATTTATCGAAAACTTAAGCATATAGCATCAGATTAGCAGAGAAACTCTTGGGTAGACACAAACCCAACATGTCATCCTTGAGCACAACCAATGACAAGCTAACAACAGATTAAAATTTAACACATTTATTTAAAAATAAAAATAATTTTAAAAAGAAAATTTAAAACCATCTTTCCTCTTCCTCCTTGCCACCTCCCTCTCTCTACCTTCAAACCATCGTTGCCTCTTCATCAGTTGCAGAGTGATTTTTTTTGTCTTTCCAGTTTCTTCAAACTCCCATCTTCCAACCAATTCTAATCATCTCTTTCTTAAACAACTTTTTTACATTAACTGAATGAAAAACAACTTGGCAGTCCTCCTTCATCTTTGTGTCATCGGTGATGAAGTTTTTTGGATCTGGAAAGAAATTTTCTGATTAACCCGTTAAACTTAAGATCCGGATGTTTCAATGGATTTTTTCAATTTGTCTGACTAACCCATTACCCAGTATTCGAAAAACTTAACCCATGAGGTTCCAGATCTGAAATTTTCCTTTCATTCTTGTTTGTTTTAATTTTATTTCTTAACCAGAAAAATGTTTTTGAAATGAAAATTAGGTAATAAAAGCAAGAGGGCGAGATATAACTCTGCACCAATTAACACGTGAGCATGAAAGATCTGCACACCACCGTCTAATTTCCTTTCTGGGTTTTGGAGGAAGAAATAGGAGAAGAGGAATTAGTTATTGGAATTTGGACAAAGGTGGAAGAAGATAAATGATATCTTCAAAAGCAATCAGCTTTGTATATTCACATAGCCATGATAGGAAAATACAATATCAAGCAAAGGATCTCCCAGCCCACTCTCGTTCTCATCTCTTTTGTTTGGTCTGCATTCTATTGAACTTCTCTTTCCCCTTTCTCCAAAAGAGGGTAATGCACAAGTCATTCGGGTCATCACTGCGAGACATGCGGTCATTTTTTATTTTAAATAAATGTTTTAAATTCTAATGTGTTGTCAGCTTGTTATTGGCTGTGCCCAAGGATGACATGTTAGGTTTATGTCTACCCAAGTGTTTCTCCAGATATAGCATTAACTCATGATTAGAGCATAAAAAAACCTTTTTGATTACATCAATTGGTTAAGACAGGTTCATGCAATTTCAGTTTTTATTAATGTTCTCCCCCTTTTGGCATCAACAAAAAGGAAACACAGAGGCAAAAAGTAAAATAAAGAGAAATATAAAGACCAAACATGAGGAGACAAAGAAATTTTTATTAACCATCATTAGCTTGTACATGGCAATTTACAAGATTAGGTAGGCTTAGCTAAAAGAGAAAACAAAGATTCTACTTTAGTCTCTAAGGCAATCCTAGCACTCCTTTCTTCAGCCTGTTGTCTTATAGTTTCTTCCAGCAAAGCTTGCAACTGATTGAACCTTCTGATATCCACAAAATCAGAGCTTGCAGTTTCTGAGGTTGTAGCAGTAGACAGAGTAGATAGGTTGTATGCCAGGGCAAGGCTAAGACAGGGGGTGCCTTGGGAACAGAGAAAGGCACAGACAGTCTAGGAAAGACAAGGAAATGAATTCTCCTATAAAAGAAAAAAGGTAGAAAGATAATTTTGAACAAAGACCTAACTTGGATAAAATCATTCTCATGAGAAGAGAAAATTGAGGAGATTCTTTCAGAAAGAGACAAGCGAGAGATTTTTATTTGTATAGGAAGGAGAAGATGTTTGGCAACAACACAAAGGAGTAAGGGTAGCAGAGAGTCTATATGGTGGAAGGAAGACTCAGAGCTAGTAACTAACATGAAGAAATACCCAGAGGGAGAAGGAAGCATAACTACGGAATGGGGTAGTGACTTCCAGAGGGTGTACGCATGAAGACTTTCATACACAAGAGTAATGATTCGAGTGAATGTATGATTGATTGATAATGTAAAAAATATTTTAGATCATAACAATTAGATCCATATTATTATTTAATATTTTTATGTCATATATAGTTATGTCAAAAATTTTTTGTTTGATAATTTAAGGTTTATGTCATATATAGTTATGTCATAAAATATTTAGCTAACATACTCCTCTATTGAGTTCTTCTACACTTTGTATTTGAAAATATTACTTTATTTTTTTATTTTATTGGGTTCGTATGATTCATTCATGGTGTTGTGTGTGAATAATTGTTCTGCCTCTGTGCTCTCTCTCTCGACGGAACTAGGCACCCCCACCCGCCGCCACCCGAAGCGATTTCCGGTGAGTGATAAGTGATTGATCGTCATCCATAAACGCTTTTCTCTCTTCTCTTCAATTCCTACGAAATCTCACAATGCTTCTTCCTGTATGTATAGTTTAGCTTATTGGTGCTGGTTATTGTGGCACTCACTAGAATCATGCGATGGTTCTGATTTGAGTTTTTTGTTTTTTGTTTTTTTTCAGATTGAGGTTTGAACGGAATTGTTGGGTGGTTGTTGAGGTTTACGATACGATGTCGTCAGGGCAAGTGGTAAAGCGTGCCAAATACAAAGCTACTGTCAAAGACCCTGGTACTCCTGGTGTCCTGAAATTGGTAACCTAACCTAACCCCAATTCACATTCTCATTTTATGAATTTAATCTTTTGTATGTTATGATAGTAAGGTATATGGATTCTGACCTCAAAATCACTTCAAATATGTTAATGATGAATTGATGACTTTGTTGGTGTCTCTAGATATGTTAAACTTGGCAACGAGCTGGCATTGTAGTTCAATTGACAATGACCCTAGTGTTTAAGATTGTAGGGTGTATGTGATAGTAATATTGGAGGTTTGATCAAAGGTTTTGTATAGTAAGGTAATTGTGTCCCTTGATGTGTTGTTTTTTGCTGACTCTTTTATGAAATGTTTTGATTCCTCTGTGCAGACTGAGGAAAAGCTTGTTTTCAGGCCTAATGATCCCACTTCAAACAACAAGCTCGAAGTGGAGTTCAGAATTATAAAGAGTACTTATGATTTTTGTTAATGTTGTTAGTTTTCAAATTTTTCTTATCCATGTTTTTGCCACCTTTAAATCAGTATCCTTATTCTAAAGTTTAATGTATTTATTTATTTATTTATTGGGGAAGCACTTTGATTTCACGGGCTCATGAATTGTCTGAAAAACTATTGAAGCTTGATCTCAACTACACCTGACAATCTGTTACTTGTTTTAATATATATCTGACTCTTTTTATTACCATCTATGCATATGTTTGTCTGTGAGAACATTTTTTTATGTCATTTCTTTTATCCTGCTTGCAAAATTTAGGTCATAAACACACTAAAGAGGGATCAAACAAACCACCATGGCTTAACCTTACCCATTCACAGGTTTTTATTTAATTCAACTCTTGCTACTCCTGTCTACATCTATTGCATTATTTACTGCATAGTCCGAGTGTTGTCATGGTTCCATGTCTTTCTTTATGTTTAATTACTGCCCATTGAATTATTGATTTCATTTTGTGTGACATGGTTCATTTGATAGTACATCACTTTAACATGCATAGTGTTTCTTCCTTTTGAATGAGCTTTTATGATATTACGATTTTCCTAGGGAAGTTACATCTTTGAGTTGGAAAGCTTTTCTGATCTTCATGTTTGCCGGGAATTGGTGGGTAAGTTCTTACTTTAACTGTTTCCTTTTCATTAAAAATTTCTTATAAGGGCTTATTTTTATTTTTGTTATTCTCGAACTGTGGCGCACGACACTTAGCTTGAGGTGCTGCTATGCTGTTTACTTGTTTGACCGCAGGCTTAAGTCTTAGAATTAGAATTTCTTTCTGTAGGTTTTTAATCAATTAAGCATGACTCTAAACCATTTAAAATATGAAAATGTGATTTCGGATAGGCTGCATTATATATTTACTATTCAGTTCCCTCATCAATGATTTTTAATCGATTAAGCATGTCTAAACCATTTAAAAAAATATGAAAATATGATTTCAGATGCACTGCATTATTTATTTACTATTTAGTTCCCTCATCGACGATACATAAGCTAGAGGAAAAAATGATGCATCGCCAAATAATGTTTTTCTAAAAAAATTGGGTGTGCTATCCTCCTTTGTATTAATTTCTCTAATGCTATTATACTTGAGGACTGAAAGAAAACAATGGTATATCACAGATAATATAAAAGGATATTTGAGTCATTGTGAATTTTCTTTTATTCCATTTTTAGTATCTTTATTTTCAATTGTATCATGTATGCTTTCCAAATGCATTGTTTGGTCTATTTGTGCAGGCATTGCCCTTAGCAAACATGGAGAAGCTGCAAAAGTTATTTCTGAGGAACAGCTTAGCCCTGCTGAAATGGCACTCAGGATTAAGCTACTGCAAGAAGATAGGTATTTTGTTTATAGTAAATTAATATTAATAATACACTGATAGGTATTTTGTTTATAGTAAATTAATATTAATAATACACTTCGACTGCTTTAGTATGAAGCATTGTTTATCAGCGGTCTTGTTTTATTATGGTTCAAACTCTCGTTGCCAATGTAAACAATTGTCCTTGTCGTTTTCCTTGTGATAAAAGAAGATTTTGTTAAGAGAAAGAATGCAAGTAGTGGTTCAACATACAAATCAGTGCTATAAAAAACGGTAGAGAATTGTTGAACATCTCAAAGTAGAGTTTTCACTCTTGATGCGGTGTTATTTTTGCCTTTTTGAACTGATTTATCCTCTTATTTCATTTCTCTCCTGCCTCCATCCTGCTGCTGACTCAAGTACCTCAGCCCAGCCACAATCTGAACTGGAGCTTTTGGTTTCCCAGACCTCTGAGTCAACCATCTCCCAAGCTAGTTCCCATGCAGCACCTGCTCAACCAGCTCATAGCTCTCCCTTGCGTCCAACTCTCCAAGCCACATTGACCATGCCCATACCATTCTATCTCTATCAAATTCTGCCCATACAGTCCCACATTTCTCAAGCCATGGTTCAAATAAGCTCCAGATGCGTATCCCCTGTGCAGCCAAAACACCAAACACCACATTCAAAGCAAAAATAGGAATAAATAACAGGTGCCTTCAAACTTCCAAAGCCACCAGAACAGATTTTGTATTTTTCCACTCAAAAGAAACAACATCAGGCAGCTTCAAATTTCCAACTCTGAGGCCGTCATTTGGAAAGTGAGGAATAGCGGAATAACATGATAAAGGGAGAGAGAATTTAGAAGGGAGAAGCTGACTAAAAAATGAAAATGAAAATCACACATACTAAGCAATCATATTTTTCAAATAATGAATAATTGAAAATGGAAATTATTTTTTAAAATGAAAATAGAGAATGAAAACAGGAGTCGGGAATGTTTCCTGAAATCAAATGCACCCTAAGTGGCTTACTGTTTTTGGTTTCTGAACATATCGGAAGAGAGAGCGTGTGGGGCCTATGTGTCTGGACTCTACAGCAAGTCATTTATATTAATCCTGTGAAGTACCACTATTTGAACAAAAAGATTTAAACTCAGAAAAGATTAACATTTATATTTCGCATCCAAAGGAATGTCAAGTCACTCTTGATTTGATGTGGATGGTTATAATTTTATAGAGCATATGTCAATATCAATATAGTTCCTTTACTTCATTTGTTTCTACTGTCTTCCAAACATATTTAATGATATAGTTCCTCTTCTGGGGCTTACATCTGAGAATGATCATTATGAAACATACCATTCCCATATCATTCGAAATGATCTCAAGCTGGGAGTGATTCTAAAACCTTTGTAACAAAGAGGAATATATTTATTAATTATCCAAAGCTACATTAGGTTTCTTAATAAATTTTTGGTATGATGCTTTTACCGAGCCTTTCCTCAATGGGTGGGGTTGCCTACATGGATTAACTGAAGCCCCCTGTGTTTGGTCAAAGTCCAAAATTTCGGAGACCATTTGGATCAATGTCTTTGGTAGTGTGTTTTTACTTCAATATTATCCATTTCAAGTTGCTCTGGCTCAAAATGTCATTGGAGTAGCGTTAGGATCTCATTTTAGTCATATAACAAGATTTTGAATGTTATGGTTTGTTTACTATAAGGTTATCTTAGTTTTAGTTATTCCACACTCTACTCAGTGTTATTGATTTTGCTAAAGTTCTACTTTTGCAGCAAGTTGCAGAAGCTTCATAAGGAACTTGTGGCTAGTGGTAAGCTGACAGAATCAGAATTTTGGGCTACAAAGAAGGTAATTATATCCTGAATATAATGTAATGTAATGTTCTTTGTAGTTCGTTCCTGATATGCAAATGGCATTTGATTTTTAAACTCTATTGAGGCCATTATATGTTTACTAATGATAGATGTTTGGGTGATACTGTGATTATTGAAAGATTTTTTCTCATTAGATGCACTATGTCAAGTATTTTTGCTAACTTCATATAAAAAAAAAGTATTTTTGCTAACGAAATATTTTGTGTAAAGCACATGGTCTTTTTAAGGGGTATTGGACGTCTTTGCTCCATTGATGTTTTCTTTTCTTCTTCTTTTGTTGTTGTTTTTGTATGTGTTTTTTTTCCCCTCCTTTTTCGTACGGAGGATATCATATGCTCCAATTTCCCTGTAATTTTCTTCTATGTCTTGATGAATTTCTTTTTTTACATAAAAAATTATTTTGCAGAAATTGCTGGATCAAGATGAAAGCAGAAAGTCGAAACAACGGATTGGTTTTAAAAATTCTTTAATCTTTGATACTAAGCCTACGAGTGATGGTCGGGTATGATATTGATTCTCCTTACCCTTGCATTAATGATCCATCTCCTATGAGATTGCACTTAGATGTGTCACCGCATACCTGGCTGGATGTCATCACAGGAACATTGTATATCTATTTGTCTTTATGTTGCAGCTGAGTAATTTCTCAAATGTCAAACTGAAGATTGTTAAGAAAAAAGATTGTATTCTCCTCTCTTATAGAGTTCAGAACTCAGCTTTTGGAAGCTTTTGAGTGCTTAACAATGCTATGACAAATGGGCATTGAACCTGATGAATATGGTTAATTTATTTTGTAGTACAGTTTACAAAAACAACTTTCAAAAACAAAGTGGCTAATAATTGTATTTTGCAGTTTGGGTAATTTATTGCAAAAAATGCTTTTAAAACTAATAAAACATGCAACTTGTTTGGGGGCAAAAGAACATGGTAGCCCTGCTTTGATGAGCAAAACCCATATTTTGGCTATTACCTTCCTTTGTCAATGTACTTCTAATAAGTTCTAAGAAGTTGGCAGAATGTTGCAAGATGAAACCCAGTTTGTTATCTTCTGTGAATGGGATTAAATTTGAATTTCTAAAGATAAAACCCGGTTTGTCACTTTTTTCTATTAGATTCTGGGCCTAACTCAATCCCAAAAGCTAGCTCATAGGATGAGGATTGCCCACTACTTATAAGCTCTTATTAGATACTATCTCTAGTCAATGTGGGACTTGGGGTTTTCCCAATATCTTCAAACGGGATTAAAGTCTTTCTCTTCATTAATGGCAAAGCCTTCCATGGCTAATACCGACTACCAAATGTCAACCGTTATGTTTTTTCCTTGAGTGATTGGATGAATAAAACATTTGGAGAGAATACGTAGTGTGGTTGGGCAAATCCAGCAATCCCAACCAAAGATCTTCCCAGTACTGTTTATACATGCATCGCCTGGCTCTGCAATTATGCAACCAGAAGAAAGCAGATCTGTGCTAGTGCTAGTGTTGGACATGATCAACAAAAACAACAAAGTTTTTTCCTCACCAGGTGGGGTTGGCTACATGAATCAAATAATGCTGCCGTGTTGGACATGTAAATAACTTAATCAACCGCATAGGATGACGTCGCCATGCCACATTTTACTATGAGTTTCATAAAGAAAGAACTTGTATGTGAAGGAGAGAGTGGGTTTAGATTGTCTGATTTATTTACGAGATTCCCATTAATGAACTTTTGTTATTATGAGCTTACCTCTGTAAAAGGAAATTGTTTTCAAAACAAGAGTTGAAGAAACATGCAAAAGCTGTTCTTATTTTACATTTGTAAATAACTTCTTGTATTTGTACTTCAAATTGTTTTTTGAATGTTGAAAATTGTAACCTAACAGGCCCTATAATATTTTTCTCAATATTTGGTTTTTGTGTTTTATATTAAAAGTGATTTTGATAGAACCCAATAACATTGTTTGATCTATTAGCCACCTAGTGAGATAAGGCTTGCTTCTTGTAATTAAATTGTTATTAGAGTTCACGATCTTTTAAGTCATGTTTAGGATCTTTTAACAGTTTCTGGAGACTTTCCTTTTTCTTTAGGTGTATGCATATGTAATTATGACACAGTTATTTTTTCTTGTTCTGTTTTTCAGATAAACCAGGTTAAATTTCAATTGACACCCGAGATAAAATATCAGGCATGCTTCTTCATCTAGCTCTTCCCTTTATCAGGCAATTAATTTTCAAGCTTTTGAAGCTGTCCTATGCTACTAATTATTATGATACTAATTTATGGTACAAATTTGGCTTTTGAATTTGGTATTGGCTTATTGGTTGGTGCTACTTGGGTTTGATATACGCTGTTATGCACTGCACAGAAATAGAATGATGGGAGGGGGGGTTATATAGATAGCTATTTAAAATATAAGCGTATGCATGGAATTTTGACATGAAGACAACAATCATGTTTTTAATTTGTAACATTAAGGTCACCTTTTCATATGCATAGATTCTATTGTTTGCTGACATCTTGATGTTTTGTACATGCATTTGTATTTATTTTTCTCATCTTATTATACTTGTTTTCTTGTGCGTACATGTGCTCGCACTTTAGTTCATAATATTGATATCAGATGGAAGTGCGATCAGTAATAGTTTTACTGGACAAATGATTTCATCTTTCAGTTATTGAAGCCTGCTTTCTATAAAAACAAGTTATATAAACCTGCTGCTAAAGTTAATATGAAGTATCTTAGAATTTGGGTTTGGGCCTAACTCAACCCCAAAAGCTAGCTTATAGGGTGAGGGTTGCCCCTTACTTATAAGTACTCTTCAGGCCATATCACTATCCAATGTGAGACTCCAACACCCCCCCTCATGCCCAGGACTGGACATCTGGAACGTGAAATTTGCAGGACTGGACATCCGCGGGTGGCCCAACGGATCTAGGATAGGCTTTGATACCATATCAGAATTTGGGTTTGGGCCTAACTCAATCCCAAAAGCTAGCTTATAGGGTGAGGGTTGCCCCTTACTTATAAGTACTCTTCAGGCCATATCACTATCCAATGTGAGACTCCAACAAAGTACAAAGGCCATGTGTTCATATATAGTTATTTTTTTTCTTTTTTGGTTGAATCACTGCGTTTATGGATAAATGCTACAGGTCAGAGTTAGTTTGTGAACTTTAGACAAAGAGATAGAAATAGAATTAACTTGTGCCGGTCATCCTTGTGTGGTGTCTATAGTATTTGAATGATGAAATTATTATTATTTATCTTTAGAGTCTATACCACTCGACTGGATTGGGGAAGATAAAACTATATAAATTAAGGCCTTAGGCGCTCTATATTATCTGCATATATATGGATTTTAAGGTGTTCTCTAGTTTGATTATGGATTTCATGCATTTCAGCTGTAAACCTGTTTGTTGACCATGTTAGTTTTGGTTGTAAATGTCTGACAAGTGACAACTTAGGTATGATTGAACTAGCACTGTAGCGGAGGAGTTATTTTTTTAATTTTTTTTCTGTCGAATTAAAGTAAAGAAATTCATGAAAGTCTTGTCAATTAGTCCTTATCATTTTTCACAAATAATACTGTATATTGTAGAATCCGATTTTGGAAATTGAGAGTCATCTGTCCAAGAAAGTGTAGTTCCTCCACCATTTTCTAGCAGCAGATGTCCACCAACCTTAGAGCTTAAGCTGTTGGGATAAGTTACATGAATGTATTATCCATACGAATTATGACTCTTGTACGGCCCCTCATTTGAAGGCAAAAAATATATAGGGACATTGTTATCGTCTCTTGAAGTTTTGAACTTTTATTTATAGTAATGGGGATGTTAAGGATGGAACTTCGAACCCCCTAGTCTTGTGAAGTACCATCCTAACTAAAACATTGAGGAGTTAGGTTATGTGAAGGCCTGAATATTTTTTCTATTTAGAGTAAATTACAGTCTTCAGTTTGGTTTTATGCTTGGATAGTCAAGAATGGAGCTATATACCTCTTGCGAGTATGATGTAAAGATACAGTTGGAAATAAAAAGACCTGCACACTATCATCATTGATCTAGGAAAAAACCTGTGATAGGGCGCCACAAGAAGTCATATGCACAGAAGTAGATAAAAAGGGGTTTCAAATTGCATAGCTATCGAGGAGTTGCATGATGGGGCAAGGATTTGTGTTCATCTTGGTGTACTAGAAGAGTTTCTTATAAAATAGGTTCACTTAATGTTTGATTTTCAATCCATACCTTTTTATCTTGCTATTGAACATACATGCTGGGCACATCCAAGAGCTAGTGCCTCAACACATGCTTGTGAAGGAGTAAATTCTGAACTTCAGATGTAGAGAAAATCTTTGGAATGAGATTGTTTCCTACTAACTAGGTGTAAGACGCAGCATATCGGATGCATGTTTAGTGAGATGTGAGGTAGTGATGTTTTGGAGGTGAAAATAGGGGATTACATCATATCATGCTACAAGTTTGGCTAATTGATTTGTGTCTGTTTTAGTTAGAAGGGTTCCTTATACTCCTCTTGTATTTCTCTCTTTTTTTTTTCAATATAATTTCATCTTTAAATAAAAAAAAAAAAATTACTTACGAATTTCCTTATTTCCTTACTTTTTTTTTTTTGCATTATTGTATTTCCAGATTTTTGCCCTCAAACCAGCTGTTCACCAGGCATTCCTCAATTTTGTACCTAGCAAGGTATTTTGGCAATTAATAGAATGTGTATTATCCTTCTTGATAATCATTTGACTTTGCATACTAGATTTATTTTAATTTTTCCATGGTCTCCAAATTCAAGATGAACGAGGTAGATTTCTGGAACAAATATTTTAAAGCTGAATATCTCCACAGTACCAAAAATGCTGTTGCGGCTGCTGCTGAGGCTGCTGAAGATGAAGATCTCGCTGTTTTTTTGAAAGATGATGAGATATTAGAAGCTGAAGCTCGAAAGAAGGTCTTTTTCTTGTTTCTCTGCTGTTCTTGTTGATGATCTTTTGGCTGCATTCTCAATTCCATTTATATTATCTCAGGATTTTCCCCCCCTATTTTATGTGTTTGTAGGTTCGACGGGTTGATCCAACTTTAGACATGGAAGCAGACCAAGGAGATGATTACACTCATCTTCCTGTATGGTGAATGAAACTATTCCTCAACCTTATATAGGAGGTTCTCTTACATTGTGTTTTTCATATTTATTTCTATGCAAACTTCACCCATTTTTATTTTAAGTTTCAGTTGCAACTTGTAATCATTCTGTGTAAAATAGTTCCAGCATCTTTTATTACCGTGTTGCTAAAAACTTTAGTAATAGAATAATTGGCACTCAACTCTGATGGCATGGTTATAAACTTATAGTCATGTAGAATTTATTATATTTTATCTCAAGGATCCAAGCCCATATTTGGTTTGGCTTTTCTTAAAGTTTCTGAGATTAGGAGAATCAGGAAAACACGAAGCATATATGGATAAAGTTGATATTGTACTAAGGCCATCTTGTAGTCTCATGTGGAAGTTGCTATTGTTTCTGCACTAAGGGAAAGCAATTCAGCTACAAGACACTTAGGTAAAAGTCTTGAGAACCCAATTTTTTTTATATGCGCGCTCATTGGGTGACCATAACCCATAGGTGCTAAAAGTTGGTATAAGCCATAGAGTCTTGGTGGACCTTAGGAATGTGACTTGTATTCGTAGAAATAGAGAAAAGGGAAAGAATCGAGGGATATAATTCTTTCTGTGAATATGCATGATGGTGGCATTTTCCATTCTTTTACTCTGGCTGTGACTGCTTCCTCCTGTTACACTCTCATCATCGCCCGTCCTGTTCTCTGAGTCACTGCCTCAGCCTCTGGTGAACATGCCCCCATTCACTGTCAACCTTCCTCTTTCATTGGCCACATGTCGGTGATGAGAGGACATGGTAAAGAGTTACCACGAAGTGACAGGCTAAAATAAAATAAAAAAACAAATGCATGGGAAAATGTCACCCTTCTGTGAATGCGATTAGCTAGAGAGAGAGAGCACAGTTCAAAGGTAGACTGAGGTTTCCTCTGCCATCTGCTAATACCATGTAGAAATATAGAAGAAGGGATGAATCAAGAGAGAACATGTTAATGCAAATGTGTATATGGTTTGCACCATTGCATCTGTGTCTTATTATACTTGTTAGTGAGTATGAATAGAATGGTTAGTATATTGTTAGAGGCAGTTAGGATTCTGCTGAGTCAGCAGAATCAGTTACAGATACCAAGCTATTATAAATAGCTTCTCTTTGTATTTGATTAAATAACAATTACATAATACAATTTTCTGATTCTATCTCTCTCTCTCTCGATCCTCTTTCTCTCTCTTCTCTCTGTAACCGTTTCTAATATGGTATCTAGAGCTTCAAAGTTCTAGGCCATGGCTTCCGCGACAGAAACTGATCCACCGCCGCCACCCACCGCCGTCGCCACCGCCGGCGCAGTCGCAATCTTCTCTTCCTAACTTCGCTTCTATTGTTACAGTGAAACTCACTGATAACAATTTTCTCCATTGGAAACAAGTTGTAGAAGCTGTGATTCGAGCAAATCGACTCGAACGCTTCTGTGCGTGCCCTAGAATTCCACCGAGGTATCTTTATGAAGAAGATCGCATCTCCGATCGTCTCAATCCTGAGTACTCAGCTTGAGAGGCACAGGATCAACACTTATTCATATGGATGCTGAACACTCTCTCTGATTCGATGCATGCGCGTGGGATTGGTTTGCGCTCACGCTTGGGAACTCTGGGACGAGATTCACAACCATTTCAATGCACTGATGAAGGCTCGTAGTGCGCAACTGAGATCTGAATTGCGTCACATCTCCAAAGCCGATCGCAAGATCAACGAATATCTGTTACGGATCAAGGCGATTGTTGACTCCTTGGCTTCGATTGGAAGCCCTATCACGTTGCAAGAGCACATCGATGCAATCCTCGAAGGCCTTCCAGAGGAGTTTCATCTCCTGTTCCCTACGATCGAATCGCATCCAGGTCAATACTCTGTTGCAGAGATTGAAGCACTTTTGCTTTCTCACGAGTCGCGTTTGGAACGATTGAAGGCTAAAACTGCTGTTGACACCTTCTCAGTCAATGTAGCTCATACAGCTACTCAATCACCTCACGCCACCAACAATTTTCCAAATCAGGTGATGAATTCTCAGCCTCAATCCTCCTCCAACTCTTTTCATCATAATAATCAGTTCTCGAATGCTAATTCCACCTTTCCTTCCTCTGGCAATGGCTATCGTGGTGGTCGTGGTGGCCGCTACCGAGGCAGAGGCCGAGGTGGAAGGTACTACGGGTGTGGAGGAATTGAGTGCCAAATTTGCCATCGCACTAATCATACTGCAGATAATTGCTACTATCGCTTTGATCAACAATACACAACTCAAGGCAATCCTACTTATCAATCACAGTCTCAGTATTATGCACCACCTCATCAATCTCAGTCTCAGTATTATGCACCGCCTCCTCAGTCTCAGAACTCTCAATTTGTTCGGTATCCGAATCAGCATCAGTCAAACCAGCATGCTTCTAATTCAGCCAGTTTACCACCTCTGTTGCCCCTACCCTGGCAGAACTCTCAACATTCTCGTGACTCTCAACCGGGTGGTCCTATGGCTATGGTCGCTGCTGGTCAGGGTCCTATGACCATGGTTGCCTCTGGATCTGGATCAGATCCTACCATGTGGTATGTTGATAGTGGTGCAACACATCATGTCACCTCTGATGTGGCAAATCTTCAGCAGCAAACTAATACCAGTGGCCTCGATCAGGTTTTCATGGGTAATGGACTTGGCCTCTCTATTACTTCAATTGGTTCTACTTGTTTTACTTCACCTTATGATGCCACAATCACATTGACACTCAAAGATATCCTATATGTGCCCGCAATCACCAAAAACCTTCTTAGTGTCAGTAAGTTTTCACAAGACAACAATGTCTTCTTTCAATTCTTTTCTCATGTGTGTTATGTCATTTCTCAGGTCACTAAGCAAGTCCTCCTTGTTGGCCAAGTCAATCCTCAAGGTCTATATGCTTTTCCAAGCCTTTCAGTTACTGCCAAGAATTCCTCAGTGTCACCACAATGTCTTAGTGTATCTAGATCTAGTCCTTTGAGTTGTAATCTCTTGGGTTCAAATGTAAATAAAGAAGTTTCCTGTAACTCTGTTTCTAGCAATAGCAGTAGCAGCACTCATACTAATGTGCCTACTTCCTATTACATTTGGCACTGTAGGTTAGGGCATGCCAGTGATGCTGCCTTGAAAACTGTTCTACAGCATTGTAACCTACCACATATGAATAAAACTGTTCTTGATTTCTGCACTGCTTGTTGTCTTGGTAAATCACATAGACTTCCTTCTAATCCCTCTACTTCTGTGTATAATAAACCTTTTGAACTGCTTTTCCTTGATCTTTGGGGACCATCACCAATGCAGTCAACTTCTGGACACTCATATTATTTGTCCATTGTTGATGCTCATTCCAAGTTTACTTGGCTGTTTCCCTTGAAACAAAAGTCAGAGACACCAAGCATCTTCAAACAATTCTTAGAGTTTGTTAAAACTCAATTTCAAACTGTGATAAAGTCTGTCCAAACTGACTGGGGTGGGGAATTTCGCCCCTTTGCCAAGTTTCTTGCTGAATTACGCATTGTTCACAGGATCATTTGTCCTCACACTCACCACCAAAATGGAAGTGTTGAGAGAAAGCACAGACACATTGTTGAAACAGGGCTTGCTCTTCTTTCTCAAGCCTCACTTCCCATGAAATTCTGGGATTATGCTTTCTCTACTGCCACCTATCTCATCAATAGGCTACCTACCCCAACTCTTTCAAATAAGACTCCTTTTGCTGTCCTTTACAACAAAGACCCTGATCATTCCTTTCTAAGGGTCTTTGGTTGTGCATGTTATCCTTGTTTAAGACCATACAACAAAAATAAAATGCAGTTCAGGTCTAGTGAGTGTACTTTCTTGGGATACTCTCCTTCCCACAGAGGATATAGGTGTCTCTCTAAAGAGGGCAGGCTGTATATTTCAAAAGATGTGCAGTTCAATGAATACAAATTCCCTTTTATCACTCATTCAGGTTCAACTTCTGTTCCTGACATCACTGTTGAGTCTGTTTGTCCCACACCTCTCACTGTTATTCCCTTTTCCTTTAGTCCCTATTCACCAGAACCTAGTCAACCTGTACCTAGTCCTCCACCTGAGAGTGTTCCTGCTCCTTCACCCACCCTTTCTCCCTTTATTCCGAATAATGAGTCTCCTAACTCTCCTACCTCTGTTCACTCCTCATTACCCTCTTTGCACTCAGGCCTTACACCACAATATCCCACCCCTTCAACTCCTTCTCCATTACCCTCTCCACCCACTCTGCTGCCTGTTAACACTCACAATATGGTTACAAGATCAAAGGCTAAGGTATCCACTGTTCTCCTTACACAAGTTGAACCCCATTCACCTAAGGAGGCCCTGTCCTTACCCATGTGGAAAGAGGCCATGAAACTGGAATATGATGCTTTGGTGCATAATAACACTTGGACCCTAGTAGATTTACCACCCCACAGACAGGCCATTGGATGCAAGTGGGTGTTCCGTATCAAGGAGAATCCGGATGGGTCAATCAACAAGTACAAGGCTAGGTTGGTGGCAAAAGGGTTTCACCAAAAACATGGCTTTGACTACACAGAAACTTTCTCACCTGTAGTCAAACCAGTAACAGTGAGGGTGATACTCACTTTGGCAGTCACTCATGGTTGGGAAATTCAGCAACTTGATGTGAATAATGCCTTTCTCAATGGCTTACTCACAGAAGAAGTGTACATGGAGCAACCAGTTGGGTTCATGAGCTCCAATCCAAGCCAAGTCTGCAGGCTAAACAAGGCAATCTATGGCCTCAAACAGGCACCTAGGGCCTGGTTTGAGAGACTTACTAAAGCTCTATTGGGGTTTGGTTTCAAGTCCAGCAGGTGTGACCCCTCCCTTTTCATTCACACACGTGATGGTCACTGTACATATATTCTAATCTATGTTGATGACATTATTGTCACTGGTTCCTCATCTAGCCGCATTTCTCAGCTTATTACCAAACTCAGTGCTGAATTTGCACTCAAACAGCTGGGGGAATTGGACTATTTTCTAGGTGTTGAGGTCAAGAAGTTACCTACTGGGGGACTTTTGTTGTCACAGACCAAGTATATCAAGGATCTTCTCCACAAAGCTCACATGGCTGAGGCCAAGTCCCTTCCAACCCCCATGACCAGCAGCTGCAAACTGACCAAGTATGGTGCAAACTACCTTCCAGATCCATCTCAATACAGATCAATAGTGGGTGCCCTTCAATATGCAACCATTACAAGGCCAGAAATCTGCTATAGTGTTGGGAAAGTGTGTCAATTCCTCTCCCAACCCTTAGAGGAACACTGGAAAGCTGTCAAACGGATCTTGAGATACCTGCAAGGCACTCTCACCTATGGTCTGCTACTCAGACCAGCCTCCAAACACACTCCTTTCAGCCTGCAGGCCTTCAGTGATGCTGACTGGGCAGCTGATACTGATGATAGGCGCTCGGTTTCAGGGTCCTGTGTGTACCTTGGACCAAATTTGGTATCTTGGTGGTCTAGAAAACAAACTCTTGTTGCTCGGTCAAGCACAGAAGCAGAGTACAGAAGCCTGGCTGCAACCACAGCTGAAGTGATATGGCTGCAATCACTCCTCAAAGAGCTTCAAGTGCCTACACTAAATCCAGTGCTCTATTGTGATAACTTAAGTACAGTCTCTCTTTCCCATAATCCTGTACTTCACTCCAGAACTAAGCACATGGAGCTAGATCTTTTCTTTGTAAGAGAAAAGGTGTTAGACAAGACTCTAGCAGTCTGTCACATACCTGGTCTAGACCAAGTTGCAGATTTACTGACAAAGCCTCTAACACAGAACAGATTTGAACAGTTAAGAAGGAACCTTGGCATTGTTGATAGGTTTACCTATGTAAACACACCCTCATGATTATAAGGGGGTATGTTAGTGAGTATGAATAGAATGGTTAGTATATTGTTAGAGGCAGTTAGGATTCTGCTGAGTCAGCAGAATCAGTTACAGATACCAAGCTATTATAAATAGCTTCTCTTTGTATTTGATTAAATAACAATTACATAATACAATTTTCTGATTCTATCTCTCTCTCTCTCGATCCTCTCTCTCTCTCTTCTCTCTCTGTAACCGTTTCTAATAATACTGATTTCTGCAGATTAGTTGTGTATAGCCTGTAGTACAATATAGTACAGCGATGTACAATGAATGATTACAAATAATTGACACTGCTAATGCTAACATCTATATTCAACAATCTTGATTGGCAGATTCTTAATCCCCTTTGATGTTGTCCCCTATTGAGATTCAAGGTGTCGAGAGAGAGAGAGAGAAGAAAAGGAAAACTGAATCTAAAGTAAATCTTTGTATTGAATTTTCTCTGTGTACAATAAGTCTTCCTATCACTATATATAGATAGTATAGGACAGTAACTGCTTAACAGAATTAGTTCTAGGCTAAACTGAATTCTCAATTTGCATTTACATTTGCATTTCATTTACAATACACACACATCCCCCCACAAGCTCAAGGTGGGTGGTGAACACTAGTGAGCTCAGCCACATTGAGCTTGTCCCGAAGTTGCAAGAATGTTGTTGGAGACAATGGCTTGGTCAGGGCATCAGCCCATTGATCTTGGGCTGGTATGTGGATCACTGCTAGTTGTTTCCCCAGTACCTTCTCTCTTACAAAGAAGAGGTCAATCTCCATATGCTTTGTCCTAGCATGGAGAACCGGATTGTGAGCAAGTGCAACAGCACTTTGATTGTCACAAAAGATCCTTGGTGAAGTAAACAGGACACCTAGTTCAGTTAGTAGAGTTTGGATCCAGAGTATATCTGCTGTGGTCTGAGCAAGACTGCGGTATTCCGCTTCAGTGCTTGATCTAGCAACAACATGTTGCTTTCGAGACCACCAAGAAATTAGGTTCGGTCCAAGGAAAATTGCTGCACCAGAAGTGGATCGTCTGTCATCAGGATCCGAGGCCCAATCTGCATCACACAGGGCCTTTAATTCAAGTGGTTGATGTGCAGGAGCAGGGGACAGAAGTAAACCATGATGAATTGACCCCTTTAGGTACCTTAATATCCGTTTTACAGCAAGCCAATGAGACTCAAGAGGTGCTGCCATAAACTGGCAGACCTTGTTAACTGAATAGCTTAGCTCAGGCCTTGTGATTGTGGCATATTGAAGTGCCCCAACCACTGATCTGTATAGAGAGGGGTCTGCAAATGTATCACTGCCAACTTTGGACAATTTGCAACTAGATGCCATAGGAGAGGTGCTAGGTTTTGCTTCTAGCATATTGGTCTTGGATAACAGATCTCTGATGTATTTGCTTTGGGTGAGAATGAGTGAACCATGAGGCTGTTTTCTGACTTCAATTCCCAAGAAGTAGTCAAGGTTTCCCAATTGCTTCAAGCTGAAAACTGAGTTGAGCTTGGTAACTAGCTGCTGGACCAAAGAGTTGGAGCTCCCCGTGATGATTATATCATCCACATAAACAAGTAGATATACCACTGCCCCACGGACTGTGTAAGTGAATAAGGATGGATCACATTTGCTGTCTTTGAAACCAAACTTGAGTAGAGTCTCCTTGAGTCTTTCAAACCACTGTCTTGGGGCCTGCTTGAGGCCATAGAGTGCTTTATGGAGCTTGCAAACTAGAGAGGAATCAGTGGCTTCAAAGCCTTGGGGTTGGGTCATATACACTTCCTCATCTAGAAGGCCATTGAGGAAGGCATTGTTTACATCCAGCTGTAGTAAACTCCATTGTTTTGTGAGAGCTAGAGTGAGAATTATTCTGATTGTAACAGGTTTGATGACTGGTGAGAAAGTCTCATTAAAGTCAAAACCCAACATTTGATGAAAACCCTTAGCTACTAGCCTAGCTTTGTATTTGTTTAGAGAGCCATCAGCATTTTCTTTGACTCTAAAAACCCACTTACATCCAATTGGTTCCCTATTAGGAGGAAGGGGAACAAGAGACCAGGTATTGTTTTTCATGAGTGCAGCATATTCTTCTTGCATACCATTTTGAGTCTTTTAAGGCTTGTTTGACATTCTTTGGTTCAGTGTGAGTGAGAAGTAGAGTGGGGTGAATTCTGGGCTGAACAATGCCATTTTTCGACCTAGTTTGCATAGGGTGGGTGTTGAGAGGAATGGTTGGTGGACTAGGAAATGAAGGTGTTGGTGAACTGAGGGACTCATCAGGGTTTTGAGCAGGGCTAGAGGACTGAGAGTTTGTGGAATCAGTGTCAGAATGTAGATGTTGTAACTGAGTGTTATCATTAGGGGATAGTGGACTACTGGTATTCAGAGGCAGGTGACTATTACTAGACTGAGAATGCAAGGGATTGATCACTAAAGAAGAGGAGACAGGAATAGGAATAGAGGCTGGAACAGCAGGGGCAGAACTGACCTTTGGGTTTGAAGTGACAGAGAAGAGTTCTTTGTAAGGGAACCTCATTTCATTAAAGATTACATCTTTTGAAATGTATGTTTTGCCATTAGGAGATAGGCATTTGTAGCCTTTGTGGGATGTTGAATATCCCAAGAAGATACATTCATGAGACCTGAAGTCAAGTTTATGAGTGTTGTAGGGCCTCAGCAAGGGAAAGCAAGCACACCCGAAGATTCTTAGGAAATTATAGTCAGGGGATTGATTGAAGAGAGTAGTGTAAGGGACAGAGAATTTCAAGGATGCTGTTGGCAACCTATTAATAAGGTAAACTGCAGTTTGGAAGGCATGATCCCAAAATTTTAGAGGAAGGGATGCATGACTAAGTAGAGTTAGTCCTAACTCCACAATATGTCTGTGTTTACGCTCAACTACACCATTTTGGTGATGAGTGTGAGGGCAAATCAAACGGTGGGTAACACCTAGATCATTGAGATATCTTGTGAGAGGTCTAAATTCACCTCCCCAATCTGTTTGTATAGCTTTAAGTTTAGAGTTAAACTGCAGTTCTGCCATAGTTTTAAACTGTTTGAAGATGGTAAGTGTGTCAGATTTCTGTTTGAGAAGGTAGATCCAAGTGAAACGTGAAAAGGCATCCACAAAAGTCACATAATAGTGAAAATTATTTGAAGAAGGGACAGGTGCAGGTCCCCATAAGTCACTATACACTAATTCTAGTGGAGAATTGTATATAGTAGTAGAAGAGGGTCAAGCGATGAGCTTTCCCAATACAACATGCTGAGCAAAATGAATCATCTTTTATTGAGCATGGTATATTACAGTTTTGAAGAACAAGACGCATGACATTTGTATTTGGATGGCCTAGCCTAAGATGCCATTTAAATTGTAAACTAGGAGCAATAACAGCAGAAGGTACAGACACACTAGAGTCATTATTTGAGACATTTGTTACAAAACAAGAAGAAAGAGTGGACCCTGGAGGTTGCAATTGCAGGCTGGGAAACACATACAATCCATCAGCACCAACTTTGCCTTGGAGCAAGACTTCATGCGTTTCCTGAGATTTAACCAGACATTGATTAGCATGAAACTCAAAGAAAACAGAGTTATCTCGTGCAAATTGACTAACACTGATTAAGTTTTTGGTGATGGAAGGAACATGTAAAAGTTTGTGCAATATAAGGGGAATTTTAGGGTTATTAGGAGAATAGAATTGAGAGGAACCAATAGAATCAATAGGCAAACCTTGCCCGTTACCAATGAAAATTTGATCAGGGCCTTCAAATGGGGTCATTTGCTGGATGTGCTGAGGATCACCAGTAACATGGAATGAAGCTCCAGAATCAGGAAACCAGTTAGATGAGGAGCTTCCTGGAACATTAGTCAACATAGCACTAGGTTGAGAGGTCTGAGATTGACTCTGCTGAATTTGTGGTAAATGAGAGTGGTTGTTCTGAGGAGCAAAGCTATGGCTCTGAGAGGGATAATGCTGATAGGGCTGAGCATGATGTTGAGTTGGAGCCGAATTGTAACCTTGAGGAGGCTGAGCATAGCCTTGAAAATTGAATGGAATCTGATGATGTGAGGGAGGCACCTGTGGAGGCGGTGGTTGATAGTGTTGGTTGTATCTGTGATAGCACACAGAAGCAGAGTGCCCAAACTTGTAGCAGACTTGGCACTGAACTGAGGAACGACCACCGCGACCACGTCCTCTGCCAAAGCGACCTCCACGCCCTCTACCGGAGCCGCGATAACCAGAAAATTGATCCTCAGGAGCTTGGGACGTGTGAACTAGGGCTTGAGGCTGAGTTGAAGAAAGATTTGTAGAGGTGTTTGGCGAAGTAGATACCTGAGTGAGGTTAACAGAACCGGATTCTTGGATCGTGATTTTACGATACTTCTGGATTCGCATTTCTTGAGCGAGCAAAAGTGCTTCAGCTTCTTCAATCGGTGTTTCCTCATCAAATTTGCTTTCAATTATCGAGATGATGGAATCATACTCCTAAGGCAATCCTTCCAAGATAACATCCAAGTGCTCTTTCGCTGGAACTGGATCACCAACCGAGGCCAAACAATCAACGAGTGCCTTGATTCTTGCAAGAAATTCTGATATCGAACGATCCTCAAGCCTTGTGTTGCGAAGCTCGGTGCGCAATTGCCTTGCCCGCGCACGAGTCAATTTCTGGAAATAGACGTGGATCTTGTCCCATAGCTCGAACGTATGAACACAACCTAGAACCCTAGCTTGAATCGTGCTCGACAGAGACGATTGTAACCACGAGAACAGCATCTGGTCTTGACATTCCCAAGCTAGGTATTCTTCACTTTCACGATTCGCGGCTCGATCTTGCGAACTCGCAAATCTTGGAGGAATTCGAGGCGAAACAAGGAAGTGTTGGAGTCGGTGCGATTTGATAACTGGTTCCACTTGCTGGCGCCATAGCAAAAAATTCTTGTCATCTAATCGTTCTGTGATCGAGTGAGAGAAAGTGACAGGTCCTTTCACGGTGTTTTGAGGAGGAGGACGAGGAGGAGGAGGAGGAGGAGAAGAATCGGAATCATCGCCAGAAGCCATGGCTAGGATCTTGAAGCTCTATGATACCATATTGAGATTCAAGGTGTCGAGAGAGAGAGAGAGAAGAAAAGGAAAACTGAATCTAAAGTAAATCTTTGTATTGAATTTTCTCTGTGTACAATAAGTCTTCCTATCACTATATATAGATAGTATAGGACAGTAACTGCTTAACAGAATTAGTTCTAGGCTAAACTGAATTCTCAATTTGCATTTATATTTGCATTTCATTTACAATACACACACATCCCCTAATGGCTGGTTAACATCACAATACTTCAACTCACTCTAGTCCATGGAAAATTCTCTCACATGGGGTCTGCTTGTTTCAATCCTTTGGTTTCTTTCAAATTTGGGGGTCATTCTGGTGTCCAGTTTTAGGAAATAGGAAGACTCGTTGGTTGGGGATCACCATTTTTCTACCTCTTAGAGTCTTACCACAGCCTTGATCACTCTTTACGATGTTCAGCTAATGTCTGTTTCATATTTTATACCATATGCTGCCTATCATTTAATAGTTGTGAAATGTCAAATGCTGCCAGTTATCTATCTATGATGTTGGTTCGGAAGTGCTAGGCCTACTTTGAATTTCTGTATCTTAACTTATTCTCTATTCAATGAGAAGGATCATGGGATCTTCCGTGATGGTAGCAAGGAAATATCTGAAGCTCAACATTCTATATATCGGAGAACATTATTGCAAGATCTTAACAGACAAGGTGCAGTTGTTCTTGAAGGAAAAACTTTAGGTAATTTCTCTCTCTCTTCAATTTGATATATTTATGTATTTACTAGAGATAATGTTGGTCTCATTCTTAGATTTCGTTCTCATATTGCTATGTTTTTGTCTTCCTCTGTCAGAGTACATCCGTTAAACTGTCTTAAATGTATCTGCAGGCAAACCAAAAAAGTCCTTGATTGTAAATTCATAATGATTGACAAATACTGCATATCATGATTAAACTATTGCCTTATGTTTAATATGCTTTACTCTTCCAGTCATATTAAAGTTGGTTTTTAATTACATTTTTAAAGGGAAAGTGAAGAGAGAGAAACTTCATCACATACACATGCTGGACTCTCATTTATCGCATTGCTGTTCGGTTTGGGCTAAGGTGCACCACCCACTGCACCACCCGAGTGGCAAAATCTGGACCATCCAGATTGCCATTGGGTTGTTTGACTTTTCAACAGTCAAAGTTACTTTGTATTTGCATAGTAGGTGTTTGTATTTTGGTATTTGTAGATTAGTATTTTGTTTTAAAAAATAAAAGATTTTCTAATTTATTATTTACCTGTATGTACTTTCCCTTCTTCCTCTCGGTCCGTTCTCCACCATTGTTGCTTGAGCTCCATCTTCCACCACCGCCACAATGCCTGGATGATTCCGCTGCCGCTGGCCGCAGCCACCACCACTGCCGCTGGCCACCACGTCGACCACCACCCTTCTTCCTCACCACCATCACCATACCCCAAACCAAAATCTGATCGCACCCTCTCAAACCCAGACCCGATATTCTCAGAATAATCTCCAGCTCCCTCTCCAAACCACCGCTGGCTGTCCCACTACGCCGCACGCCGTCAACCTCCGTCACACAAATCAGATCTGAACATCGTCATCCCTCTCCATCGCTGGCCGTCCCGCTATGCTGCATGCCATCAGCCTCCAGTTGTCGTTCCGTCCCGGAGCTCCACCGAGCAGCCACTGGACCACCTCAGAGCCACCAAATTAGTCTCCGTCTTTGATCTTCAGATGGCTACATACCACGCTCCTAAAAGAAGAAAAGGTAACAACTTTGCCAACCCATATTGCAAGTTTTGACCTGGCGGCACGAGAAGTTCATGGCCTCACCGTCAATGACCTGCCGGAAGACGAAGTTGAAGCGTTCCGGCGGAGCCACCTTTGCGTGGATAAGGGTATTGGAGGGTGCTGAGTATTTAGGTTAACAAAAAAAAAAAAAATTTAAAAGTAGAAATAATTAACAATGTATTCTAATAAAAAATACTTGCAAATATAACTATGGCAAATATTTGGTGTGGTCGAAAAATATTTAGCAAGATAATCAGATTTTTTTAAATCAAAAAACAATATTTTAATATGGGTTAAATTTGCAAATACAAAGAGTACATATACTATACTACAATATACTGTATTCATATAATTTGAAGTTTGAAATTTGGACAAACCCATGTGGCAATTTGATTGGCCCAAATTTTGCCACATGGGTGGTGCAAAATGTGGGTGGTGCACCTTGGCCCAAACCTCCTTGTTCTATCTTCTTGTATTATCACTTACTAGAATAGATAGAAGAGCAAAACTATCGTTAGTGTTTTAGTTACATCTACTCCTCTGCTCTGTGCTTCTCTTAAACAATATGGTTAGTAAGATCATTTAGTGGTTGTGAAGAATCATGGTGCAAACTGGAAAAGATGAGCTTTGAGACTTTGAGTGTCTTGAAAACTCATCTTCTGTTACTTTCTGATGACAAATGTTATTGCCATTTGCTATTTAGTGTTTCCATGACTAGAATGCATTTTAATAACATTTTACCAAACATCAATTTTGTCTAAAAATCAATTGAGAGTAGATGCTTTTAAATCTGGGTAGGGAACAACATACTTCCATTATAAATTTTGTAATCTCACGAAAAAGCATCACGCCATGTAAATTTACCTCTTCTTACTTTTGCTGCAAAAGTTAAGAATGAATTTCCAATGGCATAAGGATTGGTTCTCTCAACTACTACTAAAATCATTAAGGAACCTTGGACTGATAATGTAAAATTAATGACAGAAAATAGAAAATTTATGAAATTATCCTGGACTAATGTAAAATTAATGACATGCTGCATGCAATAGCATAAATGATAACTTTTGTAAAAATTATTGATCATATACAAAAAGTTATGGGCCAAATTTTCAAACCATTAACAAGTTAAGAAACGCTTACACTGGGATGAGTATTTGCAATTTGGTCCAGTTATTTTACTATGTTGGTAATATCATATCACAGTGGAACCAAGTCATTTAGCCTATTTAACTGTAGATATTTTATTGATTTTTTCTGTAAAAATAAATATTTTTTTAGTTTTGAAAGTATGTGCAACTTTTTTACATCTGAACGGTCTGGTCTGATCAGTTAGATTGTAAAATACATATGCAGATATGGAGATGGAGCACCCAAGAACAGTAGCAGAAGTTCTTGCTCGGAGAAAACAGGGTTAGTGTGGCTATCATATTTCTTGTTCTTTTCCCTTCCATTTTTGTGGATCAAGCTCTTATTTCACACCACTATACAGAATCTGATGGGGTTATAGAGGAAGAGAGACGTAACAGAATTTCTAAGATGACCCAGATTGAGGATCTTCAGGCACAGGATGATCATCCTTTTGCACCACTCTGTATCAAGGTCCAACTTTGTCCCAAGAATTAAATGGCCAATAATTATTTTAGTATTCATATCATATTTCTAGTAAATAGCTCAAATTATATATTTAATACATTAATTAAATAATTTTATTTTTTGATAAAATATTTATTAAATATTATGATTTTTATGTCTGTTTCTTGATCAGGATCCTCGTGACTATTTTGATTCCCAACAAGCTAATGCAGTAAAAACTTTGGATGATTCCCAAGCTGGAATGGAGAGAATAAGATGCAGTTTGAGTTCTGAGGAAGCCTATGGCTCTATGAGGGCATCCATATCTAAGATCAAAGCTATGGGATTAAGGGATCCTTTATTTAGCCCTGAGGTTGCTCTTAAGGTAATGACATATTTGTGTCTCTTAATTGTTTCATTTAAAATTAACTTTTCAAATAACTGACAAATGGTTAAATGCTCAATATCACACTATCCCAACATACTCTAGCTTTGTTTCTTTCTTATTAACAATAATTCTCTCCTATTGAAATGAAACTCGTTTGTTGTGTTCCAGGTCCTTAATGGGTTGACTAAAAATATCTCAAGCACCAAATATCATCTTGGGAAAAATTCTCAGGAGAGTGTCCTTGATATATTGCCCAACACAACTAAGGAGAAACTACTAGAGGTGAGTCAACCTGAATTGTTTCTTAGGTCTTTGAGAAGGGAAAGAGAAAACAAAAATGAATGGATGGAAAGAAAAGAAAGAGAGAAATTGATAATCTTATGGACTTCTATTTATACGTTGAGTGTGGCATATGTTTCTCTTATTTTCAAGCAGGAGTATAACTTCCAATAATCTTTGCATTGTTTTGGGTAGTTCTAAATGCTCTCGTTTATGTTTTTTGTGATACATGCTTCCTTCTTTGCAGCATTGGGTGTGCAGTCAGGAATTGCTGAGGCATTTTTGGTCTTCATATCCAGTTACAACACAAAACCTCGCTAGTAAGGTTTGTGATTTCAATAAGATCTTCCAATGCTGAATGCTATACATGACCTACCTAATATTGCACCACCAAAATTTCATAAGTCTAGGATGTGTAATTGCTTGCAATTACTTTTTTATGTCATCTTATATCATCCGCTTTTATCATGGATGTTATCTTCATCACTCTTTTCCCAGTGCCCTGTCTCTTTTTCCATTTCATCCTAAACAGCAGTGCGTTGCCATTAACAGCATGATATTATGATCTCATAGTAGATTAAGTCTCTTGCATCATATAGTCTGGTGTTTACATCGTGAGAAGTTTTTTGTCAAATTCCTAATCTGGCTTGTAACTATTTGCTTGCATGATAAGTCAATCAGTTTTGTCAAATTTTACTTGATATAAACTATTGTGCTGGCTTTAATCAGGATTAGTCAGTTTAATCACCTCTTTTAGGCCAAGTAATTGTCAGTGAACAATTTGTCCTTGTAGACATAGCTTTTAAACCAAGCATTCGATAATTTACAACTTTAACATCACATGAAAGCCCATTGGTTTTAGTATGTTAATAGTAACTATTAACTGCTATCTAGATCTTGTAAACTTGTTGAGGGTCAAACCCTAAATTATTGTATTAAAAGGGGACTTTGATATCATGTCAAGGAACCATTCAACTGAGCAATTAAGCAGGGTCCTAAAATTGATGTTTTATAATCAAAACAGTATTATAAGTAGTATAGGTAAAATGAGCTAACGATGTTTATTGATGCCAAATGGGTTTAGAGGACCATGAATTATCTACTGGGTCCAATGTTTCCTTGAACCTTATTTTCTTTTGCCTTTTATAGAAGTTTGCTAATGGCTCTGAGGTGATTAACCAGCTAGGCATTGGATGAGTCGAGAGGGGTTTTCCTTGCTGGATGCCATCGGTGGCAATGTGGATCTTACATGCATTATATTGTCGATATATTCATATAATAATTCATCAAGGAATCTTTCTGAATTGCACTTTTTTGTGTCTAATATCCTGTTCACTTGCAATTAAATGCAGACAACAAGACTGAAGGATGCTATGTCACAAGTATATTCTAAACTTGAGGTATTTATTTAGCCAAAGCCTCTACTAGTAGTATTCCTGACTGCACTAATGTCTTTGCCTTTATTCTGTCATTACATGACTACCTACATTAGTTTTATTTGTAGTGATTACTGGAGTATTTCTATTTCTATTTGTTAATTCCCAGGAGATAAAGGTATCTGCACAGTCAGACCTGCGGCACCAGGTTTCCCTTGTTGTCCATCCTATGCAGCAGGTAAGCATACCATACTCATTTGACTGTTTTATTTCTTTATACGTGATCTTCTTAAATTGCTGCATATCCTGCCTCCTGAATAAAGGAAGTAAAATGGAGACAAGGAATAAGATTCTAAGGAAACTATTTTCATTTTAAACGACAAAAAAAAGAAGATAAAAAGATATCAAAGGAAACTATTAGACTATGAGTCATTGCTTTCTTGGAAAAAAGATATCCAATTTATGGAGGATTAAAAGACGACAAATATTTTGGTGCAGGCTCTGGATGCTGCCTTGTTACATTACGATGCCGACATTAAGAAAAGAAATGCTAGAGGACCGAAGCCTAATGGTTATGTTTAGGAGAATGTTATGCCTCTCTGCTCTTTCAGCACCTTGTTTTGACAATTTAGGAATGTAGATTCCATCAATTTTGCCGTGACCTCAGCCGTATGGCTATTTATCTCTATATCGTGGTGAAATGAATTTCTATTAGAATTAGTAAGCAAGCGTCTTACTAAATAGTTAGCTTGCAACATAGAATTACTTTACTTGTTAACACAGTCCCAAGGCAGTCCAAATGAAGTACATACAAAAATCAGAGAATTCACAATTTTCCAGTTCCCCACCCCTCTCCCCTCCCCCTCCCTGTACTATGCTTTATTGCAGCATGTCTTTAGCAGGGATACAACAAAGGATAACCGAATAACATGTCTAATTTGATTGCTTTTGTACATGTTCTAGATTGAAATAATGTTACTAGTAGCAATGCAACTAGTGTCATGTTGATAACTTTTAATTTGTCTGATCTTTTTTTTTTTTTTAAATAAAAACAAAGCCATCTAGAGTAGAATGTTCTCATTCTCTTCATTTTTAGGACTAATTTTTTTTTTAAAATTGATTCAATGAATTACATTGTCGATATCAAAATTACCTTTTCATACCCCGAAACACTGAATTAGTGACTCTGAATTTTGACCACCTAGAAAAGGGGGGATTTTTACGGTTGCCTTAACGGGCAAGGATGAATTGCCAAGTAGTGATTGATGGTTAGTTTTATAATAAATGTTTAATTTCTATTAAAAAAATCAATAATGAATAGAATGTTTTATTTGTATTAACTAAAATGTTTTTACAAATGACGAGTATTATAAAATTGCTCCTGTAGTAAAAAAAAAGAAAAGAAGGTTTTTTAAAGAGTGTTTTAAAGATACTTGTTAATGAATTGAAAATTAAAAGTATTAAATTAAAAGTATATAATTTAATATATTAAGAACTAAAAAAATTAATGTTTTACTTTTTTATATTTGTTTATTTTTAACTTTTAATTCCTTAAAAAGTATTTTTAAATCACTCATTGGGAAAACTAAAACTTAAACTATGCTATGGTTAGTTGCTAGACGTTCTGCTACATACAATGATTAACAAATGTTTTGTAACAATAAGATCATCAATAGCCTTTGTTACAACAAGATCAACTTTTATATTTAAAGTTTCTATTTTATTAGTATTTATTATTTATTGATAGAAATAAATATGAGTAATAAAAAAAAATAATTCACTCCAGTGCACCGTGCATGGAAAAGAGAATGTCACAGTACAATTAATTTTTTGCTTTCTTTTTGTGCTAATTATAAAATTTCTAATTGTTGCCATTTTGCAATTTAATATGGATGTTGACGCATGAGCTCAAAGTTGGTGACTTTCCCTTGGCCGTTGTCAAGAGATGTTTGCTTGGTACTTGTATGTTGAAAGTGGACAAAATGCACTTCAAGGTTAAGGTTAGTTTGGAAGGATTTGCATACATACATGTATTTATTAGTTAGTGATGCAAGCACTTACGACACCGAGTCAAACATGGAGGTTAATAATTAAAAAAAAGAAATTGTAAGCTTTAGAATTAAAATTTTACAATATACTATTTTTTTATTTTTTGTCCGGGTTGGAACCCAGGGTATCCCAACAGTCGATAGCCGTAGGACTAATCCCTCGAGGATGTAGAGTACCATTTAAGGGGTCACTCCTCTACCCACAAATGCAGTTCTATTCTCATCACCAGGATTCGAACACTGGACATATGATTAAAGGGTCCAAGCTACTAGTCACTTGTACCACATTTTGTGGGTTACACTAAAATATGTGCATTTTTTGCGACGCACTTTTTTAAAAATAAATAATAATCACTTTTTTCATTTTTTTTATTTTAAATTTGCATAAATTTGAATACAAAATAAGATTGACAAAAAAAAAAAATACAAAATAAGCTAATGCAAGCGCACACACATCTTGCTCTAAAAGATTAAGATAGACTATATTATAGATAAGCTTTTTAACAGTAACACCATATTATTACCAACTGTTGGCAAGACAATTTTTCCTAAAAACAAAACAAATTAAGCATACATTGAGATGCGTTTTCACTTTTGTTTTTTTCTTTTTTACATTATAGAGTCATTATCACGACATGATTTCTACACCAGTCCCGTATTTACACACCCACTTGGGACACCCGGCTATTATAGCGCAATTGTAGCACACTTTTTTTTTTAAATAAAAATTTAGCTTTTTTGAATACTAACATTTTTTGTTAATTAAGTGCAAATATTTGGTTAATCACATACAAATATATGGTTAATTCAGTTTATTATATGGTTAATGGGTCATCCTGAAACTTACAATAATTTTCCACACAAAATAATCATATGATGAACTGAATTAACCAGATATTTGCACGTGATTAACCAAATATTTATATGGTTATGAAAAATGATTGTAAGCTTCAGGATGACCCATTAACCATATAATGAATTGAATTAACCAAATATTTACACGTGATTAACCATATATTTACATGGTTGTGAAAAATGATTGTAAGCTTCAGGATGACCCATTAATCATATAATGAACTGAATTAACCAAATATTTGCACGTGATTAACTATATATTTACATGTTTGTAGAAAATGATTGTAAGCTTCAGGATGACCCATTAATCATATAATGAACTGAATTAACCAGATATTTGCATGCGATTAACCAAATATTTACATGGTTGTAGGAAATGATTGTATGCTTCAGGATGACCCATTAACTATATAATGAACTGAATTAACCAGATATTTGTACTGAATTAACCAAATATTTACACGTAATTAACAAAAATGTTAGTATTTAAAAAAGCTAAATTTTTATTTTAAAAAAAAAAAAGATATGCTTCAACAGCACTACAGTGTGGGTGTCTTCCCCAGGTGTCGTGGATGGGTGTGCAAGAAATATTTCTCTTTGTACAGAGATTTTGACCCTGCTCATGCTAGGATAAGTGCTTGCGTCATTCGATGCTAGAAAGCAACTCTAAAAGGTTGAACTAAAATTTTAGAGGGGATATCCTCTCCATTTTCTCTCATCATTTTCCCCTCTATTACCATAGTTTTAGGGTGTTTTGGAGTGTATAAATGATATTTGACCCCACTCAATATTGTATTATTATGTTTATATCCCTAAAACTAAAACTATATATAATGGAGAAGAAAATGGAGAGAATCTTCATCTAAAATTTTATGCTCATACTCAATTTTTTTTTTAAAATCAAACTAGATCAAATTTTAGAACTATTTATTAAAATAGGATAATTTACAAGGTTCCTTTTTAAAAAATTCCATATTTGACTTAGAAGATTATAATTACAAAAGTTGCACGATTTTAACAAAACATGGTATACTTTTCAGCATTGACTGTTCTATTATATCTTTACACATAAAAGTAATAAAAAAAAAAAGTATCATTCAATGTAATGGGAGGAAAAAACAAGGCATGTGTGTGAACGGACATGCCACAAGGAACAAAGTTACAAAGGTGAAGGATGAAGGAAGCTTCTTCATTTGTCCTACCTTATCTCACTAACTAACAAGTTGCTAATTCTTTATAAGCAATAAATATTTTATTTCTTAAATTTGAGCTTGTTGGACAAGGCATAATCATTATATAAAGATAGACAGTTTTGGCTTAGGATAAGACAGGTTAGGATGGCAGAAGTGAAGCTACATGGATTTTGGTACAGTCCCTTTACTTTGAGGGTAGTATGGACCCTTAAGCTAAAGGGTGTACCATATGAGAACATAGAGGAAGATCGTTTCAACAAGAGTCCTCAACTTCTTCAATACAATCCTGTGCATAAGAAGACTCCAGTGCTTGTTCATGCTGGAAAACCTATTTGTGAGTCTATCATCATTGTTGAATACATTGATGAGATATGGCCACAAAACTCATTGCTTCCTGTGGATCCTTATGAGAGAGCTCAAGCTCGGTTTTGGGCCAAATATGCTGACGACACGGTACATTTAATTATATGCAGTTTTCTAGCCTTTCCATCTTAATCATTAAATGATCACCTTGCACTTCTATAATTTTGTGCATAGTTTATCTGAGCTAATTAACTTAGTGTACCTTAGTTTTGCTTGATGATTTTTTGAGTTTAAATTTAATGCACCATTTTTGTAAAAAAAAATTATATTATCAATCATTCATAAATTAATATCATTAAAAATATTTGACTCTTATTATAAATATTTTAAAAGTCATACATAAGACGATTTGTGGTTGATTAACAGTGTAAAAAACTTTATACTAAGAGATTAACAGTTAAACTCATATATAATTGGATGCTATAGTGTAAAAAGTATTGATTAATATTTCATCAAAATAAAATAAAATTTTCTATTCTCTAACATTCCTATCTTTATTCATATGACAACAATATTGGGGATCAATTTTTAAAGATTCCTGCGGTTGCTGAACTCTTCCGTAGCAATGGTGGTGAAGAGCAGGAGAAGAGCATAGAGAAAATCCGGGAACATCTTAGAGTTGTTGAGGAACATTGCTTTGGTTATGAGAAGAAATTCTTTGGGGGAGACACTATTGACATCGTGGACATAGCTTTTGGATCAATTGCAAAGTTTCTTGTAACTGTTGAAGATATCATTGAAGTGAAGGTTCTAGAAGCTGAGAAATTCCCCCACTTGCTTTCATGGTTTAATAATTTCAAGGATTTCCCAGTCATCCGTGAAAACCTCCCTGACCATGAGAAAATGGTAGCTTTTATCAAGTCTCTCAGACAAAGGACATCCTCCTAAGAAATGGGTAGCTTATATGGAGTGATAATAAAGCACTTGTATCTTTATGTGCCATCTTTTTATGTGTATCTTTCTTCATGTTACCAACCTTGGGTTGGGTTTGTCTTAATATACTTGAAAGTAATAAAAGATTAAGCTGATTGTATTTGCTTTGATATCAGGGTCAATCATCCTTTGTTTTGAATCATGCTTGAATCTCAAATATTAAATAAGTTGTTTATCTCTTCTGAATTCAATTAAGTGACACTTGGGTTATGAAGCATGGGTACTCCAAAAATGATGTTAAATCAGTACCGGGTACCGTACCCATACTCGATACTTGTTGGGTACTCGTGGGTACGTATCAGGCACGTACCCAAAAAAAAATTCAAACAAAAAAATTTTTGGTGCAGCCTCTGGATCCTGCCTTGTTACATTACGATGCCGACATTAGGAAAAGAAATGCTAGAGGACCGAAGCATAATGGTTATGTTTAGGAGAATGTTATGCCTCTGTGCTCTTTCAGCACCTTGCTTTAACAATTTAGGAATGTAGATTCCATCAATTTTGCCGTGACCTCAGCCGTATGGCTATTTATCTCTATATCGTGGTGAAATGAATTTCTATTAGAATTAGTAAGAAAGCGTCTTACTAAATAGTTATAATTTGCAACTTAGAATTACTTTACTTGTTAACACAATCCTAAGGCAGTCCATGGTTAATACAGTTGAAAAACATGGTTAATGAAATACTCTCTCCATTTTATATTATAAGCAAAAATTTAATGAAACACACATATTAAGATGGTTAGTTAATCTCATTTAAAAGAGTCATTGAAAATAAAAAAATTAAGTTTGTTAACCTAAATTGTACTTTCTCTTATTTATTAAGCTTGTGCTATTGAGAATAAAAAGAGTCATTGGAAAATAAAATTTGTTTTAAATGAATGATATTTTGAGAATAACTTCATTAAATATGATGAAAGTAGTTGAAATTTACTTATATTTTGGATCAAAAAATTTGGAAATTTTTGCTTATATTGTGGACCGGAGGGAGTATTGAATTTAGTTAATGGATATATCAACGTGTCACAACTCATTAACCATCTACTGAACATCATTAACCATAATTTTGAATGTCATTAACCAATATTTTAAGGTGTTCAAATATATATGTAATATTTGAACATCTGGGAATCGTGGTTAATGACTTTTAAAATTGTGATTAATGAAGTTCAGTTTATGGTTAATGAGTTATGACATCTTGGTATATTCGTTAACCAAACTCAACACTTCATTAACTATGTTTTTGAACGGTACATTAATCATGAAAATTGTTATCGAATTTTATTATCCTATTTTGATGGTCAAATAACACAACCGAAATTATAGTAACTTCGAATTTCGACGAAGGGAGAATTTTACGGTTGCCTTAATGGATAAATATGAATTATCAAATGTTCAGTGAATGTTAATTTTATAATGAATGTTTAAAATTTATTAAAAAGAATTAATAATCAATAAAATATTTTTAAAAAAAGATTAGTGCTAAAAATTGCTCTCTAGTAAAGCTATTTTTTTTTTTAAAAGAGTACAAGTACACTTGTTAATGAATCGAAAATAAAAAGTATAAAATAAAACGTATATCATTTAATATATTAGGTACTCAGAAATTTAAAGTTTTACTTTTTATTATTCTTTTTATTTTTAATTCTCACTCGTTCGAAAAACTAAAACTTAAAGAGTGAATACATTTTTTGGTCGTTAAAAATTTTGGTGGATCCCATTTTAGTCCCTGAAAAATAAAAAATCTTCAGTTAGTCCTTCAAATTTCATTCCGTGAGACTTTTTAGTCTCTCCGTCAGTCAAAGCACGTTGACCACCATTAAGTATGTGACGTGCGCGTTATTTGCCAAGGTGTACTGTTAGTATTTTCCAGCTTGGAATTGTTTTAAAAAAAACCCAAATAATAGGCATTTAAGTGAGCCATTTTGGTCTTCAATAAATTTTAAGTGAGCCATTTTAGTGTCTGACATTTTTGTCGTGACCCATTTTGGTCCCCGACAATACATGTCAACACAGATACATGGCTACACAAATACACAACTAAAAAACAGATACACTTATTTTTTTTATAAGCAATAGTGTATTTATAAGAGTACAAGGGGTACTCTAGTCTAAACTCGTATACATAGTAACCAATGATACAAAATTAGGTGAATACGAAGCTAATTTTTCAACCAAGGCAACCAACATAAAACCTAAGCACCAGTAAGTATTTACAAGGAGAAAGGCAATTGTAACACTTGGTTGATAGTTAACTTGGACCACCTCTACCAATGCAGATTACATAACTAAGAGTCAAGCTACAGAGGACCATCCAGCCGAAACAGATTGGAGAGTTCATGCCATATAACTAACATCACCAAAGGTAATCAAAGAAGCCAAAGTCAAAAGGGATGAGAGATAGAAGTTCCAACTTTCCTTCTGTGAATGAGCAAAGGGATTGACTTGAGATAGCCATAGATGATATACAACACAAAGAATAACTATGTAGAGGATCAAAGGAGATAAAACAGATGATAAAAATCAATTTATCGTCCAGCAGTAAAAAGCAACTCATTTGTCATCCTCACAAGACACCTTTGTTCCAAATAGTCTAAAATTGCAGCCATTGAATCATACATGCCAAGACTCATAGATCATACCACTTGAATCACTTACAGATGAAGGAACAACCCAAATTTCAGCTCAAAAAATCATACCTGCTATCTTTTTTATCAACCAAAACAGTTTATAAAACCAACCAACCAACCATAGAGGGAGAAAAAACCAACCGAGGAATGTGGGAAAGGTGTTGTTCCTTCCTTTCTACTGTCCAAAAAAAAAAAAAAGCAACATAATTCATTTTACTTCATGAGCCATCTCCTCAAAGGAAGAATGTATCTATAAATTCCATCAAAAACAGGATAACAACAACAATATATGTGTATCTGTTTTTTATTGTGTAGTTGTGAAGTTGTTTGACATGTATTGTCAGGGACCAAAATGGGTCACGACAAAAATGTCAGGGATAAAAATGGCTCACTTAAAATTTATTGAGGACCAAAATGACTCACTTAAACGCCTATTATTTGGGTTTTTCTAAAACAATTCCAAACTGGAAAATGCTAACAACACACCTTGGCAAATAACGTGACACGTCACATACTTAATGGTGGTCAACGCACTTTGACTGACGGAGGGACTAATAGGTCTCACGGAATGAAATTTGAGGGACTAACTGAAGAGTTCTTTTTTTTTTTTTTTTCAGGGACTAAAATGGGATCCGTCAAAATTTTCAGGGATCAAAAAGGGTATTCACTCAAACTTAAATTATGCTATGGTTAGTTAGTTGCTAAACGTGGAGTCGTGGTTCCTTCTACATACAATGATCGACAAATGGTTGTAACAATAAGATCATCAATACAATAACCTTTTTTTTTTTTGGTTTTCCCGGGTATCCTTTACGTGTAACTGTGGAGACTAATCCCTCGAGCTGGGTAGAACCACAAGGGCGACAAAACTCTCCCTATAGAATTTCAACGCTGCTGCATTCTTAGGACCAAGATCAATACAGTAGCCTAACGCTGCTGCATTCTTAGGATCAAGATTAATACAGTAGCCTTTGTTATAATAAGATCAATTTTTATTTTAAACGTTTCTATTTTATTAGTATTTTATTATTTCTTGATAGTAATAAATATGATTAAATAAATAAAAAAAGATTATTCTTCACTCTGGTGCACCGTTCATGAAAAAGATAATGTCACAGTATAATTAAACTAGAGTAAATGACCCGTGCCATGCACGGGAATATGCTTTTTTTTTTCGTATTTCATTGAAAAATATGTGATTATTGATTTAACATTTTTAGTTTAAAATTTTGTTGGAGAATTATACACATCAAATTATTGATATATGAGGTCAATTATGCGGAAATATTCGAAAAAAAAAATTGATATGTAAATTATAAAAGATAAATCCTCGTATAAGTTTAATTATAAGATATTTTTAAATCTATTTGGTTTATAAACATTCTCTCTTAAAAATTATTTGTTTTTTTTTTATTTTCCCTGCAAGTTAACCATTATTAGAAATTATATTTATCTATCATATTTTATCTTTTCTCTTCAAAATATATTTAATTTATTTATTCTCCCCATGCAGGTGAACTATTTCTAGAAAATATACTTATATATCATATTATTAATTTATTTCTTTTAAAAATCTATTTAATTTATTTATCTTTTTTCCATGCAAGTTAACCATTTATAGAACATTTATATATTTATCATTTTTTCTTCTCTCTTTAAAATCTATTTGATTTATTTATTCTCTTTTCCCTTGGGAGTTAACCAATTTTAGAAAATATTTTTATGTATCATAATATATTTCTTCATCTCACTTGAAAATCTATTTGATTTATTTCTCCCCCTTGCCCAGTGCAAATTAACCCTTTTTAAAAAATATATTTATCTATTGTATTATTTTTTTATTCTCTCTTGAATATATTTTTGATTTATTTCTACTCTTTTTCTAATAAATTAAACCATTTTTAGAAAATGTATTTTTCTATCATATTATTTTTCTACTCTCTTAAATATATATTTGATTTATTTCTCCCTTTGCCTTGTGCAAGCTAACCATTTTTTATAAAATATATGTTTGTTTTATATTATTTTTATTCTCTCTTGCAAATCTATTTGATTTATTTATTCTATTTTCTCGTGCAAGTTAGCAGTTTTTAGAAAATATATTTATCCATCGTACTTTTTATTTTCTCTTGAAAATCTATTTGATTTATTTCTCCTCTTTCCCTGTGCAAATTAATCATTTTTTTAAAACTATATTTATCTATCATATTATTATATGTATTATTTCTTGAAAATCTATTTGATTTATTTCTCATATTTTCCCGTGCATGTTAACCATTTTTAGAAAATATAATTATCTATAATATTATTTAAAAAATATTATTAATTGATTTAAATAATACTATTAATTGATTTGTGCCCTTGAGTTTTATTATTGGATTTGTATTAAATGGTGTTTTTCTAAGAGGATGACACATAGAATAGAATTCAATGAGGTTATTCCTAAATGTATATACTATAGATTATTATATGTATTATTTCTTAAAAATCTATTTGATTTATTTCTCATATTTTCCCGTGAATGTTAACCATTTTATAAAATATATTTATATATAATATTATTAATTTTATTTTTTTTGAAATTTTATTTGATTTATTTCTTATCTTTCCGATGTAAGTTAACCATTTTTTTTTATTACATAAGTTAACTATTTTTAGAAAATATATTTATCTATAATATTATTTTAAAAAATATTATTAATTGATTTGAATAATATTATTAATTGATTTGTGCCCTTGAGTTTTATTATTGCATTTGCATTAAATGGTATTTTTCTAAGAAGATGACACATAGAATAGAATTCAATGAGGTTATTCCTAAATGTATATACTATAGATTTATTTTAAAAAAAATATTATTAGTTGTTTTTTTTTGCATGGTAGATATATTATTAATTGATTTATTCCCTTGTGTTTTATTATTGGATTTGAATTAAATGATATTTTTCTAAGAAGGTGACACATGACATAGAATTCATTGAGATTATTCTTAAATGTATATAGTACTCCCTCCAGTCAATATTATAAGCAAAAAATCCTAAATTTTTTGGTTTAAAATATAAGCAAATTTTTCGTACTTCCATCCAATTTAATGCTATTATTCCCAAAATACCCCCACTTAATATAAATTATAATTTTCAATACTCCTTGAAATAAGCCTAATTTTTTAACAAAATTAAATGAGATTTATTAACTTCCTTAATATGTGTGTTTTATTTAATTTTTGCTTATAATAGTGATCGGAGGGTGTATAGATTATAGGGGTGTTCATCAACCGATTCAAACCGATTCAAACCGCAAAAACCGAACCGAAAAACCGAAAATCGAAAAAACCGAAAACCGAAAAAACCGCAATTTTTTTATTGGATTGGATCGGATTTTGGATCCTCTAGTGAAATCCAATCCAATCCAACCCGATCTATTATATACATATACTATTATTTTTAAAATTATAGTATTACTCATACTTAAACATTGTTTTCCATACTTTAATATCCTTCATTCTCTTTAATATTTTTTGTTGGAATGACATTTATGAGACTATTTAGAATAAATATTAATGTCTTAAAGTTATATTTTGCTAAAAGTTTTGATGCACAACATATATATACTTAATTGAGTAAACATGAAAAATATGAAATCAATTAAGTAAGTTTGAAAAATAATTAGTTGCAATTTATCTGTAGTCGATTCAAGGAAAAAATAGGATAAGTGAGAGTAGATATAGAGAATTAACATAAAAGAACGTGTTAAAAAATATCAATAATTATTTTTTCTCAAACTCCCAAATTAAAATGAAGATTATCTTTTGTCTACTATTAAATAAGTAGCAAGGACACTTGACATAAGAAAAAAAGTAAAGTATGACAAAAACCGAATTATCCAATCCAATCCAAACCGTATTTAATTGGATTGGATCGGATCGGATATTTTTTAGGAAACAAACCGATCCAATCCAAACCGCACGTTGTTTTCATCATCGGATTGGATGACTTTTTAGTTCAAAACCGATCCAATCCAATCCGCGAACACTCCTAATAGATTATGCTCTTTTTTTGTGCTAATTAATTTTTTTTATAATTATTGGCATTTTACAATTTAATATGGATGTTGACGCTTGAGTAATGAATTTTCAATTTTTTCTCATATCTACACGGATTTCATATCTCGCATTTTAGTGAAATTTTGATTTGAGTGTTTTATCCTACTTTTTTTTTTTTTGAGAGAGAGGGTTTTATCCTACTAAAGAATACTATCCTTTTTCCTAACTCATGTGCCCCTATTAGAGATATTTTCACATCCAAATGTAAAGGTGGAAAATTGAAAAATGTGATGCGAGCACTTACGACATCGAGTCAAACATGGATATTAATATATATTTTTTGGGTGCTAGTGGATGTTAATGATTTAACAAAAGAAAATTTGGATGCTAAAGTTACTTCGAGACAAGCTAATTTAGTTACTTATAGTTCAGTTAGGGCCTCTATTTCTTTCGCTAGCTCTTATATTCATGTTATTATTCCTATTTATATTACAAACATTATTATGAATAAAATATAATAAGTTTGCTTCCTTAAAAAAAAAAAATTTACATCACCATATGAATTTTTTACACACTAAAACTTAAATTCGTCGAACTTATCTACAAAGGGGGATTTTTTTGGTAACAATCTACAAAGGCAGATGGTATTATCTTTAGAATTTAATTTTTACACTGTAGTATTAGCATATTAAAAAACTGTGCATGTTTGGTGACGCACTGACGCTTAATCATTTGTTTTTTTTTATTTAAAAAAACTATTTTATTTTATTATAAACTATTTGATTACAAAATAAGTTAACTTAAACACACAAATCTTTCTTCTGATAAAAAAAAAACACACAATTCTTACTCTGAAAAATTATGACAAACCATATTATAATAGCTAAGCTTTTAAATTGTTTCAAAAGAAAAAAAAACTAAGCTTTTAAACAGTACCACCATATTAGCAACTGTATTAATAAAATCTTGTAAATAATCTTTAAAAGTAAATTAAATTTGCCAAGACAATTTTTTCCTAAAAATAACACAAATTAAGCATAACCGACACATGTTTTCATTTTTCTTCGTCCTTCTTAAATTATCGAACCATCATCACGACACTATTTCTACACAGATTTTTACCCTGTTCACGTGAGGATAAGAGCATGTCCAGCCTACCACATCTCTTTATTACTTTTATATATATATATATATATATATATATATTTTTTTTTTATCAAGTGGGTCCAATCATTACATATTATTTATATTTATTTTTTACAACTCAAACAATTCATTTCTTCAATCCAACAATTTTAAAATTTTTATTAAACGAGTCCCATGATAATCTCGGATCGTTACATTTCATCAACGAGTTTATTGAATCTGGCCCACATGTCCATTTAAGAAACAGTGCTACACAAGCAGTACTGAAGCACCCAACTCAAAGAGCAAGTTACTGTGAAGCACTGATGCTTAACAAGAAAAAGCAGCTCCAACAAGATAATGACAACGTACTATCTCTATTTTTTTTTATTTTTTCCCCATGTGACAGTCGGCAGCTAAAGGTTCAAACTTATTTTATGCACTAATCACTCTCGGCCGCCGAACGGAACCACTAATGGCAGCTGTATATGTTATGCAAATTTTTACAATATTATTACATTCATAGTTTTATTTAAATTATTACATTCAATAGTATGTTTTTAGTTTTTTTATTTGAATCTTAACTCTCGAAATACAGCAATATTAAAATTCTTGAAAAAGAGTTTTGATGTCCTTGTAATTTTACTTGATTCGAGAGATTAATTTCAACAGTTTGTGCAAGACACTGGATAACGGAAAAAATTAAAGTGGTGTCATCCAATGCAATGGGACAAAAATGAAACACCAGGGATGTTTGTGGACAAAAGAAAGGTGAAGGAAGTATTAAATAAAAAGTTTATAATTTAATATATTAAGAACTAAAAAATTAATGTTTTACTTTTTATTATTTGTTTATTTTTAACTTTTAATTCCTTAAAAAGTATTTTAAATCATTCATTTTTTATTTTATTTTTTTGACTCATTTTAAATCACTCATAGGGAAAACTAAAACTAAAATTATGCTATGGTTAGTTGCTAAACGTTCTGCTCCATACAATGATTAACAAATGTTTTGTAACAATAAGATCATCAATAGCCTTTGTTACAACAAGATCAACTTTTATATTAAAGTTTCTATTTTATTAGTATTTATTGTTTATTGATAGAAATAAATATGAGTAATAAAAAAAGAATATTTTTCACTCCAGTGCACCGTGCATGGAAAAGAGAATGTCACAGTACAATTACATTTTTGCTTTCTTTTTGTGCTAATTATAAAATTTCTATTTGTCGGCATTTTATGAGCTCTAAGTTGGTAACTTTCCCTTGGCCATTGTCAAGAGATGTTTGTCTGGTACTTGTATGTTGAAAGTGGTTAAAAATGCACTTCAAGGTTAGTGATGCAAGCACTTACGACACCGAGTCAAACTTCGATGTTACTCTCTCCGGTATAATATTATAAGCAAAAAAAAAATAATGAAACACGTATATTAAGATGGTTAATTAATCTCATTGAATTTTACAAAAAATTAGGTTTGTTATCTAAATTACCCTTCATCTAAAACTTCATTCTTAATTAAATGAGTCATTAAAATTTTGTATTAAATGAAAGATATTTTAGGAATAATATTATTAAATGAGTCATTGGAAAACAAAATTTGCTTATATATTGAACAAAAAACCTTGAGACTTTTTTGCTTATATATTGGACAGGAAGGGGTAATAATTTAACAAAAGAAATTTGCTGATAATATTGCATCACCTTATGAAAATTTATATACTAAAACATAGAAATTCAAATTCTTCAAACTTATCTACGGGAGAAGCTTTAGAATTAAAGTTTTACACTATAGTATTAACGTACTAAAATTTATGCATTTTTTACGACGTACATTTTTTAAAATAAATAATAATCACTTTTTTCATATTTTTTTTTAATTTGCATAATTTTGAATACAAAATAAGCTAATGCAAGCGCACACACATCTTGCTCTAAAAGATTATGATAGACTATATTATAGATGGTTTAAGGTTATGGTGTACCACCCACATGTCCTACCTTATCTCACTACTAACAAGTTGCTAATCCTTTATAAGCAATGAATATTTTATTTCTTAAATTTGAGATTGTTGGACAAGGCATGTGACTCCATGCATCATTATATAAAGATAGACAGTCTTGGATTAGGATAAGACAATTTAGGATGGCAGAGGTGAAGCTGCATGGATTTTGGTACAGTTTCTATACTTTGAGGGTGGTATGGACCCTTAAGCTAAAGGGTATACCCTATGAGAACATAGAGGAAGATCGCTTCAACAAGAGTCCTCAACTTCTTCAATACAATCCAGTGCACAAGAAGACTCCAGTGCTCGTCCATGCTGGAAAACCTCTTTGTGAGTCTATGATCATTGTTGAATACATTGATGAGATATGGCCACAAAATTCATTGCTTCCTGTGCATCCTTATGAGAGAGGTCAGGCTCGGTTTTGGGTCAAATATGCTGACGACACGGTAGATTTAATTATATGCATTTTTCTAGCATTTCCATCTTAATCATGAATTGATCACTTGCACTTCTATAATTTATGTTTAGTTTATCTGAGCTAATTAATTAACTTAGTGTGCCTTAGTTTTGCTTGATGATTTTTTGAGTTTAAATTTAATGCATTATTTTTGTAAAAAATTACATTATCGATCAATTATAAACTAACATATCATTAAAAATATTTGACTCTTATTATAACTATATTAAAAGTTATACATAAGAGGGTTTTATTTGTGATTGATTAACAGTGTAAAAAACTTTATACTTACAGACTAACAGTTAAACTCATATATAATTGGATGCTAGTGTAAAAAGTATTAATTAATATTTCATCAAAATTAAATTAAATTTTCTATTCTCTAACATTCCTATCTTTATTCAAAATGACAATAATATTGGGGCAATTTTTAAAGTTTCCTGCAGTTGATGAACTCTTGCATAGCAATGGTGGTGAAGAGCAGCAGAAGAGCATAGAGAAAATCCGGGAACATCTTAGAGTTGTTGAGGAACAGTGCTTTGGTTATGAGAAGAAATTCTTTGGGGGAGACACTATTAACATCGTGGACATAGCTTTTGGATCAATTGCAAAGTTTCTTATAACTGTTGAAGATATCTTTGAAGTGAAGGTCCTAGAAGCTGAGAAATTCCCCCACTTGCTTTCATGGTTTAATAATTTTAAGGATGTCCCAGTCATCAGTGAAAACCTCCCTGATCATGAGAAAATGGTAGCTTTTATCAAGTCTCTCAGATAAAGGACATCCTCCTAAGAAAAGGGTAGCTTATATGGAGTGATAATAAAACACTTGTAACTTTGTGTGTCATCTTTCTATACGTATTTCTTCATGTTACCAACCTTGGGGTTGGGTTATTCTTAATATATTTGCAAGTAATAAATGTTTAAGCTGATTGTATTTGGTTGATATCAGGGTCAAGCTTCTTTGAGTAAAACAAGAGGAAAATTATTAAAATCATGCTTGAATCTCAAATACTATCAAATAAAAAATGTTTGTTGAACACATATTAGGGACATCATATAGTGTCCCCTTTGCTTTTTTATAGTATTCTTGAAATACGTATATATAAAGATGATAAAAGTAAGTAAGAAATAAAAGTAAAAATATATGATATCACATACGATCTCTAAATTTTGTATTCAAATAACACAACTTTAAGTTGTTTGTCTCTATTGAATTTAATTTACTGACACTTGGGATAGTTGTACGAGCTTGTTTGGCTCCATTTCCTATGACTATGACAACAGCACATTTGGAGTGGCAACTTGGTTTTGTAATAAAAAATGAAAGCAAAAATATTTTGGATTGGGAAACGTACATTTGAGAACGTAAAATCAAACTCATTTGTGCATTTTTTTTCGACGATTTTTTTTACACTATAGTATTAACGTACTAAAATTTGTGCATTTTTTGCGACGCATTTTTTTAAAGAAAAATAAATAAATAATAATCACTTTTTTCATAATTTTTTTGTTTAAATTTGCATAATTTTGAATACAAAATAAGCTATTGCAAGCAAACATACATCTTGCTCCAGAAGATTATGATAGACTATATTATAGATAAGCTTTTTAACAGCAACACCATATTACCAACTGCTGCCAAGACAATTCTTCCTAAAAACAAAACAAATTAAAAGCATATATCGAGACACGTTTTCACTTTTCTTTTTTCCTTTTTACATTATAGAATCATTATCACGACATGATTTCTACACAGATTTTGACCCTGCTCAATCATGCTAGGATAAGTGCTTGCGTCATTCGATGCTAGAAAGCAAAAACACAGAAAATGTGTAAATATGTGTCGATCATTAGCTAATTATGAGTCTAAAACACAGGTTAGGGTGTTTTCGAGGGTATAAATGATATTTGGACCCACTCGTGTTATTTTTTTTTTACAAAGGAACATTACTGTATTTCATTAATAATCAAAACATCAATACATGAAGGAATATCATGAAAAAAATGAGGACAAACATAGGACAAGGCCATCCTAGCTAAGGAATGGGCAACCATGTTAGCTTGCCTCCTAGTAAACTCAACATGAAAGTTTTGACAAAAAGACATAAGTAAATTCTTGCAAGAAGAAACAATAGCACCAAAAGAAGAAGTATCCACACGGTCCAAACACATGTTATCCACCACTATCTTGGAGTCGACTTCAAAAATAACTTTATCCAGGTGAAGATCAATCATCCACTTAATAGCAAAATAAAGACCACTTGCTTCCCCTAGATGAACGTCAACAATAGGTTCCAGCCAGAGAGTTTTAGCACCCAAAAAAATACCAACATCATTCCTCAAACACATACCAATGCCCACTTTATTATTTGCTGCAGAAAAGGAGGCATCAATATTGCACTTGAGGTAGCCTTGGGGAGGCCTACACAATCGCACAAGGACTGGACCAGGAGGGTTGGGCGCTGCACTACCAGCAGGAGCACGAGCCTCCTTCCACTCCCTATGAACAAGACTTCCACGCTGCACAATAGTAGCTACTCCTTCTTCCACTGAGTCCCCACACATTTGCATTTCTACTACGCCATAGAGACCATAGTGTCATAACAAAAGTGATCCTATCCTCATCTATAAGACAACCAAGTGCTTGGAAGCATAACTCCCTCACATTATCAACACTAACCAGCAAACTAGATACAACTCCCCAAAGATTAACATATCTCCAAACACTCTCTGCCTTAGCACAATTGAAAAGAATATGCCAACTATTTTCAACATTCACATCACACCAAGGACAAAGATTAGGGCATTGAACCCCGCGCTCCACAAGTTTAGCTCTGGTAGGGAGGCAATCTCTAGCAACTCTCCAAAGGAAATTCTTAACTTTTGGCGGAACTTTGAGACTCCATAATCCATTCCAGTCACTCGCAACCTTCAAGTGAGAAGTATCCAAAATATTACTCAAGCAAAGCCAATAAGCCGACCTTACCGAATAAACACCCTTACGATCAGGCCACCAAAACATGCCATCATCGTGAACTGCTTCCAAGAGAGGATTTTTCAAAACTGAATTGACACTTGCTGGAGATACTAGCGCCTCAATAAGCAAAGAGTCCCATTGCTTAGATCCTTCCTGCCACAAGTCATAAACCCTCAATGCTGGGTTAAAGAAACTATGATCATGAGGTAGCACATTGGCAGAATCATGAGTCCACTTTTTGGAACAAACATTGATATGCAAACTGCTTCCAATACGCCACCTAATCCCTTCTTTAAGGATAACTCTTGCTTCACAAATGCTCCGCCAAACATAACTCGAATTACTGCCAATATTGGCATCCAGAAAATTACAATGTGGATAATATTTGGCTTTGAAAAGCTTCCCCACAAGGGTATCGGGATTAGACAACAATCTCCACCCTTGCTTACCTAGAAGCGCCACATTAAAGGCATACAAATTTCTGAAACCCATACCGTCATCCGCTTTATGCATTGCTAGCTTGTCCCAAGAGAGCCATCTCACACCTTTTCCTCTGCCACTACCACCACCCCACCAAAAAGAGTTCATAATTTTCTCAATCTCATCCCCCAAGGATTGGGGAATAAGGAAAATGCTCATAAAATAGGTGGGAATAGATTGGAGAACCGACTTGATCATAACCTCTTTCCCGGCTTTAGATAAGGACCAACCACCCCAAGAATTAATTTTCCTCCAAACTCGATCCTTAATAAAACTGAATAAGACTTTTTTGCTTCTACTAATCATAGAAGGGAGATCCAAATACTTACCCGTGCCCAAACAAATTTGGACCCCAAGCAATTTTGCAATAACATCACGCATCCCACCATCATCATTTCTACTATAAAAGATTTCTGACTTCTGGTAATTAATCTCTTGGCCTGAAGCGGCCTCATAAGTAGAAAGAATATCCTTCATAACAATAGCTTCACTTTCTTTGGCTTTGAAAAATAAGAAGCAATCATCTGCAAATAGAAGATAGGAGACAATAGGAGCCCCTCTACAAATTATCACCCTATGGAGATCACCTCTACCTTCAGCTTGATTAATAATAGTCGTCAGACCTTCAGAGCATAGAATAAACAGGTAAGGGGAAAGAGGATCCCCTTGACTAAGCCCCCTACCAGGATGAATAGGACCAACCGGCTCCTGATTAACAAGCACAGAGTAGCTAACTGATTCCACACAAAGCATAATCCACTCCACCCACTTCTCTTCAAAACTCATACGCCTTATAACAGCTCTGAGGTACCCCCAATCAACATGATCATAGGCCTTACTCATATCAATCTTCAAGGCCACATCCCCCAACTTACCTTTTGACTTACTCTTTAGATAATGGATAATCTCTGTAGCAACCATTGCATTATCAAGAATGGACCTGCCAAGAACAAAAGCAGACTGAACACTAGAGACACATTTATGGAGGATCAGTTTCAGTCTATTTGCCAGAACCTTAGACAGCACCTTATAGACAACATTACATAAGGAGATAGGACGCAAGTCTTTCATAGATTCAGGATTATCATTCTTCTGTATGAGAGCTATATTAGTATCATTAACAGTTGCTGGAAAACAACCCCTTTCTAGCTAGAAGCAACAAGCTGTAAAAATCTCCTCACCACAAAGCTCCCAAGAATTCTCAAAAAATCCAGGATTAAAACCATCAGGCCTGGGGACTTATCTGCATGCATTTCACCGAGAGCTGCTGAGAATTCTGATCTAGAAAACGGACGTAAAAGCATAACATTATCCTCACTAGAAAGGCAAGGCTCAATAGAATTCACAATAGGATCATAGTCACCCACCCGAGCTATAAAGAGATCATTAAAATAATTCTTCGCAATGGCTTTAATTTGAATGGGGTCTTCCGTGACTAAACCACCACCATCCTGAATTTTAAAGATTTTATTTACCTTAGAACGGGATGTTGCCGAGGCATGAAAGAAACGAGTGTTGAGGTCCCCGTCTCGAAGCCAAAACACTTTCGATCTCTGCTTCCAAAAGCTCTCCTCCCTAACAAGCAGATTAACCATACGGTCCCTTGTGTCACGAAAGCTTCTAACCCCCACCTCATCACGCCTATCCTGCAACTCCTCCGGCCGCTTTCTACACCAAAATCTCATTTTTAAATTCAACCCAAAGCTCCTTGCTCCAAGACAAAAGACTATCGGCGCAACTATGGAGCTTAGACACAATATCACCATCACTAACACTCTCCCAGCCCCTATGCACCACCTCTAAAAAATCACGCTCAAGTGTCCAAGCATTCTAAAACCTGAAACGCCTCCTAGGAATAGACATATAAACCGGATCACGTTGGAGAAGAATGGGAGTATGATCAGAAATAGGAGCTACCAAATTAAGTAAACGAACTTGAGGAAACAAATCTAACCAGTCATTATTAGCCATTGCCCGATCGGGTCTTTCCTCTATAGCTCTATCTGTACCTTTTCTAGTGCTCCAAGTAAAAGGATAGCCTTCTAATTTAATATCAGTCAAACCCGCAACTAGAACAGCATCCCGAAAACCAATCAATAAATAGTTAGGATGATCAATCCAACCCAGCTTATCATCAGCAGAGAGAAGGTCGTTAAAGTCACCAATCACACACTACGGAAGATGAGAAACTCCTAACAACCTTCTCAACAGAGCCCAAGACTCTCTCCTTTGTGTACGGTCAGCATAACCATAAAAACCTGTAATTCTCTATTTACCTTTAGAGACATCATTAATTAGAACGTCTAAATGATGAAGGGAAAAAGTAGAAACTTCACACCTCATAGAGTTATGCCAGAAACAAGCCACCCCGCCACTACGACCATCTCTATCAATAGCAAAGCAACCATCAAAACCAATACACCTCCTAACCTCCTCAATTTTATTAGCATTCACCAAAGTTTCAAACAGAATAATAATTTCCAGCTTGTACGACCGGATTAGGTTCTTCAATGCAGGAACTGCACTCAGGTGACTCAAGCCTCGGCAGTTCCAACTAAGAATCGTCATCGGTCCTGGTAGGCCTGAACACCAGGACCTACCGGTAAAAAATGACTAGGACATGGTGAAAAAGAATCCTCAGAAACCGTTTCCACCTGGGCATACTCCGTTCTACTACGCCTACGTTCCACCTGCATGGCGCTGTCTTCTCCAGTTATTGTACCACTATAGGATCCAAACGGGTTAATTGTCATGGTCCCACAATTATTCGTATTCATTACTGCTGAGCCAGATACGGACGAAACAACAAGGCTTTTATTACTCAAATCTTCATAAAATCCCACGTGAGATTTGCATGGGCCATGCACATTCAAAGTTAAAACAGCATTTGAATTTGAACCACCATTATCAGCATTAAACACCGAATCCCTATTCTCACTCCAACCTCCAGCTCTTGCGTCCCGAGAATCACGGCGCACCAGATCAGTAGCAGCAAAATCTGGACCTTGTGATTCTCCTCCGTGATCCCTCACCCAGCGGCTGCCATCTCCTCCATACTTTGGCCGCCTAGACTCTGCCCGGAGCCCCACACCCCACAGCCGCACTCCATGATCCATGTCCAGTGTAAACCTCTTGTCACAAAACTTATCACTGTGACCCAGAAGCTCGCACAAAAAGCAGAAAACCCCCAGTCTTTCATACTTAAAAAGAACAGTATTCCATTCTCCTCCTTCCACCTTCACCTTTCTCTCCCTTTTTAGAGGCACCCGAACATCAAGCAGAACTCTAATCCTCATATACTTCCTCTAGATACTAGTGTTATTGGATTGATCATACTCCAGGAAGGACCCAATATAATTACCAAGATAGGTCCCTACTGTAGATGTCATAAAACCTAGAGGAAGATTATGCGCCTGAATCCAGAAAGCAACATGGAACAAAGGAATGGTAGCAGGAGCCACTCCAATCTGAGCTCTTCCTAGAACCAACAAGTAGTTATCGAAACTCCACGGACCCCCTTCCTCCACTCTTTCCATGTCCAGTCGATGATAAAACTGGAAAAGATATAACCCTTTCTCCATCTCCGTTATCGTCACCTTCTTTCCCGGCCTCTAAACACTCGCCATCACATTCGTCATGGTATTGAGACGAATATTCCGGTCAGTCAGGAACTGCCCTATGAGACACAGATCAAGGTTGGTTTGTTGTGGCGGTCCTCCCCCTATACTGAAAACCATGCCTTCCTCCTCCTCATTCCCCAAAGACAACCCTTCAACGTTTAGAGCCATATGAAGACCAGAGTCCAAAGAAACAGATACTCTCAGATATAGTTGAAGAAAAGAGTGTAGTTGAGAAGAAACAAAGATAGCCCTGAACCCAGCTCTCAGTCAGAGAGAAAAACCCAGCTCTCAGTCAGAGAGAAAAACTTTGTATACATATGCATTATCATGTTGTTATCCCTAAAACTAAACTATAATGGAGATGGGAAATGGAGGGAGTAAATAGAGAGGATCTCCTCGTACTCTTTTTTTTTTTTTTTAAAAGGTTTAATTATTGAGTTGGTCCCTTAACTATTTGGGAACTTTTAATTAGGTCCTTGAACTAAAAAAAATTTAATTAGGTCCGTAACTTATATAAAATTTTCAATTGGGTCCCTAAACTAAAAAGTTCCTAATTGTGTCCCTGAATTTATATAAAATTTTCAATTAGGTCCCTAAAGTAAAAATGTGACTATATAAAATAAAAGGTAATAAAATGATAGATGATGGAATTTTTTTTAAAAATATATTGTAATAATAATAATAGTAACACTAATAATAATAATAATAATAATAATAATAATAATAATAAATAATAATAATAATAATAATAATAAAATCAAAAATAAAACTTAGTAAGAAAAATTATTGTTTAGAATAATAATTAAATAAAAATATATAAATTTGATAGACAAAATTTAGTTTTTGAAATGATAATAAAAAAATAATGAAATATGAAATTGTGCTAGAAAATTAATGTTTTATAACAAAATATTAAGAAATCAAACTGATAAACCTCAATTAAAAAAAAAATATAAATAAATAAATCTCAATTAACAACAAAGTTATTGTTTGAAATAATAAATAAAATAAAGAATCTAATTAAGTAAATATCACATCTTAGTTAGATTGTCAATTTTATTTTGAGTTATTTAATTTAATTTATTATTTATTATGTTATTTTATATTTTAACTGAGGTTTTTCTTAAATTATTTTAATATTTCTTAAATAATATTTTTTCTTGCTATGTCTATTGTTATTATTTTAATGTTATTTCAAATATTAAATATTTGACTCAGTTTAATAACTTAATATTTTGTTATAAAACATGAATTTTCTAGCACAATTTCATATTTCATTACTTTGTTATTATTATTTCAAGAATTAAATTTTGTCTCTCAAATTTATTTATTTTTATTTAATTATTATGATAAACAATAGTTTTCCTCACTAAGTTTTATTTTTTATTATTATTATTTTAAATAGTGAGTTTTTTCTCTCATATTTATCTTTTGTCATTTTATTAGTATGTCAAACAATATTATTTTTTTATATTTCATCATATATCATTTTATTATTTTATATTTATATATTCGACTTTTTACTTCAGGGACCTAATTGAAAATTTTATATAAGTTCAGGTACCCAATTAGAAATTTTTTTCAGGGACCCAATTGAAAATTTTATATAAGTTCAGGGACCTAATTAGAAATTATTTTAGTTTAGAGATCTTACTGAAAATTCCCAAATAGTTCAGGGCCAACTCAATAATTAAACCAAAAAAAAAATCAAAATAGATCAATTTTAAAACTATTTATTAAAATAGGATAATTTACAAGATTCCTTTTTTAAAAAAGTCCATAGTTGACTTTGAAGATTACAACTACAAAAGTTACACGATTTTAACAAAACATGGTATACTTTTCAGCATTGATTATTCTATTATATCTTTACACATAAAAGTAATAAAAAAAGTATCATTCAATGTAATGGGAGGAAAAAACTAGGCATGTGCGTGGACGGACATGCCACGAGGAACAAAGGTGAAGGATGAAGGAAGCTTCTTCATTTGCGGATCATTGACTCCATGAATCATTATATATATAAGGATAGACATATCAGTAGAGCTGTCAAAGTGAGCCAACCAGCCGGGTTGGCTCACCACGGGTTGAGCGAAAAGTGGGCCGAGCCGGGTTGGCTCACTTTGACAGTGAGCCAAGAATTAGCTAACCCGGCTCGGCTCACCACGGGTTGGTGGGTTACACGGGTTGGCTCACTTAAAATTAAAAAAATTAAAAAAAAAAAAAAAACAGAATTCAAAAGGAGCAATTTAAAAGGAGCAATAATATTAATGAGTAAACTGTCAAGGTCCAATTTAAGCAAAGTAATGATAAGCAATATTATAACAACCAAAATAAAGACTCCAAATTAACAATAAAGGAGATGATCAACTAACATGAGCCCCAAAATAACAACTAACATCTCCAAAACAGCAACTAGTCTAACATCTAACACAAGTCCAATGATCATTTCCAAAGTCTAACTAATACAAGTCTTGATTCCAAAATCAAATACAAATGCATAACATCATTAATCAAGGAGATGAATTTGTTGTCCTTGTCCATCAACAACATTTGATTCTTGAACTGCTAAATCAATAACAAGTTCCTCCTTTTCAACATCTTCATCTTCAACATCTTCATCTACAATAAAAAGAAAAAAACATGTTAAGATTAAGTAATATAACTTACAAATAGATTGGCCGTTCGGCTCGTGGGAGACTGGCTCGACGGCGTTCGGCCGTTCGTAGTTCGTCGGAGCCTCGGAGGGCGACTGGCTTCGCAACAGGGACGTTAGCAGCTCACACGACGGTCAGGCGAGGCGGTCAGGCGGCGTGAGGCCAGGCGGCGTGAGGCGGTCAGGCGGCGTGAGTGTTGAGTGTTGAGATGAGGGAGGCAGGAGGCTGCGTTTTTGTCTTTTTGATTTTGCTATCAGAGGGCAGAGGCAGAGCTGAGCTGAGTGGGTTTAAGTTACTAAGTTAGGGTTGGGTGAGCTGAGAAAGGGTTGGGAAAGTGGGTCAGGTTGCAACTTTCTTGGGCAGTTGGGCTTTTGGACTTTGATTGGGTTGTAAAAAAAAAATTTTAAAAAAGAGGGGCAGCCCGTGAGCCAGCCCGGCTCACCCCGGGTTCAACTCGGATAACCCGCGGGTTAGGTGAGCCGGGCCAAAATGACCCGGGGTCAAAACGAGCCTGTTTTTTTACAACCCAACCCACCAGTGAGCCGGGTTGAGCCGGGCTGGCTCACGGGTTACAACCCATATTGACAGCTCTACATATCAGTCTAGGCTTAGGATAAGACAAGTTCGGATGGCAGAGGTAAAGCTGCATGGATTTTGGTACAGTCCCTTTACTTTGAGGGTGGTATGGACCCTAAAGCTAAAGGGTATACCATATGAGAACATAGAGGAAGATCGTTTCAACAAGAGTCCTCAGCTTCTTCAATATAATCCTGTTCACAAGAAGATTCCGGTGCTTGTTCATGCTGGAAAACCTCTTTGTGAGTCTATGATCATTGTTGAATACATTGATGAGATATGGCCACAAAACTCATTGCTTCCTGTGGATCCTTGTGAGAGAGCCCAGGCTCGGTTTTGGGTTAAATATGCTGACGATATGGTACAATATTTAATTTTATGCATTTTTCTAACATTTCCATCTTGATCATGAAATGGTCACTTGCATGCACTTCTATAATTCATGTTCAGTTTATCTAAGCTAATTAACTTAGTAATAGTATACCTTAGTTTTGCTTGATGATTTTTTGAGTTTAAATTTAATGCACGATTTTTGTTAAAAAATTACATTATCAGCCAATCATAAATTGACATATCATTAAAAATGTTTTACTCTTATCATAACTATGTTAAAAGTCATACATGAAATGATTTATGATTGATTAACGGTCTAAAAAACTTTACACTAATAGTTAAACTCATATAATTGGATTCTAGTGTAAAAACTATTACATTGATATTTCATCAAAATTAAATTCAATTTTCTATTCTCTAACATTCCTATCTTTATTCAAAATGACAATAATAATGGGGTCAATTGTTAAAGATTCCTGCAGTTGTTGAACTCTTCCGTAGCAGTGGTGGTGAAGAGCAAGAGAAGAGCATAGAGAAAATCTGGGAACATCTTAGAGTTGTTGAGGAACAATGCTTTGGTTATGAGAAGAAATTCTTTGGGGGAGACATTATTAACATTGTGGACATAGCTTTTGGATCAATTGCCAAGTATCTTGTAACTTTTGAAGATATCATTCAAGTGAAGGTCCTAGAAGCTGAGAAATTCCCCCGCCTGCTTTCATGGTTTAATAATTTCAAGGATGTCCCAGTCATCAATGAAAACCTCCCTGACCATGAGAAATGGGTAGCTTTTATCAAGTCTCAAAGACAAAGGGCATCCTCCTAAGAAAATGGTAGCTTATATGAAGTGATAATAAAGCACTTGTATCTTTATTATGTGTAATCTTGTTATTTGTATCTTTCTTCATGTTACTAACCTTGGGTTGAGTTTGTCTTAATATATTTGAAAGATTAAGCTAGTTGTATTTGCTTTGATATAAGGTCAAGATTCCTTTGAGTAAAACAAGAGGAAAATTATTCAAAGGGTTTTTCTATCATGTGCAACTTTGCACAGGTTAAGAAACCTAAAAGCAGCAACTATTTATTGGAAAACTAAGCATTTCAGTTTTGAATGTATAAAATACACAAGTTCCTATCTAAATTTACTCTTTTAAGATCCTTAACATGTGCAAAATTGCATAGGTTAGAAAAACCCTTATTAAAATCATGCTTGAATCTCAAATATATCAAATACTTCCCCCGGTCCATATTATAAGCAAAAAATTAATGCAACACATATATTAAAGTGATTAGTTAATCTCATTTAATTTGGTTAAAAAATTAGGTTTTTATCTAAATTACCCTTTTATGGTAATGAAAGTTGCTTGTGTTGTTGAGAATAGAATAAGTAATTGGAAAATAAAATTTGTATTAAATAAAGGGTATTTTAGGAACACTGTCATTAAATGAGTAATTAAAAAACAAAATTTATTTATATATTATACTAAAAGATTTGGAATTTTTTTACTTATAATATAGACAGGAGGGAGGGAGTAAGTTGTTTGTCTCTATTGAATTCAATTAACCGACACTTGGGAGTTGGGATAGTTGTGGAGCTTGTTTGGATTTCCATTCCCTATGACAACAGCACATTTGGAGTGGCAAGTTGGTGAATGTTTTGTAATCAAACATGAAAGCAAAAATATTTTGGATTGGGAAACGTACGTTTGAGAACGTAAAATCAAACTCAGCCGAAATTGTTAAATTATTATTTTTTTCTTCCCCAAGAATAGAGTAAATGAAGTATTACTTTTCTATTCCCTCCCTTTCCCCCTTAGAGTGTGTTTGGAAAAGCTAGAAAAAAAAGATTGTGCTAATAATCTGTTTCAAACAATCGATTATTGTGATAATCGATTATAATCAAAATCTGTTTTTGTTTGGGTATGTTTGTTGAAAAACGATTTTAAGCTAATCTAATTCGTTTGAGTGGTGCAAAAATAATCATTTTTATATAGTAAAGATAGAGAATGTTGTGAACAGATGCTGGTTAGAAAAAGTTTTTTTAGAAAACAGATGTGTCTTGCAGCTTGTTAGAAAATAGATGAAATGAGGAGAGAAAAACTTTTTTAGAAAATAATCTAGGTATCTAAACATACCAATTTTTTCACAAAACCAATTAATTGTTCAAAAACAGTTGAAAGTGAAAGATTTAATATTTCCCAAACATGCTCTTAGATATCTTATTTAATTTTTGCGCCGAAATTGTTCAATTAATTTTTTTCTCTTCCCCAAGAATAGAGTAAATGAAGTACTCCCTCCGGTCCACAATATAAGAAACAAAACCTTAAAACACAAGGACCGAGGAAATGTATTGGAATGAGTTAATTGTAATTAATACTCATATAAATTTCCATAAACACCCCTTTTAATTTTAATTAATATTTTGATGGCCTATAATTAGTGACAGTAATTAATAAGGGTAATGTTGGAAATTAGTATTTAATATGTGTGAAAATTGATGCATGTTTCTTATATTTTGGACCAAAAAAATTAAATGTTCATTTGTTTCTTATATTGTGGACGGGAGGAAGTATTACCTTTTCTATGATAAAATGCAACAGCAAACCGAACCCCTCCCAAAATATCTTATTTAATTTTTGCCGTATACTGTAAATTTTTTTTATTTCAATATAAATACTTTTTTCATTTTATAAGTTATCTCACCTTTTTTTTTAATGTACCAAAATGTATTTATTTCGGTGAGGATGACTTTTTTAGTTCGTAGTTCATAAAATTAACACTATAAGAAAATGGTGGATTACCGACGGACATAAGTTCCGTCGGTAGTGAGAAGATTTCCGATGGACTAAGCCGTCGGTAAGCATGAATACCAAAAGTTTCTATATTTACCAACGGAAAGTCCGTCGGTAATGGTATACCGTGGGCTTTTCCGTTGGTAAATCTGTCGATATACAACTCGGGAATGCTGATTTTTTGGTGCCAGAGTGTACCGACCAAATAAGCCATCAGTAATTATCGACGGAATAGCCGTCGGAAATAATTTATGTAACACCCCGTTTTTCGTAAGTGTTTTTATAAAGCTGGTTTTATTAAGTTAAAAGAGTTGGTTAAGGGCTAAGTGGGATTTTGGCTTAAAAGTCCCTTTCTGGTACATGAGCATGCCCGTGCCCATTAGTCAGCACGCCCGTGCTTAAAGTCAGAAGCGTGTTTCTGATTTTAAGTTGAGCACGACCGTGCTCAATAGTGAGCACGCTCGTGCTCAATGCACTGATCGCGTCTCGGTGACGCTAAGTTGAGCACGACCGTGCTCAGGTCCGAGCTATATAGGTTTGGCACAGAGCCTGAGGGTTAACGTGAAACCCTATTTTGTGTTGGCAGCCGTCACCAGTTTCTTTCCCTATTTCCTCTTCTCACAGTGCTATAGTGGAGTTTTGAAAGCCGTTTGGGAAGCTTAGTACGTCGGTTTTGTTTAGAGGTAATGGTCCCTTTGTCCTTTCAGTTTCTTTATTGTTTTTGGTTAGAGAAACTGACTAAGGTTGTTTTTGGTTATCTAAGGCTTAACTTCGGAGTGATCCGCTTGAGGATTCGGGACCGGTTTACCGTTGGGAACCGTTTTTAGAGCAACCTTTAATCCAGGTATGGGGAGAAGGGTATTGTACTCATTAGGCAGTGGGGGTAGTGTCAGGTAAAGGGGTCCCCATGACGTTGATTATATGTGATTGTATGATTTACATGTTAGTAATTGGTTGTTTTATGATGGTTGTTGTTGATATAAAATGTGATTATAATATGTTGGTTGAATGTATGTTGTTATAACTGTTGACTGGATGATGGTGTTATGTTGCTAAAACGGATTAAGATTATTGAGTTTAATCCCTAGGATAATTGGCTAAAAACCTAAGTTGGAACTCTGCCCAGAACAGCACTGTCGCGCGATGAGCACGACCGTGCTCCCAGTTGAATTCTGGAAAATGGCCGCGCTGTTTAGCACGGTCGTGCAGCTCCCAGTTGAATTCTGTAAAATGGCCGCACTATTTAGCACGGCCGTGCAGAACAAATAGCACGACCGTGCTCAATAGGAAGCACAACCGTGCTTCACTTAAGTTGCAGCAGGCCCTTCACGTGCTTAAGCACGACCATGCTGGGGTCTAAGCACGACCATGCTGACCCCTCTTGGACAGAAACAAAATTAAAGGATTTAAGGGGTTTCAAACCCCATTTCCCCAATGATGATAGGTTAAGATAGTTAATCAAAGAGGAAGATTAGACAACCTGGTTAATAATTATCTAAGATGATTAAGATAATAAGATGTTAAGTCAGTATCCGTTGGGTTACCGCATGTTGATAAGTTGAAGTCTTGGGTGCTTATTGACCCAAGCATGTTGAGTTGAACCTTGGTGCTTATTGGCCAAGGGAGCCTTGGCCCCACGGTTTGGGTCTAAGGTTACGTTGAGGTTGATGTTGAAGTCTTGGGAGCTTCATGGCCCAAGCAAGGAGGTGGTTGAGATTGTTTGTTATTGTGCCATTTGCATATAGCATTGGAGTTGTTCATGGGGGAGGTTCGACATAGGGGAGATCGCCCGAGAGTATGGTGATCTGGCCATCCACAGTAAGTCACCCGATGGTTTGGTGACTGAGGCCCCCCGTGATGAGGTATCCACGGTTTGATGCATTGGCTATCCATGGGGTTCACCCAAGGTTTGGTGAACTGCCGGTATTGGTGCTTCTATGGCCAATACGGATATGTAACTCCAAAGTCGTTCATCATGAGTTAGTTTGGATCCACATGCATAGATGGAGTAGCGGAGTAGGTTATGCATTGCACAGCATAACATACTTGGTTGATATGATATTGTTGGATGTTGATGTATGCTTATGTTGTATGTTTATCTTGCTTCTTATTCCCATGCTGTATATGTTTACATGAATCTTACTCCCTGTTATTTGTTTGTGTTTGGCCTGATCGACATTTTGCAGAGGATGACGAGCAGCCCGGAGAGGAGTGACTCTGAGGAGCCGCCACTCATTGTAGGGTTGTTCTTGAGTTTAGATAGTTTGTTTTTCAGTTGTATTTCGAGGATGTATTTTTCCGGAACTGTTATACCAGCTCTGAGTTGTGACATCGGGGTTGGGTAGTTGTTTATTATGTTTTCATTGTTTAAACTTGATTTATTCTCCGCGTTGTGAACTGGTTCATGTGAGACTTTTCTACCCATGGACAATTATTTTATTTTATTCAGTAAAATACATGTTTTTATATTAAATGGTTTATAACATGCGGGGTAGAAGGGTGTCACAATTTACCACAGTACCGATGAACATTTCCATCGGAAATTCGAATTTTGGATTTACCGACGGATAAAGCCGTCAGTAATTTAAAAAGGTCGTCGGTAATGACCCATTATACACCAGCGCCATCCCCTTCCCCCTTCACTTTTTGTTTCCCTCTCTCTCTCTCTATTCTCTCTTCCCCTCTGCACCGCATCCTCCACCGCGTCTCCGGCGAGCCTCCAAGCCTCATTCCCCCTCTGCCTCTGACTGTGGCTCTCCTTCCATTTTCTCCTCCACTGCACCAGAAACCCTCCCCCACCCTTCTTTTCTGCCTCCTTCCATCGCGCCTCCGTCCGGCCGCCGTGCGCCTCCACCAGGTATGTTGAGTTGATAAGTTGCTGAGTTTAATGGTTTTTCCCTTCCCATTGTTGAGTTGCTGAGTTTTGATTTCTCTCTTTGGCTTTTCAGGCCACCACCACAACAACCACTACTACCAGGAAGAGCCCCCACTGTCAGGTATTTTTTGACTGATTGAGCAATATTTTATTTTTATGAAAATGTAAATTTTTATTTAGGAAATTGTTTTTGAACTTTTCTGAATGTGATTTATAATTTGTGATTTAGGAATATTTATGTTTTGTATTTTTGATTTGTTTGTTTTGAGTTTGATTTGTCATGACCGCTATGTTCGATTTTCTCCCACCAGACAGGCGCAACGCTCTACAGGGGGTCCTCCATGCCACCCAGCCCCAACCCTCCACTACTATCGATCCACCACCACAGGCGCCGCATGATGCCGGTCTGACTTCTGAGCCGCAGCCGGATGGTCATCTGATGCCGGCAGACTCCCCCTCCAGGACGACGATGACATATATTATGGTGATGGGTATTAGGATATTTATAGAAGTAGTAGAGTTTTGTAGCTAGACGGATATTTTATTTATGGATTATATATTGAGTTTGTTTTTATTTTAAATTAATTTTAATTTAATTGCTTTTTAAATTTTATTTGTAATTTCATTTTTGTTTTTTAATTAATAATATAATAATAATTAATTAAAATAAAATATAATAATTAATTAAAATATAATATAATAATAATTAAAATATAATTAATTAAAATATAATATAATAATAATTAATAAACAAAATATAATAATAATAATAATAATTGATATTCAAGATATAAATTTTAATAAAAAGAATTAATAATTAAATATTAATATAAAAATTATAAAAAAAATCAAATTGAAAAAAAAAAACTTATTTCCGACCGACAGATCTGTCGGTAACTGTTGTTTAGATTTTCCGACGGAAAGTTCCGTCGGTAACTTCCACAGACAGTTACCGACGGACAATTCCGTCGGTAATTAGGAGCTCCGTGTGACGTGTTTTTCAACGGACAAGTGGACGACCCAGATCCATCAAAAAGCCTTTCCTATGCGCCTATTACCGACGGAACTGGGTCCGTCGGAAATTCCGTTGGTAATGCCGTTTTCCGATAGTTTTCCTTCTTTTCCAACGGTTTTTGTCCGTCGAAAATGCCCTTTTTATTTTTGTAGTGTAAGGTGATATTTAGTTTGCCGGGTAAACTACATTGGTGGGAATCACATTCCCAGGAATGTTTCTTTCCCACCTTCACATATGGGAATAAAGTTATCCTAAGTTTACAACTATCATTCATTAATTTTATTCCCGGAAATGTTTTATTTCTGGGAATAAATTTTTAAAACTTGTACCAAACATGAGAAACTTTTTTTCCCTTGCCAACATTCCCGACCAAACTTTTTTAAAATTTGTACCAAACTCATGCATGACGATTTTCATCAATATTTTAAAAATCAGCAGCGCTATTTAGTATGAGCAACTACCTAATACGAATTGATGAATGACGTGTATAGTGTATTTTTCATATTTTGTTTCCATTATCTTGTTATTTAATTAAAATTTTAATATAATTTTTATAAATAAAAAAAACAGAATCAGAGCTATTCCTCGGTTCCCCACATCCCCTGTTCACCCGCGCCGCCACACTCCTTGCTCCATCTTGTTTCCTCCTCCGCCACCCCCACCGGCGTGTGGTGCACATGCGACGTGGCCGCCACGTCAACAAGAATCTCCATGTGGGCACCCATCAGGGTCGCTAACCCGGCAAAGGGAAGTCCTTCCAAGGGGCATGGACGCCTTGTACCCAGTCGGAGAATGCGGAGAACGCGTCCGCCAACACGTGGACTAAAGAGGTGGCAAGTATGACCCTGGCAGTGAAATACTTTATCACCACGATGGCCTTGTCGTAAAGTGACCTCCCTTGGAACCACCGTGCAAGCATCACCGGAGACGATATGCTTATCATGCTGGTGATGAAGATGGTGAAGACGAATTCCACTTTCAGGTGCCTTGTGTCAGCGCCATTTCTGTATGTGTCGGCTCGAGCCAGGTCCGTCGCGCACGCCGCCATGGAGTGGGGAAGAGATGTTTTAGTGTTGAAGAGTGAAGAATGATGGATTGGAAGTGGTTTTGTGCGTAGGATATAGGGTCAACTTGTTCGGGGAAGTGACGGGGTCGAAGTCCACGTCGCCACAAAGCTTGTTTTCTATTGGTGTTTGGCTTTGGCCATCAGAGATGGGTGAATATGCAGGAGCCAACAATGGCAGGGAGGGGCAACCAGCGCGAGCATACCATCCAAATATCTAATCTTTGTTTTTTTTAAGTTAGGTTTTAGTTAAAGTATGAGGTCCGATTTAATTTCCCATTTCATATATATGGAAAAAAAAATAGGGTCCCCACATATGTGTCTACAAGTCATGAATATTTTTTAAAAAAGAAAAATAAGTTCAATAAAACCAGCTCCAAATGGCAGTTTTTCAACGATAATATTATAATTTTTTTGGTTTAATTATTATGTAGGTCCTTGAACTATTTGAAATTTTCTAAATAGGTCCCTAAATTTTAAAAAATTGTAATTTAGACCCTAAACTTGTAAATAATTTGGAATTGGGTCTCACATTTGTAATCGAGTCCCTGAATTTGTAAGTAATTTGTAATTAGGTCGCTAGGACAGGGTTCCATCAACATACTTCACGGTTCAAACATCCTACCACAGACCTAGTTATTATTTACAAGTTCACGAATTCAATTGCAAATGTGAGACCCAATTATAAATTATTTATAAGTTTAAGGATCCATTTACAATTTTAAAAGTTTAGGGATTTACTTAAAAATTTCCAAATAGTTCAGGATAATGCGCAAAGTAATTAAAACAATTTTTTAAGGAAAAAGAGAGTTATGGTGCACAAGCAACATGACTGGTCATATTCAAATCTTCAACTTAAAGGATAAATTTGCTACAGACAAATCTTTGCCAAACTGAACAATGAACAAAAGACTTGAAGTGCATCATTCATTTAATAGTTTGGCTTTGTATTATGTGTTAGGGCTGGACAAATTCATTTGGCCTAACCGGAACCCGAGCTGCCCGATAGCTGCATCAGCTCAACGGGCAGGTCAAATCGGTCTCGCGGGTCGTCGGGCCGCATTCTCAGTTACGCGAGGGTGTGGTCGGGCGAGTGCGGGTGGGAGAAACCATTTCCGTCGGTACCCGTAACCGACCGACCACTATATTTCCATTTGAATTTTTTTACTTGTACAAGGTCAAGTGACGTCGTTTTTGGGAAATTTAGGGGGTAAAGGGACCAAGTGAGACCATTTGTCCATTTTGAGACGGCCCAACGTCCCATTAAAGAAAACCCACAATATTTAGGACCTAATTGTGTTATTATCGTTAAGAGGATATATTAAAAACGGCGGAAAAAAAATTAAACTTCAAATATAAACAACATATATACATACATGCATAACATATACACATCATAACCTGATACAGTACAGTAAGGGGAATCCCATCAGTAGGATCCCAATAGGTACAAACTGGTAACATCAACAAAAATACATCAAAGACCAAAAGAAAGATGCCTCACCGATTCTCTCCACACCCAGTTCCCTCTCAAAATACAGTAAAATCCTCACTCACACCTATGCTGATGGCATTGGCCTGAGCCATCACATACTACCACCCTCGCCAACATCCCGTGGTCCCGATGGTGCAGATACTCCTCCACTCTCACTGGAAGAGCTCCTGTCTGGCTGTCTCTGGAACATCTGCCTGTATAGCCGACTGTCTCTGGGATGTAGCTGTCTGGAAGATACACTAGAAGACTCCGATACATTGGCTCGGACCTCTGGAGGTGCGGCTACCTCGGGAAGGGGTATCAGGTCCTGAGCTGGAGCAATCGGGTCCTCCTCTTGCATGGGTGCCAACTCTGGCTCTGGAGATGGTGCTGGTGCGGGTGCAAGCCCTGGTATAAGTACCTCAAAGGGTACCATGAAGGGGATAGGAGCCATGCCTGGCATCGGCGACAACGGTGGGATATGTCCATCTGGCTGTCTAATAGGGAAAGGAAAGGTCGTGCCAAAACGGAACATGCCGACAAAACCTATGGGCGCTCCCTGCCCAAGCCCGGAAGTGATGGACATCGGACCCATATATACAGCAAAACGAGTGACTGGGTCCACTAGCCACCCCTTAGGATCAACGCACTCAACCTCAAAGGTCTCGAGAGGGGAAACCCCGGATCCTGGGTCATCCAGGGATGATCCCAATGAGTCATCTGTCCTATCCGGGTATGAGGTACAAGATATATATGCACAAAATACACAGCACAAGGAAGGGGATACGAAACAATATAACGTCAAACGTGGAAAGGGTTTAGCAATATTTAATTCTATAACAGCACACTAAACATCCGTCTCCAAGAATATATATATATATATATATATATATATGTATGTGTGTGTGTGTGTGTGTGTGTGTAACACAACCATCCTCAATCCATGCCTAAGATTTTTCCTCTACCCTCCATCATGATGCAATGCAAATGCTGTATGAATCATCTCATCAGGTATCGGCCATATCCGGATATCCACCACGACACATCACCAGAGGCCCCGGTGCACACCCTCGTCCGCGGATGGAGGATGCCCATGCAAAGCAATGACACTATAGTTGCACAATCCGGTGCACACCTCTGAACCACGGCCAGGGTGCTCATGCAAAGCATGAACTATAGTTGCAACTAAATGAAATAATGTCTGCGATGGTCCTCCGTCAGCCTATCCCCGGGAATTATCCCTCCGAGGAATAGACCGAAATGACCATGTTTCAGGTCAACCATATCATAGACCATGTTTCAGGGCAACCAGACCATGTTTCAAGTCACCCCTAGTGCTCTAACCGCTCATCATAATCTCATAGGTAACCTCAATAAAAATCTCGTCTCATCAATCTTATCATCATACCACAGTAATCATCTCGGTTGGGCACTACTAACACATATATAGTATGCATTCCCCAATACATCATCATGACTCATCATATCTTATCACTTACTCAATCTCTATGCATAATCATTATATTCATATCATCATACCATCATGTCATCATTTCAAATCATAATAATCATTACCAAAATATAATAATAAATATAAACATATTCAAAGTAATTCCGACACTCATAATATCATCCATCGATTACGAAATTCCATTCAACCGGTCAAATCAGTCAAACAGGCAATCATCAAATAATAAAATATTATATATTTATCGTAACGACGATAAATGCACAATTTCAATATCATCATTGGTACCACTAGGTAGTCCCCAGTGTGATATGGACATTATTCGTTACTCGCTCTCATGTAGGGTTTAGGTCGCCCTACGCCATTATCGAATTAAATGCGACTGCACCGTTTCCGATGTTAAATGATTTCTTTCCCCCACTTGGGAAGTCGTGCGCTAAACGAAACGAGACGAGACGAAGCGTCCTTGAAACTCCTCAATTCTGCCCTGCACAGTACTAGGGTCTCCGAGCTTCCAAAAATTCACCTAATCATCACATTGCGAAGCACACGTTACCACGAGTTCAAAATCGAAGATGGAATTGAATTCCGACAAACGAAACCAAAGATAACTTGAGAAATACGGATGAACGGAGTTTCGACATAAATGAGGATGATTTACCTTCAGTTTTTGAAGAAACGAAGAAGAGAAGAGTGAAGATATCGTCGCCACGAACGCAACGGTGTACTTGGAAACGCAACGGGACGATCGAAACTCTCAAACTCTTACTCTAACTCTTTTCTCTCTATAGATTCTTTCCCTCTCTCTCTCTCTAGAACCTTTCTACTCTATTCCCTCAGTTTTCTCAGCTCTCACTCTCTGTTTTCAACTGAGTGGCTAATTGACTTAAGTCACTCTTTTATTTTTGTGCATCGGCGTCCCAACGCTCAACCGTTGGAAACCTAACGCTGAAGCATTCCAAGGCTTGAGCGTTGGCCTCTCCACGCTCGAGCATTGGAGAGTTGGTACGCCACCCCGCCATGCATCCAATCCTGGAGTGCCACGTCATCCTTGGTGACACGTGGCAAGTCAATGCATGGCCCTGTCTGGTTGGCTAGGGCGCTTGAGCGTGGCTACACCCACGCTTGAGCGTTGACTTCTGACCAAAAGTCAACTCTTTGCATTCAGGGTCCGTTCGACGTCCGGTTGAGATCAAATTTGAGATATAGGCTCATTAAGACCTAATAAACAACCTCAAACCATCAAAAATGCCTAATCTCAACTCTAACTCCAAAACTCTTGGTTCACACTCAGATGTCTCAAAGATGATAACCAGGAAACCCTAGTTTTGACTCTACGTTCAAACTCACTCGATAGGGTTGCGTACTTGCCTTGCAAAGGTCTCTATGCCTGAAACGACATCTCAACTATAAGATCCAATTCCTAAACCTAAATCCTCATACATAAATCACACATGAAATAACGGATGTTACACATTTCATCTCAGAGAAGTCTCGAACACTCTCTCTTTGTCACACACAAACCCTAACCTAGCACCGCTTCTCACTTCTTTCATATCAAAGCTCATCTCCTCCTCTCTCGCGACTCACTCTTCTTCATCTTCATCTAGCTCCTTCAATAACTCAAACCCAGAAACCCTAAAACTCAAACACTCGTTCATCTTCGTCTTTGTTCGTGAATCGTCTCTCACTCTCTCTGTGACTCAATCGTCATCGTCTCTCGTCACTTGATCATCTTTGAGTCTCTGCTCCACTCCGTGACTCCCTCTGTTCAGCGTTCCGCCTCTGGAACCACCCCGTGAAGAAGGTGCCAGATTTGCAAGCAAAAGGGTTAGATCTGCGAAGAAGGGGCTAGATTTGCTAAGAAGAAGATCTAGGAATGAAGATTTGTGAAGAAACTTCCTACTTTTTCTTGAAAGTTTGAATCTTTCTTGCTTTTTGTTCATGGTTTGTTTTTGTTTATGGTTTGTATTTTGTAATGCTTTATGGGTTCATTTTCTTTTTTAATGGGTTTATTCTTTGCAAGAACGTCTCTCTTCTTCTCTTGGTGCTTTCTGTAAACAAATGTTTTTTTGGGTTGGTTCAAAACCGTATGAACCGACCCGTCGAACTGCCGAACAGACCAAACCGCCACTCGCTCAAACCGAGGCTACAAACGGACGGGAACGGGCCTTATATTCTTCAGGTCGATTTTGGTCGGATTGGGAATTTCGAGACCGAATCTGACCGTAACCGACTGGTGTCCAGCCCTATTATGTGTAGAGATTTATCCTTTTTTCTACTTTCCAAACAACATTCAATTAAGACACTTGTAAAGAGATCTTTGAGTATCATAAGTCAACTTGATTCATTGTCAATCTAACGTATAATTAAAATTTCAACAAAGATAAAATGTATAATTTTGTTATGGTTTTGATATTAACTAAAATAAGGAAGTTTAACGTGGTACTCAAGTTATAAAATTCTTTAATGTAACAGAATAGTCTTTTAAGTTGGTCTCTCATTGTAAGTTTAATTAGTCATAATTACTTTCATTGTATAAGTATACTTATGCTCTCATGCTCGGTGTTCTTAAGTTTTGTGGCGCTCCTTCCTAAGTCTTTTCAGGTTACACCATAGAATTTTTAAAAAAAAGTCCATATTTGACTTTGAAGATTACAAATACAAAAGTTACACGATTTCAAGTTTTTAACAAAAACAGTACCTTTTAGCATTGATTATTCTTTTATATATTTACACAGAAAAGTAATAAAAAATGTATCATTCAATGCAATGAGATTAAAAAAGATGAAGGATGAAGGAAACTTCTGCACTCTTCCGACCCGATCTAGCTACGAACTAACAAGTTGCTAATTCTTTATTAGCATTGGATATTTTATTTCTGAAATTTGAGCTTGTTGAACAAGGCAAATGACTCCATGGATCATTCTATAAAGACAAACTTAATTACTAGTGTTGACTTAGGAAAACACAGGTGACAGGTTGGATGGCAGAGGTGAAGCTACATGGATTTTGGTACAGTCCATTTACTTGGAGGGTGGTGTGGACCCTTAAGCTAAAGCGTATACCTTATGAGAACATAGAGGAAGTTCGCTTAAACAAGAGTCCTCAACTTCTTCAATACAATCCTGTGCACAAGAAGACTCCAGTACTTGTTCATGCTGGAAAACCTCTTTGTGAGTCTATGATCATTGTTGAATACATTGATGAGATATGGCCACAAAACTCATTACTTCCTTTGGATCCTTATGAGAGAGCTCAAGCTCGGTTGTGGGTCAAATATACTGACGACACGGTACATTTAATTATATGCAGTTTTCTAGCCTTTCCATCTTAATCATTAAATGATCATCTTGCACTTGTATAATTTTGTGCATAGTTTATCTGAGCTAATTAACTTTAGTGTACCTTAGTTTTGCTTGATGATTTTTTGAGTTTAAATTTAATGCACCATTTTTGTAAAAAAAATTACATTATCTATCATTCATAAACTAATATCATTAAAAATATTTGATTCTTATTATAAATATCTTAAAAATCATACATAAGACGATTTGTGGTTGATTAACAGTGTAAAAAACTTTATACTAAGAGACTAAGAGTTAAACTCATATATAATTGGATGCTAGTGTAAAAAAGTATTACATTAATATTTCATCAAAATTAAATTAAATTAAATTTTCTATTCTCTAACATTCCTATCTTTATTCAAATGACAATAATATTGGGGGTCATTTTTTAAAGATTCCTGGGGTTGTTGAACTCTTCCATAGCAATGGTGGTGAAGAGCAGGAGAAGAGCATAGAGAAAATCCGGGAACATCTTAGAGTTGTTGAGGAACAGTGCTTTGGTTATGAGAAGAAATTCTTTGGGGGAGACACTATTAACATCGTGGACATAGCTTTTGGATCAATTGCAAAGTTTCTCGTAACTGTTGAAGATATCATTGAAGTGAAGGTCCTAGAAGCTGAGAAATTCCCTCGCTTGCATTCATGGTTTAATAATTTCAAGGATGTCCCAGTCATCAATGAAAACTTCCCTAACCATGACAAAATGGTAGCTTTTATCAAGTCTGTCAGACAAAGGGCATCCTCCTAAGAAAAGGGTAGCTTATATGAAGTGATAATAAAACACTTGTATCTTTATGTGTCATCTTTCTGTGCATATTTCTTCATGTTACCAACCTTGGGTTGGGTATGTCTTAATATACTTGCAAGTAATAAATGTTTAAGGCTTTAAGGTGATTGTATTTGCTTTGATACCAGGGTCAAGCTCCTTTGAGTAAAATAAACAAGAGGAAAATTATTAAAAGGGTATTCGTAACACTGTCCTAAGGACATTGTCCAATAAAAGCAAGTTTTAATTTGAAAACTAAAGATAACACTTATTAAAATATTGAATGCATCACTTCTCAATAAAAAATTTCTTTTATTGGTTCTTTGATCAATGTTCTTAGTGCACTCGTTAGAATTCTTCTTATTAAAATCATACTTGAATAATATCAAATAAGTTGTTTGTCTCTATTGAATTCAATTGACTGACACTTCGGATAGTTGTAGAAGAGCTTGTTTGGATTTCCATTTCTTATGACAACAGCATATTTGGAGTGGCAATTTGGTGAATATTTTGTTACCAACCTATGGATCTGGAAACGTACGTTTGAGAACGTAAAATGTAACTCAGCCGAAATTGTTCAATTAATTTTTTGTCTTCCCGAAAAATAGAGTAAATGAAGTATTACTTTTCTGTGATAAATGCATATCCCCCCCCCCCCCCCCCCCCCCCCCCTCCCCCCTACCTTATTTAATTTTGGTCGCAGACTGTATTTTTGGCTTTTTATTTCAATATTTTTTTTTTCATTTTAGGTTAAAGTAATAAATTAATCACTGACACTCATTCTCCATTTAATTATTCTCCATTTAATTGAAAATGATCCCTACACCTGAATGTTGGTGTAAGCCCTACTGGCCAATCTATTTTGAATAGATCATTATTTGTATTATGAATCTGATCATATATTTGATATATGAATAAGGCATTAATTTATTATGTTATTAGTTTATAACATAATAAAGTCTTTAGAATAGGCAGTTCATTCAATGAGATGTTAAGTATGTGACTTAATCGTGAGACTTCATTGAAGAATAGAACTCTATTCTTAAATATCCGTAGTCAAGTATTATTGTTAATTAGGATGACAATAATACATAGAGACTATTGTGTGAGTAGACTGATGACCACATCTCACGGGTCATAGATATGTGATATTAAGTCGGCACATAGGCATAAATATTAGGAGTAATATTTATACCGGAAGACCCACTATGAGAATACTTCATAATAGTTATGTAAGTGTCATAAGTATTCTCATGGCGACCATAGTGAAGTAGTCCTTCGACTTGAAGTCACTACGATTCCTACATGAGGAGTTGTAGGCTTTAATGCTATCAAACGTCACGTGTAACAGGGTGATCATAAAGGTAGTTATTGGACCCACAATAAATCATGTGAAGGAGTGTGAGTGATGTAGACAGGATTCGTCCCTCCTACATAGCAGGGGTAATGTCTTGGGCCCCTCGATAAAGTTAGATGTGAAATATGCGTGGCCACACGGAAGTGGGCCAATATATGATATTGGGCCTGTTTGTGATTATACGTCTACTCGGGGATCGAGGAATAAATAATTGAACATAACAAGGATGACACTCTTATGCCTTGTGTTCAATTAAGACATATGGACGAAGGGATGTTTACTGCACAGTAAATTTTGGTCGCTGTAAAGCTAAAATCGAATCACCGATACTCTCGCTAATTGGGTAACAATGATGCATTGCTAGTTGCCGCTCATTATTTATAATATTTAATATTATAATTAATATTTGATATTATTATAATATTTAATATTATTGCCAACTTAGTAGGAGCCTATAGGGTCACACGCATAGAGCAAATACGGAGCAGTTAAATTAATTAAATATGATTTAATTGATTTAAAGGACAATTGAGCTTGTAGTGTACAAAGCCCAATAGGGTAAGCAATTAGGCTAAAGGAGTTGCCAACTTAGAAATAAAAGTGCTTTCCCCTCTAACCTAGTCTTGCTAACTGTGCCTCCCCGTAGCCGTTAGCTAGCACAAGACGTAGTGAAAAGTAAAAGCACGCTTCAAGAGGTAAACACTATTTACCTATTTGTGATTCATGTTTGTAATGCGCGATCCATGAGATGGTTTTCTTCCACCTTGAGATTTGATTTTAAAATAGGATAATCTCATGAAAACCCCAACAGTGGTATCAGAGAGTATGGTCGTTATTATCATAAATCCTTACGTACTTGTTTGCCTTGATTAATAACATGTTTATTGCTTTTGAATATGATTCAAATGAATACATGTTTTTGTGAGCACACGTTTGTTGTTGCAAAATATATATGCTTGATGTATGGGCATGGTTATACTGGACAAATTCAAATGATAGCAATTGGATTCATCGAAAGTAATTCCTAATTCGGCCCGTAATTGGTTTCATGTAATGCCAGTATAAAAACGAATTCAACACTTAGACACGAATTCAATTTGATCTTACTAATAACCAATTCTGTACGTGATTTTCAAGTGGTTGAATTTCAAGAATGTGATTTTCAATAGGGCTGGACATCGGTCGGTTACGGTCGGATTCGGGCCCAAAATTCCCAATCCGACCAAAACCGAACAGAAGAATGTATGGCCCATTCCCATCTGTTCGTGGCCTCGGTTAGGGCGGGTGTCGGTTTGGGCGGGTTGGGCGAGTAACGGGCGGTTTCGGGCGGTTTTTTACAAACAAAAAAATGTGAATAGAAGAAGAAGAAACCCAGAAATAATACATGCAACTTTCAATAAATCCAAAAGAAATTTTCAAGAACAGCAACACAACACAACAGAAAAGCTTGAAACTTTAAAAAGAAAGGAAGCAAAAACTTCCAGAACATAAGAAAAAGGAGATCTGAAACACATAAAAGTCGATCTTCTTCTTCTTATTCATTGAAGCAAAGGCAGCAAAGAAAGACGCGCATCACAGATCTTCTTGCTTGGCATATCTGAGAGGAAGGCCACGACGTGCTCGCCGCTCTCTACGACGGCAACGGCATGGTCTTGACGACGGCAAACAAAGAGCAACGAAGCGCCGCGCTCTGTAACAGATCCGCGAGAGAGAGAGAGAGATGAACTGAAGTGCGGTTTGGATGGGTGATGGGTGGTTGATATTTTGGAGAGTATTACAGAGAAATGGAGAAGGAGAAAGAGAAAGGGAAAGAGAGAGCATTTAGAAAATAGAGTAATGGAGAAAGTCAGAAAGAGAGGGAGAGACATGGAGAACCGAGGAAGAATAATTGGAATTGGAAGTTTAGAAATTAGCAAGCATTAAAAATTTTCTTTCACAAAAAGAAAGCATTAAAAATTAATAATGCTTGACAGCTTTGATTGCTTGACAGCTTTGAATACATAACTTTTTTCCTTCCCGATACATTGTTTTTTCGTTTCCAATACACTGAGAGACCGAAGTTTGAACAGACTGAAGTAAGGTTCAAATTTTTTTTTTAAATGCATTGATTGTTCGGTCGGGTGCGGGTACCGACGAAATGAATTTTCCAAACCCGCACCCGCCCGAATGTACCCGGATGAAACTGAACTGGAAAAACCGACGACCCGTGGACCCGATGTCACCCGCCCGTTTGCTTGTTTTTTAACTCGGATTTGTCGGGCCCGGGTCGGTTAACGGGTCCGTGTCCAGCCCTAATTTTCAATTCTGGATGAGAATTGATTTGATATATCTGGGCATTGATTCAAAAGGTTTCATTTGAAAATCATAAATGAACTCATAATGATGAGCACATGTTTTGCGTATTGAACTTGTCACTGGACGTTAGTTCAGGATCATTATGTGATTTCAAATTTTCAAAGAAAAAGGAAAAACATAGTTTGAAATCAAAAGCAATTTGAATTCTGAAACAGGGCGTTCCTAATTTTATGCTTGTACGTGAATGAACTGCCTTACTTGATATACAAGCATATTTCATTGAAGTACAACCAATGGATAATAAATTAATAATGGATACATGGATATCTAGTACCTGCCCTTTTAGCTTTTGCATCTAGCTTTTGCATCTAAAGGTGTTTTGGTTTCCGTTGAGGAGTATTCAATTGCTTTCAAAAGAGTTTTGAAAGTGAAATTGTTTTTAATATTTTTATTTGGTAAATCTTTTGATTTAAAAATAAAATGATTTAATCAATTTGAATTATTTAGAGATAATAATAATAATAAATGGTTATTATTATTAATTGTTATTAAATATTTTATTTTAAGGTATGTAGTTATGGCCTTAGATTATGGTGTTACTTATTTTGGTTAAATACGACCTGCGTGTCATTATTTATTTATTTAATTAAATACGGTTTGTGTGCCTGCCTTTTTAATTTATTTATTTATTTTAAATAAATGCAATTGCTCGAGTTGAAGAGGAGGCAACATCATGACGCCGTGGGAGAAGCTTGAGAAGCTTGTTCGAGGGTCAAAGAATTGTAATAAATTAGTTATTTAATTCTTGTACATTAGGAGGCCATAACTATAGTACCTTATCTTAGATGTGTTTGTATGAGATGCATTAAATGTATGAGATGTATGTTTATGTATGAGATACATGAAATGTATGGTTGTATGCATATATGTCTTGTATGTTATATATAATAATTAAATGTATGATAGCATGTATTTCATGTATGCTGAGAGACGCTTTGTATGTGATACAACGTCGGTGAGATCAATTTTAATAAAAATCCCTCAAAATGAAATATTAAGTTTAAGAGCCTTCCAATGCGTGGCACTCATCAAGACTAATATCGAACGAGTGTAGGTCCGCCAAAGCGGAGTGCATTTTTCTATACTAGTAAGATGCGATGGGACAATTGTAATGTCCAACTGTCAATCATTGGGCTTGACTTAACTAGGCCGAATTCAATAGGATTTAAATGGGTCTAGAGGCAGGGAGTTGGGCTTTGATTCATAGAGATGAATTAGAATAAGAGTTGTTCACCCAACTAATACAAGAGTTACATGAGATGTAATTGGAAAAGAGTTTCCTACCTAAATAACTAAGTTTTGGGAGATCAGCTAAAGTTGACTCAAAATGACGTGAAATATGGATCTTGGTCTCACTAGAAAATCTTTCAACGGGATTTTCCGAGTCAATGATGAGGGTCATTGATTTGAGTAAAATAGTGGGAGCGTATTTCATAAAAGACCTTATTAAATATGTTTTATCATGATACTTATATTTTGCATGTTTCTATAATTAGAATTACCATGAAATAAAACACTATAATTTATTACTGCGATTTGTCCTTACGAAGGACAAGGTATCCAGAATTAAATTTCTCGATTGGTACAAGAATTTGAGGATTGTCCTCAAGTACGAGACAGAGCTGTAAGTTCTTAAGCAAATGATTCTTGAGCAACCAGTTCCTACTATGATCGAAATGGATGCTTACGAGAAGCATCAAGTCGATGTCCTAGATATAGGATTCCTCATGCTTGCAGCCATGAAGGCGCGTGATATGATCATGCACCTCATGATGCTCTGTTGAGAGCATGTAATGCATAAGAACCATAAATTTTTTTCCGAGCCTTCTTTCAGTTGCGAACTGATAGAAGGGAAATCTCGACAGTTATGATGTGCTTCATATTATTGAGTACATTAAGAACATGGTAAAATGAGATTTCCTTTTGGCCAAATGTTGACCAGTGAAATGATCTTGCAATTGTTGCCGGATAGTTATAGTCAATTCATTGCGAACGATTCTGACAAATCACTACTAGAGATTGCAAGGAAGTTGAGAACTTCCGAGCATAGTCTCTACAGTAGAAAATGGTAGACTATTGTGATAGTCTTGAAAGGGAAAGTCTTAAGCCTGCTAAACAAGGAGAAGAACAAGGGCAATAACAAGTTCAGGTCCAGTACTTCTGTCTTGAGGCTAATATGCAAGGTTGCAAAGGAAGGCAGTAAATTTCATTTCGGTTTGACCGGACATTGGAAAGACTATCAAAAGATACAAGAAAGAGTATAAGAAAGGGAAAGGAAGTATGACTTCTTCTTCGAACATTGTGTTGTAGAAGTCAACCTACTTCAAAATCATGGGTATTTGATACCGCATGTAGATCTCATATTAATGTGAAGGATCAAAGGGAATGGGATGTTGACTAAAGGCGAAGTCAACATGTGAATAGGAAATGGAGCAAAAGTTGCTACATTAACTATAGAAGGTTTTGACTTTGCCTTCGGGGCTTGTTTTGGAACTAAATAAGTGTTATTATGTTCCAGCTATTGGTAGAAACATCAGTCACATGATATTTTCAATGCTACCAAGTATTTGGATAATGGACTTTGTGTCCTTAATCCTCATATGCCCATCTATAATATAAATGCGAAAACCTTTGGCATTGTCGATTAGGCCATATAGGTGAGAAACGCATCTCGAAGCTCCATAAGGATGGACTCTTGGAATCATTCGATTGTGAATCGTTTGATGTATGCAAATCTTGCTTGTTGGGGAAGATAACTAAGACCCCATTCACTAGGCAAGGTGAAAGAGTCAGTGATCTTTTGGACTTGATACATAGTGATGTTTGTGGGCCCCTAAACAAGTTTGCTAGAGGTGGTTTTCCTTACTTCATCATATTTACTGATGACTTCAGTAGACACGGATTTGTGTATGACACAAGTCAGAAACTTTTGAAAAGTTCAAAGAGTTTAAAAATGAAGTAGAGAACCAACTTGGCAAAAGTATTAAGGTCATACGATCAGATCATGGTGATGAATACTTAAGCCAAGAGTTTGATGACTATCTGAGAGAGTGTGGGATAGTGTCCCAACTCACTCCTCCTGGAATGCCACAATGGAATGATATGTCCAAAATGAGGAATCACACCTTGTTAGACATGGTACGATTCATGATAAGTCATTCAGACCTTTTTGACTCTTTCTGGGGCTTTGCTCTACTTACAGCTACATTCACTCTTAATCGTGTTCCATCTAAGGCGATTGAAAAGACTCCATATGAGATATGGATGGGCCGAAGGCCCAGTTTGTCATTTATATGGATTTGGGGATGTCAGGTTTATATGAAACTTTTTACGACGGATAAACTTTGGCCCAAATTGGATAAGTGTATTTTTGTGGGATATCCTAAGGAAACAAAAGGATATTACTTCTACAATCCCTCCGAGGACAAAATGTTTGTCGCTAGGACTAAAATGTTCCTTGAGAAGGAATACATTTCCAATGGAGACAATGGGAGAAATGTAGAATTTGGAGAAATTCAAGCACCACAAAATACTTACCCGGCTAAAATGGAACAAGAACCGGTTCCACAAGATGTTGTGGTTGAACCGCCGGTTCAAGTAACCCAAGACTTGTGTAGGTCTAACAGGCCACGTCACCAACCTGAGAGATATGGACTTCTCTTGACTCGGGAAGGTGATGTGCTGCTGATGGATCAAGATGAGCTTGTAACCTACCAAGAGGCCGTAATTGGGTCGGAATCTGAGAAGTGGCTTTAGGCCAAAGGATCCGAAATGGAATTCATGTACACAAACCAGGTATGGACTTAGGTTGAGCCACCTGAAGGGATAAAACCCATAGGGTGCAAGTGAGTCTTCAAGAAGAAGACTGACATGGATGGTAAAGTGAGTACCTTTAAGGCGCAATTGGTTGCAAAAGGTTTCAAGTAAAATCATGGTGTAGACTATGATGAAACTTTCTCCCCAGTAGCGATGCTTAAATCTGTTCGGATTCTGCTTACTATTGCTATATACTGTGACTATGAGATCTGGCAGATGGATGTCAAGACTGCATTCCTTAATGGGAATCTCCTTGAGGATGTGTACATGACACAACCTGAGGGTTTTGACGATCCAAAGGATGCTGGAAAGATATGTAAGTTGCAGAGATCTATTCATAGATTAAAGTAAGCTTCTAGAAGCTGGAATCTTCGTTTTGATAAAGCTGTAAGACAGTTTGGATTTATCAAGAATGAGGATGAACCTTGTGTGTACAAGAAGGTTAGTGGGAGTGAGATTTTCTTTCTCGTATTGTATGTGGATGACATACTGCTTATCGGAAACGATATCTCTACGCTACAAAATGTGAAAACATGGTTAGTAAATTGTTTCTCGATGAAGGACTTGGGCGAAGCTTCCTACATGTTAGGACTCAGGATCTATAGAGATAGATAGCTGAAATTGCTAGGCCTTAGTCAAAGTACATTATGTACTACACCAGATATCTTGTATGATTTGAGCATGATAAGAAGGTACAATTAATATCAGTGAAGGTCACTAAACTGTAGTTAAGAACATCCTTAAGTATTTAAGAAGAACTTAGGATACATTCTTGACAAATGAAGGTGAGGAAGAAGTCGTTGTAAGGTGTTACATCGACACTGTTTCCAAACCGATAAAGGTTATTCCAGATCACTGTCTGAATTTTTGTTTTATCTTAATGGTGGCACTGTGAGCTTGAAAAGGTTCCAAGCATGAGACAGTTGCATAATTTATTACAGAGGCCAAGTATATAGTTGCTTTAAATGTAGATTTAAAGGCCGTTTGGATCGGTAAGTTCATTTATGAACTAGGAATGATTCCTAACTTTGTGAACTCCATTGATCTCGTTGCGATGATGATGGAGTAATCGCATAAGCTAAGGAAACTAGATCTCACTAGTGATCCAGACATATACTTAGGTGCTTCCACCTCATTCGATAGATGATCGATAGAGGAGAGATATGAAGATGTGCAGAATGACAACACTAAATAATCCGCTAATAGAGTCTCTTGCTCGGTGGTAGCATGACACTCACACTAGATCGATGGGTGTTAGATTGATGCCTGATTGGCTCTAGTGCTCGTGGGAGATTGTTGGTGTAAGCCCTAGTGGCCAATCTATTTTGAATAGATCATTATTTGTATTATGAATCTGGTCATATATTTGATATATGAATAAGGCATTAATTTATTATGTTATTAGTTTATAACATAATAAAGTCTTTAGAATAGGCAGTTCATTCAATGAGATGTTAAGTATGTGACTTAATAGTGAGACTTATTGAAGAATAGAACTCTATTCTTAAATATCCGTAGTCAAGTATTATTTTTAATTAGGACGACAATAATACATAGAGACTATTGTGTGAGTAGACTGATGACCACATCTCACGGGTCATAGATTTGTGATATTAAGTCGGCACATAGGCATAAATATTAGGAGTAATATTTATACCGGATGACCCACTATGAGAATACTTCATAATAGTTATGTAAGTGTCATAAGTATTCTCATGGCGACCATAGTGAAGTAGTCCTTCGACTTGAAGTCACTACGATTCCTACATGAGGAGTTGTAGGCTTTAATGCTATCAAACGTCACGTGTAACAGGGTGATCATAAAGGTAGTTATTGGGCCCACAATAAATCATGTGAAGGAGTGTGAGTGATGTAGACAGGATTCGTCCCTCCTACATAGCAGGGGTAATGTCTTGGGCCCCTCGATAAAGTTAGATGCGAAATATGCGTGGCCACACGGAAGTGGGCCAATATATGATATTAGGCCTGTTTGTGATTATACGTCTACTCGGGGATCGAGGAATAAATAATTGAACATAACAAGGATGACACTCTTATGCCTTGTGTTCAATTAAGACATATGGACGAAGGGACGTTTATTGCACAGTAAATTTTGGTCGCTGTAAGGCTAAAATCGAATCACCGATACTCTCGCTAATTAGGTAGTAATGATGCATTGCTATATGCCGCTCATTATTTATAATATTTAATATTATAATTAATATTTGATATTATTATAATATTTAATATTATTGCCAACTTAGTGGGAGCCTATAGGGTCACACGCATAGAGCAAATGCGGAGCAGTTAAATTAATTAAATATGATTTAATTGATTTAAAGGACAATTGAGCTTGTAGTGTACAAAGCCCAATAGGGTAAGCAATTAGGTTAAAGGGAGTTGCCAACTTATAAATAGAAGTGCTTTTCCCTCTAACCTAGTCTTGCTAACTGTGCCTCCCCGTAGCCGTCAGCTAGCACAAGACGCATTGCTCCGACGCCCGTTTGCTCCCGTGGACTGAGTAGAGGTGCTGCCCCTTCGTGGTACTGGTGATTGAAAAGTAAAAGCACGCTTCAAGAGGTAAACACTATTTGCCCATTTGTGATTCATGTTTGTAATGCGCGATCCAAACATATGAGACTATTTTACTCCTTGATTCCCTTTCTCAGCACAGTTCCAAGACTTTTCTTTTCTCTCAGACGTTCTCTGTTTCTTCTTTGGCATTGCGTTCCAAGTTCTTCTTTGGTGTTACAGTGCAAGTCCTCTTTCTTTCTGTTATTGATCTGGCGGTGATAGTGAATTTTTTTTTTTTTTTGTTGCAAAAGCGGTTATAGGTAATAGGTTGATCTACACCTTTCTCTTATTGATCCGGCGGTGATATGGGATTTTTTTTTTTTTTGCATATTACAACAAAAAAGAAAATATTCATGAGAATGAATTTAAATCAAACGATATTGATCTACACCTTTGTCTTCTCTACTTATATATATTATATATATATATATATATATACACACACTAGAATTATGAACCCGTGCCGTGCACGGGTAAGGATGGCAATTTTATCCGCACCCGTGGGTAATATCCGCGACGGGCACGGGTGGGGAGGTTAAATGGGTATCTGCGGATTAAATAAACGGGTTTTTTTACACTACCCGTTTATTCACGGGCGGGAACGAGTACCAAGGTACCCGTACCCGTACCGCAGGTACCCGTGCCCGCTAGGTAGTACTTGTTTACTTTACTACCCCTAGGTATAACTTGGTCTGAGACACAAATTAAACAAAAGTTGCTTGCGCCATTTTGTGTTTCTGCTCCCCAATCTCAAGTTCTCAACCCCAATCTCATCTCCTCCCTTGCTTAGCTGCGTGCCTGGCTGCCTGCGTCGACAGTGGAGCAGAAACGGCACTCTTGCAGCAGCGCCATCTCGTCTTCCTCCCCAACTCTCATCTCCTCCTCTCATCTTGCAGCCACGCCATCTCGCAGCAGCAGCGCCGCCCCTTCCTTCAAGCCTCCAGTCTTCCTCCCTTCCTTCAAGCCGTCGGTCTTCCTCCCCTGTACGGCGTCGTAGTCGCACCATCACGAATCCAAGAAGCAGCAGTTGCGCCATCACGAATCCAAGGGAGTCGCAACCGCAACCCCATTCCCAACCTCCTGCCTTCAATCTTTATCTTGTAAGAGACTCTCTGTTCGTCTCTGTTCAGATCTTTTTTTTTTCCTCCAAACTTTGCAAAGAGGAAGAAAGAGGAGCCAACTTGGTATACCAATAGAGACAGGAGGGGGGAGGTTCAGTGATTATTAGTGATGATGCAAACAAAGACACTAAAGAAGAAACATTTTAAGTTCACAAAAAGATTGACACAAAGTGTGATATGTTATTATTTGAATAATAGATTGATCTATATGAATGACAATGACATTTTGAAAATCGGAAGTCGACAGTGATGAATGTATTACGATATTGGAAGATATGGATGTTGACATTGTTAGTAAATAATTTTAAGATTTCATTTCAACCTTCCCAATAATATCAATTGTTTGCATTTTTTATGAGATACATTTACTTTTATTTCAGGAATGTGAAAATAATGCTCAATGAGTAAATCTAGTTATTGCAATTTGCAACTCAATGATGAAAAGCAATCAATGTTAAGTAAGTATTCAAGATCCTATGAAAATAATTATCAAATTGTCACATTCTTTATGATTCTTTTTTGTAAATATAGCTTATGTCCATTCTAAGTTTATTTATGTTCTATCTTAACAATGATGCTACTTGGATGGTTGGACTTCTTGGAGCTATTGCTGTGCGCTTGTTTGGAGTTATTGTATAATATGTTTTTGTAACTGATTTCTGTTAATTGTAATAGAGGGACGAATGTGATGTGATGGTTGTGTGCTTGTGTTTTTTGTGACTTGTTTAGATTAAATTGTTCTATGTCATGATGAATGATGATACTCATTTATTATTTGAGTGTGGTTTTATTTTTATGGTTTGTTAAATACTGTCATATCTTGAGAATGTTTATTTTATTTGATATATGTAATTATTGCAATTTTTTTATAATTTTTTAAGGAATTATTGCATTTTTTCAACAAAAAAAAAACAGTTACTGGTAGTATCCATGGGTACCCGCGAAACCCGCAGATACCCACGAAACCTGTCAGATACCCGCGCGGATGGCGGGCGGGGACGGGCTTAGATTTGCCCGCGGCGGGCGGGGGCAGGTAGGGTCGTATCCATGCCCGTCCGTGCCCGTTGCCATTCCTATGCACGGGAAATATGTTAATTCTCTTGGATTTTATTTTTAAATATATAATTGTTGAAAATAATCATTAAAGTTTAAATATGTAGTATGACACAATTTAAGTATTAAAAATATAATTTTAAAAAATAAGACATATATGAAGAATATAAAAATACAATTTTTGAAAATAGCCATTAAAGTTTATTGTGAATTTGTTTTTTTTCTTTTCGAAACAAAATTATAAATTAACACTAACTATTTCTTCACTCACTATCTTATTATCGTACTTATCTAAATATTTAATAGTAAACATATATTTTTAAAACAATAACTGCTTTCAACCTGATTAATCATTTCCACAAATGATTTATCTAAACACTAATACTAAATACGTTGCTGTGATCTTCGTAATGATATGATTTTTTCGTTTTTCTTGAAAATCAATTTGATTTATTTCTTCTCTTTGTCAGATGCAAGTTAACCATTTTTAGAAAATATAATTATCTATCATTTTATTTTTTTTCTTCTATATAGAAAATATTCTTTATTTAATTCATCTCTTTTTCCCGTGCAAGTTAAGCATTTTTAAAAAAAATATTTATCTATCACATTGTTTTTGATTCTATATTGAAAATCTATTTGATTTATTTATTCTCTTTTCACTTGCAAGTTAACCATCATTAGAAAATATATTTATCTATCAATATATTTTTTTTCTCTCTTCAAAATCTATTTGGGCTAATTTCCCCTTTTTGAAGTGCAAGTGAACCGTTTTGGGAAAAAATATATATTTTATATATCATATTATTTTTTATTCTATTTTAAAATCTATTTGATTTATATCTCCTTTCTCCCGTGCAACTCAACCATTTTTCTAAAATATATTTATCTATCATATAAATTTTTTATTCTCTCTTGAAAATTTACTTGATTTATTTTTCCTCATTTCCCGTGCAAGTTATCCATTTCTAAAAAATATATTTATCTATTATATTATCTTTCCTCTTCACTCTTGACAATTTATTTTGATTTAATTATTTTCTTTAGACAGTGCAATTTAACCATTTTTAAAAAATGTATTAATCTATCATATAATTTTTCTTTTTCTCTCTTGAAAATCTATTTGATTTATTTCATCTCTTTGTCCAATGCAAGTTAACAAATTTTAGAAAATATATTGATTTATCAAAATACTTTTTTTTCTCTATTGAAAATCTATTTGATTTTTTTTCCTCTTTTCCCATGCAAGTTAACTATATTTAAAAAATATATTTATCTATCATTTTTTTTTATCCTGTCTTGAAAATTTTCCTCGTGCAAGTGAACTATTTTTATTAAAATAAATAAATAAATAAATATATATATATATATATTTATCTATCATATTATAACTTTTCTTCTGTAGTAAAAATATATTTGATTTATTTATTCTCTTTTCCCGGTGCAAGCTAAACATTTTTAATAAAATATATTTATCTATCATATGTTTTCTTCTTCTTTGAAAATCTATTTGATTTATATCTCATCTTTTCTCGTGCAAGTTAACCATCTTTAATATATATATATATATATATATATATATATCATATTACTTTTTTCTTCTCTCTTGGAAATATGTTATAGTTAATTCTTCTCTTTTTCTCGTGCAAGTGAATCGTTTTTAGAAAATATACTTATTTATCACATTATTATTATTATTATTCTTCTCTCTTAAAAAATCATTTGATTTCTTTCTCCTATTTTCCCATGCAAGTTAACATTTTTTTTTAGAAAACGTATTTACTTATCATGTTAGTTTTGTCTTCTCAATTGAAAATTTAATGATTTATTTATCTATCAAACTATTTTTTTGAAAATTATTTGTGCCATGGGTGATATATTAAAGGTATATCATTGATTAATCACTTCTTTATATAATTTATTTTAACACTAATGCTAAACAATTCCCAATGTTCTTGTAAGTCATATAAGAACTGCAATAATAATAATAATATTATTTATAATAATTGGATTTTTTATATATTATAATATATGTATATATATTATGTATATTTATTTGAATTTATTGAATGTGATCCCTATTTATTTATTATTTATTTTTTTATGTTTTGCTTATGAATTTTTTGTTATTTGAAATTTATTAATTGATTACATTCCCTTCCCAGTATAAGCTGTGATATTTTAAGTATGAAACAATTTGATTTTCAATATTAAAAAATTTGAATTAAATGATGTTTTGCTAAGAGGTTGACAAATGGAATAGTATTCAATGAGATTATTTATAAATGTAAATAGTATGGATAGATAGGTTCCCGTTGATTCCAAACGTGATATTAATAGCTCGCCATTTAAATGACATTTATTTGATTCTTGCAGACTAATTTGGAATACACATATTATTTGATTTATTAATTTATGAATTTCGAAAGGTTATCCTCTACATGTAATTCTAGATTCAAAATGTCATATAATTGATTTCAATACTACATTTCTAACGTGACATAAATGATTTCAAATAGATTGATGTATTAAATGTTAAGTTGCTATTATGTTGACACTTGGAATAGTAATTAATGAGGGTATTTGTATTTATATATAGTATAGATAGATAAATTACTTTTTTCTTCTCTCTTGGAAATATGTTATAGTTAATTTTTCTCTTTTTCTCGTGCAAGTGAATCTCTTTAGAAAACAAACTTATTTATCACATTATTATTATTTTTCTTCTCTCTTAAAAAATCATTTGATTTCTTTCTTCTCTTTTCCTATGCAAGTTAACATTTTTTTTTAGAAAACGTATTTATTTATCATGTTAGTTTTGTCTTCTCTCTTGAAAATTTAATGATTTATTTATCTATCAACCTATTTTTCTGAATTCTTATTTGTGCCATGGGTTATACAATAAAGGTATATCATTGATTAATCATTTCTTTATATAATTTATTTTAACACTAATGCTAAACAATTCTCAATGGTCTTGTAAGTCATATAAGAACTGCAATAATAATAATATTATTTATAATAAATGGATTTTTATATATTATAATATATGTATATATATTATGTATATTTATTTGAATTTTATTGAATGCGATCCCTATTTATTTATTTTTTTAATTTTTTATGTTTTGCTTATGAATTTTTTGTTATTTGAAATTTATTAATTGATTACTTTCCCTTCCCTGTATAAGCTGTGATATTTTAAGTATGAAACAATTTGATTTTTAATATTAAAAAATTTGAATTAAATGATGTTTTACTAAGAGATTGACAAATGGAATAGTATTCAACGAGATTATTTCTAAATGTATATAGTATGGATAGATAGATTTCCGCTGATTCCAAACGTGATATTAATAGCTCACCATTTAAATGACATTTATTTGATTCTTGCAGACTAACTTGGAATACACATATTATTTGATTTATTAATTTATGAATTTCGAAAGGTTATCCCCTACATGTGATTCTAGATTCAAAATGTCATATAATTGATTTCAATACTACATTTCTAACGTGACATAAATGATTTCAAATAGATTGATGTATTAAATGTTAAGTTACTATTAGGTTGACACTTGGAATAGTAATCAATGAGGTTATTTGTATTTGTATATAGCATAGATTACTTTTTTCTTCTCTCTTGGAAATATGTTATCGTTAATTCTTCTCTTTTTCTCGTGCAAGTGAATCGTTTTTAGAAAATATACTTATTTATCACATTATTATTATTTTTCTTCTCTCTTAAAAAATCATTTGATTTCTTTCTTCTCTTTTCCTATGCAAGTTAACATTGTTTTTTTAGAAAACGTATTTATTTATCATGTTAGTTTTGCCTTCTCTCTTGAAAATTTAATGATTTATTTATCTATCAAACTATTTTTCTAAAAACTTATTTGTGCCATGGGTTATACATTAAAGGTATATCATTGATTAATCATTTCTTTATATAATTTATTTTAACACTAATGCTAAACAATTTCCAATGATCTTGTAAGTCATATAAGAACTGCAATAATAATAATATTATTTATAATAATTGGATTTTTATATATTATAATATATGTATATATATATATATTATGTATAGTTATTTGAATTTTATTGAATGCGATCCCTATTTATTTATTTTTTATTTTTTTATGTTTTGCTTATGAATTTTTTGTTATTTGAAATTTATTAATTGATTACTTTCCCTTCCCTGTATAAGCTGTATAAGCTGTGATATTTTAAGTATGAAACAATTTGATTTTCAATATTAAAAAATTTGAATTAAATGATGTTTTGCTAAGAGGTTGACAAATGGAATAGTATTCAATGAGATTATTTCTAAATGTATATAATATATAGATATAGATATAGATATAGATATAGATAGATAGATTCCCGCTGATTCCAAACGTGATATTAATATCTAGCCATTTAAATGACATTTATTTGATTCTTGCAGACTAATTTGGAATACACATATTATTTGATTTTTTAATTTATGAATTTCGAAAGGTTATCCCCTACATGTGATTCTAGATTCAAAATGTCATATAATTGATTTCAATACTACATTTCTAATGTGACAAAAATGATTTCAAATAGGTTGGTGTATTAAATGTTAAGTTGCTATTAGGTTGACACTTGGAATAGTAATCAATGAGGTTATTTGTATTTGTGTGTATATATATATATATATATATATGATTTAAAAAAATAAAAATAGTAATGGTTGAATTTAGGTTGTGTTTTTTTTTTTTCTAGTACACTTATTTCAAGTTGTAATTTTGTTGAAAGGTAGAAAAATGCTACTTAGGATGATATGAAGGGATAGAGATCTCCTGTCCCATTGTCCTGTATCAAACCCTGTCCCCCACCAATACTATCTTGCCATGGATTTTACTTTTTTTATTAAAATTTATTTATTTCTTTGTTATCTTTTTCATTGACTCATAATTTTTAATGTTTGGTAAAAAAAAAAGCCACGTATTCCTTTGAAATCTTATAAATCCATATGGTCCATTAAAATCTTATAAACTCGTGTGATATAAATCCTTTAAAATCAACATATAAGAATCTAGATTATAACAATCTTTGAAAAAAAAACTCTTATAAGTCATTACATTCCTAAAATCCACAAGATTTTTTTAGACCAAAATAATCTTTTAAAATCTCAATTCAATAACGACACTAATTTCTGCAAAGTTAAGTACCTGAGTTTAAATGATCAGTGAGTTTGCTGGAGAAGAAATAACACATTGCCTCCCACAAGAAAGTTCAAGATGATTTTTTGGGGACATCGACTTCTTCTTGAGTTTTGGAATCTTCCTTCTTCTCCATCACTTGCTGAACACCCTCTATAATACTTTTAAGAGCATCCCTGTATGCAGAAGCTCTAGTCATGTAGACACGCAAGCTGCAAAGCAAGTCTGAGAGTCTCCATTCCCCCTCTGGCAGCTACAGTTGTGTATTTCCCAGTAATAATGATAGTCTCCATTCCCCCTCGCGTTTATTAGTATCTTAGATTATCATTATTTTTATTGAATAAAAAAAATATTTAATTACAATCGGTCTAACCACAGTTACACCAATGAACCATCAACTAGTGCCTTTGCCGATTCAATAATCGGTCCGGTTTTCAAAACACTGGTATATATCAAACTAGATGTTGTACCCGTGCAATGCACGGGCGCATTATATGTAATTATTTTACAATATTATGTATTTTTAAATTTAAAAAATAACAAATCAAAAGAGCAATAAATAAGTATTTGTATAGTACTCAAAATTAAATATCATCCATGGTATTTTCTTTGGACTTCTAAATTTGAAAATTATGATATTATTAAATGTTGTGCGATGCACAAACGTATTATGTATGATTATTTTACATTGTTTTATATTTTTTAAATGTTAAAAATAACAAATTAAAAGAGTAATGAATAAATATTTGTGTGTTATTTGAAATGAAAAATCATCGCATTATTTCTATTTGGGACTTTTGAAATGTGTAAACTTTGATATCATTAAAAGTTTTAAAATTTTATATTGAAACTATTATTCAAGCATTTAAATATGGGAAATTAACATTAGAAAAGAAAGACAAATATTGTGATATACAACACCAAAGTCGATGCATTGGAGATACACATGGAGGTCGAAATTTCAAACATGGTCATCGATGGATGAGAATTCGAGAGGAGAGATAAAGTCAATAAAGCTAGCAGAGGACAACGTTTATGGTGGAGACTTCTATTATATTAATTGTTTTGTTCAACTTGGTCATCTAACTTTTAGTTGTGTCAAGTTAGTCCTTTATATTGACAAACGTTAACATCACCAATCTTTTCATTAATTTCCATCTAACATTGTCACACCTTTCAATTAAACTCAATATAAACATTTTCCCTCTCTCTATTCTCCTTCGTATATTTTGGGAATCATACTATAATAATGATTTTGTAATTATGAATTTATTGATTATATTGACGTTGGGAAATTTAATGCTATTTAATAGTATAACTCATTTGATTAAATGACATTTGAAAAATTTAATGACAATTTTCAATTGCAAACACTTTATACCAAATTAAATAAAAAAAATTGGGTCGAGAAAAGCCATTTAATTTTACTATACAACATGTCTCCTTCCAACCTGTAGGAGTTCAAGTTCTCAATCTCCTATCCAAACCATCACTACTAGAAATTTTATGATTACCTGCAGATTTTCCTACAGATGTTGCTTAAAAATTCTCAAGAAACGGGTTTCTTGCGAATTTTCCTATGAATTTTTGTCCATAGGTAATACCTTCGTGGGTAATTTTTTCCTGCAAATTTAAAAATATGCAGGAAAATTCCTGCAGATTTTCTTGGGAAAGTATACTAATGCTCCTGCCAATAAACTTCACTTTTTCTTCTATAATTATAGACTACTCTGTATTCTATGTATCCTGGAGTACCACGTCAGCCCTGGTGACAAATGGCAAGTCAACACATGGCCCTGTCTGGTTGGCTAGGGTGCTTGAGCGTGGCTACATCCATGCTTGAGCGTTGACTTCTGACCAAAAGTCAACCATTTGTGTTCAGGGTCCGTTCGACGTCCGATTGAGCTCAAATTTGAGATATAGCCTCATTAAGACCTAATAAACAACCTCAAACCATCAAAAATGCCTAATCTCAACTCTAACTCCAAAACTCTTGGTTCACACTTAGATGTCTCAAATATGATAACCGGGAAACCCTAGTTTTGTCTCTATGTTCAAACTCACTCGATAGGGTTACGTACTTGCCATGCAAAGGTCTCTATGCCTCAAACAACATCTCAACTATAAGATCCAATTCCTAAACCTAAATCCTTATACATAAACCACACATAAAATAACGGATGTTACACATTTCATCTCAGAGAAGTCTCGAACACTCTCTCTTTGTCACACACAAACCCTAACCTAGTGCCGCTTCTCACTTCTTTCATTTCAAAGCTCATCTCCTCCTCTCTCGCCACTCACTCTTCTTCATTTTCGTCTAGCTCCTTCAATAGCTCAAACCCAGAAACCCTAAAACTCAAACACTCGTTCATCTTCGTCTTTGTTCGTGAATCGTCTTTCACTCTCTCTGTGCCTCAATCGTCATCGTCTCTCGCCACTTCATCATCTCTGCATCTCTACTCCACTCTGTGACTCCCTCTGTTCAGCGCTCCGCCTCTGAAACCACCGCGTGAAGAAGGGGCCAGATTTGCAAGCAAAAGGGTTAGATTTGCGAAGAAAGGGCTAGATTTGCTAAGAAGAAGATCTAGGAATGAAGATTTGTGAAGAAACTTCCTACTTTTTCTTGGAAGTTTGAATCTTTCTCTCTTTTTGTTCATGGTTTGTTTTTGTTTATGGTTTGTATTTTGTAATGCTTTATGGGTTCATTTTCTTTTTTAATGGGTTTATTCTTTGCAAGAATGTCTCTCTTCTTCTCTTGATGCTTTCTGTAAACAAAATTTTTTTGGGTTGGTTCAAAACCGTATGAACCGACCCGTCGAACTGCCGAACTAACCAAACCGCCACCCGCCCAAACCGAGGCTACAAACGGACGGGAACGGGCCTTATATTCTTCAGGTCGATTTTGGTCGGATTGGGAATTTTTGGGACCGAATCTGACCGTAACTAACTGGTGTCCAGCCCTATTATGTGTAGAGATTTATCCTTTTTTCTACTTTCCAAACAACATTCAATTAAGGCACTTGTAAAGAGATCTTTGAGTATCATAAGTCAACTTGATTCATTGTCAATCTAACGTATAACTAAATTTCAACGAAGATAAAATGTATAATTTTGTTGTGGTTTTGATATTAAGTAAAATAAGGAAGTTTAACGTGGTACTCAAGTTATAAAATTCTTTAAGGTAACAGAATAGTCTTTTAACACTAGTGAAGAAAGCACTTTTTACGTCAGTTAAAAGTGCTTTTTAACGTCTGAAAAAAGTCTGACGTTATTCGGGCAGATGTTAAAAGTGTAACTTTTAATGTCAGTTAACAACTGATGTAAAAGTTCACTTTTGACGTCAAATACGTCAATTGACGTTAAAAGTAATTTTTTTTTAAAAAAAATTATATCTATCTTAAGTTCTGGCAATTCTTCCCTCAGCCATCACAGAGAAAGGACACTGAGGAAACAGTGATTCGATATGAGCATACTAACCAAAACTTGTAATTTAAATGTCTCAATCATGAGCATATATAAGCTCTAATACAAAAAAAAGGGGAGGGAGTAAAGGATAATTAAGACCTTCAAACTCATCTGATAACTGAGGAAATTAAAGATGAAAGGATGCACTGTACATTATGTATACACCCATAAAAAAAGAAAATCGACCAAGAAAGTTTCAATAACAGAAAGCATCAAAGGTTACAAACCATAAACAAAAACAAACCATGAACAAAAAGCAAGAAAGTTTGGAACTTTCAAGAAAAGTAGGAAGTTTCTTCACAGATTTTCATTCGCATGTCTTCTTCTTAGCAGATCTAGTCCCTTCTTCGAAGATCTGACCCCTTCGCTCGCAGATCTGGTCCCTTCGTTCACAATCTTCTTTTTCACAGATCTGGTCACTTCTTTGAGTAAGGGGCGGAGAGACTAAGGAAGAGACTTGAGGGTTTCAGAATAAAATGAATAAGGTTTGAGACTTGAATAAGGGAGGATTAGGAAGAGAAGGAACTAAAGAGGGAGAGAGGCGCAGCTACGACTGCGCTAGGGTTTCAGAAGTGAAGGGTGAAACTTGAATGAAATGAGAGTGAGTTGGTTGGGCCGGTTTTAAAATTACTTAAAATTCATCTTTTACGTCAGTTGTTTAAACAACTGACGTCAAAGATTACTCTTTTAACGTTAGTTGTTTAAACAACGGAAGTAAAAAGCAACTCCCGTTACTTTTTACTTCAGTTGTTTAAACAACTAACGTTAAAAGTGATTTAAGTGAACCTGATAATTATGGTTCTGCCACCGCCTCTTTTAACAGAAGTGTACCCTTCCCGTTTATTGCATATTTTCCACTAGTGTAAGTTGGTCTCTCAATGTAAGTTTAATTAGTCATAATTACTTTCATTTTATAAGTATACTTATGCTCTCATGCTCGGTGTACTTGAGTTTTGTGGCGCTCCTTCCTAAGTCTTTTCAGGTTACACCATAGATTTTTTTTTAAAAAGTCCATATTTGACTTTGAAGATTACAAATACAAAAGTTACACAATTTCAAGTTTTTAACAAAAACAGTACCTTTTAGCATTGATTATTCTTTTATATTTACAAAGAAAAGTAATAAAAAATGCATCATTCAATGCAATGAAATTTGTTGAAAGTGCCTCAAAATCAAGTTGAAAAGTGCAGAATTTGAAGATCAGTCAGCTGGTAATCGATTACAGGAAGGCCGTAATCGATTACGGACCTTCTGTCTGAGATCAGGTCTGTGGACAGAGAGCTGGTAATTGATTACCAGGATGTGGCAATCGATTACCAAGAAACGCGTAATCGATTACGACGCGTCAGTTTCTGTTATTTAAGCTCGTGACAGCAGCGAACGAAATAAGATTTGGGGGTTTCTTGAGTGCGTTTTTCAGTGCGAAACAGAGAGAAAAACCTAGAGAATACTATCATCTTGTAATGCTTTGATTCTATTGTGATTAGAGAGAAGAATCAAGAGAGGATTAGAGAGAGATCAAGGGTTGTGTAAAAATAGAGAGACGAAAGGCTTGGGTTCTCTTGTTTGTTCATCTTGAACATGGTGGAGTGAAGATCCAAGGGATCTCTATTGTAATCTTGATCAAAGTTCATAGTGGAGGAGGCTCTCTCCCGTGGATGTAGGCCACATTGGCTGAACCACGCTAAACTGTGTGTGTGCTCTCTATCTCTTCTTCCCTTTCTCTTTTCTTGCTGCTGTAATTGAATTACCTACTGTGGTAATTCAATTACCACATATTGCTGTGCTTGATTTGCATAATTTTTACGCTAGTTCTTGGTGGTTGTTTGCTATAGTATTCCTTCTACATTAGTTGTATTGGGTTTAGATTGTGGAAACTCTTTTTCTTGGTACTGTGTAGTCTTTTGTGTATTTGTTTCAGGGATCTTCTTCGGGTTCTTTCATACACACGAACCAACAAGTGGCACCGTCTGTGGGGAGTGAAAGAAGAAGAAAGATCAAAAGGCTGAACAATGGGAAACACAAAGTATGACATAGAGAAATTCTCCGGAAGTAATGACTTCGGGTTATGGAGGGTTAAGATGGAGGCAATCTTGATACAACTTGGATGTGCAGAAGCTCTCAAGGGAGAGGCAAGGATGGCGAACACTCTATCACAAAGGGAGAAGATCGATATGATAGAGAAGGCAAGAAGTGCAATAATTCTATGTCTTGGTGATAAGGCATTGAGAGAGGTTGCAAGGGAAAAGACAGCGGCATCTATGTGGGCAAGGTTAGAAACATTGTACATGACAAAGTCACTAGCAAATAGGTTATGCTTGAAGCAACTTCTATATTCCTTCAAGATGACGGAATCGAAGCCCATTGTGGAGTAACTTGCGGAATTCAATAAAATTCTTGATGACCTTGAGAACATTGAGGTGAAGCTTGATGATGAGGACAAGGCATTGCTCCTACTTAATTCTTTACCTAAATCCTTTGAGCACTTCAAGGATGCTATTTTGTATGGTAATGATCAAACCATTTCCTTGGATGATGTTCAAACTTCAATCCGGACAAAGGAGCTCCAAAGGCAACAAGAGTTGAAAGCGGAGAATAATGGTGAGAGCTTGAATGTCTCAAGGGGGAGGAACGAGAAGAAAGGGTTCAAGAGCAAGAGGTCTAGATCAAAATCAAAGAGTCATTCAAAGTCAAAGCTCAGGTGTTTCAATTGCAATAAAACGGGTCACTTCAAGAAAGATTGTCCTGAAAAGGGGGGCAAGGAATTGAGGAACTCCGCTGAGGTTGCAATTGCTTAGGATGGCTATGAGAGTGCCGGGGTGTTGGTGGTATCAAGTTCAGAAACACAAAGGAGTTGGGTTATGGATTCCTGATGTTCGTACCATATGTGCCCAAAGAAGGACTACTTCGAGACACTAGAACTCAAAGAAGGTGGAGTGGTGCTTCTAGGAAACAATAAAGCATGCAAGGTACAAGGTATGGGAACTATTCGGCTCAAAACTTCTGAAAATCGTGAAATCCTTTTAAAGGATGTGAGGTATGTTCCTGAACTTAAGAGAAATCTTCTATCCATTAGCATGTTTGATGATTTAGGTTATTCAACTAAAATTGAACATGGTATGATAAAGATTTCTAGTGGTGCTTTAATAATAGCTAAGGGAACAAATAGAAATGGATTGTATATTCTTAATGGTTCCACTGTTATTGCACAAGTATCGGTAGCTAGCCAAACACCACATGATAAAACCAAGTCATGGCACTTAAGGCTAGGTCATGTAAGCGAAAAAGGATTGATAGAATTGTCTAAACAAAACTTGTTAAATGGTGATAAATTGGAGAAACTAGAATTTTGTGATCATTGCATATTAGGTAAACAACATAGAGTTTCTTTTGGAACCGGTATGCGTGTTTCTAGTAGACCTTTTGAGTATGTGAACTCGGACCTCTGGGGTCCATCAAGGGTGATGACTCATGGAGGGGGATCCTATTTTGTTACCATGATTGATGACTTTTCTAGAAGAGTGTGGATTTACATTTTGAAAAATAAATCTGAAACCTTTCAAAAATTAAAGGAATGGCACACTCTTATAGAAAATCAACTAGGCTCGAAATTGAAAGTTTTAAGGACTGACAATGGCCTGGAGTTTATTTCAGAGCAATTTAATGAGTTTTGCAGGAAACAGGGAATTAAAAGGCATAGGACTGTGGCACGGACTCCTCAACAAAATGGCCTAGCCGAAAGGTTGAATAGGATTATTTTGGAGCGTGTTAGGTGTATGCTTTTGGGTGCTGGACTACCTAAGAGTTTCTGGGGTGAAGCTGCAAATACTGCAGTGTACTTGCTAAACAGATGTCCGTCTTCAGCTTTAGACTTCAAGACACCTATGGAAGTATGGAGTGGTAAACCAATGGATTACTTTAATCTCAGGGTATTTGGTTCTTTGGCATTTGCTCACATCAGGGAAGACAAGATTGATGCACGGGCGGTAAAATGCATCTTCATTGGGTATCTGGATGGTGTGAAGGGCTACAAGTTATGGAAGTTGGAATCAGGTGGATCAAGGTGCTTTGTAAGCAGGGATGTCACATTTGATGAAACCACGATGGGTATGATGTGATGTGGCTTGGAACAAAGCAGTTCAGATGAAACAGACCAGAAAGCTCAGTTTGAGGTGGAGTCTCCCACCTCTAACACCAGAGAGGAAAGTCCACCACCAGCAGAACAGATAGATCAACAACCACCAGCTGAATCAGATTATCAGTTGACTAGAGATCGAGTTAGAAGGAATATTGTACCTCCTAATAGATTTGGGTATGCTGACCTCGTTTGCTATGCTCTTAATGCGGCTGAAGAGATACAAGATCCAGAACCGAGAAGTTTCAGAGAGGCTATGGAAAGCAAGGATAGTCAGAATTGGTTACAAGCGGTACAAGCAGAAATGGAATCCTTGGATAAAAATTAAACCTGGACACTTGTGGACTTACCCAAGAATCAAAGGGTAGTTTGATGGAAGTGGATCTTCAAGAAAAAGGATGGCATTCCAGGCATTGAGGAGGCAAGGTTCAAGGCAAGACTGGTAGCAAAGGGTTTTACCCAGGTTGAAGGGATTGACTACAATGAGATCTTTTCACCTGTGGTAAAACATTGTTCTATAAGGATATTGATGTCTATTGTGAATCAGTATGACTTGGAATTAGAACAGTTGGATGTCAAGACAGCATTTCTACATGGAGATCTAGAGGAAACTATCTACATGCAACAACCGGAAGGATATGCAGAAGATAAGACCAAGGTATGTCTCTTGAGAAAATCACTTTATGGGCTAAAACAAAGCCCTAGACAATGGTACAAAAAATTTGATGATTTTCTCTTGAGAGTGGGATTTCTGAGGAGTAGTTATGATAGCTGTGTATACATACTAAGGAGAGAGGAGGAGTGTGTTCTTTTCCTACTCCTATATGTGGATGACATTCTTATAGCCAGCTCTAGCAAGGAAGAGATAAGCAAGCTTAAGGATCAATTGAATTCTGAATTTGAGATGAAGGATCTTGGTAATGCAAAGAGGATACTTGGCATGGACATAGTCAGAAACAGAAAGAAAGGGGAACTATTACTATCTCAGCAAGGTTACTTGAGGAAAGTTGTAGAAAGGTATAGGATGCATCAATCCAAACCGGTTTCTACACCTTTGGGTAATCACACAAAGCTCTCCATTGCTCAAGCTCCTAGCAACGACACTGAAAGAAGAAGAATGGACTCTATTCCTTATGCAAGTGGAGTGGGTAGCATCATGTATGGGATGGTATGTAGCAGGCCGGATTTGGCACATGCCGTTAGCATTGTTAGCAGATTTATGGCAGATCCGGGGGAAGCTCATTGGGAGGCTTTGAAGTGGGTTCTAAGGTATTTGAATGGTTCTCTAAGTTCTGGACTAATGTACAAGAAGGCAGCTCAAGGGGAAGATGCTATTGTGGGTTATGTTGATGCAGATTATGCCTGCAATGTTGATACAAGGAAGTCTCTTTCGGGGTATGTGTTCACTTTGTTTGGGACTGCAATTAGTTGGAAGTCTACTTTAAAACCCGTGGTTGCGTTGTCAACTACACAAGAGAGTATATAGCTCTTGCGGATGGAGTAAAGGAATTAAAAGGGATGATTGGTGAATTTGGAATTATGCAAAAGTGTGTGACTGTCCATTGTGATAGCCAAAGTGCTATTCACTTAGTTAATCATCAAGTTTATCATGAGAGGACGAAGCATATTGATGTAAGGCTTCATTTCATTAGAGATGTGGTTGAATCAAAGGAAATTCAGATTGAGAAGATAGCTTCGGAAGACAACCCAGCGGATGCATTTACAAAGTCACTACCAAGAGCAAAGTTCAAGCTTTGCTTGGACTTGATAAACTTCATTGAAGCATAATTCCATAAGTGGGAGAGCCACCACTACAAGGTTAAACTCAATCCTCTGATTTGGAGTCAAGGTGAAGTATTGTTGAAAGTGCTTCAAAATCAAGTTGAAAAGTGCAGAATTTGAAGATCAGTCAGCTGGTAATCGATTACAGGAAGGCCGTAATCGATTACAGGCCTTCTGTCTGAGATCAGGTCTGTGGACAAAGAGCTGGTAATCGATTACCAGGATGTGGCAATCGATTACCAAGAAAGGCGTAATCGATTACGACGCGTCAGTTTCTGTTATTTAAGCTCGTGACAGCAGCGAACAAAATAAGATTTGGGGGTTTCTTGAGTGTGTTTTTCAGTGCGAAACAGAGAGAAAAACCTAGATAATACTATCATCTTGTAATGCTTTGATTCTATTGTGATTAGAGAGAAGAATCAAGAGAGGATTAGAGAGAGATCAAGGGTTATGTGGAAATAGAGAGACAAAAGGCTTGGGTTCTCTTGTTTGTTCATCTTGAACATGGTGGAGTGAAGATCCAAGGGATCTCTATTGTAATCTTGATCAAAGTTCATAGTGGAGGAGGCTCTCTCCCGTGGATGTTCTGTGAACTTTTTGTGGAGTCTGCAAGCCATCTTTTCTCAGGGTGTACATTCTCTAATCAGGTTTGGCTTGCCATACAGAGTTGGTTAGGTATTTCTGGTTTTGTGCAGGCCGAAATTATTCAACATTATATCATACATAGAGGCCTCCTCAAAACGAAGACAAAGAAGAAAAATTGGTAATTATTCTGGCATGCAACAATGTGGTGTCTGTGGCTGATGAGAAATTATGTTATCTTCAACAATGGAAGGGTTGATTTTTTGGCTATATTAGATCAGATTAAACTAAAGTCCTGGCTGTGGGGTTCTGCTAATCAACAGAAAATGGCGTTTTCCTTCTCACAGTGGTGTATCTCACCTCTATCATGCCTGCAATGATATGATCTGTTTCTACATTATTATGTTGTTTTGTGGTTTTGCTTGGGCTGTTATACTGTGTCTGTGTTCTTTGGCCATTTGCGTTTAATTTTTAAGGGTGGATTTAATGCTGGCGTTTGTTTTGGATGCTAGAATTCTATACCAAGATCAATAGCAAAGATACTTTTACTGATCAAATCACCCACTTTGCTGGACCTTGTAAAATACAGAGCTTGGAATTGGTTCAATTTACAGGCCCCTGTGCTTTCTGCAGCGTTTCTGGAGCAGTAAGGGAGCTTTTCTATTGCTTTATTCTATCTGGAAAAGCAACATATGGATGTTGGAGCTTGGCTTGGCTGATTATGTTATTGGGTCTTTGCTGCTGCTCTGATACATTAAGGCCGAACATAAAACAGCAGGGGGGTGTACAGTTAGATCCATCGGGCTGCTCTTGGTTGGCTTAGTTTTACCCCATCCTTTGCACCTTGAAGGATCTGTAATTGATGGTTAAAAACTTTGCTCTTTTGTTCAACCGTGGGGCTTATATGGATTTGCTGAACTATAGGAAATTGGTTGTAATATTACTGTCTGCAGCACTAACTCTATATTAGCTGCTATGTTAGGCAAGGGAGGTATATTTTATACTGGATTTAGACACTTGTGATATGAAAGTGACTGAAATAGTGTTGTCCTCGGTTTCTGGTTATACGTTTCATTTATATGTTACAATGTATTTGGGTTGAGTACCCCTAGTACTCTATCTAACACAATTTTGGTTTACCAAAAAAAAAAATATTGGCTGAACCACGCTAAACTGTGTGTGTGCTCTCTATCTCTTCTTCCCTTTCTCTTTTCTTGCTGCTGTAATTGAATTACCTGCTGTGGTAATTCAATTACCACATATTGCTGTGCTTGATTTGCATAATTTTTGCGCTAGTTCTTGGTGGTTGTTTGCTATAGTATTCTTTCTACATTAGTTGTATTGGGTTTAGATTGTGGAAACTCTTTTTCTTGGTACTGTGTAGTCTTTTGTATATTTGTTTCAGGGATCTTCTTTGGGTTCTTTCATACACACGAACCAACAAGATTAAAAAAGATGAAGGATGAAGGAAACTTCTGCACTCTTCCGACCTGATCTAGCTACGAACTAACAAGTTGCTAATTCTTTATTAGCATTGGATATTTTATTTCTGAAACTTGAGCTTGTTGAACAAGGCAAATGACTCCATGGATCATTCTATAAAGACAAACTTACTAGTGTTGACTTAGGAAAACACAGGTGACAGGTTGGATGGCAGAGGTGAAGCTACATGGATTTTGGTACAGTTTCTATACTTTGAGGGTGGTATGGACCCTTAAGCTAAAGGGTATACCATATGAGAACATAGAGGAAGATCGTTTTAACAAGAGTCCTCAACTTCTTCAATACAATCTTGTGCACAAGAAGACTCCAGTGCTCGTCCATGCTCCATTGATGAGATATGGCCACAAAATTCATTGCTTCCTGTGCATCCTTATGAGAGAGCTCAGGCTCGGTTTTGGGTCAAATATGCTGACGACACGGTACATTTAATGATGCATTTTTTTTTATTTTAATTTTACATTTGCATCTTGATCATGAAATGATCACTTGCACCTCTATGATTCATGTTCAGTTTATTTGAGCTAAGCTAATTAATTAATTTATGTAAAAAAAAAATTAAATTACATTATATATCACCCAAGAATGTGTTGCCATATCACTAAAAAGTTGGAGTTATCGGATAATGATTAATGATGGTAAAGCATCTTAAGCTGATTATCTGGTAATATATATATATATATATATATATGTTCTGTTTGATAAGTTCAATAAGCTAATTTATAGCTTATTTAACTAGCTTATAAGTTTGTTTGACTAAAATAGAAGTGTTTGGTAAACAAGCTTATCTCATTAGCTTATAGTTTTTCTTCATAAGCTATTCTATTTAGCTTATGACTTATAGCTTATTAACTTTTCTCTCATTTTTACCTTTATTTATTTAATGAAATTCCACTTTACAATGCATCTCATGATTATGTCATTTTACATTTATAAGTTAGTTCAAATGCTAATTTTACTAGACACTTCAAATTCAACAAGTTGGTTTTTCAGCTGTCAACTAAAAATTAGTTTATCATTTATAAGCTAACTTATTAACCATAAGCCAACTTATCTGCTTTTTTTTTTCCCCAACAGGGATAATTGGATAGTGGAAAAAAGAATTAAATTAATATTTCATCTAAATTAAATCCAATTTTCTATGCTTAACATTTCTATATCTATCTATTGTTTCAAAAAAAAATTCTTTCTATATTCAAATTAATGAGAATAATAGAACCAACTGAGGTTGGCGTGAGTGGTTAAAGGCCTTTCGCTCCTTAACCAAGGTTTTGGGTTCGAGCCTTGGGCATGAAAAATATCTCAGCTGGGAGGGATGCCACCCATCGAGGTGCGGAACAAACTCCCACGAGAGATTAGTCCCCATCTCAGGTTGGCGGTGGAATACTCCTCGAAGTAGATCGAAAAAAATTAATGAGAATAATATTGGGGTCAATTTTTAAAGATTCCTGTAGTTGGTACACTCTTCCGTAGCAGTGGTGGTGAAGAGCTGGAGAAGGGCAGAGAGAATATCTGGGAATATCTTAGAGTTGCCGAGGAACAATGCTTTGGTTATGAGAAGAAATTCTTTGGGGGGGGGACACTATTGACATTGTCGACATAGCTTTTGATTCAATTGTCAAGTTGCTTGTAATTGTTGAAGATATCATTCAAGTGAAGGTCTTCGAAGCTGAGAAATTGCCCCGCTTGCATGCATGGTTTAATAATTTCAAGGATGTCCCGGTCATCAGTGAAAACCTTCCTGATCATGAGAAAATGGTAGCTTTTATCAAGTCTCTCATGCCGAAATAATCGTTGGCATCTTCCTAAGAAAATGGTAGCTCCATAGCTTTTATGAAGTGATGATTATCTTTCTATGCGTATTAGTTTATGTTACCAACCTTGGTTGGGTTTGTCTTAATATACTTGAAAGTAGTAAAAGTTTCAATATATAGTTTTAGTCATTTATCTTTTTTTTTTTTTTTTTTTGATTTGGTCATTTATTTTTAAAAAGTTTCAGTTTAATCATCGAAGTCTTAAATGTTTGCCATCTTTATCTGTTTGACATCTCTATTAGTAATATGCCGTTAATTTTAACGTATGTGTGGTAGCGATGTGATGATGATCTTGGGAGTTGAGTTGGCAAGTCCTTAACTTGGCAACATGTGACGAGGGTCTGCGCAAGTAAGGCCTAAAACAAATTTTGAGTGAGACCCTTTTATTTTGAGTAAGATAGTCTGTTTGAATCAGATTGGGCCTTTTTGTTAGTATATGAGACATTTTTGCTTTATAAAAGGTAAAGTAAAAAAATTGTTTTGCTGGTGAGTGAGCCTAAAGTTAGGACTTTAGTAGTTTCACTCTTGGGCCGGCCCTGATGTGATGGAGCAACGTGGAAGGACAAAATTGAAATCGAAAAATGAGATAAAAGAGCAAAAACAAAATCCTAAACCATATGACAATCTTCTTCTCCAGTAGGTCTTCTTCTTCTCCAAGTGTTGAATTATAGAGACAAACCAAGGATGACCTCGATGTTTCTTCTTATTCATTTCGTCCATAACTGTTAGAAGTAGAAGAGATCAAGCCAGTAAAAGTCAATCATTTTTCATTGTTCTCATCCAGCTTTTGTACAACACAAAAAAAAAAGAAAAGGAAAAACAAATCTAAACCATGTATAATACCCAGAGAACCTTGGAGATCTGAAGAAGGAGGGGGAGGGGAGGGGGAGAAACAAATCAAAACCAATGTAGGTTAAGTCATCATTCATGGAGCTTGGTCAACGGTAGATCCACATGGACTCTATTACCGCAAGTGGGAGCTCTTTCCACTTTGCAATGGGTTTCTGATATGTTTCTAGGTGGTTTTATAGTGGTAGGAGCTAAAACAGTCGGTTTCGTCATGGCTGGGATGACGGCTGGGCCGGCCCAAGGGTGAAGCTGCTAAAGTTCTAGCTTTAGGCCCACCAAGAAAAAAATTATTTACTTAGTTTTTGTGAACCAAAAGCCACACATTCTAACATAAAGGATCAATCTAAAGTATAATCTGATCCAAGTAGACTTTCTCACTTAAAATAAAAAGGTCTCAATCAAAATTTGCTTTAGGTCTCACTCATTCTTGGGCCGGCCTTGGATGACGGTTTTAGATGAACATGAGAAAGAAAGGATGTGAGAGGTGGGAGATAGGAAAAAAAAGCGTTTTGGGAGATGGGAGTAGAGGTGGGGTTGGGGGTTTTAATTTGTGAAAACCCATAACAGGGTATGCATGAACTTCAAGAGGAAGAACAAAATAGAAAAAATGAAGATTCCACTACAATCGCTGTGTTGTAGCCCCAGTGTTTGGAAATGAAGATAAATTTTGCACACCGAAGAAATTTTGGGTAATTTTGTAAATTCAAAAAATAGGTCTATTTCTTTTGATTTTTATTTCTTATACATATTTATAATATTTTTTTCTTCAATAAAAATCTAACACTATTTTTCTCTCACCAACCAAATTTTTTGGATCCGTCACTTTTTACCCGATTCCATTTTTAAAAAAATCCATATTTTACTTTGAAGATTATAAACATAAAAGTTAGACGATATTAACAAAACAAGCTATACTTTTCAGCATCGATTATTCTAATATATATTTACACATAAAAGTAATAAAAAAAAAAATGGTATCATTCAATTCAATGCAATGGGAGAAAAAAACAAGGCACATGTGCGTGGACGGACATGCCACAAGGAACAAAGGTTTGCTTCTTCATTTGTCGTACCTGATCTAAGTATCTAACTACTAACAAGTTGCTATAAATATTCTTTAAAAACAATGGATATTTTATTTCTGAAATTTGAGCTTTGAACAAGGAAGATTGACTCCATGGATCGGATCATTCTATAAAGACAGACTAGTCATGGCTTAGGATAAGAGAAGTTAGGATGGCAGAGGTGAAGCTACATGGATTTTGGTACAGTCCCTTTACTTTGAGGGTGGTATGGACCCTTAAGCTAAAGGGTATACCATATGAGAACATAGAGGAAGACCGTTTCAACAAGAGTCCTCAACTTCTTCAATACAATCCCGTGCACAAGAAGACTCCGGTGCTTGTTCATGTTGGAAAACCTATATGTGAGTCTATGATCATTGTTGAATACATTGATGAGATATGGCCACAAAACCCGTTGCTTCCTGTGGATCCTTATGAGAGAGCTCAGGCTCGGTTTTGGGTTAAATATGCTGAAGATATGGTACAATATTTAATTATATGCATTTTTTCTAACCTTTCCATCTTGATCATGAAATGATCACTTGCATGCACTCCTATAATCCATGTTCAGTTTATCTGAGTTAATCAGTTTAGTGTACCTTAGTTTTGCTTGATAGTTTTTAGAATTAAAATTTCATGCACTATTTTAGTAAAAAAAAAATTACATTATAATCTAAGAATGTGTTCATATCATCAAGGTTTTAAATTATGGTTGTGATTGCATTTCGTTTATCGCAATTGCGGACAATTGTGGGAAAATATGGCCGATGAGACTGTAATTGCGGTCGCGTTTCGATTTCGGAGATTTCCAAAAACAACATGCTGCGACCCCAATTGTGGTCGCGGACCGTTATTTAAAACCCTGCAAATCATTAAAAAGTTAGAGTTGTGGATCAGATAATGATTACTTATTGTAATAGTTGAGCACCTTAATTTGATGATTTGGTAATCCAAATTTATGCTATAACATTCCTATCTTTATTCTAAATGACAATAATATTTTGGTCAATTTTTAAAGCTTTCTGCAGTTTTTGTACTCTTCCATAGCAGTGGTGGTGAAGAGCGGGAGAAGGGCATAGAGAAAATCTGGGAACATCTTAGAGTTGTCGAGGAACAATGCTTTGGTTATGAGAAGAAATTCTTTGGGGGAGACACTATTAACATTGTGGACATAGCTTTTGGATCAATTGCCAAGTTTCTTGTAACTACTGAAGATATCATTGAAGTGAAGGTCCTAGAAGCTGAGAAATTCCCCCGCTTGCATTCATGGTTTAATAATTTCAAGGATGTCCCAGTCATCCGTGAAAACCTCCCTGACCATGAGAAAATTGTAGCTTTTATCAAGTTTCTGACACAAAGGGCATCTTCCTAAGAAAAGGGTAGCTTATCTAAAGTGATAATAAAGCACTTGTATCTTAATGTGTGATATTTCATGCGTATTTCTTGATGTCACCAACCTTGGGTTGGGTTTGTCTTAATATACTTGCAAGTAATAAAAGTCTAAGCTGATTGTATTTGCTTTGATATTTTTTCGAAAACTGTTTATGCTTTTATACCAGATCAAGCTTCTTTTGAGGAGGAAAAAAGGAAGAAAATTATTAAAATCATGCTTGAATCTCAAATCTCAAATATAGGTTGCTAGTCTCTACTGAATTCAATTTAATATCTCGGGTGTCGGGTGAGGATGACTTTCCTTTCTGGTTGCTTATTTGTTTCTTTTTAGCTAAATTACTCTTTTGGTCCCCAAATTGTTTTAAAATATTTAATTTGGTCCTCAAGTTTTTAAAATATTCATTTTGGTCCCTTAATTTCTAAAACTTATTCAAATAGGTCATTCCGTCAAATTGACTAACGACGACCTCCTACCTAATGCCACATGGCATTAAATTTAATATTTTAATACCATGTGGCAATTTCTGGGGTTTTTTTTTAATTTTAATAATTTTTTGGCTAAATTTCTCTTTCGGTCCCAAATTATTTTAAAATATTCAATTTAATCATCAAATTTTTTAAATGTTCATTTTGATTCCTTAGTCAACTTAATATCATCGTTAGTCAACTTGACGGAAAGACCTATTTGAATAAGTTTTAGGATTTAAGGGACCAAAATAAATATTTTAAAAACTTGATAACCAAATTGACCATTTTAAAATAATTTGGGGACCAAAAAATAATTTAGGCGTTGTTTCTTTAGTCAGTAGTTAATAGGATCAGTAATCATGATAGACGATTTCCATACATAATGTATTTTTTAAAAATAAAATAAAATATTACTTCAAAGGTAGTTTGTCCTTTATGGACAAAATACCAATATATCTTGGTTCAAGTGAAAAAGCTTGGATCCCTTGAAATATGAGGTCCGCAATTTGATCCCTGTTATGAATAGTGACAACTGACAAATGGGATGAATCCCACTGTACAACAACATTTAGTGTGCTCTAATGTTTCTATTCATCTTCACAAATTTAGTAGGTTCAGCTCGCATCTATAAAATGTTTAAACGCTTGGAATGCATTTAACTCTGATCCCCTGATAAAATAGAAGACTCCTTACTCCATTGGTTTTTTTTTTTTTTCCCTCTAACAATTTAGGAAAAGAAGGGAAGTTACCACATTTTAAAGGGCACTGCCACAAGGCAAAAGCCTTAGCAAGGACTTACTTTTTCTTGATATTGAGTTACAAAAAGATTTTGTATTTGAATGAGAAGGAATAAGAAGGAACTACCATCTAATTTAATCACGAGAAAGAAGGAACTAAATTTAACTGAAGATACAATAAGCATCGGTGAGTAATCAACCTCGGGAATTGCTCTGAATTGGAGATGAATACCCCTCGTTGCTTCCGGCCAATTCCTCAAAGTGAGTAATTACGTCTTCAAGTTGAGAAAACCGAGTCAAATACTTGACATGCAGGTCATTCATTTCATATTGATTAAGCTGCCACTGGGAAAGACCGTCACTTATAATCTTCAAACCGCTTTTCAGCAATTCCACTCCTCTGCTAATTCCATCAGGAAGTTTCCTTTTTTTATTTGATTGGTTCTTATCGTCAGTTTCCATGCTCTCACACCCTTCTTTCTCTTTAGCAATGATTGAAGTCTTATGGACTATTGATTTCAACATAAGACCTTCTCTTCCTAGCAGCTCAAGCTGTTCAGGGTTTGGTGCAACTGTAAGAAGAGCTGTTTCCTTATTTAGAAATGCTTTAAGCTCAAGCATAAATCTCCCCTTATTTACCTCCACTCCTGAAACTAAATCATATGAAAGTGCTGCATCCTGTGGAACAGATCTCCATAGCTGATTGCACTTAGTATGAGCAGCAAAATATCCAAATGCTGTTATTGCCAAGTGAATAAATGCCCAGTGCCGCTCTTTCAAGAGCAAATGATACAATTCCCACACAGCACAGCTCCTTGCATCATCATCACTTCCTGAGATTTCCATGTGTATAAGCCCTGCCATGAAATGAGCCAAATGTGGTTTGCATTTGTACATAAGGGCTGGAGGCTCAGAGATAAAGATATTTTCAATCTGCATGATGGCTTGTTCAATATCATTTGATTTGTACATATGTTTAAAGTTCGAAATGATCCCTAGAATTTCACCGAAAAGGTGAAGACATTGGTCCTTGATCACTTTGTCTGAAGTACTTTTATAGCAATGAGTAATCGAAACCAAACACTTTAAGGTCTTTGCATCAATATCAGATTCTCGAACCTGGCTGCAGAAAATTGCAACAATAATCTTAATGGGAGCACCAATATAATATTATGTTTCAGTGGAAGAATGAAAGGAAATCTTTGTTAAGTAGCAATTAGGTTGAAATGAAAGAAAATCAAGTCCATCGGTAAAACAGTCAAATCAAATTGAAATATGCATGTGAGGGATGGAATGTGTGTACGTTCACTTATGCAGACTGTACAATTAACAATAACAAAGAGATCAACACAAATTAATAGCTAAAATGGGATGCATGTTATTGTTATACTTGTAAATGAAGCTTATATATTTTCATTCTGGCTTATAATATCTGAATAATGGATGGAATGTAACAGAACCGAATGCTTACAGTGACTGCAAAGAAGCAGAAAGAATAAAAACGGGAATGCCAAACAAACCAGAAGGGCATGCTACCAATGATGCTTCATCAAAGTTGACTATGAAGTCAGAATAATCAGATATAATTTTTTGACTGAAAGTCTTTCTCAACTTTTCTGTCAGTAAATCAAGTGGAAAACCTTCCATGAGTAAAGCCAAACACAAAATTAATGACAACTGTGATCTCCCATCACCAATAAGAGACATGTACACCTGGTTAACCATTGATTGTTCACCGTAGGTCAGAAGCAAGCAGATTGATCTTGCCAACTTTCTGAAGGGAGAATAAGAAAGGAAAACAGATTCCGAGGATGCCAGCTGCTTCAGTAATGAACATACTTTGCTAATGATGCTGTTTGCCATTTGTGTTTCAGCATGTCGCATCACAAAGCACCAGCATTCCATCACAATCTCCCAGCAAAGGAAGTGAGGATGAAAGAAATTCCCTAGTAAAAAAGATTCAAACTCCCTCCAAGCTGTACTTGAAGAGATCACAATCATGAAGGTTTTGAATGCTTGCAAGAGTGAAGTAAACATCGGCTGCCACACCAGTTGTGGTGTTTTTCCAGAGCCATACAATAAAGGAAATTGCAAAACAAGCATGTAAGAATATACATCTTCCTGAACTAAAATATCCAAAAACCAATGGAGCTTTGAAGTTATTGCTAGTTTCACATCTTCATCGAATCCAAGAGAATATCTGAGGAAGTTAATAAACAATGCAACTCGGCCTATTATTAGTATTCTTGCTCTGCTCATACCTTCACAGGTATTGCAAAAGACTTCATTAACCCATGCTAAGTTACAATCAACCAAGGTTGGACCATCGAAGACAGAATGAGAATCCCCTTCACTAACAAACAACCACTCCAATACCTCGAGCTTCTGTTCCAGTTTCAGTTTATCCGAATTTAGTAAAGACAATACCAGATTCAAGGTTGTTTCCTCCAATAGTTCAGTAATTACTGCAGATGCACATTTCAGAAGGTTTGCATTACATACAAAAATCCATAAAGAAGTGATCATGATAACACACAGTGCAATCTCCTTGTAGACCGTATAGGCTTGATGAGGATACAATGAGCATATTTTGACTGCATTAATCAGGTAAAATTTCACTGGCACAAAGATCCTTTTAGCTTCAGTTACAGAAACAGTTTCCTCCAATGATGAAGACCAAGCTTCAGCAGCACGTTTCAGAGGCTCAGTTGTCAATGCAAGCAAGGTTAACACTATATTTTCTATGTTCACTTCAGCAAAACGTCCGCCACCAATTTGAAGCAAAGAGACAACACCTTTCCAGGAAACATTAAGTATATTGACTGAATTGCCCCCATCATTTGCAGCAATGACACCAATCTGAGATAGCTTTTCTATTGCAGATTTTGTTATGTTGATGGCATGGCCAACATTAGTAGGCTTACCAAGGCTCAAAAGTTTGTCATCACAGGTCTCCCAGTTTACTAATTCAGAACGCACCTTGCATAGTTTTATGACAGCATCAATGATCATGGGTGCCACCTTCAATATTTCAGATCCAAATGATTGAATTTTCTGCTTAGAGGCAGAAGAGAATTATGCTTAGGAACAGATACAAAATTTTGTGGAGTAAATATGAATAGGAGAAATTTGATCCATATGCACACATACACATGTATATATATTTATAATGTATACAAAAAAGGGTAAAAGATTTCTCACAATATTTATTGTTAATTATATAAATACTAGACACCATTTTTTCATTTCAAGTTTCATATACAGGGAGAAGCATATTACCTTAGCATCTAATATAGAATCTTTAGTTAGATTTAACGCTTCTAAAATGAAGGTTTCAACAACGTTCATCAATTCTTTGTCACCAAAATCAGGAAATTTCAACAAGGCTGAAATGGTTGATGCAGAAAATCTTAGGATCTCCAGAAGAAGCTGCACATTATAAATATAAATAGTTCAAATAAAACTTGACGTCAATAAGAAAATTAGCAAATGAATTTTTCAAGAAGGCTGAAAATCAAGAAACCTCCTCAAAGAGCTTTACAAATCAAAATATTTGTGCTTCTTTATTTAGAACAACCACATTCTCAATCACCACCATTAGACAAACCACTTCACATAAGAAAAAAAAAAGATTTGTCAATAATTTGTACTGTTATATTCATATTCAAGGCTTCCGCAAAAGGAAAGAGTTTACAGCTCTGTAAACCTGTGCTATGCTCATAGCTGAACATCGCATTTGTCCATATTATAGCTTGTAGGGCTCATAGCTTGTTTGCTTATCGTGAGTAGCAGGTTAGGTGGTTCCAGTTTACTAGGCAACACATGTTAGGCCCACTTCTCAATATTTTATAAATGATGACAACCAATGAGTGGTGATTCAACAGTATAAGACTATTCAACTTTCCCTCTTGCTGTTTTTTTCATCCTTTATTTTCCAATGTCACTTCAGAATTTAGATTAGTAATCCCCTTTGAGCATATTGCAACATTGCATTCTCCCAAGAAATCGTACAAAAAAACTAAAATATCAGGAAAAATACACATATTATCTCTTCTTTCCCTATATACATAAGAAGAAACTCAAATTCTATTAGATTTTTCCAGAAGAGGCATATCCTAAATTACACAATTTTTATTAACTAATTTCTGGTCTTGGAGAAACATAGAATACACTATCTACAAAAGTTACTTTTACTGCTAAAACAGTAGGGAATATTGATTCCAAATTACTAAGGAAATACAAATAATGATCAACAAGAAACATTTAAAAAAATAAATTGTACCCGAGTAAGCAGCTTTTCTGTCTAAAGTAAGATCCTTTATAATGACTTTAGATCTTGTAAATATTTGAGAGTTCAGTCTTTGACAAATAACTTCTACCTGGTAAAATACAGAGCTATGTTCATCTTCCTGAGATTCTTCTGTTGACAAAAGGCTCGTCTTTAGATGCTTGCCACACCAGATGCTAGCCTAATCAATGATATAGTGTCATAAGAAAAGATATCTTTCCAAGAAATCTCAGAGATGAAACTAAGTATTAAAGTTGGAGATGAAACCAAGTGTTAAAGCATATACATACATATATATATATATACTCCCTCCGGTCCACAATGTAAGCAAAAATTTCCAAATTTTTTGGTCCAAAATATAAGCAAATTTCAACTACTTTCTTCTCATTTAATGAAGTTATTCTCAAAATACCCTTCATTTAATACAAATTTTGTTTTCCAATGACTCCTTTTATTCTCAATAACACAAGCTTAATAAATAAGAGGAAGGGTAATTTAGGTAACAAACTTAATTTTTTATTCCCAATGATCCTTTTAAATGAGATCAACTAACTATCTTAATATGTGTGTCCCATTTAATTTTTGCTTACAATAGAGACCGGAGGGAGTATATGGACAAAGAAAAAGTAAAAACACCAGATAAGATAAGTATAGACATACCTTGACTGCAAGAGTGAGAATTTGTGGTAGACAGCTAGATAGGTTAACATCTATATGTTTTAAAGCCACTTGTAGAATGCTTTTATTTAGCAAGCACTGGGTGACATCCAAACATGTGAAGTCCTCCCAAAATGTCAAGCTTGCGGTTAAGGTGGAAGCTACTGACAAAAGTGATCTAAACATTCTTTATATGGAAGCATGTACACAAGCGTATAACAGAGTCTTCCACTTGAACTCCTTCTCATAACAATCATCACATCAATGGAGCAGAGCACTGTCTAAGGGTCAGAGTCAAGTGGAGATCCTGCCCTCTTAATGAAACATCTCTAGCCTAATGTCCATCCATCATGGAAATCAAGCCTACTAAACTCTATATTATAATCCATCGTAATCCATTACACTACCATTGGATTGACACTCAAGCTCAATAAATAATAAGCAGCAAACATGATGACTTTCAATCCCATAATGGATTGCACAATCATGTGGGTCTCCAGAGAAAGTACCAGTCTGTTATCCATTTAATCCATTTTCAATAAAACAAAATACACCAATCAATAGAAGCTTAAACAAAGAAAAACTCAATAGAAGCAACAACGCAGACAATTAATAGAGTGATAAAATAGCATAAAAGTATAATAATAGCTAAGGTCATGACGGTTTCATTAGTGAGAAAATCGGCACTACCCTATGCTTTAATTTAAACCTTATGCCTTATCAGTAACAACAATCACAGACATCCTTTCTTTTAATTTAATGTCATTCTATTATGTTAAAATATAAGGCCAAGAGAGAAAAGATAACAACACAACAAACATGTAAGAATACCCAACTGATTGGTTACAAGTTTTTAACTAACCAACATCAGTAAATTAGCACCAGTTATTGGATATTCATACTAAGACTATCAAAGTCAGTAGAGAAAACTGGAGAGTGTCTTACAAAGTTTAACATCTTATCATGTTGGAAATATATAATGACATAAAGAAAAGGATACTACAAGGCAGTTAATGACGGAAGCATAGTCAGATTCGGATATATCCTTTGGGTCTATACTTCCAAGATCAGTAAACAATTGAACACGATCCTCAACAATCTGTTTCAACTTTCAATGCATCAGCACATAACAAAAGTTCATAAAATTAGCTAAATAGTTTCAATCAACTAGCAATAACGTGATGTGAATTTACAGTATAAGGTTAATCCTAGGGTGAAAATGGGTAAATGATTTCAACATGAAATATAGTTGAAATCTGTGAAGTAAAACCCTAAGATCTGACACGAGAATGACAGGGAAAATAGAAACATTAATTTAAGAGAGTTGAAAAGCTTGCCTCGGAGGATTTAATGGCTTCCAGTATCCTCTGCAAATCGTTGCCGGAGCACCTTACCGCCATTTTCCACCACAATCTCTCTCTATTCTCTTTCTGTTTTTGCTTTTATTTTCGCTTATATATGATTCAACTTTCAACTTTTTGTCTTTTTTTTAGCTCAATAATTTTCCCGCCAAAACTCTTAACGCCATATTTGGCATTTGCTTTTTTCCCGTTTTACTTTCGGCCGTGTTATTTTTAAGATAAAATAAAAATATGGCACAAATGAAAGATTTTAAAATCATTATTAATGGTGTGTTAAATATCAAGATGAATAACTCACTAATTAACTGGATTAACCAAGATTTTTTATAACATTAACTAAGTTATCGATTAACAAATTATCTTATCTACTATATAAGTATTTATAAATTAAGTTCAACACATTTGGTGGGTTCTAGCATGAAGTACCAGTTTTACTGGTATACCGGTATACCCCGAATTTTTTTATCAAGAATGATTTTCAACCATTAGATATATTAATTAAATAATGGATGGTTAAGATTTATTGATCCAAAAAAATTTGAAAACAAAAAAGAAAAAGAAAAATACCACTTTGCCCTTCTACACACCCACCCTACTGTGCAACCCTAACTCGAGCCGCCTGATCTTCCACGACGGCCGGTTCGTTCAACGCCCAGACCCACTGAACGCCTTCATCACCTTCCTCTGGCTCCCCTTCGGCTTCATCCTCTCCATCATTCGCGTCTACTTCAACCTCCCCCTCCCCGAACGCATCGTCCGCTACACCTACGAACTCCTCAGCATCAAGCTCATCATCCGCGGCCACCGCCCAACACCACCCTCCCCCGGCACCCCCGGCAACCTCTACATCTGCAACCATCGCTCCGCCCTCGACCCCATCGCGCGTCATCGTCATCGCCAGTCGCCAGATCTGGTGGCGTTCGCGACTGCCAGTGGGGGAGATGCTCGCGCCTCAGCCCAGATCCACTGCCAGGGAGGCATCTCGCGTGTGCGGGTGATGAAGGGGGCAGCGACGACAGCTACGGCAGCGGCGGCGACGGTTGGACCACCGGCAGTGCAAGGGGTGAGGAGATGTTGATGATAAGGGTGAAGATGACATTTCCCATAAAAAAAAAAAAAAAAAATCAACGAATTTAGTGGTATACCGGTATATCAGTAAAACTGGTACTTCATGCTAGAACCCACCATTTTTAAATATCACAATTTTACGTCTGCTGGTTAGATTTCGATCCTCTCCATTTATTGTCTCATATTTCCTCACAAAAAGATATATAAGTAAATTTAAATGGATCTCACGGTTAGGAAATTTGCAATAATGTTTCTTGTTGCCTGAACTCCAAGTAGCTACTATTATAGCTAAGATTTGAACTTTGTGACCATATATCTGCTTGTGCATTAAATATTCATTGAAAATTAAGCAAATTCTTTATGATTTGATATTTGAACCTCAACTTCCTTTTTTTTTTTTTTTAATCATGTTATATGTGTGAAGTATCATTTGATATCGTTGATGATTAATCTTTACTGGAGAACCTGACTAATCATTTTAGCGGAATCTCACTCCCAACTACGTTTTTTCATTCATAAGGATCCAACTTGAGACCTTACTTAAGGAATCCAAGTCTAGTTGCACTGTACCAATATAATATCGGTGCTTTTAACTAATATTTAGTAGTATGTTTTATTTTACACATCCTTAAAAGTTAGTCAAGATTTTAAAAAAAATTGATTTTATACGAAATAATATTAGAAGTCAAAATTTGTGAGAAAGAAACCTAATAAATGTGGCTCAATTGGTTGTACAGATTAAGTTTGTGAGAGAGAACCTGAATCCTACGTAATACTCTCTTAGGTCCACAATATAAGAAACAAAACCATAAAATACATAGATCAAGGAAATGTATTGGAATGAGTTAATTGTAATCAATACACATATAAATTTCAAAAAATATCCCTTCTAATTTTAATTAATATTCTAATGGTCTATAATTAATGACAGTAATTAATAAGGGCAATATTGAAAATTAGTATTTAATATGTGTGAAAATTGATACATGTTTCTTATATTTTGGACAAAAAAAAGGACTCATTTATTTCTTATATTGTGGACTGGAGGGAGCACATCTTTGGAGAGAGCGAAGAACCTTATATATAAATAAACACACCTGAATAGAAATTAGTGCCAGAAGTCACCCTTACAATTATGTTATTTAAACATAAATTTTGGATACCATATGTGACACTGTATATGTTTATCTCAATATCTCACTTACTTTTTATCTTTTTTGTATATATGTTTCTCAAAAGTATACTAAAAAAAGGATGAGGACACCATAAGGTGTCCTCATTTTGTGTACAAAAATCATTCCTCTAACCCTTAATTATTTTACCTCTTATAATCAAATTTTCAAAATTAAAAAAAAGTTTTACTAACAAGTGCCTTCAGGACACTGGTTAAGTAACCCAAAAATAGTAAAATTTCATTGGAAAATCAAATGTTTGTCTTCTCAAAATATTAAATACACCACTTTTCAATAAGATCTTTCTTTTTTTGATTCTTTAATTAGTGTCCTAAGAACACTCGTTGGTATTCCAAAAACACCCAAATGTCTTGATATTTTCAACCCCACCCCACTTCTTTACCTCAACTCCCCCACCACCGTAGCCATCGCCGTTCTTCCCCATCCTGTCATCACGATTCAGATATTACCACCTGGAACCTGTAACACTCCATTTACTGACACACATTAACACAAAAACATTTAACAAGTTATTACAGGTAATCAATGTTGGCCATTGATCAATTTTTTCCTGCTAATCAATGGCGCAACAATGCACATCTTAGAAAAGTAACACACATTGTTGGCATATAAAAATCAAAGACTCAGATTACACGTAATTTAGCCATTTAAAACACGATGGTGATGTGGAGTGAAGTAGAGGAAGGTAAAATAGAAAAAAAATTAAATTAGAATGTTTGGTTTGGTGATGAAGGAGGAAGAGAGCCTCTTACCTTGTTTTTCTCCACTGTCCTATTTTAAGCACCAAATGTTGTTATCCGACATTTCCGTTGATAACTCCCACCCTCATGGAACGTTTTCTTCTCTCTCTCAAACAAACAAACTTTTTTTTTGTCTGTTCTCAACAAAAACCAAATTCCAACTCCATTTTCCGATTTTGGGTTCTTCCAATCCCATCCCAAACCCTTGCATTCCCAGCACAACAAACAACCATCCTCCGAGCTCAAATTCCATGGTCACATTGGGTTTATCAACAAACAAACAGGTACCCATTTTAGAAAACATTTGGTTTTATGTGTAGCTTAATGCCAAAAGCTATCATTTTGATACTAATTTATGACACCCTTTTGTTCCTTCTGGTTTAGTTAGTTTTTTTTTGTTATTTTGATAAATGGGTTTCTTTTTATTCCTCTTTGTTCACTTTCTATGTTGTTGATCATGTGCATATTCTTGCAGATTTGAAATTCTTAAGCTTCTTTATGGAACCAAGGTGCAACTTCATTTTCAAGGTGATGATGTATGCAAGAATTAACGTGTGATCATGGTGATATCATTGGTCGCGGTGAACCTTCATCTTATGATTGTTGAATGTTGATGGACTGATTATGTAGAATTTGTTGGTTGTTCACATTTTTAATAGTGGGAAAGCATAATTATCCAAGTTTCTCTGCTGATTTTATATTTTTTGTTAGAGGGATTTAATAATCATGTCACCTTTAGAATAGGGCTGCTGAGAAAACGGTAGATGACATATGTGAAATTGTACACAGTTTAAGGTTTGAAATTGCAGTGACAGGATAAAGGATTTTTCTGTATGAGTTTGTGGCTACAGGTAAATTACATTTAGAGGAAACATAAGCATCAGTTACATGTAAGTAGACATGGAGAATTCAATGCTCTAGTACAAACGGTGGTTAAGTGGATCTAATTATATATCTTCTACCATGAGTAATGAGGCTCCTGGCAGTTCAGGCGAGCAATATAAAGATACAGTGAGTTTTGGGTCAGGTGACAGAATCTCTTCTGATGAAGACAATATATGTCTACAGACGGGTGAAGAATTTTCTGCCGAGTTCTTACGCGATCGGGTTGCTTTGAGGAGATTTCCTGTAACACCTGATGCAGACCAGCGCCTGCCAAATAGATTAGATTTCAATACTAATAATAACTATCAGCTGGTTTATGAGGATCTAAAGCATGTTCTTGGGCTCAGGAGAATGGATTCGGATAGTAAATCAGATTTGTCAGAGCTTGGTTTAGTCAGAGGATATGTTGCTGAAGTTGACAACAGGGCTTATCACAATAATTTGAGCGGATACCAGTGCGAAAATGTTGGTATCAGACATGTAACAGGTACATTTTCCAGACAAGTATCAGGTAAATTTTCTGAAGGAAATTGCTGTGATCGAGTTAGTTCAGGACTATCGGCTTCACCTATTTATGTCGGCGAGTCTCCTCAGTCATGCCATCCTTATGGATCACCATTCTCAGAAGGCTCTTTCTATAAGAAGATAAAGTTTCTCTGTAGTTTTGGAGGAAGAATACTACCAAGGCCAAATGATGCGAAGCTCAGATACGTGGGTGGAGAGACGCGGATTATATCCATCTGGAAGAACATCAAATGGGAGGAACTTATGAGGAAAACATCTGCAATTTGCAATCAAGCTCACATTATCAAATACCAGCTTCCTGGAGAGGATCTTGATGCTCTTATTTCTGTTTGTTCTGATGAGGATCTTCATCATATGATCGAGGAGTATGAAGAACTTGAAAGAGCTGGAGGCTCTCAACGACTGAGGATTTTTCTCATACCTTCAAATGAATCTGAGAGTCCAAGTTCTAATGAAGCAAGAGTCAATCAGCCAAGTGATGCTGATTATCATTATGTTGTTGCTGTTAATGGTATGTTGGATCAAAGTCCACGAATGAACTCCAATGGGCAGAGTGTGGCAAGCCATCCAAGCCAATTTGGAAATAGCCCCGAGTACAACAGTCCAAGTTTCCATAGGGACTCATCTACATCTGCATTTGCTTTAGAGGTTAAGGATTGCAACCCAACCTCTGCAGATTTGGCTGGCATACTCTCAAAATCTGGTCCTCAGTTTTTAAGTGCACTGCAGGTAGCAGGCAAGTCATTTATTCAAACACCTCCTTTATCTCCCACTCATGTACTTCCTAGAGATCCTAAAATTTCTAATGTACATCTATATATGGATCAACCACATAATGTTGTTAACGAAAATATTATTCCCTTCGTTATGGAAAAAGTTCCTTGTGACAACTCTCTGTATGTAGACAATACCAATTATGTCGATCCAATTGCATACTATAACAAACTTGCTCAAGGGCCTCCATGTGTGAATTACCATCCTATTAATCAATATTTCATGGAGGTCGACCAGGTCAGGAAGCCTAGTGGCGATTTTCATATTCACATACGAAACCATAGTAAAGAATTCGTCTCTTCTGCAACATGTGGTAAAATTGATATGACATTTGAGAGACCTTCAGTTACCGATGAAGGTGCATATCATTTTGAGAAGATTGTCTCTCATCCGCAGGAGTCGACAAGTTTATTCGCAGTGTCTGATGATAGAGAGGGATCTCAGTGCAGAATGTTGCATGCACTTTCTGACTCACCACTTCAAAAGAATGATGAGAAGTTTCAAGTTCAATTTCAGTCCCCCCGCAGAGTAGAGAGAGACAAATTGCCATCACTGGAAACTTCAAGTTCTTTGGAACAGACTTCAATACTTCCGGGAGAGGTAATTGACGGGAAAGAACAAGAACAATTGGCTAAGTATCAAGATTTTCTCACTTTTGGACAGAGAGATAGTTGCAAGGGAGTGTCAAATAATGGCAAAGAGAAACTGCAACATGCAGATAAAAGCAATGAATGGCTTGATGAAAATGTTGAAGCTATGTCACGAAAAAGTGTCATAGATATAAAGCATTCTCAATGTATCAACTACCAACACGGTGTTTGCTCATCTTCACCAGATTTACAAAGCAGTGAATGCAATGCATCTGCTGCACCATTTATCTCTTTAGAATCCACAAGAGACCCGAGGGAGCAACCACATGGTCTGCCAGTAGACACAACTGCTTTTGAGTTTTCCATGAGGAGCCAAATTTCATCAATGCATCACCAATATGCTATGCCTGAAACAAAAGACAGCCAACCATTTCCCCTTTGCTCTTTTGAGTTACAGCCTATCGAGTCGCAAACTGATATAGGGTCCATTCAGCCTATCTCTGTACGTATATTTCTTTTTAATTTATCAAATCAACTACGAGCTTGCATATAATAAATATGTAATTGCATATTGTAATTCAGTATAAAGACATGGGCGCTTCTTCCATGAGAGATGTTATTATCCCTGATGAGGGTCCTACATGTCATCTGCACCACAAGGAAGAAAGCATAGTCATGAATCAACAATCTTCTGGAAACTTCACTGAATTTTATGTTAATAAGCCAGAACCAGTAGCTGTTGTCAAGGAACCAAGTGATTTTATTTCTTCAGGTATCCAGTCACGCTCACAAGTTGTCTCAAATGTAGATGAAGTGGTTGAAGTTGAACTTACATTTCCACAGAAGGAAGAGGTAGAGGGTGTTAGTCCAGAATATGAAAATGAGGTGAGAAACACATGACATTGCTTTTTATGGTTCATGATAACTGATTATATAATTTATGTGAGGTTTGTATCTACAATGATAGGTTGCAAAAGCTGGTAGTGGAAACTTCAATAAGCCTAATGATGATACAGCAACGACTGAAACAGAGGCTGAAATTTTTGGTCTACAGGTATGAGCCACTACAATTTGGTATGTTGATGCATATTATTATTTGATTTCCATCTTCAATTTTATCATGAATGTTCTAATTTCATTTAATATTACTTGGTTGGTAAAAATATATTTATTTTTCTTGCAACTAGTTTTAATGAAATGGTATGCTAGTTTGGTGACAGCTGACTAATGTTTTTAACTTGAGGCTGATGATAAATGAGGACTGATTCCACCTATAATCTATTGTTTCCTCCTTTAAGTTGTTTTAGACTTTTAATAGGATTAGAATAAGGTGGATCAGAACCTACTTGTATCTGTGTTTAACCTAATGCTTCAGATGTAAAAATGCAGATTATTGAGAATACTGATATTGAAGAACTGCAAGAGTTAGGATCTGGAACATTTGGAACTGTTTATCATGGAAAGTGGAGGGGAACAGATGTTGCTATTAAGAGAATAAAAAGTAGTTGTTTCTCTGGTAGATTATCAGAGCAAGAGCGCTTGGTAAGTCTCTGTAAATTGTAGGCAAGTTGAATTTGCCAGTTTCCTTTATTTATGCTTCTCCTGTCATGTCTACATTTTATGCAATTACTTGTAAGAATGTCATATATGGAAAAGTGCTTCCATGAGGAATGATGAATTAAATTTTGTTGACTTGGAAAATATCATTTTTACTGACCATTAGCATAGATTGACATAAAAGCCTCTTGTTTGACAATGTTTATTAGTTATATGCTCACTCAATCTGTTTATGCAGACTAAAGATTTTTGGAGAGAGGCAAAGATTTTGTCAGCTCTTCACCACCCGAATGTGGTGGCATTTTATGGCGTAGTTCCAGATGGCCCCGATGGAACATTGGCTACTGTAACAGAATACATGTTGCATGGATCATTGAGGAATGCTCTCTTGAAGAAGGAGAGGTAAGCTAACTCACATATCTAACTTGCAAACTGTTAACTAGATTTAGAATTTAACACTCTTACTAAATTATACTTCTTGCAGAGTGCTTGACCGTCGGAAGAGGCTCATCATTGCAATGGATGCAGCCTTTGGCATGGAATATTTGCATTTGAAAAATATTGTTCATTTTGATTTGAAGTGTGATAATTTGCTTGTCAATCTTGGCGATCCTGAACGACCTGTATGTAAGGTACTCTGTAGCAGACACAAGAATTTATTTATTTATTTTTTTCTGACTTCTGGCCTTTTAAACAAGTCATAGTCCTGAACATTTGGTGTAATGAAAAACTGAAAAGTACCAATTCATAATTACTGAAGTCATCTAATATTGATCCTTTAAGAAAAAGTTCCCAGCTATAGGTACAAAGTTAATCCGAACTTGTTACCCATCTTCCGTTCTAACTATTAGTTTTCTTTTTTCTTTCCATATCTGTACATTAATCTGTTTTTCTCTGGGAATATTTTGGTTTAAATAAAACTCTTGGACTGACCTCCTTGGTGGATATCTGATCTATAGGTTGGAGATTTTGGCCTATCAAGAATTAAACGCAACACACTCGTGTCCGGTGGTGTCAGAGGAACCCTTCCATGGATGGCACCAGAGTTACTAGATGGTAACAGTAGTAGGGTATCTGAAAAGGTTTGGTACTTCATCCATGTGTCTCTATTTTCTTTTCTTTAATTTTGATCATGCACTTGCCGCGAATGGAGCAAGTGCTCTCCTAGAGGATGTAATATTGAGAGTGCCAGTCTATTCTTGCTTCCTGTAGGTTGATATTTTCTCATTTGGCATTGCAATGTGGGAAATCTTGACTGGGGAAGAGCCATATGCTAACATGCACTGTGGTGCTATCATAGGTAAGGTTTGGTTATGTATAACTTCAAACTATGTCTTTCATCTAAGTTTTTGTGACCAGATTCCTCTGGAGAGCTGTCTTTTCTGTCATGATGCAAAAATCACTTGAGTGCATCTAATTTATCCTCACTCCTACTTATCAGAGACTACCATAGTGTAATTTTCAGCTTGCCCTTAATAATTGCTTGTTTGATTTGCTCCCCAAACACTTGTTTAGGAAAACTGAAAAATCATTTCTCTATGCTAAAACATATGTCAAGTTGTTCTGATACATTTGATGCTTAACACTTCCTAGGAACTAGGAAGTATCGGTGACCAGCGTCATGAAATGATATACTACTTATAGCTTTTATTGAACCTTAGTATTTTATGACTCAACAGAAATTGCATTACTAAGCTTTGTCTGAATTCTAATGATGGGTTTGTTTACAACTAATTGGTTAATGAAGGAGGTATTGTTAATAACACGCTGAGGCCTGCTATTCCAAAACGCTGTGATTCTGAGTGGAAAAAGTTGATGGAAGAGTGTTGGAGTCCTGATCCTGCAGCCAGGCCATCCTTCACAGAAATTAAAAGTAGACTTTGCAACATGTCAGCTGCACTGCAGAAAAAGAGACATCATCTTGGGAACCGATGAAACTCACATTTTCTTGTAAATAGATGCAAATACGAAAGGTAGATGGAAAGAATTGTTTAGCATTGTTTGTATAGAAACCGTAGTGTAGAGGTATAAGCTGAAAATGAGTAAAAGCCATTTATATATCCTCACTGTTTCTAGTTATATTTTCTTTTATTACCCGCCTGTATGACATAAAACAAGGGCATCTTGGTTTTTTTGGGGGTTTATAATGAAATGTAGTTAAGAGGATCTTAAATATTTCTTTGGAATATTTGGAATATGTGCAAAAGCGCATACATATACATCACTATTTAAGTTCGAATATTTAAATTTTATTAATATAGTTTTATCTCAAAAGATAAATTATTTGTGCATAACTGCATACTCAAAATTTTTTTTTTTTTTGAAGCAACTGCATACTCAATTATTTTACCTTTTTTTTAATTTTTAATAAAATATACTTTACCTAATGATGGCAATAACAATGGCGGCGGCGGCCGCAACAATAATAATAATAATAGGAATAATAAATTTATATATTTTTAATTATATATATGTGTGTGTGCATGCATAAACATATCCTTTTTAATATTTTACACATATCAACTAGTTGATTAGCTAATTTTATCAAACACTTTCAATTTAATCAGCTAGTTAGCTAGCTTTTCAACTAGCTGTGTGAAACATAACTAAGTGCCAATAATTCCTATAATTAGTTTAACTATGCAAAAGCTAGTATAAATCAAAAAAAAATCTTTTCCATAAGTTATGATAAGAGAAGTCATTAAATGGCATTCAAGTTGTATTTAATTAAAAGAGGATGTCTAAGGGTGTATTTGGATTTACATTTGAAAGAGCAATCAATGTAAAAATATATTTTCCGAGGCACAAAATGTGAAAATAAGAATTTGTTGCTTTCACTCAAATGGACGTTTGAGTCCATTCCAACGCAAATCCAAACATGCAATAAATGGTCCCATAAAAGTGTCAATCCATTAAGGAATGGTATTTAAATTAAAAGGACCACCAAAAAATAAAATTATTAACAATGACCATTCAAATTTTAATTGAAGGAAAACACCATTTGATTTTATTTAATGGCCAAAATTACCTCCAATAAAATCTATAATCCTTCATCTTTTGCCCTAGTTTTTTCATATGGGATCATCTTTGGCAATAGCAATTCTTGAAGGTGTTAGAAGCCTTTAGGGGTCTTAACCCGTAGTGTTAGTCAGAGAATATAAAATTGTGTTAGTATATGTTGTTTCTTATTAAAATTGGATTGAATGAATATCTTGTGATATTTTCTCTGGAGGCTCGTATGATTTTGTGATTTATTATGGATTTGAAAGTTATCATGTATTGATTTTTTTTATTTTTTTTTAAGGAATCATGTATTAGCTTTATTTTATTATTATATTTTTTTTTGGTAACATAGTTTCTATTATTTGTTATATACCAAAAAATGTTTTATTATTTGTCGGCCTGAACGTAGCCCAATGGTGAGTGTGATGGATTACGATATATTAGTGTGTAGAGTTTGATAAGCCTAGTATTTTACTGAGAGGCATGATCCACTTTTGACTTCTAATTTTAAGTAATAGATGCTCCTCTCTCTAATAATAGTTAGACCACTTTTATCATTATGTTTTCAAAAGATATTAGGGTTGGCAATGAGATGAGGCGGGGGGCGGGTTTTACCTTCCCCGCCCCTGCCCCCACTCTTCGTCAGGGTTCCCCTTCCCTACTCCTAGTTGGGTCGGGTTTTCCCGTGGGACTCTCGTCCTCATCAATGAGTAACTAAATTTAAAATTTGTTTTGTTCTAATTAAAATTAGCAACTCAAAAATTATACTTTCCAAATTATAAACAAATAAAACATTCACACAATTAAAACAATCAACTAGATAGTGCAACTTAATTAGTTTAGCATATTTGTTTGAGATTTTTTATGACGCAAACTAGGAAATTTGGCTTTCCAATGCAACTTTTTTGAAAGCTCAATACTATAGCTTCAGGTAAACGAAGTTTCAAACATCAGAAACAATTTAAAAAACATAGCCGTTTCTTTCAACTACTAATTAAAAAGAAACTAGTGCTTTAGATGCACTTCATTATGCTTTAAATAACACTAATGGCATCAAAACACCATAGTAAAAGTACAATCAAATGTTCTGTAATTTTTTTTTAAAAAAAATATCTCTTTATTTAGAATGGAACCTTTCAATCAAAATAAATTCAATCCCTACATAGATATATGAGGGCATTATTGTAATTGCGTAAACAACGAGCAGGTTTGAGGTCTGGGTGGGGCGAGTATCAATATCCTCATCCCCGCCCCAGTCCCCCGTCAAAGCCGGGGCGAGTTCGGGTGTGTGCCCGCAGGTTCGGATCTCATTGCCATGCCTAAAAGATATCTTATTTACCCAAGAGTGTTTGAATGAGATGACACAGATCTCTTCCAGCTTAATCAATGGTCTCAAGTTCGAATCTTAGTTCTGTGAATGTAGCAATGTTAAAACTCTTGAGGGAGAGCTTTGCCGCCCTTATGGTCCTACCCGACTAAAGTAATTAGTCTTCACAGTTGTACATGGATGATACTCTAGAGAACAAAAAAATATATCTTATTTATCAATTTAATTTGCTCACATTGTAATGTTCTAATTCTTTATATAAGCTATTTCCTTGTTTTTCTTTCGTGAAAATAAAACTCTACAATGAAAGTGTGAAAATAGTGTGTATTATTCAATTCAACGATGATATTGGCCATATGAGATTTTGAGAACGTTAACCCAAGTTTGTACTCAAATATATTTTGTGGACTTAAATATAAGTAAAATCCAACCAACTCAACTCTATTTCAGTATTCCAAAAATCAATAAAATTAATCAATCTAACTAATCCTCCTTTTACTTTTCGAAGAGCATTGCACACTTCCGAAACAATCTTTTTACATAAATCAAAATAATTAAACTAAATTAACTAACTTCCTTAATGAGTGTGAAATTAGTTAATTTTGCTTATAATTAAGTCTGAAGAGAATACATCATTAACCATAAATTTGATAACATTAACAAACTTGCCATCTATATATCTAGATACCATTAATTATGATTTATACTCTCTCTGGTCTCTATTATAAGCAAAAATTAAATAAAATAAACATATTAAGATGACTAGTTAATCTCGTTTAAAAGGGTCATTAAGAATAAAAAATCAAGTCTGTTACCTAAATTATCCTTCATTTTATTTATTAGGCTTGTGTTGTTGGGAATAAAAGGAGTCATTAAAAATAAATTTATATTAAATGAATGATATTTTAAAAATAACATTATTAAATTATATGAAAGTAATTAAAATTTGTTTATATATTGGATAAAAAAAGGTTGACACTTTTTTTTGCTTATGACAGAGAGATCGGAGGAGTACACTCATTAATCATATTGTCTGGATGGCAAGTTCTAGGGTGAGAGGGCTAATCATGCCTCTCACCATGAGAGGCCACTATCCACCATAGGATTAAACTAATCCTCATGATCATACTATGTACCCTCCACACCATATCACCTCTCCCCCAACTCCCTTCAGTCTTCACAGCCCACCACTGCCGCCGCCGCCGCCGCCGCCACCCCTCTGCCACTGCCACCGCCGACCGCACCCCATCTCCTCCTGCCTCTGCCACCGTCACCCCAGATCCCAACTCCATCCATAGAACCTCACCAGAAACCACCACCACTGCTCGCCCCTCCACCTCCGTCCCAACCGAGACCACCACTGTGTGCCGCCATTGTCGCCGCCGCCCCTCTTCTTTCTCATTTCCTTCCCTCTCATTCTGGCTCTGTTTTCTCTGTCTTCGATCTCGCCATCAGCCTCTCGCTCATCACCTTCTCCACCACCGTCGTGCCCAGATCCGACCCGCGACGAGAGGGCCCCCACCACCACCACCAGCCCACCGTCCCCCACCCCGACCCCAACCCACCGTGTCCCACCACCCCCACCCCACCCTAACCACTGGAAGTTGGGATCTCGTCGTGGAGGTCTCCGAGCTTGACGTCGATGAAGATGAGCTTCGCAGGTGGTGGCGACTTGTGGCCTTTCCAGAACAGAGGAAGGTTGATGGCGGGAGGTTGAACACGTTGGGGTGGCGGTGGCAGAGGCGAAGGGGTGGAGGTGGGTAGCGAAGGGTTCGGGTCATGTGGAGATGGTGACAGAATCAGATCTGAGGAGGGATTGGGCTTGCCAAGAGTCGAGGGTGGCGGCGAAGCCGTGGTAGGCGGCGGTGTAGGTGCAGAGTAAGGGATCAGACTCATTGGGAGGTTGTGCCGGCCGGAGGAGAGTGGTGGAGGTGGGTGGCGGTAGTGGTGGTGGGGATGGAAGGGGCACTGTGACGAAGGTGGGAGGAATTATTTGGTATGGAGGGTGTATGATAGTTATTATGAGGATCAAATTGATGAATGGTTAAGATTGCCCTCTCATGGTGAGAGGTTTGCCAGACCTCTCACCCTAGAACTGGCCTTGTCGGGATAATATTTTTGTATTGAGTTTTGTACCCAACGTTCATTCGTTTTGTTTCTTCTGCCGCGGGCGCGAAGCACAAAATAATTTGAATCTTATAAAACGAAACCCCTTTGCCTTTTCCCCGGAAAAAGAAAAAACAAAGATTCATCGAAATTCAAAGTGCAATGAACTCAAAGTCCAAAAATGGCACATCGATTAGGGTTTTCGGGCAGCGATCTATAGCTTCAACCTTCCGCTCTCTCCCATGCAATCCGTAAGTTATCTTTTGTTCGATTCCTTTTAAACCTTCAAATTCGATGGATTTCTGATGAAATATTATTGTTGCAAGTGCAAGTAGCTCTCACCATTTTCAATATCAAGCAAATGGAACAACTCAAGCTTCGCGAAAGACTCAGAGAACGCATCTCTCGCTTTCCGACTTCCTCGACCGCAAGCCGCAAAAATCTTCTCCATTTCCTCAAACTGTTCCGGTAATTTTTCATGTATATAGGTTAATTATCAATCAATAGTTGTTTTTTTAAGTGATTTGTTGGAAAATCAAATATTATGATTTGTTGGAGTTAATTTAGAATTAGGTAGTTTAGTTTGAATAGATACCCAAATGTGATACAGGGGTGTATTAATATGTACAATAGATGTAACTAGACCACGTACATAAGTGTTGTACATGGGTCTATGCGTAAAAGATGTTTCTTTGTAGTTTGTTAGAAACAGTTACTTGCTATTAGTGATTAGTTAGTTAGTTTGTTGTAGAGCAATAGGAGATGCGAAACTCTATATAATGAACACAATGTAAGTGAATGATATAGATAGAGAGTGGTGACAGTACTGTGCAAGCATAGAATAAAATTTCCATTCTTTCTTCCTTCCCTATACTCTTTCTATTTTCTCTATGTGAATTACTGTGTGCGCAACACTTTGAGTATATGAGTGCTTGTGTTCCAACATGATTGACAAGAGTGTAAAAACTACTTAAGCATCTTGATAGGTAGCTAATTTACTTAAGCATCTTGGTAGATAGCAAAGTTACTTAGGTGTCTTGTCAGTGGTTCAATTTCTACCGTGTTTTCCACTCACTTTATCAAAATTAAATCCAATTTATTATTTAATGCTTTATACATACGGAAAATAGAAAAAAGTAAAAAAGATGATATATATATATATATAATTTATGAAATTACGAACAAAGTTCATCATAGTTAATGGATAATTGGTTCCTTAAGTATATTGGAGTTTCAGTCTTGTTGTGTATGGATTGAGAGGCAAAACCCACTCTCAAAAGGGATTCCTTTCTAGTGGCTGGGGATAACTTTGATGCACCAAAATTTTTAGGGGATTTTAGGCATTTGAGGTTGTGTTGATATGTAGGGAATTTGTTTTTTTTTGTTTTTGTTTTTTTTCTTTTGCTCAAATATATATGGAGTTACGGACATGGGCGAATGATAAACAAAACAAGAGCTTAATAATGAGTACTTCTCAAAATTGTGTCTTGTCACTTTCAAAAGAAAGAACATGAAAAAAATAGAAGTGTGTTCATTACATTCGGAACCACGTCTTTGGTTTTCTAATGAAATTCTCTGATTATTTATTTTGTTCATTTTTTTAACAGGGAAAGTCGACGCCTTTTCTATCACCTCTGGGTTTAAGCATACCTACAGGCACAGTTGAGCAGACTGGAACAGTCAAACAAGTTGAAGAAGAGAGAAACAGTGGCAGTGATAAATTGATTTTTGAAAGGTTCAAGCATACTGATGAAGAGAAAGGAGACTTTGTCAATCCATTTGGTGTTGATGAATTAGAAAATTCAGTGGCAGATGATATTGAAGAATCAAGGAAAAGGAAAAATCCATTTGAAGGTTTGCTTTCCTATTTACTATCCTAATAAATTTTGAGTCAGGGGTTCTTAATTCTTATTTATAATAATGATTTAGTATTGACATTAGTAATTCTGACTGGAAACTTCAAACCGTTATTAAGTCAAATAGACTAATTACAGTATTATGGCCTGACACTTTTGACTAATCATTTCACATTAAGTCTTTTGTATAAATTATTGATTAATGATTATTGAATATTGCTTAATGTCATGCCAAGATCTGTGGTTGAGTCTATTTTGATTGAAATTCTTGTAAAAGCAATTTATACTGACAACCTCTTTAAATCCATTTTTGGAAGATCAAGTAGCATTGCACCTCCTTGTTCTAGTTTATGGCATGATCTAGTTTCATTGAGTTTGTTCAGCCTGAAATTTGAGTTTGGTGAGAACCTCTTAGTCATACTGCTTTTAGTTTCTTATTGTCTGACAAGTGCTTTTTATAGTTGGCATCCTCTTTTGACTGAATATTTATTAAGTGTACAATTATTCAGAGGACGAGAGTTGTCTCTATTAACTTTTGAGTACATGGACAGCTGTATGGTGATTGTGATTGGGGTCTAATTTAAGGAAGGGTGTCCACTGCTAAAACCCCTTTTTATCTGTCTGTGGCTGGCTAGGAGCCGTGAGGCAACTATTCTTTAGAATTTAGAGTAACCTATCAAGCTGGATACCTTATGGTCAAAACCTATAGCTTAGGCAGAAGATCATAAGCATATAAATTTCAGTTTTTGTGGTAAAACACTTAGCAGGATTGCAAACTTGTTTCTAGAAAGGAGGCATGATGATTTGCAGCTCCTGAGCCTTGGTTGTAGGCATGAATCGTAATTCATAACTATTACATCTGAATCACACAACTAACTGGCTCTTGCTTATTTGCACATAACATGGTGGTTTTCACCCAAATGAATTCACTGTTATTGGATAATGATGTAAATGTGATAGCTTGCCTTGAAAGATATCCATGAAGCCATTTTATGCTGAGGTTTGAAATTGAACGGACATGAATTAAAAAGAAATGAGAAACAGATACTACCTTTCTCTGTTTGCAGTTCTTTGAAAGACTGCCAACAAAGAAAAAGATGACTTTAAGGTTTCCAATTGAACAATCAAATACAGCTTTGTTTGTGAGTTGTTTTTGGAGGGAAATGAAGGAAAAGGAAAGGTTTATTGGAGGCTCCCCTTGTTTGTGAGTTTAGGAAATTGGAGGGGAAGATTTTTCAGATTTTAGTAAACCTTCTTTTGGAGGAAAAGTAATTGAAATTATTAACTTACCCTCATCCATTTTTAAAGAATATTACTTATGTTAATTTTTTACAAATATGGATAAAATTGTAAAAGCATATCACAAACCCTCCATTTACTTCCCCTTATACAATATGCACTCTCTAACAAGGAGAGAGATAATAATCTCCTTCCCTCCCTCCCATTTCCTTCTCCTTTGATCCCCTCTCTTTCTTTTCCCTACAAACTTGCAAACAGGGTCATAGAAAAACATGCTAGTCGTTGTTTAAGTTCTTTTTTCTCATTTAACAGCATTTTTGTTTCCTATCTGGATCGTCTTTGTTCTGTAATCAGTATGTTAAATTGTCAATAGGTGGAAATGAGAACCAAACTGCCCGGAAGCATGTGGTAATTCTTGGAGGCGAATCAAAGTTCAAGAAAAAAGGACAAACTGAGAATGACTCTGTCAACAAAAAGCCAAGACCTCTTTATAATCACTGTATGATTTTCATGGTCATATATGTTGTGTTATATTTAATGTGTTTGAAATCTATCATGGACACTAGTGTTTACATTTTTCTTATGAGCAGATGCAAATGGTCGCGGTTGGTGGGACTACGACATGGAAGGTGTTGACAATGAGGAATTGGGCTTCAGTGAAGTATGGGAGGGTGTGGGATCCACCACACTAGGTGGAATAGTAGATTGGCATTGATTTCGCAACGGAGGTTCGCATACCTATTTTTGCTAAGCATTTGTATTGGTTAACGACATACGAAGTTTTTATTATCAAAGTGTATTGTTTGATTAACGGCCATGTCGTTAAGCGATGTAAAAGTGGTGTAAGAAATTTGGTGTAAGAATCATTTTCCATGATTTTGACATTTTGCGTAAGTATGTACTATGTCTTATGTATGTGAGAGTTTACTTTTATTGTCTGGATTAGCTTTGCTTTGACATCAATGTATAAACTCATTTATTTCATGTAGACGAGCAAGTCACTCAAACCGTGGAGGTACTGAAAGTCTACTCCAAGTCATGTTCAAAATGTTAAGATTTCCGTTGTCTTACGCAATTTAATAATCTGAAATGGTTCAAAGGATTGAATCTAATGGTTCCGAATCTAATGGCAATTTATGCAATTTAACTAACTTTTAATCTTGATCATTAATGATTGAATCTGATAGTTATGATTTGCTCGTCTCACTCTTACATAAATAAAGCCCTCTCACTTGATACATTATATATATATATATATATCAATGGCGCCTTGTTATTGCTATTCTTGGTTATCCAGGTGACTAATAGCAGGCCACTCCAGATTGAATCCCAAAATGGTTAAAAGATTTCTTCAAAACTTCTGCAATGGCTCAGAAATTGCCTGCCAGTGGCAGTCAATGTAACAAAGAGGTTATATATCCATATATATACACCAAAAATTACAAAAATATTACTTATACACTCAAACACCCAATAACATGGTTAGTGGATGTACAAATCATGATTAACAATGTCTAAGTGTATGAATGACTAGATTATTAATGTTATTGGACTTGGAGTTAATAGTGTACAAAGTTTGGTTAATGTTGTCAAAATATCATATGTATAAACATCATTGCTGAAAAACTATACAGAAATGTTTTTTAGACAACCGGGTTTGACAACTATACGGGACAACCCGTATAGTTGCACAGTATAGCGCTACTGTGCTGCACTGTAGCGCTACACTGTTCATTTTTTCCCCCAAATTTTGAAATTAAAAAATAATTAATAATTTGCATTTTTTTTTCCTAACATTTTTTTAAGTACTAACATTTTTTGTTAAGTATGTGTAAACATCTGGGTAATCAGGTACAAATATCTGGTGAATTCAGTTCATTATCTGGTTAATGGGTTTTTTTGAGAAATAAAATTTGTGGTTAAGTATGTGCAAATATATATCTGGTGAATTGGGTTCATTATCTGGTTAATGGGTTTTTTTGAGAAATAAAATTTGTGGTTAAGTATGTGCAAATATCTGGTTAATCGGGTACAAATATCTGGTGAATTCGGTTCATTATCTGGTTAATGGGTTTTTTTGAGAAATAAATTTTTTGATTAAGTATGTGCAAATATCTGGTTAATCGGGTACAAATATCTGGTGAATTCGGTTCATTATCTGGTTAATGGGTTTTTTGGTTAAGTATGTGCAAATATCTGGTTAATCAGGTGCAAATATATGGTGAATTCAGTTCATTATCTGGTTAATGAGTTTTTTTAAAAATAGATTTTTTATAAAAATATGTCAACATTTGTTAAAAAAAAATAAAAAAAAATAGCATTACTGTAGCGCTACTACCGAGTTGTCTGTATAGTTGTCCCGTGGGAGTTGTTCAAATAACACCACTCAAAACTATATCCAGATTGTTTCCTATTCCTTTAGATCAAAGTTAAGATTGGCTGCTTCATTTGAAACGGTAGAGATAATAGTAACTTTCTTTGATAAAAGGTTATATATCTAGATTATTTCCTTATAAATCTTATTATATCTTTCATATTTGTTAGTCAATTATAACTTGATGGGCGCTTCTACAGTGAAGTATCCAAACAAGTGCTTCATTGGTGAGGCACCATTTTTAACCGTTAGATATATTATTAAAATATTTTGTGGCTTAGATTTTGCACTCCAAAAAAAAAAAATTCACCTGCAAATTGTGATACCGGTAAAAGGGAAAAAATCAAATTACAACATTATCCCCTATCCTTTCACCCACCACCATCATCTTCTCCGGCAGAGGCTCGGGCATCTTTCTTCAGATCCGTACGACGTCGGCAGAGGCTCGGGCATAAGCGTGAATGGCGCGGCGGAAATGGCGGCGGATCTAGCACTAGCTGGGACGCGTTTGGACGAAGCTGGGTCGATGGAGGCTGGCGCGGAGGCGGCACGCCTTGGATCTGGGCAAGGACGCGCGTCGCAGTGGCAAGCTCGTGACGGCGGTGGTAGGTTCCGATCCAGACGGAGGCGGCGGTGACGTGGAGTTCTCTGTGTGGCTGAAGGCGTGGAACGAGGGGCTGTGTATGGTGGTGAGGGGCGGCGGCGAGCTCGTTACATCTCCTCCTTTTTCTGTGTTTTAATTCTTTTCACTGTTTTTTTATGGGTGTTACTTTTTTTAGAGTTGATTGGAATATTGTGGGTCTGTAACAGAGCTATTATTTTGATTATCAATTATCGTCCCAATTTTTGGTCACTCATCTAACAGCACTAAACCGGATTTAATATGCTCGGTGGTTCAGCGTGGAGTTCTTCTCCCTTGAAACTGGATGCAGTTCTGACACAGCGTGGAGTTCTTTCTCCCTTGAAAGTGGTTGCCGTCAGAAAGTTGTTCTCTGTTAAAGCATTTCGATTTCTCCATCATTTCGATTCAAGCTCCCTGAACTTCATCTTCTAAAACAGAGCAAGGGCAAAACAACCATTCGCCGGAGATGCTGCGACCGCCACTCCCACCGGAATCCCCACCGGAATCTGCAAAATGGAGGTGGTGGTGGAAGAGAGGTAAGGATAAAGGGTGGGGATGAAGGGGATAAAACTGTAAATTGAATAATAAAAGAATTTTAAAAAATAAATAAAAAAACTGGTAAACCTATTTTCATAGGTAAATTTTAGTGCCTCGTGGTGAGGCACTTTCTAACATACCTCACCTTAGACGCCGCCTAACTTGATCGCCTTTTCATTATATTTCCCCCCTTGTTTATTGATCACTTGTTTTAGCACATTAACATTCAAATGTTGCCAACAAGAATTATAGGACTTGGTAGGTTCTATCATTTGGTTTTTGGTGGACTTTCTTCACATTTCATACAACAAGAAAGATTAAACTTAATTTTTCTTTTTCAATATTAAATTAAGTTTTAATAATTATGTACATGTTCTTTTTAAATATAAAAATATTTTTTAAAATGATAATTTTTAGATTTTATTTAAATTAATTATGTATCATTGATAATTTTATTTTTATTTTCTTTTATTTTCTTTTTTTAAATATAAAAATACACATGTAACACACATGATAGTTACTGGTTAAAATAAAAATATTAAAGTCTGAAAGGAAAAATAAAAGTGCAGTCTAATATGGCAGCAGGAGGGTGGACCACTATTTATCTATTGTATATTGAAGAAGAGAGGGGAAGAGAGCGACACTTCAATCCATCCAAATTTAAAAAAAAACAAATTTGCTTCACCACTAATAAATAAAATAAAATAAAATACTAATAAGTATCTTTGGAACATTATTTAAGAAACTAATAAAAAAAATTTATATGAAAAATGATGTATTTAACATTTAAAAAAAAAATACTATACTTAAATAATAACCATGAGATAATCATTAGAGAGAGAGAGAGAAAATAATTATTAAAATAATAAAGGACCTCTTCCTCGTCCCGGAGAGCTCAATTTATCTCCTTTCATTTCATTCCATTTGAGTTCTTCCTCCTTGGGGATCCGAGTTAGAAAAAAACTCAACTCAGGGAGCGAGCCAGTGACTCGTTGGTACACACGGCTGTTCCTGAAATCGACACGCATCATTCGTTCTGTTCTGCTCTGCTCTGTTCTGCTCCCTCCCAATCGAATCGAATCTCCAATTTTCAATAACAAACACTTTTCCTTCTTATCTATCACTCTTTCAAAACTCCTTCTTCCTTCTAACTCACACATACTTTTCTTCCCCTCTCTCTCTCTCTCTCTCTCTCTCTCTCTCTCTGCGTTGGAGATCCAATCAATCAATAGATTATCGGTTTCAATAGTAATAATTATAATCAACATCTTGTCACTTAATAAGTCCTACTTTTTTTTTGAAGCTCACCTTGTTCAATTCAATTCAATAGGAAGAAAAGGTTGATCTCTTTCTTTAAGTCGATTGTGGATATAGAAAGATTATAGGCAGCATGGTTACCGGCAACCTCTTTCATTGTAGAAAGAATTCATGGCCACCACAAGAGTATATCAGTAAATCCACTTTACACCTCGTATGCTTCTCTCTCTCTTTCTCTCTATTTGATTTGCTTGGAAATTCATTCATTCTGTATTTTCTAATAATTTGCAGCTTGCAGCTTTTGATTTTTCCAATACTTTATGTTTTTAATGTGAAACTGTTCAATGTTGGGTTTTTCTTTGTGGTATACATGAGTTACCTATTTATTGCCATTAAATGATGAAAAAAAAAAGTGAATTAAACGAATATTTTAGCTTAGCCAATGGCTGGTACCACGAGTTGTTGATAGTTAGTTACAGTTGAAGTTGAAGTAATCTGTGTGGTTTGCACCCTTTCTGCAGCTTGATTTCGATGATGCAGCTCCACCTGAACAAGCTTGGAGAAGGAGATTAAACAGCCATGCCAATCTTCTTAAAGAATTTAGTGTCACTTTTATGGAAGCTATAAAGATGGCAAGTGCTTTCTCTCTCTCTAACTAACTAACTATCTATCATGGATTCACTGGTTTAATATATGAAACATATGTTTGGTTTACCGCCACAAACGTACTTTTGGGTCCAAAAGTAAGTTTGCATACTTTGCTCTAAACATACTTTTGCAGCTTCTCAACGGTAAACCATACATGCACGAAATCCTTTGCATATGATTTTTATTTATTTATTTTTGTTTTCACGCTCGTTTTTTCCCCAACATATTGATGTGTCTCTACCTCTTCTGTGAATTGAACTTCAAAACTCCAGGTTAAACTAGGTATACGCATCTGGTCATATGTTAGGGAAGAGGCTTCTCATGGAAGGGTAAATTTCAATTCCCCCTCCATTCTGTGGTCATTCATTGCTCTCTCTCTCTCTCTCTCTCTCTCAACATATATATATTACTCTATTGAATAACTCTTCATGAGAGTTACATTTGGTCAATCCAACCATTAGATTGAAAGTTCTCATGAGGTAGATCAACTACATAAAATTTCATGCAATTTCAAAACTAGTTGACACCTCATTGCATCACGTTATTTTAATGTATAATCTGTTTATCAAAATATAGGTGAATGTCTACTACTATATTACGTGCCTGTGAATAATCTATGTAAAATCTGTTATGCATGATCGTCAAGAGAATATCACATGATTCAATGGTTGGATTGGTTAAATTTGCATTCCACAGAAAGTTATTCAATGAATGGTGTATGTGTCCAAAACTTCTCCTTGAGCAAGTGGATCTCCCTCAACAATTAAGATTAGAATGTAGAAACTTAATATTCCATACTTGAGTCCACTGTCCTGATTTCTGCAGAAAGCGCCTATAGATCCTTTCACTCGAGAAAGTTGCAAGCCATCTGCATCTCAAGGAGTTCCACTTGGAGGGATGGGGTATGACATGGTCCAATTCAAAGCAACTCATTAATCACTTGAGTGGTTAATCCTGCATGTTACTTTATAACAGGATTAACCATTCAATTGTTTAATGGGTCATTCTTCCTAAATTTGTTCCCCCATGTTCCTTTAGTAGTAATTCTCTAGAATAAGTAAGCCTTTTTCTTCTTGTATTGATTTGAACATGTCTATATACCTTACGCAGAAGTGGCAGCATATCAAGGGGATTTAGAGGTGAATTCCGACAATGGCAAATTATTCCTGGTTTATGCGAAGCTTCACCTGTTATGGCCAACCAGTTCTCTGTAAGCTCTGTTCTTCCACTTACTACTGACCTCTGTTTCATTCTTCTCTAATTGTATGCCTTTAAATGTGCTTATATTTTTTTAGGATTGATATCTGTAAATGTGTGGATTTATTTTACTATTATCTTGCTATAATTTCACTGATGTGTTTACAATGCAACTTCAGAAGTGAATTATATCAAATTATTATATTAATTTTGCACATATAATCATATATGTGAATGGTATCGATTCTGTACAAATGGTCTTTGTGTGGTTGCACAGTTAAAAGGTTTTTGCCCCAGCACTTTGTCTGTTTGTCAGTGGAAAGAATATCAGTGCCTCAGTCTAGCTACCTGAAGAAGTTAGGGAAAAAGTTTAAAGTAGCAATAAAATCCTTTCAAGTTTATTTATTTAATTTTTGGGATAAGGTTTGGTTGTTTTTGTTGGGATGAGATATGAATTAGAGTCAGCAAATGCTGACATAATATTGTAAATTGCTTAGTTTTCTTCTGAATATTTGTGTAATGTCCAAGAACCCTGCAATCATAATAAGTGAAAATTTTCAAGTATAATGACAAGCATCACAATTTAATCAGGCATAAAAGTGAAGAATTTACATCATGGTTTTGAATAATTCTGCATAGTAGACAGGCAACATGAGGAGACAGAGTGCAGTGCGCAAAAAGAAATAGAAATTAGTCCAAAGTAACTCTACATATTTGAGCATCTTAACTCTATTGATGTAAATGGCTTTCTAATTGATGATAGCTTTGAGCTTTTGTCCAGAAAGGAAGAAAATGAAATTGCTGAACTTATTTCTAGTTTCACTAGTTGTTACTTGTGTATATTTTGCTTCATATATAATGGTTGCACGTATGGTTAAGATAAATTTCTTTGTGGGTCTCTTTTCCTTCTATGTTCAATATTTTTTTGAGGGACAGGAAGGGGGAGACTTCTCTTGTTGTGTACAGATACAACCTGTGGCCGTTTTTTCCCTAGAACATGGAATGGTGTTTACAATATATGGCAATTTTGAACTGTTCCTTATAATCGGATTATCTTCTGGTTCATTAATTTATTTACTTCTTTTTCAGATTTTTATTAGTAGAGATGGAGGAAACAAAAGTTTTGCGTCAGTTTTGGCTCCTGGCCAGCATGAAGGTTTAGGGTAAGGAAGAATTGATGGGAAATTTAGAAAACATTGTTTTGTAAATATTACATTCTTACCTTAGTTTATTCTGTATATACTATATAGCGATTGAAATTTTGATTCATCATTATGTTGTTTTAGTTCCTGTCACTGTAAGTATATTACGTGATAATTGAAGGGCAATTGTGCTCTTTCTGGTCAAAAGGTAGTCTTGGGGCTCTCCTGTGGCCTGCAGAGTACTGAAAGGCTTTGTTATACAATCAAATAAGAGAAAATTTTGGGCAGAAATTGCAGATGTTAACTTATCACAATATCACTCATTATCACCCAAGCAAAAACCGGATTTTGTTATACAAAGCAAAAAACCCACTTACTAACCTTTTTGATTGTTTAACTGAGTTTCCGGGTTACATATGGAAAGACCAACTAAAAATTTAGCATAAGATATTCATCTCCATTTTGGAGGAAAGTTTCGGATGGTGGGAACTCTTGCCAGGTTTGGAATAATATGTATTGGGAAATACTAATAACACACTTTCTTAACACTTTCTTTCCAACACACTCCCTCCTATTGGTTGAAATTCATGTGGGTCCTACAAAATTTAAGTGGGATCCACATGAATTAGTGAGACCCATTTCCAAAATAGTGGGACCCATATGAATTTCAACCAGCAGGAAGGAGTGTGTTGCTAGCACTCCTCGTATGTATTTCATTTCTAAGTAGGGGCATAACACAATACAAAGCTTTGACTAATATACTGTTAACTGCTGTCTATTTCACACCCATGTGGAGATTGGCAAAAGTAGTCAAGTGGCCAAGTCAGCACAATGTAACTCTGTGTCTGGCAATGAGTGTATTCTGAATTCTGCTTAACACGACTTTTTGGTAATAGATACTTTTCCCTGACTCAAATTTTCATGTTAATTTTTTTAGATCTCGCAAGAGAGCTGATGATCAGGGTATATCATCATGGGGATGGAATCTAAGTGGCCAGCACTCAACTTACCATGCTTTGTTTCCAAGAGCTTGGACAATTTATGATGGTATTTTCATTTTTTAAGTTCTTCCTCTGCTAAATTATGATCCTTGTGAATTCTTGTTTAATAGTTGTTTTCTTATTCTTAGGTGAGCCAGACCCAGAACTAAAAGTGTCATGCCGGCAGATATCCCCATTCATACCACATAATTATAGAGAAAGCAGTCTACCCGTTGCTGTTTTTGTCTATACGGTGTGTAATTTACTTCACCTATTGTCATTTATCTGTCAAAAAAGTAATGGCTGATTTCTTTATTATTGTTTGCTGGTTTTTAATTTATTGATATGTTCTGTTTTACAAATTACGTACTAGTGACTGCAGTTTAGCTTTCTTAGTTGAAAATATTAATTGGATGTTTCTCTTAGTTTATGTCAAAGCAGCTTCACGTTTACTATGGTCTTGTATGAAATGATAATTCTCCTGCATATGTTTGGTCCTCATGAAAAATTGGGTTGGATGCATTGTATAAGGCTGTTTGATTGTCACAAATCAGTTGCATCATTTTGATTGCTACTCTTGACCCTTCTGGATTATTTCGTGCAAATCCTTTTTCTAGTTTCGAACTCATTTGTTGAATAAAGTCACTCTCTATCTTGGTAAAGCCGTTTGATATGAAGTAACATATATTTTCTGGCTTATTAAAGAGTTTTACTTGTTTTTTTCTGTAGTTGGCAAATACTGGTAAGGAAAGAGCTAAAGTCAGCCTTCTATTTACTTGGGCGGTAAGATATTATTTATTTCTAAATTATTCTTTCAACTTGTCACAAACGATATAGGATGTTCATATTTAAATTAATGCATGCAATAACTGGACTGTGGATAAATAATCATCTATTTTAATTCTCCACAGAATTCTATTGGTGGAAATTCACACTTGACAGGAGATCATGTGAATGAACCGTACATGTAAGTTCCCCTCCCCCCTTGAATCTGAGATATGTATATTTATCTACAGCACAAGTTTTAAACAATATTTTAACTCTTTTTCTTCTTCTTTTTTATTCATAGAGCTGAAGATGGAGTCTCCGGCGTACTTCTACATCACAAGCAAGTTATCAAACCTTATAGCTATATATGACGGTTGGTTTGCATATTTCTCTTTGTAGTTTATACACAAATGCTTAATAGGTCAATGACTTGTAGGTTCCAAATAGTCTAAAGGTGCTCTTGCAGCTCAGGCTTGATTAAGCTTGCTTGTATCCTTATTAACAAGCTGAGCCTGATATGAATTAGAATGCCTTTCCCTAGACTACCAATGTTGGGTTTGAGAGCTCATCCTCCAGCTTGTCTAAGGTTAAGGATCATGAGATTAGGAAAGATGGGAGATGTTTTTAATCATTTGGTATCAGACTTTTATATCATGGTAACGTGGTGTGGTCCAGTCCAGCTTGTCTAAGGTTAATGATCTCAGAAAGCAAAGAAGAAATAAGAATTAGTGCTAGGGGGGTTCACTTCCAGGTTTGGTTATCTATGCAGGCCATTGTTTGATTGCAATTTCGTTTTATCAAAATAGTATTTGCAAGCAGCCATAAGTTATTATGTTTCCTTTGGGTGGATAAGTTGAGTTTTTTTTATCGATAGCTGCTTTGCATTCTAGAAAGTAGGTGTGGATTTACTAGTGTGGGGGATGAATAAATACTGCAGGAAGTCTTCTTATGATATATATTAAGTGCGTGCTCAGATTAATTGTGAAAAAAGAAGATTATGTAAAGAAGTTGGTTATATATGATTGGTTTTCAAGAAAATCAATTATAAGACAGTAAGTGTATATATGTTTGGGTTAAATATCTTGGGTCCATCATATAAAACGACTGAGGCATAGAGGGAGATGTAAACTATACGATTCAAGCGAGTTGATGAAATGGAAGAGTGCTTCAAGTGTTATCTGTGATAGAAAGGTATTGCTCAAGCTTAACAGAAAATTTTATTGCACAACTATGAGACCTGTGATGTTGTATGAGATTGAATGTTGGGCGGTAAAAGGCCAACAAGAGAATAAACTTAACGTAGCAGAGATGAGAATGTTGTGTTGGATGAATGGACATATTAGACCATATAGGATTAGAAATGAATGCATTAGAGAGAAAATTGGGCAGCACCTATTGTAGAACCTTAGGTGCTTTGGGCATGTGTGGTTCTCCCTATAGAAGCCGCACTAAGGAGAATAGGTCATGTGGAGGGTAGCCCAATTGGTAGAGGCAGAGGGAGACCGAGAAAACCATAGGCAGAATCATTAAGATGGATTTCGAGGTCAATGGTTTGTCTATAGTCTATAGACATGATTTACGATAGGACAATATAGCATTGTTCGATCCATATACCCAACCCCACTTAGTGGATAAATGCTTGGTTGTTGTTGTTGAAGTGTATGGATATGTTAAGCAATTTAAGGACAGCAAATTTTGTTTGGACTGTGTGAAAAAAAGCTTTTATGTAGTAAATTACCAAAAGGGGTATGCAATTTTAATGGTTATGTTTTGGAGGACAAGGGGTATATTTTCTTGCAGTTTTATGAAATAATCTTTGGAAAAAATCAAAATGCTTAAAGTTGAGTTTAGTGAAATAAGTTGTTATAGTGTATTAAAATTTTTACAACTTTTTTGTATTTACCCAAACATGTGGTCAAAAGAGAGAAACCTGTGTGTTTGAAAATCTGTTTTGGAAAATAATTAATCAAAAGTGAACGCACACTAAATATAAGAAAGAGAAGAAGGAGGATAGAGATAGAAAGAGAGAGAGAGATCAGAATCTGAATCTGAATCTATTCTGAATTGTTGACTTGATACATTCACTAACTTCTACTTATAGAAGAAGCTAATGCTGCAGTTAGTTCTAACAGACTTGACTAATTACAGCTAAGCATAGGGATCAGGATCTGCTATGAGCAGTCCTGTAGTACAGCTGAGTACATCTAACATACACTAACATACCCCCCTAGAAACCTAAGGTGGGTGTATTACAGCCATCTTGTCAATTACACAGAGGTTCCTTCTTAGAGTCTCAAATCTGGACTGGGACAGTGGCTTTGTGAGGAGGTCTGCAACCTGTTCTGGACCAGGGATGTGATAGACAGCAAGAGTCTTGTCAATGACTCTTTCTCTTACAAAGAAGAGATCAAGCTCCATGTGTTTTGTCCTTGAGTGGAGTACCGGATTATGAGAGAGAGCCACTGTGCTCAAATTATCACAGTAAACAACTGGAGTCCTTGAGGGAACCTGTAACTCTTTTAGCAAAGACTGGATCCAGAGGACTTCAGAGGTGGTTCCTGCCAGGCTTCTGTACTCTGCCTCTGTACTACTTCTGGCTACAAGTTGCTGTTTTCTTGACCACCAAGACACCAAGTCGGGTCCAAAATACACACACGACCCAGAGGTTGACCTCCTATCATCAATATCAGCACCCCAATCCACATCACTAAAGGCCTGAAGGGTGAGTGGCTGTGATGTGCAGGCAGGTCTGAGAATTAAACCATAGGATAAGGTGCCTTTAAGGTACCTAAGTATCCTTTTGACTGCCTTCCAATGCTCCTCTAAAGGTTCAGACAAGAACTGACATACCTTGTTTAAGCTATAGGAAATCTCAGGTCTTGTGATGGTAGCATACTGAAGTGCTCCCACCACAGACCTGTACAAAGTAGGATCTTCCATATAGTTGCCTCCTTGTTTGGAGAGCTTGCTGTTGCTCACCATAGGAGTAGGCAAGGGTTTTGCATTAATCATGTTGGCTCTAGTTAACAAGTCCTTGACATACTCGGACTGAGTTAACAAAACTGCTCCAGTGGCCAACCTTTTGACCTCAACTCCCAGAAAATACTCCAGCTCTCCTAGTTGTTTCAGTGCAAATGCTGAATTCAGTTTGGTGATCAATTTGGTGATTCTCTCTTGAGAAGTGCCGGTTACTATTATGTCATCCACATACACTAGAACATAGGTGGTGTGTCCCGAGTGTGTGTGAATGAGTAAAGAAGGGTCACACCTGCTAGCCTTGAACCCAAACTGAATGAGAGTTTTAGTGAGCCTCTCAAACCAAGCCCTGGGTGCTTGTTTGAGTCCATAAATTGCTTTATTCAGCTTGCACACTCTGTGAGGAAATTGACTGTTGAAACCAATTGGTTGATCCATGTAAACCTCCTCCTCCAAATAGCCATTCAGGAAGGCATTATTAACATCTAGTTGCTGCAGTGACCACCCATAAGTGACTGCCAGGGTCAAAATAATGCGAACTGTCACTGGTTTTACAACCGGGGAGAAAGTTTCAGTGTAATCATGGCCTAGTTGTTGGTGAAACCCGTTGGCAACTAACCTTGCCTTGAATTTGTTAATGGATCCATCTGGATTCTCTTTCACACGGAAGACCCATTTACATCCAATGGGCTTGCGCTTTGGGGGCAGATCAACCAAGGTCCATGTATTGTTAGCCATCAATGCATCATATTCACTTTGCATGGCTGCTTTCCAATGGGAAACAGCCAAGGCCTCTTTGGCACTAGAAGGTTCTACATGACTTAATAATACAAAAGGAAAATTATTGACACCTCTAGGGGCTTTGGAACGGGTAACCATAGGATGTGTGTTGAGTATGGGAGGGGGAGGAGTAGGAGTGTTGGCAGGAGACTGATGAAGGGGTGGTAGACCAGAATGAGGGGATGGTAGAGTAGAAGATGTTGACTGGGAATTTGAGGGAGAGGACTGTGACAGAGGACTAGGCTGATAGAGTGGTGTTAGTCCAGAATGAAGGGAAGGTAGAGTAGAGGAAGTAGACTGAGACTGAGGACTGTGACCAAGGGAATTGTGAACAGGGAGTGGAGAGACATTATGTGAGGAAGTAGCATAACTGGGAGGAATAGGTTGAGGAATGACAAGGAGAGGATTTGTACACGGATCAGGTACAGCAGTTGCAGTGGTTTGCTTGAGTTTCTGTGCAGCAAAAGGAAAGGCATACTCATTGAACTGTACATCTTTGGAGATGTACATCCTCCCATCCTTGGACATACATTTGTACCCTTTATGACTAGGAGAATACCCGAGAAAGGTGCATTCATCTGACCTATACTCAAGTTTATTTTTATTATAGGGTCTAAGACAAGGAAAACATGCACACCCAAACACTTTGAGGAAAGAGTAATCAGGTTCTGATTTGTAAAGAACAGAGAAAGGGGATTTAAGGGCTAAGACAGGTGTGGGTAGTCTGTTAATTAGATAGGTGGCAGTTAGGAAGGCATGGTCCCAAAATTTCATTGGAAGACAAGCCTGTGCAAGTAAGGCTAAACCTGTCTCCACAATGTGCCGATGTTTTCTTTCTACACTACCATTTTGATGGTGTGTATGGGGGCAGATGACACGATGAACAATGCCCAATTCTTCAAGATAGTTGGAGAAGGACCTGAACTCCCCACCCCAATCTGACTGTATGGCTTGAATTTCTGTTTGAAATTGGACACGAATAAGTTCTCTAAAGTGTTTAAAGGTAGCCAAGGTGTCAGATTTACGTTTTAGAAGGTATATCCAAGTATATCGAGTGTAAGCATCAACAATAGAGAAATAGTAAGAATGTCCTGTTGAGGACTGCATAGGTGCAGGTCCCCACAGATCTAGGAACAACAGTTGAAAGGGTTTTTCATACACAAGTAGAACTAGAGGAAGGAAGGCAATGTGATTTGCCAAAACAGCATGCTGCACAGAAATCAAGTGTTCTTTTATTGACTTTGGAAACATTACATTTGCTGAGTATTGTTTTTACAATAGTATCATGGGGATGCCCCAACCTACAATGCCAAACATAATACGAATTGGGGACTTTACTATCATTGTTACAATTGGAAATAGAGTTATTACAACCTAATGAGCTAACAGAAGAGCTTGCAGCTGGAGAACTTGCAACTGGAGGAACATAAGCACTGAGACAAGTAGCTTGAGAGGAGTTGACAGCAACAGGAAACTCATGAAAAACATAGAGACCCGCAGAGTTAACAAAGCCTTCTAAGAGTATTCTTTTATCAACCTGAGATTTGACGTAGCAATTAGTAGGATGAAACTCAAACCACATTATTGTCTCTAGAGAATTGACTCACACTAAGAAGATTTTTGGTAATTTTTGGAACATGCAAGATATTATTTAGAACAAGTTTGACAGATTTATCAAAGGGAGAATTAAGAAATGTAGAACCAACTGAGTGAACCTTAAGGCCATGGCCATTACCCATGAATATGTTGTCTATCCCGTTTGGATCAGGGAGTTGAGTCAGGTTTGTAGCATCTGCAGTAACGTGGTGCGTTGCCCCACTATCCGGGTACCAACTAGTGAGTATCCGTGTTAGAAGAAGAAGCCATCATGGCCATAGGAGTATTGTTTGGATGCATCTGCCATGGCAGAGGCAGAAGTGGTGGCTGTTGCTGCACTTGAGCTTGATGATTGTTAACTGAGGCACCATGGAATTGAGAATACTGCTGAGATCCAGGGATAGACATCTGAGTAGAGGCTTGCACCATTGGAGGAGTAAAGTGTCCTGAAGCCTGAGGAGGATTGGGACGAGGAACGAACATGCCTCTCCCAAACTGAGCTTGCACACCATTTTGGAAGTTCTGATTAGGTTGCTCATACCTAGTATCATAACAATAGTAGCAAGCTAGGGCTTCATGTCCATTTCTGCCACAAATTTGACACGATACACCAAAACTGCCTCTGTTTCCAAAGCGACCTCCTCTTCCACGACCGCGATAGCCAGAACGGCCACTGCGTCCTCCTCGGAAACCATGTCCAGAATAATAGTTTCCATTAGATTGCTGATAATGATTATTATCAGAAAACGAATTCGAATTCAGAGGAGGTTGTGAAGAGGATGCGTTCACCTGATTAGTAGAGCTAGGGTTCGATTGGGAACCAGAGGACGAAGCTTGAGCTAAATTGACGGAGAATGCATCGGAAGCAATCTTTGATTTCGCTCTGTCCAAGCGCGATTTGTGCGATAGCAGCAAAGATTCAACCTCAGTGATCGAGTATGGCTCAATTCGATTTTCGATCGTAGGGAATAGGATGTGGTATTCATCTGGCAAGCCTTCCAAGATCGCATCTAGGTGTTCTTGGTATGTGATCGGAGTACCAATCGAAATTAGCGAATCAACAATTGTCTTAATGCGAAGAAGATATTCTGAGATCTTGCGATCTCCTTTCACCATATGCCTAAGCTCGGATCGGAGTTGAGTACTGCGCGCCTTGGTCTGAGAATTGAAGAAGTTCTGAAGTTCATCCCACAACTGCCAAGCGTGCAAGCATCCAACAACTCTTGGATGAATGGACTCTGAAACCGAATTCAATAGCCATATAAACAAGTGTTGTTCTTGCGCTTCCCAAGCTGTGAATTCAGGATTGACACAATCAAGACGTCGATCTTCATCAGTGAGAAAGCGATTAGGGATTTGAGGAGCTACGATAAAACGCTCCAAGCGGTTGGCACGAATCACTGCTTCCACGATTTGCTTCCAATGCAAAAAAAATTTCTCAGTGAGCTTCATCGTGATGACAGAGGAAAGACTTGGTGGTGCAGGTGCCCCCGCCGGAGGTGGCGGCGGCGGCGGAGGATCGAGATCTGAGTTAGTCGCCATTGACAAACTCTTCGTGGCTCGATGATACCATATAAGAAAGAGAAGAAGGAGGATAGAGATAGAAAGAGAGAGAGAGATCAGAAACTGAATCTGAATCTATTCTGAATTGTTGACTTGATACATTCACTAACTTCTATTTATAGAAGAAGCTAATGCTGCAGTTAGTTCTAACAGACTTGACTAATTACAGCTAAGCATAGGGATCAGGATCTGCTATGAGCAGTCCTATAGTACAGCTGAGTAAACATACACTAACACTAAATGACTAAAACTATATCTAATGAACATTCATCCACAATTTAAACTATCAGTCACCCTGTAACCATCTGAAATATCTATTCTCAGTTGCTGTATTTGATTTTGCAACTGAAGTTGCGTAAATAAATCTCCAACTTGTTAAGTGGATAAAGGAAGTAATGCAATATGTGATTTAACTTTTGAAAACATAGATTTCTGTATGTGTACTCGATTAATGTAAAAATATAGATTTCTGTTTGTGTACTTCAATTACTACAGTACAGCTTCTCTATAAGGTATTCAATCTTTGTACTAGTATCATATAAAAGCTCTGTGGTTTGCACCTCTTCAGAACTAAATTGAAGATTAGTGGTGTGTATGTAGATGTTGAAAAAGTTGAAGAAATTATAACTAAATGTTCAATCAAGTTTGGAAATACATGGTCCTTCTGCATCGAGTGATTTTTTCCAAATAATGATCTTCAACTGTACTGAAGTACTGTTGGTCGTTTGGTTTTTTTAACCTGGCTTGATTCTTCAAACATTTAAAAGTTTGGTACTAATAAAGCACAATTCTGTTTCATTCTAAATTCTAACCTTCAATTCTTCTAGATCTGGGTTTGAAAAAAATGTAAGTACATTTTTTTGGGTTTGCTCTGCTCTATACTTCCTCTCTACTAGCTAATATCAAGGTTTTTGGAAAAGCTAGGATAAAAAACTTTATGGTGCACGTTTTGCTGTTATTTAATGTCTTTTACTTAAACATCATTTCAGCCATTATATCCTCCTATCAAGGCATTTGAGCTTCATATTGATTGTTCCTTGCGTAAACTTCTGATCAAGATTATTCTTTTAGTTGTTTCGGTTGGTTTTTTTGTGATAGTGTCTTATCCTCTTCCTTTATACATTTCTCTTGGTAATATTTCTTTTATTATAAAAAAATATTATTCTTTTTATGGGAAAAATCTGTTTAGAAAGAAATGAGAGAATGTGCGATGAAGGGAACTGTACTAGGGTGGTGGGTTGATAGATTTGTTCAAAACATACACTGTTCTGACTTCTGATAGAGATTGTTTATTTTGGGTTTACTTTTTTGGTTTAGGATTTTTTCACTGAACTTGTAAAACTGAATCAAGAAATTTCAAATTCTTTAATGCTATCATTTTATTTTTTTGAAGCAATAATTTTTTTGTACTGTTTCTATTTATTGCTATGTGGAAAATTTCCACTATTCAGGCTTGTCATATTTGTATGTATGTATACTTGGGGTATCTGGTCTCCAAAACTGCTATATAAATGATGATTTTGATGGAAATATTCTTAACCCTTAAGGTTATTCCAATATTTCAGGACAGCAAAAGGCAACCCTCCTGTCACTTTTGCAATAGCTGCATGTGAAACACAGAATGTTAATGTTTCTGTTTTGCCAAGTTTTGGGCTGTCAGAAGGAAATAGCACAACAGCAAAACATATGTGGCATAAAATGGTGCAGGTACCGATTACTTGTGTTTTTGGGGTTTCTAAATGATATTTATGGTTCACCTTACCTTCTTCCAAATATTTTTGTCCTGGAAAGTATACAGGGTTGGTTCTAATTGAAATTATTGTATATTAAGGATGGACAATTTGATAGGGAGAATTTCTCTTCTGGACCTAGCATGCCCTCATCCCCTGGAGAGACACTGTGTGCTGCTGTTTCAGCTTCCACTTGGGTAGAACCCCATGGAAAATGCACTGTTGCATTTAGCCTTGCATGGTCATCTCCAAAAGTGAAGTTCTCGAAAGGCAGTACGTACAACAGGTAATCTATGTTATGTGAGAATATTTTAGGTAGTTCATGTTTATCCTTGAACAACTTGTGTAAATCTTAAATAAATAACAGTTGTGTATTTTCTATTCAAAGTATGGCTTGTACTTTCTGTGAAGTGGCTTGTGTTGCATTTTGGCTTCAGGGGAATTTTAATATTTTCATTTCTGTTAATAGTGCAGTTGTGCCTCTGGTCTGGATAGCTAAGCTTACAGTTTTTTTTTTTTTTTTTTTAAATTGTCCTATCTAGTTCCAACAGAGCCCTTGTGATTAAAACGGGTAGTGCATACAAGATTCAGGCATATAAAAATCTTTCATATGTAATTTATTACAATTCCATGGTCTCCATGTACCTGGCTTTTGGAATGTCTACGAATGTTCCTTTGTTAGAGATATTCTCTTATACTAAAGAGTATCCCTTTTGTCTAGAATACACCTAGGCACAAAAAGAAAGGTTCTAGAATGTTACAGCTGTCCCTTTCTGTTAGAGGAGAGAGAAATTGCTATCAGCTTATATACTGATGAGCTTCTTTGTAATCATTTGAGAAATGAATATTACAAAATGAATTCTCCTAAAACCCTAAAGTTCTCTCTTTTATCTTTTTCTAATTTCCTTTAACAGTATATTATCCAAGTGGATAAACTTCTGCTTTATTTTAAGGGCATATATATCCTTATTTGTTGCTTCTATGAAGGTCTTCTTGCCCTCCTGCTCTCGGATCCAATCATTCATCCGATATAGCAGATTATTTTGCTTTGTTGTGCTGCACTACATGATCCTTGTAAAACATTATTATCTTAAATAAAGCTCTACTAGAATCACTCTTACATTATTTGGAACAGCTAAAATGTTTGATACCCCTCGAATGTCTATGGAGAAGGAAGTGTTGTGCCTTTGTGTATAGGATCTTTGTATGAAATAATAAGATATTAATATTTCCTTTGTAGTATACCTACAACCTATGTTTCTTTTGCGTGATTTTGTTTGGATAAGTTCAGTTCTGTCACTGCAGGAGATATACAAAATTTTATGGGACTTCTGAGAGAGCTGCAGGCGACTTGGCCCATGATGCATTAACACGTATGTTGTCTGATTGATATTCTTTAGGCCTGTGGTTTACTTGCATTGCCGTTAAATTTAATAATCATATATAAATAAATAAAAAGACATGGATGTTTCTTAAGTGATTTGAGATTTTCATTAGTGGGATTTAAAGGCCTTATTGTGTTTTGAATTCTAAACAGATTACAAACGATGGGAAGAAGAGATTGATAAATGGCAAACTCCTATTCTTAAGGATGAGACACTACCAGAATGGTAATTCTCAGTTTAACTGTTTTTGGATGAGCAGCTCCTTTGGGATAAGATTAGGGCCACTAGGCATTTGGCTTCTACTTGGTGTAAAGCCCATGGTCTTTTTACAAGAGTTTCTCTTACAAAAATGTTGAGAGATTGGGTAGCTTTGATTAATTGATGTTTCTTTATCTCTTTGTTTGTCCCATTTTATTTTGTTAGGAGGATCTCTTATCCTCCTAACCTTTCATAATCATCTTCTCTTTGTCTTAATGAATTTCTTCTTTTATCGAAAACATAGAATAAAATTCTCAGTTTAACTATTAAAATATCAGCAGGAGTTTTTTTTCGTGATATGGGTCATTGCCAGGTAATTTATTATTTTTCAATCAAAGGTATAGGTGTATAGTACAAGTTATAAAGCAAAACTTGCTTTTTCTAGCTAATGTCTTTATCTGCAAAGAATTGCATCTCAAACTTCTTGAGAAACTTCAATATGTATTTTAGAAATGGTGTCCATTACTTTTGAAGCAAAGAGTTTTCCATATATATTTAATGATGTCAGTCTCCTATGTTCAGAGGTTGGGTTTGTTGGACCCATACATCAGAAGTAATCACGAAACACCGGATACAACCAGGCACTGGCTGCTCTCTGTATTGTTTAGCAGAATATGCTGTGGTTTTATTTTTTGAACCTAGTATGTTTGCTGTTGTCTATTTTATCCAGTATGTACGAGTAGATAATAATGTATTTAAATTTTTTTTTAAACAGGTACAAGTTTACATTGTTTAATGAACTCTACTTTCTTGTTGCTGGAGGAACAATTTGGATTGGTATGTATGAATATAAGCATGTTGTATTGCAGTCAAATAATCTTCAATGAAAGTCTGGTTTGTCATTGGAGGTGTCTATTGTCATTTAGTCTTAGTGAAATCATTACAACTGCTTTGATCTTTGTGCTAGACTCTCTGCTATCTTCGAATATGGGGAACGGCAAGGGTCAGTCAGAAGAGTTGGAGTATGCAAATGGCGAAGTAACTGAAGCTAGAGTGGACTGCAGACAAGATGCAGATGTCGAGTGTACACCAGATAGTGCCTATGATTCTTCTGCTATTAACGGACAAAATCGTGTGGATGAAGAAGTTTCACATGAAAATGAATCTGTGGTTACTCTCAGAAAAGGAAACTCCACAAGCACTTTGAAGTCTTCAACAATGAGGGACCAAGAATATGATGATGTCGGAAGGTTCTTGTACTTGGAAGGTGTGGAGTATGTCATGTGGTGCACATATGATGTACACTTCTATGCTTCATTTGCCCTTCTTGAGCTCTTTCCCAAGATTGAATTAAATATACAGCGTGATTTTGCTAAAGCTGTCTTGTGCGAAGATGGAAGAAAAGTAAGGTTTCTGGCAGAGGGAAACTGGGGAATTCGAAAGGCTAGAGGGGCTGTGCCTCATGATTTGGGGACACATGATCCATGGCATGAAATGAATGCTTATAACATTCATGATACTAGTAAGTGGAAGGACCTGAACCCAAAATTTGTACTTCAGGTGTATCGAGATTTTGCTGCAACAGGGGATATGTCATTTGGAGTTGATGTTTGGCCTGCTGTTCGTACTGCAATGGAGTACATGGACCGATTTGATAGAGATAATGATGGTCTTATTGAGAATGATGGGTTCCCTGATCAAACATATGATACATGGACAGTCCATGGTGTGAGTGCTTATTGTGGTTGTCTTTGGCTTGCTGCTCTTCAAGCTGCAGCTGCAATGGCCATTCAACTAGGTGACAGGGATTTTGCAGAAACATGCAAAAGGAAGTTTTTGAAGGCTAAACCAGCATTTGAAGAAAAACTCTGGAATGGTTCTTATTTCAACTATGACAGTGGATCAAGTGGTAACAGTAAATCCATTCAAGCGGATCAATTAGCTGGGCAATGGTATACAGCATCCTCGGGGCTACCCTCACTTTTTGATGATTTCAAGATCAAAAGTTCTCTCCGGAAGGTTTATGATTTCAATGTCATGAAAGTTAAAGGAGGCAGGATGGGTGCTGTAAATGGCATGCATCCCAATGGTAAGGTGGATGAGACTTGCATGCAGTCTCGCGAAATATGGACAGGTGTGACCTATGGTGTTGCTTCTACAATGATCCTTGCGGGAATGGAAGAAGAGGCCTTCACAACTGCTGAGGGTATATTCCTAGCAGGCTGGTCAGAAGAGGGATACGGGTAACTTCTAATGTTCATTGCCATCCATATTTGTGTGTGATTTACTTGCATTTTTTGCTTTTGTATGCGTCTGTGTAATAGAGTTAGGATTTCTTGATGTGTAAATCAAAATTACTCTTTCACCAATAAATATTTGTTTGGATTTAATTGGAATACACTGACAGTATTTTTACTCTGATAACTGATCATACGTTGTCACATATGTTCTACTCTTATACTAATTAACTTAAAAGTCACACGAGATGATGTATGATTGATTGACACAATATAAAAAAATTTACACTATCAAAATTAAACTCTATTTGTTCATGTCACAAAATCTACTATTGCATTGAAAGTGTGCTCCATGCATTGTGGTCGTGTGTAAAATTAACGCATACTTATTGTTCAATATGATATTTGTTTAATTCAATGATTGGATTGATGAAAATTAAATTCCATTTAAATTCCATAAGTTACTAGGTGGTGTAAATGTGGCAAGGCTTTTTCCTTCTCCATTAGTAAATTAACTAATTCATCCCCTTTGACCCATGACAGGTACTGGTTTCAGACTCCAGAGGCATGGACCATGGATGGGCACTACCGGTCCCTCATATATATGAGGCCACTCTCAATTTGGGGCATGCAATATGCATTAACTCTGCCTAAGGCAATTCTTGAAGCCCCTAAAGTCAACGTCATGGACAGAATCCACCTATCTCCTGTTAATGGAGGATTCTCTCATAATGAAACAGGTGTGAGAAAGATTGCAACAAAAGCAGGATGCTTTAGCAATTCTGTGTTTCATTGTGATTGCTGATTGTTTACATGTAACCGCTTAAAATTTTTGTATAGGTAATTTAATCACATTGTTTTTTTTTTTGTTACGACATTGTTCCATACTTGACCCTCTCCTAGAGAAGCTGTTAATTACGGTGGTCAAGGACTAGGTGTAGTGTTATAGAAATAAGCAGAGCTCGGTTGTAATTTATAGCCTGTTAGTTTAAACAATGTAGGTTACCTTTTACTGTGATTGAACATTCTTATTTAAGTTCTCAAGATGTAATCTAAATTTAGCACCATCAATTTGTAAAATGTACCCTTTTTTATTCGACGAACAACAGTATTGTGAAGTTAAAATATAGTCATACGTCTCAATCGTCATTTTTCATTTACAGTAGGATAAATTTGAACTGCGGTATTAGAGTAGTCTAGTGTATGTTAGATTGTAGATTGTACTGCACTTGTTCTGTATTTGTACTGCAGTTGTACTGCACTAGCAGTTGTATTGCACTAAGCTAGTCAAGACTGATTTTGTTGTAAGAAGTTTAGTTAGTTGCATTTCTGTTATTCAAGGCACAAGTATAAATACTAGTGCCTCAATGTAACTCACATTCAATTAATGAAATCAAATATATTCAGTTTCTCTCTCTCTCTCTCTCTCTCTCTCTCTCTCTTAGTTTCTCTCCTTCTCTGTTTCTATAATGGTATCATAGAGCTTCTCGATCCATCCATGGCTTCCCTTGCCAATCCTGGTGGCTCTCAAGCACCATTCTCTCACCCAATCTCCATAAAACTTGATGACAAAAATTTTAGACAATGGAAACAGTAGCTAGAAGGAATCATTCGAGGCCACAAGCTCGAAAGGTTCGTCACAAGACCTAGAATTCCTCTTTGATTTGCATCTGATGCTGATCGCGATCAAGATAGGGTTACTCCTCTGTACACTGAATGGGAGCAGCAAGATGCTCTCATTGCGACATGGCTACTCTCCTCAATTTCGGATTCTTTGTTATCTAGGGTTGTTGATTGCACCTTTTCGTGGTAAATCTGGGATGAAATCCACAAATACTCTCACAATCTTCTTAGCACTCGTGCGCGACAGCTTCGTTCTGGGCTTCATTCCCTTACGAAAGGTGATCGCAAAGTTGAAGAGTTTATGCTTAGGGTTCGCACGATCGCTGAGTCCTTGCTCTCTCTCGGTGATCCAATTCCACACCGCAATCTCCTGGAGATCACACTCGAAGCACTTCCTGAAGATTACGACTCGATCGTCGCTGCGGTGAACAGTAGAACCAAACTGTGTTCGCTCGATGAATTTGAATCGCTTTTGTTGGTTCATGAGGCTAGGCTTGAGAAGAACAAGAAATCGGTTCTTGTAGAGCCTATGGCCTCAGTTAATCTCGCGCAAGGTCATCCTCGCGATCAGAACTCATATGCATACTCAAACCCTAGTTCTCAAGGCTCGTCGTTTCCAGAAGGGACTTCTCATACCATGGCCGCTAATTACAACAATAGAGGTCAAGGTGACTACACTGGTAACTATAACAATTACAATGGTGGCAATAGTAACTTCAATGGCGATTATCGTGGAGGTCGTGGCGGTGGCTACCGTGGTGGACGCAACAGTGGTTACCGTGACCGAGGCGGTCGGCGTTCGTCTATTCAGTGTAAAATCTGCAAGAAATATGGACATGATGCTAGTATCTATTATCATTGAAATTCCAATGCCACCTCATTCCAAGACCACTACATGCCTAGTGCTGCCTATGGTTATTGGCAGCCCCCTCAACAGAGACCACTTTTGCCCATGAACATGAGGCCACCTCTACCACAGTATGGATTCTCTAGTCCATCGCATCCTCCAGCTCATGCCTTACTCATGGGTGCAGAGCACATGTTCAATCCTCAGCCTTGGTACCCAGACTCGGGTGCCACACACCATGTGACCCCAGACCCAACAAATCTCACAGACTCTCAATCTCTTCAAGGATCTGAACAAGTCTATATAGGTAATGGTCAAGGTTTGTCTATTAACTCAATTGGCTCCATGAATTTTGTTTCCCCTATTCAACCTCACACAACTCTCACCCTTTCTAATTTACTACATGTTCCTGCCATCAGTAAAAATCTTATGAGTGTTAGTAAGTTTGCTAGGGATAATCATGTCTTCTTTGAGTTTCACCCTTCATTTTGCCTTGTGAAATCTCAGGTTTCCTTTGAAGTTTTGCTAAGAGGAACTGTTAGGGCAGATGGATTGTACAGATTTGATACTTTTCCCTTTAACTCTCATAATTGTAACAATAACTCTCTTGATATTGTTAGGAACAAAATGCAATGTAATTCTGTTTCTCTAGTTAATTCTTCACCATGTATTCAGTCTAGTAATACTTTGAAATCTTGTAATACTTGTACTTTGAATTCCTGTAACACCTGTATTCCTTCAATAAATGAAATTTGTTCAGTTGATAACTCTCTGTCTCTTACTTCTTCATCATATAAACTATGGCATTATCGACTTGGACACCCTCATTATGATGCCCTTAAAGAGGCTCTGCAAACTTTAAACATCAAACTCCCACCTAGGTCTCAAAATGAACTTTGTGCAGCCTGCTGCATGGGCAAGGCACATCGCCTCCATGCCCCTTCCTCTTTGACTGTTTATCAACAACCTTTTGAGCTAGTTGTATGTGATCTATGGGGCCCTGCCCCTACCCAGTCATCTGGTGGTTACAAGTACTTCTTAACTTGTGTAGATGCGTGCACACGCTTCACTTGGATTTTTCCTATTAAACTAAAATCTGATACTTTAATCCAATTCACACATTTCAAGTCTATGGTTGAACTTCAATTTTCAACCAAAATTAACTCTGTTCAGAGTGATTGGGGTGGTGAATTCCGTCCTTTCACCAAGTATGTCACTGAGTTAGGCATCACCACCGCTTAATTTGCCCTCACACTCATCATCGAAACGGTATAGTTGAGCGCAAACATAGGCACATAGTAGAAACGGGTCTTGTCCTTCTAGCTCATGCTAACATTCCCCTCAAGTTTTGGGACCATGCCTTTGTTACAGCTGCCTATTTAATTAATAGGCTACCCTTATCCACTCTTGGTAACAAATCACCTTTTTCCCTTCTTCTTCACAAAACACCAGATTACAAATTTCTTAAGACATTTGGGTGTGCATGCTTTCCTTTTCTAAGACAATATCAAGCCAATAAACTTTCCTTTAGATCTCAAGAATGTGTTTTCTTAGGCTACTCCTTAACTCATAAAGGCTACAAGTGTCTAACCATAGATGGAAGGATCTTTATTTCTAAAGATGTCCTATTTAATGAAACTAGATTTCCCTATACATAACTTTTCCATGATTCCTCATCCTCTCACCTGAACACCCCTTTGCCTAGTCCCATATCCTCTATTCCACCTCTTATTCCTTGTTCCAGCCCTCTGCCCACACCTACCACATCTCATTCCTCACCACCATCTATAGCTATGCCTTCCCCTACTCATCACTCTCTGTCTCCAACAAACAATTCAAACCTCCACTTCAATTCACCCTCACCTCCTGCACATTCTTCTTCTGTTCCTACTGCACACCTTTCTCCAATTCCAACAGCTTCTTCTAACCTATACTCTTCCTCCTCACCTGTGCACTCCTCTTCTCATTCATTGTCATCCTCTAGTCCTTCTTCAGCTCCTGCACAACCACTATTGGTCAATCCCCTTAACTGTCATTCAATGCAAACTAGTGCAAAATCAGGAATTGTCCTACCTAAACTCCACCCTACACTACTTCTTGTTAAGTCTCTAAAATGTCTGTGTGCATTTCCCTAAGTTTTGATGAAAGCTAAACATTGGATAATGATTTAATTAACCTACTTTGTGGTTGCTAACCTATCTACTTAGTGTACAGATCATAAATAGCAAAACTCACCTGTCTGTCCACATGTATGACAATATGTCTGGATAAGCAAAAGTCAACCCGTCTGCTGACTAGGATTGTTGACCTTTTACAAATCAGTTTCAACCTGTCTCTGCTATGTTCTCCTACTCGTCTAAGGTTCTTCGATAGGAACTCAAGTACATGATGCTTTTGGAAGGTGTCCCCTCATGCAGAAGACTCTGTCTCTCTCTCTCTCTCTCACGCTTATCAAGAAATTCAGAAGGTCATTCTCTCAAGCAACGTAGGAAGTCTGTAACACCCCAATTTTTCAATGCTTTCTATATCAGTAGAAATGTTTCTATGGTTATAATTTTATCCGGAACCTAGAAAAATGATTTTGACTAAAACAAAATCATATTCATGTCATGTTTAATGATGTGAAGTTCCAGTAAAATTTTGGGTTGAAAATTCAGACGAAACCGGGTCTGCGTTTTCACTGGTAGTATAAAATTACTGATCAGGAAACCTAATTTTGAAAAATGAACGAAAGATTAATGATTTTTATCTCTATTTAAGAGATATGAGTCATTTTCATATTTTTGCTCAAAAATAAATATTATAATTTATTCGGGCGAAATAATCGAACGGAACGCGCGTATGAATATTCAGTCGGGTAAACGATAGAAACTGAGAAAGGTGCAGAGATATTATAGGGCAGAGATGATGGAAGTGATTGAAGGGACTCGTGAAAATTATCACATCATGTGTCACTCAAAGTCATTATGACAACTTAACAAATATAGTATTATATTAACCCAAAACCCATTATTAGATTTGCCTTAAAACAAACTAGACACTAAAATATCTAAACCGTCCCCCCCCGCCACTCTCATTTTCTTCATTTTGCTTCTACAAAGTTGTGAGCTAAGTTGTTTGAGAATCCACCAAGCTAAGGCCATCGTCTTCCTTGTCTTCAACTTGGGTAAGCTTCTTGCCTTTGATTCTTCTCCTTATTCATTCTCTTCGATTTCTTGCTATGATCATGATTAAGTTTGAGAACCCATTTTCTTGTCTTCATGAACTTGTACCATCATTTTGTTGTAATGATCAAGCTTGTGAAATATAAGACCATCTTATGATTCTTGTTGTCCTTGTTGTTGTTTTGTGGTTGAAACTAAAATGAAAAACCCAAACCCTCTCCCCCTATGATGAGCCGAAACTGTGTTTGAAAGAGGAGGGGTGATTTTGTTTCATTTTTCAAATCCTAACACTTGATTTAAACTCCTTAGAACCTATATGATCAAGCTCTAAAAGCTTAGGTTCAACAAAAACCCCTAACCCTATTTTTCCCCTAGGGCCGAAATTCCCCCTTAGAGGGATAGGAGGAATTTTCAAATAAATTGACTTGTATTGTGATGTCTTGTGAAGGAAACGTAACTTAAGAGTACTTTCCGGGTTCGTGGGAGGAAATTGAACGTCAAGCACCAAGTTCCAGAGCAAAAATCTGTTTGTTAAGGTAAAGGGAGTCAGCCTGAGGAGCTATTTTTGGATAGCCATATACAATGTTTTGATTTGAATTATGGTTGATTGTGTTTAAAATGTGTGAATAGAATTGATTTATGTTTGTGACTGATGATTTTTGAATGATTGATTATGATGATGATTATGGAATTGACTATTATGGCATGTTTTAAATTGTTGATGGATAATTATGTTATGAGTTTGATATTGTGATTATTTTTTATTGACTGTGATTGGTTGAGGGCATGACACTGGTCATTGCTTGTTAATAAAGACTAAGATATGTAAAATGTGTTAAACCCACAAAGAGTGAAACAACAAAATGTTTTAGTTTCTTTAATCAAAAGTGAAAAAAGAAATCAAAATGTATAAAGGATGAAGATAGATTAATTTTAGGAGAAGAGAGAAAACGAAAAACTTACAAAAATTCTATGAACTATGTTTGGAGGAAACATAGATTCTAAGAATAGGGAAATCTTTATAAAGATAAAGAGTTTCTTTTGAGTGTTTTAAAGAAATAGCTTTCAACCATGGAAAGTTTTAGACAAAAGGATTTTCAACACTGAATTTAATTTTAGAAATGCTGGAGTTTTACTAAGTTGAGAAAAGATTCCAATGACTTTACTAAGTTTAATATAATTTTATAAAAGAAAAGTGGTATTGAAAAGTTATTTCTAAACATGAATTTATTTATTGTGAAGAGCCTAGGAAACAAGGAAGTTTTGTTTTTTGATTTACACTGAACGAAAAGGAAGTCAAGTGGAAAAGTGAAAGAAGTGAGAGGAAACTAAGTGCCGAGCTATAAACCCGGGCTGGATTTGGACTGCCGAAATATCGGACTGAATTCGGAGTGCCGGTAAAGCCGGACTAGTATTCCTGTTGAGAAGAACCTAGATTACCGAGACGTCGGGCTAGTGTTCGATTTGAGTAAGAGATTTTTAAGATCTTTGTTTTTGACTTAAAAATCTTGGTTTTGGTATTTAGAATGCTTCTAATACCTGGATAAAAGTAGTCAGGAGCTTTAAGCCTTGACAGGGAAATAAATGATGCGACAAAGAAAACGAAAACAAGAACATTTTGTTTTACATGCATAGTCTGGCTTATATGCCATTGTGGCAGACGTGTCATTGTGTATTGAGCGACAGTTTCACAAAGGGTAAACTAACAAATTGGATAGTTACGGACCAAAGATGGCTCCTTTAGTCTTTGGGTGTATTAGGGACATTCGGGCTCGAAAACCCACGGAAGGCTCGAGCACTTGCACCCTCGGGCCGTGGAAATCGGTTACCCAGCACGAAATGTACTCAATCAGGAACTATTCAATTTTATTTAGGTGATACGCGATACCCTAGAACAATTGGGGATTGGACCTAAACAGAGAGGCCTACCCACCGTGAAACAATTGTGTTATAGGCATTGTCGCGGCCTATCATGCTCGACAAAGGGAAGTTAGGATCTCCGGAGAAACTATGAATTAGAGGGAAACTTTGAAGTGACATGAAAGTTTTTATAAAACTGCATTTGGTTGTTCGATTTGAACTTTTACTTACTATATGATATTATGTTATGAAGTATTCATGTTGCCATGATCTTGTTTATGTGTGGTGTATGTGGCTTCTATTAAATGCTCATATATTGGTAACTCACCTTTGCATTACCTTGTCTGGTTCTCCTTGTGGTATTTTTTTCTGTCGATAGATGGATCCGATGAACAACCTAACCCATTCGGGGTTCCTGGGGCTGGCGTTTGAGGAGAGAGACGAGGGTGGCGCCTGGGTCATCCGTCCGGGGGCCTGGGTCATCCGTCCGGGGGCCTGGGTCATCCGTCCGGGGGCCCGGAGTGCTGTATATACCGGACCGTTACTTACTACTAAAGGAACAGAAGCAGGGACCATGACTTGCACCCACAGTATCAAGACAGTGGAGGTGCCATTACCTGGCTTCTCCTGAGGACTCTGGTTGCGACGGGCAACACTTATCATCAACCTCCCCCACTCCAGATGATTCAGGGCCCGCACCTATGGTTGTGATCGGAGGAGAGAACGATGACGACTTTATGGTGGAAGAAGACCCTGAGGAAGAGGATCCTATTGAAGAGGATCCCGAGGAGGATGAGGAGGGGATAGAGTATCATCCTTTGGGTGACGATGCTGTTGTCCCCGCGGTTGATGCGGAAGTTGAAGTAGGTTCACCCGATCCTTCTCTAGTTAGGGATGATCATGGTGGTCTCCCTAACGGCTTCCATTAGGTTTGACCAGCTTAGGAGTTGTCTGTCAGGGGTAGTATTTTGTTTCTCTTTACTGTACATCAGGCTGATGAGAGCCATGTCTTTTTGAAAATCCTGGTTCTCTGTTTAACCCCTAGGTTATTTTGGTATTGTATCTAATAGGTCTGTAATTTATGTCTAGATACTTGCTACTTATGACACATGACCTTGTCTACTATGGCACTAGTAATGTAATGTAAGTGTGATGATGTGTAATTAGATGACGATGTATATATATGCAGGTTATGTTTCATGTTTCAAGTCAAGTTTTTTTTTACACCATTATTTTCAAAGACTAAACTAGAGATAATTTCTTTTCCGAAAGTAAACCAGCAAAAAGAATTTTATTATTTCTATTTTATTTTTTCGAAATTGAGTATGTACATGTAGCGCCAAGGGAGGCGTTACAAAGTCAGAGATAACTTCTAGTTAAAGAATGTTTCCAACATGTTTTATTCCCTAGTACTCTTGGTTATTACACGAAAAGGGAAATATACTCTGCAAAGTACAAAAGCATTCTGCACAACTCTGATTTGACTACTGCACGATGTATAAAGCCATGATCCTTCATGTTAGAGTACAACCAACGTTCCTATTGCATTAATGGCTGCCCAGAACGACTCTATTGCATTTAATGAAGCTCTGCTTGAAGCCATCGTTGCAAGGAATGTCTCTAATGGATATTAAATGATTGAAGGCTATAAATACATAAGTCATTGAAGATGAAGATATCAGAGATTACAAAGCATTAAAGAGCCATTACTTTGTTCATTATTTCTATCTGTATTCTTCAATCATTTGAAGTTATTACGCTGTCTTTCCTAAGTCTACATTTAATCCACTCTCTGAGTGTTAGTGAAAGAACTGTTTGTCTGATTGTATTTATTACAAACAAACTTCTCAAAACAAACCCGTGTGAGCCTGAAGAGGCTAAGTCAGCAAAGAATACTTGTCTTGGAGCCTGAAGAGGCTAGGTGTGCAAACAATACTTAGAGTCTGTAACCTGATCAGTTATAGTGGATAAATCTTGGTGCTGCCAAGGACTGGACGTAACTCTTTGTGTTAAAGAGTGAACCAGGATAAACAACTGTGTTAATCTCTCTTCCCTTAAACTCTTTAGTTGTTTTGATTATATTATCTGCTTTCTAACTAAGGGGTTAAAAGTGTGAATATCAAGTTTGTTTTTCATCTGTATGATTGTGTGCTTTTCTGTCGAAATATACCAGACAGGTCACCTGTCTGTGTAAGCGGTTTTACATTTGTCTGAACCTAGCTTCTGTGTGCGAAAAGTTTTCAACTTTGTTTTAATTTCTGATAAACACAATTCAACCCCCCTTCTCGTGTTTATAGTTGTCTATTTCACTTCTTACTCATGTGGAACCCAGCACTGTTAAACAGGCCCTAGCGGCCCCTCAGTGGCTTGCTGCCATGAAGGATGAATACCATGCCTTATTGAAAAACAACACTTGGACCTTCGTTTCACTTCCTCCTAACCGGAACCCAATTGGGTGTAAATGGGTGTTCCGAGTTAAGGAGAATCCGGATGGTAGCATCAACAAATACAAGGCCCGTCTTGTGGCAAAGGGTTTTCACCAACAAGCAGGATGTGACTTCAATGAGACCTTCTCACCGGTAGTCAAGCCTACACAGTTAGAACTGTCCTAACTCTAGCAGTTTCCTATAAATGGCCTATTAGGCAATTGGATGTCAACAACACCTTTTTGAATGGGTATCTAGATGAGGAAGTGTACATGGTACAACCCTCGGAGTTTGAGGCAAATGACAAGTCATTGGTATGCAAGCTCAACAAAGCACTTTATGGGCTTAAGCAAGCCCCCCGTGCCTAGTTTGATCGCCTCAAACAAGCTCTTCTCAAGAGAGGTTTCATGTCCAGCAGGTGTGACCCTTCACTGTTTCAGTTTCAGCAACACAATGTCCACATTATGCTACTAGTCTACGTGGATGACATAACCGTGACTGGAAACTCACTCATATTCAAAAACTCATTGATCAACTTCATTCTGAGTTTGCTCTTAAGAAACCTAGGATCACTGGATTACTTCCTTGGCATTGAGGTGTCTCATCTTCCAAACGGGTCCTTGCTCTTGTCTCAATCCAAGTACATTCGAGACTTACTAGCCAAAGTTCATATGGAATCTGCCAAGCCAATTCCTACACCCATCGTCACCAATGCCAAACTCACCAAAGAAGGCTTAAACCATGTTGAGGATCCATCACTGTATCGGTCTATTGTTGGAGCTCTGCAATATGCAACTCTAACAAGACCCGAAATTGCCTACTCAGTTAATAAGGTGTGTCAATTCCTCTCTCAACCACTCAAGGAACACTGGAAGGCAGTCAAAAGGATACTTAAGTATCTTAAGGGGACAATGAACCATGACCTGCTCATTCAACCCGCTTCCCTCCAGCAGCCCTTAGCACTCACAGGTTTCTGTGATGCAGATTAGGCATCAGACCCGGATGACCGAAGGTCTACCTCTGGTGCCTATCTCTACCTTGGACCCAATTTGATCTCGTGGTGGTCAAAGAAGCAAACCTTGGTGGCTCGCTCAAGTGCAGAAGCTGAGTATCGTAGTCTGGCTAATCTAACAGCAGAAATGTTATGGGTCCAATCACTGCTTACTGAGCTAAAGACTAAGTTCAGCACCCCTAAAATTATATGTGACAACCTCAGTGCAGTGGCACTCACTCACAATCCAATTCTACACTCACGGACCAAGCATATGGAGTTAGATATCTTCTTCGTTAGGGAAAAAGTGCTAAACAAGAGTCTAATTATTTCTCATGTTCCAGCCCATGATCAGTGGGCCGATGCTCTTACAAAACCTCTATCTGCTACTCGATTCAATTTACTGCGTGACAAACTAAGGGTGTTTGACAAGTTAACACTTAGTCACCCACCCTAAGTTTGAAGGGGGAATATTAGAGTAGTCCAGTGTATGTTAGATTGTAGATTGTACTGCACTTGTTTTGTATCTTTACTGCAGTTGTACTGCACTAAGCTAGTCAAGACTGATTCTGTTGTAAGAAGTTTAGTTAGTTGCATTTCTGTTATTCAAGGCACAAGTATAAATACTAGTGCGTCAATGTAACTCACATTCAATTAATGAAATCAAGTATATTCAGTTTCTCTTTCTCTCTTAGTTTCTCTCCTCCTCTGTTTCTATAATGCGGGATGTGATGACTATTTTGACAATTATCTTTTGATAATTAGGGTTTCCTGGTCTCAAACTTGAAAACAGAAAACTGAAGAGTGCAATTATTTATTACTTTTTAAATATTACAGTACTAATTGGGTGACTAAAGTTCTTGGATGCTCTTAGTGCAAGATAAATTTTACTTTGTATCATCGAATGTATGATTTTTATTTTTATTTTTGATTAGGAACGTATGATATTTTAGTTACAATATTAAAAATCCAGTTAAAGAGACAATGATGTCTCACAAACTTGATGTGATACCCAATGCAATAGAATATTTTTCTTCGACAGCACCTAAGAACTTTTATCATGCAAATCATGAGTTCTCACTTCTCAATGATGTTTAATATTATTAAGATGTTTCCTTTTTATTTTTTGAACGCCCGTTAACATTCAAAGATGTTAAACTTTGCAAACTATAACTATCACGATACAAAGTGGGGTTTAGACGTTAAATGACACTTTGTACTGAATCCTCCTACCTGTAGCAATTGTCTTGAAGATATATTAGCATATCATATTTCAGCAAGTTATAATGTCTTTCAATAGGTTTCTAGAAACTGACTTGATTCCCTCTATTAATTATGTCTTGGTAATTTAGTTTTCAATATTGTCCCATGGTGGTTGAGCATTGATATGATCTTTTGTGGTGGATGGTTAAGCATTAATAGTTTTGTTGTTAGCTTCGATCTGCTCGGTGGTTAAGCATGTTGGGTTGTTAAGCATGCATGCTTCTGTTAAGTGGTTAAGCCTTGAATTATTGCTTCTGCTTAATGGTTAAGCTTTTGCCTTTATTGGCTTTGTTGATTTTAGCTTCTGCCTTCTATGGTAGTTAAGTATTTGGAGCTCCTGTCTTTTATGATGGTTAAGCATTTGTTGGTCTACGTGCCTTTCATATTGGCCAATGTTTTTTGGCACTATCCACTGTATTTGTATTGCTCTACTCAAGTCGAACGTACTACCTTCCAACTTGTGAGCGGTTGTTAAGATAGTTAGAATTTGTTAGAGGTAGTTAGAATTAGTTATAGTTGTTAATTGGTTTACTTGACTATATAGGCCTAGATTATTTTTGTATTTTTCAATTTTATCATTTGATCAATATACACTTTCACATTCTCTCTCATCTTTCTCTTCTCCCTCCTCTTTGAATCATGATTCTCAACACAAAGTAGCTCATTTTGCCACCTCTATTATGGTGTTTGTTTAAAATTTGTGCTAATCTTTCGGTTGAACTTTAGCCACCTCAAATTCACATGTCATCGGTAAAGAGCCTGTTTGTTTTTTGCGTTTAAAGGGCTTCAAACTGGTGTTAGGAAAAAAAGGAAGAGGGGAGATGCTTTCAAAAAACTCTCATCGGGAATCGTTATTTCCCGTTTGAGTTAGAATAAATTTAAAACAAACATAGGCAAAATAAGTAGATACCTATGTAAATGTCATTCACAAACTAACTTTTAAGTATTGATTTTGCCACTTAATGCTGCTAATCTCTGATTTCAACTATCTCTTTCATGGCCAACACCACAATTTCATGATCTTGCCACTTAATGCCGCGAATACGGTAGAAAGTTATTGCTAGTATCATTGAAGTTGGGTTATTCATAACAAAACTATACTATAACTGTTGTAAAAAAAAAAAAAAAAAAACTATAATTAGAACAAGACAATAAAATGCCTAAATCTCTTTCTCCTCTCTTGCAATTGTTTCAAAGATCATATTACCTGTGATGTAGATTCCCTCTCTTCAGATGTCAAGAATAAAGCATAATCTTTAGCTTTTGGTTTTGGGTGCATTTCGTGTACAGTGGTCTAATAACATTGTAGAGTGTGGAATATCTGGACAAACAAAAACACATAACCACAATCCACAGATAATTAGATGTCGGTAAATATAGCACATATTTGGAACCACATCCTTACATATCGGAATTTTGTTTCAAATGTGAACGCTACTGCAAGTATCCAAGACAAATCATCACACATCCAAAATACTCAAAATCAATCTTCGAATTGTTTCATGTATGGAACCTTGCAACATTTACAGGTTTTAATTAACATCAGCGTCAATAATTTTGTATGTAAAGAATTAAATAGCGTAATGCTAATGACACATTTTTAAAGCATATTATTAAAAAACAATTATATATAATTTTTTTAAAATGTACAAAAAAACACACATATTTTTTAATTATACATTATTTAAAATATATAAAATAAATAAGCAAAGGCAACTCAAAATCATCAGGTAATTGACTTTGAATGTGGCCGTGAAAAGCGACACTTTCTCTCCAGTCTCCGCTTCCACAGCTATATATATATATATCTTCTTTGATTCTTCTGTTCACTCTCTCTACTCTCTCTCTATCTTTCTTCATTTCCAACTAAAACACAGGTAATCATGATGTTTCTATCGGGTGCATGTCGATTTTCTATCTTATTTTCTCGGCAACCAAACAATGTTTAATTTATAATCTGCTTTTAAATTTTAATCATCATTATTGATTCCATGATCGATGTAGATTCAGTTAGATTTGTTTCGCAGCGATGGCTAGGAAGATGCTTATCGGTGATCAAGCTGAATTGGGAAAACACGAGGAAGAAGGGACGAATTTCGAGTTCGACTTGTTCGTTATTGGTGCTGGAAGTGGTGGCGTTCGTGCTGCTAGATTTTCAGCTAATTTTGGAGCCAAGGTATCAAAATTTCTTATTTGCTCACATTAATCAACAAGTGTTATTAAGCTGTGAAGTAGTAGTGTAGTTTTTCAATATTACTCTTTCAGTTATTTTTAGGATCTTAATATTGTGAAACCTGTGATGTGTTTTAGGTTGGGATATGTGAGCTTCCTTTTGATCCAATTAGCTCTGAAACCATTGGAGGTGTTGGTGGAACGTAAGTTCAATCGAAACTTGTATATATTGTGCTACCATTTCCTTTTAGCCACTTTCCTAGGTATATATTGATTTGTTAATCTCTGCATCGTTTGCTTTGAAATGAGCTTGATGGAGTCGTAGTCCAGTCATAAACCTGAAGCTAATGCAAAAGACTCTTAATATTCGAAAATATTGGTTGTATGGATAAATTTCTTTCCATGTCTTCTGTTGTCTTTTTTGCCGAATATTTTAGATCTAGTTTTGGTGAACTAGCAATTTGATGTTGCTGTGATATAGTGACTTTCACTTAAAATGTATGATTCAGTACAGTTTTTGTCCTGTTTTATCTCATTCTCCTCACTGCTCATTAATATCTCTTCAATTACTAAATAGTTCTAAAAATGCTTATAAATTTTTATTTCAAAGGTGTGTTATTCGTGGTTGCGTTCCCAAGAAGATTTTGGTCTATGGCGCATCTTTTGGAGGTGAACTTGACGTAAGTATAGTGAATTGTATGGATTCTTTGTTGGATATATAGATCGATTGGTATGCTTTTCTAACTTGGTGTATCTTTTCTTGTTTTTGTATTTTGGTGTTTTCTCCATAGTGAATTGCTTAGCAAATATGTCTTCCCCCGCTCTGCCCGCCCCCTCCCTCCCTCCCCCTCTCTCCCTCCTTATTGTAGGAGTCTCTTTTTTAACTTACTGAGGAATGATGAGTGACTAAATTTGAGTTTTAGGAACTAAATGGAAAACAATTCATTTTGTTGCATAAAAGAAAGTTTTTATTTCAAAGGACATGTGTCTCGCCCAAGCTTGTGGTATTTAGTTTTACTAGATTCATACATTAGTTTAGATATGATGCAGTGCAGTAGGATTGGTTTAATTTCTCGTGAAGCATGTGATGCAAATGCAATTCAGTATTAGTTTATCCATCAGTGCTTCTTGGATCATCATTTTATTTAGTTTTGTTTCATGATTTAACAAATTTGACTGGTTTGGTAGGATGCCAGAAATTTTGGGTGGGAATTGAGTGAGAAGGTTGACTTCAATTGGAAGAAGCTCTTGCAAAAGAAGGTATTTGAAGTTTCTTATGTTTTTATTAGATTTTTTTTTTGTGTATTTAAAGTATAATTGTTTCCTCTTCTACCAAAATTAAAAAGATATTAACTGTCTTCTGTGGAAACATTATTTATGAGCAAATGAATATCAGAGTGATATTGGACTAGGTGAAAAATGCAATTACAGAATGATTAAAGATTATGACGAGAGCTAACAGCTAAATTTTGGTATATATTTACCCTATTCTGTAATTGAATTTCCTTCAAAATAATGCAAGTAAAATATTGAATAAGGTGAAGTTTGTATTATCTTTGCCTTTTCTAGATGCCGCTTCATTTATAAACTCTACATGCTTGTCCTCCCAGCTTATGCTTATATATTGAAGCAACTTATCTGCACCAGAGAAACATGAAAGCTGTTTTTCTGTCATTCAATAATCAAAATTGTTTTGCAAAACTGCAGACTGATGAAATAAACAGATTAAATGCAATTTACAAGCGGCTGTTATCCAATGCTGGGGTTAAATTATTCGAAGGCGAGGGAAAGATAGTGGGTCCCAATGAAGTTGAGGTGACCCAGTTGGATGGCACCAAGTTGTCCTATTCAGCAAAGCACATACTGATTGCAACTGGCAGTAGGGCTCAACTCCCAAATATTCCAGGACAGGTGAATTTGGTTCGTTTTGAAATATCATTGCAAACTATCCTACCAATTATGAGTTGCCATACCAACCAATGTGATTGACACTGGAATACAGCTTTAATCTTGTGAGATGTATATTATATGATATTAGTTTATCTGCCATGTACTTGAACAATTGGTACTTATGAATTTATATCTGCAATGTATATCATAGAGAATGCATGAAACTAAAACTTCAGCAATGAATGGAAGTATGTATGAACATTTTGTTTGGCTTGTTTGAGATTCCAATGCTGAAGGGGGGAAAACAGAGTAACTGCTGAATTTGTTCAGCTTAAAGTGGGAATAATACTCAGTCTGGAATGTGGTCAATATACTACTTTTTATGACTTTTTGTATAATTATTACAATTATACCCCAGATGTTTTCTTAAAATTACAACACAACTAAGACTTCACTGACTGGGGTTTATGCTTGCAGCCTCTTTCCTCATTTTTTTCCAGAACCTGTTTTGACCCTGACTATGATGATACTATATTGCTGCTACAATAGTATATATGTATATTCTTTCTCTTTTACTGCCTGTGTTATATTAATTATTTTAATATTTTAATATATCCATTAATCTTTGTTTTTTATCCTCTCATACTGATACTCTACTGATGTCTGTATCATGCATTCTCTTCAAACTAGACAAGTTTTGATGAAAACACTATTGCACTATTTATATTTCCAATAAAGTTATCTATAGATTATTTATTTCGATATTTTAGGAAAAGAAAGTTAGTGACGTTACTTTTTTATTAATTTTTGCGTACAAACACATTAATTTATTGCATTATACAATGAGGCAAAACATCAAATTTGACAGAAAAGTATTTGTAAAATTGTCAACGAGCTTGTAGCTCAATTGCCACCAGCCCTAGTCTTTAGAGCTGTGGTGTGAATGTGTGATGATTTGTGATGATGTTGGATGCTTGACCCTCCACCAGGCCATCATCTCCCTCCCTTACCTTGGTGCTTGCACTTCCATTCTATTTAAAAACAAAAACAAAAATGATAAAATTAAAAATCAAGGAAAATCTTGTAACTTGAATAATTTTATCAATCACTGCTTAGAATTTTCAAACAGTTATATTGATTGTGATAGGAACTGTAACTAACACTTACAATTAATAATAGTGTCAAGGAGCTCAGCTCCAGTTATAATGGGAAAACACTGGAAAGCTAGTGGAAAACAGAAAGAAATAGAAAAGGAAAAGATAGAAAATCAATGCTGTAGACACCAGACTCTGCCCCTTGGCCTAAGCTACCCAAAAGATTCCTGAAAGTCTCGTGAGATCTCCAACTACTCTGCTCTCCCTCCTTTTTCACATTTTTCTCCCTCTTTTCCATCATTGCATAATTGTCTTCACCAATTCCTTGGTGCCATGTGTACATTCTGTTACATACTTCCATTACTTTCTCCTCCTCACCCTCTCATGACATGACCCCTTATAACCTCCCTCAGCCAACTCTCTCCAGCTCACTCTCCTTTTCTCTTCTCTTGTACACATGTCTCAACTCAAGGGCACATCAGATTGCTTTTGGTGGCATAGCTTACTTGATGGTTCAATTATTTTCTATAATAACTTAGAAGGACATTAATTAAACATGGACAACCTCTCGAATTTGGTTTACATCCACATCTCCCATTTTCTGGGGGGAGGGGGTGGCGGCGGCTAAATTTGCTGGTGTAGAGTTACCTTTTTCCATGCTTGAGCTACAGGAATAGTTTCTTCTTGTGGAATGTTCATTTCGACCTTTTGGCTTTTCAACTGTGCTACCGTCACTTTCTCTTTACAAATGCTATTCATATATTATTGAAGTTCCTATTCTTAAATCTTAACTAATAACTATATACAAATTATTTATTTTAATCAAATGTGCAATGCGTTTTGTTGCTGATGCCATCTCATCTTGCATGGTTTTTGGGGGTTTGTCATGCAGGAGTTGGGTATAACATCTGATGAGGCTCTAAGTTTGGAGGAATTTCCTAAGCGTGCTGTGATTCTTGGAGGAGGGTTTGTCTGTCTTCCTCATTCAGATGTGTATTAGTTCAACTACTTATTATCACATGATTATTAATATATAATTTTTTGTTTTCAGTTATATTGCAGTTGAGTTTGCATCTATATGGAGAGGGATGGGTTCCACAGTCCATCTAGTCTTCAGAAAGGAACTTCCATTGAGGTTGGGCTCCGATACTCATTCATGTTTAATTTCAATCTTGTGTAATCTTAACAAGGAGAAAAAAAAAGTTATAACCATGAAAGTATACTTTGATTGAAAAACAAGAGTAAATTATAATAATATTATATCTTGTATATTTTGAACAACGATATTTTCACATTCCAAATTTGATTAATGATTCTCAATTTTATGGCCGGTAATAATTGTACACATATAAAAGATAATATGGATTTCTCTAGTGTTTAAGAATTCATTTAAGCCTGTAGCGATATCCTAAACTTCATGGCTGGGATATATTGAAGTAAATTTCAGTTTTCAAAGCTGAAAGTGCTGGTTTATTTGGTTTCATATATATGTTGTTTTTTCTTCTTCTTTTGCGACAATATTTCTTCATTCACTATTCACTAACAGGCTGCATTTTTCATTCTTTCTTTTTTTTTGTTCGCTTTAATTTCTTACTCTATGTCTGTAGAATACCCCCTTTATGATAAAAGTTTGTTGTAGAGGTTTTGACGATGAAATGAGAGCAGTGGAGGCAAGAAATCTCGAAGGCAGGGGGATTAATTTACACCCAAGGACAAATTTGACACAGGTATTTCCTTTTAGGAATTTGCAACTCATGTTTATCATAATAAAATAATTGTTAAAATGTACAAATTCATATTCATTTCTTTCTTGGAGGCTTAGCTTATGGCAACAAATTTTATTTTCTAGTTGATCAAAACAGAGGATGGAATTAAAGTTATCACAGATCATGGTGAGGAGCTGGTCGCTGATGTCGTACTATTTGCCACTGGTAATGATACATATAACATTGACTTTTAAATCATTAGTTTTTCAGAGCCTGAAAATGTTACTATTTACAAGTTACAACCATAAATTCCTTAGCTCTTAACTCTATTTTTTCTGGCTTAAAACTAAGCACGCACTAGTATTATCTTTATTAATTTAAACATTTGGTGGAATCTTTTCATATAGTTGTCCTGTCGGGTTTGTTTATTGATAATCTGGTCAGTGACGCTTTATTTCCTAGAATAGAATTGGAGCTTCAGTTGTTCTAACTTCTTGCATAAAAATGTTGAACAATGCTTTCTGCAACTTTATCTCATGGTATTTTTGCTTGTCTTGTCAGAAAATCTATATTTTTTAAATGTTCTTTTGTTGACTGCAGGTAGGGCTCCTAATACGAAGAGGTTAAATTTAGAAGCTGTAGGTGTGGAGCTTGACAACACTGGAGCTATAAAGGTTTGCAGCTTACTTTTTCATCTTTTGCTCGTTATCTTGAATGCCCCATCATGTCTTTCTGATTTAACTAAGAAAGAAGTTGCTCTCATTTAAAGATCTGTATGATATATGAACCCTATGTGATTCTGCAATCCCAAAGTCGTGATCTCCATATTTGATTATATGTGATTATTTTACAGTGTTTGGATGTTTTTTCATTAATGGAACGGACCAAGTGGGGATGGAATAGAAAGGGGAGGGTAGGGTAGGAATGGTACAAAGCTACCTTTACCCTCGTTTGGAAGATTAATAAGGGAAGCGAATGGAATTTGTTATCTTGTTTGGGAGTTAAATTATAACAGAATACAAAATAGCTATTTGACCTATAAAAACTTATTTCCCCATGTTTCCCCTCAATTCTGGAGGGAACAGAATTTTGGTCTGAGGGGAAGAGAGGGAGAATTGTTCCCCATGAATTCCTTTCCCTTTGTGTCTGTTTTTAAACTTCCAACCGTGGAACTTATTCCCCTTCCCCCATTCCCTTTTTGTTTTCCTCATTACCTGCCATCCAAACAGTGTTATACAAGGACTATCTGTGTTTGTCAAGGAGATATGGCGAATAATGCTGCAAATGCAGTAATTTGGTTATCATGTTGATTAGTGTGTTATTATGTGGTATTATTATGTGAAGTCCACAGGAATTTTATGTAACGAAATTCATATAGCTAATCTACTGGCCTCTCAATTAGAAAACTGACCCACATCTGTTCTATCTTATATTGCTATTGCTATACATAAAGATGTTCAACTGGAGGAAGAAGTTAGAGGCTCAAGCTTTTCTAGTATTTTGACTTGTACTTTGGCAATACATTGATCCTTTTGTGTGTTATCAATTCGTTTTATCCCCGTTAATTTCTCCATCTAGATATGATGTCATCTGAAATGCTTTTGTCAATGACTGGATAGTGGATTGACAATTAGTGAAGAACTAGAGAATAATTATGACAATCATAGTTCCTAAATTTTCTGTGTTCCTTTTTTTAAGGTTGATGAGTACTCATGCACTAACGTACCTAGCATATGGGCTGTGGGTGATGTAACAAATCGAATGAATCTTACCCCAGTGGCCTTGATGGAAGGAACATGCTTTGCGGTGAGTGTTCCTAGTGGGTTAATTAATGTTGATTTTCATCTTTTGGTTTAGTGTCTGGAGCGGCTGCTGGTGGTAGATAGATTGGTCTTACAGTTATGTTGACTTGTTGATTTGTAATAGAATCATTTGCTTGCTATATGCAGAAAACGGTATTTGGTGGCCAACCGTGCAAGCCTGACTACAATGATATCCCCTGTGCAGTGTTCAGGTATGGTTGGTTTTGCATGACAACTTGGCAGATATAACTATTTTGAATGTTATTATAAGTCATGAATATATGTCCTTCCTTTTCTTCTCAATGTTACTCTATTTTTTTGCTTTGTTGGTTGAATATATTCTTCATAATTTTCTGTTCTGCAGCATTCCACCACTTTCCACAGTTGGTCTCAGCGAGGAACAGGCAATAGAGCAAGCGAATGGCGATTTGTTGGTTTTCACATCAACCTTCAATCCTATGAAAAATACCATCTCTGGGTATGTGTAGTGATTTTGAAATTCACTTTCCATTTATTGGAAACTAGTGACTTGAAGAATTCATGATAACTTGGACCTTAGAACACTAATTTTTATAGGAACATTACTATTTACATAGAATTTAACACCTTTGGTCATTTAGTTCTATTAATGTGCTTGATTGATCATTCATTGAATACTTTTGTTTTTCTAAATCAGGGAAAATCTTTTTGGTAAGTTTAAAATCAAAATGTTCTTGTTAATCTAGCATTGTTTTTTTCAAATAGGCGACAAGAAAAAACGGTTATGAAGCTTGTTGTTGACGCTGAGACAGATAAGGTTCTTGGAGCATCCATGTGTGGGCCAGATGCTCCTGAAATTATGCAGGTATCTTTATGCCTTCACACTGGCTGTTATCTATGAAATGCCAATTGAGTGTTTTCTTGTGTTGTTCATTAAATTGATAATTGTTAGGGTCCTTTTTATTTTCCTAAGTACATTGTTACGATGCTTCTTTAGCAAATTTAAGCGGGCAAGTGTTGTAAGGGACTCCTAGTCGCGACAGTGCTTGAGAGGTTGGTTTCACAGCAATTTTTGTGGATATACCCTAGTCAAAAACCAAAGAAATATTACAAGTGAGCTATGGAGTGATAGAATGAATGCCTTTCTCTTTTTGAATTGTTAGGTATTGTATTGAATCTGAAATGGTACCTTGCTGACTCTATCTTTTTGGGGTCAACAAGTTTAGCTGCATGTGTGATGTAGGATGACAATGGAACTACAATTTAAGACGTAGGGTTCTCATGGAAATAATAAATATTCATCTGTATCCATTTTGAAATAAGTAAAAGTATTTGAATACTGAACAGAGGTGTGCAGGAAGTGTCAGATAAGTGTTTAACAATTGGTGTCCAGTTCATGCCTAACATATTATGCAGTGTTGTGAATGGTGTGATGGCTACTTGAAGCTAAGCCATTTAAAATATATATATATATATATATATATATATATATATATATATATATATATATATATATATATATATATATATATATATATATATGTATGTATATTAAGTACTCATACAAAGAGGGCATAGAGGAAGCAGAAAAACAGATGAAATACATACACAATTCCAAATGCTTCAACAGACAGAGAGAGAGAGGAAGTAGGAACTAATGGAAATTTAAACAACAATTATTAGAGGAAGAGTGGAGGTGAAAGTTTACTGATTGATGATTTTGGGCAGGTGATGAATGACCTGTTGGCAGAGGCTGCTCATCTGTCCTTTTAGCTTATGTAGACTATTTTCTTGTAGACTTTTGTTATATTCAATACTAGTAAGATGGTCTGTATTTGTCACATCAACTTGAGATTCATCTAATCATTTATTCAATCATTAATTATTATTTACATTGCCCCATCCCCCTCCCCTAAATGACAATAATCTCTGCTATAACTCATTCTTTTTGTGTGTATTTTGTTTGCTATGCCATGTTCTGGTGTTCATGCACCATTGTTTTTTGCATGCTTCTAGTATTTGCTGCTCTTTGGATCTTTGCTGTATTTCATTTGTCAAGATGTTTATGCTTTTAATTACTGATATGGATGTTGGGGATCAATAGGGTATTGCTGTTGCTTTGAAATGTGGAGCTACCAAGGCACAGTTTGACAGCACAGTAAGTTTACAGCTTCTTGAATCTTCTTCTATTGTTTTTTTTCTTCCGTTGCAGTTGTTGGATATTGTCACTGCAAGAGCAATGGCATAAAAGCAGTGTTATGAAAATCAGACTGGTCTAGTCCGTCGGACCGGTTCAACCATGAACCAATCCATTTGGCCAGTCCAGTCAGGTCACTCAAACTGCTGATTTTAAAAACCAGGCCACAAACCACTGAGCTGGTTGAAAAGCGGTGAACTGCACCAACTTGGTGCGGTTTAGTGGATAAACGACTTCAGGTTATTATCCAAAAATGACCCATGTTGCTTGGGAGTGAATGTGCTTTGTTCTGAAGAATAGCGCCTCTCCTCTAAAGCCCACTAGGTTGCCCCCATTGCTATGCTAATATACCCTAATGGCATAACTTGCCATAATTCAATAAGATATCATTCTCACATTATGGGAATCTTATTGGGTAATGATCCACAAATATAATCGTCAAATATGGAAGTGATCCCACAAATATCAGACCATGATAACAAGTCAATGTCATGAACATGATAACACACATATATAACAAATCATCAGTATTGTTCATCATAATTTAGAAGACAAATATACAGAGTCAAGGAAATTGAAGTGGAACTCCGATTCAGAAAATACGTCATCATTTTAGTCCATTTTGGTGTCAGGCTTTCTTACACAAACAGTTCTAGCATAAGAATGCCTGAATCCTGCAGAGACACCTGTTTAAACAGTATGAGCTAAACCCTAAGCCTCAAGTTGAGAGTTGATCCGAGTCTAGCATTACATTGATGGTTTTGGTTTCTATCCTGGTCTTTTTTATCATACACATTGTGGAGACACTCAATCTGTCACCCTTTCCTCAAGCAGTGACATTGTGCTGAGATGTTCTTCATATTTTTTTCTTAGTTGATCTGTCGCTGCGTATATCATTTTTCCTAAGAAAATGTTTCATATACATTTGCATTATAAAACAAAAACTTGTCGGGGAAAGTTATCAGATTTTGATGTGCTTTCTCTTCTTTCTATCTCTCTCTCCACTCCCATTTTGTATGTAAATATATTTCCCTAACTGCATCAATTGACTCTTTCCTTCTAGGTGGGAATACACCCATCTGCTGCAGAAGAATTCGTTACCATGAGGTCAGTGACAAGGCGCATTGCTGCCGGTGGCAAACCTAGGACAAATTTGTAATAGTATCAAGTGAAGATATGATCAGTTACTTGTAGTGCAAAGTTGGAAGCTACAACTTTCTTCTCACGATTACCTGTAAAAACATAGATGAGCCCGTTTGTTTAAGATTAAAAAATAAATTATTTTGTTACAAAATAATTTAGTGATTATTTTAAGAGATTTTAAAGAAAGTGACAAGGCGCATTGCTGCCGGTGGCAAACCTAGGACATTTGTAAAAGTATCAGGTGAAAATATGATCAGTTACTTGTAGTGCAAAGTTGGAAGCTACAACTTTCTTCTAACAATTACTTGTAGAAACATAGATGAGCCCGTTTGTTTAAGATTAAAAAGTAAATAATTTTGTTATAAAATAATTTAGTGATTATTTTAAGAGATTTTAAAGAAAAGCAAAAATAGATTTGTTAGTTATATAAAATATTTTTTTCCAAAAGCTAATGAAAGTTGTTTTTTAGTTTTAATCCTAAAAATGATTTTTTTAATCTGTTTTTCATTATTTTCAAAAACAAAAACAAACACGCTAAAAGTTTTAAAAAAAATAATTATTCCATTAAAAAAATGATTTTTTTAATAAAATAAGCAATAATAAACATACTCATAACCTACTTTAATTTTTCAATATAAATGTTATTATTTTGTTTATTATCATCATTGTCAGTAAAACAGCTTTGGTATGTGTTAGTCGAGTTGTTTCGAATATTTATTTAAGAAAACGGTGGGGTAACAACTTCATTAAGAAATAATACTATTATGTAGCTGTCCTCAAAAAAAAAAAAAAAAACTATTATGCAGGCTTTTGGTAGTCACATTTCACCTATTTACAATTTTTTTTTTGTGTATTGTTGATCAATCAAACAAATCAAAACGTCACGCTGGCCTGGGAATTTTGATCTTTGGTCCCCATTAGAAATGATCAACATGCGCTAAATGAGTCGACAATTTAGACTGATATGACTAGATAAGTTGTCAAGTTTTCAATGGTGAAAATACTTTTATTTTCAGTGAACCTATCATATTTTGCGAAGTCGTGCAATCGAATTTATTTTTTAGCCATCATGGACAAAGCAATATCTTCCTTGCAAAGTTTGTTAGGCTATGTTTGGGAGTTTTGGAGAGGATGGAATAAAATAATTAGTAATGAAATAGTTTAGAGTGGGGTTGAGTGAAGTGATAAGAATATACCACTCCATTGTTTGGGAGTTTAATGAAGGAATAGAAGGGCATACCACTCCATTGTTTAAAAAGCCATAATGATAAATAATGGAATGGTGTGAATTACAATTTTTATTTTCAATATTATCCTTTTTATTTTTTATTGTTCATTACAAAGTTTTGTTTAGAAGGGTTAAAATTGTAATTTTACATTTAAAAGTAAAATAAAGGGGAGTATTCCCTCTCAAACCCCCCAAATTGGAGGGTATGAAAAGTTGATGCTTTGGATGGTTTAGCTTTAGGTTACCATCCCCAACCATCCCACTCCATTATTTATAAAACTCCCAAACAATGGGTTAAGGTATCTTAACTACTTCACTCCTTTACTAATCATCCCACCCCATCCTCCCAAACATACCCTTAGTCTTGAGAAATGTACTTCGGCTGGTGTGGGATTTGGGCTTCAAGGAAATTGTGTGCAAGACTAACATCATGGATACGAACCAACTGGTTTCTATCAAGACTTCTATAGATTTAGGGAAGTAAATTCTTGTACTAACTTTTTGTTTTTCATTTTTCTTTTTCGAAACTTGGGTAAAGGGAAAGACTGGATTAAGATTTCAGATAAGCCTCCATCGAAATTACGACCTCTTCCGGTTGATGCCATAGGAACTCTGTACCCTCGTTGAGTTGTTTGCCTTCCTTTCCGATGCCTCAAAAAAAAAAAAAAGTCTCAATCAAGGAAGCCGTTAAGATATGAGTCTAGTGGCAAGTATTAGATTGAGTTCGGCTCAACTACTCCTTATTTCAAGTTCACTGGAAAGACATTCTCTTCACAGATTGGCTGCACTTGAGCGATGCTTGCTATTTCCTTGATTCGCCGTTCTCATCAGAGACGTGGATTCTTTGTTAATAGTCTTCAAAATAAACGACGGTCCACCTGTGAAGCATCTACAAATAAATCGAGCATTAAAAAAAATTTGATTTAACAAATCGTTAACTTTGTAACAAAAGTAGTTCGGACAAGAAATTTTATGTTTGAGTATACTCTGAATAGGATAGGGCCTCATCCGTTTCGGAGGTTTCGAAGCCCATGAACCATTCAATCTGTGGTAATTTGTGAGGTTTTCTTGTAAAGTTACTATTTCTCATTTTTGATTATGTAGACATACAGACTACACTGTATTGATAATTGCTCTGATGTTTGCGTCGAGGTTGTTTTAGATTACATATCTTTTTCTGTTGAGAACAATCAGGAACAACCAGGAACAGAAAGTAAAATCTATAGATATACAAATTCTATGATGCATTGATATTGACAATTGACAATCATATACATGCAAGAAACGAAGTAGAAATGTATGTCATACCTATACAATAGTTTTCCCACCACATAGATCGCATGGTGTATACCCTAGGCCATCACAATATGGACATTTTGTATCCTCACCCACCCATTCCAAAAACTGCAACGGAAAACTCGTTGGTAAGTTCAAAAGCTTGTTCAACACAGGAAAATAACTACAAAAATAAATTTTCTTTAGAAGTTTAAATAATCCTTACTTGAGGTTCAACATTTGGCTCGCCTGATCCATCACATTCTGCAACAAAAGAAAAGTTGATTGGAGATTTTCAAAGCTGATCATAGAACAATACACTTGGAAAACCAGTAGCATACACACTTCAATCTGTTAAAAAAAACTAATGATTTTCCTTGTAATGGTTATTGCAGGAGTCAGGAGGCCTGAATGCAGTTTAATATTATTACTTAAACTAACACAGCCTGGAATCCTTTTTATCAAAATATATGTGATAAATATATTATCAGCATGAAAGGGAACACATATCTTCCCAATGAAACTAAACAAGCAAACCAAAAACAAAATTGCTAAACAAATATTGTCCGTGACTACGTATACAGTCAGTCACCTAGCAGATTTCTAAGTAAGGAGATATTTTAGGATTTGCTTCCTGATATCTTATACGTGTAGGATTGTATATGTGAAAATGGAGGACATTTGAAAATTGACTAGGTAAGGAAGGCATCAATGAAACCTATTAGATAAATAGTTGTCTATTGTTATTAGTATAATATTCTTTGTGAAGGTGTGTACAGTTTTACTAGCTTATTGAAGAAGCTCACTACTTTGTATAAAAATAGGAAGAGAAGACAACGACAGATAGCGCCACTTTCTGCTCCAAAGTATCCTTTTTCTCTCATTGTTAACATAACCAATCACTGAAGAAGCAGATGATGTTATGACTTACGATGGTAGAGCCCTTAGATTTGCCTCTCAGATATTCATAATGTAGTAGTTTCATCCAATGGTCCTCCTAATGACGAGCATATTGATAGTTTGCAAGAGAAGGTCCGTCAAAAATAAAAGCAACTTATTTCTATTTTCTATTTCATAAGGTCGCTTAACTAGTAAGACAATACCACTATCTATGTGAAGCATGCATGAAGAAATACCATGTATGGTAGCATTCAATTGCTACTTTAGTCATTAATTCCTCCGAAGAGGAATATACAGAAGGAATAGGATACGGAGAGTATAACACCAGGTCAGCATCATGATTAGAAAAAACTATTCTAAAAAACACAATGTTACTTTTTAAGAACATCATTGTCTTGGAGCTTATTAAAAGTGAATTAACAATGATATTTGTGTTACCTTCTATAGGATAATGACGGTATCATGAAATTACAAGGATAATTACATACCTGTACATAACAAGCGACCTTCCCCACGACATTGAAGGCATTTTTTTGTTGCATCCTTATTCTTGCCCCTATCAACTCCATCACTTGCAACAAGTCTTGAGGGTTCTTCCCACCGATTTTCTCCAAGGAGGAAAACTCCCCGATGGGAGGATTGTATTCCTGCATCACCTTTCTCCTTAACTTTTTGCTGAACCTCTGGAATTTCTGTCACAGAAGCAACTGCAGCTCCATTTCCGCCTTCCTAAAACTCTCAGAATGATAAAATTCAATTCAAGAGTTTTTGTATTTTGTATCTTCACTATTTTAGAGATATAAACCTTCCCTATGCCGCATCCACCTAAAAGTTTATACTTTTAGGACCTTGATAATTGTGAACTAGTAAAAACACCTCTGTGCTCTTTCAAAAAACAAATTTTCAGTAAAATCAAGTGATAAAATTAAGGCAGGAAATTAACAGAAAAGTAAAAAAAAAAAAAACCAAAAAATAAGTTTTAATAAAATCTAAGCAAAAGATATAAACCTATATTTACGATGTGACCTAGAATATATCTTCCATCACTTAATTCAGATTTCCATCAAGATTACACAGACAATCCCTTTAGTTATGACTTATGATTCACATGGGATTAAAGCTATTGTTTTTGGACAATACATTTAAGATAAACTCTAAAATATCCTGGCAGGTTCTCACCACTCAGGAGGGAGCAAAAGGTACATCTCATCTGATATGATCAGTATGTATTGTATACCTTTGGTAAAACAGTAGCAGAATTTGCGTTTTCATTCGCATTGCCTGCATCCTTTGTACTTATCTCCAAATATAGCCTTTCAAGAAGTTCAGCTGTCATGACACCATCCTCCGGGACACCTATACCAGCCTGTTAGTAAAATAAATCGTATACCCATCAAAAGATCATGAAAATAAAAAACCAGGCAGAATATACAGAACACATTCTATGTAGGATTTAATTTTAATGCATTGCCATTATCAAAAGTTCTTACATTATATCGTATACTGTCATGTCACTAAAAATATTTACTCTCACCTTAACTACCTCAAAAGTATGATAATATATAATTGGTTGATGGCATCGAAATTAAACTCATATATTTATAGAACTACAATAGCCAGTAGCCAAATTATAATGAAAATGAAGGAAACACAATCTCTGTTCTTCTCTTAACATGAAAGCTCCATAATCATAAACATAATCCAAATATTGTTATGAAAAATAAGACTAACTTGCCAAGTCTTGACAGCACGATCAGTTCCACTTGAGAAGCTGAAATATTCCATGTCTTCCTCACCTGAGTAAAACCCCAATTTTAGCAACGCTTCCTGTATGTTACACCACAGAAACAAAAACAATAGACCAAATTATCAGCAAATCACAACAAACAACAACAACAACAACAACAATAATAATAATAATAAAAAAACAGAAGAAAGAATTAGGAAATTGCAAAACGGAACCTGCATCTCTTGAACTTGTTCACCTTCTGAACCCTTCCGCAAAGTGGTCATCTTTTGGACCGTAGCAGAACCAGCTTCCTCAATCACCACAATCTCCTTTTCACGTTCAATCACCTCTTCTTGTTCCTCCTTCTCCTGATTCTGCTCCAGCACCATTCTCCGAAGACTGGACTCGCTGTCCAGCACCAAATTCTTATCCTTCAAAACCTGCAACACATTCGCTACCGCATCGGGAGACACGTCGTGCGTCGAAACGCGGCGTTCTAGGGCTTGGATGTGGAGCTTGAGGTCGGAGATCTCTCGGAGAAGAGAGTCGCGTTCACGCGCCCAGCGTTGTTCCTCGCGAAGCCATCGTTGCTCCTCGCGGAGCCAGCGCTGCTCTTCGCGGAGCCAACGGTGCTCTTCGCGGTCATTATCGGAATGGTTGGAGTTGGAGATGGAGCAGTTGGAAACGAGAGACTTGAATTGAAATGAGAGAGTAGAAGAAGGTTTGGGGAGTGGGGAAGGAGAGAATAAGAGTGGGAAGTGAGTGAGAGAAAGAGTGGTAAGAGGTATAGAGGAAGACATTGAATGAGTGGCGGAGTTGGTTTGTGCGCGGGAAGCGTTGGATGATGGAGGCCATCATGATTCATGGATAGGATTAGGATATTCCAATATTTTTACCAAACGCTATCCATTTCAATTTTAGAAAGATAAAAATCAAAATCTCTAGCTACTTTTGTCGATATCATTTTTTATATCCATTTTATAGTTATTGATTAAAACATGTTTTTTTTTAATCTTCGATGCAATTTTTTTATTAATATTATAAAATAGGTAGTGAGAATAACATTGACAAAATTAGTTTGAAAATATGTTACTTTATTACAAATATAATGGTTAAGGTGTAGTTTTTTTTAAAGAGCGGTTAAGGTGTATTTAAAAAAAGTATTTGTTTTCAAGAGTAAATTTATATTGAAAAACTAAATAATATTAAATATATTATTTTCAATATAAGTTTATCTTTTCTTTATTTCTTAATCGATGTCTTACCGGCGCTGATTAACATTTATCTTTTTGAAAAATATTAAGAATAGCAAATAGTAATAAGGTGGAGCTGGGTAATGCTTCTCCTTAATCCTTCGTTGATACTCATTTTTGTAGTAACTTTCTTTAGTACATAGAAGATAAGAAAAACAAAACAGCAAAGGGAAGAAAAACAAAACAACAAAAGGAATGGGGAGATGGGATCACCATGCCAAAGCCCTATTTGTGGAGCAAACTTGGGCAAATGATTACCATTTCAAAGAAGCCAAAGGGTGGAAGAAGTGACGTAATGCATATGGTGAAAATATATCAAGCTAGTCATCGAAATTCTATGGTCCAACCTGTTTAAATGGCATTAACTGATGTAATTTATTTCGAAGCTAAAAGCGTCTCAGACATAATTCAAATTTTTAAATTTAATTTTCTTAGAATTATAATTATAATTCTTTAAAATGTCTTAAATTTTATATTTAAAGCAAATAAATGATTTAACTACAAAATTCAAATATAAGTACTTTGCTATGCTGCATAAAATCAGATTTTTGTTTTCAAAAATAGTTATTTTTTTGGATTCTTAAAACTGTTTTCAGAATCCCCTAGGTAAATGGTTATCATGTTTCTCTGGTTTCTGTGATATATCATCCAATCTAAATGCTGAACTTTTAGCTATTTACCATGGCCTCAACATTGTTTGGAAGGCTGGTTTTAAACATGTGATTTGTGAGTCTGACTCCTTATCAGCTCTCTCTCTGATTCATGAGGCTGTAGGTTCTCTTCACCCCTTTGCACCCTTAATCAACCAGATCCGCAGGTTTGAAAGCATGCAGTGGTCTTTGAAGTTTAAGCATACCTTGAGAGAAGGTAATGGCTGTGCTGACTGGATGGCGAAGAATGGAGCTACTATGGATCAGGAGCTAAAGATTTGGGAAGCCGGCCCCCCACAGTTGTTTTTTGTTATTTTAACTGATGCCTTAGGAGTTACAAGGCTTAGGCTGTAGTTTTGTTTTTGTCTGCTTTTATTTTCGCACCAATCAAAAAAACTGTTTTCAGAATTATTAGTTTTTTTTTTAAAAATAGGAATATCTTTAGATGTTCTCAAAAAAATATTTTGAGGTTTTTTTATTTTATGATTACAAAATTGTAATAATACAATTTCATTACTAACATGGTGTGACACGGTTGGTAGATAACCGGATCCCTTAAGCATGTGCTTGGAGATTCGATTCTTGACTCATGTGTTGGAAGAGCATTTGTTGGGAGAGGTCAACCCCTTCAATGAATCTCAATACCTCGAGTGATTAGTTTCTAGTTCCCGACCGGAGGATACCCGGGTTGACCCAAAAAAATTACAATTTCATTATGCAAATTTGTAAATAAATTGAATTTTTTGCTTGTCCCTTTCTCTTTCCTACCACGCTATAGAATTTAGGAAAGCAAATCTTTCTTTTCTTTTCTTCTAAAAAATAGTGATTAGAAATTTCTTTATAAAATTGGCTTGCGTGAAAACAAACAAAAACAAAAATAAAAACAAAAACAAAGAACCCACTCAATCAAGTCGATGAGGTTTCGAGATTTATTTTTTTAAAGATTTAATTATTCCGCCCCCAAATTATTTGAAAATTTTCAAATATGTCTCTAAATTTTAAAAGTTTATAACTAGATTCATGGTCTTAAGATTTTTTTTTTAATCAGGTCCTCCAGTCACTTCTCCATCAATGCACCGTTGAGTTAAGTTGTGCTGACATGGCATGTAAATTGGTTTTTTTTTTTCAAATTTTTATTGTAGGGTTTCGTATTTTCATTTACCAAAAAATTGATCCCATGGTCTCGCACCCTTCTCAGACACGCCTCTCTCTTATGCCACCTCTTTACACCAATACACCCTTTTGCTCTTTCGATGGTCCTCCTCCCCTCCATTTTTGTTTCATCTTCATACCCATTATTTGCTTTTGTGATTTTTCCATTCATTCTTTGCTGTTGTAAAATAAGTTTGTGCATACTGATATGGTCATGATACCGATATGGGGTTTTTTTTTTTTTTTGGTACTGATACGGGTTTTTAGAAAATCAGTTCTTGTAATGATATGGGTTCTTTCATGCGGATACAAATCTGTTGTCCCATAAAATAATGTCTCGGTGTCTCATACCAATCAAAAGCTGAGAATGTGTATATAAGTATTAATGAGCTATGATTTTATTTTATTAAGTGGCAAATTATAATTGATGGGGGACGGGAAATATGACAGGAAAGTGAGACGCAGGATCTCCATCCCTTTCATGCATATTGATATTATTTTGTGTAGAGAAGTAGGACAATATGGATACAAGAAGAAAAGAGAATAATGACATTAGAAGCTGAGAATGAAAAGCTGGAAAAAAAAATGTTTTTTCTGGTCTATTTGTGCATTCAATGTAATGACTTTGCTATTTGTAATAATCAATCATGTTAGGTTTAGAGGTGTTATTAAGTGTTGGCAATTTTCTACCCTAACAAGTAATGAAATATGTTATTAATAAAATGAATGATTGATTTGTTACCACAAAATTTCTAACTCATAAAGACACGACCAATATCATACAACTAAGCAAATGGAGTGACCGCAAAGCAAAAGTAACAAAAGTGGTCCCATACCACATTATATGCCAAAAAAACAATTGTCTCATACATAAATAAAGTAAGGGCATTGCTACGGCACCTACTATAATCAAAGGGGTTTAAGACCTTGCTGATGTGGCTCCTAAAACAATGCTGACATAAGCATATACTAATTAGTGATCCAGGTGCTTTTATTTTAATTTTTTGCTTGTTAGTCCTTACCACTTAAAAATAATTTAATTTTAAAAACTTTGCCTAAACCTAACTCCTCCCTCAACTCCTCCCTCATCTCACATTCCTTGCTGCTGCCGCCGTTTCCTTCGTCGCCGATGCCGCCGTCGCCGCCGCCTAGCACAGGCTAGCTGTGCTGTAGTCATTTGACTCTCGGATGAACACTGGAATGTCAGCAACACCAGAAGCACCACTTGTTTGCTGCTGAAAGACATAGTAGAAAGCTCTGTATAGGATTCAATTCCTATCTAAAATAAGTCTGTATTATTGATCGACATTGGAGAGAAATACAGAAATGCTGAGAAAAGACAGAAACGTAAGAGCAATGCATAGGTTTAAATAGAACTCATCAGACCTGGTTTCTCTCTCTTCTAACTAACCCCTCCTCATTACATATTTCCCACTCCTAATTAGAGTGTTTCCAGAATCCTATGAGAAGTTCTTATTTGACCAGATAAGCGTTGCATAGGTTTAAGTTCATTTTTGTTGTTATCTAAAGTCAAGATATTCATGAAACATTCTGGTGATAGGGTTCTTGATTCTTCTAGCTGCTTAACTTCCATGTCTTTGGCATTTTGACACATACTAACTCAATATTTTGTTAAAAACATCTATTGGTTCTTTTTGGTATTTGGTTTCAGTATCTGCAACTGCGCTATTCAGGCACGTGATTTTTATACAAGTCTAAGCCAATTTGTCTTTGAGTTGTTTGCAAGGAGTTAATGATCATGTATTAGAAATGCTATCATGATTGTGATGTAAACTTTTCTTTGCATGCAGAAAGTGGACCTTTCCGATTGTCCGCAAATAACATCTGCAGTTCTGCTTGTGTCACTGATCCCTTTATCATATCTAACAGATCCCACACGAAAGAAGATTATAGAACATTTCTTTATTAACTCTGGACATCCTATAAGAGATAAACGGGCATTATCACAAAAACAGTTACAAACCTTGACCTTTGAAGCAGTCCAGGAAGTGGATATCTCAAAGTGTCGAAGCTTACTTATTGAACATGCTGTTGATTGCTCTTGCAAGTCCTTTCCTTCTTAAAGAATATTGAAAGCAGCTTATCTTTTGAACATCAGGACAACCGGTTTCCTTCAACTATTGGAGAAGTGCCCTTTGGTCTGCGAAATTGACTTGACTGTTGATATTACCCCTGTGATACCAGCATTAGTTACTGTTTTATCCTCTAGGCCTGCCGTGATACCACTTGTACCAGAGAAGACCTCTAATGTTGAATATAAAGCAGGGGAAATAATGTTATTTAATAAATCCGGACCTCCACTTTCTCATGTTACAAAACTCACATTGGAAGGAAGAACTGATGTCTGTGGTAAGATGTTCTCTGTTGAATAATATTCATGTTGGACCTAGATAATTTTGTCGTAGTTTTATATTTTTATTTGGAGTTTTTTCTCTGTTAATGGTCAATGAAGTTTTTTTTTTGGGTCCATGCCAGATTTGGGTCTCCAGTATATCTCCAAACTCTGTGTTTCATTGCGCCACCTGAATATTAAAGGATGCATTTCAGTAACTGATATTGGAATATCAGATCTCATACGCAGATGTAAAAAACTTAGTTCAATCGTGGCTTGTGATACTTCATTTGGGATAAATTCAGTTCAAGCTCTTTCCTCAGCTTCTGATGGTGGCAGCTTTTCCTCTCTGCATTCTGGAGATAAGTATATGAATTCCGTGGCAAAGGGTACCTCTGAATCGCCCTTCGATTTTTTCGGCCAGTCGCCACCCTCCCTAGAGCCGTCGTTGGTCGTCTTCTCCGCTTCGAGCACCGCCGTCTTTTCTCTGCCCAGGCCGCCGTTTTTGTGTTCTGGTGTTCACCCTAGAAAATGTCTTGGGTTACACTGAAAATAAAGTTGAAAGGAGTAAACTGCAATATACAAAAATAAAGGGACAAATGAACAAAGAAAATGATGGCTGAAATGTTTTAATGACATGACAAGCTTATCAGAGTGGCAGGAATGTATTGGTTCACGATAGTATGGTTTTAAAACCATATATTTTAACCCTGTTTGCTAGGAATTCTCATAAAGTAAACCAAAACCACGATAAAGTAAACCAAAAACAATTGTTTAATACAACAAAGCAATTGTCCGATGACCGTTGGATGTGCACGAATGCTTATGGTGAACACATGACGGAGGACTGACAAGGGACAATTACGGGTTGAGAAGGAAAGGTTATGGGATTGAGAAGGAAAGGTTACGGGACTGAGAGGGAAAGGTTAAATTATGGGACTGAGAGGGGGAAGATTACTGGATTAAGGGGGGGAGTTTCCAAAAGGTTAGGGATTTTGAGACCAAATTGGGAACGAAGGGAGAACTTAAGTGACATGACATAAGAGAGTGATGTGAATATCATACTTGAAAGACATAAGGAATATTCCGTCAATTCAAACAATTTCCGTAACAAAACCCTAAATCAAGGACCTGATTAAAAAAAATCTTATGACTAAAGACTTAGTTACAAACTTTAAAAGTTTAGGAACCTATTTAAAATTTTCAAATAATATGGAGATCAACGGAATAATTAACCTTCTTTATATATAAAAAAAAACTACTATAATATTATTCTGTTTGCACCAGCCACAATCACATTCTCAACAAATTTTTTTTTTTTTTCAAAACAAAAATGTTTAGTTAAACCTCCGCAGTCCTAACTGCAACTATTTTTTGTCCTTCGAAAAGAAAAACCTAGCTGAATTGCACCTGCTCAGGCTCCGATATTCGTCGTGTCAACCTATCAATCCATCACACCATTCCCTACCACCCAACTCCGTTTCCTTCCTTTCCACAAACCACAATGGATCTTCTCCACCACTACCAAAACGACGACGATCCAGACTCCCCAGCACCCAACCCTACCTCCCCCGACTCCTCCCCTCCCCGCCTCCTCCCCGGCCGCTCTGCCGCCCCCAACGTCGACGACACCATGCTCGCCCTCACCGTCACCGCCGCCTCCACCCATAAAGCCCTCTCCAAGCCCATCGACCCCACCCAGCACGCCGTGGGCTTCAACCCCACCTACGACCAGCTCTGGGCCCCCATCGTCGGCCCGGCCCACCCTTACGCCAAAGACGGCATCGCCCAAGGCCTCCGCAACCACAAGCTCGGCTTCGTCGAAGACGCCGCCATCGAACCCTTCCTCTTCGACGAGCAGTACAACACCTTCCACAAATTCGGTTACGCCGCCGACCCCTCCGCTTCCGCCACCGGCTTCTCCAACTATGTGGGCGACCTCGACGCGCTTCACAAGAACAACGCCGTCTCCGTCTACAACATTCCGAAACACGAGCAGAAGAAGCGCAAATTCAATGATTCTAAGAAGGAAGAGAATGACGATGGTGATGGTGATGGTGATGATGAAGAAATCGGTGATGAAATCAAAAACCCGGCTTCGGATACGTGGTTGTTGAAGAACAAGCAAAGCCCATGGGCTGGGAAGAAGGAAGGGTTACAGGGGGAATTGACAGAGGAACAGAAGAAGTATGCAGAAGAGTATGCAAAGAAGAAAGGGGAAGAAAGGAGTGGTTTTGGAGGTGAAAAAGCTGAAATTGTTCAGGATAAAACCACTTTTCATGGTAAAGAAGAAAGGGATTATCAGGGTAGGTCTTGGATTGCACCACCAAAAGATGCAAAAGCTAGTAATGATCATTGTTATATACCTAAGAGATTGGTTCATACTTGGAGTGGCCACACTAAGGGTGTGTCTGCTATTAGGTTCTTCCCTAAGTATGGACATTTGATTCTATCAGCAAGCATGGACACCAAAGTGAAAATTTGGGATGTTTTCAATTCGGGCAAGTGTATGAGGACTTACATGGGGCACTCGAAAGCGGTTAGGGATATTTGTTTTAGCAATGATGGGAGTAAGTTCTTGAGTGCTGGTTATGATAAGAATATCAAGTATTGGGATACTGAAACTGGGCAAGTGATATCGACATTCGCGACAGGGAAAATCCCATATGTGGTGAAGCTTAATCCGGATGAGGATAAGCAGAATGTGTTGTTGGCTGGTATGAGTGATAAGAAGATAGTTCAGTGGGATATGAATACGGGGCAAATAACTCAGGAGTATGATCAACATCTTGGGGCTGTGAATACTATCACATTTGTTGATAACAATAGAAGATTTGTTACTTCAAGTGATGACAAGTCTCTCAGGGTATGGGAATTCGGGATTCCTGTTGTGATAAAGTATATTAGTGAGCCGCATATGCATTCTATGCCGTCCATTTCGCTTCACCCCAACGCTAATTGGCTCGCTGCGCAGAGCTTGGATAACCAGATACTTATTTATAGCACCAGGGAGAAGTTCCAACTTAACAAGAAAAAGCGGTTTGCTGGACATATTGTGGCTGGTTATGCGTGTCAAGTCAATTTTTCACCTGATGGACGTTTTGTTATGTCAGGAGATGGTGAGGGTAAGTGTTGGTTCTGGGATTGGAAGAGTTGCAAAGTCTTCAGAACTCTCAAGTGTCACGAAGGTGTTTGCATTGGCTGTGAGTGGCATCCCCTGGAACAGAGTAAGGTGGCAACGTGTGGCTGGGATGGGATGATAAAGTACTGGTAAGTAAACTCTCATGCTATGCCACATTTAATTAGCGAATCTTATATGGTGTTATTTTAAATATACTTTGCTACAATAGTTGCTTAATATATGCCATTTTCTCTGTTGTCAACTTGATAGAATTCCATAGTTTTTTCTTTCTAGCTAATTATTTACTCTGTCATGTCTAGACTTAATTTTCCTTATGACATCTCTCCTTGTTTCATAAGTTAGCATCCAATAATTGGATCAGAATAATCATTACCATTTTGTTGGTCTAAGAGTCTATGAAAGGAGACATGGGAGGGTTTTTGAAAGAGATATTTTATTAGGTGAGATCATAGAAGAAAAGTTCCTTTTTGTTCTTTTCTGTAATCTGTACTCAATGCCGAGAAGTTTTTGGGCGGGTGGGAGGAGATGCGATTCCATTCTATATCTTAAAACTGCAACCATGTAGCTGTTCTCCTGCACAATGTATCTTGAAGACTCTTATTCAAAGCCTGTGTATCAAAGCTGCTATAGTAAATGGCATATCTATCTTCAAGTAGCCATAGCCATATCTTGCAATCGGATCATGACATCCTATTATTAGAAAATGTAACTCTTGAGGAGAGAAGTCAAAGAAAGGGGACAATGGTGGGCATGTGAAGGAAAAATATATACAGGAGAATGAGCATCCCTCTCATGTCCAACTTGCATGGCCCTCCAGTCATACACACTTTTCTCTTGCTTATTTTAGCTCATAGTTCTTGATGGCATGCTATTGGACATTCAATAGTGCTTGCCGTAGGGCAACAAAAGCCTCATGTTCTGTGAGGTTCATTTTGCCTCTGTTTTAGATCAACTTCACATTGGCAACCTCTGGCCATTAGCACAATCGCAGAGACCCAGAGCTCTTTCTACACTTATGTAGGTGCTCTGTCTCTCATCTTCCATTCTTCCTTTTCCTTTCTTCTCTGTTGCCTCTTTTCTTTGAGTGTGAAAACAGGTGGGCATTTTGGCTGGTGTATATGGCTTTTCTAAAGGCCTGAAACTCACCCATATTCTAGAAAATAGTGATATGTTTTTAGTGATTCTTTTGACTGAAAAGGAGAAGAAAGTGATGACTATTATGATATGTGTGTATAATATATAGGTTCTTAATGTTTGAACTCTTGCAACTTTGACATTTTTATGGTGTTTGATGTTTAATACACTATGATTTTGGATGATTGTTAAAATATATTTAATATAATGTGTGCGGCACTTCAATATTGCCATGTGCCACAATGTGCGACAGTGCTGTGAGTGCTTGTTGCACCAGTGCATTGTGTGCCATAAATATGTATGTTTTAGCTCACTGCTTCTGACTTTTTTGTCTTTTAATTAATAGTTGGCGATCAGCATGTATTCATTTCATGATCATGGACTGTTCTGTGTCCTTGTATATTAATAAAACCTTGTTTGTTTTCTAAGATTTGGGGTCTGTTCAGTGTCCTTGAATCCTAGTAGATCAGCCTGTGTTCATTTCATCATCATTGGCTGTATTCATTTCATCATTTTGACTGATTGACATCCCTTACCCTTAGTTCGATGCATATCAGAACGTTACCTTTAAAATTCAAAATTCCCTTAGGGTCCCATAGCACTATTAAATCTTGGCAGTTCAATACATAGCACAAATAAAATGTAATATAAAATAGTAATAATACTTTTTTTTATTTGTTTTACGTTATGTTTGTAGTGGCAATAGCACATGTTATGATTTGTCTAATATTCCTTGATAATCCATATGATACATCATGATACACAATAAGATAGGATTTGACATATTGATTCCTGCTCAATAGTCCTTTCCTGATAAAATTAATAGGGTCGTCCTCCAACAGCTTCTTTACCATCTTATTGATCTTCTAGTAGTCACATATTTACAGTTACACACCCCCCACTTCTGCTTTAATTCTTTATAAATCTTTCAAGTTTCCATATATTGGTGTGTTTGTTGAGGCCAATGTCTTTGTGTTGGTTTGCAGGGACTAGTTTTTCCTGTCCAACGACGCCTGTTGCTGGAATCAGTTGGCAGAAGCAGGGTAGACAGACACTGCTTGACAGCAAAAGGAGTATCAACGTATTGAATTCACATGTTGATATGGTCTTCCTTGGTTGAAATTTCAATGCCTTTATTAAATATCTTGAGATTTCGCTTTACTGATAATCAAGATATTGTCACCAAGCATTACGTGCTAATTGCAGTGTTGTAGTAGCAGAACAGAGAAACAAATTTGCCTTGTTTTTTAGGGACTTCTGTACAATAGTCGTTTAAGTTAGATATTCATGTGTGAAAATTTTCCGTCACATGCTGCAGTTTAATTACGTTTTATGCTAGGGATCTTTGAAAATTCCATCAGTAAATGACATAAAAAAATTTGGATCCAACACGGTGGATCCTGTGGATCCTGTATTTAATACTGGCGGTGATGGAGATTGTTGGATAAACATATTTTGACAATTCAGATTCTTAGCTGGTTGCTTGTAATGGTGGGCTTTACGGGGCTTGTATGAAAGTTTCCAAAGTTTGATGAATGTGTGGAACCAAGTCTGATGCCAATGTAAAAGTGTCACCATAGGTCCTGATTTAATTTCAACTATTTGAATATGGAGCCGTTTGCTATTATGTCCTGATTTGATGTGTACAATGACTTTAAATTCTTCAATTTTCAGTAAGATTATCCATATTAACGATATTCCTTCTTGGAGAATGCTAATGAATGTCCTTAGGTTTCAGGAATAAAAAAAAGAAATATTTGTATGGGGAATGGTATATTTAGTATTTTAAAAAGTATTAGTTTTTCAATATAAACTTTCCTTTTCTTTTGTGGGTTTCTTGTTAGTTTTTTAATATAAACCTTTCTTTTGCAGGTTTCTTAACTAATATTCTTAGGGTATTAGTTAGCAAGATCCTTTATTTTTTAATCTTGAATGGTATTTACTGTATTGAATTCTTATCTACTTGTTCGGTGCATTTTGTGGCGATATTCTATAGCATCCATATTCACAATAGATTAGTTGTAGGCTTGCTTGCTTATTTATGATACATTCCGAGCCTGGATTTTTTTTCTCATTTTTGTCGTTCTGTTTATATGCTTTATGGAGGTCTCAATTAAGAGTTGCACATGTTTGAGAAATTTTTTTATTCAAATAATTTCTTTTTACATCCTTCATATATTTTTCTGTGAATTATTGAATAAACAACAAAAGCCTTTCTTATTATCGTACATGAATAAAATGACAGTGTTTTGTCGAAACAAAGACGATTCATGGACTAAAATGATTCAAAGTTCTTGAAGAGAAAGAATCCTCTGAATTAAGGGAATCTCATTATTTTAAATTTCTGATTATTTTAAAAATTAACTAATATTTTTTAATTGTCAAATCTTATATCGATGGAAACTAAATTACTTTATCAAAAAAAGAATTTGAAATAAAAGGAATTTGAATTGATTAATCCAAACAAAGTAATCTGAATTGAAGCAATTAAATTGTCATGTATTTCAAATTCTTTAGAATTTTAAAATACCTCATCTTAAAGGACATTCTCAAAGAAATTGCTTCTTACAATGACAAGCTACATATCACATGCAACAATACCCCACAAATTTCTCTCCCTTCAGTCAGTCAGGCAGCTAAATTTGATATATGTAAATCTGAGTATCGCAACAAAATTCCGACACCCATGCTTTCTATCCTAAACCAGAGCCCAAATTTTATATCATCAAACTATTATTTCCGTCCATCCCATGAGTACCAGCATTTAAGTGAAATCAATGACATCGTAGAAGCATCTATCTATTCCTGGTTTTGCATTGAAGGAAAATCCAGATGATGTGACTGCACCTGCAAATCCTAATAGATTAAAAAAAAAAATAAAAAATCAGTGTGAAGAGAGAAACAGAGACAGACAGAGAGATGTTCATTCAATAAATCTGAAAACAAAAGAAATCGCAGTTCATTCAGTTGAACAACAGAATTGAATTCCTAAGATCATTACTCTAAAAAACACTATGATCAACAAAACAGGTGACAAGCATATTTGTGATCTTAAAAGAAAGAGAACTCCAACAATGAAACATAAAAAACAGCAATATTAATCCATATGATTCTAGTCATTATGAAAAATATTTCGGCTCATGCAAGAAAGCTATCATCCAAGACTTTTGGTGAAGGACAACATAAACACAAATATTCAGGTAGTTAGCAAGATATGGTCCAATGTTAGGCAGCACAAAAAACCTGAAATCACCTATGCCTTATATTTAATGGTGAAAGGTTGGCTGTTTAAGTTGTGTTTGGACTTTGGACATAAGGGAAGTCTAGAAACAAACCATCTTCTAACCTTCCATTGTCACAAAGACTCTAATTAGCCCTCATGCATTTTACTTCTAGAAAGGCCTAAATTTCTATATCTTCTACACAGTATTTGAAAGCTTTTAGCTTTAGACACCCATCGTTCAACCCTGCCAGAACTCGACTTGTGGACAGATCTGGGGACCTGTAGAGGATGGAGCAGGTAATCAAGTTCACGCTGTCAAGTAGGACGAGGAGAATCAACAGAAAGGGGAGAGGAGATTTGGAAAAGAGAAAGGGGGTGTTAGAACAGAGGGAGAACAGAACAACTCAATAATAACGAATCCTAAAAAAAGGCTTAGAAATCAAAGTATATAGCCAAGTAATCTAATTTAAATAAAAAGTTATCATTCAATGGGAGTTCTAAATTACTAGAACAACCTAGATAACCAAGCTTATAATGAACATACCAATATATATTTCCATAATGCTAATATTCATTTTGCATACCCAAATGCTCCTACTTCATACTCCATCATAGAGTTTTGTCATCAATGCAGAATAACATCAGCTAGAAACAGCTTAATAATTTCCTTAATATAAAGTCTAGAGACAAATCACTAATTCTGGGTTACAGGCTCTGCAAAACTTGGCTTTTCAATTTTACCTCGATGTAAATTAGAATTATAAGTTGGCATGTTGAAAGTGCGAAAAACATAACTAATATGAGTATGAAATAACATTGTTCAAGTAAGGCTTGTTTCAAAACTTCAACCAAAGCTTCTAAACAAAATACCAACTCCTAAATAAATCGGTATTGGAGAAAAAGATCTTATGACAGACAGGATAAACTATAACTGTCAGTCAACTACCAAATATGAAAATTGATCAGCCAGAGTAGTTAATCTTGCTCAATAGAAGCTATAGTGCTGTCAAGGTGCGTTACGGCACCAGGCTGACTGTCATTTTACTTGAGAGAAGATCCAGCAGGAAGTTGTATATACAGGACAGAAAAGAATTGGAGAACAAAAAGCTGATATCCTCACAAAGGCACTTAATGGGAGTAGGGTTAACTAGCTTTGTCATGTGTACAACTTGACAGGAAGTTTTAAGAATAGTATATTGATCACATGCTTAGTCATTGGTCTGCTTAAGGGTAATTATGTGTTTGGTATTACCCAGTTGTAGATTCCTATATTCTGCTACAAGCCTATTTACTGTATATATAAATACATAACCTGTACCCTTCTATAAAAATATACATGACCCGCACCCACATTAGGTATGGACCTATCAGCGAAACATAATTCGCTCGTCTCCCCTGAGAACCGCGAACCAATTCGTGGTACGTTTGACAAGAGACACATTTGGCTTGAGACGTGCAGGTGTAGAGGAACAGACAGTGTAGACGAAGAGGAAGAAGAAACTAGAAAGGCCCTCCCCTGACCCTTGCGTTTTTTCTTTCTTTGTCTCTAATAAATCTCTTAAGTCTGACCCTTGTTTTGTTTCTCTCTCTATCTTTGTTTTGCAATCCATCGATCATCACTATCATTATTTCTTTTCTATTTTAATAATAAATATTATTTAGAAATTTATTAACAAGTGTTTGGTGTTCTTCTCAAGGGGTTATGATTTAATTGCAACAATTTAAAATAAGACATTTATTTGTAAATAGTATTTTACTTAAATTTATATATTTAAATATAACTATTTTTATTAATTAAGGTCACATATACTATTTATAAAAAAATATGAAAAAAGTTAGATGGAAAAATTGTATTGGTATTTTATATTTTATTTATACTATGTAATTTATAATTTTTAACTAGATGAAAAAATTTATTAGTAACGTACCAAATAGCATACCGACTATGTATACCCCCCACGTACCCATATTTAGAAAGGCCACGTACCATGTACCCGTACTTGGTATGGGAGAGTATTGCGAACAAGGTAACTATGGACCGTATAGTTTTCCAATGTCTCTCACATTCACTATCAGAGGTTTGGCCACACTAGTAACCCATTGCTTCAAGCAATGGTAAACCACGTTGAACTACCAAATTTGGTTCAGATTGATCATGTTCCATATACTCCTACTGAAGTTTCAGGCACTGTTTTTATTATTGCTGCTAAATATGATGGCTAATCTACCATACCAGGCAGTCCACCACTGCCTAAAATGCCAATGCCCAAATTGATCCTTTTGTTGCTGCCTCATTCCATCCTTCTTACTTCTTGGGTTCAGGATTCTGAGGCCTCTGATAACAGTTCTGGTGCCTCGAACAACAAAACTAAACTAGTGAATACCGCAATTCATCCACCACTCAAATCCAAAGAAAGCTCCTAAAAAACTCTCAAGTCTTAACTAATTCAAGAGAAATTAGTTAAATACAACCAAGTTGGAGATGTTAAACTCACTCTGAAGGAATATATTTGAGAAGGGGAACCCAACTTATATGGTTAAGAAACCAAGCATTTAGGGAAAAAAAGCTAAACAATAAGGTAAAATATTGATGGCATGTAAGTGCAAATCCACAAGCTCGACAGCTCAACATCACAAATTTAAATGCACCAGAATGATCATCTCAAAGCTATGGCAGTGAACTTTTGGGCAATATCAGCCCCCTTAATAAAAATTAGAATCAATACAACATGGGTAGATGTTATTCAATATATAAAAAGCTTATCTTAATAATATATATTGCTATTTTTTTTTTACTATGAGCATGTCTTCATTTTATTTCTTGAATCTCCATGATTAAGGATGCATGTGCGCACCAGAATAAAATAAAATAAAAATAAATTGAGCATGCATGCCTTCAAGAGACACAAAGAGAGAGTACTACCTGGGAATTGATATAGCTCAGTGAACTCTGGTGAACAAGCTGCCATATACATACAACACAGGGAAAGAACATATTATTTAATGAACTAAACCTTATTTAGACATCACCAGAATACAAATTCTTAAGCCCAAAAAATCTTCAAAATGGTTATGCTGTCGCACCTGAGCATTTTGACCTGCAAGGCCAACTTGATCTCGTCTAGCAGATCCATCACCACTTCTCGGAGTTCCTTTAGCATCACCCTATCAGAATTCATAGTTTATCAACATTGGCATTTCTATTCAAAAAATAATCTAAGGTATATAACAAAATAATACAATTAAGCAGAGGAGAGAATTAACTAACCTCCAACTGTGATAATTGGGGATACGTCAAAATCACCAACCAAATAAAAAGGAAAAGGAATCAGTCAGATAAAAATAAAGTCATAAGGAACATTATCAGAACTTCAACATTAAAATGAGGGAGGAAGAAATAGAACTTAATGGATCCTTTCGGGCGCAAGCCCCATCCAACTCAATATGAAAAAGGAAACGAAAACTATGAAAAAATAAGTCATCTTTTTTATGTAATATATCTAGATTTTGCACTTGGTTAAATACAGATGCATAGATGAGGATTTAATTTAGTTAGATAATTCAAGTTGTCTCCTCAACTTCTAACGAATATATAACAAATACATCCCCATTTTGTACGAACAACAAAAAATTAAAAAAAGAAAGAAAGATTTATCGGGAAAAAAAAGAAAGAAAGAAAGAAAGAAAGAAAGAAAGTTACCTCTCTGTACCTTGCTAGGTACACCTTAAGCGGCTCTATGTATTCGTCAAATCCTAGAGTGGCCATTGCCCATAACAAATCATCTCCATTGATGGTCTTTCTCTTCTCTTTCTGGCATTTCTCACTTGCCCTACACCCCAAAACAAGCATTCCCAATTCACAAAAACAAACATAATATCATATATCATATAAAACGACAAAAGCTACTAACACATTCCCAAGAAACCCCACTTGTCAAGAAAACTATAATCTATAAAATTTTAGCATCAAACCCACTTATTAAAAAGAAAAAAAGATACATGTTTTACAATAATTTTGGATGAACATGGGAACTAACTCACGATTTTATCATATCATATATCATATCATATTATCATATAAAACAACAAAAGCTACTAATACATCTCCAAGAAACCCCATTTGTCAAGAAAACTACAATCTATCAAATTTTAGCATCAAACCCAGTTATTAAAAAGAAAAAAAAAATACATGTTTTATAATAATTCAGGGATGAACATGGGAACTAACTCGCTGGTAACGAAGCTGATGAATTCAGAAACACATTCTTGCATGGTATCCTTAGCATCTTTGGCAATCTTGCCATTGGCGGGTAGCCCCTTCTTCATGATGCGGCTGATGTTGGCAATCGGCAGGAAGCGGTCCTGCTCCTTTCCGGCGCCGCCCGATGAAGAACCGTGCGGGCTATGATCCCCTCCACTCTCATGACTCCCGCCCACTGGACTCGTCGGTGTATCCGCCATCGCTCAAACCCTAACCTTACTACACAACAATCAAATTTCAATTCAATTCAATTCAAATCAGATAAACGATAACAAACTCAACACCAATGCGTTTATGATGTTTACATATGTATGTGAATTTACTATAGTGAGAAGGAAAGAATGGAACTGAATTGGTGGTGATAGAGAAGGAATGGTGATATTCAAGATGGGCATTAATGGATGAGGTTGAATTGAGAAAAAATTGAATGGCGAGTGATCTGTGTGTTTGTGCAGAAAGAGGGGAATGATGGTGGTGGTGGTTTAGGCGCGCTGAGTAGTGGTGATTGGTGGATTTCGATTGTTAAAGAAAAAATTGAAGCATTTACCTTCAGCTCAAAGAACAAGGGTTTTGATTTTCCCAATTTTGGCTGCTCTTCAATCAGCACCGTTCATTCATATTTCCCTTTTGGGGCCTTTTTTTTTAGGTTTTATGTTATTATTATTATTATTGTTTCTTTTTTTAAAAAAAAAAATGAGAGTCTAGGGTTTAAAAACTTAAAGCACCCATTATACTCACCGAAAATTTACAAAATTAACTATGACTAAAAAGTTGGGAAAGTGATACATATACATAACAAATTGTGTCCAAATTAGTGTATCGATTTGGATTGATTTTGATTCATTCGATCCAAAAACATGAACAAAATTCGGCATCCTCTTCCATATGTTTTGATTCTTAATAATTTGCTTTTTAATATGCAAGGATGAGCACTAAATTTTTAAAATGATAATTACAATGGCCCATTTGAAGGAAAGCTTTTGAAGTAATTAATTTATTTAAAGTCTTATCTTCGATTTCCCTCACAATTTTGGTATGAACCTTTTTCATAATTATTTTCCTTTTTTTTTATCGACAAATGTTAATTGTTAGCTTGTTATGTTAACAGGGAGTGAAATTCGAACCATAACTATTTTCCTTATGTTTTTCCGGCTTTGAAGATCCTATCGGTGTGGTAGGTTCTTATAGGAATGAGTGAGCTGCTTAAATTATATTAAGTCACAAAAAGAAGTATGGTTGATGCTTATATTCAATTTACTAACACTATAATTTGAGTCCTTTAAGATATTTGCGGTTTTATGAATTATAAGCTTAATTATTGCTCCTCTAGGTTGTTTTCATTCATGCTTCTCGAGGACGCAACGCATTAGTTACATTTTTTAATGGTTAAATTATGTTTGGTATGCATTCAATTTCAAATTGTTGTTTATTTCTTCTATATTCTGATATTTGGAAGTAACATTTATATGGACTCCAGCTAGTGGATATATGATTCTTGAGCACTATAATGGGTTCTAATAGGCTAGATTGTTTCTAGTTGTCATAATTATACTTAGGGATGGTTATTTTATCCGTGCCTGTGGGTACCCGCTAGTAAAACCCACGACGGGTACGGGGCGGTAGTGATATAAGTACCCGCGGGGCAAATAAACAGGGATTTTAAATACCCGTTTGTTGGCGGGCGGGGGCAAGTGTTGAAGTATCGCGTATGAAATCACTAAAATACCCCTATTTTATAAAATCCTAAGTGAGAGCACTTAGTTGTCATAGACTAGTAAAGACCCTTGTGGGTCGTTACTAGACCATCACAGATTTTCATGGTTCAGAGGAGTTTGGGCAAATGAAGACAGCGGGAACTTCAAACAAGTCAAGCTCTTCAATCATCCAATTTCTCACCAACCTCTGTTCCCACAACCTTTTTGCTTTAGGCCCTTCATGGTGTTAGATAAAAGAAAAGAAGATTCAAAGTGTTTGGTTTTTTGTGATCTGCATAATTAGCTGGTGAATTGGTGATAATTTTACCATATTTATTTTTTGTAAATAATTAATGATTAATTACGTGTGCCTAGTAAGTGTAACACGTCAGACATAAAATTCGATAAAAGCTTTGCAAATTTTTTTATAATTGTTTAAAAAATTAATGTACTTTTTCAGAAAAATTAATTGCTGACAAATATCCATGGGTATTTGTTGCACCCGTGGATACCCGTCATACCCGTTAAATACCCGCCCAGCGGGTACCCGCACGGGTGGCAAACAGAGACGGGCACAGATTTATCCATCGGGGGCGGGGAGGGTGCTACCTGTGCCGGCACGACCCCGTTGCCACTCCTAATTATACTCCTATACTCTAGTCCTAGCCGAGGCCGAGCCTTGCACTGCAAATAATATTATTTGTTTGTAAATTGATATGTCATAACTTGTAGTCCATGCATGTAATTGAATTTTCAAAATGTCATCAACATTTTTTTTAAAGCTGTTATAAGCTTGTTTCCAATTTTCGTTGTTGAGATGAGGATAAAATGCAGTTAGAGTGCTATCAATAATGAGGTATAGAACATAATAATATACTATATTAACTTCATATGATTCTTTCCCTTTTATTGTTGTATGTTATCAACTGGGTTGTCAATCACCTGTGTTATTAAGAATTCCACCTCCACTTGAGCGTAATCGACACCCCTCCGAGCCACCGATCTGGTAGTAGTGAGCCATGTAGGGGGGAATAAAGGTAAGATCCAATTCATGACCTGGTAGTACACATTATTCAAAATATGTGGAATGAAAGTTTTGTATTTCTTTTCTCGCTGGTCGAGTACATAAATATCTTTTTATGTATACACTATACACTATTTCCAACCAATACTTTACGTTGGGTGGTAGCTTTAATGAATTCTCATGGAAATTTGCATTACTCCTATGATTGAATTGATGGAAGGCCCGCAATAGTGTTTAAGCATACAAGTGCAAATAATTGTGTGATTTTTAAGTTTTCTTAGTCTTGGAGTGGTTCAAGGATCCATAAGTTTAAACAATCATTTAACAATTAATTTACATAATTGAATATATGGAACCACATGTTTTTTTCATTTTTTTTTCAATTATAATCAAAATATTTGATTGTCAGTCTTTTTATTCTTTTCAACTTTCATATATAATTTGTCTTTCAAAATGTTAAATATTTTATCCTACACATAATTTACCTGTGCGGCACGGGTCCAAGGTCTAGTACGAAAAGATAGCAAACATTTGATTCATATTACCAAAAAAAAAAAAAAACATTTGATTCATGGCAACACGTGATGTTGTTTCCATCCAAACTTATGAGCCAAGTCTCCACCAATGTCATAAAGACATGCTTTCCCTGTTGAGCTTGTAAACAACAAAGAAGAAGCACAAGAGATGGACAACGAACAACCTTTGTCATTTGGAATTTCTTGTAGTAACATTATTATGTCGAATTATTTTCGTAAAACATGACCAGTTTTTGCTATTTTTTACCACATACCCTTCTACCGTAAGTTATAAATTGTATATTTTTAGTGTGTTTGATTTCACGATGGAGAGTACCAAAATTATACTTATCCTCTATAAAATTATGTGTTTTTTTTCAAAAAAAAAACACACACACCCCAAAATGTGTTATTTTTTTTTAATTATTTTAAAAGGCCATTCAAATTGTTTTTTAAAAGTACTTTTATTTTAAAATAAATATTTTTTCCTAAAAAAAAGCCATCCAAACGGAATAGTTTTTATTTTTTAAAACAAAAGGAATATGGGTATACTAAATCAATATTTTTTTTTGGAACTAAATCAAGTATCGTCCGTGCGTAACTGCGTGCGAAGACTAATCCCTCGAACCAAGTAGGATTACAAGGGTGACAAACTCTCACCTAAGAAAGAGTTTTAATTTTGCTGCATTCCTATGATAAGATTCGAACTCGAGACCATTGATTAAGTTGGAAGAGATCCGTGTCATCTCATCTAAACACTCTGTTAAATTTCAATTGAATGTTACTGTAGTTTTACACCTTTACTTTTCACTTTAACAATTTAATTTTGTTTTTTGCCGCACGTTTACGCTTTGGTTTTAAGGAGGGAAAAGAAAAGAAAAAGAAAACGCATTCAAAATGGAGAAACCATAGCCCTTGGCGCTTCCTATATGCACCATACAGCGGCAACTGCACCTCGTTGGAGGCACACATGCAGAAATGGCTAACCAGCAAAGTGGCCGAATCTCCGCAACTTTCAGGGCCGCAAAGCCACTCCTCCCTCTCAAAAGGCCCCCAGATTCCTCTCCCTTTCGCCATCATGATCAGTAACCCCTTCTTCCTCTTTCTCAAATATGAATTTCTGTTTAATTAGGTTTTAGAAATATTAGAAATGCCTGCACAGCACAAAATATTAGGTTAATTGACAATTTAATTTCGTTAATTTGATTGCGTTCTGCTTTTTTTTGTTTACAGAATCAAACCTGCATGTGAAGTTGATGCCCGAGCTCAGGGTTTCGTTGCCAAGAGAGTCCCTCTTGCGGAGGTGCCGTTGAACACCCGGCCCAATGCAATAGGGAATGAGCACTGTGGTTCATCATCATCTGATGCAATTGACAGCTGTTTAAGTACAACAAGGATGATGTCTGCTACTGTTGTTACTGCCGAGAAGGAGAACACGTGTCAATCATATTTCGAAACTCCAAGGAAAGAACCTGAATGCTCTAAACCTCTGGATTATTTCTCCGGAACTGGCCTTCTCGATGATGATTTTGACGAGTCAATTTTGGAAGAAATCGACATTTTGTGCCAGCAGAAGTCTGCGGAAAAGGCAGCGGTGCAGGAGTTAGATAGTAGCTGCGACAAGAAAGTTTTAAGCAAGGGCAATGTCGTTGTTGATGATGTTAATCTGAGTTCAGGAACTACTTCTGCCTCTAGGGATATAAGAATTGGTGATATATTGAGCAATGCAGTTGATTTAGATGCTAAAGAAGAACAAGTGGATACTTGGAAAAGTTTAAAAAGTGGCAGCATGCCTGAGGAATATTTAAAATACTTGCAATCCCTAAATGACAGGCAAAGAGAAGCAGCTTGCACAGATATTTCAACCCCTTTAATGATTGTAGCTGGTCCAGGAAGTGGAAAGGTCTTCAGTTTTTTCTTTTCGTCTTAGTCTGTTGCTTATATATATATATATATATATATATATAAACACACACACACACACATTTTCGTTGTGCATTTGTTTTTCATATTGGAGCTGAATTGTATTTATTTATTTATACCAGACATCCACAATGGTTGGCCGTGTTTTGATGCTGCTTAATGAGGTGCTGCAGATTTTTGTGCTATAAGATATAGATACTGTGGTGGACACATATTTGATTCTTGTCCCTCTTTTGTTTTTACCTTTTCTATTTAAATGCCATTGCTCAATGTATCATTTGTAATTTCCATTTTCTGCTTAATATGTGCAGGGCATTAGTCCTTCCAACATTCTTGCAATGACATTTACAACAGCAGCCGCTTCTGAAATGAGAGAACGTATTGGATCCATAGCTGGGAAAGCTACAGCAAAAGAACTTACAATCAGTACTTTTCATTCATTTTCCTTGCAACTTTGTCGTTCACATGGAGAGAAGTATGTTGCTCTGAATTGGATGGAGATTTTCTCTTAATTTTACCTTACATTTTTAAATCATTTACTATAGTAATCTCTGAATTTACATTGCAGGTTAGGTCGTACATCTGAATTCTTAATATATGGACAGGGGCAACAGCGAAATGCAGTTATTGAGGCCATCAGATTATTAGAAAATGGAAAAAGTAGGCATAAAGATGATGGCTCGTTGATTGGTGAAATGACCAAAACAACCCCTAAACAGTTCAAGGATAAGGCAAAAAAATGGCTTAAGTTTGTGACTCAGGTGTGTGGTTCTTTTTAAAGGGTACATCATTCTAAACTTCCTTTTAAAATGTTAACCTGATGCTTAATTTGCAAAAGCTACACTAACCTTCCTCAATTCTAATGTAAAATTATGATCACACTTGTTGTATTGTATATAATAAGGGCTCATTTGGTGGTCGAGATAGGATGGACGGATATGATAAAAGAGCTGGATAGGATATGATAAGTTGTTGTCTATGGGTAGTAAAGCCGAAAAAGGTGAAGCTTTTGATGATATAACCTACAAATTTGCTTTGATTTCACGCGGAAAGTGTGGCAGCCATGCCACCACCTCATCGGAGCTCCATCGCTACAAATGACCACCATCTTGTCGAAGCTCCACCGCTATAGTCGCGCCGCCACCTCGCCGAAGCCACAGTGCTATTGCCATCTTACAAAATAGAACTTGGAGGGTTATGGTTAGGGGGTAAGGGCCAGGTTAGTTGGGATCATGGGAAACAAATTTTTTATCTTATCCTGCTTGTTTCTAACCCAGCTCCCCCCATAGGATAAGAATTTTAACTAATGAGCAGGATATGATAAGCGATAGGATAAGCTAATCTGATCTTGTTGGCTCACCAAACCATATATTAACAGAAGACATGATAGCTTATCCTATCCTAGTTGTCTTATCTTGACCTCCAAATGGGCCCTAAAAACCAAGTTATATATGTTTACAACGAAGTCCAGTTTTAGTAGAAGTGGTTGGTTTTTGTTAGAAATGTACTGTAATTAGTATATGTGAAAAGACAATTAGTGCTTTAGTTAAGGAGCTAATTATTGTGCTAATTATGTCTGTAATTATTACCTTACTACCATTATTAATATATCCTTGTGTGATCTGGCTTAGACTCACAATTTCCAATGTACTCTCTTTAATCTCAAGTTGGTAAAGCGGGTTTTGACCCGTCTCGCTGCCAAACTGCAATGTGCCCACTGCCCCTGCAGTGCCTGAATGCATGCTTTTTGTGGAGGATATAATCTTAGTTGATGAGTTGAGGGAAGGAATAAATTGTAAGCTTGAGTTGTGAAGAAAAGCTTTGGAATCAAAAGGTTTTCGATTAAGAAGTAATATGGAGTACTGTGAATGCAAGTTTAGCAAGTCACGAGCTAGCAATGTTTTGGAGGGGAAAATTAGGGACCCTTTTGATACCACAAGTTGCATTGTCTAGCCATTTAAGTATCTTTGATTTATCATACAAAACGATGAGGAGATTGAGGGGTATGCAACACATAGGATTCAAATTAGGTCGGGAGAAATGAAAAAAATGCTTCTGAATTCTGTTGTAATTTGTGATTGCAAGTTGCCTATCAAACTCAAAGGAATGTTCTACAAGACTAATAAGACCATCGATGTTCTATGGTATTGAATGTTGGATAGTAAAATGCCTACAAGAGCAAAACTAGCTTAAGCAGAGATGATAATATTGCAGTGGATGAGGGGACTTACCCGTAGTGGCACTTAATGAGGAGAAGATGATAGAGACTTGCCTAGCCATCAATAGAGGCTGTAGTGAGAAAAGTGGACTATGTTTTTTTTTTCTTTTCCTTTTTGGGTGGGGAGAGATAGGAAACCTGTATTGGGATCTAGGTTGGTTTTTGGCTCATAATGATGTTGTTTCATCCGTGTAGCTGACCGTACCTAGTGGGATAATGCTCCATTGTTGTTGTAAGTTATAGATGTGTTTATTGATCACCTGATTTGGCATTTTCTGAAAGCCATTTGGCTCTTAAACTTTTGAAGATCACTTGCCATGATTGCCATCACTTGTGTGTGTAATGCGGTCCATTTGGGTTGTAGAAAAGTTTTATTGGACACTTCCTTTAAGTGTTTATGTCGCAGAATGAAAGAAGAGAAAGGGAGAAAGGAGAGAACAGGGAGAGAGAGAGAGAGAGAGAGAGAGAGAGAGAGAGAGATAGGAGGGGCAAAACTGATAAAATTACTCAAAGGACTAAACTGAATTTAATATTATTGAAAGGCCCAAAATAAAAACCATCTGACAAGATTAAATAAAAGGGTGGCCGACTCCCATCATTTTCAGGTTTGGAGAGGGTTAGATGTATTTAGCTTCCCCCCGTAAGCAGATATGCTGCTTCCATGATTAGAACTTGTGTCCATCATGTCACAAGGCAGAAAACAAATGCAAAAAAAAAAAAAAAAAAAAAGATCCAAATTTAAGCCTTAATAAAATCCTAAAATAGAAGTCCCTTTGTTTATGCCTGATTTATATCTTCCATTCCTTATTGGAATTTCCATTCATCTTTCAAATTATTTTATTGATTTTTAGATGTATTATCTCTTGAAATTTACTTTTTTATGCTTATTTTGGTTGACAGAACTTATTCGTAATTCTTTACATGGATATAAGCCCGCACTACTTCATTTCCTCATGTTTCTTTGACAAATAATGCTTAATCTGAAAAAAAGAACAACAATTTGTATGAAGTATTTGGTTCTGTATTGTGACTTGATAAATGGTATCTTCTTGGAAAAATATATACCATGCAGGAACTCCCCAAACTAATTTTTGATCGGTTTTATACTTACTATTCACTTAATGTAACCTGTTTCTGTGTATCCACGGGGATTCCATGGGACACCTCTACATATGGAAAAAAGAAGTCTTTGTAATGTCACAAAACTCGATAGTTCTTTGCCTGAGAAAATTTGTCCTTCATCTGGTTAAATGCCAGAAGGTTTAGCTGTTTGATTCTACTCTATTACACATTTAATTGGTAAAATTGTGCTTTGCTCAATGGCTACACTAATCTTTAATGCTGAATTCTTTATCATCCTTATATAAAGGTCTTCCAATGCCTTCTTTTCTTTTCTTTTTTTATTTTCTTATTATGCTGGAAACTTAAGTTTTAACCATTTCAGGCCAAAGCTTCGGGAAGAACTTCTTCAGAGTATCGTGAAATGGGAAATGAAATAGGAGTAAGCTGATAAAGGACTTTTTCACTCTTGCATGCACACACAGACACAGATATTCGCTCTGCCATAGCATTTCTAATTCCTTGCTCTGGATTTTGATTTTGATCAGGCTGAAATTCTTGAGAATTACAATAACATATTAAAATCTTGTAATGCTCTGGATTATCATGACTTAATCAGCTGTTCAGTGCAGCTACTGACTGATTTTCCTGAAGGTAAGTAATTTCTGAAATATACAATTAACTACAGTCTATTCTCTTGTTACAGTTGGTTGTGCTGACTTATGTTTGTTTAAATTGTGAATAAGTTTTCAAAGGTTGTCAGGATTCTTGGAAAGCCATTGTTATTGATGAGTTCCAAGACACTAGTGCCATGCAATACAAGCTTCTAAGGATTCTTGCTTCCCATCATAAACTAACAATTGTTGGTGACGATGATCAGGTTTGAATATTTCTTCTTAAATAAAGTTTGAGAAGTTGCTTAATGGATATTTCTATTGTTTAGTCTCTGTGCACTTAAAAGATCATCCTTGTAACAACTGGTCTAATCATTGTCTTATTTCTTATACAGTCCATTTTCAGTTTCAACGGAGCTGACATTTCTGGATTTATTTCCTTTCGCATTGATTTTCCAAACTACAAAGAGGTTTCTCTTGTCCTCGACTGCTATGTTTTATGCAACATAACTTGTAATTGGTTTGCTGCATGTATTGATAGAAAAATGCATTTATCATAGCCTTATATTGTCTTAATTTGTTTACTTGCATAGCTTACTTTTTTGTTTAGATTAGGCTTAATAAAAACTATCGGTCCACACGCTGCATTGTTGAGGCTGCATCTTATCTGATTCAAAATAATGTCACACGGTGTCAGTTGAAGAATGTTCATACTGATAACTCTTCTGGATCCAAGGTACGTCCTGCTGTCCGCCGATTTGAAAATTATGTTTTATTTTAGTTTCTTGTTTATATGGCTTTTGGTGATAACCTGCAGATAGTTTTAAAGGAGTGTCACAATGAGGATGCACAATGTGCATTTGTTGTCGACCAGATCTTAGAAATTTTGTCTAGTTCTTCAGCAGCTGACTGTTCTTATGGCAACATTGCAATTCTTTACCGTAGGCAGGTGATGCTGCTTGCTATTATGATTTTTGACTATGTACAAAAGCAATTACCCTATATTTGACTGAATGGTCTTCGCTGCTCCTTTTCTTCCTGTTTCAGATATCAGGGAAAGCTTTCCAAATGGCTTTGCGTGATAGGAAAATACCATTTAACATTCATGGTGTGGCTTTTTATAGAAAAAAGGTAATTCTTTAAAGATAAAATTGTCTTTATTTCTAACAATTTCTAATTGACTGTTATTAACATATAAATCATTCCTTGGCCTCCACAAGTAACATAAGTGTATTACAAAGTTAAGGTTAAAATACTAAACTACCCTTAAATAACACTCAACCCATGATATAACTCCTAACAGATAATATTATTGTTTACGAGATGACATTAATGCTTGTCCTTCTTCTCTAATTATATTTTCATGAATCTATGCTATGAAAATGTTGGTGAACTTCCAGAGTCAATTGTTGGATGACTAAACTATGTAACGATTATATGGATGCAATGAAATATATGGACCCCTCCTACGTTCATAAGTTTTTGAAAGTTTTATGTTTATGATCTTAGCTATCTGATTTGTGAATAGTTGTATCTTTACCTTGCATGCATGCCATAAGTTGTTAACTTGTCCCTCTTATAATAGGTAGTCAGAACTATCATTGCCATGCTTCGAACAGCACTTCCTGGTTGTGATGATGGGTCATATAGTCGAGTCTTCAAGGCTTTACTGCCTTTTGAGAAGGATCAGAAAAAAAGGGTACAGGTTTTATGAAGATTTTCAGTATGAATGTGCACAAGGGAGATATAGCCATGGTGGCTTTCTTTGCTTTAGTTTTCAGATATTCTTTCAGTTTGTGTTTCAGATTAGTTTTTCCCTTTTCAGGTAATTGACCATATCAACAAAATTTCAACTGTTAGAAAGTGCAGTTTCTTATCAGCTGCCTGTGACATCTTTAGTGCAAAGATTTCTGGTACCTTTAAAAGGTTTGGGGCAAACATATCTTTATATACATTCTTTCCTGAAAGTCTTATCATATTATATAAACTTATAAAGTATTTGAACGTATTTAGTTTTGCATTACAATGTTAATGCACACATCCACCCTCAAGAATGTTTCATGGTGCATGGTGTTTTGCTCGTAAAGCCAGTTGATATACATGTCTTTTCTGTATTCTTGTTCTGTTGTGTATGGTGTTAAAGAACAATTGATATAATGACTTTCATAGCTCTTATTGATTATAGGAGTCAGCTTACCCACGGAAGGAAGGTTTTAATGACACTAGAGATGATATCGAAACTTGTTCAGAGGGTAAACGCTTTCTGTACACATGTTTATGCTCACATGTTTATTTCTCTTCTCTTCCTTAATAACATGTCCCCAAAAAGAAGTGCAACATGACTTACTTTTTGAATCCTTATCATTCCTGTTTAATCCAATCAGTGTTTTAAAAGATGGTCTGATTGGTCTGATTAAACTGGTCAAACTGCAGACTGGATGCTATGACAGTTGGAATTCAATTACAAAAATCCTCGAGTGGTTAAACACTTAAACCAATAAAAATAAAAATAACCCGGGAGAACCAGGAAAATCGTTCAGGTCTAGGGAACCAGCCGGCTTGCTATCAAAGCTCTGTCTCTGTAGTTTTTTTTTTTCCAACAGAACAGGAGCTCCTTATTAACCACGGCTACCCTGTAGCTTTTCTCTTTACTGGAGAAGTGGGACATGGTGGTGAGAGAAAGAATGAAAGAGTGCGTGCAGCAGTGCAGGTGAGCGACGGCAATGTTTCACATAATCAGCTCCATGGCTCCTGGGAGGGGAAGGAGGAGAGTGTGTCTGTCGTGGTAGTTTGCTTTGCTTTTCCCTATGAGAGAATTTGACAATTCGTGCAAGCTAGGGCTTTTTCCTATGAGAGAGAATTTGCTTTTCCCTGCTATGAAGGTGGATATCTTCCTATAGGCCCATTGTTATTGTTTAGCTCTTGTTTTCCTCTGGATAAGGACACAAAAAATATTTAAAAAATATAACGACAACAAAGCAGAAAAAGTAATTAATAGAAATGGTGATACTCTATTATTTATTCTTTTGAGTGGTGTAGATACAGAAAAATTTTTAGGTGCTTTATTTGATTTTGTTTTTCAAGTATATGCATTTTAAATATATTTATCACATATTCCAGTCCAACAACTGGTTAAACTGGTTGAACCGCAGATCACTCTTTTCTTAGTTCAGCGGTTATCTAGTGCTTATAATTTACTCCTTTCATTTCTCATACTTTTCTCATAAAATGCATGCCCTATCTATTTATGACAGGAAAAATCAATCTCAACTATCATAACTAGTGTGGCAAACATGATACCTGAGGTTTGTTTTACCTCTCAATTGGAATTTGTATCTTTAAAAAATTACTGTTTAGGTCCTTGGGTTATTAGTATTTTCTTAAAATGGTACTATCTGCAGGTTGGAAGTGGCTTTTAGCTGTTGTTTGAACTAATTTTTTTTATTTTATTTGTTTAGCTATTTATATATTTTATAGCTCCATGAAACATTCTTGTGGGTGCATGCATCATTCATACGATTGTATTAATTCATTCTGTTGGAATGTTTAGCTTGTTAAAATTTAAGGTTATGTATATTGGATTTGGAATTGTTGCACAAAGAAGCTAAGATTGCAAGAAAATGTGAAGTTAGAAATAAAATATCAATGTTATGGAGTTTAGATGATGGGCTAAAGTTTAGGGACATGATTTTGTAATGTTACAGTACATGGCCAAAATATGGTTTGCTTATTTGTTGGAAAGCCGCCTTAATTGCGGTTTGCCCCTAGCCGCACTAACCGCGACAACTTTGAGCTGCCTTCATTGCAGCCTCCAACACCTTCACTGTGCTGGTTATGAGGGTGTGTTTAGTCCCACATCATCTAGAGATATGGTCTGAGTAGTGCTTATAAAGCTTGGGCAGTCCTCACCTTGCAAGCCAGTTTTGTGAGGTTGAGTTAAGCCCAAGCCCAAAATTCAAGACGGTATTAGAGGCTATCCTATATTCGTTGTTGGGCCGCCCGCTTTGTCCACGCTCCAGGTGCATAGACCTGGGCGTGAGGGGGTGCGTTGGAAAGCTGCCTTAATTGCGGTTCGCCCCTAGCCGCCTTAACCGTGGCAACTTTTGTGGGGATGAGTTAGGTCCAAGCCCAAAATTCAAGATTATTGGTAATATTTTAGTTGGGGGTTGGGTAGCTCAACTGGTTTGAGCTAAGGGTATAAGGTTTTAAGAAGTAGGAGGTCCAGGGTTTAAAGGAGAAAACTAACTTAACATTTAACTTACTAATAATGGCCTATCAAAAAATAAAATAATTGGTAATATTCTTGTGTTTCAGCATTTTTACATATGAAAAGAGATATATTGGTAATATCTTATTAGTACAATTGCATCAATGCATTCTACAGTGTTACAAAGAAGATAGAAAAGAGAGAGAGAGTAGAATATAGAAACTGAAACTAAATTTGTATTCTGAATTCTGTCTAGATTCATTACAGTGAGGCTATATATAGTATAGATACCTTCTAACTAACTACTAACGGATCCTGAGAGCTAATCTGCTACATGCAGTTGCAGCTAACATTATTACACTCTAACAGACCCCCTTATAAACCTAAGGTGGGTTTACAGCTGATTATACTCTAACATACATGAACGTTTTGTAAGTGGAAAGTTTCTACAGTAATGCAATCAAGTCATTCAGTTATCTTGCATAATCTGGCACCATACCTTTCAGCTTGTTGCTGCTTTTATTGCTAGATAAATCCAAATAACATAAATTTTGACAAATGTATTTTCATAAAGTTAAAATAAATATATAGCTGTTTTATGAAAATATTCCATACAATGCCATGATTTTTCAAATTCTATTGATATAGTTATTATTCCATGAGCTTTGAATTTTAGAAATATCTTCTTGAGAAACGGGCAACCATTGATGTTGATGGAGGGGCATTGCTGAATGAAGACTATGACATCAGATCTGTAAGCATTCGATGCAAGATAAAACTCAGAGTTGCTATTATCGATTGTTTTTTATCCCGAAAAAAATGCTTGTGTTTGTATATGTTGAAATTGTCGTTGTTTAGTTAATAGTAGTTACTAATACATATTGTATGTATATGAGCTTTTATACTACTTAGTTGTACTCTTGTATTATGCACTAGTACCGCATGATATACATAGTCCTTTTCTCTACTATGAATAATAGTGGGGATCTACAATGCTTCTGACATACACATTCACAAACACAAGGGTTCTGTCTCTAAATATCCCTTTCTTTCTCTTTACATAGTATTAGTTACTGGGGGACAAACCCTAAGTATCTAATTTTGTTTCTCTTACAGAGGCATCCTCAGGCAGCAGTAGTGTTCTTCGTATACCTTGTTAGCAGGTTCTACTTCTCCAGCCACCTTGTTTGTCCTTTGCTATGACCATACTCTGGTGAGGTTATGAATCCTCCGATGAGACCAACCCTTGAATCAAGCCTCAATATTCCATCGCATTCTGTCATATGCTTTTGCACCATTTGCCCATACATTGACATGTGAGGGAATGTATGCAGCACAACTTCTTGCCTCATCTTTCCATAGCCCTTTGCAAATTCCCTTTTGATGTTTCCCGGGCCTTTTCATCCCTGTCCAATCTGTGTCATTGTAGAAGGAACAATGGTCACAGCCTTGTTAGTCATTCTTACTAAGTTAGTCATTACATTTAAGTTAGTCATTATAATTAAGCTCTGATATCATGTTAAAAAACATTGGGTGAGAATTATGAATAGGAATGACTAACTTAATTTTGCATCCCATCCAGTCTCTATATACGAACAGATGAAGGTTAGTTCAGGAAAGACAGGCCTAAGTGCCTAACCTAATATCAGATACTACCCTAATAGCTATTCTCTAACAGTTGAGAAGTTGAACTCTAAGTCTGGTTCTCAATAGCCTCTTGTTACTGCAGTCATTAGGTTTTAAATGAGCATACATGAATAGGCATTTCAGCAAACATAAATGTGAGTTATACTCATCGTACGATAAGGGTCCTTTTGACAGTGGAAGCTCTTTTGGAATAAATTGTATGCAATATGTATTGGTGGCATGTAATGTTTGAAGGAATGTATTGTTCTGAATGTTATAATTTTAAATATAACTTCAAATGTTTTTTATTTATTTTTATTTTCGGTTGAATTAATTCTTACCTAGATTTTTTCATCTATGGCTTGAATTACACCTTTCTTCAGGTTCGTCAATACCTATTAGATGATGTCTCTGAGTTTATGTCCAGCAAATTTGTTGAGGTAAAAGGGGAAAGGGAAGTATCAGAAGATAAAGGCTGCATTTTTGTGCTTAAATCATTCATAGATTATTTATTTGAGCGTGAGAAAGAAAATTTTCGTGCTCGGAGGAAGGACAATGAAAACTCTGTGACATTGACTACCATTCATCAGGTACCTGTCTCAATTAGTAACAAATGGAGTCTAGCTAAAAAATAATGCACACTTAACCTTCTTTTACCTGTAGGCAAAAGGTTTAGAGTGGGATGTTGTCTTCATAGTTAAGGTACGTGTTTTCTGATGTTTTTCTAAAACGTGTACAAATGTTTATATAAATGTGTTCGTGTGATCCTTGAACAATTATATGGCCGACACTTACACCTGATTAAACTGCCACATGACCACACAGCTGTTCATTAGAAGTCACTGAGTTGGCATAGTTTGGTGGTGAAAAAAATGTTTCAACTTATTTAAAGTTCCATTTTAAATTTTTTTTTACTAAAGATTGAGTTACACATTTGCCAAAGTGTTACAGACTCTTTTATTGTTGCTGGATTCAATTCATCTCTCTTCTAATCCAATTAAGAGGATCTGGTCTCTTGACTCTTCGGGTTTATTTTTTTGCAAAATTTGTAAATCCTACTTCTGGTTTATCACTTCAACACCCACTAACATCAAATCCTTGGTTTGGACTTACCGGATTAATACAAATGATTTGCTTCAAATTTGAAGACTTCTGACTGCTTTGTCTCCTGATTATAGTGTTATGTGCAGATCTAGTTCTGAAGCTGGTTCTCATTTGTTTTTGCATTGCTCAGTAGGTTCCTTTCTATGAAATAACTTGTTTGGTGTCTTTGGTGAACAGTGGGTTTGCCCCATGGGTTTACAGCAGTTCTTCAGTATTATTTTTAGGGGGTTTGGCTCTAGCAAAGATGCTAAAAAGCTTTGGCAATGCACTCTCCTTGTGGTTCTTTGGTGCATTTGATTGGAACCGATTGCTAGAATCTTCACAGGGTGCTGGTTGTCTCTTGAGTTCATTTAGGATAGAGTAGTTTTTCTAGTTTCTTTGTGGTGTTCTGCTCACTGCCTTTTAGGGGGGTGTCTCTAAAATATCTGCAGAGAGTTTGCCATGTTTTGTTGCATGTTTCTTGTTCTTAGTCTTTGTCTCTCCTTGTATTTCTGGTTGTGGTTTTTTCAGTTCTCGAGGATTTCTTATTCTCTTGCATTTGTACTATTCTCTTCTCTCTTAGTAAGTTCTTCTTTATCAAAAAAAAGAAAAGAAAATATATTGCTGACATTTACACCTGGTTTAATTGCAATCTGACTATGCAACTGCTTATTGGAACTGTGTTGACATAGTCTGGTGGTGAAAAACCATATTAACTTATTTAAATTTTATTTCTAAGAAATTAATTAAATTGAGACACAAAGTTAGCAAGTGCTGTAGTTTGCATGGTGTAGGAATTATCTTTGTTGTGATTTGGTTTTCGATCTGTGACTTCCTTGTTCATGGATTGTAATTCCTTGGTTTGTTCGGTATGTTGTTACAAAAGGTTATGGATAACCATTTTTTATCTGTGCTTCCTTGGCTGATGTTTTCGTATTATAAATAGGCAAATGAATCTGAGATCCCTCTGTTACATGATTACAAAGGTACTGTAAAGGACACCGGGCCCTTAGTTGAGGTACATTGTTATTGCTTGATAGTTGGATGGATTATTCATATGTTCATCTGTCTCCTACTAGATTGTTTTAGACTATTGATGGTTCTAATTCTCATGATTCTAAGGAAGAAAGACGTTTATTATATGTTGCAATGACACGTGCTCGGCAGAAGCTTTTTATTCTCTACGTTATGATGGACTCAAACTGGCAGGTTTGTCTTGCATAACTTTCAACTCTTTTTTTTTTTCCTTTCCGGATTTTGCTAATTTTGCATGTCTCTAGATGCTTCAACCTTCAAGATTTCTGAAAGAAATCCCTCATCATCTTGTAGAAGTTCAGGTATGTCATGTTGCCTTTTTATAAGCTATTGTCAATATCAAATTAAGGAATAAAAGTTTGTTTGATATTCTTATTCTTTCTTTTAAAGTAATAGTCGTTCCCTTTAGTAATTCCTAATTCTATATATCTGCGGCTATTACATTTATCTATATTGTGAAATATTTGTTGTTGTCAGTCATCACCACTTGGCAAACTCATGAATTTTAGTAGATTCATGGAGAAGGAATAAACTCAACTCAGAATCTTGACTTTATAGACTTCAAAAATAACATTTAAAAAACATTTCCTAGTACCCAAACATAGTAGAATATCCATAATTTATATTCAATATATATTCCAATTCCATGTAAATCAAATAAAGAATTAATAAATTAAATAGCATACCAATTCTGAACAGTCTGACTCATGTTTTTTCACCCAATAAGAGACCAATTTCTAGTGGCATTTTCAGTTGTAGTTGATTGCAGCTCAAGTAAAAAAGTTACCAGCTTTGGATGCCAGCTTGAATTTCAAAATTGCTTGAGGAAACACTTGCAGCAACCTCTCACTTTTATTGGAAAAGAGATACAATCTACATTAATTTACAATTCCTAACTAATAGGGAATTCCTAATCCTAAATATAGGGATTTCACACATTTCATATCGTTTAATTGGAGGGTTTTATGTAAGGAAAGTGGAAAAGAGAGAATAAAAAATCAGAATATTATGAGATTGATATTGATTGAATGGTGACAATGTGTTAGGATGATACAAAAGACAAACCTAATAGTCCTAGTTATACTACTACTAATCTCCTAATCCTAATCCTAATTAAATAAGAAAACAAAATTCATGAAATAATGAACAAGAAATAACTCCTATGAGATATTCTAAGGTACTATAAAATATTTTAAGATGCAAAAAAGATACAGTGAGATACTTCTCAGATAATCTAGCACATACTTTCCTACGCATTGCTAACAGAGATATTTACCACTATTGGAGTATATTATGTTTTGACAGCTGTGGTTCTGCTATTCAGTTAAGCAGCATACAGTTAGTGACATTTGTCATATGGTTATGCAGTGAGGTAGGATTCTAGTTACTCTACATAGTTCTATCCTAACTGTATAAAACAGTTAAGATCTGTTTCAAATCTCTGTTTTACAGTTAATATCAATTACTGCTCTCTCTCTCTCTCTCTTCTCTCAACTTTAATCACTTTCTTGCAGTTTCTATCATTTTCTCAGTGATCATGATTTCTAATAACCACTACCAACAGTTTCATTTCAGATAAAAAAAATTTATAACTTTTTTTGCCAAAATTTTATCTATATCTGATAATTTTGAACACAACTAAAGAGAGTGAGAAACTTTAGCTGGAATTTTATGGATGGTAAGACCATATTCTAAAATGCTGTTCCTTTCTGTGTCTCTTAGCATAATGCTGCATTTTCTTCCTAGCATGTACCTAAGTTATGCTAGTGTAAGTGTAACATTTATGCTCAACTATGTATAGGTATGCTGTCAGTGAATAGTATACACTTATTATGTAGGGTGAAATAAATTTGCAAGAACCACATATAAAGCAAGGAGCCCTTAAAAAGGAAACTTCCAACTGTACGACTGATCTGTTGATAAAAGAGCAACAACCTGAAGCCGATGTGGTCCCTATGCCTAATGACGTATTCAATAATCATTTTAGTGAGGCTTCCAACGAGCTTACAGAAGTTGCAGGGGCAAACTATGGCAGCAATTTCTTAAGAAGGTTTCTCTCCTTGTCGTGATAGTTGTATTATGATTATTTGTTTCTTGATAATAAAATAAAAAATTGATTGTTATTTTTTTATGTTATGACTATTTCATTTATTTGATACTGATCTAAGCAGCAAGTGATTTGGAAAAATTGATTTTAATCATTTCATATTAGTGTTTTGCAGATTTAGTGTCGAGGACAGATCTGTTGTTTCCCATTTATTCCATCAATGGGCCAAAAAGAAAGCATTTCAAGATCCAAAGAGGTTGCTTGACAAGGTGACTATATATAAAGTATTAAGTGCCGCGAACTTGTTCTGACGAAATATATTTTGAAGTTATTTTGTAAAAATATTAAATCATTCACACTAATTGGACACAATTCTCTTAGTAATTTGAACTTGCAAAAAAGAAAGAGCCATCAAAGATATATGGAGACATAAGTAAGCCATTAATACACCTCATATGTGAAAGCATAATGTTGAAGTAAGCGAAGTTTACACGAGTCCATAATAAAAAGACTGCAGAAGAGAGGAAGATACTGCTTTCCCTACTTGAGAGTTGTTCTGTAAAATCTCATAAGACATAACTCATATTTTAGAAAGATTTGGGGAATTTTAAGAGATTTTCTGAATTGCTTGAATGAATAGCACTCAACATGCTATGATATTTATATACATTTAGGAGTTAATATATCTTATGTTTACAAGACAATAATTAAAGATGCTACTTTCTAAGTACGGGGCTAATGTGCAATGGCGTCATTTAATCCATGTAGCTGACCCCATCTAGCAAGAAAAGACCTTGGTTGTTGTTGCTGTTCTTATCTTAAAATTAAGGCTAAGGTGCAAGAGAGGTAGCAAATCAATAAGGTCATGAGTCCTTCAAAAACTATAGAAAAAATTGTGAAGACTATAGCAAAAGATGTAAAGAGAGGCAGTTTCAGTTCCTTTCTATATCTGATTACAGTCCCTTTAAAAAAAATTCATATGATGAAGTACATAACTAAGTAAAAGAGGCAATTTTATCCCAAGAAAGGCCTCTTTTGTAGTTGTCATGAACCAACTTTATTGGGGAAAAAACTCGAGTCCCACATTGAATGGAGATAGTCTCTATTTAGAGCTTATAAGTAATGGGCAGCCTCATCCCTTGAGCTAGCTTTTGGGATTGAGTTGGGCTCAAAATCTAATATGGTATCAGAGTTATCCTAGATTCATTGTTGGGCCACCTACCATATTATCCATGGACCAAGCCGAATAATGCTGGGCGTGAGGGGGTGTATTTGGAAAAAAACTCAAGTCTCACATTAGAGCTAGCTTTTGGGATTGAGTTAGACTCAAAATCTAATAAACTCTCTTTAATTCTGAAGTTTTTAGTCCAAAGCACATGAATGATTTTATATCTCTAACACACATACTTCATGCAAGGGCCCTTTAGGCTTTAAGCATGGACAACGCACAAGTCCATCTTTACCATGTGCTACAATTAAACTTTTATTTAGAAGGACGAGGGCGAAAGAGTTGAACACTAGGCTTGGTTATAGAGGCTTTGATACAATGTCATAAACTAGCCCTGTTGATACCCAAAAGTGGTTGGTCGCAGTAGAGGTAGACTGCGTCCCCGGACAAACTTTACCTACAAGGTTAGGGGTTCAAATCATGGAGTCGCCACTTTGGGGAGGGATTTATCTAACCACTACCCCCAGCCCAAGAGTTAGTCTCATAAGCTATGCCTACGTGAATACTCGGTCAAAGACCAAAAAAAAAAAAAACACTAGCTCTTTTAAAAGCTTAAGTTGTCAGGTAAGACAAGTGAGTATTTTTATTATATATCTACTAGTGCTAGTCTTTCTAACAAAAGTGCTGGATCCCAATAACTAAAATAAGGCTTGTGTGGAGTTTCTTAGTGTTGGAAACTATGAGCTCAGTGAGTTGATCAAGCTCCTTAATATTGATTTCGAGGAAACAGTGCTTGCAATGCTGTTAAGTAGCTCTTTGAAATTATTATTAGAATATGGGAATGATTTTTTCATTATATTCTATCTCGAATATCATTCGTGGGGATTGGTAAATGACGCATTATGAATTTCAAGGATTAGTTTCCTAAATATTTATTGTGATGCACAGCATGGATATATTTAAATTAGCTTTTTTTGTAACTAAATAATTTTTTCCTACTGGATGTACAGGTTGGTTTTGTAATTGATGAACGCCTTAGACAGAAAAAAAACAAATACAAGGTCTAGCAATATCCTTATCTTTCTGGGCTTCTTGTTTTTAGCTGCCTATTGTTATCTTATATATTTATTTCGCATTAACCAACTTCCAGTTATGAATGCGAAATGCTTCTGAGTTGCATTCATGCATTCTTTGACATATACTATTAACTTTGACTAGAAGTGGATGAGCTTATTATTGTTCAGTTTGTGAGGAACATTCCAATATTTAAATGCATTTGACTTGGAATTGATATCGAGAGTTGCTTAAGATTGCATTGATTAAATATTTGGGCAAATATGCTAATCTACATATTCTTTCCTCAAGTATCTTCGAGGAAGTAGACAAATAATTATAGTTTTTTCTCTCCCTCTTACCAGACTAACACTTGCTTTCGCTAGAAGAAATTTGTGATATATTGGTCTCCTTACTTCTTTTGACGTATGTTGTGCAATCTCATATGAGATAACTGTCTATGTTGTGGTGTCTTGCAATTAACGTTTTTTTATCGCCTTGATTTCTAATTGCAATTTCAGGATTTGTTGAATACACTAAAGTCATCCTTAAGCCGTGACGAGGCATTTGAGTATGCCCAATATGTAAGTGCCTTTTGGATGTTGCTGAAACCAAATGCAGTCTCATTTATAAGATACTATAGGAGCTTTAAAAGAAATGGAACTGTTATTATATCTTATTTGAAATCTGATATTTATTTCTTTGTAGGTTTTGAGATGGGAGCAGATTCCTGCTGATAAACGTGCTCATCTTATGAGGGAAAAACAGGTTTGCTGTACTCTTGCTAGTTATTATTAATATCATTAAGAGATCTGTTAGAATATTGGCATTCTTAATGTTTTAGTGGTCTTATGTTAGTAGAATATTGTCATTAGTATAAATAGGTGCTAGTTGTTTGTATCATACAAGATACAACACATCTCAAATAATCATATCTCATTATTCAAAGGCTCTCCATCAACCTTTTCCATCTGATCCCTGTAATTTCAACAAAATCCTTTCACTGATGATCTTAATAAATCTACACTTCCCCCAAACTATGCAAAAATGTTTGTAGAGTTTTCCCCGGCTACTGGATGGTTTACATAAAACTATTTGTTGTGGGGAGTTGATATACAAATGTAGCAAGGCATGAATTTTCTTGTTAGTTCTGATATTGAAGATGAGACTTGAGAGTATATTTTGCACTTTTCAGGAACATTTCCTGAAACTAAGGATTGAGAACGCAATGGGCTCGGCAACACCAACTGACAAGCAGGTAGGAATTCGTAGGCATGTTATATCTTTCGTCTGTCATATTTTTTATTCATTCTTGTCCAAAGGTATATGATTAATGAAAGTTAAAATTCAAAGTTATTCACCCTAAGAAAGTTCGTAGAAATACAAAATTTATGCAATTCTAATGTGATTTATTTGGTTTGAGTTCGGAGAATTAAGAACCTGTAAACATCTCAAATTATTTCAATTTGCTTTATACACTCATCTGATAATGAGTTCCATTTTTTATATAATTTTTTTTGTAAATTTTGTATAAATAAATTGAATAGTTTGTTTAGGTTGTAATTGTGTATATTTACCGTTTATTAGGTTAGCACAATGCAATCTACTCTATACTCTCAACAAAATATGGTTCTTAATCTACATGTTCAAAATTTGTTTTAATGCTTTTGTAGTAATAAGTTTTATGATTAGACTGCTTGGTTAACTTTGTATCTGAATTTTATTCGGTTCACTTCTTGTTTTGTTGCTTGTCTTATTCTCATACATATCGTGGAGGTGCCACATTTTGAAAGAAGAACTGATACGTTCTTACCTTTTGTTTACTGACTAATGGGTGGCGGTGCCACATTTTCATAGAAAGCTTCCATCCCCAAATTTTTTTCCTTTATAAGCAAGTTCAGCATTGCTAATGATATGTGCTCCGGCTATTATATAAAAAATTAAAAAGACAACAGAGTGAAACTTCCTCTGACGTTTAATATATTCCTCACTTTCCTCTTTGAGAATTGAGATTCATCGGTTGTTTGTATTTACTTTATTGTAGATATAATTATCTTTTATTTCTTGATAATGATAATGATTGGGTGGAGAGATGGGCAGAATTGTGGAAGCATTTTTTGCGTGATATTTTTAGGCTTGGAAATGTGTCTAGATTTGAATAACCTATTAATTGTTTTGCAGATTTCTTATTTGAAAAAACTGGGATGCACCATGACCCCTACATCCCGCCTTCATGCGTCTCATCTTATTGAGCAGTACAAATCATTGTAAGAGTCGAGTAGTGGTTCTCCTTTTCAGCCCCTATATATTTAACTTTTTCTAGGTTCTAGTATATTGTAAGGCCATGCTAATTTGCAACTTTGTATAATAATATATTTTGAAGCTACTTTGCAAGCATGCATACAAATTTTGTTAAGTTTATAGATATAAGGTGCTATTTGAATTTTATGACACGGTTATTTCAGCTAGTTGCCCCTTCTGTTTTCTCCTCCTTTATTTTACAAATGAACTACCTAATACTCAATTAGATTCATCGCGTGCATCTTATGAAATTTAGAACGAAGAGAATTCTTTTTTTTTTTTTTTTGGGATACAAAGAGATTTTTTTTGAAAATATCCTTAACCTGCTAAATGCTGTAAAATGTATTCAAGTAGAGAAGATTCGGCTATGAAACCGAAATAAGTTATAATTCTTTTGAATGGAAATGCAATACCTTATTGGGTAGGTAAAAAATTGCTCCATATCACCGATCTGAGTGTTGTGTAATAATGTAAATAGTTCCTCATGGAAAAGTAAATGATTATGTTAAAATTTACCTTAAGCAAATATGGATTGCCGATTTTTCTATCTTGTTCCAATGTAATTACCGACAAATAACATTAATTTTAATTACATTTTGTAAAATAAATTCACATAAATTATTATATAAATAAATGATATACACCTTTAATAAATTTTTTTATCATTATGAGTTCACTCACTAAAACGGATTGATTTAAAACAATTAAGAAATATATCATATTTCACCCCAAAAAATTATCAATGAAAATATGAATTTTTACCAAAAAAAAAAATGAACTTTTAAAAGATTAAAAGAAAATATATTTTAAGGTTATTGAAAAGTGTAAACAAATCAATACAGCAAATTGACAAATCAGAATACTAAAATCCACTCAAATAAAAATAAATATATTAATATTCTCATCCCAAACTTGAAGCGATTTTTTTAAGTTTCAAACCAATTCATTCAACATAAGAATGAAAAACAAAGGACTTGTTTTCTGTTACCATAAAATTAGTCAAAGTCTTAAGGATATACTTCAAACTTGGGTTATCTAGTTTTACCAAACCGGGCCGATCAAAATGGGTTGATTCGGGTCCACCACCTGAAAAAACTGCAAGTTGGGAGAGTGATGATCCTGTCGCTGTGTGGAGGGCTAGCACCGAATCCATAAAAATAAACTGCCTAGAATTAGCTAATTATTGAAACAATTACTAGGTGTTTGTGTTATAGTGTGCAACGTTTGTAACAGTGAGTGAAAGAAGTGAAAGTGGTACTGTGACTAAGAGGGAAAATGAAAATTGAAGTGAAAGTAGGGACGAGAGACACAGGAGAGAGACGGTGGGATGTAAGGGGCAGCGGCAAGAGTCAAGCTGTAACGCACCAACATATAAGAGTATCGGGTCGGATAACGGGTTTGCTAACCCAAACCAATACACATGGGTCTACAACGGGTCGGGTCGGGTTCTACCCGAACAGAATGAAATACCTAACCCAAATGCTTCGTTTGGATTGGTCCATCGAGTGATCCGAACCCGTATACATGCATACGAAGTATCTACCGTCATAAACAACGATAATATTCATCAAGGGACTTGAATAAGGGTCTCAATCAAGTTTTATCCATACAGAAAAGTCAGGAGTCGAATCTTAACCACTTACTACTTCTGGAACCCGAGCCTGTTTCTATTCAGATCAACCACATGTTAATAAACAAAGGACGTGTTTAGTTTGTGAAAACATTTTCTATTTCATTAATAATTTCAAAATTATCACTTTATTTTCATTTTTCATGCATAAATCTTTGAAAATAAAAAAAATGAAATAAGATATTATTTTTACAATTATCCATAAAAACAAAAAACATATTCTCACGAACCAAAACGGTGAAAAAACACGCTTAAATATTCTATTTCAAGCTTTTTTTATTGGAGTCTTTTATTGCATCTTCACGAGCAGACTATTGGTCTTGTAACGGTCCACTTTTTCCCGGTTCTTCCTTAACAAGAATCGATGCTTGGCAGAATCCTTTGTTAGAGAGGATTTTTGAAGAGGTGCTTAGTAAGAAGAGGTTCTTCCACAAGAACCAATCCTTAACATATGAGTGGGCCAACTTTAAACATTTTAAACATAAAAAAAGGATAGGGAGATGAGATGAGGTGACTAGTGGAGTCCATTTAAAATTTTTTTGAAGTTATTAGGTTGAAAAGATGAGATGCTTAAGTTGTAAAAAATAAAAAATGAGTAATATGTTAAGATGTGACCCATTTAAGAATCCAAAAAATAAAAACAAGGAATGATGGGATGGAGATGGCCAAAACAAGTTGCTCTAGCGACCACTACTGAAATTGGAAGACGTTAAATCAGACTTATCACTTATGAATCCTCTGTGCTAGTAACCGGTAAAAAGAAAAGGATCTTTCTGCCTACTCAATGTCTTTTTAAGGTTAAATATTTCCCATTTAATAACTTTATTACAAGAAAAACATAAAACATTACAGATTAGAAAGGCTTAAAAAACACCTAAATTTAGAGCACCTTCATTAAAAATCAATAAAAAATGTGGAACCACGGGGAAACTAATATAGACTCTGGTTCCCTTTTAATCCAAAAAATAACAAAACTTGTAGTTGGCATAGCCAAGATGAAAAAGATTGAATACGGATATCCTGTGACCTGGGAAACAAGTTCAGGGAGAGAATCCTCTCAAGCCGTCCCCCACAAACCCAAAAATCAATGTCAAAGCCCAGGAATAGATTCAAGATTGTACTTTTCTGAGGAAGATTCAGTATTCTTCTTCTCTTGCGATTTTGGCTTTGTCATGTCATCAAGAACTTGCAGGTAAGTCGGATTAGGAGGTGGGCTTCGATTGCTTATTCTGCTGGCAAGGAAGCGGCGGATCAGACCCCTAAGAAATGGGGCCATGGTTTCTGGCTCATATTCCAAGTAATACATGATCCCTCCCATACAGAGAGAGAACAAGAAGACCTGTACCAGTTGAAGGCACAAAATGAGACAATTTCTACATTTTTATTATCATATAATAAAGCTTGATCGTTGTGACTACCCAAAGTCCTCTAACCATGAAGGGTCTTAAACCATAAAGAAAAATGAAAACATGTATCATAATTGTGGTTAACTATGACAAAGGAGACATAAATAACTCGGTAGTAGCAACTGGCAAAGACAGTATAAGTTAGCCCGGTATATGTATAGCACTCCGGCTAGTATCATAATGGTGGGAGAGAAATTAGTTCCTTTGACTGCTCACACTCCTATTTCTTAAATCCCCTATCATAAATTCTCACATCCTCTAATTATATGGATGAATATTGGAATTAACAGAAGCATCAAAAGAGGCTTCAACAGTAAAACTGACTTTCATTTCATAACAAGTCAGGTTGTCACCAGAGAGGAAACATAGTTTGGCTAGATGTCTAAAAATAGAGGATCAGAGAAGTGCATGTATTAATTCAGTGCAAAGTAGCTTGAAGGCATACCTCAGCATTCCTAATAGCTGGAAGCAGGTGCCTGTTTACCATGATATACCATAATGAATCTACTGCTCGGGGAAGAACATATAAAGCTAGCTCACCACGCCTTCCTTTTTTCTCCAATAGCACTGAAAGGGCAGCCATTCCCCCTGCTATCCAGTATACAAGCTTGTGATCTCTTGAAGCAAGTTTTCTATGCAAACATATCACTCCCTGCAAAACCAGAAAGACATTAGGAACAATAATGATACATTTATCAATTAGAATGTACATATAATAATAATATCAAAAACAAACATACACCTGAAAGATTCCAACAAAAGCAGACAAAAAGGTTGTCGAGCGAATAGCGCCTTTAATGGCAAACCAGAATGTCCGGAAAGGAGAATCAGTGAACTGAAATACAATTTTCATCATCAGAAAAATCAAATGTCCAAAACAACAATGGCAATGACAAAAGTTATAGCTTTGGCAGCAATAGAAACAGGATTTAAGGTTGTATTAGAAAAACACAAAGAAAATGATCGAGATCAAAGCCTAGGATTCCCCTGAACCCTAATGACCTGGATAAATGCATTATACAAACATCGAGATTTGGAAACTGTAAGAAATCACCATCACAAAAAACTATGAATCAATACGAAACTTTTAGAAGCCCTTTATTTAATTTTAGTCCATACATACCAAGTTGCGTGGAAAGGAATAAGAACAATTTCAAACAAGAATTTCAACTATGCATCAAATATGGCTTTTCATTAAACTGAAATTGAAATGGCCACAGCACAGTGATAGGCACATAGTAAATTCCATAAGAGTCGATTTGGATTACAGACTTAAATTACAGCTTAGAATTTTAATTCTGTTCCAACGCACAGAATTGGAATTGACTAAGAATCTTAATTTTTTCAGTTTGGAGTAAATAAAGAATTAAGGTATGGATTGTAATTATGATTTTTAAATTTTTTTTTTATAAGCAGGATTGTAATTATGAATTGAATTAGAAAATGCTGCCAGTCGGAGGTTGCTGCCGGTGATGGTGTCAAATGACACTGGCTGGGATGGTGGTCGGAGGGCACCACCGATGACAGTGATCAGAAGATGTCACCAGTGATGGAGGTCGGTGGGTGCCACTGGGGACGATGGTCAGAGAGCACAGCCAATACAGTGGTAAGAGGGCATCACTGGCGACGGTGGTCTGAAAATGCCACTGGTATACATTCATAGAAATGCTTTCCATACCAATGAGCATTGTTCTTTTCCAATGCCATGGAATTGAATTCTGAATTAAAACTGTAATTTTAATTGTAATATACACACCAACCAAGATTATTGGAATTGAGAAGTCCAATTCCAATTTCAAGGCTAAATTCCAAGTCTGATTCCATATGCCAAACCGTGCCTGAGAAATTTTCACTAACAAAAGAATCAATCAACTATATGGAAGCTTCGAAAAAAGCTATTTGATTGATTATAGCTATCTTCCAGGGTACTTAGAAAGGACATTCCCCACAAAACTCCACAAATTATGCACATGCTCCTTTTACATAAGATTTTTTTTTTTTTGCTTATCTATGCAAACACTTGATTTGCTGATATACAAGTAACAAAAATAGTTTGGTAAGAGAATACCTTCTGTAGGTGCAGAACAACAAACGGCACAAAGGTCAAAGAGAAGTAAAGTGGGAATGTTTTCTTAAACGTTGCTGATGTTGCTTTTCCTTGGTGAGCTAAACATGAGTTTGTTCCAGGATGAATGATGGAACAAGGAATAATGGAGGGAAATTCTTCCAACTTTACATAGTCAGATTTTCCTACGCGAGATAAGTAAGCATGCAGCGAAGCAACATCAACTGGATAACCTCTACAGCTATCCCTTACAGCCTTGTATACAGGCTCGGCAACTGGTCCTGTCTTCTGAATGAAGTCTTGATAGGCTTTCGGCAAGCTCTCAGGACGCATTACAAAGGCATACATAACCTGAAATAAGTTTTTTATCGATAAAATCATATGAAATAATTCCATGTAACATGACAGTAGATGAGAAGCTATAGATAAAAATCTTAAGACGGACAACAAAACCATAACAAACAGCCATAGGCTTTTTCTTTTTCCATTTAGTTACTCCTAATCCTAAGAATCGAGGTCTTTCTATAGATGGGTTAGCAACTCTTGAATCTAGATAGTTGATTGAATAAATCTAACTGTCTGGAAGAAGTCACTAAAATACTAACTTGAGAGTCTAGTATTTTGAACTCAGAATAGAATAAACATTCCTGCATGGCTTGTCTAGGCTATCCACGAAAATACTTCCCCCTGGTTTTATGGTTTTTATACTGATATCAATGATCAGACACATAAAGATAAATGCCGATGAACTAAGAACAATATCCCAGCATGAAAATTTAGAATGAGATTTGAATACCTGCGCACAACTTAAGGCAAACAGCAAAGAATCTCCATGTTTCCAATGACTTCCCCAAAAGTGAAACTTGTTCTTTGATTTTGCTGAATTATATGCACACTGATATATAGGAATATGTATTAGAATGGTGTATGCAGATCATCTTGTAGAGGATAAAAAAGTGTTAAATACATCCATGTGAATCAGAATGCTGAGAAATTATCTTGGGAATATGCTTTCAAAATACCTGGGCTAGCCTAGCCAACAGATATAAAGCAAGTGTGCGCCTCCTATTTGAATCATTTAATGCCAGAATTGAGAAACCAGCCACTGAACCTGCTAAAATTCTGCTCCATCATCCCCTTAAACAAAGTCATAAATAAGCGAGGTGTGCAAATGTCAACAGCATAAAACAATATCCGAGCATATATTTACAGCAGAACAAAAACCATGAAAACAAAGTTAACTGAGAAGCAAATAAAACAAATCAAGAAAGATAGTTTGTTGTTGCAACTTACGCATTCAACGGCGCCTCTTTCTTCCTCAACTTTCGCAGCAAACATCTAAGCGCATGATAAGATCCAGTGAAACCACCAAAAAGTAAACCAATACGACATGCTTCTTCCCTTACTATTAAATCTTTTTCTGAAACAAGTTGCTGGAAACAAAATATATATACATTCTCATATGTTTTCCACTTTGTATTAAAGCAAAAAAGTAAATTACATAATGATCAATGCCTTCATGTAACACATTCACATATTACCTAAGAACGACTGAAAGCTACAAAGCTTCACCAACCAAGCTTTTCAATACTATTAACTACAAAAGAATTTAAATAGAATAAATCAAAATAACAAATTCAAATGCATAATTATTTTTAAAACCACTTTAAATTGTTCCAGAAAATCCCTATTTCTGATTTCTTCTGTTCAAGGTCGACTTATTTGAATCAAAACTTAATCCAAAAACAAAATCTAACTGAATTTTAGGAGAATATTTTCTGTTAAACATAGACAAAGACTAGATTAAATTAAATGATGAATGCTACAGCCTACAAATAAGCATAAAAATTAGAGAATCGGAACCCTAAATTGATTTGAATTTGACGATTGATGAGTGAATAACCTTGAGATCAAGGAGTGAAGAGTAAGACTGCCTGCGAGCAAGCTTGAATGCGCGAAGGAGGATGCCGATGCCGACACGGACGCCATAGGAGAGGAGGAAGGTCTGGCAGAGGTTGCCGATGGCGTGCGCGATGCAGGACTCGTCAGGGCCGTGATCGCAGGGAGGAGACTCGAATTGGTGGTTGTTGTGGTGGTGGTGTTGAGCGGCGGCGGCGCGGCGCTGGCGGAGTTGAAGCTCGTGGATGGCGTCGCGGAGGCGCTCCTCCGCTTCGCGAAGGCGGCGATCGGCGTCGGATTTGTCGGCGAGGGTAGGAGAGGAAGGAGGGGACGATTCCATGGAAATGAAAAGAGAGAAGCGAACTGTCAGATTCAGAAGGGAATGTTTTGCTTTGGCATCTGAAATGTGATGTGGAAGTGAAAAGGAAGAGTATAGAGTGGGGATGTTATTACGTTATGCTAAGCTAAAGAGTAATAACGTTTCATCATTTCATGGTTTGTTAAGAACGGGACCAAATTGCATGCCTCATCATCACCCATGGACCAAACATCCTTGCTTACTTTATTCATAATTTTATCTTTCTTTTTTTTATTTTCTATCTTCCGTTTTGGGACGTCAAACTCTCAAACTTTGAAATGTTAATTAATATTTTTGGGGAACAAAAGAGGCAAAAAGCCCCACTGTGCATCGGGACACGAAATCTTGATAGTACATGGAAGGAAAACGCCCTATCTAAGCACGTGTCTCGTAGTAATTTGTAAATTAGGCCACCGGAAAAATAATAATTAAAAGACACTTAATGTATTTTCTATTTTTATCAGTTAATATATTTTTATTTTTACTAATAATTACTACCACTTTGTTTTTATTCGTTTCAAGATTTTTCAAGGTTGGTGTTCCATTCTAGTGGCTCTGGACTGGGAGGGTTGAGGTTTGAGCTTGAGAGGCTCTGAAGACGAGAGGTGGTGCACGATTTGAATGGTGGCGGATGTGACTCAGAGCTGACCTGTTGATGATGGCCGATGATGATATGAGATTTCTCACTTTTATTATTTTGTACATTAAGGTTCTGACCCCACCCCTTCAAAAATAAAATAAAAAAGGGTTTTTCAAATCTGTGCAATTTTATACTGGTTAAGGATCTTAAAAGAGTAAGTTTACCTAGGAACTTATGTATTTTACATTTTCAAAATTGAAATGCTTAGTTTTCTAATAAATAGTTGTTGCTTTTGGGGTTTTTAATCTGTACAAAATTGCACATGATAGAAAAACCCAATAAAAAATAACTACTCGTACAAGCCACAGTTCAAGTTATTACAAATTGGAGGTCTGATATTTGGATACAACTTTGGTATCAAACACCGTGTATATGTATTAATGACACGGTTTCCAAATCCAACAAAGAACACAGTTTCATAGGTAGGGTGTCGGATACGTGCTAGTCATATGAGTCTTGGAATCGAATATCCTAAAAGCATTAATTAATAAACCTACAAAAGTATAATTTATATTGAGAAATCAAATATAATACTTTTCCAAATACTAAATATACATTATTTTTCATATAAATTTTCCTTTCTCGATTCTTTAAACGATATCCTAAAAACACTCGTTAGCCTTCTCCATGTCCTACTGAAATTTTGGTCAAATTTACTCGATAATTAACTCGAAGGGATACACTCAATTATAGAAGCTGTTGATCACACACACGGATCATTGCATTAATATTAATAAACTTACAAAAATTAACATTTTCAAAATGATTAATTATATTATTATTATTAGAAGAATTATACATTTTGAGAAATCTATGACCAATATTAAAAGAATTTGAGCCCATAACGCTGGGCAGGACTCATGCCTATAATCAATATACACAGGCTTAAGATTCCCAACAACGTTAGAAACTTGTTACCTGGGTAGTTAATTTGAAATCTACGCCGCTTTCTCCCCAAATGAATGGATTTATAAGCAAAATTGTGTATAAATGTTACCTCTCCAATAACTTTAGTTGTATGAAACAGAAAAGGAAAATATGTTTGCTTACCATGAAATCGGCCAAGCATATCTCTAAGAGCCTACCTTCTTGAATTACAATTTTACTAACACCAGTGAGGAGCGACAAGAAAAAGTTGGTTACTCATTAAAATATATATACATATACATGTGGCACAGATCATGAATCAGATCTACTATACCACTTCTAATGCTTCAAACGCTTACCAATTATCTGACGCCTTTAGAAGACTTGCCACTTTTCTGACACTTAAAAGACTTCCAGATTCTTTTCTTCTTAATCTTCCTTAAATCCATCATTTTCTCATATCTCCGTTTCCGATATATTTGGCGGCCCCTCAGCCAGCTGGAATAATTTTTCCCTTTCTGGCACTCAAAAAAGTCTGCAAGCTCGGCATAATCAGATAACTGTTTGGAGCCTTCTAATATGCAATCAAGGAATATTTCCCCATTGCAGGTTTCCTCTGTTTCATCCTCTACTAAGTTATAGGCAGCGATTGGATCCTTTCTGAAAAGAAAGAAAAAATGTAAGAGATGGTTCAGACCAAACAAAGTTAGAGCATGCCACAGGCTTCAACGAGGGCTTATATTAATATTTACATATAACCTATCAATAAAGGACCAGCAACAGCGATCAAACCCAAAAACTTTTGGTCAATGTAGTTCAATCCTACTAATTGAGGTAGTGGTCATTTGATTGCATAATCTTATTCTTATATAGGAATAGCACACAATGTTTGGGATACTAATAATGCTAGTACCACATTTAGTTGAGAAAACGACAAAATCAGGGATAATAACGCATAATCTTATTCTTATGCTGGTTTTCTGAATTCTGGTGTATGCTTCCGTTGGAACAGGAACAAGCAGAGTGCCAGAGTTCTATATTGAGACATTGAAGATCAACATAGAAGCCCAGCGGGATGAGTATAAGTGGAATGAGCTCTTTATCAATATGACAGTCAATTTGAGGGAGTCCGTGTACTATGGAAGAAAGTCAATAGAAGTAATGCAAGAATTTATCATGTCTCCACTTCCAAGATAAGTGAATATAATATTAATTTAATCTTGGTAATCCTTCTAATTTCAAAAGATGCCACGTCTACGTGATAGACCATGACTAAAAATTTCAAAACACTAAAACAAACAACTTATGGGAAAAACAAGTGGGCCCTCAAACTAGGTAGCCTGGTAATGGTATATTCTTGGGTTCACAATGGATTGAACCTATGACCTCCAATCAAAACCCACTAGGGGAAGCCACGGGTCCAAGTAAACCAACGAACCCAACGAACCCAACCTAGAAAATCCGGGTTGGTTCGGGTGATTAGATTGGGTTGATTCCTGAAGGCATGAATGCAATCACTTCCGGTTGGGTATCAGGTTTTGATTTTTCAACCCAATTAACCCGATCCAACCCGATTAACCTGACCACTTGTTTTCAATTCAACTCCACCTCTCACTCAGCTTTAGAGACAAGGATGGCTAGCAGCACAAACCAAGAGGCAACGAAGGAGGGGATTAGAGAGATAAAGACAGAGCGTGGGTGTGTGTATGTTACCACAGACCAGAGCGGTGGAGACGGAGATTAGGGAGACTGAAAGGGAGAGATCGAGAGGGGGTAAAAGGGACTAGAGTAGAAAAGGGAGAGAAGAGACTAGAGTGCCTTTCTGGAACGAAGGACCTGGTCCACAACGATCTGCATCTCTGCGATGGTACTCACGACGGATATGTGGGCGTGTAGGTAGTGCTCGCGACGGAGGACCTGGTTAGTGGCGCTCGCGCCGTGGAGGACTAGGTTGGCGACAAATATGCGCGTCTCTGTGCACTGCTGAGGCGGATCTGCGTCAAGGCTAGAGGAATTGGGACAATGACTGGGGTGAGTCATAAGTTCATAACCAACATAAATGATCGTCGGCAGGAAGAGAAATCACAACTAGTATGATTCATTTGTGGGAAGAAATCACCACTTATATGATCATAGTGGGAAGATAATCCCCTGGTACGATTCATTAGTGAAATGAACGACATGACAAACACCGAAGATGAAAGCACTAAAAGCCAAGAACAAGGCCAACCAGCTGTCAAACAATGGCAAGCCAAACTCCAGAGATAACTTATCCACACAAAAAAAAATATATAAAGACCAAAACACACCAAAAGGCAGCCCAAGGAAGCAAAACCTAACAAATGGTGAGGCAAACGGTAGAGATTGCTGGAAAGAGAGCAAAATATGGGTGTTTCAGAAATTGAGGGATCACCTTGGGATGCTTAACTCAAGCCACAATTGGAGAAGGTGGGGCCAAATATGGATAGAGAAAATCAGGTGAGTCCTACAACGTTGACACTAAGGACTCGTTTGGTGGTCAGGATAAGAGAGACAGGATGGGATAAGCTATCATATCCTATTTGAAATTATTGTTTGGTGAGCCAACAGGATAGGATAAATCAATCCTGTCACATATCATATCCTGTTTATCTAGTTAAAATTCTATCATGAGGGGAGGGCTAGGTTAGAACTCAACAGGATGAGATAAGGTGATTTGAAGTATAATAAAATATAAAAATATTTCATGTATAAAATAATTAAAGTATAATAAAATATAACATGGTTACCAAAAAAAGTATAATAAAATATAAATATTTAAAATAAAAAAAAAAATTTAAAAATTATTTTATCTTGTTTCAAGGCTAATTTATTATTTATATTATTTTAAAAATTAAAAAATATAAAAATTATTCTAATAATTTAATTATATGTAAAGTAAAAAAATAAAAATGAATATTTAAAATTATAAAAAATAAATTTAAGTTAAACAAAATTTAAAAAAACTATATGTAATTTTATTACAAAGATAATTGTCTTTTTTATATAATTTAAAAAAAATGGAAAATATAAAAAAACTAAAATCTAATAAAATATAAAAACATAAAAACATTTAGAATAAAAAGGAAAATTTTAAAATTCATATTAAAATTATAATACTATCCAGTTGGTTATCTGGTGGACATCAAACATCGAATAGGATAACAGCTTATCCTGCTCATATCATATCCTACTCATATCCTACTCTCTTATCCTATCGTGACCACCAAACGAGCCCTTATAGACATCGCTGGATGCATACTCACATCAAAATAAGGCAGTGCGTGGATGTTGGATCTGTGATGGAGGAGTGGCACATCTGAGCTCTGATGGTGGTGTGGTTGTAGAGGGAGAGCCTACTCGGAGGATGGCAAATGTGACAAAAGTATTGGTCAAAGGAGAAACAAACATTGTACCTATAGATATGAGATTGCAGCTGTAAGGAGAAAAACGCACAAACAAGCATATTTACGAATTCCGAAGATGGTGGCAGCAATTGGCAGAAAAGCCCAGTGATGAAGGATAACCACCACTAACACCTACGAACAGAGAGAAACGGGCAATGGAGAGAGAGTGGCAGAAAGAAAACACAACATGAGAGGTGGCTATTCGGAGTTCCAAATTGTCAGGAACTCAATAGTGGAACAGTGACAAGACAGGTTATGGAGAATGATACCGCTATATGATACTATGTTGAATTGGATAGTTTAAGGTAAAGAAGAAGGAAAAGAGAGAAAAGACAACGAATAACACAAGAATAATATTGATTTAGCATGATAATGTGAAACAAAAGACAAACCTAACAATTTTGTTTATACTACCTCTGAACTCAATTATAAGCAAAAAAGTACCTAAATTTTATGGACAAAAATTCAACTAACTCAACTCTATTTAATGACATCATTCCAAAAATCAAGAAAATTAATCAATCCAACCATTTCTCCTTTTACTTTTCCAAGAGCATTGCACACTCCCGAGACAATTAAAGGCTAGTTTAGTAATTATAACTTTTTTTTTTTTTACATAAATCAAAACAATTAAACTAAATTAGCTAACTTTCTTAATAAATATGAAATTAGTTAATTTTGCTTATAATTGAGTCCGGAGGGAGTGCTAATGTAGACTCTAAGTCCTAATTAAATAAGGAAACAAATCAGAAAATATAAACGAGAAACAAATCCAAAGAGATGATCTAGGATACTCTATAATATTCTAAGATGCAGTAATGATAGTATAAGATATTTTCCATATATAGAAATAATATGTACCTTAATTTACTCGTACGAAGTCTATGAAACTCTTCTGCAACTTTATAAATAGATTGTTTATGTCCATAACCCTGCAACATTGCTCGATGATTTAGGCATGCAATACAAACTAAGTTTAATGCAAGAAGTTCATGAGAACTGAAAGCACACTTCACCTCTCTAGTCTTATCAGATGGAATTTCAGATGAGCAAGATTTCAATGGTGGATCCCTCAATGACCCTAAAGCAACTAAATCTCCCTCTTCAAAAATGAAGAGATACATCAGTGCCATAATTACAGATATACACCCCTTTGCTAACAAATCAAGCCCACAACTAAAACTTAAAGACAGCAAGCCTGAAAAGTGCACAAGCATTGACTTAGAGACTTTGTAATTTGTCTGCTGGCTTTTCATCACATTATACAAGAAAGTCTGAACGGGTAAACAAAATTTAGATTGTTGAAAATGGTTAGTGATGCTAATCAAGAAATCATATTTCTCACGTACAGAGGTACTTCCCATGGTTTTTAGACAACCCGAATCCCCACTATTACATAGACACTTAATTGCTTGTATCAGTGAAATACTCATTAACTTCAATATGGATGTCAGAAGAAAAATATCTGGGGCACTTGTATTTTCCTTTATATACAATACATTTTCAGCAGCATCCTGAGAGAAAGTTCGATGGATTAAGCAATCTAAGATTGAGGCGGTCATGTCCCTGCACGAATCAGCAAATATGTATTGCCTCCCATCCATAAATGCAATGTACTCAGCCAAAAGGTCGGCTTTTGTTTTGGAGGACATTTTGCATCGACAAGAGTCCCACGATTTATTGGATTTTGATAAGACTTGATTTAGTCTGTTACTTGTGACTTGCTGAATACATGATTCAAAAGTTGGCAGACCTCTCTCAAGCAGGTATGATTGCTTGGCACATTTAAAACCATCCATTTGCAAACTAGACACATGCATAGAGTACAAGATGACTGATTTTTGAAATGCTATTAGATAGCAGTTCATATCTGGAGCCAAATTCTCTGAAGATAAGCCAGAACCGATGGCCTCAGAAACCAATGAAATTACATGTGCCTGGAACATCTTTGATGCAGAAAGCAGAATAGGGTCAACTAGTAATATTATGGCAGGTGCAGGACTGAGTTCATGAAATCTAGAATCCTTGCCACAATGCAAAAACAACCGACCAATGAAACTCTCAAATGTATTCTCATTAGTAACGGACAGGAAAAAATGGGCAGATATCACTTCCAAGACACTAGCAATATCACCATGGTTGAAATGGCACGCGAAAAGCTTCTCACTGATTTTAGATGCTGAATCAGTTATTGCAAGATATCTTCTCAAAGATTGATGACTTAAAAGCTCATCTGCAAACACCTGAGATAAAGTTGTCAAATTCAGTTGGAAACAACTCCAGTAAGAATCCTATACAAATTTTTACATGGCAGACGTTTAAAAATGCACAAAACTACACACAAATAGCAATATAGCATAGATCAGATGATGAGATACATATAAATATTTTTGAGAAGCTGTAACAAACTAACAATCATCAGTAGAGCTACCACATAAATCTATGGTCCACACAAATTGAACATAAAACCTCCAATGAGCTAATGAAACAAAACTTACTCTCTAATTTTTATATTTTTTTTCCATTTCCTGATTTCTCTACAATTCATTTTGCTTTAAATTTGTCTGATGAAAATAGGTAGAGGAAAACATAAGATAACCTTAAGAGAAACAACTAAAAAAAAAAAAACTTTAACTTAAATAGTTTCAGAGAAAATTTGGTTTACTTCTTCTAAAAAATTATTACAGAACAAAAAAAGACAAAAAATGGTTTTATCAAACTAGTGAAAAAAGGCTTGGCTATTTTTTTTTTTTACAATAAAGTTTATGTGAGTTGGGTCACAGGGCTCACCAGGGCCAAGGACTACGGACTTGGCAATTGCTATTGTTAATGTGCAATACAACCTATGCTAAATATCTACAACCAAAATAAATAATAACAGAAATGTTAGAATTCTAAAGTGAAGGAATGGATTTAAAACCTAAATATTACGTGATGCATTACCAAGGCTCTATAATTTTCAAATAAAAAGGGAAAGCCAATCACGCGCAGCTCAAACCACAAGTTCCATACACACACACAAAAATTAACTAATCCTAACCAGTAATTCCTAATCACATACCAAATATCATTAACATTAAGCAGTGAATCGAAGCACATAACAACAAATCACACAAATAATCATTATCACCAAAAAAATAATTTAAAAGCAGTACCTCTAGCACCGCACATAAAAATGGAATTGAAGACTCAGAAAGTTCCATATCAACATCAGAGACAAAGTTTCGAAACCGTAGGAAGGATCTGCCATGGCGTTCACTAAAATCGACGGAAACGAACGCTTTCAAGGCGCGAAGAATGAAACGACACTTGAGAATGAGGAATTTTTGGTCGGTGTGAGGTAACGTCAAAACGACCAAAGAGCATCGAAGAATGAGAGCAAGATCTTCAACAATTGGCCGCAACCGTGAATGCGGAGAAGGAAGGGACCGAGTCTCAGCCTCATCGTGGTGGAGCAGAGGCAAAGCGGAGAAGAAATTGTGGAACGCGGTTTTGAGTTGGTGGAAGAGGGTTTCGCAGAGATTGCGTGGGTCTTTGAGATTTGGATCTTGAGTGTGAAGGGTGGGGTTGGAGAGTGAGTGGTACCGTTTTTTAAGGTCGTGCATTGCTGGTTGATGCTGAAGGGTTTTGCATTTGTGAAAGGGAAAACCTTACGGTAAGGGCTCGAGTGAGTGATGAGTGAGCCCGTGAGCGACACACTGTCACTGCCACAAAGGTATTACAGCTTGCGGGATTTTGAAAGTGTTTTTCGAGCATAAAATGGAATGCACCCCGCGCGCTTTCCTTCCTTCGGAATTCCCAGTGACCAGTGACAATGAAAATGAGTGACGCGCTGACTGATTTGTTTCTTGTTTTTTATTTTCGTTTTTTATTTTTTGAAATAATTACATTGAAAATAATTATAAAACTATACATTACTTTCATTCTATTTCATGTTTTCAAATATTTATATAAAAAACATTGAAAATAAAATACAATGAAAATAATGTATAGTTTTATAATTATTTTCAATATAATTATTTTTAAAAATAGAAAATAAAAACAAGAAATAAGAAACAAATCAAACAGGCCCTTAATCGCCTTTTTTTCCTCTCTCATGAAGTTATAAAACAGTAGCAACTTGATTTTTTACATTAAAAAATAGTAAAAAAAATAATTGAAATTAAAAAGTCAATCACGTTAGTCAATTTTGATAAAATTTTTTTCATTTGGTTTAGAGGACAATCATGCAATGAACATTTTAATTTGAGGGATATTTTTGCATATTTCTTAATTTTGGGACCAGTTTGTTATCGTTCTACAATTCCATGGACCAAATGATGATTCACTCGAATAAAAATCGAAAATTAACGAATTGTTTTCCTATCTCTTTTGATTCTTTAACTAAGTCCTCATTGCTCGTTAACATTCTATTATTATTATTATTATTATTATTATTATTATTATTATTATTGGGTTTGAATTAAGAGAAAATGAAGAAAATTGATACTCTAGAGATAATAATGGATAACAAAACAAAATAGACATGGTTTAAAATCCTTAATAGAGCTAATTTGATAAATTTATTGAAAAAAAATTAACCCCAGTTTTTAAAGGTGGTTAAATTAATAAAAATATGTGTACAAATCATTAGTTGTGGTAACCTAGGTCAAGCCATTTTTTTAGAAAAATATATAAATTGCTTCTTCTAATTGGTGTATTATACATATGAATATTTTTTTTGGTTTTCAGGGTATCCTCCGCGTGCAACTGTGGAGATTAATCCCTTGAGGTACTGGACGACATTTAAGGGCTGACCTCTCTCAACCAGGTTTTTCTCCACGCGCAAGAGTCAAGGATCGAACCCCTGACCACTTGCTTAAGGGGTCTAAGCTCGTTACCACTTTGACCAACCATCATACCAGCACTATTGCACCGGATCCCATCAGAACTCCACAGTTAAGCATGTTTGGGCGAGAGTAGTACTAGGATGGGTGACCTCCTCCTATATATATATATATATATATATATATATATATATATATATATATATATATATATATATATATAATGATTTTTTAATTTGGCCCTACAGGAAAAATGTTGTCAAACTGATGCTTAAAAGAATATTTTTTAAATAGGTCCCTACCCTCAAATTCGGTGTTAACACTTCACCATTTGCACTAATGAATATGAGTAATTTCCTTTACCAACTCCTCCCAGATCCTTTTCGCCACTCGACGAGTGTTTTTGGCCAAATTGTAAAGGCTAAGGAGCGATCTAAATTGAATGCATCATCGTCGATGACCAACACAGAAACAACAACATTTTGACAACGAGTGGGTTATTATCGGACAAAACTTACATACAGTGCCCTAGGTCCTTGTGATACTGTTTACCTATTATAAATTGACAGCTGGATTACTTTCCCCACTTCAGAATTCATTTACTTGACACTGTTATCCATCATTTGCTCTGTTAGCCTTTTTTTTTTACCTTCTCTCTCTCTCGTTCTTACTTTCTCCGACGATGCTTCCTCCCCCAAGGTCCCAAACTCTGTTAATTTTTTTGGTTCCTTTCCTCCATTTTCCCCAAACCTCAGATCTCCATTTCTTCGATCTTGTTGCTTCTCTACTGCTTGAAATCATGAACCGCCGACTTCGGAGACAAGGTCCTTCTAATCTAACACCCCGCTCTCTCTCTCCCCCTCTCCTCTCCCTCCCTCTCTGGAGATAAGGCGCCGCACCCATATCTTGCACATTGCAATGCACTATTTCTGGTTATGGGTTCTGTCATTGTAATGAAATTTTACGGTCCCATCTGATCATGTTATGAAATTGGGAATAATCATCTCTCTCTCAACATTTCCATATTGTTCTTCTCGTATTTTCTATTCGATGCCTGGAAGCATGAAGCTAGGTTGGAAACAAGAAGACATTGAGAAAAACTAAATAATGGGACTTTAAAACTGAGAAACGTGATTCATAAATAATAAAAAAATTAATAAGCAACTTTTCGAATGTTGGAAGGAGGAAGGGTTCAGACATTGGAAGGAGGAACGGTGTGGGAGAAAGAAAGAATGGATGAAAAATGATAAAGTTAACAGAGCAAACAAAAAAATGATAACGGTGTCAAGTAACATAGATGGTTAATTTAATAATTGGAAAAAATAATCCATGTGTCAGTATATAATTGGCAAACAGTATCACAAGGACCTTTAGTATTGTATATAAGTTTTCTCCGTTATTATCGGGTGTGAGTGGGTGGTAGGGAAACTCATTAGAAGGGCAAGTGGGAGGATCGTGTTTTTCCTAGTATTCTTGACTGTCGAGTCTACAAGAGCAAGTGGCGAAGTCTTGCAAAGAAATGGTGAAGCCGATTCTAATAATGAAGAGAACTCTAACTATGATAAGGATAAGGTATATCCTGTTAAGATGTTCAAAGACTTTTTTTAGTCAATGGCTCAATCGAAGGGAAGTGATATTTTTATTTAAAAATGGGGTTAGTTATCATTTTATTAAAGTTCAAGGGGTTTAAGTACAATTTACCCTTAAATAAAAGTATTTTTTACATAAATAATATAGATGTCAAGAAGGGATACCAGATAGCGATAGGGATACCAGATTCAGTTGAAATATTTTTTTTACTTTACCAAACACCTATATAGGAATAAATATTCTTGTGACATCTCATAGCTAGAGAAAAACTTGTACGAGCACACGCCCAACACGTCAGCCTTAAACACAATCAATGAAAACATTGTAATTTCAGTGTACCCCACATTTTCTCTTTCCAATTTATTTCATCTCCCCAATCTTTTTAGGCAACTTTTTCTGGGTCAAAATTGCTGCACCTGGCTAGCATCTTCCAGAATGAACACATCCATGACTAAAGCCACTAGAGCAAGAGACAAACAAAACACACACACAAAAAAAAAAAAAGATTCTCTAGCTGAAAATTCTTGTAATGGTAAAATTCTGATTTCCAAGATAAACAAAGCACTTTGAAGTTAAGGGGGTGTATTGGATTGGGATTTCATAAGATTTTAATGGATTTTTTTATAACAAAAGAATCTTGTGATATTCAATCAATACTTTCATATAATATAAATAAATCCTGTGATATTCAATCAGGATTTTTAGGATTATTTTTTTAAGGATATTCCAAATCCATTGGTATTCAATCAAAACTCTTTGTAAGTTACTAAAAATCTTCTGGTATTCAAAAGTTTGCTGGTTTTGGTGGATTCTTTTGTATGATGGATTTTGAGTGATTTTTTAGTGAAATATATAAATAGCAAACCTATTCCAAAATCCCACTCAAACCCTTGAGACTTTTGATTCCCTCATTCCTTCTCTCCCATACTTTCTCCTCTCTCTTTATTCTTTTTTGAAGGTATGTACACTCTTCTTACAATTTGTACTCTCCCTATGCAATTCTTTTCTTTTAATTTTTTGCTTTGCTTTATATTCATACTTATGTATCAATTAATATTACCTGCACGTAGTGTATAGAACCTGCACGTATAGTGTTTATCATTCCATGTATGTGTTGATGCTTATTAGAAACATATCATTCTTTTTTTCCTTCAGACAAATAGTAATATATATAAAAAAATAAAATAACCATGATTACATGAATAAGTTCAAGTTACAGCGCCCAGATCATATGGATTTTCTATTAAAAAAATGATATTGTTATTTTTTTATATATTCACTTATCATTCTTTTTTAAGGTGCCGATATATATATATATTTGAGTCCAATTTGTATTTTTTTTTTCTGTTGGACACTCATTCGAATTTGTAATTTTGTTGATTGGTATGGTAGATATTCTTGTTAAATAATTAATAAGTCTTTTACACATTTACACATGTATTAGTAATTCAAATGGGAAGTTCACAACAAGGAAATAATAAAGGAAAGGGCAAAGAAAACTGTTAATCTTGGACCATGGAGGATACCAATGAATTGTTGCACCTCCTGGTAAATGCCATAAATAGTGGATTACGTGATGCTAATGGGTCGCTTGTAGAAAGAGGGATACTTCCTCGTCTCAATGCAAAAATTATTCACCCTAAAACTTATAATCATTACCTGAGCAGGAATGAGAAGATGCTAATGCTTGGAGGGCTAGCATGACTTTAGATATGTGGAGAAATACAACTTAGGAAGACATGAAGCTACATCGATTTGACTATTAATTAAAAGATTAGAAAATTTGTATTATGTTTTACTTTTTTATATTATATTATTCATTACTTTGTTACTTTTTTATTGGCTTTTATAACTTTGAATGTTTGCTAAAATTCATGTTTTCCTTTCAAATCTTATAAATTCATATAGTCCATCCAAATCTTATAAAGTCTTATGATATAAATCATTTAAAATCCACACATGAGAATCTTGATTATAACAATCTTAAAAAAAAGTCTTTTAAAATCTTATAAAGTCTTTTAAAGTCATTACATTCCTACAAAGTCTTTTAAAATCCGCAAGACTTTTTTAAGTCAAAACAATCTTATGAAATCCCAATCCAATACACCCCCTAAAATTGCTCGATTAATAGAGAATAAATGAATGAACCAACAAGGACTTAGAGTTTTGCCTCTGCAAATATCACCGAGAGGGAGGGAGGAGTTTTGCCTCTGCACATATCACCGGGAGAGAGGGAGAGGGAGAGGGAGAGGGAGAGATGGGAGATCCGAGCAGAAAAAAGCCACAAATAGAGTCAGAGTCAGATTGAAAATACTAGAAGAGAGACTTGATTAAATGAAGGTTAGAATTCAGATTTGAGGTTCAAAATTCCTTGTTCCATCTGCTCTTTTCTCTACTCTTTCCTTCCAAACTCTCTCTTCCCAATTCCACTGCTACAATTTTTTGTACTCCCTTATACCCCTTGTGTTAATCATAGAATCCTTCATCATCTTCTGTACAAAAAAAAGAATAAAGCTACAATTTTTTTAGTGAATTTCAAGAGCCCTTTTGAATTCTAAGCAATATTATGCTAATATACTTCCACGATTTTCATTTTATGTAGGTGTGTATAGTTTATGTGATGGCCCTAGACTTTCACGAAGAGCCCTGGAGGACCTTATATGGGAAGCACAACGATGTCTTGTATTTCAACTTTGATGTTTGTTTTGCTTAAAGTTGTGTCCAGTGGAGGGAATTGGATATATTAGATGAGGTTGAAGATGAAATAAATTGGAAAGAGAAAATGTGGGGTACACTGAAATTACAATGTGCTGGCGTGTTTTCATTGGTTGTGTGCAAGGTTGACGTGTTGTGCTCATCAAGTATTTCTCCTTATAGCTATTTTGATTTTAGTTGTCTCATTTTTTTTACCATGTGTTTGTTTACGTAGATTTTGCAAAGAGAGAGTTGAGAGGATGGAAGTGGGAGAGAAAATTATGTTTGAGTATGTTTGGTTGAGGGGAAAAATTAAGGAAGAGATAAAACTTTTATGGTGGGATGAACAAAAAATAAAACCTCTTCTCCTACGAAGAGATTTCATATCTCTCAATGCAATTTTTTTATCCTTCCAATATTACCCCTATCCCTAAATACAAAATTTTAATAAATATTTTATTCAAAGGATAAAAATGTAATTACACATTATACATGTTTTCTTTCTTCTCACTTTTCTTTCCATCCAAACACAAGTGAAGAGAAAACTTTTTACTTATTTCTCTTCTATTTCTTTCATTTTTTTTCGATCCAAACAATAAGAAAATATTTTCATTTTATACTAATTTTCTCTTCTCTCACACTTTCTTCTATCATTCCTCCTCCTCCTCCTCCTCCTCCTCCTACATTCAAATGAAGCATAGTGTCTTTCTCACTCTCTGGTATAAATATTCTGTTTTATCTGAACTTTTTACCCTTTTTTTATTCCATTTTTGTTTTGCGCTTTTTTTGTGTTATCTTAGTACAATTTTGAGCATTTTCAATATATTAATTGTTATTGACCTAATCAGTATAATATTTAAATTTTTTACTACAATTTAATAATGATGGCATAAATTTTTTTATTATTTAATTTAAATTATTTTTTATATTAACTTTGAGTCGATACATTTTGAACCTAATCATTATCATAGCCCAAATTTACTATCCAATGGCGCTTGAATAAGATGACATGAATTTCTTCCAGCTTAATTAGATGTCTCAAATTCGAATCCTGTCTCTGGAAATGTGGCGATATTAAAATTCTTGAGGGAGAGTTTTGCTATCCCTGTAGTCCTATCCACCTCAAGGCATTAGTCTCTATTGTTACATGCAGAGGATACACTAAAAAACCATAAAATATAGCCCAAATTTACTTTTTTGAGTCTTTCAGACTCCATTCCATTGCACTTTAATAAAAAAAACAAAATAACCCCACGCAATTGCTTTGAGGGACCGACAAATAAAAAAAATCGTAAAATAAAATAAAGGAAAGGAATCGCGTCTGAGCATAAATTGGATGGAACTAATTTGAAAAGAAGAATGGTACTCGATGTCCATAGGATATTGGTTAAAGAATCAAAATAAGAAAGTTTGCATAAAAAGAATATGATATACTCAATATGTTAAAAGGTGTTACAATTTAATTAAAATCTCTCCCCTCACCTCCTTTGAACCAAACATGCACATCCTTAATTTTTTAATACAAACTTTTCTTTTATGATTTCCTTAACCAATACTCTTGGGGAATTCGTTAGCAAGATGCTTTTGAAAAAGAAAGAATTTTCCCAATTAAGGTGAATTAAATCAATGCAAGTTAAAGGACTAGCATTTGGTAAAAACTAGTGTGTGGTAGATAATGGTTAAGTCGCGGATTGAATTTTAACTGTTTGGTAAAACTAACTATTGAACTAGCTGATAAATATAAAATGATATAAAAAGATATGTTTATATTTCTTTTATATAAATTCTATATATATATATATATATATTATTTATTCTAAAATAATTATCACTTTTAATACTTTAATTTATTTTAAATTATTTATCATTTGAAAATTAAAATATTAATTTTGATATTAATTTAATTTTAATTTTTTATAAATAAAATGAGGTAATAAAAAAATTTATGTTTATATGATTTTTTTTATATAATATTTTCATAGATTAAAAGTATATTTTCTATTTTTTATCTTAAAGATATATCTAATTAGCGAAACTAATTCTTACAAAATAGTAGGGATAGTGAGGAATTTAATTAAAATAGTACGGATAAAAATGATAAGTTATAAGCCCAAACGCTAAGAAATGTTATAAATTAGTAAAAAAAAAAAACGCTATACGCTATTTACAAAAATGAATATCAAACAAAACTATTTTTTCATCCGATATCTGGGTATGATCCAGAGTGGTATACAAATAAGCGAATTTGTGTAAGATCAGGTCAAATTAAAATAAATGTAGACGGTAATTTGAGTAAAGTTTATGTTAAAAAAAGCTTATGTTGCTCCTTATTTTTCACTCTTTTTATTAAACGGAACCATTATTAAATGAACATCAGGGTCCTGCATGCAGTTACCCAATGTGTCATAGCTTAGGATTGCATTCTTAAAATCACCATGACTGAATTTGGTTTCCCCCAACAAACCGTTGATTTGATCATGTGCTGTATTACTTCCTCTATTCTCTCCTTGAAATGGAACAATGAAAAATTAGACAGCTTTGCTCCAACTAGAGGCTTGAGGCAAGGTGATCCTATGAGCCCTTATCTCTTTGTCTTATATATGGAAAAGCTTGCAATCCTCATTCAAGAGAAGATTGATGCTCACAAGTGGTTACCTGTGAAAATCTCTAGAAATGGTCCAGCCATATCTCACTTATTATTCGCAGATGACTGTTTACTAGTTACTAAGGCCAAGGCCTCTCAAGTGAGATTGGTGCAAGAAGTTTTGCAATCTTTTTGTCTAGCCCCGGGTATGAAGGTTAGTATTCAGAAGTCTAGATTCCCCCCTTCCAAGAATATTCCTAGAACTAAGGTTGCCAAGTTTGAAGGTTTGATTGGATTTCATCACACTTACAATATAGCCAAATACCTTGGCTTCCCTCTTCTTTCGGGTAGGGTTACTAAAAGGGATTTTGCCTATGTTATTGATAAGATCAATAGCAGATTAGCAAGATGGAAAGGCAGGTTACTCAGTAGAGCAGGCCGGGTTACTATTGCAAAGTCTGTGCTGTGTTCAATGCCAACTTATACTATGCAGAACATTTGGCTTCCAGAGGGTGTCTGTGACAACATTGACACGCATTAGACAGTTTATCTGGGGAGGTAAGACCAACCATTGGGTTAAATGGAATGTGGTCACTAAGCCTGCAGCTTCAGGAGGTCTTGGCATTCATCTTGCCAGAAATGCTAATATTTCCTTGTTGGGTAAGCATGTCTGGGAGTTAGTCCATAGTCCTAACAAGTTGTGGGTGAAGTTGTTATCTGAAAAATACTTATCTGATAGCCATATCCTTCAAAGTCCAGCTTACAAGGGTGCTAGTTACACTTGGATTTCAACTGTCAAGGCTGCTGAGGTTCTCAAGCATGGATTCATAACTAGAATTGGTAGAGGTGATATTTCCATCTAGTATGACAGATGGCTGGACAGAGGGTGCATTGCTAAATTAGTTCCATATGTTAATATTCAGGATACTCAGCTGAGAGTTAAAGATATCCTTCTGGACGGCACTTGGCATTTCAATCTTCTTGCTACACCTTTGCCTAGTGACATAATTCAGGAGATGCAGAGCATTCGAACTTTTGAGGTGTCTGAGGATTTACTGATTTGGGGTGCTTGTAATTCGGGGCACTACACTACTAGAAGTGCTTATAACTGGCTGCTGCAATATGACTCTCAGCCTCCTGATTCAAACAGCTCCTGGACTTGGTTGTGGAAGATGAAAATTCCAGAGAATCTAAAGCACTTTAGTTGGTTGATCATGCATAATAGCTTGCCAACTAATTACTTCAGATTAAGAAGGCACCTCACTACTGATTCTTCATGTCAGAGATGTGGTGCTCCTAATGAAACTATATCTCACACTCTCAGGGATTGCACGAAAGCTGCTGCCATTTGGAATTTGCTGTGATTTGCTCACAATTATTATATGCAGGATGATGACTTCCAACTTTGGTTTAAGGACAATGCCTCTAATGCTAATGGTTCCTTGTTTATCATCACTTGTTGGTTCATTTGGAGATCAAGAAATGAGGGAATTTTCTCTGATGTGAAATGGAATGAGTGGCAGGTCCTTAGCAAAATTAGGAGCCTGCTAGAAACTACTTTAAAGATGTTTGGAAAAGCCAAAAGCAATAAAGAGCCGAGACTGGCGGCTTGGCATCCCCCAAATGAGGACTTTGTGAAACTCAATTGTGATGGAAGCTCTTTTGGGAATCCAGGGAGATCTGGTTATGGAGGTTTGATAAGAAGCAGTCAAAGGGAATGGATATGTGGTTTTTCTGGCTACTGTGGTATCACAACCATTATCAAGGCAGAACTGTTAGCTATTGATTTTGGTCTTGAAATGGCTTGGAATGCTGGTTATAGGAAGATTGAGTGTGAGTCTGATTCTCAAGTGGCCATCACTCTCATTGAAGAAGGAGTTGATCAACTTCACCCTCATGCACCTCTAATTGATCACATCAGAAAGTTTAGGCGAATGGAGTGGAACTTGACTTTTCATCACACTTTGAGAGAAGGCAATTCTTGCGCTGATTGGTTAGCAAAGTATGGAGCTAGTATGGAGCATGGTTCAACTGCTTGGAGTACTTGCCTCCCTCAGCTATCTAATGCTATGTTAGCTGATGCTATGGGAATTAGTTTCCTAAGACCTTAGTCTTGTTCTTTTTGTTCTTTTTGTTTCTTTTCCGGCTGATCAAAAAAAAAAAAAGCAAGAGTGATAGTCTTGAGATCATGTGGACATTAAATCCTTAAATTTAAGAATTAATGAATTGGAACTATCTAAACAGTCATTAAAATATTTAGAAAAAATTATAATGAGATTTTTTGGGATTTAGCTTAATTATATTATGTATACCTCTTATTTCAAAAATTACATTTTCCTCCTCTTACTTCACCAAAATAAAATCAGACACACGCAATTGCACACACATACATACAAGGTACATTTAGTAATACTTACTCCGGACTCAATTATGATAAGCAAAAATAAGTAATTTCACACTTATTAAGGAAGTTAGTTAATTTAGTTTAATTGTCTTGATTTATATAAAAAAAAAGTTATAATTACTAAACCCTTTAATTGTCTCGGGAATATGCAATGCTCTTAGAAAAATAATGGGAGAATTGGTTAATTTTCTTGATTTTTGGAATACTTACATTAAATAGAGTTGAGTTGGTTGGATTTTGCTTATATTTGAGTCCAAAAAATATAGGTACTTTTTTGCTTCTAATTGAGTCCAGAGGGAGTAGCAGCGTATATTTTAAGAGTATGAGAATAGTGAATGTTAATTATACAACCATAGGTGGATGATAAAGAATAAAAATTACTTAATGATCATATCACCGTTTATAAAAGACATATGTATTTATTTATCTATTAATTTTAATAATTAAAGTAAAATCCGATATTTATTATTCTTCATTTCTTTCACCTCTTTACATTAATAAGTGAATCTCACGAGAAATTTCGTGTATATATCTGTTTTGCAGTTACCCAATGTGTCATTCCCCATAGAGTCAAAGGAAGCATCATGTGGGTGTGGGAGTTCGTTTCATTGTCAAGTGTCTTCTAGTGGGTGAGCAAATCATGAATACCCGTTTGAATTTATAGTCCATGTAAGAGAATAATCGTCTTAATCTGCTGTCCTCACAGATTTTTGCAAAGAAAAGAGGAAGAGTATTCATTGGGAATTGGAGATCTATCTGCCAAAGGAGCCAATACTCCCTCCGGTCTCTATTGTAAGCAAAAATTAAATGGGACACATATATTAAGATAGTTAGTTGATCTCATTTAAAAGAGTAATTGGAAATAAAAAATTAAGTTTGTTACCTAAATTACCCCTCCTCTTATTTATTAAGCTTGTGTTATTGAGAATAAAATGAGTCATTAGAAAACAAAATTTGTATTAAATAAAAGATATTTTGAGAATAACTTCATTAAATGAGAAGAAAGTAGTTAAAATTTGCTTATATTTTGGATCAAAAAATTTGGAAATTTTTGCTTACTTTATAGACAGGAGGGAGTACCATTTGTGCTGATCTACCACCCACCACTATAACAACCACAACCACCTTATTCCAATCACGAGGTCTAGCTGCTGGTGGAATGTGAACCAGATTTCATACATAAAAGTTTGGTTCTTGCTAACTAAGTCAAGGAAAATGGTAACGAGTATCCTTAAGACATTGGTTAAAGAATTAAAAAAGGTAAGTTTGTATGAAAAAATGATGTATTTATTACATTGAAATGTGTTGAACCTATATTCTCATTACAAACTTTATTTCTTAACCAATATTCATATTCTTAGGGTACTTGTCAGCGGAACTAAAAAAAAAAAGTTCTCAAATTGAGTGCATATAAGAATCACTCAAGTTATCATTTCACAATGAAAACGTGTATTTAACATACTAATTAAAAATATGTATATAAGAATTTCCTTATTACAATGATAGCATTTTGCATTTTTTTTGGTCGGAGTCTTATTCAATATAGACGAGAAATTTATCTTTTGAATACAATAAGACACTTAAATAATTCTCAAAAAAAATAAAAAAATTAAGATACTTAAATAGGAACCCTTTCGACAGTAATTTTTTTTATATACATATCAAATATCAAATTCAAAGTTCAAATTCATATATTCAAGAAACACAAGCCTCTTGCACTTAATCCAACACACATAAGTCGTTCTTTATTTTATTTGACTGACTAGATAACTTTTGGTTTGTTTTCGCATGACTCTATTCGACCCTTCACTCGATTGCCTACTTGAAATTTTCTGCCATTATGAAGAAGAGAGAATTTCGTTGCCACGGGTATAAACCATTATGGAAACTTGCTGTTGGCGCTCAGGCATGTCTTTAGTAAAGGACTGAATAAACGACAGCTACCATATCTATTCTAATTTCTAGGCTCCACCATGATAATCCAGATGTGCATACTTTAGAAAGTAATATTTAGAAATTTAAAAGCAGTTTCTTCAGAAATTCATGGAAAAAGAAATTTAGTATCTTACAAAAGATTTCAACTAAATACAGAAATAAGGAGTTATTGATTTCACTTTTATCTTCAACATATTTACAAGCACAATCTTTCCTCATTGCTAACACACTCACCAAAAACATGAGCTGCTGCAGCTTTTTCATGAAGGGTCGAAGTTGTGCCCACATACCCCTCATACTGAGCAAGTATCATTTTCCAATTTGCGAATGTCTCCCATAATGTCTGGTTATTAAAAAGTTACAAAGTTATTTGTGGAGACATGATAACATAGAAGACAAAACATTTCACTTTTAACATTGTCCCACCCACCACCATAGGACGCTTAAAAAAACAGCATGTTTCAGCAAAATTGCTACAGGCCACAGAAACAGCTAGTATACCTTTATCAAAAACAAATGAAAGATTCAGTGTCTCACAAGGAGACGAGGGCAATATTTAGTAGAGAAGAACACAAAGATGACAAAGTAAGTGACAAACATATAGAAGGGGGGGATTGGAGCTTTATTTCTAAGTTTGTTGTTCAGGTTCCATCAGTACAAGTATAGACAAAAAGAGAAAAGAGTAAAATACAAGAACAAAAGAAAACCTAAGTGAATTCCTGTACCTCATACTGACCTAATTTGACTTATCCCTAATCCTACAACTTACAGCTCTTACCCTTCCCTTCCCCTTCTTAAATGATCTGTTAGACAAAGGACATTGATTTGTATTGTGGTGTAATAATCACCTCTGTAAGGTTACACAGATCATTAGTCTACACATCTTGAAAGCCCTACTTTCTTTACAAGTAAATAGAAATAGAAGGTGATGGAAAATGGAAATAACACCACCACCTGTTTTAACTAATTCTAACCCTGCTACTTAAAAGGTGTCTTGATGGAACACTAACACTAAGCCTTCTAGAGTTTCAATTTTTCCCATTCATAACGCCCAGGGAGCGGCTTCTCATTCACAGGATTAAAGTTGTACCTGCAATTGAACACACATGGGAAATAAATAAATTCACTTCTGGAGGATACAATAGACACTGTAGTTAAGTATGAAAAAAGAGAGAAAATTAAACCACTGATATGAAAGCATACTTCTCAATGAACTGCCTTTGCTGAGCCTCTTCAACTTCAGCAAAGAATTCATCCATTTCATGTGCAGTTGGGATTTGCCTTCTAGCTGCATGCTCTGTTCTTCGATGAGCTTCAGCTGAGCAAGTAGGCCTGGTAGTTGAACCAGGGGTCCTGACAGTTTCTGGGTCCCTTATCAAACTGCAAGGTGTGGATTCCCTAGTGCTTCTGCTGCAAAAAATAAAATTTTAACGTAAACCAGAATTACCAGCAACTTAAAAACGCTTTCGTAGCAAAAAGAAACATTACAACAAAACAATATTTCAGATAAGAGTTTGTCCAGAAACTATAAATGATTCTGCTTAAATATCCAAGGCTGATCTGCATATATAGCATTATAGCAAAAGAACTCAAGATTTAAATCCATTCAAGCTTCATTGTACACATACTAATTCAAATATGAGAACGATTCAGAATATATAAATCAATATTAAAACATATGGAAGTTTGCAGAAGAAAAAAAAGAAAGCAAACATAATATTATCCCATCTCTTTATACCTATCCATCATTTTCACTATAAAGGGGACTTTTAAAATCAATCTCAAAGAACAGTTTGATGATTAAGTATCAATACTTCCTGATAATAAAGTAAAAGTAATAATTTATTTATTTGATCCAAGGAAGAAGGCCCATAGTTGGCCTCACAGGGGAGAGGGAAAAGGGGTGGAGCGAATTGCAGGGATTATTGAGTTAGAACCCACATACTCATGATAAGGGAACAATAATAATAGCAGGGTATAAATAAAAATGAATTATTCCTGTTCTGTGGATTATTTTCTAGCTAATGTCTTCAAATCAATAAGAAGCATTTTGAGGATATTGAATTGCCAAATGACATTTCGATGTAGGAAATATATTAATAGCTTTGTAGGTGAAGAAAGAAAAGATTATTGTATTCAATGAACAAAAGATTCTCACAAAATTAAAGGTCTCGTTCAAATTTTCACAACAATCTCACAATTGCGGCATGCATAAGTGATGAAATCAAAGGAAATAGTTTTAAATCACATCTCACAAAAAAAAAAAAAAAAAAAGAGAGCGCATATACACTTGCAAATGTCTGAAGGGAAGAAAAGTTGTGAAATCTTCAACTAGCAAATTCTTAAATGAGAAGCTTCACTTAAAAGAGACACAACCATTAAACAAGAAAACAACATAAAACTTTACCACATTAAAGTGAACCAACAATAAACAAATTAAATAACATTCATCCCCTTCCCATGAAAATTCCCAAGAAAAAAGAAGGAAAAAAAGAGTTTGTCATTTAAAACATGTTTAACCGAACAAAACAACATAAAACTGCAGAAAATTGAAAATCTCCGGTTTCAAATCCAGCTTCTAGTTTCGTTGTACCAAAAATTTAAAGGGAGCAAAAGCAGTGTGCTTTTCAATGATCAGATACACTTTACAATGATTTCAATCAACAATTAAAAAATTATTCATATAAAAAAATAAATAAAATTTGATCGCAAAAACACTGGTTCACACCACCCCCGATAACAAAAATAAAATAGTAAAACAAAAACAGAAAATTCGTTTTCAGCTTTTTCAGCTTTCGTTTCCTTTTTGTATGTTTCAAAATCAAAAATCACGAAACAAGACCATCCCAATTCAAATTAAAAAACGGGCCGAATACAAAATCAACAAAAAATTAAAAAAGAATCAAATTTTCGAAAAATAAACTAAAATTAACGAATACCCACCTCTCTCTACCTTCAAAATCCAAAACATTTTCCCCAAACGAAGCTTCTTCACCACCAGCACCATCAACATTCTCATGCACGACTCCCTTCTTCTCTTCCTTCTTCAGCTCATCCTCCACGCGGGTCCTCATAGCATCGCCACCCGAAGCTACCACAGAACCGAGTCCGAGCCTAGAACCGGACCTCAGGTTCGGAATCGAGGATTTAGGGTTTTGGTGCCTGGGACGCTTGGAAGAATCATGTGAAATTGGGGGCTTGTGGAGCCTTCGGCTTCGTAGCTGAAGGTAGGAACCACCGGAAATTAGAGAGTTTTCGGGTTCGGGTTGAGAATTTCGGAGAGCTAGGGTTTTAGCACGGGTTCGAACACCGAAGTAGGTGGTGGTGGAATCCAAGAGCGCTAGTTGTTGTTGTTTGCCTTTGGGTTTAGCTTTCTTCATGTACTTCCCCATCGAAACTCGCCGACGAACAAAAAGAAGAACAACAACGACGAGAGAGATTAGAGAAACGGATAAATGAAAAACAGGGGGAAGAGAATACCGGAGGAGAGGGGAAGGGCAAGGGTGGTTTTCTGGTAAAATGAAAGAAGAATATTTTAAGATGTATGTATCATGTATGTATGGGGGAAAAGGCAAAAGGGAATATTTTGATATTTATTAATGTTATTATTAATTTATTATTATATTATTATCGCTGTGTTTGATAATGTGAATCCGTTAGCTTATACATATAATTTATAGCAGATCAAAAAGTAGTTTTGTTTGGTAATTGTTTTTTTAATTAGTTTATCGTATTTTTTCACTAGCTTAAAGTGTTTTTTTTCAAATGTTAATTGAAATAGTGTTTGAGTTAATATATCTCTATAGCTTATTAATTTTTTCTTCCATTTTTATCCCAACTATTTTAATTAAATTTCTCATTTATTCTCATCTAAATAAAATAATAAATATTATTGTTTTCTAATTAACATACACCAACTCATTTTTTAGAAGGTATACGTTAGCAAGTTATAACTAAAAAAAAAATGGAAAACATTTCATTCGAAAGTGTAGCTTGCTAAGGTATTCCTTCTAAAGAATGGATGGGTGTACGTTACGTTAGCAAATCCTATATATATATATACATATCTAGTGAGAGGACTTTTCTTATATGAGAATGAGAGAGATAATCTGGGTCATACAACCATACATGGATGGTTAGAATTAAAAGTTATTTCATGATTTAAAAATGTCACATGACCACTTAAAAAAGGCACATGACTTTGTGGTTTAATCTTGACCGTTTAAAGTTTGATCCAATGGCTATGATATAATCCTCTCACTCTCATATAAATAAGGCCCTCTCACTTGATATATCCCCTATATATATATATATGATAAAAAAAATAGGAAATATATTTATATAAAAATCATATCAACATATCATTTTAAAAAAAAATATGTAACAAAAAAAAATATCATTTAATTTTTATTATTTCATTTTATTTATTAAAAGTAATTAAAATAAAAATAACTTTAATTTTTTGAAATATTAAATAATTTAAAATAATTTAAATTATTAAAAGCGATAATTTTTTTAAAATAAATAATGTATATACATAAAAAGAATTCATATAAAAAAAATGTAAACATGTCCTTTTATATCATTGTACATTTATTAGCTAGTTCAACCGTTAATTTTACCAAACATTTCAAATCCAAATCGTTATTAGCTAGTTTATCTACTATTCGCTAAATACATTCACTATCAGCTAACTCATTCGCTATTCGCTAATTCTTACCAACCAGAGCCATAATCATTGATGAGTGTGATTTCACCTCGTATTCATTTATCATTTTGCATGCATTTTCATGGTAAATAAGGCATTTAGTGCAGTAATTTGTTAGTTTTCCTTTTGGAATGGATAAGGCGGTGTTGTGGTGTGTATGTGTAGGAATTAATGATAAAATGCTTAGGTCGAGTTGTTTTGGAGTTTGCATGAAGATGGATGGAGCTTAAAAAGAGTGAAAGGATCCCATTACCTGTTTGGAATTATGCTATATAAAGTAGTCTGCTAGTGTATCTTAACATGTTGTTTGGTTTTTTTTTTTTTTTTTTGTATAGAAAGTAGGCTAGTGGTGAATTGTATGACAAAATATCATTTCCGTTTCTCATGAGAAATGAAGATGACCATTATTATGCTTCTGGAGAAATAAATGACACTCTCCAATATGTGTGTAATCTCTTTCTTAGTTGCCCTATTTTAATTGGACGGGACAATATATTATCTTCATTTCATTTATTTCCCCAAAAGGGCAATAATGAATATCTCCATTTCTCATTAAAAATTGAGAGGATCTTTTCCCGAACTGTAATATGTCTTGATGTAACGGGTTAGAATACTCCTTGTGCTTCTTTTATATAATTTGTTTGCTTATATAAAAAAAAAATCATGTCACATGCTTGATGTATACAATTTTATAGGTCAAGTAAATTTCATATTTTCGTTTTGCTTTTTCCTTACCCTTGTTGTGTTTCTCAACAAATCTTGATTTTATAATTGTATTAGATTAAGAAAAAATCTTAGCACCTATATTCAGAAGTCCATGTGAAATGAACCATTTACTTAAAGAACATAACATGCTAATTACTAACATTTGCCTATAAAAAAAAAAAACCATGCACTTAGGGGTGTTCATATCCAAACCGATCCAAAAGAAAACCAAAAAACCGATGCAAAAAAACTGAAAATAAAACCATTTTTATTGGATTTTTTTGGACCTTATTTTGTGAAAACTGATCGGATCGAATACGATTTCGCTTCCTTTATTTGAAATCGAACTGATCCAAACCCAACCGCATTATAAAGAAATTACTATATATTCATTCTACTTTTTGTATTAATGATCTTTTATTTGTTGATTTTTTTCCTATTAATACTTATTAATTTGATGCAACGTGTTTTCCAGCCATTTTTAACGTTCCCAAACATAAAATTGATATTTGTTAGGTCATAAAATTGTAAAATTTAGTACGTTATATGTTATATCTATTATCTGGACTTATTTTTTTTAATTATTATGTTGTTAAAAATTGAATCATCCAATCCAATCCAAACCACATTTAATAAGACCAGATCAAAGTTTTTTTAAGTCAACAATCCAAATCGAACCGAATCGCATGTTTTAATATTTGGATCGGATGGTTTTTGCCTCAAAACTGATCCGCGAACACCCCTAGTCAACGAGACAGGACGAGGGAGAGGAGTACTCCCCCGCTCCCCATCCTCGTCCCCATTCCTCTCCATGGGAGTTTTTCTCCCTTGTCCCCGTTCCTTGCGGTGGGTTCACGGACCTTAAAATTCATAAAAAAAAGGTAATAAAATAAAATCTCATAAAATATAAAATATGTAAAACTAAAAAAATTAAATTTAAAGTTAAAGAACTCTCCAAGACATTGCAACAAGTTCAAACTCAGATAATATCAACATAAGATTCAACAAAAATTATGAAAAGATCTAAGGCTGCATCAAGTTCAATTCTTCTTATCATGCCCAACACTTAAGGCCTTTAACAACATTTTAGTAGCAGCGCGATGGACAAGTGCCACTGTGGCGATATGTGGAGAAATAAAGTTAGTTACTCGGACGACTTAGGGACTTGACGTGTGAAGAGATGAGAGTGAGAGGTCTGGTCGTTTAGGACTGGAAGGTGAAGAATGTAGACGAGGAACTGAGAAATTGAATAAGATTAAGAAATTTAGTGATGGATTTTTTCCAATATTTTTTTATCAATTAATAAATAAAATTTATATCTTTCGAATTACTAAAATATATTTATAATATACACACACACATATATTTATAAGTATGTGAACACATAATTTTATCCTCTATTTATTTTGATCTAATTATTATTTTTATTTGATAACAAGAAAAAAGAAAAAAGAGAAAACAAAGAGGAAAGAAAATAAGAATAGATCATCAAGAAAAGAAAAAAAAAAAGAAAAAAAAAGAAGAAGACTGGGCTCAACCCACTTTGGCCCATCAGAAATCCTTATGACTCAGATGGAGATCCATGGCCGAATCCAAACCCAACTCATATTTTTCTCCTTTCAAACGCTATCTTCTTTATTTCTCACCCACCATCTGACATACTATACCCATAACCATCATCCTCTCTGCGACTCTACCACCGTCAATCCTTCCTTTCCGCTCCGCCTTATCTTCTTCCTTCATTAGCGCCGTGTTTTCTGGTCGCCCGCCATCGATGATCTATCACCGGAGTTTCCTACTAAATCGATCCCTTATCCTCTGCACTGCAGTCCTTGTTTACGTGCATGTGATCTATGTGATAGAATGCTAAGTCCATTGATATTGAACCTGGAATGAGTTGGTATGATGTTGGTTCTGTGAGCTATTAACTCAGTCTTGGGATTGGTGGATTAGGCTTCTATGACTTTAGTTTATCCCTACAGTTTAATGTTTGTTGCATTGTAGTTTAGATGCTTGATAAAATGTCAAAACCAAGCTAAGTGTCATATATATGTGCAATGCAGTTCGAGTTACTGGTTTTCGGTAATTACTCTTTCAAATCACATGCTGAATTTGTGTATCAATTAGGGGTGGACAAAATACCCATTTCGACCTGGACCCGAACAACCCGAAAGAGGGAGAAGGGAAACGGGCGGGTCTTTCTGGTTTCGCGAGTCACTCGAATTCCCACTTGAGTTTCGTACGATTAGTATCAAGCGGGTTCAATTTGGGTAAAAATTTACCGACCCCGCCCGTACCCAATCGAATATATAATGTATGGGGTAATGAATTTCGCTCAGTGTACTCGAGTCCCGTGAGCCCGTCCCTTCAGTCTCTCTCTCTTGGGAAGATTAAAGCAGAGTATTGGTAAGATAAAAAGTTTTCTATTCACTAGGCACTTAACTATCAAGCATTCAAATTTTTTGCTTTAGTATCATAGAGCATTCAAGAAGAGTCAAGACTCGGTTACCATTTCCCCAAACTCATTCGTCTCTCTCCCCAAACCCATCCGTCTTCCCAAACTCATTCCCTCCCTAGTCGGCAGCTGCCACGTCTCTCCGTTTCCTTCCCATCGCCATCGCAGCTTCCTCTTCGCCGTTGTGTCTCCACTCCCGCCCGCCTTGCCGTCGAAGCTCGAGCTCCTTCCCCTCGCCGTCGAAGCTCGGGCTCCCCCCTCGCCGTCCATGTCACGCTCTCCTAGCCCTTGGTCTCGCTGATACATGCATCTACTCTGGGTTTTTATCAGATTCATATCTGAGCATCATAATATTCACCCTGAAGAAGACCCTATCATCGCCGGCGAACGAGATGGATGATCTCCGACCTAGCTGCATGTTAAGATCTGTGATTGAAGAGGCCCAAGCTGTCTTTCAATGCGGTAGATCTGGCCAATGTCCTGCCATATTCATTTCAAACATTTTTTCTCCTTTTGTAAACAAATTACTACAAAAGATTGATGCTATTTGTTGAAACTTAAAAACTTGATGCTTTTGTAATATGTTATTCGTTTGTATCTAGTTTTGTTTATGTTCATGTTGGTTTCTTTTTTCTGGTTTTTGCGTTTGTTTTCATGTTCGTTTGGTCCAAAACTGGTGTAACCCGCCCGCACACCCGTGACCTGCCGAAACCGCCACCCGCCTAACCGAAGGCACCACCGGACGAGAATGGGTGACATATTCTCCTGGTCGGTTTCCGTCGGATTGGGGTTTTTGGGCCCGAATCCGACTGAAACCTATCGGTGTCCACCCCTAGTATCAATACCCCTTATTTCTTCAATTTTTCATACTCTCTAAATTGGGGGTTGGGATTTCCCTCCAAACTCCCAAACAATGGAGTGATATACTTTTAACCCTTCACTTCACTCCACTCCACTCTAAACAATTCCATTACTAGTCACTTCACTCCATTACTAATCGCTTCACTCCATCTCCTTTAAAACTCTCAACATAGCGTTTGTGTCAGCAACACGATTAGTTTTGTGGATGTTCCAAGTACTTATGTAAATACTTTTATCTTTTGTAAATACCAATTCATAATATTTTAAGTTTTTTTTTTTTTGTGTGTGTAAATACTATTTTTTTTTTTTTTAAAAAGTTGAAATAAATAGTTTGAAGATTATTAATAATTTGCACAATTAATTTAGGGTTACCGTTTAAGGAAGGATGTAGGGGTGCAATGGTGTTAAATCTCCATCCTTCCCTATGCATAATTAGACTCTAGAATCTAATTTTTGGGCGCAGACTAATTCTTTTCAAGTTTTCCAATTTTTCCTAACTAAAATAAAATTGGTGAATACTCAATTGTTCATTAAAAAGATTAAATAATTTTTTCTTGCCGTTGCACAGCGATCACGGTCGCGACAAAGTATAATTTTGTAATCTTATAAGGGACGATGACCTCGTGAGGAGGGGAGTATGTTCCCTGTCCTTGTTCCCGAAATGCCTTCAAGAAAACTTTCTTCCCCGTCCCCGTCCCCATCCCCACGAGGAAAAATTCTCGCTCATGAGGCCCCATTTGAGGCAATTCCCGTGGGGTCCAATTCGAGGCAATTCCTGTGGGAACCCCATGCTCGGGTGGAAATCGTCATCCCTACACTTGACAATGATTGTAGCCTTTTGTAGCCTTCATGCATTGACAATGATATATATGATTTTTGTTGCGAAATGTCCAAATAATTATGCTAACTTTTATTTCCTGCAAATAAAATAGATGTTCCAGCAAGATGTATTGGGTAATCTTGAATTATATTTGCATCTTCAAAAGTCAATTAAAATACTAGTTTTTTTTTCTCTCTCTTCAATTTGACTCCTTCCTTAAACATTGATTTTTTTTAGTCCAATGGGAAGTTCATAGTAATGCTTACATTAGAGCAGCGGGAGGGGAAAGGAGGGAATGAGAAAGGACGGAGTGCATTGGGTGGGTTTGAATTGCATACACACAATTAATGTCCCATAACTTAACCATCTGAACTGATTCAAGAGGGTCGAACATTGAAATTTAATGGTACTAAATATTTTATTTATGTAGTAATAAACTAACCTTTATTAAATATTATTCTTAACACTATATCACATGCCACATTGACCCCCTGGCCCGCCAAAAAGAAAAGCTTGCCTAAAAAAAGGTCCTTCGTAACCATGATACAACACGCCATAACAATTTGAGCCAGTGTCGCAATAGGACTTCATGTCTTCAGGATGAACATCATTTTCATTGTACTCTGAATCTATAATTTGAAGTTGTGCAAAGTAAGCCGATTTAGGAAATAATGTCTCAGGTAGTTCTCCACTGCCCATTGGAGGACTAATCATATTAGGGGGAGAAAATGTTTCGCCACCATATCTTATCAAAGACGAACCACCAGCTAAGTGGGTGAATATTTCCTTTGGCCAATACCCAATTTGTAAATTATCTTGGATTCGAGTTGAAACTAGTAACCACCAATGGCCTGTTGATTGATCCTACAAATATTTAAACAACTAAAATGTAATCAGACACATCCTTATACTAGCGAAAGAGTAGCCAATAATAGTTAAGAGAAGAAATAGAACTTAAAGAGCATGTATTAATTTATATTGTGGTATTAATAGTTTCACTTATTTATTTGTAATCATTATCATTATTAACTCTTTTAGTAATAACTTTTTAAATTGCTAAATAGACAAGTAGAAACATAATTACTTAAGGTTTGACCTACAAAAAAAATATTTAATTAAGAATATTTTTTGAAATTAAAAATAACTAATAAAATACACATGTCAACTGTTCACCCATTAATCAAAGACCTTCATTTTTAGAATTGATTTTTATAGTAATATAGCTTGAACGATGACATTCTACTAGGTGCAAGATATCAACGAGGAGTTTCCAAAGTTTGAATGAAAGTACAATTCTAAAGCTATGTGATATCATGGTAATAAAAAATTGAATAACAATATGTGAAACTAACAGATATAATTCTCTAGAAACACATTCAAATTTTACCTGTTTGACTTTAATAGTAACATAAGTTTTTTCGGCAGAACCTTCCTCGGCGAACTCTCCAAGATGATGCGTAGGGTCGACTTGGACAAAACCTGGGCATTGATAATTAAAGCATCCAGTTTTTTGATAGTTATCTGCCTGCATAAATATATTTGAATAAATAAATTCAATCACTATTGTCAAATCATTTTTAAAATCAGTATATTAGTTTTAATTTTCTTACTGTCCAATAAGCAGTGAATCGTTGTCTATCGTCGCCATATAAGCTTGGGTGCACCTATAATACACCACGTAGACAACAATTAAAGGATTGTAAATTATAAAAGAGAACTCAAAGTGTAGATACAAGCATAACAAAGGAAACCACACCAATACCATGGGTGTTGGTGATAATATATTAAATAAAAACATTTAAAAGCAATATCCTTCTTTTTTTTAATGATGCAAAAAGAAAATCATGGATGACATGAAGATAACGAAGATTAACTTACACCCCATCCGACTTTTATACAATTAAGCTCTGAAGAAGGACCACTTTGAAGCCAAATTTGAGAGATGCTATATTGATTTGCAGATACGGATAGATTATATAAATTGAATATTGCACTTGCTCCACGATACGTCATATTTTGGGTTGTATCAAGGGTTGCAAACTGAAAAGATAAAAACATAATATTTAGAAAAAAAAATTAGTAGCTTGTTTCATTATCAAAAGATATATGCTAAAGATAATATAATATTTTAGTTGGTATCTAATTTTAACAGGTAAGAAGATTTTAACTTGGAACGAGTTTATTGATATGTTGTGAAGTAAATATCCTATTTTTTTATAATAAAAAAAATCAGCATCAAATATAAGGAGATTTTAAGTTATGGATCCCATAACAAGGTTTCATAGGCCGGAGAATAATGTAACTCGAATAATGTGAGGAATATGTAGCTTTCTTTCTCAATGCTTTTGTTTCTCAATGTTATTGGGTTCCATTTGAATTTTAAAATAAGGGTCAAGAATGAAAGTTATCCCTATGTCTAATCGAGAAATAGTTGGATATTGAATGCAGTACATTAACAAATTAGCTCTTTAAATATTGGAATCAAATACTAACATTCTTTAAGAAGTATACACAATGATAACCCAGTACTAATGTATAAAGTATAATCAATTAAAACTTTTCTACTTACATGATGATTTGGATAACTTTGGGAATACTGATGAAAATCTTTGATTTCTACTAATTCTGAAGAAGAGTTGATACTCATTTGATGTCTTGTATTTATCCCATGAATTGGCACTTTTCCAGGTGGACATCCTTCAACGAAATGATCAATATTAAAAGCATTATCACTATCCGACAATCTTCTTTGTCTTGTTCCTCTTGAGAAAGTGGGATTGAGCTTTGTTGCAAAGAAGAGAAAGAAAATAAAAGGTTACAAATACAAACAATATAAAAAATAGGAAATGAGTTTAATATTGATATTTTGTGTAAAGTTTTCACACTATAGATGAATAACAAATTAATTTATATGTAACTTTTAAGGTAATTATGATTGGAGAGAATATTTTTAATGATAGCAATTTTTGATTGATTGACAATGTAATTTTTCTATACTAACAATGAGTACAATTTAAACGAATTAAAATCAATATGAAATTCGGTTTGGTAAATTATTCATGAGAGATTTCAGTGAATGAGAAAATTGATAAAATAAATGATAGACACAGATTTTGAGAAACAGATAAAATATAGGTCCCATTATAATGTTTCTTAGCTATTAGTAAGAAATCAATATTTGAAATTTTGTTTAATGAGAAAATCACAAGGTGTAGCATTAAAAAAAAAATCTTGTATGTTTGACAAAATGAATGAATTGTTCACAAAAAATTGAAATCAGGGGATAGCAAGTCTACTCATTAAAATAAAATGACAAAAATCATTATATGCATAAACTTAAGATAGATTTACTAGATTAACATATTAGTGAATAACTAACTTACGTTATTTGCCAATTATATCCATTTGGTTGTGAGAACATATTAAAAGGAATCAAAATCTGTAGGGAAACAAATTAGTACCAGTAGAATCTTTAAAAAAGAAAACTAAAGCTTAAATCCCTTAATTACAAATAACTAAATGCTAAATTATGATACATTATAATCTATCATAATGAACACAAATGTTCATTCTCTCAGATATTTCACAAATAGACGTTTAGGTTTCATGAAACCGTAAAGATAATAAGCTTTACAAATTGCCTTACTAGTGACATTGATACCTGAATTTTGTGATTTTTCAGAAGAGGATGTTCAAAAGCAGGTTGCTTGTAGATATCAACGCAATCAAAGTCATTATCATCTGTAAGCTGCATATGTTAACCAAATGACAATCAAAGAAAATCACAAAAGCAATATTTCCAATAAAAGATTTTAAAAGATAAAAGTTAAAACCGTCATACGAGGGCACTCATGAGGCCTTGGGATGCAACAAAGTTATGTTGTCTTTCTATTTGACTATTGGTTCTTGCATCAACTTCATTGCATGATATGAAGAAACTAAGAAGTAGAAAGAGAATCAACGCCATCAGATTATTGAAGAAGGCAATATTAACCTCAACGAACATATGTTATTTGTGTGAGGTTCTCTCTCTATATATATAATAATTAATTATTGGTTTCAAATTTAAGTTTCACATCATGGTGTCATTTGATCCCATCATGGTGTCATTTTGATTACATTTTGGTGCTATTTAATGTTTTTATTGCTTTGTCTCCTTGCAATTCAAGTGAATGTGTACCTGGCAAATTTATTCCAACGTATACAAGGCTATTTTGAGAAAGTTGATTAAAAAACTTAATAACAATAAATGAGTAGGAATAATTTTATTTTATTTTTTCTGGTGAACTGAGTAGTAATAAACTTTTTCTTGACAAAACTTAAGAAAAGCAATTAATTAGAATTGGAATAATTATATTTAAGAAAAAATATAATAATATATGAATTTAATTGGTATATATTGTTAGAATTCGCCACATCATTAAAATTGGTTGGCTCTTATCATAACTACTTTAAAAGTCATATAAATGATGATTTATGATCGGTTGTTCGTATAAAAAAAAAAATTACATTGTATCAAAATGAAACTCATAATATATGGGAAAACAAATTTGCAAAAATTTAGTTTGAATCGACTAAGATTAAAGATGATGAAAGATTTATTCTAAAAATTTGATTTTTAGTGGCCGAAATTTAGTGACGAACATAAAATTGGTCACTAAATATATATTATTTGTGACTATGTATTATTTTATCAATATTATTATGCACAAATGTCTAATCGACAATTCGTCACTAATATTATTCATAATAGTAACTAAGTGATAATTCACCATTGTAAATTTATAATTAATGACCAAAATATAGGTATTACAACTAATTCGTCACTAAAATTATTCATTATAGTGACTAAGCTACAATCTGTCACTAAAATTTTATTGTTTATGACAAAAATACATGCGTCACAAATAATTTGTCACCAACATTATTTAGAATAGCGACTAAGCGACATTTCGTCACTATAAGTTTATTATTAATGACCAAAATATGTGTCACAAATAATTTGTTGGTAATATTATTCATAATAATGATTAAACGATACTGCTTCTTCTTAGTCTAAACCTCCTCATGGTGTTTTTAAATTAAATGTGGATGGTTCTCATTATGCTAGAAGAGGAAGCTCAGCTTGTGGGGGACTGATTTGAAATGAAGAAGGGAACTTCGTCAAAGGATTTTCATGTAAAGTTACTTCAAGTAATATTCTTTGGGTTGAGATGTGGGGAATCCTATCTGGTTTGAGGCTTGCTAGGGAACTTGCCATTCAAAATCTCATGATTGAATGTGACCCTAAAATAGTATTACTCCGGTTCACAATATAAGCAAAAAAATTCAAATTTTTTGGTCCAAAATATAAGCAAATTTCAACTACTTCCATCCTATTTAATGAAGTTATTCTCAAAATATCCTTCATTTAATACAAATTTTGTTTTCCAATGACTCATTTTATTCTCAACAACACAAGCATAATAAATAAGAGTAAGGGTAATTTAGATAACAATCTTAATTTTTTATTCCCAATGACTCTTTTAAATGAAATTAACTAACCACTTTAATATATGTATTTTATTAAATTTTTGCTTATAATATGGACCGGAGGGAGTAGTTGATATGATTCTTAGTGGAGCAACTTCTTCCCCTGCTCTGAAGTTCCTGTTAGAAGAGATTTTAGCTTTTCTTGGGAGGAGAGATTAGAATGTTTCCATTGTTCACATTCTTAGATCAGAAAATGGTTGTGCTATTTTTTAGCAAATAATGGCCATGTTGGCTCTTTCTTTTTGAATATTGTAGAAAGGCCTTACCCTATTCTACATTTATTGTTGTTAAATGACGTTAGGAGTGCTTTCCTTCTAATGGTGCCTTGATTAATATGTTTCATATCAAAAAATAAAAAAAAAGTGTTAGTGCCTAAACTCTAAAGCATTTGATGCCATCAATATTGTGTCACGTACAATATGCTTCACTCCATAATATCGTGCTAGGCGATTAGCGCCACCACGAGAGACCAAATGGAACAATATTAACACGAATGAACAAGAACACTGCTTACCAATTTTCTAAAAGATAATCATTTTCGAACCCACACATTTTCAGCTTCCAAGTTAGGATATGCCACGCAATAACAATAAACCTAACCTACTTCAAACTAGATTAAGAACTACTTCGGCATCAAGAAAACAATTCCTCTTTCTTAGAAGAGTCTAACACTGAACTGAATTTTTTAATGTTTAAGCTCAAAATAATAAACTACCGAGATTTTCCCTACATAGCTGCCTCCATCATTAATGTATGAGTAAACCTTCACTGCCCAAGTACTAGCAACATACAAGTCCAGCATCGAAGCGCTGGACCTACATTTGTCCGTATCATACATCTGCAATGTTAACAGGCAAGGGCACCCACCAAAAAAAAAAAAAAGGCAAGGGCATTTAACTTCTGTTGTGTAAAAGAAGATACATGTTCTTGACCCACGAACGAAAATTATTACAATGGCAAATTAATAACGCCCTGTCCTCATCTTATCATAAATATGTGATCATCTATTAAACTGAGATTGAGCACTAGTAGGGCCTGTATCGTGTGGGTCGTCTAAACCTTGGAACCCTTCTGCATGTCAAAATGATTTGATCATCATATAACACAAGGAATGATCATGAATAAATGAAGGTTTCAACATATCACAGAAAGAACAATCAAAACCTAATTTTCTTACATGCTAAATAAACAGAGTTTAATATTTGATCATTTGTAAGTCGATGAAAACATTTTTACAGTGTCATAAAAAGAAAAATTAAAGCTAATTGGTCATAGCAATAGGAACGTATATTGAAGATGAGGTTCCTTAGCTTAAAAGCATGCTTAAGATTGTAAAACAGAGAGTAAAAGCCCAAATTGGTCCCTGAAAAATTTAGAGGACCCACTTTTGGTCCACGAAAAAAATAAATTACCAACTTAGTCCCTCAAATTTATAAACGCGGGACACATTAGTCCCTCCTTCCACTTTCAACGTCTGTTTACTTGCCTATGTGTCCCGTTAACCATCCTGCCTGACTCATTAGTGGTCATGTGTGGCCTATGACAAATCTCCACCGTGAATAAAAAAACAAAAGTGAAAAAATGTGCAAAATTTTAAAACCCTAATATATGAAAATTGTGCATGTTTTCTAGTTTTTATTTGTTTTTCACTATGGAAATTTGTTATAGACAATACAGGACCACTAACGAATTAGGTAGGATTGTTAACGAGACATATAGGCAAGTAAACGAACATTGGAAGTGGAAGGAGGCACTAATGTGTCCCGCATTTGTTAATTTGAGAGACTAAATTGGTAATTTATTTTTTTCAGGGTAAATTTTTCGGGGACCAATTTGGGCATTTATTCTAAAAAAAAATATACATTTCCCCCTTTTACCATAAGTTCAGATTTAGAAAACTGAAGAACCAGAGACCTATCAGCAAATCCATCCGTCACTTGGTAATGCCTCAGGCTAGATGCAAAGCACCATTACATTTTTAGCTTTTAAAAAAAATTTGCACAGGCATACCACCAGCGACAAAAGAATGCAACAACGAATGCAAGGTAAACTTTTTTATTGTCTTCGATTTCTGATAATTGCTTACCCATAACCAGATGGTGGATAGAATGGCGATGGCATGAAAGGTCTTCTAGCTCGGAAACCAATAGGTCTTCTTCCATAATATTGTTTCATTCCAGGAACATTTGTACGCTTTGCAGACACCTAAAGGAAAAACCAGAATTCAAGTATAACTATAATCAAATGGAAAAAGCAAAGGAAGTGACTAATTTGAATTGACACAGATTATTGACAATAAAGACCTTCAGTTGCCGACCATGCAATTCTGATTCATTTAATAGTAGAGCATTCTGAACAGCATCAATCTCAACAAACTCTACATACGCAAATCCTTTTGGCTGGCCGAACTTGTCTGTCAATATTGTAACTCTGTTCACAGTTCCACATGACTGAAAATGCTGTTGGACTTCTTCAGGTGTACATGCATAATCGACCTGAATCGTAATTTTGATTTTGAAAAACATTTACTAAATAAATTAAAACACTCAGTTTAAGCTTTATAAGATTATAATCAAAATAAAACTGCTGAGAAAAAATTCGAACATGCATTAGACATGTGAATGTGATTGTACGAGGACTACAGCCTGCAGCAATCAAATTATCAAATACATTGGTGTAATCTTGATGCAAGCAGCAAGGGGATCAAGATAAACTTCAAAAGCAAATAAGCATTAACAATCAGTATGGGTCCGATGTAGGGTATTACGGTCTAATAATAACCTGTAGGTTTTCCCTAAGATTTGCAAACGATAGGTCTTGCAGCATTAACATGATGCAGAAATTTGGTCTCTTTTAAGTTTACATGGGTATTTCAGTAAATCTGGATAATATGAATAGGGCTGTAGTCAGTCAGATGCATAGCCAGAATCTCCTTCTGGTAATAATTATTAACTTATCAATTTAGTAGCTACCAGATTTAGTTTTTATTGCATTCCAGATAGAGCTTGAACTGAAGTCCTGGCAGGGTTATATAGTTTACTCAAATCAATAGAGAAAAAGACTAAAGCTTCTTTAAGCAGCTATGAAGCTCCCCCCAAAAATATTTCCTTTTCACAAGAGAAAAAAATTCATACAAGGGAAAACTAAAACCCTTTCAAGAACATCTGATATGGAACTCTTTGAACCTCAGATGATAAGACAAAGTTTTGTCCTTCAACAGAGCCATCTTCTATTGTCATACTACCCAAACCATGAACAATATATTACGAAAAAATGTATAAATGGGCAAGGGAACAAGATTTATTCACAAGCCAAACTCTAATATTTGGGTAACCAAAATGGGTAAAAGAGTGACTCAGTGAAGACTCCAAAGTAAAAGGGTAACATATCCAGCTTCTCTGTCACCAAAGCGTGATGCTTAGATAATAGATAATCTTCATTTCCTTCTCTAATCTAATTTTCTGCAACCTCTCAACTGCAGTATTAAGCAGCCTCTTTTTGCATATAGGCAACTCTCAAATCCTTTATAACCCTACCTTATTCTTGTCACTGTTGAACTCAACCTACTAAACCTAAATCACTCAAAGTAGGGGTGTTCAAAGCTTTTGGCAGAAGGAAAGGAAGGCTTTATGCTGATCTATACATATGTTGTTCTTTGGTGTATTTGGCTAGAAAGAATGCTCATATTTTTTAAAGTTTCTTCCTCGTGATTTGATTTGTTGTGGGATTAGATCATCTTTAGGACCTACCCTTCTGCCCATGTCTCTTAAAGGGAGCTTGATGTACAGGGAAATCGGAGAGCTTTAGTGTATTGAGTATTGATCCTTTCTTTATTTCCAATTTTCTTTTCATTTTGTATCACTTCACGGACTGTAGATTTTAATGGAGGGGAGGGGAGAGAAATAAACTCCCTTGTTTGGTTTGGTTAAAGGGAAGACGAGGGGAAGGAAAATAACTTTTAATTTCCATCCCTTTGTTTGGTTTACAAGGTGAGGAAAGGGAAAATAAAAGTAATTTACTACACTGCAAAACTGGTCTACTCTCAGCGACTGACAAGCTCTACATTGTTTATAATGGGAAAGAAAACAATCACATAAATGCATACAGAAGAATTTATCTAAAGCAAAGTCGTCTCACATCTGGCCACATGCAATTGGACTGGGAATTTGGACTAACAAAATCATTTGGTTCATTCTGTTGTCGGTGGAAAAAATTTCCAATCATTCCAAACCAAAGACACATTATATGATGTCTTTATATGACAAAGACAAAATATTTGATGGCCCACACTGTTACTTTCCAGATTAGACCCTGTAACCTCTTCCCCTCTCAGCCACTTCACACATTTGAAAATTGAAATTACTCAAAAACAGTATTATCAATGGCGGATGACGGATTATCGTGGCCAGCCAAAAATCCACCATACAAATATGGCGTTGCGGCCTATAGCGGAAACATGACGGATATAATAGGTGTTGCGGCCTATAGTGGCTGGCACAGAATCTACCATGCCATTACGCCATGGCACTACCATGGCGGCAATTTGACAACACTGCTCAAGAGTGAGATGTGTTGCCTTTATTTCTGATTTCACAACAAGTGTGATGGTTAGCTTTAAGATTACAAGCCACTGGCATCTGCGATACCACGGTTTTGTTCAATTGGCCTCCTAGACTGCAAAACTGCTTGTTGGGACTGAACTTTCTAGGAAACCAAACATGCTGGGTTTTGGAGTTTGTACAAGCTAAACCAAACATGCTGCTGTAAGACCGACATACAAACATCTAAAACAATCTACTTGTGAACAAAACATACTTGATAAGTATAGATATATAAATAAAGGGAACAGCCTAATTTAACCCCTCCAACTTAGAGTCACTTGCACTTTGATCCTCAAATTTAAAAAACATGCAACATGGTCCCCTAAACTTTCCTGATGTAAGCATTCTAGTCCTCCTGTTTGATTTTCCGTCAAACTCTAACAGCTGAAATCATATTTTCAAAGTTTATCGGAACCAAAGTGCACACAATGTTAGAGGGATAAATCGAACTTTTCTCATCAAGAAATTTGGAATTAAAAATAGTCGTGTGGAAGGACTAAAATGCACATGTTAGGGATCAAAATGCATATTTTTAACATATTTGAAAATAGCTTATCGAATAAGCGCTTAATTAAGCTATTTACCCAAACACACCTTAGATAGGGCTTATTTCCCAAAATAAAACACAAGGCAATGTTAAAGCAGCATAAAAATGAAAAGAGGCAAAAAGAAATAAACCTCACATTACCAACATAGATAGACCTAGAATCAACTTCCTCCTTTTCAGCTTGAGTTGCAGAAGAGCCAGACGAATCTTCTCAATCAAAATAAAATCAAATTAAAAATCTACATAACATTCCCAATGAAAACAACAGAAGCCAAATCTGCAAAAATTATATATATATATATAAAAAAAAGGATGAATGAAACGAAAGAAACCTTGAACAGCGCCCATCTCTTTCTCGACCTTGGCCTGCAACTCGCGAAGTGCAGCAGCTTCATCCTCGATCTCCTTCAACCTCTTCTTCATGTCCCCTAACTCCTATCATTGCATAATATATATAGAGAAAGAAGAGAGATTAAATCGATTTGAGGAAATTAACCTAACCGAATGAATGGAACTAACCTTGTTAGCTTGATTGGGGGGATCATCGTCATGTTGTTGTTCTTCTTCTTGTTCGTCCATCTCAACCTCGTCGGGGATGTCTGCGCCGTACACTTCGTGCTCTTCCTGCTCCATCTCCCTATCTCTATCTCTCTCTTCTATTCGATTTCGATGCAAATAATTGTGTCGAGCTGAAGCAGTGACAGTATTAATAAGTTTGAGGATTTATTTGAGTTTTATTTCTCTGAGCCTAGGGCAGAGACACTGAAATTTTAATCTAGTACTATGAAATGTTTGGGACAGTTACTTTCTAGGGGGAAAAAATAATTATTTTAAAATTAATCCGATATGTTTAACAAGTTAGTTTAAAGTATGAAAAAGTTATTTCCATAAGAAAGTAATTTTCAGAAAAGTTGAAAATTTGAAACTTATTTAAAAAAAGTTTTTGATTATTTTGAAACTAACCATACATTTTTATTTTATATCTATATAACTAACTATCAAATAAAACAATTTTTTTGTCCTTTTCTCTTTCATAAAGAAGAAGATCCAAATCCAAATGAATAAATAAATATAAAAGGGTTTTCAGTAAAAAATGATTTTTATAAGACGGCTTGATTGAAGGAACTTAAGCAATATGCACTCCTATAGGTTTTGTTTGGCAAGACACCAATGTAGCTTATAAATAAGTCAACCAGCTTTTTTGATTGAAAAAAAAAAAACTTCTCTTCCGGGAGTAATTTTTATTTATTTATTATTATTATTATTATTATTATTATTATTATTATTATCATATAATAAATTCACATATAAAAGAATATCATTTTATATGTAGAATTATTTGATCAACTAATTTTTACCAAAAGCTCCAAATTCAATGAACTAACTTATTAATTTTTACCATTCAACTCTAAACTTTCTATTATCTAGTCACTTTTTAAGCTTTCAACTATCTTTTCAGCTTTCACCATAAAAAAACTATCTTTTCAGCTAGTCGTGCCAAATCCTTCCAATCCAATTCAATCAGCTAGCTTGTGACGACAAATTTAAAGTGTGCCACTTGAACTCACATAATCATTTTACACGTAATTTACACTTCCAAATATTAAATAGCAAGACATGACTCAATCTTAAAAACTAATTCATGGAACAAAGATTGACCAAATTATTATTTGCTCGTATCCTCAACCCCAATGAACTTTTTTGTAGTAAATGCAACTTTGTTTAAATTGGATTACCCATTTTCACCTCATTCTACATGCTAATTTGCTACCATGATCCGTTACAAACACCATGTACTGTTTAATGCAGTCTAACATTTCTTAATTATTGGCAGTCCCAGACACATCTCATATCGTGAAAAATACAAATTCAGGCACATTTTCTTGTTTTGATTTTCTTTGCCCATTCGGTTAATTTTCAGGAACAGAAGTCTCTAATCTTTGGTTTTCATATGCATCCAGATACTTGTGGCAACAACGTTCCTTTGCTCAATTAACAAGGCTCCAAAACACCATGTTTTGTAAAGAATTGTCATCCTTTTAAAAGAATTAATATACCCAAAAGAAGGGGGAAGAATCATATTTTTGAAAATAGCTGGACCCTGTTGACATGGCAAGAAGATGCAGGATCCTGGAGGCAATTGCAAAATGCATCCTCATCCTTAGGAAATGATTGTGGTAGAGGATGGTCAGGAATGACACCAACCTGCTTGCATATGCAGAAGAGTGTTAGCCTGTATTTGTTTTTGCGGTGAAGTGGACGCGACACAGAAGCTATAATAGTTAGCTTTCACGTCATGTCAAAAGATTTACCACTTTGCCACTCCAAACTTGATTTATGCAAAACTTGACGTGAATCCAAACACTTTATTAGTGGGGGAAGTCGGTTGTGGTGGTGGAGAGTCAGGAGCATACCTTGTCAATATCAGTGTGAGCAGGTGTCTCGTAGCGAGCAACCGTGACAACTAATCCAGAGCCATCTGAGAGCTCAAAAACTGATTGGATCTTCCTGCATGGATGTGTAGCACATGTTAGAAAAATAACATTGTTTTTTAATTTGTTTGGACTGAACCAAACCAAAAGTAACTACCCTTTTCCAAATGTTGGTTCTCCAAACAATATGGCGCGTTTATTATCTTTCAATGCACCAGCTAATATTTCGCTTGCACTTGCAGTTCCCTTGTTCACCTGACAAGGCTCAAGATATTAGATTACTCATTTTCACCACAGGAACTGACAAATTGGAATTCTGATGGACAAAGCTATTAACACTGGATTTAGTTAGATGCATAAACATTTATGTAATAGCTGTACACCCTAAGTCTAACCCCTACTTTCCATTCTTCACAATTAGATTTATGGTCCTGACTCACATCTGGTAGACTCTCACCCCTATATATTCCCATGACTTGAAAACAATAACCAATACAAACTTTACCCCATAGCCTGCAAGTGTTCCTAACATTTATTCATTATCCTCCAATTCCAAACACAAATTGCATCCTCATTCCTCACACCCCAAAGTTCCCCCATTAACTCAATCTCATTCAGTTCCTAACAGCAACAAGATCCTAAAATAGTACATTGACAAGATGTACAGATTTTTAAAAAGCACATGTAATTATATCATAAGTTCCTCGGTCCCTAAATAATTAGGAAACAACTAGGAAGTAGGAAACTTCCAAGTTCCAGCACATCAACTATTGCGGAATCAAGCTTAATGCATGACAATTTAGTCAGAAATGAAGAGGCATATTGTTAATGATTTAGTTCTAGATGTTGGGCACATTACTATAAAATAAAAAAGAACAAGAAGCGGACAAAATATAAGGGCTCGTTTGCTTTGTTTCCAATTTCCTATTTTCATTTCTTGTTTTAAAAAATAATTACAAAACTGCCACCTTGTTTTCATTCAGTTTTCTATTTTAAAAAATTTATATACGAAACACTGAAAACAACTTTTTCTGTTTTCATTGTTTCCTGTGTAAATCTTTGGAAACAGGAAACAAAATGAAAATAAAATGACAATTTTATAATTATTTTTTAAAACAAGAAATGAAATATGGAAACAAAGCCAACAGGCCCCAAATGGTTCAGAAAATAAAAAATTGCCTACATCCACCACCACAAATAGATGAGAAAAAAATATTTGAACTTTGGTAATGGAATTACAGGATGAGTCGATGGAACTCAATACCCGTTACCCTCACAATTAATTACTATCCCTGCATCTCTGCCTAAATCTACATGAGGGTTCATGACTCTCTGGAAACCCTCAGAAGCTCCCTCTTAATGCCCAATACAAATAGCCTTCAATACTTGCATGGCCTTGAAATCCTATTTTTGTGAAACAAAAAAAATAAGGAACTTGCCCAAGAAGAAAACATGAATAGAGAACCATCACATTTACCAACTATGCAACAAGGGCTAAAAGCAAAAACCATACCAGTACAACTAGGGGTTCTGAAGTTGCTAGTGCACTACTTCCATCTGTATCAAGTATATCTCGAACACCACGACTATCACAAATGTACACAATCACACCTTTGTCCAACCTGGTTGATAATATCTATTAGAAATTGAATAATTAATTTAAATATATAAAAAATTTAAGATAACACTAAAAGATTCCACTTTTTGAAGATTATCGAAATAATTTGACAACCCAGTTTAGACATACAATATAATTTTAAATGGTAAAAGTTGTTTCTGATTATACAATTATAGAACACTTTTCTGATCCATGAAAGGTAAGAATACTGGAGTGGCCCAAACTGCAGGTACATGAAATATTTGTATCCTGAAAGATGGAGAAACCATGGAGCTAAATTTCGAGCTCCACCATCCAAAGATTGTACGCAACACAAGGTGTAAAAATTCCACTAACTGATAGGCATATCTTACCAAATTTTCGCAATCTCAATTCCTTCTGGGAAAAGGCCACCACTGCAACAAATTTTAAGCTTCAGAAAGCTAGTTGTTGAAAGTACAAAATGGGAAATGTCGGTTGCTAAATCACCTATTATCTCTAAGGTCCAAAACAAATGCATTAACATTGTCATTCCTTAATGTATTGATTGCTTCCTTGATAGCACCTGTAAGGGTGGCAGATCCATGAGGAACAAAGAAAAGGTCAAAGAAAGAGTTTTTCAATAATCATATAGTAAATGACCAGTTAAGGTAATGACGAACAAATGCATTAATATCTTAAATAATCTAAATCATGTTTAATTTAAATAAAAAATGAAGTAGAGATTTTATATGTAGCAGTGCCCCAGTACGTTTAATATGTCAAACAATTTATGTAATAACAAGTATACATGAAAAACTAGAAAATGAACATAATTTGGGTTAATGAAATGAATGTATTTAAAAAAATAAAATGTAGTTCAGCGATCAATTTCTTGATCAGGAGAAGCGTAAAATTTTAAGAGAAACAAAAGAATAAGATGGAAAATAGGAATTGCATAGAAAGAGACAACAGAAAATGAAAATATTATGGAAGCAATAAAAATGGTGTTTCTCATCAATTACTACTTACTAGATGCCTTTTGGTTGAAAGACGATAGTTTGATATAACCAACTGTTGGAGAGTCATTTCCTGAAGCAGGTAACTTGCACAGTCTTGACTTCACTGGATTCAATGAAACTCTCTCTCGCCTGACATGCAGCAACTCTTACTTTTTGTTGTTTGGTTATAAATAAGATAGATGTTGCGGATGAAAGAAAAAAATTAATTAAGCCTACCAAGTAATGATGATGATAATTATGACAAAAACAGCAAAATTTAGGAGGGTTACTGATGGTAACAATGGTTAACCATGTGAATGTAGCTTAACATAATGAAGCATTATCAAACTGCAAGTTTTCTGAATCATACTAGGAAACAAAACGTACTCTCAAAGGCTAAAGCTTCAAATCTACTTCAATTTTGGAAGAAAACAAACTTACGTCAAAGCTAGGTGCTTTACGTCCGAACCACTGCGAATGGTCAAAGATACAGAGCTTCCATCAGGTCCCCTACAATTTAAAGGTCAGGTTTCTTTTAAATGAATGTTTACAAGAAGTTTCAAGCAACTAGAACCTTACAATTGACTCTGACACTAGAATAACAGTACCAAGTAAGACGCTCTATAACGGACAAGCTTGAAATACTTAATGCTGATAAAGGAACACATATTAATGCTCCAAAATTTATATGAACAAAGTACTATACTTTAACTTGTTTGAGAAACTATAAGATACAAATGCAATTCTATCCCTTGGTCTATTGCACAATTTAACAATGTGTTTCTTTAATAACTTTTATATCCCTGATTTATGGAGGGAAATATTGATTTGAAAGCTCAAGAGGCATGCGGGAGAAAAAACTCACTGTAGGTGTTCCGCAGCATCATATAGGCCCATGTTTTCTGTGCTTGTATCATCAATTCCCAGGATAACATCTCCAGACAAAACACCAGCTCTATATGCAGGACCTCCTGGAGAAGCTGAAATGACAACAAGTCCACTAGGTGGCATGTCAGCTTTGGTAGGGTAGCCTATTGATAACCCCACACCAGTAAGATCACCTTGAGTTCCAGACTGCCTTCAACAAAATATCACTTCATGGGATTAATGTCTAAGAAGCATATAACTGCTAGATTGAACAAAAGGTAATATCCTATAGGTTAAACTAATCATTTGGTTCCTATACGTGACATTTATTTTAAATTTGGTCCCTATAAGTGAAAGTTTTTTAAATCAGTTCTTATATGTACAATTATTTTTAATTTGATTCTCATTGTTTATTGATATTATATCGTCGTTTGTTGGAGTTAAAGTATATGAACTAAATTGAAAATGATTGTCACATATAAATACCGAATTCAAAAATTTGTTGGTCCCTATATGTGATAACTGATAAGCATTTTAACTTTGGTCCTCATATGTGATAATCATTTTCAATTTGGTCCCTATATTTTAACTCCAACAAGCGACATTATAAGACCAATAAACAACGAGGACTAGATTAAAAATAATTGTACGTTTAGGGACCAATTTGAAATTTTTTCACATATAGTATCCAAATTCAAAATTAATGTCACATATAGGGACCAAAGGATTGTTTAACCTATCCTATATGCAGTAAGGACTACATGTAAAATAACCCAAAAGGAAAACATAGAATAAGAAAGAGTCATACCCTCAAACTTCTAAGCTTTTCAGGCTCCAGAAACCTAGTGAAGGGATCATCCAATGTGGCAAGCATCTTTCTTATTGCCATATCTGAGCGCAAATGCAACATCAACAGTTTCAAGTAAACTGAAAATATAGGTTACTTTTGACTTTTGACTACATGAGATGATGCAAGCCCACTAAATTTCAGATGTGCCAAAATCATAAATGTGACTTATCGCGAAACAGTGTAGAAAATTTATTTTAGAGGATAGCAATCAACATTGGATGCTTACCTTAATGAAGATAAAAGAATACTGAAAACTCTCGATATTATTGAACTATCAAAGAAGAAGATGAACTACAGAGAAAACCTCTCTATCTAGGTTCTACTATTGGGTATTCGAGAGACCCAATCCTCTCCCAATCCCTCACTAATTTTCCGATATCTAATTATGTTTCTGTTTTCCTCTTTTATACATGTGTTACAAATGGCCAACCAACCACTGTAAATGCATCATGTAAATGCAAATGTCAAATGTAAATGTAATTCACAATCAGTGAATTCATTTACAGCGCTTCAGTATGTTACCATCGATTCAATCAACACTATCACGCCGCCGCCGCCTGCGGTGCCACCCACACATCATCAGGTAGCCTTTAATTTTCAAGGTTACAATCAGCCATCACAAGGCTATGGACCATCACCTCATCAGCATCAGTATCCTAGTCACAACTATCACAAATGCTCTTCTTCTCTCAGGCAGTACCTAATCTACCTTCTAGTCCCACTTCTATCCCAAACAATCAAGTAAGTTCTTCCAGTACTTCCTCTTCCTCTTCTCCCATCATTCCACAGAACACTCACCCAATGCAAACTCGCTCCAAAAATGGTATTGTACAGCCTAGACTCTACCCTACCCTTCTCCTTACCCACACTGAACCTAAGAGTGTTAAACAGGCCTTAAAAGATCCAAACTGGTTAGCTGCCATGAAAGATGAATATGCAGCCCTCATGAAAAATAATACATGGACTCTAGTTCCTCTTCCTCCTAATAGGGAACCAATTGGCTGCAAGTGGGTGTTTAGAGTTAAGGAAAATGCTGATGGGTCCTTGAACAAATATAAGGCTAGACTAGTTGCCAAAGGCTTTCATCAAGTGCAAGGCTTTGATTTCAATGAGACCTTCTCCCCAGTCATCAAACCTGTCACTATCAGGATTATCCTCACCTTGGCTCTCACTAACCAGTGGAATTTACTTCAGCTAGATGTAAACAATGCCTTCTTGAATGGCCTTCTCGATGAAGAGGTCTACATGACACAACCACAAGGATTTGAAGATGCTAATTCCTCTCTAGTTTGCAAGTTAAATAGAGCTCTTTATGGCCTTAAACAGGCCCCAAGGCAGTGGTTTGAAAGACTCAAGGATACTTTAGTGAAGTTTGGGTTTAAGGACAGTAAATGTGACCCTTCTCTGTTCACTTATGTAGCTGATGGGGCTGTGGTGTATCTTCTTGTCTATGTTGATGATATAATCATCACAGGAAGCTCAAACAGTCTAGTGCAGCAACTCGTCACTCGCCTCAATTCAGTTTTTAGCTTAAAACAGCTGGGACACTTAGACTATTTCTTGGGAATTGAAGTCAGGAAACAGCCCTATGGTTCTCTCATTCTCACCCAAACAAAGTACCTTAGAGATCTACTATCCAAGACTAACATGCTGGAAGCAAAAGCCAGCTCCTCTCCTATGGCTTCAAGCTGCAAATTATCAAAGGTGGGAAGTGATACCTTCTCAGACCCTTCTCTGTACAGATCAGTAGTTGGTGCCCTCCAATATGCCACCATAACCAGACCTGAACTGAGTTACTCTGTTAACAAGGTGTGCCAATTCATGGCAGCACCCCTTGACACTCATTGGTTAGCCGTAAAAAGGATCCTAAGGTATCTAAAAGGCACACTGCATCATGGGCAACTGTCCTGCTCCAGCTAACAAACAATCAGTTTATTCTCTCTCTCTCTCTGTAATACTTCAATAGCCCATTACTTATAAGCTCTTATTAGATACTATCTCTAGTCAATGTGGGACTTGAGTTTTTCCCAATACAACCAACTAACTAACTGCCTGACAGCTGGTGCAGTTAGTCAGTTAGTAATGGCTCTCCCTCCCTTTGCTTTATTCCTAACATAGACCTTCTTTACTAGGGTCTGCTATCAGATGCTTAGAGGAGGGGAGAAACAAAAACTTTCCTTAATCATCTTGAACCATCTGAACAAGGAAGCCTGATGGATAAGTTAACAATTGCATCATTTTAGTCATTATCTGCTCCAGTTTGATACTTCAAGTTTAAAAGTATGAAATATAAGTTTCTTAACAATAAAATCAATCTTCAGCCTGTAAGGGTTATTCTCTCAGATTTCTGTACATGCATGTCATAGATCAGATATAAGTGGTTTATCTTAGTTCATATATCAGTGGCTTACCCTCTCATAGTTCTTATTCTTAATATTCAAGGAAATTTAAGCTATTGATATTGCTTCCAATCACTATGTCCCAGAGAACCCTTTATCAGAATTCATAGTCAAGTTTTCTACTTTTGTAGAGAGTTATGTGTGTCCCAGATGTCGATTTGTATACCTAGAGGCATAGCCAACACATCTCCCATCCCTTCTTAAAGAAAAGTCAAAATTCAAGAGAGGTCAAAAAAAGAAAGATAAAGACAAAAAAGCAACCCAAGTCCCAGAAAATCCTTGAAACAGAAAAAAATAATGAATGTTTTCAACTACTTTTCTTCCAGTTTACATTGGTAACACTGCCTAACAACAACCACATTTGAATTACTCAGCAATTATGCTTTCTGCACTTAATATGCACCACAAGAACCCAATTTAGTACTGAAAAAAAATCTAAACAATCAGCATTATATTTAAGTTATCAGAATTTTGGAGCACTATCTAACTCTAATCCTGCTATCCTAGCATTATCAGTATCACCATCTACAAAATATCAAAATTCACGACATGGAAAAGAAAAGCTTTTGACCAATTCAAGCTAACAACAGTGACAATGCTCTCCAGAATATTAGTATCAGAATAAAATGCTAAAACCTTGCTTTGGAGCTGCAATCATAAAAGATCAACCTTCACAACCGATATTCTAAAACAGAGATTACGATGACCATGCTGCTATCTGAACCCAACTAATTTAGGGAAATTTAATAGGAGGTTAAATCATCAAACATCAAGTACCAGCATTTGGAATAACATTACCGGATAGTACTACATAAGTACCATTTGTTAAATGTATTTCTACATCAGAATTTCAACCTCACTGTTTAGACTTTGCAATCTCTATTAAATATTTTTACTCCTTATCAAGTAGGCAAGAAGCTATTCAATGAAAAAGTGATGTAAAAATGCATGGGAATTTACCATCTTACTTGAAAACAAATAAAAATGTAGAGAATGAAATTATACATGTCTCTTCTCGATTGTTCATCGGTTCTTTTCGCATTGCATCTTCTCGATACCTAAACCAACTTTGTCCGTTAAAACTTTTGTCAATATATGCTCGGTCAATTACTCTCCACGCCTCCAGAAAGAGGAGATTCTCTTCAGTCAGGGCCCCTTGAGAAAAACAAGGACGAAACATCACACAATAAATGAAAACAAGATTAAGATCACATTACATTATAAAAATTCTACACATCTTAATTGTCGTGCTATCTTTTGAAATAAATTATGGGTGCATTAGAGATCAAACTCACAGGATGGCTTGCTGGAAGCCAAAGAAACTGACATAACCAACAGCACAAACAGAATAGAGGCATGCTTTCTGATGTTTACTGAGCAATTCTTCAGCCTTAGAAGACTGTTATATTTCCTCCTTTTGACAATGAAACCCCGAGTTGAAGGAAACAAGCTACACTGAGGAAAACAGGTTTTGCTTATCCATGGTGCCACCCTAAGTGAAAATTCATTTCCATAATCCCTATTAGTAAAACCAACAACTATCTTCTTTCTATGTGCCAATGAAACCCGAGATTCTATTATCCTTACAGAAAAACACTTCCACTGTGACACCTGCAAATGGTACATACAATTCAGTGAATATACAAGTGAAAATATTCATGTCCTCCTAATTCAACATCTACTTCCAAATTGACTCGTTAAAAAGTTTAAAGACAATAAAGGGTAGCATTCAAAATTGTTCATTTGCATTATTTCTCAGGATTTCTTGGGAACCAAGCAGAATATGGGGATGAAAAGTGAAAGTGGATATAAGATAAAGTGATGAAATTGCTAAGGATATAAACAAAGAAGTGAGAAAAGGGTAGAGAACCTGAGGAATGTAGAAGGTTGGGGATGGTGTGTTGTGAAAGCAATGAAGGGAAAAAGAAGCGTTCACAGAGCTCGCAACGACCTCCATGGAAGAAGGCACCCCCACCTTTGGACCAACGTGTTACCTCTTCTATTTTACATTATCGTTTATTTTTAAATTTAAATAAAATAAATAAGGTTTTGTTTTTTTGTTTGTTTTGGTTAAGGTGTATCCTAAAAGAAATTTACTTATTTAATTCATTTTAAAAATATTAACTAAACTTATTTTTTCCCAATTGAGTTGCATTTGTAATGGTTTCAATTTTGTGTGGTCTCATCTTGTTTCATTTTATTTTATGTTTTTTTAAAAGATTTATATAGATAATAGTAAAAATAATATAACATTTTTGTGATTACTAATAAAAATGAAAAATTAAAAACAAAGTAAACAGGGTCTTATTTTTTTAAAAGTGATCGAAAACTCTCTCAGTGATTGTATTTTTTAAGGTTTTCTTAAATAATTTGTGTTTGTTCCTTTTAAAAATTGTTATATTTAAAGTTTTAAACTTAATTGTACTTTTGGCCTCTCAGTTTATCATATCAGATCCTTCTCTCACAGTGTAATCCAATTTCTCAACAACCTATGCGGCACATGCGTGACTGATTTAGTCATTTAACACATGGTGAGGTCATTATGTTGTTGAATTGTACTTTTCCTGCACTTTGTAAACAAATTGGGATTGATACTCTCTTCTAACAGTACACTAGTCCGTCTCACTCTTCATCATAATCATTATTAACTAGAGAGAGATGTCATCCCCGTTATTAAGAAAAGTGACATTATTAAGTGTTAAATTAGTCTCATATGTGTCACGTAAGCTACTAGTGTTAAAACTTGGACATCATAATGACAGGAGGGACCTGATTGTATGGATACTAGGGGATCCAATTGACGTAATTGGAACCTGGTAGACCAAAATTACATGGAGGACCAAAATTCAAGTTATTATGTATAATAAGAGTATGTTTGTTTCAAGATATGTGAAGCTATTTTCGAGAATGTGGGATTGAGAATAAGATATTCTCACGTGCGATACAAGTTTTTGAAAGATATTTTTAGATATGATTGATTCATATTCTCATGTTTTCCTTCATTTTCATTTAATCGTGAGAGGTGTGTATATTATTTTCTGGTGACCTGGAAATGAAAATAATTATAGGTAACTTCTCATCTCACATTCTCTCACTTTATTCTCATGTTTCTTAAAAAAAAATATTCTAAGAAATAATAATAATCTATACTAAACAAATACATTTTAAAATTTACTTAAAAATAATATTCCTATTTCCAAATCATAATATTCTCATAAATATCATTCTGAACAATATATTAAGATATAAAAAAAACAATATATTAAGATATATCTTGAAACAATCGCATATTATTATGAGAAAAACCGGTTAGCAGTTTAGCACCTTTTTTTTTTGGGGCCGGTATCCGGTTAGCATTTAACTAATAATATTTTCAACACAAAATTTACATTTTTTTTAATGCAAGGTACTGATTAGCATTTGTGGTAAAACAATATCATGAAACATGTAGCGTGTGCCCAGAAAGCACAACCACAAGGAAGCACAACCACCAATAATCAACCGACCAGCATCTGTACTATATATACCTCACTCTTCTCACACTCCATGCCATTCCCTTCGTTGTTCCTATCCAACTCTACAAAGGTTTTCCTTTCTTCCAAGCTGAAGCCCCCATTCTCCATGTCTCATTCCAGTTCCACCATCGCCAATTCCATCCCCTGCCCCAAAACGCGCCTGAGAGGTGTCGTTTTCGACATGGACGGCACCCTCACCGTCCCCGCCATCGACTTCGCCGCCATGTACAGGGCGGTGCTCGGCGACGACGAGTACCACAGGATCAAAGCCGGTAACCCTTCAGGGATTGACATATTGCACCATATCGAGACTTTGTCTCCTGACCAACAACGCAAGGCCTATGATACAATCGCTGATTACGAGCGTCAGGGACTCGATCGCCTCCAAATCATGCCCGGTATGCATTTCTCACTCTCTCAAACAACTTAGTGTGAGACTGAGACTTAACACTCTTGCACCGTCCAAATTTTTTTTTTTTATATAATATAATTTTAATCATTCATGGTAAAATTTGAACATCAACCAAATGTAATCAAATGGCTATTATTTTCATATATTTTAAACATATACGTAGTTAGTTAATCTGGAAGTATATCAATGAATTACTAAACAATTTGGAATTAACGTGAAATTTTATGTATATGATCTATATCTATATGATGTAATATTTCAATCCAACGGTTGATTTCATAAATAAAAAAAAAAATTCAATAAGAGAGGGGTGCTAGCAACACACTCTCTTTTATTGATTGAAATTCGTGTGGATCCCACTGCTTTGGAAATGGGTCCCACTAATTCATGTTGGTTCCACTTAAATTTTATAGGACTCATATGAATTTCGACCAATAAAAGGAAATGTGTTGGAAAGAGAATACCAGAGAGTTTGTTACTAGCATTTCCCTTCAATAAAAAGTTATTCACGGGGGTAACAATGCCTTTGACTTAGGGTAACTTGAACTTGTTTGTGTATGCTTTCGTCTACCCTGCTCTAATGATTAGACTTCGTGTGAGTTTTGATTGTAGAGAGCTTAGAATAATAACAATAGTTATTTATTACCATCTGTATGCAATTGGTCTCACCTCGTTTTTTGCACATCTACATTATGATTCTAGGTGATGTGCCCCATAAAGTTGTGCACCAAGCATTATTCAAGAGCATATGGGTTACCACCATTTTCTACTATCCGTACAGTAACATTAACTAGCATTAAAAAATATTAAAATTTGTGGTTAATGTGCTAGACAATGGTGGTCTACATAGTTGACTTGGTAGGTACAAACTCAGTGGTACAGTGTAGGGAGATGATTGTCTTACATGTACCTTAGAATCTCTCCTTTTAATGAAAAAATTTGTGAGAGGGGGTTTTAAGCTTTTGATCTGTATTTGCTTGCCTCTAGATTACATTACATATGAGCTGGCACAAGTTTGATATACTGGTCAATTGTGGTGCAGGTGCGGTGGAGCTTTGTGGCCTTCTCGATTCAAAGAAAATAAGGTCTAGTTAATCACAGTATCTTCCTCTTATGTCATGCTGTTCCTATCTGGTTGTTATGTTTAACTCATGGACTCGGGTTTCTGTATAATGTATTTCTTTGGTGAAATTGAATATGTGTGCAGTTCCGTATTGCTGGCTTTACTATGTAAGTTTATGTAAATTAGCTTCATCAATGCATCAAAGCTAGGGGTGTAAACGAGTCGAGCTGAGCCGAACACTTAAAGCTTGAGCTTGGCTTGTGAAAAAAATGCGAAGCTCAAGCTTGGCTCATTAATATAAACGAGCCTAACTAAAAGCTTGAGCTTGGCTTGTTACAAAAAAGTAAAGCTTAGGTTTGGCTTGTGTAGCTCATTTATAACTTAATTATTTTTGCATTTATGAAAATTTTCCTTAACAACCAACATGGTGTGGCACAGTCGGTAGACAACTGCACCCCTTAATCATGTGGTCAGGGGATTGATTCGTAGCTCATGCATATGAAAGAGCATCTGTTGGGAGAGGTCAGCCCCTTAAATGGATCTCAGTACCTCAAGGGATTAATCTCTGGCTCTCAGCCGGAGGATACCCGGGTTTACCCAAAAAAAAAAATCCTTCACAAAAAACCATGCATAGTTCCATGATATGAAAATTTTGCATTTAGTATTTAATTACGATTTTAACAAAACAGAAAACTTCAAGAGTAATTTTTAACACTCATTAAAGTTCTACATATTTTCATAATGTAAATAACGAAAACTACTAAAATCCTCATCATCGATTACGCCTACCAATCGAAATGTTAAGGAATGGAAAGTGGAAACATATGAATCGAGTTCGTAATTGATAGAATAATCTCCTTTAAAATGTTGTCCACCTGAGTACACAAAAATACAAATGGTGCATTTTAGTGGTGTTTTTTTATTCCTGTATAGCCATAGGTTAGTAACTTAGTATTATAGTAGGATACAAATGATTTTCTTTATATTAGAGATTTACGAGTAGGCGTTGGAAAGACTTTTCATTAGGATAATAACAAAAAAGTATTGGTAGTGGGTTTAACTATTGGGCCAAAAGATATTTGGACTACAATCAGGTTGGTTGGGACCCAACCATTAATTTTGAAAGTTGTTAGTTGCATGAAAGGGAAGTCCATCCATCAGCAATTCGTTAAGAAAGAGAAAGGAAATAAAAAACGCAATAGTATTAGTATATATAATATATTATTATATATAATTTTTTTGGTCATATTATATATAAAAAACGAGCTATTCGCGAGCCCTTAATGTCAAGCCTATAAGGCTTGGGCTTTGCTCATTTAAATAATCAAGCTCACTCTCAAGCTTGAGTTTGTTTGTTTAATTAAACAAACGAGCTTAATTGAGCATTTAACGAGTCGAGCTCGGGTAGTTCACGAATAACTCAGCTCATTTACACCCCTAATCAAAGCTATCCTCTATAGAATATTGAATGGTATTTATTTGGTAAATAATCATGTTTTTTTTTTTTCCCTTCCTATTTTCAAAATTAGGTAGTGTTTGACATGCAAACAAATAGGATGGAATGAGATGCTCGGTTCTGTTTTCTTTGGTTCCGTCCCATTCTGACATGTCTACCAACACTACCTTATATACATCTTGTTCTTAGGTCTTTCTCTTCATAATGTGGTTTCCTTCAAGTAACCTCAGTAGGAATGGGTAACGTCTTATTTGGATTGCATTCTCCCATACTGAATTGTTTAATTGGTGTGATCCCTTCTTTTCCTTTACCTTGGTCTTGAATGTGCTTATTGAGCATATCCAAGAGTGAGCATATTCAAGAGTCAGGGCCACAATGCATGCTTTTTGTAGATGATATAGTCTTAGTTGGAGAGTCAAGAGAGGAAATAAATGGAAAGTTAGATATGTTGAGACAAGCTTTAGAAGCACACGACTTTCGTTTGAGTAGAAGTAAGACAAAGTTGATGAAATGTAAGTTTAGTGGGAAACACTAATTTTAGCTTAGAGGTAAAAATTGGAGATCATGCCATACCATAAGTCACACGGTTTAAGTACCTTAGGTCCATCGTACAAAACAACCGGGAAATAGAGGGAGTGTAAATCATAGGATTCAAGCGTAGTGGATGAAACGAAGGAGTGCTTGTACGACTATAAGACTTGCAATGTTGTGAATGTTGGGTGTAAAAAGCCAACAAGAGAATGAACTCACTGTAGCAAAGATGAAAATGTTGTGTTGAATGAGTAGACATTCTAGATAAAATAGGATCAGGAATGAATGCATTAGAGAGAAAGTTGAGGTAGCGTTTATTGTAAAAAAGATGGTAGAATCTCGTCTTAGGTGACTCGAGTATGGGTGGAGAAAACCTGTAGAAGCCCTACTAAGGAGAGTGAATTAGATGAAGGGTAGCCCAATCGCTAGAGATAAAGGGAGACCACAAAAAAAACTATAGGCGAAACCATTACGAAAGATTTAGATGTAAATGATTTGTCTGTATACATGATTGTTTATAGGACATAATGACGTCGTTTGATCCATGCACCTGACCTCACCTTGTGGGAAAAGACTTGTTGATCTCTCAATAAACCTCTTATTTTTATATAATTTCAAAGCGTTAATTCATTTTTCTCTACATTCGTTTGTTATCTAGAGTAAAAAATATCAAAGTTTGGTTTAAGGTTTAAAAAATTTCTCCCAAGATTTTTTTATTTCTTTTTTATTTTTAATGTTTCTCTGTGTTTGTACCTTTCCTTACCTCTATACTAAGAATATGACTAAACGCCAGCAGCCTTGGTTCTGTGCTCAGGGCTCATCATTTCTCCTTGACTCTTGAGTTGTTGGGACTTGGGAGTACTAGCACAAAGATAATCTGCTGCAGGCTCAATGTATGTTCATAAACTTTTGAGGCTTGTGTTCTGTAGCTTCGTATGCTCGATATCCAAAATTGAGATTGAATGAAATTTTATTTTAGCTATTAGACACGGGTGTTAAGTTAGCACTGGCCGTGGAAATATTCTAGTTCCAACTTTTGTGGAGCATGATATAGTTCATAGCAATGGAACATAAAGATTGATTAATTTGCTGATGATTTTATATATCAATTATTGCAATCCAGGTTCATATGTCTATACGAAGATTGTATTAATAACATATAGACACTAAGGCATCAGGTTAACAAGATCAATTGTTTATGCGGTTTTTTGGGACAATATATGTCCTATGTTTGGTGCTTTTCAAACTTTTTAATGTGGTTTTTTTTTTTTTTTTTGGGACAATGGCATTTGTTAACTAACTCTTATTCATTTTATTTGAGGGGGAAATTGCACCTAATTTGTCCCTACAATAATGAAGTTATGATCTTGGTATTTATGCTTACAGAATGTGAGTAAATCACTCATGCTATATAGCTTCTCTTTTCTTTTTCCAGGAGGGGATTAATCACACGCAATGTGAAGTCTGCAGTTGATTTGTTCCATGAACGGTTTGGGGTGAGTTTATCAACAAATGCAATTATATATATAAATATGGGAAGTTGTGTATGAAATTAGGCTATCCATTTTTTCCCATTTAAGCATTGGCTTTGCTATGGTATAGACTATGAATCATACTCCAATCGCCATGACTCTACAACAGGAATTTTCCGCTGAAGCTTTCATTTGTCTACTGGTATGACATAAATCAATCTATATGATAATGGAGAAGTTCTACATTGTTTGATACTCGGATAAAATGGTATTTTGTTTTGTTGCATTTTCATTATTGTGAAAAAAGGTTGGTGTGGTGTGATAACTATGGTTTAAAATATAGAAAAGTCCCTTCTTTCATTAACATGCTTTCTATGGTAGTATGGTGTATATATCAGAGTTACTATTACTAACTAGAACTTGAATATTGGGAGTTTAGTATACAACTTTAACCACTGGGCATTTACTATTCCATTTCATTTAATCTTCCCTCCAACAAAAGTAAATAAATAAAACAAACTTTGCAAAATGAACAGAAGATTGCGATTATGGCATCTGGACTACTGTGTACTGACTTATTATATGTAGATATTCTTCTAAAAGGTCCATTTGCTGTTTTCTAATAGGGGCATAATAAATTGAACATGCACATTTTTCTATCTCTTTTCCCCTCTTCTTTTTGATATTCCGTGACTGATAGCATGAGGAAGGGAATTATTTTCTAACTCTTGGTTCTTTCTTTTCAAGTATCAATCTCTTCCATTATATATCATACTTCATTGCTGCAGATTAAATTTTCTCCAGCATTAAGCAGGGAATTTCGTCCTTATAAACCCAATCCAGCTCCGCTACTGCATATTTGTTCTGCATGGGAAGTTCAACCAGATGAAGTAATAATGGTTGGGGATAGTCTTAAAGATGATGTAAGTGGTTCTTTTCCTGATTACGTTAATATTCATGATATATACCTAGTTGCACACAGATATGCAATTTCAAGTGCATCAATTCTTACTATCATCTTTATATGGAAATAATGCTTGCAAAAGTAGTTGCAAAACCAAAGGCAGAATAGTTAATATTTTCATAATAAAGTTCAGAAAGGAGAGGAAAATATGAAGATGTTTCAAATCTTCCATATAGATTTGGTTCTGCTGACTAGTAATCTTTGTGGGCTTCAAAAGAATTTCGTTATCAGTCCGGAATCCAGAATTTGATTTATTGGTCATGCTAGATGAACCCTGTGACTCAGGCTGTTATTTTATTCTGGAGTTCATTTCACAATGGTTAGTGGTACTGGCTATTTGACATCACTTTATCTACGTTAGTTTTATGCCCCTTCTAATACCTGCATTTGATTGGTCATAAAATGAGGAGGGTCCTGCACAAATAAGTGGCCTGCACAGGGATGAAACCTTGTACAACAATAGATAATGTTAAAACTTAAAAAGTGATTTGCAAATAACATTTCCTTTTATATATGCTATATCGCTCCTTATGGAACAGCATACTCTGATAATTAAAAGCCATAAACAAATCGGTCCTATATGTGTATGATAAAACATTTAGAAAAGTACTTTTTCAAATTGCACTTGTAATGTGAGCATACCTTTCTTTTTGCACAACTATTTACACCATCCTTTTGCCTACTTGTACCTTTGTTATTCTGTATTTTTAACTTCTAAAATATATTCATAACTTTTCTTTCGAAATGAAACAAAATTATCAAAATAATTAAAATTTTGTTGTCTTACGGGGGCATGCAAGGTGTAACTGTAAGGGTGAGCAAATAGCACATCTTTTTATAGTGGCTCCTTATCTTTGGCACAGCTGCAAAGCAATTTCTTTCCATTTTATGCACATATTCTGCTAGTAAGTTCATGTTACTCTGATGTATTTGAAATTCGATGGTAATTGACTGTTGCTTGTTTGACCTTTTTGCAGGTGGCTTGTGGAAAGCGTGCAGGAGCATTTACATGCTTGCTTGATCAGACAGGAAGATATGATTCTCCCGAGTATGCTGATATTGATTTGAAACCAGATTTCAAGGTGACTTCCCTTGCTGAAGTTTACTCAATTCTGGAGGAAAAATTTGACCTGTCACCATGATGGTTCATAAAAAAATCTTGAAACTCGTGTACATCTAGGGTAGTTTTTTTTTCTTTCCTTCCCTCTTGTAAGGCCATGAAACAAGAGCATAAGGAGTATGCTCTTGTTCTTATCAAGAATCCAAGATTCTTGTGGCGAACTTCACAGGCTTATCAAACATCCTTGTTTGTGGCGCCTTGATCATCTCTCTCTCATCCATCTTTTGATTATTTCTTCACTTTATTTTGGTTACCAAAACTGTTTACAATTCTTATCTTGTTCTAGTAGTGTTTTTTGCGCCATTTATGTTTAAGAATCTTTCAAAGGCATCCCTCCATTTGGATGTCATCAAGTGGTATCTTGTAAGGCCATGAAACAAAAAATCCCTGGAAGTTTTAGGTTGGAGGATTTGTTAGGTTGGATTTTTTACTACAACAACATTGTAACTTATCTTGAACAGTTAATAGAAGTTCCATTGTCTTATTTGGACAGTTACTACTCCCTGTTACACCTGACTGATATCAGGTTATTTATTTCATCGCATTAAGCCATTAACTAATGATCAAGTAAATATAGATATCCGAACTTCTATGTCATACTTCGCTCATGACAATTGACTTGGCTGGTGTTCGAATTTTGGGATTCTCTTTTGATAGGTGACTTATACTAAAAAAAAATCTTCACGAGGTCGATATTCTGTTCTAGCTTTAGAATGAGTTGGTTAGCAAAACCGCATGGCTTTCTCTCTAGTTTACCCAGAACCAGCAAAAAAGCAGGAAAAGATATATCCACAATTCTCGATGAATGAATTGAAAAAAAAAAAGAAAAGGCGAAGTTGCTGAAGCAGGAAAACCTGCAGTAGGGTGCATCCCATCATTTTAATCTTCCTAAAGTGCTGCTCTTTCATCCTGTATTGTTTGAACAGAGTTATCATTCATCTCGATAGTAATGGTGAACCATCCAAGAGAGCATTCAAACTAATAGCCAAAATAAATAGAGGAGGAATTGAAATTGATGATAAAACGCTTCTATAGGACGGTAGTATGTTATTGAATCAACTTCTTCCAACACTTGCAGCCCACTTTCTGTTACTGCTCTTAAATTTGATGTGACCTTCGCTTCACTATGAGGTTGTAATCGGAATGTGAACACCATCCAGATCCAATCTCTCATCTGTGGGTAGCTTACATTCTTTGGTTATTCGTGTAGTAATAAGGTTTGATTTGAATGAAATCTCTTTACAAACGAAGCCTGAACGAGCGGATCTGTTGCACAGAATTCAAGGAACCTTGAGGAAATTTTAAGATTTAGCATCTAGATCTATTGCTTTATCATGATGGTTAGACCACACATGTGAACTTCCAAGCATCTCATTTGCACGTTTGATTAGTTGCTCATCATCTCATGGGCACCAATTGCACTCACCATGTTCAAAGTAAACCACATTTACTAAAGCCACCTATAAGTTGAGGCCTTTTTGCCCTTGTTACTCAAATAATGAACAACATATCTGATTTTGAGTTATGAAAGATCACCAAGCAAATAGAGATGGCTGAGCTATTTGGCTGGTCAATTTTCAATGTTTGCTAGACACTTCAAAAGACTCTTCATCTCATCAATACCATGAGATTTAAGTCAGAATATCAACATCAGCATAAACATCTCCTGTCATTATTGATACGAGATCATCCAGCATTTCATAGATTAAACTAGAAGAAGGATGTGATTTGTCAGCAACCGAAAAAGAGTGAGTCTTACCACTAATAATTATCCAACTGCAACCCGGAACTTTCCTTAAACCTCTTTCTTTCATCATTGTTCTCACCTCAGTTACCACATCCCATCTTCTATAAGAAGCATATGTATTTGAAAGCGAGATATAATTTGAAGGGTTTTCCGGTTCTAGCTCTAAGAGACACCTATAAGCCAAATCTCTTGTCATGGAATTCCCATGCATTACAGAGGCACTTAAAAGAGATCCCCAAACACTTGGACCAGGATCTAGAGGCATTTCTTTGATGAACTCTAAGGCTTGATCAAGCTTGCCTGATCGACCTAACATATCTACAACACAAGCACAAATTTCAACTGTTGGTTTCATTCCATACTGAGTCATCAATGAGTTATATATACTAATGCCTTCATCTACCAATCCTGACTTGCTACAAGCAGAAAGAACACCAACCACTGTTATCATGTCTGGTTTGATCCCTTGCTGAAGCATTTTGTAATACATAATGACAGCTTCCTCTCCTCTCCCATGTAATCCATATGCAGAGATCATTGAACTCCAAGAGATAGAATCTTTGAAGAAAGAACCATTGTCAAAGACAAATCTTGCATAATCCAAACTCCCACATTTGGCATACATATCAATTAAAGCATTACATAGGGAAATGTCATCACTTAACAACATTTTAATCGAAATCGCGTGTATTTGTTTGCCTCCAGTCAATCCAGCAAGCAAGCCACAAGCTGGAAGCACACTAACAAGTGACACTTTATTGGGTCGTATTCCATCCTTCGTTTGCATCTCACGGAGGAGAACCAATGCATCCTCAGGTGCTCCATTCTGTACATAACCATTGATCAACGCTGTCCACACATATATGTTTCTGCTTTTCATTAGATCAAACACTCTCCTGCTAAGAAGAACTTTATTACTCCTTGAATACATATCTATCAAAGACGACCCCAGATGAACATCTGAGCCAATCTTCAAATCCAATCCATTCTTCACAAGGTAACAGTGAAGTTCCCTCCCATAATCCCATTTCCCAGTACCACCACCACCACACACAGGCAAAAGACTCGCAACAGTGAAAGCATCAGGCTTAAACCCTTCAGATTGCATTCTCACAAAAAAGTTCCACAAACCATCACATGAAGTAGAATTAAAATCTCCCAAAGGCAGCACAGCCAGAAATTATAACATTGTATGAACCCACATTCCTCTGAGGCATTTCATCAAACAGTTTCATTGCATCACTAAACTCTCCACACCTACTATACATTGCCATCACAGAATTGTTAACAATGATATCTGACACAAACCCAATCCTTATACTCTTCCCATGAACCAATTTCCCAGAAACCAAGTCCTCAAGTTCACCACAAACTTTGGAAATTGTTGCAAGAGTGTAATCATCCGGCAACACACTACGACCTATTTGTTGAAACAACGCAAGGGCTTCATTAAAGTCGTGATTTTTAACATACCCATTTATGAGGGAGTTCCAGATATAAACGCTCTTGGCCTCAATGGACTCAAAGACGAACCTTGACATGGTTAACCTTGCGCAGGTGGCGTATGCAGAAACGAGCCTGGTGGTGAGAAAAGCGTTTTGGGCAAACCCATTAGCGAGGATTTGAGCGTGGGATTGTTGGGTATGTCTCAGAGAGCGGTGGTGGATGCAGAGTTGAAGGAGATGGAGGAGATGGAGATGGAGCGGTGTGTGGAAGACAGTGGCGGAACTGTAATAGCGAGAGGTTGTGAGGGTAACTGTTCTACTCAGAACCATACGAGCTAGTGAGCTACCTACCCAGCTGCGTTGTGTGACTGTGAGTTTGAATTTGGCGGGTGCAGAAAGTAGAGAGTTGAACGGAAGCGTAAGTCAGGTAAAGTACAACCTCAATGTTTCGGAAACAAAATGTTATATCTTTTTTGGTTTACCCACGAACGTGGAGACTAATCCCTTGAATTGGGTTAGATCATAAAGTGCAATAAAATTCTTCTTCAAGGGTTTTAATGCTACTGTATTCTTAGGGTTAGAATTCGAATTCGAGATCACCGATTAAGTTGGAAGAGATCCGTATCATCTTATCCAAACGTCATTGAGTACAAAATGTTATATCTGCATTCAGTCATTCAGATAATATAGGTAAAAATTGATTTCGTAGTATTGATTACTAAATTCATAGAATTTTTTTTTCTCCTCCTGGACGATTTCGAGTATTGTCTCTCCCTCTTTGAATTCCCGATTCTTAAACCGCCATATGATAGCATTGGAACAGTCAGAATAGGTATATACTTCTAGTGAAATGTTTTTAGTACAATCAACATGTAAAAAGATGATTTGTGAATTAAAAATGATATTGGATGAGATATGTGCGATTTAAAGAATCCAGTTCTGTCGTAGTTTTAAGCCTAATGCCAAATTGATTCATTTGAAAGAAAGAAAAAAAATAAGATAGCATTTGTATTATGTGTTGCTTAAACAAACCAAAAGAATATGTCAATATATGATGACAAAGATGTCATAAAGAACTAGATATTGAGTTGTACTAGCACCAAAAGTGTCCTATAATCTATGCTTAAAAAGGGATTTCTTTATGCAGTAGTGGCACGCTTTGGCTTATGTTATGTACATAGATTTTCCATCCAAATGACGCAAAGGGTATTTATTCAGTTCCTGAAAGTGTTTTATCGAATTTCAGTTCTATTTTTAAGCTTCTACCTGCACTTTAATTTGGTTTGAGACAATTGCATGAGGAAGAGCAAACAACTGAAAATCATTGTTAATATTATGTAAAGGAAGTCTAGTTTATGATTTTCCTATTTCTTCCACTTAACTTCTTATTTTCCTAAACGCCAGAAAGTTGTTAATACTTGTCATAAAAAACAATCTATAAAGCAAAAAAGCAAAGTGCATTCTAATCTTTTTTTTGGAGGGGTTGCAAGTTCATTTGATAACATGTTTGGATGCACGTTAAAAAGGATCAGAATTACATTTGAGAATCAAAAGCTACTCATAATAGTTTTAAGGAAAAGTACTTCCAAAACCAAACCACGGTGTATCCAAACATACCATAAGTCTTCATAAGCAAAATTGAGACACTTTATTGACATGTTACACAACAACTCTACTTCAGAATATCACTTGCTACCCTAAATCCACGCCTTATGCAACAATTAGCCCTAATTCTAAGCTCCTGGATTTTGGAGCCTTATCATACTATGCTTCTTAATTAGCAGAACAACACTAAACAAAAACTTTTAACAAAAAGGAGCTACCAAGTTGTGCAGATTGGCTTTGCTTGTAGCACTAGCTGCACTGAGATTGTAAAAAACATCATCCAAGTTCCACAGCCCTTCCCACAAAATTTCTTCATTTGAGGAGACTGCTGGTGCTGATGCATTGCCATTTAGCATAGAGTAGAAATAGCCCTCCTCATCTGTTGTGTTTGAGTACATGCTGGCCATTTCTTGTGTCTCTTGAGATGTAGAAGGCACCATATGATCATTTTCCTCAAGCAAATTCATGACCCCTTTCATGTCCAAGTTGAATTGCAGTTGTTGTTGTTGTTGTTGCTGTTGAACCTGTTGCTGCTTCAACTGCTGTTGCAGTTGAAATTGTTGCCTCCTCAAGAGGCGATTTTTTTCCTTTTCAGCAGCATCAGAGGGACTTTTTGCCTTTTTCTTGAAATGGGTTCTCCAATAATTCTTTATCTCATTGTCAGTTCTTCCTGGCAAGCTTCTTGCAATTGTTGACCACCTGAAGTTTTTTATGATTTAGCAATAAAGGCCTTATTATGAAGAACATGCAAGTTCAAGAGAGTGTGAATTCAAATTTTACCTGTTTCCCCACCTAGCATGCAGCTCTTGGATTATGCTCTCTTCTTGTGGTGTTATATGACCCCTCTTGAGATCTGGTCTTAAGTAATTCACCCATCTCAATCTGCAGCTCTTTCCATTTCTCTTCAGTCCTGTTAAAATATTACACATATAATCAGACATTTTTGGCAAAAAAAAATGTAAGGAAAAAGAAAAAAGACAAAAACTCTGAAAGGGTGAGACTTAAGAGCTAAGAACTATTAATAACATGGTCAGAAAGGCCAAATGAAGAGCTTAAAACAAGGGTAGCCAATTTATTGAGTTGAGTTGAAGTAGGAAGCATCTTTATTTGTTCTGTTGCTATAGTTGTGCTGTCACTTCTAATGTGAAAGTCAATTGACAGTGAACTATGGTATAAACTATAAAGTAAAGTATAGACTATGTTTGGAATTAAGAAGCAAAACTGAGGCTATAAAATTAATTTGGTTGGCACCTGCAAGCTTAGCAACTGAGTTCCATCTGCCTTCACCATGCTGCTTGACATACTGAATGAGCAATCTGTCCTCCTCAGCAGTCCAAGGTCCCTTTCTCCATCCCTCCTCTTCTACACCCCAACCCATGTTTCCTTCCATTACTCCCCAATACATGCGAAAAGGCTTCTAATAAGTTGTTAAAGTCTGTTTTCCAAGTTCTATGGTGCTGATTTATGTCTAGTGTTTGTTGCATATTTATACCTGCAGCTATGCCCCAACTTGATTCTTTTAGCCAGTCAATCGTTATTTTCTTATTATCCCTATCCATTTATTTTCTGATTTTAACTTCCTTTCCACTGTTTAAGGTGTAAGTAACTTTGTTTAGAAAAACAGCTGTCTTATTGTGACACACAAAGTTGACAACATACGGGACAACATATATTACTATAGTGCTACTATAACGCACCTTTTTTTTTATAATTATTATTACAAATCTTGACTTTTTATTTAAAAAAAATAAAATTTTATCTCTAAAAAAATACCCATTAATCAGATAATGAACTGAATTAACCAGATATTTGTACCTGATTAACCAGATATTTGCACATACTTAACCAAAAATTTTATTTCTCAAAAAAACCCATTAACCAGATAATGAATTGAATTAATCAGATATTTGTACTTGATTAATCAGATATTTGCACATACTTAACCAAAAAATTTATTTCTAAAATTTTTTATTTTATTTTTTAAAACAAAGTCAAAATTTGTATTAAAAAAAAAACTACACTGCGAGTTACAGTGGCGCTACAGTGTGCGACACTGTTCAACCATACTTGTTGTCCCGTATTGTTGTCAACTTTTGTTGTCACAATATCATTTTTCTTAGAAGAATACTAATGCATGTTTGGATTGGTGTTGGAACAGACTCAAACATCCATTTGAGCGAAAGCAACAAATTATTACTTTCATGTTTTGTGTCTCGGACAGTATTTTTTATACCGAATATTCTTTTAAACGTAAATCCAAACACATCCTTATTAAATAAATAATGTTAATTGTTGATAATGTGTAACTCACACAGTTTTCATAGAGAATTGTATACCATTGATATTAACGACAAGATGATAGGAGGAAAAGGAAATCGTGATAATCAGAATAACGTTTTATGAGAAAAATTTTGTGCTAAGTAATTATTTTTAGAAATAAAAGGGTCCAATGGATCCACGTGACACTTAATAAAACATACTTGTGCATTAAATGAACTTCACCGAAATACCCTTACCCCTTATTATTTACACCTTGTTGATGTTGGCCTTACCCTTGTGATATGCCCAACCCCTAAGCAAAATCTGCTTCCTCACCAACAAAATCTTGGAAGATTGCAATTAGTCGATCATGAATGACATTCTATTTTAACACAAGGGCATATTAGAAAATTCAAGGATGTGCTAAGCTACTAGGTTATTACATGTTTAACTAAGGATCAAAACAAAGTAAAATTATATTTGCTTGATGCTGAAGTTAGGGAAAAAAAAAAAAGGGAAAGATCTTGTTGTGTGACGACACGTGTGAACTAGAGCTTATGCATCTGGACACAAAATTACCAGTTAAGAAGCATAATCCAAGGGATGATATATAAAATATTATGGGTGGTGGGCATTTTTAAATCTGAAAATTACAACATCCCCAATGGGCATTCCCCAGGTGTTGGATTTGCTTACTTCTTTAGGGGATCAAAACATATAATGTTATGAGATTTCATTAAAATATAATAGTGTTGGATACCATTTTGGGTATTCGATGAATTAAGTAGTATTGTTATGATGTGAGGAACGTCACTTAGGGGACAGGTGTCAATTTGTAATACATTATTTTTGGAAAGATCTTGCTGTGTGGAACCGCTGGAGGCATGAAATCTTCCACATTTTCATAAAGGTTTAACTATCGAGTAGGTATCTAAATTATTTAAGAATTTTCAAATAGGTCCATATACTAAAAGAAAATTGTAATTGGGTCCTCGATTTTTTATAAAGTTTTCAACTAAGTCCCAGAACTAAAAAAGTTTTTAATTGGGTCTCTGAACTTATATAAAATTTTCAATGGGTCTCTAAATTATAAAATCCGTTAGTGATATGTTGAATTAGACGAAATATAACTGATTTCATTCAAACCGGCCATTTATGAGTAGTTTGGGTGGAATATGAACCTTGAGACATTGTCACAATAAAATGTAGCAAGATGTAACAAGAAGTGAGGTATAATAAGTTGCAAGTGAGGGAACTATTTTGGACAAAATTATTTCAAGGAAGCGATATACAACCGTAAAACATAAATCGAGGAAGGAATGAACTATTTGTTTAGATAGAGGAAAAGCAATCGCAGGTCACGTTTTGGTTTTCTGGCTCAACATTTTGGTCTCTTGCACATCAGCAGACTTAAAGGCCTCTTCACAGAACCTACCCCAGGGACTCAATTGAAAATTTTATATAAGTTCAGGGACCCAATTAAAAACTTTTTAGTATAGGGACCCAATTGAAAACTTTATAAAAGTTTGAGGACCCAATTACAATTTTTTTAATATAAAGACCTATTTAAAAATTCTCAAATAGTTCAGGGGATACAATCTGCTGTCCCAAAAAATAGTGTCTCGATGTCTCCCGCCAATCAAAAATTGAGAATGTGCATGAATATTAATGAGTTAAGATTTTATTTTATTAAGTAGCAGATTCTAATTGGTAGAAGATAGGAAATGTGACATGAAAATGGGACAGAAGATCTTCATCCTAATTCAGGAACCTACTCAATATTAAATCTTTAATAAACAACCAATGTTGTTTTTTAAGAAATAAACAACCAATGTTGTAATTAACAAAAAAAGACAACTTACCATTACTTACTAGTAACGGTGGATTGGGCCGGGATTGATTTTGACTCAAGTTCGACTTATTATTTTGATTGAGTCAAATTTTAGGAACTTGATATGACTTAACTATAACCCGAGACCGGACTAGCTTCAAGTCAATTGAATAATTTAAATAAATCATATAAATTTAAATGTTGTGTATCAATTTTTCTTTTATGACGCCAAATGTTGTGGATGATTAACTTATAAAAAAAGTAAAGAAAAAAATTTAAAAGTAAGAGATGTTTCAACCGTATATATTTTAAAGAAATTAATTTTGATACACTATTAAAAGTTTTTATATATTGCTTTTACTATAAATTGTTTTGCTGCTACCCAAAGGGATGGAATTTTCTACTACTATAATTTTTTTTTTTCTTTCTAATTTCTGACCGAGGTAATGCTATAAGATTTTTTCAGTTCCTATAAGCATCCTTTACATTCTTTTGGTCCTTTTATGTACAGTTTGATACTATTTTTCTCTGATGCATGACCATTGAGAATTAGGTAATTACATTTCATGCTTGCTCTTACGTCGTGACCCGTGTCTTACAATTGTATTTAGGCATATTTATTTGTACAGTATCGTTTCATATATAACCTTTTTTTTTTTAGAACAAGTATCGTTTCGTAACTATTATGTGTCTTACATTTCATATTTATTTGTATTTACATCCTTCGGATCCAGCAGCTATGAATTCCGTGGAATTAATGGCATTCACCTCCAGATGGCTTAGAGAAAGCACGACAGCAGCTGAGGGAGAGGTTTGGGGTCTTCTTCAGGCTCTCAAGTGGGCACTAGATTCAAATCTTATGCTTGGTGTATATGTGTATCTAGATGTTTACGTATGATCTATAATATTTTATATGGGATTCAAGTTTTAAATTTATGTTATTTGTTTATCTATAAATGTTAGTTATGTAATATTTCAATATTTATATTTATATTACACGATGTTAAAAATCTTATATGAAAACATGTTTATATATATATATATATAATCTATGGGAAGTTGAATTTTTTTTTTTTTTTTGAAGCAGGGAGTTGAAGTTCTAAATGAGTAGTTAATAATTTAAATATTTAGCATTGCACAGAGGATAAGTTTTTTAATGAATATAATTTATATTAAAAACAATTAACTAATCATGTTTCCAAAATGTTATTATTGATATTTTATATTAGTTGTTGTATGAATTAATAAGAATAATTTTTTATACTTTGCATGTTAATTATTTTCATGTTAGTATTATACTAAATAAAAAGTCCAACAAAAATTCTACCTTTTTTTTTTCCCTACTTTTCATCATGTATATGACTATAGTGTTCTAATGACTATGATCTATCCTAACAAAATTATTATATATATTATTTTTACAATTTATCATTTAAAATTGAGTTTTACAATAATAGTAAGTATTAGGTTTGTTTTTTAGACAAAATAAGTATTAAGTTAATGATTCTTTTTTATACTGTTCATATACAAGGATACAAGGCTCTTTATTCTTTATTTTACATTCATATTCCTCTTTTTATATTCTTAATTAAGCTCAGAAAGATATTACATATGCTTTTATTAGATGTATATAAAAAGGATACTGTACCTCCAATATCGGTTGTTGATGGTACTATCACAAACTTAAAACTTAACCCGGAAATTGAATCCCTCATAATTTCATAAATAATCAATTTGGCTTAGTTAATTTCGCAAACTATTTTCACCTGTGTGTGCACTAGCCAGAAGACTCATATAGGTTACCTTCTATGGAAGGAAAAAATAGAAAGAAAAAAATAAAAAAATAAAGGACAGCTGAACACCACCATGCAAGGATGTCCCTGAGATTTTGTGTGTCCCGTGCGAACGCAGAAATTAGTGTCTTTTTTTTTTTTATAATTCGAATATATATATATATAGATTATCAAAAGTGCACAAAGAGATAAAAAAAAACTAGTCATTAATTATTTTAATACAATCTCAAGTGAAATAAAATATTATCAAAGAAAAGGAAAAGATTATAGTAGCAAACTACAATAAAATTATAGCAAAATTAGTGGTTTAATTCCAATCATTAAAACTCTCATTTGCAAAGTGGTTTGTTCTATGACTTGTATCAAATAACTTACAGAAAAAACAAAAAACTCTATCAAATTCTTTTGAATAAACAAGCCAACTCATGTCTTGCTCTTCTCCATTAGAAAAATAACGAATGTAATATGATGATGAGAAGTGCCTACCAAGAGATGCAGTCAGTTAGTCACACAGAAGGAGGGATAAAACAAATGGTTTCTACTTTCAAATTTGAATTGAAGAAGGGAGAATGGGAGTGGTCACACACCGAGTTTCAAATTTTTTTTTTGAATTCAGTAATAATATATTAATTTTCTAATAAAAATAATATTTTTTTTATATTGTTCATTATATATTTAATTAAAATATAATATTAATTGTAAACATGTCGACCTATTCTCACTCCTATTTACAAGGCTTATCAAGTTTTAGGCCTGAATTTTAAAAACCAATTGGGCCCACAACTAAAAAAATTAACTATATAAAATTTTTATTTTAATATATACATTAATACATATATACATATTTACTATGTAAAAAAAATATGGTGCCCCCTAAAAAATGGAACCCTTGCAATCGCACCACCAAATATGCTCAAGGCCATCACTCTCACCATGCCTGATAATAATGTTTCCAATTTTTTAAAAATTTAAATAACGACATAAGAAAATGTAAACCAACTAGACAGTGCTAGTAATATCCGAGTATGGTACGGTTTGATCATTATAATAAAGTAAAAGCTATATTATATACTTGTACTACTAAAATACTTTGTTTAACAGCTAAGCATGTATGTCACTTAAAATAATTAAATTTTATAAAAACTAAAGGTAAGAAAAAGAGGATCACATGGATTTCAACAGATATTTTTTTGTGTATGCAAAATGTTTGTTCTTTTTGGGTGTCTTTTCAACATAGATTGGGATCAAGTTTTTATTATTGTTGTGGGGACAACACTTAATTAGAGTATTTAAATTGAACTGATAGACTGATAGTCTCGGATAATTTAATATGATATAGGGTGTGTTGTGGCATGCCTATGGTTTCTAGAAATCCATTTCTTAAGTGAAACTTTGACACCCGTTTAACTTTGAACAATTCGATAAAATTTAAAATTTACGATATTATTTTTTGTGATAAGATTTTTAGAAGATTGTGAAATCATCATCTGACGCAGTTCAAACCAGATTGAGTCAATTCCACGACAAAACCCACTCATTTTTTGCGTTGAGTTGGTTTCTCACTAAGTGCATGAAGCCAGTAACTAACATACTTTTAGTTTATTAAATGGATTAAATGGATGATGATCTTAATTACATGATTGTATCTAAATCGATGATTTGCTTGAATGGAAAATTATCAGAATACTGAATCTTCTTTTGTCTTCGAAACTGGATCTTTACACAGCAAGAGACAAGAGGATATGGAAGTTATATAAGTTGCTGATTCAACTGCAGTACACCAACTTTTTAATTCTATAATTTACATCTTTTAAGATTAAAAGGTAGATTTAAATAAGTTTTTAGTTATATGTATGAATGTATGGAAAAGACTTTGTTAGAAAATGTAAAATTCAATTTCGGTGATATCTACGTATTGGAAGGGAATAGTCTTCGACTATTGGTTCAAGGATATTCTTGATACACCAAAAATGTAGTTAAGATTAATGATCACTTTAGCGAATAGAGTTGGAAACTTAGAGATATTATAAAAGTGGTATAGTTCTTTAATTCAAAAACAATACGATGAGTCCAGAATTTATTATTAGATTTAAATAAGCTATTTATTCACACGGAGCCAAAAGAATGATATTGTGAGTTTTCAAGTAGTGTTTAGAATGGAGTAGAACACAACATATAAGCTCTATTTTATGTTTGGTATATTTATAAATAAAACAAAATATAACATGAGATTGAAAAGTGAGTCATTTTGGTTTTGATTCGTTTTATCATGCACCCCCAAAACAGGGTGCATCCATGCTCCCGGGTTGTTTTATTTTCTGACCGTGAATTGCCATAAAATAGATTAGGTGTTAACAGGTTACTGGTTGACCAGATTTTGTGAAAAATGTTGTGGTATTTAAAATTGAGATCTAATTTAGAGATATTTGCAAAGGAGGTCTCTCCCTCAACACCTCTCATCCTCTTTCTACCATCAAACTTTAGGTCACTTCTCGGCCGACTTTACACAGCAAGAGACAAGAGTCGTGATATGGGAGTTGTATAAGTTGCTGATTCAACTGTAGTACACCAACTTTATAATTCTATAATTTACATCTTTTAAGATAAAAAAGTATGTTTAAATAAGTTTTTAGTTATATGTATGGATGTATGGAAAATGCTTTGTTGGAAAATGTAAAATCAACTTCGATGGTCTCTATACCTCGAAAAGGAATAATCTTAGACTATTGACCGGAAGATATCGTTAGTACACCAAAAATGTAGTTAAGATTACTGATCACTATAGAGAATAGAGTTGGAAACTTAGAAATATTATAGGGTAGCAAAAAGTGTTGGACATAGGGGAGCCTAGAAATTGAGAAGATTTTCATCAATAGATTAAGCAAAGAATCATATAAGTAAGCTTAATATCATACCTTGATCCAAAATCTTAAAATAATAAGTTTACATGTCTTCCCACTTAGTACTCTTCACTGAACATTTTTCTTACCAACATGGACTTCGACACTCATCCTTAATTCCACCAAAAAGTACCAATTTTTGTTCTGCATATAAAACAATAAAGTGATTCTAGGTTAAAGCAAATAAACTCTAATTAACCAATTTCTTTTTCCCTCATGGTTTTCTCTTATCATAATAGGTTAAAAGTATTGTTGATGCAATTTTATGACATAACTGACATAATATGTCGAAGTGATATTATATAATGTAAGAGCCTCCTTTAGTATGTAATAGTTGTGAGTGCCTACTTTAATATGTAGAATAATACTAATAGATAAAAATACAGGCAGGTTAGATTAGACTTTTGCTACCTTATTTTTTTTAATTCATTTTGTTCCCTTATCTTTAGAAAGATTTGTTTTAGACCCTTAAGTATCAAATGTGATCCAAAGTAGTCCTTTCCGTCATTAACCTTTCTCCTACATGGCAGTTAAGTGATTTTGTGGGCAATTGAGATGACATGTTTGCCACATGGCAGTACGTGATAGTGCCACGTGGTAGCGTGTGATGGTGCCTCATGGCAACGTTTAATGGTACCATGTGGCAGAGTCAAATTGAATCCAAAAAATAAGATAATGGACCAAAACAAATCTAAACAATAAGATACGAGATCAAATTGAAATTTTAGACATTCTTCCCAAATGAGTCTTCTTCCCTAATGGGTCTTCTTTCCCAAAGGTTGAAGATATATATGGATGATCTTTATTTAACCCAGTCTAGCAGTTGTCGCATGGTCCTTGGATCTGGGCTCCTTCACGCTGCAACAATCACTAGTTTGGAGAAAAGTCATCTATGGTTGTCTACGATTCTTAGGAAAGAAGACCCATTAGAGAAAGATATATTGGAGAAGAATGACTAAAATTTCGATTAGGTCCCTTATCTTATTTTCTGTCCTGCCACATGGCACCACCATATGTTGTTGTCACGTGGCAATCAATTAGTCATGTCATCTCAGCTGCCCACATAATCACTTAACTGTCATAAAGGAGATAGGTTAACGTCGTTACTAATGTATCTGACGAAAATGACTACTCTGAGTAACACTTGATACTTAAGAGACTAAAACGAATCTTTTTAAAGATAAGAGACCAAAATGAATCTAAAAAAATAAGATAAGGATCAAAATTCTAATTTAGTCTAATAGATACTTTTGTACTTGTATGTTCCAATGTATTTCTTTTGTAAAACTTCATTTGGTTACCCCCGAAGAAAAACATGAGCCGCAATGCTTGAAGGGTAGCCCAAGAATTTCAATTGCACGTTGGATGGCATCATCAATGAAGACAAATAGTGAAAATTGTTTTCAGTGTTTCATATACAAAATTTTGAAAACAAGAAACAGAATAAAAATAAGGTGATAATTTTGTAATTATTTCTGAAAACTAAAAATAAAAAGAGAAAACTAGAAATAAAGCGAATAGTCCATGAGGAGTATGCACTCTTGATTAATTAAATTATATTGGGATCTCAACCCACTTTAATTAATCAAAAGTGGATATATTTTTACTTTTTCATTTTACATTCAAATTTAAATTAAAAAAGTTTTATCCATACAGTCGTAACGACACTAAGAGCATCCACAATGGAAGAACCATATTTGGGTTCTTATCTATTATATGGTGGACCCAAAGAATAGAAGAACCCAACCTCCATTTTACTCCAACAGAAGAATTCATTTTAGGTTCTTAAATGGGTCTCACATGTGACCCCACTTACATTTTTTGGTTGGAAATTGTGACAAAAAAAAAATTTGTTTGGCAAGAAAGAACCGTTCTACACTATAGTAGCCACCTCATTTGTCTCCAATAGAAGTTCTTATAAGAACAAACAGAAATGATATTGGGACACCAGAAGTTGACACCATGGTTAATTCAGTGTATTGGTTGGTTAATCAACCAATAATGTCAAAAGTGAATTAACCAACCAATATACTGAATTAACCATGGTTTCAACTTCTGATGTCAACTTTTGGTGTCCCAATATCATTTCTATAAGAACAAATCCTTATGCTTAAGAACTATCTTAACCCATTGGAGGCGGTCTAACATAGTCTAATATCTAACCAACCATATTCTTTGACTATAGCAATCAAAGCAAGTGAAAAGTTATGCAACAATTCGTGACTATATTTGAAGATCAAAAGAACCAAAGGCAGCTTGCAACAAATCTGTGCACAACAATGGCCGGAATTACAAAAATGAGATGAATTAGGTCATTTAAGTGCGTTATTAATTTGACCATACCTGCCATTTATGTCTCCCCCAAAATATTGGCTTTGGGTACTTTCCAGAATGAATGTAATTATCTCTTTAAATTTGGACCTAACTTTGATTCCGTGTTATCTTCAGTTCCTTTTGCTTACTTCTTCTTTCATGTTAGAAAACGTGGATAAAGCTTTAGTGCTGACCAATGACTCTGAAGTAAATATGCAAATTCAGCTTCAAGCTTCAAAGTTGAAGTGATCACATAGTTGAAAATTCCTTCCAAAAGAAAGCAACAATATTCATTACAACCTTCTATGGCAACAATATTCATGTGCATAGTTACAAGTTTCCCATGAAATTCTCTTTTTAAGTTCCTTTATCAGTATCTTTAAAGTACTGGTTAGCATTTTCTTAAAAAATTGTTTAACTTAACCTTATTTATTTTTTTGACAGAAACAATCTAATGCATTTCATTATAAATCAAAGAGTCAATACATGCTGGGACATCAATATAAATATGAGGACTAGCCTGATATATGGCTACCTTAGCTAAGTTATGGGCAACCATATTAACACTCCTCCTAGTAAACTCCATATAAGAGTTTTGACAAAATGATGAAAAAGTTTGTTTACAATCAAGAACAATAGACCCAAACTCATTAGTATCAATATGAGGGTTTGAGAAAGTGTTATTTTTGGGAAGAATTCCAAACTTTGCCTTATTTATTCTCCAATTGATATCAAATCATGTTCTAGGTATTATTGAATAAGTAAGTTTTAATAGAGTCTCGTGAAAATGTTTTGTAAATGAAATGCTTTTCTTAAAGCGAGGATGGTTCAGAATACAGCTAGATCATCAATTTAAGGAGAGAATTTCAAGGCACACAATCACACATCTATGTCAGAAACTTTAGGACATAAAAGAGCATAGTATTAACCAAATCAATGGTCATTGTTGATATGATCTTCAATGTTTCGGCTGTATTGCACTACCGACCAATTCAGCTAATGCTTTGTTTTATTTGGACAATAATGATATCACTCTTGCAAAGTATGGTAATAATTTATTAATAAATAACATTTTCTTGCATTTTTTACTCAGCACTGATTTGATTTGGGATTTGTGAATCAGTTCACGAAATGTACTTTCACTTTCTTTGACCGACATTCTTTCCAGAACCCTTCTATCCATTTAAGCCAACTTTTTGACTCAAGGGGATATAACCATGTATGATTAGGACAAAACTCAGGTGTGTTATTTTATAGGTATTTGTAGTGTTTGCTTCCAATGAAAATATGACATATGTGATAGTCATTATAGATGTTATATTTTCATTGATAGATTGTTTTATCATTTTTTTAGCCTTTGCAATTTTACACATATTAAAAAAATCAAAAAACTAGAAATATCGTGTTGAAAATTATGTATTCAATTACTTGACCTATTTGGTTTGTCTCTTGTTTCCTGTTTTCATTTCCTAGTTTTAAGAATGATTATAACACAAATTATTATAAAATTGTCACATTGTTTTCATTTTATTTCTTGTTTCCAAAGATTTGTACATGAAATATTGAAAAACAACTTTCTATTTGTTTCCGCTGTTTTCTGTACAAATCTTTGGAAACACGAAATAAAATAAAAACAATGCGACAATTTTATAATCATTTGTGTTGTAATTATTTTTAAAATTAGGAAATGAAAACAGGAAACAAAAGACAAACCAAGTAGGCCCCTTAAAAGTTACTATTTTCAATCCAACATTTCTATTTTTTTGATTTTTTTTTAACATGTACAAGATCACACATGTTAGAAATATCGTTGTACTTAAGTTTTGTCCAAAAGATTATGCACAATATCTGTGGTCAACTAGTCAACCTTCGGATTATCATCTTATTCAAAACAAAGCAGCCACACGCATGGGTAGGCTTACATAACCATCATCCTCACCATAATCCACCATCTTATGCTTGTCTTTGGAAGTCCAGAATCATTTGAAGAGCTCAAAGAAAGCTTTTCAATTTAGTATTTATTAAATCTATGATAGTTTATTCAATATTTTCTTTGCGGCTTAAGCTCTACCATTGAGCATTGGATTTTCAAAATCAGGAAGCTGGTACTTATTTCATTAAAGTAGTTCAGTGCGAGACACACAAATTGAGGGCTTGAGACCACGATTAAAAAATATCTAATTAATTTTTTGGTGACGTGATATGAAACATAAGTGACCTGATGATAACAAATTTGACAATTATCCATATTCTAATACAAAATTAAATTGGTAGGCCAAATAAATTGTCGTGTGCTTCAAATTTACATTTCATTCATTATAGGAGCAAACGCAATATAAGTATGGGTGTGCATGTGTGGGTTTTGTAGTATATTTGGACCCGACTGGTTTATTAAATTGTGGGTTGGTTTAAATTCATGAATCTAATAAAAAATAAAGGGTGACCTAGTGTACAAGACTCTCACCTAGTAGGGTCTGGGAGGATAGATGTATGTTGGGAATTTAAGGTGTGAGTAAAAATGTAGATGAAGAAGTCCCATATTAAAAAGGATTGAAAAGTATATAAGTGAAAAAGATCCACATATTTAATCTTTAAGATTTTGGGTTAAGATATGGTGTCAAGCCCACCTATATAGTTATTCACTTAACACGTGCAGGGAAATCACAACTCATAGAAGATCTCTCTGGTGTTTGCACTTCTCATAGAAGAGCACATGTGACCCAATTAGGAGGCGAGCTGGGCTCTTAGTAACACTTTCAAATCCTCCCAGTGTTGACGTTGCCTCCAGCCATAACATATGCAACCTTACCTCTACAAGCGGAGATATTGTTTTCCTATTTAAATCGCGTAACTTTCAGGTCACAAGGTAGTTACCACATAGCCAATACCTACCCTTTAAATTCACAATATTAGAAGTAGGGTGAGGGTTGCTCCTTACTTATAAGCACTTTTCAGGCCATACCACTATCCAATGTGGGACTTCAACACACCCCTTCACGCCTAGAACTGGACATCTGGGTGAGACTTCAACACACGAAACTGATATACATTAAAAAATTTCTTCTGCTAAAATAATTGTCAAAAAATGAATGGAAAATTTTGTTACTTATAACATGTATTAATTAAAATAAAGTACGTTCCAAATAAACAAAAGTCACAATCAATCTGGCACACATAATAAATCTAAAAAAACTAAATAAATAAAACATATCTTACTATGTTAACAAAAACTAGAAGTAATAAAGCACACTAACAAGTCTCAAAAGACATAAATAAGAAATCATGTTAACCAATTGAAGTCAATGTCATCGCACATCGCATATGGATTGACACAATAATTTAATTTAGTTCATTCTCATTTTTTTCTCAACACAGTCTGTCATCTCAGAAACTCATTGAATTTTCATCATACTAGTTCATTAGATGCTTCATGAACATTTCATTTTTATTTTTTTGGGTCATATTCTAAATGTAAGTACAATGCCGACACTCGCTTAAAGCAACTTAAAATGTCACAAAGGCAAACATAAGCAAGTAGTAACTTCAAGAAAGATTCACGATTGTTGTCTGCAGTGCATATTATGCCTTGACCCTCACCCCACTCCTCAAATGCCTTGACCCTCAAACCATTCTGGTTTTTAGTACGTGATCATTTAGATTCTTACCCTTTTTATAATTTGTTCAGTTTAAACCTGATTCTTGCAGTTTCATTAGTCCATATATTTACCAATTACATTCAATTTAGTTTCTCGATAAATTTCTATCTAAATACATCTATTATTAAGTATTTGTGTGTAAAGCCTTGATTAGAGATCAGGGTATTGTACACTGTTCAATTGATTACTGAAGTGGAAAAACAAAGGGAAAAAAGTGAGAATCATATGGAAGAAACAATAAAGAAATGAGTGAAAAAGAATGGGGAGGAAACATGCAGAGGGAAAGTAGGCAAATGTTGGGTCATGTGGCTTTGGGTTCAATCCCAGGCCTGTCCATATTGTAAGCCTAATAGCTACGATCAGGCTTGAGACCACGGGCTACCCAGCCCATTGATAGCATCAATTTCAATTTCTTACACCTACTCCTAATTTGAAAAGGTGGGTGATAAGTTTAATATATTTTTATAATCTATTTTAGTAAAACAAAAGTCTTTACTTTGAATTCCTGCTCCAAAATCATTGTAGGAGGAGATAAATATGAACAACACTATAACAAGCTAGCAAGCAGAGAGATGAAACTAAAAAGAAAAGGCACAATAAAACTGAGACAAACTGTACTTTTCCTTAAAAATGCATCAAAGTTCATCATGCATTCTTGGATCTAGAGGAGCCTCTCTATTATGACCATGATCAACTCTGACTTGATGAAGATCTATATCATTGACAACAGCTTGGGGTCTTAACTCTGCCTGCCCCACAACACCAGCCTTTATAGCTTCAGTAACCTTCCTCTGCAAGGTAAGTATCCCAATCCGCTTGGAAACAACATAAAGAACAGCAAGGGAAAACAAGAAAAAGCCAACCCCAAGTATCACCCTGTTCATATATAAGTTGCCATTAGCTATTCATTAGGAAAACTAAATGAAGTTTATGGAGAAGAATATTGATTTGCTTTTACTTCTCATACCTGTCCAAGACATCTTGACGCTGCATTGTAGAGAGCAGATTTCGTGTGCGCATCAACAATGAGCGCTGACCTTTATATTCACCTTCAGCCTTTTTTAATACTCCTGTCGATTCCTCTACATATCCAAGCAATTTTGCCAAACAAAGAACAAAGTACTTTCAGAACTCCTCAGTCCTCATATATTTCTTAAAATAATATCAGAATTTCAATTAATACTCAACTAAGATTTCAATGTGCATATTAGCAAGAATCGCTGGCCAAAGAAGCAGGTTCACAATTCACATAACACATCAAATGATATGAAAAGTATAAGAATCAGTGTAATTGAAATTTAACAAGGGCATATCTCTGCAGGAGAAGGCTGTCAGGTTATCATTCTGCACACAAGGAGCTTTTAAAATTGTATAATGTTATAATTGTTATTTGGCGGACCGGAAAGCAAAGGGACACTGTTTCCTTACTTAATTTGAGGTCCAAACTGGTTCTGAAGTTGATTGCAACTTCTAAACCAGATTATAAGTTTTCCCAACACAAGTCTGAGTGCACCAATAGAAATAAGAAAACCACCATCGAGATGAAGCTCTTCTAATACATTCTGATACTGACAGAAAGAGACCAACAAAAACCCACATAAACGATTAACCCCACCATTTTTTTTAAGCTCTCAGAATATAGATAACTTGAGGGCCTTGTGATGTTGTTGGAGAAAGAAAACAAGAACATCCATTTGAAGGAAATGAGGACCTATAAGTGCTGTGACATGGAGCATGCTATATGATAATCTCAAGACCTTGTCTTTGTATAAATTTCATATGCATCAATAAAAGCAAAGATATTTTATGTGTAAACAATAGGAAAAATTAGAAAAAGTATCAAACTCAAAGAAAAGGTAGCACAATCATGAAGATACAAATGCATATGGGAAGGAGGAGAGGGAGGAAAAGGAACCTACCGAGAGTCATAACTGTGCTTGTGCTTCGTTCAACCTCCTACATGAAGATAGAGATAAAATCAGTTGGCTTATCTATACAAAAGTGTGAAAACCACAGAGTGACAAAGCTTTGAGTCACATTATGAAACTGTGGGGAAGAGCGACTGAAAGTAGAATAAAACTAAAAAGTCCTACATATCAGAATTGATTTGGTTTTATGCCCGTGGAGGCTATATACCTATTGAGAGGTTTGGTCGAAAATAAAAAAGGAAACAAAAGCACCTGCATATGGTCTTATTTGTTCTATAAAAAGCCTGTAATAATGTTCCAGATGAAGTCCTGTGGAAGCCTCTAGAGAAGACTCGAGTTAGAATCACATATACTTGAGCTATCGAATATCTATGATAAGGGAAGGCACCAACTAGCGAGCTAACTCATTGAGATGCAAAAGAATATTTTCCTATAACAGGTTTACACCAATCTTCAATTTTTGTAATTTTTTTTTATTATTATACAAGCACCAATGGCCAACTCACCTGAGGAAAAACCATTTAAAAATATTTAGCTCTTAAGGTTTCACTGAAAGTTTGATTTTTTATAGAACCCAATGGCTTGTTTGGCCTATATTACCGAACCAACTAGTGGAATAATAATACATGGTCGCTGTTGCAGAAAAGAGAAAACTGGTAACAAACCTGAACCATTAATTGACGAGTACGACGTAGGCTTTCTGTGATGCTTTCTGCAGCAGATGTCATTCCAGCTTTTGTCCTGGAAGACAATTAATTACAAATTAAACAAATTAAAATACTTCATTTGACCTAATTCTTATTGAATTTTCCAATGAAATGAGACAAGAAAAATTATAAATAAGCAAAGAGTAATTGCATCTCAGCTGAATATAGCACCAAGAACATACTGTAAGTTGCGTCTGCGAATTGTTGACTCTTCTCCACCACCTAGAAGAAGTTTTCTCTGCATCATATAGAAACAAAATTTCACACTGCAGTCCAAAGCACCAATGTAGAGAATTACAAAATCACACATGCAAATGATCATAATATTATAAGCTTGCACTCAATCAAATTTGTCTTCAATGTCACAAGCAGCAGCCACCAGGTTGATGGTTGATAAGATATGTGCCGACTAATACTTCATTAGAACATGAAGAATACAAAAAATCTGGACATTTCATTACAGACATTGAATAAGAAAGCATTTAGGCAAAACACTACTTAATATAATGCCAAAGGTAGTCAAGAACATTGCCTCCTCTTGAGCAGCTTTCCTCATGTTTGCCTTTGCTTGCAAATTGGCATTCCTCAGACTTAATCGCAAACTGCCAAGACAGAAGGTCAAACGTGAGCTGCCAACAAAATTTACAAACTTACATACAACTCAATACTAGTAATAACTAAGTAAACCAGGGCCTGATCCATCTGTGAGTAAAGAAGGATTCTATTTTGTATCCCCCTTTCAAATTCAAGACCAAACAACATACCCCTTCCCACCAACTTCAAGCAAATACCTTAACTTAACAGTCTTTAGGGGTTTATTACATAAAATAAATAACAAAGGAAAATATAAAAATTTCTTTATATTCTTTGTCGTATCAAATAAAGAATATAGTTTGTATACACAGCTTTTTGCATTGTCAATCAATCATAAATTACCACATGTTTGACTCTTACATACTAACTAAGATTGACAGAGTAAAAATTTATATCAACTGTTCATGCCAATTAAACTCTAAAATAAAAAGGGCATAAGTAAACAAATAAATATCAAAGATACCCAACAAGGGTAAAACTACTAAAATGGTAAAAGGGTGAGAAACAGAGAGTACTTTTGAGTTTGGGTTTTCCATGATTGAAGCAATGCCTGAGCAGATTGAACCTCTTGATCAGAGGGCAACTGTGGAGCAAGAAGATCAAGCCTGAAGCACAATGAAGAAAGCAATTGCAAGGAATCCTGAGCAATCCCATTCAATCTGGGAAGGGAATTAGTATTATTCTCTCTTGATGATGATTTCCCATAATCTCCAATTGCTTTTATGTGTTCCTGGGTTTTCCCAATTGTCTCATCCCATTCCCTCTTCACCTTCTCCAACTCCTCCACAACCTTGTCCATCAATTTTCAACTTCAACATACACTGTTCCTGCTTCCAACGAAGAGAAAAACTTCGATCTTTTATTAACAAAATATCGTTTTTAAGGGAAATCGTACAAATTGGGATCAAAGGAAAGTGTGAGGGAAAGAAAATGTGCCATGGCTCAGTACACAATTTCAATACAGTTTAATTTTGATTTTTGATTAGCTGTGAAAGTAACGCTACCAATTAATCATCAAATTACTGTCATTTCTACAAAAAAAAAAAAGTTACAATTACTGTCATTTGTACAACAACAACAACAACAAAAAAAAAAAAACAATTACTGTCATTTATATATAAAGAATGGAGAAAATAAAAATTGTAACCCAAGGAGAGAGATGGAAAACTGCAGCGGCGGATACGACCTCGGCGCAGAGGAAAGAGGACTGCGGCGGCGGAGACGGCGAGGGAGTGGCCGAGTTGAACTTGGCGGAAGCCTTCAAAAGCATCCAACGGTTCAGTTTTGTGATGGAGAGATGCTGTAGAGAAAGTTGGCAGGAGAGGATCCGAACCCAAATAAATTATTACATTTAATAACGCAATTTCATACATCCACTTCCATAATAATAATATTCACATTTTTTTCATTAATATTGCTACTTTGTTGTCGTACAAACGACTTTTTTTCTCAAACCAATTTGATGCAACGTAGTCTAAATAAAAGAAATGTCCTAATATGTAGAAGAAGAAAAAAGGAATGTCGTCCGAATAATTAAGGCTTTGTTTGTTGGAGTAAAAAATAGTAAGAGAGAAAACAAGAAGAGAGAAAACAATGAGAAAATATACCTTTCTCTTGTTTGGTAGAGGAGAAAAATAGGAAAGAGAGAAGAAAATTGATGGGACCCACCTCAAATTTTTTTCTCTCCCCAAGTGAGAAGAAAATGGAAGAGGGAGAGAGAGTTTCAGATAAAATGACTTTTGTACCCTTCTTCTTGGGTTCTCATTCAATTATTTAATAAATTTAAATATATTGAATTAAATTAGTCATTTAATTAATTAAATTAAATTGAAATAAATAAAATAATTATATTAAACTAATAGATTTTATTTAAAATAACTTAAATCAGTTAAATTAATTTAAATTATTTGATTAGTTAAAATAACTTAAATCAATTAAATTTAAATATTTTTATATTGATTTTTTAGTTAAGGATATTTTTGTCTTTTTAAAAAAATTACTTTTCTCTCTTCTTATTTTCTATCCAATCAAATAAAGGGGAGAAAGAGATGTTATCTCTTTCTCCTCTATTTCTCTCATATTTCTCTTACAGCAAACAACACATAAAATCCACTATATTTCTCATCATTTTCTCTCTTCTCATACTCTTTCTCACCTCTTTCTCTCTTCTCCTTTTCTTCTCACAACCAAACAAAGCCTAAAAGAAACCACAAAGTGTTTGTTTGGGAAAAATGAATTATTTTCATTTAAGATGTTTTTCACCTTAAAAGCTGTTTCATGTTTAATCTATTATGTTTGGCATTTAGATTATATTTTCAAAACAGCTTTTTTTATGAGAAAACAGCTGTTTTTATACATCTCATTTGAAGGACTGTTGTTTCTACTAGATTATGATAGGATTATTTCCCCCACCTACACTTACTTCCCGGTCTTGCCCCCATTCCCAGCAACTTTAAGTTTTATATTTTGATAACGCCACCAGGTACTCATGTTGGTGGAATGCAACATACTTAATTCACTCTTTAATTAATTATTTAATTAATATCCATTATTTATTTATATTATTTTTTTGTTAATTTTTTTTGTTAAAAAATTAAATACTTTAACAAGTTTTAATATTAAAAAACATAAATATTATTAATATAAACAAATAACTTCATACCCTTTTTCGTAATTTACTATGTAAAAATGATTTTTTTGTATCATCTAAACAAAATAGATTATCTTAAAATCGCTTTTCAGCAAACAAATCCAAATAAAAACGGATTCCAATTATAATCAATTATCACAATAATCTATTATACAAAAACCGATTATCAACATAATATTTTTTTTTCAGCTTTCCCAAACACACATGAAGAAAAAAATCACGCTGTTTAACCATATAGATGTTGCTAGCAAACTTCTTAGGGAAATTTCAAGTATGAAGGTTTGGAAAATGATAAGAAAACTTGAGTTTGAAGCAGTTAGTCTTTGGAGAGAAAAAAAAGATTAAAGATAACTTGTAAGATTAAAAATAAAAATGATATATAACATTCGAATTCCACAAACAAAATGTGACAATTCACGCTGTTACCAGATCAGCATAAAGAAATGTATATTGTACAGTCAGGATAATAAACAAATTTCTACTAGCAGCTTTGGACTAAATGCAGCTGCAGCAATTAAACCTAACAAAAACGCTGCAGCCACTGCTTCCAGAATTTCCAGAGTTTCATACACTTGATACAAATTTCACAGGGTTTGTTAATGTTAAATATTTACACTATCATTTCCAAATCTCAAAACTCTGTCAACACATATCAAGAAGGAATAGCACTTTCTGTGTAAATGCTGGAAGTGCCAAAATTCCGATGCTTGCCATCCGCTAAATTGACTAGCTGAAATCCTTTTCTAGGCAACTGATTGATAAGCAGAGTTTCTAATTGGCTCGCTAAACTCTTTCCCGGAACAAGGAAATAAAGGAATGATGCATTCTGCACTCCTCCATTTGAGCGATGGAAACGAATTCGGCCTTCAAGATCATCCGTCTGTATCAAAAGTTCACGGCAATGAGAGATGGAAATCAATCAATTTAATTGACAAACTTTCATAGTAGGGGACAATGAAATCAAGATAATGTACAAACTATATAAACAATTTTCCACATTATCATAACATTTCTGATAAATTGCATAGATTTTTTGTTTTTCGTTTTTGGAGAATAAAAAAGATTAACAGTTTGTACAACCATTTGGCAATTAAATAGATCCTTGTTACTAGTGTTACTATTTTCAAAATTAGTTGAATTCTAGAATCTGTTTATAAACTTTTAACCATTTAATAGTTCTTTTTTTTTTCTTTTTTCCTTTTTTCATATGAAATACATAACATTATATTGGTGCTATTTTCAAAGTTTCTATTCACATGTTGACAGGGCCAAGCTGTGGGGATTCTACACTGACACCCCGCACTTCAACACCATTTTAAAGTGACAACCATGGTAGCCACTATTGACATTTGATAGCAATGTTACTGTTGATATTGTTTTGATTGTTTTGATATGTTGATAATATAGATGATTTAGTTTCCTAGTTTATCATATATCTATTGTAAATAGGTGATATACTCAATCCCTAAAATCAAGGGATTTGATACTACACTTTGTAATTCTTGTTCTATAAATTCACAAGGCTGAGAGGGTTTCTCTCAAGCTATTCCGCAATCTTAAGTTGGTATCTAGAGCTAGGTTCAATCTGGTCACGAACCTGGTCACGAAACAGTTCTCCGGCGAGCGTTTTCCGGCAAACGTCTCCGGTGATTATCTCTGATCACCAAAGTAAGGTGACCGGACATCTCAGAAACGGCCGGCGATCGTTTTCCGTGAAGACCCATCTCCGTACGCCGCTGCACGCACCGCCAACGTCCACTGCTACTCCGAGCGCGTGGTGTTCACGCGCCGCCTTACACCCGTCCGTTCGTCTTTCGGCTTCTTCCGACCGTTTTCCAGCGTCCTCTGCCTCTGTTTGGAGGGTCAAAAGTGAATTTTGGCCAGTTTGGCTTTTTCCCCTCTCATTATGTCCTTTGTTTCGTTCGCTGCTGATTCTGGTGCTGGTACTGGGTCTACAGGGAAGGGTCTCATCTCTTTTGCCTTCTCTAGAAGTCCCATTATCACATCAGAAAAACTCAATGGTAAGAATTTTGTGGATTGGTACAATGTGGTTGAAGTTTTTAGGTCAAGGGCTTTATGAACATCTCACCAAGAAGGAATCAGAGATTGATCAGAAAATTCGTGATGAATGGAAAAGGGCAGATTATCAGTTGGTCTCTCTTTTATGACAGTCTATTGATCCGAAGTTGATGGTACACTTTCGCCCGTACAAAACTTGTTATGAAATATGGAAGAAAGCTCAAAATGTCTATTCCAATGACCTACAACGCCTCTATGCCTCTGTCCACAATTTGGCCACTCTTCAGATGATAGATCATGATCTTCCCTCTTATCTGAATAAAGCACAGTCTGTTATTGATGATATTAAGCGCATTATAACAGGTGATGATCTTACGAAGGTACTAGCAAAACTTGATAATATGTATATACATAAAGACTTTGAATCTGTCCGGAATCAAGCTCTAACTAATCCTAACATCCCCACGGTAGAGGAACTCATTGATCGCCTTCTACGAGTTCCGTCACCAGTGGAGACATCCGAGATTGGCTCCCAGACAGCTTCCGAGTCCTCGGCCTTTGTTTCTAATTCGGCAAACCGTGGAGGACGAGGCCGTGGGCATGGTGGAAGAGGTGGTCGTGGTAGAGGTGATCGTCCTCAGTGTACTTATTGCAAGCGCGTGGGTCATACCCAAGACAGGTGTTATTCTCTACATGGTTTCCCGAAAAAGTCAGCCAATGTCACGCAGTCTGACGATCAGAAATTTGAGGTTGGGTATGATAATCAGAAAAGTGGCAGTCAGAATAGTTTTTCAGTTGATGAATATAAGGAGTACCTTCAACTTAAGGCAGCCCAACAAGCCTCATCTTCAGCAACTATAGCTCATACTGGTAATTCTACGGTTTGTTTCTCTCATTCATCTCCTGTTGGTTCCTGGATTTTGGATTCTAGTGCTTCTGACCATATAGCCGGTAATTCTTCTCTCTTTTCTACTTTATCTTCTACCAAAACACTACATCACATCACCCTTGCTAATGGCTCTAAAATAAAAGCTACTGGTATTGGTCAAGCCTCACCTCTTCCCTCTCTGTCTTTAAATTCAATCTTATTTATACCTAGATGTCCTTTCAATTTAGTTTCTATTAGTCAACTTACTTGATCTCTTAATTGTTCCATAACCTTCACTTCTACTTCCTTTTCTATCCAGGACCAGAGTACGGGGAAGATGATTGGAGCAGGATCTAAGTCACGCGGTCTCTACTATTTACAACCTCCATCCTCCACAATATGTGCTGCCACAGAGTCGCCCAGTCTTCTTCATCGTCATTTGGGTCACCCGAGTTTGAATAAATTAAAGAAAATGGTCCCTCATCTCTCTAATCTACAGTCATTGGAGTGGAGGCATGTAAGCTTGGAAAACATGTTCGGGCATCCTTTCCAAGCAAGGTTACAGGTCATGCAGAGTCTCCTTTTAGTCTTGTTCATTTTGATGTTTGGGGTCCTAGTCGTATTTCTTCTGTCTTAGGATATAGGTATTTTGTTACTTTCATTGATGATTTTTCTTGTTGTACTTGGTTATTTTTAATGAAAGAACGTTCGGAGTTATTTACTATTTTTCAAAAATTTTGTGCTGAAATACACAATCAATTTGGACAAACTATTCGTATCTTATGCAATGATAATGCCAAAGAGTATTTTTCTTCCCGTTTTAATGCTTTTATGGCATCTCATGGTATAGTTCATCAATCAAGTTGTCCTCACACACCTCAACAAAATGGTGTGGCTGAGCGCAAACATATCCATATCATTGAAACAGCTCGTACTCTCCTATTACATTCCAATGTTCCTATGAAATTTTGGAGTGATGCTGTTCTCACTACAGGTTATTTAATAAATCGAATGCCATCTTCTGTTCTCAATAACCAGGTTCCTCACTCTATTCTATATCCTCAGGCACCCCTTTATACCGTTCCCCCTCGTGTTTTTGGCTCTACTTGTTTTGTCCACAATGTTGCTCCAAGTCTTGACAAACTTGCTGCCCGTGCCATTAAGTGTGTCTTTCTCGATTATTCTCGGGTTCAAAAAAGGTACAGGTGTTATTCTCCTTCAACAAATCGCACTTATATCTCTGCTGATGTCACCTTTTTCGAGGATACACCGTACTTTGCCTCACAGGTCTTGTCGGAGTCTATTTCTCAAGTCTTGCCTATTCCAGTCTTTGATTCTCCTGTTTTCAGTCCGTCTGTCTCGCATATATCAGAGATTGTCCCTGCTGGCTGCTGCTCCTAGGTACCCCACAGAGCCATTTCATCTCACTTACCACCACCGTCCTCGTCCTACGACTCTGGAAGCTGCACCCGTTGTGGACACCAGTGACTCACCTCCTGCTCCTCCGTCTCCATCGATTCCGACCCAACCTGAGCCTCCCGTTGATCTTCCCATTGCTCTTCGCAAAGGTACTCTTTCTTCCCGCAATCTTCATCCTATTTATAATTTTTTGAGTTATCATCGTTTGTCTTCCACCCATTGTGCCTTTGTATCTGCTTTGTCGTCCATTTCTATACCTAAACTGTTCAGGAAGCACTATCCCATCCAGGGTGGCGACAGGCTATGATTGATGAGATGACAGCCTTGGAATCTAACCATATTTGGGCTCTTGTTCCCTCTCCTCCTGGGAAGTCTACAATTGGTTGCCGTTGGGTTTTTACTATCAAAGTTGGTCCTGATGATGTAGTGGATCGATTGAAGGTCCGTCATGTGGCTAAAGGATATACTCAGATTTATGGTCTTGACTATGGTGATACTTTTTCTCTTGTTGCCAAAATGGCCTCTGTTCGTCACTTTTTATCCATGGCTGCTATTTCTTGTTGGCCTTTATATCAGCTGGACATTAAAAATGCATTTTTACATGGTGAGTTGGAGGAGGAAATTTATATGCAACAACCACCTGGGTTTATTGCTCAGGGGGAGTCAGGTCTTGTTTGTAAACTTCAGAAGTCAGTGTACAGGTTGAAACAGTCTCCTCGAGCCTGGTTCGGGAGGTTTAGTAAAGTCATACAGCAGTTTGGCATGATTCGTAGCGAAGTCGACCACTCTGTGTTCTATAAACATTCACCGTCTAAAAAGGTCATTTATCTTGTGGTCTATGTGGATGATATTGTAATTACAGGTGATGATCATAAAAGGATCACTAGACTAAAGCAACATTTGTTTCAGCATTTCCAAACTAAAGATTTGGGCAGGTTGCGATATTTCCTCGATATTGAGGTTGCTCAGTCAAGGGCAGGTATTCCCATTTGTCAAAGGAAGTATGCACTTGATATTTTGGAAGAAACTGGGATGCTAAATGGTAAGCCGGTGGGTACTCCTATGGGTTCGAATGTTAAGGTTATGCCAAATCAGGGGGAGCCATACTCAGACCCAAGCAGATATCGGAGATTAGTGGGAAAGTTGAATTATCTCACTATGACTAGACCAGATATAGCCTTTGCCGTCGATGTTGTTAGTCAGTTTCTCAACTCCCTTTGTGATAGTCATTGGGATGCAGTTACTCGTATTTTAAGGTATATTAAAGGATCTCCTGGAAAGGGGTTAGTGAGAACAGAGATCACACAAACATTGTTGCTTATACAGATGCAGATTGGGCGGGATCTCCTAGTGATAGGAGGTCAACGTCTGGATATTGTGTTTTCATTGGAGGTAATCTCATCTCTTGGAAGAGTAAGAAGCAGAGTGTAGTTGCAAGATCAAGTGCAGAAGCAGAATATCGAGCCATGGCTCTCACTACATGTGAACTTGTATGGTTAAAACATCTACTTCAAGAGTTGAAGTTTTGCGAGATGGGTCCTACGCAACTGATTTGTGATAATCAAGCAGTCTTGCACATTGCTTCTAATTATGTCTTTCATGAACGGACTAAACATATAGAGATCGATTGTCATTTAATTCGAGACAAGATTCTTTCAAAGGAGATTAGTACTTCATTTGTCAACTCTAATGATCAACTTGCAGATGTTTTCACCATGGGGTTCACGAATAAGTTACATATGTAACAAGCTTGGTGCTTATGACATCTATGCACTAGCTTGAGGGGGGGTGCTGATATTGTTTTGATTGTTTTGATATGTTGATAATATAGATGATTTAGTTTCCTAGTTTATCATATATCTATTGTAAATAGGAGATATACTCAATCCCTAAAATCAAGGGATTTGATACTACACTTTGTAATTCTTATTCTATAAATTCACAAAGCTGAGACGGTTTCTCTCAAGCTATTCGGCAATCTTAAGTGTTACGCATGAAACAAGGCCTGCAGAAACCAAGTTGCTTGGACAACACGAAGGAGTGGACACTCCCATGAAGTTTGCAGGGTCGTGTAAAGAGATACAATAATGAAAACCTAGGTAGGAATTATGGATCACATTTGTAGAGTTTTGTGTTTATCTATCCCTTCAAATAACCAGATCCCAACCTGAAGTGCACAAACTTAGGTTAATTAACATGGGAGTTGCAGGTTTAGCTATTCAATACTGGCTTAAAAAACAGTTGCTGTTAGGTGCCTCAATCAAGCAGTGAACAAATTTCCAGATGTACTGATTATATTGGCTGGTTCAGAGCCGTCTTCAGAAACATTGGTTTTTATATGCTAGCCCCGCATAAGGGAACAAAAAGTAAAAAGAAGATACCAAAAAAAAAGGGGAAAAAGATAAGGACCATATATTAAGAAAACACTGAGAGTAATGAGTGTACCTGTCCTACATAGAGTTTATTATCTGGTCTGAGCATTACATAGACACTTGAAGAACCTACAGTCGATGGAGGTGGCAGTTCCCTTGCACTAATTAGGATACACTTTATCTCGTTAATCTCCGACGTGGTCCTTTTTCTTTGGAGCTCCGTTATCTTCTCTTGGCATATTAAAGTGACAGCACTCTCAACGTCTTGGTATGAAACTTCCGCTTGAGTAGTTAAAGTCATCCTATCATGAGACGTTCCTGCTAAAAACTTTCCTGAATGAAGATGTGTTCCACTAGAGTTATTAACATTCATGTTATAAGAATGTTGTTCTTGCTTTGGACAATTTTCTCCTGGAAGCAGTTCCTTTTTTGCATAAACTGACAGGTAAAGATCTTCAGCTCTTTGGATAATAGTCTCGGGCATTCCTTCCCTCTTGGCTGTTTCAAAAGCAAGACTTTCTTTACATATTCCATCTGTCAGCTTCCATGTGGGCTTTGTTTGTCCATCGATGCATACTGTCCCCATTGCTTTGGCCACAGTGTTCTTGATATTTAGTGGCAAAGTAAATATTCCATGCAAGTGAGTAGATACAATGCCCAGACAACCAATTTGATCTAGAGTTTCAATGATGCTGCCTGCTATACAAGTGCCCTTTGCAGTTTCTGTTCCTCGGCATATTTCATCAACAAGCACAAGGCTTCTTTTGGTCGTTCCAGCAATGATCGATCGAAGCTCTGACATTTCTACCTGAGATGGATACATAATGAACGAAATTTTCAAGGCACTCATGATTTTTCTAATTCTAAAAAACAACAAACAACTATCTAATTGCAAATATATCATGAAGGTTTTATGTAATTGTAATAAAAAAAAATCTAACAAGATACTTTCAAACATAATGTTAATATTAATTGGCTTTTGGCGAGGAGGACTACAGATATTAAACTATGATAATACACTAAACACTACTTGAACAAACCAGAGAGAACTAGCACGATGAGCCGGATGATTCAACAATCGTCTAGTCTATACCCATGTATCCTCTTAAAGGAGGCCATCGAGTTTTAGGAAATTCATGTATGAAGGATGCATTTAAAGTTAGTTTTATAAATGGCTGTTGAACAAAATTATAGGGAGAGACAAAGATGTGAGACAGACAGCACACAACATTTCATACTGATTACTGACTCAGAATTATTCCGTACATAGTCCATGACTCCATGTGTGATACTTTAGGTGCACTACAAGTGAAGCAATGACTTAATCTAGAAGAGTTTTCATATTAATACTATATAGTTCCTTAACAATGGGACAGATATCAATTTCTGTGTCATGTGTTATAGGCATTTCAACTATTTATTTATCTTTAATAATAATTATGAAAGCACAGAAGGACCTTGTGTACAACAGAAGAGGAAAGAAGAGGGAATTAAGAATGGGCCTCACAGCAACAGTTTCATACGTTTATATGAGAGGAGGAAAAATGGAAAAGAAGGTGAAGGGCTTCGGTTGGAAAGGGAGGGAGAATAATAAGAGTGGGAGAGAGGATTTGGGAATCATGAGGAAATGATTTAGGGGAGTAGCGGGTATCTGAAATTTGTGGTGAGTGGAGGTGGCCGTGGCCTTGGCCAGGAGGAGTGTGCACTATCCCTCAGCAGACATTTCTATCTTATTTTCTTCTCTGTTTTTTCCTGTTGGAATTAGTAGCAGTTAACTCAGATCCATAAACCTAACAATTCAGTACCTAGTTTGTATCAATAGATGTACTTAGGAAATAGCCTATCATTAATCTCCTTGAAACCATAAAGTGTATTTATCACTAAGAGTGTGTGTGTGTGTGTGTGTGTGTGTGTGTGTATTGCAATTGACTGAAGCAATTCACAATCATCTAGTCCAAACTGACTCCAGTCTTTCAGGTTTTCCTATTCTTTGTGACTGCATTCAGCACAGCTCTTGATGAATTACTGTTTCTTTTTCTGGTTTACAGAGGAGTTTCCTCTTCTGTAAGGAGCTGAGCTTCATTTCTTTTAGTCGAATATTGTCCAAATTTTTAGTTTCTATCAGATATTGAAAAAAAAAAAAAAAAAAAAAACATGAGTATGCGCTATCATGATTAGTACATTTTCTGCCCATTTTGGCTTTGGTAAGCATTTCAAAAGTCTGACAATTCTAAAAAAAAACCAAAACCTCCAATCATAGCTGACATTACAGCAATAACAAACAGTATGGACTTCATCTGATGGCCATAAACCATTAACACAATATGATATACACGATGCGCCTATAGACAAACATGAGGGCATAGTATAACCTGAAATGAACTTTTTTCATCAGCTGGGCTATCATAAGACTTCATATGAAGCATGATGGTATCAAAATAAGGAATCAGGGCCAATTCAGCAGGAACCATAAGTCCACATATCCCGAGTAGCACTGCAGCACATAATGACCGAAGTAAACTTGATTTACCACCTCCATTTGGTCCAGTCAAAAGAAACAATGATTGCATATCAACAGTATTATGCACAGCGCTTCCTTCAGCTGTGTTCAACCAATAAGGTAATAAACCAACTATCTTCATCCCATGGTTTTCCTCTAATGGCTTCACATCCTGCAGCAACAATTTAACATAGTAGTCACCACACCATGACTGCAAACAAGTTAATAAAAAAGAACAGCTAGCTATTGGATGACAGACAAGGCAGCTAAATGTCACACACGGGCAAGCAGGTGCTATAAAGCTCCCGCTATGTAAAATATCAATTCAGAGATTCATATGTAAGCCCTTGAAAAAGTTTAGCTTCAAAAGATCTACAAACAAGTGAATTATGGCTCCTTTTGATTTTACTTATTTCTAATGGGAGTTTGAATTCTTTTGCTTTTTTTCTTGTAAATACTTTCTTTGGTTTCTAACTCAATCTCCAAACCATCAAAGATTCCTTCCTGACATATATAGCAGATTCATAGGCCACAAATTGCTCTTTCTCAGAATTATAGGCCATCTTTTTTTGCATAATAAAGTGGTTTTTATCTTATTGGAACAACCTTTCTAGGGTTTTCCATAAGCACTGGGAGTGTCCAACTATGGAGCAGAGTGTAGTATTAAGGTTTTGGTAAAAATAAGGCTAAAATTTAGCGGCAGTTTGTGGTTTATGCAGTCCTCTGATACACTGGTTGGAGGGGAATGCTTGCGTCACTGAGGGAGTCTCTTAGCCCCTAAACTTTTTATGAGATAGGATTATGTTTATGTCTTCTCTTTGTGGTTTGCTCAAGGTTGTTTCAAGGGAATTCCTTTGCTTGATATGAGGCAGCCTTGCTGCACTATTGTGCTTTTCCATGTTCCTTCTTGAATCTAGAATTTTCTGTTTTGGCTGATGCTTTATCCTCCCCTTAGCTGTACTTTTCCTCCTTTCTCTAATAAAATGTTTTTAACTATAAACGAAACGAGACAATAGAACAAGAACAGAACATTCACTGCAAGCACCAAAGTAGAACAATGATTATAGGCAATAGCAAAACCTATTCCTCGAGTAAAATTTCCAACACTCCACACCAAATTATTATACACTACCTCAAAACTATGGGATTCTGTCAGTGTGGGAAATACCCATTTCCTTCTTATCCCTTCACTGCAAGACATTAATGAGAAAAATTAGTATACAAAGTGCAAGACAGAATATTAGTGAATTCAGCAAGATTCTGAATTGAAATTTGACATTTACAATCCCAAATTTCTAAACACAGAAGAATAAGGTTACATGATCACATTGAAATTAAAATTGATGAGAGCAATTTTCGAATCGAAGTTTCTGTTGAAGAATTAGGTTTAGGGGTTAAGAAGGAAAAGGATAGACGGCTGTAAACCGAGAATAATATTCATACGAAAAATGTTATACAAAATGCTAACTGGATACCCCTATTTATACTATTAATTAGGTCAAGAAGTAACTCAAACTCAACTAGTACCAGTCCAAGCCCACTAACGTAAGACTAATAAGTAAAAACCTAATAACCCTGTTGTTCTCTAACACCCACATCAAGCTAAAGCATACTAAGGTTTACCTTGTTACAAGTAGCAAACCCATTAACCAAAAACAAAGAACACCATCTACACGTAAATCAACCCTGCTGATCTCAACAAAGAACCTTGGAAACTAGAATTCCCCCTGGATATCAAAACCTAGGGCAATGTCCTTATTCCTGTCTGGGTCAAAATCCTTAGCCTCCAACCACCCATACCACTAGATCAAAGCATGCACCTAAAGCCATCCCCGAAACCTCGCAAGCAACGGCCAAATCTGACGCCAGACCAGTTGATCTCTGGCAAGCTCTCGCCGGTCGCCTGCCCAGACAATCAGCCCAGCAGCCACAACAGTGGCTGGCTTACCGAACCTGAAACATGAACGATACTGTTCTGTCTCTTCCTCTTTTTCCTTTCTCTGTTTGTTTTTCAAAACACATAAATCGCTTACTACAGAGAAAAGGTTAAGGAAAAATAAAAAGGCATATAGACGGACTTCTATGAAACTCATTCAAGCAGAAATGTAGATGCACAGGTAATAGTTGACGGTACCACTTTAATACCATCTTGAAGAATTGGGTTTAGGGTTAAGAAGGAAAAGGAGAGAACTGATAGAGACTGAGAAAAATGTTGATAGGAAATTAGGAATAGTATGATACAACATGCTAACCTAATATCCTATTTATACTAATAATTAGGTCAGCTACTAACTTTACTAGTATCAGCCAAGCCCACTAACACAAGACTAATTAATAATGTAATTTCTGCAAAGTTTTGTTTGAAATGTTGTTACATGACCGAATTGAACAAATATGCTAATGTAATTTCATCACATCAAAACGCCAAAATTCACTATTAATCTAACACCGCTTATATACTGCCTTCCCATTCCCAGATAACTCGTTGGAAAAACTGCTATGGTACAGAAGCAGCTCTAACATTTACAATTTAATATATTAGTTTAAACTGATTTGAAGCCAGTCCTAAAACCATGTGTTGCCAGAAGCACACTAGAAAACAATACATATAAAAAAAAAAATCTGACTAAACTAAAATTGTCTATAAAATGAAGACAGCTAATTACTTATATCTCACATAAATCCACATTATCTGGTGAAAAAACCATGTGCTCCATAGGAATGTCAAATAGCATATAATGACATCCACAAAATACAGCAGAAGCAATTTATAGAAAGAAACACACAAAATGAAGAAATGTATTTCCTTATTTGATGAATAATACATGGAAGGTATTTATAGAATACAAAGGAAAGACAAATGAGCACTAGTCTAGCCTGAAAAACAGGGTAATTATTCTCCCTATAAAGACTAATTCTAAATATGGTAAAGACAACTAATTATCATTTACATCAAATCCTAATCTGCTGTACAAAACAGAATCTTTTGATTCTATGCTGATCTTCAGCAATAACTTCCAACACTCCCCCTCAAGCTGGAATGAATATGTCATTCATTGCAAGCTTGCTCACCATGTCATCGAATTGTCTCTTTGGAAGACTCTTTGTGAGAACATCTGCTACTTGACTTGTGGTAGGTACATAGGACATACAAATCTCACCACTATCAATTTTTTCTTTAATGAAGTGCTTGTCCACTTCAACATGTTTCGTTCTGTCATGTTGGACAGGATTATGGGCGATGGAAATAGCTGCCTTATTATCACAATAAACTTTGATCGGTGTTGGATTAGAGATCTTCAATTCCTCCATGAATTTTTTAATCCATAATACTTCACAAAAACCATGGGCCACAGAGCGAAACTCAGCCTCTGCACTGCTCCTGGCTACAACGTTTTGTTTTTTACTTCTCCATGTAACTAAGTTTCCACCTATAAAGGTACAATACCCTGAAGTAGACCTCCTATCATTTATATTACCTGCCCAGTCAGCATCTGTGTAAGCTTCAACCTGTATATGCCCTCTGTTTTTGAACATCAAACCCTTTCCTGGAGTTCCTTTCAAATATTTCAATATTCTGAAAACAGCTTCAAAGTGAGCAGGCCCTGGTGCATGCATAAACTGACTTATCATACTCACTGCAAAGGCTATATCAGGCCTTGTATGTGACAAATAAATTAGTCTACCAGCCAATCGTTGATAGCGTTCTCTATCTATCACTTCATCTTCAGCTGCAGCCTTTAATTTTACATTGGGATCCATTGGTGTTTCTACTGCCTTACACCCTGTCATCCCTGTTTCTGTGAGTAAATCAAGTATATATTTTCGCTGGTTGAGAAAGATTCCTTCTTTAGACCTTGCAAACTCTATCCCGAGGAAATACTTCAATTTTCCAAGGTCCTTGATATCGAATTCAGTTTCAAGTCTTCTCTTTAGATTACTGATCTCTTTAACATCATCTCCTGTCATGATAATGTCATCAACATACACTATTAAAATAGCAATCTTACCTTCATGTGAGTGTTTAAAGAACAAGGTGTGATCTGCTTGACTTTGGGTGAAACCATGTTTCTTAACAACACTTCCAAATCTTTCAAACCAGGCCCTTGGTGATTGTTTTAATCCATATAAGGATTTTCTCAATCTGCAAACTTTGCCCCTTCCAAGGTTTTCTTCAAATCCAGGAGGTAAACTCATATATACTTCTTCATGTAATTCTCCGTTTAAAAAAGCATTTTTAACATCAAATTGATGTAGTGTCCAGTTGAAATTTACTGCAAGAGAGAGGAGAATTCTGATGGAATTAATCTTAGCAACCGGGGCAAAAGTCTCTTGGTAGTCTATGCCATGAGTTTGAGTAAAACCTTTTGCTACTAATCTTGCTTTGTACCTTTCCACACTTCCATCAGCCCTGCATTTCACTGTAAATACCCACTTACATCCTACTGCCTTTTTGTCTTGAGGTAGATCAGTGATACTCCAAGTATTGTTTTTTCCAGAGCATCCATCTCTTCTATCACTGCTAATTTCCAATTCGGATCACCTAATGCTTCCTGAATAGTTCTGGGCACAAACAAATTAGAAATCCTAGACACATATGCCTTGTGAGTGTGTGATAACTTGTCATATGACAAGTAATTAGACATGGGGTGTTTAGTGCATGTTCGAGTACCTTTTCTCTCAGCAATTGGGATATTGAGGTCGGGAATATTTTTTCTCACAGCAATTGGAAGATTGATATCAGGAAAAGACAAATCCGATAAATCATTGGATGAGTAAGATGAATTACCAGATGAAGAACTAGAAGATGAATTATCCATATGACCTTTACTTGGTAAATCAGATTGGATTTCTGTTGGAGAGACAATTGGACCTGTAGTACCTTTGGAACACTTTTTTCGGACATACACTTTAAGTTCAGGGTTATGTTCCCCAATCAGTGTTTCTCCCCCTGTTTCAGATACTATATTATTTGGTAATTCAAGGTTAAGCATTCTAGGTTCCATTATTTCAGCATTTGGATGATTTGTAATCACAATATCATCTATAGCAGGTAAAGTTTCCCAAAAATTATCTTCTTGATTGCTACAATGGCTCCCCCCCTGAAGAGAATTTTTATCAAAAAAAGGTTGATTTTCAACAAAGTGGACATCCATACTTTCAAAAAATTTCTTTGTTATCAGGTTAAAACATTTGTAACCCTTTTTATTTGAAGCATAGCCAAGAAAAACACATTTTTCAGCTTTAGGATCCAATTTAGAACGAAAAACAGTGGGGATGTAGACATAACAGAGACAACCAAAAACTTTAAGGGGAAGATCCGCAATGATGCGAGATGTGGGAAAACAATTTTTTAAGACTTGCACAGGAGTCTTATATGTTAAAACACGAGATGGCATTCGATTGATGAGGTGACAAGCAGTTAATAAGGCATTTCCCCAAAGATACTTAGGTACATTCATAGAAAACATAATAGCTCTAGTAACTTCGAGGAGATGTCTATTTTTTCTTTCAGCAATACCATTTTGTTGTGGAGTATTACGACAAGTGGATTGATGAATTATCCCCTTAGTTACTAGGAATGCACTTAAATATTTATTGAAATATTCAGTACCATTGTCAGACCTTAGAATGCCAATCTTTTTTTGAAATTGGTTTTCAATCATTTGAAAAAAATCTTTGAACCTATGTTCTACTTCTGATTTTTTTTCCATGAGATAAACCCAACAGACCCGTGTATGATCATCAATAAATGTCACAAACCATTTTTTTCCAGACATAGTTTTAATTTTTGAAGGACCCCAAACATCACTGTGGATTAGATAAAAAGGTTGTGAAGCAGAATAAGCCTTTGAAGTAAAAGATACACGATGATCTTTAGCTAAGTGACAAGCTTCACAATGAAATTGAGAGGAATTTATTTCTTTGGAAAATTCAGGAAACAAATGCTTAAGATAAGGAAAACTAGGGTGACCTAATCTTTTATGCCATAACATAATTTGATCTGAAACAGGAGGTGTACTTGCACTGTTAAAACCAAAAGTCGTTGTATTTTCAAGAGGAGTTTCAGCAAAGTAGTAAAGCCCATTCATCTCTCTAGCAGTTCCAATCATCTTCCCCGAGTTCTGGTCCTGAAAAACACAAGTGGAAGAACGAAAAACGACAGAACAAGTAGTATCCTTGGACAATTTATGAACAGATAGAAGATTGCAAGCAAATTTAGGAACATGTAAAACAGATTGCAAAGTAATTTGCTCTGAAATTTTTATGGTGCCTTTGCCTGCAATACTAGAATAACTACCATCAGCTATCCTAACTTTTTCAGACCCGGAACTAGGAAAATAGGAACTGAATAAATGAGAGCAATTAGTCATATGCTCAGATGCCCCTGAATCTATTATCCAAGGGTTGGAGTGGTTTTGGACAGATAGTGCCCAAGAATCCTTACCTGTTTGTGCCACAGTTCCAACAGGAACATTAGGGGATGAATTAAACTTTAGAAGTTTAAAAAGGTGATCCATCTGCTCCTTAGAAAATGGAGACGAGTCAGCCTCATTGGCCGTGGGCATAGGGCGGTCACCAAACTTACCAGTCTTGCCATTGTTTGGCCTACCATGTAGTTTGAAACAAGTTTCCCGAGTGTGACGAGTGCGACCACAGTAGTCGCAAAATAAATGGCTCTTGTCACCACCTCGTGGATTAGGGAAAGATTTGCGATTGACTTGAGGAACGGCCAAGGCAGAGCCTTCAACTGGTGGCGGGGCAGCAACTGTTGTTTTTTCTGAGCATCACTTGCCTACGACTCTCTTCGCGACGCACTTCCGCAAAGACTTCACCAATTGGAGGAATAGGATTCCTGCCAAGAATCCGGCCTCGAACCTCATCAAACTCAATATTTAAACCTGCAAGAAACTTGAAGACACGGCTAACATCCACCATCTTCTTGTAGTGCTTGCAATCCTCAGGTGACTTCCACTCATATTCATTGAAGAGATCCAGATCTTGCCAAATACGCTTGAGACAATTGAAGTATTTGGTGACTGAATCTTCAACCTGCCGAATTTCTCCAAGCTGGAGTGTTAATTCGTAAATTTGGGATTGGTTTTCCATATCAGAGTACATTTGAGAGATACCTTCCCAAAGATCTTTTGCAGTAGCATAACAGAGATAGTTCGCACCAATCTCTTCAATCATGGAATTGACTAACCATGTCATAACCATGGAATTTTCAGCATCCCATGTATCATAATCTGCGCCTGCCCTGTCTGGTTGTTTCTTGTCTCCAGTTATGTAGCCAATCTTTCCTCTTCCCCTGAGATACATACGTACGGACTGTGACCAGCGAAGGTAATTAGCACCGTTCAGCCGAATTGTTGTGATCTGAACAGGGTGGTTTTCATGATATGTCCGAACAGGTTGATGTGTTTCAGGTTTGAGTGAAGAATGTTTGGGTGAAAGCTGGGACTCAGTATCAGACACGGAATCAGACATTATGTGGGATGGGGAAAAAAAAAAACGGAAGCAAAAAAACCTAGGGAATTCTTGCTGCTGCTGATACCATATAGAAAGAAACACACAAAATGAAGAAATGTATTTCCTTATTTGATGAATAATACATGGAAGGTATTTATAGAATACAAAGGAAAGACAAATGAGCACTAGTCTAGCCTGAAAAACAGGGTAATTATTCTCCCTATAAAGACTAATTCTAAATATGGTAAAGACAACTAATTATCATTTACATCAAATCCTAATCTGCTGTACAAAACAGAATCTTTTGATTCTGTGCTGATCTTCAGCAATAACTTCCAACACAATTAAAAATGTTTACACACCTCACATGAGAAAATAATGCTTTGGCAATAACAATCAACACGGAAGCAAAGACAATGATGTTTATATTGGATTGTAATTCCGTGGAAAGTTCCCTTAAAAGTTCCAAAACTCTTGCTTTTGCTTTGGCACTTGCTTCGTGGTACCTGAAACAAATTTGTTTTAAGATTATGTATGATTAAAAAGAGAGAAAGTTAAAAAAAAGAAATTGTCAAATGAATCCACCATTCTTATAAAACGCACACCTTGTTAAGGCAGCCTCCACCTTCACTGTGGTAAACCATTCCTCACCTACCTTTCTACCTTTAGAATCTAAAGCGTGTTTAAGCTTTTTAATTTGTTCCTCTCCAGGGCCACCGGCCCAGACAATTGGAGTAAAACGCTTACCCTTAAACCAAACCGCCTCATGCTCCCGAGCATATAATATTTCTCCCTTTGGGCCTCCAAGAGGGGATGAAGTAGATTTTATTCTAGAAACAATAGGACTGAAATCTTCGGTAACCTGCAAATTTTAATTGTATCTATTTCTTATAAAAAAATTTAATTGTATCTATTTCTTATAAAAAGGGCAAGGTTGGGTTACAGAGACCTACTGCAAAGCATAAGGCCTCAGCTGCTCTTTCCACTTCAGTAAATAGATCATCCATGTGGACTCTTTTTACTCGACCTTTCCATGAAGACTCCATATCCTCAAAAAAATCATTTGGAATGACAGAAAAGGAACTGACTTTCTGGTCATCCTCAACATCCAGGGAGATTATTTCACAAATCTTACCTGATGCCTCTTTACACCCATCAACCTGAAAAAAAGAGGAAACATTACAAAACTTTACAAGGCAACACAATTTGAAGCAGAAATATTAGCCTAGAAAGAAATGTGTGAAATAAGTGTAAACCGTACCCAATGTAGGTGCAGCTAATATATTTATAAAGTCAAATAGGCGAGTAGTGCAGTGTAGTATAGGATAGTGCAATTTTACAACATATAAACTCATCAATCATATTAGTACCAATAAAATCATTATATTAGTATTAACTCTTTTAGCAATTAAATAATAAAATGAGAAGGAAAAATGATAATTTGGGAAAATAGTAACAGCCTAATAATGTCATAACATTTATTTTTAACGATCTCCAGAATGTAAGAAGTTTTATGTGTTTGAACAACAGGACTGGACAAATATATGTAATTTACAATAACAAAGATAGTATGCAATATTTAGCACAATCTAGGGACAAAGCTTTCAAAAATCAGAAAACTAATATTTGCAAACAAAGGAAGCCATGACAGCAACAATTAACAGGAATAGGAAGCTCAATCTATAACTGGACATAATTAAGTCTGCATAATATGATTTTATTAACACGATAGGAAGTTAGGCAGCAGGTTATAGAATGGAGGTCCTTTCATTTCTTACTTGCTTCCTCCAAAATATAAAATTTATGTGAAGTTGCCAAGGTGGTTTGGCTCATGTACATTAGAAAATTATAATAGGATATGGGCAGCTCACTGTGAATATACAACAAATCATTTTCTTGGCAGTGATGAAGAGTACAAAGACTGGAAGATGAGAGGTTTGCAGAGGGGCGAGGGTAGCTTTAAGAAAGACAAAACAAATAGCAAAACAGATAAGTTAAGGTGCATAGTCTAATTGTTTTACTTCTAAATTTTTGCTAAATACAGTTCTAAAAGAATCTGAACTATCCCCTCTTTAGATATTGATTGAAAAAAACAAAACGGAAATGCTGGGACTCACCAAGGTTTCAAAGTCAATTTTTAACCCAGTTGCCACCCAAGTGGGATGTATTAAAAGTTGCAGTATTTCATTGAGCTCAAAGGTTCTGTGCATCTGCAAAATGTCGTCAAGTACATTCTTTATTCTACAAAATTCAATATGATTGGCCTCCCGCAATTCAAGTAGCTTTACAAGCTGCACAAATACAGTTAAGAATGAGACACAAAAATAGTGATGCAAAAGAAAACAATGAAATCATTGACAGAGAAAAATGGGAGAAAACAGAAATGACATCATAAATATAAAAGATGTTGAAAGCACTGAATCAGAGATTCAGAAACCAGATTGGTAGATAAGAAGAATCAGAAACCATGCACCAACTTGAGGAGATTGTTAAGAGGGTATTTTAGTCTCCCTCAATTATTTGTACTACTTGTGTACAGCACTTTACTATAGTCAAATTAGTTGTACATAAACATACAGGCCTACACCCACAAACATTTGATTTGAGCATGGCTTCCAAACCTATTATTTCTCTAACACAATGAAATAGTGAAATAATTTGAAATTTTAGACCTTCAAAACCAAATTTAGAAAGCAATCCTCCCATTGCAAACATAAAATTATCAATTCAAGAGGCAACATTATTACAAGGATTGATAGTCTATGTAAAATGAGCAATAGGGAGAAGAAGATCATGAAGATCACAAACTCCAAACGAATCAATCCTCTTAATGTAGAATCCCCCAACTAATTACTATAGACAATGCAAATTATATTAAATTCTCCTGACACACCAAAATAGGAGCACAAAAACCAGTAATACTCCTGACAGTTCTTCCCTAATAATAGATCTCAACCTCAGGTGAGTACTGAGTAGAGAGAGACTACAGACAGAACTAAACCAAGGGTAAACAAAATTCACAATCCTTGAACCCAGAACCACATGAGCTTCTGAATAAAAAACAGTCGACAATTTATTTTAAATCATCCTTAGCTTATTTACGTCTCCCATTCAATCAACATTAAACCTCATAACCTTCACAATTGAACAACTTCAAGCCCTCTACCATCCAGCAAAATCAAAGCTTAGGAGCATGGTTGGCTAATTTGTTTGAGATTCAAAAGTACTAAGTACGACAAAACTTTATACCAGGGGATTAAACACATAGCATTTACATGAATTTGATGGGAGAGGAACACCAGGACCTTCCAAACGACTTTTGCTGCTTCAGCTTCCCTTAATCATACATCATCCTTTTCAGCTCTTATAGTCCATGCATAACTGAATGCGAAAAGCTCTTCCCCAGTATTGTAGAAAGCTGATAGAAGTTTGACAAGCACTTTCTTATTCAACCTAGTTCCAGTAGTCTAATTAATAAATTCAAGTGTATAGATATGGACCAGCCATTAAATCCCCAAAAGACTCTCTTAAATCTAACAACAATTTTTAAAGAGTCTGTTATCTTCTTCATATTTTACTTTATCTTTTAGCATAAAAATGTCTATTAACTACTAAATTAATTAAAAAAACTTAAAGGAGAGATTTGATAAAGGGAAAGAAATAATCAAGCTTTAATGAGATAAACAAGCCAAGCTTAATCTTCATATTTTAAAACAAACCAAGCCCGAGCTTTAAGTTTGGCCCGTTTAAATAAATGAACCTAGTTTGAGCAGCATTTTTTTCCACAAGCCAAGCCTGAGCTTCAAGGGTTTGGCTTTGCTTGACTTGTTTACACCTCTAATTATCAGTTACTCTGTTTCTCACATGCCCCCAAAAGACAATAGAAAGGATTATATGCTCATCTGACATTGTTCCTCTTTGATGCAGGAGCAATAGAAAAGAAAATAATTAAAAATGGTTATCTTAATAATTTCTTCTTTCCAGGTTTGTTACAACAGAAAAACCAGCTATTGGTTGTGTTAACTCACTCTTCTCCGAGTCCCTCTTTATTCTTTGGTAGAATCCTATCTATACTCCTTCTGGCAACATCACTCTTGCAATATGCATCTGAACTGAAAAATCTAACGATTGCTTAACCATCTTTGTGACCATTACAAATTAAAGCTAAAGGTCATTCTACTAATTGAAGAAAGTATAAAGGTGAATAGATAATATAAACTTAGATCCATTTTCTTTTAAGGCCTGGCTGTCATAATGGAGGAGGATCCAAAAATATGAACTCCAAAACACAGAAGTGTTTGGTTATGGCATTTAGCTATTATTAATTGGTAAAAATGGCATTTAGCCATTATTATTTGCAGATGACCAATATGAACAATTACATTTATAATCTATCATGTTTAAGTCTGTTATGAACGCACAAGCACTAATTATGCATAATGTGTTAAATATAATTGATTTTCAAGAGAAAAAAAGGTGATGAGGAGCAATAGAAAACGAAATAATTAGTAGCAGGGTTATTTTTTTGTAATTTTGATATATTTTATTTAATTTTTGAAGCTTCTGGTTGTGGGTAGTGTTATAGGTCAGATTTATGTTATTTAAGAGCTCTAGTGTCTTATACGTAAGTCGCAAATTCCTAATGAGCTAGGGGTGGTACTAAAACTCAAGGATTACATTTTGGGAGTCGTCTTCTGGCCTGCTTTCTAGTAAGTCATGTCAAGGAAGTTGTGGTCTATTAATTGTAATTTGGAATTCTAAGAGATGAATTGGCAGGCCGGGTAATATTAAAGGTGTTAGCTTGCACTATAAAAACGAAGCCTCAGTCTTTGTATGGCAGGTGTTTTTCTTGAATCTTAAATCCTGAATTATTAAAAAGAACTAGCCCATTGGCTGAGTTTGACTCATTCTTCTCTCAAACCTTCTTTATTTCTTGATAGAATCCTATATAGAATCTTGGCCCTACATTAAAAGATATATGCATAATTCACACTTTACAGAGGTGACAGGAATACAACCTTCGCTGATGGAACACATGTAAATTCAGGAATTGAGCAAGTTAAGCTGCTCATAAGTTTGCATGTTGCTGCCAAAGTAAAGCCGAAGAAAATTAGTACAGAATTAAGAACAAAATATCATGCTCTCTAAAACCAACAAGTAAAATTAATGACGACTATATAGAAGAATTGCCATGCAATCATCTTTCAATGATGATGATGACGGTAATGATGTACGGTGAATATTTTGATAAAACGTTCTTGGAAAAATCAACAGTTAAATTACAGATACACATTATCTATTGGAAATCACCTTGAATTGTGGAGGCAATCTCATATGAAGGAGGATTCAAAAGAAGATCCCTTACAAACCTGAGAATCACAATAAACAAGGTAAAACAAAAATTCAGAACCGGCTCCAGAACAATCACTACAAGCAGCACGCCGTACTTATAGCTATTTTAATCACTAAATCGGGAGAAAAAAAACAATGAGACAAATAAACAATTTAATATTAAATTTTAGTACCTACAAGACTAATGAATTATACAACACATTGTCTAAAATTGCAAAGCACAAACAAGTTACTCTATCCAGCAAGACAAAATACCTTTATCATACTATTATGCTAATCATAATGTACAATGAAAATGAAGAAGACAGAATAAACAAAACAGTATACACAAAATTTAGAAGAGAATTGGTCTGCATTGTGCAACTAAAATGGAAAAATTTACAACAGAACCACATAATTAAAAAAAACCCTTACTCACAATAGAGGTAATCCAGTGCAATTTGATGGAACTATCACTTTCAACAAAGAAGGTATTCCTTCTGTTGGTATGACACCTGAAAATGAAGGATCTGCAGATTAAGGTGAAAGAAAATAACCAGTTGTCACTCGTCACAACATTTTCATCAATATATAGACTGACCAATTTGAGTAGCTGTTGCCAGAGTTAACGGACGAATCCTATTTTCTGAAGGTACAGTTGTGTTCCTGAATGTAACCTCATCATCAAGACCATAAAGCTCCTTTACCTATAGTATTCCAAAGTGAAATACACACATAACCATCTCAAATGACACACTTGTAGACACAAACAGACACACATTTAAAAACTAAAATGAAAAGACATTTTATATTCCTACCTTTAATAAAAGTTTAGAGACAGGGTTTCCATCAAACCATTCAAAATGCTTGGAGCTACATTCTCCCCACAAGAGGCCTCCCTCACCAAATGCACCCCAACGGAAGGTGCCTGTAGAGAGAGACATTCAGATATAAAACTATTTATGAGTCTCCACCTAATAGATTAAGCTTTTGAAGAGTTGGTTCTTGACAGACACTACTGAAATATATAACATGGGTGCCGAAAACTATAAATTGCAGAGCATATTTTGTAATAAGAAGCTATCCCTGTATTTAGATGTTACACAGGAAATAGAACAAAGGGATCAAACCAATTTTGCAATGAACTAAAAGCCCTCCCCGAATGCAAAATATGCTAAATCAATCATGCACTAAATAAAACTCATTTTACCGATAACACAAACTTTACTTGCTATAGTTATACAAATAAATATTAGATTATTTTATTAAAAAAAAATACTGGAAGAACGAGAAAAAATACAACTAGGAGAGGATAAGATATCCTTCAATACACAAAAATCTAGATTCAACAAGAAATATGAAAATCAATGAATGTCCGTTTGTTTTAGATTTTTATAGAATTAATTTTGAAAGAATTGATTCTAAAAGGATTGATTTAAAAAATTGATATGTGGCAATGATATTTTAAAAGTGTTTAGAAGAATTAATTATGTTTGGAAGATAAAGTAAAATCATTTTTTAGGTGTAAATATAAAAAAATTTGTGGATCTTATACCTAGAATATTCTATTCAATGAAAAAGCTATAAATTATTGCTTCTCTTAAAATTAATTCTACCTAACCCAAAATCGATTTTTTTTTACGCAATTTGGTAAACAAACACCCTCAAATCCACAAAGTCACTTTTACTTAATCTAGAATCAAATTTGGAATGCCCAAAATCTTAAGCAACTGTAAGGCTAATCATATTGGATTTTGTAAAGTCTACATATCTATACACCAAAACATGGCAAAAGAGAAAAAAGAAAGTAGGAAACTGCGAACCTGAAGAATTCTGACTCAAAGACGTGTGAAGAAATAAGTGATGGTATTGACAAGTACGAAGCTTTGTAACTACTGCTTCCTCAGTCAAACCATCATCTGAAGAATATGTCTTCATGGTCTCTAGGACTAAAATTATGCAATAGCCCCTTGCAGAACGTGAAATTCCTGACATAAAAACATATCGTCAAATATGAGCCTTCCAATATAGTAAAAAGAATCTTAATATAATGGAGAATTGGGGTATATAAATATACGTGACAAAAGACCTTAACTACCCCACTAAGAAAATCATAAATCGAAGGAAAAATATATATTTCCTTGTGAAGCAAGAAAATCTTAGCATATAATCAGTCAGACAAAAATAAAATGAAGACAAAACAAGGTGGTCAATAAGACAAATATCTTCAATTATATACAATGAATACAGTCCAGGAAACAAAAATAAATAAATAAAAAATCAATGCATTTAAGATATCATATTCCATTGCATACCCAAAAGTTCCAAATTGCACCATGGGTATATAATAGGTGTACCAATTAACTAACACTCCTTGCTCTCAAGCCTCATTAACCTCATATGATCCTCTTAGAATTTGGGCTTTAGGCCTAACTCAACCCCACAAAACCGACTTGTAAAATGAGGACTGCCCAATCCTTATAAGCACTACTTAGGCCATATCTCTAGTCGATGCGGGACTCTCAACACCCCCTCACGCTCAGGACTGGATATCTGAAGAGTGGACTAATGCGGGTGGAATAACAGTGATCTCAACAGATCCAATTGGTCTTTTTCTGCTATCTCAATCAAAATCCTAAAAACCAATCGAAGTGAAATAAATTATTCAATGCTATACAAGCACAAAAACCTATTAGTACAGTTGTACATTTGCCAAAACCTAGCAGTACAGTGGTATGGGAATCTCCATGTGGTTGACAGGAAGGCACTAACCAGAGTGCTCATGGTGAAGATACAACAACAATAATCATGTCTTATCCAACTAGGTATGGTTGGCTACAAAGACTAAGTGAATCCAATGGGCTCTATCAAAACCAAATTTTAAGTAAAACCAGTTAGATTAAGGTCTTTTATCGTTTCTCCTAAAGCCTTCTTAAGTCTTTTGGGGTGTGGTTCTTGCTTGGGCTTGAATACCCTATCAGTCTTCCTCTACCCTTTGACATGCCAAGTTTTATATGCAATTTTGCTTGTAATTTACTAATGGGTTAAAAGGAAAAGAGATGAAACAATTAAAAGTTCATGCTATCACTGTAAACATGAAACATATGCAGTAACAATTCAATCTCAAGATGCCAATGAACGAAACATATTCACTTGAATGTCTGACTTGCACAAGAAGATACTAATCATACCTACTACAGGCATTGGTTCTGGGAAGTCAAGGTCATGGTCAACCCCAACAAGTCCGTATACATAAGGATTTCCAGGATGAGCATGCCTGAAATTGTGAACATTTAAGTCAGCGAGATAACATGCCTTGTAAATCCTAAAATAATTATCAGAGAAGAAAAATGGTACAGAATAACAGAATTTTCCATTTTCGCTGAGAAAGATTCTTTATCCTCAAAACTCTTTATACTTTTTCTCTTCTTAAAGAACCCCTCCTTATATAGAAACAACAAACCATGAATGGCCACCATTATTATAAAATCTCCTTGGAAGCCCAACTTTAGTTATGGATAGAATAAGTAACATGAGTTGATTAGGTGCTTCTTTAAAGTCCTTATTGCTTTATATAATCATATCTTTTCATTATGACCAAAGACGCAGCTTTACAAAATAGTGTCTCTAAGTGATTGTAATTGTATAAATTTATTTATTTATTTACACCAGAGCTATCACAAATGTATTATTATAAATAAAGATGATTCCCACAAGGGTAAAGTTAACCAATAGAAACCTATATTACCTTTCAAGTTTAAACAATACCATATATTTATGGACATGGAAAATAGATTGACTATTGAATACCCTAATCGCATTTATTAAATAAACCAAATAATGCAACCATCTGATTTATTTCAATTGTAAGTTGGATTTCTGTTTGTTATGTGGGACCTGTTATTGTCTCTTCTATCAAAAAATATGCACACAGTAACATATCAACCAACCAACTTCCTACTAGCAAATAAGTAAACATTAGGGAGAAAGACGAACTTCTCTTCCTGGTCATATCAAAAGCAAGCTCAACCAATTGACCCAAAATAAAAAGGAAACACCACAGGCTTGTAAAAAATGTGTAATTACCCAGATATAAAGCGATCTTTCCTGGTTCGTGCTTGAGTTGGACCTTGAACTTCCTCCACAATGCACTGTAAAAACCAAAATAGGCATTCAATAAAATAGCATATAGAAGAAAAGTTGTTAATCATCATAACAACAAATCTACAAGGTATGTAGTTATGTAGTCAATAGCGGCCTGTAGCAGCGCGATAGCGCCATAGTGAGGCATAGCAACCCCTAGGCGCTACTCGAGACCCCGTTGCGAAGCAGTTTTGAGGAGTGGTCATAGCGCCATAAATCGCAGCCAAATATCAGCCATAGCGTGTGCTACAGTGAAGCCCCCATGAAAACCCAATTCTGCCCTCAATTTATAGTCTATTAGAAAGAGAGAGAGAGAGAGAGAGAGAGAGAGAAAGTTTGTAACTGTATAAACTGATTCTGATTTTCATTGATTGGTTAGAATGAATGATACAGGGTACTTATAGAAAGAGATTCATAACTGAATCTGTTGCTGACCCATCAGTCAGATACAACCGCCTAGCTTTCCATTCTATTGACTCACTATAGGCTAACTCACTCATACACACTAATATAGTCGTTCCCTCCTTTTTTTTTGGAGTTTTTTGGTCATTTTTGCCCTAAAATTCTGAATGACAATGTATTAGGGCTCAAGCTTCGTATGTCTCTTCTCATTCTGTTCTCCTCCTCCGAAACGACCAAACCCATTTCTTCTCCTCTCCCTTTGTGCAACTTTCCGGTGGCCTTCCAACAATTTCCCGACTCTTACCCCTTTGTGCGATTTTCCGGCGGCCCTCCTTGTTCTCCGGTGACTGAAAATGGTTCTGTGTTCTGCAACTGAAACTGCAAGTCTGTTCTGTTCTCTGTTCTGCCATCTATAGTTCTGTTCTCTGTTCTGTGTTTTGCCACTTGTGTTTATTTGAAATGCTTAGATTAGTTATTTTAAGCCTTGGAGGCTAAAACTTATTTGCTTTATATTGGGCTTGAATATTAGTAACGATGAACTTTTGTTATTAGTTATGAATATGTCTTTAATTTTGTGTGTTCTTCTATTTTTGAGCTTTTATATGTGTATGGCATAAATTTCTTGTATTGTTTCCCTAAACTTCGATGTAGCGGCAATACCACTATCCACTATACTGCTATAGCATTTTGGGGGTCAGCCGCTACTTTCCGCTATCCGAGATTGACTACAAGCAGCATACAGCCACATTCAGGAACCTAGTTAAGATCATGCATAGAAACTAGAAAGGTGGATTTTTAAATAAAAAAGAAAAAAAAAATCATTAAATCATTTAAATGCCATGCTCACCACTGAATAACCATTACGTGTCAGATCGTCCAACGTCTGTCGAAGATTCTGCCACCAAAGCAAAGAATAAATACATAAATACATTTTTAAATATATATAAAAAAAATTTATAATTATCAAATTGAATGATTGTTGAACCCTAAACTATGGGAGGTAGATAAATATCCTTGTCTATCCATAAAAAAATTAAAAATCATCCTTTCAGCACAACTGACTAACTACATTTTGCTTAAAAAAAATAACAGAGAATGAGCTGAGCTTGAGCTACTACAATGAGCTAGTTTTCCTATTGAGCTTAAGCCCTGCAAATTTTCGTTGAGCTGAGCTTAAGCTCAACCATGGTAGGTTCAGCTCAGCTTACTGCCAGCCCTTAGGCCCAACTAAGAAAACTACTCAAATACTAGTACCATTCACAGAATGGCATTTGTACTCTAATTATTGTTGCACACACACTGGGCATAAAATTAATAAACTAACACATGACAGAAGTTGAACCACTATTTTCTTCAGTGTGCTCCATTACCATCCATCCATGTTATCATGTATAATCAAGCTTCTTGAGATGAACATAACCATGTTATCAATATAAAAGTTTGTTAAAAGAAGATAACACAACATGCACAAGAATAATAATGCTGATACCACAACAGGGCAACCAGCTCTGGGAATACTATCTGATCGCAGACCACCAAATGGATTTAAACCTGCATATTCAACAAGAATACAGGCATCTATCCCAATAGCTTCATAGAAGTCCCCAACCTGAGTAGAAAAAAAGAGGAAAAGAATTATATGGAAACAAAGATTACACCATTAAGTATAGAAATAGAGATCTAATGTCAAAGAAAGAGCAAATGAAAAAATTATCACGAACTGGCAACTATGCTGCTTTCAAACCAAATGTACAAGATTGTCAAGGCCTGACCAAACCTTCAACAAATTGGATAAGAAAAACATACTCTACAAAGCAAAACTTCACGTGGAAATCTTGACTTGAACTGCAACATTTCCCAGTTGAGTGTTCCTTCCTTCAAACTACACATAAATAAATTTATTTTCCATCAATTTTGTTATAATGATACCATTAGTGGAGATATATTTTACAATTGGCTGAACTCCTTTTCTCACTTCTATTGATCTCAATAAATAGTAAAAATTCTATATGGGAGGTTTTCCCATTTACAACTAATAATGACAAATTTATTTTCCTGTTTATAACTAATAATGTCAGATTTATTCTAATTCCTTCTGTGTACCCTCTATATTAGGAATCCTAAATATATACAATTAATAGGCTGATTGGAATCCTGAATAATAATAGCAAACGTTTATAGGCTAGTGGATTCCTTGGCTAAAACACCCCCTAAATTGATGCGACTGATCAAGGAGCATCAATTTGCCGATGAGAAACTGATGACGAGGACGAGTGAAAGCCTTGGTAAAAGTATTTGCAAGCTGAAGTTCCGAGGTGATGTGTGGAAGAGAGATAACACGGTTATCAAAAGCTTTACAGAGATAATGACAATCCTCCTCAATATGTTTTGTATGCGCTCATGGAAAACCATATTGGTAGCAATCTGAAGAGCACTAGTATTGTCAGCATAGAGAGGTAAAGAATCGAGCTTAGGAAATGCAAGCTCAGCTAACAGACTACGAAGCCAAATAATTTTAGAACAGGCTGTAGACATAGCTCAATATTCAAACTCGGTAGAAGACTTTGAGACTCTGGCTTACTTCTTGCTTTTCCAAGAAATAAGGGCAGGCAGCGGGACTAAGAAATATGCACCAAGTTGTGATGGATCACCGAATACCCGGGCAACCAGCCCAATTTGCATCATTATAACCAAGCAATTGAGAGAGACGACCCCGCAAGAAAAAAATAATCGCCAATGAGAAATACCTTTCAAGTAACGAATGATACGACGAACAATAGCCAAATGAAGATGGCGAGGTGTGTGCATAAATTGGCTAACCTACAGTATCGCAAATGAGAAGTCAAGACGTGTAATGATCAAATAATTAAGACTGCCCACTAATTGTCGATACAACAAAGGATCGGACAGAAGGTCACCTTTGGGAGATAATCCTTGTGCTTTGTCCTTTTGGATCCGGTGGTTTGTAAGATTTCTATGCAGTTAGATTGTTGTAAGGGTGCTTTCTTCTCTTTCGGTGGTCAAATCAATCTAGTCCAATCTTGTTTGGCTAGTATGCCTTTATACTTTCTCTCCTTTTTCGTAATCATGTGGTTGTAGCTTAGAAAAGAGAGAGATATATTGGTCTAGGGGAGCCCAAAATATTGGAAGATCTTTCATGGGCTAACTGAGAAACCATAATAAATGAGCTTGAAACCACATCATGACTCAAAATCTTAAGGCATTAAGTACATGGATACATCCACTTATATGGTCCTAACTTTTTTCGTTCCTTCTTGGTGTGGGACTTATTTCTCTCACAATTAGAATCCTAACAAGTTTTGCGAGATTTTCTTGGGTCGGTGCAGGAGATTCAAGTAGAGACCACCTTGTTAGCTGGGACCTTTGCTTTTTGGTGTCCAGAAACAAGCCATTGGCAACTAAATGACTTGGACGTTTTCTTATACAGCCTTCTTCCATGTTGCATCAAGCCATTCAAAGTATTATTTGCATCTGAATAGGTGAGTTGCCAGTTCCACGAGTAGAGACAGCCATGCTAGTCATTCGAAATTATTTATCAAGATTTACCTTCTTTTAATTCTCTCTTGTCCTTCAGCTGGGTGAAGGCTCTCGTTTTAAATTTTGGGAAGATATTTAGTTTGGTGCTATTCGTCATTTGGAGATTTTTCAATGCTATTTTGCCTATTTTCTTTGCATAATGCCATGTTTGTCAATTTTATTCTCAAAATAACTTCTCTTGGAATCTTTATTTTTTTCATAAACTTGAATAATAGAAGGGTTAGTGGGTTAGAGTCTCTTCTGTTTTTAATTGATTTTATTCATCTTTCTTTTGTTTCTGCTTCAAGAACTTGGACTCTTGATCCCTTGAGAGTATTCACTTGACAATCTTATTGAGTTCTTAACTCACTCTCCTAATAGAGATAGACTTCTTTTGGATAAACTCATCTGGAAGTCCAAAGCTCCCTCAAAGGTCAAAGCTTTGCTTTAATCTGGACTATTGTTCTTCACAGGGTTAACACTAATCACATGCAACAGAAGAACAAACCTCTTACAACTTTGTGTCTTAACATGTTATAATGTGTGCTTTGGATTCAGAATTCGCGCATCATCTACTTTTGCATTGTTCGGCGGCAAATTCTCTTTGGAATAGGTTATTTAGGATCTTTGAGGGGTCCTGGATCTGCCCTATGGATTTGCATCAATTTCTCCTTACAAAAATTCAGATGCTTTGGCTCTTGTAAATAAGCAAAAATTCTGTCACAATGCTCTATTTATGCTTCTTTGGTGTATTTCGTTGGAAAGGAACAATAAAATATTCAATCACTCCTTTTTGACTTAGACTTCATTTGGGATACGATTACTCTTTTGGCAACCTTTCGGAGCACTGCCCATGGAATTTTTAATGGTGTTTCTTTGATAGGCATGCAAAGGGATTGGCATGCTTTATCGCATGGCTTTGTCACATAGGTTTTAGTTGTTTCTTTCGCGAGGATGCCTCATCCTCTCACTTTGTGCTTTTCTATTCTAATAATTTTCTTTTATTATTAAAAAAAAAAACTAATATGCATTGTAAAGTCATCATGCATAAGTATCAAAAGTCCTATATGAAAGGAAAAGCAAAAATAATAACATCGATTTCAAAAGTGTTCACCTTCCATTTTTCAAGTTAGTGTCCAAGCCCAACAAATTGGAATATTTGAGCCTTTTCAACAGCTGGACAGTTGAAGGCTTTCTGAACATCATCATCCTCTGCCAAATTTTGAGGGAAAAAGTGAAACAAAATGCAATGTTTCTCAAAAGAATCCATGGTTTAATCAAAAGTTCTGAAAAGTCATAGCAAAGCTTGAAATCTAACTATATGCAAGAAACTAATGGCACCTCCTTCCACCACAATATGTGAGAAAGATCTTTATCATCTGAAACATTATTTGGTGCTGAGTGCTTCTTGGCTGCTTTACTGTATCCCCTCAAATCCTTCCTATCTTGAAAACACAACACCTTCTCAAGTTGTCCATTTATTCTGTTCATTCACAAGTTACAAATTTAGATGCTATACCACTAAAGAATAGAAATTTAAATCACTCAGATTTTGGCAAGTCAAGAAAATATAAACATAAAAAAATTACAGCATACTTTCAAAAAGTAGAATAATAACATCACAATGTGTTCCACTTTCCATCAAAGATAATAACATATAACATAAAATATGTATCTAAGTATTTAGTTCACATGCTATGCTACCCATGTCAATACACACATGACATTCTTGCATATTGAATTGTGCAGGGTTCTGATAGATGTGATAACCACGGACACAATTGCTTGCATTTTCATATTAAAATATCAACAGATAAAGCAAGCAAGATGTAGCTACAATAAACTCAAAGTGATGAACTATATTTAGCATGCATAGTGCAACTTTCCGAACACCACCTCCCATTAGGGGAAGTCAATGTAATTTTAATCATCACCCTTCAGGGAGTAAGTGTAACAATAAAGAAACCTAGTGCCCTGGCTTTGAAACTTATATTTCTACAACAGATTAAGCAAGAACAATGATATTCTAGGGACATGGAAACATGTCTCATCTCAAGCACCCACTAGCCACTAACCCAAATTCATGTAAGAAAGCACATGGGCTGTTTTAATGTTTAAACAGCTTCTCCATGTTATAAAAAAAAAATTATTACAAAAATCTGACTAGATAAAAGAAACTTGTTAAATGCTTTATCTTTTTCTAAAAAATCTAAAAACATCCTAAAACATGATAAAAATTGAAAAAAAAAAATAGCATTTTTTAAAAAATATCATTTTTACTAAAATAAGAAGTCTAGAAAGTTGAATGTTTCAGACAAAAATTCCCATAAAGAGAAACAGAAGCACGCGTATAAATGAGAGAGAGATTACGTGAACATCCGCGAGGGGAGGAATGTCGTGTATGCAGCAAGTGAGGGAGAGGGAATGAAGAGAGCAAGAGAACGCAACCGAGGTAGCAAAACGACGCCGTTTTTAATTGCTAACCACTGCATTGCGAAGATTGAAGAAGCTGAAAGGATTGGAGGGTTTCTAGTTTCTACTCAAAAGTGAGTAGGGTTTGGACTTCGGAGGAGTTGGGCTGTCAATCTCAATGGTGAAATCAAAAAAGCACGGTTCCCAGCTTCCCGCCACTCAGCACAGCAGCAAGTGGATAATGTCTGTCTGTTTCTCTCCTCTTGTTTTGTCTTCCTACGAGTTCCTACTTTTTATGTTTTTCCCAGGTTTTAAAAATCAACTTTTCGTCTCACGGTAAGAAATAAATAATAGGTTAAAATGTAGTTTTAATCCATCAAATTTTCATTTTGGTGAAAATAATCCTTCTACTTTTGTTTGAACAATTTTAGACCGTGTAATTTTCGAATGTTGTAATTTTTGTCCCTCTCTTCACTTGCTGGAACTAAAAAAATATTAAAATAATTAAATTAAGGTTAAAATATACTTTTAGACCCTCAAGCTTTCTAATTTGGCGAAATCGTGCCTCTATATTTTTTCTCCATTGCAATTTGATCCCTCGTGAAGTTGTTGTAAGAAAACTAACGCAAAGCGCATATGTGGCAAACAGTTCACCATGTGGCTCCACATGGCACACATAGTTGGAACCAAAAAATATTAAAATAATAAAAATAATAGAGTAAAGGCTCAAATTGATCTTTGAAATTTTTCAATAACCCACATTTAGTCCCGGGAAAAAATAATAACCAGATAGTCCCCCCAAATTTACCAACGTGGGATACACCAGTCCCTCTATCTGTCTTCGTCCATATATTGGCCTATGTTGAGTTGTTTATGTGGCAGGTTAACTTGCCTAGTGGACCCATTATTTAATTTCCAACGTGTATCGTTTTTAAAAACAAAAAACAAAAAAATGTTGTGAAAACTCCCAAAACACAGCTGTGGTTGAACAAAGCTTGCGTGCGAATATGATGCATGAAGCTCGCAGCATTGTTCTGCTGCCTATGCGAGCATCGTTGGGTGTGACCAAGGAAGAAGATGACTTTATCCATCTTTCACATTTATATTTTATAATAAATATTAAAATAATTTATTGATTTTTATTATTTTATATTTTTTGGTTCCATTTGTGCATACCACGTAGAGGCACATGGCAAACAGTTTACCACATGCATTTTACGTTAGTCTTTTTGCAACACTTAATGTAGGGATGAAAATTATCACGTTTAAAAACTATGAGGACTAAAATCATTCAAAGAATAGAGGGACGATTTTTGTCTAATTAAAAAACTTGAGGGACTAAAAGTGCATTCTAGCCTTATTTTTATTATTTTAATATTTTTTCCCAGATGTACATGCCACGTGGAGCCCGTGGCGAACCATTTGCCACATATGCGTTTTTTCATTAATTTGTTTATAGCAACTTAACGGAGGGACGAAAATTGCAACATTTGAAAACTATGGGAACTAAAATCCTTGAAGAAAAAAAATTAGAGGGACCATTTTCGCCAAAGTGAAAAACATGAGGGACTAAAAATGCATTTTAGCCTAAATAATAATGATTCCTTTTTCTATTATTTTTATAGAGTAGTTAATTATTGTAGCAGAAAAATTATATAAAGTAATTTTGTTACTTAGTATTAATTAACTACTATTAGCCTATTAACTTTTTACATTATTTATTTATTCTTTTTAAAATTTTACTTCTATATATCAAGCCAGATATCTTGTATCGACGTTTGTTGGTCCAAGTAGAACTTGCTTCTCCTCGACCAAGGTATTGAGTTCGAGCCTTGTGTGTGGAAAAAAAAATAGGCGTCGTGAGAGTTTTGTTCCCTTAAATAGGTCTTCCTGGCTTGACTCGGGTTAATTAAAATTCAATGTAATTTTTGGATACCAAGGGTTTTAGACCCCAAAAAAAAAAATCAAGGATCTTGTACTTGCGTATGATTTAATTTCTTAGTCATCTCAAAAACTCATATATATTAAATTAGAGTCTTCGTTCTTCAATGCAAGTCCTTTTCTATGTTCTCATTCCCTCACAATGAGTCACATCTTGTTTTTTAAGTGCATTTTCAAATTTGCTTACCTTTTTTATTAATTATCGTCCCTTTTCGAATAAAGATCAAGGTAGATTTCATCGCATTCTAGTTGTGTACTTGAAGACGGATTGGAAATGATATTGAAATTTAAGGTATGAGAGATTTAAGAAATAACTATGAACCGAGTTTCTTCTCTAATGGGATGGGGTTATATTATGTCAAAAGAATGAGATGGAGATTTGGGAATAATAATTATTTCCCCCTGATCCACTTCGTTGTTGACTGTTATAGTTAGCAGTAATGGAGATTCCTAGGAAACGAATTAAAATTGATAGATACTAGGTTGGATCTTAATAGACATATGAAGCAGATTTCATAGTTGTGGTGATTGAGTTCATTGTTTTCGCTATTACTAGTCAGTAAACCTTTCAAGGTTGGAAAGTCGAGGTCGCCTTGATTAAAATGCAAGTGTAAAGTTTGCAAGTGTGTGAATGATGTGATATGGAAGATCTTTACAATAACGATTTTATGCATCATTACTATTGGACATTAATCATGATGAATCCTATTCCCTTTAGTTGTAGTGGAAGTTTCATATTATTGTAGCACTGAGCGGAGGGAAGAGTTGAATTTTATGAGCATATGATCATGGATCAGGTTGGACCCCAAGTAGGTCAAGCCATAGAACATGATGGTGTAACTGGGTGCCAAAACTCACAAGAACTTGGGTTGTTTAAAATTGATTGGTACATAAATGTATACACGTTGTATTATAAAGCTGGAGCAGGTAATAGCTTTAAAACTCACGAATTTTGGGAAATGAAACCGTACGAGACAACCACTGAAGGCATTGAAAAAAAAATTATTTTTATGAGAAACTACTCAAAATTGGTTTAGATTATCTTTGGATTGATTATATTTTTCAGATTCTAATTTTTTTCAAAAACTGAAACAAATAGATAAACAATCCTTAAAAGTATTTAAAAAAAAATAAAATAATGAGTTTTTCTATAAAATATATATATATATATATAAGAAACGGCCCCAACCTTTTTTCACAACGTGAACTTTAGCATTTCATGTGTAAATCATGTGATATTATTTTAATACAATCAAACATATCAAAATTTAAATAATTGTGGGTTTATAAAGTTTAGATTACGGCAGTGCACCCCCATTTCAAGGCAAGTGAATATTAGTAACATTACTGAGGATTTATTGTGAAATTTATTATATCGTATGACAACAAGAGAGATCTGAAAATCGAACTCGGGTCACGACAAATATGAGCAAAATGTTTGATCAAATGTGCCAACCCCTTTTGACATCAATATTTAAATAATAAAATCAAATATTCATAAATATTTCCTAATGGTCTATATTTTTTAAAAAAAATCCTAATGGTCTATATTTACTTATGCCGTTATCAGGGTGCAACCGTGCAAGTGTTTACCTATACTGATAGCATGCAGATGATTGTTGGGGCTGTTAAGGAGATAAGATCACGAAAGGAGATAATAATTAATTAATTATGCTATATATGGGATTTTATCTTCTAAATGTATTTGTTCCTTTTTTTTAGGAATTTAAGATAATAATTGTTTCTTATTTGTTAGGATTTTAAATTCTGTGATAAAAAAATATTATCTTATCAAGATTTTGCATTCAGTTAGGATTTTTGATTACTTTTGAATAATATATACCCTTTTTTATCAGTATTATTATAAATACTATTTAGTAGGGTTGTTCGCGGATTGGATTGGATCTGTTTTGAGCTAAAAAGTCATCCGATCCAATGATGAAAATAACATGCGGTTTGGATTGGATCAGTTTGCTTCTTTAAAAAAATTCGATCCAATCCAATCCAATCAAGTGCGGATTGGATTGGATAATTCGGTTTTTGTCATACTTTATTTTTTTTTCTTATGTCAAGTGTCTTTTCTACTTAATTAATAGTAGACAAAAGATAATCTTCATTTTAATTTGGGATTTTGAGAAAAATAAGTATCGATATTTTTTTAACACGTTCTTTTATGTTACTTCTCTATATCTACTTTCACTTATCCTTTTTTTTCTTGAATTGGATAAAAATAAATTGTAACTAGTTATTTTTCAAATTTACTTAATTGATTTCCTATCTTTCATGTTTACTCAATCAAGTATATATATGTTATGCATCAAAACTTTTAGCAAAATATAACTTCAAGACATTAATATTTATTCTAAATATTTTCATATATGTCATTCCAACAAAAATATTAAAGAGAATGAGAGACATAAAGGTATGAAAAACAAAGTTTAAGTATGAGGAATACTATAATTTCAAAAATAATAGTATATGTATATAATAGATCGGTTTGGATTGGATTGGATTTCACTAGAGAATCCAAAATCCGATCCAATCCAATATAAAAATGCGGTTTTTCGGTTTTTGGTTTTTCCGATTTTCGGTTTGTTCAGTTTTCGGTTTTTTGGTTCGTTTTTACAGTTTGAATCGGTTTGGATCGGTTGATAAACACCCCTACCCTTTAGGTTCTCATCTTATTAAGATATAATTATAATAATTATTTAGTTGAATTTCAAGAATTGTATCTATGTTCTTCTTGAACCTCAAGGGTTCCTCTTGAACATGAGGGTTCTCGGGTGTCTTCCATACTCGTTCTGCATCAAAGACATTTCTCTTAATCTGAACCATTCATCGCTTCTTGTATCAACTTGTCGGGTATCTTTATCTCTTCAAATTAGTTTTTTTAAATTACTTAAAAATTAAAATGTTAAATATGACCGAGTAAATGTAAAAACATTTTCATATTTCTCTCTTCCTTCATCAATTTGTTTTTCCACCTATAAGTCTCTTTTTATCATGGGTATATTGTTTCTAGAATGGTACAAGAAAATAGTTAGTATGCCAGAATAATTTGAAGAGGCAATGGTGGCCTACAAATATTATAGGAGGCAATGAATGGATCAGAACAAGAGACCTGTCTATACAATAATTTCTTGTCAAGACATACTAGAAATATGGAACTATCCAGATATGTGTTGTTTGGGGGATTTAGGGTAAGGTTTTGAGTATATATTTTTTAATTTAAAGTTTCTCTGGTATTGATATTTTTTATTTAAATAATAATTGTGGGGTGTATTAGAGGTATAAAAATAATCTTGTCCAGGTACATTCTTCATATAAAGCTAATCCGTGTGCTTAATATTTTGATCTTTCCTTTTCTTTTTCATTTTTTTACAAGATATTTTGATCTTTCCTGGAAAGTTGTTCATTGACACTTTCTTCAGAATTGATTTTTCCTATACTGTAATCGTAATCATTTGATATCCAGGGGAAATCAAGACTGGGAATTGAGGGGAAATCGGAGGAAGATATCAAAGAAGAGCAAGAGATTCAACTATAAAAAACTACTCCACTTGTGTCATTGATCACGGTATACTAATTTATATAAAGCTGCTATAATTTATGGACTGACATAATTTTATATTATGTTTATTTTTATGAAAACTCAGATTAATTTGATGACAAAATTGATTATTAGTTTTGTTAAGTTCGGATATCAATTTTGTTAGGCATCTTATTAAGCATGGGTCAAAGTGAGTTTTGTTAATATATCATGCATATGAGTTTACCATAATGAGTATGTTCCATTCATATAAATGCATAAAAAATTAAATAAATAAATAAATAAAGGGAGAGTCTTATTTCTGACAACTTTTTAGTACATATCAGTTGTCCATTAAAACTAGAAGTAAAATAGAAATATTTTCTCTCAATGTTCTTGATTGAAAAATTCAACCATAACTTTCTCACAATTCTTTTTTCACAGGTAATCTTTAGACTTTGTTAACGCAGTCATGTATAATGTATTTGAAATTGAATCGGTAATGTATTTTTCCAGCACGATCTACATCGAGTAATAGTAGAATTTAGATCTGGCTAACTAACTAATTGTAGTACAACTAACTGAATAACACAACATTCACCCAAAAGAAAAAAAAAATGAATAACACAACAATATCTAACTAGCTAATGACAGATATTGGTAATATAATGACGGTTAAATAAAATAATAGCTAAGATGGTAAAGAAGTCAATAAGTATTCTTAATTCTCCCTCAGTCTATTATTAGCTGGATAAGTGGAAGAAGTATTAACTGTGATACTCTGTTTTTAAATTTTTTTTTTTTTTACCACAGTACTGTATGATATTTCTCACAACCTTCGAGAGGTATCAAAAAATTTCCCTTCAAAATTAGCATGTGGCTTAAGGTGAGGAAACAATCAAGTCTCTTACCTATGTACCACCACTTTACAGGTAATTTTAAAGCTTTTTTTAATTTTTTCAATTTTCAAAATTTCACTTCTATCCCTCATCTTTCATCATCTTGTTAAGGATAAATATGTATGCTCAACCAGTCAAAAAAAAAAAAACATATGTATGCCCAAGATCCAATCTATCATGTAATCAACATTAGTTTTAATAAAATATTATTTTTTATTTAATTATCATATTTATTGTTTAATTAAAATAGTTAATTTGATAAGGTCCTTATTAAAATTGGAGATTTGTTATCATGATAGAGATTATGGTAATGAGAATCAAGTCCTTTATAATTTTAATCTAAACTGTTATTAATCATAGGATTATTGTGAATAGGACATCAATAATCTAGATAGATCAATATATATGTGAGAAAAACAACGGCATCAGATTTAATTGATGTGCATTGTTAATGTAAAGATTTTTTTTATAATTGTTAGAGCGTGTGGAGAGTGCCAGAAAACGACATCACTTTTAACAAATCATTGAAAAACAACTCGATCTATACTTCGTCTTTGTCAGAGAACGGATCAGTTCAAGTCTTTCAGAAGGAACTTGGCATTCAAAGATTGAATTAGACAAGTGACGGCTTGAGGAGAACTGCCTGTGATAATGATGTCATCGACATATACAAGTATCAATGTTGTTTATGCTCCTGTGAATCTTTTGAATGAAGAGTTGAAGACACATCACATTTGGTTGAGGGGAAACCTAGTTCAATGAGAGAAGTTTAGATCTCCTGAAACCAGGCTCTTAGAGCCTATTTGAGGCTATAAAGTGCCTTATTTAGCCTGCACACAACTAAGGGATCTCCTTTCTCAAATCCAAGTGGTTGGATCATATAGACTTCTTCTAATAGATCTCCAATTAGGAAGGCATTATTGATGTCAATTTGTTTAATGGGTCAATTGTATGAGAGAGCCAATATGAGATAACTCACATTTGTGGTGGGATTTATCACTGTATTAAAAGTCTAAAAAAATCAAAACCTTATTGTCGATGGAACTCTTTTGCCACCAATCGTGCTTTGTGTTTGCATAACTTTTCCATCGGGATTGTATTTGACTCTGACAACCCGTTTGCATCCGATTGGTTCTCTATCATTGGGAAGTGGGACTAGAGACCATGTATTTATGTTCATCAAAGCAGCATGTTCTTGTTCCATGTCTGCCTTCCAATGTGGGGATCAAAGGGTTTGTTTTACTAATTTAGGTTTAGTACGAACATCTGAAGTGGTATCAGTAACCAGCAAAGCCTTTGGCTTGTAAATTATTGACTTGCCTCTTGTCTTCATAAGGTGGGTGTTTGTTGTGACAGGTGGTGGGAGAGGTGATGATGGTGTATCTTTAGCAGAAAAGGCAGTCATAGCAGGTGGGGTGCTTGATTGTCAGTCATAGCATGCTCAGCATTTTTCAGTTACAAATGTTGATGACATATTAGTAGCAGAATCAATGGATAATAATGGCATAAATCAATTAGTACATGTTTTGGAGCCGAGTAGTGTTTATAGTCCACTTGTTCCATCACAGTCTCATTACAACTGAAATCTCGAGAGCATTGCTATCAACGAACGACTTCTCTCAATTGGTCCATCTATATTTGCAACAGCTGACAGTCGAGGAACTATAGTTAACTCTGGTACAACATTGGCATACCTTGTTCGAGATGCTTATGATCCTTTTGTCAATGGCATAACTATGGTTGTGTCACAGTTTTTCAAACCCATTATTTCAAAAGGAAACCAATGTAATCAGATATTAGAGCTTCCTTTTAATGGCTGATTTGAGCTCAAGCTCTGGCATGGCTTCACGGCCAGTAACGCAATCTTTGTCAACTCCAGTTTATATCAAACTCTATAACGCAAATTTTCTTACATGGTAGCAACAAGCTCTTGGAACAATAAAAGGTTTCAAGCTTCAGAAACTCATCTCTGAATCACAAAAGGGAGGAATGCCAAAGAAATTCCTCAATGATAAAGACGAAGCAATAAGCAAGATCAACGAAGAGTTTGAATTCATATTTCCTTCTTTCTTTACATTCCTGAGTCAAATTTTCAATTAGCTTACCTTAGACCTACTTTGTGATGTGAAAAACACTTATAGCTTCTTCTAGATCTGGTATGCGTGATCACATCCAACCATTCTTGAAAACTGAGAACAACAAGATCAACTTGTTCTCACATGGATGCTGGCATTAATATCACCAAATCTGCAGACAAGAATGGTTTGATGTGATTATGCATACTAAGTCTAGAAGAAGCTAGAAGTGTTTATCGCATCGCAAAGTATGGCTAAGGTAAGCCAATTGAAAATTCAACTCAAGAATGTAAAGAAAGTAGGAAATCTGAATTCAAATTCTTTGCTGATCTTGTCGATTGCTTCATCTTCTTCACCAGGAATTTCTTTGGTATTCCTCATTTCTATGATTCAGAGATGAGTTTCTGAAGCTTAAAACCTTTGATTATTCTAAGGGCTTGTTGCTTCCATGTAAGAAAATTTGTGTCATTGAGTTCGGTAGAAACTGGAGTCGCCGGAGATTGTGTTACTAGCAATGAAGCCATGGCTTAACTTGAGCTCGAATAAGCCATTGAAAGGACCGAGCTGTAGTATAAGATAATATTGGTTTCCTTTTGAAATAATGGGTTTGGAAAACTGCGACACGACCATAGTTATGGCATTGACAAAAGGATCATAAGCATCTTGAACAAGGTATGCCAATGTTGTACCAGAGTCAACTATAGTTTCTCGACTGTCAGCTGTTGCAAATACAGATGGATCAATTGAGAGAAGTTGTCGGTTGATAGGAATGCTCTCGATATTTAAGTTGTAATGAGACTGTGATGGAACAAGTGGACTATAAACAATACTTGGCTCCAAAACATGTAATAATTGATTTATGCCATTATCCATTGATTTTGCTACTGATATGTCATCACCATTTGTAACTTAAAATGTTGATCATGCTATGATTGACAATCAAGCACCCTGCCTATTGTGACTGCCTATTCTGCTGAAAATACACCATCATCACCTCTCCCACCACCTGTCACAACAAACATCCACCCTATGCAAACAAGAGGCAAGTCAGTAATTTATAAGCCAAAGGCTTTGCTGGTTACTGATACCACTTTAGATGTTTGTACTAAACCTAAATCAGTAAAACATGCTCTTTCATCCCCTCAATGGAAAGCAGACACGGAAAACAAGAATATGCTGCTTTGATGAACATAAATACATGGTCTCCAGTCCCACTTCCCAAGGATAGAGAACTAATCAGATGCAAATGGGTTTTTAGAGTCAAATACAATCCTGATGGAACATTTAGAAAACACAATGCACAATTGGTGGCAAAGGGATTCCATCAACAAGAAGGGTTTGATTTTTTGGAGACTTTCAGTCTAGTAGTAAAGCCAACCACAATGCGAGTTGTGATCACATTGGCTCTCTCAGACAATTGTCCTATCAAACAAATTGACATCAATAATGCCTTCCAAATTGGAGATCTATAAGAAGAAGTTTATATGACCCAGCCACCCGAATTTGAGTAAGGAGACCCCTCACTTGTGTACAAGCTAAATAAGGCACTTTATGGTCTCAAACAGGCTTCAAGAGCCTAGTTTTAGAAGCTCCAAACTTCTTGAACTTGGTTGCTCCTCAGCCAAATGTAATGTGTCTTTATTCCCAAAATTCACAAGAGCATAAACAACATTGGTACATGTATATGTTGATTACATCATCATCATAAACAGTTCCCATCGAGCCATCACTCATCTAATTCAATCTCTGAATGCCAAGCTCACTCTCAAAGATTGGTGAGACCTCAACTTCTTTTAGGGAATTCAGGTCCAAAAACATCCTCTGATGGCATCGCTCTTACTCAAACAAAGTACATTCAGGATCTCTTATGTGACACCCTCTACCCCGCATGTATTTATAACAACATAGGGAAATGAAAGAAACAAAATTAAAAGAAAAACACATGCATATTATTTATTTAAAATAAAGCCATGGGTAAAAGGTCCACATGAACAAATGTCACGGAAATAAAACAAGTTTTAAAAGGAAAACATAACTGTAAAATGAAATTCAATCCCGATGTCACATTACAGAGCTGATATAACCAAAATTCGGAAACACATCGGAATGATAACAGAAACTGGAGAAATCCTAAATTATGAGTAGCGGCTCCTCAGAGTCACTCCTCAACAGGCTGCTCACCTTCCTCTGCATAACAAAACGGTACATGCAAAGCAAACAGCGGAAAAACGGGGAGTAAGAAACATGTATAAAATACAACGACAAAGGAAGTATTTAGTAAGATGAGCATACATCACATTCAAGCATGTTATAACATAACATCGTACATAACATATTCATATCATCTACATCATCTCAACAATGTATGCTTTGCGATGCAGTACTACTCTACTACTCAGTTATGCATGTGGATCTAAACTAGGGATGACAATTTGTACCCTACCCATTGGGTACCAGCAAAAATTACCCACGATGGGTAGGGTAATTACCCGCAAATTTGAATGAGTATGGGTGCGGGTACGGATACGGATACTATAGTACCCACCCCGCCCCGCACACGCATATATGTATATGTATATATAGTTATTTATTTATCAATATTACCAATATATATAATTTTAACTATAATATAAAATTTAAAACCAAAATTAATCTAAAGATTCTTAACTTTCTAAACCTAATTGCATCTAGCATTCCTTTTTGGATGTTTTTATTTATTTAAATATTCTGATTTGTAATGTTTTATGAGTAGATTTTAACAACCTTTAATTGTTTTTTAATTGTTATAACGTTTCTTTTGTTATTTATTGTTTTTTCACAATTAAAGTGCGGGTATGGGTACTTAGGTACCGAGAGGGTACGGGTAAGGGTACTAAAGTTGCTACCCACGCGGGTACAGGTAATTCTTTCAAACGCGTGTATTGGGACGGGTACTATAGTACCCTATCCATTGCCATCCCTAATCCAAACTACCTCAGAAAGACAACGTCGGAGTTACATATCCACATTGGCCAATAAGCACCAACGCCGGCGGTTTACCAAACCATGGGTGAACCCTTTAGATAGTCGATGCAACGTGTTCTAGGATGCACAACCACGGGGGGCCACGATTCACCAAACTCTCGGATGAATCATCGCTGACAGCCAGATCGCCTTACTCTTGGACGACCTCCCCTATGTTGAACTTCCCCTGTGACACCCTTCTACCCCGCATGTTATGAAGCATTTAATATAAACAAATTAAATGGAAAACATGCATTTACTTAAAAATATAAAATATTGTCCATGGGTAGAAAAGTCCCACACGAACCAGTTACAATGCGGAAAATAAAATAAGTTTAAAACAATTAAAACGTAACAAATAAATAACCCAACCCCGATGTCACAACTCAGAGCTGGTATAACCGTTCCGAAATAAAATCCTCGGAATACAACTGGAAACTATAAAACTAACTGAACATAAACTAGCCCTAACTATGAGTGGCGGTTCCTCAGAGTCACTCCTCTCCGGGCTGCTCGTCATCCTCTGCAAAGTGCCAATCGGGCCAAACACAAACAAACAAACAAATATAGGGAGTAAGAATCATGTAAACATATTAGCAAGGAAATAGGATGTAAAGTAAACACAAACAGATATGGCACCAACATACACCAACAACATGAACATTCAACATGTTATGTAGTGCAATGCAATCCTACTCCGCTAAACCAACAATGCATGTGGATCCACTAAACTCAGGATGTACGACTTCAGAGTTAAATATCCACATTGAGAATATACTCAACACCGGAGAATCTACTCCTTGGATAGCCAACGCATCAAACCAACGAATGCCTCGTCACTGGGGCGCTAGGAGAATCTACTCCAACCATAGATAGCCAGATCTCCGTACTCTAGGACGATCTCCCCTATGTCGGACATCCCTAAACAACATCTCCGATGCAATGCGTATGCAACACAACAACAACAGCAACACCACCTCCATAACTCCAACGGAATCGATCGAAGATAACAGCGAAATAGACCGCACAACTTGCCTCGCGGAATCTACCTGAGGACTTAACGAAATCAACCGCAACACTTGGGGTAAACTCTCGGCCACCAAGGTATAACAACAACACCTTAGACCCAAAACCGCGGGGTCAAGGCTTCCTTGGCCAAAAAGCACAAAGGCACTGCTCAACAGCTTGCGGTACCCAATGGGCATCGACTTGCCAAACTTAACGTCTCACCATCTCATCATCTTTAATTATCTTTAGTAACATTAGCCAAATTGTCTAATCAACTTATCATCATTGAGGAATGGGGTTTGAAACCCCTTAAAGTCCTTTAATTCGGTTCTGTCCAAGAGGGTTGAGCACGGTCGTGCTCGTAACCCAGCACGGTCGTGCTTAAACACGTGAGGGGCGTGCTCCCCTTTAAGTGAAGCACGGTCGGAAGCACGGTCGTGCTCTTTGTCCTACACGACCGTGCTAAACAGCGCGACCATCTTTCCAGAATTCAACTGGGAGCACGGTCGTGCTCCCTGTTCAGCACGGTCGTGCTCATCGCGCGACAGTGCTGCTCTGGGCAGGAATAGAGACTGAAACTTAACCAATCTTTTTAGAGTTTTAATCCCTTTAATCCTAAATCCATTAACACGATTTTTAAGGGTTAAACTCAACAACATTATCAATATCAACTTAATAGTGGCATTAACCAACAACATCATCATGTTCATAGCAAGGCAACCAACATAAACATCAACAACATATCATGAACATGAACAATATACCAATAACATACCAAAACAGCCAAGAACATACTATCACTAAACAACCAGTTCAGCATTTATTCATACATCGATATATAAACACATCGGGGTTAGGGAACCCCTTTACTTTACACTAACCCCACGCCTATGAATACACTACCCTTCTCCCCATACCTGGATTGAAGGTAGCTCTAACCATAAAGTCAACAACGAACTGGTCCCAAATCCTCAAACGTCTTGTTCCAATGACGAGCCTCACTAGGAAGAACCAACACTAACCAAGCTTCCCAAACGAATCTCCAAACAGCAACCAACACTGGTTTTAGAGAGAAAAGGGGAAGGAATTCGTGTAAGGTGGCTGCTAGGGTTTAAGAGAAGGTTCAAACTGAAACCCTCGGGTTCTGATCACGTATATAACCTTCGGACCTGAGCACGGTCGTGCTCTCCCTTGAGCACGATCGTGCTTGACTTAGCGTCACGAGACGCGGTCAGCACATTGAGCACGGGCGTGCTCAACTTAAAATCAGAGACATGCTTCTGATTTTAAGCACGGGCGTGCTGGCTAATGAGCACGGGCGTGCTCATGTACCGGAAAGGACCTTTTAAGCCAAAATCTCACTTAGCCCTTAACCAACGCCTTTAACCAGCTTAAATAAAATAATTCCAAAAATCGGGGTGTTACATCCCCCACTAACATCTACAGTTCGTGAATGCATGAACAACAATCAACAACCAAACAAACAATCTCCACCTCCGTTTTGACCAATAAGCACCAAAGTTTTTATCACCATCAACACCTTTGCCAAAAGCATCAAGGCCCCCTTGGCCAATAAGCACCAATGTTCAACATTGTCAACACCTCGACTATTAAGCATCGAGGTTACTTTGACCAATGAACACCAAAGCATTACAACGTGCGGTAACCCATCGTTACCGTCTTAACCAACTTAACGTTCATAATTATCTTATCAAGTCTTCATTAAATTATCTAGCTTGTCTTTACTTCAATCGGTGTCTTATTTCATCATTGGGCACAATTGTGGTTAAACACCCTTGTTCATGGTTTAACGTTTAAATTCTGTATGGGAAAGCACGGGCGTGTTGTCAGTTGAGAACGGCCGTGCTTAAGCAGTGCGACCTTTTTAAATTTGAAAAGGAAGCACGTGGGTGCTGTATAAACGTTAAGGTTCTTTAGCCAAAAACTCCCTAAAACACTCGTAGATCAATCCTAAAGTATTAACTAAACCTTTGATCTTTAACCTCGCCCCTCTTTACTATATCCATGTTTTATGAGCAATTGGGAATTAGTCCTTTAATTCCACATATTATTAATAAGCCCTATTAAATTAATTAGAGTCTTATTGACATTAACATTTGTCTCAGCATCATTATCAAAACCAAACATTCATCCATGGCATAAACAACATCATCGAAATTCATGAATAGACATGCCAATTATAAATAAACATAGATAAACATATAGCAAGACAACATTTAGACAAATAGCAAACAATAAGGTCATGGGTTAACCCTTCATCTTATGCTACCCTCAATACCTACATGTTCATACTATCCCTTCTCCCCATACCTGGTATGAAGATTCCTCTAACACCAACATAACGAAACTACATTGGCTCCCTCGAACGGCTGGACGAACTCTTCGAGCCTTGGCCAAACACAAGAGGATTAACCAACTAATCTTCAAATCAAGAAAAAGGAAAAGGAGATTGAAGAGGGATAACCAATTTACCTTAACTAGCATAGTCGTGCGATTCCTCTCCCAAACGACAATAAGAAACCCAAGAACTATGATGGGTTCAAAGGAAAAGGGGTAAGGAGAGTTTTCGGCCGCATTAAGGTTGCTAAAAGTGCCAAAATGAGGGTTTCCACCACATCCATCATGAAACACTCCTTATATAAACCACCAGACCCGAGCAGGGCCGTGCTCAACCTGAGCACGGGGTCATGCTTGATTAAGCATGGGGTCCGCAACTTTCACGTCACTAACTCACTTTTTTCCGACACGGTCGTGCTTCCCTTGGGCATAGCCATGCTGAACATGAGCACGACCATGCTCATGTGTCAGAAAGGGGTTTTTTCACTAGAAAATCCCACTTGACCCCTTTTGACTTTTCCTATGCACATTTCTAATAACTAACCCAACACACAAACTTATACATATAACACATAAAGACACTTAAGGGTGTTACAATTCCAACCCCTTATAAACATTTCGTCCTCGAAATTTCTACTCACCTCGATTGAAAAGGTGCAAATATGCTTCCATCATCTTGTTTTCTAACTTCCAGGTAGCACTTTCCTCAGCAGCCCCACTCCAAACAACTTTAACCAAAAGAATCTCCTTCCCTCTTAGCTGCTTAACCCTCCGATCCTCAACCCGAAGCGGTAGTACCTCAAAAGTCAAGTTCTGTTTCAACTGAATTGTATTGGGTACTATCACATGGCTAGGATCTTGAATATACTTCCGAAGTTTGGACATATGGAAAACATTGTGAATGTTGGACAAGAAAGATGGTAAGGCTATTGGTAGGCGACTTCGCAACTTTTTTTAGAATTTGGAAAGGACCAATGAATCTATGAGTAAGTTTCATTGCTTTCATCACTCTACCAACCCCAGTCGTTGGAGTAACTCTCAAGAACACATGATCACCTTCCTGGAATTAGAGAGCCTTCCTTCTCTTGTCATAACTCTTTTGCCTACTCTATGCCACTTTCATCTTTTCCTGGATCATCCTCACTTTCTCTGTAGTTTCTTACACTATCTCAGCCACCACATTCTCACCATGTTCATTCCAACACAAAGGTGTCCTACATCTCCTCCCAATGTAAAGCGTCACAGGGTGTCATCCCAATATTGGAATGGAAGCTACGTAAGCTATTGTTGTAGGTGAACTCTATCAGGGGCAAAAACTTGTCCCAACTACCTGACAGCTCTAGCACACAAGCTCTCAACAAGTCCTCTAAGGACTGGATGTTTCTCTCAGACTGACCATCAGTCTATGGGTGGTAAGCTGAACTGAGTCCAGGCTTTGTCCCTAAAGCCTCATGCAAACTATTCCAAAATCTAGAAGTAAATCTAGGGTCTTTATCTGACATTATGCTAGAGGGTACACCATGCAACCTAACTATCTCCTTGATGTATAGTCTAGTCAACTTTTCTAAAGGATATTCCATGTTCATAGGGATGAAATGGGCAGATTTAGTCAACTTATCCACAACAACCCAGATAGCATCACAACCAGTTGGAGCCCTAGGGAGTCCAGACACAAAATCCATAGAGATACTATCTTATTTCTATTCTGGGATACTCAAAGGTTGCGTCTTACCTGAAGGCTTCTGGTGTTCTATCTTAGCCTTTTGGCACACTAAGCACGCATAAACAGACTCAGCTATATCCTTTTCATCCTAGGTCACCAAAACATTCGCTTTAAATCCTAGTACATCTTAGTAGAACCTGTGTCCTTCCTCAAGGATCAACTTCCTAAGCTCTGTTACGTCAGATATACAAAATCTGTTATGAAACCTCAAAACTCCATCGATTCCTTCCTTAAAACTAAGGTCTCTACCCTTAGCAAACAGCTCTTTCTCATCTAAAAGATACCCATCTATTTTCTGACCTTCTATAATTTGATTCATCAAACTGTTTGTACTCTTCAACGTTCCAAGCCTAATACTCTTAAGGATAACTTCCCATCAAATCCATTTCTCTAATCATTAAGGCTGAAACATGCAAGGTCTTTCTACTTAAAGCATCTGCCACTACATTAGCTTTTCCTGAGTGACCGGTTAACTCAAAATCATAATCCTTAAGGAATTCTATCCACTTACGTTGTCTCATATTGAGCTCTTTTTGGTCAAACAAATATTTAAAATTCTTATGATCACTAAAGACCCCAAACCTTGCTCCATAAAGATAATGCCTCTGGATCTTTAAGGCCAACACTACAGCTCCTAATTCCAAATCATGGGTATGGTAGTTCTCCTTATGGGTTTTCAACTGTCTAGAAGCATATGATATTACTTTACCATTCTGCATCAACACTCCACCTAAACCTTGTTTAGAGGCATCACAGTATACTAAGAAAGACTCACCAGGATTGGGCAAAACTAAAACTAGTGCAGATGTAATCATTCCTTTAATTTTTGAAAACTTTCCTCACACCTAGAGTCCCACACAAAGAGCTGTCCTTTCTTGGTGAGACGGGTGAAAGGTAAAGCTATCTTAGAGAAACCTTCTATAAACCTCTTATAGTATCCTGCTAAACCCAAGAAACTCCTAATCTCGGTTACTGACTTTGGTGCTTCCCAGTGGAGCACAGTATCTACCTTAGCCGGATCCACGTCTATCCCACCTTTAGATATGACATGTCCTAAGAAACTCACCTCTTCTAGCCAAAACTCACACCTAGACAACTTAGCATACAACTGTTTCTCCTTAAGGGTCTGCAAGACTACCCTCAAGTGTTCCTCATGTTCCTCCTTGGTCTTAGAGTACACTAAGATGTCATCTATGAAAACCACCACAAACTTATCCAAGTAAGGGTGAAAGGTCTTGTTCATATAATCCATGAACACAGTAGGAGCATTAGTCACCAAAAGGCATAACCAAATACTCATAGTGACCATAACGCATTCTAAACGCAGTCTTTGGGGTGTCCTCAAACCTAACCCGAATTTGATGATATCCTGACCTCAGATCTATCTTGGAGAAAACACAGGCTCCTATCAACTGGTTCATAAGATCATCAATCCTAGGGAGGGGATACATATTCTTAACGGTCACTTTGTTGAGTTGTCGATAGTCGACACACAACCTCATGCTGCCATCCTTCTTCTTCCCCAACAACACTGGCGCTCCTTATGGGGACACGCTAGGCCTCATGAACTGTTTCTTATTCAGTTCCTCCAACTGTTTCTTCAACTCTGCTTGTTCTAAAGGAGACATCTTATAAGGTGCTATGGACATGGGTCCCGTTCCCGGCACTAAGTCTATGGTAAACCCACCATCTCAAGGGGGTAAGTTATAAACATCCCTAGGGAACACTTTCGGAAACTCTCTCACTATTGGCACATTTCCAACATCAGGCTTGCTCTCTACTTCCAGGGAAGACAACATCATGTGAAGTTGGGCCTCTTCTTTCATAGAAGCCTTAACTTGGTTGGCAAAGAGAAATATTGGATCCTTAGACTCCACAAGAGTTCCAAAAACATGGTTTTATCAAAATAGTTTAAGAGGACATGGTTGGAAGATACTCAGTCCATACCAAGGATAACATCGAGTTCTTTTATGGGTAAGCATACAAGACCAACAATAAAATTCCTACATCAATGGTAATAAGACAATTCTTGCATGCATGTGAAGTAAGAATATGTTTAATTGTGGGTGTAGCTACAATTAAATCACACTCAAGGGGGGTCACAGGCAATTTAAGACTCTTGACACAGTCATGCGATATAAACGAGTGAGTTGTACCTGAATAAAACAAAACAGCTAAAATAGTTCCATCATTGAGGCACATACCTTGGATCAAGTCCTCAGACTCGGAGGTCTCAACTCCACTAAGAGTGAAGACCCTTCCACTGTTCTTCAGTCGATTGGCTTGGGAGCTCTGATTCTTGCTACCACTCTACGGTTCTGACTTCGTCCCTCCACACTCTCGGTTGATGTGGCCAGACTTGCCAGACTTGAAGCATATGACATCGGTCTCCTTGCACTGAGTGGTGAAATGATCCTAGTCATACTTGCAGCATCTGATGGACCTCGGAACTAGGGATGGCGACAGGGGCGGGGCGGGCACGGGTTGCACTTCCCCCGCCCCCGCCCCCACAGGGTAAAATCCGTGCTCGTCCCCTCCCGTTACCTACACGGGTATCCGGTGGGAGGGTATCCAACGGGTTTTGCTGATATCCGCGGGTTTGTGGATATTCGCGGATATTTTATCCAGGAAAAAATGATCTATTTGCTTGGAAAATTGATAAAATATGCATAATTTCAATTAAAATAACCAAGTTCATACAAATAGATTCAACAAAACTACTACAAAAACATTATCCAATTACAAAAGTCACAAACAAAAGTAATCAAATACATATGTTTTCTCCAAAAATAAAAGCTACAAAAGCTAGGATCCACTTGAAACACCCTTGGATTATGTTTTCTCCACATACCAAAGCTACAAAATCTAGGATCCGCTTGAAACAAATTTGGATTTTGATTTGATTCCCGCTGAACATGAACCCAATCAAGACACACGCTGTTACAAGAAAGAGAGGCATCATCATATGAACAAAAAATATTTGACCACTGACTTAATAAAAGCTTTTATTAACAGAACCATGAGTATTTTGAAAGTAAAATCAAAATACTGCATGTGTAAAAATACAATGAACATTTTCATATCCAAATCATGTGGCTCTCAAATGTTGAACAAAAAGCTTAAACTAATGTAATCAATAACAAATTTTGCAACAAGCAATTTGTAACAATTACTGGAAGATTTGTATGAATGAGAAACATAATTTTTTTTTTTAAAAAGAGATGAACAATACCATCCGCTTGCTGTTAAAGTCTATAACCAGTGTCCACAGACAAAAACAATTGGTGGCATAATTGATCATAAGTAATTTTCCACTTTATTAATTAAGAAAACAACTTTCAGGGAACTTCTGAAATTAAATTGCTCTTGTCCTTACAGCTTTTATTCTTCATAATACGATGCAAGAAAATTTATAAATTATCGTGAACACAAAACCAAAAGTATCATCACAGTTCATCAATTTCACTTGCTTAAACACTAATCAAGACTGAAGGAAAGATGGAAGAGGGAGCAGGGTGACGGCTGAATCGAGCCAGGTGGTGGCTGTCTGGCGGAGGAAGAAAGCCACGCGGAGGCTAAGAAGGGAAGATGGACGTGATGGCAGGGAAGGGGGAAGAGGGAAGAGGAACCTTACCATGATGGAGGGAGGCGCGATCGACGACGAATCTAGCGGAGTCCGGTGAGCAGCGGCGATCTGAAGGTCGAAGGAAAGGAGAGGGTTGATGGAGAGCAAGGTGTTGCGGCGCAAACAGGGAGTAAGGGGATGAGGATGAGAAAAAAGTCTGATATGTGTGTGAACCTAGGATTGTTTTAGGTATTTAGGTAACTTCCCCTCAGATGCGGGTATCCGCATGCACGGGTACCTCCATACCCGCCCCTGCCCATTAATAAACGGGTAATGTAAAAAATCCATTAATTTAATCCGTGGGTACCCGTTTAGTCCCCCCGCCTCGTACCCGTTGTGCATTTTACCCACGGGTGCGAGTAAAATTGCCATCACAACTAGGAGCAGAAGAATCCCAATTCCTAAACCTGTTTGTAGAGAACTGGGGCTTCTTGCAATCTGCTTGAAGTCCCGACTGGCTGGAGCTAGACGTTGCTTTCCCTTGTCCTTCTGATCATTCTTCCTACTGTTCTAGCGTCCGAACTTCTGTAGTTTGCCACTCTGGATTTGTAGGCATCCTCGAAGATCCTACACTTGTTCACTAAGACCGGAAGGACACGGATCTCCTGATAGCTTGCTTGATCTTTGGACGCAGACCATCCTCAAACTTCATACATTTGGAGCGATCATTACTCACATACTGATAGAGTGTGTAGTAACGAGCATGCTCCTCGAACTTCGCAGCATACTTCCCCACGGACATATTCCCCTGCTTCACGGCTAAGAATTCCATCTCCTTCTTGTCGCGGATGTCAGCTGGAAAGTACTTCTCCAAGAACTTATCCTTGAAGGCATTCCAAGTAACCAATGTACCATCAGCTTCCATACACTGGTGACAATTCTCCCACCAATGCTCGGCTTCCTCTGTCTTATTGACATTAACGTCTGTCTCAGCATCATTATCAAAACCAAACATTCCTTCATGGCATAAACAACATCATCAAAATTCATGAATAGACATGCCAATTATAAATAAACATAGATAAACATATAGCAAGACAACATTCAGACTAATAGAAAACAATAGGGTCATAGGTTAACCCTTCATCTTGCGCTACTCACAATGCCTACATGTTCATATTATCCCTTCTCCCCATACCTGGTTTGAAGATTCCTTTAACACCAACGTAACGAAACTACTTTGGCTCCCTCGAACGGCTGGAGGAACTCTTCAAGCTTTGGCCAACCACAAGTGGATTAACTAATTAATCTCCAAATCAAGAAAAGGAAAAGGATATTGAAGAGGGATAACTAATTTACCTTAACTGGCACAGTCGTGCGATTCCTCTCCCAAACGACAGCAAGAAACCCAAGAACTATGATGGGTTCAAAGGAAAAGGGTAAGGAGAGGTTTTCAGCCGTGCTAGGGTTTCTAAAAGTACCAAAATGAGGGTTTCCACTGCAACCCTCACGAAACACTCCTTATATAAACCACCAGACCCGAGCATGGCCGTGCTCCCCCTAAGCACGGGCGTGCTCAATTTGAGCATGGGGTCCGCAACTTTCACGTCACTAACTCACGTTTTTCGACACGACCGTGCTCCTCTTGAGCACATATGGGGAACTACCACATATGACCTTGAATTCACAAAATCCACTTATCTGTGATTCAGACCGGGGCTCAGACATTGATGATAGACGCTCTACAACTGGATATCGTTATCTAGGCCAACCTAGTCTCTTGGTCTTCGTTAAATCAAGCAGTGGTGTCTAGGTCCAGCACTAAGGTGGAACATAGAAGTCTCACAACTGTTACAACTGAATTGGCCTAGTTAAAACCCATTCTTTCTGAGTTACATGTCAACCTGTCATCATCTCCGAGTGTCTACTATAATCATCTCAGTGCAGTACTACTTGATGCTAATCCAATTCTCCATTCAAAGACCAAGTTCTTTAAACTCGCTCTATACTTTGTCAAAGAACGGATCCAATGGTCATTAGAACAAATTGCTGACACTCTAACCAAGCCACTTCCACACAACATGTTCCAACAGTATAGATAAAATCTCAGAGTTCATGAAACCTTACCATTGGGTTTGCAGCAGAGTGTAAAGGGAAGAGTTGGTAGAGATAGTTAGATTCTGTTATCAAATCAATTGTAATCAGTTAGTTAGAACTGCACTTATATAAAGAATGCACTTGTAGTAATTCATTCAGTTAATGCAACCAAACAATTCAGAGCATATTGTATCTTTTTCTCTCCCTGCTTATCACTTTCTTCCATTGAACTCTGATAAGTATGTATTACATATATCTTTACCTTTTTTACCCACTTTCAATTTTTGATGATATATTTGCTAACATAATTTTGTGCGACTTTCACAACACTTATGGCGGGTTTGAACTTTAGTTTTTCCCTTTAGAGTGCAATTTGCTTACAATTGTATTCAACTATTGCTATTTACCTTTTTACCAACTAATATTAAATAACCAATTCCATTACTAAAAATAATATAAAAATTCAATGTTATATATATTTTTAAAATTATGTGATTAAATAGTTATTTTATTCACCAACGCCTGTTGGTTCAAGTGACAATGAACTTGATCACCCTTAAGCAAACACTCAAGTTTGATTCTTGAGAATATGAAATCATTTTTTTGAGCTTTTTAAAAAGTAGCTCATATAAGAAGTTATTTTACACATTTTACATGAAAATTATATATTTTAAAAGCGATTTTTCAAATATATATATATATATTCGAATATCGAATAATTTTTTTTAATAGGTGCTTATGACATAAAACTTTTCATATAAGACCTTACGTATAGACATTTAAATAAGTTGTTTATATAAACATAACCCTAATGATTTATGATATTTGTTACATATTTTTTGATAAAAAATTCCACTCATTTATCATTTTCCCGAATAGTCACCACCGTAAACAAAATTATTTTCCCGAATAGTAGGGATGACAATTTGTACCATACTCATTAGGTACCCACAAAAATTATCCAGATGGGTAGGGTGATTACCCGTATAATGGGTAATGGTATGGGTATGGGTAATTACCCACAAATTTGAGCGGGTATTGGTGCGGGTACGTGTACTATGGTATCCACACCGCCCCACACGAGCACATATATATATGTATATATAATTATTTATTTATTTATATTAATAATATATATAATTTTAACTATAATACAAATTTTAAAACCAAAATTAATCTAAAGATTCTTAATTTCTAAACCTAGTTGCATGTATAATTCCTTTGGGAGCGAATTTCCATTGGGAGGGGGTTTCCCGCCTTTAGGTGCCATTCATTCCCCTGCAGGAGATTAGTCCCCACTTCCAGCGGGGTATATTCCTGGTCAAGGACAAAAAAAAATCTATAATTCCTTTATGGATGTTTTATTTATTTAAATATTTTGATTTATAATATTTTATGAGTAAATTTTAAAAGACCTTTGAATCGTTTTTTAATTGTTATAAAGTTTCTTTTGTTATTTATTACTTTTCCACAGTTAAAATGCGGGTAACGGGTGCGGGTACGTAGGTATCCAGAGGGTACAGGTAAGGGTACTAAAATTGCTACCCACGTGAGTACGGGTCCTGGTACGGGTAATTTTTTTAAACGCGGTATGAGAATTGGTACTATAGTACTCTACCCAGACCATACCCATTGTCATCATCCTTACTGAATACCCATTGTCATCCTTACTGAATAATTGTATTTAATATTTACCTTTTGGAAAAAAAAAAAAAGGAAGACAAAAGTTGAAAAAAATTTAATAAGTAAAAAATAAAAATGGCAAACTATGGAGACGATGTCGTTTCAGGAAGTGAGAGAGAGCCCTTGTGCCACTATTTCTTCTGCCCCCCCCCCCGCTCTCTCTCTCTCCCTCTTAGCACACTTGCCTCCGCCGCCCGCCGCAATTTCCGGTAAGTTAGTGTTCATGTGACTTCAAAATAAACATTTTCTTCATTTTTTTTGATATTTTATCTTCAAATTACATCTTCGAAATTTTGAATGGTTATTCTCTTTCTGGGATGTGAGTTTTAAGAATGATAATTTGATTATTATTTTTTTCTTTTTAAAAAAAAATATTTTGGAGAGGTTTCAGGATGATTTTATTCTAATTTTGGTGATAAACGCAATACTTGATTTGATACATCATACATATGCATGTTTTGGGATCTTATTCTTAACTATCTGGTAAAAGAGTTAACCGCGTTAACCGCTTTATGTGTGAGAGTATATGGCTAAGGTTGTACTTGTATGAGTATCACTTAAATGGATTACAAAGGTATATAAATTGAGATTTTGATGCTGGAATGGAATCTCACTTGATGCACCTCCATGAGAAACATAGTTCTAAGGCAATCTGGCCTTCAAATTTTTCGAAATGGAAAAGGCTTGTCTAAAATGGGCAAGAAAGGTTATATCAAACCTAAGATCGTTTAGTGAGTTGAAATCTCAGTATACTTTGTCGAATCAGTGGTGGATACACCTTACCTGCTCATTTCTAAAGATAATCACTTTAGAGAAGCCTTATCCTGAATTTTTGGTTTGTGCTGTCCATCATACTAACATTGAAGTAACTATTTGCCTAATGGCGAATCTTCGTGGGGGTATGAAGGAGCCATAGCCACCCCAAATTTTTTGAAGATCTCATTGAAGTATCTCAGAAAATTACAAGTACTTTCTTCTAAAACATTATTAAAACATCATATGGCCACCCCAAATCTTTGTTCAAGGCCTGCCATTATATCTGCAGTTTTTCTCATTTTAATGACAATTTGTTTTTCTGGTTTTGATTCAGTTTCAGGAAAGAAATGGAGTTTGTTAGTAAAATAGTTGACACAGCTAAGAAAGCTTCAAACAACAACACATTGATCAATGCTTGTCTAGTTGTTTCATTCATAGCACTGGGCATAAGATCTTCGAGTCAGCAAAAGACCATTGAAGCTCTTGAGGCTGAGAAGGAATCTCTTGTCAAATCCAACAAGGCCATTAGAAAGACATTGTGGGATTGGAAGCACCAGCTTTATGCTGAAGCCTCAACTGATTCTGCATTGGTCCCTCTAGCAAGGCTCAAAGCCATCTATGGCGAAGTGCCGCCTCCTCAACATCCTCCTCATGGTAATTCATTTCTATCTCTTCCTCTGCTTTAGACTCAAGCAATTTTTGAATGAGAGAACGAAAGTATTATTTGATTTTGGTAATGTAGAAAATGATTATTAAAGCCGACCCCACCTACTGGGAAAGGCTTGATTGTTGTTGTACAGTTGTGGAAAATGTTTTTTTAATTTATAAAGAGTTAAAAGAAAGAGATGAATCATGCATTGTACAAGTTATTTTCAGTACTGGCTTCCATAATAGATTTTTACAATTACTTTCCTAGTCAACATTGTTTTGTGAGAGTTTTGCTTTTCTATGGATGGACTTTATGCACTTTGGAACTTGCGGGTCAATTTTATGCCTATACTTCAATCCTTTGTGTTTGAGGGGTATTAGTGATTATAACGTGTATGTAATGTACCCTCCTATTTCTAAAATCTATGTTAGAGTAATGTATCAGGTTCATGAATCTTTGGAAAAATAAGTGGCATAGGAATTAGTTTAGATAGTGGCATTGGAAATAGCAAAGGTCCTCATGCAACCATCATATGTTAAATGTATGTAGCCTGATAGGAAATACCAGTTGCAGGCCATTGCTTACTGTATAAAGGCCGGTAGGTTTTGCCAAAGGATTCTACCAAGATTCCTTTACTGCTATCCGAATTTACAATTCAGTGGTTGGTGGTCATTTTGGTCTTTTCAGAACTTATAAGAGAATTGCTGGCTTGGTGTATTGGGAAGGTATGCAATGGGATATCCAGCACTTTGTGGCAGCTGGTGAGGTCTGCCAACGTAATAAGACAGAGACTTAATATCTATAGCCTAATTGTTACAACCGTTGCTGATTCCCACTATGTTTGGTCTGATATTTCAATGGATTTTATTGGAGGCCTACCTAAGGCTTACGGGAAAGACCTACCTAAGGCTTACGGGAAGGAAACCATTCTAGTGGTGGACAGACTAACTAAATATGCTCATTTCCTCCCACTTTGCTACCCTTTCGTAGCCAAGGATTTTGCAGAGTCTTTCTCTAGGAGGTAGTCCAATTACATTGTTTTCCATCTACTATTGTTTTTGATAGGGATAGGATTTTCTTGAGAATCCAATTGTAAGGTATAGGACTGAGTCCCATATCGGAAGTATGGGATTCCAATGTGAGGTTTATATGGCCCCGAGCTCTCCAATCACAAAGACTAGCATTTGTGGTGTGGTTCTTCCATGGTTCATTTCAATTGGTATCAGAGTTCCCGACCTGGGAGCCATGGTACTGGATTTGAAGATGAAAAAAAGTGGAGGCATTGGGAATGGGATGTTGGAATTCTTGAAAATTATAGGAAGAGGTTTGAATGTTGGAGGAAGAAAGAACCGGAAGAGCAAGAACGTAGGAGACAACTGAAGATTCCAAAATTTGAAGGAGATGAAGTTTATTGGTGGTTGATCAAGGTGGAGGAGTATTTTGGTGCGACAGGAACACTTGAGGTAGAGAAGCTACCAAGGCCTTTGAAGGCTCAGAGGTTGTGCTCTTAGTTGTGGTCATGGTGGAGGTTGAGCAATCCTCAGGTGACTTGGGGAGCGTTTGCAAGGGCTGTGCTCAAGCGGTTTCAGCCTGAGGATGATTTGACTTTGCCCGCCCGGGTCAGAGATGAGGAACCAGAACCAGAACCAGAGTCGTTGAAGCCTCAAAACTTGTGCATTCTTCGACAACAGGAAACAAACCATCAAAGTCAGGCTCCAACTGAAATCGTAGAAGAGAAGGATACTTAGGGGGAAGATGAAGGTGAAGGAGGTGAAGGGTCCATTAACAATTTTCCCAGTACTGCTTCAGAACCGGAAATGCACATGGACCATTCAAGACAAGGGGTCACGTGGGAATTGGAGACCATTGGGGTCTTTTCAGAGGTAGGAGAGAAAAACCTATCGACGAGGAGGAGATTGAGACCGAGAAGGGAGAGGAGCTTGTGATGAGAGTGCAAAAAGGAGAAGAGCTTTGGGATTCTAGGACACCGACCAAGCTTCCACCGCTAGACCCAAAGTCGTCAATGACGACGGATAAACCATCAACGATGATGGAATTCCAGATCTCACACATGTTTGGCAGGCTTCTACCGCTAAATCTGTCGGAACCAATGAACCTCGATTCTCATATGGTGGCTGTTTTGAGTTTCGACAGATGTGGTCGAGGTGTAGGTGGAAATGGCTGTTGCACCACGTTCTCAACCAGAAACGTCGTGCTTGGGTTGGAAGAGAAAGCATGACAGAATGGGAATTGAGGTCTTTCCTTAACCTAATGAGCCAGAACCAATTCACTTGGATCGAAAAAGAGTAATGGACTCCATGGTTTATGAGAACAACCCAATTCTCTAATGGAAGCAGCAACATGGGCTTACATGAAAAACCCGCTCCTCACAACTACTGCAAAGGCTTTTGGGCCACGACTCAAAATAGGAACTAAAGCTGGGTTAAAATCATTGCACGCTAGTATTGAACTTTGGAGGCCCTTGAGGGAAGGAACATGCTTTGCTTTTGGTGGGCAACCAATCAAGCCAAAGTGCAGAAATATCCCCTCGGCGGTGTTCAAAATTCCACCACCTTCTGTAGTTGGTCTCGATGGGGAGCAGGCAATAGAGCAAACAAATGAGGATCTATTGGTTTTCACATCACTTTTCAATCCTAATGAAAAATACCATTTAGGACTACAAGAAAAAATTATTATAAGCTGCTTGTTGATGTCAGGACATATAAAGTTCTTGGAGCATTCATGTATGAGCCCAATGCACTTGAAATCATGCAGGGTATTATTGTTGCATTGATTGGTGGAGTTACCAAGGCGCAGTTTGACAGCACAATGGGAATACACCCTTCCATTGCAGAAGAATTTATGGCCATGTGGCCAGAGACAAGGCGAATTTCTGCTGGTATCAAAGCAATCACACTGTTTTTTGGAGCATGCAACTCAAGAGGAAGTTCCTATGTTTCATGCATTGCTTGGTCATTATGCTTCAAGTTATGAGACCCTGAAGGAAGTTGCGTTCATCAACTACAAGATCCCCCAATAATACTTAACGGCCCTACTGTAGAGGAAGTGAATAAACTTATTATAGGATGTTGGCAGAATTGCGTTCAAACGTGCTGCAGACCCAAGACAGAATGAAGGCTCAAGCTGACAAACACCACAGAGGTGTGCATTATCAGGTTGGAGATTGGGTCTAATCTTAAACTACAGCTGCACTGCTTTTGTTCTCTGGCTACACAACTTAATGAAAAGTTGAGGCTGTGGTTTTATGGTCATTCCTGCTTTTGGAGATGGTGGGCCAGGTGACTTATTGGATGCAAATTGCCTCTGGATTTTTACATCCATCCAGTTTTTAATGTCAAATTTACGTAGAAAACCATCTCCCCTCAACCCAACCTCAGCTGCTACCCCTATGTTGACAGATGAATTGGAGTTACAAGTTGAACCAGCTGCTGTGGTTGCTATCCGAAAGAGTCCCTCTGGTCATAAGGAAGTTTTAATCCACAGGAAGTATCTTTCGAATTTTGAGAACCCATGGGAGTCTGCTGCCACTCTCTAGGAGCATTTCCCCAACTTTCACCTTGAGGACAAGGTGAAACTTTTTTTTTTTGGGTGGGCGATCAGAAGAAGCAGTTACTGCTGCTGACAGCAGTCGTAACTGTCAAGCTGTTAGTTGTTAAGAGATGGAGGGGGAGAGAAAGAGAAGTCAGTTCTGATTTGTAGAGAGGTTAGAGGGAGAGCCATGATTCTCGAATTCCTGGCACTGAGAGAGAGAGGTTTCGTTTCTGTATTATTGTCTCTCAAACCTGCAATCCCATTAATTCAGATCTTGAGAGCTGCACCGTTTCAATAAAATTTTAGTTCTTTATATTCTATTTCTACCTAATTTTGATCAAGTCCTGTGAAACAGTGATAGGGGAATAGAGGGAGAAAGATAGCAGGACTGGAGGAAAAACATTAGTTGATTGAACTGTTAAGAGTTAACTTATCGAAAGATGAGTACAGTGTACTAGGCAAAAAATTCATTTCAAACTAATTATTAAAAATACGAAAAATGAGGAAAAAAGAAAACATACAAAATTCAACATAACAATTTCTTCCAACCTTGTTTCTGTAAGAGTAACCCTCTAAGCTCTAAATGTTCAACATTTTAGCACCATTCACAAATTTCACTTGTTGCACAGCAACCAAGTATTTAAATTTCAAATCAGACTGTGTCCCTCTTTATAATACTTATTCTTGTTTTATTTTGCAATTTTTACCATATTAATATATTATTCGAAAGTGAATCAAAAGATGTGGCTCATTAATACTAATAGTGACAGCATTAGACTCATTTAGTTTTACTACCGGTGTAAATTTCTTTTACATGTCTGTTTTGTGCCTAAAATATCATAACATCAGCTATCATGTAAAGCTTTAGTAAAAGCTTGATGGTGGTTACCCAAGTTAGAGATTTATTACATGGATTAGATTAGATGCTCAGTGAATTCTCATTTTCTATGCAAAATGCTTTTTGGGCTACAGCATAAATTTTGTCCTTCAAGTACTACTTGTGTGTTTTTTTTTCCAGGAGATACTGTGAAGCAAGATGCAAATTTATCTGGTCCCTCCAGAATTATCGTCTGAGATCTGCAAAGTTGTCAGGATTTTTACAAGTTTTTGGCATTGGAAGGCTATTAATAAAATATTTGTAGGACAGCAGAAACATATATTTCTGTCACACTTTGTTATTTTAATTGGCATGTAAATGTAGAACTTGGAGGAAGTTAAAAGTGGTGAAAATTTTAACATCCGAAGGACAAAATAATTTTTTATATTTTATCTATATAACAATTTTGATGAGCGGATGAAAACTGGATGCAGTCTTCAAACGTTGTCCAATTAGACTTGTCTTTCTGGCTTCAATGGTGCATGTAATGAATGACTTTTGATGAGCAACAACATTCCTTCATTATTCATTTGTGTCTTCAATATTTCTGACTTATTTTATAAATTTTATAAATAGGAAAGTTAGACGCCTGAGTTTTTTGATCATATATACTGCCTATCATTCATTTCCGCTGAGTTTCCACTAGACCACTACTAACCATTATTATAATCCGAACTTTTGGCCATCTAAATTAGAATATATTTTAATTTTTACATGATTTTATTTACATACTTAACAGATGCATAATACTATTTTTATATATACTATATATGTGTAAATAATTTATATGAAAGTATAAAACTCAATTCAACCCGAATTGAAATCCAAAATTATAAACATCATCTTTTACTGGTGGGTAATGAAAATATCGATAAAAATCCACTTCTAGTTGCACTTACTGGTTGAATGAAAAAAAAAGTATCCAATCACCCACGAGATGTTGTCCAAATGACTAGTAGCTTGGGCTTTTTAATCATATGTCCAAGATACGAATTCTGGTGATGAGAATAGAGCTGCATCTGTAGGTAGAAGAGTTATCCCTTAACTGGTATTCTACATCTTTGGGAGATTAACCCTATGACTATCGATTATGGGGATATCTTAGGTTCCATCTCGGATCTAAAAAAATTAAAAAAATATCCATTCATGTGATGGGAGACTGACGTCCCACGCTCCTTGTTGAACAGAATCACGGTCATCTTGTTTGATCCCGACGGAAAGTAGCATGACATGCTCCTGCATTGTTGACCGTAGGTTTGGATATATATGTGTATATATAGAATAATGATATTTGAATACCTGGTTTTGACACCCAAAGTTGACATCTTGGTTAATCATGTGTAATTTTTTGTTAATTCAGTTTATTATATGGTTAATGGGTTATATGAAGCTTATTTTCCATAATCATGTAAATATTTGGTTAATCACATGCAAATATCTAGTTAATTCAGTTTTTTATATGATAAATGGGTCATCATGAATTAACCAAATATTTACACGTGATTAACCATATAATAAACTGAATTAACCAAATATTTGTACCGATTAACCAAGGTGTCAACTTTGGATGTCAACTTTGGGTGTGCAAATATCATTACTCATATATATATATATATATATATATATATATATATATACACACACACACACACACACACACAAAATAAATCGAAGGTTGGATTGTTGTTTGGAGACCTGTTGAACCGGTTGTATATTTTGAGGAGTTGATATTTGCTTAAATATCCTTCCACTGTGCATAATTAATTTAGGGTCATAAAAAAAATAAAAAAATGTTGACAGCCTTGTGATATTTAAGCTGGATGGGGAGCTTAAATACATGGGCCATTTTGCAATTTCAAAAACTTAAAACGATTATTTCATAAATAATGAAAAACCGGTTCAAGAAGCGGCCATTTGATAACTATTTAACTACCAAAGTAGTTTCCTAACTCAAAAAATCCAGTATTAACAACCTAAGATATCTTGTACTTGTTGCTGTGTCCATGGATGAGTTTCATAGTCCCAAGTCAACAACAGTGGAGGATGATGAGTTTCATTCAACCTTGCATTCAGCTCCATCATTTGCAATATACAACAACTCTCTTGAAGATTTTCACAACGACCCACAACAAGTTTTGATGAGTAGTGGTGGTGATTTTAGCTTTGGGGGGAAGAGGGTGATGGATTTGATTGATGAAGGAGAGAATGAGAAAGAGGAAGATGATGATGGTGTTGAACTTCAACCACCTAGTCCTCCCATGTATCTTGCAGTAGCAACAGGACTTGGGGTTGATGGAACTGGCTTTGATGATGTGGTTGGATCTCATAACCTTACCAGTTTTGATATATTTGATCCTAACTTGCAAGAAAGTGGGGATCTTGAAGAGTACTACAAGAGGATGGTTGATGAGTATCCCTGCCACCCTTTGGTTCTGAAAAAATATGCCCAACTTTTACAAGTCAGTTATCTATTTTTTCATGGATCTCTCTTTCTTCTTTTTAATTTATTGTTTCACATGATACATTAATTATGGAATAGAAATGTCACTAATGAAAATAACATGTGTTAATCATTGCATATTTCAGTTTAGTTCGTATGTTCTTCGGTTCTTCTATCCAAAAAGGCAAAGTTTGATTCTGAAATGAATCGATGCAGGTTTATGGAAAGTTGATATTCAACCTTTCCTTGATATTGTATAATCCAATGAGCCTTGCCTATTAACTAAAGCTACATGTTAATCAGGCCCCACAAGACTGATGCTTGCTTAAGGAAGCTAAACTCTGTTTATAGTTTTAACTTGTTATTACTGTCACTCATCAGGTGTTACTACTTAGCATGTCCCTAGGCTACTTTTAAAGTCAACCATTCTAGATAAAGTTTGATTGTCAAATTAAAGTAAAAGTGCTGCTCAAGAGTTTGATTCTTAACTTATTTGGGTATGCAGAAGTCAGTAACAAGTTCTTTTAACCCAAAGAATCTCATAAAAACATAGAGCAAAAAAATCTGCATGATGTCCAAATTAGGCAAAATTACCTACTGCTAATGGTGGTTGTTTCAGCTGGTAAGGATCGAAGCATTTCACTTGTAAGATTTAGATTTTGCCACTCAGTATGCCCTAGCATTGGAATGAGCTAGCATCCCCTTGAATTTTGGTTAGCAATATAAATGAAAAAAAAAGCACTTCTGTTAAAGGCAAAATTTCACAACCACTAGGAATTACATGGTTGCCAACTTATGAAACTCTTAGTTAATCATCGTCTTTCAGTTTCATTTAGACAAGCATGATGTTTCTCATTGTTCTTCTCAGATGCTGACTGCTAATTTTTGACATCTACTGGCAGTCTAAGGGAGACCTTCAAGGGGCTGAGGAGTACTTTCTTCGCGCTACCCTAGAAGATCCTGATGATGGTGAAATCTTGATGCAGTATGCAAAGCTGGTGTGGGAGCACCATCATGATAAGGATAAAGCATCGGTCTATTTTGAACGTGCAGCTCAAGCTGCTCCACAGGACAGGTAAACCACACTGCCAAACTATCTGGCTTATTTTGAAATATGGCATAGGCAGTGTGTTTTAAGAACCCCAAGTGTTATCATCAGTTAGTCCTGGACCAAAATATGCCCTTCAACCTCATTATAGCCTGCAGAAACTGGAAGCTTCTCTTTCCATTTCTCAAAGATAACAGTAAACATATAACATATTCTTTTCAGCCATGTTCTTGCAGCATATACTAGTTTTCTCTGGGAAACAGAAGATAATGAGAATGAAGGTGGAAAACAAGAAATTCAGGTGCATTTGGTTTTCTGTTTTATTATTTTTAATTTTACTTTTCCTTTGTTTTTTTCTGTCTATGGGCCAGTTTTGTCTTCCAAATGACACACATTGGTTGTTTAATAGTTACAGTTTATAATTGAGTGCAGAATGACAAGGAAAAACAAAAGAGTAAACCTGCCGTGCCCTCCAAAGAAGAAATTGATGTAGCAAATCTTATAACAGCTAATTATAGTGAAGACAGTAATATTGCAGATTATTTTAAGAAGATGATTGATGAAAATCCCAACAATCCTTTGTTTCTGAAAAAGTATGCTCAGTTTCTGTTTCAGGTGAGATTCTTTTTTCTTTTTTTTAATGTTTATTTATGCATGCATACATATATCAAGCATGATTCAACAGTAAGACTAATTACAATATTTTAAGCTTACAATATGCAGATGCTTGCTTCTAACTTTTGATCTGGACAAACACACACACGATATCTTCTTGAGCAGTCTTAGTATTTTGAGTTTTGACAGAAGAAAGTCTTTTTACCATTGTCTTTCTGTTTTTCTTTTTTACCTAAAACATTTTTTCCTGGTTTTGTGGGAAGGAAAATCCAAAGACAGAACACTCAATTGTGGCTTTAGACATCCTGCCACTCGCAGATGCATTTATCGATAATAGGCACAAACAACAATTAAGGCATAAACTATAATTTGTTAGTTGAGCCTCTCTTGGTTTAAAATGAAATCTTCAACAAGCACAATGCTTGCCCTAGCCCCACCAAATAAGTTATAACTTCCTTATTATGCATATGAAATCATCTTTATAGAACCACGATAAAAAAGAGATTTCGCATGGTTATAGACTTTTTATTACTTAGTTTATGGTTGGAGTTATCAGACTCATGAAATTGAATGTTTCTTCCTTCGCCCCTCCCCCTTCTCCACCTTAAATGTAAAGTCCAAGAGAGATCTTCAAGCAGCAGAAGATTATTACTCACGTGCAATCTTAGCTGATCCCAGTGATGGTGAAATGATATCTGAATATGCTAGACTTGAGTGGGAACTTCATCGTGATCAGGAAAAGGCTTCGCGTTTATTTGAGCAAGCAGTTCAGGCTGCCCCTGGGAATAGGTATAATTTTCTAGACACATCTTTAAGGATATATAGAAAATGTTTTGTTGCTTCACATGCCTATTAAAGCTAACACATGGAAGGGCAAAATTCATATTTACTTGATTTATACTAAATCCTACTTTGAAAGAATTGTTGAATTGTCTATAACTAGTGTTGCAGTGCAGTATACATTACTTTATATAGAATAATTATGAATTAGAAAAGAAGTAACTTACAACAGTAGACTACATGTGATAATAATTAACATGCAAGTGTTCACTACTTCTATGCTTTCAGCAATATTCTTGCAGCATATGCTTGCTTTCTTTGGGAAACAGAAGATGCGGAAAGCTGAAATTTCAAGGCAGAGCCATGTTCAAGAGATCTGCTAGAAAATGCCATGACTGTTGCAAATATTCAAGACAGGATGCTAAAGCAGGTGCAAGTGGACACTCATAGTCAATAAAGAAAACCATACACAATCAATACAAGGAAGCTGCAACATTAGCTCAACCAGAATAAAGAAAACCATATTTCTTTTATTTATTGCGTTTTTCTGCTGAAGTTTCTCGAGTTTCTAGAATAACATGCATCTAACTTGCAGTGAGACAAAAATAACTTGTCAAAAAGAATTATGGTTATGTTAAAAGCTGATCTAGTTCATGAACCATCTTTCCATTATTAGTGTTGTAATCAGTCAGATCATGCCCCGTTTAGTAGATGGACCTTACTAATAATTGACATTGTTAGGTTAATTGGACATGAGTTGAGTTAGTTGATGACTCAATGCTTAGTTATTAGTTGGTTACTATATAAGCCATGTATTAGGCATGTGTCACATACCTTTCACCATTAGTAAAATTCAGATTTCTGATTCTTGCTCAACTCTCTCTTTGGCTCTAGCCATGTTTATCAACAATAATTTCAACCATCAGTTTCATCCCTTCTGGGACCAATTTGATGCCATCTAACCTAAGGACCAAATTAATGGCATGAATACTGCAAAAGGATGAAACTGATGGTATTAAATATTAATTATTAAAGGATTAATTTAATGTCACTGATGAATAGAGAATCAATGTGATGTCAATTGTCACATTTTTTTGTTGAATAAAAGTTTAGGTGGGTTGGATCTCGGAGGCTCACTGGGGCTAGGACAAGCTTCACGGCTCAAATAGCGCTTACAGAGGTACTTACAGATTACCCACCAATGAAGTCCTCACATCAGCAGTGGGATTCGAACTCAAGACCTTGTGGGTTATGAACCGTATCCTTACCAACTGGACCAACCTTCGTAGGCAATTGTCACATATGATGATCAAAATAGACATTTGCTTAGAGAAAAAATCACGCACAAAGAATGTCATGGTTTCCCTATCCCCCAACATTAATACAATAGCACAGAAAAAACAATTGAGTCCCAGCAATCACCATTCATTGCATAATCAAATGCAAAATCTATTGCCATTACCAGAGAAGACGAAGGAGGTTACCTACAAATTTTCATAAAAATCCTAGCCCTTTGGTGCTCCCAATGCAATCATTGTTGTCGATTTTGCTTAATTGAACGAATGCTTACATTTTATGGTATCTAATTCATGTGGGAGAAAAAATTCGGGGATGCATGGGTTTAATGGGGCATGAAAGAGCTTCGGTTACATTATTCACACATGCTGACATGCAGTCACATAAGGCGTTTTCCATTCACATTTGAGTCATGTTATTCAGACATTTTACATTGATTCTAACAAAGGGTTGACAGTAACTTAAAAGCACACTGTTTTTATGAGGTCAGATGTCGTGTTATTGAATTTGTAACTACAGTACTACACGAGGCTTTTTCTTTTAGTTGGGGTTGGAGGGGGTGTGTCACGAAAAAGGAAGAGAATTGAAGAGAAAGGGAGAAACAGAGAAATGATCTCCGGTGGGCATATCCAATTTTCGGTGGGTATGCTCAGATTCCGATGAAGGAGGAAGAGAGAAAAACAGTTTCCGACAGGTACACTCAATTTTCAGTAGGTTTACCCAAATTCCAGTGAATTAACATCGAAAATCTGACATTGTTATAACGCTGTTGACAGAAATAACCGACTTGAAATAATTTTGAAACTTAAAAGGACCAGATTAGGACAAAAATTGAAAAAAAAAAGGATCAAACCGAAACGTAAAATAGAGATAAATGAACAAAAGTTATAGTTTAGCCATATAACTACTGCTACAAGTGTAAACATCAATTAAAATTAAAAGGATAAAGACTAAGGAGTCTAACTAAAAAGTCAAAGCAGTCAGGAAGGCATTGGCAAAAACCAGACATCCATATATAAGCCATATCATGTCAATGTGTCACTAGACAATGTCAGACTCTGAAGTCACGTTGATGAAAAAAAACTAGACTTCAATGTTGTAGAAACAAATGTCTTGCCAACTCGACATTGACTTCATGAAGAAATAAATTAAATAAGAAGCCCCTTGAACAAAAAAATTATCATAAACGAAATATAACACTAATATTCCCTGAAAATATTAATTTCAATATTTGGTTTTTAATATCTATTGAAACTGACTATTTAGAACTCAAAAATCTGGATTCAAAATTTGATTCTCCTGCTAAAATTTTATGTTGATTCAGTAGGACCATTTCTTGGCATTTGCTGCCCTGAATATCCCCTCTCTTGGCGGGCACTAGGTCTATAGAAACCATTTCCTCTTGGTTTGTTATACTCCCATTCACCTCCATCTTGGCCACTTTCCCTACCAAAGCTCCTTGAACCAAAACGCCCTCTCGGTGCTTCTGATTGATAGCTACCCCTGCCTCTACCCCTCCCTGTTTATAATACAGTGAAAATAATCAAACAAAACAAAGCACACAAAAAAAGTTTATAAACAGTTGATGCAGAAAAAAACCAAGGAGTGATGAACATCATCATTGATATAGCATAGCTAGCCAAATTGTGGTTAGACAATGTATCATTTTGAATAATCAATGATACCAAATTAAATGATGCATGATGCGGGTCAAATCATAACTATGCCATATCTTTGGTGGATTCTAGCATGAAGTAGGTGTTTTAGTGATATACCCATGTAGTCCAATTTTCACATAAGAACCAGTAATGTCAGCCATCCGATTTATTAATTATTTAACCAACCATTGAGATCCTCTTGTTTAATAAAAAAATGTAACCGAAAACAGGAACAGATGGTTTACTTAGAAATTATTATTTAGTCCTTGATTGTTTTGCAGACATGCCCTTTCGTCTCGACAGCCCTTGTCTCAGGTAATGGTGAGGTGGGTCAATTCGATTTTGTTTGGATTAGTTGATTTTGGTTGATTTCTTGCTGCAAAGCTTTCTGTTATGCTCCCAATTTCAATCTCTCAATTCCAAACTTAATATACTGTAGTTGGAAGGCCCAGATGTTCTATCTTCTTTGTGCGCTGACTTGGTTTGTTGAAGGTGTGCTTAGCTTCTTTATTACTTACAAGTTCAAGCTGTGGGCTTTTGATGTATGGGTATTGTTCGGTTGGAATTTTTGCTGGGGCACACCTTGTGCTTTAACCAGCTTTTCATTAATAAATCTTTTTGGCTTTTAAAAAAAAAAAAGTAGATGAATACTCTTTGACCTTTCAACCATCTTTAAACCAAGACATCACAGAACGTTCTTGCAAAGGAGAAGACCTTCTTCATACCAAGAGACAAAGCCCACCAGAGTGCATTCTTTGCAGAGGAAACGAACCTTATCTGGTTCTTGACAGAGATTCCGTTCGCGGTGGTTGGAAGGCGGTGAACGGTGGTGGCTGGTAAGCGATCGGACAGCAACACGCGACGGATCCAGACGGCGGTTTGAGAGGCGACGGTTTAGAGGAAGTTGGGTGCTTGGTTACGAGGTTCACTGTTCACGAATCTCTTCACATGCTGCTTCTCCCTTCACTGAGATTTAATCTGAGGAATAGATCTGATTAATTGTTAGGTGCAGTGTTAAGGATCTTGTTCAGGCGAGTCTTTCTCCCTTCGCCGAGATTCAGTCTTGCTCTTTTCAAGTAAACCCGTTCAATTTGGACAGACCCATTAATGCAAATGCCAAAAATTAATTAACCGGAAAATCCCGTATCCACCGGCCACTGTAGGTGAAAATAGGACTACATGGATATACCACTAAAACACATACTTCATGCTAGAATCCACCCATATCTTTGTCCATGTCACTAGGGGGATCCCAGCAAACAGTGCTGCTGACAAGGATTTGAGCATGTAGCTACCATATTCCATAACAAACATAATGTGATCCCCGTGTACATATATTAGCACATAGAAGCTTAATTTGTGATTTCAGAAGTTATCATTTGAGAATGCGCTACCAGTCACATCATCTCATCTCTCACTTGCAAATTAGCAGTATTTTACCAGTTATATATGTCAAAAGTTGGGGGACATTGATGATAGAGAAATTTAGAAGGAAAAAAAAAAGTAAAAGCAAATTTTAAAAAAGAAAAAGAATAAGGAAAGCATACTTCCTCCTCGGAAAGGGATGTTATTGTTCGGTCTCCGCTCTTCAATGTATACTTGTCTTCCTGCTACCTCCACAGATCCTGCCTGCCGCATATGAAATCAGAAAAAAGCCCAAGGGAAAATGACTTGTTGGTGCAACTCAGCACAATTAAGTTTCTACAACAAGTATCAGAAACAGCTCAAGGCCATCAGATGAAAAAGGCAGATTGAAAACTCATGATCGTTGTGATCAAGTAGTATGTTCAGCATTAGCTTTTGCTTGAAAACGGGTTAGTATTACGTCATAATTCATATGCAGTAGTAGATACCATAAATTATCATTTAAAACCAAATCCGAACCTTGATTGCATTATGAACGCCAGTCATATCTTCAAATTCAACAAATGCGTAGCAAACTCCAATGTCCTGGAGATAAGTGAAAAGTTTAGCTTTGTAATGGGATATTAATTGATTAACGATTATAGTTATTTATTTGAAGATGCAAACACCTACCTTGCGACTTCTAGTGACAACATCATCAGGCCTGATCCTACCAAAATTCTTGAATTCCTCTTCAATTTCAGAAGCAGACACAGTAGGCGACAAGTTTCGCGCGTAAACAGATTTGATTTCATCTGAAAGAATTCCCAATCAGATCAAAATCTGTCGCAACACATACCAGTACACAATAAAAACTACGCACTAGCACGTTAAGGATTCTTTTAAACAATTTAGGGGGGTGTATTGGATTGGGATTGTAAAAGATTGTTTTGGCTTAAAAAAGTCTCGTGGATTTTAAAAGATTATGTAGAAATATAATGACTTATAAGATTTTAAAAGACTTTTTTTTAAAGATTGTTATAATCAAGATTTTCATGTGTGGATTTTAAAGGATTTATTTAATAAGATTTTATAAGATTTGAATGGACTATATGGATTTATAAGATTTGAAAGGAAAACATGAATTTTTAGCAAACATTCAAAGTTATAAGAACCAATGAAAAATGTAACAAAGAAATGAATAATATAATAAATAAATAAAAGTAAAACCCAATACAATTTTCTAATCTTTTAATTATTAGTCAAATTGATGTAACTTCATGTCCTCCTAAGTTGTATTTCTCCACATATCTAAAGCTATGCTAGCCCTCCAAGCATTAACATCTTATTCCCGCTCTTGAGTTTGAACAATAGGTTCAAAATTATTGTCTACATTAGCTGGTGGTATTGAAGATAAAGATTTATCTATTGGTTCAATTGTAAGTTCATTAGAACAACATTCTTTACAAAGGAACTTATATAGTGCTACACATGCTAATACAAGTTCTGCTTGTGTTATAAATAGAAAAGGCGCTAACTTAAAAATTGTGAACCACGTTTTAAAAATATCAAATATCTTCTCGATCACATTCCTCAAGGATGTATGGTGAAGATTGAACAATTCATTTCCATTTTGAGGGTCATTCCCATTACTTGCAAAATCTTGTAGCTTCTGATTTTAACCTTAAAAATGATTTATTTAAAAAATTATTTTAATGAAAAGCTTAAACAAATACAATAAAACTCGTTACAAATGATTTTTTTTTTCAATTTAAAAAAGTGTTTTCTTTTGTCAAATAATCTATAACAAACACACTCTAAAAGTTGTTTGGTAACTTATGTTAGGTTGAACGACAACCGTGGGGGGAGATGAGAGAGAGGGGGAGAAAGGAGAGAGATGGAGGGAGGGAGGAGAGAGAGGGAGAAAGGAGAGAGATGGTAGGAGGGAGGGAGGAGAGAGTGGGAGAAAGAAGAGAAATGGAGCGAGGGAGGGGAGAGAGATGGAGGCATATGGTGAAGAAAAATAAGAATGAAGAATCCTGAGAAATCTCATGTGTTGAGGTGAGACTTTTTGTTACTAAAAAATCACTAAAAAGTCACACAAAGTCCCACGAAATCCATCTTAAACAACAATCCATCGAAATCAGGAAGTTTTTGAATACCAGAGGACTTTTTATTACTTGTAAAAAGTCATGATTGAATACCACTAGATTTAGATTCTCTCTTTATAAAATCCTGATAGTCTTGATTGAATACCACCAAACTTATTTAAATTACTTAAAAGTCTTGATTGAATACCACAAGACTTTTTTATCATAAAAAAGTCCATTAAAATCTTTTGAAATCTCAAACCAATACACCCTCCTTAGTTTCTTAGTAAAATGAAGGAGCCATGAGCCATCTAAATGTGCATTAACTTTAAAAAGTAATCATCCAAATAGTAAATTAAAGAACTGAATAATTAATGAGTCAACAAATACACACGGTAACCTTCATCTTCTGTTACGGGAACCTACTTCGCTACATCAGTTTCAGACCTTTCAAATGCATTAGTCGATGCATCTGTTTGCTGATTACTTGTCTGTGGAGCACGATCCCACTCCGACAAGGATACATTCTTTTGAGATGGCTGGGAAGCTATGGGTGGTGTAGTTTGTCCTCTAGCAACTCTTAACTTCTGTTATCACAAAAAATTAAGTATCTTAGTTGATAGCCGATTGCGGCAATTAGCTGATTAATTTATTTTAGCCGAAAAGAACAGTTGGATTAAGATCGGCTGAATTAGGATGGGCCGAACGTAGTTGTTGAGCTAAGATAAGTAGCTGATAACCAGTAGCTGAGTCAGGTTTAGCTGAGGAAATTTAGCTGATGCAAAATCAGCCGAGGCAGAATCAGTCGATGCAGAATCAATCGAACGTGACTGCTAAGTCTAGATGGGCTTGGAGGCTGTTATTGGGCTCGTGTGGATGTTGATTAAGGGCCCAAGAGACTACTGTTATATTTAGAAAAAAGAAATAGGATGAAAATGACCAAGTCAGAACGCGGTAACCACTTTCCTAGATTTTTGGGATGAAGTTGGAGGTAGTTTTGGAGAGACAAAATGAAGATAGAGACTGATCAGCTATAATCAAGGGCAGTTTATAAGTTGACCAAGTCAAAAAACGTGCATGAACAGTCACTTCCTTTAAAATAGGGATATAAAGAACATTGTCAGCTGATGGACAGCTAGTCGTTTGGCCCATAACTTAGTCGTTTAAGTGTTTTTGGGTTGTAACCCAGTTGACTGGGTAGTTACCTATATTTATGTTGTTTGCCATGATCTTATATGATGTAATATGTGAGGTAGTGGATTAAGAACGTGGCAAATAGTGTTGGTATAGGTTTAGCCATGATGTGCATGATGTTGCTAGAAAATAGGAGATAGTGGCTTTAGCATAGCTTACAATTTTGCCTATAAATACCAATTGTACATATTATTTTGACAACACCCATCAATCAAACAACTTATTCATATTGTTTTTGCTTTCCTTTATCATTTTCCTTTATTGCTTTCATGCAACTTTAGATAGCTTCTCATTTCACCTTCTATACTAGACGCTCTTTGGAGTAGTTTAGGAACCCATAGTTGAGAAACAGAGTCCATTTCTCAGCATAATCGCCTGAATACAAAAAATGGAATCATTGTCAACTGTGCGAATCGACTGATAATTAATCGTTCAAAACGGCTAATCGGCTGAGCACCAGAATTTGCACGACTAAGACAACAGATTCCAACAGTTTCATAATATAGTCAGTTCCAAAGTCATAAATGAATCTCAAATAAAACATTATTCGAACATTTTAATTTATTGGCTAGTTTGCTCATACGATGGAGGCATAAGTGTGTTTTTGGGGCTCCTCGGGAGATTCTTCGGTAGGAGTAGGTACATAGTCTTGCACAGCAGTCATGGAAGATTGAAGTGAACCATGTGACTCTTCAGCAACATCCTCCTCCTGAATATGTTCAGAATCATGAACTTGCTGCATTTGTTGCTCTGAAATCCATACTTGTCAACTATACCATTTTCTTTGACCTCATTTATAGCAACAAATTCCGTTGCCTGCACATGTTGGACACTGTAAAACCCATAGCTCTCAATTAATTAAAAGATTACGGTTTCAATAATAAATTTTTAGCCCATAATCTACCACAATGGTTGTTACCAAATTTTATTGGAAGTGAAAGTCGTCGAATTGTTTTAGAAAGATATGCATTCTAAAAACATTTATCAATAAATGCAGTTTGCGATTAACTTTGCCTCAGATCAGCAATGCCCCCCCCCCCCCCCCCCCCCCCCTTTGAGATCTGCAGCACATTAATATCTCAAACAAAATCAGGGTAAGTTAAAAAACAGAGTGAGGTTTTGGAGAGAAACTGCAAAGGTTTTTTAAGGGGAGAGAGAGAGAAAAAGGGGGGAAGAGGGAACCTTGAGAGAGAGATTTCGAGGGAAATGATGTTGTTTGTGTGAGGGGATGGTTGTGGTTTAACGGGGGTTTTGTTTTGTTTTGTTGTTTGTTTTGTCTGTTCTCTGTGTGTCTTTGTTGTGTTGGTCATATATCTCATAATCTGGTCTGTTATTTGAACACAAAAATGGGACAACAATTCTGATAATAATTTAAATGGCTAACGCAGTTCAAATACATAGTTAATTATGTTCAATGGATATTATAAGGTATCACAACTCATTAACCATATAACTGAACTTAATTAACCACGATTTTGAACGTCATTAATCACGATTTTTAGATGTTTAAATATACATGACCCCATATAATGAGTTGTAACACCTTGTTATATTCATTAATCATCCACTAAACATAATTAACCGTGTTAATCATTCAATTGTTGTCAAAAATTGTTGTTCCATTTTTGTGTTCAAAAAACATTTCTCTATCACAATTCTGATGTAATTTTGCCTCCTCTGCTTTCCTTCCCCCCTTGGTCCTTGTCAACACACAAATTTTTACAGAGGCCACCTATCCCAAAATCGCTTCAAGTGAAGTATGCTTAATCTTAGAGTTTTTAAGTTATGGACTCTTGAAAAAATATACATTTTATTGTTACACATAGTATCAATCACTTTTTTTAAAATTTTCTTCAATTGTACAGTCTCATATCTACATAGTTTCTGGATCCGGTAACTGTACAATCACGTACCTATACGTCTCAGGTTCTCTCTCATTCCAATATGTAATCAGTTCATTAACGTATTCCTCCGTCTAGAAGCTTGTCAGGAGTCGTTCCTTGTTTCTGTTTCATATTTTGCACCATTTTGTTAATTTTCTCTTAAAGCTTGATTTACTAGGTTATTCAACTTTTGAATTTGATCTAAGAAAAAAAAAACATGTAATTAAAATTGTGTTTAAATGCTTAATAATAGAAATTACAAAACAAAAATAATCAATAGTATAGAAATATTTTATACTTACTATTAATTAAAAATAATTTTTTCTATTTTAATTTTAATTTCAATTTTTATGGCAAAGTTATTATTAGGTTAATTATTGTGTTAGCCTTTTTGAACTATATATCAAAAATGGTTTTATATACTAAGGCTTTGTTTGACAAGTCTAATAAACTATAAGATAGCTTATTTGACTAACTTATAAGCTTGTTTGACTAAATAGATGTGTTTGGTAAACAAACTTATCTCATTAGCTTCTTTTCTTCATAAGTTATTTTATTTAGCTTATGGCTTATAGCTTATTACTTATTAAGTTTTCTATCATTTTTACCCTTATTAATTCAACAAAATTCTTATTTTATAACGTCTCTCATAAATATGTCTTTTTATGTTATTTTATATGTATAAACTAGTTCAACCGCTAATTTTAATAAACACTTCAAATCCAATCAGCTAACTTCTCAGCTACCATCTATTAGATAAAATCTAGCTTATCAGCCATAAACTAACTTATCAGTTATTTTTGTCAAACAGAACCTAAAATTCCTCATCAAAGCATACAATAGAATGCACCACATCCTTAAAGAGTGAGCAAAGTGGTAGAATGGTAGACAAATTACGTTTTTCAAATATTTCTACTTGTAACAATGAAAACAACAAAAAATTATTTTCAGTTTTTCATATACAAAATTTTGAAAAAAAGAAAAAGAGAATGAAAACGAGATGACAATTTTATAATTATTTCTAAATGTAGGAAATGAAAACAAGAAACTAGAAACAAATCAAACACGACCAATTTCTCATGGACATGAGAAAGTTTTTGTTTTTTTAAAAAAACTATTATATTATAGGTTTTCACAGATAATATTAATGTTATGTTAAAATATTTTTTATTTCATAAAAAAGAAAAAAATTAAGCCATGAATAAGCCATGAATAAATTCAAATAAGTACTATTTTTGTAAATTATTTAATTTTTTAACATTTCATAGTATTTTTTTTAATTTGAGCTTTTATTTTCAATTAATCTATATTCAAGGGTGTTTTTGAAAATAATACTAACATTAAAAAAAAGGATGCCGTTAAACAAAATTTAGGAATCAAAGATTCCTAAGTAACATATTTTTTTTTTTAATGTTTAAGGTTTACCAAACATATTTTTAACCTTATCGTGAATCATGATTCCTGGTAATGATGGTTTTCAGAAAAGAAAAAAAAAATCTGGATTTAAATCATTCAAGAGTTGCAACAATGCAAGTGATTTATTTTTTATTATAAGACTAGTGGGTCTAATGGAAGTCCCTTCAACGAAACTCCTAAATAGCTTCTCAATAAGACTTTGGGAGAGAGTGAAAGATAAAATAAATTAATAAATTAGGTTTAATTAATTTGCAGTTCAATGAATTATTTTAAAAATTTTAAATAGGTTTCTATAATTTAAAAGTTTGTAATGGGTTTTCCGAAGACGTAGAAAATTTGTAATTTTGTAATTGGGTCTGTTATACACTTTTCTATTAGGGTTTTGACATTTCGTTAGGGTTCCAACAAGTATGCGGACATATTTGGATTTTCATAAACAATATAAGGACCTACTTGAATTTTTTCAAAAAGTTCAAGTACCCACAAAGACGAGTTGACGGGTCATTTAATCGATACTTAACAAAATCCGAACGAAAAATGTACGATATATTCAATTACACATTTCTACATGTCCAGAAACTCAATTACAACTTTTAAAGTATAAGAATCTATTTGTAAATTTTCAAATACTTCAAAAAAATTTAGATTAATTTAATAAAAAAATATTATGAAAATCTTCTATAGAGATCAAATTTTCTACTCTTATTATATACTAGTGTATGAACCTGTGCCAAGCACGGGGATATGTTATTTTTAATAATTTTATTTTTAAATATGTACTTGTTGATTTCACGTTTTGTGATTTAAAAATTTTGGTGGGGAATTATATATAAAAAGTTGTTAAAAAAATATTTTGTCTGAACTGTCGATTACAAAGTGTAACGGATGTTAACTTAATAATTATTGTTGATATTACAATACTGATAATGACTCTTAAATATAAGTAAGTACATATTGCCTACTATACAATTTTAGTGTAAACAATATATATAATTTAAAGATAAAACATGTATAAAGATATATAAAAAAACATAATATTTGAAAATAAATAATGTATTTACCTATCATATTATTTATTTTTCTTCTCTTTTGAAGATCTTTTTGATTAATTTCTCCATTTTTCCAGTGCATGCTAAGGGAATGACTTCTCTCATGTTGGATTTCCATTTGGATTCTCTCATGTTGAAATCCCCACCATTAAAACATCCATATCCCCCTTTTATATTTTGAAGTTTCGTTGTCTTCTTTATAATTGATGACTTTGATTTAACTGGATTCGCATGTCAGTGAGAGAATCCATTCCCGCAATCTAACTTTAGAAAATATATTTATCTATCATATTATTTTTTCATCTCTTTTAAAAATCTATTTGAGTTGATTAATCCTTTTTTCCCGTGCAAGTGAACCATTTTTAGAAAATATATTTATCTACCTCTTCTATCTTAAAAATCTATTTGATTTATTTCTCCTCTTTTCAAGTGCAAAATAACCATTATTAGAAAATATATTTATCTATCATGTCATTCTTATCTTCTCTCATGAAATATATTTGATTTATTTCTCCTCTTTTTCGTGCAAGTTAACCAATTGATTTTAGAAAATATAACCATCTTCCATATTATTTTTCTTTATTCTCACTTGAAAATATATTTGATATTTTTTTCACTTTACTCGATGCAAGTTAACATTTTTCAGATAAAATATTTATTTGTCATTTTGTTTTTCCTTCTCTCTTTAAAATCTATTATATTAATTTTTCATCTCTTCTCGTTCAAGTTAACTATCTTTAGAAAATATATTTATCTATCATATTATTATTTTATTTTCTCTTTAAAATCTATTTTGAGAGCAGGTTTTGCCATAAAATATATTTATCTATCATATTATTATTTTTCTTCTCTCATGAAATCTAGTTGATTTATTTATTCTATTTTCCTATGCAAGTTAATTAACAATTTTTAGAAAATATATTTATCTATCATTTTTCTCATCTCTTTTCCTTATGAGAAGCCCATTTACCCGTGCCTTGCACCGGATGTTTTGCATATTTGTTTAATAATATATTTTTTACATATTTAAATTATAAAATTTTGATTTCTATGCGTATTTATTATTGGATGTCATTTTTATATATAAAATATCGAATATTGTTCAATTTAATTAACTAATGGGTAAATTAAAACAAAAAACAATTTTTATGTTTTGGAACAATATTTTATTATAATGTAGGACATATCAATTTTTTTTTTCTGAATTATAAGACAAACCATATAAATATAGTTTATTAAATCAATTACATTTAGATATAAATTAATTCAATCTTTATCATGTAATTAATTATATATTAATTAGGTAAAATAAAAATAAAAAAGTCTTTTTTTTTTATAAGAAAAATTCAAATTTTCTTTGATAAAAGAATATATTCAATAAATTAAATTTTTTATAAGAATATTCAATAAATTGTTTTGCTTCTTACTTTGCATTTGATTTGCATTTGCTTCGCTGGTTATCTGCTATTATTACATTGATTATTCCCACCTTTTTTTGTTTTGAATTAAATTAGATTAGATGATTCTACAACTATTTTTTTAACATTTAAACGGGCGATTCTATTTTGAAATCAAAAATTAAAACATAGGAACAAATCCATATCAACAGATTAAAACATTCCATAAATTGAATAACAACCCAATACTCCCCCCAATAAGCTGATTACAGATTCCTTAGAAGTCGACACATGTCGTTTTGCCTTTGAGAGTTTGTCATGAGATGACACCTGTATATTTTCCCTGTAAATTAGAGTCTGAAATGTACATATTAATATCATCATCATTATATTCACCAAAAAAAAAAAATCATCATCATCATCATCATTATTATTATTATTATTATTATTTTAGATATATATCATTATAGAAGCTGCAATCCTTATTTGCGATATTTAATCCCATTACAATTGTATTAGTTTTGACCATATCGGCAATTAAATGATAAATTGCTTTAAATTTTTAAAATTTTAAATTGCACTTTTCATTTGAATTCCAGTCCTAAATTAATTACAATTGTTGATATCATATCATTTTTCGTTAAAGATACATTTATATGAGTTTCCTTATACGACTTGGGGTTCAAAAACCTTCCTTATATGATATATATTTTAAATGGCTTAGGTTTAAATTACTGAGTATTAGTGAGTACCAGATTTAAATTGCTTTAAATTATTGATATCATATCAATTTTATTAAAGATACATTCATTCTCATTTTGAAATTGCTTTAAATTCAAAATTGATTTAATATCAAAATAATGTCATGTTAATGGCAATAACGCCATTTATGAAATTGTTTAAAAACAATTGTAATTATTTTGATTTTCTAATCATCATTTATGATGAAATTTGAATTTATAACTGCAAGCATGACTTTAAAAACAAAAAAATCAGAAGGTAATTGATTATGCATTGATTGTATTATGGTGAATTTTTAATTGTTGCTCAGAATAATTTTGAATTGTTTGAAGCATAATAAATTATAATCAATGCGATCTTATATAATGAAGTTTCTATTTTGCATTTATTTAATGACAACGATTCTATATCAATTCCTTCTACCAAATTAACCCAAATTACATGGAATTCAACTATTGATATTGATCAACACGCTTTTATTAACTCTACATCATGGTTATCATTGTCATCCGATTCGTCTTCTTCTTCGTGATCTTCGTAAAAAATGACCTTTTGAAGATTTGGGACGGTGCTCTGGAAAAAAATAAATAAATAGCGAGAATCAAAGAGTTCCAAATTTCAGAACCTTGTAGTGATAAAAAAAAATGAACCAGAGATAATATGTGAAGAGATGAGAGATAAATGAAGGAGCACATAGCAGGACGTCTTTTAAGAACCTAAGAGGGAAAAATTTAAGAGAATTCCATTTTCAAAATCACTCAAACAAAACTCAATGCCAATCAATTCCAATTTCAACATGGATAAAGAAAAAAAAAACATATATACACCTCAGAGAGAGTATGGTGGTTGAGCGACGGTGGTCTCCTAGCAGCGATGGTGATCTAAACAATAGATGCACTCCATCTACATAATTTCATAGATATGCAAAAACTTCAAAGGAGAAAGATGAAATGTGATGAAAACATTGAATTAGATAAAAGAATAGAGATACATAGAGAAGGGTGCAAAAGAAGGGAGGGAAATCAGAAATCAAATAAAATCTATACAATTGAAATTTTGGACCCCTATTGATTTGCTTTTATTCTGTCTCTTCATGGTGGATTGATATGAATTTGAAATCCGAAATTAAAATATATGTGGTTTAATGCATTGAATTTCTTTTCTTATTTAACTGATTTGCTTTTCAATAACCAAATAGTCATCCCTTGTTTCATGGTATGAATGACATGTAGGAAAATGCTGACATGAACAGACTGATTGATCGACATATGGATAACAAATTCCTGCGTACATTCTCCTTTGTATAGATTAGAGATTAGAGATATTCCTATGTTTTTTTTAAACTAAATTATCAATTAACATAATTTGATTATAACACGAGAATGGTTGAAGATGACATGGACGAAAGTTACCGTTAGTCAAATGAAAATACTCCCTCCGGTCCACAATGTAAGCAAAAATTTCCAAATTTTTTGGTCCAAAATATAAGCAAATTTCAACTACTTTCTTCTCATTTAATGAAGTTATTCTGAAAATACCCTTCATTTAATACAAATTTTGTTTTCCAATGACTCCTTTTATTCTCAATAACACAAGCTTAATAAATAAGAGGAAGGGTAATTTAGGTAACAAACTTAATTTTTTATTCCCAATGACTCTTTTAAATGAGATCAACTAACTATCTTAATATGTGTGTATCATTTAATTTTTGTTTATAATAGAGACCGGAGGGAGTAAGTTGTCTTCACAAGTAAGGAGGTAAACTCGGGAACTTGTATTCGAATACTTGAGTCACACCTTTTTGGAGGTGGATTCTAGGGTGAGGTACCTAATTAGGTGCCTCACCGGTGAACCATTATTTTTTATCATTGGATATAATATTAAATTATTCAATGATCCAGATTTAGTGGTCCAAAAAAAAATGGTAACTTGGAACCAATAATACAGGTTGGCCCAAAAATTTAAAATGTCAATTTTATCCTCGTCCCTTCCACACCTCACCATCGGAACCAAAACCAGTAAGCAACCACCGTCCAACCCGATTAAAAGACAACAAGCTAAACTGATGGACCATGACCGAATTAAACAAACTATTCAAGCACTCACTCCCATCAGCTAATTGGTTTTTTTTCTACCACGTTTACATCCATGGAATTGAACCTAAAAGGTGAAAAACCTGGACTTTCTTACGGCATGTTCACATTGATGAATGGGTTTGTTTTTTCTACCATGTCCACATCCAATTAACTAGAACACCTAATTATGGACAAATAATCTTTGGAATCCAAATCATTCGGTCTCACTTTTAGAGGAAGCAGACGCGTGTGGCGATGGTGGTGAGGTCAGGCCTCCTCAACCCAGATCTGGGCGGTGGCGGTGGTGTTGAGGTCGGAGCTGCGGACCTTCTCTCCACCGCGTGAGCGCCGTCCCGTTGCAGAGCAGGTCGGAGTAGAATTGTTAACTACTCACAGATCCTTCCATTTATTATTGTCTTGTGAGCTCTCACTGTCACTCGACCTGAGTGTGAACAATTTTGAGCCAATTTATGCATCAACCACGCAAACCTCATCTGGACGCAGCTCATCGTCTTCTTCGCTACTTGAAAAAGGAGTTCGAGACAAGTTTGTTTTCATCCTCGGTCTCTCTCTCGGTTCTCTGCCATGTCCTCTCCTTCGTCGGTGCTTGGAGAACCCTTGAGACTGAGAGGATTGAGAGGAAGGGGAACAGTGGTGTCCAGGGGTGAAAACGTATTTTAGAAAATCAAAAAAAGTTTAAAAAAATAGATAAAAAACTGAGAAACCTATTATCAAGGGTAACTTTAGTGATTCACCGGTGAGGCACCTATTTGGGTACCTCACCGTAGAATCCACCCTTTTTGGAAGGTGGATTAAAGTACGCACAATAATCTGAATCATAGATTGAGAACTGATATTCGGACACCAGCGGGTGACACCAAAATGTGACACCCGGAGTACTATAGCGCTACAGTAGTTTTTTTTTTTTTAATACAAATTTTGACTTTTTTTTATAAAAAAAAAATTTGTTTTTTTAAATACTAACATTTTTTTTAATCCATTGCAAATATCTGGTTAATTCAATTCATTATATGGTTACTGGGTCATATAGAATGGTTGAAGCATCAAAGTTATCGATTAACCACAGAATACACTGAATTAACCAACCATTTTCAAAGGATTAACCACGTGTTTTTTGTTTTAAAAAAAAGTCGAAATTTGTCCCAAAAAAAAAAAAAGACCCATTAACCATATAATAAACTGAATTAACCAGAAATTTGCATATGATTAATCAAATATTTACATGGTTGTGAAAAATGATTGTTGAAGCATCAGGATAACCGATTAACCACAGAATATGTAACACCCTGTTTTTCTTAAAATGTTTTCTTAAGCTAGTTTATTTATTTTAATTTGTTGGTTAAGGGCTAAGTGGGATTTTAGCCTAAAAGTCCCTTTCTGGTACATGAGCACGCTCGTGCTCATCAACCAGCAAGCCCGTGCTTAAAGTCAGAAGCGTGTTTCTGATTTTAAGTTGAGCACGACCGTGCTCAATAGTGAGCACGCCCGTGCTCAATGCGTGGACCGCGTCTCGCTGACGTTAAGTGGAGCACGACCGTGCTGAATGGCAAGCACGACCGTGCTCAGGTCCGAACGTTATATACGTAAACAGACCCAAGGGTTTGACGTGAAACCCTGTTTTTGGTGCAGCTGCGGCCAGAACTCCTTCTTGCGCCGTTTCTCCTTCGTTCATCGCCGTGGTGGAGTTTTGAGGACCGTTTAGGAGGTTAGATTGATCTGCCTCATCGTTAATAGGTAATGGTTTCATCCCTTTTAGTTTCCTTTCGTGTTTTTGGGATTGGAGGCTAACCGGTTGTGTTCTTGTTTGCCCAAGGTTCGTCATTGGAGTGAGCCGCTTGGGAACGGTACCAGTCTGCCAGTAGGATCAGTGTTAGAGCTACCTTCAATCCAGGTATGGGGAGAAGTGGATTGTTTCCATTAGGCAATGGGTTAGTGTAAGGTAACGGGGTTACCCATGACCCCGGTATTGTATGTCTATGAATTATGATGACTTGGTTGATAAATGATCGTTCTGGTTACATGTTCATAATGTTTATTATATGTTCATATTGGTTGTTGAATGATAGAATGACATGCTGATTATTGTTGTAATATGATGTTGGTTGATTGATGACATTGCTGTTATGATGGGTTGAGGTTAATGAAACGACGTTAATTATTTATTTAGGTGTAACGTGTAAGTTATGGGGATTAAACCCTACCATAATTGGTTAGAATACGGTTTCTGTCCCTGCCCAGAACAGTGCAGTCGTGCATTGAGCACGACCGTGCTGAACAGGGAGCACGACCGTGCTCCCACTTAAATTCTGGAAAATTGGCCGCGCTGCTCAGCACGGCCAAGCAGGTCAAGCAGCACGATCGTGCTGCTGAGCACGACCGTGCTGAGTGTGAAGCACGACCGTGCTGAGTGTGAAGCACGACCGTGCTTCACTTAAAAAGGGCAGCACACCCTCACGTGTCCAAGCACGACCGTGCTAGGGTCTAAGCACGACCGTGCTGACCCCCTGGACAATAATGCAATTAAAGGACTTAAGGGGTTTTAAACCCCATTCCCCTATGATGATAAGTTACGATAAATAATCAAAGATAAAGATTAGACAACCTGGTTATTAATTATATAAGATAATTAGATAATCAAATGTTAAGTCGGTATCCGTTGGGTTACCGCACGTTGATAAGTTGAAGTCTTGGGTGCTTATAGACCCAAGCACGTTGAGTTGAACCTTGGTGCTTATTGGCCAAGGGAGCCTTGACCCCACGGTTTGGGTCTAAGGTTACGTTGAGTTCGATGTTGAAAATCTTGGGAGCTTCATGGCCCAAGCAAGGAGGTGGTTGAGATTGTTTGTTGTTGTGCCATTTGCATAAAGCATGGGAGTAGTTGATGGGGGAGGTTCGACAAAGGGGAGATCGCCCGAGAGTACGGTGATCTGGCCATCCACGGTAGGTCACCCAAGGTTTGGTGACCGAGGCCCCCCGTGATGAGGCATCCACGGTTTGATGCGTTGGCTATCCATGGGGTTCACCCAAGGTTTGGTGAACTGCCGGTGTTGGTGCTTTTATGGCCAATACGGATATGTAACTCCAAAGTCGTTCATCCTGAGTTAGTTTGGATCCACATGCATAGTTGGAGTAGCGGAGTAGTTGATGCATTGCATAGCATAGCATACTTGATTATTATGATGCTGTTGGATGTTGATGTATGCTTATGTGTATGTTTACCTTGCGTACTATTCCCCTGCTGTTCATATGATTACATGAATCTTACTCCCTGTATTGTTTGTGTTTGGCCTGATCGGCATTTGCAGAGGATGACGAGCAGCCCGGAGAGGAATGACTCTGAGGAGCCGCCACTCATAGTAGGGTTGTTTTAGTTTAGATAGTTGTTTCCAGTTGTATTCCGAGGATTTATTTCCGGAACGGTTATACCAGCTCTGAATTGTGACATCGGGGTTGGGTTATTTATTTGTTCATGTTTTTATTTGATTAAACTTATTTCGTTATTTTTCCGCGTTGTAAACGAGTTCATGTGGGACTTTTCTACCCATGGACAACTGTTTTATTTAATTCAGTTAAATGCATGTTTTTCTTATTAATTGTTTTATTTTAATTGCCTTATAACATGCCGGGTAGAAGGGTGTCACAGAATACACTGAATTAACCAACCATTTTTAAAGGATTAACCACGTGTTTTTGTTTTAAAAAAAAAGTCGAAATTTGTCCCAAAAAAAAAAGACCCATTAACCATATAATAAAATGAATTAACCAGAAATTTGCATGTGATTAATCAAATATTTACATGGTTGTGAAAAATGATTGTAAGCTTCAGGATAACCGATTAACCACAGAATACACTGAATTAACCAACCATTTTCAAAGGATTAACCACGTGTTTTTGTTTTAAAAAAAAAGTCGAAATTTGTCCCCAAAAAAAAAAGGCCCATTAACCATATAATAAAATGAATTAACCAGAAATTTGCATGTGATTAATCAAATATTTACATGGTTGTGAAAAATAATTGTAAGTTTCAGGATAACCGATTAACCACAGAATACACTGAATTAACCAACCATTTTCAAAGGATTTACGTTAGCAATTCTTTACGGATTTGCAATATACCCCCAATTATTTTTCAGAAGGAGTATGTTAGCAAGTTATACCTTCGAGTGTATTTGACAACTTTTTATTTGTAACTTGTTAATGTAATCTTTCTAAAAAACAAGTGGATAGCAAAAATATACATCCACTTGTTTTTTAGAAGGTGTAAGTTAGCAAGTTACATGTAATTCAAGTGCATTTGTCAATTTTTTAGTTATAACTTGCTAACTTACTCCTTCTACAAAATGATTAACCACGTGTTTTGGTTTTAAAAAAAGTCGAAATTTGTCAAAAAAAAAAACCCATTAACCATATAATAAACTGAATTAACCAGATATTTACACGTAATTAACCAAAAATATTAGTATTCAAAAAAAATTAAATTTTTTATTTTTAAACAAAAAAGGCAAAATTTGAAAAAAAAAAAAAAAAGTGCTACAGTACGCTACTGTAGCCGGGTGTCGCACCCGGGTGTCCGAATATCATTATTCATCATAGATTAATCTCCAGGTACCCGAAAAACCTAAATAATGGATACTCTGGTAGGTAAAAGTAAGAGAGAAGATATTGCTAAGGCTAAAAAGAGAAGTTGAAAAGGTTTCAAATTGGGTGGCGTATTCGTATCTGATGCAAAACGTCGTTGTGGTGCCAAAAAGACACGGTCTCATATCAGTTGACCCTACCCTTCCATTCCCACTTTCTCAACGCATCACTTGTTTGACCAAACCTCTCCAATTCCACGCAAACAACACATCCCTGTTTCATAACTCCTTTCCTTCATAATCCTTTTCTTACTATAATCATCATCAAACCGAAAAAAACACGCATGCTTTGTTTGCAGTTATGATGATTTAGATCACCCCAAGCACCTGTTTTTTGTCATACTTAATTGAGCAAAGATAGGAGCTTGAAGCAAATAAACAAGTGGGTATCTGAATTTGTTTGGTTTTGTTTACCTATGTGATGTTAACTTGATTGATCTGAAATGGGTTTTATTGTTTTGTTCAGTGTATCCAAAGGTGAAGGTAAGACAGGAACCATATCAAGAGATTGATGATGCTGATGTACGGGACCTTGGCTTGAAATCTTTCCTTTCTCTATCTTCTCCAGGTAATTATATATTCTAAATTCTAATTTATTATTTATTTATTGTTTAAAATTACATATGACTGTTATGAAGTGATTAAATGTCTTTTTCTATCCCTGCAAATAAGATCACCTACTGGTACATCTCAATAAAAAGTCCCAGTGGAGTGATAAGTACTTCCAGTTGCAAGAACTATCTGTTTAAATATTCATCTAGGTCTATGTGTATTTCAATGATTCTGAAGAAGTTGGCTGTTACACCACTTCCTTTTATTTTGTTTCTTAGTTTTCTTGCTTTGTCAGCTGAAGAGAGTGATGATTTTCGGTTTTGCTGATGGTGTGATCTGGAATCGACCCAAAAATGAAGATTTAAACAATGATAATTATATGAACATGTTGTATACTATTTGGAATTGAAAATACCTTTCACAGAACATGTACTTGGTATCTCACCTGCTACCTGGTGCATCTAACATGGAAAAGAATAACATTTTTCTGTTGCTATTCCAGGGAATCCCTGGAACCTTTTCTTACCATTCTTATTTGTATCCCTTTTTTGTGGGGGTGGGGATGGTGGTGGGGGACAATGAAATGGGGTCAAAAGAACATACAGAAAACCAACTAAAAGAAGCAGAATGGAGAGTAGAGACTCCCATGTATTGAGTATGGACATAATAGAAACCCTCTCAAGTCAGCAGGAGGAACATCTCAAAACTTAATCCATAGCAAGATAATCAGCAGAAATTCTACCTTCCCTGAAAATATGGCTAATCCTGAGAGTCCATGCCCTCTTAAGCAACTCCTTGAGGCATCTGATGAGTTGCTTAGCTCTAGCAGATTGACTTGACCTCCCACAGCAAAACCCTGAAGCAGCTGCACAATAAAAAGGGAATCCAGCTCAAGATGAGCCTATGAAATCCCAACTTCCAGGCCTAGATGAGCCCCTCCTTGGCACCCCGAAGCCCAGCGGTAAAAGCAGAATTACCTCCCAGATTCCTAGTACAACTACCATGCAAGTTACCCTTAACTCGGGCTTCAAGTGAAATGGTCCATTTTATTCCTAGCATTGCAATGTAACATCTTCACTGACACTTTCAACTCCAGAAGTATGTCTCCCACGGTTGATCCAATACAGCCAATACTGGATAATTATGATTGGACTAGAAGGCGTAGGAAAGGATTAAGGAATCATAGAAAACTCTTATTTGCTCGTTGCCACAGCAGCCAACAAGTGACACCCCAAGTACTCTGCCAATTTCCCAGCATCTAGCTGTCACACCAGTTCTCCAAATAGAAGTGGAGCCAATGGGTAGGGTGAATTAAGTGTTTTTGCAATGGTGACAGTTAGGGTCAGGCTGTCATCATTGGACCATCTCTAACATCTACCAATGGTGTTAAGCCTAGCATGAGTAAAAACCACTCAAAATACCTTATTCTCTCATGTCCTTGACTTGTCCATATCCGCTTCCAAGGAGGGGAAGTAATATCAGTAGGTTCTCTCTGCAGAAATGAGTAAGCTCTTTCATTTTTCAGGGTCAGGAATAAATTGCTAGAAGATACACAAGAGAACTGTACAGTATCTTACTTGCCAACCTTTGATATGAATGTCATACATTCCCTAATCTTCTATCATACTCTATTACTGCTGTGATCTAGAGTGCTTTGAACCTTTGACACTGAAACTTGAATGAAGGAGCAGAAGTGTATGGTACTCCTTTCACAGTTGACAGTTCTAAACAAAATTTGCATAAATGCCCTGATATTGTCTTGGTTCTCTCTACTGATGTCCATGCCTAACGTTGAATTTTATGAAGGCAGGTAACTGTTGGCCCCCACTTGAGATCTAAACCTTTGAAAAATGAAGTCCATAACATGCATGAGCTTTCCCCTTTCTGTGGCTTGACTGAGCATGTTATTTTGTACTAGTAGCTTAGCTGTACTCTAGTTCTTCAATTTGATCATGGATCCCATTTACTTGAAAATCAGGGAAAATATTTGAAGCAATGCCTGGGGGAGTAATGACATGGATGAATCATGCAGTCTCTCTTTTCTTTCCATTTTGTTAGTTTCAGTCCTTCCCTATCATTTTGGCCTAAGTTTGAAGAATGAGAGTGTGATTTATATTTGATGAATGCGATATTGACATCATTACATTGTCATTCTTTTGATTGCATCACAATCTGGTTTAAAATTAGTAAAACTGTTGCGAGGTGTTATCTATCCCATTCTATTTACTGATATAGGACCAACATTGTCTGATTTTACAGTGATGGACAAGAAGAATGTCATCGTGAGATCCATTGTCAAAGAACCGAAGTGTTATGTACCACATGTACCTACTCCGCAAGTACATGTAACTGAAGATTTTGGGGACTGCAGTTTGACATCTGATTCTTCAGGATCTACAGGAACTGAGAAGGATGACAATACTGATGAGAGTAGAATACATATTAGAGCCAGTTCAATTCCACGCCCTCGTGCTGTCATTTCTAGTCCTGGTAAATCTCATACTTTTTCATTGATTTGCTGTTTAATTATATTTATTTATTTATATACCAAATGCTTTTTGCAATTCGAACGTCTGAATTTTGTCTAAAGGTTCACATAGAGATCATAAGAACAATTATGTATTATAATTATAATATAGAGAAGAATCTGATGGGCGGGCTATTGAAGCTGGGTGAAGTACTTTCTGATGGAGATCCTGTAAGAAGGCATGGAAATAATTTTTTTGTAAGTAATCCATTAAACTTCTTCCAGAAGGATGCAATGCAACTATAAGCTACTTTGATAAAATGAGCTTTCAGATTAATACTTGGCTGGCAAGTATTGGCTGGCAAGTATTGCCTGTATTCTTGTATACAATTCTTGGAACAGTTCCAAATATCATTCATCCAGTCAATTTTCGTTAACATGAATTGTGGGTTTTGCTTCAACACATGTATGATGCAATGAACCTAGAGACTCTTAAGACATCCATCGCATGGTTCTAGCCACTAATAAGGACCTAAATATATAAAAGGAAAGTCACTTCTGGCTGATGAAGAAAAGGCAAATAATTGTTTATAAGTGTCGAGAGTGGAAACTTTAACAGAGACTTGGATAGATATAATTTTGGAAAGCACAGTAAATCATGTTGTATGCTGATTTTAGTTTCCTTTTTTCAGATATATCTGCACGCAGGTCGATTCACAGTTTATTATGTGCTCTCTCACATATGTTGATCTCTTAACTGTTTCAAATTTGTATTCAGATAATGACATTTTGATTGGGAATAGAAACAAGATTAGAGATGGAAGACTTCCTGCTTCGAAGAATGGTCCCGTGCTGCAAAATAGACATGAACACTGTAAAGTTAAATCGCGCGACGTTACTGATATTCCTGCAGACACAAGAAAATCCAAGAAGCCCGAGTCTAATGATAAAATTGATCCCGTAGGGAAGAAAAAGGTCCCAAAGGCAGCATAAAATCAGAAAATGTACCTAGGAACTGGAAGTTCTAGTAACACTGGAATCTAGGAGCATGATTGGTTACCAGATTGTTGGTAGCTAAGATATATTTTGATGTTAATCTAGAACTAGGTTTCCTCCAAAAGAAAAAAGAGAATAAAATAGTACATGTTTTGTTGTAACCATCCTTGTCAGCATGCTTAATACTTTCACACCAATATCCAATGTTTACGGGTGCATTGTAAGAATTCTTGAAGGAAGAATCCAGTGGATGAGATGTCATATATCTTCTTTTATATATATATATATATATATATATATATATATAGTTTTTTGTAAGTTATAGGAATGTAGAAAAATGAATATTGTGGTGGCTAATATAAAGTTTATGATATTAATTGGTTATATCTTATATATGTAGATTAAAGGATTGCATGAGATTGACTTGATATAGAAGTTCATACTAGCAGGCTGGTCAAAGATAGAGAGCCTCCAGGGAGCTCGGATGCGATGGGGTGGGGTTTACATGTACTAAGTCAAACACTTCGATGATCAAGTCACTATGAATTCAAGTGGAAAACAGAGAAAAAGATGAAGAGAGTAAAGAGAGATAAATTGAAAGAAAAGAATCCCTGTGATTTGTGATCATTAGTATTTATAGCATGGGAAGGCGGGGGGGTGTATTGTGCACCCTGTGGTACCGAACTTGATTAGAGGAAAATTTCTCCATAGATATTTTCGTGGCCAAGTGTAAGAGTGAGGTTCGGGTCAGGTAATGATTTTGGGTTATAGGTCGGGTTGATATTGAAGGTTCGGATCTATGTAAGCAGGTACTAGTAATAACTAGTGGATTTTTCTTTGGTTCAAAAAAACAAACGTAGTGGATTTTGCTACCTTGGATTAATATGGACCGGGTCGATGTTACAATGGTAAGTGTGTGGTTTTCGGGTTGCGTCAAATCTCCCCATAATTGCGTCCAATATGAAGCCAATATGCTTATGAAGCACCTAAACGCACTTCCAACCCTTTTTCATCGTGCTTCCGAAACAGGCTTTAAGTGGGTAAATAATCCAAGGATTTTGTTGGGTTGAGTTGGTTGATTTTTTTTATTTATATAGACAGATGTTAGTATTAATGTTAGTATTTTGTTAGTGGGTGATGTTTAAACTTTCAACATCCTTATCACTTCGCTCCTTATCTCTCCCACCCCAGCCACCAAACTAACCTTATAACCTCTGCTTGAGTCGGTTATTAGTTGGGTTGCACTTTGGAATCTGACTCATCACGATCTTAGTGCTTTCTGATGGTGTTAGGAAAGAACTTGGCCAAACCCAAGTACTTCTAGTATGGTCCATATCCCCCAACTCTAAGTGAGCAAGTGATCGAGCTTATTACGACTGAAGTGTCGGTTGGGTTGATCTTTTCCAACGTTGATGTTCAAATTGATCTTCATTGTGATATTTGTGTTGCTTATGAAGATTTCAACTTTTCGTTGTCATTTGGGGGATAAATGAAATTAAAAAACTTAATATATAAAATAAAACTAATACAATCAAAATATCTACTTCATTAAATCATTTTACACGTTATCGTAGAAGAGATTTTGATTCTCATTTTTTCTCTATCATGATTAAAGAGAAAAAGACACGAAACCAAATTTGAATGAATATCACGAACAAAACTAAATGTGCTTTGAACTTAGATCATGTTGTTTTCAAAAAAACATGATACAATTCGTAAAGGACAGAAAAAATACAAAGCTTTACAAATGTAATTAGGTGGGTTCATGCATGCTTAAAGTTATTTCTCTGTCTCTCTAATGTAACCTTCATGATATAAGATAGAATCCATTTCCATTTGCTTTGGTGTCTCTGACTCTCATGACATAACAGAGGAAAAAAAATTGGGGGGCAAAAAAATAAACAGAGGATCCAATCCTTAGAAGGAGTGGGAGGGGCCCCTCCCGTTACACTTACTTTCCCATTTCTTCCTCCCTCCTCGCTCTCCTAACCCTCTCCTGGGGTACTGGTGGAGCCTCCCCTAAAAACATATTTCCATGCAAAGCAAGGGTGTTGTTATCACTTGTGATACAAACCAACCCAAGAAGAAGAAGAAACAATAAGAACCTTCATTCATATCAAATTATACATACACAAACTCATTGCCCCCAAAGTGTGTTAGAACACAATCCAACTATGCCAAAACAAGTTACATTCAAATATTCATACCAAAAAATCATCATACTCACACACAACCATAACTCACACTCACAACATGGACCCTCGCACAATGGCCAATCGTTACTTAACCCAACTCTCTCTATGCTCCACCACCCACCACGCTCCCACCACCCAAACCCTCGCACGTGTCGTCCACGCTCACATCCTAACCTCTGGTTTCAGGCCATCCAACCACATCCTTAACCGCATCATCTTTGTCTATTGTAAATCTTCCAACATCCGCTATGCCCGCCAAATGTTCGACAAAATTCGCGAACCGGATATCGTAGCGAGAACCACTTTGCTTGCAGCGTACTCTACTGCTGGCAACATAAAACTTGCCAAGCAACTGTTTCATGCTACGCCGTTGAGTATGCGTGACACTGTTAGCTACAATGCGATGATCACTGCTTATTCCCATAGTCATGATGGTCATGCTGCTTTACAGCTCTTTATAGATATGAAAAGGAAAGGGTTTTTCCCTGATTCATTTACCTTCTCGAGCGTGCTTGGTGCTTTGTCGTTGATAGTTGTCGAGGAGAAGCAATGCAAGCAGCTGCATTGCGAGTTGATCAAGTCTGGAGTTGGATGTGTGGCATCTGTTTTGAATTCTCTGATAAGTTGTTATGTTAATTGCGCTTCGTCACCTTTGGTGTCCTCGTCATTGGTGATGGCTTCTGCTAGGAAGTTGTTTGATGAGATGCCTGAGAAGGATGAATTGTCGTGGACCACGATGATTGCTGGTTATGTGAGGAATGATGATCTTGCCAGAGCACGCGAGCTTCTTGATGGGATGACCGAGATGATGTCCGTTGCTTGGAATGCAATGATTTCTGGTTATGTGCATCATGGCTTTTATGATGCAGCGTTTGAATTGTTTAGGAAAATGCATTCTATGGGAATTCAGCAGGATGAGTATACTTACACAAGTGTAATTAGTGCTGCTTCTAATGCTGGATTGTTCAAGTTTGGAAGACAGGCACATGCTTATATTCTAAGAACAGAGTTGCAACCTTCAGAACATTTTATTTTATCTGTAAATAATGCTTTGATTACGTTTTACACTAGATTTGCTAAACTAGTTGAGGCAAGGGCAATTTTCAATAAGATGCCCATACAGGATCTTGTGTCATGGAATGCGATTTTGTCTGGCTATGTCAATGCTCAGTGCATTGAGGAAGCTAACTCCATTTTTAAGGAGATGCCAGAGAGGAATCTCCTGACATGGACTGTGATGATATCGGGCTTAGCACAAAATGGTTTTGCGGAAGAAGGTTTGAAGCTATTCAACCAGATGAGGTTAGAGGGACTAGAACCGTGTGATTATGCATATGCTGGAGCGATTACGTCTTGTGCTGTTCTTGGATCACTAGACAATGGACAACAGATCCATTCTCAGCTAGTCCGATCGGGTCATGATTCAAGCCTCTCTGCCAGCAATGCATTGATTACGATGTATGCAAGATGTGGTCTTGTTGAATCTGCCTATACTGTGTTCCTCACAATGCCATATGTGGATTCAGTATCCTGGAATGCCATGATTGCAGCTCTTGCACAACATGGACGTGGTGTTGAAGCCATTCAACTTTATGAACAGATGTTGAAGGAAGATATATTACCTGATAGGATAACTTTTCTCACGATTATTTCTGCTTGCAGCCATGCAGGATTGGTCAAAGAGGGACGCCATTATTTTGATACAATGTCTGCTTGTTATGGTATAGCTCCAGGAGAGGATCATTATGCTCGTTTGATTGATTTGTTATGTCGTGCTGGTATGTTCTCAGAAGCAAAGAAAGTAACTGAATCCATGCCTTTTGAGTCCAGTGCGCCAATTTGGGAGGCTCTTCTTGCTGGTTGTCGGGTTCATGGGAACATTGATTTAGGTATTCAAGCTGCTGAACGACTCTTTGAACTTATGCCACAGCATGATGGAACCTACATAATCCTGTCCAATATGTATGCAACTTTAGGTCAATGGGATGAAGTGGCCCGGGTGAGGAAATTAATGAGAGACCGAGGGGTTAAGAAGGAACCTGGCTGTAGTTGGATTGAGGTTGAAAACATGGTTCATGTCTTTTTGGTTGATGATACCGTACACCCTGAGGTGCAAGCAGTGTACGTATATCTGGAGCAACTGGTACATGAAATGAGAAAACTGGGGTATGTTCCTGATACAAAGTTTGTATTACATGATATGGAATCTGAACATAAAGAATATGCCTTGTCTACCCATAGCGAAAAGCTTGCTGTTGTTTATGGAATCATGAAACTTCCTTTAGGAGCTACAATCCGGGTTTTCAAAAATTTGAGGATATGCGGTGACTGCCATAATGCATTCAAGTTTATTTCCAAAGTGGTAGGGCGAGAGATAGTTGTGAGAGATAGGAAGAGGTTCCACCATTTTAGAAATGGTGAATGTTCTTGCGGCAACTACTGGTAGCAAGAGGTTATTGTATTTGATTATCATCAAGGGATTTTAGTGTCAAAAGTGGTCAAATTAATTTATAACATATGAAGTGGAGCCTCTGCAATCAGGAATTCAATATTGAGACTGATAATGGCCCCAAAATGATCTCCAAAAGGTTGATCATGGTAATATGATTATTTTTTTTTAATCCTTATTCTTTTTTTGTTTTGCCAAAGGATTTTTATGCACTTGGGTTTGTTTCTGCAGTCTACAGGGTGTAAAATTGTCTATTGTTAATGCACTCCTCTTGCACATGAATGCTAGAGTTGATTATTGCTCTATCAAGTAATTAGCCTTGGGAATAGAGGGCAGTGACAATACTAAGAGTAACCAATTAATTGTTTATGATGTGGCTGTGTCACAAATGGCATGCCATCTAAGCTGTCACTGTTACTTCAGTTTCGGTTTAGGTGTTTTTTGGCATCAGGCACAGCAATCTTCTCCTCCTGGGCCAAGTGGTGCTCAATTTAAAGGCCCAGGCACTAGAAACACCAAAAGCTATTTTGAAATGAAGAGGAACAAAATTTGGTACCCTGTTATTGGCTTCTGCTCAATGCTCATCAATGTGCAAGAAAGTCCAAAACACAACACTCAACCTGTTAAGCATAAGAGAAGGAGGACTACTTATACTATTTTGCCAATGTTGGAGGCTAGTGAATTAAAAACGGCTGTGAACCTTTGCAACCAAGAATCATCCTGATTCCACATATATGCTCCTCTGAGAGTGCTAGATGTGTTTGCCAGAACAATGGCTTCGAGGCGGTTTTTACTGCGGTGGTTTCAGTTGTATAATTTTAATTTTAACTAAACACTTAATACAAGTCATTATATAACTTGTCTTATATAATCTTGTTGTTGAAAATAGCAGTAAAAAATACAAAAATAAACTAATTAAAACTACATATAAAAATTGCTTAAATTGCTAGGTTGGTTCCTGTTCCCTGTAGAAAAAATTTACAATTTGAAGTTTGTAGTTGGATCTGTACTTAAATTTTTAGCTGGATCTCTACAATTTAAGAAAAGATCTTATTCTGACGCACCATATATGTGTGGGGGTTGTTATTTTGAATGGCAAATATGTGCTTATGGTATGGGAAATTGATATTTCAAAACAGGTCATGCTCGCTTATGGCATAGGTCCACAACTACACAACTCCTTTTAATAGAAGGAATTATCAAAGGAAAAAAAGTGCGAAATATTAAACATTGATGTTCTATTGTTCTACACTAGAAAAATTAGTACACTTGCTCTCAAAGATACCTATTTCGTTTCAAAGGCATTTATGCCTTTATTTCCTTTTTACTGTGAATTTTCTGATAAAAGAAATAGCACACAGCCCATTCAACAGCATTTCCAACAACCATGAGAGAGGGGAAAGTAGAAGACTGAAGCAAGGCACATGCCAATGCTAAATGACTCCATGTGTTTGTTTTATAGACTTTTCATGTTAATGCCACGCATAAGCCCCAAATATTGTGCCAACTTTTTCTTCTCCCCTCGGAAATCTAAATGCTTAGTTAATTGATATTGACTTGAAGTTACGTATCAGAGTCAAGAAACACAAAAACCAAAACATCTGTTTATTGGAGTTGGAGGGGTAGGGAAAGAGAGAGGTTGCTGCAAGTTGCAACTTTTTAAAAAGTTAAAGTTAGTGATGAAAATGGAGACTCAATAGTATTGAGAGGAGAAAAAGAGAAATCACCCACATGGCTAAAGGGGAAGGCACAAAATTTTCATCCATTCAGGATGACAAACATTCATTCCTGGGTATTTTTTTCTCTTTACTGTAAAAAAATTCTCACTTTCAAGAGCTCTAATTATACTGTTCTTCTTCACAACAAAATATTCTTACCTAACTACACGAATTAGTAGTAGTCCCCACATTGACCTGTGCCAGATTCTTTCTCTAACTGCTAAGTCTATTTACCAGAAAAATTCCATCTCTTTCATCCAAAAGCTATATATATGTAGAAAGAATTTTGCCACCTCAGTCCTCAGCCAACCATCTTCTACAGTCAATAATCTGTGCAAGTAAAGGATATTCCAAAATGAAAGAATCAAAATATAGAATTGCTAGGAATGTATACAAACGGAGAAGTAGATTAAAATCATCTATTCCATAGTGCCACATATATAACAACCTACCATCATGCTTTTTCATCAAGTTCCTAGCAAATAGCAAGCATATAATCAAAAAATGCCACCCCAGCTGCCCCTCCTACTATTATAGCCACTGTCTTCCCTGTATTTTGTCCTGTCATTGCATAAATAAATAGCCACATATCACTTAATAATTAAAATGTAATACATATTGAGCAAACTAGCACCACTAATTTGAACATATAGGGGCAATTAGGGAATGCTGATACAAAATTTGAGCTGGATATGTTATGAAAGGGACAAGAACAAAAACAGATTAGCTGAACTCTTTAAAACATAACAAATAAAAATTGAAACTTTCTCTTCACCCAATATTTATGTCATTCTTATCTGTTTGGTTCTAAGTGTGTATGAATTGGTTGTTACCTGAAGAAGATGAAGAATGTGGATAAGAGGATGATGCTGCAGATGGAGAGTGACTCCGTGGAACCCCATTTGGGTAATAACTATAACTAATGAAGCACTTATGCAAATATACTTGACCTGAAATAGAGCTCCCACACTCAACTTCAGCTCTCTGCACAGCATTCTTCACACACTCCCCACAATCTGAATCACCAACATCTCCCTCACACTGTCCCATCACATACAAAGACTGGTAGCTAGTAGCATAAAATCCATGTCCACTGACAACCCCATTTTCCATCACAGAGAATGCAGTGTCTCTTCTCTCTTCAAACCCTCTCCCAGCAGCATTTGATGCTCCACAAGACTTGTACAACATTTCCATCCCTGAGATTTGTACAAACCCAGCAACCTCATACAGCATGTAACAACCCAGTAGCTGAACCCTGGCAGCTATGGTCTTGCCACATAGCTTGTCAGTCAAAACTGGTAACCTGCTGACACAGTTGTAGCAATCAGAATTGGTGAGATCCCCTCTACATTGGAACAGCCCAGTGATGGTGGTTTGGCCACTGCCAGTTGTAGCCTTAAAGAACTTAACTTTTGTGGATTGTGAGACCAATGAACCAAAGAGTGAAGAAAGGGCTTGGGAGTAAACCCCAGATGGATCTGTGAAAGCATCCTTGGAGCAACCCTTGTAGACCAAGGTAGTGTAATCAGAAGCAGATTCAGCAAGTTGGGGTGACCCAAGATTTGTGAACAAAACCAGGAGCAAAATAAGGAACAAGGACTTTCTAGGAAAACCCATTTAGGTGTGTTTTGTGTGAGGTGCTGAGAGGCATCAAATCATGGCATATTTTGGGGGAAAAGCCTTCAAAGGTGGGTCTTTTGGAGTGGTGCTATCACCTTCAGAGAGGCTCTGATTAAGGAAGAGAAACAAGGTTACTGCTTTTTGCTGAATGAGGAGGGAAAAGGATTTGGGGTCTGAGTGGCTGAGTGACTCTACATTCTGGTTTTTGTGGTTCTTGGGATTCACTTTACTTTGGATGGATATCCTCTTGTAATGCCTATGTAGATGTGCATCTAATGTACTGTCTCTCTCTCTCTGTAACTGGTTGAAGAGAGATAAATAACTGAGAAAAAAATAAAAAAAATGTTTCTTGAAAATGGTTAATAATTATTTTTTTGGTAGAGGGGGAATAGCTTTGTTTTTTTAATATTTGAAGAGAATGAGAACAAAAGTGGGTGAGTTAATTAAGTGTTAAAAGTAGTGGGGAAAATATTCCCTATCTAGAGAGAAGGTTTTGGTTTTTGGAGGGCATGAAGAGGAAGGAATCTGGATTTGGAGTGAGAGAAAACATGCAGTTTGACTGTGGCACAACGTCCTTAATCAAGGATTTGAATTCAACCACACATCAGAAAGTTTGTACTTTGTTTTAATTCTACTGAATTCTACTGAATTGGACCCCATATGATTTTGAAGGCTTAGCTTAAGGGCACATGAAGGATATTTGTTTGTTACCTAAGTGTTTGGCAATAAAATATAAGAAAGAAAGGGTTTAAACTTTATGGATGAGGTGTTGGTCTAGTGAAAGCAATTAGCCTCCATTGAGAGGCTGAGATCAAGGGGATAAATCCTACTCAATCAACCGAACAAGAGATTAGTCCCATAGCAGACTCAAAAGACCTAAGCTGTAGGGATACTCTGGTAGACTCACTCAGTCCAAAGGACTGATTAGGGTGGTTCGAAAAAAAAAGAAAGAAAGAAAGAAAGAAAGAAAGAAAGAAAGAAAGGAAGGGTTTAAACTTTAAATGATATTTTGAAAATTTTAACTTCTTACAAAGCATAATAATATTATTTGATTCATATAGTTGATCCTACCAATAAAAAAAAAGGATTTTGGTTGATGTTTTCTTCCACACCTAAACCTTTGGGAAGAAGAGAAGCTCCATATTAAAGAAAAGACTCTACTAAAGAATATTGCTGTCAGTGTGATCAAATCTAGTCTTTCCAAATCCAACCTGGTTGGCTTATAATATAATACCCTTTATGATTAAACATGTGCCACTCTTAATTAACAGCATGGACCCTAACAATTTCAGAAGAGTAGATAAATTTTACAGGAAAACCTCATGACAAATTGTTGAAAATTTTATTCCTGAAGATTGTCCAACTGTAGAGAATGTTTTAAACTTAAAGGCATTGAAGTTTTTTTTTTCCTTAAAAAAAAAAACTAAACGGCTGCAATTGCTTGTCTCCATATCTATTTTGTAATTTTCTTTATAATATTATTGTTCCTGGAGAATCTGCATATATGGCATAAAGGTTTGGCTGGCTAAGAAGGTGGTTTCAAAAGTTGACAAATTGGAAGGGTAGTGACAGTAGTGTAGTTTAGCTGGCACATTGCTATTTCTAGGTTGAAAATTAAAAACAAACTGAATTTAGACAAAATCGTGTGCTATTGTTTAAGAAATGAGTCATAAAGCAATATTATTTGAGTATCTGTGTTGTTGCTCTGGAATAAAAACCTAATATGTATAATAGTCACATCTTATATTTTTATTCGTAAACTACTAAAAAAACAGTACTAAAACTAGGATGGCAATGGGTAGGGTTTGGGTAGGGTACTATAGTACCCGTCCCCATACCCGCGTTTGAAAAAATTACCCGTACCCGGACCCGTACCCTCGTGGGTAGCAACTTTAGTACCCTTACCCGTACCCTCTGGGTACCTAATTACCCGTTACCCGCACTTTAACAATGAAAAAGTAAAAAATAACAAAAGAAAGTTATAACAATTAAAAAACGATTCAAAGGTCTTTTAAATCCACTAATAAATATTACAAATCAAAATATTTAAATAAATAAAAACACCCAAAAAAGAATTATGGATGCAACTAGATTGAAAAAGTTAAGAATCTTTAAATTAATTTTGGTTTTATAATTTGTATTATAGTTAAAATTATATATATATTAGTAATATAAATAAATAAATAATAATTATATATACGTATACATATGTGCGGTATGGGGCGGGGTGGGTACCATAGTACCCGTACCCGCACCCATACCCATTCATTTTTGCGGGTAATTACCCGTACCCGGACCCTTACCCATTGTGCGGGTAATTACCCTACCCATTGTGGGTAATTTTTGCGGGTACCCTATGGGTAGGGTACAAATTGCCATCCCTAACTAAAACTTTGTCCTATTGCACTTCATACTTATACTGACGCTTATTATATATTATATTATACGTCTAACAGTTTAAATTAGTTTTTTGAAAAATTAATATAACAATCTATAATTAAAATTTTCACCGTGAAACATTATTAATATAAAATATTATAGTCAATTTAAGGGGTTGGATGCTAAGATATCATTGTGTTGGCATTTGCTTTCATGTTGAATCCGCGCCGCATTGGCCGACTCATTAGTTGGTTTCCAATTATGAAAGAGCCAAAGATCCAACATAGCATGTTCGTATTCAACAACTGTACACTGGCAGTACATAACATTGCATTTTGATTTTCATTTTTTTTGGTTTTTTCCCCAGCAAACATTGCACTTTTAAATGGGTTTAATTTCGATAATTTTTTAGGTTTAATTATTCAGTTCGTCCTTAACTATTTGAGAATTTTCAAGTAGACCCCGAAACTAAAAGAAGTTTCTAATTAAATCCCTGAACTTATATAAATTTTTCAATTGAGTCCCTTATTGGGTCTATGAATTTATATAAAATTTTCAATTGGGTCCCGAGAGTAAAAAGGTGACTGTAAAAAAAAAAATTTATGATAATTAAAATGAATATGAGAGAAAAAATTCACTATTTAAAATATTATTAATCAATTATATACTATTACATATGCCAATATATAATTAGTGTTGATACAAAAAAAATTATACAGAATGACTGATTGCTATGGAGTTGTCAAAAAGAAGTTTAAGACAACAAGTAATACAATTCATAAAGAAATTGTTATTAGTTCGAGCCATCGCCATTTTTTTTTTTTTTGAGAGATAAATGTAAATTTCTTTATAAATGATATTGGAACTTGAAGGTTTTTCCTGCTTGGACTGAGGTATCAAATAGTATATTTTATGGATATATAAGAAAGAATTCATGTTAATGATTAAGAGAGAGATAATATTTATGAACCGTGAATGAATCCAATTAGCCATAAAATGATTTAGTGTATCACTAATATAACAAGGATGTAGTTAGTAGTCACCATATAGTAAATTAATTAATTGTTTAAAAATGTGTTAATGATTGTAGGAAATGAGTCTCTACCTGTGTCATCACTACTGAATCCCTCCTTGTTGTCATTAGTCAAAGTGTCAATAACATTCGTAATGATGCATGTATCCTTGGAACATTTAATAAATTGAGATCCTCGTACACTCTATAAATCAAGGTTCCACCATAAATCAAGGTTAAATATACTCTTTGCTTACCTACTTTAAATACAAACTTATTTTGGAAGAATCTTATCTTATTATATGATAATGTCGTGCAGTGAGTAAGGAATATATTGCAATTTATATTAAACTAACATGTATCCTTTCCGATAAAAGAGATATATTAAATAAAGAAAATAATATATATAAATATCATATATACTTAAATAAAAGTCATTTTTAAGTAATAAATAATAAACTTTTTTCACTTTTTAAAAAAATTACTTTAATTTAGAGCATAATTAATTTAAAAATTTGGGGAAAATTGAAATAGAATGTCAATGAGACCTTACATGTTTAGACTATATTTCAATTTCAAATCATAATCAACATCAACATCATACTTAAGAATATGGAGACCACATCAACAACTTGCACATCCATATTTCTAAAGTAAGTTAGGCTCTAAATTGGGCAAGTAATGATATATCCACCTCTAATTTAATAAAGAGAATGGAGATCTCTAACACTGTGTTTGGTTGGATAGATTTTGGGTGGAGAGAGGATGAGAGGAGAAAACTTGAAGAGAAAATTAGGTTATCTATTGTTTGGTTCACAGGAGAAAATGGGGAAAAGAGATAAAAAGTGGTATGGGACCCACACAAATGTTTTCTCCTCAATTCTGCGAAGAAAATGTGCACAGTAGAGGAGAAAAATGTCCATTTACATGTTTGCCCCTCTTCTTGTCTTCAACCACGAGATTCACAAACCCTAGTCTATAACTCTGCTTCCACCATTGTACGCAAGTTAGATTTTCATATATGCAAGTGAAGAAAATCCAAAACTAAAAAAAAAATAAGTAAGAGGGAGTGTGTATTGTGTACTGTGCAGTGAGAGGAAATGAGAGAGAAGACAACATATCCGTGTACTGTGCAATAATGTGTATTTATTTATTATTATTTTTTATCATCATCACCATTTGATTTGCAAGATTATAATTTTTGTTTGATTTTGTTTCCTCCTCCACTTTTTATCTTTTTTTCCTTTTCTAGTTGCATCCTCCTCGAAAAATTTTCTGTGTTTGGTTACTATTCTAGCTGGGACAAGTAAATTTTCATTTTTTTATAAGTATCCTTTTGCTTTTAAATATTTTTTTTCTTTTTAATATTTATCATATTTAATATAAATAATATTATGTTATATATATATTATCAGGGGCAAATATGTCTTTACAAGAAGATTCAACTTTTCTTTCTCTTCAACTTCTCTCCTATTTCTTTCAATTCAAACAACCTAAAAATCTATTCATTTTCTACTCATTCCCTCTTCTCTCATACTTCTTTCTTTCCTACTTCTTTCCTATCTACTTCTCTCCTTACCTAAACAAAGCATAAAGTAAGTGGACAAATAAAGGTTCAAGTATTAGTATATTCACCTCTGACTTCATAAAATAAGTTTGTCTTTAAAGTTGACTAGTAAGGGTATATCCACACTTTGACTAATGACAGAGAGTGGTTTATTAGCGACAACACATATAAGTGTTCATTTTCACTTTTTTACATATATTTGGACCAAAACATTACTTAAACATTTTGTGTATGTTTGGTTTAATGTTGGAAATCTCTATAATTGATTCTGCCCCCTGTCAAACGTGATTTTAGTAAAAATGAGGTGTTTGGTTGCTGTTAGATAAAATTGATTCTGCCTTTAGAAATGATTATGACTAGAAGCTATAAAATGTAGCTTTTGGATTGGGTTGAAAAACTTACACTAAGTTTTACATCAAACTTGCTTTCAAAATAAAAACATCCAAACATAAATTACTTCACTTCAAACTCAATTCTAACCAAATCAATTTCATTCAAAATCATTTTTATCAAATGCTTATCCAAACACACACTTAAACTGTCAGATGGAGCAATGAAGGATATCAATAAGGACAACCGTTTGCACACATAACATCATTACTAACAGTGTTGGCACCTCGGATAATGTTAGTAGGTTTATAAAGATGATACATATAAGGACTCATTTCCATTTTTAAATTTTTATTTCTACACATGAAAACTAACTTAACGTGTGTTTGGATGAGTTTTTGACAAAAGTGATTTTAGAAGGAATTGATTTTGTAGAATTGATTTTGGTTAAAAGTGAGTTAAAAGTAAAGTGATTTATATTTGAATGTCTTCATAAAAAAATGATTTATATACTCAACATTACTTGTCAAGTCACAAATTGCATAATAAATTTTTGGATCCAATGTGAAAGTTACAAATTTCAGCTTCAAGATGTACGTGATTTTGAGGCTATAATCACTTTCTGACCATGGGAGCCAAACATCAAAGGTATTTAGTCAAACCACGTTTGACTATGACAGAAGCACTTCCAACATATCAAACCTTCAAACTTTAAGAAGTAGATCACGGAGAAACCAACTTCTCATTTTTGCACAAAAAGAAGCCCAAAGAATTAATCTCGAAATTGCAATATGGTTTGTAATCAGCTCTGTTATTTGAACACCATAAAATCTAAAAATCTAACACCTCTAACATTTGATTAATTAATGACATACAAATGAAAAATTATGATTAATGATGTGTTGAATTTGGTTGACGGATATATTAAGATTGGATATCCCATTAGGTGGCATCTAAGGTGAGGGAGCAACTAGGTCCATCGTCTGTGAGGGAGCCAACAAAACCGGACATAGCAGGTAAACCCGGTAGGGATAGTTTGTAGTAACTCTCGTACTATGAATTTTAGTGCTCTGTCTGAACTATAGTAAAACTTATTAGGGATAGTTTAGGGGCGGATTCTACCGTGGACCACCTTAATAGGTGGTACCACGGTGCACAAGTTATTTTCACCGTTAGATCTATATGGACCATTGTAAAATGGTGCATCCTTTCATATTTTATCATGGCCCCACATCATCCTTTCACACCCTTTCTACTTCCTCCTTCTGTTCAGGCGAGCGAGAGGGAGAGGGCCGCCACCCGCCGCCGCATTAAGTCAGCACCCTTGTCAAGTCGATGCCATGTCGCCATCTCCGACATAATCCTCCTCACACTTATAAAATGATGATCCACAACAGCCAGTAAATCAGAGAGGAAGAAGATTTATTCCGATCACCAACGGTGCCATCTCGAACAGCTTCGCCATTGCCGACATGACAGCTTCTCCGAAACCTCTCTCTTCCACCATCTGAATCGGTTCCAGTGCGACTGTTTATAACCCACCAGCCATCGGTACGTTGTGGTTGTGACGGCAACTCGCAGAGAAGCTGTGACGGGTGGGCTTGCGGTCATGACGGCTGTGAATGACGGCGAGCTTGTCGGATCTGGACTGAGGACGTTGTTGCAACAACGACAACTCGCGGTGGTATAAGCATCTTGACGCGGCCGATGCCCGAGGCGGCGAAATCGTGGCTGAAGAGCTCCCGCAAGGGGTGGGTGTTGTAGATGCAGAATCCAGAGTTGGTGGCGGCGGCAAAGTAGGAACGATCTTAGTTGAAGAAGAGATGGAAGAGCGAGGTGACTGAGGGGGCGGAGGAAGGGAGAGGAAGATGGGAGAAAAAAAATCAGGTGTGGACAAGTCTATTGTTAGATTCTAGAAAGCAAGCCGTCGATCTTCTTTATTTTCAATCCAAGGGTTACATTTAACTTGTGCACGGTGGGGATATCTACCCCACTTGTGCACCATAGAATTTGCCATAGTTTAGGATCCAACTAAGTGCATATTTCACTAATACTTTCTGCCTCTTTATCATTTGTTTAGTTTAATTGTTTGGGTGTTTTGTGGACTTTTTGTATTTGTTGTAACTTTTATACCTTCCTGTATTTCACAAGATTGTATGAGCTGATTATGGTTTGTGTTCTCCCCATCGTTAGCTGCTTGGCTCACATCACTTTCACCGAGATAGCTTTTGGGAAAAGATTTTATGGATTATCTAGACTTTGCTCCGGCCTCTACACCATACTACCATAGCTTGTAAGGATAACCTTGTGAGCTGTCGGGAAATTAACTATGCTCAAGAGCTGAAGCAGGGGAACAAGAATCGCCCATTTCAAGAAATGATGCTCATGACGAGCTGAAGCAGGGGAACAAGAAACGATGCTCAAAACCATCACAATTACCCAATTATTTAAATAATATATTCTAAGCCTGATTTAGCTTCCTCATAAGTGAGAAACTTAATTGCTCACTCGACATAGAAAGCCACCCTCTTATCAACAAAAATCTTGTACATTTTTAATCAAGTTTCCTATTAACGAATTACTTATTTATCACACACACACATATTCATCAACAAACTTAACACATCATTAATTATAATTTTAAACATATTATCTAGATATTGCATGCCTCAAATTTTCATAAGTTCAAGTAACAATATTTTTTGTTGTTGAATATAACATTTTTGTTTTGCAATATAGATATGTTTTTGGCTAAATTATATTTTTGGTCTTATATATTTATTTTAGATTTAAATTTGGTTCTTCTTTTATTTTTTCTCCCCAAAATGGTCCCTTATTTTTCAAAGTTATACTAATGTGGTCCATCTTTTATTTTTTGTTCCGAAATGGTCCTTCCTCTTGCAAAAGTTAAACCAATGTAGTCCATTTTTTGTTTCCAAAATGGCCCCTCATTTATTTTTTTCGGAATGGTTCCTTATTTTATAAAATTTATATTAATCTGGTCCTTTTCGCACCACGTTTTAAATGGAAATAACCACGTTGAAACCTAAAATAAAGATAACAAAAAAATAGGTAAAATTGCACTTTTGGTCCCTTAAGTTATTTGTTTTGTTCAAATTGGTCCCTTAAGTTTTTTTGTGACAAATTGGTCTCTTAATTTGTCAAAGGGACCAATAAATTAGACCCTTAATGTATTATTTTTATTGTCTTAAAGGACCAATTTGTCACTCGAACATAACTTAAGGGTCTAGTTTGTCAAAAAAAAAAAAACTTAAGAGACCGATTTGAACAAAATAAATAACTTAAGGGACAAAAATGTAATTTTGTAAAAAAAATAAAAAAATAAAATATATATATATAATTTAGCCATATGTTTTCCTGTTGGAACACGTAAAGAGTGTGTCCCACCAACCAATCAATTTTTGTTGTTTGTCCCTTCCACACTTTCAATTCCTTCTGTTTCTGTTGCCACCGCCATATCTTCTTTCTCATTCATTCCTCAAAGCCTTTGTAATTGATTGTGAAACCACACAACATTCATTCGTATTTGTATCTTGCCTTAAAAAAAAATGTTTTCTTTCAAAGATAAAGTCACACAGAAGCTTTCCCATCTCTTTCCCAATTCCAATTCCAACCCCAACTCCTCCTCACCCTCACCCTCACCCCAGGTTTTCCTTTTCTCTGATATGCATTTCCTTATATTAGTTGTGTTTGTTACTCATAATAATTCCAACAACAAAAAAAAAAAACTGAGCTTGATGAGCATTCTTATTCTATCATTTCATATAAGCTTTGATCTCCTTCTCCTTGAAACTTAGATCTGATTTATGAAAAAATCTGAATCTGGGGTTGAATGGTTTCATTAATTATCATTGTGGGTTTGAATTTTCTACTCAAATGCACCATAGAAAACTAGTTAAAGAAAAAACACTTGTGTTGTGTTATTTGTTTTCTTTATCAGTTGGGACTTGGGAGGTAAATATTGTTATTATATTAATGTTAATTTGAATTTTCACCAACTGGGTTATGTGGGTGTCCGAGGTTGTTTTGCATTCACATTAGGAAGTTTGCCTTGTGATGAGTCATATGACCTTTGAATTGTACACTAGCAACGGATTCTATCATCACTGTCTTTCTTGTGATATATCTACTATGGCTATAACTGTTTTCAGGATTCAGCAAACAAAAACAAGGCTATAATGTTACTTGTGAGCTCCATTTTCTTGCTTTAATGACTCTAAATTGTAGTGGCTGGTAGTGCTGGAGAACACAATATGTTTGGGAGAATATAATTTGGTTTTCACTTTTCAGGCTTATACACATTTTATCTTGTTGGGATGGGTTACTTATGGGTAGAAAATGAAACTAGGAGCATAACTCTGGCTACTTTGTCTATATCAAACTCCATTCTTTAGTTGAGTTCTAATATTATAGCTGCCTTGCCTTTGTTGTTGCCATCATTGTCATCAATGTGAACAATACATGATGAGAGAAAGTCCATGATGTCCTTGGCCCAACACCATAAGTCCATAAGGAGTTCAATAAGATTAAGTTTGTTTATAATTGTTCTTTCAGGTGTTACTGTCATAGGGAATATGACCTGTAAAAAGACCTTTCTCAGCTTATCAATTGAAGAATCATGGAAAGTAAACTTGTTATAATTTTGTTTACGTTCCTTGAGTTTACAGTGATTGATTTTTCTTCGCAATCTGAACTGACTCAAGTGATATTTTGTGTTTTTGACTTTTTGCATTATATTGCTGTTGATTTAGATCTATGTAGTACTTACTATAGGGTTAATTTTGTTACGTGGTCTCAATATATTTTGATAGCATAGATTTTGCACAGGGATGGAATTTTGGCTTAGATGGGTCCTATCACTAGTCTGCGACTCTATTATTGCCTTGGTGTGCCTGATGTGCAAACTTTTGTTAAGTTCAATACATATGCATTCAGTCTTATCACCATAGAAATATGGAATATAGAGATTGTCAATAAGCTTCATTTGGAGTATGATTGCCTTATCCCTAGATTTAATTCAGTTTGAAATTTAGTGCATATTTCCTTCATAAATGTCCTATGTCTCAATGTCTGTACTTTCTTCAGCCATCTCACCTCTTTCTCATGCTTAGAGGTTGGGGAAAGCAAAAAAAAAAAAAAGATATACATCTAACTGAATAAGAATAAAGTTCAAAGAATGTTTCTTATGAAACCTGTGCTAATTAGTTCTGCGTATTCCAAGTGGAAAAATAATCGCCTTAATTTTCCTTTCTTTTTCTTTTATCTTTGACACGAGATTTCTTTTTGTGTAGTCTAACCCCTGCTCTAAAGAGGGTAAGTCTGCGTCTTCATATTTATCTTACATTATCCCTTCAATCAGCTTTGGTGGATCCAAGACAAACAAACATCAGCATGATCTTAATCCAGTTCAATCAGCCTCTGTTGAATATAATTATGAGAAGTTAGAGGATGAAGATGGTCCTTTAGATAAATATGTCGATTGTAGTTCCACTTGTAATGGCATAGATTTATTAAAAGATGAAGTTATTGGTGAAGACCGGACCTCTAGAAGGAGCAGTAGTAGTTCTGAAGTTTTCGAAGAAGCAAATGGGCAGCAAACTCCAAATACTTCGAAGAAGTCTCCGCTCAATCTTACTGATGACTCTACTTTTATTTCTCCTGAGTTGTATGAATTTTTTGAATCATGCCTCCCTAATATAGTAAAAGGATGTAGATGGGTCTTACTTTATAGGTAACTTTGCTCCCTAGTTTTTTATTTAGTGCATTCAACAGTGTTAAGCTTTTGGATTGAAGTATTGATTCAACATTTGTTCTTTAAATTAAGGGCAGCACATTGAAAGATGGAGTATCACTTCGTACGCTTATTCGGAAGAGTGCTGAACTTTCTTGTCCTGGTTTGCTGGTATTTCAACCTTCCAGAACTAGATACATGTCTCCTATAATGCTGTACATATGATATTTACAGGTTGTAGATCAAGGTATAATTCTTTTGTTGACAATGGATTTATTATGTATGTTGCAAAACTGTTAGATTGTTGGAGATATGAAAGGTGCTGTGTTTGGTGGGCTGTTGGACTGCCCCTTGAAACCTACAGCAAAGCGAAAATATCAAGTATGTCAACTCTCTTTTTTTCATGGATAATGCTTCTTTACAAAAGTGCTTCTATATCTTGACAACGTATGGTTTCATTTTCTTTACTGTGGTTATAGGGGACAAACCAAACTTTTGTGTTTACAACTATATATGGTCAGCCAAGGCTGTTTCGTCCTACTGGTACGGGTTCTTATCGAGAAAATGCATATTTTTTGTTGGACGAGTTCATATCTTTTTTGTAGTTAAGGTACTTCAGTTATCAATATTTATTAGGAGGACCTGTCTTTTGTATGATGTGGAGCCAAGCAAACTCACCATAAGAATAATCTTTTAAAAGTGTAATATAGATCAAAGCTAGCATGAGCCTCTAAATTTTTCTATTGACTGACTAGTCATGATCACCTCTTGCATGTCGTCTTCTAGTTTAAGTAGCAATTTGATGTAAGGATCGTAGCATTCTGATATTTAGTGCCTTATGATCATAAATATACTTTTGAATTGTTTCTCTGAAAAAATAGAAAGGCATTTTCATATGAGCATTTCAATTGATTTAGCACTGTTAATTATTGTAGTGGCCTGACAATTCACACGTAAGGGGGGAAGGAAAAGAAAGGAACAAAGGAAAATATCGATTGGTCACTACCTGCTAGTAGAATTGTTGGATGTTTCAGTGTCCGAGGCTTTGACAATTCATGGGTTTGGTTATTTGGGGGATGAAATTGCAACTATTAGGAATTAATTATTTCTAGTTTAGTCAATCCTAAATTAGGAACAACTAAATTATCTTTATTCGTGGTACAAGCTTTCGATATCTTATTTTAAGCATGAGAAGATGCTAACTCTTTTCTTTTCTTACTTCTTAGTTTCTACAAACTTGTGATGTTCTGATAATATTTATTTATGTGCAGGTGCCAACAGGTACTACTACATGTGCTTGAATGACTTACTTGCACTTGGTGGTGGGGGTAATTATGCTTTATGCTTAGATGAAGATCTGTAAGTATTTCAATAGTACTGCTTGGTTTCTTTAAGTACATTTCTATTCTAGTTGAACTACCACCTGTGAAATCTCTTCTTGAATGTATCCTTCTGGTTGGAAAGGTTAACTGGAACTAGTGGACCTTGCGACACATTTGGAAACCTATGTCTGGCTCATAGTCCAGACTTTGAGTTGAAGAATGTTGAGGTAATGTTCTTGCTACTGACATATGGTATCTAGCTTGCAACGAATTATTAGGTGGCTTTCAACCCTTACTTGCTGCTACTCAACTCTTTTGCTTTTTGTTCAATTTGCTTCTCCGTGCTTAAATTCTTTTTAATCTAGCTGACCTATTATTTCTGTCACTCCCTATTGCTTCACATCGGCAATCTGGAACCTGCCCTAAATCTTCTTTGTTCTAGTGGTTTACATAATCCTTACATGACATTTATGAAATGAAGTAAACCTTTACCATATATTCAATCTGCCCTTTCCTCTTTCCTGACCCCATGAAAAGATGTTGGACAACCCACATAAGATGTTTTGTTTACCTTTCTTGATGAAGGTTACAAAATTCATGAGTTGAATATCTGATAGCTACTTTGAAAACAAATGGCTTGGAAATTAGTTTCTCCTTAACAAAGTGATGGACAATGTACTCATAATCCCCAATTTTGGATGCAGAAGCGGGTTTTAATTTTTCCCAATCTATTATCAATTTTCCTCCAATCTAGATGGGTAGCCATGAAATAGCAGAAGTTTGATTTTTCATTATATCAACTCCTTATTTACTGCTATTAATTCAATATATTATATGATATGCATTCATGTCCATTGCTTATTTCTGCTACCTTAAGGATTGTTCTACATTTTCTTTATATAGAGTTATGATAGGATGATTTATGATTTATTCACTATATTTCTGATATTTGCAGTTGTGGGGTTTTACACATGCTTCCCCTTTGCAAAGCTAAGATGCTATTGGATCTCTCTCCTCTCATCCTCTCCCCTTTTCTTCTTGTTTGCTATTACATTATCCATAACTCTTTGTATGTAGTTTAGTTTACCCACTTTCGCGAGGGCGACTTTTGGCCCTTGAATGATTGATCAAATTGATATGACATGTTGCCCAAGTTCTTATCAGTAGATTGTATGCTTGAAATTTCATTTTGCAAAAAAGTTATGGGTTTGTGGAAGCCAGAGGGTCCCAACTCCCAACACAAGAAGGTTGTAGAGTAGAATGGGATGGAATCACCCAACTACTAAGAAATAAAGCACCAACCAAGCAGGCTATTTAACATGCAGTTTTCGGTTTCCCATGGCATTAACTAGAAGGCCAGGTGTGCAACATGAGAACTTTGTGCCACATCTTTGTAGGTAGCCACAAACACAACATTTGCTGTACAAATACAAATGATAGAGGTAGTGGCACTAGCAATGTTATCAAAATGGATATGGATGTCTATAGTTTGTTAGGAACCCTTTTCATAGCCGCAAGTGGCTGGCTGTATGACCTATTGACAGTATATACAACTATCGAATTTGTTAACCAGATTGTAGTTGAAATACTCTTTTTTGTTTGCATTGGAGGTGCAGACACTTGAATAAGGAAGGAGAAAGATTACCTCGCAAATTGTAGAATGGGGATCTAGTTACTTCAAGACTAATTTTAAAAGAGTTATTCCAAATTCTCATCTTTCATTTTATTATAATCTAATGACTTATATTAATTCATTAAAGAAGTCCCCTAACTTCTACTGTATTATAATAAAATGAAGGGTGAAGGTTTTGAGTTATTATTTTCAATTGAAATTTACTTTTTAATAACTTGATCCCATCTATTTTTGAAATGTATGCATATAAAAAAAAAAAAAAATCATGTGAGGAATTCCTCTGAAAGCCACAATTTAAACACAGTCCACCCCTTTGCCTAGGCCCAAACTCTCTTTTGGATTGTGTTATGTAGTTTGAATGCTGGATTATATGATTCCTGGGTTTTCATAGGCGCTTATACTTGATTTTGTTTGCTGGATTGACCAAATTGGCCTTCTACTTATTTCAAAAAGATTTTTTTTTCTTCTAAAATGTATGTGGTGTAGTGGGAAAAGAAAAGAACTTTATGGAGATAAAATATAACCCCGGATTTTTGTTCTTCATTAATGGGCCAATTGGCCTAACCCCCACCTATAAAAATACTGAAGTTATTCAAAATTTAAAATTTACACTTGCATTTATATTTGATGTGCTCCTATCCCGTCAAAATAATGTGCATCTATAAATTCGACCCAACTAGTGTTATTTATTACTCATAGTGATCTTTTTTTCCTTCCATTTTCTTTTTGTAAGTAGCATGTTTCCTATTTCTGGTTTAAGAATTAAGACTACCTTACCTTTTAAGTTGGTATTTGACTTCAAAGTGAGAAAAGAAATGGAAAAGAAAAAGAACATAACACGTGCATAGAAAATAATCTATGCCAGAAAGACCAAATTAGTAAACATGCATGGAATATGTCCAATTAATATCTTTTCTCTCTCTTTTTTTTCTTGTCACATAATATCTTTTGTTATAAAGCAGCTCAACAGTGCACATGAGCGCCATAAATTCATGGTACATATATCATGATACCATCTTCATTATAATTACTGTAGCTTAGAGTCAATAAACACACTTGTATAAAATCCTTTTTTTGTTTTTTTTTGACGAGATAAAATCTTAGAGGGCCAAAGTAAGTGAAATATGCCATTTGATAAACTTAGTTTAATTTGGGATTTTTCTATATAACTTGAAGAGGGAAGTTCTAACATATCATATATTTCCTTTTTATTTTAAGGAAGACGTCTTTGCTGTCAACAGATAAAGACCCATCATCAGGCCACCAAGGGTTTGTGGTAGAAGTGGCTCCAATAAAAGCCAAGTTATGTTATAGCGTATAGGAGTGTCTGGGTTGTGGGTTCAATCCTTTATAAACTATATTCGTTGGTTAGATTAAGTTATATCTTCACTCTTCAGCGTGTTTGTTTTTTTTTTTTCTTTTAACAAATGTCTTCATGCGTGGTTAAACTATCAAATAACAACCTTTTCAAATACAGAATTTTGTTTGAGTAGAGGTGTCAATAATTATAATGAGCATAAAAGTTCTCGTATTTTTAGTCATAGAAAAATAGAATTTCTTTAACATATACATAGTATTTACATAGGTAATAATTAGAAATATCTACCAAACTTATTTAAGAAAGACGACACAAACAAAATAACAAATTAAAATGCGAGCAAACCAATATGGTGTGGTACTGTTGGTAGATAACCGGGTCCCTTAAGCATGTGGTCAGGGGTTCGATTCTTGGCTCATGCGTACAGAAGAGCATTTGTTGGGAGATGTCAACCCCTTAAATTGATCTTAGTACCTCGACAGATTAATCTTTGACTCCGGGCCGGAGGATACCTAGGTCCACTAAAAAAAAAAATGCGAGCAATTTTCATTTTATTTGTCCACAGCCTAACTTACATGATTGCGATCAAGTCAAGGACTTTTTCACAAAGCCGTGGGACATGCAAGAGCCGAGAACAGAACCAGAGCGTAATCTAATCCTATAGTGTCCCTTTCACACCCCCTCCCTATGGGGCACTTGTGGGCATCCCCTAATGTCTAATGACCATTATAAAGTGGGTTCTTCCCAGGACAACACAAATAAGTTCTTCTTATATAAAGAGGTCAAAAATAAGTAGTAACAGATTGAGATGTGGGCAAAGTAGCACGATTGGGATTCGATTATGAAAGAAAATTCTATAAAATCATAGTACCATTCGTGGTACAACTTTGGCACAAGAATGTAAATATAAATTAAAAAAGATACTTTTAGATAATTATATCCAATCTTTTTTTTCCCATTTTATCTTTTTATACCTCTCCTTATTGTTGTTTTTCTATAATTGAATTAATTATTTCTCAACTAAAGGCTTCAATAATTACTCCAAAACATTCAATGAAATGCCTCATGCTACACTTACACACACTTTTTTTGTATTTAATTAAACATAAAACATGAAAAAAAAAAAATTTAAACATGTTTAAGGGTTAACGAGGTTAATTGATTAACATGTCGGTAACTGACTAGATTACCTGCGCTTTTGCTTTTGTTAAACAAGCTAGCTTAGTACGTCCTGTTTTTGGTAAACTCATCAAAGGGTTAGCCAACTTGGCACATATGCTTACTAAATAATTTTTTTTTCAACAAATGTTTTTAACAACTAAAATATTTCATGGGACCAAATTAAGAGAATTTGAAAATCAATTGTGACTGGAGAATAAAGTATAATTTCTATTTGCTTGCATTAATATATTCCTTATCATTATCCATATGAGATATTTGTATTCAAATTCAAATAATAATAACTAAGTGGTTGAGTGCAAGTGGTTAACACACTGCTACTTAAGGACAAATCGTTCGGGCTCTGCCCGAGTTCGATCCTTGGGTATGCAACAACCTTGGCCTTACTAACTGTGTGGCAGACTCGGAGATTAGTATCATAGCGGGTCCAAAGGATCTAAGCCGTGAGGATACTTCGAGGGTTCATTCGGTCCCAAAAACTAATTAAGGTTAGTATCAAACAAAAAAAAATTCAAATAATAATAATAATAATAATAATAATAATAATAATGAATTGTGAATAATATTGGAATAGTACGTATAATTGGCTTGGTCAACCCAAAATCCAAGTGAGAAGCGCTAGTGCCAGGGAAGGAGATCGAGAGGGTTTGCAGTGAATGCATGGTGGGGCATGAGTCTCGCGTTGACGCCCCCTTTTTGGACAACCCCCTTTGTCCCTATATATCTCTATCTATGCCTATTTCCTTTGACTCCATCATCCTAGGCTACCTATAACTACTCATCTCATATAACATTATTCTCTTTCCGTCCTTCAATTTATATATGCATGCATGGAGTGCTCTTGTGCATTGTTTCTTACTAACCAACAAAGCCGTGCCACAACAACAAATTGTTACATTTTGTACTTTATAGTATAATATATCTATATATATATACTTATATGTTATTATTTATATACCCTTTTTGTTAATATATATTTTCTGGGGTGCCTTGATATATATATATTGCCTCCTTTCTTGTGCGAGGGGATACACACACACCATACCATGTTGCATGATGTTTTCGATCAGCCACTGCCACCAAAGGCGGAGCAACACATTGTAATCACCTCAACCTATAGTCTCAATCATCTGTGATATGCTAATTAATTATAATGCATGTGTTCTATAGCTACCTTTGTGTCATCATGTCATGATGGAATCCTAACTCAAACTTATTAATTTCCTTGTAGGTTATGTGATTGAATTTACGAAACTTGCACAATTTTGTTATGAAAGTGGACTATTTTTCCCAATTTTTTAAAAATCTCTTTCTCATCATATGTTAAAATTGAAGTCTAATTAAGTTGATTTCGTTGGTGTACAATTTTGTTATATATCCTCTATTTCTCATGAACACGAAATTTCTGCTGTTTCTGCACTTGTTCTTTCCATCCTTGAATTGATTGATTGGTTTGTTTATGCTTGTTTTGCAACTTTGATTTTTGCATCAGTCTGAATACTATTCCTTCCCCTATTATTAGTGCTCTTCCCAGAACAAACAGGAAGCTAGTATTATTAGCTATTCCAGAATTCTAGAAGTCATTTTCAAATTCATTTACACGCTTCCCTTACAATTTGCAGTACAGAACGTATTCCTTTCTTTCTCAATTTATATAGTTGATGAGCATAAACATTGTGCTTTTTGACTGGCAATATAATTAAGAACGAATAGTAGATTCCATAAGAATTAGGCTTTGCTCTTTTTTGATATTATCTTATCCAATTAATCCAACACAATGAAATGCCACTAAAATGTCATTTTCTGAGGGCAGCATTATGAACTGCATTACTATCTCAAATTGAGCATGATTTTCTGTGTGATAGCTATGTTTAAATAGCTATCAATTGTTGTGGAATATATATCTTTTTGGTGCTTGTCTAAGTGGTGTGGATTTTGATATTCTTATTCAGTTAGAGAGGGAGAAGGGAGTTAATGTCAACAGTTCACGTGTATTCTGTATGGGTTCCTTTAAGTGCCTTTCAATTCCCATTGAAGCATACTTTTCAGTACACTGAATAAAAATAACATACCAAGAGGTTCCTTCTTTGTTTACTCAATCATTGGGTAACTTGGCTTCTACATGTCACATTGTCACATGAAGGCATAGATGCCCATCCTTTTCTACAACAAACATCCAAAAAAAGCCAACCCTTTTGGACAACTTAATATCTTTCTTTTTTTTGCACCAATATTGATTCAATCAACCAGATTTTTGTGTAGAATGCCCCATTGGGGTTTTGATTTATTTCATTTTCTTCTAGACAATGACAAATGACTTTTGTTCATGAACATATAACTGATATTTATAGGCATGTTACTCACTTTAGAATCCTCACTATTTGATGAAGACATGTAATAGACCAAAGTTTAGACTGATAAGAGAAATAGAATATTATCTGTTGAAAGTTTAAACTATGGGATGGCTATGTGATCAGATCAGACTTGTTTCTATCAACAAAAAGTGGAATTGGATTCAGGCCCATCATGAGATAAAAAGTTGTGTAGAATCAGTCTTCTGCTTGTTGTTTTATATAAGGGTCACTCAAAAAATTTATTATGAGTGTGTGTTTAGTAGTTTTTTGTAGTCATGTTGTTCAAATTATTGCTTTCATATCACTGGCTGCAGGATGAAATTTCAAGCCCAATTAGTGCTCGAATTTTCGAGCTTTGTGACCTTGAATTGTTCCCAGAGCCTCTTCCAAATTCTGAGGTTACCTCCAGCTCAAATTGTTGCTATGAAGAGAACTCCTCATATGCCACACTAGCTTTAGATGTAGACAAAAAGTTGAATAACAATAGCAATACAGTCACAACCCCAACTAGCACCAACAACAACAACAACACAGCCAACAGTAGTAATCTGTCTATTATCTTTGACTCTCAAGATGAAATTGACAATGACATATCTGCCTCCATAGACTTCTCATCATCCCCAGCTTTCAGTGTTCCACCATTTCTCCCAGTCACAAACCAGCAAGAACAGTTTGATTTCTCTTCTGTGCAGCCTCAGGTGCAGCAACTAACATCATGTTCAGTTGTTGATGGCTTCTCTCAGTATCCTACTGACCCTGTTGCACCCCTTATGGGAGCTCCATTGCCTTCTCTTTTTGAAGAGGATTGCATATCTTCTGTCCCTTCTTATGTGCCTCTCAACCCTTCTTCTCCTTCTTGCACTTATCTTAGTCCTGGCATGCCATCATACATGCCTCATGGGTCTCTTAGTACTGCCTTATCAGCTGACCGTTCTGGACTCTTTGGTGGGAACATTCTTATGGGTTCTGAACTTCAGACACAAGAACTTGAATACCAAGCAGAAAATGGTGGATTATATTGTACAGATTCAATGCAGCGGGTGTTTAACCCTTCAGACCTTCAGGTATGGCCAATTTTCAAACTACTTAGTTAACTTCTGCTTCATTGCTTTATGTTTATAGCAAACAAACCAAATGAAAAATGTTCAGTTTGAAATATGTTTAATATATTATGATATAAGCAAAAAGAAGTCCAATCTCCAATGTTTAAATAAATATTTTTTTATGCTGTAAAGCTTACTGCTTTGAAGTCTGAAAGGTTTCAGCAGTAAGGTTCTTAACAATTAAGAGAGGCTTTATCAGAGGTGGAAATTTTGCAAAAGGTCATGGTCAACAAATTTCTGAGAGGCTGATGCCCCATATAGGATATAGATTCCCACATCCATGAAAACAGTAGCTAGCATATCAGTCCCTTTAAAATGTCACCTGCAAAAAGTAGCATAAATTTGGACTAGTAGCAAGAAGGAATCACTACTTTCAACAAGAAAGTTGATGATAAAAAGCATCATCATTAGAAAAGTCCCACTTCATGTGTGGTCCTTTTTGGACATCACTTTCCAGAACTTCTAACTGAATAATACTTTTTAATTGCATGTTTTCCTTTTGTGTTGAGCAAGATAATAACTGTTATTTTTATTTGTAAATTTCTTTCCCAGGCACTTGGTGTTGTTGAGAGTCAGCAACTAGTAGCTGGGGCTGGGAGTTCTGCCACTTTGACACCAGAAATCTCAAACTTGGAGGACTCTTCCTTCAAGGTTGGAAAACTATCTGTTGAGCAAAGGAAAGAAAAGATTCATAGATACATGAAGAAAAGAAATGAAAGAAACTTCAGCAAGAAAATTAAGGTAGTGCCTCAAAACAGCCACATCATCAAATAAAGTGAGGCTATAGACATTCCTAATTTGTCTATTGACACTCCCTGCTGACCAATCAAAATTTTAGTTTTCCTTTTTTCTAAAAATATGAATGGCTAATGAAGAGTATGAATAAACAATTAAGAGTGCTAATAGCAACACCCCATTAAACAAACATGAAATCTTATCATGTTATATATGGATTTGCAAGATATTAATTTCTTTGCTTATGAAGCACTTGTTACTTCATATTTTCATGTTGAACTAATGATGCAAGCAAATTTGCAGTATGCCTGCCGCAAAACTCTGGCGGATAGCCGACCTCGGGTTAGAGGAAGGTTTGCAAAGAATGATGACTTTGGAGATGCCCATAATCATAGACCTGCTAGTAGCAATCATGAAGAAGATGATGATGAAGAAGTAAGATTCCCATAGCACATTTCAATTATTAAACTAATAACATGACACTTTTTTTATTCAACTTATACCTTTACAATTATTTGTTGGAATAATTCCCTAGTCCTACATCCCTTTTAATTTGTACTTGCAGGTAGTTGTGAAAGATGAAGATGATATGGTTGATTCCTCAGATATCTTTGCTCATATCAGTGGGGTGAACTCTTTCAAATGCAACTATTCCATCCAATCCTGGATTTGACTCAATAGTTTGACTAGTATACCTACATTTAGGTTCTGTAGATTTTAGCAGGCCCCTGTTCCACCTCAGATTTATCCTATCTGGGTTTGATGGATTGAGGAAACTGAATAATTGGGGTCCTAATACCATACAAAATAAGTGAATGAATAACAAACATGTAGAAAGTAAATAACTGTATACATTTTTGCAGACACTATATTTCTCAATACTTGTACCTACTAAGAACCACAAGTTGTATGTATTAACCCATAAAAAATTTCAGTTGCCCCACATAGTAGTGGATCAGCTCATTGATGTAGTTTATTTTGTGATAGCTAGGAACTAGCTTTTTAATGGTTTTTTTTTTTTTTTTAACATCGAAGGGCATAATCCAAACCTTTTCAGGTTTTTTTTTTTTAGTGCAAAGCTTTTAAGTATTTTTAATGGTTTTAGATATGGGGAGAGGGTCCTCTGGTACGAGTCTTGTGATATAGAGAGTGGTAGACACAAAAATCATAATTGGGATCACAATTTTTTATAGGACCCCACTCGTTTAGAGTTTTTACGTTTATCTCTTTTTTATATTCACTTAAAAAAAACTCCCATAGAGCATTTATTCCTGATAAACACCAGTTAGAAAGAGTTACTTTATGTAACCCAAAATAAACAGGAACCAGATACTTTAAAAGTAATGCTGCACAAACTTGAGAAAATTGGCAAGAATTTAAGATTTGAAAGTAAATGTTGAATAAGTCAAAATGATAAAGACAACTCATCCGTCCAAGAGTAAATAACATTGACAATTTTGCAGAATTTTAATCAAAAGTTTGAGGGGGCAAGTGTTCATAAATCAGGTTGAAGTTAAGTAAGTAAACATAATTAGAGCAAATGGTGCATCAACTCTTACATATTCATTCCTGTTAGATACAAATATCAGGTTCCAAGTTTAATTATAAGTATAACAGAGTAAGTGAGGCCTTTGATGGAGAGAAGAAAGAAACAAGTTGACCCTGCAAGAGTAGGCCAAGGATTGCAAAACTTATCCACCACCATCTTTGGTATGAAATCAAGAGACCATATATATAGGTTTTAAAAATTGTCCCTGCTTATACTTAAACCTGAACTGCCTCTGTTTGCTGAGTTATGCATGTTTAACAATAGTTACCTAGTTAATACACTGTCACAAACCATAGACATGATTTAATGAATTCACAGATTTTCTATAACCTACATGTGAGTTTTTTTCCTTTTTTTTTTTTTTTAGATTGTAACCTGTGAATCAAAATAAATCCACTTACACATCCAATCTAGAGTAATACTAACTAACTTGAGGTTATTATATTTGTTAGTAAAAAAATTGTTGTGGAATGGCAATGTTGTTCTATGCCTCCTTTTATGAAATTATGTGAGGTATTTATCATAAGTCTCTACTCCCACATTATTTGTGATGAAGAATTGGCTGAGGAGTCTTGCCTATAAATAACCCTTTATTATTGTGAAGAAATTAAAATTACCTCCATTTAGAGAAGTATCTTACCGACACACACAACGTACAACGCAAAAACAATGTAGACACGCTAGAATAGAGAATAGCTCTATAAATTTTATTAATACTGAAAATATGAATTCTAAAATATATGAAATAGAATAACATAAAGCACCGGGAAAAAAAAAGAATAACATAAACAAAAGATATTTATAAACTTTCCATGATTTAGCCCTAAATAGAATTTCTAATTTAACTCTACCTAAGATTTCTAACAAACTAGCATTATCTCTAATTTAATTATAAAACAAATGTTATTTAGTATGACTAATTCAAGTTTACCCAACATTGTCCCTTTAAGTAAGCTTAGTTAGTTAAGTTACAAGACATGAATTGTGAGTGTACATATTCAAACCGTCGCAAATTGTTTCACCCTTTTTTTCATTCCTTTCTCTCTTATCCATTTTCTTCCGAGTAATGTTATTTGTACACCTGGGGACACCTGCGATATCTGGTTAATATAGTCCAAATATATGGTAATTACGTTCAGTGAATGGTTAATGGATGTAACAAGGTGTCACAACTCATTAACCATCCACTGAACGTAATTAACCACATATTTGAACTGCATTAACCAGATATTGCAGGTGTCGTCCAGATGTCCAAAATTCAGGTGTATAAATAACATTACTCTTTCTTCCTTCCCCGCGTAAGGCTTCCAATGAGCCTTCTCTTAGACCTGAAAAGTTCAGTCAACATTCTATTCTCCCTAAAGTTTAAAAACCTCCTGCTAGCATAGCCATCAATCTCATCTTCTGCATGTTTAATCAATTTTAAAAAAATTCTCGTAACAGAAGTTTTTCTTTTACAATACTGTGTGGAAACGGGAGCAATTCTATTGAGTATTGACTGCACTCTTGTACTCCCTCCTATTTACAATATAAACAAAAATTTCCAAATTTTTTGGTCCAAAATATAAGCAAATTTCAACTACTTTCATCCTATTTAATGAAGTTATTCTCAAAATACCCTTCATTTAATACAAATTTTATTTTCTAATGCCTCATTTTATTCTCAACAACACAAGCTTAATAATTAAGAGGAAGGATAATTTAGGTAACAAATTTAATTTTTTATTCCCAATGACTCTTTTAAATGAGATCAACTAACCACCTTAATATGTGTGTTTTATTCAATTTTTGCTTATAATAGAGACCGGAGGGAGTATTTATTATTGCAACCAATTATATATTGTAAGGTGTGCAGTCCTATTAGTAATTAGTAATTGACCAAAAAATCGAGGTCCAAGTACTCTCTTTTATATGCAAACAAGCCAACAAGCAATTGATGTATATTATTAATTAATTAACCATTAGTAATTGTTAATAATATATTAATAATTTGTTGACTTATAATACACGTAAGTAATACAGTTTACACAAAATTTTATCCCACCCCGATCAATCACAATCACGCTCTTAACCCGGTGATCAGTGGCAGACACCATACTTCAATCAAGGAGATTTATGATCTACGTTCTACTCAGTTCAATGTTCAATCAGATTTTACGTGATTAATGTATAACATATTTGAGATAAAAAGTAGCTCTGAATATCGTACAATTAATCACAAACATTATGTTTGATTAAGATTTTGATAATCAAATTCCAATGATAAGGAATTGGAAAAGAACATTTATAAGAAATAGTTTACTAACTGATGAGGTGTCGTTGTCTTTGGTTTGAAATTCGCCCGCTCTACATATCAATACTATATTGATTAGAATTGGACTATTTTGACAATAAGCTGTGAATCGAACAAAAAATTATGATTTGAATATGAAATTAATACACGAAGACAAGAAAGTTAGGTATGTTTTCAAATTCAAATTGGTTGTTTGATTCGAAAAAGAAATGTCAAAATGGTTGTGGGTAAGACGGCTAGCTGGGGCTGAAATGAACATTCAACATTTCTTTGTCCATAATCTAAAGCAACAATTTTGGACTTTATCCACAATTCCACATTCCTATCCCAAAAAAATTGTGGACTTTATAAAATAAATAATAAATAAATTGAAAGCTTTATATAATATTCTAGCTACCTTACATTTCTCAATATTTTTCTTTCTGTAGCATGGGAGATATATATTGTAGACTAATCTTCACTCAAGTATATGATAGTGACCTTGGTCATAAGTGATTGTATATGCTTGGATAATGTTTAATAAAAGTGATTTTCAATTAAATTGATTTTATAAAATTAATTTGTTTATAATTGAGTTTTTTTGTTTTTTTTTTTATATAATTGAGTTTAAAGTTATGTGATTTATGTTTGAATGTTTTTATATATTTTGAAAGTAAGTTTGATGTAAAACTTATTATAATTTTTTTAACCCCACACAAAAATTACATTCTATAGCAACTACTCTCCACCATTAAATAAAACATGGATTTTTGCCATCGTGATAATCAATTAAGATTACCTAGCATAATTGTAAAATTCTCACTGCCCGATGTGTGTTTTTACAGAAGCTACTCTTTTTTTTGTTTTTTTTTGTTTCCTAGGATATTCTGTGTCAACTGTGGAGACTAATCCCTCGAAGTACTAGACTGCATTGAAGGGTTGACCTCTTCCAATCAGATTTTCTCAATACGCAAGAGCCAGGGATCGAACCCCTGATCATTTGTTTAAGGAGTCAGAGCCAATTACCACTCGGATCAACCACATGTTTGTTACAGAAGCTACTCAAGAGTAGCCTCTATCTTACAAACATGCTTCTCTTATTATCGGATGGGGTACCAAACACGTTATAAGCCACACTTTCTAATTAACCCGCACTTATCCATTTTGTTTAAACAAAAATTATCTAAAAGACAATTTATTCAACAGAATCAAAAGTAAGGATTAAAGATAAATAAATAAATAAAATAAAAAACAGGATGATCCTCATTACAAATACGAGTTATGAGTTTTAGCGAAAGTAGCTAAAGTATCCGCTACAAGACTTGGGAGGGTAGCCACTCTCACACCAAGAAGCATACATGCATGATAAAAGAGGTTCTGGAACAAAGAAACATTGTAAGAGAAATCAAGCACCTCTTCATCAAATCTTCTGGAAAACTTGGTGACTATCTGCACCTATCCATTTTGAAACCAAATTGGCCCTCACTTTGATAAAATTTAGTAAGAATTAAGAGCATCCACAATGGTAGAACCACATTTTGGTTCTTATCTACTATTTTGTGAGCCCATATGATATAAGAACCCAACATCCATTTCACTCCAATGGAAGAATTCATTTTGAGTTCTTAGATGGGTCCCACAAATATTATTTACTCACTTTCTCACTCTCTCACTCTCAATGAAACAAAAAAATTTGTTTGGCAAGAACGGTTTTTATAGAATTAAGAACCGTTCTACAACCTGACTGTCATGTTATCCATCTCCAATAAAGGTTCTCATAAGAACCAGTTCTTATGCTTAAGAACAACTATTGAAGTTGGTCTAATAGTGTAGTGTTCTTTTTAATACAGTTCAAAAAATATTTCTTTTCTAACAAGTAAGCGTATCATTGAGTCAATTTTGCGTTAATGAAGATTGAACCCGTCTCTTTTTTTGACAAAGATTAAATCCGTCTCTAAACTATCTAGAAAGCACATCCTATATATCAACCTAATATGTGACCCAATTATATAGTCTTCAAATAATATTTGAATTGGATATATTTTCGAATTTCTAATCAAACTGATCCTTACAGGCATGTGGAGCCTTGAATGTCATATTCATTGGACACACCTAATTATTGTAATTTCATTTTTTAATTTAAATATAAACGCTATAGTGGTAGAGTGCACCAGAATACTCAACTAACTATAGTTAGGGTGCACTTGGGTTAAGTTTTGAAATAAATAGCATCCGATTCTTCCTTTAGAATTTTGGCCAAATAAATTATGTATCAATCACTTTGGTGAAAAAATAACCTTTTCTCTGCCTTATATGAGTTATATCTATCTTCCTTTCTTTCTTAATCAGTCCAAAGTCCAAACATGTGGCATGGAAAATATATATATATATATAATTTTGGTTTGACGTATCAGTTCTTAAGTTAATGAATATCTTAACCGTGTGTAATTCCAGAAAAAAAAAATTATATATATATATATATATTATTAATTATATTTAATGTCGCCAACATGTGGCTAATATAAGTGATAACGGATTCGAGTTGCTTAAGCAAGTAGTCAGGGAATTGATCATGACTTTTGTGTACGGAGAAAATTTGTTTAGGAAAAGTCAAAAGTCAAAACTATTGAATATCGTCCAGTACTTTTGAGGGATTGGTTTCCGCAATTGCATGCGGATGATACCTTAAAAAACATATAAAAATATACTTAATGTCATCAATTCAGATATATATTATATACAGTCCGATAAACTTTTTAGTCAAATATCAAGATCATCAATTCTGATATATAAATTAGACAATTCTGGTAGAGCAAGAATACTCAAGTCACCTCTGTATCACTCTCACTCACTGTCTATCTCTCACACACACTCACTAACAGATGATTTAGAACAAGAAATTAGAGAAGATGAGAATATTGAAAATACATCACAATGCTTTATTTGTCATAGCAACAAGTCTTTTATAGACTTCCATAACTACATAAGTTCCACATGGATCAACGTAGTTAGTTATCAAGCAACTAACCACTAACAGTAACTAATTGTATCTAACAAACTATATGTCGAAAACACCTATCACATATACACCTGTGTATAAGTCACTTATACATATATGTACATCAATTATATACACTGTCTAACTAATACATCTGTCTACAACACCTATTGACACTGTCTAATTATATTTGTGTACACGTTAATATGTCTGTGTACAACACCTATATATACTGTACAAACTGAATTATACAACAACAAATTCATCATGACATTACGTAAAAGCAAAATAAAACTAGATTTAAAGTGAATAAAACATGAGAAATGACCATTTAACTTTTGTTATGTGCACGTCAACTGCTACATGTGGTAAGGGGTAAAAATAAAATAATAAAAATAGAAGAATGGTTATATCAATATAATATCTAACTCTCTTTTTATTAGTCGAAATTCATATGGATCTCACTATTTTGGAAATGGGTCTCACTAATTCATGTAGGTTTCACTTAAATTTTTTTAGGACCCACATGATTTTCAACCAATAGAGAGAGTATGTTAAAAAGAGAGTATTAGAATATGTATTGTTAGCATTTCTCAAACAACAATATAGGAAAATGTTAGGTGACCTGGATGAGTGTAACTACCCTGATTGATGCCTTGATAAGATTTCATTGGTTGTTAAAGTTTTATTTTTTATTTTTTTTAAATATTTAACAGAGTTAGTTATTCACAACTAGGATGCTCTGTGCCATGTGCTCATTGTGTTGGATACTATTGTGTGTTTCTCCAACTGGAAGAGACTTGATCCCTCATGTTGTTAAAGTTTTATTTCTTATTTTTTTAAAATATTTAACAGAGTTAGTTATTCATAACTAGGATGCTCCGTGTCGTGTGTTCATTGTGTTGGATACTATTGAGTGTTTGTTAAGTGGAAGAGACTTAATCCCTCATGTGACCATGAGTTTTATTCTTGGATTCACGTATATAAAAAGAAACACTATTGAAAGGGTTTCTATTTGGGTATTTGACAATATCCCGAGAGATTAATCTTTCACCTCCTATCGAGTGAGATACCAAAAATTATGTATTGGATCCATCCTTCACAACAATATTTAACACAAATCCATGATAAAGTGGGAAGTGTGAATGCACCAAAAGTAATGAATTATCAAAGTCTTACCCAACCCCTGACCGTTGCAGTTGACGATCCTCACAGGGCCCTTTGGGCCATTCAAGGCCGGTTTCCACTTTTCACGGCAACAACAAAATAAATTAGAGTTCAATTAATTGCATAAAATATTTAAGTTATACTATCACTTAAAAACAATTTGTTTCCTTTTCAAAAAAAAAAAAAATTGTTTCGTTGCGATTTTTATATACTCTTAAAATTTTGTTTCCCTAATAAATTTTCGAATTGGTTTAGTATTTCGAATTTTTAGTTAATTTGGTAATTTTGATTAAGTGTCCATGTAAAAACTATTTATATTTACGTTGCAATAATATAGTATTATATCATAAAAAATCGTTTAATTAACAATTATCGGAGAAGCTTTATTCTTTTGATACTCCTTCTGAACTCGATTATAAGTAAAAAAATATTTATATTTTGTGAACTCAAATATAAGCAAAAACCAATCAATTCAAATCTATTTGATATCAGTGTTCTAAAAGTCAAGACAATCAACCAATCCAATCAATTCTTCTTTTAATTTTCCAAGAGCATTACACACTCACGAGACAATTAAACTAAATTGACTAACATTTTTAATAAGTATGAAATTAGTTAATTTTGCTTATAATTGGGTCCGAAGGGAATATGATGATACAATATTACATAGTTAAACGCTAGGATTAAAAATTCATATACTAAAATTAAATTAATTTTGAATCCTTAGAAAGAACCATATAATCTAACAAATTTGTGAATCAAATATGTTGAGTTGATCGCTAAAGTTGCGTTAAGAAAAAAAAAAACGAAAATTTAATATCAGAAGAAAAAAGAAGAAAGATAAGAAAAAGTGAGAAACATTTCATACTGGTATTTCATCCGGTTTTACATATTTAATCTAGTCAAAAGAAAAAGTTTTTTATCTTTGGCAGTTGTGCTGTGCAGAAGATAAAAGTGAAATTATACATATACATTCTATAATTTCGGCTTCTAAAATCCAATTATGGAGGTGACCTCAAACCAAGGTCAATAAATAAATTGGGTAACCAATAAAAAACTCAGTTGTAACGCCGCCCAAGAAATAAATAAGCGAGAGAGATGAATATGACTGCAATAAATGGCAGCAATAAATAAACTAACTGGAAAAAGAAGAATGAGAATGTCACAACACTGTCTGTCATGTGTGTAACAGTGTAACTGAGCATCTTATTATATGGGGCTATGTAATGTAATGTAATGTAATGTGTACTACTCTTCTATATCCATGGTCAAGTGTTGGGGTCAATAGGCATGCAAAGGATTTATGTACTTGACAAAATCCCACGTTAACCCACCATTTTCTCTCTCCATCACATGCCTAAAAAATATATAAAATTCATGTATCAATTTTTTGGTAACAACATTATGTAAATTATTTAATAAAAATAATTTTATTAATATAATTCTATATTTACGAATTACGTGTCATGTCAACGATTGATTAAAGATAATAATAAATTCTTACTTACCGAAAAGTTTAGGATTCTATGAATGAGCCCGTCAAAAAAAAAAAAAAAAAAAGGATTCTATGAATGAGAATCAGAAATGGGAAAAAAAGAAAATGGTACTACTAATTAATATGTGAATGAATATGTGCAAGTGGGTGGCACCACCTTTGGCTTTAGTGGAGTCACATAGCTGTCATGCGCACCAGCTCATGAGTCTCTCTCTGAATCTCTCTTTCCATGTAGGAATGGTTTGGGTACAGTCTTGACCAGGAAGTGGTGGGTCCCTACTCCCTACAACACCATCCTGATTTTTAGGTGTGGAAGTGGAACACAACACAACACAACACAAAACACAAACACCTTCTCTCCTTCGCTAGTGTACTATATTTTCAACCATCAAACGTGCCCAACAACGAAACTCTATGTTCATGCCACCACTATCACTTGTTCTGGTGGGTTTAGTTAGTTTTCTTTTTCTCACACTTTCTCTCTCTCTAGAATGGTCTCAAATACAAATACAGTTACACCCTTTTCTTGAGTATTATAAAAAACAGTTTTTTGGAACCTAGTATTATCATCATTATTACTTGTGGTGGTGGTGTTGTGCTGATTTTTGTTTCCCATGTGCTGACTTTCGTTTTTATTTCTGTCCATTTGCTCTTTCCTCATCTGGGTTTATTAGCTGTCCTCTTTCCCTTGCTTTGGGGTTGAAAAGCTCAAATTTTGAGGATTGAAGAGTGTTGGTGTGTGATTAATCAGCTACTTCTCTTCAGCTTTATGGTGGGTTTGTGTTCATTTCGTTGAGGTGCTCTTGGCTCTTCCCGGATCCAGGTTTGTTTGGTAATGAAAAAAGTTGTTTTTTTACTACTGTTATTATTATTTGCTTTTGTGTTTGTATTCTGCATTTCTTTATTGAATTTGTTTATTTGTTATTGGAACACTTTCCGGGCTTCCGTTTGTATGGATTCAATTCAGTTAATTTCTGTTATAAGATATTGATTGACCATCCTTTTTGGAATTTAAGTTTGTAAGATGAGGGAAGATTGAACCTTGCTCTTTCCTTCATCCTCACTTCTTTTCTTATATATATATAAAGTAGAGAGTAAAGTGTTGTTAGCATACACTTGGACACTTGGTCAAATTAAATCATGGAATTATGTTCTATCAGTTTCATAACCCAAGGAATTTGATTAAATCATAAATATGTATGCAGTTTTTTTTTGAAAATTCTCTTTCTTTATCATGAACATGTCCATTTGCAATCTGTATGTATATATGGATTGCAGGTTTCTTTGTTTGCATCTCTCTTTTTGTTTATTTTATGCTTAATTTAAATGTTTAAAAGTTCTATGTCATGATATATAGAAGACTTCCATAATTTTTGGTTAGAAATTAGAGCTCACATAGGTGGACTCTTCAAACAAATCTACTACCTTGCTACCTTCAACTTTATTATTTGGCAAGCAATCTTCTTTTGGTACCTTGTCATTTTTTTTGGGTGTGTTTTTCAGGTAATGATCTTATGAGTCTTAATCTTTAATTAGTTTAAGGAAGATGACTGTGAGAGAAGCTTCCTACCATTAAATCTGAGCAGTTTAGAAGCTGTAGAAGATGGCAAATACCGGTTTTTTGGGTTCAAACAAAAGGCCACAGGGAAAATGATTCATTCGATAGTTTGTGCAATGACGGAGAATTATCAGATGAAGACTCTTCAAAATCACATTTAAAGAAGTTGATTAAAAGGTCAAGCTCTCATCGCGCTATAGTTGTAAATGCTATCCAATCCCAAATTAGTAAAGTTTCCGTCAAGGATTTATTCTTCCGGCGTGTTCATGGACTGGACAATAGGATTCCAAAGCATATGGTGAGTGTAGACGAGAAATATCTTCGTCGCTGCCTGGAATTCGTACACAGCAGTGCATTAAAAGCCACTCAATGCAACATACCTGTGAGCTTAAGAGCCACAAACATGGGGACTTTATCAGAAAGCTTGAATACAGCCAAATTTTTTGGTGGAGATGCATGTGGTTCAGGACATTTTGTCTTTGAATGTCCTGTAGCCAATGGGACTGGGAGAGTAGTTATAAGTGCTAATCCTGGAGAACAGTGGACTTCAGGTACAATAATGGGGAGCAAGAGTATGATAAATATATTGAATAGTGCTCTGCTTCAGCAGTTTGGTGCTTCAAATAGAAATGAAAATTTGAACAGGATGAACTTTACTGATGCTAAAGGGTTGGTATGCTATGATTTTATGGACTCTCCTAGCGGTTTAAGTATCTCTTCATCAGATAAACTCGTAAAGGAAACACCATTGGTGCAAGGTCACAAGTATGGCTCCATTTCTGTTCATAAAAGGTTTGCTTCTACTTGTAGCACCAACTCTACTTGTTCTGATTGGTTGTCTTCGGCTTCTTCTACTGTGTCTCAGGGAATGATCCAATGTACATGGGAGGAAGGGATTCCTCATTTTGTTTTTTCTACAGATGATCAGAAGGAGGTCTATGTATCAGAGTTGAGGAAGGTAGACTCAAAAGACGATAAGGCTTTGGACTATGTGTACCAATTTCACTTGAACAAGTGTGGCCAAAAGGGTCGTGAAATTCCTAACAGCGGGCAACTTGTTGGAAAGATGAATGTATCAACAAGTTTCACCCTCTGCCCGAACAATAGCAGAATAATGGAGACACAGTTTACATTATTCGGGAACATTGAAATTTTTGACAAAGAAATGTACTCAACAAGCCATTCTCACAGGAAGAACAAGGGGCTCTCAAAGAAGGTGTCACGAGTTTTCAAAACCAGCCCATCATCAAAACACAGAACACTCTCAAAGTTTGGCGGATCAAGTGCCATAGCGGAAAGTTGTCCATGGGGACCATATGCTCATGATGGAACTAATTTTTTAGAGACTAATGTTCCTCAAAATTTTGAATTGGCTGCCATTGTTGTGAAAGACCATCTTCCTTGTAATAAGCCGGATAAAGTGGGAGGCTGGGGTTTAAAATTTCTCAACAAAGGTGGAGTAAATCAAAACACATTGCCTTCTGAAAGTTGTAGTCGAAATACTGGTGATTGCTCTACTAGCACGAGCATTCTAATTCCAGCAGGGCTTCATGGTGGGCCAAGAACAAGAGATGGTGGTCCATCCAGTCTTATAGATAGATGGAGATCTGGGGGCCGCTGTGACTGTGGTGGTTGGGATGAGGGATGTCCTCTGACAGTACTTGAGAGACCATCTAGCAAATCAGAGGTTCTGTCTCCAGTAGATACACAAGGCGAGTGCAAGTCAGTTGATTTAGTTACTCAGGTCTGTTAATATCTTATGGCTTATAACTCTTCTTTTTTCTGTTCTCTTCAGAAAAACAATGTTAATGATCTCATATAATCATTGAATGGGAGGCAAGAGTATAGGAACTGTAAGAATTGGTTTTTGCTAGATGTGTTTGTTTTGTTTGTGTGTTTTCTCCTCAAATCGTGAAACCTCTTTGATTATCTTCACATTTGTTCTCTATTGCTATATTCATAACTAACATTATACATACAACAACAATAACAACCACCAAACCTTATCTCACTAGGTGGGGTTGGCTACATGGATATTGGACACCGTTGGGCTCTATTAGAAACCAAATTTTCAACAAAACCATTTAGTGCAAGGTCTTGTTTAATAGTTTCTCCTATATTTTTCTTGGATTTTCCTTCCCCATTAGTGACAAGGAAATGACTTTGTTCATTGGTAGATTTGATGCCCCCCAAAGCTTAAAGCAAACAATTACAAAACCTGTTTGTGACACTGTAATATTTTTCAGCAGTCTTTCTCACAAGTTTAGGCCATTTTATATTGTTGTATTTTAGACATGCATGCATCTATAATCTCATTTACTTTCTGTGCTTACTAAACATTTAACAATTATTTATGTAAGTATGCAATGAGATGACCATGCCCCTCAAATTTCAGGGTTCAAGCAATTTCAACCCCGCCTTGAGGATAGTAAATGTTCACGATGGTCTATATTTTATTCATTTTCAGCCTCCCCTGTCTGCACTACAGTCTTTCTCCATTGCTGTGGCAATAATTCATGCGCAAAGTCCTACTCTTCGGCCCAACAGTGCAAAGGAACTGTGATAACAAAAGTAAAAAAATTAAAGTTACTTAGCAGTCATAGTTCTCTTACTGTATTATAAAAGCAATTGAAGAGAAGGTTTTGGTTTTTATACATGTATCAGGTTTTCATTCCTATGTTTAGGGTTGTTATTTTTCATGCTATTAGATGTTATCTTATTTAGGAGAATTAGCTGTGTTTGCCCTTTCCCACAATTCATACACAAGAACTATTGTATCCATCTTTTTCTTCATTCTTTTTTGTTGAAGGAAAGAGAATGTAAAAGGGTTTGTTGTAGAAAATTTGGGAAATTTGTATCACTGAGATTGGATTTGTTATAATTGTTGATGAGAAGGAAGTGGAATTAGTCACATAATCTAAAGAATAACTATTTGAAGATAGCAATTCAACAATGGATCATGACTCATGAGACTTTGAGATGAGCTTATGAAACACGTTGGAGATTTTGTTTTTTTTCAATTTCTCTTGGCGGCCGAATTATGGTAGCCCCCATTTTCTGATAGAAAACTGTGTGTTACTCATTTACCAAGTTGCTGCATGATCCAGTTGTTACTTTTGTACACCTGTTCTATGTAGGATCTCTCAATGGAAACTTCTATGTGGGTATTTTTTATATGTCTGTGTATTGGAACGTATATGTTGAGCTACAATGCTGATACACCTCTTTACGTGAATGATTCCATGCACATTTCATCTTTACCTTACACTTTCTTTTCCAGAAAGCACTCAGAGTTCACTTCATGGCCATCTCAGCTATGTAAATGCTTGACATCATCTGTAGTGTTGTGGCTTGATACTAGCAACACATTCAATCTTTATTATTTTAATTGGTGAGTACATAAGGCCTCCTTTATGGAAGTTGTTCTTTTATTTTTCTATCCATTCCGTACCGAAATTGTTGCTCTCTGATTGATTGGGGCTATCTTTTGTGCACTTTGGTTTTCTTAAGGTAAGTGGTTGTCATGAGGTTTTGTTGCAATTCTCCAAGAGTGAAACAATAAGCAGGAATACCCTCAGTTTTACTTCAGCAAGTAATCTGGCAAAAGCATGAGGGTTTTCCTACTAATTTCTTCCAGTGTTGCACTAATATCTGAATTATTATCGTGCTCATACAATGAAACTAGTTAACTAGGATTGTCTCATTTTCTTCACATTTTTCCCCATGTTGTTACACGGCAGATATTCATCGTTCAGAGGATGTGTGAAATGCATGCATAAAGCATAAACTTTGCCTTAGAATAGCATATGATAGATACTGTATTAGTTGATAAAAAAATGGAGCCAAGCTTAGATAGACATTGTGGTTTAACTTAGTATGAAATTCCCCTTTATTTTGTCACAAAAAAGAGAGTCAATATAGGCATTATGGTTTTCTTGCTGGTATCATGCTTAGATAAGCATGAACAGTATGTTCAAACTGCATTGCAGCCAACCTTTTAACTCACTATCTAGAGATGTTATATCATTTGAGTGTCAGTTTTCTCCTTGATTTTGTCAATTTGTCAAATAATTTGATTCTGTGAGCTAGAAAGTCAAAGAATTAGATACTGAAGCAGAAAATAGGGATCTGATTGATGCATTAGGTAGCAGTCATACATCCAGCTGCTGCTTCTGTTGGGTGAACGAGTCACAAGTGCCAACACAATATGAGAGCAAAACAATGAACCATCATTTGAAGCCACATTATTCCACAATATGGTTTTGTTGATGCATTATAAGAACCAAATTCAAAATCAATGCCATCTACAGAGATCAAATGAATAGTTTACCCGTCAAGAAATCTTTATACAACAGTAATGAGATTTTGGTTGTGATCATATCAGCAAGAATGATAAGTTTGCCACAGACAAGTTATTATATCCGCATTCTACTTTTTTTGTTGGAGCCTCTTCATAGCAGTGGCTCAACTCCCAAGGGAGGGGAAAGTTTTAAACAATTTAAAGTATTTGGTTCATATTATTAACTCTAATTAAACCTGCAAGCACTGGCCATGTGAGTTGAAATGCCAAAAGCTCATGTGAGGATTACAACTACCAAAATGCAACTTTTGGTCCTACGTTCCTCAATGGCACCAAATTGGTTCTTTAACAATAATTAATGCCATTAGTTTTGCCTTTAAAGATCAATTTGATACCAAAAAAATGATATTGGAGGACCAATTTGATGTCACATATTTCTTTGGAGGATCAACATGATATATTATTAGAATATAGTATTGAAATAAAACCCATTGATATTTAATATTTATTGTTAAAGTTTAGACGGTTGGATTATTGCATTTGAAAGTAATTAAGAATTTCTCTACTACTATTTAACCAAAATTCATAACAAGACTCTTGCTTTTGTGCAGAGCACAAAATTTTGCTTCATCTACGATCTGGTTCCCATATATTTAATTGAAATGATAAACATGTTTAGCACAAAAGAATCCTTTATATAAAATATATGATACACAGATAAACCCATCGACCATCTATGAGAGATGAATGGAAGCATGTTAATTTTTGTCATCTTATATCTAAGTTGTTGGCCATCTTATAGTCATTTCTCTTTAATTTAAGGCTTTTGCCAGCCATAGCAGCAGTAATGTTTGTTGCATCCATGTGCACTCAGACCCATGTGATCTGATTTCAAGCTGGATCCATTGCAACCATAAAAGGAATACTTGAGTCCATTTATTTCCCACTATTCTCCACATCTACTTTCAATCTCAAGAAGAAAAATGGGGAAAGCACTTGGCTGTTCTTTGGTTTTCGTATGCTTTTTGATTCCTTTGACAGTTGCAGATTGGAACATATTAAATCAGAAGACACATAATGGATTGAAGATCAGCTTGAAAAACTATTGTGAAAGTTGGAGAATGAATGTTGAGCTGCATAACATTAGAGACTTTGAAGTTGTGCCTGAAGAATGCACTGAATACATTGGAAAATATGTCAGGTCAACTCAATACAAGGTGGACTCAGAAAGGGCAACTGAAGAATGCTTGGTTTATCTCAGCACAAGCTGCAATCTGAAGAAAGATGGCAAAGATGCTTGGATTTTTGACATTGATGATACTTTGCTTTCTACAATTCCTTTTTACAAGAATAATCTATATGGGTAATTCAAAACCCATTTTCTTCTACTAATCATTTTATGCAAATAGCTTACCTTTTTTTTTATCTTTTAAAAAAAGGGGATCAATAGTGGTTCCCCACTTCCCCTTGTAACATGACTCGAGCGCAACCTATTGCATTTTGACTGATGGGCTTTTTTATTGGCAATAGGGGTAAGAAACTGAACTTGACATCTTTGGAACAATGGATGAGCAAGGGGAAGGCCCCTGCTCTTGACTACTCACTGAAGCTCTTCAATGACCTTAAATCCAGAGGGATTCAGATCATTTTGATCTCTGCAAGGAGGGAGCATCTCAGATCAGTCACTATTGACAATCTTGTCAATGTTGGTTATTATGGGTGGAATAGTCTTGTTTTGAGGTTAGTTCAGTTAAGTTTTCCTATCTTTTATCCCTCACTACCATGTTTCTCTTTGATGCTCATTGCCTGCATAATTTTTTTTTTTTTTTTTTTATTTTACTTTTAACTCTTATGCAGAGATCCTGATAATGAATTGGTATCAGTGGAAAAATACAAGTCTGATGCGAGAAAACAATTAATTGAAAATGGCTATCACATTTGGGGAATTATAGGTGACCAATACAGCAGCATTGAGGGACCTCCAAGCGGCATAAGAGGATTTAAACTTCCAAATCCAATGTACTATGTAGCCTAATATATCATCTGTCACTACATTACTTCTTCCCCATTCCAAACTTCTAATAAGTTGCAATTTTGTTTAAAGAATGATTTCTCAATTAAGCAGAAGCCAGCTGAACTTTGTAATTGATAAGAGACTAATAGCATTACTCTGCCCTTTTTTTGTTTCTTTTTACACTAAAAGTACCTAATGTCAATGCAAAAAAAATCATCAGCATCGAATAACATGCCACCAGCGAGAGACATGTTTTTTCAGATTTTCTGATCCTTGTGGTTATAGTATGTCAGTATGTGTTGGATGCACCTTGAATATAAGACGTTGATTTTGATTCAAAAAACATCAACGATTGGGCACGGTGATTGGCAACTTACTGAGGAGCTAAACGCTTGACAAAAAAAAAAAAAAAAAAAAAAAAAAAAAAATGGTCCCTGGAAAGATAAGAATTTGCAAAAGAATCCCTAGGTTTTATTGTGGCTTCCTTCTCTTCTTGCTGGTGGTACCAACTGATGCCCTCTAACCGATTAAACCAAAGCACAATCCTTGTGGCAGGTTCTTTCTGCATCCATTTGATTGATTTGCAGTTTGTATTGTAATGAGCTTAAAAGGAAAGAAGGCAAAATTTTGGAACTCCAAAGAAGAGCTATCAGCCTATCACTTCAGATACTCTAATTTTCAATCTAACAAACAAAACTTTGGAACTACAATAATTTGGATGATCCAAGACAAGAAAATGATAGGATAGCGATAGGAACTGAAATCTACTAGATAGAAATCAAACACCCAAGGGAGTTCAGCTCCTTACAACTGAAGAAAATCCTCGAAACAACCCAGAAAATAAGCAAGAACAGTAAACCAGAAAATAGAGTGAAAGAAAGAAATACAAAAATGATGACAGAAGATAGTGAACAATCCTTTGGTCAAAGCCTCCCAAACCTTACTCCAAATTCGAATAGTTCCTGTCTTCTGCCACCCCTAAATACCAATTGCTCTCCTCTCTTCCCCCATCTAGCTGTCCTCTCTCTCTCTCTCTCTCTCTCTCTCTCACACACACAACTACATTAGCATTTTGTTATATTGCAGCCCATTTGTATGAGCATTCTCAGTTTCTCACTATTCCTTATCCTATCCCCCTTACATCCTGAGTCTATGGGAGAAAGAAGTCACAAAAAGCCTTAGAATTCTCAGAAATCCCCTGGTACGAACAACAATGCATTCATCACTTAATTGATGGTAGAATCAATCCAAGAAGAATCAACACAAGAAGGGGATTGAATTGTATTAATCACAATTTATCCTACACCGGAAAATAAAACTCCAGCCCATAATAAATATATAGCAGTGAAAATAAGAGGGAACATAATATATATTTTGATGATAGTGTGTATCTGCCATTTGCATTTCCATAAAATTCCTAATAATAAAGGATTCAGGAGTAAAAATAATGAGACAAAAACACCGACCATCATAACAGATCTCAGTATACATAAACATTTCATTTCCAAATTGCAACCAACTCCTAAGAAGATTGAGAAGAGAGTTTCAGGCATTCACTCTGGCACCTCCTAAGGCATATGTCATTCCAATTGGGTACTTGATGTTGGTTAACACAAACAGTGCGGGCACAGGCATCAGCACAAGCATCAAGATCAGATACACCACAGACAGTGACACAAGTATCAGGAATAGGATCTTTTGAGAATGAGCCAACCTTTTTCAACATCCTTTTTGATGTACAAACCCTTTCACAGACAAAAATTTCATCAGAACTCCTTTCTCTTCCCCTTGCACTTTTCAACCTCTGCTCTTCCGCACGCCTTTTCTTCACTCTAAAAGCTTGTCCTGCAACAACCACAGGGATTGCAGCACCCAAAAGAGACCACCAAATTTCCCCCATCTCTGATTTACAACTTCAGCAGCTCTTCTTCTAATTCATATGCTCCACACTCTTAACAAAACAAGGAATTCCTATGAAATTTCTAGTTTGAGTTGCTAATCAAGATTATCCACACAATAAGTAAACAAAAAAAAATAAAAAATTACAATTTACAAATACAAGTCTAATCTCGATACCAAAATCTTTCGTTTAAGTCAAATTTCTAAAATTCAGTAAACTCAAGTCACCAAAAATCCATATCCCATTTTTCAATTAAGCAAAATATGTATGAGGCATTGAAGAATTTTGTCAAGCACTTGATAACTTGGGACCAAGGTGTGATCTTTTACATATAACAAGTTAGAATTTCATGAATGAGCAATGTAAATATATGTAGCGAACCATCACCATTTCTGACAAAGGGCCCATAAAATCTTCCATTAAAATCTGCAAATCCCATTGCTTCCTTGAACTCACAAGAACAAAAAAAATTCCAATTTGTTTTTTTTTTTCTAATAAGTTAGAAACTCTAATTCCACACCACCCATTAATATTATTATTCAATTAAATAAAACCTAAAATGAAAAAAAAAAAAAAAAAAAAACAGTCCAAGTGAAGAGCAAAATAAAATATAAAAACAGTGATGAGTCGAAACGAAGAGAATTTGTGAGTTGCAATGAATTAGGAGTGATAAAAATAAAACATATGAAATTCTGTTTTCTAAATTAAAGAAGCAAACTTTACCGCCGGTGGAGTAGGGGGGAGAACGAGAGGTTAGTGGGAGGTGTCAGACGGCGGCGCACCAAAACGCAGTGCTTCAGCTTCTGTCTGCGTTTGGCAAAGGCAAAAACCCTGAGCGAGACCAATAGCAAAGTCATCAACCTATTTATTATTTAATTTTCCTTTTTTCGTTCTCTGTTTTTTTTTTTTTTGGTTGAACGAAGAGTTGCTATTTATTTTTTTATATATATTTTTTTATTTAAGTAGCAGTGGAATAAATTATATTTTGGTCATATCAGAAAAAAAATCATTATTTTGAACGTTATGTTTGAAATTTAATTATATTCTTAAAATTTCAATTTCTTAGCTGTGACATAATTACATTAATGTTTTTCTTAATAAAATATAGGACTTAGTAATTAATATGAAAAATATAAAATCCTTAATGAAAAGTTGTGTATTTCATGTATTAGAAATTCCAAAGCATTCATCACAAAAAAAAAAAAATAAAAAAAAATAAAAAAAATCAAAAGCATCACTTTTCACTAAAAGAAAATTCATGGAAGTGGATCCTCCTATGTACGAATTGAATGGTGAGGATGTTCAACATGAGAGAATTCACTCCAAAAAACTCATACTTTAATTTCTTAACATTGTCATAAAATAATTTTTAGGGAATACTAATCGATCTATGAAAGATGTGACCGACTTTACTTTCATTTAAAAAAAAAAAATCTCATTTTAATCTCTAAAACATAAAAGTTTCATCAAATTAATCATTTTTAAAGATCAATTTATTAATAAAAGGATAAAGGCATCAATTTGATGATCTTTTTCTATATTTCATAAACTAAAATGAGATTTTTCTATCATGAACTAATATAAAGTTGTTTTTTTTTACCAAATGCCCTAATATAAAGTTTTTTTTTTTTTTAAGGAAAACAAATATAAAGTTGGTCACACCTTTCATTAGTAATTTGATTATTCATACAATATTTCTATAAAGTACTGCGGTTACAATACACTCCCTAATTGTCACATTCCATATCCTTAGCCCTTATGGCAACCATCAACACCTAAGCATGGCCTTTGGCCTGGATCTCATCACAAACGCTTCTTGGTTGCGCACTCAAACCTCCTCTTGCACTCGGCCCTACATTCTAATTTAGTCATTGCTTTGCGCTGCAACTTAATCAAATATATTCTCAATATATTAAACATTTATGAAATGTTTTTTACTTTTTAATGATTAGTTAATTCATCATTCAACCTAACAAATATTGATACATTATAATATAAATTATTTTACCAATCAATCACAATGTTTTGATTTTAGAGAAGTTAATGGAAGTGAAAATGTGAAATGGCAAAGGCCAATGTGTGAGGTCGGGAATAGGTTAGGTCGAGCTAGACCTTAACAGGCATGAGTCTGGCCTGTATTCCAATTTTAAGAGGCCTGTTAACTTGATATAAGCCAATTTTTGAGGCTTGAATCCAGCCTGCTTCAAAGTCTGACTTGACCTGAAAGCCTATTTATCAACAAGACCTTTAAATATGTTTCCAGCTATGAATAAGTCATAGCTTCATAGACCTTCACTTGTAAATAGACATGTATGCCTCTAATTAATGATAAAGAGGTTAGTAAATATATACTGATAAATAAGCAAGTAGACAAGTAGATCACTACATTTAAATGCGTCAATAAACTTTTACTTTCAAATATTATAAATAATATAAATAATATATTATAGTACTGTAATATATTATTGCTTCAAAAAAGAAGTATTATAATATATTATATTATACATATAATATATATGTATGTGTTAAATAGACCGGTCTAATATACGTACAGGTCTAGGTTTCACGAGAGAGAAGAGGGGTGATTTGCCAATATCTGTTCCTACTTATAGAATTTAATTAATCGAGACGAGCCAAACACAATTCCACAGATGTGTGAAAAGAACTGCATTACATGATATATATGCTAGAGTCACATGCTGCTCTTGCATTATCGAAACACTTTATTAGATAGGTTACATGACATCACAGTAACATATATAACACTAGTTTCTCAAACCATATATATACACACACACAAATGATTCAGCCCATCTTAGCAGCATAGCCAGCCTGCATTTTAGCACAGTATTCAAATAAGCTCCCATCATAGCATCTTCTAACAGCTTCTTTAGACACTAAACCTTCCTCATCCCTAGCCAGAATGTACAAAATCCCCCATTCCAATTTAGCTGCAAACCTGCAAACACATATTCCATAATATATATCATTATTTCAGTAAGAACATAAATATGAGCAAATTAATCAACTGATTCTACAATAAGAAGCAATAAATTCACCAGCCATATGGGTCAAATGCATTTCGGTTTCCCTCAGTCATTTCCCAAATCTCTCCAAATGTGAGCTTGTCAGGTACTGTACGAGCATACTTGCTAAACATGTTCTCAAGATTTGCTGGTACATAACTGTGGTTTCATGCATTCATAAATGTTTCAAGTGGTTCATAGTCAAAATATTTACATGACAATGTTGTAATGCATAGTTATTCATTCATTAGCATCACTTACCGTCCTTCTGTGTCATAAGTTCCAGAGTCACTCCCATGCTTTATTCTGTGTACATTGTCTATGTAGATAGGAAAGAGGAGAGAAGGAAACCAATTCTGTAAAATTACAATTCTTAGTTAAAGGCTAAACATGGATTTTCCCCTCAATATAGCTGATTTTTATTTTATGCTTTCTTTTATATGATAAAGGGGATGAAACTTACATACAGGAGAAACATAATTAGAAGAACCAGGGTGGAGAATTGAGTTTTTTATCATTGGATTATATCTCAAATAAGTATATTTATACAATACGAAAAGCTTTTTAATTAACAATTTAACTCACCCTCAAAATTAAATCCATGTGAAAAGATACAACAAAAATATTTATAGGATGAATTTTGATTTACCAAGGTGCTTGTGAACTTAGCATATTCTAAATGATAATTCAGAGTTTGAAAACCACACAGGTATCGGATTTTATTCAAAAAGCTCACAACTGCACAAAGTCTCAATATTTTCATGACTAACAAATCTTTAAAATGCAAACTAGAGCTGAATCCCAAAGGGAATGTATACAGCACCATTCATCATTTTTTTTGTTCTTCCTTCTTTTGGTTAGGAAAAAAGAAGAATGACTCACAGGTTGAGTAGGATAACTCATTGCAAGATTGATACCAATAGCCATAATAACAGATACAATGACATTAAATCCAAGAGCACGCATCCCTGAAAATTTCTTAAGGTCAGGAATTATATATGTTGTGTTTGTAAGCAACACTACAAGAAATCTGGATAAGAATATAGATAATGAAGAGTTGAAGACTGAGGAGCTTGTTTGAAATCAAAACTCTTGCCTGTGTAAGTTTCCCAAGGGTAAACAATGCCATTGTCATCTTGATCAAAAAAAGCACAATGCTGCTGAAGAACAGTCAAGTTGTAGTGCCTGTGGCCTGGTGTTCCATGAGGATGGCTTGTATCAGGAGCTTTCAGTGCTCTAGCCATGTCTGAGCACATGCCACATGAAGAAAAAAAAATATGATTATTACACAATAAGAGGAAATTTTAATCCATAATTTTATAAACAATCCATTTGGTCAAATGACTTTCTTCTGCTTTGTATTCAAATTAAAATAGCAATTGTTTTCTTAAGAAAGGTCTTGATATTAATCTATTTCAAAAACAGGACATGGAATATTTTTTCACTTTTTCCTGTAAGTTAAAACAAACCCCTTCAAGTTTATTTATTTTAAAAGTGTAGTGTGTATATAGATAGATGAAGATGAGGTGCCTTTGCACAAAATTGGTATTGATCATATGTATAGTTTGGCCTTTAGTACAACATCTCTCTTTTCTTTTTTACTTTTTTGGGTTAAAACTTTCACCTCATTATGAAGCAATGGAAAATTAGTTCAAAGAAATTAGTTTTTGAAAGATAAAACTTACATGGCTTTGGAAGAGTGTTTTCCAAGTCATTTCTGACCCTTCTTTGAGCAGTAACGGGTGCATTATAAGCTTCAGTCATCAATGACTCCCTCTCCATCTCTGCAGCCATTTTGATATCTTGTCCAAGTTTTTCTTTTGTTGTTGGAGCAGCACTACTTGTATGAAAGGAAGCAAGTATATATAACTTGATGGGTAAGATAGAGGAAGTAAGAAGCAGAGAGAGAGAGAGAAAATAGATGGACAAAGTAGCAAGAGACAGCAAAGATACACCAAATTACGTGGCATACATGCACAATTTTGGTGTGCATATTGTGTCAAGTAGGAGGTGATGCTGCAATTGTTTAGTCGGTTGCTATCTTTCTATTCTAGCACATATATACAATAAATTCAATTCATATGTATTCCCTTAATAGATTAAACTTTGATAAGAAGTTAATTTTATTTTTTTTTTGGATCAATTGTAAGAAGTTTATGATATAGGATTAAAACTTCTTTATGATTAAATAATCAAACATTTGATTAACTTATGTACAGTTTTTATTAAAAATGATTAAAAAAAGTGATTTTGGCATTCAATAATTTAGAGATTATTTTTTAGATATTTTAAAGAAAAGCTAAAGCTATTTTGTGTTTGTTTATAATCTTAAAAATTGTTTTTTTAACGTAGTTAATGATTTTAAATGATTTTTTCCAAAAGTTAATGCAAATAGCTTTTCATTTTGACCTTAACATGAAAAAGCTTAAACAAATACAATCAAACTCATTAAAAAAGATAGTTTGTAAAACGACATCTTAATCATACTTAAATCCATTTAATTCATAACTAGAAGGTGTAGCCCGAGTGATTAGTAGCTTGAACCTTTTAAATGTCTGTCCATAGTTCGAATTTTGATTATGGGAATAGAGTTGCATCTGTGTTATCCCTTAAATTGATACTTTATATATTCGGAGGATTAGTCCCACGACTACTTGCTATGAAAATACCCGAGACCTTAAAAAAATTCATTTAACTCGTGAGTCAGGTAAAAACTAACCCAAATTTTTGTGAAGCGAAAAAAAAAAAAAACTCAATTCAACACACTATTTTGGTTGGTTAATTAAGACGAATTAATACATAAGTTGCAAACCATATGTAGCCGGTAGTCATGGCTAATTTATTTTGTGATAAATCTTAGAAAGCATGTCATGATTAGCTATTGAAATCAACTTGATGACTGTTCTCAACCGAGCCCGGTCTATCTTTGGCTTCCTTTTTTGAATTGGAACTCTGTATTCAATACATTTTTATTTGTTTTTCTTAAGAGATTCCTTATGAGCATTTTTATTTATTCTGATAATTTTTCTGATAATTTCTTAAGAAATTATCAGGTTTCATTTCAATTGCTTGCATGGTTTGTGTGATTATAGATTGTGAGAAAGGTGGTTTCAATTGTATGGCATATGCCTCAGTGATATGCTCTAATTACTGCCAGGAGTGCCTTCCATGTGGGCACGCACATTCCAGGAATTCACAATTGACAACTTTCTCTATTAAGTATTCCTTAAAATCCTTATAAAATGGTATTATCTATTATGAGTGTGTTTGGGAAAGCTGGGAAAAAAAAAAGATTGTGCTGATAATCAATTATTGTAATAATCGATTATAATCAGAACCTGTTTTTGTTTGGGTTTGTTTGCTGAAAATCGATTTTAAGATAATCTATTTCGTTTGGATGGTGAAAAAAAATCAGTTTTACATAGTAAATTACGAAAAATGGTACGAAGTTATTTGTTTATAGTATTTGATGGGAAAAGTGAACAATATTTGACTTTTATAATCAGATTTATTTATTTTTAATAATAAATTTTTTTTGTTTAACTTATTTTTTTGATATTTTAATATGTATAATAATATTTGTCTTATTTTAATATGTATGTGTAATATTTGTCTCAATTTTAACATCTAACTTTTATTTTAGCTTATTTATTTATAACTTGCGATTTTGGGTGGGGGTATGGGCCAGGGGAAATGAGCCAATGGGGTATAACAGGCAACGTGCTTCAGAGAAGAAAATAATCTTTTATAAACAATCTAACTGTCCACAGTTTAAGATACATAGGAAACAGCTCATTTGAAGAAAAAAAGTTTTAAAAAAATTTAAGTTAGATACCCTAACATAAGAAAATTTACCAATTAAGTTTTTTACAAAAAAAAAAAAAAGGCTGAAACATCTATAATTAAGCATTCCCAAACATGCTCTATATGTTCTAAAGGGAACTGTTTATAGACTAAAAATTGTGAATCCCATGAGTTGGCAAACAAAGAATTCCCCACTCCATTAGTGTAGGCATCACTTTATCACAATGCATTTTTCAATTGAAATGAGACACCAACAAAAAAAAAAAAAAAGCTTCGAACGGAGCTCTAAAATTTCATAATGGCTATGAAGCACGGACATTCCTAGTTCTTGGGGTGTCCGCATGTCGGACACCCGTCCAACATCGACACTCGTGCGACACTGACACGACACGTGTCTAACATTTCTTCTTAGGTGTCCAATTTAAAAATTAAATTTTTTGGTTCGGACACTTCCTTGATACTTCGCCAACACTTCTACATATACATTGAACATCTCAAGGACACATCTCAATTTTTTTTACAAAAATAAAAGATAAATTAAAACTTTTAAATGATAAAAAATAAAGAATAAAAATCTTTTCATTGTCGTTTCTTCCATTTCACTAAACGACTTTTTTATTTACTCCTTGTATACACTCATTCCTTCTTCCGACACTCTATGTTTCTTGCCCGTTCCTCCACTTGTAAAGAAATAAAGTTCTTTCAGATGATAAATATATAAATCTTGGTTTTCAATTAGATCTTCTAAATGATGCTCATTTAATTTTATTTGATTTAACATACACGCGCGCGCACACAGATATATATATATATATATATATATATAGGGGATGACTCAAGTGAGAGTGATGTTTTATTGTGAGGGTAAGAGGAGCAAATCTGGGCCATTAAACCATACATGGATGATTTGGATTAGAAGTTAGTAGGTGGTCATGTGATCACTTAAAAAAGTCACATGACTTTATGTTCTAATCTTGACCATTCATGTATGATCTAAAGGTCTAGATTTACTCCTCTCATCTCTCATAATAATATATTACTCTCACTTGAGTTGCTCCCTATATATATATATATATATATAGCCGTGTCGTGGTGTCCTATATTTTGGACATTGATGGTGTCTGCATGTCCGTGTCCGTGTCGTATCTGGTATCCGTGTTAGTGTCGGTGCTTCATAGCATAATGGTGTTGTTGGGCACTACAAAGGTTGTCCTCCATCTCAAACACCACGATATTTTTCCTTGAATTTCTGCTTGACACCATATGTGTGATTGGTATTTCAATTTGCATTATGAAACCTGTAGTCTTGGTATAGAAGTTGTGTTAGTGTTGACCAAGCCTCTTTTCCATTTCAAGCAATAAGATCTATTTTATGATCTAACCAAAACCAAAAAAATTATAATCTTTTTTTTTACAGAAAAAAAAAAAAAATAAATAAATAAATAATCTCAGTAGTATGTTTTTTTAGTAATAGCTCTTGTTTCTATATTTTTTATTTTTATTTTGATCAACTATATTTATCATTGTGGGAAAGATATTTTAAAATAGGAAATGGGAAATAAGCAAAAAAAAAAATGAAAACTAAAAATTGTAAAATAAAATAAAAAATACTTAATAGTATGTGTACGGTGTCGGATGGTGTTAAAACATGGTTGTCAAAATAACATTTTCGTGTACATAATCCTGGACCAAGTCAAAAACAAAAGAAAAGGAAAGGAAAACAAAGATTACACCACCAACCCTTAACCCATACATAACTACTAAGCACAATTTGTAGACTTCCCCAAAATCTAACAAATACATGAAGAAATTAACACCGAAACTGCCATAAAAGATAAATACCCAAACTTATATTAGCCCCAAAATTAGAGCCTCCCACCAGGTAAAAATACTATCAAGCTATCAGCAGGTAACCCAAAAAACAAATCCAGATCATGCGATACATAAGAGGAAAAGTAAATGTCCCTAGCTGATGATATGTCAAAAAGGAGACCAAACATTCATAAAGCACTATATCTCACCAACCGCATCACTTCAATTAATTAGAACCCAGGCCAAACACAAACACTACACTTGTTCAAGCTTCGACCGGTACCCTCTTCAGTTTCGGTTGCATTAGAAAACCGGGAAAGCAGTGTGACCAGACAACAAAAACCAAAACCCAGTTCAACTAGCCTAAAATCGGTTAAACCAAGGTAAAAACGATTTTAGAGACTGGTCGGTTCATTTTTTATTTTTTTTTAAATGGAACATACTTTTAGACTTTGGTCTGATTTATTTGGGGGCTCCAGAACTTGAGTGATTAGAATCCACTCAATATTCATCTTTGGTTAACTAGCTTGGTCAATTAGGACATATCTTCTCGGTAAAATTAACATACTCCTAACTTAAAAGTGTGTGTGTGTGTGTACCAGTTCGACCATCATTAAACCGATTGAATCGGTTGAACTTGAACTGCTCCCTTTTCTAGTGCTCTGGTTGGACCGATTTTTAAAACATTGCTTTGAAGTGATATATATATATATATATAGCAAATATAATATAAATTAATCATTATCTCTTTGGAAGGTATAACATTTTTAGGGAAGTATACGAGTAGGGAAATGATTTTTAGACATCATCTTTTAATTTTTTTTCTTACGTTTTTTTTGGTCTTAAAATGGGGGCCAAAAGGCCCAAAAGCCACGGACAATAATAGTGCGGGGTCCTAAAAAAATCATTTAAAAGCAAACTAGCTAACTCACCCATAGGGGATAGCACATAATGAAAATCTACATTTTTTTCTGTCATTTTATCGTTTCTGGGATTATTTATCACTTTCACATTCTTGGTCGGAAAAATTATTAAAATATTTCCTAAAATGTACGCATTCTCACATTATTTTTCAAAATGTATACTTTTCCCTTCCTATAAGTCAGCACTCCCCAAATTGACTTCCCTTCTTCTACATTTATTCTGTTAATAAATTTTAGATTAATAAAAAGAATGGAGAGAACTCAATTTTTCTCTAATTAAGCACCTCACACACACACACACACACACACACACACACACACACACACACACACACACACACACACACACAGATATATATATATTATATATATATATATATATATGCGCGCATGCGTGTGTGTGTAGTGAGGAAAGTTGGTCCTATAAAATGGAAAAAAGGGAATTTTGAAAAATAATATGAAAATATCCTCATATTGAAAAAATTTCATTTTTATTAATATTCTAATAATTTAGCCTTCTTCTATTTGAAGGAACCCTCACATTCCACACCATTGAAAGCGATCTGAACCAATGGCAAAAATGCACATGTTAATGGTTATAAGTACTTTGAGATATGACCATTCTTACATAAATATAAAAGTAATTCATGGTGAATTGTATGTAGTGGTCTGATTTGGATGTTAATTTTTCGATGCTATTCTTTGCTTGGCATTTAGTTTTTCCACCTCTAATTGCTATTCCCACCTCCCTCCTCCAATTTATTTAACTTGTTAACTAAAATATCCCTTCCCACCCCCTCTTACCATCCAACGTTGTATGATCTTTCCCATTCTTGGTTGTAGAACTGAATCATCCTTGTCTCCATTGCAGCACCACCACCAACAGTCACCATATCACCTCCTTCATGACTGAGAACCTGTCCCAATCGCGTCGCCATTCTCCACCATATCACCTTGGTAGCAATCGCAACTCTTCCTCGTCCCCGTCAACACCACCCCTCGTAGTGCCATACTCCAACCAAGATCGCCATGTATAGCTCCCCACAAGCAGGACCCAACCAGCGACCACAACAAGTCTGTAACCACCACGTTCCATCCGTCACCATGACCCTCTCTGCCTCCGCCATAGCACCCTATTCAAAACCACCACAACTTCGTGAATAGGAGACCAGATTCGCAACCGTACTCCAGCCACCACTCCAAGCTAGGATGGCAATGGGTATTAGACCGAATAGGTACCCGCAGCAAATACCCATGATGGGCAGGTAATTACCCGCTTGATGGTGATGGGTATGGGTATAGGGGTGGGTAATTACCCGCAAAATATAATGGGTGCGCCTGCGGGTATGAATACTTTAGTACCGAGACACCCTAATGTCCCATTAAAGTAGAAACAAATTAACTAAATTTTAAAATCTGGTTATTAACATTAACACGCTTTATTACATGCAAAAATATTATAATAATAAAAATTGTAAAGAATTTAAAACAATTGAACATGCATAAACAACGATATTCAAACATATATAAAATATATACATCATTCATCATCAAAATGCGTTTTGTCCCAACATAGGGACCATAAACCTAGAAGGACTATACAGACACTGGAAAAAATAAATATAAAGATACATAACCTGGTCATCGCAAAGGTAAAGAAAAGGTCCTAAACTTACCCAGCCCGACTCTCGACAAAATACACTAAAAAAAAAAAAAAAAACTCACAGAGGCACTCATCTTATAGACACAACCTGATAAATTCACACCCTCAGTGGTGTGGGCGTCCGGAACTACCATCACCCTCGCCGAACCTGCGTCTGTAAACTCTGGCCCACGCCTTCCACATAGACCCGTCGATGCTCATCACGACCCAGCAATGACGGTACCCATACATAGTCTGAACACTCCTCCTCCTCCTGCCTCTGTCAACCATGCTGACTCTGCTCCTGACCTCTAAGTTATCCACCATGTTCCGCATGTCATTGAGGAACTCCCATTGACGTGGTGGATACCACATCTCAGAGAACGATAGGAGCTAGGAGATGCGATACAGGCCGATGATGGTGAAATATAGACCTCATCCAAGACGTATATACAAATTGACTAGGCTTTGAAGTAAACCATGAAGAACATAAAGATAATGTGGCGGTCGATAATCCTGCCACTCCTTCGTTCCCATCCGACTGTTACTTCTCATCTATAGTATAGATATACATACACAGAAAGATAGAGAAAGAATGGAGATAAGTACACTAACATGTCGTAAAAGGGGATAAGGACACAATACAACATGTTATCAATCAGCACATATATACAAACATCTAGCATCTCTCAAGTCAATCATTGACAAACATCCACAAATTATACATCTAGGATCATTCCTCTAAGGAGTCACACTTATATGCATGTCGACCGATCTTTCTCATAGGGAATACTGATTCCCTGGCATTCTCTTTCTCTCTCGGGTCTTCCTTCACCCATAGCATTTCATTTGGTTTGTCCAGGTAACCGTTCCACTCACCGTGACCAATAAGGGTGCTTCCCGCTATGAGCTCAACTCCAATAGGGGTATCTTGATCGCCTCGGAAGATCCACTTGCGTCCAAAATACTCAGGGCCAGACCCACGGGAATCACGACAAGGTGGGTGTAAATCACTAGTCAGTATAGATCGTTATGAACCGTACTACATCACAAAGTTCCCAGAATCGTCCCTCTCTATATTCCGCACCCGTACCTACACCCGGGTACACCAACCTCACATGGCTCCTTGCCACGAGGCTCACTGCTTTGGCAACTATATAATGCACAAACATCCTAAGTTGACACCGGTACATTCTCATCCTAACCAATCATACAATGCCAAGCTTCCACATTCTCACCTAGGTATCCATATACTGCATTCACATCATTTTCATAAAGGGTGTACCCTTAGGGTGTTAACTAGGGTTTCTAGCATACAATCGTTATAGTGTCGTGCTTTACTAAGCTGGTTAAGCCACCACTCTCATGGTAGATTTTCGTGCTTTCCTGAAACAAAACATGAAGGATTTTGCTACATCGTTAGAGGCTTGATCGTGCTGATAACATGTTATAAATGTAAAAGAAAGCATAGAGATGAAGAGAATAGAAATAAAGATTCAAAGGCTAGTTCTTCAGGAACTATGATTCAGAGACTAGTTCTTCAGTAACTAGTTATAATCTATGTTATTGATAATCTGATCAAGTATATAACAAACTAGCATGTTTGACCCGTGCAATGCACGGGTTATACCCTTGAAGTTGAGGTTATATATCATGATGTCTTTAAACTATTTAGATCATTTTTTATAAATTTTAATATAAAAATAAATATTGAGGTGAAATCAATTGAAACACATTTCATTATATTTTTAAATTTGAGATCAAGAGCTAATTTATTTGAATTTGAATTTGATTGAAGATAATAAAATTTTATTCCAAATATTTAGATAATTTATTTACGATTTGTTTGTTATATTAAATTCATTAATTGATCACTTTCTTTGTATAAGATTTATAATTTCCGTATCATATTTTAAGTATAAATCAATTTGATTTTTATTGATATGAAAATAAGATAATTTTATATAGAAAGGAAATGAATATCGTGTTGATATGTGACATGATTCATAATGCATGAGATTATTTTATATAATAATAATAATAATAATAATAATAATAATAATAATAATAATAATAATAATATAATAATAATAATAAATTTATTGTTGTTAATATCATGATTGATGGATATTTAAGGTATGATTTAATATTATTTAAATTTTGATTTGATTTAGTTTGAGTAAACTAATTATAAATAACATAATTAGTAACATTATCATTTGATTTAATTAGTTTATATTTGATTTGATCTATTTATGGGAATGCTTGAATTATAGTTGTTAAAAATATAATTAAAAAACAAAATCTTGCTTTACAATATATTATTATTATTATTAATGGATTAATACATATTATAATATTATATATATTAGATTAACTATATTTATTTGAATTTTAGAGAAGGTAATTACAACTTTTTTTTTATGATTTACCTATGATTTATTTGATATTTGAAATTTATTAATTGATTACATGATTTGTATATTTTTTTTTTATATAAGCTTGATCAAATAGAATATGTTGAGTAAAAAATTACACAATCGTATCTCAATTTCTTTTTTTAAATATGTTATAAGGGATATATATATATCACAATATACTATTAGATTATACACCTTGAGTATTTAATAATGATTCAATTTTATTTGATATTATTTTTTGAATTTTTGTATTATTCGAGTAAATTTAGATTTGAATTTGAATTTGAGTTAGATTAAAAGGGACAATTATTAAATTTAAAAATTCGGATGATTTACTTATAAATTATTTGTTATTTTAATTTATTAATTGGTTACTTTATTACTTCATTTGTATAAGCTTGATAATTTAATTTTGATATTTTTTGTATGAACTATTTTAATTATAGTTTTATCTGATTCAAGTCATAATATTATCCATTATGTAGTAAATCTACATGGTAAGATAGTAGTAAATAATGATTAATGATTGATATACTAATATACTAATTTGAAATCGATAAGTCATTTAAGAGAATTTATTTATGATTATGATAATGGTTATTAATTAAGATATTATAATATTGATTGTGCTAAAATAAGAGTAAGAGTAATAAAAATGGTTTTGGTGAAAAAAATGAAAATCTTTAATTTATCATCATCATCATCATCATCATCATCATCATTATTATTATTATTATTATTATTATTTTCATCTTTATTATAACTAATTATCCTAATGAAAATCTTAATGATTATTGTTATTACTCGTGAAAAAATTATATTGAAAAGGCATGAATCTGCACTTTCCTAAAACTTATTGAAACAAATTCATTTATTAGCTTTAAAATAATCACCATACATTCATGACTAAATTGATTTGAAATCGAATTTGATAGTAATACTGAATAAGGAAATTTTAGATTGTTGGAAGTAATTAAATGTATAATTAAAATAATTAAAGGAAATAGTTAAAAGAATTGTATTGTATGATAATAATTAGAATTTAAGATAATTCATTTCAAATAAAAAATTCGAACTTAATTTTTTGAAATAAAATGAAATATACAATAGTTTAATTGCTGACAAAAAAGACAAATATGATAATGAACTAAATGAAAATTGAAGAGACTGTCTTCTCCATCCTTTGTGAGTTGTGAGTGAAGATCAATATTGCTACCATCTTCTTAGCTCCATCTTATGGGTTCATGCTCAAGTCTTGAAGAGAATAAAACCTAGTCACCCTTTGATTCTTTTAGATTATTGGAAGTAATTAAATGTATAACTAAAATAATTAAAGGAAATAGTTAAAAGAATTGTATTGTATGATAATAATTAGAATTTAAGATAATTCATTTCAAATCAAAAATTCGAACTTAATTTTTTGAAATAAAATTAAATATACAATATTTTAATTGCTAGACAAAAAAGACAAATATGAGAATGAACTAAATGAAAATTGAAGAGATCGTCTTCTCCATCCTTTGTGAGTTGTGAGTGAAGATCAATATTGCTACCATCTTCTTAGCTCCATCTTATGGGTTGAACCCTAACCCCTAAATCTGTGTACATCATTTAGATATAAAGAAGAGAATAAATTAACACTAAATTATTAATTATGCTTCAGATGCTTTGATAACTAAGAAAAATAATTCTCTTTATTGGAACATGATGAATTGGAATGGACCTTACTTTCACTACTGCTCAAGTCTTGAAAAGAATAAAACCCAGTCACCCTTTGATTCTTTTAAAACGCATAGTGATCATTGAGGAGGCCCTGCATTTTTTTTTTTTTATTTTTATTTTTTTGCTGTTCAAGCATACACCTTTTGAGCGCGTAAATTTCAGAATTCATTGCTTGTAGTAATGAACAACAGAAACCCATAAAGTAACAAACAAATGAAGTATCAATAGAGAATGGATGCTTACCTTTCAAAGATTTGAGACGGTGCTCTGAAAAAATCAAAACGAGCGAGAATTAGAGGGTTCCAATTTCCAGAACCTTGCAATGATAAAAAGAGATAACTTGGAAGAGATGCGAGTCATTACCCAAGATGAGAGATGATCAAATAAGTAGGGAGCAAAGATGGTCTTCAAAGAACCGGAGAGGAAAAAATCATGAGAATGAGCAGGGAAAATTATGAAATGAGCAAGGTACATGGAGTGCACATTTATAGAAAATAGTTAAATATTGTCACACCTCTTCTTACGATTGTTTAATAAATAAAGCAAAATGGAATAATAAGAACAGAAAAGCAAGGAAAAATCGTACCAGAAAAGACACAATTTGAAAAGCAAAGCAAATTTGAAGAGAGAGTGAAGAGGAAAGGAGAAGAAGAGTAATGAAATAACTAGATAGAGAAATGTGCTCTAGAAATATATTATATTAATTTAAAATTTGAAATTAAATAATAATTAAATTAATGATGATTGATATTCAATTTGAAATATTTTCATTTATGAGAGATATAGCTTACCATCAATGTTTTGATTTAATCTCAAATTTGAAAGTTTATTGATTATTTTTTAATTAAAAAAAGTATATTAAATAATATTTGTCTTCAAATATATTTATAGTATTCGAAATTTGGATGGGGAAATTAGATTTGATTCTTGTGTATTGATCAAAAAAGGATTTGATTCTTGTGATTCGATTCAAATATATTTTATAGTTGAAATTTGAATTGGGACATCAGATTTTATTAATTGTTGATTTGATAAAAAAAAATCAAATTAATGTTGATAGAAGTAATAAGTATCATAATCAAAATATGAATAATGAATCAGGTAATTAATGAGCCGCAATCCTATTCACAGTGAGAGCGACACGTGTACTATTTCATGTGAGACTCTATGATTGACTGTCACGTGTAATTAGTTGCTCAATGTAGAATCATCTATTATTCCGGTTTGTATATATTATAGATTATAGATACAAATTGACTACTATTATTTATAACAAAATAATAGACTCCTAATCTTCAGCAATTTTCCATAAGATAAGATAAGATATAAGATAAGATATTCAACCACTAAGGTCGCGTTTGGGTAAACAACTTAATTAAGAGCTTATCACATAAGACCTTATCGCATGAGAGCTTATGCCATAAGAGCTTATGAAGAAAGGGGCAGGAGAGGATTCGAATGGGGAAAACACGAAGGGGTCATAAACACTTGTTAAAATTCCATAAGCTTGTTCCAGTGACTTATGAAAATAAGTCAAAAACTCCTTATGGGATGTCATAAGTTACTTTTATAAGCTCTGTCAAACACACTGCATAAGAGCTTATGTCATCAGATAAGTCAAAAGGAGCTTAAATAAGCTCTTCCGAACGCTACCTAAATCAAATCAATTCGTTTATAACGTTAAATTAATAATTGGTTTACTAAAGAAACAAAAACAAAAAGTAAACGCACTCCACCTTTTATTGCTATCATGCTATGTAATATTGTTTTGCAAATCTTTCTATGACTCAAATTCAGAGCGTGCGGTGAATTTTTTAATTGCAGAAACTTGTTCTCTGAACTGAACTGAGCTGTGCCTGTGTGATCTGCTAGTTATCCATTTTGAACGTATCGATTGTTTGTACTCAACGTGCTGCATCAATTCCGATTCTAGTCGTGGATTCTTTTCGCTTTGCAACCATTAATTTTCTTCTTCTTTTTCTTTTTCTTAACACTCAGATTCTCTCACTGCTCTTGCACTACCTGGGTCTAGTTAACCTTTTGGTTCCTTTTCCATTGTGTTTCCCCTGTTTTTCTCTGCGTTGACCTCTTTGTTTGGTTCCTCCAAAGTTTAGATGTTTGGTGATACTTAGGAGTTGGGATGTGATTTTGAGGCAAATGGGTCAAATGGGTTTCTTTCAAATTCCAGAATTTCCTTGAATTTCGGGTTGATTGTTTCTATTTTCCCCCTGAAGAGTGTTATTGTTGATGGATGATACTGAGTCCACCAAGGATGTTAATGGATGTGTGAATAATCCTGTGGCTGTGGCTTCTTTAGATGCTGGCAAGGTTGAAGGTCATACTAATGGTGAAGAAGATAGTGATTCTAATTCTTTGTTGCCACCACGAATTGGAGGAATGTCACGGAAATCAGATAAGACACGTAGGAAAGTGCAGTGGAACGATAGAAATGGAAACAAGCTTGTTGAGGTGTTGGAATACGTGCCAAGGTAACTTGTGTGTGCTAAATTTTGGTCATTTGCATTACAATTACATCATTGTTTGATTGGAAATTTTAATATTTGTTGTTCTATTTTATAGGTTTCTTTAGCAACTTGTTTCTATTTTTGTATCCTGCTGTAACTGAAACCTTTTGTAGTTTTGTTTTTGTTTCTATTCCAGTTCAGTTGTATATTGATGAAAAAATGGGTAAAAAAAAAAAGTTGAAATAGTTCTGTTTATGCTAATTTAGTGCAAGTGGTGAAATGATAAAGGATCTTTCTGGCTAAATTTGTATTGTGAGAAGTAATACTGACTTCTCCGTTAATCTAATTTTGCATGTGGAATTTTTGGTAAATAAGCTACTTTTATGCAATAATAAGTGTGTGTTTGGATGAACGTTTGATAAAAGTGATTTTGAATGTAATTGATTTTGTATAATTGATTTAGTTAGAATTGAGTTTATTTTGAAAGCAAGTTTGATGCAAAACTTATTGTAAATTTTTCAATTCAACTCAAAAGCTACTTTTTGTAGCCTCTAGTCAGAATCGTTTTTTGGAGGCAAAATCAATTTTATCTGATAAAAACCAAACATCTATTTTTACTAAAATCACGTTTGCCAGAGAATTCTGGAGGTTTTCAACTTGAAACCAAACACACACTAAGTGAAGTCTGAACTAGGATTCTCGGCCATGGGAGTTAGCTCTGCTTGGAGCCACGAGTCATGTTTCTGATGACCATCTGTCATTTCAATTTGCCTAGAATTTATTGTAAGGGTATCAAAATCAACAGAAGGAGATGCAGCTTTCAACTCTATGTCTGAAATGGGTAGTTGAAATAGGAATAAGGAGCTGATTGGGTCGATGGGTTGCATTATTAATAGCATCTATTTGTTTTTTTTATAATATTTGTATGGTGATAATTAGTCGTGTGTCTTTATAAGTTCTTTCAACCAGCATTTTATTCTTAATTTGTTTTAGACATACTTGGTCTTCTTTCAGTGTTTTTTTTAATAAGTTTTTTGTTTTTCGTAACATCAATTTCAAGTTAATTAATGGTTTACCTTGCCTTTGGCCCTATTTGGAGCCATTAGCCATACAAGTTGACCTTTGTATCATGTCTTGGCTTAGAGTTTATGTCAAATCTTAGTCTGACCTGCAAATTTAAAGTCTTCTCCACCAAGTTTGCTTTGGGCAGGACAGTTTATAGGGCATCTCTATGGTAATCAACAAATGTTACTTTTGGAGATCTCTCTTTGATAAATGTTCAATATGATTAAGGCAGTTTGGGGTTTCTTTTCCCATTTTCACCCTTATTTTTCAACTATTCTGCAGTTCTGCTTAAGTGGAGGATATTTTACCCCCTGTTGAGTTTTCTTTTATTTACTAACAAATTTCTAATGTCATGACAGTTCCAAAAGAAGTGTGAACACTTCTAATTATGGCAAAGTAAAAAAGATTAAAGAACATTGAATAACAAATGAAAATTAAAAAAGAAGTTACATTAGTTAAGACATTATGCTGGCTTTTAAAATACCAGAGAAGATCTATGGAGGCCTTTAAACTCTTATTCTGGCATTGATCGTTAGTAAGGCCACAGTTTTAAGATGATGATGAAGACTCATTAACTAAGTGAAGCATATTTCTTGTTGACTATTTTGGTTTTCTATTCTCTTTGAACTAAAAAGTTCAATTATGCCTCCTTTGAATTTATTATTTATTTACGTATATGCCTAATAGGTCACTGATTACAAAGTGGTTTTTCTTTTTTAGAAAAAAAAATCCTCTATTATTATATCACAGTGATTTGATTTATGGATGTATCAATGTGGCTACTTGTGTAGTTTTCCTTTTATAATTGTAGATTTGATTTCTTTTTTAGATTATTGTTTGTTAGCCATTCCTACAAGCGCCCTGCTAATTTTCATCATTTTCTCATACCAATATTTTCCTTCATGGATTTACTTAACTTTCTCTTCTGCTGTGTCTTTTCACATTCTTTACTTGTTCTTGACCACCTGAGCATTGCATTTGCAATGACTTGGCATATGACTTCAGTGGAATACACCTTCATAAATGATACAAGGAGATGCATGATACTTGGGCTCTTGATACTGCTTAGCTTTAGACAATATTTTTTTATAAATTCGAGGTGGATCCAACGTTCGTAAAGATTAATCTATACATGTTAGATGCTTGAAGAGAAGTAAGAAAAAAGTATTGGAATTATATTGATCCTCTGTGTCATAATTTTGTCCTGCATTCCTTTATTACATGTACTAAAAGTTTGCTCAGGCTAACTAATCAAATGCATTAAAGATATGTAGTTAATTGCACCCATTTCATCTGTTCTGTAATTAGATGTGTAGTTAATACCAAGGTTAGATATGATAGGAGCTGCTAGTAAGTATACGTGAAAAAAATGAGAGAAGGAAGTTTTCTTACCTAATTGGGATACAAGCTCAAAACATTTGCAGTACAACCTTAATGTAGCAAAACGGAATTAATTATGATAATCAACCCTAGATGTGTTGTATATTCAGAATTATCTCACATTTTGTCTCCCAATTGTGTGTTCAGTGATGTCAGCGACTCAGAGGATGAGGACGAGGATGAGGATTCTTGTATGTGTACAATAATGTAGAGATTATCTTGATATGCTATCTCAAACTTTCTGCTGGACTGATCAAGGAGCATTCATGGGGCTTGCGAAAACATGAATTTGAAGTAAATATGATGAATCATCATGTTTGATCTTTGTTCTGATTTGGGACAAACTCTCCAGAAACCAAGATAAGCAGCTCCTTGTGTTTGGTGGACTTTTGTGAGTTCTCTGTGAAGATCAAAGTACACACATTGCTTCCTGCAATGTGATTTAGACATAGCTGATAGCAGCACGGCTTCCATGTAAATGAGCTTTTTCATATACTGTTTCTTTTAAGAATTAAGCACTCAATTACTTTAATCATTAAGCTTCATATTAAAGTGGCTAGGTAGTCAATGTAATCTATCTCTAATGGGCTTTAAGCCCCTCCTTGTACCAAAAAAAAAGAAAAGAAAAAGAGAGGAGATACCTCGGTCTTATTTCCTTTTATTTTGCCAATTGATATGTGGAACAAATTTTCATAATTCATTTATTTCTTCTGAAAAGTGTTCTTTGGTTCTGCTTCTGTCAATTGCCATAGCATCAGCACGTGGTCCTAGAGTTTGTATTCAGTTATACTTTATATATATATATATATATATATATATATATATATATATATATATATATATATATATATCAACCTATATGATGCATAGATTGTCTACACAAGAAGCTCTCCTATTTGATTCAAGTATTGATTTGCAGAATGTCGTTAAGAAAACAATGTACCATGATGTGAGCATGATATTTGAGAACACCTCAAATTGTATAGTTGCAATACAAAAACATACACAGATACAAATAAAATCATTGATCACAACATAACCATTCACAAAACAAAATAAAACGCAGTATAAGAATTAGACACACAAATACAATGAAATCATCCCAACTGTCTCATACTGATTTGCTGAATGAATAATCAGCAGGCTTGTAGTATCATATTGCAGTTTCCTGTTTGATTCTTCACCAATTAAACATTGCTCCGCCAAGTCCATGGAATTAATATTTTTCTAAATTTTCTTCTTTTTCTTCAATGTCTTGGCCACATCATTGACAATGAATTGTGGCCTTAGAGACATCATAATTAGGAGAAACCAACCAGTTTGAAAGACTAGCATCAACTGCAATTTCTCCCAATAGAGGCTTGGACTGAAGGACATTTGATTCTAAGCTGCAAGGTGAGAAATTAAAGCTTGCTTCGGAGACCATGGACACACTTGTGTTTTGCTCTGATGGAACATTCTCCTTCCTCCTGTGCTTACTTGATGTAACTTTTGCTTTGATTGCTTTCCACTGAGTGAGGTTCTCCACAGGGATCAGAACAGAATGCATGTTTATGCTTCTGTCTCGTCCTCTTGAATTGGATTTGAGCTCAGTATCATTTGAAGCAAGTAGCATCTGATTCTTTCTTATCCAGTCTTCTGCCACAGAAGAATAGCATGACTCTGACAACTCTTTCTGTTTAGTGTCTTGATCGTATACTTCAGCCTCATCATTCCCTAAACTTTCATCACTACCACCATCATCCAAATCATACCCATCATCAAATTCATCATCATAATCCTCAATATCAGATTCCTCATATGCTATCTCATCATCATCACAGCCATCTATGCAGTTGTAATATCTGTAATTAGAAGGGTATCTCGTTGTCAAGTGTGCAGATCCTTCTCCCTTGGGTTCTGCAGTTTTGTTTTCATTTTCTTCTTCCTCATTATCCAATACCTGATAAGCAATGGGGTTTGGCTCATATATCTGTACATTCAAATTAAAGGTAACTTTCTTCTTCTTCTTCTTGCTTTTGACACTATTCTTCTCCTTACATCCATCTCTGTCTCTTAAAAATAAAGTATATAAATGAATAGATTAAGAAATAAATAAATATTCTATCATATGCACACATGAAATATGAAGGGAAAGGATAGAGAAGAAAGGTTCTAACCTGACATCAGAATATGGGACAATGGACTTTTCTGTGATGGCTAGAACTTCATAGTTTCCATATTTCTGCAAGATGAAAGAGAACACAATTCTTTTAACTGGTAACAATATCAAGCTGAAATATGAACATGGTTGTTCTAAAATAATACAAATTTAAGATAAGAATAATGTAAGAGGCAAGCTTGAAGATGGGGTTGTGCTTACTTGGTGTCTACCTAGAACATTGTAGAGAGTCTTTCTACGCTTTCTTTTGTTGGATAAACCAAAACATGCCAGAAAACAACCCATCTCTAGTGGGAAGGGAAGAAGGAGGGTGAAGAATTTATGTTGTTGGCATATAATAATGAAAGCTAGCTACTCAATCAATAACTGGCACTGCATGTCATTGAAAGAGAGAGAGAGAGAGAGAGAGAGAGAGACAAAGCAGAGAACATGTGACAAGTTTAAAAGCCGTTTGGCTCCAGAGAATTTCGAAAATAGTAACGTTAGACATTTAATGATGATTGTGGGCACAATAGTTTTTTAATAATAAGAAAGAAGAATAGTAGGGTCACCCAAGTTGCTTTGTCTCAGATCTGAAAATGCAAACCGCGTCCTATATCTTTGGCTTATGTCCTCGGTCCTCCCTTATTTTTATTCCATTGTCTCTTTTTTGAGAATTAAGATCGGAGGGAGTATGCTTTTTATTAATGTTCTTTTTTTTATATTTTTGTTGCCGATGAGATTGGTACCAGCATTCTATAGCGATGGAAGCCTATTCCATTTCATGTTCAATTGAATTAATAGCCTAATCCAAAAAAAAAAGATCATAAAAAAGAATTAGTATAATGTAAGTGTAAAAAAATTAGTATCATAAAAAATCCATCATATAATATCATAAAAATAAGAGTTTAATTTAGTATAATGTCAGTGTAAAAAATTGTATACTATCAACTAATCACAAATCATTTGATATGTGATTTTTAAGGTATTTATGATAAGACTCAAATATTTTTAATGATATGACAAATTATAATTGGTTGACAACATAAAACATCTTTATACTAACGATGTATACCAATTAAATTAAAAAATCAGCATACAATGATATTAAATTAAATATCGAAGAAAAAAAACTAGTTTTTTCTTCTTAAAAATATAACCATTGGTTAAGGCAACTGATATTGATCAACCCAGACTGATTTCATTATAAATTTGGGTATATAATTATATCATAAATCATAATATATCAGGTGTTCATTTTGAATTGGAGATGTGAGATCAAATTGATTTCATTATAATTTAGAATCTTATATCATACAATACTAAAGTATTGCTTTTGCAACAAAAAGAAAATTAAAGTATTGCTTGCTAGGCCCATCCTTAAAATGGCCAGCAAGATCACGTTGATTTTTTTTTTTAAAAAGATCACATTTTGTTTTATACTTTTATGCCTTGTTATATACTTTTGGTTGGTATGTGTTTGGATGAGCATTTGATAAAAGTGATTTTGAATTTAATTGATTTTGTTATAATTGAGTTTAAAGTGAAGTGATTTATATTTAAATGTTTTTATTTTAAAAACAAGTTTGATGTAAAATTTAGTGTAAATTTTTCAACTCAACTCAAAAGCTACTTTTTGTAGCTTCTAGTCAAAATCGCTTTTGGAGGTAAAATCAATTTTACGTGACAATAACCAAACATCTCATTTTTTATTAAATCACGTTTGACAGATGACAGAATTAATTCTGGAGATTTTCAACGTGAAACTAAACACATACCTACCCTTCGATCCGATTCCTCTTTTCTCTTCTAGTTTACCTTTATGGAAACCACTTCCTTGACGACATTCCTGTTCGCCTCACCGAACTCTCGTCCACCCTAAATCACAAGTGGATTTTATAGCCAAATACCAAAATCACAAGTTTTGGTATCATTAGACGGTCAAAAAAAATAATACATGAGCACGAAACAAAACTAAATTTAAAATAAGTAAATTATGAAGTAACTACATGAGTATCAATAAAAAATATACTATTAAAAGATAAATCTAAATTGGCGTCACAAATTTGTTTTATGTCTCCTTTGAGCTAAACATTAAAGCAAACATCACTCTTTCTTTAGTTCTTAACAACTTTTCTTGAATAAAGTCCACTAAAACCAAATTTTTATTTTATTTTTTTTCGTTTTCATATCAATAAATTCATCATGCCAATTTCGAATAACTACTCGAATGTCTTAATCATATTCAGCTGAAAATATAATTACATCAACGTTATATAAGTGGGGCTAATTTAATCCTTTATGCTTTGATGGAGTGTAAAATTCTATGATACCAATTATAATTTGGTAGGGTCTAAATTCAAATAACAGTTTGGGGCCTTTGGGCATTACAGCTCGTAGAAAATTATATTTGGAGTTGAATATCTTTGCCTCGAAGACATGCTTATTTTGGTCCACCTAAATTGAAGCCTACTTAACTTTGTACAAAGATACTTACTTTGGATCCTTTCCTTTTATTTTATACATTTTTTTTTCTTTCATGTCAGAGAGAAAGACACAAAATCAATTTTGCTTTTATGTGCAAGGTTTATTAAAATTTGCTTTTGTGTCTTTATCTCTCATAATATGAGAGGAAAAAGAAGAGAAAAAAAGGAGAGGATCCTAATCCTATCGGAAGAATCTCTAAGCATACCAATTCTTCTTATACTGAGAAGGTAAGATATGGAATTCGAATAATAAAAATAACTAATGAGTTTATGAGCCATGTAGAGATATTTTGAGAAATATTAATTGAATTATATTATATATTATTAAATTTATTTTTACATATATATTATAAATATAAATATTTAAAACAAGTTTTTTATTTTCTAAATAATTTTAACCAACCTTTTTAAATACACAATAAATTTAAAACTTATAAATACACAATATTTTCTGACTATCGTATTATGCACCCTATTTTGGAAGCTAGGTTGTATATGTCATATACTCTTAGCCCTTGGGGTTGTAATGTTACTAATGTTGCTATTTTGTGTCCAGATCTCGAAAGTCATATACTCTTGGAGTATGGATGAAAATAATTATTTCCAACTCACAAAATAATTTAATTAAATTTATATTTTTAAACACTATATGATATTTCCAAATGTAACATATCAGTCAAATGATATTGTCAAATTATAAATTAATCACAATTTGAGTATAAATGAAAATAATTATTTCGATTTCACGGTTGTGATTTCCAAATCACAATTCCAATTAAAATTAATTGTGCATAATTAACCAATTATTAATTACTACAAAGAAATTTGATTACTTGACCAATTAAATGTACTACTTACTTCCATTGCTCAATATATTATACATCAATGAACATCATTTTATCATATGACCAATTTAAGTGCTTTGTATAATCAATTATTTTTCAGTCTTTCTGATTATTTGATATGTATTCCAATAACTATTTCATTTAATACTTATATTTCAATTTTTTAATAATGAATGAAATTTGATTTTTTTTAATAAAAAACAATCATTTCATTAAATAATTTTAAAAATAAATTATGTTTTTTAACCATAATTTAAAATAAAAATTTCAACTAACACAATTCTTATTTATAACCCGTGCATCGCACAGGTCAAAATTCTAGTTATATTTGAAGTTGACTATATATCTTTGCCTTGAAGACATACTTACTTTGGTCCACCTAAATTGAAGCCTACTTAACTTGTACAAAGATACTTACTTTGGATCCTTTCCTTTTATTTTATACTTTTTTTTCCCTTCATGTTAGAGAGAGACAAAATCAAATTTGTTTTTATGTGCAGGGTTCATTAGAATTTGCTTTTGTATCTTTATCTCTCATAATATGAGAGGAAAAATGAGAGGAAAAAATGAGAGGATCCTAATCCAGCCGGAAAGAATCTCTAAGCATGTCAATTCTTCTTATACTGAGAAGGTAAGATATTGAATTCGAATAATGAAAATAACTAATGAGTTAATGCGCCATGTAGAGGTATTTTGAGAAATATTAATTGAATTATATTATATATTATTAAATTTATTTTTACATATATATTATAAATATAAATATTTAAAACAAGTTTTTTATTTTCTAGATATTTTTAACCAACTTTTTTAAATACACAATAAATTTAAAACTTATATATATGTTAGTTACTTGAAGTCACGTTGTAAAAAACATTCTTTTGCATCTCATGGAAATTCAAATTCCTCATGTGAAGAAAAACTACATAATCGAAAATAAAAGAGGATTTCCGAAAATTCCTTATCACTAAAATATACGAGCAAAGTATTTTATGAAAAGGTATTTATTACAAAGGATTTCAACAATGGCTCTCGTCTAAAGTCCTCCAACAATAGGGTGGAATACAGCGTTATTCTCTCTCTAAAGTATCGTGTAGAAGCTTACACATACTCAAAGGAATATTACCTGGCTATGAAGCTTATTAATCTATATCATGTACAATGTTGAATGCTCAATTCCCTAGTGGCTGGAATCCTTACCGACCCACTTTACTCATCTTAATATGAATCCGATGGAGTATGGACTAATTAGAGAGATTTGCATTGCAATTAATGGTATAGACACCAAAGCCATCAAAGGCAAAACTCAATTGTTCCATGAGGATATTCTCCAACCATCAATAGTTCGATGGTCCCGACTGAATCATGGCAAATTCAAAGTTAACATGGACTATGCATCATGGGAGGGGTCTCAAACTTATGGTATTGGAATTATAATAAGGGATGATGCTTGAAACTTTATAATATTGCAAGTAAAGCACATTAATATCTATCACCCAAAAAAAAAAAGCACATCAATATCATGGTGTTGTGCAACCTTAACACGAGGAACTTATATATGGCAGCTAGAGAGGGTCTGTTGTTTGCTTCGGATGTAGGGTGCATGAAGATCTTCCTATAGGGGTGATGGAGCTTTGGATAATTGGATGACTTTGCATACAATATTGGCTCTATCCTGCTCTCTTGATTTACGATTCTTGGTTTGAGTGTGATTTCGCACTTTGAGTTTGTAATAGAGTTGTTGATGCTCTTTTTTTTTTTTTTTTTTTTTAAATTGCATAAGTAGTCTTGGATATGGAGGGAGGAGCTACCAAATTTTTTTTTCATCTTGAATCTAGATCCTAGATTTAGATTATGTTTATATTGAATAAATTTAAGGCAATATTTGGGAGTTTTGAAGGAGATGAAGTGAAGTGGTTAGTAATAAAGTGATGTAATAAAAATATACCACTCCATTATTGGTGGCATACCAGCTGAATAATTTTCATGAATAATATGATTTCCCTTCATATGCTTTTTAGATAAAATTTGAATCCACAATTTATCACGATCATATCCCAAACATGCTTTCCCAACAAAAACACATTTGTTTCTCTAGCTTTATGGATGTCAAGATTACCACAATTTCTAGGGTGAGTAATTGTGCTGCAATTCACCCAGTGACAAGAATTAGCACCCAAAAAAAAAAAAAAAAAATTCTAACACAAGCATCAATACTATCGCAGATACCTTACGACAACCAAATATTTTGCATCGAGTACACTGGAATGGAAGCAATAACCGATATAGCAAGAGTTACCTGACCAGCTCTATTTAAGAGTTTGCCTTGCAAGCCTTCCATTAATTTTATCAAGAATATAGCAAAAATCACTCGTCTTAACTTTCTCTGACAAAAGAGGAAAGCCAAGATGTTTACCTAAATTTGTAGAATGTCAAAAATCGGTAACAGAGGCAAATTTAGGGATTTTAATTCTATGCACCTTCCTTTAAGCCATGAATCTAGTTTTATGCGCATTGACCTTCAAACACAATGTATGACAAAATGATTCAAGAAACTCTTTGACCAATTTTGCTTTGAGAAGTCTTTGCTTGAGTAAAGATAAGACAATATATGTATTTTATTAATTTAATTTAAAAATATAGTTAGTGTAAACAAAAAATTATAATTTTTTATTTACCAACTATAATTATTATAAAAAAAATAGGTTTAATTGCAGTTTTGGTCCCCTTATTATTGGTCATGTGCGATTTTGGTCCTTAAAGTTTTTTGTACACATTTGGTTCCCTACTTTTTTTAATGTTGCAAATTTGATCCTTATTTCAATGTCTGTCAATTTTTCAATGATCAATATAGAGGAACCACTCCTCTTAGCTCGCAAAATCGCCGCTCTAAGTGTATAAAACCACTTTTTGAGCTTTTGTGGCAAAGGATCATGTGGTGAAACCAAAAAAAGTATCGGAAAGCAGGGACAAAACCAGTAAATAGCAGAAAGGAACCACTAATCATGTTGAATCGGAAAAGCAGAGGAGGCAAAACCTCAATCAGAGGTTGTGTGTGTTTAGATGAGTGGTTCCTCTATTTTGATCATTAAAAAAATTGACAGACATTGGACAAAAGGACCACATTTGCAACATTGAAAAATAGGGGGGACTGAATGTGCTTGATAAAAATTTTAGAGATTAAAATCGCATATGACCAATAATAAGGGACCAAAACTATAATTAAACCAAAAAAAAAAAAGTTGATTCTTATAATAATTAACTTAAAAAAGATATGTAAAATATATTAATTAGTCAAGCGTAACAAAATACGATGAAAATGAGGGAAAAACCCACCTTATGTGCCCAACAGGTTCTCTGATATAGATTAATCATTACTAACGATGGTGGATACTTCGTATCTATGTCATGGTTAACGGAAAAAAAAAAAAACTGATGAAAATTGAATAGATAATGATCATGTGGGTAATAAGAAATCTGATCCGTCCAAATGGAATACTTTTGAGTTGACAAACAGAACACACAAAAAAAACCTTTTCCTCCTTCACACACTCACGTCAGCGGTCAGCCACTCACAACACAGAATAGCGATACCAACCAAACCCTCTCTTTCCTTTTCTCACTCACTCTTCTTCGCTTCCAAACCCCTAATTCCCCAATCATATTCATATTTAGAGAGACAGAGTAAGCGAGAGTAAGAGAAAGAGAGAGGAATGGATTCAGACCAAGGCAAGCTTTTCATCGGTGGGATTTCGTGGGAAACTACAGAGGATAAGCTGAAGGACCATTTCAGCAATTACGGCGACGTTTTGAACACTTCCGTCATGCGCGAGAAGAATACCGGCAAGCCTCGCGGCTTCGCCTTCGTCGTCTTCTCAGATCCTTCCGTCCTCGATTCCGTTCTTCAAGACAAACACGTTATTGATGGCAGAACGGTCTTTCCCTCTTTTCATTCCCCTTTTCTTCATTTTAGGGTTTCAATACGGATTGCTCCTTTTATTTTTTTATTCTAATTATTATCAATTTTGTTATTATTATTATTATTCAGGTTGATGCAAAGAGGGCTTTTTCAAGAGAGGATCAACAAATTTCTGGCATTTCCAGACCTGGTGGGAATTCCAATTCTGCTATGCATTCTGGAAATGGTGGAAATAGTAATATGAAAACCAAAAAGATTTTTGTTGGGGGGTTGCCTCCAACCCTAACTGAAGAACAATTTCGTCATTACTTTGAGTCTTATGGCCTTGTAACTGATGTAGTAGTCATGTATGACCAGAATACCGGGCGACCCCGAGGATTCGGGTTCATTTCTTTTGATTCTGAGGATGCAGTTGATAGGGTTTTGCACAAGACTTTTCATGATTTGGGTGGGAAACAGGTAGAGGTGAAGCGTGCGCTTCCCAAGGATGCCAATCCTGGTGCGAGTGGCCGAATGATGGGTGGTGCTGGAGGCGGCGGTGGCTATATGGGATATGGAGGATCCGGTGGCAATCAGAATACATATGATGGTCGTGTGGATTCTAGTAGGTATATGCAGCCTCAGAGCAATGCTGGTGGATTCCCACCTTATGGTTCTTCTGGCTATGGTGCTTCAGGGTATGGGTATGGTCCGGCTAGTAATGGCATTGGTTATGGCGCGTATGGGAGTTATGGTGGCGCTGCTGCTGGGTATGGTGGACCTGCTGGTGCGACATATGGGAACCCGAATGTCCCTAATGCTGCTTATGCTGGTGGGCCTAGGAGTTCATGGCCTGCTCAGGCTGCCTCTGGTTATGGGTCTATAGGATATGGGAACACTGCTGCTTGGGGTGCTCCGAGTGGTGGTGCTGGATCTGGTGGCGGCGGTGGTTCGGCGGCAACTGCTGGTCAATCCCCTAGTGCAGCTACTGGATATGGGAATCAAGGTTATGGATATGGTGGTGGGTATAGCGGGTATGATGGAAGTGATGGTTCTTATGGGAATCCAGGTGTATATGGAGCTGTTGGAGGGCGTACTGGGGGTGCGTCCAATGCTAATGCTAGTGGTCCTGGTGGAGGTGAACTACAAGGTAGCGGTGGCAGTGGCAGCTATATGGGCAGTGGCTATGGGGATGCAAATGGAAATTCAGGTTATGGAAATGCAGCTTGGAGATCTGAACAATCTCAAGCCCCTGGAAATTACGGGACTCCTCAGGGAAATGGCTCCCATGGTGGGCAAGTTGGGTATGGCGGCGGCTATGGTGGTGCTCAGTCTCGACAAGCCCAACAGCAGTAATTTTGACAGTTGAATATCTTGCTGGATCTTGAACTTCAACCTGTGGATCCCTGCCATTTAATCTTATATCATGAGCTCACAATGAATTCTTCCCAGCAGCAAAGGAGTGACTCCAAGTTCGATGTCAATATACAATGGGACTGGTTGGGTTGCTTGAATCCCAGTAGTTTGCAGCATATGCTTTCCTAGTTTATAATAAGTAGTATGGTTGAAGAGATACTAGTTGCTACTTTCTATTTAGTCTTTATTTATGTGTGTAGCTTTAAATTGCGTGCTTATGATTTTAGTTGATCTGGAATTGTCAGTTATTGTAGCATTTGAGCTATGGTGTCGTATTTCAGTTTATATGTGGGTTTGATGCAGCTGATTGTCTATGTTGCCTTTTTGATGGTGCTTCTATCTTTGTTCTGTTTGTTCTCTTTTGATTACAATTCAGAAGCAGAAAATCTTATAGTTAGACAAAATGCTTTAGTTTTGATGACAATTATAAATAAGAAGATAGTCAAGCTATTTACTGATAGCAGTGGACACTTGAGTTGATCACTTCGTAATGGGTAGCGATAATGGTAGTGATAATAAAAACTTTGAGGATGAAATAATCATTTCCCCCTGTATTTGCACTTGTGTTGTACAGGAGGAGAGGTGCAGGAGTGTTGGAGTTGAGCCAAGTGTCCACTCATGGCTATGGAATGAACTTTGTTCAGTCGTATTGTGTTTTTTTGGCCAGCGCATCGTCAAATTTGGAGATTCTTGGCTTTTCAAGCGATAAAATCTCATCCTTCAATCTGGTTTGTGATGGCTGTCAGAAATTGTGAGGGGATGATTTGCGGCTCATTGACTAAAGAATTGGCTCTGCATTAGAATTTGGGCCTCAATTTTAGGTGCCCAGTTGATTGATACTCTAGATTTTGGCATGTTTTGAATACTCATGCTCTGCAGAATTCCATGTCTGAAACAATTTATAATGTGATGGGCAAGATTTTTCTAAGTAGATTTTCCTCATTATGTCTTCATTTCTGGCAAATCTCTCGGTTTAGCTTTTTTTCACCTCTGGAGGGGATATATTGGCATTGTTGTATGTGGCAAGTGCTTTCTGATTTCTGAATGGGTTAATTTGTCATTGTCTTATGTGGCAAGTGCTTTCTGTTCTTTCTCAGTTAATACTTGTTGATTGTAGTCATTTTCTCTTAACATATATTAGGTTGTCTTAGTTGTTGCAACTTTTGAATTAAAAAAGCTTATATATGTTGCAGATGAGAAAAAGCTACTTGTCGATGGGTTGTATGTACTATGTTGTATTATTTAATGTCTATGGTAATTTATTTATTGAGCATATCTATGCTCAATGTGTTTGTTGGTTGATAATATGTGAGAATCTTGTCTGCCATTTTAATGCTGATGCGTGCCTGTTTGATGAATTCCTTTAAAAATGTGCAAGATGGTTTGTGAAATGATCTTGACTAACGTAGGTCGTTTGTCAGAAATTGTCAAGTGATAATAATGGATTCAGTTATAATCTTTGTTGTCAAGTGCTTGGTAAGTGACCATGTCTATCGTATGTGTGACGGATGTAAGTTAAGTGGATCCTTTTGCAGACACTTGAAAGTTTAAGGATTATTTTCTAAATTTTTTAAGCTTTATTACGATTGAACTTCATATCAAACGAACGTAAATTAGAATTTCCTTGTGTGGAAGATTGTTTGCAAAAACTTTAGGAGAATAGCGTGAACGATGGGTGCATATAGTTAACAACTTTTGTTCTCATGACTTGCGTGACCTTCTAATGCTCTCAAAAAACATATTTTATGGATGGACAAATGACTTGGTGTCTTTAAGGACATCATAAACCTTAAAAACCTTAAAATTGGTTGTCTCTTAATGTTCTTACCAACAATCTTAGGCATAATCTCCTTTGTTATTTGGATCATTCTCCTTTTTGTGCTAGTCATGTATTTAGTCATAGTTTTCCTTACCACGTGGCTGGTAAGTGATAATTTCTAGCAAAATTCATATTATTTATTCTAGGAAGATGTAACATTCATATCATTTACTAATTGGAAGAAGCCCCATTTTCAATTTTTTTTTAATGTTTTTCATATTTATACGTCGCCAATTTTTTTTTCATGGAAAGAAGTGTGCACTATTCAGATTTGGTGTAAAGTTTGACACTTACAATCCCCTATTCGTACTTCTCGTTAATTTAATTATAATTTTGTAAAATTAAGAATTAAAATTATGAGTGAACAATGCAAATAAATTGGCATGTGTATGTCTGAGACTTAAATGCTTCAACAAGATAAGTTGCAATAGAAAGTCTCTGAACTAGGAACATGCTCTTTTGTGTGGGCTATTTAAAGCTGAGGCAAACCTTGTTACAAGAAATCCAATTAGAACACCCAAACTTTGCACTAATATTCAGTGCTGAGCTAGCTATTTCATAGTAGCTCAACAAATACGAACAAAATATAAAGCTTATTCCATATTTTAAAAAATGTCTTTCATTTTTAATATATAAAAAAAAAATCTCACCAACCTCGCTGTTTGCCATTGTGAAACAGCAATGAATGAAATTCAGGTTCTATAACGCAATGATGCACAAGAGATAAAAAAATGACAAGAGATACTTTGGCATTGCCAACAAAGAAGATACATGGGACCAACGTGCAATGTACTTGCTAGAATGTGTAAGGCATATTCTCTACTGCAAGATAAATCAACAGGCTGAGGGCCAGCTTTGGTATGGATCGCCGAATGCAGTAATATTGCCAGGGCGTGAGAAAACCACCTACATGGTACAGAAAACCAATTATATACTTGATCCAATTCCAGCTTTAAATTTCAGCTTAAAACCAAGTACTTAAAATTAGCCTAAATTTCAGCTTCAGTAACATTAGTATGAAATTTGTTAAAAACAAAAACTTGGGCTGGTTTTTCAGAAAATGATATTTTGCTGGTAGATTACATTAAAGCAAAGATTGACTTTTGATAGGGCACACTCGTATATTGTTTAATCCATATAGCCGATTCCAAATAGTGAGATAAGACTTGTTATTTTTGTGAGCATTACTTCAAAGCTAAATACTGTAAGATAACTACTGGTTTAGACCAAACAAAGTTTGGACTGAAACTTTCTTTGTGGGGTGATAGCTAGCACCCAAGGGCTATTTTGTGATGGTTTAAGGTGTAAAAAAAAAATGGCAAAAAGTGGAAAAACATGGAGTCAAATATCTATTAAACACCTAAAAAGGAGGTTATTTTGAGTTTTGCATTTATTAGTAATGACAGATGCTTGTTCTGGGCTGCAGAACCCCCAAAAGTCTGTGTCTTGAGAGAACCTAGTTGCTAGACAGATTACAATCAGAGACTATATGAGCTTGATGTGTTGTACAGTTAGTTGTGAAGTGATGCAGTAAATAGCAAAATCCTGCATCTATTATGTGATTTCTGGTTGACAAAAAATGCAAGCATGGAAGCCAAGTCATGCCTAGTGAGTATAAAGCATCAAATTGCTCCAAGATTGTAATAGTAACTGTATAATATACCTGATAATTCCCAAGTGTGTGTGACTTAAAACCTGCACCACAGTAATCAAAATAGTATTCCCATGTCCTGATGAACTTTTCATTAAATCCAAGAGTCAAAATTTCACTGACAGCACACAAAGTAAATTTTTCAATAGTTAGTGTAAGTAGTAACTTAAAATTACTAGAGAAAAGTAAGTTTCAACCAAATTAATAAAATACCTTTGCTTTTCCTTGAAGTTCTTTTTCCAGCATCTAAGCGTTTGGTAGTAATGAATTCCTATGTTCTCAATGTGCTCCACGCTGCATTTAAGAATAGTAAGAGAGATGAATGAAGGAAATGCTCATTTGTGGAACTCAGCAGTAACATATAACTTGTACCAGAGTCTAGATGTGGCTGCCATGGCAGATGTTATCCTACTTAGAGAGGGTAGGCAACCTCCTGGAAAAATATATTCCTTGATAAAATCAGAACTGCACCTGTACTCATCATATCGCTCATCCGGGATTGATATGAACTATAGAAGACAATAACCCCCCTCAATAGTTAGCACTTAGCATCAATTTAAATACCAAAAGAATGTACTTGTGGTGATTATTTACATAATAGCATACCCTCAAGAAAGTTTATAATCTGAACATTATAAAAGTTATAGTAGTAGAATAAAGGTAAAAATGAAAGTTTAATGTTCCATCAGATACCTGGAGAACAAGAAGACCATCATCTGCCAATACTGATTCACAACAACCAAAGAACTCTTCCATATATTCATGGCCAACGGCTTCTATCATTTCACTGAAATATGCTTATACAGGTTATGCACTTTGTTAGAAATATTGCTACTGTACATGATTCTGCAAAGTTAAAATAAAAATGGCTCACCAAGATATAATCCTATCATATTTGTATGTCTTGGGCAATTGGCGATAGTCACATAGAAGAAATTTGATATGGTCCTGGAATCATGAATAAATAACATCTGGCATCAAAATCCACTCAAGATATTTGAAGTTTACTGTTACATTGGATGCAATGAATTTCTCTTGAAGGATGAGAAGAACTGGCATATCACAAGAACATAGTAACCTAGAGAAAACAGATGAGGTGTAATTCCTAACGTGAATACATTTCATTTGGATTTTTATATAAAGTTTTCTAGGAATTATCAGATTTTATGTTAGTATATTCATGAAATCATTAAAAGATTAGCCTGTTAATACCTGAAGCCCAGCATCTTTAACTCTTTTTTCTGCAAGTTTCAGCTGCTCCTTAGACAATGTGATGCCAGTGTATTTGCAACCAGTTTGTTTGACAACTTCAATGGCTAAACTTCCCCATCCACATCCGATCTCAAGAATTTCATGTTTCTTATCTATTCTAGCCTTGATTCATATAAAGAAAAATCATATTAGACCTTTTGCAAGATAACTAAAATAATAATAAATAATAAAATAGCAATCAAAGGCACTCACTTTTTCAATCAGAAGAGATATTTTTCTCATTTGTGCATCTTTCAAGTCTTCATCTTCATTCTATCAGATAATTTAACAAACAAACAAAGGAAAATATTAATTTGAAGGAGAATTTCTTTTACATGAAATTTGGACACAAGAATCAGGAAGTCATTGTTCTTGCCTTGAACACTGCACATGAATAGGTCATTGTTTCATCCAAGAAAAGAGCAAAGAGTTCATTGCTCTAGAAACAGACCAAATAAGAATAGTAAGCTTCTGCTGATTTAATGTCAGTACTAAAAGTATCATGGAAGGAAAATATACTGAAGATCAACAGAACTATATTTTTAGGTAAAGGATCTTTCCTTTGACCTATATTTGTGATTGTGCAATGCTAGTTATATGTTCACACAACTTTATATTGATGGATAATATGCACTTGTTGCAACTTGTTTCTTGAAAATCAATGTATCTAGTAAGTTTTATAGTTAATGATCTTATACCAGATCGTAATGCCTAGAGATGTTCCTGCGAGCCTGTGTGAGAGTATTTTGCCTCGAAATATGCTCAATGAAGAACTTTGCAGATGCTAAACCGGCTGTAAAGAAAACTGGTGTCCACCAACCCCTAAAAACATCAAAATGAGAGAAGTTTGATATGCACACACAATACTTTAATGTAGGCTTCAATTGATCATACTAGTTTACCTGTTCTTCAATTTTGAGTTGGATGCAATTGAATCTCTGTTGGCTATGAGAATCTGCAGTAAAAATAAGAAGGTACATGGAAGTAAAGAGTAAAGTCCAAAAGAGACAATTCTGTGTAATATCCAAATGTGTATGCTTACCAAAAAAAAGTTCAAAAGACCTTCATCATTATCAACAAACGAAAAGTCTCCATTGATATATGCATCTGCAAGGCCTAAATCAGCCTGTGTCATAACCTGACAAACACATAAAAATTATTTATTTCTTGCCAACTTTAATTTTAGAGTTGAATTGACAAAGACAAGCATATCTTGTCACTTCTACAGCTAGAATGTCATCAATCAATGATCTTAGTTCATGCAAAAATTTAAAAGTACATACCTTCCAATAAAATTGGGGATTGTGGACTCTCAAAACACTCTTTAGAAAGCACTTTCTCCGAGTTCCCTCGATGGTAAACATTGTTCCTCCCTCCTCCAATATGCTGTAACACCACAAGGCAAAATGTACCAGTGACTCAATAATTTTGTGTTTTACATGTGTAGCATTTTAGGAGGAGATTAGAAGAAATTAGAGGGATAGTGCTTTGCATAGTATGATTTTATTATAGAAAGGTTTGGTGGGTTAGAGGTATGTTCCACCACACTTGGTATATTACCAACTTGACAGAGTAAGAGAGCACATATGATCCAACAGCTCTTAGTCAAGTGTACCAGTAAACATTTATGATCCTGATAGAGCTTGTTAAGATTAAACATGTATTAATCATAGAAGTGTACTCACATTAAACAGCCAGTAGTGATAAAGGAACTCAAGAATCTAGTCACAAAAAGGCGTGCTCCCAGTTCCTTCCAAGAAGGTGCCATGTGTTTTGGGTTGGTCTTAAGTGTGCAGCATCTTCCAAGAATGCCATGTGATGCAATCATGCCAGCCTGGAAATTCAATCTTACTTTCAGTTTATTGCTTCCTTTCAACAAGGTTCATGACATTTTTCAAGAAAATTATTTGCCTGAATATATATTTCCGGTCAAGGAAACTCTTTTTTAAGAAAATTTGAAATTTATGTTGGAAATTTACTAAAGAAAGAAAAAGAAACATGATTGTCACAAATACAGGAACAAATATCAATTTTCAGTGAAAAGTGTCATTTCCTTTCTCAGTATAAAGTTAGCTTTAACTACCTTTAATCCATCTTCATGAAATCCATAACCTGAAAAACACAATATATGTTAAGAACATGCTATATTTGAAGTAAATTCCTCATCATATTAGAGGTTATTCTTAAAGATAATGAAGATTAAATATATACTAATGCATATAAATGCATTAGCATTTTATCATTTTGGAGTATCCTAAACACAATTAGAGTTTTATCACAAAACTTTGTGGCCTTAAGCAGGTCCATAAAAACTAGTAGTGACATAATTATTAATAGTTATCTTATATTCATGTCAAGAAAATAAGCAGGAATGTACCTTGGTAGGCCCCAGAAAACCATATTCTTCTTTTCCCTTGAATTTGATCTAGCTCCAATGAAGCTTTCATTGCAGCAACTGATGGGACTGGATGGCCAGTTGACCACTTACGCAAGGTATTTTCTGGTATACAATCAGGATTGAGAGTTACAAGAAAAGGCAGACTCTTTTCTTCAATATTCTGCAAATCAGAATAAAGATTGACCAACAAGTTTATCCATTGCTCACTTTAATTATAATAACTCTAAAAGAGTTCACTTGGTCAATGCATTTATATGGAAATGTTACTAACCTGAAGAATGTTGAGCCAGTATGTCAGACAAACTTTGTTGTTGTTACTTCCAAGAAAATTCCATGCACTCCATGCTGCTGGATTTTTTGGCATCAATTTTTTGTCTCGATGAAGAAAAATATCACTGCCCATAAGATCAAAGATTTAGCATCTTAATTTTTTCAGTCCTTAACATACATGAAAACATAAATGAATGTCCCTAATCAAAAGTCATCCAGGCTTATAAAACTAATTTTCTGCTCTAGGTCCTAAGAGAGAAAAAAATATTAAAGAATGTTCCCATCCTTTAGTATGATAACATGTTTATCCCATAACGTTGAGTTATTAAAGATTATTATCCAATGTCAACTCTATGAATAGCATTACAGAAATGATAACAATGACACTTTAATGCATGCATTTGATTACTTTGAATGTAAATATAACCACTATAAGCCATATTATCTTATTCCATGAGTAGGGGGTACCCAACAATCAGAAATATTAGGATGGATTTTACCTGTACGCATATTGAAAAGCACCAAGAATTCTTCGCTCATCATGTGTTGCTTCATCTCCTAATAATCTCAAAGCGTCAGGTGCATGTACTGCCATTATGCATCCATCATACATTTCTTGAGAACCATCTTTGCAGTACACAACACATCCTGCACCTGCAATAATTTTTTTGGCCTTGTAACTAGAATAGCATTATTTAGCCAATCTATAATTATTATTTGAAAAGAGGAACAATCAGATTGATTTTACCTTTTTCAGATGTTGAAATCAAGTGCACCTCACAATTAACTATTATTTGACAACCTTTACTTACAAGCTCTTCTTTGACCTGTTTGTTGTAACAAATGATTAATGTCAAAAACTTGATTTATTGCTTAAGGCCTTAAGCTGAAAGATCTCTGGTATAAATACTGAAAACTCCCTAAGTGACATGCCTAAATTTAAAGCTTAAAATCATAATCAATAAATAGCACCTTCTTAACATAATTTTGTGACCGCCATCTGACAGTTAGCCACTGTGGTCTGCCAAAGAGCTGCAGAGAGGACCAAGTGAATCAATAGTTAATCTTTAATTATTAGGATATAGAAATAGAACATTCATCACTATATAAATCTGAAAAAGGAGTCGGATGTCCTAGTACCTGAAGTAGATGGTGATTGCGACAAAATGAGAGGACAGAATAAGCAGAAAAGCTCATAACTCCTTCAGAAGGGCAGGACCAAATAGAACCACAAATTGGAATCTACAAGTATTTCATGTCATAGATATATATACTAATATAAGCAATGATATTTATAGGAAATACAGAAAACACCAGTCTAAGATGTGAGTGAACTCACAAGATAGGCTTTCTGAAACAATTCCGAGTAGCCCCTTGACTTGATGAATTGCCCCAGAGTCTCGTTGCGGTCGATGTCTGGGTTATTGTCAAGCATATCAAGATAGCTGCATTGCAAAATTGGGAAAGAGAAAAGCAACTAATTTTTCAAAATTCAGTCTCATCAGGAATAAAACTAATCTACATTGCCAATCAATATTCTTCTCAATTTTCATCTTTATGGAGTTGAGTTCATATTTAAGTATGCATGACAGAGAGATAAACTATGGATAATTTTATCTTCAAAGCCAATAACTGGGATTCCAATTGTTTCACATGATGTGTAACTCTTAAAAACAAAGCACAATCCAAATTGGTGATGTTCATATGGTTTATTATTCCTCAGTTCACTGACAATCAAACACTTAAAGAAAGATTGAACTATAACTATGCATGATCAAAAATGAGTGCAGCAGTTACTGCCATGCACTTAATAGTTTGAGGTATTGAATAAAAATTTAATAATAGGTAACAACTTGCCTTAAAACATCATCTTTGAACTTGATGATTTCCCTAATCATTTGCCAGAAGTAAGGATTCAGTGCATTCTTCTTCTGTGCAAACAAACCGGACAAACCGTTTCTGCTGCCCCATTCACAGCCTCGGCCTTTGTCTAGGCTCACAGAAAATGTCATGTCTGATAATTCCATATCAACCCCAAGACTCTCAAAGAATTCCATCATATTGGGATAGGTGACCTGTTCAATAACGATGTTACATTGTCAACAGCCTCCCAATAGCATTGCTATGATCACTTAATGTTGCAAAATCGATTATTTTCAAGGTACAAAAATGCATATATGGCATGCAGTGCCTAACATTTTTAACAAATTATACTAAGAGTGTGTTTGGAAAAGCTGAAAAAAAAAAAGATTATGTTGATAATCTGTTTTCAAATAATCGATTATTGTGATAATCGATTATAATCAGAATCTGTTTTTATTTGGGTATGTTTGCTGAAAAACGATTTTAAGATAATCTATTTCGTTTGGGTAGTGTAAAAATAATCACTTTTATATTATAATAATAATATATGAGCATCACTTTTGTCTTTTTTTACTAGAAAGCATCACTTTTGTCTTTGCAAGAATAAAAACGTTGAAGCCGTGCAGGTTCGGAAGACGCTTGAAAAGAAAACCGTTAAAGGAGGGAGCTTATTACTAAACAGCGTTTTTAAGCCACAAACAGCGTTTTTAAAATTTAATTTTTTGTCCCAAACATCGAGCTGAGATTACAAAACAGCATTTTTCGTGGAAACAGCTGAAATATTAAAATTTCAGCTGTTCCCAAGAGTGTGTTTGGGAAAGTTGAAAAAAAAAGATTATGCTGATAATCTGTTTTCAAAAAATCGATTATTGTGATAATCGATTATAATCAGAATCTGTTTTCGTTTGGGTATATTTGCTGAAAAGCAATTTTAAGATAATCTATTTTGTTTGGGTAGTACAGAAAAAATCACTTTTACGTAGTAAATGACAAAAAAGGATATGAAGTTATTTGAATAGTATCCTTTTGAATAATATTTTTTTTCAAAAAAAAAAAAATTTACTATTTCTTGCTAATATATATTTTACTCATTTTAATCACTTAATTTTTTTACTATCAACCATAAGCTTTCTAGCATAATTTATATTTTAATATTATTATTATTAGTATTGTATTTCAATCATTAAATTTTTGGGCAAATTTCAATTTTTTATTCGAGCCATAGATCTCTACCATTGGTCCAGTATTTGTTTGTAGAATCAACAGTATTATTTCAATGCCTTTAGAGTGTAGCATGTTGTGCAGCGCTAGCTAGTGATGAGGCATGAGAGAACCGGGGTAAAGCGAGGAAAAAATGGTGCGAGAAGTGAAAATAATCGGTGGCAAATAATCTACTAGTCCTATAACAAAGATGATTGAAAAACAACTTAAATCATCTAAAAAAGCTTTTTTTTTTTTTTTTAAGCTAGAAACCCAAACACAAATAATTATTCACAAAATAGTTTAAAAGGGCCAAAACAGCTGTTTTGGGAAAAAATAATTTTTCCCAAACATGCTCTAAAGAAGCATATATAATAGCATGCAATGCCTTGTTTTTCCAACGGGCATAAACAGGTTGAGGCACTTGAAACTTAAGATTTGCTTGTGAAAAAAATTTGCTTAAACTTGAGTGATTTTCTGCTTGAATATTTATTTCATTTGTCAATTTTTTTTCTCGAATTATTTTATCAATTTAACATTTAACAAACATGTTTATGCTAGAAGATGAAATAAAGTAAAAATAGAAATAAAATATAATTTTATATTTATAATTCATTACGCAAATAATCCGTTCGTAGATTCACGGATAAATTTGTAAAAGATAATACACATACACGAGCTATTCACGGACTAATGTCAAACTTGCAAAAAGCTTAAGCTTGGCTCGTTTAAATAATTAAGCCTAACATCAAGCTTGAGCTTGTTTAGTTAACTAAACAAACGAGTTTGATCATGTATTTAACAAGTAAATCTTGAATAATTCACGAATAACAGCTTATTTACACCCCTATAATATTTACATACTAAAAAAAATCTCACTTCCTTTTTTTCACCTCCGGAATTACCTTTCCATCTAGGTCATATTAATATATATTTTTTCGACATATTTTAGGTGCAATTAGAAGCAACTTTGCTTATTTATTATTATTATTTTGGAAAAAATAGCATGTTTGATTTTTTTTTTTTTGTCATCAGCATATTTGAATTTTCAATGAACAAGAGAGACACTGATTATAGGCTTCATTTAGTTTTTTGGACCACAGACACTTATTAAAGACTGAAGCTACGTTTATAGTCAACCAGCTTAACAGGGTCAGGGAGCCCAGCCCAGCCGGTGACTGCAACACCAGGACCACAGGTGGGGCCCACAGACAACTTTTGGTGCGTGGATTTTAATTGGTTAGCCGCTAGGCGTAAGCCTTTTCTTCATTCCTCAAGAGGCTTTGTTTGGTTGTAAGAAGAAAAAGAGAAGAGAGAAAAAGATAAGAAAGAGTATGAGAAGAGAGAAAATAGTGAGAAATATGGTAGATTTTATGTGTTGTTTGGTGTAAGAGAAATAGGAGAGAAATAGAGGAGAAAGATGTGTTTTCTCTATTTCCCATTTGTTTGGTTGAATAGAAAATAAGAAGAGAGAAAAATAATATTTTTTATAAAGACAAAAATATCATTCACTAAAGTATCAATATAAAAATATTTAAATTTAATTGATTTAAGTTATTTTAACTAATCAAATAATTTAAATTAATTTAATTTAACTGATTTAAGTTATTATTTTAAATAAAATTTATTAGTTTAATATAATTATTTTATTTATTTCAATTTAATTTAATTAATTAAATGATTAATTTAATTCAATTTATTTAAATTTATTAAATAATTGAATGAGAACTCAAAAAGAAAGGTACAAAAGTCATTTTATATAAAACACTCTCTCCCTCTTTCATTTTCTTCTCACTTGGGGAGAGAAAAAAATTTGAGGTGGGTCCCACCAATTTTCTTCTCTCTTTCTTATTTCTCTCCTCCACCAAACAAGAGAAAAGTGTATTTTCTCCTTGTTTTCTCTCTTCTTATTTTCTCTCTTACTATTTTCTACGCCAACAAACAAAGCCTAACTGTCTAAAATACCTTTTCCCCCCAAAGTACTGAATGAAGTAATTTAATACAATCAACTAAAACACTTTTTTGTTTTCTGGAAGGTATTATTATATAAGTTTGCGTGAAAAAATTGAAATTATTTAGCATGGAAAAATGGATGTTCAGTGATTGGACACATATGCGTGGTTAAACTAAACATCAACCTCCACTACAAAGTTATGCTAACTAATTTTTATGCGGCCAAGGTGACCAAAAATGGAAATCTTTATCAAATAAAAAATCTTTTTAAAAAGTCTGTCGGCTATGTTTGTGTAGGAAAATGTTACTCCTAGTTTTTTTTTTTTGGTGATTAATGTTACTCCTAGTTTGTCTTCAAGTGAATAAATATGGTGTATTTATCTTTAATTCATTTAATATATTGAGATGTTGAGATTTTTATACACTTTATCAAATTAATTGTGAATATATTTTTATTTGCATTTATTTTAGAAGTAAACTTAGCTTAAAGGAGCCATATCCATCATTTGTGAAGCAATATTCATGATTTTGTTTGAATTGATTTTAAGACATAAAATCATCCGCTTCAAACAAGATAAATTATCTATTATTTGGTTTGAATTGGATTAATTCCAATTTTCAAATATAATCAATCCAAACTCATTTTAATCGGTTTGTACTAGATCACTAATTCAGTTTGTGACCAACAACTATTGCAAATAACTATTGGAAATAACATTAGATTTGTTACTTAAACTTAATAGAGGATAACAACACAGCATATATATTCATCTGTGTGCTCGATGAGAAAAGAAATCGAAATCAGCATAAATTAAGCAAAATTATAGTCTTTATAATTGTGAATTCAATTCACATTTTACTAATATATATATTGTTCTGAATTCATCTTTGAAATTGTGAATATATAATTCTCATTTTGCTAATTCTCTCTCCCCTCGTTTTTGTGATAATACTCACCTGAGAATTTGAAAGGAATACTCTCTCATAGACAACATCTTACACAAAAACAGAGAGAAATGATCCATACAGCTTACATGAATATTGAAAACACTGCAAAAAAGCATCCCTTTACTCTTTTTGGATAATGTACCCAGATTTTGAAGCTAATTAGATTCATTTGTAGTTCAATTGAAAAGTTTATAACTAACCAAAATCCTCATCAGTGTAGTGTTGAAACAAAGAATCAAAGCAAGAAAGAAAAAAGCAATTAATTAATTGTGTGCTTACCCGGTTGAAAACCATGAAACCAAGGTCCAAATCAATTCCATCAGCATTCACAGTCTTGGCATGTCCTCCCAAGTAGTCTTCCTTCTCATATAGCACCACATTCACTCCAGCTTTTGCCAAAACATAAGCAGAAACCAACCCACTAATCCCAGCACCAATTACTGCCACTCTCATCTTTGCCTTACAATGTTAATTTTCCTATGCAATGGAAACAAAAAAAAGTGAACTTTTTATTTCCCCTTCTTGTGCAGCAATCTATACATGCAGGCAGAACCTAAAAGTCTAAAACCCTTTAAGGATGAGGGTACTCAAAATGGATACGTGGAACTCAATGGTCCACAAGTTATGGAGAGTAATGAAAGGAGGGGACTTTGGCAAGTTGAAAGTAGTATCTGTACTTTTGTATTAACTTACTGCTCAGCTCAAATGGCAAGAACTTTCAGCTAACAGTTGGCATTGACCTTGAAAAATTAACCAAAAGCTTGGAGCTTCTTAAATAGTGTCAAACTCTTAAAGAATGTTAGATACATGAGGTTCTTGCTAACGAGTGTTCTAAGGATAACTAAGTATAACATTTTTCAATATATTAAAATAAAATATTTTTCTATATAAAACTTCCTTTCTTGATTTCTTAAATAATACCTTAAGGACAATCATTAACATTATTCAATAAATAATGCGGATGTATTGGAAGTACAAAAAACTGGTTGGGTTATTCATTCATTCATCATGTGTATACTCATGTGGCATTTGGCTTACAGAGTGTTAATGTGTGGACAACATGGTAAGTAGGCCCACGGATATGCTTCTAGTGAAACATGTTATAGTATTCAAATTTGTCTGCAAATTTTTCACATGTAGCAATCAAATATCACTTCACATTTGGTTGCGCCCGGGAAGTGCTAATTAAGGTACTAAGAAATTTTAGTGTATACTGTATAGGAGCATTATCGTATCCTTGTATAAATCTAACAACATAAAAATATCGCACGTAAATAAAAACAGTTGTAACCAAATTGTCCTTTTGACGTAATGTTTTTTTTCCTAAATAGGTAACAATACGGTTTATTAAGACCTAGTTAGCCAATGGTCTATGTAAAGCTATGCCTATTACTGATATTATGGGCGCTTTTTTTTTTTTTTTTTTGTCCGGGACGGAACTCAGGGTATCCCACAGCTGATAGCCATAGGACTAATCCCCGATGATGTAAAGTATCAGTTAAGGGGTAATTCTACCCACAGATGCAGTTCTATTCCTATCACCAATATTCAAACCCTGGATATATGATTAAATGATTCAAGCTACTAGCCACTTGTACCATACCTTATGGGTTTATGGACCCGTTTTGATTATTTTTTTATGAAAAAAAATGGCTTCTATAATATAGAAGATGAAGCAGAAGCATAAGTTATTATTAGAACCATAATTTGTATGTGTAAACGAGTAAATAAGGAATTTCTCTGTGTAACTTTTCCCGCCAAAATTTCATTCACCATTTGGTCTCTAAAATGACAAGATGTGCCTAATTTGTACTTTTTCAATTTGACCCCGGCATTCAGAAATATGCAAATGACAAGTTGTGTGAAATTTGTACCTATTCAATTCTTCTCATGAATGAGACATACTATTTATATATTTATTACATGTAATAGGAAAATGACAGAGGCCCCCACAACCTTATCCCAAGCTACTCCAGCGTTATTTGCTCGTTTTTTGTTTTGTTTTGTTTTATAATCCCATCTTAGTTAATTTGTTTCTTACTTTTATCTTATTTACATTTACATAAGAAATTATCTCCAGGTACTCCAACGTTATCTGCTATTTTTTTTTTAAAAAAAAACTATCTTATTTTTATTTATTTTAATTTTATCCTATATACATAAAAGATTCTTTATTTTTTGTAGTATATCCACAAGAATTATGAAAATTTAGCTAAGTGACTTTTTACACTCTTTGAGTAAGAAAAAAAGATGAAAATAACAGAAAAAGGCCAATCTAAATGAGGTTGTCTTTAAAGTGAATAAAAAGATATTCACAATTTTACAAAAATAAAATAAAAAAATTATTCACCATTAATTTGATAAAATGTATTTAGTTATCAATCTAGTAAATGATTAAGGGTGAATATGCCTTTAGTTACTCATTTTAGATGAGTGATATCCAAAAATAAGATTTAATGTAAGGATTTTAGCTAAGAGCCTAAGATAGCTACTACATTTCTTTCAACTTATTATAATATGTTATATACTAGAGTAAATGACCCGTGCCATGCACGGGGAATATGCTATATTTTTAGGATTTTCGAAATCTATGTGATTGTTGATTTCACATTTTTAGTTTAAAATTTTGTTGGGGAATTATACACCTCAAATTATTGATTTATGAGGTTAATTAAGCAGAAATATTTGAAAAAAATTATTATGTAAAATATAAAAGATAAATCCTCATATAAGTTTAATTATAAGATATTTTTAAATCTATTTGATTTATAAACATTCTCTCTTAAAAATTATTATTATTTTATTCTTTTCCCTGCAAGTTAACCATTATTAGAAATTATATTTATCTATCATATTTTATCTTTTCTCTTCAAAATATATTTGATTTATTTATCCTCTTATCCCCATGCAGGTGAACTATTTCTAGAAAATATACTTATATATCATATTATTAATTTATTTTCTTTTAAAAATCTGTTTAATTTATTTATCTTTTTTTTCCATGCAAGTTAACCATTTATAGAACATTTATATATTTATCATTTTTTCTTCTCTCTTTAAAATCTATTTGATTTATTTCTTCTCTTTTCTCGTGGAAGTTAACCAATTTTAGAAAAATATTTTTATCTATCATAATATATTTCTTCATCTCACTTGAAAATCTATTTGATTTATTTCTCCCATTTGCCCAGTGCAAATTAACCATTTTAAAAAAATATATTTATCTATTGTATCATTTTTTTATTCTTTCTTGAAAATATTTTTGATTTATTTCTACTATTTTTCCGATAAATTAAACCATTTTTAGAAAATGTATTTTTCTATCATATTATTTTTTCTATTCTCTTAAATATATATTTGATTTATTTCTCCCTTTGCCTTGTGCAAGCTAACCATTTTTTATAAAATATATTTTTGTTTTATATTATTTTTATTCTCTCTTGCAAATCTATTTGATTTATTTATTCTATTTTCCCGTGCAAGTTAGCATTTTTTAGAAAATATATTTATCTATCGTACTTTTTATTTTCTCTTGAAAATCTATTTGATTTATTTCTCCTCTTTCCCTGTGCAAATTAATCATTTTTGTAAAAATATATTTATTTATCATTTTATTATATGTATTATTTCTCGAAAATCTATTTGATTTATTTCTCATACTTTCCTGTGCATGTTAACCATTTTATAAAATATATTTATATATCATATTATTAATTTTATTTTCTCTTGAAAATTTATTTGATTTATTTCTTATCTTTCTGATGTAAGTTAACCATTTTTAGAAAATATATTTATCTATAATATTACTTTAAAAAATATTATTAATTGATTTAAATAATATTATTAATTAATTTGTGCCCATGAGTTTTATTATTGGATTTGCATTAAATGATGTTTTTCTAAGATGATGACACATGTCATGGAATTCAATGAGGTTATTCCTAAATGTATATAGTATAGATTTATATTTTATTTTATTTTATTTTATAAATGCATATAATATTGTTCTAACCTGGTTTTTGTGGGAGAGTGTCTGATCCAATTTGGGGTAGCAGTTCAAGGCGGCCTCCTCCGTGTGCGGTGGTCCACTATGAGGGGTGGGTCCTTGCAAAAAGTACTCCAATACTTAAGAGATTTGTTCCATATAGTTTTCCTAGAGGTTTCTAGATTGTTGTTCTTTGGGGTTTAATCCCCTTTTTTCTCATAAAATAGAAAAAGATTTGTTCCATATTTATAGTGTAAATGTTGTCTTTTAAAAAAAATAAGAAGGTTATGTCAAAAAAAAAAGTTACAAATTACGCACTTTTCGGAAATAATATATATATATATATATATATATAACTTGTAAATTGTCCGTTGGCCTTAGAAATAGAGAAATTTTCTGAACATTTGATGATTTGAATATGGGACAGCATACAGTGTCCTTTGTTTTTTGTTTTTTTTTTTAATGTATTTATGCATATATGCAAGAAAAAAAAAATGAAATAAGTGAGAGATAGAGATAAGAAAACTTTGTTCAAATAACAGAACTCTAGAAATAATGTTAAATTGATTGAACATGAAGTATGAGTTGCTCACCTCACCGGCTCAATTATAAACCAATTTGAAAGCATTGCAGCTAATAGACTGCTCTTTAATTTACATGGACAACTAATGTATAATTTATAAATAAAGCAACGGCAGTAGTTTTGTGATTAAACAAGATGAAATTAACAAAAACATGAAGTGATGTGTAATATATACCTTAGAAGATGCACTAGCTTCGTGCTAATTCCTTCAAATTATTAGCTTCATCAAAGATTTTTTTTCGACTTTCAATGGCACGTTACCTCCGAAACCCCTCGTTTTATTTGCTCACACCGCTGGTTCCTATATCTCCAGTTTTGCCTGCGCAGATGAATATTCTAATCTCTATTGAACGAGGGATTTATAAATGATCATTAATATTGATTAGTTGGATCAAATTAAATCTCTTAAATTATCGCTATTTATGAGAATAATTCCTTTGTTATTTATGTCTATAACGTAATTGTCACTATTAATAGAGCATGAAATTAATTATTTTATTGAAATTTTCATCCTTATTTGGAGTTGAAAATGTCTATTACACATAATGTTTATCACTTTTAATTTCTTTTCCTTTTAGTTAATTTTTAATATCAATAAAACATTTAATTTCATGACTCTATTTTATTATATATACATATATATATATATATATATATATATATATTTGTATTTTAATATGTTGCTACAATCAATTTTTATTTAAAGTTTTATACGATATAAATTTATCTTTCGCAAGTATATTTTTGATTAATAAGAAGAAACAAAAAATGATTCATTCAAATAAATCATTGAGCTAACCATATTTTTTAAATAAGTATATTAAAGTTACTAGCTTTATTATTTATTATATATTAATAACATTTTGTGCAAGATTTTATCTCAAAATTTAATAGAGAATAAATAGTTAATAATATGCAATGCACATATTTAAACACCACTGGCAGGAATACATGAAATTAAATTCATTTATATTTGTTAGATTGTTATACTTGACTTGGTTGAATCGAGTAGTAATGGACTCGGACCCCTTAAGCAAGTAGCCAGATGTTCGACTCCCAACTCTTGTGTATATAAAAAACCTAATTGTGAGGAGAGAAACCTTAAATATCGTCCAGATCCTTCGACAAAAATTAATTATTATTTATAATGACGGATACTTCGTACCAATGACACGACCGATAACTACCAAAATTGTTATAGTTGCTTTATCAGATTTTGTTTTCTCTTATTCTTCTTGTTTAATTTCCCGTGGCAAGTTTAAAGTTGGTTTATGCACCCGTTAGGTTGACTAAATTGAACTCATGGATCCAATTAAGTCACTCATATAGTAAGGTAATGGTAAGCAGCACCGATTAATTTTTTAAAAAAGATAAATAAATTTTTATGAGAAAGTAATGTATTTAGTATATCAAAAAAATGATATTTTTAATTTTCCAATAAATAAATACATACCTTCATATATTCCTTTGTAGGTATTGTCTAAGTTACACCAACACAAAAGTATAGAATTTTCTAATGCAATGTAGATCTAATAATACTATTACACTGATGAAGGGTGGCCTAAGAGATTTTGTATTAGTGTTTTTGGCCAGTAGCAGGGGTCATTACACCTTCCTTAGGAGAGGATAAAGTGCACTAGTAATAATTGTGGCTAAGATATTAGATGTTACAACCACTGAAGGAGAAATGCGTCCTTTGTCTTTCCTTATCACTAGCCCTTCAATGATAGGATAGTTGACAACAATGATATAAGCTGGAAGGAAAAGGTGTATGAACATCTTGTCCCAATCTCCCACAAATACCACTCTGTAGATGCCCCCTAAGAAGCAAGACATGTTGATGATGAGGAGTGCTACCATTGGGACAAGAAACATGTTTGATGTTCTGAAATCATATTTGTCCATTTGGTACATCATAGTCTGGTCATCATCCTCCACTTTATTGGTTGGCATGAAATTAGCCTTTCTTAAACCAAATTTCTTCAATAGAAAATCCAAAAATCCATATAGATCGCATGTAATTGATCTCATCATCCATATCCTATGCTCAATTATGAATTTTCTGAATGTTCCTCCAGTTGAGAGGACTTCAACTAAATCTTTGGTGTGAGCTGATAGAAGGATGAACAGGAAAATATAGAAAAATGGGTCTGAGACCTGACACCCAAAAGAAACAATTAAAAAGTTGTGTTACAATCTTTGAAGCATTCATATAGTCAATTCAAGGAACAATGAACTGCATAATTTTAGTGAAAATTTGTTGTTTCCAAGGCAAAAGTGATTTGATCAATGATTAAAATGATTAAAAAGTAGGTGTAAAAAAGTGTTTAAAAAAAAATTGGTGTGAGAATATCATTGTTGAATTTTAGTTGTTACCTTAGGGTACAGGGAAATTCCATGTACTAGACAAAGCTGAGGAACAATAGCAAAACACCAAAGAGGCAAGCAATAAAGAGGTAAATATGTGGCTGCTGCAAAACAAAGGCTCTGAAGTAGAGACATCCTTTGAGGCCCATATATAAGTGGGCAGAACATGCTTGAACCATTTTCAAGCAGTCCAGAGCTCCATCTGATGCCTTGAGTTAATAAATCATTCAAATTAGTGGTACTGTTGCCTAGGAACTGTGGCTTAGGTGGATCACAGTAAACTGAATTCCAACCATTGCAATGCAAGATGAATCCAGTGTGAACATCTTCACACACAGTACCATACAAAAAACCAACCTGCAAGCATACTCAAAAAGTTGAAATGCAATGTGTTTGCTATTATATAGATTATTGCAACATTAATTTTGGAACATAAAATCCACTTACCTCTTTACCCCATTTAGTGCCAATTTCATAGTTACAAGAAGCCAAAAATAGAGTCTCTTCTTCAGGCAATGCATGGTCACCATTCACCAAATAAGGAGTGTAATTTTGTTTTAAGGACTTGATGAGCTCATTTGATGTACCAAAATATTGTTGGAGTTCAAGGTCAGTGTCTATCATTCAAAACAAAGAACTATATCAGTACCTATGTGGCTATGTATGTTTATGTTCACCCCAAATTACATTATCTCAAGCAAAGCAACTTAATAATTCATCTTTCTCTATACCTGTAATTTTATAATTTCCATATAGTGATTCCCTTTTCATATAGAAGCCTGTGCCACACAATATAGGTCCCTTAAGCCCATCCATGCCTTGCAATAGAACCTAAAGTTGTGGACAAAAACTTAGTGAATACTCCATCAATATTTTGAAGTTATATACATTGATGCAAGTATAATAAAAGTTGAAAGTCATGTTTGGTGTCCTTTACTTTGTATGCTGATCTATGCTCACTGTCATATATGTCATTCTTGCTTATATTGTGAAATTTCTGAGGAAATTGAACAAAAGCAAGTGAAGGAGATATCTTGGGATCAAGGTGAAAACACAATGCTTGTCTTGCTGAAGTTGGTTCGCTGCAGAACATGTCACAATCCAGCACTAGTATATATGGAGCATTGCTCATCACAGCAGAGACGCGATACTGCAATAATATATCTTATATAAGTAATCAGATAGTTGATTGCAACTCTATCACATGAATGCAAATCTTCAATTATTTTTGTCACATTTGTGTGTCACTGATTTTTTGGTTAAACATAGTGACAATTTCAAGATTTTTTGTTGATACTTGTGGACTCATGTGAGGTATTAATTATTGACTTCGATCCAATGGTTTGGCCCTATAAAATGCCTTCAATAATGCCTAGAGAGAGAGAGAGAGAGAGAGATAGAGAATCATACAAGAGCATTGAGGGCTCCAGCTTTGAAATTGTGGGGATGAGAAGGCTTTTTCTCACGGGAAACATATACAAGGGAAGGCAATTTCACTTGCTCTGTATCCCCTCTTGTATTTTCTTGTATCACCTGCCATCATCGGTATTAAATGTAAGAAGTTGTATGATTGCATGTTTCTCAATATGGTTTCACATGATTTTGTTATTATATCACTGCAATTTACTGAAAACACTAACAGCTCATAAAAAATTATTGTCACATATATGTGCTTAAGTATGGGTGAAGTTAATTATCCGATCCAATTGAGTTAATAAGTTCGTGCTTTATTTAAGACTAATATTTCAAAGACAAGTTCAAGCACTAATCAAGCTCTGTATACAAATTTGAATTTGAGATATCTGAAGTACCGAACCCTACCATATTGTTCCATATGTTATATTTTCATTGATGAACTTGAACGGTTGGACGTGTCTTATTCTCATAAAGTTTCTTAAAGGAAAATAGCACCACACTAACCTTAAAAGTTGTACCTAAGTTCTGTCCTCATGCAAAACTGAAGTTCAAAAAATAAGCTACACTGAACTTAGGCAATTTTTAGTTCGACTACAACCATAGAAGAGTATTGTGGATAACATTATACCTCTACCATAGATGAATGATTTTGACCTGTCATGCCAGTAGTATCTCCAGAGTAGCCTTTTTTACCTCCTGCTATGTCTTCTTTAAAAGCCTCATATTTTTCCTGCAGAAAAATTCGACTTCACTTTATAAATCAAACATTGTTCCTAACAATCCAAAATTTAAGACAAAATTAACTTCATCTCATATAGAACAGACCTTGATTATTTTCTTATCTGCAATAAACTCAATGTTCCCAGCATAATCACCATCATCATCATTCTGTGAAGCAGAAAAGTAAGCCTTGGGGCACCTACATTTGATTCTGTATCTTCTACAGAATGGAAGCCACCACCTTGCAAACTTCCAAGCCACCCTCATACCATTCAAGGTCAAAGGCGAACCCCCATCATCAGAAACATACACATGAAGCTTCTGTGGTGGGTAATCCAGTGCCATGGCTGATAACACAGTGTTCATCACATCAAAAGTGGGTTCCTTCGTTGGGTCTGCAGTGCATATGAACACATCAATAGGAGGAAGCTTGTCATCTTCTGGTAATCTTTCTGGGAACACAGTTCTAGAAATGGGGTTCCAACGAAAAGCTTGGCAAAGAATCCAAACGAAGGAGAGAATGATTTCAGATGCAAAAACAAGAATCCAAGGTAACAGTGGGGTTTCTCTGGTTTGTGGGTCCTGAAAGAAGAAACATAGCCTATAGTAGACCAAGAAACATAAGGCAGTAGAATGGAGGAGCATGTATAACCTATTGGTGAAAACCAAAGGCTTATTGACATGGCTGAGATTGAGAGGAAGAGTTATCTCCTCCATCTCTCTCCCTCTTACTGTGGTTTAAACTTTAGAGGTTTATGCTATACATATATATATAGGCTATATATGCATATTATATAAATCATCGTAAAGGATATGTTAAGGTCACTAGTGACGTATACACACCACAGAAAACTTCAGATTGGACCTTTGTCCTTGAATTGTACGAGGGTGGCTTGGAAGTTTGCGAGGCTTCTCTTGTGTAGAAGTGTATCTAGGTAAAGGTCAAAAGTGGCGTGCAGACAACTAAAAGGATGATGAGTTATTCAAAAGAGGTGCACAGTTATGGTATGTTATATTCAAATGCATGCACTTGTGATACTAATAGTCAGCCTTTGTTGTTTCAAAAAAATAAAATAAAAATAGTCAGCCTTTATATATAACTCAATATGAATAATCCGGTGACAAAACTAAATTTGGGTTCTTAATTTTCTTTTAGTGGGCCATATCACATGAAATTTAATAATCCTTACTAATTTTTCACTATAGTGATAGAATCAACTTGGATTTTGCCGACGAAGTTTGGTCTAGTTCGTAAGGATATGGCTCATAACACATAAGATCGCGAGTTCAAATCACACTATCGATTTGATAACCCCGTTGTTGGGTAATCAGTAAGTACCTTTGTAAGTGTTTTCTGAGCCATGAGGTCTATCCTGACCTTAGTGAACCCCTGAGACCCAACTCACATAAACTTTTTATAACAAAAAAAAAAATCAACTTGGCCTCTTAACTTACTTATGAAATGTATTATATGTACTGATTGCGCGATTTTACGATGGCTTTGAAGAATTGATTTCAAAACCAATTTTAATGTGATAGTTTCCATAACATTACAAATAACATTTACAGGAAAAGAATACTACATATTATGAATGCTTATATTTTCATGCAATACGTTTTGTGATTTTAATATATGGGCTCAAAGTATTATAGATTTGTAAATCACCAAAATGGTCAAATATATAAGTTTATTTAATTGCAAATTTGTATGATTGTATATCAATTACTCATAAACTTTGATGCTTAAATGACATAATAATTATTAGTTTATGAGTTAATTGAAGTTCTTTATTGTAAGGCATTTTGGATATCACACAAAGTTTGATTAGTTGTTTTTATATTTGATGAATACATGACTGTAGGTGATGTGTATGAGCCATTAGTTTATTATATATCCAAAGATAATAAACATTTTTAATTGGTACATATTTCATTGCCTATTAATTGATTATTTTACAATCATCAATTATGTTAGAATGTTGTGTGATGATATATCACCCAAAGGAGAACATTTCTATTAATTAATTGTTTGAATATATGTGAAGAACATGTACCTTAATTATGTCTCAAAACACTTATGTAAATTTTTATTATGTTCTACCTATTTCCAATGTTTTAAGTATGGAGATTCTCTGTCCCACTTTCCTGTCAAATTTTTTGTCCCCCACCAATTACAATTTGCCACTTAATAAAATAAAATCACAATTCATTAATACTATGCATATTCTTTGCTTTTGATTGGTAGGGACACCGGGACATCATTTTTTGAGACATCAGATTTGTAAAGGAAATTGTGAAGAAACCTGATTAATGGCAGAGGGGATACATCCATTCAATATATGTCTAATTGAAAAGGGATACATAAGTAAATCTTAATTTTAACCAATATTAAAGACAAATATTTAGGTATCTATGTGTAACGATTAATGAGTAATTCCGAACAAGATATTCTGTTGTCCCAAAATATGGTGTCTCGGTGTCGCCTATCAATCAAATGTTAAGAATGTTTATAAGTATTAATGAGTTATGATTTCATTTTATTATAAGTGACAAATTATCATTGGTAGGTAGGGGTGGGAATAGGCCAGGTCAGGCCAGACTTTAGCTAAATAGGCCTGGCCTGTTTCAAAAATATCAAGCCTAAGCCTGGCCTGTTACCTGACATAGGCTTTTTTTAAGGCCTGGCCTGGCCTGGCCTGAAAGCCTTTTTAAAGGCCTATTTCCTGTGAAGGCCTTAATAAGGCCACAAGCCTGTTGCTAAATAGGCCACAGGCCTACTGCTAAAAAGGCCGAAAGCAAATAGGCCAATGATTAAATAGGCCTTAGGCCATAAAATACAAAATACAACAATAGATATTCAAGGTCTATGATAAAAACACAAAATAGTAGCAAATAGGCCTCAGGCCATAAAATACAAAATACAACCATAACAAATAGGCCTCAGGCCATAAAATACAAAATACAACCAATAGATATTCAAGGTTTATGACAAAAACACAAAACAGTAACAAATGCAACAAGTAGCAAAGAACACATCAAATCTTCAAGGTAATCTCTCCACGTCCTTCATTCACCTTCAAAATAAGAAAACAATTCATGTCATTAGACTAAAAAAAATACTTTAAAAATAATTATGTTAACAAATATAAGGAATAAAACATGTCACAATGCAAAAGTTCTAACCTTTAACTTTCTATTCAAATTAAACTTATGACGAAGCCAATCCCCACCACAAATGAGTGCCTCAATAGATTCCTCATTTAATTTAGAGTGATATTCATCAATAACTCTACCTCCAGCACTAAATGTAGACTCCGAAGCCACAGTTGAGATTGGAATGGCTAGTATATCAGCAGCCATCTTTGACAAAACCTTGTATTTTAGGCTGTTACTCCTCCACCACTCCAAGGCACTAAAAGGGTTATTACTATCAGGAATATAAACGCCTTCATCAAAGTAAGCTTGTAATTCTGATTTCATTGGAGGAACTGCTTCCTTCTCACGCACAATGCTCATAATTTGGTCAAATCCAGTTATGACTAAAGATTTAGGCTCAGTGGAAGATGTTGGATTGTTGCCACCATTATTTCCTTCTGTAGAGTATGACACCCTAATCTCGGGTCATCACATGGTTACCCGTTTGCGGAAAATAAAATCATAAATTCGCTGGTTGCTTTCGGAAAATAAAGTTTTCTCAACGTTTGTTTTAAACAAAATGTGGTGATAATTTTTTTTTTCTTTTCAACATCGTCGCAACAACGTTCACATAATCACACTTAGATATATCAAAATATATATGTAAGTCATACAACCATATTGCATTATATGTTTCACACTTAAACATTTATAATGAAACGAGTATTCCCAAAATATAACTTAAAGTAAACCTAAGCTGGTCAAACACTACGACAAAAAGAATGCAGCATCAGCATGCCCCGTACTAAACATTCTTCTTCTTGTAGACGCCATAGTCCTTAAGAGGTTCATCTGAATTCCACCACATAGAACCCAGAAAAGAAACCACAAATAAAACATGCAAGAGTGAGAAACCGACATATGGACATAACGCGATAGCCACATGCACGACACAACAAAAACTACACATATACGTACCCATATACATATTTGCGATCTCATAAACATTAACATCAAAGCATAATGGGTTTCACACCCCAAACAACATCTTTTGAAATTATGCATGAACACTTCATATACATCATCTAACATTTTCACTTAATCTCATGAGATATCCCGACCTCGTGTTTGAGTTGATCAGACTCCCGGCACGTAGCCACAGACATATAGTCACAGGCCCACGTCCAAAACCCATCGCACACTGTCCAACATCGTGGCACAGTGATAACATCGTGAATGGGGTTCCATTGTCCGTCCGGCACAATGAAAACTTCGTGGCATGAAATACCTGACGCCGCAAGGTAATCATATATCGTATTGTGGCACGTCTGCCAAATGCATGCTCGAAAACATATTTCTTTCAACACTGCTCTTTGTGTTATATCTTTTCTTGGCAAAGCTCAACAGCTTTAGACCAAATATCGTTTTAACATCTTTAAAATCATTCATTAACAACACAGGACCTCAAAGTCCGAGTGCTCAATCACGAAACCCTAGACCGATGCATCCGACTTAGGTTCGTGGTAATAGAAAACATCTCAAAATGTTTTATCTCTTTTAGGTAGCTATCCAGTCTACCTGGTAGCTATCCAGTCTACCATACACCGAACCTTAATATCCCGACGTCTCGGTTATTAAGTTCAAATCTTTTAATATATCATCCAAGTCAAAACTTGATTTCGGAAAACACATTAAGTGGGAAGATTTCTATCATAAAAACACCGGTTACCGAAAAATGTCATTTTCAGAAAAGAGGGTCACAGAGGTTTTAACTTCATCATAATTATGAGCTGCCATTTCTAAAATGCTTGCCGTCGTCGGTTTTCCAAATTGCCGTTGTTAAATCATTTTAAAGTATTTTAAGGAAAAACTTAGCTGTTTCCGCTTAAACAATTTTCTAAATTCACGGTTGAGTTATTTTCGCATATTAATTTCACAAAATATCTTTTTATAATATTGCGGAATATCTTATGTAAAAATTAGCAGTAGTAAAATATTTTCACGGTTGCGCCCTCTCTACGACCCATAAATCACTTTTTTATAAATAAATCATTAAAATAATAAGATTTCTCAAATACTTATTATTTCTCCCAAATAATATTTTCCACAAACATTATATCCCAATATTTCCCATAAAACATTGAATATAATATACACAGCTTATTAAGGCTTTTATCTCATTAATCGGTTGTGCACTGACCACTGTCAGGCCTCACAAACAACATTCAACATCATCATCATAATTATATTACTAGCAAATCATGCATCACAGCAATATAATATATAACTGTAGATAATTAAATCAATTAAAAGCAGATAAACAACCGAAACACAGATAAACCACTTACAGCTATAAACACATAGCTCAGTAAAATAAATCAGAAAAACACCACAGCCACATAGATAAACATATATGGACCACAAACAAAGTACACATGGCCATCCGAATGATCCCTCAAGTAACCCCTCTTACCTCTCGGAGATTCACAGCACGTTGAATTAAATTCGTCGGAAGCCGGAAACTCACGTACACCGCTTTATACTTAACCTTCAACAATACAACCAAACGACCACATAAATAAACAATCACAAACATCAAAATCCTCCTATGTTGGTCACGGCCTCATAGGGTTTAAGGACTAAACAAACTCCAAAATTGTTTAAGTCATGGATTAATAATTCTAATATACTTAAGGAAATGGATTAGGGCTAAACAACAAAGTTAAGAATCAAAACCATCCTAACCCTCTAAATGGGAAACAATTGAATATGAAAGCTTAGATGATCAAGGAGTTGAGCTTTTACCTCTTGAAGATTGAAGAAATGAATAAAATGATCAATCCAAACTTTATGGCTTTTGAGACAGCTTTAAGGGTGTGTTGGTTTTGTGAGTATATCTCATGATATACTCATCCAAAAATTATAAACTTTGGCTTATTGGAAACATAAGAAGAAAAGGAACAACTTTGATGTTTAAGGTTTCATTTGTTTCGGATCATAACATGGGTAAAAATAGGCTTCTTTCTGCTGTCTCGCATGGATCTGAGGATTCTGGGCAGTTTCTGTATTTTGGTCATAACTCTCAATATACTCATCCGTTTTGGATGAAATTTAGCTCGTTGGAAATAAGAGATAAAGAGGAACAACTTTCATGTTGAAATTTTTTCGAGTTTCAGAAAGGAAGATGGTCATAATTTCGGTACAAGTTCGGTCAGTTTTTCATGAAAAATGAACAAAAGTTCATCCCCCACATGAACATAGGTTCGGCCTAGTCATGAAACAATCTCTTGGATTATGGTAGCAAGAATGATTATAAGCACATAGAAATTGGTTTCACTATTTTAGGAGTTTTCTATGATTTATGGTGATTTTTCAAAGTTCTAGATCTAGAAACTTAAAAGTGATGAACATAGATGAAATAGACTTTGAATCATGAAAATAATTGAAGAACATCACCATGATTGAGTAAGGAGAACAAGGTTTACCTCTTGAAGATCAAAAACAAGTAAGGAATCAAAGACTTGCTTCACAACTTGCTTGTAGGAAAGCTTATGAACTTAGAAGTTTTGGTTTTGAGTCAAGAGTGAAATAAGAGCAAAATGAAGTGTTCCCATGTGTTTTAATGGGTGTGGGCTGCGCAAGTCCAAGGTATTAAAGGGAAAGGAGGTGGCTTCTTCAAGGACTTAGGTGCAAATAACTCCTAGGGACCATTTTGCAAAATTCCAAAAGTATAGGGACTAGTTTACAATTTCCTAATAGTTTGTAATTATGACCATGTGCAACACTTAATGTGTTCACATTGTGACTCACCATGTGAGTCATCTTGTGTGAGTCGCCGATATTATCCGTTAGCGGTTCCCGGAAATCCCGTAATCTGCTCCGCCGTTTACCCGATCGAGTATTACGCCCGTAAAACTTAAATTATGTCACTGTACATGAAATAATTCTAAAAACACACCATCATAGGGAATAAAATAAAAACCTTAAGTTTTTCGTTCACGAATTAAAATTAGGTCTTCTGATCAGTATAAATATACTGTCAGTGAAATTCGCGGGCCGGGATTCGCCTGACTTTCAAACCTAAATTTTAATCGTAGCTTCCTACGTTCAAGTAGGATTGAGTGATGAACTCCATTTATTTAAAATAATTTTCTAACACTCATATAAATATATAAACATAATCGTCCGCATTTCGATTATTTCGAAACAGTGAAAATCGGGGTGTTACATAGAGGATGACTCTTCCAGACTTAGACAAACATACTCATCATATAACTCTTCCAATGAACATCCTACCTTCTTTATATTCTCTTTTGCTACTTCTTCAGGCTTATATATCAAGGGAAAACATATGTCAACAATGTGAAATTTGCACCTCGGATCCAAAACACTAGCAATCGCCATAAGCAAATTACATTCCCCCCAATACTTGTCAGACTTTATTTTCATTGGAGATGTCAATTCTCTCATGAAGAGATCTCGATCCTCAGCCGCATTGTCAATCACTTGTTTCACCCTCCAAACTTCAGCAAGATACAAATTAGCAGTAGGATACTCACTACCTGAGATCACATGAGTAGCTAGATTAAACACCTCAAGAAGTTTACCAACTTTCTCAACTTTGTCCCAATTTTCAAGTGAAGGTGCATAATCATAGTGCGGCTCTCTTTCCTTATAAAAAGCAAAAACAATCTTAAATTTTAAAGCAGTTGATAACATATGAAATGTTGAATTCCATCTTGTTGGACAATCAATGATAAGCTTCCTATCTTTCAACCCCTTCTATTCAACAACATCACAAAAAGACTTTAGCCTTGCATCATTAATATAGTTAATATACTTCACACTCTCGCGAAAGTTGAAAATGATATCCTTGATCTTACTAAGTCCATCTTGCACTAGCAAATTTAGTATGTGTGCACAACATCTAACATGAAACAAGGCACCACCAAGGAATAACTTATTACTAAGAGACAAGTTCTCCTTAAGATTTCTCAGGCATAAATCGTTATAAGCAGCATTATCAACAGATACCGAAAAAACTTTATTTTCAATTCCCCAAGCTTTTAAACATTTAAAAATTGCATCAGCCACATCAATTCCACGCCTTGGAGCAGGCACTTTCACAGAACTCAACACTCTCTTTTGAAGTTTCCACCCTGCATCAATGAAATGGCCAGTGATAACCATATATTCTGCTACTTGATGGCTTGATTTCCACATATCTGTTGTTAAACTAATCTTACTCACACTTTTCAACAATGTCTTCAAATTTTTCTTCTCTGCCTTATATATTGCTAAACAATCATTTCTAGCAGTTTTACGACTAACTTTTTGAAAATCTGGATTTGCATATTGGAAAGCCCACATCCAAACATCATCCTCAACAATACTAAAAGGATGTTCATGAACCATAATAGCAGTGGCAATTATTTCTCTCATCTTCTCATTAGAGTATCTAACACTAGAACTCACAAATGGATTACCTGGATTAGAAGGCTGAAATGGAATGACTATTTGCTTCTTTTCTTTAGCCATTTGCAACCTCCTTTGCAAGCAATTTTTGGAGTGTCTCTTAAGATGGCTAGTGCTAGACCCTTTCCCACCAGTAGCGAATTTATCTTTACAAAATTTGCAAACAACTTTCCTTGCACCTCCAACAATTTCAACCTCATCAAAATCATTCCATACAACTGAAGTTTTCTGCCTCTTCCTCTTAATGACAACCTCTTCAGCTACTTGATCTTTGTCTTTTTCATTTCCTTGTGTGTTATCTTCTGGTTGACTTGAATTTGTTGGTGCACGTTCACTCACCTCATTAATACAAGCAGGAGTAGATGAAATTGTTTCATTGCTGCCCCCCAAATGGAGAAGACATTTTGTGGACCTGGAAAACAGAATGCAGACATCAGATTGTAGCAAAAGTGAGTGAAATTGAAACTTTGTAACAGAAAAAATCAACCCACACCAACTAATTAATCACTTTCACTCAAAAAAATCACTCACTCACTAGTCACTATTTTTCTTTCTCCATCATCACAAAACCCACATGCAGTATGCTCTTTGTTGGATGAAATGTGCAATGCCAATCGATATGTTGAAAACAAGTGAGATATAGACACCTTAGCAAGCAAAATCAAAGTACCATCCAATATTATTTGGTGTGGTGGATAATTAAGACAACAGAGATATTACTATAATTGAAAAATAGTTTTTTAAGGAGAGTTTAACTCAAATTACTGACAGAAAAAGCAGTATGGGGTGGAGAAGCTAGAGACTCATTAGTAGAAGTAACAACAAGCACATGCTTGGAAAAATAGAGACAAGGTTCAGATATGTTATGATCAGACCTTAGAGGATGTGTGAGGGAATTTCGAATCAAGTGTCCAAGTTTATTATAGTGCTGGAAACAAATGTTCAACTTAACATGACTAATATCTGTCGATAGTAAACACAAAGAGACAGATGGGCGAAAATAAGACAAATTATATTCCCAAACACAACAAAAACGTCAGAATAGAACAGAACAAAACGGTGGCAACTTAATGCTCTTTGTTGGTTTCAAAAACAGGGGAACGAACCTCAAAGACGGCGAGCGACGGAGAAGCGAGGACGAGCGACGACGGCACAGCGAAGGAACCAAGTGAGTGAAGCCACCGAACGAAGCGACGGCCAAACTGGACGAAGCGACGGCCGAACGAGGAGGAACCGGCCGAACGACGCCGTCTGGAGTCAGAGGTAGAACCGTAGAAGATAGGAACGACTGAACGAGTGAGTCAGTGAGTGAACAAGTTAAGGGTTTTGGTCTGATTAGGTTTTTTCCTTCTTTGAACTATTTGTTTACTAATTAGGATAGGATTCAATAATAAATATTTTATATTTTATTATTATATATTGTATATTTATTTATATATTTATTTATATATATTTATTATTTATTTATTATTTATATGTAATGCTAATCAGGCCGGCCTATCAGGTTTCGTAAGCTTTTTCTGTAGCTCAAGCCTGACCTATTTTTCTAAAAGGGCTTTTGAAAAAGCCTTGACCTGACCTTTTTATTAAACAGGCCAGGCTATAGGCCCCTGTCGGGCGGCCTGACCTATTCCCACCCCTATTGGTAGGGGATAGAAAATGTGATAGGAGAGTGAGACTGAGGATCTCCATATGCCACGTACCTATTATCTCTGCCTCACTAAACTAAAAAACAGAAGATGACAAACAAACAACAAGAGGCCACCGGCCATCAACCAAAATGCTACTTGCTTCTCTCATCTCTCCTCTATGCAAATAAACCGAACCAATTACAAGCACAATTAAAAACAAAACAAAAAATGCTTCCGAGATAAAAGCAGAGCATTTCTATTTTGGCAAAAGTACAGACCACACCATCTCGTTTTCTTCGCTCATGACAACGTTACTCATCTCTCTTTAACCTATTTCATTGCATGAAACTGCTGTCATCAATACTAGTTACTAACAAAAATGAACATTAACACCTCAACATTGATCAACATCGTTGATCTCTCTCTTCTATTCTTCTAACCCTTCCTTTTAATACCAAACATATAAAATGCAACCCATCATTCCCCCACTCTCTCCTCCCCACACCTCTTCTCATCTCCAAAACCACCCTTCACCGCCGGTCCCTGACCCATCGCCGCTCTCCACCACCGCATGGGTCAGCACGGCCGCCGCGAGTCCTACCCTTCATCCTCATCCTCCCGTCTCGACGTCTACAACCACCACCTCCACCTCCACCAATTAAGCCAACGCCGCCTCGACCTCGTCGCCGCCGAGCCCGACGACCTTGCATGGCCCTTCGAGAAGCTCGCCTGCCTCGACGACGATGAGGTCAGGGAAACCGCCTACGAGATATTCTTCACGTCGTGCAGGTCTTCCCCCGGGTTCGGGGGACGCCATGCACTCACGTTTTACTCGAACCACCACGACAACAATGGCGGCGGAGGCAGCGATGGTGGGGGGAAGTTGAACCAGGTGGTGACGAAGCCGACGAGCAGGGTGAAGAAGGCGTTGGGGTTGAAGATGTTGAAGAGGTCGCCGTCAAAGAGAATGACGTCCGGCGTTGGGACCAGTGGGGTGTGTTCCATGCCGTCGTCCCCGGTGGGTGGCTCCGGTAGCCCTCTGTACAATACGGTGCCTCCGTTTAGGCCGAGGCGGCCTATGACAGCGGCAGAGATCATGAGACAACAGATGAGGGTGACGGAGCATAATGATAATAGGTTAAGGAAGACACTCATGAGGACCCTCGTTGGCCAAGTACGTATAAAATCAACAAACATGCATATAATATTTTTTTTTAGAATAAAGACTCTTGACAAAAACAAAAACAAAAACAAAAAACACGGTGAGTCAGTGACATTTTGCTCCCTTAGAAATGAAAAATATAAATTTGGTCCTAAAAGATGTAAAATACAGGTCAAATTAGTCCATTTTAGAATAATTTTCAGAGACATTTTAGTGATTATCAGAGACTACTTTAACCTGTATTTTACATTCTTGACTCTTGAGGATCAAATTATATTTTTTTAAATTACTCGTTTATTTTACCATCAAGATGTCTTTCTTGTGTTTTATTTTGCGTGAAAGTCGTCTTTATTTTTTAGTTTTTTATATTTTTAAAAATTGACTTGAAACTACTTACTTATGAGTTTTATGCAAATTTATTTTTAATTCGTTAACATAAATGAAGGACTTGTTTGACTATGTTTGATATTGTCTTGCCAAAGAGCAATGTTATCAATACAATCCTTTTAAGACTCTGCCCAACACACTTCTTTGTTGTTATTTGATGAATTTTATGTAGGACTACGAATTTCATTTGGGAAGAATTTTATTTAGCAGGTCCATATGAAATTCATCTAATAATTAAGACTTTAAGAGTGTGTAGAGTAAGTACTAAAAAGAGTGTATAGCTAGCACTTTTCCTTGCAACCTTGCAAAGCATTTTGGGTTCTGTTATTATGATGAATTGATGATATGTAGCAAAAAGATAATTAATTTGATGTGAAAAGAAGAAGATAGAGGGTTGATAATATGCAAACAATTTAGTCTGGTGACATATTTGAAGCACAGAATGTAGTAGTAAGTATTGCTATACTAGTCATGAAAAAGACATGCATTTTTGGTCTAAATATATATCAAACTGCTTGCATTGCAGATGGGAAGGAGATCAGACACTATAATTGTCCCATTGGAACTCCTACGCCACCTAAAGCCTGCAGAATTCAGTGATTCCTATGAGTACCACATGTGGCAAAAGAGGCAGCTAAAAGTCCTTGAAGCAGGGCTCCTCCTGAACCCATCAATTCCTATAGAAAAGACCAACTCATTTGCCATGCGCCTAAGGGACATTATATCTAATGGGGAGTCCAGACCTATAGACACTGGCAAAAACTCAGACACCATGAGAACCCTTTGCAACTCTGTTGTTTCCTTGTCATGGAGAAGCCCCAATGGAACCCCCACTGATGTTTGCCACTGGGCTGATGGATTCCCTTTCAACATTCACCTCTATACTTCTCTTCTTCAATCCATTTTCGACATCCGGGATGACACATTAGTCCTTGATGAAGTTGATGAGCTGCTTGAGCTGATAAAGAAGACATGGTCTACTTTGGGGATCACCTTGCCAATTCACAATGTGTGCTTCACTTGGGTGCTGTTTCATCAGTACATAGCAACTGGGCAGGTAGAGCCTGACCTTCTTTGTGCCTCACATGCCATGTTGAATGAGGTGGCAATTGATGCTAAGAGAGAAAAGGACTCTTTGTATGTTAAGATATTGTCATCAGTGCTGAGTTCAATGCAAGGGTGGGCTGAGAAGAGATTGCTCAATTACCATGGCTATTTCCAGAGAGGAAATGCTTGCGAAATCGAAAACCTTCTTCCTGTGGTGTTGTCAGCCTCCAAGATTTTAGGCGAAGATCTTACAATCACAGATGGAGAAGGGGGAGAGAAAGGAGACATAACCATAGTGGATTCATCTGGCGACCGTGTTGATAACTATATTCGTTCTTCCATGAAAAATGCATTTGAAAAGGTTTGTACTTAATCTATCTTCTCTACTGCTTAGTATTCTAAACTAGTCAATTCTTGTAATCATAATGTATTTCTTTTGTGAGTGCAGGTAGTAGAGGCAGTGAATGCCAAATATACTGAATTTGAAAGAAATAAAGAATTAAGTGAAGTTCTGCTTCTGTTAGCTCAGGAGACTGAAGATTTGGTGATGAAGGAAAGACAGTATTTTAGTCCAATACTAAAGAAATGGCACTCAACAGCAGGTGCAGTTGCAGCAGTGATGCTACACACATGCTATGGACAAGTGCTGAGGCAGTACAAAGGTGAAGTGACCTCACTGACAAATGAGTCAGTCCAGGTATTGCAGAGGGCTGGAAAGCTAGAAAAGATAATAGTCCAAATAGTGGTTGAAGACTCTACTGACTGTGAGGATGGTGGCAAAACAGTTGTGAGAGAGATGGTTCCCTTTGATGTTGATTCAGTCATATTGAGTCTTCTGGGGAAATTTATAGATGATTCATTGTACAAAGGCAAAGAGTGTGTGCAGAGAGCAAAAGAAACTGAAGTAAGATTTGGCTTTATGATCCTTTTTCCTTCATCACAAAATTTTTGTTTTCATAAAATATGGTTTATAATTTCCTTTTTTTTCTTCCTCCTATTATTGCAGACATGGAATCCAAAGTCCAAATCAGAACCAATTGCACAATCAGCTGCGGAGCTGATGAAATTGGTGGCGACAACTGTGGAAGAATTCTTCCAAGTTCCAATAGCAATTACTGAAGATTTAGTTCAAGATCTTGCTGATGGATTGGAAGTCCTCTTCCAGGACTACATGATGTTTGTTGCAGCATGTGGTAAGCACTGTGAATTCATATAACACTAGACCGGTTTGTTATAGAGAGAACAAAAGAGTAGCAAAGTGTGTTAATTTATGACTTTGTTATAACCTCTATTCTCTTTCAGGTTCAAAACAAAGTTATATTCCATTACTTCCTCCACTGACCAGATGCAACCGGGACTCAAAATTCATCAAGCTGTGGAAGAAAGCCACCCCATGTGGTTCTGGTTGTGAAGACGAACATTACAATAATGGAACACATGAAGGTCACAATCCTAGGCCATCAACTAGCCGGGGAACAAATCGCCTCTACGTTCGTCTCAATACCTTGCACTATCTCCTTACTCATATCCACTCTTTTGACAAATCACTCTCTCTGAACCCTGGAGTTGTTCCTTCAAACCGTCTTCGCTTCGCAAACCACCGCAGGGCTCAATGTAACAATTCTTCTTCATACTTTGAATCAGTGAACCTGTCCATTCTAGCAGCCTGCCAACATGTCTCAGAAGTTGCTGCATACCGCCTTGTATTCCATGACTCAAGCTCAGTCTTCTATGATAGCCTCTATGTTGGTGGTGTAGCCAGAGGTCACATTAGGCCTGTATTGAGAATCCTCAACCAGAATATAACACTAATGACTGCAGTTCTGACTGATAGAGCTCAACCAATGGCAATGAAGGAAGTCATGAAGGCTTCCTTTGATGCATTCCTTATGGTTTTGCTTGCTGGTGGAAGCTCCCGGGTGTTTCACCGGCATGATCATGAGATCATCCAAGAGGACTTTGAGCATTTGAGGAGACTTTTCAGCACTTGTGTGGAAGGTTTGATAGCTGACAATGTGGTTGATGGAGAGGCTGCAGTGGTGGAGGGAGTCATTGCATTAATGAGCCTAAGTACTGAACAATTGATGGAAGATTTCAGCATTGTGACCTGTGAAGGAAGTGGGATAGGTATCATGGGTAATAGTCAGAAGTTGCCAATGCCTCCTACTACAGGAAAATGGAATAGAGCAGACCCCAACACAATATTGAGGGTGTTGTGCTATAGAAATGACCGAACTGCAAATCAGTTCTTGAAGAGAACATTCCAATTAGCAAAGAGGAGATGATAACAAAGAGGAAGGATGTTGTATGTCTTGGTATAAAGTTGAAGGTCAGATGTCCAAATTGGCAATGCATTTTTGTTAGAGAGTTACTGACTTCTAACAAGGTAGAACTTATGCAACTGTGGGGAGACAGCGGGTTGTATATGTTTTACTTTTTTGGATATTGGAGGTGCAAGCACCTGGGTAGGGGATGGGAGGGGAGGGGAGGGAAGAGAGGAGGTTTGTATTTGAAAGCACATTAACTTGTGAAAATGGACAAATATGCAATCAAGAAAGCAATATTTTGTTTTCATCATTAGATATATTCCATGTCAGATTGCATGATATGAATTTCATCTTTATTCAAAAATAAATTCTTTAAATTTTCTTGGGAAGAAAAAGAGAGAAGGAAAGAAGGCTAGTTTTCTCCTGTAGCATTCTTAATATTTATAGAAGCAATTACCAATGTTTACAATTGTATTAGATAAACACTATTTAAGGACAAAATTGCTTCACATTATATGAACATGGATAATAAGGATGTAAAAATTTTCAACATGTTTATTAGAATACAAATTCACTGAAGTATTTTGCTACAAAATGCAGCAGTAATCTATTCTACCTTCCACTAATAGTAATTTGACATTTTGACTAGAAACTTTGTCAGTAAGACATAAGATGAGGTAAAGAAAATGAATACACTTAAAGGACAAGCCACATGAAAAATGTGGACCAGAGTGTAAGAGAAACTGTGGCACAGGCATAAGTTGCTAGCATGACAATTGAGCATTCAGTTTCACCGGCTCCAAATAACTGAGTAATTGTACCTGGCAGAGTCATAAAATAAATATGGTTCCAGCTGTTGTAAAAGCTATGAAAGGTTCAAATCATGCTGGAAAGTCAGGATTTATGAAATGAAATGAAGATGTGTTTTGTTAAGAAACATAGTTTTCTGTTAAAGGGAGTACCAGCATCAATGTGTGCATACTACAGATAAATATACATGGTAACATGGCAGGCAAAATGTGTGGAAAATCTATGGTATAGGAAGCATATTTTCAGGGAGAATATTTTATTTTTCCTTTCATTGGTTTCTAAATTACTGATTCAATTGTTGAGGTATAGTCAATAGTATTCTTATAGAATACTATCAAACAGAAAAATATGTCACTTTGAGAGAGATCGTAGGCCATAAAGCAGACAAGCTTTTATCACTAAGAAGGGAACAAATTCGGATGCTGAAGAATATATTAGGACTTTAATATATTTGAAATGTTACTTGAGTGTCTTCAACTTCTAAAAATAAACCTGCTCTTCTCTAATTATTGTTGTAAAACAGGTAGAAATGGAAAAATAAAACATTAGTTTGATGATTTCACTACAATTGAGTTATCTAGATCTTTTTATATATAACGTGCTTGCAGTAAAACTCATACCTATCAATATCATGCCATTTTTATTGTACCACTTTATAAGAACTTAAGCCTTTCAGGATGTCAACCTTATTTTATTACTCTTACCTTGTATATTCATTTCCATGTCAAAACATAACATTATAAGTCAACCCAAAAAAAAAAAAAGACCTTACTGGACACTAGATACTGGACATTAGATAATTTGGTTGTGCTTGTTAATCATATAGAGTAATAATAAAAGGAAGGTGGTGGCTGGAGCATATATGTCAAATCACTTGGATATGTTTATGGTTTGTATATAAGCACATGGTGCTACAAGTATGACTTTTTGCCTCCTTAACTCTTATGCCATAGTGATTCAATAAACTAATTTAAAATTGAAATGTGCAGCATTCAGTGGTCAAATTTTACCATTTTATTGTTTTAACAGCTAACAATAATAAGTATTATTAAAATATTTGATATATTATTATTTTAAAAGTTATTGTCGAATATAATTGTAATGTCATTTTTATGGGTAAGTATAAATTGAAGTTAATAATTTTTTTCAATAAATTAACGTAAATTAAGAAATAAGAGGATCAGGGGTGATTAAATAAAATTTTAGGAGAAATTAATATATATGTTTAGAAAAAAATATTTTGTGCAACCATAGCGCGATAGAAGCAAAAATTACAAAAACTAAAATTTAAAAAACTCATAAAAAATAAAATAAATATTATATAAAAATAATATTAAAAGTTGTTATATGACTAACGATTTAATAGTGTAATACTATGTTTAAAAATTAAATTGATTGGATAATAGTATAAATTAAAAAATTAACACACAATTTTGACAAAAACATTCTAATGAAAAAAACCACAGTTTCGACTATATATATATATATTAAAGTTAAATTCTATAAGTAATACTTTTGGCATTTTTATATTTAAGAAAAAAATTTTACACAAATCGAAGATGGTTACAGACCACGCCAAACTTAACCAGTTTAATTCAAAAGTTCATGATAAACATAAACGGAACCGACCTCGAAAAAAAAACATCAGGGGTAAACTGATGACTTAAGAGGATAATATTATGTTTAAAAAGTTAAATTGATTGAATAATAATATAAATTAAACACATAAACCAAAGTTTTGACAAAAAAAATCTAATGAGAAAATGCATTTGAATCCAACAATATTTCATATATATCAAGGTTAAATCCTATAAGTTATATTTTTGACATTTTTAATATATAAAAAAATTTTGGTGTAGAACACCCATTCGATGATTTTTAATATCAAAAGTTGAACAAATTTTAATTTTAATTTTTAATATTTTAAAATAACTATCCAAATAAAGTAGTGTAAAGATGTTCATGCAATGCACGGGTACAACATCTAGTATACCAGTTAAAATGGTGAATTATCGCAATTAAGTATCATAATTAACAGGCACTAGTAGCCTATGCAGGATGGGGGGGGGGGGTCCTACTTCTTTCCCTGTAATACTAGTTTTGCTGTTAGCTATGTGGGTGTGTGGCGTAGTTATAGCTCAACCAGGTGGTTCTTTATGTAAAACTTGGTTAATTATATATCTTGCTGTCATACTTTGTAAAAGTTCCTTTCTTTTGTTTGTGGGTTGAGTACCCATTGTGCTCACTTATAATACAATTCTTTGCTTATCAAAAAAAAAAGTATCATAATTAACTTACTTATGCTTATTGCAGGCGGAAGCGCATATTGAAGCAATAAAAAGAACTGGTAGAATGGATCATGGTGGATCATGCCAACATGGATTGCACCTTTAATAATGCCGACACCAAATAATGGTAGGGCAATGTATCTAACCACAATGATCCCTACAACAAGTGGAAGCTTCATTCCTGACCCTTTTAACCCTGAACAAAAGTTAACCCACTATACATTAATAAAATCTTGTTCATTTCCAGAATTATTGACCCAAAGAAGCCAAAGATGAATATGAACATTAAAAGATCATGTTGATAGTTACCCTTGATAAGATTTGCTCCAACTAACAAAGTAGTAGCTGGAATGCATGCATCCCTGCAAACTAAAAAAATGATTGTAATATAAAACTGTGTTTTACTAGTAAAATAAAATAAAATAATAGTAACAAATAACAATTCACCCATTTTCTTGATTACTCACATGAAACTTGAACATATGATAAGTCAGTTGTTACCTGTTAGCAGGTATTTTTGTTTCCATAGGATTGCCATTCTAATACTAGTTAAACAATCAAATAAAGCACCTTTTAAGTTACCTGACACCCACATTAAGCCATGGTCATCAACAAGGCATAGGCTACTTACCCCAACAAGGATGCAGAGTCTTCAACTACACGGAGAGGAGCATTATCGCCAACAAACACCTTTCGGAATGGAGATACTACACCAATTATTAGACCAACAATCTACATATGAAAAAGGACAAAAAAGGATGTATCCTTGTCAACAGTTAATGAAATTTCAGTGAAAAAATTGCCTATTGTAAAAGAAATTCTGAAAAGAATCCCCTTTCCTTTCCTTGCCTCCATCCTCCCCATTTCCCACTCCCATAAGTATGCTTATGGTTAAGCTGGTTCTTCTGTAACAATTGTAGATCAATATAAATAGAAAGATGCCTACCTTAAACTTAAGTGATACAAATTTTAATGCTGATGTGATGCTTGCTGTGTTGTTCATAACTTTCTTATTAGTTTATACATTGACATTTGACATATTAGATGGTGTCTATCATGCCTTGTGATTGATGATTATTTCCTAGTTTGTATTAGTATGTGTCTGTCTCTGTTTATCAATTCTACATCAGTAATAATTTTTATTATTTAACAAATAAAACTATTTGCATGTGCCATAATTTCTTCTTGTAATTTGTTTCCCTCATTCTAGAGATTATACATGCTTCAAATAAACAATTGAGAACAATAAGAGCTGTAAAGAAGTTGGGAGAACTATTGGCATACCGCTCCCATTGTTGGAGGTGCTAATAGGACCTTCAGATTGAGCTTTTCTACTAATGTTTTTAATGGTTTCATGATATGCATCTGCTTTGAAACCTGTAAAACAATGGAAAAATGTAAGAACTTCTACCTGATGCTGTAAAACTCTATCTTAAAGGCAAAAGAAGTATATTGCTCAGTATTCATTACTCATGAGAGAGAGTGAACATAATATATCCAAAACTCCAAATACATTAGAACATAGACTAACCTTTGCATGTCCATCAGGCAATGTACTTTCAATTTCGAGCCGAGATACACGATCATTAGTCTCTGAGATGTTCTTTGCAGCAAACTCTGGTCCAATTGAAGTTTTTGAATGGTTTTCGAGATCTGTTTCTATTGCAGATGCTGAATTTGCTGTGGAATCATCAACTTTGTTCACATTGGAACTCTTGCATGAATATATGCGGACAATGTTGTACACAAATGACCAAGTGTAGATGTTTCCTATCTGGTGAAACAAAATTAGGAAATGGAAAATCTTAGATCAGAATTATCAAGTTTTCTCTATGATGAACCTATTTGATTACCATTTACCAAAGTTCAAGGTTAAATTGTCTTACAGCCATGGACAGAGAAGCACATGCCATTCCTTTTTTGAAACAAACATCCACAGCTCCAAAAGGACTATTGGCTTCTTTACAGACTGTTGGAACTATGATAAGAGGCATATTGCCAAGATTTCCTGTTTACATCAAACTCAAAACAGTGAGAAAGAAAATTTCTTAAGCATCAAAACTAAATTATATCCCTTGTGCTGATATATATCTTAAGTGGAACCTACCAGCAGCACAGCACCCCAACACAAGGCCTTGCATATCGCGAGGAGCTTTAGTTATTTTGGTTAGTAACCATCCTAGTGCTGCCCCAGCGATAAATGTGAGAAGAATATTCAATGGCATGAACCACCTTAATAATTCATGAAAGCACTTAGCTAAACCACTTAATGAAAGAAATAAAAGTAAGGGGGAAAATGAAAATTGCAGAGTGGCTAGAACAACATACAACATAACCAGGCTCCTAAATGTTATAGTTTTAGCCAGGATGCTGCCAACCAGAGCCGGAGTAAAGATAAAATATACTGACTGTAAAAAAAATCATAGTTAGTTGTAATAAGCAACCAAATAATGTATAGGCATTCTAAGATAAAATTGGCATGGAAGGCTGTATTCAACTATTCATACAATCTTAAGTACATTTTCACTACTTTGGATATGTGGTTAACACAGTAAAAGTTGATTTTCAATGTTGTTAGGTAATGATTTTGTTAAACACTTATCAATCGAATTCGAATTAACTATTTATTCTTAACAAGTTAATGTATATTAACATTTAGTTAATTACACTTCAATTTAGTTGGAGTAATCAGTAGTATATATATGTTAGGCTCCACCCTATGAGTAATATGTTAAGGGACAGAATCTTTGATAAATTGTATTAAACTGCTATAACAAATAGCAGAAGACAAGGAGAAAAAGGAAAAAGTAAAGAGAAAACTTGGCACATAATTGATAGACATTTCAATTAGTATCAATGAAATTCTATATTTTATATTGGCAATTAAATTAACTTCACAAAATGAAAAAGTGTAAAAGGAAAAGGTAGAAAACAATTAAACTTACAGTATTCATGTTCTTCCTGGCATTTTCCCTCAGTATATTAAACCGATCCAAAGCAAGAAAAACCCCAACAGCAGTAATCAAGAGTACCTTAAGAACAGGCATTAATGCAGTAATGAAGAGCTTCCCTAACTGCATTGTGTTTTCTTTTCCCTTACAATTATAAAAATGAAAAAATAATATCTTTCTTATAAGCTTAAGGGTCCAAATTATATAGTTATTTCTTCACTGTGAGCCAAACTGTTCATGTGAAACGAACATCTTGCTTTTAGTGGTTGGGAAGCGTGCTCCAAATAATGTCTTTAAAGGGGATTCTAATTAAGCACACACTTGCAGCATAGTTGGTATTACGTTACCTATTGTTAACCAATAAAAATTTTGACTTTTGAGAAGAGTGGAGACCCCATTAATCCAATAGTCCAGAGTAAGCACTTTTATCAACTTTTTCTTTGTTGTAAATCGAGTCATCATCACAGCTGAATAAATCCCAGAGTCAATTAATAGAGAAGCGTAAGAACCACCAAGTATAGGTTTCTATTCTATTCTATTTCTTTGAAGGACAGAGAATAAAAAAGATACGTCAAGCTTAGGAGGTGCATTTTTCATATTTTGTACTTACAAATTATCAACCACAGAATAAAAGGCCAAGGGGGTTTGCTCAGCCCGTACGACATTCCACTTATTAGAGATAGGGGTGTTTATCAACCGATCCAAACCGTAAAAACCGAACCGAAAAACCAAACGGACCAAAAATAAAAAAACCGAAAAAAGCATTTTTTTTTTTTCATTGGATTTGATCGGATTTTGGATCCCCTAGTGAAATCTAATCTAAACTAATCTATTATATACATCTACTATTATTTTTGAAATAATAGTATTACTCATACTTAAGATTGGTTTTCATACTTTTCTGTCCCTCATTATCGTTTTTTTTTTTTTTTTGATAATGGGGAAACAAAACAAAACAAACAACTAAGAATTTTTTTTTTTTGGGGCGGGGGTGTTACAACCAAGCGCATCCTCCCTCAAAATGAATCTAAAGAGGGCATCGCCCTATCAAAAACATGCCAACCAGACGAGCTATTGTGAAGCTCATTAGCAAGAAAATCCGCACACTGGTTAGCCTCTCGGTAAACATGAACCGCCGAAGTCCTCCAAGAAGGATCATCTAGGAGATCAAGGACTTCATGAAGTAATGGTTGAAGGAATTTACTCTGAGATCCCCTAAGCAACACCATATTCACCTTTACCTTTGAATCCAATTCAAACACCACTGGGCTAATGGATAAGGACTGAGCAAGTTTGATACCCAATCTTAAAGCCCACAATCCAGCCCAAACTGAGTTACAATAACCCAAGTTACAAGATTTAATCATTGTGCCCAGAGAGGCCCTAATTAGCCCACCACAAGCAGTTGGACCTTGAACGTTGCATCCTGCGGGGGTTTCCATGACACATCAATTCTTTGCCACAAAGCAAGGAGTAGGATTAAGAATCTCCTTCTCAATGATAGAAACAGAACTACCAATAATGGACAAAATAGCAGCGAAGACCAGCTGGTTTCTATCTAACCATATCTCCCTAATCGCCACTCCAAAGAAAGTTGGCCAGCTATAAGAGGAATCACTGACGTCAAAAGATGTGAGATTAAGGTCCAGCCATGCATGCAAACCCATGCTAAAAAATCGGCTCCAATACTGCTGAGATACTAAGGCATTCCAAAAGGGTTTAACCCTGATGGCATGCATTAGCGTCTCTGGATAATCATTGCAGTGAGGACAAAGATCCGAGGAGGCCACACCACCAGCCAAACGATCAGAATTTGTAAGCAAACGCCCATGAGCTACTTGCCATATATACTTGTTTCTTTGAGGGCCTAGCCATGCCCAGATTTTCTTGAAGTTATACGGTGCAGGTTGGTGCACAGCTGCTTTAATTGAAAAGGAGCCATCATTTGATCATTGTTTTTTTCATACTCCTGTGTCCCTCATTTTCTTTAGTATTTTTGTTGGAATGAAATATATGAGACTATTTAAAATAAATATTATTGGTAGCCAATTTAAGGGAAAAAATAAGATAAATGAGAGTAGATATAAAGAATTAATTAGCATAAAAGAATATTCAACATAACAGAACATGTTAAAAAATATCAATAATTATTTTTTCTCAAACTCCCAGATTAAAATTTTGTCAAGAATTCTCTAGAATTTTTCTCACTCGTCATCAAATCAAATAATCAAATAATGGTTGATATACATTTTCATCTTCAAAGATATTATGGCCATTGTTATGCATTTTGCTGGTTCTTCCATTCTCTAACCCTGGGCCTGTTGCGTCTCTTCCAGATGGTCTTTGGTAACATGTGGTACTTCTTGAAAACCACCTGACGGTTCGTACGTGGCCCCTCATCTGGGTGATGCTGATGTCGTCGAGTGGTTCAACATTTTGTGTGGATCTATAAGGAACATTGATGGTGCGCCATGGAATTAGGGCGTGATGGTTAACACTAATTTCGGGTTTTGTTGAATTAAAAGTTAATGGGATATTATTTTGTCGATGGTGTTTATGTTAAAAATTAGGGCCTTGTTTGTTTTTGTGATGCGCTGATGCAGCAAGTTAATGGCACTTCTCTGGGTTTCTTTGATGCCGTAAAAAAAAAAAAAAATAATCAAATAATGGTTAATAATGAACAAATAGTTGTTGCCTTTCATAAAGGTTCTATTGTTCAAATATAAAGTGATGTTAAAATAAGTATTGGGCACTCTAAACTAGCTCACTTAAATGAAGACTATCATTTGTCCATTATTAAATAAGTAGAAAGGACATTTGACATAAGAATAAAATAAAGTATGCCAAAATCCTAATTATTCAATCCCATCCAAACCGTATTTGATTTGATTGGATCGGATTTTTTTAAGGAAGCAAACCGATCCAATCCAAATCTCACGTTGTTTTTATCATTGGATCGAATGACTTTTTAGCTTAAAACCGATCTAATCCAATCCTCGAACAACCCTAATTAGAGATGTAATTAGTTAGAAATTAGTAAGTAGTTAGTTACTTTCCTATTTTTTATATAAATCTCATAACACCACTCATAATAACTAGGGCCTTGCTATTAACACCGATTTTTTTTCCTATTTGAACCTTGCAACTTTTTTTTCCTTCTTTTTTTCCAAATTTACCCTTAAGTGTCATTCGTTTTCCGGAGTTGAATTAAGAAATTTAACACATCCGGAATTCACTTTCCGGACATGTGTTTTGTACCTCCGGAAAGTGTTTTCCGGACATGTGTTTTGCACTTCCTGAAAGTTTTTCCGGATTCATATTGCTGATACTTTTTGTGCGTCCGGAAAGTATTTTTCGGAGGTGCTAAAATTAACACATCCGGAATTTACTTTCCGGAGGTACAATTTGTACATCCGAAAACTATTTTCCGGATGTGTTATTGCTGATGTTACTTTTTGTACGTCCGGAAAGTATTTTTCGGAGGTGTTAAAATTAACACATCCGGAATTTACTTTCCAGAGGTATAATTTGTACATCGGGAAACTATTTTCGAATGTGTCAATTTTTTAGCACCTCCGGAAAATACTTTCCGGATGTGTAAACTCAAGATTAGAATTTTCCTCTTCAGTATTGTGCTGTACTATTTCTTTCAGGAGTCTTCTCACAGATTCTTTTACCTTTTTATTCAGGCATGGTTTGTTCTCTACTGAACCAATAATGGGGTCAAGCCCAAAAGTCAAAATAATACGCATAACATCCGCTATTCTTCCACCCCCATCTTCACGAGCCTTCACAAATGCCCTATCACATCCGGAAAGTATTTTTCGAAGGTGTTAAAATTAACACATCCGGAATTTACTTTCCGGAGGGACAATTTGTACATCCGGAAACTATTTTCCGGATGTGTTATTGCTGATGTTAATTTTTGTATGTCCGGAAAGTATTTTCCGGATGTGTTAAAATTAACACATCCGGAATTTACTTTCCGGAAGTGTAAAAAGTGTCCGGATTTTGAATTCCGGATGTGTAAATTGTCCGGATTTCATTTTCCGGAAGCTTCCGGAAATTACTTTCTGGAAGTTACGTTGCGTAAAAAACTTGCATAAGATGAGTAAGTAAAAAGGGTATTTTCGGAAATAAAAAAATCAATTTAAAGCTACACGGTACGAATAGTAATTTGCACGGTACCTATAGTAACCCTAATAACTATGCATTGTATAAGTATTCCGAGGCTGAGCCAGTTTAATGTGTGAGGAAGGGATATGGATCCGGTTGAAAAACATGGTAGAGCCCAATAAAGTGAGAAAACTAAATTGAGAGAGAAAACTAATTGTGTAAAATTGATAGAATGAGTAAGGTGATTACAATGAGTATATTTTTTCCATCTACTTTGATGGGGTGGCATCCCTCCCAGCTAAGATTTTTTCTATAACCAAGGCTCGAACCCGAGACCTTGGTTAAGGGGTGAGAGGCCTTTAACCACTCATGCCAACCTCAGTTGGTGATTACAATGAGTATATGATACACTTTATATAATAGTCCTAACTAGATAACTAATGTCATAGCCAACTTGCAACTATAAAAGAGATCCAGTTTCTTTTATTATTATTATTATTGAAAAACAAAAAACAAAAAACAAAACAAAATAAAGAGAGCAGGAACGTGCAGGCATATATAACGAAAATCCCTCTAAAAGCAAAAAGCTTTAAAAAAAAAATTAAATTGAACCAACCAACTATTTTCTTTAGAATTACGTGATTTTGAGTTTTCTATAATACCAAAAAATATATAGGAGTGGAATCATCGTTTGATCAAGCCAAAATTATATATATATATATATATATATATAGGCATGTATGCTTAAAAATCGAGGTTTAATTTCTTGAGCCAATAATAAAGTAACATATATTAAGCATAGGTTTTAATATAGAATCATATGCCACACTCGCCCCCCGGCCCGCCAAATAGAAAAGCTTGCCTATAATAAGTCCCTACATCACCACGATACAGCAAGTCATAACAATTTGTGTTAGTGTCACGGAATGGCTTCATTTCATCAGGATTTATGTCATTTTCCTTGTACTTTGCATCTACAATTTGAACTTGTGCCATGAAAGCTGAGTTGTGAAATAACTTCTGAGGTAGTTCTCCACTACCCATTGGTGGACTTCTCATGTTAGGAGGAGCAAAAGTTTCACCACCATATCTTATGAAAGATGATCCCCCACCTAAATGAGTAAATATTTCCTTTGGCCAATATCCAACATGTATATTATCTTGTGAATCATCTGAAACAATTAACCACCAGTGACCCGTTGATTGATCCTACAAATATTTAAAGAATTTAAATGTAATCAGATACATTACTAGCAAATATGACAATAGCCAATAATAATTAAGGTAAGAAACAACTTAAAGAATTAAGTTATTACTATGTAGTATTTCAATGAATAACTTTTTAAATTGCCAAATACACAAATAGAAACATAATTAGTTAAGGCATGACTTGAATAAAAGTTTTATTTATTAGTTTATTAATTAAGAAATCAAAAATAAAAATTAATAAAATGTGTTAATAAAAAACTAGTATAGTGTAACCAGTTTCACCCATTAATCAAAGACCTATATATACTATAGAAGCAATTCGATCTTTTGGATTAATTTGTCTAGTAATATATATATAGCTTAAATAGTAACATGTCACTAGGTGTATAACGATGGAGATTTTAATAAGAAGTTTGAATGAAGTCAAGAATTCAAACCTCCAAGATATCATATTAAAATAAAAAATTGAACAACAACATTATCACCAAAGTAATAGATATAATATCTCTATAAATGCATTCAACTTTACCTGTTTGACTTTGATACCAATATTCACTTTTTTAGATGATCCAATTACATTTAAGGGATCAGTGAAACCTCCAAGAGGATGACTGGGGTCAACTTGCACAAAACCTGGGCACAGATAATTAAAGCATCCAGTTTTTTGATAGTTATCTGCCTGCATGTTATGTATACACCCCCGAATATATAAGTCCAACTACAAATGTCAAATCATTTTAAAAACGAATGAATACATTAACTTTAGTTTCTTACTGTCCAGTATGTAGTCAGTCGTGTTTTGTAATCTCCAAATAAACTTGGATGGATCTATAATAACATCATGTAAGCAAAAGGATAGTAAATTAAAAGAGAGCTCAAAGAGTATTACAAGCATAATAAATTAAGGAAACTAATTAAAGATACCACAAGTGTTGCGAAATAGATTAAATTGAAGCATTTAAAAAGTGATATTACAGTTCTTCAATTTTTTTTAATGGTGTAAAAAAGAAAAAGAATGTCATGCTAACATAATAAAAATAACTTACGCCCCATCCAAACTGTATACTGTTAAGTTCGGCAGAAGGACCACTTTGAAGCCAAATTTGAGAGATGCTATATTGCTTTGGAAGTATACTTAGATTATACAAACCGAATCTTGCACTTGCTCCATGGTACGTCGTATTTAGGGTTGTATCAAGGGTAGCAAACTAAACAATACAACCACACAATATTTAGAATTAAATTGGTAATTTGATTCATTATTAAAAAGATATATGACAAAAATAATTCAATATTTTAATCAGTATGTAATTCTTAATTGGTAGGAAGATATGTGTTACACAATTAATATTGATGTCGATTTTAATTAACAAGTTCCGATACCTGCTTTACATACAAGATATTAACTGTATAGTAGAATGATTTTTCGTTTGGGTGATATAAGACATATTATGTTAATCAATCAAAGAAAATAATATCATATATAGCTTTTGATGCAGGATCAATGAAAGCCCAAGAACTTAGCAGGGCAGAGTATGAGAAAGGGGGCTTAAAACAAGGAAAAGACGAAATAAACTAAGTTTTTGTGCCTTAACATATCATCTTCTTGGTTTTTTAAAGCCTAATTAGTTATTAGACAGAAACACTTCATCCAAAACAATACTTTTGAAAAAAAAATATATTAAGCAAAGCATGTATTGATAAGTGTACAAGGGTAGTACTCTAAGCCATATACAAGAAAACAACCAAAAGGACCCTAAACTAATAGATACAACTATCATTTAGTGAAACTACAACCGTTAACACAGCTAGCTGTATCACCCAAGAACCAATACTTTTGAATTGATATTCATTTTAACTTGGGACAACTTATATTGATGGGTTGTGACCATCTCCAACTTTAATTTTTTAATATGATTTTACTATCAAGTATCAACTAAAAGGGTGTTATAACTTATAGATTCCTTAACAATGTTCATATATGGTAGAGAATAATGTTAACTTGCACAATTATTGCATTTAAATTGCACATTTGTACGAGTCATTAAATAAATATGACTTTACTTGAAAACATGGAACTCTTTGATAGGACTCCCATTTACAAGAATGGAAATTGATCCGGCAAAGATTAAAAAAAATAAAAAAATGTGATCTTTAATAATGTATTATACTCCCTCCGGTCCTTATTATAAGAGGCAAATGGTTACTTTTTTTTGGTCCAAAATATAAGAGACATGCATGTATTTTGACAAATATTAAATGCTCATTTCCAATTTTACCCTTATTTATAATAGGGTTTATATTTACGAGATAATGTAACTTTCAATATAAGTAGGTTTGTTCATTAATTATTGAAGGGTTAAATTTGTAAATTTATATGAATATTAATTACAAATAGCTTATTCCAATGCATTTCCTTGGTCTGTGTATTTTAGGGTTTTGCCTCTTATATATAGGACCAGAGGGAGTAACCTATTGTGAAATAGTTAGATTAAATATTTATGAATATTTTTTTTTATAAATATTATAATCAAATCAAATCAAATAACATCTTTAAAGCAGTATACACAACAATAACCTATTGAGCACGGCAACTGTAAATATATAGTCCATTAATTAAAAATCATCTACTTACTGCTTACATGATGACCGGGGTGGCTTTGAGAATATTGATGAAAATCTTCAATTTCTAGTTTTGAAGAAGAATTGGTACGAATTTGACGTCTAGCTTTGTGAATAGGCACTTTTCCGGGTCGACATCCTTCGGTGAAATTGTCGACCTTCAAAGCTTTACCAATATATGGTAATCTTCTTTGCATTGTGTCTCTTGCTAAAGTTGGATTAAGCTTCATTGCAAAGAAGAAAGAAAACACAAGGTTAAATCGTATATCTACACAACGTAAAGTTTACGGTAGTGTAAAGTTTTACTTAACAAAAGTACTAGTAGAATTACTTAGTACGTTTGTTATTGATTAAAAAATAAGTGATTTTCATATTCAATAATTTAGAGATTATTTGTTAGAGATTTAAAAAAAAAAAAAAAGAAGCTATTTTATATTTGTTTACAATCATAAAAAGCACTTTTTTTTTTAACATTAGTTAGTTATAAAACTTGATTTTTTTCAAAAGCTAATGAAAGTAGCTTTTCATTTTAAGCTTAAAAATGATTCCTTTCTGCTTTTTATTATTTTAAAAGCAAAAACAAATGCACTAAATTTTTAAAAAATGATTATTTTTTAAAAATGATATTTTTTTTAACACGATAAGCAATAACAAATACACTTTAAATCCAAAACTTCAAATTTTCTAAGCTCGAAATCCCAAAGAGTAGAATAAAATATAACTTATTATAATTAATACAACAATCGTTTCTCTCATATCTCACCAATTGATGTTTAGGTTTCATGTAAGATAAAGTTATCAAGCTTCACAATTTTTTTAGCTAGTGAGTGAGCTCATAGTTACCTGAATTTTGTGGTTTTTCAGCAAAGGATGTTCAAAAGCAGGTTGCTTGTAGATATCAATGCAATCAAACTCATTGTCCACTGTAAGCTGATATGTTAACCAAAACAATGATTTTCAATAATCATCAAGCAATGATTTTCAATAACAGATTTTAAACAATGTTCATCATATAGAAAACAAGGGTATATGTTTAACCAAGGGCACCACAACACCACTGAAACTAGAGAGACCATAACAGACCACATGGTTGAATAAATACTAAATAGCCCTTGCCCATACCCCCAAAAAAATGTCACACCCAAATTTACATACATTACAGCAAAACATGAAAAATCCGAGAAAAAACAGAGCAGGAAGCACTATAGAACAGAGACAATAACATAATAACGTGCTGGAAAACAAGCAAAAAATCAACCAGAAACCAAAATGAATATACCAGAATGCTGTTTACATCTTGTGATCTAGTAACACTATGTTGCCTCCCCAGTTGATTGTTGCTTCTTGCATCAATTTCATAGCAAGATATGGAAAAACTAAGAACTAGAAAGAGAAGAAACACCGCCATCAAATTGTGGAAGTTGAAGGTAATCTTAACTTGGAAGGTTCATATGTTATTTTCCTATGACAGTGTATAAATATGCGTGGGACTTCGGAGTGCATAAGGAAAGACCGGGTAAAGACCCATTTTGGTAAAATACGATATCCATTTCAGTCCCTGACAAAAAAAAAAAACTATCTCGTTAGTCTCTGACAATTGCTAATGTGAGACAAGTTAGTCCCTGACAATTACTTTGGGACATTATAGTCCCTAACAATATTTAAAGTGAGACTAATTAGTCCCTGACAATTAGTATCGTGGGACATTTTAGTAACAGACGCTGACTAACGAAAGTCACATAGGGACTAACTTGTCCCATATAGTAATTGTCAGGGACTAACGGGGTAGTTTTTTTTTTTTTTTGTCAGGGACTGAAATGGGCAACGTATTTTTTGTCAGGATCAAAATGAGCCTTTCCCCGGAAAGATATAAAAGGAGCACATAATTTGAATTTAGAATTTGCAACTAAAATTTATTATTTATTTATTTATTTCATTATTTTCGTTAATATTTGATTCATCTTTATTGTCTTTTACACTTTTGATTCCCTTTTAATAGTTTCAATGCTTAATTTTACATTACTTTACTATTTTTTGTCCAATTGATCACGTGCAATTGTAGTCACTAAAATTTTTTCTATCCACATTTGCTCTCTCTATATTTTCATTATTATAAATTTGATCATTTCATTCAATATCTGTAATTTTACAGAATCTTCGATCCGTTGAAGTTTTCTCTTTTTTTACCTCTTTGAATCAATAACATAATTCAGTGGTTACTCTCTGTTATTTATTGGTTTTGTTCCTCTTTTTCGAGACTTTTTTTTTTGTTCCATCCATCATAGGATCTTTTAGCACAAAAACTCAATCAGAGATTCTATGTGCTTAGAACAGTTGTTTCTCCTCGTTAATCATTAAAAATTGACGGACATTAAATAGAAGAACTGAATTTATAACATTAAAAAAATAGGGATCAAATATGTATAAAAAAAACTTTTGGGACCAATATCACCCCTTACCAATAGTTGTAGGATCCACGCTATAACTAAGCCTAGTTTTAATTAACTTTGTCTTATGACACTAAAATATGACAGCGACAGGTGCTTTTTCATTTGACATTTTAAGGTATTGAAATTGAAATTAATTCTTCAACAGCTATTGCCTGCTGGCAATGCCTAAATTTGGTGTTTGTTTCCATCGGATTCTTTCGTTGTGCACAAATTAGGAAATAACTATATTTTGTGCTAATGCAAAATATATATATATATATATAAATTTACCACATCACATGGTGATACTTTGAGCATTTAGGCTTTAGTCAGAATATATATTCCAATGGTTAAATCCTATTTTGTGTGATGAGTAGCTCGGTGTGGTTAATAATTAAAAGTACTAGTTAATAAGTATTTAAAAAAAATTAGCTGCTTAATACATGAGTTCTTAAAATACTAAACGCTTTTTTTTAAAGTGTATTGCTAACGAGTGCCCTAAGGATATTGGTTAAAGATTCCAATAAAAACATGTTTTCATTATAAAATTAAAGATAACACTTGTCAAAATATTGAATGCATCATCTTTTAATAAAAACTTTTTTTTATTGAAAATGAATAAAAGCAAGAAAATTTAGAGAAGATGATATCAATTGATTATTTTAAAAAGATAAAATGAAGATGAAAATAACGATAGAGTCACAAGTGTTCGTAGTTGGATTGATCTCCGGCCTTTTGTTTCATGAAGTTGTGGATATTTATAGATTATTTGATATTTTTTGGGTATGATTATTAAGTTAATTTGAATTTGAATTTGAATTTGAATTTGAATTGATTATGAATTATTTAGTGAATGTCAAATTAAAAGTTGTCAAATTTGTATGATAAAATAACAGTAAATGTTGGTTGATGATTTTTCATAATTCAAATCGGTAAGTAATTTAAGAGAATATATTTATGATTTTGATAATCGTTATGAATTGTTTCCAAAATTGATTTAGATTTAGTGCATTATTGTGCGGTACTATTCTTTTTATGTACTATCTCGGGGTATAATGTCAGCGACAAAATCATGTTGGCCAGCTATTGAATATTGAACTTATCGAGTAAAAAAAGGTAATACAGTTGGGAATGTTAGGTTTGTGTAATTTTACTGGTTATTAGTATACTTATTTATAATTCGGAGTTGGATGCCTTAATTTGTGAAGATTATTGTAGCATGAAATTTGAATTATTATACAACATCAAATACTATTTAATAGCCGATTTCCTTTGATTATCTTTTATTTTCTGGAAATAGCATTTTAAGCGTGCATTATTTCAGATATATGTTAGCAATTATAACGCACATTTATAATAGATAACAGATATTAGATTATAAAGATCTCAACAATGCAGACAATGTCTACAATGTTTTCTTGCATTTAATTTTCTGTTATATTTAATTTATAATACCGTGAAAGTGAGTGGATCAAAGTGAATGAAAATAAGGCATCCTTATTGAGATATTTTTGTAGAAAGTGTAAAATCTGCCTTTTTTATATATGCCAAACATGCTTATTGATTTTGGGATAAAGTTTTTTCGTAATTTAATGAAAATTCTTTGGTTAACTATATATGTTGTTATGTCAAAAAAAAAAAAAAAAAAGCTATATATGTTGTTCATACTCATACACAGCCAAATGCTAAATTAAAATATTTCACACTTACTCTCTTTGCCCTTCACTCTTCAATTTATGCAATTAGCTTGAATTCAAACTTTATATGTACTTTTATTCGATTCATCAGCCTTACCCTTTAATTTTGTATGTCCTCTGTTAACTTTAAAAGATTATTAAAACAAATTCTTTGAAGTGAGTTCACAATTGGGTTTGTTTCTGTAAATATGTATTGCCGACCGGGTAAAAAAAAAAAAGCTCAACTTCGAAGTCTGGGTTTTCTTTGAGTGTAAATGTGATGCATATCAGCATTTAGTTTTTCACTGTAATATAAATAAACATTCATACATTTTCTTTTACCTGAAGTATAACGTTGTCCTGCATTTGCGAATACCTTTTGATGATAATTTAATATCCATGGCTGACGAGGGGGTATTACTGCCTAGAGTACAAATTCTACAGAAAGCATCTAAAATGAGGGAGTGCATGGTAAGCTTAAGTTATTATGACAAAAGTGTTCAAACCTCATCACGATTCATCCATAATCAAAGAACCAGAAGGCCAAGACATGTAAAATTTCTTTTCTCTTTTTTTAAGAAAAAATAGGCTGTAAGCAAATAACTCAAAACACTCTTTACAAAATATTTTGCTTATCAAGAGATTAAAACCTCACCCCAATCTAAAGAGAACCAACAATTTCCTCAAATACATTATTACAATTTGTTGGTGACCACTCATTCGTGGGCACGCACGCTTCTTCATCTTTTTCCCTCTAAGAACCATTTGAGGGCCTGAATACAGTATAACCATTGACACCACATGGCATATTTGAGTAATCTGGATAGTATGAGTAACCATCATTGTCTGTGTTTCTCATGCCCAGATACGACAGATCAGAACCAACCACCTGCCATTGGTTTGGAACCAACCCATCTACCTGCCCGTTGGCATAGGGTACAGTACTCATATGTGGTTGTGGAATATAATCCCTCGGTGAATCAAAATGCCCACCAGACGTGCTATACTCTCCTTGAAATCCATGATCATGATGGTAACTTCGTGATCGCTCGAACTTGCAGGAACTGGCTGATGATCCCAAATCATCATCTGCACCCAAGTCTCCAGGAAAAGTGAACTGTCGATTTAGCAACTGTGGTCCACTATTTGGTGGCTGGAATACTGAACTTGCCACAGCTGTCTTTCCAATAACATGTTCATCATCAAGCAGGTCATTTATGATATCAAGGTGTGGGAACTCATCCACCAACAAACCTTGGTTCTGACGACCAGATGTGCAGGCTGGGAACTCAGTCGACATGTTGCCCATAGATCTACTGTGTACTGGCCTGTACATGTCATGGTTTTGAACATCATTAATCCGGGAGGGTTGATCATAGTGCATTCTTCTGCTCGCTTCTCTTTGAGAACTCTCAATCCACTGGGGACCATTCTGTAAAACATCCCGTGTAATCATGCCAAAGGGAACACCAGACTGGCCATTAGAGTCCAATCTGTCAGAGCTCTGGGATAAAAACATTGGTGATGACACCAATGAAGATGGTTGAGAATAGCCAGGCGATGGGTTTGCTACCGAAGTTGGGGAGCTGGAATGGGTCAGACTGGCAGCAGCCACAGAGTTCCCCATCATCACATTTCTGTAGGATTGAGGAACATAACTATGAGTAGCAGGTGAGGGATCAGGACCCAACCGGCCAGCCGCACTCACCGAGCGTGCAAGTGGAGGAGCCGTTTGAACCATAGAGATAACAGGAGCAGTTGGCCTGGGACCAGGAACTAAAGGAGCACTAGAAGGTCTTGACGTCATAGGCGATTGTGCCACGGATCTTTCAGTTAATCTTGCAGTCAAAGTCTTCTGGATCTGAGACTTGGAAATGGTTGTTACTTGTGATGCAGAATTGAAAGGTGAAGACGCATCTTTATCAGTCAGCTGGGAGCCACTTGAAGATGTTTTCCTGACATGAACAGGATCTGCAGTAGCACTAGTCTTGTGTTCTAACTTCCTTTGAACAGATGAGGATAAGTTTCTAGGAGGACTTATAGGTGAGAATGGAACTGGTGATATCTTCTCTTTCTGTAAGCTTTCATTGCCGACAGGTCCCTCTATCTCAATGTGGTCTTTGATGCCCTGTTCCTTTGGTAGCGAAAGACCCTCCTCTTCCTATTAATTAAAAACGCAAATGCCTATGACATCAAGTTCAAATTGTAATATAGCACGAGATAGAGGCTTCAATATAAAATCGAGAATATATAGATTATTGCAGGAAGAAAGCATGCGTAAAACAAAAAACAAGCAAAAGGAAATCTTGAAAAGCAAACATCAAATCAATCATTAATTTTACAGACATTAAAATCTGATCTCCCGCCACCTTGAAGAAAAAATAAGCCCAGATCATTTTGCTTCATAAATAAGATTGTTAGATATAAAACCAATCATGAGCTTTCCCCTAATATTAAGACTAATAAACTTAATATTCTTCTAACTCTCCCCCCTCAAGCTCAAGTTACAAATAGCAAACTGATAAACAGAAAACAAAGAACTCCGAAGTCTAAACTCAAAGGGGATAAAGACAACTTTGTAAGGAGTTCAGGAAAAATCTTTACTTACACTGTGCCTAAAGCATAGGTTGATAGTGTAAGGAATGAAAAGCCTTGAAAGGAAGGAAAAAAAAGTATGAGCCATTTTAATTTTTCACATCTATGTAGCCACTAGGAATTACAGAAAAGGTGGAAGAATTTAAAAATTAAATCATTCTTTCATAGCAGGTGATGGAAACAAGATGAAAAAGATACATTTTTTCCCATGATTACTTCAATTCCCATGATTACCCAAGCATCTAAATCTAAATGTCTAAACAAGATAGGCATATCGAAATCTTCACCAACTTGTTCTGAGAATTACAAATTCAAATAACTTTCAACTATTAGCATATGGAAAATAAATAAGGGAAAAAAGGTGTTCAATCATCTCTCCATTTTTGAGACCCTTGAACATTTACATATCTTTTGAAATTATTCTCAAAAAGCAAACTACTCTTGCTAAACAGGTAAAAACTATTGGATAATCCACAGTTACCAATCCCGGATAGCGGCGCACAACACCCGACCCAAAAAACACTATAGTGAGATAGCACATGGCAGCGGGATGGCCACTATACTGAAATTTTTTATACAGGTTAAATAATTTATACTATATACATAAAAATTCTCAAAAAATAAAAAATTACTCAAAATTCATGATATATTCATAATTAATAATAAAAAGATATAGGTCTTACGCAAAACATACAAGTTAATAACAACAAAAGTCAAGGAAAAAATTAGTTTAACCCTCTAAAGCAACCTGCGGGACAGTGGAAAGACAGAAAAACAGCACTTGGCAGAAAAATGCAGAGGCGGTGAACAGAGGAAAGGTTCAACGGAAAACACCAGATTGTAGCCGGAAACCGCCGGAGAGCAATGGGTTCAATGGGTGGCACGGTAGCAGTGAAAGGAATGCATGTACAAGGCAGAGAAGAGAGGCACGGAGGGTTTTCTCCCAAACCCTTTTTTACCCCAAAACCATAAACTACCCCCCAAATGTCTCTTAACGTTCATATTTGAGGGCATTAATAGGTTTTTGCCCATTTCCGAATTATGGCCAAAACTAGCGTGAGATGCCGTGATTTCCAATGCTATAGTGACCACGACAGCCGTGAATGCAGAAACGCAACGCAACAAACTCGGAATAGTGGCCACCTGCCGCAATGCAAAGGCCACGATAGTGGTGCTATCACTATTAACAACTGCGGGACAATCTAAGATGTGAAGGCAACACTTACAATAGAAAATTTAAAAAGGAGGAATAACAGACAAAGGAAACACATTCAACAATCAAAAAAGTCATGTACGGATAAGCTTCAGAGAAGAACATTAGATAATAATTTGACAAGTATTTCCAACAAGGGTGGAAATGAGACCACCTTTCTGACAACATGCTGATCAGCCCCCTTTAACCGATCCTGCAAGGAGAGGACAGCGCCCTCAGGTGCAGACTCCCCAACCTTACCACTTCCAGTCTCATCTTTAATATCCCCAGCTTCTGCTACAGAACTCCAGCTACCCACATCAGATGATGCTTTACCCCGGTTCTTACCTCTACAGATAAAAAGTGCCAAATCAAATTGACACACATGACCCATCGTTGATATCTATCCACACTAAAGAAACACGAAGCTATACACTTACCTGCTAGGTGACTTTTGGCCTTTATAATTTGAAAAGGAATTCCCCTTATAGGGGTCATTCATGACTACTGATGGCAAAGAATCCGTAGAACATGTTGAAGAACTATCATCTATCACCGAACTGCTCCTTTTCTCAGACATTCCATTTTGTAAGGATGAAACACCACCTATGCCATTGCTACTAGCCTCAGTCAGAGGATGAATTTCTGATGCATCAGTATCCCAATTAACAGGACTAGCATCTCTGTCTTCTGAATCAGGCTGAAGTATTACAGAAACTCCATCCGCAGAGTCAGACACATCAGAAACATCTTCCATGGCATCAGGCTTTTCAGACAATGTTTGAGCTTCCTCCATGGTAGAATTCTTTTTCTCATGAACAGCATTGTCTTCTTGGTTCTTGTCATGAACAGCCACAGTAGTCCTCTCCTCCCTCCCTTTATCTTTTCCTTTCCGATTGTTCCGTTTTTGTTTGGTCTGTAGTAAAAAGAAAGGATCATCTGTCAGCAATGAAAAAGAAAATTAACCAACAATTCTCCTAACCCCATGTACATGATATATTTTAATTCCAACAATAGCAGCCATGGCAAAGGAAAACGGGATGTCATGAGAAAACATCTTCTAAGAATCAAATTTTACAAACTGCTGGCAAAAACCTTTCCAATTTAGGAAAAATGAGCTCGAAAAGTGGTTATTGATTAACAATATTCAAAAAGTGCTGAATGGGTTAGCCAGGGACCTAAATTAAATAGTTAGTTTGGTTAATTGTTGCTAAACTAGAATTGTTTTGGTCAGAAATTTCAAAATTGTAATTACTAAAAAGTCAACAGAAAGTAACAGACGTATAAGGTATCTCGGCTCAAGTGGACAGAGTAAACCCATCAGCAGTTTGGTTTTTTTCCCATGAAGTGTCTACCCACGAGTGTTGTTTTAAGTCATCTGTCTATCATGTGACAACAATAAAGAACTCGGATGGTTGTCCCTGAACAATATTTTATGAATGGATAGTTAAGATGTCAGGTTATATGGAGATTTCTATAAAACACCCTTGGGAGCTACTGTAAAGCATTCTCGAGGGTTCAACCCAGAGTATCAATGTTCCACTTCAATCTCCTACCTTTCTTAACTATTGACCTACAGCTCTGGCTTTTATTTTCTTTGGTACATTACTGTTCTGCTTTTATTACTACATAAGTTGAATCCCACCTGTTGGAAATTCGCCTTAACTGCGGTTCGCCCCTAGCCGCCTTAATTGCAGCAAGTTTGGGCTGCCTTTATTGTCTTACAATTTGGGTTTGGACCTAACTCAACCCCAAAAGCTAGCTTGTAAGGTGAGGATTGCCCAAGCTTTATAAGCACTACTTTGGCCATATCTCTAGGCGATGTGGGACTAAACACACCCTTCATACTCGGCACAATTAAGGTGGAATTAAAGCTTGAGCCTAACTCAACCCCACAAAACCGGCTTTCCCCTAGTCGCCTTAATTGTCACCTTACAAGCTAGCTTTTGGGGTTGAGTTAGGCTCAAACCCAAATTGTAAGATGGTATCAGAGCCTATCCTAGATCAGTTGTTGGGTTGCCTTCATTGCAGCCTCCAGCACCTTAATTGTGCTGAGTATGAGGGGTGTGTTTAGTCCCACATCGCCTAAAGATATGGCCAAAGTAGTACTTATAAAGCTTGGGTCTAACTCAACCCCAAAAGCTAGCTTGTAATGTGAGGATTGCCCAAGTTTTATAAGCACTACTTTGGCCATATATCTAGGCGATGTGGGACTAAACACACCCCTCATACTCAGCACAATTAAGGTGCTGGAGGCTGCAATGAAGGCAGCCCAAACTTGCCGCAATTAAGGCGGCTAGGGCGAACCACAATTAAGGCGGATTTCCAACACACCCCCTCACGCCCAAGTCCAATGGGCTTAGAGCGTGGATGATGCGGGCAACCCAACAACAGATCTAGGATAGGCTCTGATACCATCTTACAATTTGGGTTTGGGCCTAACTCGACCCCAAAAGCTAGCTTGTAAGGTGAGCACTACTTTGACCATATCTCTAGGCGATGTGGGACTAAACACACCCCTCATACTCAGCACAATTAAGGTGCTGGAGGCTGCAATGAAGACAACCCAAACTTGCCGTAATTAAGGCGGCTAGGGGCAAACCGCAATTAAGGCGGATTTCCAACACACACCCCCGCACGCCCAGTTGGGCTTGGAGCATGGATGATGCGGGCAACCCAACAACGGATCTAGGATAGGCTCTGATACCATATTAGTTTTTGGGCTTGGGCCTAACTCAACCCCAAAAGCTAGCTTGTAAGGTGAGGATAGCCCAAGCTTTATAAGCACCACTTTGGCCATATCTCTAGGCAGTGTGGGACTAAACACACCCCTCATACTCAGCACAATTAAGGTGCTGGAGGTTGCAATGAAGGCAGCCCAAACTTGCCGCAATTAAGGCAGCTAGGGGCGAACCGCAATTAAGGCGGATTTCCAACACCACCTAAACGGGAAGGCATGGTTGGTAAAGAAGCAACAGGCCTTAAACATGCACCTCAAACATAAATATAGGCAAATCATGTAAGCATGAATTTGTGTGCATTTTGAATAACTTAATTTGTGTTCAAAATAACTTAATAATCACAATCTTACTGAGAAAGCTTATGGGAAACTTTTCTCATAAAAAAAGTGATTTTTCTAAGAAATTAGGTAAATCCAAACATGCTATTCATTACAAAGCAATAGTCCAAATCCATATATGTAGAACTCCACAGCACTGCAGACTGGGGTTCAATATACAAACTCAGTAGCCGTAGTAGCTAACAAACATCAGAATTTAGTTGACTTAATCAATACCATGTTAAAAAATAGTCATATTATATTAGCTGCATTTACCAAGTCTAGCTACTTGATAATTTGTTCGTTATCTAATAGTAGTTTTCATCTACAATGCATGTTCTGAAGTTTAATTACCTTCTGTTGTGAAATTTTTTAGAATGATATAATCTTGCCTCTATATTGACCTCTAAAATCACAATACTAACAAACAATGTCAGACAATTACATTGTAATCTCTGACAGATAATCAAATAAAAACCTAATTTGTTAACAAGAGAACCAGACAAAGACAATGAATGCAATAGCATCTGTGAAATCAAAACTTGGATATCTAAAGATTCCTCGACGTTTTGCCAAACCTGTTTTTTCTTTGACTTCTTTTCCCTCTCATTGACCCCACGTTTTGCTTTCTGATCGCTCTCAGCTTGCCATGCAGCCTCTTCTTCACGGATGAGCTCTTCTTGTCTCTTTAGAGCAACAGCTTCCTGGTAGGCAACCTCGATTTTATTGCTTCATCCATGAAAGTAAATAATTAGGAATTAGGATATCATAGTCGATGCATATATACAACATCTTAAAAGTACCAATAAAAGGAATGAGTGGAACATATGTAATAAAACAAAATTCATGCCACACTTTAGCTTTCCATATTACAAATAATTTCCAATTCTCTATTGAGATGGCAATATCACAAACCACAGGAATTTCAAGCTCATTGATACAAGGAGAACATAACTTCTGGATAAGGTTGTATTTCAGTATGCCGCCTTGCAAGAAAGCAGTTGAAGGAAGGAACTCAAAACTAGTGGAAGTACACTCTCAGTTGATAATGCAACACCATGTCGCTAAGCTAATGTCTAAGCAATAAAAATTGCTAAATTTATTTATTATCTAAATTATTAACCAAGTATGGTCGATAAAAACAGAGGCAACAATATGCCAAAATACATTAAACACCATGTTAATGTTGCTTCATTACTATTAAATGATAACACCAATTAAATGTTAACATCGGATGGCAAAGCCTCAACCTGGATCGTTCATTTCAAAGACATTCACCAATGGCAACAGATGATACATCACTGACCATGCAGAACACCACACCACTATCCATGTCTATAACAGTAGATAGCAGGGGACTAAAATCCTAAATCAACAGGCTAAGTGGTTCAATATGGAACATCATACATTCTACTTTCTAAAACTACCTTAATGCCTTAATCCATATGCTACTTTACTCCCCCTAAATCAGCTAGTGTTAACAAGGTTTGCCAATTCCTATCTCAGCCACTTAAGAACACTGGAAGGTGGTCAAGAGAATAGTAGGGCATCTCAAGTGTACTTTAGCTTGTGGTCTACTGCTGCAATCTGCCTCACCTCATCCACCCCTCTCTCTTCAAGCTTACTCTGATCCAGAAATCTGCAGGTCAACATCTGGTTCTTGCATATAATTGGGCCCTAATCTTATTCCATTGTGGTCTAAGAAGCAACAATTGGTTGCTAGATCAAGCACTGAGGCTGGATATGGGAATCTTGCAACCACTGCTGCTGAACTATTTTGGATTCAGACTCTCCTCAAAGAGCTGAAAGTTGCAGCATCTATACCTATCATCAATCACATCCACCCTCTCAAAAATTCTGTCGAGCACTAAAGATCCAAACCAATGGAGCTGGATCTTTTCTTTGTCGGAGAAAAAGTTCTCAACTAGACAACAAGAGCTTGGTTGTTGATCATACTCCAGCTCATGATCAGAATGCAGGCATTCTGACTAAAGCCTTATCAAATCTCAGATATACTGAGTTGAGACAAACTCGGTGTTTGATCAACTTGGTCTGATGCGCCCACCGAGTTTAAGGGGGGACTGTTAGAGTATGATACATATATTGTAGATTGTTATTCAGACTAGCTTTAGCTTGCAGTTACTGTTGTTTCAGTTAGGTTACAGTTAGTGACAGCGTCACATCTGACAGCTGCCTTATGGTTATGACTACTGTAAAAGACAGTTATAGATCTGACCATCTGATCTAAGCTCAGATAGTTACAATTACGTCTCTCCCAACTTTCCTTCATTTTCTTACTCTTTCTATCATATTCTCATGCTCATAATTCTAATAGAAAAAATCCATAAAATAAATGTCAGCCTTACGCCATCGTTCTGAAAACAGACATGACAGGTAATAATGTGGCAAAAGAAAACCACAAATTGCATATTAAAATTAACAAATGCATCATATTATCAAGTTTGCATGACCAAAAGTAATGAAGCATGAATCATAAGGAACTTCAATGCCAGAGTGGACCAATATTTTCTCATAGGCTTTTGTATGCTGATAGGTTTGTGTATGCTCCAAAACCAAGAACACTGAAAACCATTATATATAACCCATACGCGCCAAGACTGGTGCAAAATATCTGCAAATGGTTTTACAAATTGAGTTTTAAATAATAGGATCACATGCAATGCAACAAATCCAACTTATGCAACACATTTATGTCGAATCATGGTGGGACAGCAAAGGAAGATCATAAGATTGGTTGATTTGTTGTAGGTGCAAGATCCTAGTGATCCTCTAAATAGTTTATATGGGTCAGTGAGTGCTAGAAACGAGGAAGAAAACAATTACAGTTCCAGCACAAAATTAACTATGGGATTATGATACTTGAAATTGTGGATGATTTCGTTTTGCTTTTTAATGGCTGAAAACTGATGGGCACGGAAACAAATTATCAGTTCTCATGTAAATTTTAAACACCACAAACTTGGTAGCATTACTTTATATCCCTACATAATAACAACTAAAGATATGGACAATGGACGAAGTCAGTTCACTAGCAAGCAGCAAGTATACCACAAGTTATAATTGTATGTAAGCATATTCTCCGATATTATCATACATAGGAGGTACATCTTATGATCCCTAGTATGATAGTCGGAGTCTCCATATCCAACACTTAGTAAAACTTCAATCTTGTGACAAACTAGGATCTGAATTTCAACTGTCTACAAGAACACCTCTCCAATTCAGGACATCAAGTTAACCACTCCTTGTATATTATTAAGTCAACACCTCATACAGAAATCAACACAAGGCCAGGTCACTAGAGAACTTACAAAAACTTATTCATTTTTGTATAAATAATTATATTTATATTCCACTACATGCTCTTCCGGATAAACCACCAGGGAACCCAAATTTATAATGAAACAATTGGCCATCAAGCTACTGGCTACTGCTATCTATGTATCATCTCAATGTCTAACAGGATAATTCAATTAAGTCAAATCACATCCTATATAGATCACAAATTCCACAAACTCGAGCATCAGAACGTTATGTCATCTGCTGGAAACAAGGATGTTTGTAATACAGTTCATAATTCTTATTTCTCATCAACTATGAAAGATCATGCACCCTTGCAAGATAAGAACAGATAATAAACTTCAGGTAAGATTCCAAAAGATAAGTGCATGGAATTCCAAAAGAAACACTAAACAGTAAACACAGTCTTGAATCTTGCAATTTGTAAAGGATGGCCAAGGCAATTTCTTGGCATGATGTCTAAAATCACATAGGAGCCATGCCACGAACTTGCAACTTCTTAGAAATTAAATTACATCAAAATCACAACAACAACATCAAAAACAACTAACGAAAATTAGAGGAGTTTACTTCCAAGTGGTTATTACTAACAAATAACATCCAGAAATGAAGGAGCACTGCAAATCTTAATTCAGGAGGTAATACAAACAAAAATAAAGAGTATATAAACAATCATTAAGCTGAGCAACTAGAGAAGTACTGATAAAAATCATGATCATTTAGAAAATGTGAGAAAGAGCAAGAAAGTGATGGAAAATTTTGAGAATCTGAGATGAACAAAATTATCAATATCATTAACTGAATCTGAGATCTGAAACTGATCTCAACTGTTTCATACAGTGGTTTAGAACTGTCTAGAGCATCTAGAAGCAATATGACAGAATATACCAACAGATTTTCAGTTGTCACAGAGTAACCGAACACACAAGTAACTCGACATTGTAACATACTCTAACAAGTAAGGAACTAATTGCAAAATTATTTCATGCACTACCTGAATATATGGGCAAGGACAAATATTTCCAAAGTCCTACGACCCAATTCTGTGAGGCGCCTTTCATCACGCTCTATAGAATCTTTATTGAAGTCCTCCCCAGAGGTTCCATCCTGCAAAAACAGTTGAAACAGGTTTCTAAGCAATCAAAAGGATTCAATACTACAAAGCCAAAAGATGCCATATCTATACCCTTCTAGTTCTTCGCAATTATATCTCCCAGGTTATTGAAGATACCATTCTTGAGGTGTAATATATGTCCACAATTCTAACTAGGCTAAACTTGTATCTTTTTAAACTATATATTTAATATTAAAGCATATACTGTCATTAATATCAGCAAGATAATACATCTACAGAAAAATCATAGAAAAGCAGTATGAACTCCACCTAAATTCAAATCACAAAGGAAATATTTTGGTTAGTGGTTTGGCAAATAGTAAAATCTCCACCATCAAGCATATGCAAAATTTCGAATAAACTAACTACTTCAAAGTTCATATTTGGAACTAAAAAATACAAAAGCATTTCACGGGTTCAACTCTGAGCAGCCTAGCTCCCTATGTTTGACAACATGGTTTTAAGTGTCACTGACATAAATGTCCCTATTTATTTTGACCAACAAAAAAATTATCGTTATATCATTTATTATTAAATCCCTTTTAAATTTTAAATTAAAGTACTTTTGAACCAATTCATGCTAAGTTGACAGAAAGGGATGTTGCATAGAAACTGATGGGTGTCCAGCGGCTCCACTTAACTGTAGCAAAATACCCTGTTTTGCAAACCCAGTTTTGGGTTCTCGCGCTCATTTTGTCGCAGTTTTTATGAATTTCTCTTCCTTTATTTCTTATGGTAATATTTTTCATCCTCTTCTTTGCATAAGAGGGTTTGTAGAGTTAGAAACAGTGTTACCGATTGCGATGGCGGACCATAGCAGAAGGCCAAAATCCGCCATTTTAAGCCACCTCAAAACGCCATTGCGGCCATGGCGCCGCCATCCTTCACAAATTGGCCACAGGGTTTGGCCAAAAATCTGCCACCACAATCCGCCATGGCCGCTTCTTGATAACACTGATTAGAAACCCTGGCGCCTTGGAAGAAAACTCAGTTCCCCACCTTCGTTTCAAACTCTCATCGGAATAGCCTTCGATTTTCCGGAAGCTGACATGTTTCATGCCAAATCCGAACCTTCTCCGGCAGCGCCTCCCTGTTTCACATCTGGACACCTCTGTTTGGCAAGTCCTTCCTCTGTTTGCACCTCTGTTACGTGAGTCCCTCCTCTCTTCAAGTTTTCCAGTCTGCTGCCGGCCAGTTACATATGCGACTCTGTTCATTGCTCGTGGTTTCAATGTAATTGTACAGATGATTGTGTTATTTATCTCAGTATTTTTTAACTATTTGACACAAGTATGTATTCGTTAGGACAGGGGCAGTTAGTAGGCCAAAACAGTTTGTTAGTTGGTTAGTTAGTCCGTGCTGCAATCTGGGATTGGCTATCATGCTATCAACATATAATTCCTTATTTACTTCTACGAACATAATTCTACTTCTTACCTTTGTACGATTTTGAGGACCCTTCTCATCCTTTGGAGGCAGTGGTTCTACAGCAGCCCTTTCAAGTAGCAGTAAAACATCTTCCACCAGTACAAACATATCTTTCTCGACACAAACAATTGGTGCTGGCATTTCTTCAGCATCCACCAATTTTACCCTACCTTTCTTGCACTTAGTCTGGCCTTCAAGAGCCTTCAATCCACTATACAAGGAGTCCATTACCAAAGTAGAAGTGACTTCTTTCTCTATAAAGAAGTGTTTTACAACTACTTTCAAAATTACATCTGTCTTCTCCCTAGACATGCGGCGTCTAGAAGTCTGGTCAATTTCCCGCCAGAAGGCAAAGAAGCTGCACATATTGCAAATGACCATTTGATCAGCCAATAAAATCAAATACCACAACTTGAAGGTCTGATATTAGTAGCAAAGAATGCTAATATATTATATTCAGTGTTATCAATGGCGGATTATGGCGGCCACCCAAAAATCCGCATATAAATATGGTGTTCCGGCCTGTGGCAGAAAGCCAGAAACATGGAGGGTATAATAGGCATTGCGGCCTATGGCGACTGGCACAATCTGCCATGCCATAACGCCATGGCGGCGCAGCTATTTGACAACACTGATTATATTAAAAGTAGGATGTAGGAAACAGTTTACATTCAAATAAAATGATATCAACTCAGATTAAATATCTAATAGGATGTAAAATAGGTTTCAAAATAAGTAAGCATAAAAAGTCACAGACTAAAGTTGGCTATAATACATCAAACCATGGTCACTGATTAGATTTGACTACGGTATTCAACCCTCTTTTGTATCTTTTATTTCCTTCCCAATATGCCTAACATTTTTCACTTTTCTGGAGTGAAAGGGGAATTAAGTTAACTCAAATAATGATTTTCCACTCCAAGTATTATTAGTTTGTTACTGATCTGGGAGTGTGAAAAAGAAATATTTTAGTGATCCATACATATATTAGGTGACATTTTGGATCAAGATAAGAATTAAAGCATGCACCATGTGACAAAATAGACTGTACATATATGTCAGAAGAATGACATCTTTAAAAGGAGAGCACAAAGTACCTTGACCACCTAGCTTTATCCTCTATCAACTTCCCAAGCTTGCTTCTTCTCTCCTCCACAAAACGCCGGCAAATTTGTTCTACATTTGTCAAATATACCCTAACAAGTTCTCTCCTATATTGACAATCAAGGCAACGAAAAGGCCTGTCTGATTTCTCCCTACATGTCAGAAAAAAAAATATCACACATCTTAACCAAAAGCTGAAAGGCAAAATGCGAACAGATTAACCAGATCATCTTATCTGACAACCACACAAGTTTCCAAAGGGAAAAAGTAAGAACATAACTCAATTTATTGGAGAAATAGAAGACAAGATAACCTTACAACATGACAAACAATCAATGAAGAATAGTCAATGAACTGTTTACTTCTGTTCACAACTTTCTCCCAGGTCGTGCAAAATAATGCATAAACTCTTTCTCCATGTGCCCATTTGGATAAGTTTTTTTCAGAAAAAGAGTTTTCACAACGGGAAAAAGCACTTTGGAGAAAAAGAACGTTGGTATTTTTCAGAAAACCGAGATAACTTCTGCAAGTAACTCTTTCTACTAAAATAACTTCTATTTCATTAAAAAGAAAAACCACCCAAATGCATACAACATACATGAATACTTATCAATACAATATATTACAAATATATAAATATCATCACACATACATTGTGGCCTTCACACTTTTGGGTTAATATTTGATTTATATTTCCACACTGTTATATTTATATAAACAACCAGATATTAAATCCACTACTTTCTAACCATTATACATTATCAGATTTCTTAACCAACTACACCAAAACGTTAGAATTTGACATCATAATATCATCATTTCTTTCTGACTTTCAATCTTTATAAAAGATATTGAAAAGGGCTAACCACCCTGACTAGTACAATTACAAAACATTCATATGTTCTTTCTAGATAAGTAACCAAAATGAAGTTGAAAACCGTGTGAAGAACAACCTTAATTACTATTACAGCAGTACACAAGATGGCGTGTAAATAATTCTAATGACATAAATTAAGCATAGAATACCTGATGACTTGAACTTGAGCTTTTATTATCAAATTGTCAGAAGTGTCAACAAATCCATCATCCACCTTTGACAGCTCCATGAACTTTTTCCATCCCCAGTCATGCTCCTTCTTCCAAAACCGATGCAATGTATCTGAAAAACTCAAGTACAAGAATCTCAATAATCCAGATAGAAAATGTGTTATTTCCTGTAATTCAGCTGATTATTAGCCAACCGACCTGAATATTTTGATTTCTTTGGGTCTTTATTGACCACAGCTATTGTAAATTGTGCAAAATGACTCCACCCTGTATCACCACAAAAAGAGAAGGGAAAATAAGCCAAATACAATGGAACCAATTGTAGCAAGTAAAACTAACAATCATTAATTCAATGTAAGGAAGATCAAGAAATGAACCTGGAAGAAGTTTGTCATGATTAGCCACACACAGAAACAGCGAGAGATGATTGCACACATCACAACCTTGAGGATAAATTAAAATATACCTGCCACACACCAAAGAACAAGTAGGTCAAAAAAAACAATGCTAACATTTTCAGCAAGTATCAAGCCATACGAACCATCTTAAAGGCATGAATTCTATGAACACTTTTTTATAGTCCTTCCAATTTCTAACTCAAGTGTTGATTGGAGCAGAGCTACTTGCCATCTTGATAAAACTCTTTAGAAGTCCAAAGCCCCACCTAAAGTTAAGTCTTCTATTTGGGTGCTTTAATAGAATTAATACTGCAGGTTCACAGGTCACATAAAGCTCTTTCCCCTGATATCTGTGTGGTGTTAAGCTCTTTACCTGCTGCTTGTAAGTAATGACAAATCTATTTATTGTTAAGCCTTTCTGGGGAATACAAGGCATGCTAAGTCCTTGGACCCATTTGGTTACTAATTATGGTGATTTTGGTCGAAATAAAGATTTTTAAGTTTAGATAAGGTGCAACCTATGCCACTATTTGGTGAATTTGGTTGGAGAGCATTACACTCGTAACTTTAAGGATCATTCATTGGCTCAGCAGCTATATAGGATATGATTAGGCGATTGACTTCTATATGGTGCAAAGCACAAGATATTTTAAAGGGGTTTCCTTAACAATATGCAGAGGGATTGGGAAGCTTTACTCCACTGATGGTCTCTCTTTTGCTTTGTTGTTTAGTTTCCCATTTTTCCTGTGGAGGATCTCTATCCTCTGAATACCTCATACTTCTATCTTTGTCATTTCTTTGTTTATAAAAATACATTTTCCCTAATAAATTGAGATGTGTTAGAGATAAACAGTAAAATGTTGTTGTGCCGAGATTCAAGATAAAATCACTATTGCAATTGAGTCAATGTTATACATGCATAACGACAAGATCCTGCATACATATAGGTTTGAAGGTGTAAACCAAAATGAAGCAAAATAGCAAGGACAGTGAAGCTCTAAAGCACAGCGAAAGCCATGCAAGTCCATTAAGTTTATCTAGAACCTCATACCATTTGTAACCGCCAACCTCAAATGCATTACTGCGAAGTTCTCTTTTGGTAATCTGGGAAAACTTTTCTATCTTCCATGTATATTTTCCATATAACTCAGAAGGTTTCAGTCCTGAAAAGAGAAAAGCAAATACGATTTTAAACAACTCTTCATAAAAATTAAATTTTTAACAACAGTGGACCCATTATGCTAGATTCGAGAAGTAGCGAATGCTAGATTAAAACATCAATCATTCAAAAGAGACAATAAGTCAATTGACCAAACATGGGAGACAGGTTCCTACTGAACTCCCCCACCCCTGCCTACCAAATGTGTTTCTATGCCAGTGTTAATCACATTCACTCATAATCCGAGAATTTTGATGATCTAATAATCCATATCCCTTCAAAACTTATGAAGAGGCAATTGAAACTGCTAATAGTATATCCAAGTGATGATACAAAAAATAAGATGACACATACTTAGCCCAATATTCAAATGATTAACTCTTTTTTTTTTCTTCTTATTCTTAAAAATCAATGAACACACTAAGCCACTAATATCAATGAAAAAATCAAGGTACAAAATATTTTCGCACAATGTAACATCTAATCCATGCATTATTTATGCCATAATTACCATCCCTGAAGCTCACTCATAAAACACACACAGACATGCAATATAACAATATAAATTTTATTTTAAATACATATAAAGGAAAATATACAAAAGAAAATTTACCACAGTCGTCTTCGTCATCAGTGTCCCAGTAGGGGGGTGAAGTAGACGTGATTCCATTCTCCACCTGCTCAGAAGACCGCCACTCGGCCAATGCTTCCCCAGACTGACAACGCTGCCCACTTGAAATTCCCTCCACAGACTTTCCCACTCCAGACTCCTCACTCACAACCCCAGCCATTCCCTGATCGATAGACTAATACTCCTCTTATAACACCCACTGGATAAGAACCACACAAACAAAGCCAAAATCAGCCCTTAAACCCCCACATTGCATCATAAGACAGCATATCGTTCCAAAAATAAAAATGCACAAAAAATAAATCATAATAAACAACTGCATCACACTCAAAAATCATAATCAAAAGCAAAACACATTGTCAATGAAAATTGAAGGTAATATAGAACAAATTTAAATAACAAAATTGATAATATACCAATAGGGAACTTCAGAAAACAAAACCAATATTAATTAACCTAATAGAATGCTACCTTCCCAATTTCTGCTCAAGATTATCCGGAACCAAACCCAAACCAAAAACCCATACATCAATAAAAACCCTAAATAGATATTAAAAGAAAATAAATTCCAACCAAACGAATTAAAACAAGCCCGAATTAATAATTATGAAACCAAACACAACAAGATTAAAAGAAACAGCTCGACGAGGTCAAATTGCATGAATCCCATAAACCGAAAATTCACCAATACAATCAACGCCAAAAAAAAAAAAAAAAGATCCTGGGCAATAATTCACAAAAACAAAAAACGGAGGAAACAAAACAATGATCAAAAAAAGAAAAACGGCGCAAAAAAGAATTGTAAAAAGAAATTGAAGAGGAAATAGTGGGAATGGAAAAGGTGATGGCGTGGATCGATTAGGATGAGAGGAACCTTGAATCGAAGAGCGGAGATTTGTCAAAAGGGCACAATCAGAGCCCTGAGATTTTAGAGAGAGAATGAGAATGAGAGAGAGACAGAGAGAAACAGGTTGAGCAGCAACAGAGAAGAGAAGAGCAAAGAATAATATTTTATTTTTATTTTATTTTTTGTTTCGGGTTTTCATGTAAAAAAAATACTTTTTTTTTTTTTTTTTATATTTAAATTTAAATCGAATATATAGGATAACCCTGTTAACCTAACCGCCATACTTGTTTCTCTAATTTTCTCTAATTTCTACGGCCATACTTGTTTCTCTAATTTTCTCTAATTTCTATTTCTATTAACGATATTTTTAATATGAATGATAATTTTTTTTGGTAAAAATACATTTTAGTCCCTCAAGTTTTTTACTTTGCCAAAATTCGTCCCTCTACTATTTTTTGAGCGATTTAGCCTTCTAAATTTTTCAAAGTTGCAATAATCGTCATTCCGTTAATTTTTCATCCAAAACTTAACAGAAGTAAACTATGTGGCAAATGGATGCTAGCATGACAGCCAAGTAGAATTCTTTCACGAAGATTGTATCCTCTTCTACTTCCTCCGCTATGCCGACCCCAACTAGCCATAGTCATCCACGCTTCCAACCTCAAGTTTGAAAGCGCTTATCTCAAGCTCGGTCTTTTAACTAAAGCTTACTTCATCTCTTCTCTTTCATGGGCTTGTATGAAATTATGAGTATTATGATGTTGTGCTTAACCTGTTTGATGAAATGCCCCATGGATACCCTGACATCCTCGTAACATACCTAAGATCATAAATGGATGCCCTGCCATCCCTGTAAGAAGCTTGGAGAAACAAATCATCCCTTGCTTTGATTTCTTCAATATATTGTTTCATTCCAAGGATGAGCTCATGAAAGCTATTATCCGCTATTTGGGTATTCTCTATGGCCTTGACCACTATTCGGCACTATCATGAATTTGCTAAGGCAAGGAGTTATTGAGTCAAAACAATTAAACATTGTTAGACTTGTTGAATACTTCCGCTGCTCCATTGTGTATGTGCTGCCCGTCGGTATCAGCTTAAGGTAGTGGGCATCTTGGAGAAGGTGACATCGTTGAGAAGGGTGGAGGAGCGGAGCTTATTCCGCCATAGGTGGAGGAAGTAAGGTACGGAGAAGAAGAGGAACTTGGACAGTCTGTTCTTCTTGGTTAATTATTTAATAAAAATAATCAAATATATTATTCTTGTTGTAATATAATATTATTTTATTAAAAGAATTTTATTACTAAATTGAATAATTATCTTATTATTAGGATTCTATTAAGTTTTGGATGGAAAATTAACGGAAGGACGATTATTACAACTTTGAAAAATTAAGAGGACTAAAATCGCTCAAAAAAAAAGTAGAGGGACGAATTTCGTCAAAATGAAAAACTTGAGGAACTAAAAGTGCATTTTAGCCTTTTTTTTTTTTTGGATTAATAATGGTTTGTTTCTGAAAATTATTATTACTGATATTTTAATAATTAAAATAACATAATAAAATATTGAAAAATAAGTTTAGAAGAAATTTAAAATTATTTTTAATAAAAAATTATTTCTGATTTCTTAATAAGTGTCTTCATTTTTTTATATACTCTTAATAAATGTCTTTTAAATATGAAAAATAATACTTTTACATATTTTCAAGCTCAAGTATCTTCATATTGAATATAGGTAGCAGAATAAAAAAAATAAGTGTGCAAAACTATGACAGAGCTCACTGCAATTAAATGAATAAATTATATATATATATATATATATATTACATATAATAAATGTGTTTGAGTAGGTTTACTTTTACAAAACAAACCAGAAGAAACGATCTTGTGCTTTCAATAAGTTTTTGTTTGTACTTTTTTTTTTTGTGTTATTTCCTTTCACTTTCATTACTTTTTTTATTATTCTAATAACTGTTTTTTCTATGCATTCACAGGTCAAACGTTTGCTTTTTGCTAAGTATTGTAAAGGCAACTTTAATGTAAAGTTTATGGGTTTGGGGTTCTTAATTTTGGGCCTTATTAACAAATACAGCATAAGATGGGAGTCTCTTTACACACCCACAAACCCAAATTTGTCCGCACTTCATAGAGGTTTTAGATTTGGGCTTTGCCTGTCTCTTACTTTGTTTGTATTTCTGAGAGTCAACGCAACTCCAACGAAAAAAATTTTTAATAAGTGCTATTTTGACCAAACAAAAATTAAATGTTCACATTAGACGTGTGTATAAATTTTTTTTAAAAAAAAGGAAAAAAAAAAGTGATGAAAGGACAAAAATATTAGAGAGAGAGAGAGAACATAATAAATACATTAATAAATTGCCTGAAATATTTATTTTAAAGTTTACCAATTATACAAATGACATGATATGCTTATTCAATATTTGAAACAAAATTTAAAAATATAAGTAATTAAAAAATATATTAAACCAAAGAATCTAAATAAAAATTACTTTTTTTGTGCTAAATGGGGCGAAATGCCCAAGAAACAAGAAGCGAAACTAATAAATAGAAAAAGTACGGGATAAGCAGACCTCAATTACATCATTAAATAGAAGAGCATTAAGTTTTCTAGGAGAAGAGGAAACTAAATGGAAGCCCCAACTCCTGAGTTAGACTCCAAATTGCCTATTTTTTTTAGTTCTATAAAAATTGGAAATTGTTTTGCCCAATTATATTTCAAATGCAAACTGCAGGGTATAATTAACTCATAAAAAGAATCATGGATTCTTAGTATTCTAATGCATCCCTATTTCCCGTCTCATAACCAATTGGGCTTATAAGTTTTAGTGATTAGTATGACTTCGACAAGCTATTGATTCCAATCAAGTGATTAGGTAAAGAATATGAATGTGGTAATGGTATTGAGTCCACTAATTTTCAAACTGCATAAACGGAACAAAAAAACCGAATAAACCGAATAAACCGAAAAAAATCACTTTTTTTCATTGGATTGTATTGGATCGGATTTTGGATCCCCTAGTGAAATCCAATCCAAACCGATCTACAATATATATATATATATATATATATATATACTATTATTTTTTGGAATTATAATATTACTCACACTTAAACATTATTTTTCATACTTTTATGTCTCTCATTCTCTTTAATATTCTTGTTGGAATGACATATATGAGACTATTTAGAAAATATATTAATATCTTGAAGTTATATTTTGCTAAAAATTTTGATACATAACATAATACTTGATTGAGTAAATATGAAAAATAGAAAACCAATAGAGTAAATTTGGAAAACAATGAGCTATAATTTATTTGTAGCCGATTCAAGGGGAAAAAATAGGATAAGTGAAAGTAGATAATATAAAAGAATCTTTAACATAAAAGAACATGTTAAAAATTAGAGATGGCAAAACGGGCCAACCAGCCCCGTTTTGGCCTGCCCCGCCATTGACCCGCCGAAAACGGGACGGGACGGGCCACCCCGTTTGGTGGTGGGTTGGCGGGTTGGCCCCCCAAAAGTTATAAATATTTAAAAAATTACATAAAAAATGAAAAAATAAATAAAGTTATTAACAAACAAATATCATCTAAAATATCACAAAATATCAATAATTACTTTTCGATAGTAGACTAACTAATATATAAATATATTAATGAATGGAATAGACAATATACAAATATATATAGTTGTAATGAGTAATTGTAATTTAAAGTAAATAAATATATATATACAAATAATAATTAAATGTGATGGACTAACTAATGATTTTTTGAGTGGACAAACTAAAAAATATCTATAGCATAAAAAAAATATTTTTTTCAAAAAAAGAAAAGAAAAGCTGGTTGGCGGGTCAATCCACCTCGTCCCGCCACCAACCCATTTACTTGGTGGGTTAGGCGGGACGGGTCAAAACGGGTTGGTGGGTTGAGAACCTCAACCCAACCCTCCAAAAATGGCGGGTTAAACGGGTTGGCCCGTTGGGTCCAACCCATTTTGCCATCTCTATTAAAAATATCAATAATTATTTTTTCTTAAACTCCCAAATTAAAATTTTGTCAAGAATTCTCTAAAATTTTCATCACTCGTCATCAGATCAAATAATGATTAATAAGAAACAAATAGTTGCTGCAATTCATAAAGATTTTATTGTTCTAATATAGAGAGAGGTTAAAATAAGTATTTGCATCCTAAACTAGCTCTCTTAAATGAAAATTATCTTTTGTCCACTATTAAATAAGTAGAAATGACACTTGAAATAAGGAAAAAAAATAAAGTATGTCAAAAACCGAATTATTCAATCCAATCCAAATCACATTTGATTAGGATTGGATTTGATCGGATCGGATTTTTTTAAGCAAACAAACCGATCCAATCCAGACTGTATATTGTTTTCATCATTGGATCGGATGACATTTTTAGCTCAAAACCGATCCAATTCAATACGCGAATATCCCTATCCAATGATATGAAAATGCACCCATGATGGAATTATTTGGAGAGAATCAAGTTCAAATTTATATGAAACAAATACTCTTTCGATGGGGCATAAATTTACCACCGGCCCCGCTTGAAAACAGTTTTTGTTATAAAAGAATGTGTTCTTTAAGCCATAAGTCAAAAAATAGAATATTGGATTTTAGAAAGACGATTCGAATGAAGGAATTATATTATATATTATATATATACATAAAATTAACGACAAGGACTTTAAAGAGTGATTCAAAAAAATTCACAATATATTATGGGTGTAAATTAATTGATTCTCATCAACTTGATTAATATGAGCCGAACCAATTTAATTATTTTCAGTCATCGGGTCTAATCATATCAAAGTAGTGGATGATGTACCTTCATGGAAACATACTTTGAACTCTTCTAAAAAATGTCTGCCAAACATGCTATCACTTCCGATGAGAGTGGGGCTTGGGTAACTCAATTAGTTTGAGCTAAGGGTTTAACGAGTTGAAGGAGTAGGAGATTCAAGGTTCAAACCTTAGAACCTTGGCATGGGAGAAAAAATTAACATAACAACTAAATACTAGCATTTGCCTATTAAAAAAAAAAAAAAACTTCCAATGAGAGTGTGTATTCTGTTTAACTTCCTTTTACCATTAATCAATAATTAAAATATTTTATTAATTCATTTATATATCAATTATGGAATTCTTATTTCGATAATTGGGCTCTTTGTTATTAGTAGACCATGATGGTTTGGATCATTCATTTTAGTAGTCTGCTGAGAGGTTTTTACTCATTAAGCAGTTTTATCATAGAAGCTCGTCAATCAAGGAGGAGTCATCTCTCACACCAAATAAGAGACTCTCTAAATTCACCATTCATTAATTGGAATATACAATGGATCATCCTTCATATACATAATCTAATTCTTAATCCTTCTCTATTGTGTAATATGTTTCAATATGCTATAATGTTGTATCTATATTTTGTTTAATTTCCTTCATATTCTTCAGCCTGTTTGGAAGATGATCTAGCAACTCCGTCAGATCGAACAAGTGATGTGCCATGCTCTTGCAAGGCAATGAAGGGATAAGGCGTTGGAGATATGGCTAGCTTAATTCTCACCAGACCGAGGCCAATGGTTCATACAAGAACAAGTACGATACCCGTGCATACTCACGGGTTGCATTAATTTTTATGCAAGTTATTGAACGGCCAGTGTACACTAAAAAGGTGATATATACTAAATCCACTTGATAATAAAAATCACAAATCCAATATATATATATATATATATATATATATATATATATATATATATATATTATAATATGATATGAAAGAGTATCTATGAAATTGAAATAAAATATTCAAAATTGAGTGTTATTACTTGCTAGTAGATTAGATTGAAACAAATTGCATAGAATTTTTTGGAGCAGTAGTATCTAAAGTGAGAAGTTCTAGCTGGTTTCAAAATGTAAAGAGCTAATATGAAAAATGGCATTAGAAATATAAATTATAGTGAACCAACTCGTGCCCTTATCCAAGATGCAATATTTCTAACAGTTATGTATATAGCTATTTAAATGGTAAAGTTAAATGGGTAAAATCATGTTCTTTCAAGGTAATGTTTTTTGAGTTCATGAGGATATACAGTGAGCAAGTCCACAGAAAAAACACATGAAACATATGACATTAAAGGATTCATTCCCCAAATTTGCAGCTTGAGCTAGCTGAATTATACTCCTCATAGACATGATAAAAATTACCTGCACATAACACGACACTTGGAAATAAACTTCCAATAGTTTTGGAAACAGAACCCACAATCTTAATAAAGAAAAACTATGAAGTAGATGTTTCTTTTATATTTGAGATCCAAAAAGGTAGATGCAAAGCAAAGATTAGTTGATCCATGCACTAATTACTTAGCCAACATTCAACAAATATATAGGGAAGAGCACAAACCTATACCCAGACAGAAACCACTCTTTCCCACCTCCATTAGTAAACTACTTCGTTTTGCTAATCCTTCGGCCCACCAAGTTTTATCTATGTTGTTCAATGCATCATTTGCCTAAAAACTTCTCAAATAATAAATAACTTAGAAATATTAAGTCATCTATCATCATTCCAAATATTCATTTAAGAACCTGCACTTTAAATTTACCATTTTACCTATCTATTTTTTATATTTAGTTGATCAGTAAGTGCTTGTTTCTAGAAGTGCACAAGAAACAGAAACCAAGGATAAATTCCCTTTAATTTATTATCATCATCATTTAATAACTCCAGCATAAATGAGTTTTTATCAACAAAGTGCAAACAAAGCAATCAATCATTTTCAGTTTAACCTTGAGTTGCATGCTACTTTTACTTGGGTTGCCATGTATTAGAATCTCAGTAGAACTAACCTATCTATCCTGAAATTTAGAAATGAAAAAAACTTTCACAAAAAGACAACAATGAACACTGAGGATAGTTGGCATCAAAGCAAGCAGGAAATAAAACCAAACAAATCACATTAATATATGCTGCATCAACATCTATTTCAAGAGAAGCTAGTTCTCTTAATATTTTTCCCTATGAAAAGAATTTTAAGTAATGATACCCTATTTATGATACAGGATCTGAAAAGTAAATAAGCAGAAAAGAAAAGGCCTGCCTCTACCATTGTATACCATTTCAATAGCTGCTGCCAAGCCAGCAGAACTATCACCAGTCGATGAAAATTAGCAGCACAAAGCAATTATCATGATTTAAACTGGATCAAACAATGTGTCCTGTTTATAAGAAATTCATTGCACATTAAAAAATTATTTGTTACACATGAATAGACTATATACCTGTAATAATTTTTTCATTAGAAGGATGTCTTCTTGACTATGTGCTTCCAGTACTTGCATAAATAGTTCTTCCATATGAAAACACAACTCACTATCATGCAGGCAGTGGATAACACAACTGGAATATATCCAAGACATCTTTCATATGATCAGATTTTGATCGCCAAGGTATATTTTATGGTTGAGATATCAATTTAGTGATTGTGATGGGTGTTTTCAAATTTTGTGTAGTTTTTGCTGATGTTTAAGAACTTCTGTTATAACAAAGCAAGATATGCCAGTGAACTTTACTTGGAGACTTGTAGTTGATTGGTGAACTTGATTTTTATAAGGTTCTACTCCATTATTGGAATTTCAGGTGGCAATATTAATGCTATATCTGTTTACAACTTTACATTCAACATGATGAATATAAAAAGTTACAGAGTGAGAACATTATTGTTTTAGATGAAGATACTTTGGATTTATTAGTATGAAGTTAGAGCTTTAGATTATATCTTAGTGCTGACATCCGTTGTACATCTGTTGCGCAGTACTTTGGACTTTCACAGGTTTAAACTTTTAATTAATTTTTATTAGCACAGCTCTGTATCATCTTAAGATGGTGTCATTGTCTACAACCTGTGAACTCTAGTGGCTCAAATACTTGGATTGGGTTTATTCTTTGAGATGTAGAATTATCCTTCAGAGATAAATTGTGGCTGTTTTTGAATGATTTGTGAAGCATTTTATTTGGTTTTGTAGTTATAAACACTTCAATGGAGAGAATTAACATATCAAAGAATTCATGCAAACAATATTCAATGGTCAGTGCTAGCGTCTATAATTCGATACTACTTCCATTGAAAACTAATTCCTATGTGAGGACTAACAATATTGTGACATACCACCTCAAAATATAGGTAACCATTTGAACTATAGGACCAAAGTATCAGTGTACTATAACAACATATCATAGAGTGCTAAAACAGAATATCATACCATGAATGTTAGTCAAGTTAGCAAGTTACCTGGTCTGGTGAGTTGACAAAACTTGCACATTAGCAAGCTATTTCATCCACTTAATCGGACTGAAGGTGCCTTTGAGGAAAGGTGCAAGGCATCTGCGTCGAGAGTGACCTGTTGAAGAGAAGACTAAATGCTTATAGAGCTCTATAATAAATTAGGAAATAATAAATTAGGAAATTATAGAAAATGAACAATGAACAAAACAAATGAGCAAAACACATGAATTTAAAAGACATGGCAGGTAGTAAAAAACCAACTTGGCATGTATACTGAGGCATGTTTTTATTTCATTCCATAATTTCGTTTTTATAAGCAAATTAATAATTTTCTACTGGCAAAACACTTTAGATAGTGGAAATTTGTAAAACAAATGCTAAAATGATGCAGCATCCAAGAATTACTTCTCCTCCCTTGTATATAGCTATCTTTCAGCCACATTACTGCACAGGAAACCCACCGAACTCCCTTTGGATGCCTGTTATCAGGGAAAGTAACATGAGACCAATATCCAGCAATGTTTAGATTCCTCCTAAAATGTTATATTAAAGATATAGACATAACACAAACACACTTACAGTAAAAAAGTATCCATTGACCAATTTTAGATCCCAAACCATTTTTTATTTGATATCAGTACAAAGTGTGATCCAAAGAACATCATAAAACAAAATCGTTGGCACCCACCAGTGGACAATAGAATGAAAGTCCTTATACGGCTACACTTTTGAAAATCATTCAAGGTTCCAGCTGGATATGTCTTTACAAAGCAAAAAAATGGGTGTCGAGCATTTCTGAATATGGGTCGTAGCAATGACATAATACATCATCCAAAAAAAATGAGCAAGGTCATGAATGAGGTTATGCATTACATATGTTGGGTGACTGTGATGATATCAAGGTGTGAAATAGGGGGGAAAAAAAGGACCTAAAATGCAGAACATCAAAATTAGATTGGATTGGAAGTAAAATCTACTTCCCTTAAACTCTAAAATCTAAAATCTACCAACACACATACTGTGTGGTTAGGCTTGCTATCAGAGAAGAGAGGCTTGAGAACATCAATGACATCCACATGAATTTAAGCCTTTTCAGAAGCATAGATGACATTGTGTGCGTTATATGTGTCAGCTCAAGTTAAGCATCCTCTAGTAAAAACTTAGTGCAGAATTACTTCTCAAATCTTACTACTACATGGTCTCTACTATAGTTATATAGGTAAATATTGTAAACTCAATCTAGTTTACTGTTATCGAATATTGTAAAATCAAGAACTATTGAAAGGGCTTATTGATTCACGACGAAAGAAAAGCAATTCATATAATTGCAGGCACAGTGGTTCACAGCAAAAGTGAGGAAAATGCAGGATTTACCTGGCATGATCAAAATCACAGAAGAGAAGCCCGAGACCAAAGATCAGAGACCAGGAACAAAGAAGAAAGAGAGAGAATTTAATGAGTCTGCAACTGTGAAAGAAATAAAAAATATATGAAAGAAACACTCCCATTAAACGAAGTTTTTTTATTTATGCCAAACACTCCCAAACTGCTATCAACCTCACCAAGAAATGGAATGAAAAGTTGGGTCTGAAGAGGGGCAGCATACATAATTATAAACCAAGTTCAAAAACAGCATCCAATAAATAAATGTGAAATTCAGTTGGTCTTACTCACGATTACCCGAGGAGGACTTTTGCACCAGTTAGTTCCCTTTTCTGATTTTCTCTAAATTTGAGCTACACAAGCTCCGTTGCCAAATTTGTGCTTTGCTTTACATTTGCTATTCTATCTGAACAACTCAATTGGAAAAGCAAGCAAATTAGCCACACATGAATAACAATTAATAGCATCTGGAAAAATTAAAATAGAAACCATTAACAGAGGTTTTATGAAGATTTAGAAGAGAAGTGGAACTTTTGAGGCTAATTCACTTGAACTGACGACCATCCCATGGCTGTCGCACTGGTTTTCAACTCTTCACCCTTCTCACTCTTTTTTATGTGATTACAAATTCCTATTTCGTAACCAAATTAGCCGCACATGGGTTTAAAAAACCTCAAACCTTATTCATAAAAAAAAAAACCTTATTCATAAAAGAAAAACATATTCATCAGGAAAAAAAAAACCCTCAAACCTCACAGCTAACACCTTGAGAGTGATTGCATGGATATAATATAAAGATTAGTAAAGGAAGAGATTTGTGGAAAGGAACGGAGAAAAGGGAAACGACTAATGCTAGTGCTTGCTTGAATTTTGAAAGTGATAGATAGATGAAATAGAGAGAGTCTCGGAGAGAGGAAGGTTGATAAACAAATGAATAATGCTTGTGAATTTTGATATTCAAATTGATAGCATCGGAAACTTCAATTTTTTGAGCGGGTAATATTTTTTTTTTGAGATGGGTGAAGTGGAAGAAAGGATGAAAATGAAAAAAATAAAATAAAAAATGAATTGAAATATGAATCTGAGTTGGGTGGAGAAAGAGACAAAGGAAAGGTTTTGAGCGGGAAATTTTTTAACCAAATGATGACACATGGCTAGAAGGGATTATTTTTCCTAGAGTGGATGGATGGATGGATGGATGGATGTTCGTACGCTTATTTGTGGAGGAATTTTTCGTGACTCCTCTGGGCATGGCTTCTAGAGTTCTAGGTTTTGCTCCAAACTTGGGATCAGCAAACGTGCTGGTTGCTGAATTGTGTGCTATTTCCATTGTATACTACTTGGAATAAAGGTTTCCCCGTGTAACGAAAAAAATATCATAAATTCAATCAAAAAAAAAAAAGCATAAAAAAGTAGTGTACTCCCTCCGGTCCTTATTATAAGAGGCAAATGGCTACTTTTTTTTGGTCCAAAATATAAGAGACATGCATGTATTTTGACAAATATTAAATGCTCATTTCCAATTTTACCCTTATTTATAATAGGTTTATATTTACGAGACAGTGCAACTTTCAATACAAATAGGTTTGTTCATTAATTATTAAAGGGTTAAATTTGTAAATTTATATGAATATTAATTACAAATAGCTTATTTCAATGTATTTCCTTGATCTATGTGTTTTAGGATTTTGCCTCTTATATATAGGACCAGAGGGAGTATAATATAGGAATTAAATAATCTTAAAAAAATGTATGGAATAAGTGTATTGGCATGTACCCATTTAGTCATTCACCCATACGATCACTCGATACTTTTTCTGTATGGTGATTGTTCATCTCACGCAACAACTTTGAAATTCAAATTAAAAAAAAAAAATATTACAATTTTATTCCAACATTAGTGGCATGTCTTTGTCTTATTTTATCATGACACTTATAACTCTGTATGCTTCTAAATTAACACCACCCAAGTTTGGTGGCAAATACGGTTAACTCAGTAAGTCTGGTGACACGTGGAATATTTTCTTACCTAATTTTAAATTTCAAAAAGAGAAGGGCATGTTTGCGTTGTTTCCGGTTACAAAACTGTCACATTGTTTTCATTTTGTTTCCTGTCTTCAGAAATTTGTACATAAAACACGGAAAACAACTTTTTCCTGTTTTCATTGTTTCCGGTACAAAGTCCTGAAAATAGGAAATATGTACAGGAAACAAAATGAAAACAAGATAGCAGTTTTGTAATTTTTTCTGAAAACAGTAAATTGAAAACATGCAAAGCAAATAAACCCTAAAATTTAGGTATACGTTTCTAATTTTGATGTACATTTATTTTTTTAATATTATTAACTATTAATTAATTATTTCCTTAAAAAACTATTAATTAATTATATATTATTATATCACTAAAAATATTTAACTTTATAATATTAATATCAAAAGTTGCATATAGAACCATATACATACCGTTAGATAATAACATAAAAGAGTAAAGGCCTAGAGTGATCCCTCAAATTTTTCGAGTAGCCCAGTTTGGTCCCTAAAAAAAAAGACAATTTGATCCCCACGAGGGACAATTTGGTCCCCCAAATTTAAAAAAGCGAATGACAACTCTGTCCCTCTGCAAGGACAAGATTGTCCCTCGATTTAAAATTTCGGGGACCAAATTGTCATTTTATTTTTTTTATGGACCAAACTGGCCTACTCGAAAAATTTGAAAGACCTCTTTGGACCTTTACTCAGCATAAAAAGGTTAGTTGCGCATCAAATTACATTTTTAATATATATATATATATATATATATGAACAACTCAAGTGAGTGGAATGTGCTATTATAAGAGTTGTTAATTGATTGATTGAAGATTACATGAGAAAAGATTTGTTTATTTCAATGTAGTTTTTTTTTTTATTTATAATCCCTTTTAGCTGTTTACGTTATTTTTATTGAATGATAATTCTGATTTTAATTTTAGTAATAATTTTTATCATTAGATAAAAATAAAATTAATGGCTACAAATTGATATAAATAAAATAATAATTTACACTAATATAAATGTACCCTCCTCATGTATCACATATTATATTTTTTTTTATAAAAAACAATCGTGAGAAAATTATTCATAAATTTCATTTTTTTGGTGGGAAGTTTATATAGGCCGATGGAAGCTACGGAGCAACGAAGGCATTTTTGTCTTTGGCCCACGTTCAATTAGTTATTGATCCTTTGAATATAGGCTTAAATAAGTCTTTAGTCCCTGAAAAGTTTCGATTTTTTGGTTTTAGTCCTCTTACTTTTTTTTCATTAGTTTTCATCCCCACTTTTTTCAAAGTTTAGGAATTAGTCATCGCCGTCAACTTGTTCCGTTTTTTGCTGACGTGGCTAACGGAATGCCACGTCATCCACGTGGCGTTAAGTTTGCCACGTCAGCAGGGACTATTTCCCAAAAAATTGAAAATACAGGGACTAAAACCAAAATTTGTGAACTTTTAAGGGACAAAAAACTTATTTTAACCCAAAAAAAACTATTCTCAGCACAATTAAACTGGAATAAGAAATTACCTTGATACCCTTGAGTACTAGAAATCATACCAGATGAAGAGATTTGTCAATTTGAAACTTGTGGCCCTAATGTATGATTTCTTTCTATTTTCTAGTCAAATTTTGGAGCAAGTCAGACAAAAATAGGAAATTACCTCAGTACCCTTCAGTACTAGATATATCATACAAAATGAAGGAATTTAGCAATTTTAACCATGTAGTCCATAATGTATGAATTTGTTTCTATTTTCTTGCCAAATTTCATAGCAAGTCGTGCAGGAAAAGGAAATTAGCTCGGTATCCCTGTACTAAAAATCATACCAGATGAAGGAATTTAACAATTTAAACCATGACAAAACTTAGCTAGAAAATAGAAACAAATCATATATTAGAGCCATAGGTTTCAAATTTGTTGGAACCAGTGATTTTGGTTAAATAATCTCTTAAGTTTTGATGTTAACAAAAATGTTAAATTTGTATGACAAGGTTGTGTTAAAGAACTAACTCGTCTATTCTAGCTTGCAGAATTGTCCTAAGTATAGCTAGACGAGGAAACTGAGTATAAGTTTCTTAAAATAGCTTTAAGAGAATATTCGGGGATATCGAGGTAGTTTCCTGTCACTGTACGACTTGGTGTGAAAAATGGCTGGAAAATAATTTTTTTGTTAAAATAAGTTTTTAGTCCCTTCAAAGTTCACAAATTTTGGTTTTAGTCCCTATATTTTCAATTTATTTGGAAATAGTCTCTGCTGACGTGACAAACTTAACGCCACATGGATGATGTGGCATTAGCCATGTCAGCAAATAATGGAGGGGAGTTGACGACAGGGACTAATTCCTATACTTTGGAAAAAGTAAGGATGAAAACCTATGAAAAAAAAGTAAGAGGACTAAAACCAAAAAACGGGAACTTTTCAGGGACTATAAACTTATTTAAGCCTATATTATATAAAGATTCAAAAATCTAACATTTAATAAATACATCAAAACATGACACAGGCCCAACAATAACATGTATGTGAGAGAGATTTTATCAAAACATGAAGTAGCAACGTGACTTTCTAGCTCAAGCTGGCAGCAAGTGATATAATTATATGACTCAACAATCTTAATACGTTATTTTTAACGCAACGGTCTTAATATTTATGAGGGTATATGAGTGAAATTCCAGGAAAGTAAAAATTGATTGTAATTGAAACTGTTTGTTCCTTTCGTCTAAGAAGGTTAAACGTTGGTACCGATGGAGAAAAATAATTTGCGCATATGATTATTTTTTTTTTGACAAACGTATGGTTTTGTTAATAACAATGAATTGAAATTAATAAAATAATAATTATTTTTATAAATATACAATAAAATTTTAAAAAAAATGTTCTCTAATATATCTGCTTTAGGCCCCAAAATTTCTGGACACGACCCTAAGTTCATAGAAGACCTTTTTGGAAGGGGAAAAAAAAGTAACAAGAGAATGAGAAAGAATAAATAAAGTACATTATCGGATTTAAATTTGCACACCCACTATTGATATCTCATAACTCAATGAACTAAGATTACATGGGCGTGTCTAAGGTGAAGTAGGGCACCAGTTGCCTCAGCGATGAGGCATCAAATAATGACGTAAAAATCCAAATCTGTCCTTGTCATTAATCTATCTCCCTACCCTTCACTACCACCTGACTCCATTACCCTAGTGACTCTGACCAACCACCACCACCACCCCATCGACCACCCAACCACCACCTCAATAAAAATCCACCACCTCCCTCCTCTCCTTCATCGCCATCGCCACCGCCGCACACCCTCCTTCATCCCCTTCAAGCTTCGAGCACGCTGTTCCATACAGAAATAATCTCCTCTGCACACCCATCCAGCCACATACCAACAGCCCCGCCGTTCGCCGCTATCATAGAGCCCAACCGTCACCAAAGATCCGGAGGACAACCACACATTGGGCACTACAACCCTTCTGGAAGCTTCTCAAACTGAAACCCAGTGCGTGCTCGAACCATCTCGATTAGGTTCGACGTGTCCGTTGTGGGTATGCGGTTGCAGGGGGATGTTGAAGAAGCCTCAGGCTGGATCGCGGTGGAGAGAGAAACACACATCCGCCTCAGGCTGGGTCGCGGTGGAGACAGATGGTAACAACAGATCTGGGTTGTGGTGGAGAGAGATGGTAAACACATCTGTCGTTTCCGTCCAGTTCGCCGCCGTGCTCCGCCTTTCATCGTCGACGAAGTCTACAGAGCCGCCGCACCTTCATCTTCTTCCTCTTTCAAAATGAAATTTCACTCCAAATGTCATAGATAAAAGCCCCAAATTCCACCAAATTATAACCCTAACCCTCTTCAATTTCCATTTTAAAATTAAGTTGATTATGTTTCTGCAAATTAAGTTTTTAAATTAAGTTTTTGGATAAGAGTTTCGTTGTTTTGCTACTGGTTGGTGGTTGTTGATGTTGCTGGTCCCGGACATTGCCACTCCGGTGAGTCAAGCGACGGAGGAAGGCATCGAAGGGGCGACTGCCGAAGGATGATTTTTGGGTAGAATGGGATTTTGAGAGAAAGGGCATAAGGGTCATTTACAATTTTTTTGAACCAATAAATTTAGACCATTAAATATGTTATTATTGTATCTAATGGTGAAAAGTGGTGCTTCATGGATAAGGCACTCAATTCGGTACTTCATGGTAGACACGCCCAGATATAGGGTTACAATTGTCCTTTTCTTATTTTTTTGACAAGGGATTACAAATTTACAATTGTTAGTAAGTTCTATTTATTGGAAACAACCAATATATGTATTTATAATTTATTTATTTATTATATATAGAGAGAAAGTGAGTAATTGACTAATTGAGAGAGATGGAGAAAGGAAGGGGAAACAGGTCACGTTTCTGACACGAGAAGATCGAACATTGAATGAGTTTTCTTTTCTTAAAAAAATGAAAAACACACACAAGACAAGAGAGAGAAACTAGAAACTGAAAAGGAAAGAGAAAAATAAAACAAATATTAATTTTGTGTGACTAGGACGTTTTGATTCAACAGAGCGTCCAAGTTCTCTTCATGTAAGAATGTGGGACCCACCTCTCTCTCTCTTTCTCTTCTAAATCCAACTCACCTCTTTTCCCACGAAACAACGGCGCTTTCTCCCTTATACATGGTTTGTGGTTTCACTGGTTTGGCATTGGAAAATTAGACAAACGCTTATTGTAGTACAAAAGGTTAAGATTCCCCTCACAAACACAACACTCCATTTTTCTTCATCTGTGCTGTGGCGTAGAGACTGTGTTTTCCTATCAATACTACCTATTAGTATTTTCCCCTCAACGAGCTTTTTCCACAAAAGGGTCGCACCCAGTTTCGTGTTACAGCACCTTGTTATTGCACAGTGATAAAGATGGGATTTTTTTAATTCATATCGTTGGGATTTCGTGCCTCCTCAACCGGGTTCCTTTCATTTTTTATTTTCCTTTCCCAATGGTGAAGGTGGGTGTACCTGTTAATATAAAGTTATGGACTTTGGCGGTGGAGTTTCTGAATAATGAAGAAAGTTGAGGAAATTTGGTTGTTAATGTGTTGTTAGGAATGTGTCTCTAACTGGATTTTGATCTTTCCAGGGTAAGGATAAGATCTGATGAAGGTGGAATAACTGATGCCATTAAGGGGCTGTGTTTCTTCAGGTACTCTTTTCTGATTTTGGTCTGCATTGCATTACTGGGTTTTTGTTTTTTGTTTTGGGGGAGAGGGGTTATTATACTTTGTTGGACTTCACTTTGGTTTTTTTTTTTTTTTTAATATATTTCTTTTGGCTTTGTCTTCCCCCAGGTCTAGCATAGCTGGGGTTTTCTTGATTCTTTTATTATTATTTTTTTTCCTTTTATATTTGTGTTTTTTCCATTTTGGTTCATCGGATGGCACTTGGCACTGTGTTTATTCACTGATTCATAAGTCATACAACTTAGCCTATAGGGGTATGCGGATTGAAAGAAGGTCAAAACTAAAATTACAATAGTGCAATAGTTTAGATCATTTAATTTGAGAAAAGAATTATAATAGGTTTTATTTTTTTTCTTTGTATAAGATCTCATATTGGTTTTTTTTTTTCCCCCTCTTTGGTTTGGATCTCACTGAGTTTTTTTTTTTTTTTTTGGGTTAACTATTGGCAGTGCTAGACAAATGAAGGGTAGGACTGTAGGAGCTACAGGTAGAAGTTGTTGAAGACTTTTGTTGTTTTCTGGCTTAGTTATTCACTGGGGTGTGGCTATGGCCCATTAGTATATATCCTTAGATGGATTGAAGAAGCAACAACATATTGGATCAATGTTAAAATCAGTAGCATCTGGGCTGTTGATTACCTCTCTCCTCCTATGTGCATCTGCAACAGATAATGAATTTCCTAGATGTAACTGTGATGATGAGGCCAGCTTATGGACTATTGAGAGCATTCTGGAGTGCCAGAGAGTTGGAGATTTCTTGATTGCTGTGGCCTATTTCTCCATCCCTATTGAACTGCTGTATTTTATCAGTTGCTCGAATGTTCCTTTCAAATGGGTCCTTATTCAGTTCATTGCCTTCATTGTTCTATGTGGATTGACCCATTTGCTGAATGGGTGGACTTATGGCCCTCACACTTTTCAACTTATGGTGGCACTTACTGTCTTCAAAATTCTCACAGCCTTGGTATCGTGTGCCACTGCTATAACCCTCGTCACTCTAATTCCTTTGCTCCTCAAAGTGAAGGTCAGAGAATTCATGCTGAAGAAGAAGACATGGGATCTTGGACGGGAGGTTGGTATGATAATGAAACAAAAGGAGGCGGCAATGCACGTAAGAATGCTTACTCAAGAGATTCGCAAGTCACTTGATAGACATACAATTCTATACACCACTTTGGTGGAGCTGTCTAAAACACTGGGCCTGCAGAATTGTGCTGTGTGGATGCCTAATGTTGATAAGACAGAGATGAACCTCACTCATGAATTGAATGGCAGGAATTTAAATTTTTCTATACCCATTACTGATCCAGATGTTGTAAGAATCAAGGGTAGCGATGGGGTGAATATACTTAGCTCTGACTCGGCACTTGCTGGTGCGAGTAGTGGAGTCTCTGGTGAGGCAGGACCAGTTGCTGCAATCCGAATGCCAATGCTACGAGTTTGTAATTTCAATGGAGGGACACCTGAGCTCACGCAGGCATGTTATGCAATATTGGTCTTGATTCTTCCCACTGGAGAACCTAGATCTTGGAGCAATCAGGAGCTGGAGATAATTAAGGTAGTTGCTGATCAGGTTGCCGTGGCTCTATCTCATGCTGCAATTCTAGAAGAGTCCCAACTTATGAGAGAGAAGTTGGTGGAGCAAAATCGAGCTTTGCAACAGGCAAAAATGAATGCTATGATGGCAAGCCAGGCAAGAAAATCATTTCAGAAAGTCATGAGTGACGGAATGAGGAGGCCCATGCACTCAATTGTGGGATTGCTCTCAATGGTTCAAGATGACAATTTAAAGAATGAACAGAAACTTATTGTGGATGCAATGCTGAGGACCAGCAATGTCCTATCAAACTTGATAAATGATGCCATGGACAACTCAGCAAAGGATGATGGAAGATTCCCTCTGGAAATAAGGTCTTTTGGGTTGCATTCCATGATAAAGGAAGCAGCTTGCCTTGCCAAGTGCATGTGTGTTTATAGGGGTTTTGGTTTTATGGTGGAGGTTGAGAAGTCTTTGCCTGACAATGTTATGGGTGATGAGAGGAGGGTTTTTCAGGTGATTTTGCATATGGTCGGGAACCTGCTGGATTCCAACCATGGGGAAGGGATTCTTGTACTTCGGGTTTTTGCAGAAACTGGGAGTCAGGGAAGGAATGACAGCAAGGGGTGGAACACCTGGAGACCAAGCTCATCTAGTGGTGATGTAAATATTAGATTTGAGATAGGGATCAATAGTAGTAGTTCTGAATTTGGGAGCTCAGTTACTTCAGGACTCGGGGGTAGGAAATATACCAGTGATAGCGTTGAGGGCAGATTGAGCTTCCACATTTGCCAGAGGATAGTCCAGGTGAGTTTCGTAAATTCTGTTATATGTGTGCGTGGATGATAAGTGCATTACTGAACTGATTTGCATCTTGAGAGTTGAGTCATGTGCTAGATAAGTATTGTCTTACAAAATCTAGTTGAAGGCTTTTTTGCTTTCCTTTAGTATACCAAAGGACTCTCTCTAAACACCAAAATTTTCTTTTGCCAGCCTCTATATGATTCACCAGGTCGGATGTTTTTCCACTGTTTCATTGCTTGTGAGAAAAATTACTGAATTTGGTTCTTTTGCTTGCAACATTCTCTCTTTCTTTTTTCTCTCATCCTTGAATATTATGAATGCATTTCTAGATCTGTATTAATTGAAGAGATGCTGCTTTACTGACCTATGACATGATTTAGAATTCCAATTTCCACCCCCATACACAAAAATCCAAGTCTGGTCTCATTGAATTGAAATGTTTTAGGTGTAGCTCGGGGAGGTTGGAGGTAATGAATGTTAAGTATATTAGTAGGTAGCATAATCAATAGTTTGACTATAGCTTTCTTGTCAATGTCACTGATTAGTTCTTTAATCCTTGATATGAATTAGGTCATAGCTTTCCCCTTTTTTTAGATCCGAGCTTTGAATATTTAGCAGTTACTGCATTCTCTGAGTTATTTTTTCTTGCCTTGATTTGGTACATTGGTACTTAGTTTCTTCTTGCTATGTTATTGGCAGTTGATGCAAGGGAACATTTGGTTGGTCCCAAATACTTTTGGTTTTATTCAAAGCATGGCCCTGGTTCTTCGGTTTCAATTACGACCGTCCATTGCCATAGCCATATATGAGCCTGGAGAATCTTCAGAACATATGGATTCCAATTCTATGCTAAGAGGCCTACAAGTTCTGCTGGCTGACAATGATGATGTAAATAGAGCAGTGACCCAAAAGCTGCTTCAGAAGCTAGGTTGTGTTGTAACTTCTGTTTCTTCAGGATTTGAATGCCTTACTGTGATTGGACCTGCTGGAACTTCATTTCAAGTCATTCTTTTGGATCTTTACATGCCTGATTTAGATGGCTTTGAAGTTGCCACGAGGATTCGGAAGTTTAGAAGCCGAGATTGGCCTATGATTGTTGCCTTGACTGCAAGCACAGAAGAAGATTTGTGGGAAAGATGCATGCAAATTGGTATCAATGGAGTTATCCAAAAACCGGTTTTGTTGCGAGGAATTGCTAGTGAACTCAGAAGAATCCTGATGCAGGGAAATAATGTATTGTGAGAATGGAAGGTGCAAGTTAAAGAAATTTAAGTTATTTTTAAGTCACATAATTCTGGGTAGAATTAGAACACATGTTAGCAATATTTCAGCGTAGATATGCATGTTACACACACAACTTCATGAGAGAAAAATGGTATACAGATTAGACTCTTGGCAACAACAAAGTTGTACTTTTGATGTTGAACTTTCGGAATGCAAATAGGATGTTTGATGTGAGATATCATTTTTTGGGTCGATAGGTACTTGTACATCTGTTTATGAAAATATGCCTCTATTACAATTTTCCCTATTTTTCTGATTTTATTTTGTATTGTGTGAAACAAAAAGATTTTTAGATGACCTGATATGCAGAAGTGTTCAATAATAACATATAGACTACATGTCTACATGCTGCATGATCTTTATCTTTTAGTTCTGTATTTTAGGTTAACTGTTTACAAACAATATAATTATTTTATATGACAATAGATGAATAAATACCCAATTTAGTCCCTGAAATTGTGAAGTAATATCAACTTAGTTCCTAAAATTATCGAAATTTCAAATTAGTCCCTGAAATTATAAAATTGTAATCAACTTAGTCCCTTCGTTGAAAATCATATGGACTAAGTTGATTTTAAATTTATAGTTTCAGGGACTAAGTTGATATTAAGTTAGTAAAATGAAGGATCAAATTGATACTAACTTATTATTCAGGGATGCTTTTGAAATTTTGATAATTTCAAGGATTAAATTGATACTATATCATAATTTCAGGGATCAATTTGGATATTTACTCGACAAAAGATATACAGGGTATTTGCATTAAAATGTATGTATAATAGGATAGATTCTTGTTTTCAGAGTAAACCATGTTTTTTACTTCTTTCAATTCAATTTCAATGTAAGTTTTATTAGCTTTGTAGGTTATAATAGTTAAGTTTTTAAAAATAAAAAAAATAAAGGAGAAATCGTTCACAAATGTTGACAGGTCTAACGTTATATGAGATAGAATAATAAATTTGTTTTAAGTTTCTAGGAATGTCCTATCAACATTTGGCACACTGGGAGAGAACCTTCAACAGCAGGCAAATTTGGATAATTGGCCTTCAAACGTCAAAGGTTATTGGAATAATCGGCAACAATATGATAAATGTTTAAGGTAAGAGTATTAAAATTGGACTAAAAGAAAGGGTGTTAATTAATGTTGTAATATTGGTGCCAGGTACATTTGCAAAGAGGAAAAGTCTTATTCTAGAAAATGTAATCGGTTTCTCTTGCAGAGAATAATAAGCTTCATTCAACGTATGGGCCTGTTATTTTTGAACTTGAAACCATGCATGAATCTGAGCACGTACCTAGAACACTCGTCTTTTTCACATGGGACCCATTCGCTTATTTTAATTTTCTCATATCCCCAACAACACGCATGGTCCAAGTTGGTTTTTTTTTTTTAATTTTTATAATTTAATAATCTTCTACCTACTTTGCTTTTGGAGGAATTAGGATTTGTTTTTTATTTTTTATTTTGACGTACTACATCATTTTCTCATTAATAATATCTTGACATATATTTTATTTTTTAAAAATTCCATAAAATTTTAACTTCTGTGATAAGATATTATTGATAAAAACAAGACATGATATATTAAAATGGGACAACAAATCATCATTCCTTTCATAGTTTCTTCTTTTTTTCTTTTGGGTGAACACATCCCTTTCATAGTTTCAGTTGTTTAAGCTTATAATATATGCCTATTTGGTAGGCTTGGTAGCTTTAATTTGTCTATTGTTTTGTTCACTACCAATTATACCTCTCCAACAGGAAAAATCTAATGTATCTTATATAACTACCTGAAATTGGATCAACTTTTATAGTTCAGCAAAAAAGTAGATAATGAGCATAAACACAACTAAAATATGTTTGCTTAAGATATGACTCAATCTTACTATATATATAAGTTCAGCTTGCCAAAAACTAAGATTTTAAGAATGAGTGTTTTTGTTTTATATGCTACTTGCTAGCTTATGAACCTTGTGCGAGGGGCTCTGTATCGCCACACCATTTTGTTCTAGTTGCATTATAGTAATATGATGCGCTAATCAAGTTCTATCTCGTCCATTGGTTGACTACAATATTATTGAGAAAATTAAAGGAAAAAAACATAAGGCCAGGAAAGGGCAAGCTATAGTAAAAAACTAGTCAATGACCGTGCATCGCACGGAAACGTATAAATTTCTTAAAACAAATAGTTGATATAAATATATGTTTGACAATTTAAAATGCAAATTCATTTTTTTACTGAATTAAAATGTAATTTCTTAGTCAATTTGGAAACAAACACCTTATATTAATGCGATAAAATTCACAAAATTAAATCTTCTTCCTAGCACCGCTTGCTTCAAACTTGGCATCCTGCAAAAAAAAGAAAAAAGAAAAAGAAAAAAGAAAAGAAATAATTTTAAAAGACTTGAGAAAAGAATCAGAATTTAAACTTTGTTAGTGTTAATTAGCCCAAGAAAATGAGCCTCGTGGATGTAATCTAAAAAAATAAAGTATAACAACTATGTCTTATTCCTTTTCCAACTAGTATCACACTTTCAATCATTCAATCATTAAGATAAGATTGGAAGTTACAAATTATATGTTAAACATGATATAATATCAAACACGCATAAAAAGTTTAGAAGACCCAATTGCTGGAAAAATAAAAGTTTTATGGAACTAACCTTTATCAGTAGTTTTTGCTTGATACGAAGATATAGATCCAAGTGTAGTCACTTTAGACAATCAACAATAATAACAGATAGGATATGTTTGGAAGCATTAGTTGAATAGCATCGAAGTTACAAAAATCTACAATGTTTCACAGCCAAAAAGAATTAAAATGAATATAGGCAAAATTAATGTTTTGGGCATATATAAATATCGTATGTAATATAAGTTGCAATGGATTTAGATCACTGGCCTATGCCAATCTATGAAATACTTCTTTGAACATCATGTTAGTTGTCTTATTTGAAATTTGTCCTGAATCATCTCTTATCAGAATTTTCAATCCTTGTTTACTTTTAACCCTTGAGAAGGCCACATACAATTGCCCATGACTAAACACAGGCCTAGGAAGGTGAATTCCAACGTAAGAGAGAGAGAGAGTTTGCCCATGACTTTTATTTATAGTCATAGCAAAACAACAAACCAACGGAAATTGTCTTCTCTGGAATTTAATTGGCAACGTATGACTGGATGGTGTCATGGTCATTCTTGGAATTAGGACAAGTTGCCCTACATTGTTTGAGTCATGGTCCTCTCCAGTATTGGAGAGGCCATTATGAAAGAGGGAGAGAGAAGCTAAAAAAAAAACTATAACTATTTTACATACTAAATAAAATATATCACATCACCTCTTTTTTTTCTTTCTTTCTCTCTCACACTGGCCTCTCCAATACTGGAGAGGACCACAACTCACATTGTTTCTTGAAAGAATCTTGGCTTCAATAACATGGTTGCCCATTTTCGTAATTAGCAACCTAGTTCCATTGCACAAGCCATTTGATTGATCAATGTTTCTTATGAGCATCACCGACAAACCAACTTTAAGGGCTCGTTTGGTGGTCAAGATAGGATAGGGGAGGATAGGATAAGAGAGTATGATACGAGTAGGATAGGATATGAGCATGATAAACTGTTATCCTATCCGACGTTTGGTATCCATAAGATAAACAACTGGATATCATTGTAATTTAAGTATGAATTCTAAATTTTCGTTTTTGTTCCGAATATATTCATATTTTATTAGATTTTAGTTTTTTTTTATAATTTTAATTTTTAAAATTATATAAAAAGACAAAATTGTTCTTGTTATAAATTAATTTTTTATAATTTTTAATATTCATTTTTAGTTTTTACTTTACTATAGTTAAATTATTAGGATAATTTTTTATTTATTTATTTTTTAGTTTTTTAAAAATAATATAAAGTAACAAAATTAGCCTTGTTGCAAAATAAATTAATTATTAATATTTTAATTATGTTATGTTTTATTATACCTTTTTTTGGTATCCATATTATATTTTATTATACTTTACTTATTTTATATATAAAATATTTTTATACTTTATTATACTTTAAATCACCTTATCCTATCCTGTTGAGTTCTAACCCTGCTCTCCCCTCAGGATAGAATTTTAACTAGATGAACATGATAGGATAGGTGACAGGATTAGTTTATCCTATTTTACTGATTCGCTAAACAATAGTTTCAGACAAGATATGATAATTTATCCTATTTTATTTCTTTTATTCTGATCACCAAACAAACCCTAAAGTTTAGCTTATGATTTGGACGCCCACAAGCTGTGAAGGAATTCAAAATATCGGTGGAATATGTATCCTCCTCATTTTCAAAATTCGCACCTTCCTTGCAAATGTTATCTGAACTTAGGGGCCCATCACTTGGAATGAAAGACATCAAGTATTCATTGAGCATTGCAACATCTGAGAGTGTTGGAGAGAGGATTGCACGGTCTTGGAAAAAATTAGGATTAGTGATGTTCTTCAAGAAATCATCCTACTATAAGAAAACTTTTCCCTACCTGGGACATGTGTCCCTTTCTCAAGAAAAACATTTTCCACCCAAGACCACACCCCTGTTTCCTCCTCTTCTTCTACAAATCTAAAATCTACAATCTACAATACAATTATTATTATTATTATTATTATTATTATTATTATTATTATTTTATTTCAAATTTTAAAACCTTTTCGGTATTTTCTCTCTCTTATTTATTTTAGGTTTAATTACTCGGTAGGTCCCTGAACTTTTTGGGACCTTTCAAATAGGTCCCTATACTAAAAAAAATTGTAATTGGATCCCCAAACTATTATAAAGATTTTATATGGGTCCTTGAACTAAAAAAATTCTAATTGAGTCCCTGCACTAATATAAAATTTTCAATTGAATCCATGGGGTAGGGTTCCGTGAAGAGGTTGTTAAGTTTGCTGATGTGAAACGTGACCTGGAATCCTCCCAAAATTTGTAAAATTTTTATAAAGATTTTAATTGGGTCTCTAAACTAAAAAAAAGTTTAATTGGGTTCCTGAACTTATATAAAATTCTCAATTAAGTCCCATAATTTTTATTTTATTTTCAATTGAGTCTCATAATAACAACAATATCCTAGAAAATTCGTTAGTGATTTGTTGAATTTGATGGAATATTATTGATTTCATCCAAGCTGGATAACTATATCAGTAATCTCTTACAATCCTAAATATAAATTTTGGGGGATTTTAGGTCACGTTTCACATCAGCAAACTTAACAACCTCTTCACGGAACCCTACCCTAGGGACTCAATTGAAAATTTTATATAAGTTTAGGCACCCAATTAGAAATTTGTGTAGTTCAGGGGCCCAATTAAAATCCTTATAAAATTCCGGGGACCCAATTAAATTTTTTTTTGTATAGGGACTTATTTGAAAATTTTCAAAAAGTTTAGGGACTTACAGAGTAATTAAACCTTTATTTTATTCTTTATCATGCCTTATATTTTCCATTCATTTGACTACCCCTTCTCTTATCTTCTCTCTCAAACTCTTCCTATTTTTCATGACACTGTTTACCCTTTTTCTTTCTCCATTTTTTCAAGCTCCAACTTTGAAATCTATCACAATATCAACAAAAAGAAATAAATAGGGCTTTGGTGGTGGGGGACGATGGTGGTTTGGTGAGTGTGGTAGTATGGATTGGCTATGGAGGCTTCAATCTACAGTGATGGTATGTTTTTTTGCAACCTTTTCATTAATAGTGTTCCTCTTTCTCTGATCTATTTGATATTCTTTTGCAAATTGTTGCTTTATGGCTTTCTCTGCATCGGGTCTTCTTGCTTTTTCCTGCACTATTTGGACCATGTTTGAATAGTGTTGTAACCTATTGAAGTGGTTTGTTGATTTTTGTCACATGCTTCCTTTTTCCAAATTTTAAAAATAGATTCTCTAAACTGACACACCAAGCTAGAGTTCTCCTCCCGAGGGAATAATTATTTGCTAGATTCAGAATTTAAGTCACCCTTTATCTTTTTTTCCTTTCATTCCCCTTCTCATCATTTGTAATTTTCCCATTAGAGGGAATAATTTTTATTTAATTTCATCAAGCCTGAAATCACATTCCCCATCATTGAATTTTCCGCTTAAAGCAACCAACATTGGGTTGGCATAGAATAATGATATTGTTAACTAAACACTTTAGAAGTAGCTATTAGTTTTTGTGTTTAAAAAGAGGGTTGAGAATGTAATGCCACTTGCTATTGGCTGTGAGTGCAAGAAGATCCAGATTTCAGGATATAATGCCAATTGATTTGTAATGATTTATTATATTCATTTTTAAATTATGGATCTATCTTCTAAAACTGTCATTCATGTCGTTGAATTCATGTATACTTTTTTTCCTGTTGGTCTTTTGATGATTCATTTTATGCTCCCCTCCTAAAGAACTAAATTAATTTACTATTATTGGCAGTGGGAGTTGGTTCTAAATGCATGTGAATTATTTGGGAAATTTCCTTTTTGTGGGTAATGTCTAATTCCACGTTAGTCTAATGTTGGTCACATAAAAGAATCATCACATTTTTTAGTATGCTTATACCAGTAATGTTACTTTTGATGTACTATTTGTTGTTTTGGAAGTCTTTTGTGTTTGAGTAACTTGATATAATCGGGACAGAATAATGATATGTCCTTATGCTACTATAGCCACAGCTTTTGAGATGAAGCTTTTGATATCACACCTTCTCTGTGTGGGTTTTTTCATTTGTTGTTTAGAAATTTGTATCATCGGATGAAATGCCTTGGTAATAGAATGAAGTGCCTAAATACAACTTACATTCTATTATCTCTTATAGTCTACATAAAAAGGTCTTGGTTTATTAAGAAAGTTAAACACATCTTAAATGAAGTTATTACTAAGGAGACAATATAACATTCTATGATTCCAGTAGTTTATTCTTTGATTTAAATCAAAGACAAGCAATATCTAACAAGACATAGTGTAATTTTTTGAGCTTTTATTCTCTATAGTCTTCTGTTTAATCCATGATTCCATTAAGACATAGTGTAATTCTATACCATGATTCAAAGTGAGTCTTCTATTTCGTCCATGATTCAAAGTGCAACCGGCTTATAATCGTTCATCTGTGGTTATGGTGTCTGAAGATTCACAATTAATTGAAGACATAGTGTAGAAATGATATAAAACATAACCTATGCTCAAACTTATTTAAGGGCAGAAATATAAGTCCTTTTAAGAACTCATGGTATACTATGGATACTTTAATTCCATGCTACTAAAATTGAAACGCTTTATTTAGATTTTTTTTTTTAAGTGTTGCTCTGTATATTTAGCAATTAAAGTCAGAATTTTGGAGTTTTCAATTTATGAAAACTGAACTCTCCACTTTTGGTGGAAAAAAAATAGAGAAATAAAAAGAACTAAAATAATTACCCACCCAAGTCTTTTAATGTCTTCCATATATCATTTTGGTATTCTGATTGTTCATTTTTTTTTATTTTTTTTTGTGCGATGGTTGATGTTGGACTTTCAGCCTTTTGAGCTGTAGGACCTTCATCACTTTTTGCATCATAATAGATGTTGGCCATTTTGACATTTGTTGATTAAGAAGTGTAATGATTGATCAATTTTATGTCATTTTGGCATGTTTATTTCCAATTGTCATTTTAGGTTTTATGGGATTGCCAATTGTTTGATTTATGGAAGCTACTATTGGCATTTTATCAGTTGGGTCACAGGAAAAGCTTCTCAATTTTGTAGAGGCAATGAAGCTACCCATGTAATGAATGGTATATTTTGAAGGAAGAAAAAATAATTATAGGAAATATACAAATCATCATTTGTTGCTATTGACTGAAATACTGGACTGTCTTGATCTAAAATGATTCCCATGTGAACTGACTTTTGCTTAAACACTTTTCTAGCAACAAATGCAAGATTTATAGTATCTAATTGTTTGACAGCCCGACATATAATCATTTAATTTGATTTTTCTTGGTGAATTTGTCCCTTATCATTCTCTGTAGATATAGGAGATATAGTATGAAGTTTATCATCTCATTTTTTATATGTTGCTTTATTTTCATTATCTTTAAGATTGACAGAGGCTATTAAATTAGACTCCCAGATGTTTGGCCAGCTTGAGTATTTAGTAGGGGCTCCCAATTTCTACCCCAAACTTCATATTCATCCTCATCCTCATAATCATAATATGTAAGTAGAAACTGTTGCTCGCAAAATAAATTCCAGCAGTAGAGATAACGCATGAGGTTGAAAACAAGAAAGATAAGAAATAACAAGGCAAGAAAAACGAAATCCAGAAAATGGTTTACATTCATGCAATGCAGTTGTTATATGATTCTTTAGGTTGTTTGTAAATTTATTGCCATGATGATACAAGCAATATGCTTGAATTTTGATACACGTACTCAACAATCTCCTGGTGTTCTTGCAACAGGAATGGGAAAGGGGACACTATATTTCCATAATCCAAAATAATATATGTAGTATGTACACTATATATATATCCTTCCAAATGAATGGAGAGGGGGCAAGAAAAACTAAAGATGGATAAAATTTCTAGGGAGAAGTAACTTCAGATCATGTACCAACTTCATAATATTAGAAAGAACTCCCCACAAACAACTCGAATCATTTCCATCTCTGGCTTACTGCTGAGCATGTCGCCAAGTAAAGCAAAGGAACAAGACACCGTGACCTTACTGATGAGCCTTATCATAGTTGTTCCAGTTTGAACTAATGGTGCATGTATGCACTGAGCAGCACTATTCTACCAACTTATCGTTGGTATTCATATTTAGACTCAAGTAATAAGTGATCATCCTTTCAAAAAAAATAAAAAATAATAAGTGATTATTTATTTGGATTTCCTATATTTTTTTTTGGTCTAAACTGGGCTATTTTAACTTTTTTTTAATAATTAATCTATTTATGTTGAATTTATTGTTTTTTTACTTAGTTTATTAAATTTTAAATGTTAAATATATTATATTATAAAACTTTTAAATGTAGATTATATCAAAGATTGAATAAATTATAATATGTATTGTAAGTGATTATATATATTAGATTATAACTCTATTATGTAATGAACTATTTTTTAATATAATTTTGAACAATTTAAAAGGAAAAAATATTGATAAAATGTATATTTTTTGATATATACCGTGCATAGCACGGGCTATATATTATATATGTTGAAATATTTACATGATAAAAAATTAACACAAAGATACATCAATGTCCTATTCTTAAAAGTAGTTATAAATAAAATTACGATAAACTAACAGTAACAATACACATATCACTCCAGTAATATATATATATATATATATATAATATATATATATATATATATTATATATATATATATATATATATCACACATGTGAAAAATAGATATTGCTATAAAGGTACTTTAGGTTGAAGGTTCACTTGAAAGCACAATAATCTTCTATTCTATATTAAAGTTTTGATATTTTTTCCTTCATTCTTTGCATTTTATACAGCATTTGGAATCAAATAAAATATGAGTTTAATTTCTATCCATTGTTAGTATAAAGATTTTTATACTGATAACTAATCAGAAATCATGAAATTGATAACTTTTAAGGTGGTTAAGATAAGAATTAAAGATTTATAATGATGTGTTAATTTCAAATTGATTGATAGTGTAAAAAACTTCACACTATCAATATATACCACTTAAATCCATAAAATAATTGCTCTCAACTCTTTATCGGGAAGCATGCTTTGGCTTTGAATTAAGTTTCCTGATATAGATTCATTGTATCCGAGCACATACCAGTTTTAGGTCATCATAAATATACTGAGCAGACATAATTTCTTACAAACTAAAAAGTTGTTATATTATTGATGCACTCTCTATTTTTTACATAATAATTGTTAGTATACATGGATTTAGTATAGATAAACTTATTAGTGTATATGTTTTCGCACGGGTATCTTGCTAGTTTGGATAAACAAAGTCTACCAATTCAGCAAGCCCATTTTCTTGGTCTTTTATCAACGTTTCATCTGGTACTTCTATGATCGCCTCGTCATCACATCTTCTCCAACCTCTCCATCTCCAATTCTTCATAGCCATTTCGAAAATTTTCTCATGTCATTTAAATTCTGGCGCAATCATAAGGCCAGGAAGTTGCAAGCTATAGTAAAAAATTATAGAACACACAATACTTAATAATATATTCTTCTAATTTGAATTCACTGTGCCAGAGTGAGATTATTTCTTGAGTTTATATTGGTATGCACTTAATTTCAATAAAAAAAAGAATATACTATTAATTAATCATAAATCATGATATAAATGACTTTTAAAATATTTAAGATAAGAGTCAAAATCACGGTAGAGATTAAATCCTTATTTCTTTCTGAAAGAGTTAAGAATACACCGATACAATTAGGTGTTATATATATAATTAGAGTTTAATTTTGATATAATGTTAGTTAAAGTTTTTTACACCATCAATCAATCACAAATCATCCTATGTGTGATTTTTAAAATGATTATGATAAGAGTCGAATATTTTTAATGATATAATAATTTATGATTGATTGACAATGTAAAAAAACTTTATACTTACCATGCATATAAATTAAATCTGTATAATTATATGCATTAAGGATGATAATGAGATGAAGTCTTAATCATTAAATCACGTCTCTCTTCACCAAAAGAAGAAAATTTAAATAATTAGATTTTGTATGTATGGTAAACATAATAAAGCATAACAATCATGTAACTTATTAAAAATATCATGGCAATTTTAAATTATTTCTCTCTTGACCTGCCGGGTAAGTCTGAATTATTAAAACTTGGTACCACATAGCAACTATCACATGGACAAGAAAATCAGAGTAAAGTCATTGTACATTTGTACACTTCGCTTGCAGCTATAGGTGGGTAACGGCCAAAGAGTTCCATCTACAGTACACTGAAATAATTTGTATTAAATTAACTCTAAATAACTTTGATTGGGTTAGCTCACATCACATTATAAATGGATCACTAGAAAGTCAACTCGGACTTGGACTTGCCAAGCTTGTTCGTGGTCTATTAACCTAACTCTGTTTACACTGATGGTTTTGATCTCTCAATGACAATTTCTCACTCACTTTCTTTTTTTATTAGAAAAAATTTAGGATGAGGGGATGGTATCCCAGTCCAAGGCAGGAAAAGCCTCCAGGCTCTATAAGTACTTACAAAGTGATTTACATTTACCTCCTCCAAGAAGACTAGTAGGGACTCGGACCTGCAACCTTAGCTAGTCTTTGGAATCAATTAAAACTAAAAAAGATTTGATTTGTTTTAGAAATCAAATTTTGTATTTGGAATTTATTTGAAAAAAGCTGAAATTTGAATTAATTTTGAAATCAAATGTTGCGTTTACAATTCTATAAAATGGAATTTGATTTAATGTGATTTTACTATTTTCCATTTATACCCTTATGACGGGTTGTTAGAGGTAACTTCTAAAGACTTAGTCTACTTATCTCAAATCCTAACAAATCCCAACAAATCCTATTAAATATAATAAATTTTATAAAATAAAAAAGAGTGAACTCCATGACATTTTAGAAGGCAAATCACTATCTATTTTTTAACATTCCATAGGCAATATTTAGTGACAATTGATTTACCAAAGGAATAATTTCCCCGTTTTCTTTTTATATTCCAAATACATTTTTAAGTCCAATGGGAGCTCTGGAAAACAGTCATTTTAAAATTTTATTAAAAAAAAAAAAAAAAACTCAAAAGGAAACTTTAAGTTCAACATATCTAACAAAAAACCTTGAGGAGAGCAGTCCAAAAGTTCAAATTATACCTTGGGTCGACTTGGACTTAGGCCTAGATACCGATCAGCCCTTCATAGACCACTAACAGTATCAGAATGCCCCAAACGACTTTATCTGAAATTATTTTTGGGATTCAGTTTTTGGGCCCATATTGCATTTTTATCGGGCCATGCTGACTTGGGTCCATAGTAAAATTCCTGTCTCATCCAATCAAAATATGTCAATCAAGAGAGAAAAAAGGCAGTTGTGTTTTCCAATTAAAACAGAAATAGGTGATAGGTTAATTTTAGTTGAAGGGACAAAATATGAGTGATGGAACAAGAAAAATGATAGAGAAATGGGACAAAAGATTTCTATCCGGTTTACTATAGAACGCACCATGGAACAAGAAAAATGATAGTGAAATGGTGATTCCCTATAGTGACAATATATAGTCATAATAGCAGAGAAGGTTGCTAATATATTTTCTTTTTAAAAATATATAATGGTAAATTAAACTTGTGATTTAAAAAATATAAGTATCCTTGTTTCTAATTCGGACGGAATGAATAATTTATTTCCAAAGTTTCTATCAAGTATACTTTTACCTCGTTCACATTTTCTATGTGTGTGCTGTCATTGTTGACCTAATATTTTACGCTTTTAGAATAATTTATCATCCACATATGAGGGGAAACGGGTCTTGTGTATCGTTCATATTTCAAATTTGGCTTAATTATACTTTTGGTCCCCCTAAATATTGGTGTAGTACAATTTTGGTTCCCAACATTTTTTTCGGGCACATTTGGTCCCTCAAATTTTTTAATTAAGTAAATATAATCCTTCCATCCATTTCCTGTCAAATTGGCAATAAAGCTTGCTGACATGACATGTCAGGTGGACTAAATAATATTAACTTATTATTAATTTTTATTTTTAATTTAATAAATTTAAATTTTTTTAAATATGATTTTTAGTGGATTATCTGTGTCAAATGCGCCACATCTTGCTCCATCCCCAGTTCACCATTTCTAGGGTTCCCTCTTCATCTCTGCGCCTTATCCTTGATGCAGAGATTTATTCCTCGATGCAGGCGTATACTATACGGTAACATAGCCAAACGTCCAAGCAACCTTTCTTATATCTACACTTCCTCTTTGTTTCCCACTTTCCTTTTATTCATTATACCCTTTGTCTTTGTCTCTGCGCTCTCGCTATTAGCAGTTTGGGGAAATAGGCACAGTTCAACAATCATTGAATCATATTGCACACATAATACATACTGAAGAAGGAAAAGTAAGAGCCTTGGATGATTAAATTTTCTCCGTGTCATCAACAAGAAGAAGGTGATTCAGGATCCCAAAAGAGACAAGCTATGCTACCTTAGCATTACCTTTCTTCACCCTTTTTCTTATCTATTTTTCAAGGTTTTCTCTCTCTCTCTCTCTTTTTTTTTCCCAGGGACGAAGTAGTAAGGGAAGAAATGAACCTTAGAAATGGTGAATTGGGGATGGAGGAAGAAGACGATTGGGCTCATTTGACACAGATACCCACTAAAAATAATATTTAAAAATATTTAAATTTATTAAATTAAAAATAATAAATTAATATTATTTAGTCCACCTGGCATGTCATGTCAGCAAGCTCTATTGGCAATTTGACAGCAAATGGATGGAAGGATTATACTTGCTTAAATGAAAAACTAGAGGGACCAAATGTGCTAAAAAAATGTGGGGGACCAAAATCGCACATCACCAATACTTGAGGGACCAAAAATGCAATTAAACCTTCAAATTTAAAGGACTATTGTATAAGAGATATATTAGAAATATACAATTAGTTATAAAAAAAGATAGAGTAAATATGTTAGAATGTATATTTATTTAAAAAAAAACATAAAAAATAATGTAATGAAAATAATTTGCAAAATCTTATACCATTTTGTTTTCTTGCCCAATCAATGGCTGTGTTCATTTGAGGTCCAACAAAATTAAGAATGTGTTTGTTATAAATTATTTGATGAAAAAATCACTTTTTTTTAAAATAAAAAAAATCATTTTTAATGAGTTTGATTGTGTTTTTTTAAAGCTTTTCACAAAATATTTTTTTTTAAAAAATTAAAAGATATTCTTTAAATTATTGAATGTCAAAATCATTTTGTTTTTGACACGTAACAAACAGGCCCTAAAATTACTATTACCATGCCGTGTATTTTTTCTGTATTATGAAAAGTATATATAAATTGATTAAATACATTGTCATATTCATAAGAAAATTATTAACTCATAAGCAAATTCAATAACAAATTGTTAACAAATTTATAAGAACAAGTGATTCATAAGAATTAAAAAAACATCTAAAATTCCTAAACTAACTCATTTACCGACTGTACCACTTTACTAGGGTTTGAACAATGAGAAACAAGTAGAGAGAGATGGAGAAAGGAGTAAAGAGAAACAAACGCTGTACAACAGATGCTGAGGAAAGAGATAGTGATGACATCATGGCTAGTAACTTATGGCGATTGAGGGATGGAGTGGAAGACGACGACAAGTGAGAGGAGACTAGATGACAAAGAGATCAAGGGTTCTTCTAAAAATTGGGTTCGAAGGTCCGGGTAAGGGTCTTAGCTAAAAGACCTAAGGGACTTCTTTTGTCTCAACCTCAAAAATTAGAGAGAGAAAAAGTACAAGTATAACAATATATTTATATAGTGAGCAGTTTAGTTCGATTAAATGAATTCAAAACTTTTGAATTTGAAATCCGAACCGGTTGTCTTCGAATTCAATATTTAGAATCCATTTTGATTCGATGGATCAATCCAAATCACCAAAACCAGTTCGATTCAATTTGAATCCACTAGATTCGTGAGTTCACTTACAACCTTAAAACATTGATTAAATAGGTCCAATCCAAATTGATGGTTTGGTTTGCATATAATCAATCTGCTACAACCTAAATCGATATAAATAATATTGTGAGTTAGTTGATATTAATTTTACTCAAAATAAATTTAAATTAAATTGTGAAACAACTTTTTAAACCAAATACTTTTGAACGGTTTTTAAACAAGTTTGAAAAACCTTTACTATTTTTTAAGATATGAAATCTTTTTTTTTTTTTTTTACTCAAAAGAACTTAACAGATCAAAACTTATAAAATAAAGTTCAGAAAGTAAAGCAATATGTTAGAGTTTTACACATGAAATTTTACTAGTTCGGCCAAACTACTATAACCCACTTCTAGTTCCTGGCACACAATTGAGAATTTGAGATCTTTACTATGTGAGTAGTCTTTTAATTTTTTCATCCTAGTCTCTCCAATCTAGATCATAATATTATTTTCACATTTAACTTCAAGTTGACTTAAAAACCTACGAACCATGCACACTCTCGAGTCAAGTTTACAAAGAAATAAGTGTTTGGAGTTTGTATTTAAATGTTCACACACTTTAAGGGATTAAAACACTTTAGATTAATTAGAGCAATTGATCTTACAAAAAAAAAAAGAAGAAAAAAAGTAGGAAGACTATTCAAATAGAGTAGAGATATTCATGTAACAATTAGCAATACAAACATATTTCTCCGAATTTTGCCATAGACGAAAAATGTGTTGAGCTGCAAACAAAAGTCCCACATTGCCTAAACAAGGGGAGGAACATTAGTTTATGTATCGAAATTGTCCCCATTGTTATGAGGCATTTTGGATAATGTCCAAAAAGCAAATCCATGAGGGTATATGTCCAAAGTGGACAATATCATACCAATGTGGAGACATGTGGGATCCCTCGGTACCCTAGCAAAATGTTGTAGTGATTAGAAAGCTTTTACCAGAGAGTGAAAACTTGAATGTTATAATTTCTCCGACCACAGGTTTTAGCTTTTACCAGAGAGTGGAAACTTGAATGTTATATTTCTCCGACCACGGGTTTTAGCTTTTAATGAGCTTCAACATCTTCAATTTACAAGCTTCAAACATATCATATATTGGTACTCTCTCCGGTCCACAATATAAGCAAAAAATCTCAAATTTTTTGGTCCAAAATATAAGCAAATTTCAACTACTTCCATCCTATTTAATGAAGTTATTCTCAAAATGCCCTTCATTTAATACAAATTTAGTTTTCCAATGACTCCTTTTATTCTCAACAACACAAGTTTAATAAATAAGAGGAAGGCTAATTTAGGTAACAAACTTAATTTTTTATTCCCAATGACTCTTTTAAATGAGATTAACTAACTATCTTAATATGTGTGTCTCATTTAATTTTTGCTTACAATAGAAACTGGAGGGAGTATGAGGCATTTTGGGTAATGTCCAAAAAGCAAATTCATGAGGGTATAAGCCCAAAGTGGACAATATCATATCAATGTGGAGACATGTGGGACCCCTCAGTATCCTAACAAAATGTTGTAGTGATTAGAAAGCTTTTACCAGAGAGTGAAAACTTGAATGTTATATTTCTCCGACCACGGGTTTTAGCTTTTAATGAGCTTCAACATCTTCAATTTACAGGTTTCAAACCTATCATAGTCAATGGTGATCCTTGAATGGAGAGTTTTACCATGTATTGAATTTTGTATGAGAGTTAATTGACAGTTATTTTGTATGAGGGTATAAGCTCAAAGTAGACAATATCATACCAATATGAAGACATGTGGAACCTCTCGATATCCTAACAAAATGTTGTAGTGATTAGAAAGCTTTTATCAGAGATTGAAAACTTGAATGTTATATTCTCCGGCCACGGGTTTTAGCTTTTAATGAGCTTCAACATCGTCAATTTACAGGCTTCAAACATATCATAGTCAATAGTGATCATTGAATGGAGGGTTTTACCATATATTGAATTTTGTATGAGAGTTAATTAACCGTTATTTCGTCTTCTAGCTAGGGTTGCTTTCTGAAAGTTGGTACATCTTTGGTATCTATCTTAGGAGAGAGTGTCCTTTTATTTGATTTTGCAGTTGACATTTTAAGTTAAAGTTTCACGAACATAGCTTTTTGATGACGAACTTTTAGATGTCTAACTTTCTTAGCAAATACTTTTCGATGGTGTATTTATTTTTAATACACTTCAGCAAATGATTATAACAGTTCATACAGTATAAGATTTCTTAAGCTCAACAAAAGATATAACCAAATAAGTGTATAGACTTTTTGATCTAAAATTGAGATCTCGTAAAGAGCACAGAATTATCATTAAAACTTTTAGATTTATAGTACCCCCTCCGATCTCTATTATAAGCAAAAATTAAATAAAACACACATATTAAGGTGGATAGTTAATCTCATTTAATATTGTTAATCTTATTTAAAAAATTAAGTTTGTTACCCAAACTAATAACTATCATTCATTTTATTTATTAAGCTTGTATTGTTAGGAATATATAAAAGGAGTCGTTGAAAAATAAAATTTGTATTAAATGAAGGATATTTTAAGAATAACGTTATTAAATTGGATATAAATAGTCAAAATTTGCTTATATATTGAACCAAAAAATTTGGAGCTTGTTTGTTTATAGAGACCGGAGTAGTGCAAGAATTAAGATACATCTACAGAAACCTAAAGACTTTACAAATTAACAAATTCCATCTTAGCTCTGATATATATTGAAGCACATTCATGAGCATGGAGAAGAAGCCAGCAATCCATTATTGCCAAATGAAAAAGTTCTCCAACATAATGAAACAATAGCTATAGTGAAGTTGAATAATTTGATAAACATGGAGCCGCATTTAAGGGCATCCTTTTGTTGACACCAACTGAGATCTAATAAAGGCCACAGTTTCAACCAATACACATTCTACTACGGCAATATATATGGCTTTGTAACATCTGAAGATCATATTTGAATGTAATTGGTTCTTTTGGAAAAATAGGCCTTTCATTGGGTTGAAGAAGATGACGTGTACTCCACGACCATAATAGGGCGACAACTTAAAAGTAAAAAGCCAATATTTACAAGGATTTTTCTTGGTTGATCTGAACCTACCCCACCATAACGAGTATAATTCAATTCTCCTCACTTTTATATAATTTAAGAGTAATGATACTTACACACCTAAAGTTGACATCTTGGTTAATCGATACAAATATTTGGTTAATTCAGTTTATTATATGGTTAATCACGTGTAAATATTTGGTTAATTCATGATGACTCATTAATCACATAAAAAAACTGAATTAACTAGATATTTACATGTGATTAACCAAATATTTACATGATTATGGAAAATAAGCTTCATATAACCCATTAACCATATAATGAACTGAATTAACCAAAAATTTACAAATGATTAACCAAGGTGTCAACTTTGGATGTCAAACCCAGGTGTTCACCTATCATTACTCATAATTTAATAATTTAATGGGTGGTCGACATTTCATTAATGCAAACCTTAGTTGATTTCTTTACATAAGTGTGAGTACTGAGTAGTTCCTACAACTTTGTCCTTTTTTTTTTTAAAATATATTATTGGTATGAAGTATCCATTATATATCGTACAACGACTAAATTCTGTCAGGGAATCTAAACGACATTTATGCTTTGTTTGGTTGTGAGAAGAAAAAGAGAAGAGAGAAAGAGGTGAGAAAGAGTATGAGAAGAGAGAAAATGATGAGAAATAGAGTAGATTTTATGTGTTATTTGGTATAAGAGAAATAAGAGAGAAATAAAGGAAAAAGAAGTGTGGTCTCTCTCCCCCCTTTGTTTTGTTGGATAGAAAGTAAGAAGAGAGAAATTTAATTGTTTTTAAAAAGGCAAAAATACCCTTAACTAAAAAATCAATATACAAATTTTTTAATTTTATTAATTATGTTAATTGAAATAATCAAATAATTTAAATTGATGTAACTTATTTTAACTAATTAAATATATTAGTTTAATATAATTATTTTATTAATTTCAATCCAATTTAAATAAATAAATAAATGATTAATTTAATTCAATTTATTAAAAAATTTGAATGAGAACCCAAAAAGAAGGGTACAAAAGTCATTTTACATGAAATACTCTCCCACCTCTTCCAATTTCTTCTCACTTAGAGAGAAAAAAAAATTTGAGGTGGGTCCCACCAATTTTGTTCTCTCTTCCATATTTCTCTCCTCCACTAAACAAGAGAAAAGTGTATTTTCTCCTCCTTTTCTCTCTTCTTGTTTTCTCTCTTCCTATTTTCTATTCTAACAAACAAAGCCTTAAGGATTGCCCCGCCTCTTCCAATCAGGTTTTTTCCATATACAAGAGTTAGGGATCGAACCCCTGAATACTTACTTAAGGGACTCGAGTCTATTACCACTCGCATCAACTATATGATGTTACAAGTTTATCCTATCTCAGTAGAGACAAATAGAGCACAAGGAGAATATATTTGTTTTAAAATGGTGTTACATGGGGAAGGATTAACTTACGGGTAGAGGTCGTAATTATTGGATTAAAAGGGGGTCCATAAAAATTTGACGTTACCTTTGGAATGTTGGTTCCAAGTTGCTAACAACATTAGAATTAATTCATAATCAAGGATTAGGAACTATGACACGTGAATCCATGTGAAGATGGGCCCTCCAAGTTGCTATCTCTAGGATACCTCATATAATACGTATCTTGAGCGCTGTAGTTGAACATCTTTTTAAAGGGGTTGATCATATTAAATGACTTAAAAAGTAAAGTTTTGGTTAGCTTTAATCAACTTTAGAAAATCTTGTCCGGGACAAAGAAATTTTGACTGACACAATATACTTGTCTTCTAGTTAGAAGGAAAGCTAGTGCTAATCACATAACATTTGGATAAGTACTTCACGTATCTCAAATGTGAGAAGGTTTTATTAACTTATAATAAGGTGCTGAAAAACGATCATCACAGCCCATCAAACTGCTTGCTTGCCCAATAGCCCTTGGTGTGGCTCAGTTGATATTGAGCCCCATGTGGGTAGATTATATACAATGGCAAGTTCTACGGTGGACCACTATCATATGTAGTACCACCGTGCACAAGTCTTACTTTTAATCTGGGCCATTTGATCTCAAAGATTATATGATCTAATAATACACTCATTACGTACACCTGATTTTTTTCTTCCCTTTTTCTTCTTTATTTCCTCTCCCCTTCTTTGGCCCCCCTCTCCCCGGCAACCACCCTTCGGTGCCACCCACTGTATCATTGTGGGAGCCGTAGCTCGTTGTGTCACCGCCACGACGTTTGGAACGTCTCAGCCACCGCTACCGCCACCGTCGTTTGGAACGTCTCAGCCACTGCCACTACCGTATTGCCTCCTTCAACAATATTGCCTCCTGCAAGTATCCTGCCAGAGAACGATAGTAAGCGGCGAACTTCGGTGGTGGTTGCTGGTTGTGGTGGTGGCGGAGGAGGATAAGGAAGGGAGGAGGGGAGAGAACTGTGACAGTAAATGGATACGCTTTCTTTTAGGCTAAGCTACATAGAAAGAGGAGGAGATGGTTTCAAGGTCAAGGGTTTCGTGGAAAACATGATGATAGTGATCGGAGAGACGAGCACTGTTCATCGCCGGGGAAGATAGGATTGTCGGAGTGTTCATTTTTCCGGTGAGATCGGCATTGCCGACAGAGGAAATAAGTGTAAGAAAAGGGGGATTGGTGTGGTTTCGTCGATTGGTGTTGATTCGAATCAGCGTTGGAGAAGAATTGCCGAATATTCCAGAGGAGTTATCAGAAGAGGGGAAGCCTGGGGGTGGAGGAGGATGGAGAAGGAAGGAGGAGAGAGAAGTAATGCAAATGATTTGGTGTGTATGGTTTAGATTAAGAATGGTAGGCATGCAGAATCCAACGATTGAACTAACTTGTGCACGACGGGGGTACCCATCCCCCTTATGCACCGTAGAATTTACCTATATTACAATATATAAAAGGGATTTAAATTTACTAAAAACACCTTGTAGCTACAATTAAACCGACGCTTAAATAGGATCAGTCCAACACCCATGAATATAACCTAACTATGAATAAAATGTGTACTTTTCTAGCCATAGGGTCTGTTTGAGAGTTGGAAAAAGAAAAGATGGGGAGGAATTGAGGAGAAAGGGGTGAGGAAAGAAATATAGCCTCCAAAGCTTTCCAAAACGCTCCCTTACTTCATTTTTTAATAAAAGAACCAAAAACTCCTAATTTGGGGAACTAAAAAAAACAAACTAGGGAGAGAATTTTGAAGGACTTTGGAGGCTATTCTCTCTTCTCATCCATTTACCCCTCCGTTTGTCCACAAATCTTTTCCCTTCTAACTCCTAAACAGACCCTTAGGAATTTCAGATTCGCGTGTGTAAGATGACAAGTTTTTTTTGTCATTAAAGGTTTATGTATTGAGATTGGGGTGTAAGCAACTTTCAAACCTAGTTTAAAATTATATAAGACAGAACCAATTATATAGGTTCATATATAACAAAACAAAAATTGAACTAGGCTTGATTTAAAAAACTTCAAAACTGATTTTATATATATATATATATATATATATATATATATATATATATTTTGTGTGTGTGTGTGTGTGTGAAATACTGTGATTATTCAAATTAAAAAAGCTATCATGGGTAAGGTTTGGTCCCCTCATGATCTTCTGTATTTTCTTTTTTCTTTTCTTTTTCTTTTTCTTTTCTTTTTTCCTTCATGATGTTTTTATCCCTAAAGAGCGTTTTGCATCATAAGGTTTTAATGAGGCCCTTTTTGTTTTGCTTAAAAAAAAGAAAACTATCATTTGATTGAATTTATTTATATAAATGTGAGTAGTTCCTACAACTTTATCCTATCTAACAATCATCATTGTATGAGAAATGGAGGGTGATGCATTATTAAAAAACACAACTAACTTGAATCAATTCTATTAAAATGTAAATTGTACATATAGGGCTCGTTTGGTGGTTAAGATAAGATAGAGACGGATAAGATGAGAGAGCAAGATAAGCTGTTAACATATCTGACGTTTGATGCCCACCAGATAACCAACTGGATAGCATTATGATTATGTTATCCTATCTTGTGTCCGAGATAAAATGAATAATGACAAGATATGATATAAATTATATCCAAATGACAAAATTATCCTATAAATTAACTTTTAATTATCATTAATGGTAAATGACAAAATTATCCTATATTTTTCAAAATTAACTTTTAATTATCATTAATGGTAGAGTGAGTTGCACATGGATAGTAAAGCCGGAAAAGGTGAAACTTTTCATGATATAACCTTCAAATTCGATTTGATTTCGTGTGGAAAGTGTGGCAGCCACGCCACCACTTCGCCGGAGCTCCACTGCTACAACTGCACCACCACCTCGTCAAAGCTCCACTGTTATAGTCGTGCCGCCACCTCGCCAAAGCCACAACGCTATTGTCGTCTTACAAAGTAGAACTTAGAGGGTTATAGTTAGGGCGTAAGAGCCGAGTTAGATGGGAAACAAAGTTTCTATTCTATCCTGCTTGCTTCTAACCCAGGTCCTCCCAAAGGATAAGAATTTTTATTAATGAGCAAGATAGGATAAGTAATAGAATAAGCTTATGATTCTATCATATTGGTTCACCAAACAATAAATTAACGTGAGATATGATAGTTTATCATATCATATATATCTTATCCTGACCTCCAAACGGTTCCATATATGGATGGATATAATAGCAAGTTAACTTTCACTATAAGAAATCAGTTATTTACCAACTGACAATCTTGCGTGTGTTTCCTCTGAAATTTCATAAAATTTCAAATCTGGAATGGCAAATCTAATGGTTCAACTTATTTAAATTAGAAATCATTTCATGAAGGGATTAGACTATGTTCCTCTAATTAAGCAATTCCGATTTTACCAATTGTACTAAACCTTTCAAATTTATTTGACATACCACTATATTTTTTTTAACAAAAGTGTCATACACTATAAGAAAAACTGCCTTTTAAAGGCCGGAATTTCGTTTGCTAAAATGAATAAATCGAACATTAAATTAATTACCGATAAGGAAGAATGAAATAGAGAAGTCCACTTGTTGGGTGAACCTTGTAGTGATCGAAAAATCGGGCACTAATTCCAAATTTCTGATTTTTTATTTTAATGTAGCTATTAGCGACTGATATTTTTATCTCTAATTCTATTTAAATGATTAATTTTTATTTCGGTCACTAATTCTAATTTCTTATTTTTATTTTGGCTTAATTGCATTTTTGGCCCCCCAGGTATGATATATGTGCGATTTTGGTCCCCCAAGTTTTAATTGCGCCAATTAGGTCCCCCAAGTTTTCCATATGTTGCAATCAAGTCCTTCGGTCCAAATTCCATCCGTTTTTTAACAGTTGACTACGTTGACCGTTAGTGAGGCTTAATCAACTTGATTAATTCTTAAGTGGCCTGTTTTAATTATATTATTATTAATTTATTTAATAAAAAATAAAGTTAAAAAAAATTATGCCATCTTCTTCTCCTACCCATCTTCCCCCACTACTGTCAAACCCACCCTTTTCTCTCATCTCCGCTACTCCCACCACCCTTACTGTCAACAACCACCGCCTCCTACAACAACGACACATGGTCCTCCGCCGCCTCCGCCTCCTCTCCTCCGAATCGGCTTCTGTCATTGCAATCCAGGCGTGCCTTTTACCAGCGGTTCTGTGGATGTCTCCGAGATTCTTCAAGGGCGGTGGGTTTTCTTCAATGGAGGAGGTACCATCAGTATGAGCCGCTGCTGTGGGTCAAAATCGACCATGTGTACAGCGAAGGGAACTCAAGTAGAGAAGGGAACCAGAAACAAAATCTGAGCATTTGTTATGAGGGTCTTTGTTCGCAGAAAATAGATCTAGGGAAGCCACAAAACAATTGCTAAAAATGACTTCAATCAGGTGAAAATCGAACTAGAATGATTAAGCCTCACTATCGAGCAAAACATTACACCGCGAACTAGGTCGTCGTGTTCGTCGAAGCGGTCGATGAGGGTTCCCATGCGGTAGTCCCATAGAATTGGTGAGCATCTTTGAAGATCTAAGAGGTGGGAAGATGGTTGTAGTTGATTTGATAATGTTTGGGTTTGATTTTGATTAGGGGCGATGATGGTGGCGGAGAGGAGAAGTTGAAGAAGGAGCAGTGGAGAAGAAGAAGGAAGAGCAGTGAAGATGACATAAAATTTTTTGATTTTATTTTTTATTAAATAAATTAATAATTCAATAAATAAAAAAACTAGCCAATTAAAACAAGTTGAGAAGGACCCACTAACAGTCAACATGGTCAACTGTTAAGAAAAGGATGGAATTTAAACCGAAGGACTTGATTGTAACATATGGAAAACTTGGGGGACCTAATTGGCGCAATTAAAACTTGGGGGGCCAAAATCGCACATATGTCTTATGTGGGGGACCAAAAGTGCAATTAAGCCTTTTATTTAATGTGAATTAATTATTTAGAAATTTAGCGAGTGATATTTTGGTCTCTAATATTTATTCAACTAATTAATATTTATTTTGGTCAATAATTATGAACTCCTTATTTATATTTTGATGTGAATTAATTCTTTAGTAATTTAAGACTAATATTCTGGTCTCTAATTTTATTCGAATAATGGATCTCTATTTCGGTCATTGATTCCCAACTTCTTATCTCTATCTCTATGAAAAAAATGTTTCAACTAATTGCAAAAAAAAAAAAACACATTTGTTTCTATAAAATATATGTTAAATCAATCATATGGTCCCTATATGTGACACTCATTTTTAATTTAGTCCATATATGTATAAAAATTCAAATCAATCCCTATATGCACAATTATTTTTAATTTGGTCCTCATCGTTTATTGTTGTTCTAACTTATAACATCATTTGTTTGAGTTAAAGTATAGGGACCAAATTGAAAATGATTGTAGGAACCGAATTCAACACACGTGACAATCATTTTCGATTTAGTCGCTACATATGACAATCATTTTCAACTTGGTCCCTGTTATGTGCTGACGTTATAACACAAATAAGCGGCAAGGATCCAATTATAAATAATTATACATATAAGGATTGATTTAATTTTTTTGTATATATAAGAAATAAATTGATTTTTTTTATATAATTATACATATAAGGATTGATTTAAATTTTTTGTATATATAGGAACTAAATTGTTTTTTTTTTTGACACAGCTAAATTGAAAATCGGTATGAGAACCAAAATATTAGTTTAATGTAGGAATAATGCTAGTGAAGATAAAGATTGTCCATTTTAATTATAAAGGTTTTTTTTTGACCTGCATAGTGTAATTTATATTGAAAATTACCAAAATGATATAAGTTGAAAAGAAAGCATCAGAGTGGGGTAAGTCGTACATGACATATACGACCTTTACAAGTTCACTTTTTGGGATTTATAATAAAATAAGGGAAGTCGTACTTGTTATGTACGACTTTCCCATAAGAGAAGTCGTAAAAAAATCAGGAGTCGTACATGACAAGTACGACTTTCCTTATTTTATTATAAAACCCAAAAAGTGAAGTCGTACACGGTATACGACTTCAAAGCCATATATGTCATTTACGACTTACCCCACCCAGAAAATTTCTTTTCAACTTACTCTATTTTGATAATTTTCTATATAAATTACACTATTGAGGTCAAAAAACCAAAACCAATTATAAATTCAGAGTAAGCCCGTGCTCTCTATCTTTATTGTTGGACAATATAACGAGTAGAAAGAAGAAAGACTTTTTCATGTTTCATGTTTTAATTATTATAAAAAGTAAACGTTTTCCTTTTTTTGGTGGATTATTAAACGTTTTCTTTTTACACATATTTTTTTGGTAACAAAATGCATGTGAGAGGACTCGAACCTAGGTCTTGCTTTTTACACATATGAAAAGTAAACTTAAAATTAAAACTTAAAAGTAGCCGATGGGGTGAATTCAATAATTCAACACTATACCGACCGAGATTTTAAGATCGGCCGCCGAGCTTATTAATAGATTAGCACATATAACTTATGAATCAAGCTAAATATCCTTAGCTAATATAACTGATGTAACCAAAGATTAATATAAACAGATAATGATCAATATCATTATAATATATAAGATAGCATTTATCTGTACCTAATTAAACAATCTTATCTCAATATAAGAGATAAGCCTTATCAAATAAGTGCCGGATCAGTGAGTTACAAACATCATTATAAATAGAAGATAACCCTAAAGGGGGAAGGCACCTAAGATTGAATAGAGAACTACGTTAGCTTTGATTCCCTTCTGGGATACGTATGACCAGAATATTACATTTTGTCAAGCTACATTATAAAATATCCTTAGTATTCATTCTTATAAACAATTCCAGTCAGATTCCGATGAATGTGGATTTTGGCAAGAACAAACACTATTTTAATTTTCTCATGTCAACTCATTATTATTTTGTTATTTGTTTCCTGATTTACTAACTATGTACCATTTTATTAAGTACTAGCACAATTTCATACATCAAGTTAGGTTTTATTCTTTTGTTGCATTTTATATGTTAATTCAAAACTTTTTTTTTCATCCAGAACTCATCCTAATTAGCCATTTGGGTCGAGTGGGTCAACCAGAGTATCCAATGGCTTATGCTCTTCGGACAGCTATGGGACTAATATCTGGCTTGACTAATTGAATATGATTTTACCACTTAGTTTTCGTCTCCCAGTGAGGGTGACTCGACGAGGATTCAAACCTGGATCCTCATATTCTCCTCCTCATGGGGCAAGTTGCTTCCAATCAACTAACATCCCATGATTCTTAATCCAATACTTTAATGTGCTGCAGTTGATGCAATTCAATTAATTTTGAATTTGATACATGTTAAACAAATTTATACTTGGAAATGTTTCCAAAAATTTTATTAGAATATAGTAAACTTGAATATTGATTGATGGATAAAAATGAATTTAATAAATCATTTGTCGGGCATATGCCACATGCACGACGAGTAATAATATTTTCAACGGAGAATAAGTCAACCTGCATACTATAACTCTGAATAGAGGAAATTTTAGTTTTAATGTATGTTGGGGTTAGTAAGTTTTTTATACAAAATTAAAAAAGTTTTTCTAAAAAAACAATATAAATTGCAAATGCACAAATTCAGATATTCTTAAATGTGTCTCACACTGATTGAGTATATAATAAGTAATGAACCATTTATTTTGTTTTGGGTGAATTACAAGGGACTAGGCCCCAGGAAAAGCAAAAGAGAAAACAAACTACGAGCTACGTGAAAAAGCGATGGCAGCAAGATCTGCAAGCAAAAACAAAGGAATAAAAGGAGGGGTAATATCAAAGATAATCAAGTCCCTAGCAGCAGTTAAACCATGATTAGCGAGCTTATCTGCTACTTGATTAGCTTCCCGTAGTATATGCTAGAAATACACTGTCCCATCCAGGTTAGAGAAAGCATTGATTCTGCGCACCAAGGAGTTGCATTGGTGAGTACTCTCGCACCATCCGAGATCCAACGAATCACAGTTTGAGAGTCGGATTCCACAAGGATGCTTCTAAAACCTCTATCCCAAGCAAGCCTGAGACCATGAAAAATACCCGACAATTCTGCTTTAGCCATCGAACACTGACCCAGATTAGAAGCAGAAGCCAGAGTGAAGCAACCGGTGTGATTCGTTAGGACACCTCCACAAGCAGCATTCCTACCTTGGTCTGTAACTGAACCATCGCAGTTTAACTTAGCAAACCCAGGAGAGGGGAGCGTCCAAGAGATATCGGCTCTACTAGGAAGGAGTAATGAACCATTTATAATGACTTAGACAATCCTATTCATATGAGCTAACTTTTGAAGTGAGTTTAGACTGTATTATTTGTTTTTTTAATGAGAATAGGCCATATTATTCTAATAAATATACCTAAGAAAAATGATGTACTTGCAAAGATATTAAATATTTCGTTAAAGGGTATGAGAATTAATTATTATATAATATATACTTACACATTTTTCCCCACATAAATTAGACATTAGAATTTGTTTATTGAAACTTAGGAATTAGCACGAATCATAAGGGTGGAGTTAGGCAACACTATCCATTAGGACACATTATGAGTAATGAACCGTTTATATTGACTTAGAGCAATCATAATCATATGTATTAGCTTTTGATGTGAAGTTAGGCCCTGTATTATTCTAATAGATATATCTAGGAAAAATATAATCTACTTGCAAAAATATTAAATATTTTGTTAAATTAATTATTATATAAGGGTGGATATTAGAAGTTGTATATACAAACTTAGCTTAGCTCGTTTCATAAGGGTGGAGGGAACACTGCCCATTTTTTTATAAGCCAAAGTATATTAATAGGAACTACAAGTGTACTTCCTAATATATTTATAATAAACCATTAGCTACAAAATAGTGTAATGAACCATTTTTATAATCCTACCTACATGAGTTAGGTTTTGAGGTGGATTTAGGCTTCTAATAGATGTAGCTAAGAAAAATGATGGACTTGCAAAAATATTAAATATTTTGTGAAAGGATCGATAGGAAAATTAATTTTGTTAAATGATTAGGAGAATTAATTATTATATAATATATACTTACACATTTTCTTCACATAAAATAGACATCGGAAGTTGTTTATCGAAACTCAGGCTTAGCTAATATCATAAGGGTCAGTGGTTTTATGTCCCCCTCTCAATGAAGAAGACAAGTTGCAATTTGAGCAGATCGATCTCTATTTTAGAGGGCGTTTGGAAGAACTTATTTGAACTTCTTGATAAATGTTAGATTATCTGTTAACTTTTCATGGTAAATTTGAGTGGATTTCACCTCTAAAATCAAGCCTTTAACCTTGTTTTGATCCTAAGAAAGCTTTGTTTTTATCCTTTTCGTTAACCCATTTCATTTCTTTGAGTGATGGTATTTCATCTAAAATTTTAGTTAATCAGTAGTCTTATTTTCCTTTTATTTTGATTGTAGGAATGAGCAAGGATGAGAATGGACAGCATATATAGAAATTTGAAGAATTGGGTGAAAGTTGACAACTAACTAACTTCTAATCTTAATCATCTATGTATGAGACATATCAAAAGAGAGAGAGAAGTAAATATGGACCACACCATACATGGATGATCAAGACTAGAAGTTAGTTAATGATCATGTGATAATTTAAAGTCAAATGCTAACCAGTGCCTTAAGGGCATTGGTTAAGGAAACAAAGATAGAAATTTTACATTGGTGGTGTATTTAACTTTTTCAAAGTTTAAAAGTTACAATTCTCAATGCAAAGTTTCTATTTTTTTGATTGGCTAAAATACCTTTTTGGTCCTTTATCTATTGGTGAAAATTTGTTTTGGTCCTTTATCTTTCAAAAGATTCATTTTAATCCATTATCTTTCAAATGTTACTCAAAATGGTCCTTCCGTCAGATATGTTACCGGATTCCGTCAATGACCCACCAGATATCCGTCGGAATCTAGGCATTTCGCCAGAATCTGGACAGTTTTTTCTCAAAATTAATTCCTTCCCCTTCAACTCATTCCTTCTAAAATCAAATTACACATACTCATCCTTCTCAAAACCCCTTCCCCTTCTTTAACTTTTTTTGAAACCCATCTTCACTCCCCTCCCCTCACAAACCCTAACCTCTTCTTCTAAAAAACCATAGCAGTTGCCAAATGTCGGTGGAAGTATCCTATCTCCTCCTTCTTGTTTCTTCTTCCTCGTATTTTCGGTGTATATACTATAAATAAAGCGTTTTTTTGAAGATAGCATATGTCAATATTGCCATCGCCATTAGTATTAGTGAAGAACCGAAGAGAGAGAAAAAGAGAGAATTTTTTATTGAAAGTTTCAGAAAAATTGCAGTGAGGCGATTTCCCGGTTATGCTATGAATGCAGTTCGTCCCTTTCGCTCTTGGGTTCCTTCCCTTTCCATTAAAACTATTAACTTTTCTTCTCCTTCAACAATGTTATATTATTATAATTGTAATGGTTACTTCAAACTAGTTCCAAACTTGATGTCATTATCCATTTTTCATGGGTTCCCACTTAGCTACTGTAAACTATGCCAACAATTAACCCCACAAATCTGCAGATCCGTACGGAAGGGTTTTTTGAAGAACTGAGATAAAGGGGAAGAGAGATTTTGAAAAGAATGGGTGTGTAATTTGATTTAGAAGAAATAAGATGGAGGGGAAGGGGTTTTGAGAAGAACTATCCAGACTCCGGCGGATCTCCGGCAGGTCATTAACAGAATCCGGTAATAGATTTGACGGAAGGACCATTTTGAGTAACTTTTGAAAGATAAAGGACCAAAATGAGTCTTTTAAAAGATAAAGGACCACAATGAATTTTTACCAATAGATAAAGGACCAAAAAGGTATTTTAGCCTTTTTGATTCCTTAACCAATGCCCTTAGAGCACTAGTTAGCAAGACCCTAATTTAAAAAAGTCACATGAGTTTTTGTTCTTATCCTAATCATTCATGTTTTATTTAAAGGCCCAGATTTACTTCTTCTCCATTCTCGAAAATATTTTTCTCACTATGTAATCTCTTATATTCCTCTTACTTAATTATCTTGCCCACTGCCCTTAGAGCACTAGTTAGCAAGACCCCAATTTAAAAAAGTCGCATGAGTTTTTCTTCTTATCCTAATCATTCACGTTTTATTTAAAGGCCTAAATTTACTTATTCTCCATTCTCGAAAATATTTTTCTCACTATGTAATCTCTTATATTCCTGTTACTTAATTATCTTGCCCACTTTCTCCCACCCGATGCCAGCCTTCCTAATTATCACATTTTAAAGTTAGGAGATGTTAAGTCAGAGGGAAATTCTAGGGTGAGCGACCAAGGAAGTCGCTCATCGCACGCAAGGGTATTCTGTAAAATAATAATAATAATAATAATAATAATAATAATAATAATAATAATAATAATAATAATAATATAATAATTAGGACCCTCCACCAAGATGTTGCATTTCAACTATAAGTCTTTTTTGATTTTTTATTCTCACTTCTTGCATTCCGCCTGCTTTCCTCTCCCTCAGTCCCTCTTCTGTTTTGGTCTCATAGATCATATCCTCGAATCTCTGTTCTTAATCTCTCACCCCTTCTTGGATCCTTTAGGGCAAAGTGATATCGCTTGCATCATTCTCCATCCTCTGCCACCTACCATATCCCTCACCACCATCCTCCGCCACTTCTCCAACTTCTGGTACCTCCCAATCGCCGCCAAGCACCAAAATCCTAACAATGTCTTAAGGAAACAACAAAGCCCCAACATGAACATTTTAAAAGCGAAACAAGTCTTCAAGGACTTCTCTTCTCTGACAATGCCACATGATTTGCATTTAACACCATTATAACATATATTAACATCTATTTACAGTGGTGAGATAGAAACAAGAATTAGATGGAAGCATCCACTAGAAGTTTTATGAATTTGTTAAATTTTGCCACAACAATCAAGTTATAGTCATCAACATCATCAGTTTAAGGCGAACTCGGTCGAGCCAAGGTTCATTGTCATAATGGATCGCTCTTTCCCCTATTTCTCTTCAAACCTGCATCAACATCTTTTTGGATGACCCAGATCACCACTTTGGGCAAGTATTCTTCTGCAAGGCCTTAGAAAGGCTTCCAGGAGAGTGGGGCTTTGGGTAGGAGGTGAGAGTGGGGAGTGACAGTCACAGAGAAGGAGATTGGATGAGTTTTGTAAACTTGAAAAAAATTAAGGATTTAAAAATAAAAAAATTGCTATAAGAACGCTGCTCACGATGGGAGATGCGTCAAGGTCTCCCACTCGAGACTTTGCCTAAGTCAGACACCAAACTCAAATCTTATTACTTCTGAAGATTGGATTACATTTACAGTGAGCCTACGTTAATTATAAACAATGATTTGTTTTATATAGACATGAACTAGCTACGTATACCTTTAACTTAATTTAAGGTTAAGGACCTGAGTTCGAATCTCGTAGAACACATTCTTGAGGAGGGACGACGAACATTAACTATGACTAAGCACCTAAGCGGAGATTAGTCATTTTTTTTTTGATAAACAAAAAGTATATTTATAGGAGTACAAGGGGTACACCACCCATATACAAAGAACATCAAAAGAAGTAGGCCCAATGTAATAAAAATACTAGACAAAGAGAACCTAGTATTTGTTTTACAGAGTCCTACACTAAGAAGAATATCTAAGCAAAATAGCCTCTGCAAAGTTCACTGCCCTGACTAGACCAAATGGCCATGAAATACACCCACCGATTCTTCAGATTTGTAACATCAAAAAGTAACTAACACAGTTGAGGCAAATCAAACGAAAATAAAGTCTGCAATCAATGGAATTAACTCCCCACACGAATTGAAATCAATGCTAGCCAATTTTTCCAAAAACTCTCCAACTCTGATACACTTTAAATCATAGCAGCATCCTACACTCTGATAAAATGACCATAGCCAATAAATCTCATCAAATCCCTAAAAATCTGCCAATTCCTTCACTCAGTGCCTCCATGCTTTACTCACCTAATAAAGACTTTCCTTGCACAATATGATACAGCAAATGTGACCATTATAACAGAATCAGGTGTCTACTGTAACCTAAAATTCTGCTGAAAAATAGTATGGCCAAGCAGCAGCAAGACAGAACTTCCCTGTCAATTAAAGTGCAATTTTCTACCAGAAGTAAGATTCCCCATGAAACATGTGACACCCTTCTACCCCGCATGTTATTAAGCACTTAATATAAAATCAATTAAATGGAAACATGCATATTACTAAAGAATTTAAAAACAATTGTCCATGGGTAGAAAAGTCCCACATGAACCAGTTACAACGCGGAAAATGAAATGAGTTTAAAACAGTAAAAACATAACAAGCCAATAAATATATCCGGACCCCGATGTCACCTACAGAGCTGGTATAACCGTTCCAGAATAAACATCCACGGAATTACAACTGAAAACTAACAAAACATAAATATAAGCCCTAGCTATGAGTGGCGGCTCCTCAGAGTCACTCCTCTCCGGGCTGCTCGTCATCCTCTACAAGGTGCCAATCAGGCCAAACACAAACAAACAGACATATAAAGGGAGTAAGAATCGTATAAACGTATTAGCAAAGAGATAGGTAGTAAAGTAAACAGCAAACATAGCAACATCATATCAAACATCAACATCATTATGCTATGCAGTGCAATGCAGTCCTACTCCGCTAAACCATCAATGCATGTGGATCCACTAAACTCGGGATGAACGACTTCGGAGTTAAATATCCACATTGAGAATCTACTCAACGCCGGAGAATCTACTCCTTGGATAGCCAACGCATCAAACCAACGAATGCCTCATCACGGGGGCGCTAGGAGAATCTACTCCAACCGTGGATGGCCAGATCGCCGTACTCTAGGACGACCTCCCCTATGTCGAACATCCCTAAACAACATCTCCGATGCAATGCGTATGCAACATAACAACAACGGCATCACCACCTCCATAACTCCAACGGAATCAACCGAAGATAACAGCGGAATCGACCGCAACAACCTGCCTCACGGAATCTACCTGAGGACTTAAGCGGTCAACCGCAGTACCTGGGGCAAACTCTCGGCAACCAAGGTACACAACAACAACAACACCTTAGACCCAAACCGTGGGGTCAAGGCCTCCTTGGTCAAAAGCACCAAGGCACAGCTCATCAGCTTGCGGCACCCAATGGGTATCGACTTATCAAACTTAACACCTCACCATCTCATCATTTTAATTGTCTTTTGTATTAAGTGCTTTATAACATGCGGGGTAGAAGGGTGTCACATTTAGTGGTATCAGAGCAGTTCGACCTTGTTCGGACGTGGTATGAGTCTGTTGTGTGACTCTTGTTTGGATTATCTATACTTGTTATAGATAATGATGTTTAAGTTAGTTGCCTGTAGCTTTTACTCGCTTAAGTTTCTGTATTAAGAGTTGTGTTGGACATGTACAGGAACTAATGGCCGGTAGAGGAAGTAACGATCAGGCGATTGCTGACGCATTGACACTTCTGGCCAATGCTATCGGGCAGGTCAACCCTAACAATGGTGGGCCAGCTGAGTTCCAGGGACTGGATAAGTTCCAGAGGAACAACCCTCCGTCGTTCAAGGGAGCGTACGACCCAGAGGGAGCTTTGTTGTGGCTGAAGGAGACAGAGAAGATCTTTCGTGCGATGGACTGCAATGATCAGCAGAGGCTTATTTTTGCCACCTTCATATTGACTGAGGAGGCGGAGCATTGGTGGGATAACTGCAGGCAGAGGATGCAGGCTGAGGGCACAGCAGTTACATGGGCTATGTTCCGATAGAGGTTTCTGGAGAAGTATTTTCCAGCGGATATCAGGGACAAGAAAGAGATGGAGTTCTTGTCTTTGAGGCAGGGGTTGCTGTCAGTCGGTGACTATGCGGCTAAGTTTGAGGAGCTGGCTAGGTACTACACTTCTTACCAGCATGAGATAGATGATCGCTCCAAGTGTGTGAAGTTTGAAGCGGGACTCCGACCTGAGATCAAACAGGCCATCAGTTACCAGGAGATCTGAGTTTTCCGATTCTAGTCAAAAAGTGTCAGATTTACGAGGATGCTAGTCAGTTCAGAGCTGCCAGTTCCAGAGGACCGAACAATCAGAGTGGCAAGAGGACTGATCAGAGGGATAAGGGCAAGCAGCGGTATTCCCCGACGGGCAAGGACTTCAAGCAGAGTGGCAGGAAGCCCCAGTTTCAGCAGGGTAGCTTCAGGGGTGGGTTTTCTGATGCCCCTTGAGCTATGAGGTGTGGGAAGTGTGGAGCACAGGACCACTATTCGTCCCAGTGCAAGGAAACACAAGTCATCTGCTTCAAATGTGGTAAGCCAGGACATATCAGCCGCGAGTGTGATGGAGCTAAGGCCGAGCCTCCCAGCGCTAGCAAGAGTCAGAAGTCTCAGGCCAACAGACTGAAGACCACTGGAAGAGTCTTTACTCTTAGTGGAGCCGAAGCCTCCGAGTCTGATGACTTGATCCAAGGTACGTGTTAAATTGATGGAACTCAATTGACTGTATTATATGATTCGGGTGCTACTCACTCGTTTATATCGCATGATAGGGTAAAGAGTCTTAAATTGCTTGTTACTTTCCTTGAGTATGATTTGTTGGTTTCTACACCTCCAAATAAACCTGTTACCACTTCTTATGCATGCAAGAACTGTCATATTGTTATAAATGATAAAACTTTCATTGTTGATCTTGTATGTTTACCTTTGAAAGACCTGGACATTATTCTGGGTATGGACTGGTTATCTTCCAACCATGTCCTTCTGAATTGTTTTGATAAAACTTTCAATAATTGCATGTTTTCCCTTTTATTGCTGATCTTAGCCTTGCTGATCTTGTATGCTTACCTTAAGAGAATGTTTTGGTGGCCTAGGATGAAAAAGGATGTAGCTGAGTTTGTGTATGCGTGCCTAGTTTGTCAAAAGGCTAAGATCGAGCATCAGAGGCCTTCGGGTAAGTTGCAACCTTTGAGTGTCCCAGAATGGAAATGGGATAGTATCTCCATGGATTTTGTGTCTGGACTCCCTAGGACTCCAGCTGGTTTTGAGGCTATATGGGTTGTTGTGGATAGACTGACTAAGTCTGCCCATTTCATTCCGATGAATATGGAGTATCCATTGGAGAAGTTGGCTAAGCTGTACATCAAGGAGATAGTTAGGCTTCATGGTGTACCCTCTAGCATAATATCAGATAGAGACCCGAGGTTTACCTCTAGGTTTTGGAATAGTTTGCAAGAGGCATTAGGGACAAAGCTTAGGCTTAGTTCAGCTTACCACCCACAGACTGATGGGCAGTCTGAGCGGACCATCCAATCCTTAGAGGACTTGTCTGAGCTTACCACCCGTGCTGGTTAATGAGCATGGGCGTGCTCACGTACCAGAAAGGGACTTTTAGCCAAAAATCCCACTAAGCCCTTAGTCAGCCAATAGCTTAACAAAACCAGCTTTAACAAAATAACTTCTGGAAAACAGGGTGTTACAAAACAGGCTAAACACAAGATCTCATACATTCTGATGGTGAGATACACCAATCCGAGAAACAATACCTGCATCCTTTTCCCCTAAATTGAAACCATTTCCATGCTCTAAACTTGATGAGACCTAACAATTGGATGGCATCAAAAATATCTTGTTTGAAAATAATTCCATTGCGAGCTAACGATATAGACCAAGCAGTAGAGAACCACAACACCATCCACAACTATTTAAGCATTTTGCCTCTGACTATACCTCTATGGTACATGAAGTGACTTTCCATCTGCAGGCAAAACCACTTCAACCCCTGCCCAGTTATATACCATTTTCCATAGTTGCACTGATTTACTGCAAGAAAAAATCAGATGTCCCATAGTTTCCACTCCGCTGCCACATAACACACACATGACTCCTTCTGCATCTTGAATGATTCCTCTCTTCCAGAGATTTAATCTTGAAGGAGCTCTGTCCAAAATCAGTTGCCAACCGAATGCTTTAATTTTCAAAGGGATTACCAGGTTCCAGAACTTTTTGAAGAACTCATCTGTGATCGGCCTGCTAGGATCCAATGTAAGCATCTGATTGTGAATGAGTATCCTGTAGGCCATTTTACAGGAGAAAATGCCATCTTTATTATACTTGAATCTTCATTCATCCTCTCTGCCCCTGACTAGGCTAACACTTGACAGCCGCCCCATAAGTTCTTGCACCAATGGCTCCTCCCAAACAAAGAAAGTTCTTCTCCACTATAATTGCCAAGCCCAAATATCGCCAAACCAGCTGCCTAAGTCACTCACCAAAGCCTCCTGATTAGTTGACATTGAATACAGCCTCGGATATAATGTTTTAAGACTCACACTGTCCAACCAAGAATCTGTCCAGAAACCTACAGACCTACCATCACCAACCTTTTTGATTAATGCAGATTTGAACCACCTTGAAGGAACCTGCCTTCCACTTTCAATACTACACATGTCTCTCCACCATGCCAAAGAGGAGTTTGTTGATCGAACACCATAGTTGTCCATAAAGCCAGGGTTGTCTATATTGTACCTAAACTTCAGCACCTCAATCCACAATGCTTCCTCCTTTCTTACAATTCTCCATAACCACTTGCCCAACAATGATACATTGAATAGGTGGATGTCTTTAACACCCAATCCACCACTTGTTTTTGGTTTGCACACCTCACTCCACTTCACCCAAGCTATCTTCTTCCTCTTAGAGTTACAACCCCATAAAAAATTCCTTTGGATAGATGTGGTTTCGCTCACCACCTTCCTAGGAGCTTTCATGAAAGATAGGAAGTAAATAGGTAAATTGGAAAGTACTGAATTTATTAATACAATCCTACCTCCAATGGATAGATTTCTCCTTTTCCAATTCGATAGTTTTCTCCTAATTCTGTCCACCATAGGCTTCCATGTCTCTGCATGCTTTGGATTCGCTCCGATAGGAATTCCCAGATATTTAAATGGCACCTTGCTAATCTTGCAGTTCAAAAAACCAGCTGTTGTTTCCAGAAAGTCCTCCTCCACATTCATCCCAATGAGGCTACTCTTTAGGAAGTTGACTTTAAGACCCGACACGAAGCTCAAAACATCTCAGTATGGACTTCAATGCCCACACATTTTGAACAGAAACCTCACCAACTAGCAATGAATCATCCGCATATTGAAGATGGGAGATTGATACACCACCCTCCCCGACCTCAAAGATTGATACACCACCCTCCCCGAACTCAAACCCTTTATATATTCCTTCAGACACTGCCTTAGAAACTAGCTAGTCCACTCAACCCCTCCGCCACTACCAAAAATAAAAAAGGAGCTAACGGATCCCCTTGCTTTAGTCCTCTCTGCAAAGATATTTCTGTTGTAGGGCTTCCATTAACCAGCACGGACGTCCAACCAGAAATACACACTTTGGTCCATTTTCTCCACCTCGTACAAAAGCCTAGTCTCTGAAGCATATAATCTAAGAATGACCAACTCATGGAATCGTAAGCTTTTTCAAAATCAATTTTGCAAACAAGACAACTCTTCTTTTTCCTCCTTGCAAAATCCAACACCTCATTCACCACCACTACCCCATCTAGAATTTGTCTATTTTTCAAGAAAGCAGATTGAGTTCTTGAAATTACCTTTGGCAGCACCTTTTTTAACTTTTTAGATAAAGCTTTTGCAAGAATTTTGTATAAACAACCAACCAGCGAGATAGGCCTCAAATCATTGATTGAGTGGGCACACTCCTTCTTCGGAATCGGAGTCACAAAAGAACCATTAATCCCCTTTGGCAGCTTTGAATTTGCATGGAATTCCTTCACAAATCTGTACACCTCCGATTTAATACAGTCCCAAAAATTCTTTATAAAGGTGAAATTGAACCCGTCCGGCCCCGGGCTCTTGTCCCCCTCACAATCCCACACGGCCTCTCTGATTTCCTCCTCAGAGAAATGATCCACTAAGATATTGTTGTCCTCCTAACAACACAAAGCTCAAATCTCATTTCATCATAATTGACTTCATTAATCAGTGTTAGCAGTGCCAGACGCTAAACACTGTTAAGTCAGAGTCCAGATAATAATGAATTGACAATCTCACACACTCACCTCAGTAGGAATCTAAGTTTGTGGAAATACTCCTGGACCCACTGAAAAGTCAAAGACCCTATTTATTTTTTATAAGCAGCCAAATACCTTGATTATGGTGAGTTCTAACCAAAAAGATTAAAAAGGCAATTTCGACTTCTTTGTTAAGATCACCGAAGCCTATATGGCTACCAAAAACAAGGGTCAAATATCGAATAGTCTCTTTGTCGCTCCAAAATGGCAAATATCTTTATCATCCCATGTTTCTACCTTATTTTTTTAATCAAGTAACGACCTTTAATGCACTTAAAGAGATAGCAAGGGACATGAATAATATTATTATATGGGCTTATCACAATAACTAGAGCCATATTTTAATATCAGAACGAGAGACTTTGCATTAGGCATATAAACCCAACGCCTATCTCTGTCTGTATTTTTTGGAAGAACCAAAGTTTTCAATCAAAGTTATGTATTAATATATATATTCCTTGGAAAAAGGGTCACTCTTTCTGCGGCAATCCAAACCCAGATATAGGCATGGACAAAAAACAATCCCCCATGAGTCCTATAACCAGAACACGTGGGTGTGGAATGACAGAACTGCAGAAGTGTCTGGAACTTGATCAAATCAAAACAATATACAAAGAAGAGAGCCATAATCAAACAGAGACAGCTTCCACTGGAAAAACAGCAAATTATGTTAAGATACCCCACAGCAGAGTTTATAGGTACAGCGTGTAATACTAAGGTACACAATCGACAAAGGGAATTTTTCAGAATTTTCTAAATGTAAAGTGCATTAATCTATATGCTTTTATATAAGTTCATGAGGAAATTTATAATTGATTCAACCCAATTATAATAAAGCATGATGAGAACTCGAAACTGCAACATCAATATTCAATTCCTCATTAGGAAATAGGAAGCTGTCTTGAAGATGTGTTAGCATATCTAATTAACAAGAATCCTTACTTCAGTTCCTCTATTATATGTAGCAGGTGATGACAATTTCATGTATATATACAAAACACATAAGCATGAATTCTTGCTTAAATTCATTTAATAAAGGATCAGGTTATATTTATAAATAAAAAAAAGGATCAGGTTATATATATATATATATATATATATATATATATAAGAGGAGTTTCTTCATTAAATACAAACAAATTGCGGAGATCCATATAAGAAGAAACTAATTTACCCCAGATTTTTGTGCAGAAAGATGAAGGCAACATGTCGGATTAAACAACAATTCCTGAGGAGATTTGGGATGCAGCCCTATTCCACTGTGCATCTACGCAAGCAAAATTGATCCAGATGCAGAAGTTGGTGTTCATAAACCCTAACAGTGATTTCATTTTCTATCCAGATTAAAAAGGCGTAAAGGTTAAAGAATCAGTAGTAGCTGATCATGTTTAAGCACGCACTATCAACCGGCCAATATAGTTATTGAAGTTTAAGCTTGGAAATACATAACTTACCATCCCATATATAAGGTGAATCCCCCCTCCAAGGATCAACTTCATCAATATATATATCAATATATATCTTGTCAGTCTAATCATTTGATCCTATCATATTTAAACTTATCCATGAGGTACATCTATTCTATAAAATAATACACTAAAATAATAAAGAAACCAAATAAAAATGCAACCAAAGAGATTTATAAAGGAAAAAAAAATAATACCACTACCACCAATGATGAAAACAACTTCTAAATTATTCATAAACATATTAAAATGACTCCCATGATCATCTTTTGTATTCCATACACAGAAGCAAAAGAGAAAAGTAAAGTTCATAATCCATATACAATAATAAAAGACACATGGTTCCTTCCTCTTCTCACAGTTTTTCACAGGTATATAATTAGTACTCTAAAACTTTGTCTCTCTTCAAATTAAATTCCAATCCTTCAAAATACAACACATGATCATAAGCAGATATATATGAACTTGATTAGATCTCTACCTCTCTATCGATCCTTCACAACCTTTGGCACTTCAAAATGATTCTACTCAGTAAGGTGGCCTTCCATGAACCCAAGCAAAAGCTTCATGCCCCACTTGCCCTCCTCCATTAGGCAACAGATTTGGTGGCAGGTTATACAAAGGAAGAGAAGATGAATCTGAAATCCCTACCTGTTGCAACTGATGACCTCCACTGCTTCCAATCCCCGGTGGCGGTGATCCACCGGTGGCGCCGCCTACATGCGGCGGCACCCCAGCACCACCAGGGCCCTCATCATCATCCTCAAGAGGCAATCTCTCATAAGTTGCATTAGAAAAAGTAGCAGCAATGACCATAACAGGTCCAGCAGCAACAAGAGACCCAACAACACTCCCTCCCAAAACCTGACCTGCTTGTCCTCCAGAAAGGTACACCGTGAGTCCAGTGTACCCTGGAGGGGAAGGACCAGGCAGAAAAGCCCCAGTTAAGGATTGGATCTCAAACCTACCATGAAGTGCAACGACAGCACCAGGAGCAGAAGGTTGTCTAAGGGTAACGTTGACCACAGAACCACTCCCACTGAGGACACAAACCCCACACTGACGCCTCCTTGCAAATTGTGCTACACATTCAGCAACATCAGCTCCACCAGATATCTCCATCACATGGCTTCTCAGTGCATTTGGGCTGTCTCTGGTAACAAAGATGGGTGGTTTTGGTTTGTTCTTTGATCCGGGTGGTCTTCCCCTTGGTCTGCGGTTTCCGACCTCAACTGCACCCTCTTTTGGTTCGTTATCTGTGTTGTTGTCTTCATCTTCAAGATCTCTGTTGTTGCTGGTATCGTTGATTGTGAGGTCTGTGTGGTGTTTTGTGAGGGCAGGTGAATGGGTTCCTGGGTGGTCAATCCCAGATAACCCTCCCTGACTGGTCCACCAAGGGTTAGCCAGAGTTGCTAGCTAGAGAAACAAGATTCAGAAATAGTAATTCAGAAGAAGAAAGAAGATGATCGATGATGATGATGATGACCCAGAAAGCAATTAAGCTCAATTGTGTTTTCTAGAAACTTTCACTTGTTGTAATTTCTTAAGAATCCCAAGTGAGGAAGGGGGGAAAAAAAGTCAAACCCACATACATAGCTGATATCTGATTCTAACTCTCTTCTATGATAGACCTAATTACCTATGATGCTCACTCACTCTCATGGAAGAGAGAGAGTAAAGGAATGCTAGCTTGGAAGAGAGAATTAGATTCAATAACTGAAAGGGAATCAAGTAAAGGGTATGAGAGAATTTGATCAAAATAAGTGTTTCATGAAGTGCAAGAAGGATTCAAGATCAGACGATGAAGAAGTGTTCTACTTTTTTTTATATATATTTTATTTGTTTATTCTTTTGACTACTCATTGAGAAGAAGAAATGATCTCAGTGGAGAGAAGATGGAACAGATGCGAAACCTTTCACAGAATCAAGCACAAAGAGCAAATACGAAGGCAGAAACAGAAAAAAAAATTAAAATAAATAGTTGAAGAGATGGAGAATTAAGAAACCTAAGCAAAGGGTGAAGTATATAGAATTGAAAAATAGGACACACTGTGTATCTAATAATAGGATATATATATTGAGAGAGAAGAACACACCACAGCTATTTTGAACCGACAAGATCTATTGTCCCATTTCAATATACGACACCATTTTATCAATAATATATTGTCATATAAATTAATTTTTTTATAGTTTTAAAAATAAAATATATAATAAAATATTATTGATAAATACAGAATATGTACATCAAGAAATAGGACAATAAATCATCATCTATTCTTTGAGAAAGTGTTGGGAAGTTAGAGGTGAAGACAATCATGTTCTGCGCAAAGCTAACTTAGATTGAAAGTTGAAACGCATGTCTATAGCTACTATCCGTGTTTCCAAACCGTGATTTTCTTTTTTTGGTGTGAACTGTGTTGTGATTCGGGGAGCTAAAATAATTTCTATCTTACTCCCTCTGATCTTATATATAAGAGATAAAACCTTAAAACATATATACCAAGAAAATATATTGAAATAAACTATTTGTAATTAATATTCATATAAATTTATAAAATTATCCCTTATATAATTAAGAAACAAACCTACTTGTATTGAAAGTTGTACTGTCTCGTAAATATATATAAACACTATTATAAATAAGGGTAAAATTAAAAATGAGCATTTAATATTTATTAAAATATATGCATGTCTCTTATATTTTTTAAAATTTTATTTTCTATATTTTTATTTTATTTTATTTTATTTAACCCTTGCTTGTTGCTTCTGGTATTATTAATGGGAATGAAGAATAAGCACTGCTTTTAGAGGGTCTCGGAAATTAGGGTTTTGTGGGGTCATATGCGCGTGGCCAGGTGCCCGCACGTCGTTTTCTCGGGACCCGATATATAGCAAGGTAGCATTAGAAAGAGTGGGTCTGTGGGTGAGTGACTGCCTGACTGGTAACCAGAGGAGAAAGAAAAAGAAGAATACGTCACATATATTGGTTAACCTCGTAGGCATTTCAGCTGCTACTCCATTCCAAACAATGTCAGCATTGGCCGTTTTCTCTTTTTGTGTTGAAAACTTCTCTCACTTCTACCTTTTCTCTCATTTTATTTTAGTTCTACATATATGGTCCATAAACTAACAACAATAACTGTTACTACATGAGCACAGTAAATCCTCGACCCTTGCTTTGTTTAGTTTAAGTAAGAAAAGTGAGAGGAAAGAAAGAAAAGTGAGAGGAAAGAAAGAGTATAAAAAAATGATATGATTGTTTAGTTGTTCGATATGAAAGAAAATAAAAGGAAAGAAAACTAAGGGCTTGTTTGGTTTGTTTCTTGTTTTCATTTCCTAATTTTAGAAACAATTACAACTAAAATAATTACAAAAGTGTCACATTATTTTCATCTTATTTCTGGTTTCCAAATATTTATACGGGAAAAACTGAAAACAAGAAATAAAATGTAAACAAGGCAACACTTTTATAGTTATAATTGCCTTTGAAATCAGGAAATGAAAATAGGAAACTGAAAATAAACTAAACAGGACCTAAAATTTTTTGCTCCGCTTATTTGATTGGCTAGAAATTGAAAATAAAGAAAAATCATATTTATGAAGTGACATAAATACTCTGATCACATAATAATTTCAAGAGAAAAGGACCGTTTTTACTCTTTTTGTCAAAAGTAACGTACTTGGCCGCACTTCTGCCCTTTTTTGCGCAAATGCAGGAAAAAAAAATTGGACGTGGGTCCCACTGTCCTTTTTCTCTTCCTCCCGTTTTTCTCTCATTCCAAATGAGGGAACATAATATATATAAAACACTAGTTAAAGAGTGAATACAAATGTAAGTTTTTATTGAAAAATTAAAAACATAAATCTCATTATATATTTAACTATTAGATTTACTTAGGGGTGTGCAAAACTCGACCCGGCCCTAAAACCCGTCTCAACCCGGCCCTAGAACCCGTCTCAACCCGTAATGTTCGAGTCAGGTCTGACCCTCACCCGCATAAGAGAAGGGACGAATCCGTGTCCCATTTAGTGACTCGGTGTCGGGTTAGGGACTGGTCCGGGTTGACCTTCGAGTTACTCGCCCTGTTCCATATAATGAAAATCTACTTTTACTTTTATCCCTCCCTAGCTTATGTTTCATGCATGGTCACTAAGAAATAAGTCTGAAGTAAATTACTAAACTTCTACTCTCATATATCTCAATTCTCACACTGACCCAATTGGTGGATTTTAGGAAGCATTTTATAGCTTTTGTAGCATTGAAAGGAATCAAAGATCCTGTTTGATGAAAGTATCATTTTTTTAACAATGTGGCTTTGGTAACAAGAGGATACTTTCAAGGAAGCATCCAGCAAAATGATATGAGAGTAGAAGTTTAGTAAGCACGAAATTACCGACGCTCAAAAGCCGTCAATAATGGCGTGTTACCGACGGCTTTCCGATGGACACAATTCCGTAGGTAATAAGCTCGTCGGTAACCGTTACCGACGGATTTGGGTATTCCATTGGTAATTATGTTTCTTAAACATGTTGAATGTTTGATTTCGATTCATGTCGTATATATAGAAAATGTTTTGTTTGAAGAATCAATACCCCCCTCACTGAATATTCCTATGCCTCTAAAGATATTATTTTTGTACTATCAATATCTTGGTTGATAAAAAACATTAAGCATCAAGGTGTGCATTTTTTTTACCTGTATTGTTTGGACGGATGAAGTAAAGTTTTGTTGAATGTTTCCTGGCTTTAGGCGTTTGGGCCTTGAAACAATCCTCTATTGATCAGCGTGTTCTACTGCGCGCCCATAAAAGGGTAAGCCCTACTACCGCTAATCGGATCATCAAAGACCATGAATCATCTATTTGAGACAGAAAAACCAACTTTAACAAATTTGTGAACTCAAGCATAAGATCCTCCTCCCAAGCAAAAAGGTTCCTTCTCCATTTGAGATCCCATACCCAAATACCACCCTCCGAATATCCAAAGGCAGGAATCACCTCTTTTTGCATAGTGGACATAACATACAGACGTGGGAACATGTCTTCCAACGTAGAACACCCACATCAAATATCCTTCCAAAATCGGATAGACCTCCCATCACCAATTCTTTTACCTACACCATCCACCACCCAATCAACCCTCTCCTCCCTTAAAACACCCACCCTGTAACGCCCCGATTTCTGTGTCTTTTTGTAGCAGTAAATACACGTGTTTCTATATTTATTTTTGGTAAAATTCAGAGAGTGATTTTAAATAAACTAAAATCATTTTCTTGTGTTCCCTTACCATAGGAAGTCACGGTTAAATTTTCGGTTGAAAATTCAGATGAAAGCCGGTCTGCGTTTTCACTGCCGGTACAAGTTTACTGAGCAGAAAACCTAATTTTGAACCGTGAACGAAACGGTTAGTGTTTTTGTGATGTTTTGTATGATATTGAAAATTTTCGAAAATTCCTATTCCGGGTCAAAATATAATACTTTATCCGGGCGAAATACGATCGGAAACTTGAACCGGATACACAACGGAGCAGAGTAGGGAGCACAAAAGTGATGAGGTGACATGTGAGAGTGAGGTGACTTACTAGGGGATGGCCTAAGTCACATCCTAAAAAGTGGTCATGATGACACTTTTTGAAATATAACATATTATATTCTAAAAACCCATTTTTCTTTCTCTTCTCAAACCAAACAAGGCACAAGATCAAAACTTGCTCTCCAAGCCCATTCTTCTCTCCTCAATTTCGTGCCTCTCTCTCTCTTCTCTATACATACCCACTTCATTTTCATTTTATCACTTTCTTCTTCTTCTTCCTTTCACACTAAAGTTCCAACACATAAAGCTTGTGTTTTTAATCACTTTTAAGCTTCAAGTTCTTCACTAAAGTTCATCCTAGCTTCAAGGGTAACATCCTCATACTAATATTTTTCAAGTTCTCTCTTTTATTCCATAGGTTTACTCTATGTTTTCCTTAAGTGTTCTTATTGATCTTTAAACTTCTAAAATCTCTAGAAAATGGTAGAAAAATCCTTTTGAGTTGAAACAAATTGCTATGAACTCCTAATGATCTCTATTTTGATATTCTATGAGCTTGCATCAAACAAAAATTTCCTTCCCTATTTTCCTAGCTAGGCCGAACCTATGTTGTTGTTGAGCAAGGAAGTTTTGTTTCAATTTTTGAAGTATGACCATTGATTTGAACTCTTTAGCACCTATTGTTGTTGAATCTAGAATCTTGAAAAGTTTGAAAATCCCTAACTCATTTTATGATTCTTGGCCGAAACCCCTAAGCTAGTGGCTTAGATGGATTTTTGTTCAATCTTTGTCTAATGGTCATTGATTTGAACTCTTTTGTACCTTTAGTTGTTAAATCCAAGAGCTTGAAAAGTTTAAAAATTTCTAGCCTATTTTACACCTCATGGCCGAAACCCTAAGTGTCTAAACTTAGTGGGATTTTTGTTCAATCCTTGTTAAATGATCATTATTATTGAATCTCTAATACTTAAGGATCATTAATCCATGAGTTTGAGAAATTGGAAATCCCTAACCCTATTTTTATACTATGGCCGAACCTAGACCTTAGGTGGATGAGATGTTTTGGTTATTTTTAACTTGTGTTATGTGTTGGAATATTTAGAGTTCCGTCGCGAAGCAAGACGAGGAAGATCGTAGCACTTAACAAAGAACGAGAGACCTTGTTTGCTTTGGAATCAAGTAAGGGGAGCTTACCTGAGGGATTTTCTCCCGATAGCTATATGTTATTGTTTGTGGTCTGTTGAGTTGTTTGAGTTTTATTGTGATTTCCCAAGTTTATCTGATGTGGTTAAAATTATCTGTTTTGCATATCTGAGCTTGATGATTTATTTGTAGAAATGTGTTATAGCTTTGAGATATGGCATGAACTGTATTATTTGAGATGATGTTGATGTGAACATTACACTGTTGTGGATTGTTGTCTGAGAAGCCTGACATTCGTCAGTGCTCAATCAATTATTGAGATAAAAGCCTTAAAAAGCCTTATGAGGAATTTTGATAATGATAATATTTAGTTGACATTTTCTTTTGATAAAAAGAGAAAGTAATGGATAATCACAAGGATGAAATCGTAAAAATATTTCAGTACGTTATCTTTTCAAAATGTAGATGAAAAGTTATTTTAAGAAATTTGTGTGTCAATTTCTTTTAATGAAAGAAGAAGAATAAGAATGGAATTAAGAAAGGAATATATTTTAGTACGTTATTATTTTCAAGAATGAAGTGGAAAATCAATTTTAAGAACTAATTGTAAAATATTTTTTTTAAGCTAGAGGAAAATCTTTCTTAAAATGATTTGATTATAAGTGAAAACAATTTTAAAAGTATGTTTTATGAAGGGGAACTTTTGAGAAATGTTGACAATATTTTAGAAAGGAGTTGAAAGGATTTTTAACAATGTTCTAAAGATGGTTTGGAAGAAAAAGAAGGATTTCAAAAGCAAATTGGTTTCTTTATAATTTAGCATTTTACAAATGAATTTCCAATGAAAAGAATTTCTGGAAAAACCTACTTTTGTAAATATTTCGGCAAGCTTGGATAAGTTGCTGATGTTTCAATTTGTATTTGTGTTTCACTGAACGAAAAAGAATAAACACGTTGAAATGTGAATCTAGTATACGAGACGTCGGATACTAGTATTCTGTAATATACACGTAGATCTTGGATCCGTGTCACGTTGTTGTGGACTTCATGTCCTAATCACGTTGTTATGGACTTCGTGTCCTAAATCACGTTGTGATGAACGTTGTTAAAGGTGAATGTTGTTTTCTATGACCACAAGCCTAAGACTGGTGCATCGGTTCAAGGCGTTGTGACTGAGCACTCGGACTTCGCGTCCCGTGTTGATGTTGGAAAAATCTTAAGAGTTAAAGATTTATGAATAGTCGTTAGCCTTTGAGCTTCGACAACGAAAGAGAATGAACACAAAGAAAATGTTGAGAACAATTGTTTTTACATGCATTTTAGGCAGACGTGCCTCACGTGGATAGGAGTGATGCCTTGATGATCAGGTATTCACAATATGATGGATCACTGCATCCTGGGATGGGACAGTGTGTTATTAAATCCATGAGCATGGAATACTGCATCCTGGGATGGGACAGTATGCTATGGATGTTTAGTCACTTAACGTGATGCCAAAGTGGTGGTGATTTGAGTTTGATCAACTCATAGAATGATGATGGGATCTCATGAGATTAAGTTAGAGCCTGGATATTGAAGTGTCATGCATGTTTTTATAAAACCCATGACTGATCGGGTATGAGACCCCTTGATATAATACTGTCTGTGGCAAGAATTCTATGATATATGACTTTACATGTTATCTGATGTTTTGTGTTACGCATGTGGTTATCGCGTTTAAATCCATATATTGGTGTCTCACCCTTACAAATATATCAGGTTTCTTCTGGTCTCGTTGTTGTACCTCGGTACCCTAATACAGACGGTGCAGGGGAGTTTCTCTAAGTCACTCAGAGACTTAGGTCTAGAGGTTTGAGGGATTATTCGATCGTGGAATGACCACGGGGGTCTTTTCAATAAATGTCTTGTAAAAGAGACCAGCTTAGGAGTCTTGGTCGGGTTATGTACTTGAAAAGTGGTATTATACTTTAGTTTTTGGTTAAATTTTGTTTCTCTTTTCTTTAAAATTGAAACTTGTGAGAGAAGTTGTATGTCGTGGTGACTCTGTTATGAATGTGATTTTACTGTTTAGATGTATGTATCTTGGTACTTTAAGAGTTACCTGCAGAAGAAAATTTTTTATACCCCAGTTTTCTGACTTATGAGAAAATAACTTTCCGAAAACAACCAGCAAATTACTTTTAATTTATTCTCCACACGTATGTAATGCCCAGGGAGGGCGTTACACACCCCGCAAAGATCCTTCCACCAAACCGATGCTATCCTAGAGTTACTTCCTGCAACCAACCTTGGATTTAAACACACAACATCACCGTATTTAGCTTTAAGCACCTTACACCAAGGGGCCTCCATATCCACCAATAGACGCCACCTCCACTTCCCAAGTAAACTTAAATTAAACAAGGCAAGGTCTTTCACCCCCAAACCTGCCATCTCCTTGGGTTTACAAACATCCGACCACCTAACCCAAGGGATCTTCCTCTCCCCCTAAAAGCACCCCAAAGGAATTTCCTTTGGATTTTTCTAACCTCCCTCCATACTTTACTTGGCATCTTCATAAATGATAAGGAATAAATAGGGATATCATTCAAAACCGAATTAAGCAGGACAATCCTACCTCCAAGAGACAAATACCTATTCCTCCAAGAAAGCAACCTCTTATTAAGAGCATCGATCAAAGGCTGCCAAGTAGAAGCTTTCCTAGAATTGGCTCCAACCGGCAACCCAAGATACTTAAACGGGATGGATCCCACTTTGCAATTCAAAAATTCCGCTCCCGACACCAAAAAGTTGACCCAACATTGACACCCATTAGACTGCTTTTGTGATAGTTTATTTTTAAGCTCGACACCAATTCAAAGCACTTGAGTACCGATTTCATGACCCATAGATTTTCCTCGCAAGCTTCCCCTACCAAAATAGTGTCATCCGCATATTGAAGGTGAGAGATAACCAATTTCGAATTCCCTACTCTGAACCCTACAAATTTACCATACGAAACTGCGTTCCTAATCAAACCGCTCAACCCTTCGGCCACCAAAAGAAACAGAAAAGGTGCAAGCTGGTCCCCCTGTTTAAGACCCCTTTGGATATTAACCTCCTCAGTGGGGCTCCCATTAACCAAAACCGACAACTTCCCAGAAAAGACACATACCCGAATCCAGGATCTCCATCTATCATTAAAACCAAATCTCCGTAACATATAATCAAGGAAGTCCCAACACACTGAGTCATAGGCCTTTTCGAAGTCTACTTTAAAAATGACACATTCCTTACCCCTCTTTCTTGCCAAATCAATTATCTTATTCACGACTACTACCCCATCTGCAATATGTCTCTTCTTAATAAAAGCCAACTGATTGGAAGAGATTATGGAGTCCATCACCTCTGAAAGCCTCGCTACCAAAACCTTAGATAATAGTTTGTATAAACTCCCAAGCAAAGAAATCGGCCAAAAATCTCCAAGCCTTTGTGGACTGGAGGATTTAGGAATCAAGGCAATAAAATATGAGGACAAACACAACGGAATACTTGCATTACATTGAAAATCAGCAAACATTCTTAGACCTCATCCTTCAACACTACAAGAAAACATGGAATTACCGACGGCCATTTACCGACGGATTTTTTTCCTGCGGAAATTTTGTAGTTACCGACGGAAAAACCGTCGGAATTGCGAGGGGGGAAAATTCAGCGTCATTTCCGACGGAAATGGCCGTCGGAAACATTACCAACGGGCATTCCGTCGGTAAGTCCGTCAGAAAATCGGCGGGAAATTTTGGCGGGAAATGTTACCGACGGAAATTTCCGTCGGTAATGCGTTGCGAAAATCGGGTTACCGACGGAATTTTCCGTCGGAAATATGTTTTGAAAATCGGGCGGGAACGCGTTACCGACGGAAAATTCCGTCGGTAATTTACCGACGGAAAATTCCGTCGGTAATTTACCGACGGAAATTTCCGCCGGAAATTTTTTGGAAAAACGAGTGGGTCAGATCTGGGGTATTTACCGACGGAATAGTCCGTCGGAAATGTCTCGAAAACCGGGCGGGAACGCGTTACCGACGGAATATTCCGTCGGAAATTTTTTTTCGAAAAACAAGCGGGTCAGATCCGGGGTATTTACCGACGGAATAGTCCGTCGGAAATGTCTTGAAAACCGTGCGGGAACGTGTTACCGACGGAAATTTCCGTCAGAATTTTTTTCGAAAAACGGGCGGGTCAGATCTGGGGTATTTACCGACGGAATTGTCCGTCGGAAACGCGGATCTCGCCGTCGGTAATTTGAAAACGTCCATGGTTACCGACGACCCAGTCCGTCGGTAATCCCTTTATGTATATAAATTAGTTCCCCCCAACCCATTTCATTTCAGCCTCCCCAAAACTTCTTCCCATTTCTCCCTCTCCTCACCTGACCAGGCGCCCCTTCCTCTTCTTCTTCTTCCTTCCTTCCTCTCTTTCCTTTCTCTTTTCCTTCTTTCTTCTCCCCCACAGCCGCCAGAGACCGCCGCACGACCGTCGCCACAGTCCGCTGCTCGACCTCCGCGTGTGCAGCCACCTTCGCCACCGCTCTTGCGTCGGTAAGTTTCCGACGGATCTCCCAGTCCGTCGGAAACCGTTTGCAACGGGCTTATTACCTACGGAAAACGGTCCGTCGGAAAGTCCGTCGAAAACGCGTATTACCGACAGATTTTCGGCGTTTCCGACGGACTTTGGCCGTCGGTAATCAGTGATTTTTTTGTAGTGCAAAAAGCCCCAACAAGACTTGAAAAAGGAGAAATTAAAGCCATCCGGACCTAGACTTTTCTCACCATCACATTGACTCAATATCTCCTCAATCTCTTCAATGCTAAACACTTCAACCAACCTATCATTCTGCTGATTTGATATTTATTTAAAAGATACACCATCAAGACGTGGCGTTGCCCACTGATTTTCAGCAAAATGCCCTGCAAAGTAACTTACCACTTCCTTTTTGATACCTATAGCATCCTCCACCCATCCGGCTTCTGTACGCAAGGCTAAAACCATGTTTGAACTTCTTCTAGACTCTAGACAAGCATGAAAATACTTCGTGTTAGCATCCCCCTCTCTGAGCCACTTTACTCTCGACCTTTGGAAAACAAGACTCTGTTTATTTTTCATAGAAGCCCACAATTCGGCCCACACCACCTTCTTTCTTTCTGCATCTTCACATTGTAGTCCCCTTGCCTCATTATCCAAATCAAGCACCTTTATAGAGTCTTTTAGTTGCTGAATTTTTGCATCCATATTGCCATATATGTCTCTACTCCAGCCCTTAAGAAAAGATTTCAAGACCTTCATTTTTTTCAAATATCACATATCCTGCCCAGCCCTGAATATCAGTTTCTGCCCAGCACTGTTCAACCGCACCAATGAAATCCTCATTTTGTAACCAGGAATTTTTGAATCTAAGAGGTTTTGCCCCCCAGTTTTGAACCTTATACCTGAGCACTATCGGGTAGTGATCTGAAACATCCCTGTTAAGAGCCCATTGAGAGATCTCACCCTCAGCAATCTAACCAACTATTGGACACCAGAAAACGGTCCAAATGACTCAAGGCAGAAATGTTAGACCTTATCCATGTAAATTTTCAACCCAATAGAGGAAGATCATTTAGAAGCATCTCCTCAATGAATCGATTGAAGTCCTTTTTAGAACACTGCCCTCCTCCACCACAGAAGACAGAACACTTCTCCTTTCACTTGATGATCTCACCACATTGAAGTCACCTACCACACACCACAACCCCTCCCCAAATCCTCTTTTTGACATTTTTAACACCTCCCACAGTTGTCTTTTTTCTTCAACACCGTCCTGAGAATATACATTTACCACATAGCATCTCTTCTAACTAGGTTGCCAATGCAGACACACCCCTACAAAGCCCTTTCCTTTGAAGGAGAACACCAATTTAGCCTTCTGATTATTCCAAATTGACAGTATTTCGCCACTATTTACAACTGACAGAAGAGTAGTTATGCACTTGGAGTTACTTGATCTTAGGTTAGGGGAACACAAAATACCAAGAGATCTTCTTCCGACTAAAAAAAAAATCACACAAGTGGGCTTGATAGTATATCTTAACCCAAAACCTTAAAAGACATTAGGTATCGATCCACTTATATAATTCTCACTTTTTCAATTCCTCCTCGATGTGCAAGTTATTTTACTTGCAAAAGCCTTTTGAATATTTGACGATTTTACCAAAAGTCCAACATGCCTCCAAATCAGGCCACACATGCTCTTCTTCATATTTGTAATACCGTTGTTCATCTCCTACAATGAAATATACTATCTTGATACCACTTGTTAGAATTACAGGAGTGCGTGCAAGTGCTAATAGATCTTCTTCCATTGGCTAATAAGTGGGAAAGCACATAAGTGAGCTCAGCTCGACAGTATATCTTAATCAAACCTTAAGAATGAGGTATATGGATCCATACATTTATATAATCTAGACCTCATTCCTTTTCGACGTAAGATTTATTCCACCGGCTTGGATTCCTAATAATTACTCATTTTGTAGACGAACTCGAGATCTTTTCCGAAAAAGAAACACTAGCACATTATTGCACCTCTCACATTCAACCGGTGTGTAATCCACATTATAAAGTAAACTAAGTCTTTAAATATCATTAGATTATAAAAATAAATATTATTAGATTATAACAAATAACTTCATATAACTTGAAGTCTTAGAATATATCATCCTTGCAAAACTAACTATCAAATAAATATTATTAGATTATACAGATAATTTTATATTTTTTTTATAATTTATTATATAAAGTAATTTTTTTATACGACCCAAATAAAATAGATACTCTTCAGATTTCTCTCCAATAAATATGTCAAAACATAAAGTTAATTCTATTATTACAACGAAATGAAATATTCACAATGGTACATGTCAACCTCACGTATGGATGTATGGATAACATTATTGATACGAGAATGTCACAAGTCAACGTTGTCCCCGTGTCCCGTACTGAAATTTAAACACCATCATTAAATCCCTCTTTCATCATCATGATTCATGGTAATCCCATCCGTTGTGTTATTTATACATCTAAATAGGATAATTTTTGGGATAATTTTTCATTGATGGTTAATATAGTTCAAAATTATTGTTAATCGTATGTTGAACTTAGTTAATGGATACACATATAGTAAATGAATAACTCATTAACCATCGACTGAAGTGTATTAACCCGTAATGAATATATTAGTGAATGGTTAATACAAGTCAGTTGATAATTAATGAGGCACCCATCTACAATATGTTTACCCATTAATCAAATTTAACTCATCATTAATCACAATTTTCAGCTATATTAACGATTGACAAAAATTTATCCCAAAAATTGTCCAAGTTGGTTGTACATATAGGATTTCTCTGATCTAGTGGTGGCCTTTCGCCCTTTACTGCTGTACTGCATTACAGGCCAACCCTGTCTAACACCATAATAAAAACAAAACTTGAGCAGTGTGGAGCCGGAATTGATTTACTGCAAAAAAAAAAAAAAATACTGATAAAAATTGATTAAATAAATATTTTGGTCCGTATACATGATACATTTTATATTTGATTTTTAAATGTGATTTTTTTTTGAAATCAGTCCCTATACGTATAATTATTTTTAGTTTGGTTCTTATCGTTTATTGGTGTTATAACATCGTTTATTAGAGTTAAAGTATGGAGCTCAAATTGAAAATAATTATCATATGTAGGAACCAAGTTCAAAGTTTTTGTCCTTATATATGATAATTATTTTTATTTTGGTCTCTATACATGACAATCATTATACTTTAACTCCAACGAATGCTATTATATACCAATAAACAACAAACACCAAATTAAAAATTAAAAATAATTATATATATAAAGATCGATTTCAATTTTTATTTTTTTTTACATAAATGAACCAAATTTAAATCAGTGTTATGTATAAAAACCAATAATTAGTTTAACCATAAAAAATTTAACAACCCCTAGTGGATGGAGGGAAAATGGAATATTAAGTTTGGATTTTGTTTTGCATATCTCTAAATTCATAGTAACGAAGTCCTATCCTGATATCTGCCAACAGATTATTTTATAAATATGCTAAATTATTAGGTAAAAGGTTTATAGCAACTAAGCATTTTACGCAGTTGTGTTTGAAAAAAAAAATCTTATTTTATTTAAATAATTGTTTATGGTTTCATATTTTAAATTGTAAGGATTTGTAACTTTATATATTCAATTGTATTGTGAAAGAGTTTATAGCTCGTCCATGCCATAACAATTCATGAAAATACAAAAAAAAAAAAAAAAAAATCTCTAAAAGTGTAAGTGAATAAAGATACATCTACCATTGATTTAATCTAAAATGCATTACGATCTTAACTCACTAATAATGTAACGGTGATATAGCCTTACTTGCTTACTTTACACATAAACCCACTTTAGGGAAGCCTCATCCCATGAAAATAGTTTTAACAAAGCATACTCTAGGCAGCAAACAAATCGCACATAAACATATTCACAAGTTCAGCACGAATTAGTTTGATCCTTTCATATAAATATGACTGCTTATATACTTTAAAAGTCAAATTGCAATTAAGTACAACTATACTTTTCAAGTCTTCAACAATATTAGTCTTCAATGTACAAAGTTCAGAATTCCATGTTGTATCAGATATCTAATATCTTCATATGGTATTACAAATCAAGGGAATGCTAACCATATTGAGGATTTCAAAATTCAGAATGTATATTCAATTGAAATAAGAAGCACCACACTGCAATTGCCATTCCATGCAATCTTCAAAATCAAAAGTGCTTGCACAATCCAGTAAGGCATTTTGTTGTTGTTCATAATGACATATGTAATTCAACCCTATAAGAAGCTCACATATGGCATCCTCTGTCTTTCCCTTATCAGCAAAGTATAATGTCTGAAGTAGCAGCACATTTGTCCTGCTGAGAATTTGGTGTTGCTCAAAGTTCCTTTCACTTTGCCATCTGATCATATTATGGGCAAGTGGGGCAAGCCACCTAAGTATCCCATCAAGATTCACCTTCCAGCCATGGGCAAGAGGGGCATCATATATGGCCAGGTTTTTGACATAGGTCTTCAGTTTGGCCTTCAGAGATACTCTTAAGCTCGTCGGTAGCATCTGATATAGATCATCCCTAGCTTCCTCACCAACTAAATGTGGATAGCTAAGTAGTTTCTCTATGACAATTATGACATTGGCATAGTGCAATGCTAGAGCACAGCCTCCAAGAGTGGAAGGAGGAGCATAAATAGCTAACCTACTCTTGGGACCAAAAGTTGAGCAACTTTGAACACCAGTTTTGACTTGTCTTAGATCTCCAGTGAAAGGAACACCACTTTGAGCATGATTTAGACCACCAGAATGGCATAAGTGCTCCTTTTTCTTGACATTATTCCCAACCCCAATACTATGATAGCTTGATATGTGACTGTGTTGATCGTCGCGATCACTAATATAATCATCTTCATCAAATTTGGAAACTGAGCTGCTTAAACTTAGACATTCCATGACAAGTCTGGGACTTGTTGCACATGGAAAACCAAAATCTTCAGGTTGAAGATATGCTAACTCACCTCTCTTCATATAATCTGGCCTATTAAAAATAGTTCCCCTTCTCTCCACAGAAGTTCTTTCAATCGAAACCGAATGACATCCATTTCTCTTGCTATGATTGAGTTTCAACTTCTCTGAACTCTTAATCTGTCCAGACACCAACCCACATTCATTGTGCGTAGGTGGTGAACCTCCACCAAGACCAAGGCTAGTCTTCCTCAATGCAGAATCACCAAAGATCACAGAGATCCTAGCATAAAGGGTACAAACTGTCCTTGCCAACAACTCAACCACCTTATCAAAGGTCTGATTCCAAAGTGAAATCTCCTTTAGATGCCTCACATCTTGCTTCTGCCATGTGAGTTTTTGCTCATACGCCCTCCTACTCTCTTCATTTTGATTATGCTGAAACTTCTTCACAGCTTGCTCCAATTCATTCAAGACCTCCATTTCACTGTACAAATTCCTGGTGGCACTAACATACCTATCCATTTTCCTCACCATTCCTTCCATATGCTTAACTAAGAACCCCAATTCCTTCACATCTATAACCCCACTAACAATGTCCCCATATACATGCTCAAAACCTTGCAATGCAGGCACAGAACACTTCTTCCCCAACCTAGAAACCACACTAGCAACACGGTTCAACTCCTCAAGCTTCTCTGCCAGAGCCAGCTCTAGAAGATAAGCCTCATCAGAGGAGACCAAGTTTTTAACACACTCTGCGTTCAAGATCTCATTCCTGAGCTTTGAGATCTCAGAGTCTGATAAGGATTTGTGAAGTTGAACTGTTTTGGACATTACATTTGCTACTTCAAAAGAAAGAATGGCAATCCTTACTTTGTTATCATGCATTTTTGGATTCTGTTTTTTCTTTGCAGAAGGTTCAAAAAGAAGGGCTTGCTTGAGATTGGAACTTACCTGGTTACCCATCTTTACAATCCAAGTTTCAGCAACCATAGCTAACACTTTCACCAAATTCTCTTCAAGTCTGCAGCAGATTCAAAAGGGGGTTGCTAAAAATTCAATGAGTTGGAGACTTGTATCAACATTCAGCCCAAATGTGCAAGCTTTGGGAAAACCCCATGAAGCCCAGACACCAGAAAAGGCTTTGTGTTAAGACACACTGAGCTGGAGAAGAAGAAGAACACATTAGCTTGTCAAAGCTGCAAACTTTAGTGCAAAACTATGCTTTTGGGAACCAAATTTGCAGTTCAATTGTTGAGGGGTATGCAGAAAAACCAAAGGGTGCAACAAGAATGGAAAGAGAAGGTAATTGCTTTGTCATGTGTTGTTCCAGTTTGAGAGTTTTCAAAAAGGGATCACTCAATTTTGAAAAAGTGTAGTCAGGGCTACAGAGCTTTTGAATTTTTTTTTGGAAGTATTGCTACTGCAACACTCAATTCATTTTATACTTCTTCCCTCCCATTATGTTTATCTTTTTATATTGTTCCAGACTAGATTGTCTCCTTCTCTTATCTCTTATTTTTATATAAAATATTAGAAAATTAGTAATTTTTTTAATTTTATCCTTATTATTTATTATCTCAACTCAATTTATTAAGTACGTGCTGATTAGAGAAAACATATTGGGACAAAACTGAAGGGTTCTTCTCTGGTTACTTACAGTATTGTTATTTAATGAGAATATGTGTAATGAAAATAAATCTAATAAGCCCAACAGTTTGAAACAAACCCAATACATAGATGAACTCTGCAGTTTGCTACGTTGTGATGTTGACTAGCATATACGGCCCATATGGCCTATGCTTATGGCCTATATATGTTTATCCCTTAATATATACTGATATACTAGAATGACCCAACATCATTATCGAAGAAAAAAGCCCTTGCATTATGTGGGTTTCTCGTCACTGTTAATAATACTATTCACGTAAATTTATACGCTATCATTTTATATTTGCAAATTTATGGTGTCTTATTAGAATTGTGCAACAAGCTTTATCTGATGAGTATTCTATTGTGACTATCTAAAATTATCAAGAATTTAGAGCATTTAGCGACAAAGGCAAATCATCCAAATTAGAAATTTAATCACTTCTTAGCATCACCATCACAAGTTTTTAAGCTGAGTTCTTAGAGTTAAGAACGATTCTTACATAGAACTATTATTAGAGAGAGTGGAGTTGAGTTCTTCTATAAGGACAGTTCTTCTATAAGAACTTTAGTCTTATCATGGCCGGCCCAAAGGTGAAGCTACTGAAGCCCTAGCTTTAGGCCTACCAGAAAAAAAAATTTATTTGCTCTTAATTTTTACAAAGGAAAAAAGTCACACATACTAATAAAAAGGCCCAACTTAGAGTACAATCCAATCCAAATAGATTTTCTCACTTAAAATGAAAAGATCTAGCTCAAAATTTGCTTTAGGCCTCACTCGCTCTTGGGCTGGCCCTGAGTCTTATGATTAAAAAAATTCTTTCCCACAAAACCAACCAAAAGATGAGAGGAAAAACGAGTTAAGAACCCAAGTTGAGTTCTACCATTGGAGTAAAAATTTGTGGAGTTTCTTAAATCCTATGTGACATTATAGGGCCCACTAAAAGAGACTTAAAGAACTGAAATTAAGCAATTTCATTAATAATTGAGAACGCAATACATTTGGTAACATCATCATGAATTTGAAGAATAGTAATATAAGTAGCCACCCATAATAAAGAGTGAGCAACTACATGCACTTTCCTCCTGACAAACTCTACCAAAGATTGTTAACATAAGATGATAAAAAAACTCCTACAATTTGAAATAACAGCCCTATAATTAGCTTGGTCCTCTTGAAGGAGACATAAGACTTTCTCTTTTTGCACCTGGAGTCTGAGAGAGTAACTATAGAATTTAGCTTTGAAGAAATATCCTCCCTCATCAAGTAAATTGTGATCGAAGTCAATTCTTCGAGCTACCTGCAAGAAAGGCTCAATGCACTACCAATTGTCTTCGACTTTATTTGCACAAACTAAAAAAACCAAAATTAAAAAGAGAAAATGACAAAACACGTCTGGCCAATGACACCAAACGAGGTATTTGTGGATAGAAACTGCACACAGGGTTACCCATGCCTCGACAGTTCCAACCAAGGATACCTATGGCTTTTGGTAGGCCTAGAAACCAGAACCTGCCAATAAAAAATGGAGAGAAATAGAGAGAAACAATTCCTTCATCTTCTTCATCGAGCAACGATAGACTCTGACAAATGGAGAGAAAAATATAACTCTCACAAGCGGAGAGAAAAACATAATACTCCTTAAAAACATGGCTCTCACAAAAGGAGAGAAAATCAACAAACTGCAAACCTAAAACAGCGCCGCTAGGGTTTTGCTATAAGAGGCACTGCTTGGAAGAAATTTGGAGATGCTCTTAGTCTTAATAAATTGTTTCTTTCCTTTTTTATTTGGAAAATTTATTTTCTTAACTCATCATCTATCTAGTTTGTTTATATATAACTTTAATCTAATTTATTTAATTATAATATTAAATTTAGAATATTTGGATGATTTAATTAGTTCCTGTCCCAGCTTTATATGGAGGTCATGGGAAATTGGGAATACTTGCTTATATTGTATGAAGGTCTAAAAGTATTTTTTTTTAAATGACTGATGTTACCCTTTTAGAGGGATGAATTCAAGTTTGCAGATGGAGATCCTATGTCTCATTTCCTATTACATTCTCTGTCCCCCACCAATGATAATTTGTCACTTAATAAAATAAAATCATAATTCATTAACACTTATACACATTACAAACATTTGATTGATAAGAGATATTAAAACACCATTTTTTGGTACAACAAATTTGTATCACAAGTTCGCACCCATGATTAACAATCACTATATAAGATTGTTTTGGGGTATTCCAAATAAGAGCACGCGACGTTGTCACTCATTATTTTTCCTGTAACTAACTTTCTATTGTGCTTCTTTACATGTATGGGGAGCTTTAGTAAAGCCCTTTATTGTGGGCTTCACAGTGTACTTGGGCTTCTTATATGGAGCCTTAGCATGGTCCAATTTGTAGGTTAAACATCCATTATATGCTTAATCTAGGGATGGCAATTTCCACCCATTCGTGGGGATCTCCGCGGGGAATGCCCCGAATGGGGCCCCGTGGGCGGGGAATATTTCCCTACAGGGACGGGGAGGGGGGACAAAATCCCCCTGTAGCCAATTCGAGGACAGGGGCGGGGACCATACCCCTCGCCCCGTGGAAAATACATATTTACCCTAAATATATATACATGTATTCTATTATATCTATTAAAATATTATACCTCACATGTTGGAGTGTTGGAAAATACATGGAAAAAATTTTGATATTGTAGTTTTGAAACTTTTTGTAATGTTTATTTAAATATTATGTTTGTATTATTTGAGTTTGAACTTGTTATAACTTTAAATTTAAGACTTATGAAGGCTTTTTTTTTAATTTTATTGAATTTTAATTATGATTTTGTAATTTTTTTAATAAATGTACAGGGTCCCCGTGGGGATTGCCGAGATCCGCGGGGACGGGGACAAGGGAGGAAAACCCCCCACGGTGGGGATCGAGGGCGGGGAAGGGGGGAGAGCTGGGGGGTGGGGACGGGGAGCGGGGTAGTACCCCTCGGCCCCGCCCCGCCGACATCCCTAGCTTAATCATCTTCATCGACCTATCTAACTCCTTTGTGGTAAGTAAGAAATCACAATAGTAGTATTGGCGATATAGTTAGTTTGAGATATGGTTAGTTAGTTGATAGTTAGTTGCTAGATCATTAGCCTATATAAAGGCTTAATTTATTTGTAATCAATTCACTCATTCTATTAATTTCACATTCATAGTTTCTCTCAATTTCTCTTTTCCTTCAATGGATGCCATATTTCCTAATATGGTATCAGAGAGATATCATCCATTATGAGAGAAGTTTTTCCGCTGCTCTTTCTTTAGAGTATTCATTCTTCTTCTTCTTCTTCTTTTTACCCAAAGAAAACCCAAAACACCATTCTTTTTCTTCTTCTATTTTGAAACACCCAATTTTTTTTATGAGATTTTGCTTTCTTCCTTGTTCTATTTCTTCCTTTCTTCCACATGTGCATTCAAAATCCAGCACTAGCATTAACAATGAAGAAGATCAATACAAGAAGCCAACTTCTCATGATCCTGCACTGCAGTTATTGATTTTCTTGCCAAAGAGCATTGCCTCAAAAGGGAAAACTCCTTCAGGCTGTGATGGATGCTGGACTACCATTGCTTCAGACTGTTCTCCTTGCAGGGGTGGTTCTTCATTGGCGAAACCCCCCTCCTTTGCAACACATCAAAGTTCCACCTTTAACAAATCAAAGAATCTCGTGGGGCTTCCATTACGGCTAGCTCTCTTGAAATCAAGGTCTCATAATCATCCACATGCCTGGTATCTCATCAATGCTTGGCATCATTCTATTTCATTCTTGTTCGCAAAAGCTCCCTTCTATTTCATCTTTCTTTTACTTGGGTTTGCTTTGACAATTTCGATTTTTGTTTCTTCTTCTCCCATCCGAGTAATGGACATCATTCTTTCTTGCTTCTACCCTTTGATGGTAGTTAAAGCTTTTGCCTAAAATTGGCAATGACATTTGGAGGCTAATATAGCCCAATTTGGAGCGGCTTATGACTGATGTTATCTCCAGCAAGCTGACTCATTTCATATAAAATAAAAAAATTCTTTTTTTGCCAATGTTTATTTTGGCAAAATTCAATTGTTTTTGGAACGAGACAGCAGAGACGATGGAAGAAGATCGAACAGGCCCAAAAGAAGGTCCAAGACTTCTCAGATCTACGAACTACGGCCGTTACCTCTCTATCATTGATTAAATTTTCTTTTCTTGATTAGCCAATATAATTAGGCTGATACATTTGTAATTTTCATTCATTGTTCTTTCTTTTTCTTGCATTATGTTGTACACCCCAAGCTGGATTTGCTAATCCGCACTTCCAGCTTGCGGGGAGCTATTGGAGATATAGTTAGTTGGAGATATGGTTAGTTAGTTGATAGTTAGTTGCTACATCATTAGCCTATATAAAGGCTTAATTTCTTTGTAATCAATGCACTCATTCTATAAATTTTACATTCATAGTTTCTCTCAATTTCTCTTTTCCTTCAATGGATGCCATATTTCCTAATAAGTAGCATGATATTATGATACCATTTGCTTAGACTCTTTTTATAAAGGAAAACGATTATTTTTAATTAAAAATCACTTCTAACCATGCATACTTGGTTGAGCTTTTATTAGTAAAAGTTTTTTTTTATGAAGAGAAAAGGAAGCTGAAATCCAATTTTCGGGAGAAGCTGAATTTGTTAACTTCTCACAGAAATGTTTCTACCAAGAATAGTTATGGAGAATCATTTTTTTTAGGTCTGAACAAAGGACCAATATCTTGTCGTAATACCTTAGATCATTAAGTACATAGGTCAAGGTGGTTTGGGGCGTGGCGCAAAGGTGTTGGGAGGTATAAGGGGCAAGGTTCAAATCTCACCCTTACTAACATAATTGCCTATAAAAAAAAAAAAAAATTGTCATTACTCCATCCATTTATAAATAAAGTTGATCTTGTTGTAGTTTGATTGTAGTTTTCAAATGTCCATGTTTATTATTTTTTTTAACTATACCCTCAAGTAATTATGAAAAGAGTTTTTAATATTTGTATCATTTATAACAAAACAATTCTCAATAAGAAACAATTTAGTCAAGTGATATAGTTTTTTATCACTAATTTATATTATTTGATACATTGAATTAATAGATGAGTTAGATATTCATTCATTAAAAGGGTTGTCAATGGATTAGATTTTATTTTATTTTTAAATTGATTTAAACAGGTTAATATTTTTAATTAATCCATCCATTTTTATCGTAATCTAATCTAAAACTCATCCAATTCATTCACCTGTTACGGCTACTTCAGCTTCTGTTTTATGGTTTTATTTTTGTTTGGATCTGTACTTTATTATGAGCAATGCGGGGTTTTACCTTTAGATCAACAGAAATTGTTTAGATTATCATGCTTTCTAGTTTTTTTTTTTCCTTTTGAAAGAATGCTTTCTAGTAGATGAATAAGAAAAAGACTTAATCATGTTGTATTAGAGTTTATAAGGCTTTTATAGACGAGTTCTTTCTAGCTGTACCAATTGATGTTTTTCCTTGTGTCCACGGTCCACACTCCCAACACAAAATTTACCCTTGGCAAAGATCAGTGTCCACTTAAGGTGTATTAAAGTTAAAGTTAGCACACGGGTAGGATGCAGTCACATCCACTGTGACAGAAGAAACCTGATCAAACTTTTTAACTGGCAAATTAATGGATTTGGCCAATTATTAGTCCAAAAGTGACAACAGTTTTAGAGTGCGTAGAATATATGTTCTTTTAACTTTCCAACAGCGAATATTTGACCCTTTTATAGTTTGTGAATTCCTTTAAATTTTTTCTTTATTTGGATCTTAACGATCTCCTTGGTTTAAATGTTATTGTTTATATATAATCTGGCCCCAGCTCTTTAACCATATGTGATCCCCCAACTTGAAGAACGAAGGTGATCCATCCACACACACATAGTAGCTCCTTTTTTCTTTGAATATATAGCGCAGACATGAACCCCTTAGTGCCATGACAATAACGTTCTACGAATCGACAACAGAAAGAACATCCAAAAGATATTATTGTTTACAAAGCCTTTTTCTAGTTAGTGTTTCTAGCTTACACGAATCAGGAAAGTAGACCAAATGTCTAATTTTGATTAGAAATATAGAACCTAGACTAGTCAAACTTCAAATTTTATTACGTTATTAAACCATTTTCGTCTACCCTTATCGTGGATCAAAAGATATTTTGGTTTTTATCTTTTTTTTTTTGAAGTAAAAAAAATCTTTATATTGTTTAATTTAGTTTCCTATCTTTAGTTTTTATTAATTTGATATTTTATATACACATATGGTCATTTACTATAATCCTCCAACTCTGTCATGGTTTTATTACAAACATTAATGACTTGTCAATAACAATTTGACATGGATATTGTTTCCACCTGAAATTGGGCATGACCCTCTCGGTCGGGACTCTTAAGGATATGCCAAAGAATCGACGACCACATGATGGATCTGGGAATCATCTCGGACATATCTTCCAGCACCCGAGCTCGAATACCAACATGATAGAAGATAAGACGGGATACTCGTCTCGGTCACCTAGGAGAAAAACAGCTCGGACGAGACATGAGGACATCCTGGTCGGAATGATAAGAAGACATCCAGGTCGGGACATGAAGATATCTTGGTCGGAATGAGAAGACAACTCGGTCAACTCAAGAGGTCAGTAAGGGACAAGAGGTCAGCCCGAGACAAGTCAGCTCGGTAGAAAAGACAGCTCGGTCGATTGGGCCAGGCCCAATTTCTTAAAGACTGAATTAGGTCAAACCCACTAAGAATGCTATATAATAGGAGCCTACCTCCTCATAAGGACACTTCCTCACACACACATTAGCCTAGGGTTTTGCTTGTACCTAGGTCTTATGTAATAAGCCTTCTATGGCCCTCTTGTATTCAATCATTCATCAATACAACAACCATTTATACTATCAGATTTATTGTTCTTAGCCGGAACAGATATGATGCAGCATTGTTGTGGATTTGAGATGTCAATTACATGATATAATGGATTTGACAAAACTGCCATGAATGATTATACTAAATGATTATTTAAAGAGATTAAATTAATAAAAGTAAAAGATAAGAGAATAAATTAAAAAAAAATTACAGGGTCAAGATTGATAATTATTTTGTCCTTTTTTATTATTTAAATGATTACGAAAAAAAGCAGAAATTTTGACTTAAGTCTTCTTTTAAAATTTATATTACACACCCTGCTTTCAAATTTAGAACAGTAAATTAATGTTCTTTAATCTAGCTTAAGTCATTATTTTGATAAATTATATTGTCGCCCTTCTTTAGAGTTTAAGGAACTAATACTAACAATGACCTCCTAGAACTTTGAAAATTACAGTTAATAATCTCCCAACTTTAAATTCTTATCAGATGATCTATCTTCAAGTCTTCAACAGTTCTACTTAAAATTTTTGGAATATATATTGCCCCTTTGTATATAAAAAAGAAAATTTAGCAAATTTATCCTTTTCAATATTAGAAGTAACTATAAGAGAGACAAATTTCTTACTTTCTACCCACCTCAACCACTTGATTTATAACTGCTAATTAAAAACAGACACATTATAAATGTCATATTAAGAAAGGCACGTTCTTAAAGCAGAGCGAAAAGTTAAATCGAGTGAATGAATTAAATTGAAATGACTTTGCAACATAAAAAACAATAACATGAATTAAAATGATAAATAAATATAAATTAAGTATATATTACCTTTCAATATAAATATAAATTAATTTAAATACAATTACAATTGTGAATATAATTCAATAAAGCATTTGCATATAAAATATAAATCCCACCGGTGGAAGTGGTAAATCATAAATGCAGGCCACTGGAGTTCAAACCCTATTGGATGATGTCTTGCATTTTTTGTTGTAAGCTTCAACCAATTTTACAAGAACCCCACATGATGCTTTCTGGTGGAAGGCGTTAATCCGTGTGGCGCCATCAAAGACATTATTTAAACAAGCACCTTCATTGATGTGGCATGCAATCAGGAAAAAGAAAAGAAAAAGAAATGCTAGCAATAAACGTTACCTTCTTTACTATTACATGAATTCCACGTGAGTCTCACTAAATAGAATGTGTCCCAAATAAAATTTATGATCCATCATAAAATTCATTTAATAATAAATAGTATATTGAAAAAAATGTCAAAAAGAGTACTGTGTTGATAGTATTAATCTTAAAATTTAAGTGATTGCTACTCGACAAAAATCACACTAGATTTTTTTTCATGAGAAAATCACAATAGATTGAATGTTCTTAAAAAAACACTAGTTTGATAATTTATTTATAAAATTGCACTAATCTAGTTAAAAAGCCCACCATGAGTCATTTTATAAGTGTTATTGTTTTTAGATTAAGTTCGAATGTTGACATCATAAATAAATTTTGCTCAGATATTAGTTTACCGGGTGAACCGCTCGGAAAAAAGTCCTCTCCAGTACTGGAGAGGCCAGTACCGGAGAGCAAGACACAAAGAAAAAAAAATTTAAGTTTTTTAAATAATAAATAAAATATATATCACATCACCCCTTTTTCTTTCTCTCTTTCTCTCACCAACTGGCCTCTCCAGTTACTGGAGAGGACCAGCGCTCGAACCGCTCTTGATGGTTAAAACTGTGTTGTTATATTACAGAAGTGGTTCCATGACGAGATAAGATAATGCTTGAAAGGCTTTATGAGGAAAAATAAAATAAAATTGAAAACCACACTGTTTTGGGTGTATAATAGGGACATGCCAAAAGGACCAAAGAGAAAAAGAAAGCCACGGAAGAATCGGAATATTGCTTTTGCGTATCAGCAACTAGCATTTCTGAATTTTGAGGTATAACCTTTTTCCCATTGCATTGCTTCTTTCATTTCTCTTTTGGCATGTTTGAGTGGCGCCATTCAAATGGGAATATGGGATTAATCTCACATGCTAGTGACTTAAAATGTCGGCCCCAATACCACTTTCTCTTTGACTGCCCGAAAACTTTAAGAATTTTATTAACAGTTGCCTTAATTTTTGTTCAGGTAATATCGTGTTAATAATATTTTTCCGATTAAATTAGTTCTTAAAATGATATCAACTTAACTCTTTAATATTAAATCTGTTATCAAATTACCAACATGTGGTTGATTTGAATGGTAACAGGCTCAGGACCTTTAAGCAAGTGATCAGGGGTTCGACTTCTGACTCGTGTGTGGAAAACAATTTGGTTGGGAGAGGACAATCCTTAAATATCGTTTAGGTCCCCCAACGGAAATTAATCATTGTTTACACCCAAAATCAATTCTCCCGTGCAGAATTGATTTGGCTTTACTGAAACTATGTTGTCACATACTTTAAAAATAACAATGTTAATTGCATGTATTTTTTTCTTTTCATTATTCTTATAACATTTACTTTTGATATGATAAAACAAGAGAAACACATCTTTTTAGTATACTCTCTTTCTTTCTTTTGCCAAATAAGTGTATGTAAATAGAAGGTGCAAAATTGTGATGTAAAAAAATCATTTCCCAGTTTTTGTGTGTGTAAGTTCATAATTTTCACATTCAATAACTATATAGTATTATAAAGAGAAATCCACCTCTGTTTAACTAAGCAGGATAATTTACATTCGGAACAAAAATTAAATAAAAAGTTGGGCAATCTGTAAAATTATGCCAAGTTGTGATGATAGTAGTAGCAAGTAATATGTAGGTAGCATGGCCATTTTTTGTGTCCCCTCTCCATGTGGGTTAGAAATGTCGTGTTTCATTCTTGTTCTGAACACCACATGTGCGGTTTGCACGTAGCAGATGGCACAAATAGGCATCAGTATGCTTAATTGCTGAGCTGTTTTGTATCAAAAGTGGCCCTCTCTTGGCATTGCTAATCAGTATTGAGCAACTGGCGAGTCTCGTTATATCAGTTGTTAGAGGAAGGTCATTTTCTGTCATTGTGCATAATTGCAGCGGTTAATGAAGTAGCTCTATAGCCTTGGCATCATCAAGTTATTTTCTGTTGGAGATTGATTAATCTTGATTTCTTAGTTCAAATCCCACTATTGGGAATTGGCAGAAAATCAGGAATGTTTTAGAGTGGTCATTGGTCAAAGCTAGGCTTCAAATTGTGGAGTTCATGTTGCCCACTTCTGGGCTTCCAACTATAGTACTATACACACGCCCCAGGTTTAATAAATGCTGTGAGCTCATCCATGAAATGTTTTTTATACCATCCATTTTGGTAACTAGTGGGGTTATGCTGTTCCATACAAGAGAATATTAACAAATGTCCTTAGAATACTGTTTAAAAAATCAAAAAAGAAAAATTTATATGGAAAATGATGTATTTAACATTTTGAAAAATGTAACATTTAATTTTTCCCATACAAAATTTCCTTATGTGGGTTTCTTAACCAATGCCCTTAGGACACTCGTTAGTAAGTCTCGATTACAAATTTCAAATCATTTTTAATGAATAATATTTATGTTTGATTGATACTGTACAAAACATTTACACTATACACTACACTTAAATTCATATCAATAAATAAGTAAAATTTATAAGAATGTTGACCGCAAGTGTTCAAATACAATTCACCCCAATTGTTTTATATGAAGTATCGATCGACTTTAGAAACCTAACTGACTATCTTTAACGGGGTCTCCTTTCTCAACCATATTTTTTGCTTAAAAAATACGAAGGCAGTTCCATTCGGACCAATTGATATTCATCCCAATTATCTATGCTCTCTGGCAAATGAAAGAAATTTTCAACACTCAAGTGGAAATATAAAACGCAAAAACTAGATTAATGACTTTTCCCTCGTAATGTTATATATAATCCATGTAATATTCTAAATATTAGATGACTTGATAGAATCGCTAATATATATATATATATATATATATAACTTCATATCTAATTCAATTTTTTTTAATAATTTGTTGCGAACTAGAGAAAATGTGATTGTGTTGGAAGACAAGAGTACCAGGCAACAGCACATGAAAGATTCGACCTTGAGCCTCTCACACCCACACACAAATCCATACAAGATTCTTCACCCACAAAAAGAACATAAAAATAAAATCCATACAAGATTAATAACGACTATATGCCTGAAATTATATACCAGAGAGAGAGAGAGAGCAAAACCGCAGAAGCAGGGGAAAAAAGTCACATATTTCTATGGAGTAGTTTAATTGATGCCCCAAGATAAAAACAAAATACAAAAAAAAAAAAAAAACAGTAGGGAAAAGGCTAAAAAAGATACAAGTAAAAAGAAACACACTGGGTTTATGACTATGGTGTTCATATTCATACCCCTGTGTGCAAAATAAAACCTTTCCCCAAAATAAAATATAAAATAAAAATAAAAGTTAGATCTTCATTCATACTAATTATCAACCATTAGATCATCCTAATAACTTTCTCCATCTTCCCTTATCGTTTTTTTTCTTCTCCTTCCTCCATATCTATCTACACAGGAACAAACGACGGAACCATCGGAGCCGGTTCGTAGCAGAACGGAGCCGCCGGGTGCTGCCACTTCTTGAACGCCACCACCACCTTCTCCGTCTCGGCGGTTCCGCCGTGCTGGCACTTCTGAGGCTCTTGTGGCTTCACCTCGTCGAGCAGCGGAGGCGGCGACGACGCCAGCGGCGATAGCAAGGGGATCGCTACGTTCCACTCGACCTCGCGGTTTATCTTCAACGACGACGGCGCGCGCCTCTGAAGCCGGCTGCGCTGCTGCTGCTGTTGCTGGTGGTGGCGGGGTTTGTTGTTACTCTGGGGATCTGCCATCGGAGACGACGGTAGTAGGCGGCGATGAGTTTTCCCGATGTGTTTTGATTGAGAGAGAAAAAATAGTTAACGGAGTTGGGGAGTTTATATAAAGAGTGTGGGGTGAGATGAGATGCACACGTTCGGAATCTGGATGGGTCAAAGTGGGTTTCGGCTTGTCGCTTGGCTTCGTTGGCACACAGCATGGCTTGGCTCATTGCTTGGTTGGTTTGTCAGTTCTGACAGTACATGCCTCACCCACACCAATAAATCCTTTCCTGGTTTCAAAATATTAATTTAGTATTTAAATGTTATTTTTTTACATCAAAATGATTAAAAATTATTATTCAACAAAATTAGTTTTTTTTGGGTTATCAAGTCCATCAACTTATTCAAACCAATTCAAACCGTAAAAACCGAATCGAAAATCGCTTATTTTTTATTGGATTAGATCGAATTTTGGATCCCTGGTAAAAATCAATTCATTCCAATCCAAACCGACCTACTATATACATGTACAATTATTTTTAAATTATGATATTACTCATACTTAAATATTGTTTTTCATACTTTTGTAAACGAATTAACACTCTCATTATCTTTGATATTTTTGTTGAAATGACTTATATAAGATTATTTAGAATAAACATTAATGTCTTGAAGTTATGTTTTGCTAAAAGTTTGGATGTATATAATTATCATATATATACTTGATTAAGTAAATATGAAAAATAGGAAACCAATTAAGTAAATTAGAAAAATAATTAGGTACAATTTATTTGTAGCTAATTCAAGTAATAAAATAAGATAAGTGAGAGTGGATACAAGGAACTAACATAAAAGAATATTTTGTATAAAAAAAATAACATAAAAGAATACTTAACATAAAAGAATGTATTAAAAAATATCCATAATTCTTTTTTCTCCAACTCTCAAAATTGATCAAGAATTTTCTAGAATCTTCCCCACTCGTCATCAAATCAAATAATGGTTAATATGGAACAAATAATTGCTTCCTTACGTAAAGGTTCTATTTTTCTAGTATAGAGAGAGGTTGAAATAGGTTTTGAACACCCTAAACTAGCTCCCTTAAATGGATATTATCTTCTGTCCACTTATTAAATTAGTAAAGGACACTTGACATAAGAAAAAAATAAAGTATGATAAAAAGCGAATTATCCAATCCAATCCAAACCGCATTTCATTGGATTAGATCGAGTTTTTTTTTTTAAGGAAGCAAATCGATCAAATCCAAATCACATGTTGTTTTCATATTGGATCGGATGACTTGTTGACTTAAAAAGATCTAATCCGCGAACACCCCTACGAAGTATCCATTGGACCATTGCCATAAACAATGACTAGTTTCTGTCGGGAGATCTAAATGACATGTAAGGATTATCCCCTCCCTGTAAGGGTTTTTTTTAAGCAAATGATCACTTGTTTAAGTGATCCGAGCCCGTTACCACTCAGGCCAATTATTTAGTATTAGTCGAAATCAGATTGATACTATTTGAAAAATAATTTGGTGTTGTTATTTTTCAAAATATCAAATTAATTTTGCAATTTATTTTAAGAACCAATTGAGAGTTTACTTTTGTTTCCAAATTCCTTTTTTTTTTTTTTAAGGATGAAGACATTGGATTTGAACTTTTGACTGTCTCATGATTAACTACTTCATCACTTCTGATGAGTTCTAATAATAATAATAATAATAACTATTATTTTATATTTAACATATAAATTAATATGTAAATGGATTTAATAAATGTTAATAGACAAACAATGTTAGATAATCATATTGTGTACCAAAAGAATAAAAATTGTAACCTAGGTGTTAAAGTGAGTTATTATGTGATTAAATCAATATCTTAAAAATCGCAGTTACTGTCCGTTTTCTCTCCAAGTGAGATGCCCTAGTTTTCTCTCCAAGTGAGAAGTAGTTTCAAACTTTGTTTTTTCTGTTTTGTATCTCTATGGCAAACCTAGAAGATCTACATCTGAGCGATGATGAGGAACATGTGCTAGACTTTCAGGAACTGAGCAGTGAAGAAAGGAGGGCAGATCCAAACTTATGTTTGATTGGTAGGTTCCTCACAAAAAAACCTATCCGATCACATGTAATGAAAGAAAGAATGGCTACCATTTGGCAACCAGGAAAGAAAGTATCCATCAAGGAGATTGAGACAGGGATTTTCGTATTTCAGTTCTTTCATAAACTGGATCTACAGAAGGTAATGAATGGAGGGCCATGGTCCTTTGATGGCCATCTTCTGATTTTGAGCCCTGCAGGTGCAGTAGCAATACCTGCACAGACCCCATTGTTCTATGTATGCTTTTGGATCCAGGTGCATAACTTACCAATCAGTTTCATGTCCTTGGAGGTTGGAAAGGGTCTAGCAAATTACATAGGGGAGTTTGTGGAGTATGACCCAAAGAACAGCTTAAACTTCTGGAGAACCTTCATGAGGATCAGAGTTAAACTTGATGTTCGTAAACCTTTGAAGAGAGGCAAGAAGATCTCGAAGGGAGGAGGTGAATCCATAATGGTCCGTTTCAAATATGAACGTCTAACCACGTTCTGCTTTCTCTGCGGGCTGTTAGGACATGCAGATAATTCTTGCCCAAGGCTGTTTGACATGGAAGAAGACGATGGAGTGAGGGGATGGGGACCAGAGCTGCGTGTGGATAGGCGTAGGGCAGGCAGTTCCGGCGGCTGTCAATGGCTGTGTGAGGAAGGGAAGGAGGAGAAGGTTGAGCCGAATCAGGGAGGGGGCGAGATGGAAGGCGAGAATCATGGAGAGGATCAAGGGATACGTTACTCAATTGTTAAAAACGTATCCCATGCAGTTATGAGCCAGACGGTTGTTATGGAGAATAAAGGAGGGAGAGGTTTTGTGGGCCACTCATTTATGGGATATCCAAATAATGAAAACATGCACGTGCCTTTTCTAACAAATAATGACGCTGAGTTTGAAGAAGAGGGGGTGGAGAAAAAACGCAAGAGGGGTGCAGTAGCAGTTATAGAAGGCAGTGGAACTTCACAGAATTTTTTTGGGGTGGGTCCTGGTTATCAGGCCCACCAGGACCAATGATTATTCTCAGTTGGAACTGCCGGGGTTTGGGTCACCCTAGAGCAGTTCCTTCCTTGCGGGACCTAGTCCGGAGCCACAAACCGGATGTAGTTTCCTTTGTGAAACTATATGTAATGAGAATAAGGTGCAGGAAATTAAAAGATTGTTAGGCTTTGAAGCTTGTTTTGTTGTTGATAAGCATGGTAGGAGTGGTGGGTTGGCAATGTTGTGGAGAAAAAATAATTTGTGTGAAGTACAGAGTTATTCTAGACATTTTATTGATGTTGTTGTTAAGGAAGAATCCAAGCAGCCATGGAGATTATCTGGGTACTATGGCATTCCTCAAAGAGAACGTAGAAGAGAGTCCTGGAATATTTTGAGAACACTGGCAGTTCAATCTAATCTCCCTTGGTGCATTGTGGGTGACTTTAATGATCTTCTCTCTAATGATGAGAAAAGAGGAAGGGTGGAGCATCCTCAATGGTTGATAAGTGGCTTTCATCAAGCGGTTTCTGATTGTGGTCTTGTTGATTTGCCTATGCAAGGTCATCCTTTCACTTGGTGGAGGAGGCTTGGTTCGGAGGATGTTGTAGAGGAAAAGCTTGATAGAGCTATGGTTAATAGTACTTGGATGAGCCTGTTCCCGGATAGTAGCTTGAGGAATTTACTTGCTGCTAGTTCTGATCACTCACCTATCCTAGTAGACACGGAAAACACATGCTATGTGTTAAAAAAAAACAATTTAAATTTGAAAATTCTTGGTTGGTGGAGCCTGAGTTGGATGCGGTGGTTGAAGAGGGTTGGATGAAAAATGAAGAGGATCCAATTTTGTTGAAATTAAAATCTTGTACTGAGGAGCTAGATGTTTGGGGCAAAAGACTTAGAAGAAAATACAAGGAGGAGATTGATGTTTGTAAGAGGCGCATGGATGAGTTACGTAGCATTGACACAGATGATGCTGGGCGCGAGTTTTAAGCATGCAAGAGAGGCTTGCTACGCTTCTTTTTAAGGAAGAATCTTTTTGGCGTCAAAGGGCAAAAGTTTTTTGGATGAGGGATGGAGACATGAATTCCAAATTTTTTCATGCAGCTGCTTCATCTAGAAAACAATTAAATAAAATTTCTAAGTTGCAAAGACCAGATGATTCTTGGGCAGACACGCAAGACCAGCTTTGTGAAGTTGGAAGGCAATATTTTGATGACTTATTTGAGTCCAGTGGTGGGGATGTGGCTCCTGTTATTAGTGCAGTGAATGTTAAAATAAATGAGCAGGACAATAATTTTTTAACTGCTCCTTTTGAAGACTCAGAGTTCAAAGAAGCAGCGTTTCAAATGCATCCTGATAAAGCCCCGGGGCCTGATGAGTTGAATCCAGCTTTTTATAGGAGATTTTGGTCTTTATGTGGCAAGGATATCTCTCAAGCTTGTAAACGGTGGCTAAATGATGGTATTCTCCCAAACTCTTTAGGAGAAACTAACATTGTTTTAATTCCTAAATGTGAGTCTCCTTCTTCTATGAAAGATTTAAGACCAATTTCCTTGTGTAATGTTGTTTATAAAATTTTAGCTAAGGCTCTTGCTAACAGATTACAAAAAATTCTTCCAAAATGTATTTCTGAAGAGCAAGCTGGATTTGTTTCGGGTAGATCTATTGTTGATAATGTTATGATAGCCTCTGAAATAATTCATCATTTGAGATGTAAGACAGGAGGAAAGAGAGGGGAAGCAGCTTTGAAAATTGATATTAGCAAAGCATATGACAGGGTGGAGTGGAATTATTTATTTGCTATTTTGGAGCGTATGGGTTTTGCAAATCAATGGATAGTTTGGATGAAAATGTGTGTCACTACAGTGAATTATTCTATTCTTATGAATGATGATAGAGTTGGTCCTATTTACCCGAATAGAGGACTCAGGCAAGGGGATCCCCTCTCCCCTTATCTGTTTATTTTGTGTGCTGAAGGTCTTTCTACCCTTATTAAGCAGGCAGAGAGTAGGGGTTTAATTCATGGGGTGAAGATTTGCAGAAGAGCTCCGATTGTTAGTCATCTTTTGTTTGCGGATGACAGTTTTATTTTTTTCAGAGCTGAAGAGAATGAGGCCAATGCTATGAAAGGAATTCTCAATACTTATGCTAAAGCCTCTGGTCAATTCATTAATTTGCAGAAATCTGAAATCTACTTTAGCAGGAATGTTGAGGAGTCTAAGAGAACAAATATTTCCAATGAGCTGGAGGTTACTATTTGTATGGGCACAGGTAAATACCTTGGTCTTCCGTCTATGATTGGCAGAAGTAAAAAATCAATTTTTAATTATATTAAGGACAGGGTTTGGAAGAGGATTTCAAGTTGGAGCAACAAATTATTATCTCAGGCAGGTAGGGAGGTTTTAATTAAATCTGTTGCCCAAGCCATCCCCTCCTATTGCATGAGTGTTTTTCTTCTTCCTTCCTCTATTGAAGAAGAAATTCAGCGTATGCTTAATTCTTTTTGGTGGGGCTCAAAAAAAGGAGACAAAAAAGGAATAAATTGGCTTAGCTGGGATAAATTGACTATGAGGAAAGAATGGGGAGGAATGGGTTTTAGAGATCTACATGCTTTTAATCTTGCTATGTTGGGGAAACAAGGTTGGAAATTTTTGACCAACCCGGATGCTATGGTTTCTAGAGTTTTCAGTGCTAAATATTTCTCTCAAGGAGACTTCTTAGGGGCTGCCATTGGTCATAACCCCAGTTATATTTGGCGTAGTATCTGGTCTTCTCGAATGTTGCTTGAGCAAGGGTATAGGTGGAAACTTGGCAATGGAATCTTAATTGATGTTTGGAGATCTCCTTGGTTGAGATGTAATGAAAATCCTTATATCCAAACAACTCCTCCTCAAAACACACACGTTACCAGAGTTAATGATCTTATCGATTTTAACACAAGTACTTGGAATGTCCCACTAGTGCAAAGTCTTCTAGAGCCTCGTGATGCAATGGAGGTGCTCAAACTCCCATTATTAAATTTGTTCAAGCAAGATAGTATTTTATGGCGCTTTGACAAGCGTGGTCTATATACTGTCCGTAGCGGCTATAGAGTGTGCATGGAAAAGTTGGTAGATAGGGAGGATTTGAAGATTGAAGGAAACTGGGAGGTGATATGGTCTATGGAGATTCCACCAAAGGTGAAAACTTTTATTTGGAGATTGTGCAGGAATTGTCTCCCTACTAGATGGCGTTTACAAGGTAGAGGTGTTAATTGCTCTATGCTTTGTGTTGCTTGTAATGAGGAGCCAGAGAATTGTTGTCATTTATTCATAGATTGCCCAGTTAGTAGTGATTGTTGGAGAAGTACAGGTTTATGGCAATTTATTGATCCCATTCGGACAACATGTGAAGACTTTGCGGATCTTTTCTTCCAAGTTTCAAGCAAACTTTCCAAAGATCAGTTAGCAATCTTTGTGATGATACTTTGGAGTCTTTGGAAATACAGGAATAAGAAGTATTGGGAAAACATAGGGGAGAATGCACAACAGGTCATGTGTAGAGCAAATGAGGTGCTAAAATCTTGGAGCCATGCACGTATACGTACAACAGGAACTAATTCACAATCAGATTTTCAACATGCAAGGTGGACTCCTCCACCAGCGGGTTACTTAAAAATGAATGTTGATGCTGCTATATATAATGACCGTAACTTGGTTGGTATTGGTCTCTGTTTACGTGATCATAATGCTACGTTCATGTCTGCCAGAACTGATTGGTTAGGGGCGACCTTGAGTCCAGCTGAAGGTGAGGCGTGGGGGCTGTTGCAGGCTCTTAAATGGGCTGATTCACTAAATCTGGTCTTGGTAATTTTTGAGGTTGATTGCAAGCAAGTAGCTGATGATGTTTCCATTGCCAAATCTGACAAGTCTGAATATGGCTATATTCTTGATGAATGTAGAGCCATATTATCTCTGAAAAACAATTACAAAGTTGTTTTCACTAGGCGACAAGCAAATGGTAGCGCCCATGAGCTAGCTAAGGTGTCTATCAATTATGCTCCTCGCACTATTTTTCATTCAGTCCCTTTTTGTATTTGGAACATTATTCGTTTTGAAATGAATTGATTTGGTTTGCGTCAAAAAAAAAAAAAATCGCAGTTACTAAACTGATGAAAGTATTTAAACCAACAAAAATTAACTACATGTTATTAATTATTAATAAGATTGTATTGAAATGAAGAAGCTGTATTTAAAATCTGATTTTTGTGGAAACCTAGTGTTTTTTAAAATGGTAAACGAGATGAGGTAAAAAAGAAAAGGTGGAACGAAGAAGAGAAGGATTGCTTATTAGAAGGTAAAAAATTAAACTCTTATTTTATTAGAACATATTTTTATTTCACAATATGATATTAACACAATTATACATTAAAATAATTGATCTTTATAAATTTTATTTTGCTGTTAGACAATGTGATGATTCAGAATATAAATTGAAAACCAACTGAGGTTGGCGTGAGTGGTTAAAAGCCTCTCGCCCCTTAACCAAGGTCTCGGGTTCGAACCTTGGGTATGGAAAAAACCTCAGCTGGGAGGGATGCCACCCATCGAGGTGCCGAACAAACTCCCACGGGAGATTAGTCCCCGTCTCAGGTTGGTGGTGGGATGCTCCTCGAAGTAGATCGAAAAAAAAATATAAATTGGAAAAAAAATATATTATTGTTCTGAACTGAACAATAGTCTCCAATTAGGACTGAGAGATATTTTACTAATAAGCGGTTTTTAGTACAATGTGTGTGTTCAGGAGGCGGAACAAATACAACTAGGTCATAATACTAGCTCTAGGTGATATGTCTGTGTGAATAGTACAAGTCTCAATCAGGACTGAGAGATATTTTACTAATAAGCGGGTGCGTGTGACAGATTCTCATTCTCTCTCCAATCATCGCATGATCTTCTGGAAGATTGCTTGGGTGACGTGTCCTTCTTGACGTGTCTATCTTCAACCGAAGTATCCATCTCCAAATATACTCGAGGTACATCGAGATAAGTGTCTGAGACCTCTATTCGGTCAAGCCTGTCCTGACGCAATATGCTGAGATGAGTAACCGAGACCTCTTCTTCACGTCGGCGATTAGATCTCGGACATAGTCTGTGATGCCCAGGACAGACCTCGGGCGGCCTCCACTCAGGCAAGGGTGTCCTTCATATAAATTTCATGACCTTATTGTTATTGGGTTTTAACCTACTGGGCCTAGCCCTATTTCGGGCCGGAACAATTACATATTCTAATTTTGTTGTAAAATAACAAATTACCCCAAGTCTAATAATCACGTGGGTGGAAAAAACTAGGCACTCAAATTACTCATATTACTAATATTTTGACAGTTAAATATTATCCTTACTCAAACTTGTTATCGTTCAAGTTTTTAGAATGGAGTGAAGTGGGTTTTGTATCCTAAATTATGTTTGGGAGGGTAGAATGGGGTAGATAGTAATGAAGTGGAGTTGTGAAAAGATATTAATCGATTGTTTGAAGTTTTTTTATTAATGAAGTGTGATGGTTGAGGATGGTAACCCATATTACTCCATCTCACTCAAATCCTCTCATTTTCATAACATCTAAATTGGGGGTTTGGACTTTTTCTCATTCCTACAATAGACTTCCAAATAATAAAATAATATTATTTTATCTTTTCACTTCAGTTCATTATTAACCATTTCACTCCATCTACTTTAAAGCTCCCAGAAATAACCTAATCTAACCCGGTTATTAGAAAGAAAGAAAGAAAGAAAAAAACAGCAAAATGGTGATACAAATGGGCTTGGCTTTGTTCATCAAAAAACAGTAATGTTCAACAAAATATATATATATATATATATATATATATATATATGGGCTTGGCTTTTCGTTGTTTTGATTTGGATGGGACACACATGGGAGCCGAAGCCGAGCTGAGTGGTTGCTGCAGTGTGCAACTATTTGTATATATGTAATAATGAAAGAGAAATTCTATCCACATATATTTCTAGTCACTTCAACTAATATATACATACTTTTTATAATTTAATTACATCTAATTTTGTCTTTTTTTTTTATATATAATTTTATTCCAATTCTATCATATAAATAAGAGTTTCGTTATTTAAATGTTAAAATTTTTTTTTGAAAGGATTTAAATGTTAATTTTTAAACATCATATTTAATATTATATATATTTATTTCTATTTTTTGTAAAAATATTTATTTCTATTTTTTACTTACTTAAAAAATATCATATTTATATTTATTCTTTGATGTTGATAAATTTTTTTATATAAATAAAATTAGTCAATTAGATAAACGTCACTTTTTTAGCATGTTTTGTAACCGATAGGCAGCAAATAAGAGAATCACATATTCTTAGTCAAAGATAACCGGCACAAGTCAGAATAATAATAGTAGGTATAAAACTTGTTTAAACTTTAAAGTAAGTTTGAAGGTAAAGTAGAAAGCAAAACCAACATGTGATTCACCGAACCAACATGTGATTCACCGAGTGATAGCCGGGCTGGTTGGATCTCTTAAGTAAGTGATAAGAAGTTTTATCCCTAACTCGCATGTATTGAGAAATCCTGATTGCAAGCTATCCAATATCTCAATGAATCAGTCTCCACAATTATATGTGAAGTATCCTAAAAATTCAAAAAAAAAAGTAGAAAAGCAAAAATGTATGTACCACTTATTGAATTGGGATATTATTACGGTATTTCCTGATTTAGACCTTAGCCCGTAGTCGTCAGACGTGATTATTGAAATTTGTAACCGACCTCAGATCTTATAATTGTCCTCATCAAATGACATTCATAATCACTCAAAATGACTCAATAATGCCATATAACGGCCATCATCGCTATAGGGGTGTTCATAGGTGCGAATCAACCCGATAAACCCAAGAATCTGAGCTGAACCAATTAAATCGGTTAAAAAAATTTTTTTGTGTTCCGATCCGATCCGAACCGAACCGAATCAGATGGTAATTGGTTTGATTCTTGGATTCAAGGATTCTAGATGCAAACCAAACCGAACAGAACCAATTATTATATTTTAATATTTATATATGTTTTTTTAATATTTAATATTTATTATGTTTTAATATTTATATATTTTTTAATGCTTTAATAGTTTAATATTTTTATATTTAATATATTTTATTTATATATATAATTTAATATTTATATATTTTAATATTTGTAATATTTCTCGGGTCCGAACCAAACCAACCCATTTTTTATTGGTTGGAATCCGAACCGAACCAATTGATTTTGATTGGTTCAGATTTGTTTTTCATGCAAATCTGAACCAAACCGACCCGTGAACACCCCTATACATACATATATATATATATATATATATATATATATATATATATATATATATATCAAGAATGGCTTTAGGTATAGTCATCTCTAACAGACACTCATAATACCGAGTACCAACTGACTTAGACATCAAAGTCATCGGTCGTTCTCACTTCTCAACTCAATCGCCGACTTTCGAAGCCCATGCTAGAGCAGATATCAATACTAATTAATTAAAAAATAATTACATTCTTATTTACCCACTTCAAAATAACTAATCCAAACAAAGGAAAATTTAAATAAAAATGATATATTTAGTCTTTTGAAAAAATGTGACACTTAAATATTGCAATTGTAAATTTGTAATCTACGATCGGACAGGCCTCGAGGGGAAGATAGACAAAGAGATAGATATGATGATGATGCGTCTATTTTTTTATCCTTTCACTATTGTCATCACATAATAATTCCATTGGCTTTTTTTTTTTTTTTGATGAATAATTCCATTGGCTTTGGGACATCGGGAAATGCTTGTAATACATTTTATAATTTATATGTATATAAAAAAATATAAGTATATTTTTTTAAAGGTAAAAAAATTTAAAATATATATATGTATAAGTATATAAAAATTAAATACACTTAATTTTAATAGATTTATGTATTGTAAGCGTAAAAAAAATTATATAATCAATCATGCACATCATTTAAAATGTTTTATTTTTTGCTTAAAAAAATGTTTTATTTTTACTATAACTATCTTAAAAGTGACAAATATGATTTATGATTGGTTGGTAATATAAAATTTTACACTAATAATGTATCAAAACTAAACTTAATTTTAAATTTTAATTAAAGAATTAAAATTATGTAAATATATATAAAATAATACGTTTTAAGTGTGTGGGTAGAATTATTTTGGTCATTAATCCAACCAAATCGCAACATTACGTTACATCACATCTACAAACCAAACCACTCACTCATCCCCAAATCTTTATAATAAAATATTTTACATATTAGTGAGTTAGCTAGACTAGTGTTTTATGATTCGGTTGGGTCTTCCATACCCGAGTTTCTACTTCCTTGTAAGTTGGTTTTTTGGGCTTTTTAGCCCCTTTTAAGCAAAAAATAAAATAAAAATTACTTTACATATTATATATAATCACACACACACAAAAATCATATAGAAAGAACATCTTTTGTTTGTAACAGGTGAGAGGAGTGCACATTGATGATTAATTGATTATATCTTATCTGAATAATTAAATCTGAAGGATAAACGCATGTCCCTCACTGATAATGCCCCAATGTTTTTTTAGTATGAAGTTAATCTTTTAGAGTGTGTTTGTTTCAAGTATTATAATTTTATTTTCGGGAAAGTGAGGTTGGGAATGCAATATTTCCATATTTGTTTCAAGCTTTTAAAAATTGTTCTCAGCTACATTTTATTTTTAGGAATAATATTTACATATCATTTACTCACTTTTTATTCCCATATTAAAGGGTGAGAATCTAACATTCTCATGGGAATAAAATTCAACCAACTCTAACTTCCAACTCCTACCTCATTTTACCACATTTTTTTTGCCTTTTTTATTTTTTTTATTTTTAAATTAAATAAATTTTATAAACATTCCTATGAATATTAAATACTCACCAAACACATCAGTAGGAATAGCATTCCTAATAATAATATTCTCATGAATAATCAATGTTTAGAAAATTAAAATTAGAGATTAACCAGACGAAATTTTTGAGTTTTACTTGAATTGATTTGGCATTCTCAAATTATTCAAATTGGCCACATGAGTGATCATTGTGCAACCAATTCAATTGGATGGTTTGATCTAATTTTTAAAAACTATTATCAGGGAATATTAAATTTTTCCCGCATACTTTTTTTATGGGATTTAATTGATATGTAATATCAGTGTAATTTTTTTTTTATACTTCCAATTATTCAGAAATTATTATATCATAAAAAATATTTGACTTTCATCATAATTATTTTAAAAGTCACACGTATAATGATTTATAATTGGTTGACAGTATAATTTTTTTACACACAATATATCAAAATTAAACTTTTTTCATTTTTATTTTGTTGAGTTCTATAGAGATATTATAAAATGAAGTAGTATGTATAGTTAATGTAAAATATTTTACACTTACATCAAGAATAAAAATAAATATTAATTTATCAAAATATCAACAAAACTCTTTTATAGTCATTGTACATACTAACTAAATTCTTGTAATGCTAAATTAAAACTTATAATCACCGAAGTCGTCATTCGTTTTGCTTTTATAATGACTCAATTGTATATATGATATACGATATCATCTAGTTAGATTAAATTTTCATTATATCTATTTTCTTAGTGAAATTGGTTTTTAAAATATTTTGTATTCAAAACCTTTTCTAAAAAAACCGGACATATTTCTTATCTGGTTATAAAACAAGACTTTTTTTTTTTGGTTACAAAAATTTAGGGTGAACGGATGGTGCCCCAGTTCAAGGTAGGGAAAATCTTCAGACTCTCTGAGTACTTACAAAGGGATTTATATTTACCTCACCCCAATGAGAGACTAGTGAGGGCTTGAACCTACAACCTATCAGATACAAGACTCTGTCATACTCTACTAGACCAACCCACTGGGGGTTTGATAAAACAAGACTTTTAAAACATAAGTAAAATTTGCATTTTATAAAAATAAAAAGCATTCTATAGCGTAGTGTCAAAGATTTAATTTTTATGTGAATTTTCACCATGCGTAATTATACATAATTTATTTTCAATTTATGTATAACATTATCTAACTCGATTGTCGGCTAAATCATTCCACTACGATTATTATTACAGCTATGTTATTTAGACAACCAGTACGGGACAACTCGTACTATAGTATTACTGTAGCGTAGCGCTATTGTAGCATTATAGTAAAGATTTTTTTTTTTTTAAAATTTTGACTTTTTTTATAAAAAAATAAAAAATTTATTTCTAAAAAAACCCATTAACCAGATAATGAACTGAATTAATCAGATATTTGTACCTGATTCACCAGATATTTACACATACTTAACCAAAATTTTATTTCTCAAAAAAACACACTAACCAGATAATGAACTGAATTAACCAGATATTTGTACCTGATTAACCAGATATTTGCACATACTTAACCAAAAATTTTATTTCTCAAAAACACCCATTCACTAGATAATGAACTCAATTAACCAGATATTTGCACATACTTAACCAAAATTTTATTTATCAAAAAAACCCATTAACCAGATAATGAACTGAATTAATCAGATATTTAGACATATTTAACAAATTTTTTATTTTTCAAAAGAGTCAAAATTTGAAAAAAAAGAAAAAAGAAAAAAAAAGAGAGACGTCAAAATTTGTAAAAAAAAAAGGAAAAGAAAAAAGAATGCTACAGTGCACGCTACAGTAATGCTACACTGTTCAACTATACGGGTTGTTCCCTATAGTTGTCAAAACCAGTGTCTAAAAAACATTTCTGTTATTATTATTATATGAAAATTCTTAGAACAATATTTTATTCAAGGCATTTTTAAAACATTTGCTAGAAGTGGTAAACTCTACCGGCTCTTTGACTAACTAATAAGGATATGCCGTCGCATTCACCTACGCTTTAATCGCAAACCTAACAACGAATCCAACGGTCACAATCTCTTTGAATCCCACGGTTCGCGTCTCGGTTACGTGGTCAATTCTATGACCGGAACCTAGAACATCGATCCACACCTCACTCTCCGATTGCTTCTTATCATTGAACACAATCAAACAAGAATAATGCTTACTCCACATCATTTCAAGAACTATTTCACCTTATATATATGTGTGTGGTAATGTGAAGTTGTAGAATTCAAGTATTGGTGTGTATTGAATAGTGTGACATCAACCACAAAAAAAAAAAAAGATAAAATGGTACAAATATGAAGGTAGATTTTATTTTTTGATCAAACAAATATGAAGGTAGATGTTAAATATGGATACGTGAATAACATTATTCAATAAACAAGATTCATTGCGTCAAAAAAAAAAAAAAAGATTCATTGAAGGAGGAAAAAAAAATGCTAACTACAATTTACTTTTATTTAATTACATATCTCTCCTACATGTTTCTGACATTGTAATGTATGCGATCAAAAAGTAAAGTGAGTTCAAAAATGCAATTAGATGGTAAAAATTGTGCAAATAATGCTAGATGATAAGTGTACATTGTGTTAATGGTATTTTTTTTTTTATAAAACAATGTTTTTTTTTAATATAAGGTGGATTTCAGATGTAATTGCAGGCTGAAAATTGTACCAACGTCACGTTGGTCCGAGTGAAATTGAGTTCAGATATCTTAAGCAAGTTCTTGGGTCTTTGGATTCGAGTCTTGTGGATAAAAAAAAAAGTGGTTGGGAAATGAGACTTCACTAAAGGTGGCCAGCCAAGTCCCCCGACAGATACCAGTCATCGGCAAAGGTGCGAAGCCGATGGATACTTTACACCTATAACATGATAAAAAAAAAGGCAAAAATTGTGCAAATACGACATGATGAATGTATATGGTGTTGATAGCATTATTGTTTCTCCTATGGTTCAACGGTCGTGAATCTCCTTTGATCCGTCTATGGCCATTTGTGCAAAAGCAGCCTTTGGTTGTTTGGTTGATTGGCGTTGCGAGGTCTGGTTTGTTGGTCCTGTGACTATGGGATCTTGAGGCATGGCGACAATGATACATTTGGGTTGACATGAGAATTAGAGGAAGTGTGTGAGAGAGATGACAAAATGGGTGGGGGTGGGTGATTGTTGAAGGGAGAAGTGCAGAATTAAGTCAAAGAAAAGGAGAAGAATGGGTGGATTTTTTTCCCTTTCTCTCATCTCATGTTCTTCTATAACATTTTGGACAAATAAAAAATTGACTCATATCAGACTACACGGAGGAAGTAGTTTGATCATACAAAAATCGATTAAATCAATGTAAAATCGGTTAAACAAGTATAAAACTAGATTTCGGAAATCATTGATTCATTATTTCACTTGTTTTTTTTGTTTTTCTTTTAAAGAAAAAGAAGGCACTTTTGGTTTGACTTGTTTAGGGATGGGGCTCCGGTCTAGACCCAATTCAACTCGGCTAGGGGCTTTTACATGTTGTAGTTCAATGTTGAAATTATAACAACTTATTATTGAATTTGCAAATGAACAATTTGGACTTGGTATGGAAAGTTAGAACTTGGATAGAAATTTGACTTATCAATTTCTTTCTTTATTAATGTGTATTTGTAATTTATATATACACACACCCTGGTTCGACCACCCGTGAGTACCAACCCGAACCCGTCCCGACTTTGACGGGGAAAACCTGCTTTGCCTGGGGACGGGAGCGGGGATCATGGGGGTACAAATACCCGCCCTGTCCTGTAGTTTATGTAATTATAATAATATTCTCATATATCTATGTAGGGCATTGATATGTTTTGATTTAAAGGTTCCATTCTATAGAAAATGGTACTTTTTTTTAGAAAAATTACAGATCATTTGACTGCGCTTTTATTATGGTGATTAGATGCTATCAGTGTTATTTGAAACATAACGAAGTGATTATAAAGCATTGTTTTTTTTTTTATTTGTAGCTGAAAGAAAACCAAGTTCCATTTTCTGGTTGATTATTTTAATTATGTGAATGTTTTATTTGTTTATTTTTTGGAAGTACAATTTTTGAGTTGTTAATTTTTAATTAAAGCAAGATAATTTTTAAATTTGGTTACTCATTGACCGGGGAGGGGGGGGGGGGACCCGACCCCTACTGAGAACGGGGATGAGGATCTATTTTTTAACCCTGAAGAAGAGCGAGGCGGGACTGGGGAAGACAAAACCCGCCTCCGTCCCGCCCCGTTGCCAACCCTATTTTTCGGTCCTCCAGTTGGACTGAATTTCTTATAACATTGCCGGGTGGCCAACTTGACCCTTTGTTTAAGGACATTCTCATCATTTCAAGTTTTATCAATTGATAATACCGAATTGAGATTTGCTAAATATTAAGCTGCTGCTGCTTCTACTTCTTTTTTTGAGACTATATTAGAAAGAACTCAAAGAAGCCCTTTAGCAACCCTACCTTCTCCAATTGTGCTTTTGCATGTAAGTCGAATTCATGTGTGGAAGCACCAAAAAGAAATTCAGTATATAATAAAATAATAACTTCGAGAATCTAAATGAAAGTAAATGTATCAATGAGTAATGGAAGCAGTATTTTTCTCTTCATTGTTTGGGATACTTGCATACATTATTTCTCTCTTCATCTTGAACCCGATTTAGTTGCAGAAAATGATACTTGCATAGGTTTTTGTTCCTCACAAACCCTCATAAACTTTCGATCGAGCAAACTATTAGATAACACATTAATGTTACTATAATTTTCTTTTTGAATAGTCTAGATGAGTCAACATTTAGATATTTATAGATGAAAAATTAAAGTAAATAATGTATGACCAAATTTAATTTCCTGAGGTTTATAAAATAATACCTCAATCCTTTGCAATAGATTAATCTTCCTTCTTTTTAAACTTGAGTCCCCAGAAATATAGGACAACCTTTGAATACTTTAAAGAGAAAACTGACCAATGTGATAAAAATGCTTATTCTAGATGCTACCTAACAAACTAGAGTGTTAGAAATCAGATCCATGAAGTAAAGTGATAATCAAATGCTTAATATTTGACTGCGTAAAGCAGCATGAATAATCAAAGGGGCCAAGATGGGGAAAAACACGTGGGAGATGTTTGAACTATCCAAGTCAATCTAGAACAATTAATTAATTTGACTAATAAGAGGTTGGCTATAGCCTATATGCACTTGTTTTTTATGTCTGGGGTTCTGCGGAAGTAGAATATGGTTGCTGTTCAAGTTGATATTCTAGAACAATATAAGATAATTATACATAGAATTGTGTAAAAACAACCAAAAAGTAAAAGATTAGAAGCCTCTAGTGCCACAACTAGAAGTAGTAAGCAAATTTGAATTCAGCGGTTAGCTTGAGGGTTGGAGTTTGTTGAAAAGCACTTGTAGGAGAGGAACAATGTTAATACAATAGAGGATTACTATCACTCGAAGGATGTTTAGGTATACAAGATAAAATTAATATTTACTAAATGCTATTGACTTAAAAAAAATCAAAGATTTGAAAAGAAACATGTAATTTGTTGTAGAAAAAATACTAATGTCGTAATGCATAAATTTAAAAGTGGATATAACATATTTTTTATTTTTTTTTTGTTGTGTTAAAGTTTAGGTTGGGGGAAGGTACGTCTCCTTGCAAGGACAGGGAATTCCACCAACCTCAGTAATGATTTATAGTGGAATTCACATATTGCCTACCAACAGGGGAGATCTAGGAATCGAACCCAAGTCACAGCTAGTGTGAACGGAAGGCTTGAGCTTGACTAGATTTAAATTGATTCTGCTTATAATGTTAAACACATGATGAATGTTTAAATGTTTTTAAAAAAGGTGATATGTATATCAAAATTATAAATAACCATACTATTAAGATTTTTTATACTGTCAACTAATTATAAATAGTCATATTATTAAAAATATTTGACTCTTAATTATATTTAATATAATTTGTAATTGATTGACAACATAAAAAACTTTACATTAATAATATATCTAAATTAAATTTTTTTTTTTGAGATCAAAAAATTAAATTCATTATACATTTACACATCGTCAAAAATATTTGTTTTTAATAATTTTTATTCATGGATACTTAATACTCCATCCAATATATATAGATAAAACAAATAAATGAATCCAGTGGTGTCCAGGCCCAATCTTCCAGAAACAAAACTTTCACCAAACATCGTGAAAACCTAGATCTAAGCTACGTCATGAGGTGGATGAAAAACCAAAGCTCTGCTTTACGGCTTCTGTCAAAGCGCCGATACGAGGTTATGAATGAAATTGATGAGGCACCTCCGCACCTGTGTCCGAAGCGAATGACAACGTTAATATTCACGATGCTTTGCAGTTTGTAATTGTGTGAGAGCACGGGATTGTTTAAGGTTTTAATTTTAGATAAAAATAACATATAATTCAAAATAATAAATTTATAAAGTAAATTTAAGTTAAATTTTTATATACTTTATGACTACTAACCATATGGAGCACAATATATTAAGACTAGGATGGAGGGTCGGCCAGGCGAGCCAACCCTATAAATTTCCACAAATTATGTCAGCCATATGTCTTGATAGCCATACAGCACTCACCAAACGAGGGTGAGCGCGGCATAATTAGCCAACTGACCCTTTTTAAATTTATCAATTTGCTCTCGTGGTCCTTTTATACAAGCCACTTCCAATGCTGTTAGCTTGTCTTTTCGATGTGGGATCTGAGACTGCGGTAAAACTAAAAACAATAATTAACATGCAAGATAATATAAGCTCTTAATTGAACCTTTGCCTACACTTTCAAAAGGAATTTAATTCATTACCACCCAAAATGGCATTCATTTTCATAAGTGATTACATTTTCAAGATGATTTTTGATTGACAATAATCATAAATTCACATCCTAGCCAACTCTTCAAACCCATTTGAATTGACTTTATCACATGTCAAAACAAACACAACAGTAACAAAAAATGGAGTGGATAAGAAAGCAAGTACTTGTCTGAAACTAAGTAATCAAGTAGCCTATATCAAATATATTCTTAACATTCCTTGTTTATATTTTCAATGTACTTGTCACCAGCCTTTCAAGAATTCATGTAACACATAGCTTGAGCTTGAATATAATATGAATCCTTGTATTTTCTGTTACTCCCAATGTGAAGTCCATTGTTAATCCAATCTTCCCGACTTATCCAAGCATCCCTACCTAAATCAAGTACTCCAAGAATCTGCAAAAGCATATCAGCTATGTTAAGATGACAAGAATTAAGAATGTAACAAACTACAAACATCAACATAAATATGAACAGGTGCGAAGCAGTGAATCCAAGGATTTAACACCCAACATGTGACCACTTATCACCATGGCAGTTTGATAGCAAAGGTTTTTCTGAGTTTTTTAACATCTTATTTAACATCCAACATGAAAGATTGTTGCCATCCCAAGCTTCTTGATGCATAACAGTCTGCTTTTCCAATTAGCAAAGGATCAATTGATCTTAAAGTAACTTTGCAGGGAACCAAAATTGTGGAACTTCTGCTCTAACCATGCCTATAATTTCAATATTAAGGCCCATGTACCAAAACTGAAATTCATTTGGAACACTGAATCTAAAATTGCACTAAACATAATGATAATGTTATGAGAAAGAAAAAAAACAATGATACTGCTTATATATAAAACAATAGATAATGATCAAAACATGTGCCAGCCCATGTTTCATTCATTGTATCCATGTCTCTGCTATATATAATTTAAAACATATGATCGCAGTAAGAAAGTAATCTTCTCCACCTATGAAATTGTTCAGCTTCACTAAACCCATCCTTGGTTTCCCTGTAAATGAATTTTATGACTTTGCTGAATAATTAACAGGATCATTCTTTTCCAATGACACACGATGCCATATTTTCCATCAAGTTCATATCAGAAGATCTCGACATTAACATCCAAATGGTGACGAATATATATTTCTCCGTTAGATTTGGAAAATAAAAATAGTGACAATTTAAGAATAGCTAATAATGCATACATTTTACAAATAGAACCATTCAAAAACCAAAAAGAAATTCACTTAGTATGAAGTGAAGCATGATGATCATAAGTGCTCAACATACCGCCCCGCCTTTCCATGACACAAACGTTGGATTTGCCCTTGATTGTAGAACCTAAGTGTCATGTACAAAAAGATATCACACAATAATCAGAGAGAACATGTAATTAACAAGTAAAAAGCAGTGTAGGTCAAAAGCTTTTACTTTTAACATGAAATATGTGCAAAAAATTAGAAACGTACACGAGCTCATCATAAGGAACTTGCAGTATTGAAAGGGTGGAGAAGCTAATTTCACATAGAACCTATTTGTGTTCAAGTACAATATTACTTATCTATAACAACTAGGAGTGGAAAATGATGGATTGGATGAATTCTACATTGGACCATGATGGATAGATAAAAGATAAACCATTAATCTAATTATGCTATGTTAAAGAAGTACTCTAAATTCCAATCCATCCATGATGCGTTTAATAAATGAATACCCAATCCATCCATTAATTATTTATGGATGGACATCCAGCCAAATATTACATGAACAGATCCAAATCGTCATCAGGTTCGTGAAGCAAAGGTCACAAACTTTCATCTTCGTGAATGAGAAAACATGGTGGAGGTGGCTGCAGGAACTGGTAGTGTGGCCATGTATGTTGCCTACAGCCATGAAGAAGAAAAACCCTAGAGACACTGCAACTAGAACTGAAGGATTTGCGGAGGTTCGTGTGTTTTGATTTAGGGTTTTATGTTTGCATTGGAAAGGTCAATTGACTCAATTCCTTTTTGTCTAATGGATCGAGGGATATGTTCGATGGCCCATTAACCATCCCACAATAAAGAATGATCCAATCCACTATTTTCTTATTTTTTTTGAAGTAATTGGATGGATTGGATTTATACATCGATGGACCGGATGGATGATAAATTAATGGATCTAATTGCCATAACAACTGGATATATACTTATGGAAGATTTATCCATACAATATGATAACAATTATCTGGTGTCTTAATGGCCAGCAATGCCACTTGACCAACATTTGCATATCATTGAAGTAATTTTTTTTTTAAAAAAAAAAAAAACAATAAGGCCAATAATATAGAAAATAGGATGTGAAACTAACCTCCACAGTATCAATTGCTTCATTTGGAGGAATCGCATGTAAAACTCTGACATAAAAGGATAGCAGGAATCACCAATCAATATCACGAAATAATAAACAAAATCATTCATGACACTAGGATGTTAAAATTTGACATGAAAATAGGCCAACTATATGGATCATACAATGTCACTAAGTTTTGTCAAAAACCCAATTTTCTGATAGGCCATTTAGATCTAAATCCTTTCTAATGGTTTAGCTTTAATTTTTTCCTGGTCTTCCTCTACGGCCAAGTATTGGGCTATCCTCCATCTTATCAACTCTTCTAACTGGGGTTCTATTGATCTTCTTCTCATATTTAAAATTGAAACAGAATACTGTTAAATAGGATGAGTAAAAATGAAATAGACTAAGAAAATGGCCCCCACTAACTGTAGTGTTCTATTAGAAAAAAGGGTAAGGAAAAATATAATAGTAATAAACAGGATGAAGGAAAGATGAAATAGCTTAAAAAGCAGACAAATCTAGCAATAAATTACAACCCAAAAGAAACCCGAAAATTTACTTTGATGTTGGAGTCAAAAATTAAGGTTGTTAAAATATCGGGATGGCATTTTCCTTCCAATATCTAACATAAAGATTTACAAACAGCATCGAGAGAGGGGAACTCATGTGCGGATTGGTTAGCAAACAGCAGTTTGGAAAAGGATTATGGGTTTCACAGAATGGATCTCCCTCGTGCCTCTTTGTCTATTCTTCTGCTAAATGATGTTTCAGGGGTTGCTTTGCCCCGATCTGTAGCTTCATAGGCTAGTCTTATTTTCTTTTGGGCTCTAAGCACCTACTTGTACCCAAAAAAAAAAAAAAGATTTACAAAAAAAAACATTTAGGGGAAAAAGCATACAAACCCCTAAACTATAGCCTATTTGCAAATAGGCACCCTTAACTATTAATTGTTCCCAATAAATCCTTAAACTTTAAGATTTAGTGAGTTATAGTTTAAGGGGTCTGTACACTCTTTTCCCAATATTTTATTGATCTACTTGTTACATTTGCAATGTCACACTAACAAAGGTGCTGGTAATCTCTTTTTTTTTCTTTTGGATACAAGTTAGTTCAGGAAGATGGGAGGTTTGTACACTCAGAGGTCAGGGCCCACAAGCCTTACCGAGAACTCGATGTAATACCACAAATGACCTACCAATGGCTAGTTCTTTTCTTACTTTAACTATGAACGAAAGCATGAGTTATCATTGCAAACATATCACAGCCAATTAGCTTGTCATTAGGCAGTTAAATATGCTAAGGTCAATCAAAATAAAAACAAACCTTTCTTCTACTGCAGGAACTAAACCACTTGTCAAAGCCACCCCGCCAGTCTATTCAAGGTGAAATGTGTCAATTCCTTCCGATCAACATGTAATATTAAGAACAATAATACACTGAGCTCACCATGTAAAACTCACCAATTGTATGCTACAAAATAATTTTCTCTGGATGTCTATGCGCCCTGTGAATACAAAACCAAACAGTGAAAAAAAAAGCTTCAAATCTACGCATATGAAATAGAGAAGGATTAAAAGTTTACCAGTTGAGAGAATACAGTTGGTAATAGCCTCTGCAAGGCCGACTTTTTCTTCTTTTTTTGGTTTTGTTGAAAAAACAGGATAGCTTTCCCACATGGGTAATCCTCCATTAACATTGGGATAGAAAGTATCTGACATGTCAGGCCTTCGGGAAAATTCAAAATTCCATGTATCTTCTAGAATATCCTCATAGTCATGAAACCTAGCAAGGGAAACCAATAGGGTTGTGTAAACATAAAATTGTTTGCAAACATGCTCACAGCACAAAGAGAGAACCTCCTGAATACACACCAAGTACGAGGTGGAGGAGGATACACATCAGGAACGAAAAGCGTTGGATAGAACAACCCCATAGGAGGAACCTGTGCAGTAATGATCAGCACTGTCAAAGCACAGAATTGTCCAAAGGCAAAATGCAAGAGTAAATGAAGAAAGATTCAACAAAAGATACATACATTAAGAGCAGTAAGCCTTGTCTTGTGAGACCCAGCTGGCACATTGCCCTCATAGGAATGAACTACTGCAAGAGCATCAAGTTCCCCCTCCTATAAACAAGAAAGAGAGGATTCAAAAATGAATCCAAGTTTGGAAGCAAGTATAAATTGAAAGGAGCAGCATTGGTCATATGTGATGCAATGTTTTTTTGAAAGTCATCAGACACATGTTCAATATGCCGAGCCTTATTTTTAATCCAAAGTGCATTTTTCTTTCTCCAAAAAACTCAAAAGCAGCACACTCATACATAAGTGCAATAGAGAGAAAAGGCAGTGGAGAAAAGAGTGGAAAAAAGATGGAACGAGAATAGAGAAATTGAGGGTGCAATTAATTAAATGTCAGTTTTTTTTATAATTTTATATATACTTTTATAAGCCTATAAAATGTATATTTATAACTGAAGGTGAAGATAGAAAAGTACCTCTGTTCTCTTATTAGATGTTAAAATTTTCTTCTTGTTTTAATATCCATGTTTCTCAACTGAAGAGTAAAGATGTTGTTATGGAGATAGCGAGAGAGAACAGAGAAGAGAAATTGAGAAATTCTAATTGTATTTCTTGATTGAATATTACAGAGAGAGAAGCCTTTATATAGGCTTTGTACAGCGAGGCAATAGCTGGTTCTACTCTATTAGCCTCCCCTCAAGCTCAAGGTGGAACCACATTGAGCTTGGTCCTCAATTCTTCAAATTATGTGGTTCCAAGGAGGTGGAAAAAGGAGGAGCAGACAGTGGGGAATGAGCAGCAGCAGGAATAACACTAGAAGAAGAGGGAGATGACTCAGAAGTGGAAGAGGAAGCTGCAGAAGAATGAGCAGAGTGGTGTGCAGGTGGAGATGGAGGACTGACAGGTTGAGGAACGGGTGAAGGTGGATGTTGATTAATGGTATAGCATTAAGGGCAGGGTAAGATGGAATAGGAATTGAAGAGGGGAAGGTGGAGGAGGGTGGAGGGGCAGAGTTAGATGGTGGAGAAAACAGGTGAGGATAAGGAAAGGTAGTTTCATTGAATAAAATATCTTTTGAGATGTAGATGCGGCCATTGGCATCAAGGCACTTGTGACCTTTATGTTGTGGGGACAAGCCAAGATAAACACATTCAGAGGACCTGAATTGTAGTTTATTCTTGTTGTATGGTCTTAGAAAAGGAAAGCATGCACACCCAAAAATTTTCAAAGTGGAGTAGTCAGGGTATTTGCCAAATAATGCATGAAAGGGTGAGGAAAATGAGGAGAGGGCTGTAGTAGGCAGCCTGTTTATAAGATGCACAGCTTGTGTAAAGCTGTGATCCCAAAACTTGATTGGGATGGAGGCATGAGATAGCAAGGTGAGACCCATCTCAACAATATGCCTATGTTTCCTCTCAACTGTCCCATTTTGATGGGAAGTGTGTGGGCAGGTTAGACGATGAAGAATACCTAACTCTGTCAGAAATTTGGTAAAGGGACGAAATTCTCCCCCCCAATCTGACTGGACAGCCTTAATGGAGGCAGAAAATTGAGTTGTAATTAAGGCAAAAAATTGCTTAAAGGCAGTGAAGGCATCAGATTTGTTTTTAAGGAAATAAATCCATGTGTATCTTGAGTGGGCATCAACAAAGGAAATATAGTAATTGTAGCCTCCATATGAAGGGAATGGGGCAGGCCCCCAAAGATCACAGTGGATCAGTTCAAAGGGTGTGGGGTGAACAGTAAGTGAAGGTGGTGCATGCAAGCGATGAGATTTACCAAGACAACAATCATTACAAAAATCAAAAGCTGTTTTATTCAATGAAGGAATTTTACAAATGTTTAGGATAGTTTTTACAGCAAGACTATTGGCATGACCTAAGCGTTTATGCCAAGTACTAAAAGTGCTATTTACATCAGAAGAGGACTTAGCTAGATGCTCATTAGGAGTTGAAGAGTCTAAGCTATGTTGAAGACATGTGGAAGAAGGTTCTTTGAGAATGTTGATGTTTGAAAAGCTGTAGAGGCCATCTCCACCAAGAGAGCCTTGAAGAAGAACACGATTAGAACCCTGTGTTTTGACATAACAAGAAAATGGGTGAAACTCGAAATAAACATTATTGTCACGAGCAAACTTAGAGACAGAAACTAGATTTTTAGTGATGTTGGGAACAAGAAGTAAATTCTTTAAAGAAAACACAATTTGGGGTTGAGTAGGAGAAGCAAACTTAGAGGAACCAATGGAGTTTATAGGTAAACCTTGACCGTTTCCCATGAGGACTTGTTGATGGCCTCCAAAAGGATTACTTTGAGTCAAGTTGTTAGCATCGGATGTAATATGATGTGAAGCTCCTGAATCTGGAAACCAAGATTGTGGATCAAAAGGCTTTTGAAGCTCTTCCTGAGTATTAGGCACAAACTGTGGTTGTTGCATAGCAAGATGTGCACTTGGCTGATTTTGAAGGGAAGACTGTCCTTGACGAGGACCTTGATATGAGGCACCATGTCCATTATAGAACCCATGGGAATTGTGATACTGAGTGTTCTGATATTGAGGTTGAGAAGGTAGGGACTGTGGAGGCCTTTGAGAAGGGACAAAATTTTGATCAAACCTATACCAACAGTTATAGGCATCATGACCGTATCGATTGCACAACTGGCACGTGGGCTTTGAGCCTCCACGGCCACGGCCACGACTGCCACCACCGCGACCTCGATTCCGGCCACCACGTCCTCGATAGCCACCATGAAAATCAGAGGCATTCTGAACGAAACCAGAGGCTGAAGACGAATCACTCATATTAGGAGCCTGAGCAACATTTGCTGTGACTGAGGGAGAAGGCAAATCCTGCCTGAACTTCTCAAATTGTGCATCTTGCATTAACAAGAGAGCTTCAATGTCATCGACTGAAGGAGAATCACCTCTGGCGTAAATCATCATAACTAGGGAATTGTATTCTTCTGGAAGTCCTTCTAGGATCGTGTCAATGTGATCCTGATCAGTTACTGGATCACCGATAGCTTGAAGGGACTCAATTAGGGCACGGATCCTCAGCAAATACTCAGAAATTGTGCGATTACCTTTCTTGGTGTTTTTCAGCTCAGATCGGAACCTACGCACCTTTGTACGAACATGCGCTTGAAAGTGTTTGTGGATTTTCTCCCATACTTCCCATGATTGTTTACAACCAATGAACCGAGGAAGAATTGAGGGAGAAATCGAGCCAAGAAGCCAAGTGAACAGCATTTGGTCCTGTACAACCCAGAGTTGGAACGCATCTGATTCAATTCCTAGGGCACGATTGGCTTCATTGGTGTACTTCGGAGGAATTTGTGGATTTACCACATATCGATGGAGTCGATGAGCGATAATGACGGCTTCCACTTGTTGCCGCCATAGAAGGTAGTTCTCATCGTCGAGCTTAATGGAAAGAGTAGGGTTGAAGTTCGCCGGCGCAGACGAAGACACCGGAGCGCCGCCGGAGGCGCCACCGGAGGAAGTGGTTAGGTTTTCGGTTTCAGCCATGGACGATGAATCAGGCCCCAGAAAAGAGGCTCATGATACCATAAAGAAATGGAAGAGAGATAGCGAGAGAGAACAGAGAAGAGAAATTGAGAAATTCTAATTGTATTTCTTGATTGAATATTACAGAGAGAGAAGCCTTTATATAGGCTTTGTACAGCGAGGCAATAGCTGGCAAATCCTAACTGCCATTCTAACAAACTTAACCATATACAGTATAGGCTTTAGGAATACAGTATAGCACTAATCTAGTTCTACTCTATTATATGTTTTCATAGGTATATTGTTTGTAACTAAATAGAACATTTCCCTTAATCCACATAGAAAAAAAACCAGTGAGGAATTTAATTTATAGATCTAAATACATAATATATTGGAAACATAAACGGATGAACAACTGACATGCCTGCAAATGAAGATAGAAGTCAGTTTATCAGTTAACCAAGTAATCTTAAAAATAACAAAAGATCAGCCCAAGGCCTCAGATTCTCTTTGTATATCCTGATCATAACTCGAATGGTACAAATAAATAAAAAAGCAACTGCTACAAGATTACTGGTATTAGGTAATTATCAACACAGCGTACAACACAAAAACAGTGTGAGCACACAGGGATAGAGAAAACTCTCTAAATTTCATTAATACTGAAAACCTGAATACTGAAATATGTGCATAAAATAACATAAACAGAAGGTATTTATAAACCTTCTGCAATTTAGCTCTAACTACAATTCCTAATTTAACGATAACTACAATGCCTAATATTTATCTCTAACTACGATTATGTTTATCTTCGATTAGGATAATGTTTATCTCTAACTAGATCCTAACTAATTAATGAAATAGAAAAATACCAAAAATACGTAAAATAAAAAAAGGCCCAAAACACAAATTAACAAACTGTCATGCCAAAGGTAAGATCAGCAATACGCTCCGCATCAAATGCTATCAAAACCTCTGTTAGAATACTAGTATAGATTCGTTAGCTTATTTAGCACATGTTATAATATTAGTCAACTATAATTATGACTAGTTGTTAGCAGTTATCTAGCTCTGTAATTATTCCTTGATCAGCTCCTATACTTAATGCAATTATGTTATATATAAGATTTTTTTTCCTACCAGATATTTTTTTTGGTGCAAGAAAGTTTAAGGGGAGAGGTGGTAGTCCCATTCCCAGGTCAAGGGCATGTCGTAAGCCTTAGCAACGACTTACAATGGTACATACAGATAAGCTACAAAAGAAGGAATCCCAGCAGGAATCGAACCAAAAACCTTTGAGTTGACACTGTTAGATCTTGCCAATTGAGCCAACCCAAATTGGCATAATATAGTAAATACAGAAAAGATGAATTATGTGTAATTTATACACATAACGTTACTAAATACTCCCTACAATTTCAACACTGATGTTTTAACTTCAGTGTCAAGTCAGACAAAAACAGAAACACTTGTACTCATTCCCAACAAAACCAATATAAAACAAAAAAACTATTTTTAATAGCAGACATGATTTACAGGGTTCCATCAATCTAGCACCATTTCTGACTAGAAAGATGGTTTGTGGTGAAGTGCAACCTGAGATGCGGCACATGTTATACAAGACGGAATAAATTTTGTTCCTTGCTTTTTCCCTTTTTTCATTTTTAATTTTCTATCCCGTGTTATTTAGAAACAAGAAAAATATATCCACAGAGCGGCACAATATTGCTGCAACCCATTTATGAATGATAAATCCTACTTATACACAATGGTTGTCAGCTCTAAATTACTCCAGGAAATGTTTACAAACTTATTAACAAGGTGCAAGTATTATAAAGTAGTATATTATCAACTAAATGAGATAAAAGTAGTCAAACTCAATTTGATTGCACAATATTTCTTTCAGCTGATTTAACAAGGTGCAATTATTGCAAAGTAGTATATTGGTTAAACGAGATTATTAGAATAAATGTCCTATCTCCACCTCGGTTATATCAGCTATCAGCTGAGATAAAAGGAGGAAAACTTTGATTTCACAATTTCTCTCTTTTAGTCGATTTAACAGGGTGCAATTATTTCAAAGTAGTATATTGGCTAAATTAGATTATGAGACTAAGTGGGCCCAACTCCACCTCAGTTATTATATCAGCTAAATGAGATAAAAATAGTAAAATTCACTTTGATTTCAAAATATTTCTCTTTCATTTGATTTAACAAGGTGCAATTATTATGAAGTAGTATATTGGCTAAATGAGATTATTAGAATAACTGGGTCTAACTCTACCCCTGTTATTCTAATATGGTATCAATGGAGATAAAAGAAGCAAAACTCACTTTGATTTCACAGTATGTCTCTTTCAGTTGATTTAACATTAAAAGATCTATAGGCTTTGTCAATATATCTGTACGGATTTGTGGCCAAGTCTGGTGATGCCTTTGGGTCCAGAGAAGGCACCTGGATATATCCTGGGAAAAAAAAGTTATTATTTGGATTTACAACATAAAATACTAGCACAAAGCTACAAAAAACAAATTGGAATAGAGGAAATAAGGTCAGCTACATAATTCCAACAATTATAATAAAAATTCTTTACAAAAAAGAAATAGAAAATTTGAAATATTATATAATGGAGAATCAGTACACAAATTGACAGGGATGATTTTGTTTTATTGAATGAGATTCAGGTTTCAAAGGGCGTGTTGCTGACTATTTTTAACTGTTGGAGTTGTGTAAGTAAATTTGAGGTGAGTGTTTCTTTGACATGGTATTAGAGCTTGGTAGTCAATCAAAGTTCTTATGCCTGTAAACGTTTCCAATTTCTAACTCAAAATCCAACTGCTCAATTTTTCAATATTTAAGTCTTTTTGGAACGCTAGGCTGGGTGAAGATTTTTGTTTGGACCACTATTTTTAGGCAAGCATTTATTTCCCTTAGTCTATATAATGTAAATTCTTGTGAAGTGTTTAATTCATTCGGCCATGATAATATCCAGCCTCTCTTTCATTCAAGTGGTGTGCCATAGGTCCTTTCACCAATTTTTGGTGACTCTACAATTTCATTGCTTTATAGTTTATACTTTATACATGTTGCATAAGTGAAAAGAAAATGACATGGTTGCTAAACTAATGCAAAGAAAAGCTTGATTAGACAAAAAACTACAAATAATAGGTGCATCAAGCATGTTAACAAGTGCATATCTTCCAAGCTATTTTAAAACATCAGTAATGAGTAGAATATGAGACTATATTTTGTACCTCACCACCAAAAGGTAAAGTCTTCTCAGTTGAAGGCAAAGCACCTCCATCCTTAACAACAAAAGAAGCAGTTAACTACCAAAATTAATCACTATAAAAATGAGACAGGATGGAATTGCTTGAGTGGCATGACACTCAGCATCATATCTTTATACACAACAGAGATACAATTTAGAAGGCTTAGTAAGTGGAAGCTATTTCATAGACACTAATTCTTCTGTAGGCTAGAAGCAATTAACATGTGATACATGAATTGCATGTATTTATTAAACAAACACCTTTTGTTTATTTTAACTATCTGAACTACCATCAAGTATGGCGAGAATTCAATTTGATAGTTAACATCAGGCACATGTTAATACTTAAATGGCAAGCAAGCAAAAATTTCCTTAAGAAACTAGGTGGGCAAAATTATTGATAGGAACGGGATAAGACTGAACCAGAGAGGAACTCTTTGTCACAGCCAACCCAATTACAAAGATGATGATCCCCTCTATGCATGACCCAATTTCTTGAAGTCCTTACATCCCCTCCTTCTCCAAATATTCCAGGATCTTCCCCTCCACTCTCCTCTTGCCACATGTCCATTCTGTTGGGACTTAGGAGCCTCTCTCTCTCCTCCAACTACTTCAGGCTTCCCTCCTCTACCATATTTCCTTCTTTCATACACTTTTAGGCCCTGATTATTGGGCTTATCAACAGGCCCGTCACTCTCTTGCCCCTTTTTATCCTCCTCCTATATCATGTATCAAGGGCCTATCAATACCCAAAATAAATAAATAAATCAGTTCCACCTTGTCCTCAAGGTGAAGGATTGGGCAAGGATTTTGCAACAGTTGAAAGAAGCAACCACCAGGGTCCCATTGTTTGAAGCCTAATGGTTGAATTCCCAATTCCTTGGAAATTCCTTTGAAGCATGATGGTCCTATGGCAGCATCCCACTTGGGTTTCCAATAACATCAGCTGGGAGAGGTTCTTCTTCCATCGTAGAACAAAGTACAAACTAAGAATGTCTCCAAAGTCCAACCTAGTAACATTGCTTGCATTTCCCCTCTTATCCTATTCCCACCACCCAAATCTGTTCCCTATCTTGCTCTACCTGCCAATGGGCAGGTTGCTACAATGCACCCTCACCGTGTGCTGATCACACTTTTGTTGCACACTGCTCACAAGTCACAACAGCCTCTAATCCACTGTTGCTATTATACATCTTACTACCAAGGGATCTATCAAAAACCCTAGTCATCAAGATGCAATGCATCCTCTTAGGTGTGATATGCCCATGTCTCCATCTAATCTACTTTCATTTCTTCAGACTAAATTTGTTTTCTGATCTATTTACCCAGATAGATAAGTTTTCTCCAAATTCACAAACCCTGAACAATCACCCTACTTATTGGCCTTAGTTCCAAGGAGTGTATATACAGTTTCCCTTGTTATTAATCTAATAACTGGTGGTGCTGAACAGACATACAGTGAAATGTTGGTTGTAAAAGTAGTCAATTATAAAACTAATAATCCACAAAACCAGATTCTAGCTTTATGCATAGGCAAATTGTTACAGCATTGAGTTATTCCAACTTCCAAGTTCCAAGATATCATAATAGAAAATTCCAATTATGAATTAAACGAGACTAAAGTACCAAACAAGATGTCTTACAAAAAAATAAAAGAAAAATGGCACAGAAGTTGCACTTACCTCTATGCATATCAGTGATGTCACCTGAGCACCAATATTTACAACACATGCTGTTGATAATCCATTTCCGAAAACTGCAGCAAGACCTTCCTGACCGACCAATTCCATATGAAGTCATTAGAAACTAATGGAGAAATCCTGACAAAGATTTCCCTTCTATGTACGAAAAGTATGAGACTTGGGAAATTCGAAAAAAGTCTGCCCCAACACCTTCCAACAGTAAGACTCAGTTTCATTCAGAAACTGTTAAGCAAAACCATTTGAGTCTGAAATTGACAAAATAAAACAAAAGGAGTATCTGATGAAGAGTCCAATGAATTGAGGACCAGAACTGCTTATGTTAACACAAATTTAGTTCAGATCCCTCAATTCATCACCAACATGTCTCACGGGACTTAACCCATTCCTCGAGAATGAAGCTTGCAACCCATTCCTCGAGAATGAAGCTTGCTGGTGATAACAGTTCCATCTATAGCCATTAGTTCACCGGTGTCAAAGGAGTTTGGTATACCGACCCAGAAGTAATTTTAAAATGTTAACAACAGCTACAAAAATAATCATGATGATTATGTCTATCATCTCATAATAGTCGCTTAATCCTGCATTCAGAATATAAATTAATAACAGCAAGATATTACCTGGTGTACTACTGCTGAGCCAAAGCAGAGTTCTTGCAGTACTAAAGTTAGCAATTCCTTTATTTCTGCTCGTGGCAAGTACAAAAACATAAAATGAATATAGCAGGAGCATAAAAATTGACTTCTAAGGTAACTCCAACATGCAAAAATAAATGGATGGCATATGTTTATCACAGGCGTGTGTGACAAGAAAAGGTGAACAACTCTACAGTTCAAAAGAATTAAGTTCTAGATACCACGATTATCAAATGTTTCTGGCATCACAAGAATAGCAGAGTACATATTTCTTTCATTGCGCGGAATATGCAGTTTCTCTATTAAAATCCAGTCCCAAATAGCATGTAGATCCTCAAGTACCTGCAAAATAGGACAAGCAATAATAGCCAAACTTTAGACAAAGTATCCGGGCTTCATAGCTAACATGTCTAAGGCATGGCTTATATAGGCAACTCAAAGGACCCTCGATTACAAGGACAAGCAACCCAAACTTTAGACTCGAGTGATCTAATATAGAGAACAAATAAAAAAACATAATTCAATTAGGGGATTAGATGTCCAAAGACCCAAACAAACAAAAACCATAAATTCCTAAATTATTGACAATAAATCCCAAAATTGCCAATACAAACCCTAACGCCCAATTTACAATTACATCATAAATTAATACAATTTATTAATAATTATACATATCATTATCATCCCCCAACACTGCATTATTCTCCATTATGAAGAAAAGTTATCCACGAGTTTTGAAATGGGATAGTAGATAGAAATGCAACTGGCAACAGCAGCAACAAAGAAGTTCATACGTGATGCCTTGATGGTGGAAGCAAAAGCAGCAACAAACTGGGATCTTCTTGCAGGCAGGAAATATGTATATTTTCAAAAACAAAATTATAGTGGTGTTGCATTAAAAAAATATTAATAATTAATGATAAATAATTAAAGGATACCTATAAGTTTTGACATTACATATTTACATTATGATGCAACAATTAACTTATATGGTAGCATCCATAATTCCCAAGATACACAATATCTACATTTTTCTAATTGTCAATCAACAACTTGGTATTTAATTAACATTACTTTCATTGATTGTATTCTGGTTTGAATGTGATAAGTACCTGCTGCATGGAATAATGTTGTGAAATATTCAAGTGTCCTCTGCGGATTGGACGACATAAACAATACGGTTCAGATGGGGATATTCTTAATGCTTCCTCACCACAAATGAACTCTCTGAATTTTCGTTCACTCACATCCGGCTCCTTTGAATCTGTACCTTCTTTTGGATCCAAAGACTCACTATTGACATCTTTACTCGAAATCTCTACAAATGCCAAATTGTATATATAACATGGTGCCGATCAATATCATAATAACATAGCATTTAAAATCAAAGCAACAAGTAAATGGCATATACGCTTAAATGAGTCTATGATGCTAATAATGGATCACAATTAACCAGAAAGCTAAACTCATTCTGTTTGTTCACACAATAAATAGATTGAACTCAGATTAAGCATTAGAGAGAGTCAGCGGCTAGCGCAATGCAACTATTTCTTTAGTCTCTTTATCGGCAACAATAGGCTAGAGAAAGACACAAGGCAGCATGACCTATGTATTCGAATTATGCAAAATTGCACCACAGAAAAGCCTGAACTTACAAAGGCAGCGAAACAAGAAGTGAACCTCAAATTTCCAAACTATAAATCTGAACTAAAAGTTAAAATGTAATGAGTTCAAGCAAGCTTTCAGCAACTTGTCTATCCCTATCCTAGCTCCAAGCCAGGTATATCAAAGGAATAATGCATGTTAGGATATTGAAATCTAAGAAGCTTATATACAAACTTTCGGATGAGTTAAATGTTACTTTTACAATTTAATTGGGTTCCTGCTACATTCAGCAACCAATTTTAGTAATTCCTAGAAATTGTGATAAAGGTTATAGTAAACAAAGGACAACCATGTGACAAGAGCACTAGAGTCCAATTTCAGTTCATGACTGGTAAGGCATGCAATAAAACGAGGGTGATGCATTCACTTCTTGCACCTATAATCAAGTACCACAACAGAAAGCGTTTCATCGAAATCACATTAGTTACCCCCATCCTAGGCCCATTGCATGCTTGTTCCAGGGTTTATGTATTCTGCTGCCCAAATTGAAATGAACTAGACCACAATTGATCTTGTGAGAAGAAAGGCAAAGATAAAAGCATTGATGGCATTTTGTTTAATAGTGTTGTACAAATTCACTTTTGAAATAATACATGCTACCATCAACACTTATTGCTCATACAAGACATAATCATCTTTATTTGCACATGCAACTTCTCACTTCTGAATAAAGAGTTAAAGACCTCAGTTTCAACAAAACAAACAATAAAGCCAACAAAAAGATTAAACTGTGATATAGAAAATTAACATAAAAGAGAAAACATGGTTGAACATTTTGATTAAATGTAACTAAAATTGGAAGGGCGATGAGAGTTTCTCTTTTAGTGTCTCTTCAGGCTTAATAATTTCAATACTTCATAATAATCAGTACTAGCAATAGCATTACTTTGTTCAACATAATTGTAAGGTACTTTCCAGCTGATATTACGTAATTGGTAAAAGAGACATAAGATGAATCACATGCTAACCTAATTGACATAAAACATACCCAAAGCCACAAATACTGAGGAACACGGGAAAGTACTAGGTAAAATGTAAAGACTAAAGAGACTAATTTCCTTTTACCTAATGCTGAAGACGAACTAGTGGCCTCCTCATAAACATTAGTCCAGGTGAAGGGCAAATCTTTCCTAATATAGTGTGGATTATGTCCATCAACACGACCCATCTGCACATTATGTACATTGAAATTCATATTATGATAGGATTAATAATAATAATAATAATAATAATAAGATCTATAGCTCCTATATTTCACAAGTAGATTTTTTTTATTTATTTATCTGGCCATAAATTCTAACCCGTTGAAAGAGAAAAAGAAATTGTAATAGAAAATATCAACAAAAAAAATGGGGAGAAGCATCAAAAGAATTCTCTTTACCGGAAAATAATAATAATAATTCAAATAGAAGCTGATTGCACATAGAAGTCAGGTGGTTTAAAACAACAATGTGCCTTATGATTCAGTTTTATGGTGATATAGTAATCCTATAAACCAACAACTACTTCTGTAATTCACCAGTTTTACCAGATAGATTTTGTTCTATTTTGATTGAAAAAAAAAACCATTAAAAGCGGAACTTCAATGAGATATTTATTTTTTACTGCCAAGTTGCGTAGAACCCTTAACTGGCATGTGTGAAGTGACAAACCTACAGGTATGAAATCCTAATGATATGCAAGGAATATATCTTATAACCATACATGTATAATTATGCACAAAATCATATATGTAAGCTCAGTTAAGCATATAATCACATGCTTTCTTTATATTAAGGATCAAATAGAAGAAGTAGCCTTACAGAAATGTAAGAATGCCCAAAAGGGCCAATCAAATTACAATGCTTTTTTCTTCATGAATAATATATTTCTCTGCCGGCACATAGTTCATCTCTTATCTTCAGCTCAAAATTTTTAACACAGCAAGCAAGTACAACAAAATTGCCACAGATTTCAAAGTTCAAACTACTTGAAATGCAATGTTTTGAAGGAGGCAATAGTAGTCCCCCACCCCACTCTTAAACTCTTAAACGGTTCAAAAGAAAACCAGAGCATGCACAAACATTTTTACATAACAAAGACTACACTAATAGAAGAAACAAGAAATGCACATGAAATAAAACAGAGGGGATGAGTTCATTTGAAATGTAACTGAATAAGGCATTCCGCGTACCTTACGAGGGAAAGAATTACTGGGAACTTCTTCATCCAGAAATGGTATCTTCAGCAGTGATGCAATCTTTATTTTTTTGGTTTAACAAGAGTGGGGGAAAATCAATATTAGAAAGCTATGGATGTAGTATAAAAATTACAGGTTACAGCTTTGCAATTTGACATAATAACTTACAACATCATAAGCCTTCTCCCTTTCCATGTGTTGTGCAGTTGTAACCTGACTATTAAGCATCTAAATGCAAATAAACAAAAACCAACAAAAAATTGAAGTAAAACATAAGCCTGCACTAAAGGGGTTAAAAAACCACTTGAATAAATAGGAGTATGAAATAAAATTATCAAATTATCACAAAAACCTGATCTTGAACATTCCTCTTAGGAACTAGTTTGGTATGGCGAGCAATGCAATGAGGAATATTAAAAGGGGTATCCTGTGAAGCCAAGCCAATTCTGATATTTGCAGAACCTGAGTGGTAATGGGTTATCAACAAAGTTGCAAATTTTAAAGTACTTGGTGTTGATTTTACGTTGAATTAAAATGATTATGTGAACAAGATGGCAAATGGGTGGTGTGCAAAAATGAATTTTTTTTGCATACCTGGGTTGATAACAACCAGATTGGAACCTCGTTCTGACATAATCTGTGAAGGAAGCGCGGTTTTAAGGTAATCCTGTGACATGAGGACACACCCAAAATGTGAGAATCAGAACAAAACTGTGTAAGGGGCGAGAGAGAGAGAAGGTGAAAATTTGTACCATGGGAAAGAGAGTGTTGAGGTAGTTAAAGTGAGAACTTCAGCTTTAGGCTTTGCAAAAATTGGCCGTTGTAGTGTGGGGGTTGGAGTGCTTTTCTTTTTTATCTTCGTTCACTTCTTTGCTGATGTTATGTGCCTACCGGCTACCACGTTTCTTTGGATAAACAAAACACTTTTTTTAATTAACTTTTCCAGTAATTACTAATTAGGCGTGAGAAGAAGCACCGCCATCAGTGTTATGCGTTCAGGCGACCGGTTCAGCTTGGCCGCATCCGGTTCAATCGATAAACTAGTGAACCGGTACACCAGTTCATATGCACCTGAAAACCCTTGCCTTGAAAATCGGTAGAGAATCGGTTAAGCCGGTGAAAAACCAGCCAAACCGATGAAAACTCGCGATCCAACGGCCTGCCAAAACTGTTGATGTTTTTAACTTATTTTTGCCAAATTCAGGTTGACTTATTTTGGTAACCTTCTAACCTAAGCACAACGGTAAATTCTGAGTTGGGTTGGCCATTCGGGGATTCAATAGACTATTATGCCCAGAGCTCACCAGAATTATAAGACAACCCACGAGTCCATGATCGAGGTTTCTCCATTATCATTCCACTAGTTATTCAAAACCCTCGTAACCTAGCTAATTATCACACTTCCCCACACATAATGGAAAATGGACCTCAACTTACTACCTACTAGACCCACATAATAGGTTATAAATTGTCATTTCTCGTCGGTATACATAAGTCATGAAGGAACCCAGGAAATGCAAACAATTATCATACCTCAGCATATTAAGATTGAGTTTTGAGAGGTCATTTCCTTTTGGTCACCAACCTTCCCTTCCCTCAACATGAATATTAAAAAATGATATTCACACTAGCATAAAAAAAATGATATTCACACTCTTTTTCACACTCGTTGCTTTTAATGCAACTTTTTTTTTTTATCAATCGTTATAAAATGAGTATAAAAAAAGGTGCGGGAAAAAAGATCATGAGGGTATTTTTTATATTATACGAGTTTACATGGTTAAATTTTTTTTATTTTTTATATTCACTATTTTCTGTACAAATTATTAGAAATAAAAAATAAAGTAAAAATAATATGATAAATTTGTAATTATTTCAGAAAATAAAAAATAAAAACAAAGAAACATGCTTCAAATTCATGGACCACATTTCCCCGTTTTGGGGCTAGAACCGTGAACCACCATGGAAGAACCGATCTTGAGCAAAGTAAAATTATTATAACAATTAAATAATAATACAATATTTTAAAGTTAAGTTTAAACGTAACCAAATGAAAAGAGGCACACAAATCTAATTCGTGGTATGTTCCAGTTGAAGTTGAACTGAGCTGTTTCGGAGCTTTGAACAGAAACACCGATCCGATCCATTTTTTGCTCAAACCTCGTACATTCAAGCCCCGATTCAAATCAAATCCAAGGTTCCTATTTCCTCAACCCCAACTCCTGCTGCTTCATATCTTCCACCTCTTCTGATTTCGCTGGTAACAACAACCACTTCTTCCTCTTACTTTATTCCTTCTAATCTCTTCCACATTTCCAGTGTATGTTTCAAAATGAATGTTTTTGGCTTTTGACTATTAGCAGATCCACACATACATTTAGGAAAATTTTCTAAAATGGGCTATTTGGTAGTAGAAATTATTTCATAACCCATGGGTGTTACATACTTGTTTGTCTTTTTTCTATCGAAAATTTCTTACTTTTTTAGTAGAAACAACAATTGCTTGCTGGGTTGTTATTAAAACAGATTGTAGCTTTATGGGTATTTAATAGATTGAGAAATTTTGGATTTTTTTTTTTTTCAAAATTATTGTGGTTATGCAAATGTGCTTGTTCAGGGTTCATGATGTTAATGTATTAAGATCAATTCAGTGTGGTGTTGATCCTGCAGGCTTCACTATGAGCAAAGCTTTTTCATTAAAGAAACCTTCATCTTTGCCTCCACCACCAACACCATCATCAATTGGAATATCATGTGCAAAGAAGAAGCAAAGTCCTAGAAGTCCATTGCAGGATCTCAACCGGATTTCCAGCAGCAGCAACAGCAGTTATGCTTCTTCTAATGTCTCCATTGAAGCTCCAAAGGGTTGCCTCAGGTTCTTGTCTTCCTCTTCTTTTAGAACCCCTGTCCACAGACCTAAGGATCTCTCCAAAACTCCCAATTCAGTACCTAATGCACTTGCTTTCAAACAATCTAAATCTAAGTCCTCAAAGGAGAATCTTTCAAAGGGTAACCTTGGGCTGCAAACAAAAAGATTAACATCGGATAAGGTGCCGCAGACGGTCAGGAAGAACCCCCCATGTCTCTACCAGTGGCAGTCTGGTAAGAAATCTGGTTCCAGACCTAGCCAAAAGTCTAAGCCTTGTTCTGCTCTGAATGCACATGGCAAAATTTTACCTGCATTGCCATCTGCATGTGAGGAGTTAAAGCGAAAGGAACATAGGCTGGAAGGGATAAATGATAATGCTGATGAGCATTCCCAGCTCAAATCGTGTCATAGTGATGCAAATATGACTCCTTTGAGTAAAAAAGTTACTGGGTCAGATTTGGAGAGTACAGTTTATGGCGATGTTGAGGAGGACTTGAGCAGAAGCATTAGTAGAACACCTCCAATTCATAATTCTGTTTCCCCAGAGATACAATGTGGGTCTTCTTTGGTTTCAACAACAACACCTACTTGTTATGCCGCAGGCTATGTTGTTTCTGGTGTCACTGACAAGAGGAAATGTAGGCCTAGAGGGATTCTTACTGTGGAAGAGAACTGTTCAGGCTTTGATAAAATGGATGCTAGTAGTTTGGATGATGATGAGAAAAAAATAAGTGGTGTTAATAACAATGTCAGTCCTTCCCTGTTGCCTTCACCACCTGAAGCTCTAGTGCATTGGATTTCTTCTCCTCGTAACAAGGGAAAGAAAGTTCTTAGTTGGAAGTCTGAAAATTTACTAAATCAATGTCAGGGACTAGCAGAATCCACAACTCTTGGTTCCAGTACTTCACCATCACCCCGTTCTAAAGCTTTTTGGAATATTAGTGATAGCAGTGATTTGTCTGGTGCTGCTACTGATCTCAGGAGAAAAATGAGTTCTTCAATTTCTCCATGTGGATTTTCTGAGTGTCAAGTACCTTTTGATTCCATATTATCGCCTTCTTATCCATCCATAGTGTTTTCCCCCAAGTCTATGCCTAGTTGTAGGCCAGGTAGCTCAGAAAAAGAAAAAAATGATCATTGCAATCTCATAGATGAGAATTCTCCCTTCTCCCTGAATTCATTGAGTAGCGGAAATGTTATTCGAACTCCACAGTCAGACTCTAGTTCAGATTTACATGTTGGATTGTCATTGGTGCATGCTGACGATCGAAAGGAAGATAGTTTTAACCCTGACCTTAATTCATTAAGTGAAGTTCTTCTCTCAGAAAAATTTCTCCTCAATAGTTCTGTGCCACTGGAGGATTCTGTTAATTCGAGTTTCAAATTTGATTGTTTAACCTTGCCTTATGAATCCATTGATTTCAGCAAACTTCCAAATTTTTTGGATGATCAGGATCCTTGGTTATCTAGTTCTACAATAGAAAATGCATCACAATCCCAAATGAGGATATCATGGAGGGAAGGGTTAATGAGCCAATATGAGCTGGATGAATTTGACTGTTGTAGATGCTTGTCAGATGAAGAAGACCTTACCAATGATTGTGATAACAATAGGTTATCAGATCCTCAAGTCAATGTTGAAGTAGATGGAAATAAAAAATTGAACAGTGATGGTGGAAAAATCACTGAAGCTGAGGATAATAAACTGGAAATTGATGGGCCTGGCAAAGAAATATTTCCAGCTTTGATTTCATGTTCAGGTGCTGAGTCCATAAGCACTGATGGAGGTGGTCCAGTTGCTTCCACGGATGGTTCGGACTGGACTTCATGCTACAAGAACAAGTTATTTCAAGTGTGATTTTAACCTTCATTGGTTGATCCATTTTTTATTAGAGAAAAACTTACATGTTGTCAAGCTGCTAAGAGCGAACACTAGTGGTGAGGGGTTTGTGTAGTTTCTACAAGGTTGCCACCATTGTACTATAAAAAAGAACATTACATATTGTCAAAGGTGGTTTCCAGTTCCAGGTGGTTATTTGAACAAGAAGATCTTACTTCCACAGAGTCTTGTGCCTGATGGGGTGAAGAAGAATTTCTACTTGGAGGTTACTCTTTAACCACTCTTGGAATAGTTTTAACTGGTTGAATAATTAGAAGCTGCTACAAGTATGTTCCATCTTTCTGTATCATCTAAATAACTATTTCTCTTCTTGAAGGTACGGATCAAAATCCATTTTATCTATCTCATCCTACTCCATAACCTGGTTAGTGATCGCGATCCTTCTTATTCCTTTTGTAATTTTCCTTTCTCTTTTTTTTCTCCCCAACTATTCTTCCTTGTAACTCAATGAAATTTGTGTTTCACCCTCCCAGCTGGGGATACCATAGAAATTCCCAAACCAGCTGTCTTTCATTAACTTCTATTTTTTAAAGCTATAGCAGAGAAGCATACTACTATAGCTCTAGTGGAGAAGCATGTTTAACTTCTATTCCCATACGCAGTCACAATTGAGCATAAAAAAGAGCTAGTTTACTATATGGAAGAGTACTATTTTTCCTGCACTCATATTTCTTCTTTTAAAAATGCGTGAGTAACTTTGGTTAAAAAGAAAAAATAGAAGTATATTTATACTGAAGCACAATAACTGGAATATCAAGTCTAGCCTTAATGAAACTGTGTCATGGCGTTAACTTGGTCGAATTTATACTTGTAGGAGAAAGGAGAATGTTCTGCTATAGTGGAGCAAACATTTATGTGTGATTAAGCTAATTATCACATATCTCAGCAAACAAATTTTTTTTTTCGCAGAATCATATCTCAACTTGAATGTAATGGTCAAGCAATAGAATGTGGCAAATAAAAAGAGTTACATGCTTAGGGCGAGAGAGTATTCATTAACAGTGATGCTATAAAAAACATGGGTTTTAATTCCTTATCAAAAGTAAATTAACGGCAAGTTATCAACAATGATATGAAAATTTATGTTCTATGTATGATTTTAAGTTTTCAAATCTTTTTTTATAGACAAAATGGTGTACTTACCGATATTTTGTGATATACTTGACAAGATTTTGTTTACCAAAAAAACTTGACAAGATTTTCACTAACAATTTCCATTATTGTGAGTGTCAATCTTTCATTCATAGACAAGACATCATACATTGTGCCCAAAAAAAGGGACAAGACATCATATTCTCCATGCATAAAGGACAAATGCATTGCCATTCAATCATGTCGACAAGTATGGGGCACGTCCTCACGCACTTTAAAAAGTAAAATTTTCTAAAGGCAATATGTATAATTTTTTTTTATCTCTTATTTTAGTTATTTTTTTCAACTTGATTCCTTAACCTTTATTTTTGATAAATAAATTCTCCATATTTATAAACATTAACAACATTTGCCTAAATGTTAGTATATATTCAACATCGTTACCAATGTTCCCACATGTCCATTAAATGTCTAAGCGGATATGACATGGTGCATGATGTGGCACCCAAATTAGTATTTTGGTCTCTTTTTTTTTTTTTTTGATAGGCCAAAGTTAGTTTATGTTAGTGTGTTAAATATTAGTGGGTGGGAATTGAACATTGCCCACCTTATACCTCTCAACCCCTATGTCTCTCACCCTTAACCACCAAGCCCTCTGTGTAACTCCCTAGTATTTTGGTCTCTTATTTGTTATCTTAATTGTTTTTCCCCTTAATTTGATCTCTTAACCCCTTTTTTTTTTGACAAATAAGTCTACAAACATTAACAATGTTGGCCTAAATGTTAATATCTATCCAACACATTTACTATGGTCTTACGTGTCTATTAAGTGTCCATGGTGCTGGGGTGATTTCTAGTTTGAACATGTTGCAAATCATCAACGAACCTACCGAGATTCTCAAGCTTCATAGGATTTCTTTAATGGGAAAGAGTTTTGCAAGAGTATCAAACCTGACAAAGCTGTTGCATATGATTTAGCTATCCAAGTTGCAATCTTAAGTGGTGAAGAAGATGAGAAAGTTCAAGGCGTGCTATTGCTTGATGCCACACCCCTTAGGCAATGTTTGGGGGTTTTGAAGAGGATGGAGTGATTTAAAGTAGAGTAGAGTGGAGTGGTAAATATATACCACTCCGTTGTTTGAGAATTATAATAAAGGAATGGAAGAACATCCCACTCCATTATTTGTAAGTCACAATGGTAAGTAATGGAATGGGGTGAATTACATATTTTATTTTCAGTACTACCATTTTTATTTTTCATTTTTCATAACAATGTTTTGTTTAGAAAGGTTAAAATTGTAAATTTGTATTTAATATTAAAAAAGAGGGAAGTGTTCTATCTCAAACCCCCAAAATTAGAGGGTATGAAAAATAGAGGTTTTGGATGGTTTGAAGTGGTTTGGCTTCCCATCCTCAACCATTCCACTCCATTATCTAAAAAACTCTTAAACAATGAGTGATGGGATCTTTATCATTCCACTTCATTACTAATCATCCCACCCCATCCTCCTAAGCATACCCTTAGTCTTGGATGACGCATCACTTACCACATCATGGTCACTTTGATACTTAATGGACACATAAAATCGTTATTGATGATATTTGATAGAAACTAATGCTTAGGTCAATGTTGGTAACCATTGTAAACATAGGGGACTTATTTGTTACGGAAAAAAAAGTTAAGCAACGAAGTTAAACAAGACAATTATGATAAGAGACCAAAATACCAATTTGGGTGCCACATTGCACCCAACACGCCATGGCCCCTTGAACACTTAACAAACACGTATGACCCTTAGTAGCGATGTTGGATGGAGACTAACATTTAGGCCATCATTATTAACATTTGTTTATAAGGGACTTATTCGTCACAAAAGTAAGTTAAGAGAACAAATTAAAAAAAAAAATTTTAAGATAAACGGGAATAAAACTAATTTTGCCACACTTAAATAGTTTTAGTAGTGTAAAATGTAAGCATCGAAAAGTAGTGTAAAATGATTCCGTGATTTTTGGCTTTAACTTTTAACCTATGTTTTAATCGAGTTCTCTAAATTTATTTTATGTTCATATAATTCATCTGTTACTGTGTTACCAATATGATGGGCATAGATAGAGAAAACAATTCCTATATGTCATCAGAGGTAGTATTGACCTTAACCGTCTGGTTAAAACTTAAAACTCAAATTCATTATATGAACAAGGATAACAAACTCAAATTCGTTATATGAACAAGGATATCATATCTAGCGACATATTAACATTATCACTCAATATCACATCTTACCATCACTGCCTCTGTTGCTACCCAACCACCACCATCCTCAACCATTGCCACCATCACCACCAGTTACGGCATTGCCACCGCCATCAACACTATCCAAACCCATCATAGAACAGCCACTACCATCATCCCCACAAAACCTTCACCTCCACCACCACATATTTAAACCAATTTTATATACTCCTATACAAGTTTTAGGGTGGTACTACTATACAAGTCTGCAGGGGGAATAATTTATTACTTCACATACTCGAGCTTTGCCCTCTATAAGCCAAAAGGAAGGATTGATAGGTATTTACTATGTAGGATTGAGTTTTAATTATTAATTACCTTGCTGCAGGCAGTGGCCCAGATGCTGGTAATGTTCAAGAGACCGAAACTAGGACTCCAAAGTCGCCAGAAGGACTTCCAAATCAGAATTGTATATTTGTATAAATAGATTATCTTGGACAATTTATAATATTTGAATTGTACTGAATTATACTAAAATAAAACAAAACTAGATAAAACATTGAGAGATAAATGGTATAAGTAGCTATTACCTTAACCCCTCCTGGAAATATCTTACAAATCGAATCCTGATTCACAAAAATCTAATCATTAATTTTCTTAATATCTATTCTTACCACAAGTACAACAGAATTGTATGAGAAAGGGGAAGCATATCCATAAACAAATTATGTGCCAAGGGCCAACTGACAAAAACAATAATCCAAACAGGTCGTTTAAGCAACAATCCCAAAATGCTGCAACTCAGCAGTTTGACAACTTTTTTCATTGGACACACACGGATACATCTTTGCTCTAATTTCTAAACTGTCTTTGCTTTTGGGGTCTTCTTCCTTGGCTGTCTTCTGGGAATTGAGTTCTTCATCCCTATAAAGAATATCAATGCACCGAAAAGTGCTGTGTTCTGGCATAAAATATGAACACAATATATTACTATTATTAAGTTCTCATACACAAAAAACCATTAGCCAGAAACACAGGAAATAATAGAAGTTTGCACAAACCTGAATGAAATCATTCAGCAGTAGACTATATTCAGGCCTGTTAGGTCTATAGTTATAGAAATCATATAGAAGTGGAGTAGTAAGCGCCAGATGCAGAAGCTACAAAAAGAGGAAAATTTCAATCTGGATTATAATGTTTTAGGACATCAGAACTTGAAAAGTAATTTTTAGAATGATAACTTCTTTCACTACAAAGCTAGTAGAGCATGCCCTTACCAGAAGAAAAGATCCAAACCTGCTGCCAAACACAAATAGAATCCCTCCAATCCCCTTTAAAAATATGATAGTGGCAATGAATTGCCTAACCTGTATTTAACATTTCAATCAGAATGGCAACTACAAGCAAAAATTTAAGAGAAAAGGTGACCTTACATTAATATCTGGTATCCCAACCCCCAATTTGGAGGATAAATTTTTCCACACAACAGTGAGCTTGGGAACCAACTCCTTTGCAATGGGTCCACCAGTGGCATCAAATTCATTAAACCTAGCAACATACATTTTATATAAATCAAAAAGTACTAAATGCTGCTTGAATGGTATTGAATAACAAACTAAAAATTACTTTAACAGCTCAACATTCGATTGGCTAAAAGCTAGTCAAAAGAGGCATTTGACATAGCTTAAGCATTTTGATACACATCAAACTAATAATACACTAGTAAACAAGTCACAAAATAAAGTAATTAGACTTAAAAACTGCAGAAAAAGGTGCAGCTGGTTACACTTACAGAAATGTCTTTCCAAGTAACAAGTCTATAAGGCATCAATCATATGAGAGCAAATGCCATTGGAAAACCAGTTAGCTGAGTTTTTACTCAATCATCACTTATATTCTTCACTATGCACATTGAACAGGAAGAAACCCACTTATCGAAATGAACTCCTCAAATTACAAATCCTAGGACTAGTCTGATGTAAATTTATTTTAGGCCACTGCCACATACAGTTACCCAAAAAAAAAATAACCCTCCTCATATCAAATTATCTCCATTGAACAGCAAGAGTTTGCCTCTCTATCTATATATAATATATGTCTCTAAAATTGAACAACACAAATCCTAAAGGGGTTTACATCAAAACTGTGGAAATACCAAGATGACCAAAAACGAAAATACAAAGTAAAAATGAGCACTTTTGCAATAATATGAATGTTATAGAAGAAAAAAAAAAAGGATAGATCTGAGAAGAGAGAACTCACATCTGCCATGCGGAGAGGATGAAGACAGAAGCAAATAGCACACGACCCAGAAAGGAGAAGAACCCCATTCTCTCTCTCTTCTCTCTCTCTGAAACTCTGTTTTGCAGAAGCAGAAGAGCAGAACCACGCGAGAGAAAGAGAAGAAAAGGGGGAGAGTTGCAGTGACCAACTTTGCTTGTTGTTTGGTTCGTCAATTAATGGGAGGCAAATATTATAATGTTGGAATATTAAAAAAATTGTTTTCTTTGCGATGAAAAAGACATGTATGCTGCCTTAACTTCCATTCCATTTCAAATCTTGACCAGCTAACTTTTTAAAGGTACCAGTGAAAATCAAATACTTATTAGAAATCTATTGGCAGGATTTAATGATTTATAAGAGAGAAAAACCCAATAACCCTTGAGTTTAATTTGACATTAAATAATAATATTTGTAAATAAATATTATTGTTATTTCTTTCTCTTAATCAAAGAAAAAAAACTTTAACCGGGGGAACATTGTTGCAGTAATACTTTGAGAGATAAATTTTAAGAAGATGAATATATACTAAGGATGTGTTTGGATGAGGTATTTGTAGAGAGTGAAGTCTTTTAAGAGGATAATTAAAATACTTTGTTTGGGTATTAAATATGATTGATTTTAGAAATCAATGGATTTTATGGGGGTATTTTGTTTAAGGTAAATTTGAGGAATTTGAAATACCACCTAAAGATGTGGTATTTTGAAACTCTCTCTCCTTACTCATGTGCGACCTACCACCGACGCCAACCCCCAAACCACCCAGACCCAGCCCCGGACCCCCGAAACCCAGCTCGGCCCCGCTGACCACCGGCGCCTGGCCACTGCACCACCCGGACTCGGCCCCAGCACCACCTTGCACCCAACCCCCGGAGACCCAGGGCGGGGGGCGCCGGCCCCGAGACACCCGGTGGGAGGGCAACAGCCCCCGGAGACCCGGTGCTGGGGCGCCGGCCCCCGGACACCCAGTGTGGGGTGTGGGTGGGTGGGGGTTTTGGGGGGGGGGGGGGGATCGTTACAGGTCGCCGGCCCCCGGAGACCTGGTGGGGGGGCGCCGACTCCCGGACAGTTGAAATCCCAATTTTTTAAATGAATATCCATAAAAAAAAATGTAATTGAAGGTAATTGTAATGTTTTTTCTAAACAAAGAATTTAAAATACAAGGTATTTAAATCACCTTATCCAAACAAAGTATTTTCAAAATGAAAGTAATTCAATTGAAGTAATTGAATTGCTTTGTATTTCAAATTTCTTGGAATTTTGAAATACCCCATCCAAACACGCACTAAGAGTTTAACTGATATGCATTATCAGTATAATATTTTTTGAATTTTGCCCCTCTAAAGTGAGCAAATGTGTAAAGTGAGAAAGTGAGTGTGTATCCACCATTGATTAATTAAAGTGCATTGAGAGCTCAACCCAGTTTATCTCTTTATGTAATCAAGGTAGAGGCGGCAAAACAGACAGGCCCGACCAAGTCCACCCGAATAATTAAGGCCGATGAATTGTAGGTTTAGGCACCAAAATTTGAGACCATTTTAATTCTAGGCCTTTTTGGCCCGGCCCTATGAAACCCGAACCCGCATTGGGCTCGGGGCAGCCCAATTACTTTTATATATTTTTTTTTTATTTTCCTAAAATATAAAAATATGAAAATAAAAAAAGGTCCAAAAGGCATTCTGAATTTAAGATACTAATACGCATACGAGTCAGTAGTCACTCTTTCACTTCCAACGGCTGCTGAGTGCTAAACCTAAGTGAGTAACACTAACCCACAGAGAGTTCGTTCCCACATGCCACAACCATCAGTCCCTCAAATACTTGCCAATGTCACGATGTGTACCAACATGGTAGTGACAACTTGCTAATGTCAAGATACATAACATAGCTGGAGAATGCAGTGATAAGTTTTGTTTTTTTAAAACACCATAGCATCTTTGTTTAAGACATTGAAGCAATTTTTCTTTCTCCTTTTTAAAAAAAAAATAGTCAGAATTCGTTTGGGGAAAAACTCACTAAAAAATGAAAATGACCGAAAAAATAAATAATTTTTTGGGGAAAAAATATGTTTGGCCAGCCCGAACAAGCCCATGACCCACATAGAACTGGGCTTAGACACCTATTTTACAGTCCATATTGATTCCGGACCTTTTTGATCCTGCCCTATAAAGCCCGAGCCCGCATCGGGCTAGCAGCGACGGGCTGGGTAGCTCATTTTGCCACCTCTAAATCAAGAGTTGATGCACACTTGGTCACTCACTTTTTCACTTTACACATTTGCTTACTTTAGAAGAGTCCAATCCATATATTTTTTTTTTATATCGTCAACCAATTACAAATCATGATATAAATGACTTTTAAAATAGGTAGGATAAGACTAAAATATTTTTACTAATATCTATTTATAATTGATTTATCGTGTAAAAAAAATCTTTACACTATCCATATATATCAATTACATCCAAATATTAAACCCCATGGAAAAGTATATCTAATTGGTAAATTCAACCGTGATGTGGATATGGAGTGCAAGAGCAATAATGAAAGGCCAAACTTAATGTGGAAATGGACCTGGCAGAGAAAAGGTTATATCTTTTAAGATACTCCGAGGAACAGATCCGGTGGAAATCGGGTGGGGTCTCAAGAACAAGTCTAAGGGAAATGAGACTAGTTCTTCATCTGCAAGTGACAGGTACAAATTCTGCTAGAAGGAAGGAAAATTGGTGGTCGTCTAACTATGCCACGTATGTTTGTGAACAATCTGGCAATATGAATATAAAGTTAGAGGTAGGCCACTATTTAGATGAGCAAGTATTGCATATTAATTTAGATGAAGAGTTTGGTATCTTAGGCTTTTTCACCCCATTAGTACAATTTGGTTTGTAAATTATTGAAATGATGCAACTTAAAAAATATTTACCAGGTTGGGGTAAGTCGTACATGTCATATACGACTTCAAAGTCGTATATGCCATGTACAACTTCTATTATTTTATAATAAACCCTAAAAAGTGAAGTCGTACCTGATATATACGACTTTGAAATACTTACCCTAATCTGATAAATACTTTCCAAGTTGCACCATTTCGGTAATTTATGAAGCAAACTGCACCACTGGAGTCAAAAAGCCAGCATCTTAACTTGGTGAAAAATAAATGGGTTGAAACTGAAATACTCGATAAAGATTATGGTGCACCACCCAATTGGTGCACCACCCACATGTCAAGAGCTCTACCAATCCTTTGTACATATGGCCATTTGACTTTTCAACTTCAAAGTAAGTTAAATATTCATTGGTCCAAAACTAGCCACATGGGTGGTGTAGTGAGTGATACACCTTAGTCCAACCCGAAGTACCCAACCTTTGCATAGAATTGCATGTTGACATCCCTAACAGTATCTTGCCAGAAAGGTTTTTTTTTTTCCCCCCTACTAGGTTAATGGTAGTTGATAAAATGTTTAATGCAACTTAGACTTACAATATTATATGCGTACTGCATATTTTCCCCCTCATCCACTTCTCATTATTTTTGTTATGCTGAATGTTATTTAATGCCCTGCCCTGTTTTGGATCTTCCTTTTAACCAGAGACTTGAATATGAGAAAAATGGAATAAAATATATCTGAACTGAAATTGTAACAAGTTTTTTTTTTTTTGCCCCCTGATTGTTGCCTGGTTAAGAATGGGCAACTTGTGGCATGGCATGCAATGAATTCATTGCAGATCTAGTTATTTCCTCCCAAGAGTTTTGTTGTGAATATTTCATATAAAATAGCTTCGCATCTCAATTTTTACTTTTGCAATCAGTTTGTATGGGTATTTGATTTGTTAAAATGTTGTCTTCACAATCAGTTTCCTTGGTCATTTTTTGCAACCAGTATGTTAGTTAGCTGGGGAGTAGTTATGGTTGACTTTTATATATTTAAAATTTATTTTGTAGGGAAAAGTAGGTGGGTATCATCACTTGAATATTAGAGGAAAATCCAAAGGCTGGGAAGTGAAGTATATTATTTGTGTGAGGTGGAACTTGACTCCAGGGATCTTGGTGGGCTTGGTTGCATAAATTTTTATGGTCAAACCGAGAAGGGAGAGGAGAATTTTCTTAGTTTAGATTTTAGAGGCCTGCTTTTCTTGTGTATGGAGGAATCTATGATAAGCTTCAAAGTCAAAGATAACTAATCCCTAATTTCAATTCTTTACTGCTCTTAATAAAGTATTTTCCTGGACTTGAATGGTTCTGCAAATCAGCATTCCTGATTTAATGTTTTAGTGTTTGTGCTAGATAATTCAATTTAACTCAATTTCATTTCCTTTTTTTCATTTTTGGGTATTGAGAGGGGAAGACCTCATTCATTTTATTTTACAAACTCAATTTCATTCTTACAATAATTAAGAACTGTTTTAGTCATCTATAATTGAGGGGAATCACAAACTACCCCTATTAAATATATTGTTAAAAACACTGAAAAACTTTAATAATCGAAAAACTATAGATATATTGTTCATTACCAAAGTTTTCTCAGTTTATCGGTGTGTTTGAATTCTTGTTGGAAAAGTCTCAAACTTTGGTAATGTTTCGGGGGAAGCCCAAAACACAAATAGTACTCCTCTGAATTGGGCCTGAGCTAACTTGGCCCGGTACTGAACACCGGTGGTGGATCTTCTTTCTCCTTCTCATTCTTTGTGAACTAAATGAGAATACCTGCTAAGACACTCCAATGCTTAAGTCAACAAGGGTGCAATAGATAATATGTATATGTTCTTCATATTATAAAACATATCTTCTCTTTCTGGTGGAGGTTTATTTATATTCATGTTTTGTTGAATTTAGCATGATGGCTTAGAGTAAGGTGCCCTTATTGCTTGGCATGTTTCTCTTCCTCACATTTTGTCAATAAGGGTGTCCGTGATGATGATTAGCAGGTAATTACATGTGTCAGGAGGGTCGGGGCGGCCCTCCTCCCTGACGCATTTGGGAGGAGGTGGGAGGGGGTTCTTTCCCGAGGTGGGAAAATCCACTCTGTACAGTAGAGGGGTTATAACCGAATATTTTGGTCGGTTCGGAACAGTTTTGCTGGGCCTCTCGAACATTGGGACTTTATTGGTTTGGACCTCTCTTGAGTTTTTGGCAAGGGTCCTTTGAGGCCTTCGTGTCTTGGGCCGCCAGCCTTCCGATTTTAGGCCCTCTTTAGTTAGATCCGTAACAGGTAGCCTTCATTCAAATGTCTTTTTGGTACCTTACCAACCCCAAGAAATCAAATATAATGCTAATCTCTATAGATGTGAAATGGCACTTACTATGACTTCAAGAATGAAAGCTTTCCTTCCTTGTCTTCCTTTCCCCTTTACAACAACAACCTAACACTCATTTTATTTTACAATAGCTATTTTTCCTATTTGTTACTTTTTCCAATATCACTTTTTTCCAATATCACTTTAAAATATTTCTAGATGAGATAAAAAATTTATTTTTGCATTAAGACAGTGTAATAGATTTTAATTTATTGTAGAGAAATGCTAATAACACACCGTGCACACTTTTTTAACATATTCTTTATTATTGAGTGGATTATTTTCATATGAGATTCACTAAATTATATAGATCCACGCTCTATCATAAAATAAAAAAAAACCTTCTATGTACAGACGAATTCTTGCCTTAAACCTCAACTGAGTATTTAGACTACTATTATAATCATCATAGTGAACGTTGCGTATAAGTGATGGCTAGTTAAACTTGTCTCAATACTTTAAATGCGTTACCAAATAATGTGTGCGCTGCATTTAGATCTTGTAAACATAAAAGTCAAGCCACCTATATGTCTTAGCTCTATACTATTTCTTCATATGTGCCTGAAGACATGAATGAGGTTCATTTTCGTTTTTATTTTTCACCTAACATTTTTTTTTTGACAGATTAATTTTTAACCAAAAATAAGAAGTGCCTTAAGTTAACACGAATATTCCATTCCAAAAATATGCTTGAACATTTTAATCATTTTCTATAAATAAGAAAACTAGTCTTTGTTTTTTTTATATATAAGCAAGAAGAATACTAGTCTACTCTTAAAATCATCCTCATATCAATACATCAGCTACACAGAAGCATATCGAAGTTGACATAAATATCCCTCCACCGTTATAGGCTGAAAGGCTCTTGCTAATCCACAATTATTATTATTTAAAAAATAATAATGTCACCAAATATTCTCGAACATAAAAGAATATGGGACACTGAAGATGCAAATCAATTTACAAATTTACAATAAAACTTGACTTTGATATCGTGACTCTTTATCATATGTATGTGTGTGTGTATATATATATATATATATATATATATATATTAAATAAAAAGCAAAGTTAATAAAACAATTATTTAATTTTAAAAATTAAAATAAAATTGTTAAATATTACAATTACCTAAAATGTTAAAATTAAAATTTTAATTTTAAATAATATTTTTCGTTTTTTTGGGATTAAAGCATAAGTCAACCAACATATATATTTCATAAAAAAATTTAAATTAAAGATAATATAAAAAATTAAATCCAGACTTAATTAAAAAATATATATGCAAGAATCACTCATAGGTCATGAATTAATAGAAGTTGATCCCTTATTTTGACATAAAAATGGGATATTGTGATGGTTAATGAATATATTAAGATGGATAACTTATTAATTATTTATTGAGCTGCATTAATAAAAAATTTGTACATTATTAATCAAATTATTAGTTTTTTTTTTTCACAATCAAATTATCAGTTAGTGAATTATATGATCTACTATAAATATACTTAGGAAAATTGTAAAGTGCCATAAGGGCATTGGTTAAGATTTCAAAGATAAGAAATTTTGTGTTGAAAATTGTGTATTCAATACTTTTAAAAGGGTGAATGCTAGCATGCACCTCTATAACTTTGGTGCAGGCTGCACCTTATCATTTTGATCATTGATTTAATAATAAAAAATATTCCAACGGTTGAGATTAAAAGTGGATATGGTTTAACAGGTAACCATAAAATTTGAAAGTTGCAACTTTCTCCCTACATGAGTACCATCCCACCTTACCCACCGTCGCCAAAACTTGTGACCCCGCGCCATTACAAAGCTCTGTCCCCATATTTCCCAAACAATCATTTCCATCTAGCCTAGCCGTCCGTCGCGCCATCATCGGACGAGCACTGACTAGCCGTCATTCTCCCCATCGCGTGAAGCTGCACGCAACTCCTCTCAAAAAACCGCAGACCCGATACCACCTAACCTCCATCGCATCCTCACAGCCACTGCAGTGCCCCCACCTTGAACCGCACTAGATCGTGTTTCTGTCGAGCTTCCATCCACGACTACAAATAACACCACTGCACGGCTCCCGCATTCACCAGCAATCACCGGTGGGCAACCCAAAACCAGACCAGGCGACCCCGAACTAGATCTTACGAGTAGGGATTGAGTGCCGCCATTGACTGTCGTTTGCGGAGAAGGCTCGAGTCCAAGTTTGTGTTTTGGGTTAACAATGGATGAGTGGAACCCACCACCATCGTTGTCTCAGATTCCCCTTATGCCATATGCCCATAAAGAGATGGCCAAAAAATGGGGTGGGGGTGGGGGTGGGGGTGGTGGGGGTGGGGGTGGAATGACGAATAACGATACTGACAGCGACAGCGGCGAGTGGCGGTTGGGGTTGTGGGGCAGGGATGGATTTTTTTTTAAAATATCTATTTACAAGCAAACCGGGTATTTCATGGAATGCATCATGCTTAGAGGGTGCATCTTAAACGACACCCTTTAAAAGTTAAAAGTTGATCTTTTTCAATAAAAAGTTTATATTTTTTACTTCATTCAGTAAGGTCTGGGCATCGATTAGCATCACTCATATACTTACTTATTAACCAAGTTTAATGTAAAAATAACATTATTGATAGCTCATCTATATAATCACAATTTTTAATATCATTAATTTTTTTATTTTTTATTATAATCATGACACAGTATTGCAGTCCTGTGGGTCCACACCACACACTTCTATACGATAATAACTTGTTGGACCCTATTAGGGGCGCGTGGATGAGCATTCACTTTCACTGCTCAGACACAACTCAGAAGAAGGAGCATGCAATTGCAAGCAACCAAAGTGGTTCTGTTTGGTTACACTTTGGACTGTTCCTAACCTCTCCTTATTTTCTTTTCTCCCTCCACACACTTTCTCTTTTCATCCTCTTTGGTGGTTGTTTTTTTGCTCATCCCAGATTCCAATTTCCCTTAGCATCTCCAATTTGTCTCCTTTTCCTTTCCGGGTCTCCTTCTCTTGGCCTTGTTATCCTGTTTCTGTGGTGTTTTGGAGGTTAAAGGTCTTGCCTTTGGGGTTCTATGGTGAATGTTTTTGCAGTTTTGGTTCAAATCTGGAGATGGGTTGTTGATCTTTAACCATTAAGAGTCTCAGCAATTGCTTGATTTTAACAGAAAGATGAAGGATTTCCCTGGGACACCAGGCACTTTCCTTGGTTTGGTTCTGAGGATGGCACAGTTCATTTTTGCTGTTGGGTCAATTGCCTCCATGGCTACAACTCCCAGTTTCTTCAACTTCACTGCCTTTTGGTAATTAAACTAAAGATTGTGGATTTCTGAAACCTTTTTTGTTGTGATTTTGTTGCAGGACTCACTTATTCTCAAAACACATTAGTCATATGTTATCCCACTGTTTGTCATTCAGTTTCATATGTGGATGTATGCATATAAAGTCAAATTAGATTTTCAAGCAAGTGTAGTTCATTATATATAACAGTCATGACTGGAATGTGTACTGGGAATTTGTTTTTGTCGTTGGATTTGGTTTGGGAACTTTGATATCCTTGCAGCTGATTTTTGGATACAATAGATGTGAGTCATGGTTTCGACATGACTGAAACAAATGTATCTTGTATAAAAGTTCACTAGTGAGTTGTTTGCCTTATTGACATAGGTCTCCATAAGAATATGTAAATAAACAAATTTCTGATTTGTTGGATTAGCAAAACCAGCCTCTGAACCTAGATGTGTAACATAAAAAAAGGAATCAGAGGGTACTCATAGTTGTGAGGATGATGGGAATTGGAATAGCATCTCCCCCCTGTGTTAGGTTCTACCTGCATTCTCACGAGACTTGTACATAAAGTTCTTGAAAGTACTCCACTAAAACATTATTTAATGGGGTACATTTTTCATCCTTAAATCACATGTAAAATGAAGTGGAACTCATGTCTATGTCACTCTAGTTATTTTCCTAAGGTGTTGACAATTATTTGCTGTTTACTATTTACTAGGGCACATGTTTATACAAAAAACATTCTTGATGTTTGACTATTTCCATGAAACCACTCTCACTCAATCATGCTAAGAGTGTTTATAATGTTTCTTAGGACCTTTTTCTGGCTTTCAATGTCTGGCCAGCAAAATACTTCCAAACATTTCATATGTCTATCCCAACTACAACTAGTAACTACCCATACCAGCCATTTGAAAAATTCAGGTTGCTCATTGGTTATCAAATTGTAAGAACATGAGCCTACTAAACTATACATTTTCGATCGACTGTAAAGCAAAAGGTGTACTTGGAGATTTTGACTTAACCTACTAAGAAAAACATGCATTTACCACTGAATGCAGGATTATGAGGTAATTGATTTTGTTGCAAAAGATTACTCAGTAGGCATGCTGTATCTTGTTCACATGATACTCCCTCTATTTCTCTCTTTATCCTGTCCTAAAAGCCTATGAATAATATTACCTTCAGATTATAATTACTACTTAAAAAGTATGAATTCATCAAGTTGACATTGAATTTTAAGCTACTTTTCTTAATCCGTATATGCTTAGATGCTAAGGATTGAAGAAATGAAATGAAAATGCCTATATGAGCTTTACATCACCATGCAAATAGTGACTGAACTGACGGTGGAATTCTGAATAAAATGAAATCAGCTCAGATGAGTAGGGAAATAGGCTTGTAGGCAAGATGGAGAAGGGTGTTGGCTAAGGAAGGAGGTCTTTGATAAAACCCTGAAGGAGTGCAACATAACTCCATAATAACTATCATTTTTGTTTTCTGTTCATGTCTATGCTCTTGTTTTCCCGGTTTCCCCCATATGATGATAACATGTATGTAATGAACTGTTTTAATATCAAAATCAATATGATGATGAAGAAATTCCTGATGTTCGTCAATAGCATGCTTTGGTGGTGGATATGAACAACTTAATGCTGATTGTTCCATTGGTATTGCAGCTACTTGATAGCTTCAATGGGTTTACAAGTCATTTGGAGTTTTGTGCTTGCTTTATTGGATGCATATGCCTTGGTGAGAAAGAAGGTCCTCCACAATCCTGTACTAGTTAGCCTCTTCGTAGTAGGAGACTGGGTTAGCCTCTGCGAAAACCTTTACTCTTACTAATTGCTTTGTTACATAAACTAAGAGTTCTAAAGTCATTAATTTTTGTTTACATATATTCTTGACCGCTGTCCACAGGTAACAGCAACGCTATCTCTAGCAGCAGCTTCTTCCTCAGCTGGCATCACAGTTTTGTACTTTAATGATCTGGGACACTGCCATATTGGAGAGGAATGCCAAAAGTACCAGATTTCAGTCGCGTTAGCCTTCTTTAGCTGGATACCAATTTCTGTTTCGTCCCTAATTATGCTTTGGCTATTAGCTGCAGGGTAGCAGAGACTCTATTCCGCCAGAGTTTTCTCATCCAACTGAGGTTCATCTTGTGAAATTTTTCTGAGTGTCAATAGGAAATGAAATAGAGTAGAATTTTACGCACATTAAATTTGATCCCTTCATTTCTACTGGAATTGGGATAGAAGCAGATTGTAAAGAGAAAGACAAAAATGTATATGTGGTTTTGCGGTTCAAAGAAACTAGTCTACCAATAGTGTTATGCTGATTTACTGATCCTGTGACTAGAAGATCAAATCTTTCATGTTTACAAGAGATTGGGTTGCTAGTAGACACTTTTGTTAGATGGTTTCTCTTATCTTACCTCACAAGCATCTCTTTGATGCTTGAAAAGGGCTATGCTTGTCTCCATTATCATTTCTGTTGATAATTCATTTTCTTGCGGATATGAGTATCCTTTTGTGTATAGTGATGTCATTGCGGAATCTGTTCTTGCTTAAAGAACTCAAGATTTGGTGAGGTGTAGAACACTAACCAAAAGTTGTAAGATTTGGTGACATATAGAACAAATAACAAAAAGTTGTAATCTTGATGTAAATTCCAGAACAGAAAATTAGGAAGGTAGTGATTGGTTTGCTGTTGGAATCCTCCTTACAAAAGAATTTTATTTTCCTTCGATGCGAGTCTTGTGACGAATCGTATAAGTATGTAGGAATTGTCTTGAAAAAAAAAGAAGGTAAAATACAACTTGTTTTAAGCTGTAAATGTAGCTAGCTGATTTTATGTACTAGACCTTTTGATATATATATATATTTGGTTGTAATATCAAGACTAATATCCTTTAGGGGATTTGAAGGCACTCGAAAGTGAGATGTCTTTTCCAAACCATGTTTTTTTTATTTATTCATATACGAGGATTAAGATTCGAACTCCTAACCATTTGCTTATCAGACTAACTTATAGGACCTTTATAAGAGAAAAGGATTAGAGTTTTTTTTTTTTTTTTTTAATTTGGGGTGAGAGGATGGTGCCTCAATCCAAGGGAGGGAATATGAGATTTACATTTACCTTTTCCTAAGGAGATTAGTGGGGGCTCAAATCTGCAACTTGTCAAATACAAGATCCGGACATGTTTCACTAGATCAACCCCTTGGGTTAGAAAATGATTAGAGTTCAAACATGACTATTGTTACCCATTAGAAATTCCATACATGAATGAAACCCATGTATGTTCCCCATAAAATCAATACTTTTCTTTGACTACTTGCCACTGTGTTAACCACTTGTGAGAGCGGAAAGCACAGAGGTCACATGGTAATGCAAAATAAGTGATCAGATTCCCCCGCAGAATGTGTACAGTACAGGGCATATGAAATGGAACCTTTTTTGGTTTGAGACAGATCAGCAACATCCTAAAATAACTGTTTTGATTATTGGTGGTTTGGCATTTTTCTCCTCAATTTACCAAACTTGTGGGTAGGGATGTCAGTGGGGCGAGGCAGGGCGGGGGAGAGGGGCACTATCCCGCTCCGCGTCCCTGCCCCCCAGCTCTCCCCCCATCCCCGTCCCCGATCCCCATCGTGGGGGGTTTTCCTCTCCTGTCCCCGTCCCTGCGGATCCCTGCAGTCCCTACGAGGACCCCCATACATTTATTAAAAAATTACAAAATCATAAACTAAAATTCAATAAAATTTTTTAAAAAAAGCCTTAAAGTTATAATAAGTTCAAACTCAAATAATACAAACATAATATTTAAATAAACATTACAAAAAGTTTCAAAATTACAATATTAAAAATTTTTCCATGTATTTTCCAACACTCCAACATGTGAGGTATAATATTTTAATAGATATAATATAATACATGTATATATATATTTAGGGTAAATATGTATTTTTCACAGGGTGGGACCCCACAAGGCGGGGGGTATGGTCCCCGCCCCGATCCCCGAATTGGCTATGGGGAGATTTTGTCCCCCATCACTGTCCCCACAGGGAAAAAAATTCCCCGCCCGCAGAGCCTCATTTGGGGCATTCCCCACGGGGATCCTCACGAATGGATGAAAGTTGCAATCCCTACTTGTGGCCTGGAAACATGAGGCTCTAAGTGGCACTGAGGCACCTTACCTTGATGCCGAAGTTTTGCTTAAAGGAACACCACTAATAAATAAATATTAAACTATTACTTCTTTAGTAGAAATAATGAACCACTAATTTTAAGTGGAAGTCAGCATCATCTCAACGGCATCGAAATAGATTATATATATTGATTCAATGTTACACGACTTATACACACATCACATCACATATTTGTATAGTTTTTATTATAATAATAATTTGATTGTAAGTGGGCCTACTTCTCTTTTTGTATACGTACACTCTTTGTTTTGGTAATCTGTACATGTACATTTTTAATTGTGCAATGAGAGAGGGTTGTGAAATTGATTTTTTTCTCTGGGTATCCTCCGTGCGTAAACATGAAGATTAATCCCTTGAGGTACTGGACGACATTAAAAAGTTGATCTATCTCAACCAGATTTTTTCCATACACAAGAACCAGGATCAAATCCTTACCACTTGCTTAAGAGGTCCAATTCGTTGTCACTTGAATCAATCAAATATTCGTTGTGAAATTGATGTTTACTTAACATTTTACACGTATTAAAGCTAAGGCATTGAAAGAACCAACAAAAGTAAGTGGAACACTGGAAGCAGAAAGTTGCCCGGCTGTTGAGAGGAATACTTAATAGAACTGAATAATAGTTTCTTCTAAAATGGGAAACCACCGTTGTTTTTTCTTTACTAATTTTTTGTTTCTTCCTGTCTCAGTGAAAGCACTTATACCTGCTGCATAATAGGGAGCTTTTGGCCATTTAGGCATCGCCTAATGTTCTTAAAAAAACCTTTTATACTCTTAATAAGTTTAACGTATTGTAAATTTATCTTAGTAGGTGATAAGCTTTATTGGGATAATTTTTTTATTGGGTCTTTTGGGTTCCTTGTTACATCACTTTGACAAATTCATTATTAACATGATAACTGTTATCAATTCTCAATCTTATTTAGATTTTTTCTATAATTTCAATAATTATTCTAACTCTCTTTTTTTTTTGAAACAAAATTATTATTCTAACTCTTAATAACTATATTAATTGCCTTTTTTGGATTTTATTTGAATCCCAAAAACATTAAACTTCTGACGAGGGTGAATTGAAAAAATTGTGTATTAATCTTGAAAAGTTTTTAGTTTTATTGAGTATTATGGTACTCCATAGTGGTATTGATTTATCTACATAATTGAGGATTTTTTTTTTGATGAAAACATAATTGAGGATATTGAAATAAGAGATAACAAAATAAGTTCATATTCCAATATAAGTATTAAACTATATTAAAGATTACATTTTAAATTTTCCAAATGCATGCATTGTTTATAAAAATTTATTGACAATATATGTGACTATTTTAAATGATGTTTGTCAAAATTAAAGTTATATAAATCATATTTGAGGTCAACTATGTTACAAGATAAAATAAATGAATTAGTCATATTATCTATTTATTAGAGTACAACGTTAAAATTACTTGATTATAAAATTTTGATAAATAATTTTGTGGCTTAAAAAGTTAGAACAAAGAATTGAGAATTGAGGAGTTCATTAAACTCTCCTCCAAGAAGTTTGCATATAACCCTGAAATTACTAGATATACCGCACTAGATGATATAGTTCTGGACTATTTGTGATTATCAGACTGGGGAATTAAGAACGTGTCAAATATGTTTTCTGTGGACTTAGATGATGGTATATTTCTTAGACTAACATCTTCCACAAACTGACAATCAAATTGTAGTTTTCTATCCTAGTCTTTCGAGGAGAAAACAGAAACTGCAGTATGGTTTTGTGTGACTATGATGACATACATAAAAATGGAGAATTGAAAGTGAAAGGTAGGGAAGGGAGTTAACAGTTTAAGTTTTCTTATATTTAGTTGGTAAGCTAATAAAAAGGATGAAATCAAATTGAGTAACTACACTGCAGTCAGCCTTCTGCAATTTTTTTTTTTTAAAATTCCAAATGAGAAGGAAATTGATATGAAAATAAAATGTCAAAATTTTAACAAATGATTTTTGAAATATTATAAAATAGAAAACCTTACGAAAAAAAAGTTTTAAAGAACAGTTAACTCTCCAATTGAATAACAATGTACAAGCAGTAGTTAATGAATAACCATTCATTATTATTATTTTTTGGCACATTAACCACTCATTGATTGAATAAACCAGTTGAGTGGTTAAATAATCCAAAATTAAAAAATGTAATTGTTAAATTTGTTTTTAATTTTCTAATACTCTTTCCTTTCTTCACAAAGTACTGATAGTAAGTTAAAAACTATTCATCATTGGTTATTTTTAAATGTCCCAAGCAAACATTGATAAGGTGGGAACATGAACTAGCAAGTTAGCTAGATATAGAAGCTTCATTTTCTACCCCTTTTTTATAACCAAGTTTCAGTTGCCGTCTAATGCATTATAAAATTAACCGACTAACTGTACAAGAGTGACAAGAAACATGACTTTATAATAAAAATAAATTGAACACATAATGGCAATCAATCAAGAAAATTAAGCTACTCTTATGTTCAAGGATTATGTTGATACCTTTTCGAAATTAATCAAGGACCAAAAATTAAATAAGAAATTTCAAAATCAACCGAAGGGACATTACTCATGTCTTATTGTATCAATACTATCCACTGCCAGCATTAATTCAATTAAACAATTTAAGAAAGTGTTTTCCATTAAGAAAGATGAAAGGACATACGATTAGGTTTGGACTTATATGAATTAATTAATATACAAAAAATATTATTGTATTCTGTGTTCATGCTCTGGGCTATTGCTTGGGTGCTTCGTACTATTCATTGGAAAGAAGAAAACTAAAAGTAGTTTTTGGATTTTTCTACAAATGATTAAGTGCGCGGCAATGGAAATTAAAGTGCTTGATTCTTGAATTTACTACGTCTCCACAGCTGTGGACCATTTTAGCAATGCACAAATTTATTTATTTATTTATTTATTTTTCGTTCCAAATTAATTAGGTCGCACTAAATCAATGGCGCAAGGACAAATGATTCTCCAAGATCAGCTGAAGTTTTCAACAGTGATCAAATTCAGATAACTGAGATTTCACATCCACTTACACAAGGGAGAGAGAAATATGTATTTTAAAAGAATGAAAAGAATAAATCTTGACAATATGGTCCCGTCAAAAAAAATCTTGACAATATAGTCATACATAATTGTAAAAATTGAAAGTTACTAATTAATAGTGACTTACTTGTCAAAAAAAAAAAAAATTTAATAGTGACTTAAAAACATTTATTATGCTTGGTGAGTGTGAAATTGAGAGAGTACGTACATCTTCACCATTAGTCATTAGATCATACACAAATAATTAAGATTAAAACATAAAGTTACGTGAGATTTTAAAATAGTCGTATGATCATTGGTTAACTTTTAATATTGACCATATATAGTTTTTTTTTTTAATGAATCATCTACGTATAGTTTAATGATCCAAATTCGCTCATCTCACATTTCACGATAAACTACCGCTCTCACATGATAATACACATATCTATTCACCAAGGTGCGTAATACTCTCACTTGGTTTTTAGAATTAGCATGTTAGCAATCTATGCACTAACTTTTTTATACTAGAATACCAATATATAAGTTCTTCATGGCAAATGTTAACCATTGTTTTTAATGTCCTGATTAAAGAATAAAAAAAAAAATTTGTATCGAGAAAATTATGTACTTAATATATTGTTAAGTATTGTATTTAGTTTTTCAATATGAACTTTTTCTTTTTGTTTCCTTAACCACTGTAGTCATTAAAACTCTTTTCTCTATACAAAACAACTTTTACTTAAAGGGCATATTAGCAAAATGTTAATACTAATGAAAAAAGAGAATAGTGGAGAGAGATGCCTCATTCCTTGAAAAAGAGAATAAAAATTATCAAATAAACTTTTTTTAGTACAAATGAAGCATATTTATTAATTTAATAAAATTATTAATTATTAAATCAATAATTATTGAAACAAATTTATGTATAAATATATTATTTAAAACTAATAAATAAATATTTGTTTCAATTTTATTTTATATGTATAATACGTAACAATTTATCATTATTATCATCATCATTATTAATATTATTATTATTATTATTCTGTGATTTACGTAATTTTTCAAAGAAATTTTATGTACATAATAGAATTCAATTGTTTAACGATAATTTTATATACATAAACAACAATTATTACGTATATACAAAGCATCCCTGGCTAATAATTGAGTTTAGATACAAAATTTCCACCGTTTTACGTAGTAATTTTATATTCTCTTTAAAAGCACACATGCCTACTGTGACTCTGTGAGGTCCCAGTCAGGAATTTAGAATACATGCATCTTAATTATGGGAATTTAGAATACCATCAGCATCAATATGCATTAAGAATCACATTCAAGTAACCCCATCAACTTCTATATTATAGTTGCATGTGTTGTGCTTCTTTTGAGAGAGTTTGTGAATAAGTGCAGGTGGAAAAGTCCATCACTAAACATATGGAGCAGAAAAGATTTGATCTTATGGTTGGATATGGGAAGTTCAAACCACACATGTTCATGGTCTTAGCCCAGGTGGGCTATACCTTCTTATTTTTCATCACTGAAGCTTCCTTCAATCATGGGATGAGTCCTTTTGTGTATGTAACATATCGGCATATTGTGGCTGGGGTTTTGATGTTCCCTTTTGCATATTTTTTGGAGAGGTAAATATTCATTAATTTCTCTTCAAATGCATGTAAGTTCAATGCAACTGCCAATTTGTTCAGTTTCCCCTTGATGGGCTTAAGATTCCGACCCATGGCACTTATATTGGGTGTAACATCTCAAGTTAGACGATGTTTTGACTTTTTGAGAAGCATTAAGAAAATAAAGTTACACCTAAGATCACTCATGATACTATCATGAGTAATGTTATTTTGACACATGAGGGACATCCTAATGTTTTAGTAGGCTATGAATCACTTTATTATTTTTCTCTTTTAATTTCATTGGTTCATAGCCTACTAAAATATTAGGGTGTCTCCATGATATCTAATTTGGGTGTCAAAATAACATTACTCGACACTTATATTGGGTGTATAGCCTCTCAAGCTAGACGAGGTTTTGACTTTTGAGAACATCAAGGAATAATAAAGTTGTATAATTTGTATCATCATCAACTATAGTTTTTTTGACCTATATAGTAGTGAGTACTTGATCCAATAAATGGTATTAGAGTGAGGTCATAGGTTCCAATTAATCCCCGAAGTGACACCGGGGGTAGATTGTTGCCTTCCTTTCAAGATGGAAACATATCTAAAATCAACGATATATAGGTTTATATATTAAGGCCTATTTACTTTCTAAAAACATTTTCACTTTTCATTTTCCAAAATTTGTATTCACTTTAAATTGCTAATAAGAAGATGGAACACTCCTGCAATAAACAATTGTGACAAAGAGAAGATAGAAGGCTGGTTAGGAAAAATATATTTCGGAAACAATGAATTTTTTTTTTTTGGTGATTTTCAAAATTTCTGAAAATATTGGATCTGTTTTCAAAAATTGAAAAAAAAAAGGTGAGCAAAATACTAAAATAATACAAATTATAGAAAATGAAAATCGAAAATGCTTTTGAAAAGTAAACAGGCCCTTAATTTACTAAAACCATTTTCAATTTTCATTTTCTAAAATATGTATTCATTTTAGTTTTCCCTCACCATTTTCTTTTTCAATTTTTGAAAACAGATCCAGTATTTCCAAAAAAATTGCAAATACCAAAAAATTGTTTTCATTGTTTCCGAAAAATGTATTCTCCTTTACTAGCCTTCCATTTTCTCTTTGTCGTAATTGTTTATTGCAAGAGTGTTCTATCTTCTTGTTAGCAATTTAAAATCAATACAGATTTTAGAAAATGAAAATTAAAAATGTTTTCATAAAGTAATCATACCCTAAAGTTGCACCTTTGTCATCAACTATAACTTTTGGCATGATGACAAATACTGCATGGTGACAAATACTTTATGTTGTACATTATATGGTCTTCATTTGCATATTGATGCCTGGGTTGCACTTTAATATCAAATTTAGAATTTACATTCCTGTTCAATTTTCTGTTTGTTTCAAGTTAACAATTGAATTAGGTATGGTGGTAACATTTAGTGCATCTGAACAATTAACTTGTTTTTCTTGCAGAAATGTTAGACCAAAGCTGACATTTGCTCTTTTTATGGAAATCTTTTTGCTTTCTCTGATGGGGTAAGGACAAATAAGATGCACGGTTCTCCACTATATGGAAGTATGAGAACCTAATTTGCCTAATTTTGTAAATTTTCAGGGTTAGTTTGACTCTTAATATGTACTTTGCAAGCCTGAAATACACTTCTCCAACCTTTGTGGCTTCTATGGTCAACACCATAGCTGCCCTTACCTTCATTATTGCAGTGGCATTCAGGTTTTCTTATTCTTGATCTACATGATTTTGGAGTTTTTAAACGATTAAAAATCATCATTTTGGTCCCTGAAATTGTAGGGCGGTGACAAGTTGGTCCTCACGTTAAGAAATAGGCAAAAATATCCTTCAAATTCAAAAAGTCCATCAAGTTAGTTCATTTTGGCAACGATCTTCAAGTTGAGGGACCATAGCATAATGAACGTTTCAATTTGAGGGACGATTTTTCCTATTTCTTAATGTAAGGAACCACCTTGCTCTCATACTACAATTTAAGGGACCAAAATGGTGATTCATTCATTTTTAAACACAGGCCATAATAATATCTACATTTTATTTTAACTTGAGAGTTAAATGCAGGTATGAGGCTCTTGATCTTCGACATTCTCGTGGTATAGCAAAAGTTATAGGGACCTTGATTTCCTTAGCTGGTGTAATGACCATGACACTATACAATGGACCCGTTATGAGAAATTTATATCACCCTCTAATCCATATTCAAGGGAAAAGTGCTGCTATTCATGAGAGCTGGTTAAAGGGTTCACTTCTTACAGCTACAAGTTGTGTAACATGGTCTATATGGTACATTATGCAGGTTTTCACCAAAATTCATAACTTATAATAAGCTGTATGTGAACGTCTTACACATAATGCATAAAGAAAGAAAGAACCGGCTTCAATGTTAATTGTTAAGTTTCTTATAAAAAAAAAAAATGTTAATTGTTAAGTTCATAGTTTAAATAGTGTTTTTGATTCTTATTGCTAACTCCTGCCTCAGTGTAGTTGCAATTATTAAAATTCTCATATCATGTAATTATGGAAATTCAGGCAGCCATTTTGAAGAGATACCCTGCCCAACTGTCACTCACTACATGGATGTGCGTTGTTGGAGCAGCACAGTCAGCTGTTTTCACAGTGATAGTAGAACATAACCCTTCATCATGGAGTATAGGGCTCAACATTGACTTGTGGTCCACCTTATATGGCGTAAGTATAATTATTAGCTGATAAAGCGTATAAAACCTGTCCCAAAAAACAAACAAGCACAAAATCTAAAGTTCTAACGATATCAATCATTAATTGTAGGGAATTGTGGTTTCTGGTTTGATACTCTACATTCAATTATGGTGCACTGAGAAAAAAGGACCAGTTTTTATCACAATGTTTAACCCTCTTTCTACGATATTAGTGGCAATTTTGGCATTCTTCGTCCTTGGTGAGAAACTTCATTTGGGCAGGTAGTAATGGATGCCTCATCATTTTGGTTTTCCTTTTCAAACTTACAAAGCAATGAATTGCAGATCAATATACTTTAACAAACAATATTTCGCATCAATTAGGCTGCCCTATACTTGTTAGTATTAATCATTTTGGTGTCTTCAAAATACATACATTGTCCTAAAAATTAGGAATATGCAGTTAATGGATTTTTATTTTTTTGAAAAGAATCATTATCTTTATTTAAAAAAAAAATATAAAGAGTAAATGCGTAGACAGTAGACACTAGCATTCTGTATATGACATTATCTAGTGTCATGTTAACTTATAGTGTCATTAATGAGCACATGTATAACTTTTTAAAATACTAGGATTTGCATATAGCTTTATCCATGACTTGCATTATTCTTTTGATCAGCCATAAATTAAGTAAAATCATGCAAACATTCAATATTCCTCTGAGGGAGAATTATAATTCTGAAACTTGTTGACCCATTCCATTAAGTCTTCTTCAGCATCATAGGCGCATTAATTGTCATCATTGGTCTGTACTTGCTGTTGTGGGGCAAAGAAGGTGACCAAGAGGTTTGTATCAAGACCAAATATAAATCGCAGTGCAGCAGCGAAGACCCAGAATGCAGAATGCAGCCAATATCTTTAGCGGGAAAGGAAGAAGTGCAAATCCAAGTGGGAAGAATATAGAACAGAAGTCATGAAGATGTAGTCTACACATGTTTTGCCCAAACAATTGTGCAAAAACTTGTCTTCACTAAATATTTAATATTTAGGCTCTGTTAGTGGATTGGATTTGAAGTGTTTGGTAAAACTAGCGGTTGAACTAGCTGATAAATGTAAAATGACATAAAAGGATATGTTTGCTTTTTTTTTATTAAATTATATGTATATATATTATTTATATTATTTATTTTAAAATAATTATCACTTATAATATTTTATTTTATTCTAAATTATTCATGGTTTATTCAAAAAAAATATATTATCGTTTAAAAAATTTAATCATTAATTTTTAATTTTAATATTAGTTTAGTTTTAATTATTTTTAATAAATAAAATGGAATAATAAAAATAAAATGATATATTGATTTGATTTTTATATAATTTTTATTTTTTATAGATAAAAATATATTTTCCACTTTTTTTATCTTAAATATAAATCTAAATAGCGAAATTAATTCTTATTTATATACTATGTTAAATGTTAGTATTTTATTTTATAATCAAGGATAGGTGAAGAATTTAATTAAGATGGTAGGGATAAAAATGGAAGAAAAAATGAAACGCTATAAGCTCAAACGCTACTTCAAGTAGCATCTGGGAAAAACGTTATACGCTAGTGAAAAAACGCTATACGCTAATTTTAAAAATGACTACCAAACGGGGCTACTTTTCCATCCGCTATACGCTATCCGCTAAACGCTAGCAGATTTGGCAAACCAAACAGTGCCTTATTGCTTACAGTGTACCAATCCTCTTAAGTCAGATATCATGTTATCACGTTTTACAAAACGATTTACCACAGTAAATTATCACAAATGCCTTACCAGCATAAGTTTAGTTAAGATTTCCCTTATATTTAAAATTCAAAAGGAACTACCACAGCAAGTTATAATAGGTAGTAAGTACTATGAAGAAAGTGGCCAACAGGGTAATTTGAAAATGGACATCAATAGTCTTCATGTCATTGCCATCAAGGAATGGTTCTAGCCTACCTCAGTACTTGTTACTAGCTAAAGTAAATAAACCAGAAAATTAGAAGCAATGAGAATACTTACATGTCAATACTCCGGGAAAAAATGTAGAATACAAAAATGATGCATGTAAAATCATCCAAAGAGTAGCAATACGAGTGACTATGCAGCAGGAGGCCTGAGCTCTTGATCATGGGATGTATCACGGGTAGATGGTGGAAGATATTGCCACATTGGGATATAACCATAGTTTGGAAAGACAGCCATCTTGCTGACCCCTGCTTGAAAAGCAGCTACATTGGGAGGCAGAAACCCTGCAGGTGAAATGGGCAAATCTTTCAACTGCCTCTCAATCCTTTCTTTATCTGCTTTCAAAGCAAGTTTCTCTTCACGAAGTTCGTTTTTCTCAGCCTGTTATAGAAGACAAATTATATAATCTAGATTGACAAGAAATCGACCAATGCAATACTAAATACTAGGATAGTTTGAATGATTCATCTCATCCAATTAAAAACTTGACATTAAATCAGAATAATTAAACATGCCAAGCGGTGCAACCAGCAGCAAAAACAAATGAAATAATAAATCAGTTCGCATTTTTTTTTGTTGCAAAAATATTCTGTGACTTTTCTCCTTCCAAACAGACCAAATTGAAACACTACATACACATTAATTTTAAGATATCTCAATGGAATAGAGTGAAATTATAATGAGCATGTCATGAATGATATATATGGATGGGGTTTACCATGAACTGATATAAAAAGTTATTCATTAGTTTAAGATTGACAATATGCTATTACTAATTTATTCATTTACTTGTCAAATTTGTATTTCATTTTGCATCTATGTTAACATGTGTTAAGGTACATGACTTCCATATGTAATTCGACCCAGTCTTTACATATGGCAAAAAAGGAAAGTCTCCACACGTTTTTCTTCTGCCCCCCCTCTCCACAATTTCTTAATTATGCTTTCATTCTTTATTTCTCTATATATTGGGATTTCAAAATGGAAGCAGATAACAACAAAGCCTTTTCTCACTACGTGAGGTTGGTTACATAGATCAAAGTTCAATCGATGCTATTGTGTTCTATCATAAACCATGTCCTCAGCAAGGCCATTTAAATCTAATTCCTTTTTAATAGTTTCACTTATAATTTTTTTTTGCATCCCTCTATCTCTAACTATTGAGATCTTCCACTTGATTTACTCTTCTTTTTGGGGCAAGATTCTACCATATTTTCCTCAATGAGTGCTATTCATGCTTTCTCTCAAATGCATTCGTTCCTAATTCTATCATGTCTAGTATGTCCACTCATCGAATGCAATATCCTCATCTCTGCACTATGTTTTATGCTCTGGTTTTACCGCCCAACATTTACTACCATAAAGCATAGCAGGTCTTATAGTTGTGCGGTAAAGTGTTCCTTTAAGCTTGAGAGACTTTTCTATCACAAATAATACCCAAAAGATGGCTCCATTTCATCCACCCAGCTTGAATCCTAATATTTACATCCCCCTCTATTTCTCCATCATTTTGTATGACAAAACCAAGATACCTAAACCATGTAAGTTGTAGTATGGTATGAATTCTAAGAACAGAAATTAAAATGAAGTATACAACTCACTACCATAAACCGTTGAAATAAACTAACCTTTGAACATTTTATTTCCTCTAATAATTTTTCATTTGTTTCTTTGAGTTCCTTAGCTTCAGTTTTAAGTTGGTTCAAGACTCTGACAGCATCATCAAGTATAGCTAGTCTATCAGTTTTCATAGGTCTCCCAGGTTCCAAAACAGAGCTCAAGTCACAAAACCTGCAATAATCAAAACCAAGTTATTTCCCAGTTAGAAGAAGTAGCAAAACACAACACAAAACATTGGGGGTGTTTGGTTAACAGGTATCTTTTATTCCCACGTGTCTCGGATACAAAGGCTTTGAAATAAAGACTTTAAAATACATTGTATCTTAGATCCTCGTTTGGTATACTTAGTGAAAAACTTATGGGAGAATAAAATGGCAAAGAAAGGATAAAATTGGTAATCTATGAAAATTGATATAGCATCTTTCTCAGAGATGTCATATTCCCAGCCTATATCTATATGGGAGATATTAAATACTTATAAATTGGTTGAATCCTAGCCTAGCCTAACAGTGTTGTAACTTGTAATCATGCACCGGTGTACCAAACACAAGCATCTAAATCAAGCATCTAAATCAGCGCTTATTAAAAGTTTGAAGCCACGAGAAAGTGAGAAACCAAAGATTAACGAGCAGAGAAGACATTCTTTATGATATCAAAATGCTGTTCAGCACAAACTACAACAGATTAATTAATGAAAAGTTAAAATGCAGCTTGTTAAAGACTAATTCGAACATGACATCAACCATACAAATTAAACATTTAGAAGCACGCATGCCTTTCATTGAGTCTCTCCCTCCGCAACTTCTCTCGGCAAGCTTTTGTAGCCTTGCAACATGAACTAGGGTGTCCCCTACACAAAATAAAACTCAGAAGATTCATCACAAAAAATAAAACTGTAAAATGATTCAAAAGATTGTTATCTTTACTTCTAGATCAAAACAAAATAAAAAGGCAAATTGTCAAAATCCATCTATAAGATATAAAGTTCAACTGAATAAGTTGAGAGACTACATAGTTCTTTCAACCACCATCTGCTTCAGATATATCCTCTGACACAATTTTCAAATATAAAGGAATTCAGTATCCTCCCACAAAGTACTGAATTGGACAGGATCGGATCCTTTTGTACAAAATATACCACCATCATGCATGATTTGAAGTTTAGGATTTCTTGTCAATGAATTTAAGCTATAGGCATTCTAACTAACCAAAATCATATTTTCACCCATTTTCCACGACAGCAATTCCATCCTCAAATTCTCAGATATCATCACTTCATATGCAACTAACTACATACCTCTTCCTGGTTTTCTTTTGACAGGCAACATCACCACCACCTGAAAAGCCAATTTCTGTGCTCACACTGCCAAATTCAGACAAAGGGTTGTGTCAACCAGCAATGCATGCCACCAAAAAAAAAAAAAAAAATTTAACCAAAAAAAACTCAACATAACTATTAATTTCAGTGGACAATAATATTGATTACCATACCACAAGGGTTATTAAAAAGATTTTTTTTTTTCTCTGTGAGTAATAAAACAAAAGCCTTATAATGTGCAAATTTCAATTCAATTCTGACATGGACGTACATTGAAAAACGATTACGTCTAAAAAATCGTTTAATTACAAAATGAATAAGATAATTGCTACAGAACAGCATTATAAACGAATTTATGAGCAGAACAAAAATCATAAAACAAGAAATGAAGGCAATTGAAAAAAGGAAATTTGGAAAAGAAGAAGAAGAAGAAAAACCTTTGATTGGAGCAAAGGAAATCGGTGGGGAGAAGAGGCAAATCATCGATGAGACTGAAATCGAGAAAATCATGAAACGAATCCATTCGCGATTTCGAGTTTTCATGAACCGCGCGCGCTGCCTACGTGTTGTGTTATTGTTGTTTAGACTTCTGAAAGGAACAACACCATCCACGTCACTACTGCTGTGTTTGTTTGAGGAGAGTTTAAGAAGAGAGAAAAAGGGAAGAGAGAAAAGTGGAGAGAAAAAGCTACTTATGCTGTTTGGCAAAGGAGAGAACCAGGGAAGAAAGAAGAAAAACCAGTGGGACCCACCCTAAAAGAAATCTCTCATTCAGTGGCTAGAAAACTGGAGGAGGAGAGGATTTTCAATTTGAAATTACCATTATGACCTGGCAGTATTCTTTCTCCCAGCTGCTAACATCACGTCATCACCGACCCTATTGTTGTTATTATAGAAATACTAATAATAATATGACTGACCTATATAATACATGGCAGCAGCGTTTTGGGATATTGCATATATTATATAAATTTTGATTTTTTATTTTGATTTTTATATTATAATATATTATATTATATTATATTATATTATATTATATTAATGTGTGTATGTGTATATTTATATTTATGTTATATTATACTATAATATATATATATTAAGGGTAAAAATGTCTTTTCAAGAAAAATTCATTTTCTTTCTATTCATTTTTCTATCCAACCAAACGAGTGGAGAGAAAACTCAACTTTTCTTTCTCTTCTACTTCTCTCAATCCAAACAACTTAAAAATCTATCCAATTTCTACTCATTTTCTCTTCTCTCCTACCTCTATCTCTCTTACTTCTTTCTTCCCTACTTCTCTTTTAATCCAAACAAAGCGTACGTGAATCAAAATTCAAAAAAATAAAAATAAAAAAAAATGGAAAATTGGCATTTTAACAAATTAATTAATGTCCTTAAAAAAAACAAATTAATTAATGTGTAAATTTGGATACAAATATTATATTCGATATATTCTTAGCCTTTTTGTTCTTATGATTTTTTTGCCTATAATTATAAGAAATATAGACAATTTAGGACAATAAAATTTAAAATTCAACATATTTTTTATTTTTTTTAACTTGTCATAAGTTAATTATGTTACACCTACACGCGCAGCCGGTCTAAGCTTTTCTTAAATCATCTATATGCTTTTTAAAATAATTATGATAAGAATCAAATATTTTTAATTATATAACAATTTATGTTTGGCCAATAACATTAATTTTTTTTATTGTAACAAAATTTACATATCATTTATATCCAATCTATATAACCAAACATCAAATGTTTTCTTCGGTCAAAACTCTTAAAAAATAAAACAAATTACATCATAGTAGAATTATTCCTAGATTAAATATTTAATGATATACTTCTTTTTTTAATTTAATTTTGGCACATTGTCACTATAAATTTTTTTACACCATCAATCAATCACAAATTATCATATATGTAACTTATATGGTAGTATAATAAAAGTCAAACATTTTTAATGACATGTCAATTTATGATTAATTAACAACGTAAATAAATCTTTATATGAACAATGTATACAATATAATTGAGATATATAATTGCAGAATATATTAAATTAAATATAAAAATGAAGACATCTCACAATTTATAAAGATATTTTAAAGTCGCTTGCTAATTAGGATTCTTAATAGTAGAATCCAACCTAATGGTTTTACTTGAAGTATTCTGACCCTTACTAAGGGTGTGTTTGAATTCCTGTCTGGAAAGTCCCGGTTGGCATACACCAGACAGATACCAGGGTTGTAGATGTATGAAATGGTGATAAACAGATTAAAGTAAAAGGAATAGCATTTAACAATTTACTGTGTCATTTGATCAAATATCAGAATCTTGGTACAATATGAAATATCCTTTGGTGAGAAATGATTTATAGCAAGGTAGAAAATAATCAGATGACATTAGCCTCATTTTTAAGTTTGTCAATCAGCTCATCCACGGAAGAAACCATAACCCCTGCTTTTCTCTTGGGAGGTTCTGTGACCTCAACAATCTCCAAATCAGATTTGATCTCCACATTCAACTCCTCCGGAGTGAACTTTTTTATAGGCTTTGATTTTGCTTTCATTATGTTGGGAAGAGTTGCATACCTTGGTTGGTTCAGTCTCAAATCAGTGCTGCACCAAGAAAAAAGTTCATTACTTAAATGCCAAGAAAGGGGTTAAAGAAAACTACTTGTGAAATGAATCAGTTACTCTCCTCCCCAGAGTCCCACCAAAAGAAAAAAGGACACTGGGGTGACAGATACTTTTCGATAAAACATCATGGATAATTATATACTCACATATGGTTTCTCTCACAGATCTCGGATATTGGGATTTCATTGGTGAGGGAGTTGCTGAGTAAATTGGGATTACCAATGAAATTTCTCCATGTCACCCTTATGTGAGATATTTCAGAGAAGGGTACAATATTTCATGCCACGGTGCATGCATTTTGCAGACAATTTAGTCCTAGTGGTGGGAAAGTCAAGAGAGAATAAATGGAAAGGTAGTGCTATGAAGACAGACATTAGAAACACAGACATTAGAAACACATGTCTTCCATTTAAGTAGAGGAAAATAGAATGTATATAATACGAGTGCAGCAAGAAGCTCACTAAGAATACCTTAAGAGGTGAAAATTGGAGATCATACCATCCCACAAATCACATGGTTTAGGTACATATATTAATTCTAACATACAAAATGATTGAGAAACAGAGGGAGATGTAAATCATAGGATGCAAGTTGGATGATCAAATGGAGCAGTGTCTCAGGTGTTTATTAATGATAGAAAAGTGTTCATCAAGCTTAAAGGGAAATTTTACCGCACAGCTATAAAACCTGTGATGCTTCATGGGTCGTGATACTCAATGTTGGGCAGTAGAAAGCCAATAAAAACATAAACCCAGCGTTTCAAAGATGAGGATGTTGCGTTGGATGAGTGGACATACACGACAAGATAGGAATAGGAACGAATGTATTATCAAGAAAGTAAGAGCAGCACCTATTCAGGAAAAGATGGTAGAATCTCGACTTAATTGGTTTGGCCATTTGAGGATAAAACCATTAGAAGCCCCACTAAGAATAATACATCAAGTGAAGCATAGCGCATAGTTAGAGGTAAAGGGAGACTAACAAAAACTCTAGGTGAAACCATTAAAAAGAACTTAGATTTAAATGACCTTTGGAGAAAACATGATTTATGATGGAACACAATGGCATTGTTTGATCCATGAAGGTGACTCGAGAAAAGCTTTGTTGGTTGGCGATAATTTTGCCAAAAGTAGAAAATAGGATAACTTTTAAAAAAATTGAAAAAATGAACGGGAAAAAAAAAACATAGCATTTAGAAGCACATTCTACTCTGCACCTATGATTTTAAACGTTTCCATGCAAATCAATGCAGAAAATAAAACGAAAAGTACAACCCAGTGGTACACTACATTTAGCATGATATTTTACTTTCTTTATCACATCAAGTGAAAGAATGACCAATATTATTTTTAAGAGATAGCTTTGTTTACCAGTTTAAGAAAAAGTTAGTCTTAGAGAGAATTTTAGGTTGCTTCAGGATCTAATGAGTTAATTTGAATTTTATCTATGAAAAAAAATGGAAAAAAAAAAAAAACCAAAGAAAGAGCATGTAATAAAGGCAAAGACTTCTAAGAATTTAGATAGGTTTGATGCAGCATGCTTAAAAGAATGTGACACTTACGTTATTACTGCCGGTAAGTTCAAACACACTGTCTCAATACCATCATCAACCTCTCTATCCACTGTGACAACCTGTTTCTCCTTATCAAGGACAACCTACTGGAACGCGGCATTTAGTTATAGTTTAAGTAAAAGAAATAATTTAATAAATAACCATCAAACATGAACACCAACAGGCCAAAGATATAAATATTTTACCCCAAAATTATTATTAAAAACTATAACTGAAGTACTGAACTGCAATTTTTCTTGGGTATTTTCTGAGTCTGCTGCATATGGCTACTTAATAAAGAAATTCTACCATACAGAAGGCTAGTCTCTCGGATTCAAGCCTAGCAGATGCCCTATATCCTACTTACGCAGCAAGTGATGAATGCAGAGAATTCACTCCAGAATAAGTGCTAGGCTGCTAGCTCATCAACTTGGCCGATAATTTCTTAAATAACAGTTGGACACAAAAGATGCAACAATGACAAAACTTTAAGTATTTTAGAAAGAAAATCTGATATCAAATTATGGCATGATTACATAAAGTTTGATCAAACAAAGATAAGTTTCATTAACAATATTGAAGAGATAAACAAGAAACATATTTCAGACTCAGCAGAAGCCTCCATCCTTTAAAAGAAAACAAATTCTTAAGGCATCTGTGTCACCTGAGTGGCATCACTAATGCCCCATGGTGGAAATCACTCATACGCATATATGACATATACATAAGCAGTGGCGGATCTTGAGCAAAAAGTCAGGAGAGCCATTAGATACTAATCAAAATAATATATTTAAAATTTATAATTTTTCATACATAATTTTATCACTAAAAAACATAAAGTAAGTAAACATTCAATTTGTGAAATCTTAGTTAGTGTTTACTCATTTTGCAATGGTGTGATGCACACAAGGGAGATTAGGAAGCTTGAAGCATATGACACTAGGGAGAAGAAACACTTACAGTGAGCCCTAATGGTGTTGAGTTGGAAATAATACTCGTTTTGATGAAATTGTTTAGCTATTTGAATATTTTTAAAACAACATAGTCTAATAATAATGTTCCACAAAAAATATATATGATAGTTTGTAGGCTTTGCATATAATATATATTATACAAATTATTTTACAGGTGTCATGCATAATTTTTGTTTAACTATTTAAATTTTTTAAAATCAATAGGTCTAATAATAATGTTTCATAAAATAAAATATGAGTTTAATTTATATATGATGTCAGTGTAAAAGATTTTTACACTGACATTCAATAAATATTGTTATTTCTCTCTTAGTTATTAAAAGGCTAAATTACTCTTTTGGTCCCCAAATTATTTTAAAATGTTCGATTTGGTCTTCAAGTTTTTAAAATATTCATTTTGGTCCCTTAATTCCTAAACTTATTCAAATAAATCCTTCCGTCAAGTTGACTAACAGCGACGTCCTACCTAATGCCACATGGCATTATATTTAATATTTTAATGCCATGTAGCATTAAATTTAATATTTTAATTACTCTTTCGGTCCCCAAATTATTTTAAAATGTTAAATTTGGTCCTCAAGTATTTTAAATGTTCATTTTGGTCCCTTAGTCAACTTGATGTTGCCGTTAGTCAACTTGACGGAAGGACCTATTTGAATAAGTTTTGGGAATTAAGGGACCAAAATAAACATTTTAAAAACTTGAGAACCAAATTGAACATTTTAAAACAATTTGGGGACCAAAAGAGTAATTTAGCCTTATTAAAATAAAAAGATACATGTCAAAAAATGTTATTGAATGTCAGTGTAAAATTTTACACTAAAAGTGTGTATGACTTTAATTCATAAAACATATGATAGTTTGTAAGTTTTACATGTTATATATATATTGCAAAATTTATTTCAAGGGTGCCATACATAATTTTCAATATAAAAAGACAAAAAGGGGGGAGCCATGGCTCTCCCCCGCCCCTTCAAAGGTCCGTCAGTGTACATAAGAGCTTCGGAGTTCCCTGACAGTATTCTTTACTTCTAATCATACACACGCATTCAGCCTTTGAAAACCCCCAAGCCATGGTTGGGGCAAAAGCTTCCTTCTTGGAGCTTTTTTTGGGGGGAGGCATGTTGTGGGGGATTCTGAAATCTAAACCAAGCATGCTATTAAATGTTTTGTCATCTATAAACCAACTAAGGATGTGGTGTGACTCATGTTGAATGATTTCCCATAGGCCTTAGTATTCCTATCCTAATAAACCATAGATGGCTGGGACAATAATATGCAGAAGGAACAGTAAGCAAATATAGACCCTATAAAAACATGAGAAAATTGAATTAACCGCTTGTAGTACTGAAGGAATCCATTTAGTATTCAAAGAGAACATTATCTTTAATGATTTGAATACTTTGTGCTATTATGATATGTAACTTACGATTATCATAGATAATCATCAAGGTAACTTATGACCTTGTTTACTGAAAATGTGAATGATGGACTAACCTTTGAAGCAAAAGTGCCTTGAGGCCAGTTGAGTAGCCCTGCTATCATCTGCCCTGTTTGATTGCAATCATCATCAATGGCCTGTAAAAAAATAATTGAACAGTCAAAACTAATAATCCAAATATCCTCATTAGTTGGGTTTCTGCATCTGTTATTCTTTCCTAGGAGAAGCACCAATTTCTTCTCTAATCAGATTTTCTGCTTATGAATTCACTGAAAAACACTTTTACACATTGGCCAATACCTCAAAATGCTTTTTAGCATATCTTGACAAGAATGAGATTGAAACAATAATACATCTGAGGGTCTTGCTAACAAGTACCCTAAGGGCATTGGTTAAGGAAACCATAAAAGGAAAGTTTGTATTGAAAATCTAAACTTAAAACTTACCAAAATAATAAATACACCAAGTTCCCTATAAACCTTCCTCTTTTAATTCCTTAACTAATATCCCAAGGGTACTGGTTAGCATTCTCCTACATCAAATTACCCTTCATTCCATGTAATAAGCAAAAACATACTCAAATCTACCATATGGTTTGTCATCATCTCATAACAGAATCTCCTAATCACCCCCATTAAACTAAAATAAACCACCCCATCACCAAAAACTCATGGCCCGTGGAAAATCAAATAATTAATCAACCTGTTTGCCAAGGATTACAAGGGAAGGTTTCTCAATCTCCACAAGCTTGTTGAAGATTTTGGCAACAGAGAGAGGGTAAAGGGTATGAGTGGCCTCCACATGGATGGCTCTATCAGCCCCCATGGCAAGGCCAGTCCTGAGAGTGTCCACACACTGAGAGGGTCCCATGCTTACTGCCACAACCTCTGAGGCCAATCCAGATTCCCTGATCCTAAGGGCTTCTTCAAGGGCTATCTCACAGAAAGGGTTCATTGACATCTTCACGTTCTGAGTCACCACCCCTGTCTGCAACAACAAACCAAAAAGGCCATCTTTTTCAGTCAAAGAGTGCAAATTTAGAAAAGGGTCTTACTGGGATGTTTGATTTTCGGTTAATGCTGCTTACCTTGTCGGGTTTGACTCTGATTTTGACGGCGTAATCGACCACTCGCTTAACTGCTACCATTATCTTCATGGTGATTGATGAATGATGATGGGTATGGTGTGGAGGTGAAAATAATGATCCTTATGCTTATTTAAGAGTGTGCATGTGCTGTCTCCACGGCACTCCAGAGAGAAGATAAGTTCAATTGGAAATGGATTATTCTCCGAATTCCTTCAGAGGGAACAAGGGGAAAAGAAATGGAAAGACAAGGGATGGAAATTGTTTATCTTGTCTTGGATGTTTTATAGAAATTTTCTTTTTGGTCCTTCTGAAGGAAAAAAAAAAAAACTTTGGTTCATGTTTTTTTTTTTTTTTTTTTTGGTTTTTGTTAAAAAAAATTATTGGTTAATTGCCAAAGTCTATGGTCCTTCAAAATTTTGTACTAGTAGATCAAACATCCACATCTTTGAGTCATTTAATTTAGAGTTTATCTTTTATACACTATTAGTGTAAGTCTTTATTGTCAACCTATCAAAAATTTAGATATTGATTACTTTTAAGATGATTATGATAAGAGTCAAATATTTTCAATAATGTGATAATTTATAATTGTTTAACAGTATAAAAAATATTTACACTAACAGTATATATCAATTAGACTTTCATTTTTTATTTTTAATTAATTAATCAATGATCCAAAGGTTGAATTGATTAATATTACCTCCTGTCACTTTTTTTTTTTGACTGACCTATCACTTCTTTTATCATATCAATATTTAATAAAATTTTATTAATAGTAGGAATCAAAACTAATAATTTTTCAAAACCTTAGAGCAAAAAAAGCCCTGTTTATCATAATATACCTAAACAAAACTTCCGTTTTTATTAATTAATTAGAATATTAATGGAATTCAATTAATTATTGAGTCGGACTTGCAAGTAATAAATTGGTTCGGCACAGTTGGGCTAAACTCTTTTTTGGATCAACCTGACAAAAGATTGGTTTCCAAAGCGATTGTAAGCCTGCCCCACGGGCCTAAGACAAATGAATTGCTGTTTTAATTTTTATTATTTTTAAGACAAATCATCATAGTAAGGCTATGCCTGGGAGGATAAAGTGAGATGATTAGTAATAGAGTAGAGTTGTAAAAATCCATTAACACATTGTTTGAGAGTTTCTTCATTAATGGAGTGAAATGGTTGAGGATGGTAACTCAAACCACTTCACTCTATCCGAACCCTCACATTTGCATACCCTCCGAATTGGGAGGTTTGGGATTTTCTTTCATTCCCTCATTAGATTTCCAAACATTAGAGTGATACTCTCTTACATTTCAAATCCACTCCATTACTAATCACTCTATTATTAATCATTCCACCTAATCTCCTTGAAAACTTCCAAACGTAGCTTAAGGTTAAATGTCGTGGACCTAGGGATGGCAATATAGATTCTGTTCGCTGGGTACCCCAAAAAATACACATGATGGAATAGATTTCATTCATTAACCGCAATTTGGGGAATAGAATGAAATAAGATGTAACTAACTGCTTATTTACTTCACTTCATTATAAAATATCCAAAACTAAATTGTAAACCAATAAACAATCTATTAGGCCAAAACTAAATTTTCTTAATTTTATTTGCTTATTTCTTTTTTATCTCTGTAAAATAGAGGTCACAAACTCAGATTACACTTGCACTCCTTCGTCATGGTGTCCTATAGAGATGCATAAGGCCTGGAGTGATTCCTTGACTCTCTTTTTTGGTAAGCAAACAATCGTATTAATATGAATACAACGGGTACTCTAACCCAATACATCTAGTCACAATCTTCCACCCCACCCTATCCCCCGCCCCAGATAGGCTACAAAGCCACTTAACACCATCACCATTCACCATTCTTATATATGTATAATAAAATGAAGGGTACGTTAAGGACTCGTTTTCTTTACTTAAAGAATTATTGTCCTTTAGATATCACAATACTACTGTTATCAGGTGAGTAAGACCTATTACCTATTTTAGATTACCTTAAATATAGATTTCAAATGTAGGCTAATTGCATTTAAGCAGAGGTGTTTAATGCCCCTTTTTTTTTATACGAATATATATATATATATATATATATATATATATATATATATATATATATATATAACTTATGGTAGAATATTTGTGTTACAATCTCGTATTTTATGTTTCTCCCCTCCATTTTCGATCTTATATAAGATATCGATTTTGACAACCTTGACTGGACAACCCTAAAGATAAAGATATGATGGATATGATAACTTCTTCCATTACATCTCATTTTATCCCATTCCACTCATCATTAAATTCCCAAACTAACATATGAGTGCATTAAAATCAAGCTCAAAAAAGAAATTTAAAACTTTTGTACACAAAATTAATCTCGATGTATAATTTTTTGCATTGATAAATATATACGGAAATTGTTGAATTGCTTCCAAAAACAAGAGAGTAGGCCCTATTTCCACTGAAGATTACTTTTCATCTTTTTGGGGATTAGCTTCTTTGAATTTTTTGTTGTGTTTTCCCCCTTACCTTTTGACAATGATGAATCCAACATCTCACGGGTTCCTTATGTGCAACAGATCTTGTAGTCCTTGCCCATGCTTATGTGCACATGGCCTAGAAACTAGAAAGAGTGCAGGGCTTGGACAAAATTAGAGGTAAGATTATATGAACATTAGTCTAAAATTAGAGCTGACTCTGTTACTAAGCTTAAAAGAAATTATTGTGTGCAGACAAATTTTTGGTTGGGAAAAATTATAACAATGATGAACCCCTACCTATAAATTTTGTTTTTCTTTCATTAGTTATATAAAATATTTCAAGTTTCAACCATAAATTAATGATTGATTCTTACTAGCTGGAAACAGATGAAACTGTGGAACAAGAAGGCATCAACCAAACCAACCAAATATGACCAAACTTTCCCTTCCATCTACCAGCATTACAACACACACAGACACAGTGTTCACAGAAATATAATTTTGGTGGTTGTATACTATTTATCAATGGAAAAGGACCCCTCTCTTTCTTTAAAAATCAATTATGGGGCACCTTTACCTATCTACTTTATTCACCCTCGGATTCTCCTTTTTGGTAAATGGTCGACTTTTCCTTTTGTTTTTGTTTCATTTCCTACTAGTACTTTTCTTTAAAGCCAAATTTCCATCTCTCTCTCCTTTTGATATTATTTCTAGAATAAGACATGGAACAACTTAAATTGATCCATAGCGGGAACACGCTTTCTTTAGAAAGCTAAAATGTGATGATTTCAGCAATGATGCTCATAATCATAGCTCCATGTAATTTTAACCAAACTGGACCAGACCTCAACCAAATACCATTTGATAATTAAACTCAGAAACATCAAAGATAAACTATGCTTTCAAAATAAAATTAAATCCAATTGAATATTTGTGTGTCATACAATCCTATGACCTATTCATACATCTAATATCTCTATCTCACAAAAAAAAAAAAAAAAATGAAACAAGATAGAAATCTAACAAACTTGCAAGTTTCAAACATAATGAAAAGAGGGGAGGTGCCAACATGGGTTGACACAAGTGGTTAAGAATCTGGAGTCGAATTCTCACTCTCCTCATGGGTGACGCCACTAAAATCTCGTTGATGGACAACCCTCCCGGGGAGGACAAAAGAGAAATTTCAGGGGTCCAAATAAACAGGTTGCACAGAACTTCTGGATCTACTTCCATGTCCAAAGGAAAAGAATGATCTTTTAGCTCTACCACTACCACTGCAGCCTTCAATGGAGCTGACCTCATTGACTTGCCTGTTCTGCTGCTGCAATGCTTCTTGAACTGCCAAATAGAATTGTCTGTCCCCTGATGAATCCATGGAAAAAGACCTCCTCATGGGTTGCACTGAGAAATGATCATCTTTGGCTCTAATATCAATACACTCATCACCCATGCTTGTCACTTTATGCAATTTCCTTGCTTTCTTGTGCACACTTCTCTGCTCCAACTTCCTTGGTGAAGGACTAATCATAGGACATGTTGGTAACTCCAAAGCATTGCCTCTTTGCATGTTTTGGCCTATGGCTATATCATTATCATTACCCAATTCAATCACAACAAAATCTTCATCAGTGTGGGGGTTTTGATCTTGAGAAAAAGAAGGCCTTCTGTTGAGAAGCTGATCAATATGGTATCTGCTTGTCAAGGAAATGCTTGTTCTACAAAGTGGACAATTGGCATTGTTCTGAAGCCAAACATCTATGCAATCAATGTGAAACACATGGCAGCAATTTGGTATTATCCTTAGCTTTTCATCTTCTTGAAACTCATTCAAGCAAACAGCACACTCACAAAAGCTTCTTTCTCCAAACTCTCCATTGTTCTTCTCTTGTGTCTTGTATGGAATCACTGGGATTAATCTGATCACTGCTTCATCCAGTCCACGAGGTTCAGTGCCTGGTGAGTATATTGGTGATGGATCTTCACGCCTCCTTGATGGAGAGAAACGTCTTAGAATATCAATGCGGTGCCAATTGAGGCAGCACTTGATCACAAAGATGTAGTAGCTGACAAGCAAGAAAGCTGTGGCCATTATTCCTATTATAGCAATTGCTATGATGGGGAAACTTGTGCTTGAAGGATGCATATGGGGATGGAAGATTGAACTCCCTTGACTTGTGATTGGAGAAAGAGCTTGTGACCCATAGATCAAGTGTCTTCTGCTTACAAGATCCATATCAGATTTAACACAAAGTGCAGGGAAATGGGTTCTCTCAGATCTTGAATATAACAACAAACACAAGACATGAATAGCAAAACTTAGCAATGAAAGAGTTTTAGGGAGAAAAGTCTATGGCTTGTGTAGTGTACTACTTGGGGGTAGACCATGACTTTCATTAAGGAGAGAAAGAAAAAAAGGGAAAATGAGAGTGGACAAATTTGATGTGTCAAGATATCAAGTACATGGTTGTTGTCAAATAGAGAGAAAAACTAGTTTTGAATCAATGAAGAGTGAATTGAGAAGCAGATTTGAAGACCATTAGACCAATGAAAAATGAAGGAGTATGGAGAGAAGATAGAAAACTTGTGTGGTGTTTAAATGAGTGGTGAATGGTGATGGTGAGGGGGACAGGAAATTAAGGGCTTGAAATACAACGAAAATGTTGTCAAAACCTGTTTTCTTTATTAAGGTTGGAGGGTGGAGTCTTAGCTCACAGTACATAGTTGGTGAATTTCTCAGAGATTCTCAAAGAAGTTTGGCTAGAAAATTGTTCAAGTGTCTCGGTCACTGTTCCAATATTTTTAATGTAATAGACGTGTATGGTCTAATTTAAAAGTTGGAGGTTTTGTAGAATGAGTGGCGGTCCATTCAGAATGATAGTGGTTAACAAGGACCAAGGCCATGTGGCATTAAGTGATAAATGTATTGAATCTAAAATTTGTATTTTTGAGGTCTTATGCATAGCTATTCTTTTTTTACATAAATTTTAGATAAGTTGGGTCTCAGGAGCTCACCAGGGCCAGAACAGACCTCACGGCTCAAAGAACATTTACAAAGGTACTTACAGATTACTTACCAACGATGTCCTCACATCGGCAGTCGGATTCGAACTCACGACCTTGTGAGTTATGAGTCGTATCCTTACCAACTGACAACTGGACCAACCTTCGTTGGCTTATGCATAGCTATTCTATTTGAGGGATTTCATCATAATTGATCAAGGAGCGTACAAATAATTCAGTTGTGTCCTTAAACGAGACTTCTCTTGGATACCCCATTTTGTAGGGCATAAAGAAGAGTACATTGTCCCTTTCCATCCACTTTTCTACTATGCTCAAACTTAAAGCAGATTTTCGAAATCATGGTGTTACCTTTATGCAATAGATCATCACATAAATAAAACATACAAATAATCTTGGAAGAAATTTGAAGGGATATCAATAAAATAGTTGCGTACTTTATATAAATACTGATACATACTATTAATAGTAGTAAGAGTAATACTTTATATAAATACTGATACATGCTATTAATATTAGTAAGAGTACATACTTAATATTTCATTAGAGCGCAACATATAGTCTACTGAGTAACATGATATTTAATGTTTAGGACACATATAAATCACCATTACCATTTCAATTATATGTAGTCAGAGTATGTTATGAATATGAAGAAAAATAATAACTGTGCGTATTATGAATATGAAGATAAGATATTGCTTCAAAAAAAATGAATATGAAGATAATTAAATTGTCCCCACAAGAGAAAAGAACACTTTGAATAGAAAAATTTTGAACAGAACATTACACATTCAATCATTTACAAGTTATCGATCCATAAAGATCAAAAGCATTATTAACTCACATACATTGGTTGGGATTTAGTTGAAGAAAGGTACAAATTATTAGTAAATGAAGGGCTAATGAACATTTTTAACGAAAGATCGCATGTATAATTGGAGGATTAATGTCTTAATGACATAACAAAAGCATTATTAACTCACATTCAATCATTTACAAGTTATTAATCCAGAAAGACCAAAAGCATTATTAACTCACATATACATTGGTTGGAATTTAGTTGAGAAAGGTACAAATTATTAGTAAATGAAGGGCTAATGAACAATGTTAATGAAAGATTGAATGTATAATTGGAGGGTTAATGACATAACAAAGATCCTTCGAGCATCCAATTAGATACATCCTCCTTCAATCATCACCAATCAAAAAGAAGAAGAAAAGTCTCACACCCCACATGCAGCCAACCATTGAATCCTTAATCAAAGGCCTTTCCATTGAATAAAGATGTGTTGACTCTGATATCAGGCAGAACATTTTCCCTTTGCCACCGCCTATCTTGTTTGAAAAGAAGACTAGTGGTATATCCGTTAGGGAAAAAAACTCTAGTGGGTCCTGAACCTGATACTGTGCCTTAAAGGAAAGTCAAATCCGTGTGCAGTGCTAGCTTCCATAGAAAAAAGGAAAAGGTACAGAATCCCCCACTCATATTTTGCTTGTTCACAATAAATAGAAAGAGATCAACTTAGGTAAGAAAAAAACAGACACAGTCACCCTTTGCTTTCAGAGTTTCAGAATGTGTTTCACACATTAGTCAAAGGTTGAGGCCTGAGAGCATTGTGGCTTCTGCCACAAGAAACTTCCCTTCCCTTCCCATACCTTTTGGACAAAATTTCCCAACTGTGTGAAAATTTCAGCCTCTGTCCAAACTTGGTAGAATGGGAAAAACAAAAAGAAAGGAAAAATAAAAGCTTCCTTTCTCTATTTTAGGCTCTCTGCCTTGCCTTGCCTTGCTGAATTGCTGGTAAAATTTGTCATGTCCTCATTTCAAAATTAGGCAGCTTCTTCTCAGCTTTGGTTGAAGCAATACTTCCCTAAAATGTTGAACAAATATGTTTGGCTATACTTGTTACATACTTGTAGTAGGGGGAATTCTATAGAATAGTATATCCATTCAAGAGATTGAATTTCTCATTGCTTGAAATGATATTTAAATGACTTTTTTTCACTTTTGAATACACAAGTTTTAACATACATCATACGGTAGGAAAAATCTACCTATTCTTAGATGTATGCATAAAGCATGTGTGTAGAAATAGTCTAGTCAGATTAATTAGGTGAACGAATAAATACCAGTATTAGTGATCTATGGTTGCTAAAGAATGAAAATTAAAATGATAATATATGCAGTTTTTTCCATTGAAGTTGTAATTTGATTATAGATATATCACACTACAAAGGCTCATTCCCCCTTTTCTTGACAAGTTGAGATAGAGAGAGGTCTCATATAGAAGGAGCCACACTGCATATATCTCAATTATTGAGAAGTAGTCACAGACAATAGGCAGTGACTACTGCTACTATTGTCAATTTCTAGGTTTGAATGGAACATATGACTATCTCATTTATGGAGATCTTATTTTCTCATTTAAAATTCCAATTCAATGTCTTGGTCTCCAAGCTTGTTGACTTAAGTTCTATTTAATTTTTTGTGATCCAAATTTTTTTCCTATTTAATACCATAGCAGCACGTGCTCCCCTTGTTGTGCACATATCTGCAAGGCTGCAACTAGCAACTGGCTTCTGTTTGCAGTGAAATATTGGACCACATATATATGTATGTTGAAGAAAAATAATATTAACAGTAGTAACAGTGTAATGAGGGAAAGGCACATGGACATGGTCTGTTAATACTTAATAGACAGTTTACTAGGGACATGAGCTGAGGACACACAAAGTTTAAAGAAAAAATCCTTAAAATTTCACAATAATTGTACCTTTTCTGCCAGTTCAGGACGTAACTTGGTTGTGTTGATGTCACTATTTTTCTTTAAACAAAAATCTCTTCTGCATTTATCTATTGAATAATGTTGTTCACAATGCTTACCATTACAATTACATTTTTGGGTTAAATACAGTTTTCGTCCCCCTATTTTTTCACTTTCACGAAAATCGTCCCCCCATTTTTTTTTACGCAATTTTGGTCATCCAATTTTTCAATTTTATCGGCATTAGTCCCTTCGTCAGAGGGTCGTCCAATAACTAACTGCAGGTGCCACGTGTCATTTTCTGATTGGCCAAAAATAATTTAAAAAATTTAAAAAAATTGTTGAAAATATTTTGGCTTAAATGTAGTTTTCGTCCACTTATTTTTTCACTTTCACGAAAATCGTCCCCCCATTTTCAACAATCTCTCCATTTGCGCTAACCAGGAACGACTGACAACGGGAACGGTCATCAACCTATCAAACATACCTCCATAACCAGATGCCTCACCACTCAACTATCAGCTAAGCACCTCTCCACCAGCAGCATACATATACCGTTAGAGGGCCGTCCAAAAACTAATGACAGGTGACACATGTCATCTGGGATGCCACATGTCATTTTCTGATTGGCCAAAATTAAATTTAAAAAAAAAATTTATTGAAAATATTTTTAGACCCGAATCTTGTTCTAGTTATAGACCCAATGTCAGGAATGAAACAAGCCAAAAACCCCCTTTGTCATTCACCCATGCGCGTGAACGAAAGAGAAGCACGGAGGCTGACGGTGTGGCGGCGGAACCAGCGGAGCTCGTGGCTGAGGTAGATCCGGATCTGTGCTGCTAGTGGAGAGGCTGGCAGAGGGATCCGGATCTGTGCTGCTGGTGGAGAGGTGCTTTGTTGATAGTTGAGTGGTGAGGCATCTGGCTATGGAAGTGTGTTTGATAGGTTGATGATCGTTCCGAGGCTCCTGGTTAACGCAAATAGAGAGATGCCTCGATCCCGCCCTTTGTAAGTTTTAGTATTTTTTTATTTGTTTAATAATATAATAAAAATAAATTTATAAAATAAATCCATTTTGTCAAGAAAAAAATTCGAGATTAATTGTTGAAAATGGGGGACGATTTTCGCGAAAGTGAAAAAATAGGGGGACGAAAACTACATGTAAGCCAAAATATTTTCAACAAATTTTTTTTTAATTTTTTTAATTATTTTTGGCCAATCAGAAAACGCCACGTGGCACCTACCGTTAGTTTTTGGACGGCCCTCTGACGAAGGGACTAATGCCGCTAAAATTGAAAAATTGGAGGATCAAAATCGCATAATAAAAATGGGGGGACTATTTTCGGGAAAATGAAAAAATAGGGGGACGAAAACTACATTGAAGCCTACATTTTTTTATATACAAATGCTTGTATTTGAAGTTTTGAGATAATTTATATGCCATCTAAATAACATTTATGATTGCTAATTCACTAACTTTTTGGATAGAGAAATAATAAGAGAATAAATAATTGCTCAATTTGGTACCAAAATAAAAAATAAAAAAAGACTCATTTTAAATTGAACAACAAGTGAGTTTTTTTAGTTCTTCTGGGTATTGTTGCCTCCATTAGTTTTCTTGTCTTATACATTGTTATGCAACACCTTTTCTTTTTCTTAATTTTGACAAGAGAAATATTAATTTACATTTAATATTTAAAATAATTCTCAAGAATACTAATATTGACGGATATATATATATATATAATATAGTTCCATAAAAAAAAATATCATCAGTCCAGTTAGTTAAGTTATGAGGTACTATAAATTATGAATATGTGGGTCCAAATCTCTCCCTTCATCATTTCTTTCTTCCATTCTCCTTTCCCATGCGTTTCTTCCCACTCCCCATATAATATCTACTATGAGTATTTCCTTGAAAAAAATAATAAATAATTCAATCAACGTGTCTCCAATAAATAACGCAATTTTTTTTTAATTTAATTAGTTCACATATTTGTGAGCAATTTTTCTGCCACGTGACTGCATGGAATCGGTCAAAGCAACAACAATATTAGTTTCGTTTATTGCTGAATTTCCAATTGCAGAATGCAGATGTTCTTACGTTTTCACATTATTTCGGTGCCTTTTCTTTTGAAAGGTTGAAAACATTACTCACTTCATTGTGCACGAGCCTTCACGTGTTCTCCATGCCGTCCATACAAGGAGAATAGTTCTTTTCCCGATTAAGGCCTCTTATTAAATCAACACTTTGAAACCCAGTCAAATAATTTTGGTATACTATAATCTAAATTTTTTTATACCATTATCTAGTTATGTACTATTATATGTATGATTTCTTCCTTCAAAAAAAAATGTATGATTTCTGAAATAATTATTATAAAAGTTATAACTTTTTAATGATATATCAATATATAGTTGATTAGGTAAAAAAAATTATATTGATTGTGCATATAAATAAATCTAAACAATAACCTTAATTGTGTTATCCTTTTTCTTATTGAATTATAAATATATTATTTAGTTTGACTGCATTATTATTTTATATTCTATTTTCTAAGTAATATATTTGGCGGATAGTTGGCTGTAATTTTCCCCATTTTATATATAGTTTTTTAAGTATTTTTATTAATGTCATACATACTTGACCGGTCTTGATTCACAATTAGTTGGATATATTTCTAAGGCAAAATTTTTTAAAGTGGTAGATCATTCTAGATGATTTGTAATTAGCCAAGTATTTTAGCGAAATTTTGTGCTACTGACAACTTTGCTCGAGGCAATAGGGTTGATGATTTCGTAGTAATTAACTTAGGTTAGTTATTCTCGGATTTTTTTACCTCTATGGTATAATTTGTTTAGTAAATTATCAATATGGTGCAAGTTGAAAAGAATTTACCCATTTAGGATAAGTCGCACATGAGATATATGACTTTAAAATTGTACATGTCATGTACAACTTCACTTTTTGTTTTTTCTAATAAAATAATGGAAGTCGTACTTCCCATGTACAATTTTTTTTTTTTTTTTACCTGAATGAGGTAAGTCGTACATGAGAAGTACGACTTCCATTATTTTATTAGAAAAACAAAAAGTGAAGTTGTACATGGTATGTACGACTTCAAAGTCGTATATCCCATATATGACTTACTCCAGATAGATAAATTCTTTTTAACTTGCACTAGATAGGTAATTTGCTAAGAAAATTACACTATAGAGGTCAAAAAACCATTACTCTCGTATGTCGTTGCATCTCTCGGAGAAACTACCTGTGTGTGTGTGTGTGTGTTTTTTTTTTTTTTTTTACAAATGGAGAAACTACCTGTTGGACGTTGTTAAATTCTGTTGGAGAACCTTGGAGTTTCATTTCTATTTAATTTAGTGATTTAACTAACACATAACTAGTTCATGTAAAAAAAAAAATTGAGCAATGAGCAATCAATTGATTCACACTCAATTTAAATTTATCTTCTTTCTCTTAAGTTTGTAGGCAGCTTCTACGATGAGAGACATAGATAAGTCTCCCACCGTGCATCACATTTAACAACCATTCGATCATGCAGTTCCATAGATTCTATCATGTACTCATTCACACCAGATTTTTTTTCATTTCCTTTTGCTTTCTCTCTCACTCTTGCTTCAACCTCTCGTTGTCGACTTGTCGTTGGGCCAGTTTTTCGTTTTCCCTTGTCAGCACACCAGTTCCCGGTGAAGCACAGCGAGGGGTTCTCGACGCCAACTCGTGCACTGCCACCCTGCTCTCCCCCCGCTGCGTTGTCTATGATCTCCGGTTGTCTTCTCCGGCACCAGCTCAGTCCTGTTCCGATCGTGTTGCCATTGCCTTTGCTCCTTGTGCATCGTAATGCTCCTTCGTTGTTTCATGGTGGTGGCGCTGTGATGAAGGAAATGTTTGATCCAAATCCAGTCGAGAGGGAGGGGAGATCGAGGAAGAAGATTGGAAGCAAAGGCAAACCTTGCTAAATCGGAGAGGTAGCGCGAAAGAGAATGGGTGAAATCGGAGAGGTTGCTCGAAAGAAAACGGAAACCCTAGAAAAGGAATTTGCAGGTGAAGGAGGAGATTGGAAGGAGAGGGGAAGAAGAAGATGATGATGATGGTGGTCTAGAAGGACCAAGCACAACAATAACAAGGGTGCGAAGAATCAACAGCCAAACCAAAATAGTGATCACCTTTTCCTGGTTGGCGGTGGCGATGCAATGTGGTGGTGGGAGGTGAGGATGGATAGATGCTGACGGTGGTGGTGGGATATGGGTGGGAGGGGTTTGGGAAGAAATAATCTGGTGTGGAGTGTAGGATATAATCATAAGGACTAGAGTGAATCAATGGTAAATAATGGTCTCTCGCCATAAGAGACTTGTCTAGCATGCTTACCAGCAAACACCGAAGTTTGCATATATAACATCAGATGAGAGTGAAAAACGATATTTTTCTTCGTTTATAATATGAGAGAGATAATAGAGAGATTTCAGAGCAGGCGAACTGGGAGCACAAAGAGAAAAATCACAATATGATTCACTCATAAATAATTACACAACTCCATAATCGTGGTTGCGTTTATCGTAAATGCGGACAATGCGAAAAAATATGGTCGATGCAGCCATGATTGCGCTCCAAATTACGACTGTAGATCTTTATTTAAAACCTTTCTCTAAAGCCAATACTACCATACAATCCATATATACACAAATCACCATTAAAACATCCTGTTACTACCCAAAACACCATAACAGACTCTTCTTCTTTCTTTCCCAAGAGACTTCAGCTCCAGACCCCATAGGCGCTTGCCATCATCATCCTCCAGCATGAACAACTTCTCACAGTAATCTCCCACATGCCCCAACATTCCACACAGATAGCAAAAAGATCCCAATTTTTCATATTTAAATTGAACCTCCTTCGCCTCTCCTCCTGGCTTCTTCACTCTCTTCAATCTCTTCAAAGGCTTTCGCACATCTATCAACACCCTAATCCTTTGTTTTTTTTTTTTGCATCATACTCTAAGAAGTCTCCCATGAAATTTACAAGGTGTTGGCCTACTACTTCTGTCATAAATCCTACAGGCACATTGTGCACCTGCACCCAGAAAGGGACATTGAATAGCTCCACTTCTTGAGGGGATTTACCATCCTGCACCGTTCCTATATCAAGAGATGGCCATCAAAAGACCACAGACCCCCTTCAAAACCCTTTGGACATCCACCTTATGATAAAACTGAAACAGAAACCTGCCTCCCTCTACTTCCTTCAGAGCTACACCCCTCCTTTGTCGCCAAATCCTAGCCAACCTCATCTTCATCATGTGGACTCTGATGGATCTAGTTGTCGGGAATCTCCCAACCAGGTATAGGGTTAGGTCTACATTCTGTTCACATTGATCTTCTTCTCCCAAAACCTCCAAGTCTTCCTCTTCATCCTCTAACATCAACTAACCAAGGCTAGAAGACGCCATAGAAAGAAAAAAACTCACGCTTTGCACTCACACTTTGAAAAAACTATGGAAAAATTTTCACAGAGGAGAGAAACTTCTCACATAGGAGAGAACTCATTTGATTATTCAATTTAACAATACAATATAATTGTAGGAGTTTGTAGTATATTTTTGCTATCTTTTAGAATGGATTTATTTTAAAATTACATGTCGTGAACTTTTATCTTATTGGGCCTCGACTATCGTGAACTTAATAGTAAGAATGAGGCTCCACTCTACCCTGCTTGAGCCCAGTCCATCATTCACTTTATAATATTATTTTAAATTACATTCTTATTCTTGCCAAAGTAAACATTTAATTAAACAAAATACTTAGCCATTTTCTACCCTCGAAAGAAATGTTCTCATACACTGAACATTCATTCATCCACAGCATACACTTCTCTGGGAATCATAATAATAATCTTGATATTTACTGGATTTGGATATCTATATATTCTGTTTCAGTACACAGATTTAGACACTTTTTGTTATAGTTGTTTGTTAGAGTCCTTTTCCTGCCCTGTATATTTGACTCTCTTGAGTCACATTCCTCTGCTTCTTATTAATTAACGTTTTTAAATCATATTCTGATTCTTGCACCATTTATAGAGAATTGTATTCACTTTCGTGGATACATAAAAACAACTAATCCTTAAGCTCACCCTCCCTTATTGTGCTCTACCCCCCTTTCTTTTTCTAGATGGTGCTTGAACATTTGCCTTCATGAAAGCTTTTAATATTTATAACTTTGGGCGATTTAATGGAACCAGGATTCTTCTAGAAAACATAGTTCCTCAGAAATATTCCTAATCATACTGATTAATGTCGTACCCTGAAATATGATAATGATACCCTTAGATCGATAGAATATTGATTACCTAAGGGGAAATAAGCAATCTGACTTCACAAAATGGCCCACCACAAATTACTTTTCTTGATGCCTTCAAGTGTTTAACCTCCATAAAATAGATGAAAGGTTTTCTTTAGATAGCATTTAGTACCGGTTATATTTTAATATTTTTGAGAATGTGGATATAGAAATAGATGTTTCTCATGTTTAATTAGTACACATTTTAAAAAATATTCTCAAACATAAATATCTCTAGAAATAAAATTAGTGGATGAAAGTTAAAAACTTTATTCTCATGTGTGAAGGTGAGAAAGAAATATTTTTAGAAATGAGATTTTCAAGAATGTAATTTACTTCATAATAAAACATTTCATAAACCAAATACAACCTTAGCTTTTGTTATTATTGTTATTATTATTATTATTATTATTATTATTTTCTTGTTATGTTGTGAGCCACAAAGTAGTATTTGTTTATTTGTGGTTATTAGAGTACTAAATTCCCAAACAGCAAACGATTGGAAGAGAGGCACTTAAAAGTGAATGAAAAGCTAGAATGACATAAGAAATTCAACACTTGCAAAGCCACCACCTTGACCATCCAGATACAATGGACATGTAACTTTTCAACATGGTCCTAGTTTCATAGCAGAACCTTCTAATTAACACGTGATACCATCCTCACGTGGACAAATCAGATTCGGCACCTGTTTCCTATTTTTTCAACCATATATAAACTCAAATTGAGTCTTACCTTACCATGCATGCAAAGTTTGCAAAAACCAAGCAAAACAAAAATAAAAACCAAACCATATGGACGAAGAAGGATCAAGGGGAAGGGGCAAGGATGACAGCGGAGATGTCCGTTATCGAGGCGTTCGGCGGCGGCCGTGGGGGAAGTTTGCGGCGGAGATTCGTGACTCTAACAGGCAGGGTCAGAGGGTGTGGCTGGGAACATTCAACACGGCAGAGGAAGCAGCTAGAGCTTATGATAGAGCTGCTTATTCCATGAGAGGTTCATTTGCAATCCTCAACTTCCCACATGAATACAATATGCCTGCCGGTGGCGGTAGTGGCGGTGGTGGCCGTGGTGCTCGTTCCTCTGCTGCTTCATCCTCCTCATCCTCTTCTTCAAGGCATGGAAATGTGGAAGGGAAACAAGTGATTGAGTTTGAGTACTTGGATGATAAGTTGTTGGAGGAGCTGCTTGATTGTGAAGAGAAAAAGAAAAAGGGGCACTGAAAATTAATTATGCTATAGTGCTAAAGATAATGTTACTTGTTCCACGCCACTTGAATAGCATGCATGCATGTAGTAGCTCCTATGTCTTATTGTCTTTGTCATATGGTGATAATGTATATCATTATCATCAAGGTTCTCAATTCTGGTATGATAGTGAAAGGAGCATTCAGTTAAGCAGTTAATAATTGCTTGCCTGCGTAGTGTCCTGTCACTGCCTTTGATAATGCTAAGAAAATTTGAGTTTACTGGTCAATCATTGTCCGTACATGATGTTTCCTTTTGGACCCAATTCGATCCAATGATGTTTTGTTTTCCGAAAATTTATAACTTAGAGAATATATTTAACTTTTATAACACAAAATATTTCAATATTTTATAGTATGAAAAAAGTTAATTATTCGAATCTATTGGATATATAACATTGCTCAATTCAATATATGATATGATGTTGGAGCCGTTCCCTCTCTACTTTGGATAAAACTGCAGTCCATTATGTGAAAAGAAATAATGAAGGAAAAAAAGGCGAAAATGAGTTTCTTTTCTTTCTTTTATAAGCAAAAGAATTTTATTAATAAAAGAGTAGAATGGGTACTCTAACCCATATATAAAGAGAGAAAAAATAGCAAGCAGAAGCATCACAAATGAGAGAGTCATCCCAACTATATTGTCACCACAAACCCCAACAATCATTTACAGCTCACTACAAAAGAGAATAAGAAAACCGCCCGTGAAAGCCAGCTAAAGACTACATCCAAGAAAAGCTGAACTATTCCAAAACTCTGCACAACTCATTGAAAAAAAGACTGAACAGCCCAAACAAAGCAAAAGATGCATCTCTATGATTAACACCATCCCACACATCCAAAGGCAAAGGCACCAAACCTGACGCATCACTAAGAAAAATCAGGAAGACCAAGAATCTAATCCTTGAAGCCACCAAAGAAAGGATATCCAGATATAAGAAAAGTGCAGCCACCAAAAAACCAACCGGCTTAGATTTAAATAAAATCAGGTACAGAGAACCAATTGTCCAAAACAGATCCTGAGCAAAGGTCTTTAGAACATGGCGAAGAAGACAACCAGGCGAGGAGGAAACCGCCCCAAAACTAGAATAGAAAAAATAACATGATGATCAACATCTCATACATTCTATTGGAATAATGCACCAATCTGAAAAACACCTTGACGAACCTTTGCCCCCCTTATTAATAAACCAACTCCAAGATAAGACCTTAATTTGATCAAGTAGCGCAATCAAGTCAAAAGTGGCGCCCTGGAAAATGATTCTATTGCGCAGCAACCATATACACCAACACATTGCGTTCAAAAAATCATTCATTCTAGCTTAGAAACAGAAGGGAGAATAGAGAAAGAGAGAGAACTCCCTAATTGCAGGAAACTTGTATTGCTTGATGTTAAAATACCATATGATGGGCTCTTTTTATACTACTCCTGGAGGGCTATGTAGTAGGAAAATCTAAAAGTAATTTAAAGCAATTGGTGATTATATGAATTTGAATTTGCCTCCCTAGAGGCTAGAAGACATGCAGTGCATTTGGATGGTGGGTTCTTGGAATCTCACACCAGGATTCCTTCGGTTGTTTTCTTGGTCTCCTGATTTCAATCCTAATTCTTTAAAGCAGACATACGCACAGTGTTGGGTTCGCATACATGGAATACCTCAAGAATATTGGAGGCCAAAAATGTTGTTTGAAATTGCATGGGGTCTTGGCATCCCTATTTCTTTGGATGAAGCAACTAGAAATAGAACTCTAGGTCACTTTGCTAGATTTATTGTGGACATTGATCTTACTGGGCAATTGCATGACCAAATTCTGGTGGAAAGAGAGGGATATACTTTCTTTGTGGGAGTAGAGTATGAAAGGTTGCCTTTTTCCTGTCCTGCTTGCAAAACTATTGGTCATTTTTGGCTAATTGTAAAAAGACCGGGTGAAGGGAAAACTTGTAACAGCGGTTGGCCTAGCAACCGACGTTACAAGTGACAACGGTTGTCCAAGCAACCGATGTTACATGTCTTTATAACGTTAACATGAAAAGTCAAGTCTCTCTCATCACTCCCGCGCCCTAACCCCTTCTTTTTTGTTTTTTCCCTCTTCTCTGCAAAGCCACTGTCGTCTCTTGCAAAGCCACCATCCTCCACCATCGTATCTCTCTCTCTCTCTCTCTCTCTCCCCCCCTTTCGAACAACCACCATCTCCTCTATTGCGGGGTAAGTACTGTCACCATCTCCTTTTTGTTCCTTACTCCTTATCAAGCCCTAACAACCAAACTCTAATAAACTTTTCAGAAATGCAATATCACCGTCGCCACCCTTAAGAGCATTGAATCCACTCCTGCTCCCTTAAACTGCAACACCGCCCTCACTACCGTCAGGTTTTCATTCTTTTCTTTACTTTTTTCTATTTTCATTTCGGATGTAGCATCTTGATTGACTATAGCTAGAGGTGTTGAATAATGCTAACTTGCTCTTGTATGCTAAACATGGTAAATAATGCTAAACATCATAAATTAATGTCTCTCCGGATTTGCTAGTTGTTAGTTTTTTTAATTTTATTAGTTGATGTTAGAAGTTCTTTCACTGTGGAGCTAGCTATATTTGAGATGTGGTTATTTCTCGTCTGGACTGGACACCAGTGGTAACTGATGCTTAAATCTGGTAGTTCTTCTTTCACAAGATAAATGAGGATGTTAGTTGATAATCTTCTAGATTATGTGATTTTTGTGTGTTTATTGAATGGATTTTTGTTCCCCATTATGCTAATTGATTGAATTTTGTCCCTAAGTTTAGCTAGTTGAGCTTTTAATAGTGTTTTACGCTTTTTAGTTTATTTTATATTTTTTTAGAGTCAATCTAATAGTATTTTTTGCTTGTTTATATTTATAGGAAATAATAAAGATGAGATGAAAAGATGGAAAGATCAATTTTAATGAGAAGTGTTGAGAGCCCATTTCAAATCAAATATGACACTAAGCCCGTGAAAGAATCCGAATCAACAAGGAAGAAGAAAGTTGCAATTGAATTGTCAAAAAAAAAAAAAAAATTAAAAATCTGAACGTGAAGTGATATTCAAAGAGAGCAAATAATTTGATTAAATCCAAGTTGAATAGGGGCCCACGTAAAGCACTAAGATCTAGTGGCAGGAGGAGAATGTGAATTGTTTTGGGCTTTTGGCAATAGAAAGAAAAGTTCATGTGGCACATGTTAAATTTCAAAAGGAAAAAGTGCTGTTGGATTTGGCTAATAGAAAAAGGAAGATAATTAGAATTGGTATAATGGTCCATGATGAACCATTTGTTTTAGCCTTTAGATTTATCTCAGCTCACTATCATACCATATACCCTCCACACTAGATCCCCCATACTCCTTCAACTGATTTATGTCCACTCAATGAGTTGTCAATAGCCGTTCCTTTTTTTTTTCGCTTCTTTATTTTTGACTTTTCCAATCTCATTCAATTATTGAGTTTAATAAAAATAACGAGGAATAATGAAAATGTTAGAAATTTTTTTAATGAATATCTCTTTGATCTTTTTTTCCTTGGCATAATAGTTAATGGAAGATTTTTTTTTTTATTATTTTGGTAATTAGTGGCTCATAATTTATACGGGTTCTATATTTAATAAAAATATAAGAATAGCAAGCAATATTTATATTGTGATTAAAAAAACAATATTTATATTTTATAATAGGTAATACATGGGAAAATATTAATTTTTCTCAGCAACGTAACAAATATTTGTTATTAATTATCAATTATTAACTATTAAGGGAGCACCCAAAAAAAACTATTAACTATTAAGGGGTATGAACCTGACTAAAAGGAGCATTAGAACAATATCTATATTTAATATTACTATTATAATTACTGATATTTATTTAGTCTTAATTATTTGTTCAGTAAAAAAAAGTCTTAATTATTTGTCAAAATATGATTATTTTCTGATTATAAATTAAAAGACGAATATTTTTATATGATTATTTTCTGAATATAATAAAAGAGATTTTCACGTAGAATGAAGTGATAAGAAGGTTGAGGATTCAAACCTCACCTACTAATAAAAATATTAATATTAACATACTAACATTTGTCTAAAAAAAGAGCAATAAGTTTTATATTGGGATGGATCGGAAAAAAAATGTTTCATACAAGAAACATCGTTGACAAAAATAAATGGCGGAGTGTGGAGGGAAAACAAAATCCCTTTTTATTTTTTTTTTTGACCAAGAAAACAAAATCCTTAAGGCTTTGTTTGGTTGTGAGAAGAAAATGAGAAGAGAGAAAGAGATGAGAAAGAGTATGAGAAGAGAGAAATTGATGAGAAATAGAGTAGATTTTATGTGTTGTTTGGTGTAAGAGAAATAGGAGAGAAATAGAGTAGAAAGAGGTGTTTTCTCTCTCTCGCCTTTGTTTGGTTGGATAGAAAATAAGAAGAGAGAAAAGTTAATTTTTTTTAACAAGACAAAAATATCCTTAACTAAAAAATCAATATAAAAATATTTAAATTTAATTGATTTAAGTTATTTTAACTAATCAAATAATTTAAATTAATTTAACTGATTCAAGTTATTTTAAATAAAATTTATTAGTTTAATATAATTATTTTATTTATTTCAATTTAATTTAATTAAATAAATGATTAATCTAATTCAATTTATTTAAATTTATTAAATAATTGAATGAGAACCAAAAAATAAGGGTACAAAAGTCATTTTAAATGAAACACTCCCTCCCTCTTCCATTTTCTTCTCACTTGGGGGGAGAAAAAAATTTGAGGTGGGTCCCACCAATTTTCTTCTCTCTTCCCTATTTCTCTCCTCCACCAAACAAGAGAAAAGTGTATTTTCTTCTCATTTTCTCTCTTCTTATTTTCTCTCTTACCATTTTCTACTCTAACAAACAAAGCCTAAAAATCTAAAAAAGCACCTTTAAAATAAAACGAAAAAAAAGGAGCGTTAAAGGAGGAGGAGCATAGAAAAGGTAATGCAGAAATGAGCGTTAAATAAAAAGGATAAATGCTAACAAGTTTTCTTAGGATATTGTTTAAGGAATTGAAAAAAAAATTTGTATGGGAAATTATGTATTTAATATTTCGAAGAGTGTATTTTCAATACAAATTTTCTTTTTATGAGTTCCTTAACCAATATCCTTAGGGCACTCGTTAGTAAGACCCAAATAAAAATAGTGATATATAATTTCATATTTGTCAGACATGGAGTTGGGGGGATAAATCTGGTGTGGAAGATGTATGGTATGATGGTGGGATGAGATGAATCTAAAGGTTAAAACAAATGGTCTACCATGGACCACATGCTATAATGGTTCATGCTAGACTGCACCAGAAGGAACAGAGAAGGAGGGGCGCACTAGGAGCGCCGCAAAGAAATGGAGAGGACTGGAGGAGATACAAAGGTCAGCAGCGTGAAGAGGAGCTGCACCTTTTGTTCTCTTCGTGGAGTTTGAATCTTTTATCTTATTTATTTTATTTTATTATTTCTTCTACCATGTCTAGCTAAACTCCTAATCATTGGGGTTAGATGTTTACTTTTCTAAACTTAGTTGTATCTTGACTTGGTTCTAATACAAGTTCCTCTTTCATTATGAGTATTTGTTACTATGTTTAATGCTTTTTTTGGCTTGATCAACCATAGGATGAATTGTTGCTTTGGTAGACAATTGGAAAATTGATGCTAAGGCATGCTCATGAATCAAATACCAAGTAGTTCATGAATCTAGGAATAGGTCTTGAAGTGCTTGCAATTTTTTAAGTCTTGGCTTTTTATGCAAAATCTCAAGTTAATCCACCTAAGGAATTAGGGTTTAATTTGGGGTTTTAGGCTCATTCCACCTAAGAAATTAGGGTTTGAGTATTTTAAAAGGCTTGATTGTCATAAATGGACTAGGACTTGTGTTAGTAATCATTTCATTGTAACTGAGGGAAAATTAGTGTAGTCTAACCCTGGCATTTTATCCTTTTGTTAATCAAATTTCCTTTTTGCCTTCTAAGTATTTGTTTAATTGTCTTAACAAAAATTCCAAAAATATTGTATTGCTCTTTTCCTTTATTTTATTTTTTTGAGCTCTCTTCATGCCAAAAATAGGTCAAGATAGCTGTTTAACTTGTGAATTGGTACTTGGCAACTAATCCCTGTGGACGATATCCGGTTCTGACCTTTTTTATTACTTGCAACGAATCCGGTACACTTGTCGTGGTCCACATCAAGTTTTTGGTTAGTACTTTAGTAGCTTCCCAAAAGGAAAGATACACTGGACCTCTTTGCTTTTTCTGTAGAGATGTACCAAACCTAAGTATTTTGAGGCATATTTGAACCGTGAGGGACAGAAAGATGGACGGAAACCCATTGCCACATCTTCTATGCATACTTACTTGGCTATAGAAACACATGTATACATTGTTGACTACTCATAAATACCATATATATACTTGACTATTTTTGGAGCAAGGCATTTTATATATTGTTGGAATTAGGAGCCTTTACTAGTAGTTTATTGTTTTTTAAACTATTGTTTTTTAGAGTATCTCTAGATGAAGATATGCATCATGTATGTTACTATTTTGGATTCTTTTGTGAATTTTTAAGATTTTCTTAAGATAATTGAAAGCGGCACCTTTCTAATATTGTGACCGTGCACCTATGTCAGATTTATCCAATTTATTATTATTTTTTTTGTCTGAACAAGCACACACACACACACATGTACACACACATATGGGTGATTCAGTAGGCATGGCTCCTTCACAGGGCGATGCTGGTAGTACCTCCTCCAAAAAGAGGGGTAGATCAGCCACCATGATAAAAAATTGACCACTGCCCTTCCTAATAATAAAAAGTGGCCGATTGAGTTTATAGTTATGGGGAGCCTATTGGTCAGACTGGTAAGGATTTTACTGATTTCGTGGCTGTGCAAGCTCGAAGCCATGCTAGCATATTGATTGAGGAATGGGGTAAAGCACTGGATAACATGAAGGATCAGGTTTGGGAGGCAATCACTGTAATTTACTTTTAACATCTTTGTTTGTATATATTGTATTTAAGCATATTATCATACATTAATTCCTCTATTTTCTTCAGCAATGTAGGTCTATTTTGATTTGCCGAATATTGTTGGAATGAAAAAGAAAGTGCTTTCACTTGCGGCTAAGCGCTGGACGGGGTTTAAGTTATATCTATCTATTCGCTACATCTTTGGAGAGAAGGTCGACAAATCTCCTCCTAATGTGTACCCTTTCCTTGATTGGGATGCATGGTATCAGTTTGTTACGATCTGACGCTCACCTGCATATCTGGTTAGTTGAAGTTAATATTTTTTTATTTATTTATAATAGGCACGCCTAATTTATTTATTTAACTGAATTGTGTATGTGCTATTTGTAACAGGAGAAAAGGAAGGAGGCGCAGGCGATCCAGAAAAAGAATGTCTACCACCACACGATGTCTCGTGGGGGCTATAAACTGGTTCGGCTGAAGATGACTGAGGAGAAGTTGAATAAGAAGCATGCAGAAACAGGAGATCAGGAAGGAGTTATTGATCCTCCGTCTCCACCCCCATGCGAGGATACGTGGATTGAAGGCCGAAAGACAAAGTCGGGAGTTATTAAATCTGAGCCCACACGCGTTATTGCATAAAAGATTGTAAGTAATTACATTTAATTCTACTTGTAATTTAAAACAAACTTTTAAGTAGTAGACATTGTCTTACACGTTTTTTTTTTTAGTTTCGTCCTTGTAGGCTTCGCTGAAGGAAGAAAGCTCGCAGGGATCCTTCGTTCCACAGGGACGTCGGGATATCCTAGCTGCTACCCTAGACAAAGACAACCACCCTAGCAGTGTCATTGGTGTTGGAGGGCAAGCGGGCATTCGACAATTCCATGGACCACGTTCACATGAGCGAACCATGGGCGAGCGGGATGATCACCTATTTGTGGAGAAGATTAGAGAGGATGTTATCCGATCGCTTTTAAAGGACCCAAGGGCTCTCCGATCTCTTTTGTCATCTATGCAATCCGAACAAATCCCAACTGTCCAACCTTCACATGTGGGTACAAAGGGGAGCTGTCCAGGTCAACATGTGTTGATTGATTATGATGAGGATAAGCGGGATGATGATGAGCTGGTGGAGCCGAATGTATTCATATTCATTCAATTAATTATGTCTTTCTCTATTTACAATTGAAATGACTTGACAATATTTACTAATGTTTTATCTTTGTTAATTGTTTAGGATAATGACAAAGTTGATGGTCCATCGAATCCGTCGCAACAGAAGGGGAAGTCTCTTTCACCCTAGGTATTCATAATCATTCAATTACTACTTATGTTTTTTTATATTTACAATTGAAATAACTTAACCCTGTTTAATGCTTTGTATTTGTTTTCTAGGACAACGCAGCTCCGTCGAAGTCGAGAAAGCGTCAGTCGGCGATAGCTCGTCTGGCTGTGTTTGCAGCGGAGTACCAATAGCTTTGCCTTTGGAACACGGCATTGAAACTGCCTGGTTGCCTATTTTTTGTATCTCGGGGGCAGATGTGGGTGACCTATGCCATGATCGAATATGGATAGCCAATACGGTTGTCAGTGTCTGGTGCACGTAAGTATATTTTGTCATATTGTATCTTATGTATTTCAATATTATAATTTATTTAAATATATTACATAATTAACAGTAACTAATTAACTAACTATTTCATATCTTAGGTATCTGCATCGCCTTGTTATGACAATGGCCATCCAGTCTATTTATGGATTCTTAGACCCCAGCGTCATTCAGGGTGATTTCTGCCTTGAAGGCGATGCCATCACCAGATACTTGCAATTCGTAGTTGATGGTAGCCACTCTGAGGTATATATGGCACCACTTCTCAGGGGTGGCCTTTGGTAGTTGCTCCTACTTTGTCCAGCGCAGCATACAGTCGTTTTTCTTTGCTTGTTGCATTATTAGCCAGATATTAAGTTAAGACAAAATATTGATAGGAATGTAAACTTTTAAATAATTTGTAACAACTTGCTTTTATTTTATTTTATTTTATTTTATTACATTCATGAAAATATAATTAACATTAATATTTTTTTATCATAGTGCAATGATTGCATGTAGCATTGCTTGCGCAAATGGTAAAAGTAGGAGTGTCAAGGCAAAACTCAAGCCTCCATGGATTATCGCAAAGGTAAGTAGTTTATTAAATAGTAATTATTATTATTATTACACTCATACATTATATTTACTTGATATTGATCAATTTCAAATTGATTTGTAGGGTTGTAAACAAGTCAGCTCTTGGGAGTGTGCCTACTATAGCATGGGACATGTGTTAGACATTGTCTCCACTGGTATTAAAGACAAATGGTTGCCGGTAATTAATAGAATTTTTAAGTAGTATTATTAATTATATTTTGTTTTTGTTGATAACTTAATTTAATTAATTGAATTTATTTGAACTTGTGCAGGCTTTCGACCGCAATCAGTCTAGCTTGACTTTGGCGGAATTAACAACATGAATAAAGTTTTAAAAAGGAGAACTTCCATCAATTTTTTTTTTCATATACTTCTATGTTTGAGAAAACTCCGAAAACATTTTAGAGTGCCAATCTACATACCAAGACATTAAAAAAAATGGTTTTTTTCAACAATAAATTTTTTTTCCATATATAATCAAAATTGAAGAAGGTGCATGAAGTTTACAAATCATATCTTTTTTTTTTTAGCTATATAAAGTCTCGATTTTTCTAACAATGCAAATAAATTTAGAATGCTACAGAATTAAATGGGCATAACACTTACACATATATGTGTATTGCCATATTTTATTTTAATAAAAAAAATCATTGTTAATGAGTATAGAAAATTCACGTAAGTTTTGAACTCGGCTCATAAAATTTCAGCACTCACTACTTACTGTAATTAGTGACTTATAAAGCTCAAAACTCATTGAAACATTTTGAAATTTGTTATCTAAGATAAACATATATGAACAATTCCCAAGGGGCGTCATGTTAAAAGCTCATGCTGGTATTTTTATTTTTATTTTAAAAAAAATCAACCAGATTCGATTCCAGCACAACCACAAAAAACATGATGTTGTTATCGAGCTTCTTCTTAAACTGCATGTTGCAAAATCACCCAATTACTCTATAATTTTAAATGCTTCATCGCGTTTTCCAAATGAGGAACACAAAATATATTCAAAACCAACATACAACCAGTCATAGAAATCTAGAATCACACAACAAGCTCAAGAGGTTCATACTTTGCATACATACATAAACACTTATAATCAATTTACTCATCAAGAAGTTAATTAGTCATGGAACATCATGTAACACACATCCCAATATCATGTTATCACCACCAAAAAGTCAAAGAAGCACAAGAAGTCAGGTACAAATACGAACACATAAGTAACTAGTCACTAGATTTAATACCAAAAGCATAACGGTTAATTTTGAACTTGATACATATCAGTTACCCCTGGTTATACAATAATCCTATCATTATCTGCTTTCTTAAAATATTTTCTCTAAGACTCCCCTCCTTAGGAACAATGGTCATATTCTTAACAATACTAGACCGCCAGCAGATAGTGTATAATTCCCTTAACCCGAAGATTGCAACTCTTGATCTAAATTTACCCTCTCTTAAGGAGTCTGTAAAAGAATTTACCACCAATTTTTTAACTCATCCAATTCAAAGTCTAAAACAACAAGAAACACATGTTGTTCATATTCCTATGCTCATCTAATTGTCCCTTAAGTTCACTGAGTCCTAGAGGTACTACTGTCAAAATATAATTCGCCTATATCTTAACCAATGATAAGATCAAATATGTAACACCCCCCCTTGGGCGCTACATCTTGAAACTAAAAGTCTAAAAATAATTACGCTGGTTGCTTTCGGAAAATATAATTTTCTCTATTTCTTAACTTCCTTGAAATTAGTTGTAGATTTTTTTTTTCTTCTACCGATGCAAATTAACAAACAACTGAATATATATATATATATATATATGCATCAATACAGTTTTACATATGGATCTTTATATTACAATCCTTTATTTAAGTCCTAGTATAAGGAAAACACACAAACTAAACTTAAATAGTAACAGTACTGCTTCCCAACAGTAACTCAAAACAGATCCTATAGCTGGTCGTACTATAAAATCATGGGGAAGTCCTCCCTAGAACTCCCCGCCCGCAGAAGTATCCAGGTCCATCCTCCACGCACGTCCGTCATTAGCCTCGTCAAAGTGCAGGGAACGTATTCCCGTGTACGATATCAGACTCATTTGGTTCATCTGTACTCGAATATATACATATAGAAGCATAGTAGAAACCCAACATGAAAAGAAATAAAGTAAGGGTGAGATACCATCATGGAGTTTCATCATGATAACTACATGTACGACACTCAAACAAACATCATACACACATACTATAATTATAATTATTTCCTACCAATGGGATTCATACCCGGTCATCCAATCGTAATTTTTCCAAAAATGCATGGCACTTCAATATCCATCCAATGAGTCTTGACCTTTATTCTCCGGAGATTTCTAACTTCCCTCCTTCGAGCAATGATTAGGCTGCGATACCCTTAACACAATTGTCTCATGAGATCGGTCTCTAAATTTAGGTCCGGCTCCAATTGTTCAGGGAATATCACGATGGAGCACCTAAAATAATATTGGAATAGTTCCCTATTGAGTACATTCGTGCCGGGTAGCCGAATTCCACGACCCGAGGTTGCAAGGCCCCAAGTATTCGCTGGATTTTCGAAGCCCGAATGTCCCTAAGACCCAAAGACCCTAGAATTTATCATTGGTCCGTAACTAACCAATTTACCCAATTCACCCTTTGTGAAATTGTAGCTCGATACCCAAGGCACGTCTGCCCAAATTGGCATATTTGCCAAACTATGCATGTAAAATCCGTTGTTATCGTAACTGTTCTTTGTCGTTTGTTTTCCTTAGGTATTCCAATTTCCTTTCCCTTCCAAAGTGCAATTTCCTTTTAGGAACACTAGCCCAACGTCTCGGCAATCTAGGTCCTTATCCTTTCCTTTATTTCCTCCAAGAATTTTCGTTCGGTGAAAAACGAATACCAAAACCAAAAACTCCGAAAAACTTATCCAAGTTTGACGGAAAACGTCCGCTGTTCTTAAATCCTTTTCCAAAAATCCTTTTCCAAAAATCCTTTTATGATGAAATTCATTTTAAAACGTAACGAAAATCATTTTTCCTCAAATCTTGTATTTTGATTTCTACAAATCCATATTCCCTTTGTAAAGTTATTTTTCCATTTTTCTTTCTTAAAAGATCGTTTCTCTTTTTACTGCCGTTAGGCAAACAGAAAACCCTTATTTCTTGAAAAATTATTTATTATTAACCTTAAAACAATATTTAAAATACATTTCTTTAACATTAAGATTTGTTTCCATTTTATTTCCGGTATTTTGAAAAAAGTGCGAAAGTGAAATTTTTTCACGGTTACGTACGCGCTGTCATTTATTAACGTATTCTTTCATTAAAACTCATTAAAACATTGTTATTTTTACCTTAAAATTAAATGCGCTTATTTTCAAAAACATGTTGGTTCCCTTAAATCTTCTTAACGTTTTATCTTTAATTTCCAATGAGCACTGACCGATGTCAGGCTTCCAGCCAATCACAAAATCCACAGAAAATATCATACAACACAATTTATCACATGCTTTCACAATCAACAATAAATTCACACATCACAAATTATAGCATGCTTTCACAGATAAATCATGCATCATAGAATATTACGCAATAATTTTAAAACAAACACTACAACTACAATAATTAATTACAGACACACCAAACAAATGATACACATAGCTATCGAAGCTCTTCAGGTAAACTCCCCTTACCTCTTGAAGATTCAAGTTTGATTCAATGAAGTCTCAGTTTTCAAATCCGGTCCGGTTTCCTCCACGAACTCCAAACAACAACTACTAACACAATCCTTCATTAAACATAACAATCAATTAACAAACAAACAACTTAATCAAACCTAAAATCTTACATGTTGGTTTCGGCCTAGGGCTGTTTTTAGGGTTGAAAATCTCTAAAATTTCTAAACTCTTGGATTAGTGACTTATCATCACTTAAAACCCTAAAACAAAGGTTAACATACAAAGATTGAAATCAAATATTCCAACCCTTAAAAATGAATTTCGGCCATGAGTAAAACAATGGCTTAGAGACCTTGATTCTATTCAAACAACATAGATCCAATACCTATATAGCTTATAAGATTGAATCATGTAAAGAAAATGAACAAAATCCTTCCCCCCCCCACCACAAAACCTAGGTTCGGCCTCTTAGGGTTCAAAGGGTTAGAGATTTTTGTTTGATGCAAGCTTCTAGATCTAGAATATAGGGATGATAATAGGATTCTATAAATTGGTTTCATATTTTTAGGATTTTTCTATGATTTTCTAGAGAATTTCAAACTTTCTAGATCTAGAAATTAGAAAGATGATAAAGACCTTAAATCAAGAAAGGAATTGAAGAACATGATGCTTAATGATGATGAGGAGCAAGGATTACCTCTTGGAATTGAGAAATGGGCAAAGAATCCAACACTTTCTTCACAAAATCAAGCTATGGTAACTTAGGAAGTTTTAAGAGAAAATGGCAAAGGTTGAAGAAGATGAAGACTCTAGAATTTTATAGAAGTGTGGAGTGCCTCCTTGATGGGCTTGGGCCATGATTTATTAGGTCCAAAGGCAAGGAATCATGTTTCATAAGGACCAAAATGCAATATTGATTAAGGACCAATTTGCAAAACTTAAAAAGTTCAAGGACCAATTTGCAATTTCCTTATAGTTTGCCATTATGAGGGCCATGTGCATCATAAATGCATTCACATTGGTGAGTCACCTTGTGTGACTCATTGGTATTATCCTTTAGCAGCTCCCGGAAATCCCGTATTCAGCTCCGTTGTTTACCCGATAAAATATTACCCGGATAAAATATAATATTTCACTTTTTAGTGAAATATTTCAAAATAACCAAAATTGTAGGAAATTAAATAAAAACCTTAAGTGTTTCGTTCACGAGTCAAAATTAGGTTTTTTGAGCAGTATAATTATACTGTCATTGAAATTCACAGACCGGGTTTCGCCTGACTTTTCACCCTAAAATCGAATCGGAGCTCTCTACGGTAAAGTAGAGTATGAATATGATCTTGGTTTATCAAAAATCATTTTCCAAGTCTTAAACAAAAATATAAACAGATAATTGTTTATCAATAAAGAAAACAGCAGAAATCGGGATGTTACAAAATATCCATGTGCCCCTCAACTAAACACTTAAGACAAAGTGTAGTAACTACGTTACAACCAAGCACAGAAGAATTTATTACGCATTTATTAATAAAACAAATGTACACAATATCTCACATACATATGCAGTTAACTTGTTTGCTAAATAGAAAAGTATACTAATCCCCTTTTTGATTTACATGTATTATAGAGACATGAATTATGGACAACAAAATAAATTTTCAGAACAACAAACAATCTCAGGTAAGTTTTCAATCTCAATCAATAATTAATCAAAATAAAAAATATATGACAGGTATTATACAACAGAGAACAATTTAAACATGAAGTGGAGGTAACATGGTTATCCTTCGCAAGAATACCAACACAAAAACAAGGCAATCATGTAGCAATCAATTCCAAGGTTTCTCACACGCAATAATATTAATAATTTTTTGTCTCTAACAAAACTCATACCCTTGTTTGTTAGTCGTCATAAATATGTATACCACCAATCAAATATTTGGTTGGCCAAGCCCAACATCTAAAAGAATTGCATGCAGTTTTTATAACTCTAACAACAGTCCTATGCGCTCAAGTTTTGTTTTATAAAAATCCCAATTACCACAGTCCGATTTAGAATCGACCTGTTCTGATACCATAAATGTAACACCCTTCGTTACATTAGTAACTCAACAAAATAAATGTAATAAAATCCTTTAAAACATTTAATAAGTCATAAAAACTCCAATAAAATTTTCACAAATTATTTATGTCTTAAAATACCTCAATAGTTTTAAAATAAACATTGGTAAGATAATCATTACATAAATAAATTTAATTGCCTCAAAACCCGGGCGTCTACTAAAAATAATCCCGCGATAAAATAAAATAATATAGTTTTAGCTACAAACAACTCTTCATTGAACAGAATACTAACCAAATACGATAAATAGCTAAACTCAAGTACTAAGTCTTCAAGTCTCCTCAATCTCACTGACGATGTCCCCGTGCTCTGAAAACAACACATTCAATGAGATTTATAATCCCAACGAATAAAAACAATTTAATAAAAAGTTCGCAAATAGTATTGTTCTCAGCATACGCGATAACCGGAAAAACATCCATGGTATCCTCTCATTTTCAAAATAATATAACTCATAATATTTTATATAAATTAAGGAATATTAATCCAATGTCACGAAATTCATGCACAAGTCATAACATCATCAAATATAAGTAATCCATCACTAACACGACACATAACCTCAATAAAATCATACAAAGGCATCTCTTGTGTCCAAATAATCTCTATTTATCATCCAAGTCTCTTTTACTTAATTACCCAATTTTAGTCTACGAGCTCATGACAAATGCAATGACGTCCCACTGCCTTCCCCTTCCCAGAAGAAGGTATCTATAATGGGTATTCTCCTTCCCAGAAGGAGGTATCTGTCGTCTCCTCTAGCGAGGAGGTATCTGTCTTCCCCTCTAATGAGGAGGTATCTGTCATCCATTCCCAGAATGAGGTATCTGTCTTCTCCTCTAACGAAGAGGTATCTGTCATCCCCTTCCCATAAGGAGGCATCTGTATTCCCCTCTAACGATGAGGTATCTGTCATGCCCTCTAACAAGGAGGTATCTAATATTCCATCCTAGATGTGAATATTTTAATAATATGATATGATATCTTAATCATATTCCAAGAATTGAACGCACACCGTCATCTCTTCCCGGAAGGTGATGACCAACTCATGCATAATGCAATATGTCATCCCAGATGACTATCAAGGTTTTCAAACTCTATGCATCATTAACAATAATACTATATCATGCCAAGGCAACACTATAATATCATCTAACATGCCAATCAACCACAACTCACATCAATTAAACATATTTTTTAAACAATAATTAAAGTTACAATTGAACTATAATAATCAAATATATATTTATTATAGGTTTAAATAAGCTTTTAGTCCCTGAAAAGTTCACCAATTTTGATTTTAGTCCTTGTAAAAAAAATTCTTAGGATTTTGTCCCTGTATTTTTGAAAATTTTGTAAATAGTCCCTATTACCCCTGAGTACTAGAAATCATACTAGATGAATAATTTTGTCAATTTTAACCCTATGGCCCTAATGTATGATTTTATTTCTACTTTCTAGCCAAATTTTGGAGCAAGTCGGACAAAAACAAGAAATTACCTCGATACCCCCTGAGTACTAGATATCATACAAAATGAAGGAATTTAGCAATTTTAACCTTATGTCCCTAATATATGATTTTGTTTCTATTTTATGGCCAAATTTTACAGCAAGTCGGACAGTAAAATAAAATTACCTCGATACCTATAAGTACTAGATAACTGAAAAAGATGACGGTAGGGACTATTTGCAAAATTTGTCAAATTACAGGGACGAAAACCTAAGAAAAAAATTTCACAGGGACCAAAACCAAATTTGATGAACTTTGTAGGGACCAAAAACTTATTTAAACCTTTATTATATTATTTAAATTCAAACTAAAAATAAATAAAAGTCACGCCACAAATAAATCCATGTGTCTGAGTATGTTAGAAATCAATTCCAATTCATTGTTTTGGCATGAACATGTGGAGGAGAATTTCACGCACGGGATGAAATGAAGAAATAAAAGTACATTTTCTATTTCATGTGAAAATGGATTTTGACTCTTTTGGCAAAAGCGTAGAAGATGGGATTAGCGTAAACGAGAAAAGGAAAAGTCAGCTTTCATCCAAAATGAATAAGGAGCAATTTATCAACGTGATACAGATTAACGCACATACAAAATCACGTAATTCTTTATACATTCAAAGAAAATTACATTTATTAAAACCAATTCATCAGCAACATTTAAAAAGATCCCATATCAAGAATCAAGAACTCTAAAATCTATTTTTTTTTTATAATAATAGACTAATCTACGTATAAAACTCTAAAATTATTTGTACCATGGAAGGATGAGCAAAAGTTAATTGTTACTCACCTCTTATAGATCTCCAAAAGCACCAAAAGTTATCTAAGATAAATCCAAGCGTTCTACAAATAATTCTTCTTCTTTAAATATTTATTTTTTAAAAATCATCTTGTTGACACTTATTCAATAAAAAATATTAAAAATAAATTTTTGATCAATATATAATTAAATTTTGTAATTAGGTAAGTTTTAAATGACACATGTTTTTTCAAATAATAATAATATTTTTCTACATGGGCTGACATGGCAATGCTGATGCGGCATCCGTTAGCCATATCAGTAGATAGTGGAAGGAGGTTGACAATAGATCGACCATTTTCAAAACTTTTGGATTATAAGGATCAAATTCTAAAGAATTTTTTTTTATAGGGAGTAAATCCAGAATTGAGACACTTTTCATAGACTAGAGAAACTTATTAAACCTAAAAAATGTTAAGTGTTATTAGCTATGGAAAATTTAGGTTTCGATGTAAAATATAAAGCATAATATCTGAAATATATATAATTGAAATTAAAAAAAATAACTACATTTTATGATGTATCAACTTTTATGACATGTTTTTTCTATTTTAAAACCGTTACGTTTTAAAACATTGTTCTAATTATTTTGAATAATGTAAGTTAATAAATATATTTTGAATAAGAATTCTTAAATGCAAATAAACATTGTCTTCAAAATTAATTTAATAATTTTTTTTTTTTTTGGTTTACAAGAGGACAAAGCCCCAAAAACAAAATTTAGTTTATGTCAAAAAAAAAAAGGGGGCCAGCTAGCTATCATATGATACGATATCCAAGAACAAGACAACAATGTAATTCTTAATAGTAAAAGAATCATGCTAACGAATGTCTTTAGGACACTTTTTAAGGAATTAAGAAAAACAAGTTTTTATTGGAAAACTAATTATTTCATCTTTTCAAACATTAATATATCAATTCCCCATAAAAAAAATTCTTTTCTTGATTCCTTAAAGAGAAGGGCACTCGTTAGCATTCTCCATAGTAAAAACTCCTTAATTTAATTTTTTTTGTTGACATGTAATTTAATTTCAAATATATTAAATCTCAATACATTATTATTTTACTTTCTATTTATACTATCAATTTGACCACGTTAATTCAATGAATTTTTTTGGGTACGTAGAAGAATTCAATGAATTGAATGCATGCACCCAAAAATTATATTAAATATTCATAATTAACTGTATAAATTTAAGGATAATAACTTTTGAATTTCAAGTCAAACTTTGTTAATGCATACAGATCACAAAACTAAAAAAAATAAAATGTATATTTTATTAAATAATAATATATCAAAATAAGTTATTTTGAATTTTGCTACACAAACTATCAATTAATTATTCATAGTAATTATCCATTATTACTCTTGTTTTTTAGTATACTCCATCCTCCACATGCTTATAAAAGCATATTGATATCTTTCACAAACCATCCCAAGTTAATTTTGATCATTTTATATTGTAAACCAAGCTACGGTTCAATGGAGATCTCGTTGAAGATGTTGAAGGCTATGCTGCTGCTTGTTGCTATCATCATTACTCTGTCAGGCATGACACTTGGATTCGAAACACCAATTTGTTGCAGATTGGATCCTTTATGTTGCGCTAACTCTAGTGGGACTAGAAAGCTCTAAAGCTTTGTAGATCTTCCTGAACTGTAACCCTCATTAGTTTGGGTTGTAGAAAGACCCATTCATTATGTAATTCATTATGTAATAATTGGATTTGTCAAAATAAATGAGGGATTAAATTATCTTTTCTCTCGTTTCTCTTTCATTTTCACTTTACATCATTTTATGAAACCTTTTTCAACTTAGCTAGGTGATAAGGATGAGTGAGACAAGATATATTCTTGTTTAGTATCCCACATATATAGCCGTAGAACTTAATTTGAATGATTAAGAAAATGTCTGTTCGATCACCCTCCATCGACAATCGAAGGAACAAAAGTTTGACAACAACTTGTTAAGCACAATGAAACCGGCATCAAGCTCTTGAATAAAAATGTATATCAGATTTCTTGGTTTAGTTATGATACCCCGAGTAGGACAGTGAAGAGACGAAAATAATTTATTTCAAATACAAGAGAGTCAAGGCAAGGTTATTTTAAATAGTTAAAAAAAATAGCAAAAAACATTTAGATGATGAAATATATCATTTGACAACTTTCGTAAATTAGTCCGGGGTCGAATTGTGGGCAAAAGAAAATAGTATTAATCGTACTACATCGTATCGTATCCTTTTTTAATCCGATAAACAAGTTAATTCTGCAAATTTACCAGACCTCTTAAATTTTATATTATACCTCCTTTAAATAAAAGATACATAGAAAATGAAAATTATATTAAAATGAAGAAAAATTAATTTTGCTTCAAATTTTATACCAACAATATAAAGTTAATTAAGAAATTTTTGAACCAGAGTTTTTTTCTTGTAACCATGACGTAGGTACGAAGTATTTACCGCCGTTAGCAGTGAATAATCTCCATCGGGAACCTGTTGGGCACACAAGGTGGGTTCTCCCCTCTCAACCTGTTGAGGATTGACAAATTGGGGAAGGCAAGACCAAAGTGGGTCTACAGGGACATCCGGGTTCGTGAACCACAAAAGGCCGGGGCCTCGCGACCTCGAGCCGTGGACGTAACGACTGCCAAACATGGATGTACTCAATCAGGGACTACTCAATATTAATTAGGTTTTGACGTAATACCCTTGAACAATTGGAGCTCGGACCTAAATTGAGAGGTCATCCTCATGAGAACAATTGTGTTATGGGGATATTGCGACCTATATTGCTCGACGAAGGGAAGTTGGGATCTCCGGAGATTAAGAAATAGAAGGAAATATATGAAGTATCATGCATTCTTGGAAAAATATATTGATTGACGGAATGGAAAATCCCTTGAGAGGATTATTTTGTTATATGGAAATTGTGCTTTTCCTTTCAAGTTGATATATATATGTAATACTGTGATTACTTGCTGTCTTGTGTTGGTTGTGTCGAGTATGTGACTATTATGATAAACTCCTATTATGAGTACCTCACCCTTGCTATGTACATATGGAATGCCTTGTGGTATTTTTGTGGATATGTGTACAATGTTGTCTCAACGGTAGTCTGGATCACTACGAGATCCTGAGATTCGATGGTTATGATGCTAGCAATGGTGATGTGTGAGCTGTTGTTGGCAAGACCCGTTTTTTCTTTCATACCACTCACTGGAGTGAGCTACGACGCCTTGATTTCCAGGTATCCGATGATGGGGATGACGTTGGAGAATTTCCCAACGGACATCTCTGGGTTTGACCAGCTTTGGAGTCATCTTTTTGGTGTCAGGGTTTTGGAGTCTTTTCTAAGTATTTATTATAGTCTATTCTGACTATTTGAAAACTTGTACGCCTCGGCGAGTAAAATCTTTTGATGATTTTGTGGATGTTTATACTGTGATGTATGTATTATGATTTCATTTTCTTGCCTTGACATTTGTAAATATTAGTATCGTAAGAAAATTTTTAGACCTGCATTTTCGAAAACATAATTATATACCTAAATTATTTTCCGAAAGCAACCAACATTTTATTTGAAGTTCCGCAATGAGATACATGAATCCAAAAATCAAACACATGATCATTAGGCGAGTCGATGATAGAGCTGCTAATATCACTGCTAGATGATCCATTCCAATCCATTCCATCGTAGTCTGTGATCATTAGCCTATTAGAGACTAATCTTCCGGTCGACATATTAGGCATCTAAGCGAGAGTCCTTCCAAATAGTGTTTTTCTATATACATGAATCCAAAAATCAAACACATGATCACATGCGTAAGGCACTCAAACTCCTTTTACTTGAACCAACATACATTGATGAGTCAATTCAAACTAAGTCAGTTCATTCATGTGACTTTTAATTATTTACATAACCAATTGATATTAAATCAATTTGATTCACTCACAATTTCTTATTTCTCTTTGGGATACAACTAATAGTAATGATACACAAACTACAACTTGTGTAAAGCATTTAGTTCATGTAATCCTTTCTTTTGGCCAAAATAGTTTTGAAACAAATATCACATATTATATATATATATATATATATATATATATAATTTTTAAATTAATTAATATGAAGTGTGAATACCTATTTTTGTCACGGTGCTTTTTCTTTCTTTCTAATAATTAATAAAAAAAATGAAAAATATTAAAAATGCAACAAATAAAATAATAATAATACAAATACAGCCCACAAATAAAAGTTTGGGCCAAATTCAAGTCCAGCTTCTTTGGCCCAAGTCTTTTTCTCCTTAGTCCTTTAGAAGCCCATGTTCCATTTCTCTCTCTCTCTCTTTTTTTTTTAAAAAAAAAAAACTAAATAAAAGAAATCAATTAAAGATAAAATAAAAGCGGAATTAAATATAGAAATGTGCCAGGTGACCTTTGAGTAAGGGTAGATTCTCTTAGAATTGCTGCAGACATGCCCAACTATTTCGGGAGTCAGGATCCTCTCCAGTCCCTTGAGGAAATGGAGAGGCCAATCCAATAATTCCTGATCATACACTTGTCCCCAACAAAAATCAATGATCAGATTTTTATTCAATTTATTTATTTTTTAATTAAAAAAGAAATTGAAAAAAAAAACTCTCCCACACCCCTTCCTAGTTCCTCCAAGCTCCTCTGCTCGTCGACCATCTACCTCCCCCATTTGAACACCTCCAACCGCCCCGCCCCAACAGTCGTGCTCCATCGCTCCGCCACGTCTCTGTTTCGAAAATGACGACCGCCACCCGCCTCCGCCCCATCTACCCCACTCGCCGTTGCGTCTGGACCACACCGCCTCGCCTCGCCTCGACGTTGCCGCTGCCTCCATCGCCGCATCTCATAATCCCACAAAAAATTAAATCCATCTCAACCCATTTAACCCATAATGAAATTCATGGACCCTCCATGGTGTTATGCACCATCAGATTTAACGAAATTCATGGACCCTCCACAATGCTTGGGTTATAGCAATTGATATGGAGTATTCAACAATAAAAAATCAAACATATTGAGATCTGTTCAAATGCAGGTTAATTCAATATAATTTTGGCCTTATTGTTTGGACTTTTATGCAGTGAATGTGGCCTCTGGTGCGTACTGTAACTGTTATATGGGCGGCTGGGAACGGGGCGGAGGGGCGGTGACGATGATGGTTCAACGGGGTGGAGGGGCAACGGCAAGGGTCCGATCGTGGCTGCGAGTGGAGGGGCGGCGAGGTACAGTGGGTGATAGATGGCGGCAGATGATGAGGTGTTCAAATGGGGGAGATGAATGAGCAGAAAGAAGGAAGGGATGGGGAGAGAAATCCTTTTTTTTTTAATTTCTTTTTTAATTAAAAAATAAATAAATTGAATAACAATCTGGCCATTGATTTTTGTTGGGGACATGTGTAGGGTCAGGATTCATTGGACTGGCCTCTCCATTTCCACAAGGAACTGGAGAGGATCCTGATTCCTATTTCGGCATGCATGCATTTTCCTGGATTAATGCTGATCGATTGTATTCTAGTGAAATTTAAATGCACTCTCGGACTTTGAAGGTGGGGCTTCAAATCCTAAAATTGTACTCTCTCCGATCCACAATAAAAAAAACAAAACCCTAAAACCAATATTATTAAAACCGAACCGGTGATCGACTCGGTCAGGACACTGGGTTAATGGGTCACTGGTTCAACCGGGTTCAATCGGGGGTCACTGGTTGACTCGGTTTAAATCGGTATACATTAAAAAATTCTAAAATATTCATATATATGACAATATAGTTCAACATGTCCATACTTCAAATTTAAAATCATTACCATAAAAAAGTATCTAATTAAACAAATACCAATCGAGGTCACTGGTTAAACCAGATGAACCAGTATATCATAAATATATAAATTCTTATGATTGACTTATGTATATATATAATATTTGGCAGGAGTTGACTCGATATACATTATTTTTTTTTAGATATTCATACATAGGCCAAACATAATTTAACATGTTCAGTAGTTCAGATTGTGGTTCAGATTCAGTAGAAGACATCTCTGACTAAAAAACAATTCAATATTATGGAGAGTAATATTGAGTATAGTATAATGTCAGTATTATGTCAGTTCAAATAATTATCAATATATTACTTGAATATTATCAGTATCAGAAATCAATATATCGTTGTATCATTATAATATAAATACAATTCATAAAAAAAAAAACCCGCCGGGTCAACCGAGTTTCACAAAAACCCGGCCGGGTCAACCGGGTCAATCCGGGTTGATGTACTAAACGGTCCAACATCCTAACCGGACCGATCTGGTGACCGGTTCCAGGGTTAACCGGTCGAACCGGCCAGTCTGGTCCGAGTTTTATAACACTGCCTAAAACATACAGACTAAGAAAATGTATTGGAATGAGTTAATTATAATTAATACTCATATAAATTTCCAAAAACAGCACTTTTAATTTTAATCAATATTCTGATGGCCTATAATTAATGACAGTAAATAATAAGTGTAATATTGGAAATTAACATTTAATATATGTGAAAAATAATACATGTTTCTTATATTTTGGACAAAAAAAAGGACCTATTTGTTTATTATATTGTGGACAGAAGAGAGTTGTTTAGATTTTGAAAAGAGTTTTATTTAACTAAGGAGAATGCTAACCAGTGCCCTAAGGGCATTGATAATTAGTACATTTGATATTTTGAAGAGTGAGAAACTTAGATTTTCAACAAGAACTTATTTCTTTTATATCCTTATATAACCAGTGCCCTAAGAACACTGGTTAGCCATACCATTTAATTAATATCTAAAAATAATTTAAAGCAATTGGTGATTACAAGATAGAAAAGTCTAGAGCAAGTGGTGGCTACAAGTAGAGCTGCCAATATGGGTTGTAACCCGTGAGCCAGCCCGACTCAACCCGGCTCACTGGTGGGTTGGGTTGTAAAAAAACAGGCTCGTTTAGATCTCGGGTCATTTTGACCCGGCTCACTTAACCCGTGGGTTAGCCGGGTTGAACCCGGGGTGAGCCGGGCTGACCCGCGAGCCGTACGTCTTTTTTTTTAAAAAAAATTTTTACCATACAACCAAAGTCCAAAATAATGCAGAAGCTGAAGCCCAAGTAAGTTGCAGCCCAACCCACTTTCTCAACCTTTCTTTCCCCAACCCTTTCTCAGCTCACCCAACCCTAAGTCCCTAACTTAGTCACTGATAGCAAAATAAGTTGTCGTTCGCGTCCTCTGCCTCGTCGCTGTCTGTGCTGCTCGCCTCCGCCGCACCGCCGCTGCTTCCACTATTCTCCTTGGCCCCCTTATTGCTCATATTAAATTGCTCCTGTTTTTTTTATTTTTTTTATTTTTTTTATTTTTTTATTTTTTTATTAATTCTAAGTGAGCCAACCCGTGTAACCCACCAACCCGTGATGGGTCGAGCCGGGTTGGCTATTTCTTGGCTCACTGAAAAAGTGAGCCAACCCGGCTCGGCCCACTTTTCGCTCAACCCGTGGTGAGCCAACCCGGGTGAGCCGGGTTGGCTCACTTTGACAGCTCTAGCTACAAGGCAACATTAAATGATGGCTCAAATTCTCATTATCTCTTTTACTATATGGACTGTGGTTCATGTATGTTCCATATCACATTTACTAAAGTCAAATTAATCTTCCTCCGTATTTATTATAAGCAAAAATGTCTCAAATTTTTTGGTCTAATATATAAGCAAAATTTGACTACTTCTATCAAATTTAATAACGTTATTCCTAAAATACGCTTTATTTAATACAAATTTTGTTTTTTAATGACTCCTTTTATTCCCAACAACACAAGCTTAATAAATAAGATGAAGGATAATTTAGGCAACAAACTTAATTTTTTAAATAAGGTTAACAATATTAAATAAGATTAACTAAACATCTTAATATATGTGTTTTATTTAATTTTTCCTAATAATAAAGACCAGAGGGAATATGTTTCCTCGAACATTTTAGTGAATCTATTTGAATGTGTGGTTTTTTAGAATACAAGAAATCCGGTTCCAAAAAATTAGTCCAATTCTCCAAATTCGAACCATAAAAAAATATGTGCCCATACAAATGATACAAAGTTCCGCAGTTATTGCCATCATTGTTTTTAGTTAAATAACGGTAAACAACTTTTCCACATGTTAACAAGAAAAAAATGCTTGTTATTTTATACAGGGTCATGCTAACCAATGTATAACTTTTCAAAGTCTTAAATGTAAGAACTTCGAATAAAATTTTTTTATTCTTGGTTTCTTTAATCAGTGTCCTTAGTATTTTTCTTTTATATATGAGTTTTGTTAAACAGTGTCCTACGGTGAGGTTTGGTTACTGGAATATTTTATTCTCAGACAAACTATATTCATCGGAATCATATTGGCAGGAGTGTTTCTTTCTCACACTTATATATAGGAATAAAGTTTTCCCAAGATTATAACAATCATTCACTAATTTTATTCCTATGAATATTTTATGCCTGGGAATAAATTTTTAAAACTTATATCAAACATGAAAAACTTTTATTACCTTGCCAACATTTCAGGGAATATTTTTTTAAAACTTGTACCAAACGCTACTTAAGGGCATTGGTTAAGGAGTCAAAAAATAGAAAATTTGTATTGAGAATTGTAACTTTTAAACTTTGGAAAAAACAGAATACACCACTTTCCAATTCATAATTTCTATTTTTACTAACCAATGTTTTTAGGGCACTGGTTAGCATTTCCCTTATATATTTTTAATTTTTTACACTATAGTATTTTATTACTATTTGATGTCATTCATGAAAAAAAAAATGGAGAATACTTACGAGTGCCCTTAGGGCATTGTTCAAGGAATTGAGAAAGGAATATTTGTATGGAAAAATGGTGTATTCAGCATTTTAAAAAATGTTACACTCAGTTTCCCATTACAAACTTTTCTTTTGTGGGTTTCTTAATCAATTATCTTAGGGCTCTCGTTAACAAGATAAAAAAAATTAGGTTTAAATAAATTTTTGTTCCTTGAAAAACGACCCAATTTTGGATTTATAGTCCCTATAAAAAAATTTCTCGGATTTGATCCCTACTCGATACTGTCAACATCCTTCCATTATCATCTGATGTGACTAACGGATGCCACATCAGCACCATGTAGAAATTTTTTTTTTTTTTTAAATTCCACATGTCATTTACAACTTACTTAATTAAAATTTTATTTTTTTAGTTAAATATTTATTTCCACTTATTGGCACTTATTCAATAAAAATATTTTAAAATAATTTTTTGATTAATAAATAAATAAACTTTTTAATTAGGTAAGTTTTAAATGACACATGATTTTTTAGTGCCCGCTTCCGGCAGGGATACTCCTGGTCAAGGACCAAAAAAAAAATAACACATGATTTTTTAGAAAAATAATATTTTTCTACATAGGGTTGACGTGGCAATGATGATGTGGCATCCGGTAGCCATGTCAGTAGATAGTGGAAGGAGGTTGACGGTAGAGACCATTTTCAAAACTTTTGGATTATAAGGATCAAATTCTAAAGATTTTTTTTTTATAGGGAGTAAATCCAAAATTGAGACACTTTTCATAGACTAGAGAAACTTATTTAAACCTAAAAAATGTTAAGTGTCACTCCCTCCGGTTCTTAATATAATAAACAAATGGGTACTTTTTTTTTAATCCAAAATATAAGAAACATGCATCAATTTTCACACATATTAAATGCTAATTTCCAATATTACCCTCATTTATAATAGGATTTATATTTATATTTACGAGATATATCAACTTTCCATACAAGTATGTTTGTTCATTAATTAGAAGGGATGTTTTTGGAAATTTATATAAATATTAGTTACAATTAGCTTATTTCAATACATTTCCTTAGTCAATGTGTTTTAGGGTTTTGTTTCTTATATTAAGGATCAGAGGGAGCATTAGCTATGGAAAATTTAGGTTTTAATGTAAAATATAAAGCACAATATCTGAAATATAAATAATTGAAAGTAAAAAAATAATTACATTTTATGATGTATCAACTTTTATGTCATGTTTTTTTCTATTTTAAAACCGTTACGTTTTAAAACATTCTTGCTATTATTTTGAATAATGTAAGTTAATAAATATATTTTGAATAATAATTCTTAAATACAAATAAACATAGTTTTCAAAATTAATTTAATTTATTTTCTTTTGGTTTACAGGAGGACATAGCCCCAAAAACAAAAGTAAGCTAGCTACCATATGACTGAATGGGCCCCTCGTGAGTCGTGAGGTCCTGGAAGAGAAATTTCCAGCACCCTTGGGGTGGCTCCTCTGACGTGTGCACCCACAAGTCCTTGGAATGAGTCAAGATAGCTATAAAACTTAGCCACTTGATTATATTCACGCAGGACATCAGTGATACGAATTATCCAAGACCAAGGCAACAACGTACTCCTTAATAGTAACAACTCCTTAATTTAATTTAGTTTTTTTTTACAAGTAATTTAATTTCAAATATATTAAATCTCAATACATTATTATTTTACTTTTTATTTATACTATCAGTGAGACCTTAAGTAAGTGATTGGTCCAAGTGGTAAGAGACTTGAACACCTTAAGCAAGTGGTCAGGGGTTCGAATCTTGACTCTTGTATATGGAGAAAATCTGGTTTGGGATGGAAAAACCCACCTTGTGTGTCCAACAGATTCCCGACGGAGATTAGTCACCATTTACTTCGTACCTATAATCTGATTCAAAAAAAAAAAAAATTCTATCAATTTGACCACGTTAATTCAATGAATTTTTTTTGGGTACGTTGAAGAATTCATTGAAGAATTCAATGAATTGATTGCACCCAAAAATTATATTAAATATTCATAATTAACTGTATAAATTTAAGGATAATAACTTTTCAATTTCAAGTCAAACTTTGTTAATACTCCCTCCGGTCCTTATTATAAGAGGCAAATAACTACTTTTTTTTAGTCCAAAATATAAGAGACATACATGTATTTTGACAAATATTAAATGCTCATTTCCAATTTTACCCTTATTTATAATAGAGTTTATATTTACGAGACAGTGCAACTTTCAATACAAGTAGGTTTGTCCATTAATTATTGAAGGGTTAAATTTGTAAATTTATATGAGTATTAATTACAAATAGCTTATTTCAATGCATTTTCTTGGTCTGTGTGTTTTAGGGTTTTGCCTCTTATATATAGGACCAGAGGGAGTATATACAAATCACAAAACTAAAAAGAATAATTATTTTATAAAATAATAAAATAATAATGTATCATAATAAGTTATTTTGAATTTTGCTACACAAACTATCATTTTTTTTTTTTGGGTTACACACAAACTATCAATTAATTATTCATAGTCATTATCCATTATTACTCTTGTTTTTTAGCATACTCCATCCTCCCCATGCTTATAAAAGCATATTAATATCTTTCACAAACCATCCCAAGTTAATTTTGATCATTTACATTGTAAACCAAGCTACGGTTCAATGGAGATCTCGTTGAAGATGTTGAAGGCGGTGCTGCTGCTTGTTGCTATCATTGTTACTCTGACAGGCTTAACACATGGATCTGGGGATTGTAATTGCAAGTATGATCCTTTATGTTGCTCCAACGGGAGCCCTACAACTTTGTAGCTCTTCCTATGTTGTAACCCTCACCGGTTTGGGTTGTAGAAAGATCCATTCATTATGTAATAATTGGATTTGTCTAAATAAATGAGGGATTGGATTATCTTTTCTCTTGCATTTTCACTTTACATCATTTTATGAGATCCTTTTCATCTTAGCTAGGTGATAAGGATGAGTGAACTTATTTGAACAAGCTAGATAAAAAAAAGTTGTGGTGGCCTAAATCCGTTGACATCGATAACGCTGTGTTATTTATAGTCTAACACAAAAATTTCAAAATGTTTTACACCAACCTACTTCTAATTCTCTGTTTGACCTTTCAATGGCTTCTCCCAGTATGTGCTTATTCTTAACTTTTATTTTGGCTCATGTATTGGAGAAGTGGTAATTAAGTATTGTTTGTACTTCACTAATATTTATTTTTTTTCGTTACTTGATGAGTTCAATACTGGCACATCGCTTTGAAATGACTGCAACAATATTTGATGTAGAGCTTAAGTACAAACCATAGATATGGAAGAACTTCACTATGATTTGGGTGCACACATTTCTGGCATGCTTTTGGTAAATTGTGCATAAGGATCTACCAGAAACTAGCTTAAATATCTTATAAGTTTTTTCAAGATAAATGAAATTACAACCGAGCACTACGATCACTGCACTTTCACGTGAGGCACAACCAAGCTCTACGATTATATATTGCTCTTTTACGTTATATGATCCATTCCATCACGGAAGCACAACACAACAAGATTGGATAGAGAGATTAGCCTATGATCATTAGGCTATCCATTCCATCATTAGGTGAGCCTGTTATAGAGCTGCTAATCTCTATCACGTTAGGCGATCCATTTCATTGTAGTCTATTATCATTAGCTTATGAGAAACCAATTCTCCGATCTCCTAATTGTGTTTTCTTCGAATACATGAATATTGCATTGGTCAACACGTGTAACTAACATGTGCTTCATGGAGCTAATTAAGTAGCTGATCATTTGGCTAAGGCTGGCGCTCGAGGTCTTCATCCTTTTGGTTAACTTGGAAAATCCCCCCCCTGAGGATCATCTTTTGTTGCACGCGGACGCCAAGTCCATTGCTTTCCCTAGGCGTTAGTCTTTTGGTTTTCTTTCATGTCTTCTAAAAAAAAACATAAGATATGATAATTCAGTCACTTAAAGTAAGGATTTAATTGGTATGCACGGTCAGTGTAAAGAATTTTTACACAGTCAATCAATCAAAAATTGCCACATAAGTTAAAATGTTTGACTCTTATCCCAACTACCTTAAAAATTACCCATATCATGATTTTTGATTGATTGACAGTGTAAAAAACTTTACACTGACGGTGCATAAAAATTAAACTCTTAAAGTAATAATGTAAGTGTATGTAAATATCAATATTATTTATGTAATTTTAAATATAGTTAAGTCAATTGCAGCACCTTTTAAGTTTGAATTGGTTCACTGTTTTTCTTCTCATTATTCTCTTTTATATTTAATAGAAATTTTTTTTTTTTTTTTTTACTGTCATTATGTAGAAAGGAAAAGTTCTAACAATTAAAGTAGTATACGCATTCAGTGTAAAAAGTTTTATACAGACATTCACTAACATTTTGACATGTGTGCTTTTATTTTAATAACTAAGAGGGATAAATAACAATAATGCTGATTTGTCAAGATATTACTGAATGTCAGTGTAACAATCACTATATTTTAATATTTACATATATATTTTAATATTTATTATATATTAATTTTTATATATTTTTAATAGCATAATATTTATTATATTTATTTAATATTTTATAGGCAAAATAGGTAAATTAGTCCTATACGTTTATTTTATTTTTGATATTGGTCCTATAAGTTTTTTTATTTTTCAAATTGGTCCTATACATTGCGTTCCGTTTTCATATTGGTCATTTCCGTCAATTTTGACCTAACACCGTCAGTTTTGATCTGACGTGGCTATCACCTTAGTCCGACACGTGGCATTTGATCTGACTCTGTAAGGTCAAAATTGACAGAAAGAACCAATATGAAAACAGAACGCAACGTATAGGACCAATATAAAAAATAAAATAAACATAAAGGACCAATCTACCTATTTTACCTATTTTATATATGTAATATTTATATATTTTTTAAAATTTAATAATTTTCGGGTCCGAACCGAACCAACCCGTGCTTGAATGGTGTTATTTGGTTCAGGTTTTATAGGAAAAATTCTTAAAACCGAACCAAACCAAATCGAATTATTTTTATTAATTCGGGTTTTCCTCACCTAAAATCGAACCAAACCGACCTGTTACACCTCTACTCAAAAATCCTTGGAATGAGCCATGTTAGCTAAAAGATTAGCAACTTGATTACATTCACACATGACATGAGTGATAGAAGAATATCTAAGAAAGAGAACTCCTCCTTAATAGCAACAACTCCTTAATTTAATTTCAACTCTATTAAGAGGCAAATGACTACCTTTTTTTGGTCCAAAATATAAGAGACATACATGTATTTTGACAAATATTAAATGCTTATTTCCAATTTTACCCTTATTTATAATAGGGTTTATATTTACGAGACAGTGCAACATTTAATACAAGTAGGTTTGTACATTAATTATTGAAGGGTTAAATTTGTAAATTTATATGAATATTAATTGCAAATAGCTTATTTCAATGCATTTCCTTGGCCTATGTGTTTTAGGGTTTTGCCTCTTATATATAGGACCAGAGGGTTTTGCTTTTTATTTATACTATCAATTTGACCGCATTAATTCGATGAATTGATTGCATCCAAAAATTATAACAAATATTTATAACTAACTCTAAAATTTAAGGATGACAACATTTGATTCTCAGATCAACTTTATTAATACAAACAAATAACAAAAATAAAAATTATTAACTTAAATAAAAATATATCATATATTATTAAAAAATGAGTTATTTTGAAATTTGGTACACAAATTATCAATTAATTATTCATATTAATTGTCTATTATTATTGTTTGTTAGTATCCTCCACATGCTTATGAAAACTGTTGGAATCAACCCTCCACCATCCAAACTCCAAAGTCATATAGTAGCTTAGGAAATAACTATTGTTGATGGAATCAACCATCCACCGTCCAAAATCATTAATAACTTAGGAAATAACTATTATAATTAATTAGATTCATGTTTTTTTTAGGAACTTAAGAAATATTGTACACTTTGGAAATAATTATCTTATTTAATGTTTAATTATTTGTCTTGTAATTATCAGTTGTATTTATTTTCTTCTAGTATAAATACAAGATCTCTGTGTTGTGTGTGATATACAAAAGCAATTCAGAAAAAAACTTGAAACATATTGATATCTTTCAAATACCATCTCAAGTTAATTTTGTTCATTTTACTTTGTAACCCAAGCTAAGTTAATGGAGTTCTCTTTGAAGATGTTGAAGGCGATGTTGCTGCTTGTTGCTATTGTGGTTACTTTGATAGGCACAACACATGGATCTGGGGATTGTAACTGCAAGTACGATCCTTTATGTTGCTCCGGGACTACAAAGCCATAAAACTTTGTAGATCTTCTTATGTTGTAACCCTCATCGGTTTGGGTTGTAGAACGACCCGTTCATTATGTAATAAATGGATTTGTCAAAATAAATGAGGGATTGAATTATCTTTTCCATTGCATTTTCATACATCATTTTATGTGATCTTTTTCGTCTTAGCTAGGTGATAAAAATGAGAGAAACAAGAAATATTTTTGTTTAGATCGCACTTAGATGTATAACTTAATCTGAACGAGCCAGATAAAAAAACTTTGTGGTGGCTTAAATCCGTTGACGTCGATATAGCTAGCTGAAAGCTGCGTTATTTATAGTATAATAACACGAAAAATTCAAACTCTTTTACACCAACCTACTTCTAATTCTCTGTTTGACCTTTCAATGGTTTTTCCCACTATGTGCTTATTCTTATCTTTTATTTTGGTTCAGGTATTGGAGAAGTGGTAATTAGTTAAGTAGTCTCTACTTCACTAATATTTATTTATTTCGTTACTTGATTTCAATTCTTGCACAGTTGCACATCGCTTTGAAATGGTTGCAGCAATATTTGATGTAGAGCTTAAGCACAAACGATAGATATGAAAGAACTTCACTTTGATTTGGGTGCACACATTTCTGTCATGCTTTTGGTTTGTGCGTAAGGATCTACCAGAAACCAGCTTAAATCCCTTGCAAGCTTTTTCAAGGGGAATGAAATTACAACCGAGCACTACGATCATTGCACTTTGACGTTAATTAGGAGATCCATTAATTCCATCAAGGAAGCACAACACAACAAGATTTGATTGAGAGACTGGCCTATGATCATTAGACTATCCATTCCATCATTAGGCGAGCCTATGATAGAGCTGCTAATATCACTACTAGATGATCCATTCCAATCCATTCCATCGTACGTAGTCTGTGATCATTAGCCTATTAGAGACTAACCTTTCAATCAACTATTAGGTATCTAAGCGAGACTCCTTCCAAATAATATTTTGTGTGTATACATGAATCCAAAAATCATATATGGGATCATATGCTTAAGGTATTCAAATTCCTTCTACTTAAACCAACATAAATTAATGAGTCAATTCAAACGAAGTCAATTCATTCATGTGACTTTTATTTGCATAACCAATTGATATTAAATCAAATTGATTTACTCACATTTTCTTATTTCTCTTTGGGTTACAGCTAATAATAAGTGATACACAAATTATACAACTCGTGTAAGTCATTTAGTTCATGTAATCCTTTCTTTTGGCCAAAATAGTTTTGAAATTAAATCAAATAATTATCACATATTATATATCAATCAGGGAAGGCTCCAATTATTAAACAAGTTGGTTGGCATCCTCCTCTTCCTGGTTGTATTAAGTGCAACATTGATGGAGCCGCCAAAGGATATCCTAGTCTTTACGGTTGTGGTGGTCTTTTTAGAGACTATAAAGGGTCCATTCTTAGTTGTTTTTCTCATCATATTGGGATATCTTATTTTTTGAATGCTGAACTCATGGCAGCCATGATTGCAATAGAGATAGCCCATCAAAAAGGTTGGAATACATTCTGGCTTGAGTGTGACTCACTTCTTGTGGTTCAAGCATTTTCGAATTTTAAGATTGTTCCTTGGCCTCTAAGAAACTGATGGAGAAGTTGTCTTCACCTTTGCAAGTTAATGAATTTTGGTGTAACTCACATGTATAGGGAGGGCAATGCTTGTGTTGATAATATGGTGCCTCTAATGTTGGTAATGTTTGGTGGGATCTAGTTTCTCCTGTTATTAGGGATGAATTTTTTCGTAATAGGTTAGGGCTCCCTAGTTATAGATTTAAATAATGTTTCTTATTTCTCTTTTCATGGATCTTGGCTATAGTCCCCCCCTGTTTATGTATATTTTCATTCTTTTTTAATAATATTGAAGGTGTGCTGTAGATAATTGGTAGGAGTTTGGGTGCCAACCTAGTTGGGATTCTTTCTTCTATTGTAATGCATTTGCATGCCTTTTTGGATTAAAAAAAAGTGTATATATATATATATATATATATATATTTTTAATTTATTAATTTATTAATGTGAAGTGTGAATACCAAATTTTGTCACGGTGCTTTTTCTTTCTTTCTTCTAATTAATAAAAAAATGAAAAATAATAAAAATGCAACAAATAAAATGATAACAATACAAATACAGCCCACAAATAACATTTTGGGCCAAATTCAAGTCCAGCTTCTTTAGCCCAAGTCTCTTTTTTTCCCCCTTAGTCCTTTAGAAGCCCAAGTTCCTTTCCTCTTTTAAAAAAAACAACAAACCAAAACTAAATAAAAGAAATCAATTAAAGATAATCAAAAGAGGAATTAAATATAGACAGGTGCAACCGTGCCAGGTGACCTTTGCTTTTTGATGGTATTCTTGAAATGTGTATATATAAAGATGATAAAAGTAAGTGAGAGATAGAAACAAAAACATACGGTATCACATACGGTATCTAAATTTTGTGTTCAAATAACACAACTCCGAGTGAAATTGAAATGCACTTTCGGACTTATAGGCACTGTTTGGTTTGCCAAATCCGCTAGCGTTTAGCGGATGGAAAAGTAGCCCCGTTTGGTAGTCGTTTTTAAAATTAGCGTATAGCGTTTTTTCACTAGCGTATAACGTTTTTTCCCAGACGCTACTTGAAGTAGCGTTTGAGCTTATAGCGTATAGCGTTTCATTTTTTCTTCCATTTTTATCCCTACCATCTTAATTAAATTCCTCACTTATCCTTGGTTATAAAATAAAATACTAATCATTTAACATAGTATATAAATAAGAATTAATTTTGCTATTTAGATTTATATTTAAGATAAAAAAATGGAAAATATATTTTTATCTATAAAAAATAAAGCTTATACAAAAATCAAATCAATATATAATTTTATTTTTATTATTCCATTTTATTTATTAAAACTAATTAAAACTAGATTAATATTAAAATTTAAAATTAATTATTGAATTTTTTTTAAAGGATAAATAATTTTTTTTGAAGTGATAAACAATAAATAATTTAGAATAAAATAAATTATTATAAGTGATAATTATAATAAATAATATATATACATATAATTTACATAAAAAATTGCAAACATATCCTTTTATGTCATTTTATATTTATCAGCTAGTCCAACCGCTAATTTTACCAAACACTTCAAATCCAATCTGCTAGCTAATCAGCTATCCGCTATCAGCTAGCTTATCCGCTATCCGTTAGTTTATCCGCTACCGCTATCCGCTAGCTTATCCGCTATCCGCTAGTTTTTACCAAACAGAGCCATAGTACCCCGTTCCACGGATACCTATATATTCATAATAAATATTTTTTTTAAATATATAATATATATTATGGCAATTTATATTGCTTTGAGATGAAATAAGCTTTATTTTCTTTATTATTTTATACTTTTTAGTGGTTAAACTCATAATAATAAATTTTTTTAAATACCTATGGTGTATTATATAATATTAATATAATATATTGCTATATTATATTGTATAATTTTATTTCTTTCCTTTTTATTGTAGACTCTTAAATATCCACAGATATCCATGGATACCCACTACCTGTATAAATATCTATGGATATTGACGAGGATGGATGCGGGGGAAGCACTACCCGCACCCGCCCCACTCCATTGCCATCGCTAAAGGTGGGGCTTCAAATCCTAAAATTGTTAGTTTGGATTTTGAAAAGAGTTTTATTTAATTAAAATGTCGATCCAAGGTTTAGACTTAAACTATGTTTTTCAAATAGGAATCAAAAACAAAAAAAGGTGAGGGGAGCCTTTTACATTTATGTGAGAAAAATAGAGGGAACTTGCCTTCACTCCATTTTTTATCCAATAACTACTTTCATACATTTATCAGCTATCACCCAAATCACCATCTCTGCAACCCAAAACACCCAAACAATCACCTTAAGACAGCGATCATCGAGCTAGCCATCAATGTAAAATGTAAAACTTAGACCCTAAATCCTAAACCAAGTGTCATTTAAAACTCACTTAATTAAAAAAATTGGGTTAAATATATTTTTAGTCACTCAAATTTTGATAATAGCCCCTCGTTTGAAAAACATATTTTGTAGTCACACAAATTCTAAAATGTGTTAGTACTTATAGTCTCCAAACAAGACTAAAATGAAAACTTTGGTAATTCTAAAATGTACATTTAGGAACCACAATTTTAGAATTTGGGGACTAAAAAAGTACGTTTTTTCAAACGAGGGACTAAAATCAAATATCACTCAAATTTGAAAATTTAAGGGAGTAAAAACATATTTAACCCAAATTTTTTTAATTAAATATTTATTTTTTAGAAAACCACGTGTCAACACTTACTTAAATAAAAATATATAAAAATTAAATTTTAATTAATAAACAAATTAATCTTTAATTAATTTTTTAATTAAGTAAGTTTTAAATGACATTTTTTTTATAAAAAAAAACTTAATTAAAAATTTCCATTTACAAGTATAGCATTGAAAAATTTTGTGCTCGTAATTTTGACAGTGTGTGTGTCCCCAACTCAGAGCAATTTAATTTCCATCTTAAGATACTTTTTATATTTGACCGTAATTAATAATTATTAATTCACAGGACTTAAAAAAAAATTACTTTAAAAATATCAAATTGTTCTATTAAACTTATTACAATTAATTTATATTAGAAAAGTTATATGTAAGTAGGCTAAGGAAAATTTAGGTTTTTATATAAAAATATAAAGCATAATATCTAAAATATATATAATTGAAATTAAAATAATAATTTCATTTTATGATGTATCAACTTTTATGCCATGTTTTTTTCATTTTAAAACCGTGACATTTTAAAACATTGTTGCTATTATTTTGAATAATTAAATTAAGATAATAAATATATTTTGAATAATAATTCTTAAATGCAAATAAACATATTGTTCAAATTTAATTTATTTTTTTGTCAAAAAAAATTTATCTAAATTTTTTTTTTGTTTATAGGAGGGCAAGGTCCCAAAAAACAAAAACCAGCTAACTATAATACAACTAAATGAGTGAGTTATGAGATGGATTGGTTGGTTTGAAGGGAGGGAGATAGAGTTTGGAGTGAAAAGGAGGTCATGAACTCATGGGTTCATTTCTCCCCACTAACATAACATACTAGGGGGGTTCAAATCCAAACTGATAAAAAAAAAGAAGCAAAACCGATCCAAAATAATCGAAATCCGATAGGAACCGAATTTAATTGGATTTTTTGGGATTGATTTTGGAGAAAACCGATCGGTTCGGTTCAGTTATCGGTTGGAGGTTCGGGTTCGGTTCCCGAACCGAACCGATATCTTATACTTAAAGGTTTTTACATATGCGTTTAATGCCGTCTGGCATTGTCGTTCTGATGCTGTCATTTATACATTTGAGCTGCTTGTTCAGCACGCTGGAAATATATTGCCTAGACTGTAAGTGATTTTCGCGAATCAGATGAATGAACCTTTTCAAGTTGTACTTGAATTGTGATGTGTTTCCATATGCATGTGTTAATTTACTGCCAGTATCTACTTTGCATGGTAGGATATGTTTACCTCAGATGTAAGGATGCTCATGTAAGGGGTGTTCTTAGAGATCTAGTTGAAATGTGTCGTGGTGTTCAACATCCAATGTGTAGTTTATTTTTGATGTGTTATCTTGCCCAAGTCAGTAGAGGTAAGTTGCCTGATATTGGCTCTAAGTAGATCATATGATTCTTATAATATGTTATTTAACATAATATAAATAAGTAATGATATGTGGTTAAAAACTGAACCAACCGAACTGATCCAAACCGTATTTAATCGGATCGGATCAGTTTTTTTTTTTAAAGAAGTCATCCAAATCGAACCGGACCGCATGCTCTTTTTATCTTCGGATCGGATGACTTTTTCCCTCAAAACCTATCCAAACCGAACCGCGAACACCCCTAGCTAAACATACTAACATTTTGCCTATATTAAAAATATATATATATACGACTAAATGTTTCCACCGTGAGGTCCTGAAAGAGAAATTTCTTACATCCTTGAGTTGGCTTGTCTAACCTGTGCACCCTTTAAGTCCTTGGAATGAGCCAAGTTAGCTAAAAAAATTAGCCACCACCTGATTACATTCACGTAGGCCATGAGCAATGGCGGGTCCACTCATGTTGGGGTGGGAGCAATTGCCCCCACAATCAGAACAGAAACAGGACAACAAAAACAGTACAGTACAAATGCTTGAGGTACAGCATAATTCTTTGTCTTGTATACAGTTTGATGGAAAATGGATAGTACAAATAAAATAATATAAAATTTACTTAGATATTCTTTATAATATAATATAAGTGTATATATATAATATATAATATATATAATTATTTTATATAATATATATCATAAATTATAATATTATATATTATGATATTTTAATATAAAAATAAATAAAAGTATACATATTTTTTTGACAAAATATATAAGTATTATTTATAAATATAATATATATGATATATTATATATTTTAATATTTTAAAATAATGCTTGGCCAGCTGAAGCCACGTCCTGCGAACAGTGATTAGTCCTTCGTTGACAGTGTTGAAATACACTAAATTTAGACCAAAAATAAAATACTTGTATTAATAAGTAACAGGTTACGTTAAGTAGTTTGTTTGGGGACAACTTTTTGTTCCATTGTTTGGCTAGGTATTAGAATTTGGATTTTTGTCCACTCCCTCATCTCATTTTTTGTCTTGTCATCTAACCACATTTTAAATCAAACATTAAATAAATGATATTGTGTTGTTTAGTCCCTTATTTTTTTGCAAATCAAACGCACCCTCAATATAATATTATTTTACTTTTTATTTGTACTATCAATTTGGAATTCGATGAATTGATTGCATCAAAAAATTATAATAAATTTATAATAATCTTTATATATAAAAGAAAGGTTGTGGTTGGGGGTATTTATGTAAAATCACTTGGATCAATGAATTTTTTTAGGAGTAAATCTGTAAAATTACATGTTAAATATTATCAATTTGTGCCAACTCAATTGGAAAGGACGTTGTAATTTGTGGAAATTAATATTGTGATTAAAGCATGACCTCTTTGCCACCACTATCTTTTCTTCGTTCCTTTCACATTCCACATTCCAAAATTAATGGCTCATTTTGAGCTTTTCGTTTCTTTTAGAACTTGCATCAGCAATGTTAAAGGAAAAAAAAAGATGAGGGAGGATGGGAGAAGCAGTCTGGTGGCTGGAGAAAGGAGAGTGAGTAGGCGGTGGCCCCCTTGGCCAATGATAGGGTAGTCGCCGCATGCAGTGGCAATGGGTCGCGCGATGCGGCAACGACGCACCGGGAAAGGGTAGCTCACGTGCCGGTGTCGGTGACGTTCACTGTGAGACTGGGACATACGAAACGTTATCTATTTCTGAAACTCCAGGAAGCACCCATTTTCATCCGTCACCAGCACCGTATGAAGCTCCTCTTGAACCTTATTTAAGCAATGTTGAAGGTAAGTTCTTTTTCATTTGGGTTTAGTTTTCTTATTTGGGATTTTCTTTTCTCTAATTTCAATTAAGGTTTTTCATTTGGCGTTTTTTTCCCAAACCTTAAAAGCACTAATTCTTTTTTGTTTATTTGGGGTTGTCGGTTTTGCTATTTGACTGTTGCATTGTCTGTGTATTGGTGAAGTGTTTGCCATGTTTTGTTGGCTAATAAACATCAAATAAATTGATGGCAGTCAAATTTATTATCAAAAGCAGAATCACAATCTTTTCTTGAAGTTGGAAAATGTAAATTCTTTTCTCCCACTAATCTTAAAGTTGTAGCAAACTATGGTTGCACTACATTGTAAAATGAACAAGTTGTCTCTTTTTCAGGATGAGTAGTTTATTATTGTGATGTGAAAGAATGGGCAAGCCACGAATTCTATCAGGTTATACAGGTTAAGTGATCATATTACTTAAATTAGAAGAAGAACGTACAGCTTGGTGGTTTCCACTATGAAGTTTTTTCTTAAATCTTAAATTAAATAAATTAAAATAATCTAAAGATATCAATTAATTTCTGGCTGTAAACTATACTAAAATTAATTTCTTATTTAGTTGAAAAATATATGCAAGTTCGATGCCCCTTTGCACATTCATGTTGTATATTGATGCAGAGTCTAAGAGTCTGCTATCCAAACTTCATTGTTGTTTAGTCAGCATTTCAAGTTTTTATGTTCTCTTTTATGTTCTTATATTGTCTTTTAAGATCCCTTTGTGTAAGCATACCTGACTTCCAGCAAACTAACTTAGTTACTAGGAGCTTTTAATTACGTACTTTTAATAAATATTAGTGTCTTTTTTTAATTCAAAATTTTAATTAGAAATATGTTTCCTTTTTTGTAAACAGGTAAGTTTCTCTGAAGAGAAATTCATTCCATAAGCTGGGACTGCAGTAATAGAGAATAAACTATTTTCATAGACTGTTATGAAGTCACTCAATGATAGGTAAGCATGGTATTTTACCTGCAGCAAAACATAATTTTTTAGAAATCCTTAAGTAGTCCTTATTTTGTTGCCATGTTTAGAAAATAAATTAATAAATTAATAGAAGGTTGTAAGGTAGGGGGTAAAAAATCTAGGTAGTTTTTTTATTAATAAAAAAACATTTTACATAACTGCAGCTCACCATATGTTTCCATTCTCCTAAATTTTTAGTCCAATAATTTTCACGGCATCACCTTAATTGTTAGCTATGACTTCAATTTATTCTTTCATATACCCTCTTCACTGTATTACCCAAAGGTCATTAGTGGTTAGCAATGCCAAATTAGAAATATGTTTTCTTTTTTGCAAACAGGTAAGTTTCTCTAAGAGGAATGGATTCCATAAGTTGGGACTGCTATTATAGACAATAAACTACTTTCACAGACTGTGCTGAAGTCACTCAATGATATGTAAGCATGGTGTTTCCCCTGCAGCAAAACAAATTTTTTTTAGAAATTCTTAAGTATTCCTTATTACTTCCAGCAAATTAACTTGGTTATTAGGAGCTGCATTCCATAAGTTGGGACTGCTATTATATAGAGAATAAACTACTTTCAGACTGCTGAAGTCACTGAATGATAGGTAAGCATGATGTTTCCTCTGCAGCAAAACAGAATTTTTTAGAAATTCTTAAGTAGTCCTTATTTTATTGCCATGTTTAGAAAATAAATTAATATAAGGTCGTAAGATACAGGGGTAAAAAATATAAGATTTTTTTTAAAAAAAAATCATTGTAGATAACTGCACCTCAACATATCTTTCCCGTCTCCTTAATTTTCAGTTCAATAAGTGAAAATTGGCAGACACATTAGTTAATTAATGTTCCTACAAGCATATTTAAATAACTATAATGCTACCAGATCAACTTGCACCATTTTTTAATAAGTTGTTTGCTTGCTTCTCTCTTATGTTTCTTTTACACACTTTTCTTTCTCATTACATGTGGACAAAAACCATATTTGGTAGTTGTGAGATTTTACTCTGCTAATAGAGAAGTGAAATGGCATAAATGATGCTCAAAGAAGTTAAAAAATGCCTCATATACAAACAAAAGATGCTGAAGCATAATGAAAGGATACTGTTGAAAGAATGAATAATAAATACTAATATAGAATTGAGTTAATCTATTTAAACATATGCCATTCTAGAAAATTTTGTTGACCGCTAATACCAACCTGCACAAATTACATGTAACCAATTTGAGAGGCCTGATCACCACACAAACATGTTACTATTTGAAGCTAAAGTTTAGTAGGACAAGAGAGAGCTTACTCAACTAGACTATTATTTATGCTATATGGTGCTTACTGTTTGTGCTAAAAGAAAAATACAAAAGTAAAGTTGTTTTGTTGTTCATTTTCAGGAAGATCTACCTCCTTTGCTGACATTGTCTCTTCTATTAGAAGTTCATGCTTACTCTGCAATGCTTAATTGGCAGTAGAAGATTATCAATTGTCCGGTTGTTTCTTCTGTTATTTTTTAAAACAATTTATTAGCACATATTTATCAAAATATTTATTCCCTATCACATACTGGTGTAAAAAGTCGAAGGGCTTCAAAGTGCTACCACTCTTCAAGAACATATACCACAATCAAGATAACTTCAAAGTTCAAAGAGCATGAAAAGTTTGTTACCTCGACACTTGAACTAATTTTTGTCTATTTTGTATATACTTTCCATGCCATTACCTAGATTTCTTTTCATATTCATGTATGATACCCATTCCAGACTTTTAGATAGTCTGCCATCTTCACATGACCCTATATTAATGTGGTACAATGGTACATAAAACTTGGATGGTTGGTAGGATGATTTAAGATGCTACCAACGGCCTATATTTTGATTTGTCTCATTTACCTATTTGAAGTTCCTTATAAATCATCAAAATGTAACCATCAATCTACTATTGACAAATAATACTTGCAGCAAGCAAGCATGATTTTAACCACAAATGGGATTTTTTTTTTGTTTTTTTTTTTTTTACAGCTAGCATTATATTATCTAAGTTGGCAAAAAACATTTGAATACCAAACCATATATATAGATTGATCGAAGGCTGCTTAGAGAATGCAATTACTAGAGGGTTTTGGGGTTCAGTTAACTTGGAGAAAATAATTACAGATATGATGTTGCTAACCCTCTTCATATTCGTTTTTTGGTCTATGTATTTCAACTCATCAGTTTTATATGTTTTATGTTTTCTCAAACTTAATTATTGTAAATAGTGATAACTAAAACAATATATTAATATTACCTTTAGTTTTACTTCATTCAAATTAGTGATATTTAAGTATATTTCCATATTCATTCAAGTAAGTAAAACTAATATTACACTAATATATAAATGTTGGCTTAATTTTATCACCATTTAATTCATTGGTATGCTTTCTTACTGATTAACTAACGATACAACTAAAAAATTATTTTGATAATAAAATGCAGCAAAATAAAAATGCTCCTCAAATCCAATCATTATTTGATCATCCAATTAACATAAAGTTAAGGATGTTAATAGCAAAGAAATATTTGTAAATAAATAATGAGGCATATTTTGGTTTTGTTTTAATTTATTTCTGCATTTTATGTACGTTTAAATTTATATACAACATAATATTCTTAGTGTATTAATATGTATGTGGTTACACTAACCAATCAAGCGTACATATCATATCAATATAACATCACATAAATAATCAATCAAACATACAATGTCTTACTCAAATCACCAATATAGCAAATAAAATAACCAACATAAAATGCATAATAATAAAAAAAGAAAAAATGCAGATAAACCGATAGAAACCTCAATATTAGAAGAGGTATCTATGCAAAGAATTTTTTTATATTGAAGTTTGTTTTGTAGCAATCAACTGTTCTATAATGAAAATAGACGTCAGTATGACAGCATTCAGTTATATGTTTCAAATAAATGATATTTTCAATAGTATATCCGGTCAACCACAAATCGGTGTTGTAACTCAAAATACCCACTTTTATTTTTTATCATTAATTTTCCATATCGAAATGCTTGAATGGTAGTCACGATATTAAATTTTAACTTTTTCCATTATATCAATGTTTTTAAATTAGAAAGTCCCAAATACAAAAAAATCTTTTAAATTGTTATTTTCTACATTTAAATAAAAAATTCCTCTCAAAAGAAAAGACTATCCTCCTCAAACATAATATCCCGTGCGATGCACGGGTATAAGATCTAGTTAACTCTAAAAAAAATAATGCTAATATTACACTCTTAAACACTCTCCTCTTAACACACTCTATTATTGGGTGGATTTCATGTGGGACTATAGGTTTTGGTGGATCTCACATGAAATTCACATAATAATAGAGTGTATTGAGGAGAAATATGATAAAAAGTGTGATGCTAACATTTTTCACTATAAAAATTTAAGGATAATAACATTTGATTCTCAAGTCAACTTTATAAATACAAATAGTAACTCTCTATTCTTACTCTTGTTTATTAGTATCATCCACATGCTTATAAAAATTGTTGGAATCAACCATCCACCGTCCAAAGTAATTAGTAGCTTAGAAAATAACTATTGTTGGTGGAATCAATCATCCACCGTCCAAAGTCATTAATAACTTAGAAAATAACTATTGTAATTATTTAGATTCATATATTTTCTAGGAACATAGGAAATATCCATACACTTAGGAAATAATTATCTTATTTATTTGTCTTGTAATTATCAGTTGTATTTATTTTCTTCTAGTGTATAAATTCAAGACCTTTGTTCATAAAAAATTTGAAACATATTGATATCTTCAAATTCCATCTCAAGTTAATTTTGTTCATTTTTCTTTGTTAACCAAGCTCAGTTTCAATGGAGATCTCGTTGAAGATGTTGAAGGTGATGTTGCTACTTGTAGCTATTGTTATTACTTTGATAGGCATAACACATGGATCCGGGGATTGTAATTGCAAATATGATCCTTTATGTTGCTCCAATGGGAGCCCAACAACCTTGTAGCTCTTCCTATGTTGTAACCCTCATCGGTTTGGGTTGTAGAGACCCGTTCATTATGTAATAATTGGATTTGTCAAAATAAATGAGGGATTGAATTATCTTTTCTCTTGTATTTTCACTTGACATCATTTTATTAGATCTTTTTCGTCTTAGCTAGGTGACAAGGATGAGTGAAACAAGATATATATATATATATATATTATATATATATATAATATTATATATATATATATATATATATATATATATTATTGTTTAGCATCCCACTCGATGTAGAACTTAATTTGAACGAGCTAGATAAGAAAAGCTGTGGTGGCTTAAATCCGTTGACCTCGACAAAGCTGCGTTATTTATAGTCTAACGCAAAAATTTCAAACTCCTTTACACCAACCTACTTCTAATTCTCTATTTGACCTTTCAATGGTTTCTCCCACTGTGTGCTTATTTTTAACATTTATTTTGGCTCATGTATTGGAGAAGTGGTAATTAATTAACTAGTGTCTGTACTTCGCTAATATTATTTTTTTGTTGCTTGAGTTCAACACTTCGCACATCGCTTTGAAGTGATTGCAGCAATATTTTGATGTAGTACTTAAGTACAAACTATAGATATGGAAGAACTTCACTATGATTTGGGTGCACACATTTCTAGCATGCTTTTGGTTTGTGCATAAGGATCTACCAGAAACCAGCTTAAATATCTTATAAGTGTTTTTCAAGATAAATGAAATTACAACCGTGTACTATGATCATTGCACTTTCACGTTAGGTCTTCCATTCCAACGGAAGCACAACACAGCAAGATTTGATAGAGTGATTAGTCTATGATCATTAGGCTACATCCATTCAAGTGGCAGTTCTTCTTCTGGTGCAACACAGATGTATGTTTCTGAGTTCGAAAAAGAAGGGAGATTGAGAAATGAAACCATTTCTCTGTCTCTTTCCTTTCCTTTTATTTCTCTTTAACTATTAATTAATAAACTGAACCTAGCTAGCTCTCCTCAAATAAAAAAACACCAGAATAAACCCTTCATTATCCTTGTTTATCAAAGTTCCTGATGAGAATGAAAATAATTAAATATAATAAACTCTACTTATTATTATATATATATAATAATTTGGGTTTGAAAGTGCCTTTGAGTTCAGCTTGATCATGGGAAGTTTGGACTTGGCCCTATTATGCGTGCTAGTACTCCTATCCTACTAATTTATCGTACAGGGATATTGTGATTATAAATAAATTATATGGTTTTATCTCTGAAAGCCCATTTGAAGTAGCATTAGTTATGCTTATGAATTGCATCAGCTATGTACTTATGTATTTAGCGAGATGAAAGAAAGTTAGTGACACACATAAGGAGAATCGTTATATAATAATAAGCCAAAGAAGGAAAATGGAAGATGCTTCCTTTCTGAAACATCAATTAACTAATAATTCGAGAAAGATTTTATTTTTATTTTTTTTTAAATAAATGAACTGATCGAGAAATATGAAGAATTGTTAACCAAGAATTTGTTTTTCTGCACGCATATTTCCAAAATTCTTGAGAGGACGAGGGGTTGGAATCGGGCCCTTTGTGCAGTAGATTGAGTACATATTTGGATGTATGGTAGATTGTTCCTAATACGCATTTTCCAAAGCTACTAATAGTAGTTTTTGCATTTCAAGAGGTAATTCTGAAGCAAAGCAAGCGTTTTCCAAAAGGGCAATAGTGAGCTTGGTTGGTAGAAAGGAATTTTTGTTTGGGAGGTTGAGCTTTGTCAAGAACTACTGTCTTCCTTACCAAACAAACGGAATGCAGCAAAATATGGAAATGGATGATCTTGGAGTGGTGATGATCTGGTTTTTATTATCAAAATAAAATCTTTTCAAAATTTAATACAAAACAATCCACAATGTTTTTTTTCCAAAGAAAAAAAAATAGATGTAGCTTAGAATTCCCCATAACACTAAGGGTCTGTTTGGGAGTTTGGAGGGGAAGGAAAGTGAGGGGATCAAAGGGGAAAGAAAGGGGAGGGGAGGGGAAGGAGAGTATTATCCCTCCCCTTGTTTGTGAGTGCATATTGTACGAGAGAAAGTAAATGGAGGGTTTATAGCATACTTTTACAATTTTACATTTATTTTAGAAAACTAACATAAGTAATATTTGTTAAATAATATTAATGCACTTCTGAAAAAAAATTAATACTAATGCAAACAAAAAAAAAATCATTTTCCTCTAAAAATTGGGGTAAACCCCCCAAAAAAACCCAAAATTGAGGTAAGGAGGGGTTTGGGGGGTTTTCTAAAATCCTAAAAAACTTCCCCTCCAAATTTTTGCACTCACAAACAAGGGAGAGGGACTCATAAACCTTCTCTTTCCCTTACTTCCCCTCCTAAATAAGACTCGTAAACAGACCCTAAGGTGTAGGAGTAGAATATAGACTCTATCAAAGCCAAAATTAAAATTTTATATTTATTTGACTTATTTCTTTTTTCTAATTTTAAATGGAATAGTCTCCATCCTTCATCCCTTCTATGTGCACAATCAAGTAATCAACTCCCAAATCCAAATTTGATTTCAAAGTGTGAACACCTAATTTTGTCCGGGTATTTTTCTCCTTTTAATTAATATTTACAAAAATAAAAAATAAAAAATGCAAAAAAATTATTTTGCTCTTTGCTTTTGGTCCAACTACATGACCAGACTTAACCCAATCTTTTTTTAGTTACAAGTTTTTTGTTGAGCCCAGCATCTAAGCCCAAGTGAAAAGATATTAAAAAGAAAAAACAAAAAAAAACAAACAAAGAGAATCAGAGAATTGATTTTATGGAAGTTATTTGTCCACTGTGTTTTGTCCATCTGTACCGTGGCTCTAGCTCTCACAAGGCTCAAGGCAACTAGACTCCAATCTTTGGGGTAGTTTTCAGAACTTGGAAGGGGCATCTTGCCTAGTGCAGAGAAATGAAACACAAAAATGGGAATTGAAAGAGACCAAAGCATGATAAATTCTGCAAGACTCTATTTTAACTGGTCCAATGTCAAAACCAAGGGATTTTCACTTCTTCTCTTCTCTTTAAAGAGATCGAAAAAATAAGAAGCAAGGGGGGAACCACAAAACGAAGGGATCAAACCACTCTTCCTTCTTCATCATTTTTTCTTTCTCCCAATTTTTCCATTCATTCTTTCATCTCCATCAGCATCCGTTCCCTGCCTCCCATCTCCTCTCCCCTTCCCAATCCACTCAAGCTCCTCCATCTTCTTCATCTATACCACCTATCTCCATCATCAACCTTCATCAACCCCTCCATAGTTAAATACCATATCATCTCCATATTCATCACCATAAAAATAAATCCAAACATACTCATTCACAACAATCTCTTCACTATCATCCCCTTCACAAATAAAAAAAAAAGCCAAAGAAATAAGAAAAAATAAAATCAGATCCCTTCCCTGTCCCTCTCGCGAGCTCCGCCTTGGACTGACACAGCACCGCCGCTCGTCGCCACCACGACACCATCACCACTGCCTCTCGCCAAGCCTCGCCGCCCCGTTCTCAGTCGCGAGCCCATCCACCCCGTGCGCACCACCTCTGCTTCTTCCCTTATCTCTCTGTTCTTTGTTGGTAAAGTCACGTTCTGTGTTGTAGCCTTTGTTTTGTTCATTTTATTTATTTATCTTTTAATTTATCACATTTTAGTTTGTTTGGGCTGTTGTTATTATTTTGTTGTTGGGCCAAGCTATTAGACTCATTTCCAAAATAAAAAATATATATCTCTTCAAAATATTAGTCCTTTTGTTTAAATAAATAAATCCTTTGAAAACCAAAAAGAAAATAAAGAAAAACAAAATACCTTTTAAAAAAAAAATCTTTTAAATTAAGATATATTTTGAGTTCACGCAACAATCTACGACGTTGATGTATGATTTTCGTCCTCAAGTGTCGTATGAATTGTAAGGGTTCATCGTATAGTTTGGCTATCTTTAACCCTATACAAAAGGTAATTCCATTGTGTTAAAAATAATAATAAAATATTTTCAATTTACTCTTGTTACAAGAGTTTAACAAATTTATAAAATAAAAATAAAAAATCTCTTTTTTAATTTACGCAACAATCTACGACGTTGATGTATGATTTTTCGTCCTCAAGTGTCGTAAGGATTGTAAGGGTTTATCGTATAACTTTGTTATCTTGGACCCTGTGCAAGAGTGAATTTACCTTGAAATAAAATCCTTTTTTTCAAAATCCTTTTTCGAAAAAATCAAATCTTTTCCAAAAATTAAAATCAACCAACAAATCAAACATTTTCTACAAGAACTACGTGGCTTTGAGTTTCCCATCGTACCCGGGAATACGTAGGAGCAGAATCAATTATTATGTCAATACCTGGGGTAAAAATGGGGTAAAAATGAATATTTTCAAAGATTATTAAAATTATTTTGCACAATTAACTTGAGGTACCGTTTTTAAAACGGGCGATGTAGGGTGCTAACACCTTCCCTACTCGTAACCGACTCCCGGACTCAAATCTCTCCTTTTTTTTAAGACCAGTTTCCTTAAAATAATTGGTTTTTCCAATGTTTTTCCCAAATAAAAGATTGGTGGCGACTCCTCTGCATTTACCATCTTCCATTACCTCATGACGTGGCCAACGAATGCCACGTCAGCATGGTCACTTTAGTGCCATGTAGAAAAATAAATTTTCGAAAAAATCCATGTGTCATTTAAAACAACTTAATTAAAAAAAATTTGGGTTAAATATTGTTTCTAGTCACTCAAATTTGGACAATAGTCCCCCGTTTGGAAAATATACTTTTTTAATCGCTCAAATTCAAAAATGTGTCACTTATAAATGAGACTAAACATTTGGGTAATTCTAAATTGTATGTCTGAGAATCACAACTAATACATTTTAGAATTTGGGGATTATAAAACTATGCTTTTCAAACGGGGGATTAAAACCGAGCATCACCCAAATTTGAGGGACTAAAAACATATTTAACCCAAAATTTTTAACTAATATTCATTTTATAAAAAAAAAAACACGTGTCAGCACTTAAATAAAAAATATTTAAAAATAATTTTTAATTAATAAATATTTAATATTTAATTTAATTTAATTTTTAATTAAGTAAGTTTTAAAAGGCATGTGGTTTTTTTTTAAAAAAATTTACTTAATTAAAAATTTATATTTACAAGTATAGCATTGAAAAATTTTGTGCTCGTAAAAAATTTGACAGTGTGTATGTCCCCAACTCAGAGTAATTTCCATCTTAAGATATTTTTTATATTTGACTGTAATTAATAATTATTAATTCAAATAACTTAAAAACAAAAATTACTTTAAAAATATCAAATTGTTCTACTAAACTTATTATCATTAATTTAATTAAAAATTGTCATATGTTATTAGGCTTGTCTGAGTCATGTTTAGGAGGGGAAGTAAGGGAAACGGAAGGTTTATGAGAATCACTACTAGAAATTCATGGATTACTTGTGGATTTTCCTGCGGATTTTTTCCGCATGAATTTCCTGTGAATTTTGCTGCAATTTTTCCAGAAATAAGGTTTTTTCCCTATAGTTTTAAATTTGTATGAAATTTCATAGGAAATTTTGACATTTTCTGTGAATTTTCCTACAGATTTAAATTTTTTGCAAGAAAATCTGCATAGAATTTCCTACAGATTTTAAAATTCACAGAAAAAATTTACCCACGGAGGTATTATCTATAGATAGAATTCGTAGGAAAATCTGCATGAAGCCTGTTTCCTACAAATTTTTTAGCAAAATCCGCAGGAAAATTTGCAGGTAATCAGAAGATTTCTAGTAGTGAACCTTTCCCTTGTTTGTGAGTGTAAAAAATTGGAGGGGGAGTTTTTGAGGATTTTAGAAAACCCCTCAAACCCCCCTCACATCAATTTTTTGGTTTACCCCAATTTGGGGTTTTTTTGGGGGTTTACCCCAATTTTTAGAGGAAAAAGAATAATTTTTTTTTGTATTAGTATTTTTTTTTTTTGAAAGGTGCATTAATATTATTTAAAAAATATTACTTATGTTAATTTTCTAAAATAAAGGTAAAATTGTAAAAATATGTTATATACCCTCCATTTACTTCCCCTCATACAATATGCACTCATAAACAAGGTGAGGGATAATACTCTTATTCCCCTCCCCTCTCTCTCCTTTCCTTTTCCTTTGATCTCCTCCCTTTCTTTTCCCTCCAAACTCACAAACAAAGCCCAAGGAAGATTTAGGTTTTTACATAAAAATATAAAGCATAATTTATATATAATTGGAATTAAAAAAAAAAGATTTACATTTTATGATGTATCAACTTTTATGTCATATATTTTTCTTTCATGTTAAAACAGTGAAAACATTGTTGCTATTATTTTGAATCAACCATCACCGTCTAAAGTCATCAGTAGTGTAGAAAATAACTATTGTTGTTGGAACCAACCATCCACCATCCAAAGTTATCAATAGCTTAGGAAATAACTATTGTCATTTGTTAGATTCATGTATTTTCTAGGAACTTTGAAAATATCCATACACTTAGGGAATAATTATCTTATTTATTTGTCTTGTAACTATCAGTTGTATTTATTTTCTTCTACTGTATAAATACAAAACTTTGGTGCCGTTTGTGATTTAACACAAGCAATTTAGGGAAAAATTGAAACATATTCATATTTTTCAAATTTTTCAAATACCATCTCAAGTTAATTTTGTTCATTTTACTTTGTAAACCAAACTAAGTTTCAATGGAGTTCTCGTTGAAGATGTTGAAGGCGATGATGCTACTTGTTGCTATCGTCGTTTCGTTGATAGGCACTACATATGCATCTGGGGATTGCAATTGCAAGTATGATCCTTTATGTTGCTCTAGCGGGACTACAAAGCCCTAAAACTTTGTAGCTGTTCCTATGTTGTAACCCTCATTGGTTTGGGTTGTAGAAAGACCCGTTCATTATGTAATAATTGGATTTGTCAAAATAATGAGGGATTGAATTATCTTTTCTCTTGCATTTTTACTTTACATCATTTTATGAAACCTTTTTCATCTTAGCTAGGTGATAAGGATGAGTGAAACAAGATATATTCTTGTTTAGCTCACATAGGCGTGGATCTTAATTTGAACGATCAGGCTAGCCAAATAAAAAAAGTTGTGGTGGTCTAAATCCGTTGACATAGATATAGCTAGGTGAAAGCTTTTTTTTTTTTTAAGAAGGCAAAAGAAGTAACATTTATAGAAAGTATAAGGGATACTCAGAAACCCATATACAATGTATAGAGACAATGGAAACTACAACTCTTATCAGAAAATACAACTAGCACGTCCAATTATGTAACGCAAAAGAAAAATAAGATAAGGAGAGTAAATCACATGAATGAATTTGTGTCGCGCATCGCTTTGAAATGATTGCAGTGATATTTGATATAGAGCTTAAGTACAAACGATAGATATGGAAGAACTTCACTATGATTTGGGTGCACACATTTCTGGCATGCTTTTGGTTTGTGCATAAGGATCTACCAGATTATCACCACTCCAAGTTATATGAAATTACAACCGAGAACTACGACGTGAGGCACAACCGAGCACTACGATTATATATTGCTCTTTCACGTTATGCGATCCATTCCATCACGGAAGCACAACACAACAATATTTGATAGAGAGATTGGTCTATGATCATTAAGCTATCCATTCCATTAGGAGAGTCTATGATAGAGCTGCTAATCTCTATCGTGTTAGGTGATTCACTCCTATCCATTTCATTGTAGTCCATGATCATTAGCTTATGAGAAACTAAATTTCCGATCTACTATCAGGCGTCTAAGTGAGACTCCTGCTAATTGTGTTTTCTTCGAATACATGAATCAAAAGATCGAACTAGGATTATATGCTTAAGGGATTCAAATCCTTTCTATTTGAAGCAACACAATTGATGAGTCAATTCAAACTAAGTCAATTCATTCATGTGACTTTTATTTGCATAATTAACCAATTGAAATTAAATCGATTTGATTTACTCATCTTTTCTTATTTTTCTTTGTGATACAACTAATAGTAAGTGATACACAAATTACAACCAATGTAAGGCAATTAGTTCATGTAATGTTTTCTTTTTACCAAAATAGTTTTGAAATTAAATCAATTTATCACATTATATATATATATATATATATATATATATATATATCTTGTATTTTTGAAATTAATTAATGTGAACACCTATTTTTGTCACGGTGCTTTTCTTTCTTTCTTTCTTGTAATTAATAAAAAAAATTCAAAATAATAAAAATACAACAAATAAAATAATAATACAAAATAATACAGCCCACAAATAAAATTTTGGCCCAAATTCAAGTCCAGCTTCTTTTGCACACCTCTGCTATCCATCGTACGTTCCACCATGAGTGTCGTCCCTAAAACCTAGCACCTTCATAGTTTTAATGCCACGTGGGTCACCCCTCATGTTTGTTTTGTAAAAAAAAAAAATGCACTTTATTTTGGGCTTGGGCTAACTAAATCAGATTGCTTTTTTTTTTTTTTTATAGTGATTGTGTTAAATGGGTCTAGGGGATTCAAGTTCCCTTCTTCTTCTAAATGACCACGATCATTTCAAAAATTTATATGTAAAAATGGAAAAATAAAAATCGAAAAGTATATAAAAATATATATTTTAAGAAAATTTAAAACCCTAGGAAAAGGGAAACAGAAAAACTGAAAATGATAAAATATCCTTTTCTATAATAAAAATGGATCAATTTAGTCGCAATAACTTGCTGATCTCATAACTTTATTGACTCATCTTAATCGTGTCAGCTTAATGGTTCAAGAAAGTTTAAGTCATATTTTTTCAAGAAAATAACAAAAAGGATTAATTTATTCATGACCACCTACAAACCCATGGCATTTCAAGACATTTTAGTTGTGATAACTAGATGATTTTGGAATGCTTTAAATAAAACTAAAATCCATTTTCCAAATAAACACCCGAAAAACGGTTCAAAATTAAAACCAATCAACCCACAAAACTTTTAGAGAACTAGGTGACATTTTTATCATCGTATGGAAGGTGGCTTGAAATGAGGAAGTCATGAACATGAATAAAACACCTTTGATAGGTTTGCTCCACAGGCAGGAATATTGCATTGGTCAACACGTGTATCTAACATGTGCTTCACGAAGTTAATTTAGTAGCTGGTCATTTGGCTAAGGCTGGCGCTCGAGGTCTTCATCCTTTGGTTACCTTGGAAAATCCTCCCCCTGAGGTTCATCTTTTGTTGCATGCGGACGCCAGGTCCATTGCTTTCCCTAGGCTTTAGTCTTTTGTTTCTTTCTTGTCTTCTACCCAAAAAAAGCATATAAGATATGATAATTCAATCTCTTAGAAAGTAATATAGTAATAATGTAAGTGTATGTAAATATCAATATGATAATACTAACCAGTGCTTTAAGGACATTGATTAAGGAATCAAAAGAAGAAAATTTAATCATATGGAGCCAACAGGTTTGTGTCCGATGTGTGGGAGACATGAAGAAACTATACTTCACGCCTTGCGGGATTGCCAAAGAGTAAGAAATGTTTGGGGTCTATGCTTTGGTGGTAGGAATTCACAAGGCTTTTTCTCTGACAACTTGCGGACTTGGCTTCTTAGAAACATTCATGAGACATCCTTGCAGGTGCATGGTTTTAAGTGGCAATTTATTATGGCAGCTTTGGCATTTTAGGAATAAGTTGGTTTTTGAGAATTGTCCCTTCATGCCTGACGCTATCCTACAGGCTACTATGTTCCATGTGATTTCGTGGGAGCAGGGAAAGCACACACCTAATGAGGAATTTATGCGGTCCAGGGAATTGCTAGTAGGTTGGAGTTTTCCTACTCCTTCCTGAACAAAAGTTAACGTTGATGGGTCCTTTAGACAAAATGATGTTATGGCAACATGTGGAGGTGTATTCCGGGATGACACAGGAAGATGGATCACTGGCTTTACAAGAAAGTTGGGCTCCTCAAATGTGTTAATGGCAGAGCTTTGGGGTATTTACACAGCCCTAAATATGGCTTGGGATAATCATTTGCCAAGAGTTTGGGTGGAGAGTGATTCTGCTGTGGCAGTGGGGTTCCTAACTAATGGTTGTCCTGATAACCATCCTTATGCCCCAATGATTAAAAGGATTAACAGTCTGCGTGCGCGAAACTGGGAGATTCGTGTTTCTCATGTTTGGAGGGAGGGGAATCGGGTAGCTTATTTTTTAGCTAATCTAGCTCACTCTATGGAGTTGGGACTACATATTTTGAGTCATCCACCAAATGGATGTGTAGGTCTCCTCTTTCCGGATGCTATTGGGGTCTCCTTGCCTAGGTTGGTAGCTAGTTAGTTTCTTTGGGCTTAGCCCTCCTTTTTAACAAAAAAAAAAAAGAAAAAAGAAGAAATTTAACATTGAAAAGTGTTGTATTCAACATTTGAATGTGTGTTCTATTTAGTTTTTCAATAAATTTTTTCTTTTATTGAAATCCTTAGTTGGCAAACCCATATCAATATTATTTATGTAATTTTAAATATAGTTTAGCAAATTACAGCACCTTTTAAAGTTTGAATTGGTTCACTGTTTTTCTTCTCATTATTCTCTTTTATATTTATTAGAATTTCCCTTTTTTTTTTTTTTTACTGTCATTGTGTAGAAAGAAAAGTTCTAACAATTCATAATTAATTATAGAATTTTTTACTATATATAAGCTAGATTGCACCTACTAAATTCTTTTGATACTTATGATATTATTCTTTAATAATAATAGGATTAAAGTAGTATACATTGTCAGTGTAAAAAGTTTTATACAGACATTCACTAACATTTTGACATATGTGCTTTTATTTTAATAAGTAAGAGAGATAAATAATAATAATACTGATTTGTCAAGATATTATTGAATGTCAGTGTAACAATTACTATATTTTAATATTTACATATATATTTTAATATTTATTGTATATTAATTTTTATATATTATTAATAGCATTATATATATTATTATTTTTAATATTTTCTATATGTAATATTTATATATTTCTTGAAATTTAATAATTTTCGAGTCCGAACACGTGCTTGAATGGTTTTGTTTGGTTCGGGTTTTGTAGGAAAAATTCTTAAAATCGAATCAAAACGAACCGAATTATTTTTATTGATTCGAGTTTCCCTCACCTAAAACTAGGCCTGGCAAAAAGATCCGCAGACTAATTATCCATTCAGTCCATCCAATCCATCCAATAATAAATAAATAAAAATACTAATGGATTGGATGGGTTGGATTGTTTTTATTAATGGATGGTTAATGATTCATCTGATATATTTTTTAATCTATTGGATCAAACAAAAAAAAGGAAATGGATCATTTATGATCCATTCAAAAATTATTATTTTTTACCCAAACTGAAACGGTTTTCACGAATCACAGCCCAAGGTATTCCTTTCTTCTCTCTTCCTAGTTCGTACCAACAATTTTGTTTAGTTCCCTAAAGTTTCGGTTCAAAGAGCATAGGAAATTTGGCCCATGGGACAAACTAAGATCTTCATATATAAAGTTGTTTGTGTTTCTTTGATTTATTATGAATGTAATAATGATTTCGGTCATGCTCAACACATTCTCATTACTTCCCATATTTTACAAAGCAAACTCAACCACCTTAGATCGGTAACTTCAAATATTTCCTCCATTTCTTTCCTTTTTTTTTTTCTATTTGCTTTTTTTTTTTAATTCTACCCTTTATATTTGCTTGAATGAGAGATTACTACTACTAGTTGACGTACTATGCTGTTAGTGAGCCTAAAATTTCCTAATTTCTTCTTAAGGTGGCTCAGTCTAAAATTCATGTATTTAATTAATGTACTAAAAATTCTAGAGAAAGAAAAAATATTTAATATTTTTTTCAGTAGAGTAGATAAAATATTTAGTATGTAAAAATTGTAAAAATAAAATTTTGGTGTAAAAAATACTTTTAAATGGATGGGTTGGATATCCATCCATATAAAAATGACTAATGGATGGGTTGGATGGTTTTTTATTAAACGGATCAGGGATGAATTGGACTTTTTTAATATATTTTTAATGAATCGAAATGGATTGATAGATTATTTTGGTCCGATCCATTGCAATCCGAATCAAAGTCCATCTGAACCATCCATTTGCCACCCTTACCAAAAAACCGAACCAAGCCGACCCGTCACCCTTACTAAAAAATCCTTGGAATGAGCCATGTTAACTAAAAAATTAGCAACTTGATTACATTCACGCATGACATGAGTGATAGAATAACTATCTAAGAAAAAGACAACTCCTCCTTAATAGCAACAACTCCTTAATTTAATTTCAATTCTATTAAATCTCAATACATTATTAAATTTTGCTTTTAATTTACGGTTTTTTTAACCTGTGCAACTTTGCACATGTTAAAAAATCAAAAATAGAATATTGTGTTGAAAGTTGTGTATTCAATTCATTGAAAGCTTAAAAGCTACTCTCTACAATACAATATTTCTATTTTATAATTTCTTAACATGTGTAAAGTTGCACAGGTTAGAAAAATCTATTTATTTATACTATCAATTTGACCACATTAAGGGACTTGGGCACCGTAAGTAAGTGGTCAGGGGTTCGAATCTTGTCTCTTGTGTATGGAAAAAACATGGTTGGAAGGGGGAGAACCCACCTTGTGTGCCCCTCAGGTTCCCTGACGGAGATTAGTCACCACCAACGATGGTGGATATTTCATACCTATGTCATGGTTACCCAAAAAAAAAAAAAAAATTGACCACATGAATTCGATGAATTGATTGCATCCAAAAATCTTAATAAATATTTATAACTAACTCTAAAAAATTTAAGGATAACAACATTTGATTCTCAAATCAACTTTATTAATACAAACAAATAACAAAAATAAAAATTATTAACTTAAAATAAAAATAAATCATATATTATCAAAAAATGAGTTATTTTGAAATTTGGTACACAAATTGTCAATTAATTATTCATATTAATTGTCTATTATTATTGTTTGTTAGTATCCTCCACATGCTTATGGAAACTGTTGAATCAACCCTCCACCATCCAAACTCCAAAGTCATATAGTAGCTTAGGAAATAATTATTGTTGATTGAATCAACCATCCACTGTCCAAAATCATTAATAACTTCGGAAATAACTATTATAATTAATTAGATTCATGTATTTTTTAGGAACTTAAGAAATTTGTACACTTTGGAAATAATTATCTTATTTAATATTTAATTATTTATCTTGTAATTATCCGTTGTATTCATTTTCTTCTAGTATAAATACAAGATCTCTGTGTTGTGTGTGATACAAAAGCAATTCAAAAAAAAAAAAAAGTTAATTTTGTTTATTTTACTTTGTAAACCAAGCTAAGTTTTAATGGAGTTCTCTTTGAAGATGTTGAAGGCGATGTTGCTACTTGTTGCTATCGTTGTTACTTTGATAGGCACAACACATGGATCGGGGGATTGTAATTGCAAGTATGATCCTTTATGTTGCTCTGGGACTACAAAGCCGTAAAACTTTGTAGATCTTCCTATGTTATAACCCTCATCGGTTTTGGTTGTAGAAGGACCTGTTCATTATGTAATAATTGGATTTGTCAAAATAAATGAGGGATTGAATTATCTTTTCTCTTGCATTTTCATACATAATTTTTTGTGATCTTTTTTGTCTTAGCTAGGTGATAAGAATGAGTGAAACAAGAAATATTTTTGTTTAGATCCCACTTAGATGTAGAACTTAATCTGAACGAGCCAAATAAATAAAAGCTGTGGTGGCCTAAATCCGTTGACATTGATATTGCTAGCTAAAAGCTGCGTTATTTATAGTCTAACACAAAATACTCAAACTCTTTTACACCAACCAACTTATAATTCTCTGTTTGACCTTTCAATGGTTTCTCCCACTATGTGTTTATCCTTATTTTTATTTTGGCTCAGGTATTGTAGAAGTGGTAATTAATTAAGAGTAGTGTCTACTTCACTAATATTTATTTATTTTGTTACTTGAGTTCAATATTTGCACAGTTGCACATCGCTTTGAAATGATTGCAGCAATATTTGATGTAGAGCTTAAGTACAAACGATAGATATGGAAGAACTTCACTATGATTTGGTTGTACACATTTCTGGCATACTTTTGGTTTATGCATAAGGATCTACGGGAAACTAGCTTAAATCCTTTATAAGCTTTTGGTTGGTTTCTGGCACTACGATCATTGCACTTTCACGTTAGGCGAGCCATTCCATCACAGAAGCACAACACAACAAGATTTGATTGAGATTAGCCTATGATCATTAGGCTATCCATTCCATCTTTAGGCAAGCCTATGATAGAGCTGCTAATATCTATCATGTTAGGTGATACATTCCGAATAATTCCATTATAATATATGATCATTAAGCTTATGAGAGACTAATTTCCCGATCTAATATTAGGCATCTAAGTGAGAATCCCTGTCAATAGTGTTTTTTCGAATTCATGAATCAAAGGATCAAACATGAGATTATATGTTTAAGGGATTCAGATCCTTTCTATTTGAACCATCATACATTGATGAGTCAATTCACACTGAGACAATTCATTCATGTGACTTTTATTTGCAAAACCAATTGAAATTAAATCAATTTGATTTACTCACCTTTTCTTATTTTTCTTTGTGATGCAAAGTGATACACAAATTACAATTTACAACCAATGTAAGACATTTAGTTCATGTAATGTTTTCTTTTTACCAAAATAAGTTTTGAAATTAAATCAATTTATTACATATTATATATATATATATATATATATATATATATATATATTAATTAATGTGAACACCTATTTTTGCAACAGTGCTTTTTCTTTCTTCTAATTAATAAAAAAATGCAAAATAATAAAAATACAACAAATAAAATAATAATACAAAATAATACCGCCCAAAAGTCTATCGTGTCTCTCCACTGTACCGCCCCCGCCGGCAAATTCTTCTTCGACACACCTTCCCACCCACCCTCTCCGATGGCCCCTATCCTCATTCCCCTCTGATAAAATTTTATTTTTTTTTCAAATTTTTCATTTTAAAATGTTTGAATTGAAACTAAGGGAACTTGCTTATGATAACCAAGATGTTTTATGTGTGTATAACAGCCTTGAAAATAATATAGAAAGGGTGAAAGTTGAAAATTTGTTATTTCACATTATTTGATAGCGAGTAATATATGAATGGGGCGCAGTGAGGAGGCAGAGCCATTTGGGGGCGTAAAGAGTTGGAATGAAAGGGTGGTCCAACATTTCAAGAAATTTCCTTTCTGTCCTCGCCCTTCATTCCTTGCTCCTGCTCGCTAACTCCTTGTCCATCACCTTAGCGGCGAACGTGACGGAACCGTCGTTGAGCTCGGCGAGGTAGACGGAGCTTATGTCGCCGGAGCCGAGATGGCGGGAGAAGCGGAGGTCGGCTGGGAGGATGCGGTGGCTGGGGGACTCTGATCGGATCCGTGGATGGCGGCGCTGCAAGGATCGGATTCGATGTTTTTTGTTTTGATTTTGGATTTTCGATTGTAATGGTTGCAGAATGGTGGTTTTGGGGATGGTTTCTGTGTTTTCTGATGGTGGTGCTGGGTGATGGAGAAGGGTGGGAGGTGGGAGGTGGGAGAAGAAGGTGAAGGGGTATTTTGGTAACTAAACCAAAAAAAAATAAAAATTGAGGGATGGGAGGTGGAAGTACACGGGGGAGGTATCAAAATTAAACCCCAAACAAAAAATGCACTTTATTTTGGGCTTGGGCTTACTAAATCAGAATTTTTTTTTAGTGATTGTGTTAAATGGGTCTAGCGGATTCAAGTTTTCCCCTCTTCTTTTAAAATTCAAAACCCTAGGAGAAGGGAAATGAAAAATGATAAAATATCCCATTTTATAATAAAAAGGGATCAATTTAGTAGCAATAACTTGTTGATCTCATGACTTTACATCTTAATCGTGTCAGCTTAATGGTTCAAGAAGGTTTAAGTCATATTTTTCAAGAAAATAACAAAAAGGATTAATTTACCCATGATGACGTACAAATCCATGGCATTTCAAGCGATTTTAGTTGTGACAATTAGATGATTTTGGAATGCTTTAAATAAAACTAAAATCCATCTTCCAAATAAGCACCTGAAAATCGGTTCAAAATTAAAACCAATCAAACCACAATACTTTTAGAGAACTAGAAGTCAGGTGACATTGATTTTTTTTATCATCGTATGGAAGGTGGCTAGAAATGAGGAAGTCATGGACATGAATAAAACACCTTTGATAGGTTTGCTCCACAGGAATATTGCATTGGTCAACACGTGTAACTATATGTTCAAGCCAGATAACTAGAGCTGGGTATGCGGACCGGTCCGGTCCGTTTAATTCCGGTCCGCATTGGTCCGCACTGAAACGGACCGGACCTAAAAGTCCGCATGATAAATGGACTCTGAAAAACAGAGTCCGCGTCCAGTCCGCATAGTCCGCGGGCTAAACGGACTGTCCGCGGACTTTAAAGAAAATGCAGCAAAAATAAACCTTTCGTGCTTAGAACTAGCTGACCCATAAATATAACAAAGGCCCAAGTATCACATTCTATCATCAGACTTGCAAACAAAAAAACAAAGTTAGATTTAGAAATTGGCAAGGCAAATCACAGGGTTTCTAATTTCCCTACTCGATTTTGGTCCCAAGTAGTACTACCACTTTGGCTAGTTTTGGTTGTGCTGCTCTCATGTCACATAAACAAACAAAAGGTCACAGGTGTTGTTGCCCGGGTATGAGAACTAGGTGAGGTACGGTGTCTAAAAGGAAGCGGATTGGTGAAGAGGTGACATCTTATATCGAATGGATTCAATTGAAAGTAGAAGAAAAAGGCATTCAGGTTGTTGAGGATTCGGGTTTGGGGGCAATCGGATGGCATGCTGTCACTGGAGGCTCGGTTTCGGTTTAGTCACAAGGATAACTCTGCAGATGGCGTACCACTGGCCTCAGAAGGTGAGGCTCTGAGGACAGGGATAAGGGATTATTAGGGTTAGGGTGATAAAACATGAGATGGGAATATATGATTGGGCTGTCTGGTCCGTTCTTTTTTGGCCCAACATATTTAAAATTTATGTTTTAATTAAAAGTGTACAATCCTCGGACGGGTGCGCAAATCCGCGGACCGAGTCCGTTAAACCCGCGGGTTAAACGGACCGAACCCAAAAAACCCGCATTTAAATGAACTCGTATTTTAGGGTGTCCAAGTCCGCACGGACTGCGGGTTAAACGGACTGTCCGCGGACCCAAGTCCATATACCCAGCTCTACAGATAACACTGCTCACTCTAAAGAAATCATATGGCTGTACTGGATCCCCCCTAGCATGTTGAGCTTACGCATGAAGCTAAATAAGTAGCTGATTATTTGGCTAAGGCTGGCGCTCAAGGTCTTCATCCTTTGGTTATCATCCTCCCCCCAAGCCCCACTTTTAGATAGTTCACTTAGTAATGTTAAGGGACATAAGGAGACTTCAAGTTCACTTGGAGGTAAGGAGTTCGAATCCCACCACCCCATCCCTTAATATAACAACCAACATAATACTAACGTTGGTCTATATATAAAAAAAATCATCCTCCCCTGTTGTTCATCTTTTGCTACATGCGGACGACAAGTCCATTGCTTTCCCTAGGCGTTAGTCTTTTGTTTCTTTCATCACTTAGAAAGTAATATATGTAAGTGTATATAAATATCAATATTATTTATGTAATTTTAAATATTGTTTAGTCAATTGCAGCACCTTTTAAAGTTTGAATTGGTCACCGTTTTTCTTCTCATTGTTTTCTTTTATATTTATTAGAATTTTTTTTTTTTACTGTCAATATGTAGAGAAAGGAAAAGTTCTAACAACTCATAATTAATTATAGAAGTTTTTACTGTATAAGCTAGATTGCACCTACTAAATTCTTTTGATACTTATGATATTATTCTTTAATAATAATATGATATGTGTATTTTTTTATGCTTGAACTATACAAATTTGAAATATGATTATCAAATGACTAAAAAATAATAAACATTTACTTTATTAAAAAAAAATAACACGACAAATGTTCCAGAAACTTTATGTAAAGTTTGTTCATAGAGAAATACGAATATGACTATCAAAACAAGAAAAGGATGGGTTTCTTTTAACTAATTGATGACTAAGCAAAATTTGCCTGGCTCTCTCCCATAAAGTCTACGCTATATATGTCCTAACAAAATTTGAATTTGGGATCTGCATGATAAAATCATTTGCTCAATTATTACAATACGTTCACAATTCTTTGCTGAACGGGGTAGAGCTTGTGACTGAAGTGGGGGCACAGGGTGATGGAACATTCAGCATTCTTTATACGTATATATATATATATATATATATATATAACTTTAAAAAGGCTAAGTTTTTTGGATTCTACCACATATAAATTATTGAAGTAGCTTCGTCAACGAATAATAAAATACGCAAAAAAATAAAATAAAAGTGACACATAATTTTAACTTGATTGTGCCTTGACTTAATCAATGTGTCTTGTTCCAAATAAGAGGAGTTTGAATCTTTTAAGCATGCGGTTCTGTATTCAATTTCTAGATACATGTATATGAAAAAAAAAAAATTATACTATTAAGAGAAGTCCTCATTGAAGTGCATGATAGTACCGGACGGAAGATTAGTCTCTTAATTAATAAGAGGATACTTTGAAGGAAAAAAACAATTATTTAATCCCCATGTGGTATATTACAGTTTAGCATTATTTGTGGATTCTCATCTATCCATGGGAGCATAAAGTTTCTCCACCCATCAATTACACCTAAACGGAAAGAGCAGTGAGTATGAGCAGAAATACAGTGTTACTAATGGGTTGAACTATATATATAGTGTCACAACATCTATGATTCTCGTTCATAGTGGAATGTGTATAAAATAAGATTTTGCCTAGTTGCATATTGATGATAAAGATATATGTACCCTCTCCACATAGTTTTGTTCCAGTTCATGGCCAAACATAGTTACATAGACATAGTCGAAGAATCGAATTTTTACACTTCAATTCCAATAGATCAGGGAAAAACAAATCTTGGTCAACACGTACGTTCCTAGATTTAGATCATTAAGAACAAATCACTATTCACTATTTTCCTCAGATATGACACATTTTCACACGTAGAGTTTCTATATAAGAATGCATCAGGGCAATCACAAAACTCACAGTACAAAATAGAAAGCAAAAGAACAAGGGTTAGGTTAAAAAAATTGAGAAACAAGTTAATTATATATATAAATAAGTCAAGAAGCATAGCATGGAGGAGCACCAGAAGGGGAAGCATGGCAAGGAGGAGAAGGGAAGGGAGGAGGTGCGGTACCGAGGCGTCCGGCGGCGGCCGTGGGGGAAGTATGCGGCGGAGATAAGAGATCCATCAAAGCAAGGGACAAAGCTGTGGTTAGGGACGTTTGATACAGCTGAAGAAGCAGCTAGAGCTTATGATCGAGCAGCCTTTAACTTGAGGGGTCATCTTGCAATTCTCAATTTTCCTAATGAGTATTACTCTAAAATAAGAGGGTCCCCACCATATCCACCTCATTTAGGATCACCTTCCTCCTCGTCTTCTCATCATGCCAGTGGCAGTTCTTCTTCTGGTGCAACACAGAGGCATGTTTTTGAGTTCGAGTACTTGGATGATAAGATTTTGCAGGATCTTCTTGAGTCAGAGGAGCAGAAAAAGAAAAGGAAGGGAGACTGAGTACTACTGAAACCATTTCTCTTAATTTGGCTCTTTCCTTTCCTTTTATTTCTCTTTAACTATTAATAAACCGAACCCTAGCTTGCTCTCCTCAGATCAAAAGTTCCAGATGAGAATGAAAATAATTATAATAAACTCTACTTATATGTATAAATTGGGTTTGAAAGTGCTTTTGATCAGTTCAGCTTGATCCTCGGAAGTTTGGACTTGGCCCTATTATTCGTGCTAGTACTCCTATCCTACCTATTGTACAGGATATCGTGATTATGAATAAATTATATGGTTTTATCTCTGAAAGCCCACTTGCAGTAGCATAATTAGTTATGCTTATATGAACTGATCGAAAAGTATGAAGAATTGTTAATCAAAAATTTGTTTTCCTGCACGCATGTTTCCAAAATGCTTTTGAGAGGACGGACTTGGAAACAGGCCCTTTGGGTAGCAGATTTAGTACATATTTGGATACGCGGTGGAATGTTACTAACACGCATCTTCCAAAGCTACTAATAGTAGTTTTTGCAGCTCAGAAGCAATTCTGAGGCCATGCAAGCGTTTTTGAAATATGCTATAAATAAGTTATATCAAGTCTCTTTGTGCAAAGGGGCAACCATAACTGAGATTGGTTAGTTAAAGAAGGTGAATGGTGTTGAAATTTAGCTTGTAGAAGGAACCTTTTTGTTTGGGAGGTTGAGCTTTGTTAGATACTACTGTCTTCCTTACCAAACAAACGAAATGCAGCAAAATATGGAAACGGCTGTTCTTGGAGTGGTGATAAACAAAAGATATATTGATAGGAGCACGAGGGATCGATACTCAAAATCATACATATAGGAATCAAAGCAACCAAATCCTACTCATTATCTTAAAAATTACAACCTCCAGGGATCAAAAACCAAATGAAAAGGAAATCAAATTCTGTCATTAGCAATATCCATTCAAATAACAGTTCCCCACCCTCTCAGCATTATCAATGATGCACCCAAGACGTGCCCCTGTTGGAAGACTCTACCGTTGAAGAAAGGAAACAATTCCTCCCTGTTACGTTGACCATTCTCATACCAACATACAATCCATTACAAGTTAATAAATCTGTTTCTTATTCTATAAAAACCGGTGATGTTATTTCTTCAAGCATGGCAGATCATGGCAAATGTTTTATGCTGGAAAGCTTTGATGGATAGAATTCCTACTTATGTTAACTTGGAATTTTATGGTCTTTTGGTTTATAGTAATATATAGCAATGTTTGCCTATTTTGCAAGTCTACATGAAACTACGAGTCATATTTTTGTTATTTTTTACATAGCATGTGGATGCACATTTACAATTGGGTTGGGCGGGATGTAATACTTCAAAGAGATTTGAAAAATATTTTCACCCAAGTACTCAGGTTTACCCAAGAAAAGAATTTCGAAAAAGTACGTTAGTGGTTGTTTTGGTTTTCAATCATTGCAGCTTCTAAGGTGAGCAAGCTTGACAAGTTGCTTATCATGAGCAAGCCCTTTTCTGAATTAAATAATTTGTTTTTCAGTCCCTTCCTCATCAACCTCCATCACCTTCTCTGCTAGCTATCCTCTCCCACGCCACTCTTTCCCTTGTCGTCCCTGTCACCAACACTACCACCTTCACTGCCATCCTCCTCGACAAACATACTCACCTTCCTCGTGCTTTCTTCGGTATCGCTCTCGTCGATACCGGTCTTCACCGCCACCAGTCATCTTCTCCAGCCAGATCTGCTCTCGAGCAACATTTTCTCCAGTCATCTGCTCAACATAGTGAAGAAAACAAGCCCTCCCTTTTCTCACACTCCCCCCTCTCCTACGCCACCCCACCCACCCCTACTCTACCCCAAGCCCCACCATCGGCAACGTCGGAAGTGATCAAGTGACACTACCTGTGAGTCAAAAAGACCATTGGCGACGAGATCTGCAATCCCGGTAACCACTATTGACGAGTATGGTTAACTTTGATTCTGAGCTACAAACTTTTACTTCAGAGAAGAAAAAAAAGATGAGAACATTAGCCCAACAGAGGTGACTTGAGAACCAGCACTCCATTCATCTTATCCTCTATTGTGTGTTAACTGTTGTGCGTTTAAATGACCTCAATCTGGCATAACGCAATCGACAACCAAAAGGCAATCATGTGGCCAAGCCCTATTTGGAAGTGTCGTGGTAGGGAATCATCGTTGAAAATGGTTAATGGTTGTTCCTCGAAACCCTATCAGGCCCGACATCGGCAACAGCAGAGAACAGGATTGAGGAGGAAGAGGTGGAATGATGACATAGTGGTGGGGATGAAGAAGAAACCAAAGGTGAAGAAGAAAGGACTAGAAAATAAAACTTCTATTGCAAAAGGGGGCCTACGTGCGGTGAGAGACTTCTTAATCGCTCACCCTAGATTTAGCCTTCAATCATTTTGTCCTTGTGTTTGCACTGAAATAAGATCATTTTTAAAGAAGCAAAGATTGATTTTGATAAAGTGTTTATTAGAGCTTGGAGTTGGTGCTGTACCCTTTTTGAACAGGGAAATTGTTTTTTATTTGCGGATATATCAATCCTATATGTTGCCTGAAATCATGTAATAGGAAATAAATTTGATGTTCATATTGATTGGTGTTTATGTAATTTGACCTGATGTAATGAGTTAAAATACCTCTTATACTCTACTTATTAAATTTTGTTTGCTCATCAATATTTTTTTTATCATGCTTGACCGAGTGTTGATTTTAAGCTACTGCATGTAGTGGGTATCTTTGTGAAAATAGGACATTGGAACAAGCTAACGTAACTGTGCAAAACCATGTTCTATATATCTCTAGTTTTACTTTTATTTTATATATTGTTCATATTAGAAATCTTTACGTCAGAGATGAGTTCTTACTCAGTGCACGAAAGGGAATCGATCAACTGAAGATTCGGACCATTTCTCAATTCCTTGAGCAACTCCTTTTATTTCCTGCTAGCTAGTGGCGCTAAGGAGAGGCGTGATGCTGGTTAGAAACATTTGGGTCTTATAAAAAATTTGATTAAGGTAATTTGGATTTTGGAATTTGGCTTTGAGATATAATAATATATTTATTGTAAAATAAAAAACGATAATACGTTCCAATAATGGGTGCTAATATTAATTCGGCAATGGTAGGGTGGGCATGCTGGTTATCACTAGTGCAAAAGAGCCTTTCTACAACGGTTGAAAAAGGCTTTCTACATCGGTTGACCAACCGTTGTAGATACGCTCGATGTAGAAAGTAGGGGCTTTCTACAACGGTTGTCCAACCGTTGTAGAAAGTACCTTTCTACATCGGTTGGAAGTCCCAACCGTAGTAGAAAGTGTGATTCCTACATCTAATATATGGACTCTGATGGACTTTCTACATCGGCTGTGTTGACCAACCGATGTAAAAAGATAACTTTCTACATCGGTTGTTTTGACCAACCGATGTAGAAAGTGAGCTTAATTCATCATTGGTGGACTTTCTACATCGGTTAAGATCCCAACCGATGTAGAAAGTCTTTTTTTTTTATAAAAAAAAAATCACGTTTGTTTGTTCCCTCACTTCCTTTCCTTGTTTTCATTCAGTTTTCAATACACATCATCAGAATCAACAGCAAGAATTAACAAAAACTCAACAATTAACATTAACATCCATATATATAATTCAATATACATATAATTAACCAGTACTAATCTAGCTATATCAACAAAAAAACTAAACCTATATGAATGTCAAACTAAATACATCTAAGATACAAATGGTTTACTATAGTCAAGAAAGAAGTTTGCCCAACGCTCCTTGATGTCCTCAATTTCATAATCAGATAATGGTTCCGCATTGTTGAAATTCTGCAAGTTCAAATAACATAAAATAAACAATATTAGCAAATCAAGTAAAACAATCATAATTTAACTAACTCTTGTACTACTATCAGGGAGATTTCTTTGAGGAAAATTATAATGGTGTAGATATTATAATCACTGCATCTTATCAAGCCACCATTCAAGGTTTTAAAGCAAATGTCTTTTCTAATGAGTGCTGATTTGTACACTACCCCATCTAGATTTGTACACGGGCTGATAGTATTGCTTAAAAAGGTGGCTACAAGACCAATTGTTATATATTCAAACAGTAGGGAAACTTATGATGCTGACCGAAAGGAGTGGGTGCAAAATAAAGGTGTTACAGATGAGGATTTTTTATCATATGTAAACAAATGGTGTGAGTTAGGAGCTTCCCTTGTAGGTGGCTGTTGCAGAACAACCCCAGCTACTATTAGAGGATATACAGGACACTCTCCAGCTAGCAAACTGAGAATTGCAGCTTGCAATGATTTTATTGAGGATCAAGGAAAAGATGTGTGTCTTTTCCTTTTTTCAAGTTGGCGAATTATAAGGTGAACAACCAATAAAATAAAATTTGGGAACTAGCTCCCACAGAAATGAACTATAAAAAAAAAAGTACAATTGTGCATAACCCCTAAATATCCATACTGGTGGCCAGTGAGGCACATGCATGTCACATAATAAAACTAAGCTGAAAAATATTATTAGAATATCTTGCAAAATTATCTGTCAAGAACCTGATCTAAATAATAACAATCTAAAAGAGCCACATTCTGTAAATTAAATGACAAAACTCCAAGAACTAAAAAAAAAACAGAAGTGGTATGAATGCGAATTAAGCTAACAGAAAAATAATATTGAAGGGCAGGTTAGAGGAAGTTTATTTCATAACAAATGAACAACTTAAAACTTTCTTAGTAACTAGGACAATCTAGTTAATGAAATGCACTGCTTCCGTTTCACACTCACATTATTCATTATTGTCTAATACAACTCTTAAAACTGAAATTGTCCTAATCCTTAACAAGGACATTCTAGAACTCCATTAGTGAACTTAAGTCCTGCAGTGCCAATTAGATTCCAGTTACCATAAAGTTGTCAAGTTTGATAAGAATGCAGCAATTTAACATTAACATACCTTAACTGCTAATTCTCCAATAGACCAGCATGCGTTATTTGTAACTGAAATCACCTCTTTTACCTTAGAAATTTCCTGTTAAGGAAGCATAGTATCAAGCAGATATCAAAATGTCAAAGAGCATAGGAAAGTTAAGAAACTGCATTCCATAGAACAGAAAACAACTACAGGAGTGGATGCAAGGTAAGGATTAACTTGATAGTAAGCCTTTTAGGGGTAGGATTAGCTTTAATTACTTTGAAAACTAAAGATATGAAAATAAAAGCCAAATTCAAGACTATTATGATACAGACCTCTCTTGTAAGTTGGAACAGGCAAACGGTATCTTCAATTTGTTTAATACAATTACTCCCTCACCTCCATTTCATTTCAACATCTTCCCTTTTCTATATGACACAACAATTAATCTACTCATCAAAGTAACCTCCCTACCATGTTTTCTCTTTCCTATATTTTGTTGCATAATTAAACATGTTTGGTTTAGATTTCTTTTAATGCAATGCACTTTGATATGAAGCAACTATTTGTAGCTTTTATCCAATGGTTTTTTAACAGGATTTTACAAGTTGTGGAATCTAAAACAAATACAGCCTAAAAGGTTGAAGAAAAGAGTCATCCAACCTTGATAAGCTCTGCTCTTCTTTCAGGATCAATCCCAGCTACACCAAATATCATTTTCTGTGCAGAAATGTCCATTTGTATTAGAACCTCAAATCCTGCAAAAGCAACATCTCGCCTCAACTGTGTCACGACCCCCCCCCCCCCCCACCCACTTCTTCAAAAAAAAAAAAAAAAGTTAACAATCTGATATATAACTAAAGGTGAATAATCCCAAATCCCAATATAAAATTTCTGATCTTATAAGCTATCTCACTCGCCCATCCCTTATTCACTATCTCTATATGTCTGGTTGTAGAAATAAATTGCAACCATTTTATGAAAAAGAGACAAAAAGATTTATATAAAATGCAAGTGTGGGGTTGTCATAAAATAAGGAATTAGTAATGTAGATGCCAAATTAATAATAGTTGATACCTCGCCACCGAGATAACAGAGATCACCAGAAGATGCTAAATTGGTGTCATGAAAAGCTGATCTTCCAAGGACACGAACCATGTCCGGTTCAACCATGTGCTTCCCTCCTAATATCTTGAGAATTGTTGTCTTCCCTAATCACAAAACAATATTTATTTGTAATAATCAGAAAACAATTAAATAAATCAATAAGTGATGGAAAAGGGTGTAGTTAAGTGTAGTCTACTGGTGCTATTGGATCCAACAAGAAGGCAGCTGTTGGAGGCCAGGTCCAATCTCCAACACGATGCAGCCTTCAACCTCGACGGATTAAACATCGATTTTAACTAAAAGTTGAAAAATATCATCTAAAAGTTGAATCTGAGCAAGTGAAGCAAAACCTAATAACCAGCACATAGAACATGAAAATTAAAATAAAATAAATAAAAATAAAAATACCTCGTCGTTGGGCTGTTTCTGAAACCAGTTGATATTCAAAACCTAGAAATGCAACAATGAAATGAAACTAGTAAAGGATACAAAAATTCAGAACTAAGAAAGCGAAAAGAGAGAGAAGCGTTTGCTCTGTAACCGAACGAATTCTCTTTCTCTCTTTGGAATATAGCTTCTGGAAGAGGAAGAAGATGCTGCGAGAATGGAAGAGGAGAGGTTATGAGCGCGAGAAGGAGAGAGAGAGCCGCGTGCAGTGTTGTAGGGCGGCGCTGCTGGTGGATGAAGAATAGAGATAAGAGAGAGTGAGAACTGAGAAGGAGTGTGAGTGGGTCAGATGGCGCAGGGTTCTGTAATAGCATAGGATTTCAAAATAGCCTTTCTACATCGGTTGCAAAAATAAGCGTGGTGGAATGTCATTTTTAGAGTCCATTTTATTACAAAAATGACATCGTGTTACTTTATACAACAGTTCCTTCTACAACCGATGTAGAAAGTCATTCCCAGAGTTCATTTTATTACAAAAATGCCACCGTGTTATTTTCTACAACGGGTTTAAGGCAACCGATGTAGAATCCGTGATGTATATAGCATATTTTCCACTAGTGTTATCTCTGATTTCTGAATTAATTAAATCAATATCCTGGTCACTCATCATAGGTTTGCTTTTGGGATTAATGTCAGGCAGTTCACATGTTGCGGCTGTGGTCTGTGGTTTAAAAGTGCCAAGAAACAAAGGTTTTTAGCTTTTTGGTTTGTTATAGAATTTTGGTTACTATGTATACTGTTAGATGTGTCTCAAAATCAGTTACAAGTGATCAAGCTTTCAAAAGTTGGTTAGAGTCAATTATTTCGGTTGCAACCTAACTGATGCAGCAGGTTTTTTTGAAAGGTGCACGTGCAGGGCTTGTAATGTATTCTATAAATACTTGCTTAGGTGAATAGACTAAGTAGCAGTGATTGTATAGCTGAGATAAATTCTATTGTTGTAATTTCTCTTTGTTTCATACTCGAGTTGAGAGGAATAGAAAGATCAAGAGAGTGTGAGAACAAGTAGAGGGTAATAGTCTTGGGTTGCTGCTGTATGCTGTACAGGGTTTAGCAAGAGGCCAAGGGAATCTCTATCTTGTTCATAGCTTGATCTTGTACTCATCTTAATCATAGTGGAATATGCTTTGCTCTCTCCCCGTGGATGTAAGCCCCATCGGCTGAACCACGTAAATTTTTGGTGTTATTCTTTTCCTTCAATCTTGTTTACTTTCAGTTTCTGTGTTTATCGTATTCTTGTGCATTGTTCTTGGCTAGTTTTGCTGTCTTGTGTTTGTTCAATTGTTTGTTTCAGTTAAACTCAACAATTGGCGCCGTCTGTGGGGACACAAAATTGGAACAAGGTGAACAAAGAAAGATTCAAGCATGGGATCAACAAAATTTGATATAGAGAAATTTTCGGGTACAAATGACTTTGGATTGTGGAGGATAAAAATGCAGGCAGTTCTTGTTCAACAAGGACTTGGAGATACTCTAAAGGGTGAGGCAGCCATGTCAAACACTCTTTCACCAACAGAGAAGAAGGAACGCATAGATAAGGCAAGAAGCATCATCATTCTATGCCTTGGAGACAAACCTCTTAGAGAAGTTGCAAGGGAATCAACTGCTGCTGCTCTTTGGCTGAAACTTGAGTCCCTTTACATGACTAAGTCTGTGGCTAATCGCTTGTTCTTGAAGCAACAATTGTTTTCATTCAAAATGACTGAAGATAGACCTGTGGCAGAACAAATTGCAAACTACAACAAGATTCTTGATGATCTTGAAAATCTTGAAGTGCAGATGGATGATGAAGACAAAGCACTCATCCTTCTAAGTGCTTTGCCAAGTTCCTATGAACACTTCAAGGATGCCATATTATTTGGAAGAGATCAAACAATTACTCTTGATGAAGTGCAGTCTTCTATAAGGACCAAAGAATTTCAGAAAAGACAAGAAGCCAAAATTGACAACACAGCAGAAGGGTTGAATGTAGGAAGATCAGATAAGAGGAATGGAAAGTCAGGCAACCACAGATCCAAGTCCAAGAACCAATCTAAAAGCAAGTATAAATGCTTTCACTGTCACAAGAAAGGACATTTTAAAAAGGAATGTCCAGAAAGAAAGAACAAAGGGTTTAAGGTGCCACAACAATCAGGTGATGCAGCAATTGTTTCATCTGGATATGAGTCTACTGGATATGAATCAGCAGAAGCATTGGTGGTGTCAAACTCAGAATCTGAGAAAGATTGGGTATTAGACTCGGGCTGCACTTTCCACATGTGTCCAAGGAAAGACTATTTTGAGTCTTTGAAGCTACAAGATGGAGGAGTAGTCTTGCTAGGGAATAACAAACCTTGCAAGGTGCATGGATCAGGCACAATCAGATTTAAGATGTTCAATGGGAAAGAGATTGTAATCTCAACTGTAAGGTATGTACCTGAATTAAAAAGGAACTTACTGTCTATTAGCATGTTTGATAGTCTAGGTAACACGACTAAAATAGAAAATGGCATAATGAAAATTTCTATGAACAATGAAACTATAGTTAAAGGAATCAAAAGGAATGGCTTATACATTTTAGATGGATCAACTGTTATAGCACAGGCTGCTGTTGCCAGCCACACCTATAATGATAAAACTAGACTATGGCATATGAGGCTTGGACATGTAAGTGAGAAGGGTCTAATAGAATTAGCCAAGCAAAACCTGTTAACTGGCGACAAAATAGAAAAACTAAATTTCTGTGATCACTGTATCCTAGGTAAGGCACATAGAGTCAGTTTCAAAACTGGAATGCACACAACAAAATCAATTTTTGAATATGTACACTCAGACCTATGGGGTCCAGCTAGAACTATGACTCATGGAGGTGGCTATTACTTCCTATCAATCATAGATGATTACTCTAGGAGAGTTTGGATCTATATTCTAAGAAACAAAAGTGATACCTTTGATAAGTTTAAAGAATGGTGCACTCAAACTGAAACAAAATTAGGTAAGAAACTGAAGTATTTGAGAACTGACAATGGCCTGGAATACCTTTCAAAGCAGTTTAACAAGTTTTGCAGGGATCTAGGTATCCAAAGGCACAAGACAGTTGCAGGAACACCCCAACAAAATGGCTTGGCTGAAAGAATGAACAGAACAATTCTAGAAAGAGTAAGGTGCATGCTTCTAAGTGCTGGACTCCCTAAAAACTTCTGGGGAGATGCTGCAGCCACTGCTGTGTACCTGATCAACAGATGTCCTTCTTCTGCTATAGGTTTTAAAACCCCTATAGAACTGTGGAGAGGGAAACCAGCAGACTATACACATCTCAGAGTGTTTGGTGCATTAGCATTTGCACATGTAAGACAAGATAAGCTTGCAGCTAGAGCCATAAGGTGTGTTTTTATTGGTTACCCTGTTGGAATCAAAGGATACAAATTGTGGAGGATGGAACCTGGAGAACCTAAATGCATCATCAGCAGAGATGTGGTCTTTGATGAAACCAGAATGGCTATGCTAACTAAGGATCAACAACTAGACTCAACCAGTACTCAGGTTGAGGTGGAGCTGTACTTAAATGAAACCTTGCAGTAGAGGAATCAGACTGAGGAATTATCTGATGAACAGCAACCAAAACCTGTGGTTAGTGACTATAATCTAGTCAGAGACAGGGCTAGGAGGAATATAATACCACCTAGAAGATATGGACAAGCAGATCTTATATATTATGCCTTGAACATTGGAGAAGGAGATCAAGGCAGTGATCCAAGTAACTATACAGAAGCAGTTCAGGACAGAAACAGTGCAGAATGGATAAAGGCAATGAATGAAGAGATGAAATCTCTTGATCAAAACCAAACCTGGACTCTAGTAGATCCACCCAAAGGGCAAAGAGTTGTAGGGTGTAAATGGATCTTCAAAAGAAAGGAGGATGCACAGAATGCCAATAAAACCAAATACAAGGCAAGGCTTGTAGCAAAGGGATTCTCTCAAATTGAGGGGATTGATTACAATGAGATATTCTCTCCCGTGGTCAAGCATTGTTCAATAAGAATTCTCCTATCTATAGTCACTCAATTTGATCTTGAATTGGAGCAGTTAGATGTTAAAACTGCTTTCCTTCATGGAAACCTAGAAGAAACAATCTACATGCACCAACTTGAGGGCTTTACCAAGGACAAAGATAAGGTTTGCTTGTTGAAGAAATCCTTATATGGTCTAAAGCAAAGTCCTAGGCAATGGAATAAGAGGTTTGATGAATTCATGTTGAGAATGAATTTTAAAAGATGCAACTATGACAGTTGTGTTTACATTCTCAGTGAAAATGATGCTGTCATCATGTACCTATTATTATATGTAGATGACATTCTCCTTGCAGGATCTAACAGGTCAGAAATGGAGAAAATTAAAACTGAACTAAAAGTAGAATTTGAAATGAAGGAGCTTGGGGAAGCCAAGAAAATTCTAGGCATGGATATCTGCAGAAACAGGACAAAGGGAGAACTCAATCTAACACAGCAAGGATACATGAGGAAAGTAGTTGAAAGATACAGAATGCATCAAGCTAAACCTGTGGCAACACCCTTGGGACAACATGACAAACTCTCTATTCAACAAGGACCTAGAACTAAAGAAGAAAGGCAAAAGATGAGCTCAGTTCCATATGCTAATGGTGTAGGCAGCATCATGTATGGAATGGTGTGCTGCAGGCCTGATCTAGCATATGCTGTGAATGTTGTAAGCAGGTTCATGGCAGATCCAGGACAATCACATTGGGAAGCATTGAAGTGGATATTAAGATACCTGAATGGTACCTTAGCTTCTGGACTTCTTTTCAAAAGGAAGTTACAAACAAAGGATATAATTCAAGGTTATGTAGACTCTGACTATGCTGGGAACATTGACACTCGAAAATCACTCTCAGGTTATGTCTTCACTGTCTTTGGTACTGCAGTCAGTTGGAGATCAGTACTACAATCTGTAGTTGCATTATCAACTACTCAAGCAGAATTTATAGCTCTCACAGAGGGTGTGAAGGAGGCAATATGGCTAAAGGGAATCATTGGGGAGCTTGGCTTAACACAAAACTATGTAACTGTTTTCTGTGATAGCCAAAGTGCTATCCATCTTTCTAAGCACCAAGTCTACCATGAAAAGTCCAAACATATTGACATTAAACTTCACTTCATTAGGGATGTAATTGAAGCAAAGGAAATCCTTGTTGAGAATGTTTCAACCGAGGACAATCCAGCTGATGTTTTAACTAAATCCCTACCTTTTAACAAGTTCAAGCATAGCTTGGACTTGATTGGATTTCTGTGAAAAATTATGAAGAACTGGTGAGAGGGCAAAGTATGTGAAGATATGGTTAAGTTGATTTAGAGGCAAGGTGGAGAATTGTTAGATGTGTCTCAAAATCAGTTACAAGTGATCAAGCTTTCAAAAGTTGGTTAGAGTCAGTTATTTCGGTTGCAACCTAACTGATGCAGCAGGTTTTTTTGAAAGGTGCACGTGCAGGGCTTGTAATGTATTCTATAAATACTTGCTTAGGTGAATAGACTAAGTAGCAGTGATTGTATAGCTGAGATAAATCCTATTGTTGTAATTTCTCTTTGTTTCATACTCGAGTTGAGAGGAATAGAAAGATCAAGAAAGTGTGAGAACAAGTAGAGGGTAATAGTCTTGGGTTGCTGCTGTATGCTGTACAGGGTTTAGCAAGAGGCCAAGGGAATCTCTATCTTGTTCATAGCTTGATCTTGTACTCATCTTAATCATAGTGGAATATGCTTTGCTCTCTCCCCGTGGATGTAAGCCCCATCGGCTGAACCACGTAAATCTTTGGTGTTATTCTTTTCCTTCAATCTTGTTTACTTTCAGTTTCTGTGTTTATTGTATTCTTGTGCATTGTTCTTGGTTAGTTTTGCTGTCTTGTGTTTGTTCAATTGTTTGTTTCAGTTAAACTCAACATATACCATTTATCACTAAGATTTGTTATTCATCGTCTTAGTGTTACCTTGTATATGGATTTGAGTATCCCTCGTATTCTTTTTAATACAATTTTGTATCCCAAAAAATATATATAATAATTCGGCTATAGTAAAACCTTTGCCGTTGATTGGTGATCGTCTTTAATCAAATTTGATTACATCTTCTACATATGAATAAAGTTAGATATGCATATTTTCCCTTCACAAAATATATTGTATGTGCATTTCAGCATTTGTGTATATATAATTATATATGGGCTTGTTCTATGTAAATATTATCGGTTAAAATCTGTAGGATTTTCTCTGTGTACAAATTATCTTTGGCCGGAAAAAGAAAGTAATACCTTCCTAAAAAAAAGGCAATGAGATAACTTTCACCACGGATATAATATATATAATGATTTGGTATCTTCATGTGTTTTAGAAGAATTGTTAATTACTAGCTTCTGACGAGATTCAATTGGCAAAAATCTATTAAAATACTTCGCTTGCAAACTGTATTTTTTTTTTATAAGTATGTATTAGTTATTAGTTTGTTATGTTAGTATGGGTGAGATTTGAACTTTACACCTATACTTCCCAACACCTTTGTCTCACTCCGCAAGGGATATGTAAATTGTCAGCTCTTGTCAAAGCTGGTGGCATGCCTGACTTTAGATGTAGTATAGATTATTTAACATTGCTTATAAAAAACAATATTTTTCATTAAAAAAAAAGTTGCTACCAATGAATGCATAAGTTACTGTGATGTGATACCCAAAGTTACTAAACTTCTATTCATAAACTATTTAAGAGCATGTAGACTTGCTTTCGGTTTCGTACTTTAGTTCTTTTGACTGGGGATGATCTCCGTAAAAGAAACTCATTATTTGAGAAACTTTATTAGCAGAGAACAAAGAGTATCAGTTAGTGATATGATGTGCCTGGAAGGACCAACCAACTTAATTATATTCAAAGATCTTCTAAGTTTTTGGAAAAACATATGGAATATAGCATTTTTTCAAATATACACTCGTATATCTATACCAATCATCCATGATTGAGATCAGAAAGTAAAAGGAACATTTCTATTTTCTGCAGATATTCTGGATCTTCTTGATCATTATTTATACATTTCGGCCATAAAAGATAAAGAAAATTATTTTAATTGTAACATATTTTCAATGTTAAAGTTATTTACACATATATAATCAATTATATAGAGTCACATCATTAAAAATACTGACTTATAATAATTATCTTAAAAATCACATATGAGATGATATATTAATTAATTGTTAGTGTAAATTTTTTTTTTTTTTTTACAGAAACAATATATCAAAATTAACCTAAAAATTGGTAACATACGTCATTTATATAAATATGTTCATTTCAGACATATATCTGAGATATTTAAGAATTTCTTTTGTGGATAGTGGGTTCAGAACCATATATGTTCAATTCATTGATTCGAAGGACAAATTTTCAAAGCATGTTATTCTTACAGCAGGATCTATCAACTTTTAGTCATTGAACAAATGGGATGCCAATACGTATAATTTTTAATTCTTAGCGCATGCAGATTAAAAAATTGAGAGTTTATTTTTTGTTTAATTTTTTAACAACAAATATTGTATAGAAAGTCGTAAGGTCCATGTCAACCTACTTTCCAGTCTTGAAAAGATATTAAATAAAGGGCTGTTAATATACTCTTATTTGTTTTTAGCAGTAGTATTTGTTTTTTTATTAAACGAGAGATAAATCTTTTGAGGTACAAATATGTTTTTAAGCGGAGACCCATCTATATATATATATATATATATGAATTCGGATATTGAAACCCAGTATCATATATATGTTTGAGGGACCAAACCCCTTTCATTTGGACCAACATGTATTATTAGTTTTTTTTTTTTTTTGGTGAACCCGGGTATCCTCAGGTCGGGAGCCAGAGACTAATCCCTCGAGGTACTGAGATCCATTTAAGGGGTTGATCTCTCCCAACAGATATTATTCCTACACATGAGCCTAAACATTAGTCCCCATCTAACATCATTACTAATGACCCTAATGTCTGTTTAGGTGACACCCAAATTGGTATTTAATTTGGCTCCTTATATTAATTGATTTATTCAATTTGCTCCCTTATTTTTTGTGACGAATAACTCCCCTATGTTTACAAACATTGACCTAGACATTAGTCTTCATCCAATGCTGTTACCAACGATCCTACATCTGTCAAGTGTCCAAGTGTCCAAACCAAATGTATTTTGCATTTAATTTTATTTATTAATATTTGTATAATTATTTTGAAAAAAAATAAAAACCTTAATGCGAGTCATATAGCCGGTTTCTATACGACTTGCATTAAGGTTTTAAAAGAAAATAAAACGTAAAGAAGTCGTATACTAAGCGTATGACTTCAGTTTTTTTTTTCTCTAAAAAAATAATAAATAACATGCAAGACGTATGTGAAATATATAACTTTACCCTAAATATTTTTTTTAAAAAAAAATGGTTTGATGCAAGTCATATATACCACATACGACTTTATTTGAGTTGTTCCAAAAAAAAAAACTAAAAATTATTTGAAGTCGTTAATTAATACATGACTTTACCCTAAAAAAAAAAAAAGTTGAAGTTGTATATTACATACACGATTTTGTTAAAAAAAATATTAAATAATAAGTCCCATATTGAGTTCATAACCTGTATATTCTTAGTAAATCTTAGAAGCATCTAATCTCATTCACGATATACACCAAGCAGGTAATTACTTTTCAATGTACTTCTCTCGAGTAAAATTGAAGCCAAATCACACCACTTTGATAAAAAAGAGAAGAAAAAAAAGACCCATTTTGATCCTAAAAAACATCAATGTCCCTTTTAGTCCCTAACAAAACTAAAATATTAAATTCAGGGTCACATTAGTCACTCTGTTTGATCCCGTTAGACATCATCCGTTATCTCTATGATGTGTACTGTTAATTTGTCACTATATTCCATTTTAGTCCTTGAGAATAGTATATGGGGGACAATTTAGTCCCTGCACACAAGTTGGTTTGGAATCATGTTTTAATAATTAGTACAAATTGTGCCTTGTCAAAAAAAAAGTTAGTACAAATTGTGCCACCTAATTAGCTGAGAATCAAATTCTATCCGGCTCCATTATTAATGATTCATTTGTAAGTATCCTTATAAATACCTATTGAACCTAAGCAATGTCTTCACTATCGGATAGGGTAGTCACCCTTTTATCATACAGTTGTATTTCGCAAAAATAAATAAATAAATTATAATCCACCAATTGGTCAATCTACGCTATGTACTAAATAAATCCAATGCATTACAATGCATAAAAAAACTCAAACATTCAACTCATTTTGTAATAAACACTACAACAGAAATGAACTTTAATGACATACGGTTAATAACGTCTCCGCTTGGAAATGATATTAAAAAAGAGGCAAAGACTTTTAATAACGCTGCCTTGAGGAAGCACTTCTATATGATTTTAGAACAAAAATGCTTATGTAAAGCATAATCAGGTAAGCTATAGTTTGCTTGCTGCCATGGCTACATAGGTTAATGTTAATTTGTCTATTTGCAACCATGGAGGAGAATTGGTTTGTGAATTTTCCTTATGCCTTTGTTAATTCATTTCTATATGGTTTATGCATAGCTGATCTATTTGTACGATAATTAGATCATTGTCCGTAAGATAGTTTCCCTTGGGAGCAAAAATAGTAGTTACAATACCTAGGTTCCACTTTCTTGTGTGTGCAGGGACTAAATTGTCCGATAGAATTCTCAGGGACTAAAATGGAACAACGTAATAAATTAAAGATACACATCATAGAGATAATAGATAATGTCTAACAAGATCAGATGGAGGGACACTACCAAAATTTTGCTATTTAGCGACCGATTTTTAGATCGAAAAAATTTTGGTCACTGTAGCGACCGATTTTCCAAATCACTCACCAAATCGGTCTCTAAATCGGTCGCTAATTGAGTTTGTAACCGATATAGAGATCGATTTGAATTAGTCGCCAAACCACTGGTGGCTAATGTGTAGCAATCGATTTAGTGACCGATTTGAAATTTTCTGTCTCTAAATCGGTTGCTAAATCGGTCACTAACTAGCAATTTTTTGGTAGTGGGACTAACGCATCCCTATTTTGGAGTTGTGAGGGACTAATTTGGTACTTTAGTTTTGTTAGGGACTAAAACGAACCCCGATGTTTTTCTAAGGGACCAAAATGAGCCTTTTTTAAAGAGAAAAGACCACCATCTATCGTGTACCAACCAGGTATGATGCATTTCTACTAGAAAGTATCTGATTGGTTAATACTCATAATCACATTTTATTAGCCAAAATCACGTTTCACACCCCAAAAGTCATTTCAACAGTATCTTGACATTTTTATTTTTAAAAGTGTCCAATAAATTGAATTTTAGGTTGGTAGAATTGATTTGAAGATAAGTAAAAATTTCTAACTTTTTCATCAAGTAGAATTGATTCTAAGTGTGGCTTCTATGAAATTCTTTTTATTTACACATTTAATAAAACTTTTACTTCATCATCCAAACAAAATCAATTGATCTAAACTTATTTTTAAAATATCATTACTAAACACAAACCAATTTTTTAACCTCGACCTTTCAAAATCATTTACTTCAGCATCATTTTCTAAAAAACTATTGCTATCGAAATCTAAAATAAACGAAGAGTTGTGTTATTTGAACATAAAACTTAGACACCATAACACCATATGTATTTATTTTTACCTTTCACTTATTGTTAGCATCTTTGTATATCCACATATAAAAAAATACATTAAAAAAAAAACCATTCTATTGTTCAAAAAGTGTTCCTCATAAACGAATACCATGTCATTCTGCACCCAAGCGGTAAGCGTCACATATATCCTATTGGACTCCTTTGATAAATCATAACTAAAGTAGGGTTTGGTATAAGTTTTGAAAATGTATTCCCGGAAACGATGACAAGGAAATAAAATTTTCTCATGTTTGATATTAGTTTTAAAAATCTATTCTCAGGCATAAAAGATTCCCAGGAATAAAATTAGTGACTGATAGTTAGAAACTTGGGAAAACTCTATTCTCATTTGTGAAGGTGAGAAAGAAACATTCCTAGGAATGTGATTCCTAGAAACATAGTTTGCCTGAAAATAAAACATTACAAAAAGCAAACGTTACCTAAAGATATAAATCTAGCATATAATAATATTCACACATACTTATATATGTATTATTTTATATTTGTATAATTTCAATTAAAATATCTATTTTTATTTAGTTATGTCCTAATTTTATCATTGTATAATGTACTATGAAATGAAAAATGTCAGCAACATGCTCTCTAACACTATTTTTTCAACACACTTCCTTTTATTGGATGAAATTCATGTGGATCCCTACAAATTTTAAGTGGAACCCGCACGAGTTAGTGCGCCCCATTTTCAAATCAGTGGGATACATGAATTTCAATCAATATGAAATAATATGTTAAAAAGAGAGTGTCAGAAAGTATGTTGCTAGCACTTCTCCTCCCCCAAACCAAACACTACATAAGTAAAGTAGCTTGTTATGAAAAATATTGTCTGCCGTTTCATTGTTTGGAGTTTGGGCCATGACCACTTTTTTTTTGTAGCCCAATATTCATTTTGCTCTTTTTTGGGTCGGACATGAATGATTAGACCCCGAATAAAGCGCAGCAAATGCTGCGATGAGTAGGACTGTAGGAGGCATAGCTATATATTAGATTTCGGGTTGTTGGAGATATAGCAGGCACCACGAGAAACTTTTAAGGTTTTAATAAATGGAGTTCAATTGGTATTGGTATACACTGTCAATGTAAAGGTTTTTTTTTTTACACTGTCAAGCAATAACAGATCGCTATGTCATTGAAAATATTTGATTCTTATCCAAATCTCCTTAAAAGTCCTTCATACCATGATTTGTGATTGGTTGATAGTGTAAAAAAAGATTTAAGATTTAATTCATGTCAAACCCTAAACCCTAGACTCTAATAAATATACCAAAAAAAGGATTTAAATAAGGATTTAATTGGTATGCACTGATAATATAAAGTTTTTTTACATTGTCAATCAATCAGAAATCGACACATCATTAAAAATCTCTGACTCTTATCCTTACTACCTTAAAAGTCATATATATCTTGATTTTTTATTGGTTGACGGTGTAAAAAACTTTACACTGACAATATATATCAATTAAACTCAATAAATAAAGTATATATGATGAATTATATTATTAATTATAATAATTATTTATCAAATAATAATATAACGAATATAGTACAGCTAATGTTTTAAATATTTAAAATTTATTCCAAAATTTCTCAATACCTCACTAGCTACATATACAGTTCTAGTGGCCCAGAGTTCCTATACATAACACTCTACCTCCATTATCGGATCGCGATTCTCTGATTTGCGCGCGAGAAAGGCACCATGCGTTTCCCATCTTCTGGACCGTTCAATCAATCAGATGGTTCATAACGTGCCTTGTGGCGATATTTTTTAAAAAAAAACAATTGAAAATGTAATTGCACAAACGAAAAGGGAGTAGGGGAAGAAGGAAACCCAATTCGGTCCCCCTACCGCAGCATCCCCTTTGTCGCCCATCACCACGCCACACCGGCGGAAACCAACATCCCTCCACCGCCGACTCTAATGGCCGTCCTTAGTAGTTTTTTCCTATTCAATATTGTTGCCAGTCTCAAGCCTTGCTACACTTCCTGTGCGCACCGACGCCGTCATCGTCGCTCTATGCATTTTCGAAATATCTCTCCCTTTCCTCATTCACTTTCTCTGGATCTCCTTTTCGCGAAGGTAACACCTCTTAATCTCTTTGTTAATTTATCATAAGAAAAAAAAAATTATCCGAAAGCCTTGGTGGTGGAAGCCTTTTCTTTTTTGCGGTGGGGGTGGGGGTGGGGGTGGGGGTAGAGGGTGAAGCCGCACGTATGGCAGAGGAGACGACGCGGATCAGGGTTAGCACGGAATTGTTGGTGGGAGTCGGCCCCGACGATGGTGGTGGTGGTCGTTGATGGTGGCTGGCTATGTACGGTGGCGTGCGGTATGACGGAGGAGACGAGGTGAGAACTAGGGCTCTGTTTCATTTTTTTTCAAAAAAAAAAAAAAAAAAATAATGCCACATGGCACGTTATAAACCATTCGGTTGATCAGACAGTCCAGAAGTTAGGAAAGGCATGGTGTCTTACCCGCATGCAAGTCAGAGAATCGCGATCCTTCATTATCTTCATTTTGGTCGTGCCATTATCTTCAATACGGGCTGGGAAGAACCCATGTATAAGAGAAGGGGGCAGCTGGCCTTACAAAGTGAGAATTTTTTTTATTAACTATTAAGTTAAATTTTTTTCTCCACTAAAATATAAATTTTGCCCCCATTGTCTTATAACTTTATTCTATATAACACTTTATATTTTTTAGTACAACTTAAAATATAATTTTGATGAGAATTTAATTTCCAAAAAAAGAAAAAAAGTTATAGAGCGAAAGAGCACTATTTTGTAAGAGATTGTAAAGCATGAGAGTTGATACTTGACATAATTTACTCGATAAAGTATCAATATTTTGTGAGAAGCAAAATATTGTTATTAAAATATGAATGATACATTCATGACAAAAGGAAGATGAAGGCGTAAACTTGAAAAAGTTTCAACCTTGCATCAATTTCAAGTTGAGATATTATCAGGTAATTCATACATAACTTCAAGAACGTAATAATATATTTGCAGAGGTGGACATTGGATTTCTTATTTCTATGACAAGCTTAATCTAAGAGATTCATTTTTTGCATTGGATAAGTAGAAGTTGATTTGTTTAATAGAATTATCCATCATAATTTTCTTCTGTGAAGCTTGTAACATCCCTGGCTACTCCATGGATTGACAACTGTCCCCACAGACCAACACAGGTCTTTTCAGCGTGCTTTGTCCTCACTCACACACTTCCTGGGAAAACTTCCCGGGAGGTCACCCATCACATAATTGCTCCAAGTCAAGCACGCTTAACTATGGAGTTCTTAAGTGATGAGCTCCCGAAAAGAAGATGCATCTTGTTAGTATAGGTAGTACCAATCAATTCACATAAGCCTTCCTCAACTATATAGTCCCATACCTATACAGTCTCAGGATCCCTCTCATTCGGGTGTGTAATCGGTTCATTCATGTGTCCCTTCGCTTAGAAGCCTGCCAGGAGCCGCTCCTTGTCCATGCCTTCTTGCATCGGCGACCACTCCCCGCCCTCGTCGGCACCCGGGTATTACATGCCCACCAGCTTCCGCTTGGTTCGTCCCCGAACCACACCGTACTGGGAGAGGTGCCGCTCCGATACCATTTGTAACATCCCTGGCTACTCCATGGATTGACAACTGTCCCCACAGACCAACACAGGTCTTTTCAGCGTGCTTTGTCCTCACTCACACACTTCCTGGGAAAACTTCCCGGGAGGTCACCCATCACATAATTGCTCCAAGTCAAGCACGCTTAACTGTGGAGTTCTTAAGTGATGAGCTCCCGAAAAGAAGATGCATCTTGTTAGTATATGTAGTACCAATCAATTCACATAAGCCTTCCTCAACTATATAGTCCCATACCTATACAGTCTCAGGATCCCTCTCATTCGGGTGTGTAATCGGTTCATTCATGTGTCCCTTCGCTTAGAAGCCTTCCAGGAGCCGCTCCTTGTCCATGCCTTCTTGCACCGGCGACCACTCCCCGCCCTCGTTGGCACCCGGGTATTACAAAGCTTGTGGAGTTTGATAGTCAACTTGAAAATTATATTATAGAGTTTTCTAATTCAAATGAAATTTCGTGATAATGAAGATTGTTTTTATAATCTCCAATTTTTTTTTACTAATGATAATGATGTCATTATTTTATCACTTATGCATTTATAATTTTTGATAAAATATTTACATTATATAATTTTGCCCCCTTACCTAATGGGTGTGGCTCAGTTGGTTGTGCAGGCTGAGTTTATGGGGGATGACCTGAGTTCGAATCCCACAGAATACAACTTTGGGGATGGGCGAAGAACCTTAACCGTGGCTAAACACCCGAGCGGAAATTAGTCCAATAGCTGGTTAAACATGTATGATGTATTCTATGACACGTGGCATGCTATATGTATGGTTTATACAAAAAAAATATATATATATATATATATATATTCTGTTTTAAAATGATATTTTCGATATGGTCAAAATTCTGGACTTTATTAAAGTTCGTCTTTCATCCTGGTTTTTGGCAGAAATAAGAGGACCTCATATTTTTGTTTTTAGATTGATGTGTTAATCTTATTGCTTATATTAGACAATGTTATTAGCTCTAGCATTTGTTTGACCTTTTTTTTTTTTTTTTTTTGATGAAAAGCATTTGTTTGACTTTTGTAGAATAGTTAGAGAACTCGGTATATTCTTTTTATTAAATTTTTTTGTTTATAACAAAAAAATATGCCTCCTACATTTATATTAATTAGGCAGGTTTTATCTTAGAATAGCATAGCATTTTTTTTAATATATAAGCAATAGCATAGCATGATTGGTATATTCTGTACAATTCTATAGAGAAATAAAAAAAATAAAAATAAAAAGGGAAACAATTGTCATGTCCATCAACCTTCAACCTACCATTTTTCCTTACTATGATGATGCAAACTATTTTGGATTAGAACAAATTTAAAAAATAACTATAAAAATGACCCACAATCAATGCCTAAACGTAGGTGCATTGATCCAAGTCACGATAATCATATGCTACACCTTAGCTTCAAAACTACAAGTCATTTGATTGATGAAGCTATATATTTACCCATTATGAAGATCTCGTTCTAGGCACATTTATAATGTGAATGCAAACGAGCAAAGCTTAATTTCACAGATAAAACGTTCAGAATACAGAAACCCAAAATGGCCCATAAGTCCATATAAGCCATTTGGTTGGCCGACCGATTAAGAAGGGCATCTGTTTAACATTACTTGATGAAAAAAAAGAAGAAGATTTTTTTAAGTGAAAAAAAAATTGAGTTTCCTTGTGTTTATTTAAGCTTTTTCATCAATTTTTTTTTAAATAAATCATTTTTAAGATCAAAATAAAAGGCTACTTCCATTAGTTTTTGGGAAAAATAATTGAAAATCACTAACTATTTTTAAAAAAAATGATTTTATGATAACTTCTACTTTTTTAAAAAAAAATTCTAATAAATAATCTCTAAATTATTAAATGCTATTTTTTTTTAATCCATAACAAATGAACTCTAATTATGGTTTGACTTCACTTTTAAATAGGACTGATGCGTCTAAAATTGAATAACTTTAAACTTTGTCTCTTGGCATTTTATTTCACTATATATTTATATATATATATTTAATAGCAGAGATTCATGTACCGATTGCATCTTCAATGGAAACAAGGTTAAACGAATACTTCATTATACATGGTACAAAGTTTATCTTATAATTGCGTGTGATTAATTAATTGTATTTCATTTTGGGTTAATCCGTTTGTGATTTGCTTTAGCGTGACGCTGTTGAATGCGACAGATTTAATTCTGTATACATTGGCCAAAAGGATTTAGCAGATTTGAAAATCTATATTGCAGTTAAGCTGATGCGTCAGCAGATTTCAGTGACATGCTGCCAACCAATTATTTGCTGCCAAAAATGTCTGTTACCAAAATTAAAGAAAGACTTGTGAACATATAACTTGAAAGAGTTTTAATGCTATGTTTGGATATGATAAGGATTACGGAAGAAATGAGTATGGTAGAAAGAAGTAGGAGAGAATAGAAAATGAGTAGAGAATGAGTGAGTTTTTAAATTATTTGAATTGAGAGAATAAAAATAGTATGAGAGAAATAAAAGTTAAGTTTTGTTATAAAAACATTTTAAACCTTATAATAATAATACTTTTATTTGATTCTTGAAAATATGAAAATTAAGGTAAATTTGGTATTTCAAAGACTTGTCTCTTCTCCCATCTAAATCTCTCTTCAAAAGTGAGGAGATTTTCTGCGTGTGACGCACCTAAAAAACTTATCTCCTCTCTTCTTTCCACTACAAGAATTTGTCCGATTAGCGACGGCCATAAATCCGTCAAAAAAATTGTTTGTACCGACAGTCTAGACCGTCGCAAACCATAACGGTTGGTGCTTCTTTATTTTGCGATGACTTTTGATGTTTCCGATGGCATTTTCGTTGCACAATCGCGAAAATTTAACCGCCAAAATTGCAGAAAAATTTGCAAAGTTACCGACGACTAGGCCGTCGGATAATATAGGAGCTGGAATATGCGACGGACAGTCCGTCGGAAAGTGGGGTTCGGGTTACGAGGCATAATGTATTTTCGACAGCTGAAGTCGTCACTAACAAACGATGTGTAAACTGCCTTTTTCTCTTCCACTCCCCTCTCCCTCACTTCCATCTCTCCTACTTCCCCTTCATCCAAAGAATGTGTAAACCGTCGCTAACAAACGGTTGTTGTGCCTATAGCCTGCAAACGAGATATTGTTGCCACATCACGTATGTGGTGTATATTTTAAAACACTATTACCACCTAGTGATTTGTATGATTTCAATTTTGACCCTTTGAAGGTACAATGTTAGGATTTACTCAATAAATTTTGACTGCAAAGATTATAAGGAAATTATGCTCTCATTTGGGGTTAATAACAAAAACAGGCCTGTTATTAAACAAAATAACCATGCATTTATCTTGAAGGTGTTGGTGGCTCTAGATATCATGCAACTTTTTTGTCAAGACTTTACTTGGACATTGGGGTAACCCTGGAGGTATAAGTAGAAATGAAAATTGCTTGTGTTTTATTATTGTTGTGTAGGATTGGCCATGACAACAAAAAGTTGCAATGCTTTGATAGAGAGGAAGAGATGACACAATCAGTTCTAAGAAACTTGGATGAAGCTACTAGCAAATCCCAATCAAGGTAAAAAGGAATCCTTGCTATGAGGAGTCTAGAGACGTTGGTGACATAGAGTTCTCCTGCTGTTATTCAAACAACAATGCAAGAGGAAATCGATAAACAAAACATTGGTGTTTATACCACAATTTCTCCATGAAAGCAAAAGAATGGGTCCAAAAAAGCAGGCTGCAAGCATGCCTTATAAAATGGTACATCAGCTCTTATTGCATTTCCAATTATATGAGCTCCATTTTGAAGATCGTATAATTAAAGTATACATGAGCCTTATATTCAACTGAGATGAGTGACGATAAGAGATAATATATATGAACTGAGTAAAGGTCCCGCTACACCTAAGGTGTGGCTCAAGGTTTTAAATCGCGATTATGGTTGAATCGCGGCTATTACAAATTGATGTGTTCAATAACAATCAATATGGCCTGCAATTATGATATGATGTGGTTGTGGCAACTGGCAAAATCGAGATATTATAGTCACATCACACGATGTGCTCCACATTTTAAAACACTAGTATTGGCCAATTAATCCTCCAAGATTGTGGAAGGAGGTTGGGCAGATTTATGTTTTATTCTATTTTAAAAACATGGTTTAATTTCATTTTTATTCTCTGAATATAATTCTTATCTTTGATTAAAAAAATCATTATACTCTATAGATTACATTAGGTTAACAGTTAAAGGTTTTTACATTTTATACATCCTTGGTCCTAAAAAAACCGAATTAATAAACTAAAAGTTAAATTATAAATCGTTCAATTTTGATTTTGTTTAGTTCCAATTCTATAAATTTTAGTTATTTTTCGCCTATGATAAAATAAAAAATAAAAAATTACTGCATTAGTTACTATTTGTATTTTATTTTTTCTTTTATTATCATGGGAAGTTCAGAGAGAGGATGAGTTTTCGTAGTTAACTATATATTTACATCAGAGTTACCAAATTCAACCAAAAACCTTTTAATCGACACAGTTAAGTCTTACAATTGATCCAAATCTTGTCGACAGTAACTTTCTACCTTAATATACGAGTGTGGTTATTTGCTCACATACTCTTCATATTTATGTCTCATGGATGAACATTGCTTCTCTCAAGGACCTTACTTGAATAAGATCTGTTTTATATGCCCGTACCACTATGAGTGTGTTTGGGAAAGCTGGAAAAAAAAAGATTATGCTGATAATCTTTTTTCAAATAATCGATTATTTAAAAAAAGATTATAATCAGAATCTGTTTTTGTTTGGGTATGTTTGCTGAAAAGCGATTTTAAGATAATCTATTTTGTTTGGGTTGTATAAAAACAATCACTTTTATATAGTAAATTACGAAAAAGGGTATGAAGTAATTTGTTTATAATGTTTGTTTTTCTTTTAACATTAGATTTTTTTATATCTTGTCATCAAAATTTTATGTATTTATTTTGTCAATTTTTTTTATGTATTTATAAAAATTGAATAATATTTGTCATCAATTTTTTTCTATCATAAAAAATTGAATGAAATGCTATGGAAACACAGGCACGTAACATCGCGACAGTGCCGTTGTTAAAATATTTAAATTTTTAACAATTTTTTTTTAAATAATATAAATAAACAAGTCATATTAATTAAATAAATAATTAATACTTTAAAAGAAATATGCATATGACGTTCCACGAAAAAAAAGGTGTAAAAGTCCCTGACACTAACGTTTCACGAAAAAAAAAAAAAAGGTGTTAAAGTCGTGGGGAAAGGGACAAGTTCGAAATATTGGTGTTGGTTCCCAAATAATCTGTTCCGAAATAATCAGACAGCCCAACCCATGAGATGGTTTTAAAACAGCTTATTCAAGTGAAAAAAGCTTTTTAAAAATTTAAGTTTTGTACCCAAACATGATAGATTATTCACAAAACCATGTTTTAGAGTAAAAAAGCTGAAAGATGGAATAATCCATCTTTCTCAAACACCCTCTATATATGTCCTTGAATACTAAGGAGAGAGGAATCTAAGTGGTTGTTTGGTTGTTTATAGTTTTCTATTTTAATTTTTTGTTTTCAAAAAATAATTACAAAATTTTCACATGTTTTCATTCTATTTCCTATTTTTAAAAATTTGTACAAAACACAGTGAAAATAATTAACTAAAAGTTGTTTTCATTGTTTTTTTTTTACAAATCTTTGAAAACATGAAATATAATAAAAACAATACAACAGTTTCGTAATTATTTTTTAAAACATGAATAAAAAATAAAAAAAAGCACGCCCTAATATAACAGAGAAATACATCTTTTCATATTTGGGGTAGGTGAAAGAATTAGAATCAAGTACACACTAACACAGAAAATATGGTGTGACCAATTATAACTAAATGATTAAAATTATATAGTGTGACATGACATATAAGTCCGAATCGATGAATATGAAAATCCGATCCGAACTAATTAAGTTGGTTCAGATTCTTTTAGTATTTGGATTCGAATCTAACCGAACCAAACAGATTACTACATTTTAATATCTATATATTTAAATATTTACTATATTTTAATATATTAATATTTACTATATTTAATATTTATTTACTATATTTATTATTTACATGTATTTTAATATTTTACTCATTAAAATTTGCTAATTTAAATATTTAGATTATATATTTTAAAAATTTTCGGATCCGACCAGAACCAATTAACTTTGATTGGTTCGGATTTTCCACCATACAAATCCACAAATCCGAACCAACCGACCCATAAACATCCCTACATATTTGTAAAGGATATATCTGAAGTTTGCGTATGAAGAAAACCTGGTTGGAAAGGGAGAACCCACCTTGTGTGCCCACCAGGTTCCCCGACAGAAATTAGTCACCACTAATGATGGTGGATACATCATACCTATAACATGGTTTTAAAAAAAAAAGGATATATGTAAAGTTACTTCTCATGAAATTATCATCACAAGTACTCATTTTATCCTTTGACTTTCTCTCTTTTCACTTTTTTATAAAACATCAATGGTCGACGATTGTCTTGTAACACTCCTTTTTCTATGAAACTAAATATTCCCTAAATACATTGTATCAAAACTCACATAAGAATGCCAACAAGTGAACCAATTTAATGTAAAGTGTATACAATATATTGTGCAAAATTCCTGGTGTAGAATCATTTCTCGGTTGGAAACTAATGATGTACTTTATGATGACAAAAAGAAAAAACACCGTACTTAGATTTTGGATCGATATATTTATGTACCTAAACAAATTTATCTAATTTTTTTCAATAAAGAAGGATCTAGCTTTACTCCAAACACACAAATAGGTAAGTAACACATGTATAGACCGTATAGTACTACTGAGGCGAAGGAGCTGCTGATTGGAGTACGAGGAGCGCGAATTTGTTAGGTTGGTGGGAAGGGCACGGGAGTGTGGGTCATATTTAAACTGTTGAAAAGTTGAGTATGGATGAGACCATGTTCCATGAATCTGTAACTTCACTGCTTGCCTAACGAGTTAGTCAAATGGTGGGGACACTGATGGGGTTCTCCTATTACACTGGTCATGTGATTTTGGACTTTTCTCCCAGTTTGGTTGCTGTCTCATTGATGGAGAGAGTGAGACTGAGAGGGAGTGTTATGAGGACCACCACCAATGTACTGCGTGCGCTACTATGCAAACTTCCATCCCAGGTAGTTGAGCTTATATGATCACGTGGGAGTGCTCTTCACGTTTTTCTTAAGTTATCAATCAAATACTATTCTGGCTCTGGTTTTATTGTAATTTCATTACATGGTTTCAGTTATACACGGGATTTGGAGCCTCTCAACTAGTTTTTCCTCTCAAGTAGTCAAGTGGAGGGATATAAGGTATAATGGTTTTTTTAGTGTTCCAGTTAATATATATGAAACTCCAAATTTGGGTTGGAATACCCTTAAATCCAACCTTGCAGCTGCTGCCTTTTCTTGTAATTTTTGTGCAGGATGTGAAAATGAAGTCGGCTAAGAGGCATTGGATCATGATATGGCATTCCATTATGTGGTGCATTTGGGAGATGAGGAATGCCATCATTTTTGGGATGGACGGGTTGACATGATTTACTTAATAGATAGGATTAAAATGTGCTCTTGGAAATGGTTTAAAGCTAAATCACAGGTTTTTTTGTGTAGCTTTGCAGAGTGATACATAGATCCTAAAAAGTGTTTAGAACGAGATTAGTTGTAATACCGATTCTTTGTGTTTCAAGGCTCTATTTTGTATCTCACTCTCATTAATATTATACGTTTGCCTTTTACCCAAAAAAAAATATATGAAATTCCAAAAGCAAGTTGTAAGCATAATTTTCTCAGATTAAATGCACATATACATTGTAAAGCCTTCCTCGTTTTTTATTTTTATACCATATCACTTTATTTTCAGAATCTTCACAATTCACAAACTTCCGATGCAGCAAGGGAGTTTTTTTTGGTAGGTAGACGAAAACAAAGCAAAAAGAAGGAAAATTACAGCCTCATGAACACAACACCAGTGGTATCAGCCAAAAGCGCAGGACTGAGACCCTGGGGGGGGGGGGGGGTATCAAACACTAACATCTTGCTGTCTTGAGAAGCACCTAGCTTGGCCAAATAATCTGCACATTGATTTCCCTCTCGGAGAGTGTGAAGGAGGTTGACAACCCAGTTTTGTTGAATGATACGCCTTATAGCAAGAACCAAAGTAGCATACTGATGGAAGAAAGGAAGCTCCTCTCTAATCAATTTAATGGAATAAAGAGAGTCAGTGTAACAAGTGATATGTCTATATCCCTTAGACCAAGTCAAAGTAAGACCATGGTACAAAGCACTGAGCTCAGCATGAATAGTTGAGGAGAAGCCCAAAGAACCCGCAAAACCACAAATCCAAGCGCCATCCTCATTGCGCAATAAGCCACCAAACCCAGCTCTACCAGTATTGCCCATGCAACCTCCATCCACATTTAGAACAGTTGTTTGAATTCTAGCCGAATTCCATTGAACATAGCGAGGAGCCTTAGCCGTGGTCCCAGAACTATGGAAACAAGCATGAATGACTTCATGCAGATTCCTAACAGCTGAAATGATAGCATTCAACGGTACCTCAGTCTTGTCGATGCAGTGAGAATTATGAGCTCTCCAAGCCCACCAAAGACAAGCAATGAAGAGGGCATCTTTATCACTATTAACTCCATTATGCACCCATTGAGCCTGGTCCATCTCAGCAAAAAAATCCGGGTTTATGAAGCCAAGAGCCTACCACATCCTTCTCACAAAAATGCAATCTCTAACAGCATGCAGGAAAGATTCATCCGCCCTCATGCAGCGCTGGCAAGTAGCAGCCACCAAGACTCCCTGATGATGAAGAATAGAGCTTGTTGGGACTGAGTTATGCACAACTAACCAGCAGAGAAATTTAACATTTTCCGGTGCTCTCATCTTCCATATCCAAGACCAAGAAATGTTATTCATATCTGGTACACGCCTCTTTAAAAGCCAAGAAAAACCACACTTAGCTGAATAATCTCCATTAAGATTATCTTGCCAAATGAGCACATCATCCACTAAGGAATCCAGGTGAACATGTGTATTCAAGATGGACTCCCTAACGTGATCAGGGATCAAAGTCGCCAGCTTCTCCCAATGCCATCTCCCATTCATGTAAACATCCTTCACCTTTGTGTCTATGTCCTGTATATTAACATAATCAACCAGGCCACACAGATAACCAGAATGAGACCAAGGAGAAAACCAAAAGGAAGATTCACCGTTGCCAATTCTCATACAGTAGCCTTCTTTAAGCACCTCCTTGGCTTTAGAAATAGAATTCCAAACCCAAGAACCATGCTTCGTCTTACTATAAATAAAAGGATCATCAGTGACATATTTGTGAGTTAAGACATCCACCCAAAGTTTACTAGTGGATTGTTGCATATCCCAAACAAGTTTGCCAAGGAGAGCTGCATTTGTGTCTCTAGTCTTGCGAAGACCAAGACCCCCCATATTCTTAGGCATGGTGACTTTATCCCAAGCAACTAGATTCATCCCTTTGGAGTTTGTTCCTTTCCACAAAAAATCACGTGACACTCTATCAATATGAGAGCATATACTTTGGGGCAGCCAGTATATTTGCATGTAATAACTAGGGATGGACGATAGAACTGATGAAGCAAGAGCAAGCCTACCCGCCTTGTTCAAGAAACGATGCTTCCAAGAAGCCAATCTAGCTTGCATCTTCTCAACTATAAATTCAAAATCAGATTTTTTCGCTCTCCCTTTAAGAATCGGGAACCCCAAATATTTATCAAAGGATGCAGTGCTACGAATAGAATGCATGGAAGTGAATTTATCCCTCTTGGCTCTAGTCACACCCGAAGAATAAAAGGCTCTGGACTTGAAACAATTAACTTTCAACCCTGAAGCCAAACTGAAATCTTCAAGTAAAGAAGCAACCACTCTAGCTTGGGAGGTTTTGGCCTTAGAAAATAATAACACATCATCCGCAAAAAAGAGATGGGAAATAGAGGGTCCATTTTTGGAAGCTCTAATAGGGAGCCACTTTTTATCAGTCACTGCCTCGGAAATAGCCAGGGAAAGTTTCTCCATGCAGATAACAAACAGATATGGTGAAAGGGGATCACCCTGTCTTAACCCTCTTGATGGAGCAAAAGAAGGAAGGCGCTTTCCATTCCAAAGAATAGACAAGGAGGAGGAAGTAACACGGTGCATAATTAGTTTGGTTGTAATTCTAGGGAAACCAAAGTCATTCAGGCAAGATTCCAAGTATCCCCAATCCACATGATCATAAGCTTTCTCAAGGTCAATTTTATGCACCACATCCCCATTTTTCTTCTTAGATTTATGCATTCCATGGATAATTTCCTGAAGAATAATGGCATTATCTATAGTCCCTCTACCCGGTAAGAAACTACTTTGAAAGGGGCCTATGATGTCATTTAGGAGGGGCCTTAATCTATTAACCATAACCTTAGTAATAATTTTGTAAATAGTATTACATAGGCTGATGGGACGAAAATCTTTAAAAGTACCTGGAGAGTCCACCTTGGGGATGAGAGCAACCAAAGTTTCCCCTAAGGAGGGATCAAAACCACCCGAGGCAAAAGCATCATTAACCAACTTCCAGATATCATTCTTAACCACATGCCAATACTGCTTGAAAAAGATCCCTTGAAACCCATCAGGCCTAGGAGCTTTAAAAGGTTTCATTGAATTCAGGGCTTTAGACACTTCCTCCATGGAAACAGGCTTGGTCAAAACTGTAACATCTTTCTCTTCCAACTTGGGCATATGATTGACCCTAAAGGAAGAAACACTTCGTTGCTGAGCATCACAGAAAAGGGATTTGAAATACTTTTGGGCCTCAACTTGTAAGATACTGTCATCACAACACCAAATACCATTGGGTAGAGTCACCCCGTGAATTTTGTTTCTCTTCCTTCTTATAATCGTTTGAGCATGGAAGAAAGAAGTATTTTTGTCACCAAGTTTAACCCATTGCTCTCTTGATTTTTGATACCAGTGAAGTTCCTCTTGAAATAAAATTTGATTGTACTCATGTTGAAGTTGTTGTTCAAGATTAACTAGGGCTAAACAATCCACCCTCTCCAGAGATTTTTGAATACCCCTCATTCTAGCTTCAATATTGCGTTTCCTCTTGAAAATATTTCCAAACTCCTCCCTGTTGAAAATAATGGAGTCATCCCTCACTCTATTAAGAGCAGCCACTGGATTGCTGTTACTCTCCTTCCAGGCAGCTTCAACCAACTTACTATAATTGTCATGGGCTATCCAAGCTGCTTCAAAGCGAAAAGGACGAGGCCCTCTCCTCTGAGGCAGACCTCCTAGGCGAAGCAAGATGGGGTTATGATCATAATGAAGGCGACAGAGGACTTTTACAAAGGCTTCCGGGAATTGAATACGCCATTGAAGATTAGCAATACCTCTATCAAGTTTCTTCGCAATGCTCCTGTTGCCTCTACAGTTCCTATGCCAAGTGAACCTTCCACCCACTGTATGCAGATCCACCAAACCACAAACATCAAAGACTTGCGCAAACGAATCAGCCCTCATCTGCGAGAAAACACCGCCTCTTTGATCCCCCGGCAAAAGAATTTCATTAAAATCCCCAATGAGAAGCCAAGGGTGGTGGATGTTGGAACTGATATTACACAAATGCTGCCAAAGAGGGGACGGTTAGCAGGGAAAGGGCTTGCATAAACTCCTGTGCAAATCCACTTCTTATCCCCTCTCTCAATGCTAAAGGTGCAGGAGAAAGCACACGAGTCTAGGATAGAAATAGATAGGCTATGACCCACCTCAACCAAAATCCACAACCCACCAGCATGTCCCCGAGCCTCAATAATAAAAACTGGAGTATACCCAACCTGACTCCAGAAGAGCTCAGTCCTGTTAAAAGGGATGTGAGTTTCCATAATAAACAAAAAAGTTGGGTTAAACTTTCTGACCATATCTTTAATATGTCTCTTAGCTTTCATGTTGCTAGCACCTCTAATGTTCCAGGAAAGGATAGATATATTTTTAAAATCCATCATCATAAACAAAAGAGAAAAGGAAGTTCAAATCACATGGAAAACTAGTGAGCTGACTGAGCCATATCAACCTCCTGTGCTTCCTGGGTCTCATCAACAAAATCCACAAACTCACCATTCATACCTTCCTCAGCCATAGGGGTACCCATATTAGAGTCTGGTGGATCTGGATCATCCATGAACCTGAATTGGTTCAGACCAACTTGTTGAATATTCATCACTGTCTTAACTGAAGGATCAAAGAACTTTTGCTGAGAACTTGTTTCCTTTGCAAGCAGCGTATTCTAACTTGCTGAGTTACTCCTACCCGAGTTACTTGGGACGTGCATGTGCATGGCTTTAGGATGGGTGCTCTTCAAATTCTCATTATTGTTGGTCTTCTGAATGGGCCGACTTGTAGACGGTGTCTGATGGAGCTTATCCTGGCCCATTCCTTGGTTGGTCAACCCCACCTCATGGTGCCTCTTTTTGGGCTTGATCCAATTCTTTGGGTCCCTACCTTCTACATAAGGATCACTCTTTTGCGGTTCATCCATATCTTGTCTCCGAAAGTTGTGGGATTTATGCATTGTCTCGTCCAACCTATCCGCTCGTAACAGCTCAAAACCTGTTGGTTTATTATTCTGATATGATCCCTTAAATTTCGCCCCCTCATTACTCCCATTAACTCTAGACGTGCGTTTCCTTGGAGGAACCACTAACCATTCTCCATGCAAAGCCTCATCAGATAATTCTTGCATGATATTCGCCTGATTTTTAGGGATCTCCTCCCCTGCAATCCGTTGTCCCTCGCTCAACCCTTGTTCCGATGCACCTCCCTTCTGGACGGCCTCAGCTGCTGGTTCCTTCAGTTTCAATGGACAGTCCTTGCGGACATGGCCATAGCAGCCACAGTTGGCACATATAATGTGGAGACCTTCATATTCAACTCTGAACCACTGCCCATTTACTCCAACCCTTCCAACCACAGGTTGATTGAGGTTGATTTCAACACAAACTCTCGCAAAACAACCTCTCGCTACCCGTAGTGTGTACAGATCAACCTTAACCGGGTTACCAATAGCAGAGGCAAGACCAAGGAGAAAGCTTTCATCGTAGAACAAAATGTTGAGGCTAGGAATACGAACCCAAACTAACGTCTTGTCTATAGTTGCATGCTCAGCATTGAACTCCGGAGACCATAACCTAATAGACAGATAGTGATCAAAAATCATCCAAGGTCCTCCACTGATGACCTTATTACGATCCTCCATTGCATCAAATTTCACCATGAAATAACCATACCCCACATCCATTATTTCGAAATCACTTGATAGTTTCCATACTGCCTGTAGTCTGGCCTTCATGACATGGAAGCTCAGTTTTTTTCCAAGGATTTTCACGACCAAAGCATCCTGCCAAGGGATGCTCAGCTCCTCAATCACCTTCTTATCAACATGAAGCATAGGCATGAGCCTACTGCCATTCACATGCTCAATTTTCATCAAATTCTTAGCCACCAAATCAATCTTTTCTCTGGGAGGGGGTGCATGTTTACCAAGTACTTTGTCCCGGAAGGAGACAAATCCTGGTTTCTCGTGCTCTTTCTCCTTAGGGTCCTTACGTTCACTAGCCGTTTTTCCTTTATCAGGGGGCTCCTTGCTTGAGTCAACATCCATAGTGGGTACTTTGGTAGCAGAGAATTCAAACTCCATCTTTCAGAGAGTATGAAATATTACTTGACACTGCCTGACAGTACCAATGGTACCTTTTATGCAGCAGGGGAGTTAAGTTAACAAACCAGAAAAAAAAATAAGGGGAGAGAGTCAACCAAAAAAAAAAAGCGGAGAGAGAGAATCAGATAAAGTTTTTACCGTTCTAGTGAAAACTGTTATTTTGCATATTTTTAATAAGGCTTATTTGTACATTTAATCTGTTTATTATTGATTATTTGCAATTTTAGTTTTTGTATTTTTTTTTGTATATATTAGGTTCTCTTAAATTTTTTCAATGTTGTAAATTCGGTCTTTAACCCAATATTTGTCAATTTTTTCAATGACTAACATCGAGGAACCCTTCTCTAAGCACATAGAACCTTTGGTTGGGATTTTCCCTCCTCTGCCTATCCGATTCAACATGATTCAATGGTTCCATTTGCTATATACAGGTTTTGTCTCTCCTTTCCAAGACCTTTTTGGTTCCACCAAGGGGTCCTATACCACAGAATAGCAATCAGGGGTTCTATGCGCTTAGAGTAGTAGTTCCTCTCTGCTACTCATTGAAAAATTGATAGACGTTGGACTCAAGGACTGAATTTGCAATATTGAAGAAATAGGATGACCAAATTTGTACAAAAAAACTTTAGGGACCAAAATCGCACATGACCAATAGTATGAGGATCAAAAGTGCAAATTTTTTTATAATAAAAAAAATATATTGTAAAAGAGCACAAGCGGTGCTCATTTTGGAAGCGAATGCTAGTAAGTGTGTGTTTGGATGAGCGTCTGACAAACGTGATTTTGGATAAAATTGATTTTGTAGAATTGATTTTAATAGAATTGAGTTTGAAGTAAAGTGATTTATGTTTGGATACATTCACATAAAAGTGAGTTGAACAATAAATTTGAGGCTAAAAGTCACATTTGGGTGCAGAAGCTCCAAATTCTAACTTCAAGTTAGAATTGATTCTAGAGGCAAAATCAATTCTAGTATAGAACACCTAAACATGTCAAAATTAATTTTGTGTCTCTGGGAAACACTTTTGCGGTTTTGCCTCTCACAAAAGTGAATCCAAACATGTACTTAATTTCAAGAATTTTAAAAAGAATTTAATTAGTATGTATTATCAGTGTAAATATTTGTATACTGTCAATTAATAATAAATTGTCACATCATTAAAAAAATTAACTTTCATCCTAACTACCTTAAAAATAATTCATACCATGATTTGTCATTGATAGACAACATAAAAAACTTTACACAAATAGAGTGTGTTTGGGAAAGCTGGAAAAAAAGATTATGCTGATAATCTGTTTTCAAATAATCGATTATTGTGATAATCGATTATAATCAGAATCTGTTTTTGTTTGGGTATGTTTGCTGAAAAGCGATTTTAAGATAATCTATTTCGTTTGAGTATTGCAAAAATAATCACTTTTACATAGTAAATTACAAAAAAGGGTATGTTTTCATTAATATTTATTTTCTATTTTGTTTCTTGTTTTTAAAATTATAGTAAACAAATAGTGAAAACTATTTCTATTTATATTATTTCTTTAAAAAATTTAAAAAGTAATAACAAAATAAATATTTTTGTAATTATAGATTAAAATATATCAATTAAAAATAAAAACAAAAACAAATTGGCAATTTTTGGAAACATGAGAGCATGCTGCTGCGTGAATACATGTCCTTGAATTGGCCAAGGAGCAGCGTGAGTGCATATCATTGGTGAGGGGTTTTAGAGGAAAAGGAAAAAATACCTTTAAAGCACAAAAAGCTTTTTAAAAAAAACAGTCGTGGGTATCAGCTGGTAAGAAAACAGCTTAATTTGCCAAAAAAATGCTTTTTAAGAATTTCAGCTATAGACCCAAACACCTCAGATTATTTACAAAAAGCTTTTTGGATCGAAAAACAGCTGAAACTAATAATTTCAGCTGTCCCAAACAAGCACATACTCTATACCAATTAAACTCTTTTAAAGATGGAGAGTTTGAAATAATTTAATGTTTATTGTAAACATATCTATTTATCATGTGATGGGTAACCATTTTATTTATCTTGTAATGAATGACTATCTTATCTTCATATAAATCTTCTTCCGATTAGGTGCCTAATTTGTTATAAATAGAATTAATTGGGTTTGTCGTTGGTGTAAGCTTGGTTATATTACTCATACTAATAGAAATTCATGGATTACTTACGGATTTTCCTATGGATTTTTTCGCAGGAATTTCCTGCGAATTTTGTTGCAGTTTGTCCAGAAATAAGATTTTTTCCTATAGATTTAAATTCGTAGGAAATTTTGATATTTCTTGTGGATTTAAATTTTTCGCAAGAAAATCTTTAGGAAACTTCCCACCGATTTTAAAATTCGTAGGAAAAATTACCCACGAAGGTATTACCTATAAGTAGAAATTCATAGGAAAATCCGCATGAAACATGTTTCCTGCGAATTTTTGAGCAAAATCCACAGGAAAATCCACAGGTAATCAGAAGATTTCTAGTAGTGCTATACATCAAGTTGATATCACTATTAATAGAAATATTATAGCTAGTTCTTGAATAATTAGTTTTTGAGTTCATATTTCTATTGTTTTGATCTCTTAAATTTTGCAATTTACAACATTTTACCATTATGATTATTGCGCAACATTGATGTGTTTCAAAAATGTAATCAGCACATATGAATTAAAATATCAACAAATGTAATATTTGAAATTTCAAAATATGAGAATTGTGAACTTATAGTTCCAACCTCAAAAGAGGTTTTAATGGACATTAAGTTTGAACTCTAAAGAATGTAAATTTTGTTGATGCAAATAGATGTTACATTTTATAATATTACTTGAGAATAATATCTACATGAAAAATCTTGAGAGGAATAAAGATATCAAAACATCTAGCTGATTTTATATCCAAATTCATTTTCGGTTTTCTTTAACATTCGTCTATGTAAATCCATGCCCAATTTGACAACTTACAACAATCCAAAAACACATCCCAAACACTTATGATTTCTACATAAGCAAGAAACAATCCAAAAAATAATTGTCAACTCTAAAAGCAATTGGTTCTTGCATGGAACAACTTCATTAATGCATGCACTTGATATAATCATTCATATAAAATGCTTTCTATCAAAATAGACCAACATATATGCATGCATCATAAACCAAACATATTCATGCTAATCAAAACTCACATACTTGAATGGATTCTAAATCATACATTAAGACTATAATACCACACATTAATTTTAACATAAACTAAGATTGCTTTAAGATTGTACACACATGAATTTAGAACACCAATATATTATAGCCATAGAAAGTATTTGTGTACCTTTCACCATGGTTATGAATAAACAAGTTTTGAGGAAGCATATGATTGTTCATATCTCTTTGTTATAAAAAGATTGTGCACCTTTTTATGCCAACGAACAAAGTTTTCACCCTCGAACCTCTCTGGTTTGAAAATGTCAAATGTTATCTCCTTCAATGTTGCAAAAGCCGATGTTTTAGAATGGATAATCAAACCTAAAGATTGTATGGTGGTGATGATTCTGCAACAAAGAAGAAATGACAAAGGAAATAAAGTGTAATCCTCCAAGGCATGTGCGGACACTAGACTTTAGGTTTGATTTACCCTCACCAATCTCTATCTAGACAGGATGCAATAGGTTGTATCGACGAATCCCATTCATGGTAAAATGGAGAAACATTGAAATGATTTGCACACCCAAATCAAGTGCATCATCAATGGCAATTTACAAAATAATAGTTTCCTTAATTCTCTCTGCACATTAAGGGAAGAAATGAAGTGATGGCTTGCAGAAACTTGGTCAATTTCATGATCAATTCTGTATGCATAAGTGGTTCTATTTATAGACCAACTTATGCCTCTTGGCGAAAGGAGAATAACCTTTCATGTATTTGAAAGAAGGAATGCAACCTTTCATGCATGTACCATTTGATGAATGGATACATATATTCATGAAAGAAACACACTCATTAGAAAAGATTTGAAAGTCAAGAAGAGACACACCCATTGGTGTTCTTAAATCTCTTTCCAACTTGGTATCTTGGACTTCCAATTGGAAATCCCTCACAATATCAAGATTTTCTCTCCACCTCAAATATTCTCGAATAGTGCATTCGCGCCACTTATCTCTATGTCCACCCATTCTTTCATTCAATAAAAAAGCACGTCACTATAGTCTACCACTTTGTTCGAGACTTACTCCTTTTGATTTTGTACATGCTATGAATGGGAATCAAGGATGGAGTACTTGATTCAGGTCAGAGCACCGGAAAGGGTGGCTCCTTCTTGTGTACTCCGTAACACCTCAATCAAGACTATAATGAATGGTTAAAAAACAATCCACCAATCCAATTATGATTCATTAAAAATGTATTAAAATCCAATATATTTATAACCCATTTAATAAAAAATCATATAATCCATCCATTAATCAATATGTTGAAGATGGATTTCTTATCCACCCATCTAAAAACAATATGATATTTTAAAAATATATTTAACATCTTTTTCTCAAATAAGTAATGGGCTCAGGCAAGTGTACCGGATTGAAGCAAGTAATAAAAAACACGACAAGTAAATTACCGAGATCGAACACAGGGATTGAGTGACCAATTATATCAATATTCAAAGAAAGCAAGAGTTTGACCAAGTCAATGGAGAGAGAATTTCACCAACACAATCAAACATAGATCCAAGTGATTTATTTTCTGTCCCTAAATTCAATTGCATGCCAACTAGGAACCCTAAATTCTTATAATGTATCGTTCGAGCACAAAAGAAAACACCTAAACATGCCAATCAACGATATCTCTATGATAAATAACATGCAAGATTCATTAAGATCTTGGTTCCCTAAACAATTTCACAAATCTCCTATTATATCTCTATCAATATTCAATTTATGTTCTTAATTCAAGTCCTAAAGCATGAATCTTCGACCGGACTCATCACGCTTGACTAGTTAATCACGAGTACTTTTGATTAACACAAAGCAAATTGAAATTAAGAAGCAAGAATTAAGAAAAGGAAAAAGAAAACATCACAATTCACTATGTCATCATGTGCGGCTAAGTTGATTCCTTAGGAAAGAGGATTAGTTCCTCATAGCATTCATAATCATCAAGTAATTGAAAGAAAGCATCAACCAAAACTAAGAATTCTCAGAAAAACACTACGTTAGTCGCAGCTCTCAAAAACTAGGATTAGGGTAAAAAAAATTTCACTGAAACTAGCTTATATACTAAACTCTGGTGACGCACGCTCGTGGGGTGAGCAATTGAATTTGGCTCTGTCCAGATTTGAATTCTCGCGGGGCGAATCATGTCTAGCAGGGCGAGACATGGGACCTCCAGAAATTCCTCCTTTGATTCGTGGGGCCAATCACTTCTCACGGGGCACCCCAGATAGCCTTCAAAAAGTCCTCAATTTGGGCTTCTGGCTCGTGACGCGAGACAATTTTTCTTCAAGTTGCTTGTTTTCTTGAATTTTCCTAGTTTACTCAAGCTTCACTTTTAACCCGAAAACTTAAAATAGCATAAAGTGCTTTATTTGACTAAAAAATAACCAAAATTCCTAAAAATTACCAAAAAGACTCAAATCTTTGCTTGAGGACAAATAAAGTCAAATTCGGGTAAAAACGAGATTAAACTCGAACAATTAGCATTCAAATCATGGCAATCATAGCAATAAAACTAGATAAGCCAGCAGATTATCAATAAGCGCAATCGATAGTTTGATGACCCGCAGGCATGCGGGCGGTCTGGCAGCCATCAGCCGGTCAGGCAGGCGGCCGTTTATCGGCTGTCAGTCGATCGAGCGAGCGAGCGAGCGGTCAGTCGTCAATTAGGAAACCATGGACAGTCTGTCGGGCGATTGGTCGAGTGACAGGCGGTCAGTCAGTCAGTTGGGAGACCAAAAATCGAGTGATCGAAGCCACCGGTCGGGGGATCGGTCAGTCGAACGGGCAAGCATGGCTGGCGTTCGGAACAGTTTAGGGTTCAGGTTCCGTCGTGTGGTCATCAGTCGGCTGGTTAGTCGTACGACCGTCCGTCAATCAGGAAGGCGATCAGTCAGTTGGGCAGCAGCGGTTAGGCGAGAAGCGGTCGGTCCATTTTCCCATCCCTTCCCCTCCCAACTCTCAAACAAACCCTATAAATGCATTCTTTTTCTTTCTTCTTTTTCTTTTATGAGAAATATATAACCAAAAGTGTGAAAAGATAGAAAGAGTGTGTGCAAGATAGATACTACTGTTTTTCAATAACAATATGATATGTGTAACAGTTCATCAATGAAAATATAACATGTGTAACAATTGTTTGAAATGTCCTATAAATTATCATTTGAAAACAACACCTAATGTACCTATAAAATTATATATACCTAAATTTTGTCCTTAAAAAAACATATGCTTACTTCCACAAGATGAGTTGAGTGGGTAAGACTAGGTGCTTTCGAAAGTAGGATTTAGATAAGACAACCCAATCAATATTTGTGCTAAGAAAATTCTTCAATTATATATTTTTATACAAATAAGTAATTGATAGAATTTATCCATGCCTAGGTGAATCAATGAGACTTTTAATTATCATATTTTTAGGACTTCAATTGCCCTCTAGTTCTTCAAGTCCTGTAAAAACCATTAATAAGCATTTGGAAAAGGACAAAACTTACATACAGTTGCTTATATCCTTGTGCTATTGTTCTCCTATCATAGATGGACATTTTGCATTTTTTTAAAACTCAGCAAACACTGTTAATTTTTTATCTGTTAACAATTTTTTCTCTGTTAACTTTTTTTTTTCTTTCTTTCTCTCACCCCATGTTCTTCTCTAAACCCTCAAACGTTCTCCATCTCTTTGACAAATGACAACTGAACGTGAATCGGAATGCTAACAGGTCTAGTCGCCCTTCCTCAGCCGAGAGTCCAGATGTCCGCCGCTGTGTCTTCTCCGCTGTGCAACACCACGAGCGCCGCTTTGCACCAGGTCATCTCCTCCACTGCGTCACTTCCCCTGAGCACAGAGGAATCATCGCCCTTCCTCAATCATCGTTCATTTGATGTGCGCCCCACAACCACAAGCCAACCAACCAGCCTCCATTACGAGCCAATCGTGAACCAAAAATCGAAGCTTTACCTATTCACTACCGTAGATCTGTCAAGCCTAGTTACCACTGCGTTTTTCAGTAACCACCGTGCCCAGCCGTTGTGCCGTCGTCCCGTAGCGACACTCTTCTTCTCGGTTGGGAAAAACGGGACCTAATAGATTCACAATAAAAAAAATAAAATAAAAAAGAAAGCAACTTTTCAGTTGCATGAGTTTTGGGGACTTTTCAGTTGCCAAGATGGAGAACGTTTTGAGGGTGAGGGAAAGAACGTGGGAGAAAGGAAACAAAAAAAAAAATTTAAGAGAGAAAAATTAACAGTGTTAGCTGAGTTTGAAAAAAATGTCACATGTCCATCTATGATAGGAGAACAGTAGCACATGTAACACCCCCCTTGGGCATTACTTTGAAAACACGTGCGGAAATAAATTAAAAAGTAATTTGCTGGTTGTTTTTGGAAAAATTGTTTTCTTTTAAGTTAGAAAACTGGGGTATAAAAATTTTCTGCTGCGGATAACTCTGATAAAAAAACAAGAAGCCTACATTTAAACAGTAAAATCATATTCATAACAAAGTCGCCACGACATACAACTTCTCTCAAAAGTTTCAATTTTCAAAAAAGAGAAAATTAAACTAAAGACTAATGTGTAATACCACATTTACCGACCTTTCAAATATATAATCCAACCAAGACTCCTAAGCTGGTCTCTTCTATAAGGCATTTATTGAAAAGACCCCCGTGGTCATTCCACGATCAAATACTTCCTCAAACCTCTAGATCTAAGTCTCTGAGTGACTTAGGAAAACTCCTCTGCACCATCTGTACTAGAGTACCGAGGTGCAACAGCGAAACCAGAAGAAACCTGATATATTTCTAAGGGTGAGACACCAATATATGGATTTAAACACGATAACTACATGCGTGACATACAAATCATCATATAGACATATAGAATCATATATCATAATTTCACAGAAATAGACAAGTATTTTATCAATGGGTTTCATACCCGAACAGTCATCATCATTTTAAAAAATATGCATAACACTTCAATATTCATGCTCTAACTTAATCTCATGAGATCCCATCATCATTCTATGAGTTGATCAGACTCAATTGCCAGGTATATTAGGCACAACGTGATTAGCCAGGTATATTAGGCACAACATGATTACCATAGCACATTGTCCATTCCAGGATGCAGTGATCAATGCTTATGGATTCCAAAACACATTGTCCAACCCAAGGCACAGTGAGATGGATTTCATTGTCCATCAAGGGACAATGCTGCAACGTGATGTGAATACCCCGCCCTTCGTGGTATCACTCCTAACAACGTGTGGCACGTCTGCCAAATCATGCATGAAAAACAATTTTTTCTCAATGTTTTTTTTGTGTTCATTCTTTCCTTGTCGAAGCTCAAAGGTTAACGACTATTCATAAAACTTTAACTTTTAAGATTTTTCAACATAAACATGGGACACGAAGTTCGAGTGCTCAGTCACAACACCTTAAACCGATGCACCAGTCTTAGGCTTGTGGTCATAGAAAACAACATTCACCTTTAACAACGTTCATCACAACGTAATTAGGACATCAAGTCCACAACAATGTAATTAGGACACCAAGTCCACAACAACGTGATTAGGACAGCAAGTCCACAACAAAGTGACACGGATCCAAGATCTACGTGTTTTTTACAGAACACTAGTATTCCAACGTCTCGTATACTAGATTCATATTTCAATGTGTTTATTCTTTTTCATTCAGTGAAACACAAATACAAAATGAAACCTCCGTAACTTATCCAAGCTTGTCGGAATATTTTTGTTGAATAAAAGTATTTCACAGAAAATCCTTTTTCATTGAAATTCATTTATAAATGCTAAGTTATAGAGAAATCCATTCTTTTGCTTCAAATTCATTTTCTTTCGAAATTCTTTCTTTTTCTGAACAACGTTAGAACTTTGTAAAATCCTTTTGAATCCATTTCTTACCGAAATAATACAAATCATTTCCTCAAAGGTTCTTCTTCAAAAAAATATTTCCAGATGGTTTTCATTTATACTAAAGTGATTTATATATGATTTTCCTCTATCTTTAAAATATTTTAACGCTTAGTTCTTAAAATGATTTTCCACCTCATTCTTGAAAATGATAACATACTAAAAGGTATTCCTTTCTCAATTCCATCCTTATTCTTCTTCTTTCATCAAAAGAAATTGACACCTAAATTTCTTAAAATATCTTTTCATCTACATTTTTATTTTTTTGTGGAAAAGATAATGTACTGAAATATTTTTACGATTTCATCCTTGTAATCATCCATTACTTTCTCAAAAAGAAATCATCAACTAAATATTATCATTGTCAATATTCCTCATAAAGCCTTTTAAGGCTTTTATCTCAATAATTGATTGAGCACTGACCACTGTCAGGCTTTTCAGACAACAATCAACAATATAATAGTACAGTTTCACATCAACTTCATAACAGATAATACAATTTATGACATATATCATAACTATAACACATATCTGCAAATAAATCATCAGCTCAGATATTTAAACAGATAATTTAACCACCTTAGGTAAACTCAAACAACCACATCAAGACTCAAAACAAACTTCACAGATCACATACTCACAACATATAGTTATCGAGAAAAATTCCTCAGGTAAGCTCCCCTTACCTGATTCCAAAGCAGAAAAGTTCCTCGTTTCTTGTTGCGTACAACGATCTTCCTCAACTCGCTTCGTGACGGAAGTCTAAAGGTTTAACACATAACACAAGTTAAAACCACCAAAAATATCTAGTCTTCTCTAGACATAGGTTTCGGCTATGAAGATAAAATAGGGTTTGAGATATCCAACTTTCACTAACTCATGGATTAATGATCCTTAAGTATTAAAGATTCATAATCAATGATCATTAGACAAAGATTGAACAAAAACTCCTCTAAGCCACAAGCTTAGGGTTTCAGCCAAGACACATAAAATAGGCTAGAGATTTTCAAACTTCTCAAGCTTTTAGATTTGATAACAAAAGGTACTAAAGAGCTTAAATCAATGATCATATTTCAAAAATTGAAACAAAACTTTCTTGCTCCCTAGCTACATAGGTTCGACCTCTTCAGGAAAATAGGGAGGAAGATTTTGCTTGATGCATGCTCTTAGATAATGATTATAGAGCTCATTGTGAGTCCATAGAAATTGGTTTCAAGTCAAACGAATTTTTCTACTAATTTCTAGAGATTTTAGAAGTTTATAGATCTAAGAGTATCAAATGGATGAACATGGCATAACTCAACAAATAAATGAAGGAAAGAACTTAGATGGGTAAGAGAATAAAGTATTACCCTTGAAGCTTGAAGAGAATGAGTGAAACAATGAACTCTTTGAAGAAAAAATCAATGGAGTTTTTGAAGTAAAGTATGGTTATGTGAGAATGTGAAGAAAGTGAGAATGGAAAGAAATGATGGGTTTATACAGGGAGGGGGTTGAAACCATGTAGGGAAGAGAAAGAGGAAGAACTTGGGCTCCAAGTTTTGCTAAGGGGTTGTTTGGTTGGAAAAGTGAGAGGTTAATGAGTTTTGGAATAAAATATAATATATTTCAAAAAGTGTAATGATGACTTCCTTTGATGTGACATTAGACTTCAATCATCAAGTCAATCCAATCTCAATCAAGTCACTTTGGTCATCTCAGCTCTCCACCCTACTCCGTTGTTTACCCGGTTGAAGTTTCCGATCTTTATTTTCGAAGATTTTGCCCGGATAAAATATTATATTTTATTCCCAAACGTAAATTTTTAAAAATAACCAAGATCACTGGAAACACGACAAAACACTAACCGTTTAGTTCACGGGTCAAATTTTGGTTTTTGGCTCAGTAAACTTTTACTGTCAGCGAAAACGCAGACCGGTTTTCATCTGAATTTTCAACAAAAAATTTAACCGTAATTCTCTACTGTAAGGTAGAGCATGACTATGATTTTGGTTAAACCAAAATCATTTTCTGGATTTTAAGAAAAATAACTCATATATATATATGTATATATATACTGTTATTGAAAAGCAGAAAAATCGGGATGTTACAGCATAAGGATATAAGGAACTGTATGTAAGTTTTGTCCCTTGGAAAAATACGATTTGTTTTTTAATACAATAAAAACAAATTTCCGTTAAAGTAACATATCAACTAACAAAGCTTCATATTTCTGGCAATTCTTTCATAATTTAGAATATTTACACTGTTGCTCGGTGAAAAATGAATCGATCGATCAAGATGTATATACTTTTTTTTTTTCTTGATATAACGAAAACATCAATATTAATTATTTGTAGCTGAAATATGGCCAAAATCTAATGAAAAAAACATGAATAAGCGCTGTAAAGCTGTCAAAATGAGCCTGACCCGATGAGCTGACCCGAATAGCCCGAGATTGAGCATGAGCTGGATTGATAAAATGTAGGCCCAAAATTATTTTGGCCCAACCCAGCTCGGCCTGAAAATTCATTGGCCCATCGCGGGCTGACCCGTGATGGGCTGGGTTGGCCCACTGGCCCGAACTTTGAAATTAAAATGCTATAATTGAACTGTAGTATTATGTTTTTATACTACACATTCGGACTATTTTGACAAACAATACATTATTGTTTATAGGATAGTAATTCCACCACCAAGTATTTTGAATATTATATTTTTACTAGTTAAATTTGTCAAAGAACTTAAGTAGTTAATATTTTAAAAAAGATGTTGTCATACTCTCTAAAAGAATAAAAAACGTTGTATCGACCAATATAAATTTCTCGGAGAGTTTTATCTGGATACTAAACAAATGATAAAACCTCTCTCCCAGACCTCTTGGATGAAAATACGTAACTCAACACCCTTCGTACACTTTTCTATCTATGATGCTTGCTCGTCGTTAATTACATAACTTAACACGTTAGTATTCGTAGTAATATATAATATTGTGTTTTAAGTTTATCTCTCATTATTAAAGAATAGAAAATGAATTTTTTTAACAACATTAATTTTAAATTTATAACTTACTGAATTTTATAATACTATTAAATTTAAAAATATATAATTTTTTATCTTTATTAAAACATATTAGTCCATAAGCCTGCCCATTTGTCCCACAACTCGCATAAGGCTGGGCTGGATAGTAAATTAATAGCCTATATTTAAATTGGCCCAACACAATCCAACTTGAAAATATGGTGGCTTGATATGGGCTGCAGTAGCACGAATTGACAGCTCTTCCATTAAGTGGTAAGTAGCAATAGGCAATACTCATAGTCCCTACCTTGAAGAGCAATAAATGGTCATTACATGTAATTGCTGGCCGTTACCCTTATTGGCATGCCAAAGGAGAACAACTACGAATAGTCAAAACCTTTACTAATAGTCATTTTGAATTGTAATCGATGGGGACCTGCACCCTTGTCCCCATGCAAGAGGCCGCGAAGACATCTTCCTTCCACCTTCCTTCACATAATTTATTTATCAATAATATTTTTCTAACAACTCAGTTAGACAACTATCCGGGACAACCCGCGGGAAAACCCGTATAGTTGAACAGTACAGCATTATTATGGTGTTATTCTAGTGCCTTTTTTTTTTTAATACAAATTCTGACTTCTTTTTTTTAACAATTTTTTACATTTTTTTCAAATTTTGACTTTCTTTGGAAGAAATAAATTTTTGGGTTAAGTATGTGCAAATATCTGGTTAATCAGGTATAAATATCTAATTAATTCAGTTCATTATCTAGTTAATGGGTTTTTTGAGAAATAAAATTTTGGTTAAGTATGTGCAAATATCTGGTTAATCAGGTACAAATATCTGGTTAATTGAGTTCATTATCTAGTTAATGGGTTTTTTTGATAAATAAAATTTTTGGTTAAGTATGTGCAAATATCTGGTTAATTAGGTACTAATATCTGGTTAATTCAGTTCATTATCTGGTTAATGGGTTTTTTTTTAGAAATAAAATTTTGGTTAAGTATGTGCAAATATCTGGTTAATCAGGTACAAATATCTGGTTAATTCAGGTCATTATCTGGTTAATGAGTTTTTTTGAGAAATAAAATTTTGGTTAAATATGTGCAAATATCTGGTTAATCAAGTATAAATATTTGGTTAATTGAGTTCATTATCTGGTTAATGGGTTTTTTTGAGAAATAAAATTTTTGGTTAAGTATGTGTAAATATCTGGTTAATCAGGTACAAATATTTGGTTAATTCAGTTCATTATCTGGTTAATGGGTTTTTTTGATAAATAAAATTTTGGTTAAATATGTGTGTAAATATATGGTTAATCAGGTATAAATATCTGGTTAATTCAGTTCATTATCTGGTTAATGGGTTTTTTTGAGAAATAAAATTTTGGTTAAATATGTGCAAATATCTGGTTAATCAGGTACAAATATCTGGTTAATTCAGTTCATTATCTGGTTAATGACTTTTTTTGAGAAATAAAATTTTGGTTATGTATGTGCAAATATCTGGTTAATCACGTACAAATATTTGATTAATTCAGTTCATCATCTGGTTAATGGGTTTTTTTAGAAATAATTTTTTTATTTTTTTTTTAAAAAGTCAAAATTTGAAAAAAAAAAAAAGTCAAAATTTGTAAAAAAATAAAATCAGAATTTAAAAAAAAAAGTGGCGCTACTGTAGTGCTACAATAACGAGTTGTCCCGTATGTTGTCCAGTGGGAGTTGTCACAATAACACAGCTCTTTGTTTATTTATTTATTTATAAGTTGGACTTGCTAATCAATGCATGCACGTGTAGAGATCACCTATCTTAGAAAGATGTCGCATTTTCTGTCTCATACACTTAAAATACACTATACTATTTAAAAAGGACATATTTATAATAAATAATATAATTGTTTTCACACAATCTAAATAGGTGAGACAGAAAATAAAACACAATTTTGATATATCTAATCTTTATCCTAAGACAAATATAGATCACTTGTCTCAAAAGGGTATCTCATTTTCTGTCTCATCCACATATATTGTGTTATGTCATTTAAAAATGACATATTTATAAAAATTAATATAATTAAATTTCCAAGTGACACAATGTAAATGAGCGAGACAGAAAATGAGACACCATTTTGTGACAGGTGATCTCAATCCTAAGTACACTGGTTATGGAATAAAAAATAGTAAGAATTTATTGGTAAAATATATACATCACTTGTCAAAATGTTAAATAGACCATATTCCAATAAAATATTATTATTTTTTATTCTTTAACCAGTGCCCTAACTCTGAGGTAGGGCACTGGTTTAGGACAACGATTAACATTTGACTTTATATTTTCATTGACAGATAGAATCCTTATCATTACATGATATTACCATCTTTTGGCCTTCATTTAAGCTTGAAATTATAATGGTCAATAAGAAGACATTAGAATAAATATAAATAATATAAGATTTGGGTTGGTTTAGAAATAAGCATACAGCAAATTAAAGGTGCAAATTAAAAGGCGTAGTACTCTATTATCAACTATATGCCGAACTTAAATTTGAAAGAAATTGGTTTGTCCTATTTGTTGAAAGCAACAAATTGCAGAATATATAATTAACCCAAAAATGTGCTTTCTCAGAAGCTGCATGTACAAGGAAGTCTTGAATTTCAAAGATGTCTATTGATGGGCCAGTGTTGATAGGAAAAGTCTCCAAAATATTTGTACCCATTCTTTTTGGAGGACTTCCAAAACATTAGCCAAAATCTTAGTTTTGGTGACTTGGAAACAAGTTCAAGGGGGCATGCATCTGGACCATTCAATGGACCCATTTCCACTGTGACTGAAAGCTTTCGTATGCAAAGGAAAGTGATTTCTCATGATAGACTCAAACGTTGAAGAAGATTCATTCATGCGCATTGGGGAATAAGATAAAAGGTCATTTTCATTTTGGTATTCACATAGGAAGGATGCAGAAATATACGATCTTTACTAAAACCTTTCACATGAACCTCTTTCTGAAAATTCGAATAGGGTAAAAGAACAGCTACTTGTTTTAGGAAACACGTTATTTTATTTGCAAGACATAATTGGAAAGACAACCACCAAAGTGATAATATATAGATTATCCTCAATTCAATGAACATTAAGTGCATTTTGCCACTGAATTGGCTAAAGTAGAAATCAAACCATTGTTTCTAAACGAGCTGTCATACTCGTATCCTCCAAATGAGTAGAGGTAAAAGAGAGGATTTATGACACGTTAAAGGTAAAAGGCTTTGAACAAAGAAAATGTAATCTCCATGAGTGGAGATAGTGAAAAATAAGCATATAGTAACACATTTTGTATAAGATTAAGATTTTCAAATTGAATCAATAAAATTTGGTAAAATTTACAGATTCTAGAAGAAACATTATTCATCTTCAAAACGTAAAGCAATGTCATTAAGTTACAAAGCTGCTTTCAAATTCTACTAAGGTATAAACCACAAACCATTATACTAATGTCTAAGTAATAATTAAACCAGCTAGGGGAAATCCCGTTGTTTGTTCCATACTTCTAATTTCTTTTAATTAAGAGATAAACCCTGTTTACGGCTAAGATAATTAGGCTTGAAAGTCGCCAAGAATGGAGGCAATTGTCTTGTTTCTTGACAATTTTTCAACCTGAATTAAGTAAACTGATAACCGATTAACTACATCTCTTAAGATTATATTGATTGATGCAATGTATAGAAAAGGTCAAATTGTACACTTACAACACATAATCAAGCACCTCACGTTTGCACTGACATTGTTATTATTTTTTTGACACAATTTGCACTGACATTATGGAACGTAAGAAAATACTTAAATCAAACGTATTTTGTTTATGGAAATGATTAATTGTGTAAGAAGGGTAACCGTGATTGACGTATATATTGATAGCAATACGTGTATAAAATAGCCAATTAGTGAAATATTTTGCTGGTAGTTTATTGGGTATCTTAATTAAAATTTAATTAATAAAAAAAGTACAAATAAAAGAAGTTCAAAATTTTTTTTTTTTTTGGTAAAGCAAGAAGTTCAAAATTTAAATATCATAACTCCTCATAGGATGGAGATCCTCTGTCTCACTTTCCTATCCCATTTCATGTCTCCCACCAATCATAATTTGCCATTTAATAAAATATAATCATAACTCATTAATACTTATGTAGATTTCTAGTCTTTGATTGGTAGGGGACATCGAGACACCATTTTCTGGGACAGCAGATTTGTATCCCATATAGACATAGGCTAGACTAATAAAACACGTTATGTGTTAACGATGGAAAGGCATCAATAGCATGTGAATCAAAAGGGGCACTGAAAAAATTTATGCAGACCAAAGAGTTATATAATTCAAGTTTTTTTTTTTTTTTCTGGAGTTATAATTCAAGTATTAAACCTCTTCAACAAAAATTAAGGATTCAAATTTCACTCAAACCGTTATTAAACATATTTCGTAATCGAATAAAAATCTATCCATACCTTTTGTTTGAAACTTCTGAGCAACACCCGAAAGATGGGAAAAAGATAGAAAATTCTGTATAGCCACAACTTTTGTATCATAAATTGATTTATCCTCTTCTTTTCATATTGTAAATACTAAAATGGTATAGCACTTTATGTGCAGTGGTTCGGCACCTATTTTTGTTAGTAAAAAGTTTTTCAGATCTTCAGATACATCATTAAGGGGATTGTTGCCCCATAAACTTTAATTTTAATGCTTAAACTTTTCATCAAACTAAACGAACACCTTTTTTTCTTTTTATTTTCAATGCGGTTTTTTTTTTTTTTTTTTTTGAAACAAACGCTGTTAGTTAGTATCTGACTTAGAGGATTGATAATAATATTCCTTACGGCCTCACCTTGAGAAACTTTGGTGTAGTTAAGATTCGAATATGTGACTATAATATACCTATTCACATACACATGTTCACCTATTCACATATCATCATCAGTTAAATTCTTTAACTGATCGACCCAATAAATAAAGAATAATTTTTATTTGATTTCCTCGATAAAATTAATTTAACTCAACCCATAATAAACTCAATTTTTGTTTTAAAATATATAACTTATAATAAAAAATTAAGTTTAATTGGTATGCACTATTAGGGTAAAGTTTTTTACACTATTCACCAGTCACAACTCATGGTACGAGAGATTTTTAAGATAGTTAAGATAAGAGTCAAACATTTTCTAATGATATGATAATTTATGATTGATTGACAGTATAAAAAAATATTTATATTAACATTGCATCTCAATTAAATCTTAAAAAAAATTAATGAGTTTTTTTTTAAAAAAAAAAATTCCCAAACATATACCAAACCAATTCATTGGATTTGAATTAAAGATTATTTTAAAAAATATAATACACTAAACTAGCCATCAATATGGTATGTGATTTTTCGGTGCACCCAGGATTTTCCTGACCTATAATTGGAAAGTACTCCCTTTTGAAGCATAGAGATCATCAAAATAGATTTTGTCTCTTTCAATAAAGTCATATCTATACATACGACTGAAATCTTGAAGCTCCAACAACTACAAAAGTTAAACATAATATTTGTTTGTCATAAGAAGTTCATGCACATGATCACATTAATGTCTAGTCATAGTGAATGTGAATTTAAATTTAGGTGAATCTCATTTATTTATAATATTAGATGATGATGATAGAGTTTGCCACTTTAAAAAAGCTTTAATTAACCTTTTTTTTTAACTTAAAATAGTTGCAAGAATAATTATTTAAAAAAAAAAAATAAGGGAAAGAGAAAGCGCTGTTGTGTTGTCTCTGTCTTTCTCCACAGTCTCCACGGCACTAGTTGAGGAGCCCCGAGCGGGCACATCCAAAGTCCATTAGAATTTCCTCGGTCCCATTTTTGCCATTAAAAATACTATTCGTTATTTATTTCAAGAGAGAAAAAAAAAACACAAAATTACAAATAAATAATAACGTCATAATTTGAGGTCACCCCCTGCCCCGAGAATGGTCCTCTGACCTGGCCGCCATCCAATTAATTGACCCACGTGTGCTATCAAACTCATCTATGTGGGCCCCACTTTTCACACACTATAATCTAGCTCCACCATGTCATTTATTATTATTATTATTATTATTATTATTATTATGTTTTTTCAAGGAGACAAAAATGTTATGGAAAAGATAATGTTGTGCCATTAATGAACGTTGGTCTAAATGTAGAATCAAACTCATTGACATTATGTTTGGTCTCAATGTAGAATCAAACTCATTGACAATATGTCAGCTTGTGTCATAACCCCAATCACTCAATCTTTTACATTCTGTAAAGAAAGTGAGGGAAAGGAAAAAAAAGGAAAAAAAAAAAGAAAAAAAAAAGGAAAGAAAAATAGTGAAAAATGATAGGATTATTTAGTTCTTTGGTAGAAGAGGTAATGAGAGGAAAGAAAATCAAAATTTTTTTCTCCTCTTGTTTGGTTGAGTAGAAAGTGAGAGGAAAAAAAATATATTTGTAAAATAACATAAATAACCTCATATAATAATATTAAAAATAAAAAATATGTAATTTTTTTGTATTTTTTGCCATTGTACAGCCATTCAAATATTGGGTTTATTTTGACACACCTTGCTTTCAATGCATGATAAGTTTTCCACCCAAGTTGAGAGGAAAAAATTACTTGTGGGTCCCACAATTTTTTTCCATCCCTCCTCTTTCCTTCCAAACAAAGGAAAAGTGATTTTTCTCTCTTTCTTTCCATTCTCTTACTTTGGTTCCAAACGTAGTGTTAGTGCTTGTTTGTTTTAACCAAAAGTTACATTTGCTTCCAACATAACTACTTTAGAAAAGTGAATTTTTGTTTGGTTAAAATTCATGGTGGAAAAAAAACGTGTGCTTAGATGCGGGTAGAATTGATTTTAAGAAAAGTAAGAATTTTTAGCATTTCTGTTGAATAGAATTGATTTTAAGGCACGAGACTCAAAAAATTCTTTATATTTACAAATCAAAAATAGTTTTATTTTATCAAAAAAAACAATCATGTTAAACTCACTTTCGAAATATCATTGTCAAACACAAATCAATTTTTTCACCTCGATTTTTTTATTAAAAAAAAAATCAAATTCTTCAAAATCAATTCTATCAAAGTTTAAACCAAACAGACCCTTACTCACGACAAGTTGAAAGGAAAAAGGTGAACTTTTCTCCAATAAATTCATCTTATTTAAAATATACACTATTATATTTTTTAATATACAGAATATTGAATATGATACGTCAGAGTAACTGAAGAAATAAAATTACAGAGTCCTGATATACATCTAAAGGTTACAATGCAAAAACTTATGGACTCAAACTTAGTATAACTCTCTACATGATATTTAAGATTTCTAGTAGCTCCAACACACGAGATACATAAAAAGGTTCTGATAGTTCTCAATCGAAACATCGCTACAACATATATTTTAAGAGTGAGTTGAGTATAAAATTTAGTGAGAGCCCCCCCTCACACATAATCATAAAAGGACAACTCAACACATTATATCCAATACCACATTCACATGTATAGTTTCATTATATAAATAAAGATAATAAAGACATCTTGTCCCTCAAGATAGTATTTGTGAAATGACTTGTCAGGTAACGTTTCTCTTCACTTATATCTCAAGTCTCACTCACATTAAGGATCAAATACATATAGATACATATCTATCTCGAATCTTTGAGTCTACTTGGAGATTGGTTCACTGAGGACCACATATCTCGACGATTTTAATTTCGTATCCTCGGGGATACTGCACTCTCTAGCCATCATCAATATTCCTCAACTCCGAGATTGTCCACTAGGGTGCCCAACCCCAACAATGTTATTTATATCTAGGAGCCTCTCGTTTTTTCGATTGACTACCAAAGATTCATATCATTACATTATCAATCAATTTCACCAAGTACCTTTTCAATTGTCACATCATAAGCATACACATCTATATACTTTCTATTGCGCATCCTCATTTTTATTGCAGATCTACAGTAAAAATGAGTTGTGAGCCAATGATGTGTTGTTTTGATAAATATATATAAATATTAATATATTTTGCTTGAACTTTATTTATATATAATGTTTAACTTTTAACATGTAAAATATTTATTAAGTATTTTTTACGACTTTAATTGATTGTGTAGTTCTAAAAATTATTGATCTTGATTTTTAGGGATTCATTTATTTAAGTTTATTATTTATTTTCTACTTCAATATTTAATTATGTTTTTGAAAAGGGTAATGTGAATGTACTAACTTTGTCTTCGAATACTTTATTTATATTTAATTTTTTTTCTTTATTTTTTTGAAAAAAATCAAGTGGAATGCCAGCAACTAGTCTACCAACCAAGTGAGTTATCGGGATATACTACGTGGAAGAAAGAATATTAATTTCACAATCCATCCAGGTAGTAAAAATTGTTATTTTATTTGTATTATTGTATAACTTTTTCCCACTTGCATTTCATTTTTTTGTTTAATTGGTTAATTGTTAGTGATATTATAAAAATAGATTTTCAAGTTCATTGTGATACTTTCTATTTTCCAATGTTCATCCTTATTTTTAATGCAGATCTACAGTAAAAATGAGTTGTGAGCCTATGGTGTTTTGTTTTAATAAATAGATATGAATATAATTATTTATTATATTTTATTTGGACTTTATTTGTATATAATGTTTAATTTTTAATATGTAAAATATTTATTAATTATTTTTTATGACTTTTATTAATTGTATAGTTCTAAAAATTATTGGTCTTGGTTTTTAGGGATCATTATTTCAGTTTTATTATTTATTTTCTACTTCAATATTTAATTATGTTTTTGAAAAGGTAACGTCAATGTACTAACTTTGTCTTTGAATATTTTATTATATTTAATTTTTGCTTTATATTTTTTTAAAAAACAAATAGATTTAGATTTTTTAAGTCGAGTGAAATGCCAGCAACATGGTCTACCAACCCAAGTGAGTTATGTGGATATACTAAGTAGAAGAAAGAATATTAATTTCACAATCCGTCTACGTAATAGAAATTGTTATTTTGTTTGTATTATTGTATAACTTTTCCCCACTTGCATTTCAATTTTTTATTTAATTGGTTCATTGTTATTGATATTATAGAAATTTATTTTCAAGTTCATGATGGAGAGAATCATTTATTTGTTGAAGATGAACGTGACGGTATTTATTTAGTAATCAATGTCTATTTGTATTTATTAATTTTACATGTTGACTGATTTGTTAAACTTTCTTCTAGATTATCTAGACTTTGGAGAGGAACCAGTGTTGTGAACATTATGGCGCAATGGTTTGGTTGGAGGAGTAGTCAGGAAAACATAAAAATGGTTCTACAGTAGAATTTTCAATATGTTGTATGAAGGAAAAGGGGATGTTACCATATTTGACTAGGCCACCTACTTTGTTTTGGAGTTTGATATATGGATTAGATCCAAGAAGTGGACCTTTTCTGGGAAACTTACGTTCCTATAATAACATGTTTTCCTTTACTTCATTGGGTGGTAAAGTTCAATTCATGTGCAAATCATGATCATGGATTGCCGTAATTTGTTCTTTGTGGACAAAATTATCATCGGATAGGGAGTTTATTGCCAGAGGAAGGGCTGTTGCCAAAAACTTCTCTATTGTATATAGATGACACACAAAATGAAATGTTGAATTGGATGTCTCATTTCAGGTATTTTTTAGAAATTCATATTTATATTCAAGTAACTTTGTTAATATATTTATTTGGTGTTTGTATCTTGCAATTATTATTTATATATTTATATCTTGCAATAATTGTCATTCTTACATAAATCCAAACAAGTTCGATGTTGAAAAAAATGTACTCGATGTTAGAATTCTAGAGGAATTAACAAAGTAATCTTGCTGTAATTACTTTTCTGAATTATTCATCACAGAGCAATGCTCTTATAGAGCTACAAAGCTTACTAAACAAGCTAACAAACTAACTAACTTTATCTAGCTAAAACAGATAGGCTATCTAATAATGGCATAACTGCCATAACAGAAAACTGATCTAACAATCCCTCCCTTAAACTGTTGCATAGTGACATAAGCAACTAGTTTAACTTAGGAATTTCACAAACTCCCAGCTGCTCCCTAAGCTTGAGGAAAGAATCTGACTTGACAGGCTTTGTTAGCAAATCTGCAATTTGCTCCTTGGTTCCACAATGAATCATTTCTATAAGGCCATCTCTAGATAAATTTCTCAGGAAATGAAAACGAACATCAATGTGTTTACTTCTTCCATGCATAACTGGATTCTTTGAAAGTTTGATAGCTGAACTGTTGTCACACATTAAGGTAGTGCAGCCTTCCTAATTATGTCCCAACTCCTTCAATATTCTTCTCATCCACACAGCTTGACAAGCACAGGCTGCAGCTGCCACAAATTCTGCTTCTGTGGTGGACAAGGTCACAATTGGCTGCTTCTTGGATGACCAAGCCACTGCTCCATTACTCATTAGGAATACATAACCAGAAGTACTTTTTATGTCTTCCAAGTCACCTGCATAGTCACTGTCTATGTAGGCCAGCAATTCCTCATTTCCTCCCTTCTTGTACAAAATACCAAAGTTCGCAGTACCTTGAAGGTATATGAGAACTCTCTTTGCAGCTTGCATGTGCATTTAAGTAGGTTGACTCATAAATCGACCGATCAAGCTAACTGAGAACATCATGTCAGGTCTGGTTGCTGTAATATACATGAGACTTCCTACCAATTGCTTGTATTGAGTCTCATTCACTTTCATTCCTGTTTCATCTTTACAAAGTTTGTAACCAGGCACCATAGGGATTATAACTGGATTGCTATCAGACATGCCAAACCTCTTCAATACTTCTAAGGCATACTTTCTCTGATAGATATAGATTCCATGTTCCTCTTGCAACACTTCAATTCCAAGGAAAAATCTCATTTTGCCAAGATCAGTCATGTCAAATTCTTCCTTCATTCTGTTTTTGAAAATACTCATTAAGGACTCATCATTGCCAGTGTATATAAGATCATCTACATACACACTGACAATCAGTATCTTCCCTCCTGAAGAGTACTTTAAAAACAAAGTCTGTTCATGATTGCTCCTTTTGAAGCCTGTACTGATGAAGTATGATTCAATTCGACTGAACCAAGCTCTTGGAGCTTGCTTTAAACCATATAAGGCCTTGTGGAGCTTGTAAACTTTATGCTCACATCCCTTCTGCACATAACCTTTTGGTTGTTCCACATATACATCCTCAGATAGAGTGCCATATAGAAAAGCTGATTTTACATCAAGCTGGTACAGTTTCCATCCTCTCTGTGCTGCTATTGCTATAATCATTCTCACAGTGTCCATCCTGCTTACAGGAGCAAACACTTCTGTATAGTCCACCCCATATTGTTGAGAGTAGCCTTTGGCCACTAACCTGCCCTTGTACTTGTCCACTTGACCAAGCTCATTCAACTTAGTCTTGTAGATCCACTTGACACCTATCTTCTTTGCTCCAGCTGGTAAATCAGTGAGTTCCCATGTTCCATTCTTCACAATGGAATTGATTTCAGTATCCATAGCTTGTCTCCATTTGGAGCTTTTAACTGCAGCCTCAAAACTTTCTGGATCTGAGCAATCAATGAAAGTCATGTTGATTGCATCTTCTGGTTCTGAGAATTCTTCACCAGATACATAGTCTCTCATCCAGCCAGGTGGATGCCTATTCCTGCCTCTTTCACCATCAACAACATCAGTTTCCTCAGTTTGTGACTGATTCTCATCTTCATCATCATTAGATTCACTGTCTGCAGTACTTTCTTCCTCAACATCAGCAGTGCTCTCGGTGTCTCCACTCTCAGTATCTACAATTAATTTCTCCTTTTGATTTTGATTCCAGTTCCATTGAGTGTTCTCCTCAAACACCACATCTCTACTTACTATAATCCTTCTTGTAATTGGATCATAAAGCCTGTAGCCTTTAGACTCCTCACTCATTCCCAACAGGACACATTTGCAGTTTTTGTCTTCTAGTTTAGTCCTTCTAGCATCTGGAATATGTACATGAGCTACACATCCAAATACTCTGAAGTGCTCAACTGAAGGCTTTGCTATACTCCAAGCTTCTTCTGGTGTCTGATTCTTCACAGCCAAGGTTGGTGATCTATTCAACACATAAGTCACCCAATTCACAGCTTCTGGCCAGAATGACTTTGGAATCTTCTTTTCTGTCAATAGAGTTCTCACCAAGTTCATGATGGTTCTATTCTTCCTCTCGGCCACCCCATTCTGCTGAGGAGTGTATGCTGTGGTCAATTGCCTTTTAATTCCTGTTTTCTAACAAAACTCATTGAACTCCACTGATGTGAACTCACCTCCCCTATCAGTTCTGAGGCATTTTATCATCAAACCAGATTCCTTTTCAACCAGTTTCTTAAAGCATTGAAAACAGTGAAAGGCTTTTGACTTCTCCATCAAGAAATAAATCCATGCCTTTCTAGAGTAATCATCTATAAGACATAAGAAGTACCTCTTTTGGCTATTGGATGATGGAGTGATAGGGCCACAAATATCAGCATGAATCAATTCCAGCTTCTGAGTTGCTCTCCATTGACTCCTTTTTGGAATAGGATCTCTGTGCTGCTTGCCTTTCATACAATCTTCACACACCTTTTCTGTTGTAGACAATGAGGGAGGGAGACCTCTGACCATTCCTTTGCTTTGAAGAGTTCTTAGCCCTTTGTGGCTAAGATGTGCATATCTACAATGCCATAGAAGAGTTAAATCCTGAGCAGTGGTGTGGAAGCATGCTTCATTCTTGGTCACAGATTGAGCAAACAAGATAAACATCCTGTTTGTTGTCATGCTAGTTTGCAGAATCAATCCTTTGTCAGGATGAAAGAGCTTGCATGTCCCTGTGAGAAACATTACTATTAAACCTCTTTCCTGCAATTGCCCTATACTCAAGAGATTGTTCTTGAGTTCTGGTACCAAGAACACATCTCTAATTACATGAGTAACTCCTTTAATGTTCAGCTTCACACTCCCTTTTCTAGTTACCTCCATTCTTGTATTGTTTCCAAGTTTCACATACTGCTTGAAAGAGTCATCCACCTCATTGAACCAAGACCTGTTTCCACACATGTGATTCGAGCAACCTGAATCCAAGAACCAAGCATCTGCTCTTTGCACATCTTGTAATTCTTCATGAGCCATCAACAGAAGCTCTTCTTCCTCATTGAAAGAAGCATAATGGCTTCTTTATCCCAGTCAGGACATTCATACATGTAATGTCCAATTTTATGACATTTAAAACATTCAACAGTGGCTCGGTTTTGCCTTCCTCTTCCTCTATAACTGCCTCTACCTCTGCCTCCATTATCATTTCTCTCATCAGAACTTATCTTGAGAGCCTGCTCCTCTCCATGATTCTTGTGGAATTTCTGCTCATGAACTATCAAAGAACTTTGAAGCTCATCAACAGAAAGACAATCAGTGTCCTTAGATTCCTCAATTGAACAAACTATATAGTTGAATTTGTCAGTTAAGGACCTAAGGATCTTTTCAACAATGGTCACATCCCTCGTTTCTTCTCCATGGGTTCTCATTCTATTGGCCACACTCATGACTCGAGAGAAGTAATCAGTTACTGTTTCACCTGTTTTCATCTCCAAGATCTCAAACTCCTTCCTCAAGGCTTGAAGAATTGATCTTTTTACTCTTGCATTGCCTTCATACTTTCTTTTCATCGAATCCCATATCTCCTTTGATGTATTCTTTTGCAAGATAGTTTCCAAGATTGTTCTATCAATGGCTTGAAACAAGTAGTTTTTGGCCTTCATATCTTTCAGCTTCAGCTCATCAAGTCTCTTTTGCTGAGCTTCTGTCACCACTCTTCCTTTTTGTACATCCGCAATGCCTGTTTCCACCAAGCTCCAGTACTCCTTGGATTTTAGAAAGTTCTCCATTAGCATGCTCCAGTGATCATAATGGCCATCGAAACGAGGAATTGCAGGTTGCACAAAGCCATCATTTGCATTCGACATTCTCTCTATCACTCACAAGTATGCGACTCACACTTTCTTCTCAGGCCCCAGTAGGAGCTCTGATGCCAAAATGTTAGAATTCTAGAGGAATTAACAAAGTAATATTGCTGTAATTACTTTTCTGAATTATTTATCACAGAGCAATGCTCTTATAGAGCTACAAAGCTTACTAAACAAGCTAACAAACTACATAACAAACTAACTAACTTTATCTAACTAAAACAGATAGGCTATCTAATAATGGCATAACTGCCATAACAGAAAACTGATCTAACACTCGATCCAACTTTGGTAAAGTATTTGTTGCAAATGGTTGCTGAGTATAATGCTCTTGTAAAATCATTTAGACGAGTTAGAGACTTTATTCAAGGAGAACAAAACTTTAATGAATCAATGAGATTGTTTTGAAGTTGTCCTATTGATGCTTTGGTGTATAATTTGTCAACAGTGGATGAATTTGCGCTTTGATAGTTGGTGATTTTGATAGTCCTGATTGCGGCCGGGATATTGTGATAAGTAGTCGTGATTGTAATTTGCAAAGAATCCCTGAGACTCATGTATTATTTACCCTTCTACAATATCCATTGCTAATTCCTTTTAGAGAACGTTGTTGGCAGGAAAATATTTCGTTGACCTTGAATGATTCCTTTGTTACACAATGTTCAAGAGTTCGGATTTTACTTAGAAGGCTCCTTGCATTTAGGTTAATGAATAGACCTTTTGAGGTGACAATTTTGTTGAACAGTACGTAAAAGGTTATTCCAACAATTTGTTGTTGATATATACTCAATGGTTAAAGCTAAAAGATTATTGTCTTACATTAGAAGAAATCAGAGTATTATTAGAGGTGATTTTTTTAAAAGGTATTGAAGAAGTCATTGATAGAGGAGATATGGAATGCTCCTCTGTTGGAAAAAGTGTTAATGTAAGATGCTATGGCAGTTTGTAAAAATTTTGGATATCCAGATTTGTTTTTAACTTTCACATGTAATCCAACGTGGGATGAGGTCCATCAGTTTGTTTTTGAGGGAGGGCTTAGTTCGTCGGATCGTCCCGATATTTCATATAGAGTGTTTAAGGTGAAATTGGATCAATTAAAGTTGAATTTTAAAAAGGGTGATTCTTTTGGGAATGTTGTTTTAGGTGTCGGTGCTGAATAACTCATGCTATTATTTTAACTTTCCGTTCTTTGTGCAGTAATTAATTTGTTGTGGTTCTCTACTTATAATTTGTTGTGATATTTGTTCAGGAATTGCGAAATAAATTTTATTTGTTATAATAATTATAATGATAATAAAAATAATGTACAATAAATTAAAGTGATAAGTATAATGTCGATATTGTTATAATAATTTATTAAGTTTATATGTATTAAGAAAAAAAAATTAAATTGTACAGGCTATTAGTTTAAATATTTTTATATTGTTTGGTAATTATATAGTGATGCATTATTAAAAAATATTCATTCTATAATTGTTTCTACACTATCATAACAAAATTAATGTACGTATATTGTTGCCTTTATACTTTTTTTAAATAATATAATTTTTTTTTCTAAAACTATTAAAATTATCCATATTAAAAAAAATTGAAAAAAAATTTATCTAATAGAAGTTTTTTTACCCTTGCATTTGCACGGGTGCTAAAAACTAGTATATACCATTATAGAGTTTAATTGGTCTATACTGTCAGTGTAAATTTTTTTATACTGTCAACCAATATTAGATCGCCACGTCATTGAATTTTTTTTATTTTTATCCAAATCATCTTAAAAATCATTCATTCCATAATTTGTGATTGATTGACAGTGTAAAAAACTTTACACCGACAATGCTACCAATTAAACTCACCATTATAACTACAAAACATGGATCATCATCACTTTACCACCACATAATGCACATTCACTAATAAAGATAATTAACTCAAGGCCACTGTACCAAACTAATTATAAAACTAATCATAACATTGAATACGAGTCACACAACATCAAGACATGACCCATGTATACTCAATCGATTCACGTAATAAATATAAATATATATTAATAACACCTCAACATTTTTTACATTAATAATAATAATAATAAAATTTTTTTATAAATAAATGTTAGTAATTAGTATGTTATATTAGTAAGGAGAGTTGAATATATGACTTCCTTATTATTCCAAACACCATGTCCTCCCTAAACCAACTCATCCACCTTATAACTCCTTAAAAAAAAAAAAAAAAAAAAGTAGCGATGCTAATTAGTAGGAGATTAATGGATGAATATAGCTAATGTACGAGAGAGAATGATTAGAAAAGGTTAAATTTGACTATGCCCGAGAAATAAATTTTCTTACACTGAAAGACGAATTAAATTTCGTACTAATAAATAGCAATATTGGGGAAAAAAAAACACTTATTAATCTCTCAAAGAACTGTCATAGCATGACATGCTGTACTTCCTCTCTATGGTTTCACATACATTTTTATCCCATTCGCTTTAGTGGCGGCTTTTACCATTTTACTGTCGCCACAAAACGGCTATATATAAAGGGAGCGGGCTTTGCAAGAGTGACGAAAAAAAACAGAGCAACTCTCTGTTTACTCTGTTTTCCTCACTCTATTAGCCAGCCACTTTGAACTTCACCACACTTTAAAAAAAAAAAATGGATTCCTCCTCCATCTTCAACTCATCCAACTCCGACTTTTCATCCGAATCCTCCTCCTTCAGCTCGCTGGAGTCGTTCTCGTGGAACTTCGAGCACAATTACCTTCCGTTCAACGAGAACGACTCCGAAGAGATGCTTCTCTATGGCATGATCGCCAACACAAACATTCCCCAGCAACCCTTCGACACCACCAAGATGGTGAAGGAAGAGGAGGTGAGTTCGGGTGAAAATGGCGATGATGCCAGGAAGGAGAAGTCGTATCGAGGTGTCAGGAGGCGGCCGTGGGGTAAGTTTGCGGCCGAGATAAGGGACTCAACTAGGCACGGGATAAGGGTGTGGTTGGGGACATTTGACAGCGCAGAAGCAGCGGCTTTGGCTTATGATCAAGCTGCTTTTTCCATGAGGGGTTCTGCGGCTATACTCAACTTCCCGGTTGAGACTGTGAGGGAATCGCTTAGGGAGATGAATCATGGGTCTGGAGAAGATGGGTGCTCCCCTGTTATTGCTCTGAAGAGGAAACACTCTTTGAGAAGGAAAATGGGTGTCAAGAAGAATAAAGATAAAGATGTTAGGATAAACAATGCTGTGGTGTTTGAAGATCTTGGTGCTGATTATTTAGAGCAGTTGTTGATGTCTTCTGATGAAATTCCTAATCCTTGGTGAATCATCAATTCATCAAGGACAACAAATCCAATCCATAATTTCAAGTCAAGCTCTATATCTTAGTGTTAATTCCCCTTTGTTCTTTTGTTCATTTTTTTTTTCATCCTCTTTTTTATGGCCAAAAAATAGCCTTTGTCCTGTTTGAATGATCAAATCGGAGATCATTTGAGTCTAGCTTTTCTCTGTATGTTTATTTTTTTTTGCCCCCTAGTCTAGGATTATTTTCTCCTCTTCATTTTTTTCTTTTTTTTTTTTTTCTGTAAAGCTTAAAAGATAAGGAATGCAGTTATCTTATTGGGGCTCAATTTATGTCCAACCTAATTGAGGTGACAATTGTTTTAGCTTTATCAGACTATGAGTCAACATGCATGGTCGAGTTTTGCACCGTGAGACGCACGCGTGGACGCACACAAACAAAGGGTTTCTTAACCATTTTGACAACCTTTTGTCTTTGAGTGTAAAAATTTCAGAGTTTTGGCAAACAGATTTTCACGTAACAAAATCAACAATCAATTTTATGCAGTATTTTATGGTCAAAAATGTTTTTTTTAGCACTTGTCATAAACATGAAACCTCTATGTGGCATATTATATATGGAAGCGAGTATGGTTAAATATTGTTATATATTATATGTTGTATTGGAATGGATCTATTGTATATACATGTGAAGAGAATATTGTCTGAATGTCATATTTTAGGTATTTAAATAACAGATTTTTTTTATAAATATGCATGGCACTTTTAATTGTGTATTGATATTTCTCTTAATAAAAAGTATGATTATTAATAATGAATAAGTAATTTAGAATGTAAATAAATAATTTAAGATGTTATTACCTCATAAGAGATCAAGAACAAGGGAGAATCGTTCATTGAGGTCATAATTTGATTTTATGGAGATGGCAAGTTATTATTAGAAGTTCTAAAGAGTTCGTTTTATGTGAATTGTGTAAAACTCACCTAGGCCCCGTTAAGGCGACATTTGTGATTTCGAACATGGTGCATGAAATGGGACATGCTTCTTTTTTTCTAAATGACAAAATGATAAACATTGTTTATCAAACTTTTCTATCTGGTTTTATGTTCAAATTAAACAAGTGGCAAGGCTACTTCGCCACCATGCTAGGCTATGTTTGTCGTGTAACCACAACCACATCTACAAAACATGGACCTTTACAGCACATTGGTAAGGTAAGGATTGAAGTGCCCAAATTTAACTTGTTCAATAGGGAATTAAAAATATCAAGAAAAAGTATTATCAGCAGATTATATTATGGTGCAAATATGATAAAGGAAAACGGAAGGAAAGTGCCTCTGTGAGTTGGTGGGATTTCTAGAATTTTATCAAATCTGTTGGAGTAGAAAACCTCAAAACAATATTCTCTCCAACTGTTTGAGTCCAACTTTGAAGCAAGAGAAGCTTCTTCTGGCAACTATAGTCTAATTGAAGCGGTTGGACACTTGGACCTGCAATTTTATGACTTACCTGAAATATTATATTCAAGTTGGCTTTCCTTGATTTATTTATTCATTTTTCTATTTGTATTAGACCCAATTTTTCTATTTGTATATATTATCATAAATCATCATGTACAAACCATCATTTTACATACATCTATATCCAAATTAATTTAAACCTTGGCTCATTCTGTATGTAAAAAATCAACTATTGAGATTGGAGATTTTAACACCAAATTAATATGAATCTCATAGTGGGGGCAGATTGCGTTTCATTTTTGGTGGATGGGCTTAGCTATGGTTTCAACGTAAGTGCATTCAGTTTTGGGGTTGGGCTAATAGCTTATCCTAGTATCCTACTCTTCGGCTCTTATTTGGTTATATTTATATATGGGTGAGTACCTCTTGTACTCTTGTCTATATACGAGTTGCTTATAAAAAATAATATGAATCTCATATCAATATGTTGAACTCAATTCCCATATTATATCTTAATATTAGACAGTAACGGTAAATGAAATCTAGTAGTTGACGGTTCAACTTGGCTGAACCTAACAAATATCAGGTTCATGAGTTGCAAAAATAAAATTAAAAAATCAGCTTGTGAAAAAACTAAGCCAACTATCCTCTACTCACTTTTCTTACTGACACTATGGTCAGTCAAGTCATAAACTCCTTAGAACATGACTAAAAATTTACAAAAATTAAAAGTTGTGCTTAATATCTAAAACGAGCCAATTATACCATTTGAATTTAGCTATTATTAGTTAAATTATTAATTTTGATTTTTTTAATTTCTAATGAATTAAATTAAATCCATTTTAAATAAATGAACCGGATTGATGTTTTAATTTTGTTTTGTGACGAAAGTAAGCCAATCTAAACTAACTAAACTCATTTTCCCTCTAATATGTAGTGAGCCAATCGAAGTGAATAACGTTAACAACTATCATAGCTGATATAATATAACATTACCCCTTTTAACACTTTTCTTGGTTTCTAGTATCTGTGGCTGAGAGGAAACTTCCTGGCTTTAGAGTATCTGACTGAAACCATGGCGATGGCTAGCGTGAGAGAGTAGATAATCTCTCTCACGGTGAGAGAGGCATGACAGAGTGATTCTGACCGTTAGATTAAGAGTGCACAAGATATTATCATAGTCTCTTCTACACTTGATTTTTGTTCCTTCTCTCTCCTTCCTCCTTCCACCATTGTCAGTGAGCAACCTCCACTGCTCCGCCCCTTCAGCCTCCCTTCCCCCTCCACCCCTTCCTCCTTCGAGTCCCTTGTTGAACGTCGATGATTCCAAAACTCTGTCACTGGTTCCGGCAGGTTTAAGCCAAACCCATGCTGGCTATGGGTGGAGGCGCCGCCTCAGAATCTGTCGGACTCCTCATCGCATGTCATGTCCTCGGCCACCACCGTGAAGCTTCGTCCCCGTCTCGTATTTGACTGAAATCGCAGTGTACCGCCCCGTGACTCACCGCGATCGCCGTTGCAGTTCAGATCTCGCCGGAACCGAAATCACATTCACATGACCCTCCTCTTCCTCGACATCCCAAGCTCGAACCGGAGTCAGCTCCTCCGTTCGCCATCCCAAATCCCGCCTAGCTCACTCCGCCGCAGCAGCTCCGACGAACCCCTTTTCCATCCACATAGAAAGGGTCCAAATTTTTTAACGAACCACCGCTCCCCGACGAACGATCCACACGCCCAGCAGATCAGCCGCAAGATCCATAAGGAGAAATAATGGGGAAAGTGGGTCTGAGAAGGGAATAAGAGATGAAGAGAATGGATTTAGGGATTTGATCTTTGAGACCAAAACGTAAGAGGGAGAGGGAAACGACGAATTCACTAGGTGAGAAGAAAAACAAAGGGCCAGCTTCTCCGCTGTGTCTCTGCTGCCTTCTCCGTTCGGAGGACATGGATGGAGCTGCCGTGACGGAGGGGTGGTGGAGGAAATTGGGGGAGGGAGGAATAATACGGTGTGGAGAGTGTAAAATAAAATCTGGTGAAATCATTTGATCCAATGGTTGTGATTGATTTTTAAACTTGCTCACGGTGAGCAAGTAAACTTACTTGCTCACCCTAGAATTCGCCCTGAAACCATATGATTAAAATGGGTCACAAGTCATCAATGGCTACAGTGGTCAGCTACCACAACCCTTACCCATCCCCCACCTCAGAAAAATTCATCCAACATGCATAAGCATAAAGGAACATTGAGACAGGGGAGTCCCACATCAGATTTCTTAACATGGTAACTACGATGATGATTTATCAAATGTACGATCCAGCTAAAACAACTTGATATAGTCTCTTGCAAAATTTGCAAGTAGTCTAAAATTAAAATTCCTTTTAACATTTGCAAATAGTCTATTGTTATTTGATTAATATTATTCTTATTATTTGATATATCTTGTATAAGACTACTATTATTAAGATGAGAGTAAAAATTACTTCATATTCAATAAAATTATATTGATAAGTCGAAAGAAATAGGAAACATCATTTTCTTACGTAATAGTTGTAATTTTTTTTTCTCTCTCTTCTATTTAATTAACTCTAGTGGTTACCGTGGTTGCGTTAACAGAACAATCACTAATAAATAAGTAATATCTAATTGTCACGTGATTCATGATTGTGCCCAATAAATTTCAAGGTCAAGACTTGATAATAGGTCAAGTCCCATAAAGATGAGTCCAAAATATAAAGGCATTTGTTAAGAAGAGGATTCAGGGTTGCTTTGGTATTAATTTAATAATAGTGCAGAATGCATGAATGTGGGTTCCACTCGCATGGTGAAGTGAACTTGGCCACCAATGTATTAGAGAAACAGAAACAGTCTTAATTATTATTCTCATTAAACAAAGTATAGCGACTAATCAAACCTTTTCATTGATTATGTTTTTTGTCTAGGCACAGTATCATTTTTACATAGATTCTTTTTTTGGATACTTTGTAAACTAGTTAGAACACCCCTTGTGCTCTTTATAAATTCATTTTTGCTTATCAAAAAAAAAAATTCAAACTTCTTCATAAGAGAAACAAGCATTAGGTGAAGTCCAAGGAGCTATTTACAATATCAAATATTGGAATAAAACGATCTTCTAATGTGATATAGTAAGAATGCATTTACTTTTAATTAGTTAAAGTATATTGAGATTTTGCCTCACATTCGACTAATAAGGTGAATACATTCTTGTTCACTTTAAAAGAATCTAATCTCAAATATTAATTGTTTAAAGGTAAGTTATCAATTACCATTCACAACTGACTTCTTTCACGAGTACATGGCATACTGGGCTCTCTGTGTCCTAACCTAACTTTTGGGTCGATGACTGAAGACCAAGTTCTTTGGTGGAAACAATTTTATTGTTAAGCTTTTGGGTCAAACATGAAACTCCAACCAAGTGTTGGCTGGGAGATATTCTGATGGTTGGTCATAAATTGTGTAATATGCTTTGATCAGTGGTGAACCAAGTTAATTCTCAACCAAGTGCTACGGTTACCAGTCTTTCTTCTCTATTTATCTTACATTCCTTTTTTTGTATACAAATTAACACTTTAGGTGTGTTTAGTAATCATCCAAGTGTTACCATGTATATGGGTTTTGATATCCCTAGTACCATTTTAATACATTTTTTGCTTATAAAAAAAAAAGTGTTACGGTTGCTATTTAGTGGTTGCCTTGGTTGAAAAATAAGCTCTACTTTCACCAGCTTTTTGTATCTTTGACTATTGTGTATATGGGTTCAGAGTACTTCTTGTACACATATGAATATACTTTTGCTTATAAAAAAAAACATGAAACTCCAACTAATCAATCAAGTTATTTTAAAAATTTGTTTTCATACATTCGTTTTTATTTTCTGCCATTTCATTTTAAGTTTAAATACCACTCTTTGAAATATTTTCTAGACAAAAACATGATAATAATGTCAGTTTAACTGATAGGAGCATAGATGAGGGATGAGGATTCCTTGTTATGGAGGACAAGGATAACCGCCTACGAAGAATTAGATAGGGATTTTTTGATCAATTTTCTGCTTATTTTCATTCACCTTACTAGTCTAGAGTATTCCTAATGTGATCCTTTTTTATTTGCTCTTTGGGCTTGGCACTGACTGAAGGTCCATTTGTAGTGCTTTCTATTTTCTTTGGGCTAACAATGTTATCTTCAGTCTTGTATCGTATCTTAACCCAATGTTCTTTTGCATATTATGGTACAAAACTCAACTATAATTACTTTTGGTTCGTTTTCAAAGAAAAAGGTGCTTTATTTTCAAAAGTTGTAAAAATAAATAAATAAATAAATAAATAATAAATTTGGTCTTTGTCGAATGGCTAAAATATATTTGGCTTGATTAAACTTTTGGTCCATTAAATATCAAGATCGTGCAATTTTGGTCTGCCAGATTTCAACTGCACCAATTGGTCCCCCAAGTATCCCTCTTATTACAATCAGGTCCATCCGTCACTATATCGTCCAAATTTAACACCCGTAGCCTACATGGCACACGTGTGATTGATTTAGTGCTTATGAGGTTACTTTTCCCGGTGGTGAGGGTGATATCTCTCTAGATGATAGTGATTATAATTAAGAGTCGGTCTGGACTACTGTACTGTCATAGGAGACTGTCAATCCAATTGGTTCACAAAACAATAGGAAAAGTGACCTCACTAAGCGCCAAATCAGTCACATGTGTGTGTCATGTTGGCCACGACGTTGAAAATTGGAAGACACAGGGCGAGAGGAACTTGATTATAATTAACAAGAGGAATAACTGGGAGACCCAATTGACACAATATATAGCAAGCATGATTGTTGTCAACAACCCCAACCTTGGGTTCACAATGTCTCCTTCAGGTCTTCTGGTTATTATTAGCAATTAATTAACTAAGTCCAATGGGCTCCCCAATATCAAGAAAGACTGAAACAAAAAGAAAAAATATGGTCAAGTTTAACTCCTAAGCTAAAATTGACACAAACTCGACACAAAAACAAAAAATTCCTCCAACAGGACAAACATTGGGAAATTGCAAAACAATCATATCAGCATAAAGATGTTCTCAAAATATGAACAAGGCAACGAAAACGATTTCTACATCAACTTTCATTCATTGACTACATTTGGATACGAGGAAAAAAGTAAAACTATTGGTGTTGTTATACCATAAGTAAGTCGAATCCCATTTTTTTTAATTATCTAAACTATTGGTTTTTAATTATCTTGTTTCGATCATCCTTATCACCTAGATAATTAAGATGAAAAAGGTTTCATAAAATGATGTAAAGTGAAAATGCAAGAGAAACACAAGAAAAGATAAGTCAATCCCTCATTTATTTTAACAAATCCAACACATAATGAACATGTCTTTTAATAACCCAAACCAACGAGGGTTACAACATAGGAAGAGCTACAAAGTTTTAGGGCTTTGTTAATTTGTAGTTCCACTGATGTTATCCTAGCAGCATATAGGATTCCACCTACAACAAGGTGGTGCCCAGGATCCATGTGTTGTACCTATGAAAGTAACGATGATGGCGACAAACATGCAGCAACACTGTCTTCAACATCCTCAACGAGATCTCCATTGAAACTTAGGTTGGTTTACAAAGTGAAATGAAAGAAATTAACTTGGGATGATATGTGAAAGAGATCAATACGTTTTTATAAGCATGTGGAGGATACTCAAAAACAAGAATAACAATGGACAAATACTATGATTTAATTTATAATTTGTGTACCAAATTTCAAAATAACATATTTTTAAATCATTTATGATATATTATATTATAAATTGTGAACACCTAATTTTGTCCGGGTTTTTTCTGCTTTAATATTTTGAAATTAAAAAAAAATAGAAAATGCAAAAGAAAAATTGTTCATGTTATTGGACCAATTTGTTACAAGTTTGTTTTTAACCCATCATCTAACCTACTTCATCCTTGGCCCAACAACCATTCCCTTTTTGGTAGTAAGCCCAATAGCTAATTTAAATAAAACTAAAAAAAGTTACATCTGATTTCTTTTAAAAAAAAAAATTAAAAGAATTTTGTCATGTGTACTGTTTATCTCCCCAACGACACTCTTCTTCAACATTGGTCTTTCCCCTTCAGCTTTTGTCATTAACCAACATACACCCATGCAATTTTTTAAAATAACAAGAAAAGATAGTGAGATGGGGGCTGCCCAAGGAGAACCCAATGATAACTCTTAGAAATAAGAGTTATTTATACTTTTTAGGCTTGAATATTGCAAATCTAATAGTGTTTAAGTGTCTTAATTGTGTGATTTTATTTTAGTCTAGGATTATAGGTTGCAAATGTGTTGTTTTCTATTTTTAGGATGTTTAGTTCTGTTTTAGTGTGACTTATGTGGATGTTTGATTTTGAAGGGATTTATAAAGAAATACTGGAAGAAATGCTCCAGGATGCTACAGCAACTGGATACGAGTTTCACTGCAGAAAAATGCCAGTTGTACTTATTTTCTCTCTCCTGACGTGGTCCCATGTGGAGGACCTGCATTTACTGTGCCAGAAAAGGACAAAATAGTGGTCTTTGCCAAGATACTTTGGGTATTCCTTTTTGTTGAGTTGGGCCCTTTTGTTTAATGCCAAAAAAAGTACAAGCTAAGCCCATTTTGGAGGAGAGAGGGGATCAAGTCAGCCCTAGGAATTATGTCACTACTCAGCTGTCACTTTACATTCATCATCTTCTACCTCCCATTATCATCATCTTCTACCTCTCACTCATCTTCTTCTACCTCATTTTCTTTTTCTTCTTTCCTTTTTACCATATTTCCTCCATTTTAGTTCTTTTTCTTGTTTTAGCTTTAATGGTTTTATTTTTCATTTACTTTTCTTTTGTTGTTTGTAAGCTCACTATGAACTAAATTTTTCAAGTTAGGGTACTATGAACTTGTAACAGATTTATGGGTTGATTTATGTGAATGTTTCCTTTGCATTTTCTATTAAGTTGTTCTTCATTTTATTTCTAGTTGATTTTGGCCATCTTTGCTGGAATACAAGCTTGTTGAGCTTGGAAAAGTTTAGCAAGTGGAAATGCTTAATAGATAAGGATTAATTTAGTTAATTGGAAAATTAATTGAAGTTGGTTGCAATAGGAATATTCTTCCAAGTCCTTAGGTTAACTGGACGTGCTTAATCAAGAGCTGAGTGGAATTAATTTGAGCTTAGGAATAAGGAACATTTAATGAAACTCAGTATTTTACTGCTGGAAAGCAAATCTTATTTCCTGGACCAAATGCTGTAGCATCGTGAAGCATAAATTTCCCTGTATCTGAAGTTACAAGGAATTAGTATCTCTAGCTGATTTTATCTTTCTGATTTCTTCACATCTGTTTACTTTTGCGCATTTATTACCTTGTCACTATTTTATTTTAATTGCAATCATCAATCACTTCTTATTTCGGTTACTTTGTTACTTGATTTCTTAATATTTTTGGTAAATAGAATATTGATTGGGAAAACTGTGATTATAATTCATTCTAATCCTCATGGGAACGATCTCTACTTACTCTTTATTACTTGTTACGATTGTGTATACTTGTACATTGCACATTTTACGCAACAAGTTTTTGGCGCCGTTGCCGGGGATTAGCAATGGTGTTATTTTCACAGTTTTTAGATTAACATTTTTGTTTACTTAAGAATCTGAATTTTTAGTATATTGTGTTCATCATCAAGTACCTTACTTTGCCTTAAAATGGAAACCGAGATCTTTGCATTATCAGCTCAATTGGCTTCTATCACTTATATGGTGAAGAACCTCACCACTGTAAGCGCGGCAGCAACTCAACCAACGATGATAAAACATGTTATGCCTGAGCCTCCTATGGCACAAGTTAATTCTATTTCTTGTGTCTACTGTGAGGGAGGGCATTTGTTTGAAGAGTGCCCGAGCAACCCAATTTCTGTGAACTATATGGGGAATAATACTTGGGACAACAATCCTTATTCTAATTCTAATTCATACAATCCAGGATTTCTACCTCAAGGTCATCAAGGTCAATATTATGGCCAAGAAACTCAACAAAGTTTGCAAATAAACCAAGAAACATCACTTGAAGCTGTACTTAAAGCCTTCATGACAGAAACAAAAGCTCAGCTTCAGAGTCAGGATGTGGCAATGAGGAATCTAGAAAATCAGATTGGACAGTTGGCTACAGCACTGAGCTCAAGACAGACTGGCACAATGCCTAGCACCACAGAAACACCTAAGCCTAATGGAAAGAAGCACTGCAAGGCAATAATCCTCGAAAATGGTAAAGAAGTCCTTACTTCAACAGGGCAGGAGGGAGATACATGTTCTGATAGAGCTAAAAGCAAGGTCTAGAATGAAGAATCCAAGTTTAAAAAGAATGATGTAGTTATTGCCGAATCTTCTGAACATGCCGCACCAAAGAAAACGTAGCAGAAAAATTCTGCAGAAACTTCTACAAAATCTGCAGAAAAGTCTTTGCCCAAAATTGTACTAGAGAGGCCTTCGCTACCTTTCTCCCAAAGATTGAAGAGGCAACTCAAATATATGAGGAGTAAGATGAGGTGGCCATTACCAAAGAGGTCAAAGACTCGGGAAAGAAAACACTCAAGCAAATGGCTCAATCTACTCAGAGGAGGATCTACCTATGTCTGGCCCAACTGTGAAGAATTTCTGCACCCAGGATGTTGCAGCATTGGACAGCAACAGAACAAGGGATGTTTTCTCTTTTACCATTTTTTTACTGTTTTGGAAGTTTCTGTTATTTTTTTTATGTTGCACTTTTCTCTCTATTACTGTAGTTTATGTTCTGTTTGGCAGTGATTGTCTTTTTTCTATTTTAGTATGTTTGTCTCTGATTGGACCACAAATGATCATCGAATAACCCTATTCAGGGGCATCTTTTGAACAGTGAATCAAGTTGTTTGGACCACAACATTAATTTCTGAATCTTTGACATGAGTGTTGAACTTTTTAGCTGTTTGGATTGACTGAAATTGTTTGAGGCTTAAACATATGCTGCAACATTTTGATATAACCAGTGAGATTTTGAGCCTCAACAGTTTTATTTGATTGTGAGTTCCATTCATGTGCTTTCTCTATAAAGTTTGACTTTCTTCTTGCTTGCTTGTACATATCACTGCCATACACACTTTTGCTTGAGGCATGTTTGATTTTTCTTAATCCTAGTCTTAGCCTAAATAGCCTACCCTTTGATTTTAACTTTGTGTATGGGCCTCTTGAGCTTGAGCCCCTTATTCTGTTACTAGCCACATTACAAGCCCTATAACTTGAAAAACAATAAGTGTCCTATCTAGGTGGAGTTTAGGGATGCTTTTCTTGACAATATGCTTATACATAAGTTTGGGGGTGGCTTGAGGACAAGCACCATTTTAAGTTTGGGGGTGCTATACAGCAAAGTGGTGTATTGTAAAATGACTAAGTTTTGCTGAGTTTTGTTTATTGAAATTGTGCAAAAAAAAAAAAAAGAAGAAGAAGAAGAAGGGAACATGAATAGGACAAATGCCTTAAAATGTGAAACCTATTCTCTGTTTAAAAACAAAAACAAAAAAAAGAAAAAAAAAGAAAAGAAATAAGGAATGGAATGAAGGGATAAAGAAACTAAAAAAAAATTATAGGGAGTACCCCTTCCTTGGTACTGAGATTGTTGTGGTGGTTTGTCGAAAGCATTTGGTGTTGGAACACATTGTAGGGAAAACATTTTTTGAACTCCACCTAGTGTTAGCCACTTCCCAAAAATATATACTTCCCTAACCTTAGCCATATTACAACCCAATAAAAGTCCTCTAGCAGTGTAAAGCTTTGATTTTGTTCTAGTGAGTTTAGAAGCTTGTCAAGCTTATCATAGGATTGCATGTTGATGATGATTGAGTGAACCCATATACTTTTGTGAGTGAGGAAGAACACACTGTTCTGAGTGCATAGTGTTGTAGCATGTTGTTCTGGGCTAAAAATGATTGATGTCATGAAAATCTTCTGACTTGTGATGCATGAATGTTGAGGAAGTAAGAGGTTTTGGTTTGTGGTGCATGAAGTTGCTTTGATAAAAAGGATTTGTGGTCTATCAGTCTTGTGTGCATGTTAGGACCTTGTTGATTTGTGTGTCTTTTCCTTTTGTGTCTTTCTTTCCATTACTTGAGGACAAGCAATGATTCAAGTTTGGAGGTGTGATAACTCTTAGAAATAAATAAGATTTATTTATACTTTTTAGGCTTGAATATTGCAAATCTAAGAGTGTTTAAGTGTCTTAATTGTGTGATTTTATTTTAGTCTAGGATTATAGGTTGCAAATGTGTTGTTTTCTATTTTTAGGATGTTTAGTTCTGTTTTAGTGTGACTTATGTGGATGTTTGATTTTGAAGGGATTTATAAAGAAATACTGGAAGAAATGCTCCAGGATGCTACAGCAACTGGATACGAGTTTCACTGCAGAAAAATGCCAGTTGTACTTATTTTCTCTCTCCTGACGTGGTCCCATGTGCAGGACCTGCATTTACTGCGCCAGAAAAGGATAAAAGAGTGGTCTTTACCAAGATACTTTGGGTATTCCTTTTTGTTGAGTTGGGCCCTTTTGTTTAATGCCAAAAAAGTACAAGCTAAGCCCATTTTGGAGGAGAGAGGGGATCAAGTCAGCCCTAGGAATTATGTCACTATTCAGCCATCACTTTACATTCATCATCTTCTACCTCCCATTATCATCATCTTCTACCTCTCACTCATCTTCTTCTACCTCATTTTCTTTTTCTTCTTTCCATTTTACCATTTTCCCTCCATTTTAGTTCTTTTTCTTGTTTTAGCTTTAATGGTTTTATTTTCCATTTACTTTTCTTTTGTTGTTTGTAAGCTCACTATGAACTAAATTTCTCAAGTTAGGGTACTATGAACTTGTAACAGATTTATGGGTTGATTTATGGGTTGATTTATGTGAATGTTTGCTTTGTATTTTCTATTAAGTTGTTCTTCATTTTATTTCTAGTTGATTTTGGCCATCTTTGCTGGAATACAAGCTTGTTGAGCTTGGAAAAGTTTAGCAAGTGGAAATGCTTAATAGATAAGGATTAATTTAGTTAATTGGAAAATTAATTGAAGTTGGTTGCAATAGGAATATTCTTCCAAGTCCTTAGGTTAACTGGACGTGCTTAATCAAGAGCTGAATGGAATTAATTTGAGCTTAGGAATAAGGAACATTTAATGAAACTCGGTATTTTACTGCTGGAAAGCAAATCTTATTTCCTGGACTAAATGCTATAGCATCGTGAAGCATAAATTGCCCTGTATCTGAAGTTACAAGGAATTAGTATCTCCAGCTGATTTTATCTTTCTGATTTCTTCACATCTGTTTACTTTTGCACATTTATTACCTTGTCACTATTTTATTTTAATTGCAATCATCAATCACTCCTTATTTCGGTTACTTTGTTACTTGATTTCTTAATGTTTTTGGTAAATAGAATATTGATTGGGAAAACTGTGATTATAATTCATTCTAATCCTCGTGGAAACGATCTCTACTTACTCTTTATTACTTGTTACGATTGTGTATACTTGCATATTGCACATTTTATACACAACACCTAACCGTCAAAACACATTTCCACACAAAGCTCAACATCAGTTTCCATCTTTAGTTGATTTTCAGAGCTTGAAAAATGGTTCTACCCTTGATCAGAGGAAGAAGAAACAAAAATGGAAATTGAATAGAGACTAGAGAAGTTGAGTCTCTGCAACACTCCAATTGATCTAGTCCCCAGGCAAAAGCAGAAATTCATCTTCAGTTTTCCTCCATAAATACCAAACCAAAAATCACAGTGGGGGAGAGAGCATACAGAGAAGGGAAAAAACGAAAATATGTAACAAAAAAATGATAGAGAATCACCATCTTCCTTCATCTTTCTAGTTCTGTCCAGCCACATACCCACCTTCTTCTTCATTCCCAATTTCACCTTCTTTTCACATCTGAACGATCCCAATCAAAGTCCCCACGGCCAGTCAGCCACCACTCGACTGCCGCCGGCTCGCCTCCGCTGCACCGCTCGCTCCTCCGCGTGTTCAGCCGCGCCGCGCCGGCCAATCCCTCTAGTCCTCTGTCACATTGGTAACGTTGAAGCTAGAAGCTTGAGTAAATAGCCAATTTGGTCCCTGAAATTGTGAGGTCGTGTCAAGTTAGTCCCTCAAATTAACGAAATTCCAAAAAGGTCCCTGAAACTGTCAAACATTAATCAAGTTAGTCCCTCCGTTAGTCAAGGTTGACTAACGCCATTAACGGCGCTGAGCTGGCACGTCAAGTGTCCATGTGGCCTCCATGTCATCCTGCCACGTCAGATGGTCACATACCCACTAATTTCAGGGACCAAATTGACATAGGGACCAAATTGACACTAATGTTATTTTGAAATACCAATGCCTCCTCTTCTTTTTCCCCAACCTCTATGCTTCATCTCTCTCTCTCTCTCTCTCTCTCTCTCTCTTTCTGCTCTTCCTCTCGCGCTCTCTCTCTCTCTCTCTCGCTCTCTCTCTCGCTGCTACTGGATTATGGATGATATAGGTGGGAATCTCTGCCACAATATCAGTGGCAGTGGAGTTGGAGGCAGAGGAAGCCATGTGAACAAGGACACAAAATGAGAAACAAAGTGGATAGAGATAGATACATGATTGAGGACAGTGAGAGGCTAAAGCGTGTAGAAAGAAATCTCTTCAGGGAATTTTTACCGTGCACATTGATATCAATGGCTGTTGTTTTTTTTTTTAATTGGAAACTGGTTTGCTTGATGAGATGTGGGATCTGAGTTTGCAAGGCTAGCCACCCCTCCCACACCTTTCCATTTCTTTGTTTCACTTTTGCAAAATAGAGTCACAACCTTGAAACAAACAAAGTCCCATAACAATGCATTTACACAGCCGTGACACAACATTCATACATGTCAAGCAAAGTCACAACCGTGTTAATCCATCTGCACGGGTGGGGGGTTTTGGTATGGGATTTTGTTTATCCATCTGCACCTGATGGACATGATAACCACATGATCAATCCTTTGGCTCGTGGGGCACCTAGGTTGGGTGTTCTAAGCTGCTTGTGTGTGTTGCTGAGAAAGATATGTTGAGGGAAAGAGGGGGTTTGGTACTATGAGGCTGTGGAGAAGAGTGGGTGGCAAGGTCAACTGCAAATGCTTGAAGTGGAAGATGAGGATCATGCTTTTCATATCCACAATCTAGATGGCGAACCACCACCCATCAACATCACTTTTAGGGAGGGAGGGAGAGGGAGAGAGATGAAGCAGAGAGGTTGGGGAAGAAGAAGAAGAGTTGTTGGTATTTCAAAATAACATTAGTGTCAATTTGGTCCCTGTGTCAATTTGGTCCCTGAAATTAGTGGGTATGTGACCATCTGACGTGGCATGATGACATAGAGGCCACATAGGCACTTAACGTGCCAGCTCAGCGCCGTTAACGGTGTCAGTCAACCCTGACTAACGGAGGGACTAACTTGATTAACGTTTGACAGTTTCAGGGACCTTTTTGGAATTTTGTTAATTTGAGGGACCAACTTGACACGACCTCACAGTTTCAGGGACCAAATTGGCTATTTACTCCTAGAAGCTTCCTTCTAGTTTCTTTCTTCTGTTTTTATTATTTATGACCCTATGCTCCTGATGGTTTGTTTACTCGGGCTTGTGTTTGTTGCATGAGGCCCAAACATATTTTTGTTTGCTCTATTTTGTCCATTTGTTGTTATGTTAGAATGTTGGGCCAAGTAAGAAAAAATTAACAAAGTCTGTTTCTGTTAAATGATAAAAAAAAAATCTTTTTCTGAATTTAAGTCTTTTAAAATAAAGGAAAAAATATAAAAATGAAAAAATAAATAAATCTTTATGATGATTTTTTAGTTCCTTGATTCTTAATCAAAACTCTCCTAAATAAAATTATTTTTCAAAATCAAATCAATAAAAGAAAATCAAAACTCAAAAATAAAATAAGAAATCCTTTTAGGATTTTTGGTTATTTATTTCATAACGAAAAATCTTTCCAAAATGAAATCCCTTTTTTCTAAAAGAAATTTCTTTCGGTAAAATAAGATTTATGAGTTCACGCAACAATCTGTGATGTTGATGTATGATTTTTCATCTTCAAGCGTCGTACGAATTATAAGGGTTCATCGTATAGCTTCGCTGTCTTTAACCCTGTGCAAAAGTGAATTCCATTGTGTTAAAAAATATATAATAAAATGTTTTCAATTTACTCTTTTCACAAGATTTTATCAAATTTATAAAATAAAAATAAAAAATCTTCCTTTTTTTTTTGATTCACGCAACAATCTACGACGTTGATGTATGATTTTTCATCCTCAAGTGTCGTAAGGATTGTAAGGGTTTATCGTATAACTTTGTTATCTTGGATCCTGTGCAAGAGTGAATTTACCTTGAAATAAAATCCTTTTCAAAATCCTTTCGAAAAATCAAATCTTTTCCAAAAAATTAAAATCAATCACCCAATCAAATATTTTCTAAAAGAACTACGTGGCTTTGAGTTTCCCATCGCACCCGGGAATACTTAGGAGCAGAATCAATCATTCTGTTAAGCCAAAATTTTGTTTTCTCTTTAAATGTGTTTATTTTATTTTATTTTTCAAAATTGGGGTAAAAATAAATATTTTCAAAGATTATTAAAATTATTTTGCATAATTAACTTGAGGTACCGTTTTTAAAACGGGCGATGTAGGGTGCTAACACCTTCCCTACTCATAACCGACTCCCAGACTCAAATCTCTATCTTTTTTTTATAGACCAGATTCCTTAAAATAAATGGTTTTTCCAATATTTTTCCCAAATAAAATATTGGTGGCGACTCCGCTGTTTTTACCTTTTTTTCGCTGCTCCCAGACGGGACGGTCGCGACAATATTATAAATTAATTATTTATCCAAATGTTTTTATCCTTAAATGTATAGAGTTAATTATACGTATTTATTATAATATTTATGATTCAATCAATTCATCAATTAAATTTTCACGTGTTCAAATCGATAGTATAAATAAATAAATAAAATAATGTATATAGATTTAAGAGTTTGGCTAAAAAAAACAAAAAGAGTTAAATTGAAATTTGTACAGTATGTTTATCTGTATTTGAGAATTATTATTCGAAATATGCTTTATTATACTAATTTATTCAAGATAATAACAACACCTTTTGAAAACGTGATGGTTTTAAAATGTGAAAAGTATAATATAAAAGTTGATAAATCCAAGAATGTATTTTTTTTTTTACTTTCAATTATATATATTTCAGATATTACACTTAATATTTTTATTTGAAAATATATCTAATTTTTTTGATAGCCTAATAATACATAATAATTTCAATATAAATTAACTGTAATAAGTTTTCATAGACCAATTTGATATTTTATTAAGTAATTTTAGTTTTTAAGTCCTTTGAATTAATAATTATTATGGTCAAATCTAAAAGATATCTTAAGATGAAAATTACTCTGAGTCGGGGATATATATTTTTATATAGAACCTAAACTTTTTATAGCCTAATAATACATAACATTTTTCAATATAAAATAATTGTAATAAGTTTTAATAGAGCAATTTGATTTCTTTTAAAGTAATTTTAGTTTTTAAATCCTTTGAATTAATAATATTTAATTATGGTCAAATATAAAAAGTATGTTAAGATGAAAGTTACTCTGAGTTGAGGATATATATAATTAATTAATTATTATATATATAATCTATTAAATTTACGAGCACAAAACTTTTCAATGGTATACGTTCCTTTCAGTTTATCACTAAAGCTTTTTTAATTAATTAATAATGTAAAAGGTTCAATCAAGATCCATGTGTATCTATAGTTTTTATATAATCGTGTTTATACCTACAATTGTATTATTATTATTATTATTATTATTATGTTAAAATAAAAACTTAAATTACAAATAAAAGTATGTCGGTCCCATCCGGACGCCGTGAAAAGAAATAAAATAGAGGAGTCGCCACCAAAATTTTTATATGGGAAAACCTTGGAAAACCCAATTATTTAAAGTAGGGAAGGTGTTAGCACCTACATTGTCCTTTTAAAAAAATGGTACCTCAAGTTAATTGTACAAAATAATTTAATAACTTTTTAAACATTTATTTTACCCCAAAATTTATTTACAAGAAAGAATTTTTTTATTTTTTACTTGTGATTTTGCATTTAAAAAATTATTGTCATTAAAACCTAAATGAGGTTGAACGTGGCACATAAGTCCACATGATAACCTCAAATCTAAGAGATTGAACATAGCACCCATAGGGCATCCCTATTAACACAAGTTCAATTGTTTTAATTAGCTATTTGAAAATAAAAAGAGATACTAAAATAAGGAAAATTTAGTTTTCGGTTGACAGAATGATTAATTTTTCTCCTACGTATTCTCAGGTGCGATAAGAAACTCAAAGTCACGTAGTTCTTTACGAAAAGATTTAATTGGTTGGTTGATTTTTTTTATCCTTTTTAAGAAAAGTTTTTTTTTTAAATTTTGTTTTAAAGCAGCAACCTGAAATTTTTTTTTAAAAAAAGGATTTTTTTCATTTTGTGAATTTTTTTTGGATTTTTGAGAAAAGGATTTTTTTAATTTTTTTTTATCTTAAGAAATTATCTTTATATTCGTTAGCCCAACAAATCAAAAATAAACAAACATGATACATTTACATGGTAAAAGCTACCAGCCCAACTGACCCAAAATAATATTCACATCAGCCCAAATCCCAAATGTAAAAGAAAATAAAACTCAAACAAACAAACCAATGAGTAAACGAGAAAACTCTCTGTGACAATAACCAGTAAACAAAGATAAAAGAAGAATTGAACCAGAACGGGTGTGATGGAGGCGTGGCGGCGGCGCAGCGGACTTGCGTGGCGAGGAGGACGCAACTGGGCTCGTGGTGGAGGCTATGACAAGAACGCGTAGTGGTGGTTCGGCGGTGGCTTGAAACAAGGATCTGATCTTTTATTTTTTTATGTGTTTTGGCTGTTCTCTTTTGGTTTTTGATTTAGGATGATGGTGGAAGTGAACTTTTGTGGATTGTTGAGATTGAAGGGAGATGTTGTTACTGGTATGGTAGTTATGGAGATGAGGCCATGGGTGAAGATGAAGGGTGGTTATGGGTGGTTCATGATGAAGGGGAGAGGTTTTTCTGAAGAATGAGTAATCATTGTTTTTCTCTGCTCTAGTACATTTCCTCCTCTCTCCCCCATCTTTTCTGTTTCTGACTGGTATTTATAGAGAAAGATTGACTCTTTTTTCACCTTGGAACCAGATGATTTGCTGTGTGCAGAGGCTCAACTTTCTCTATTCTCCTTTCAAGTTCCATTTTTCTGATCTAGGCACAAACCCTCTTCCCAAGCTCTGAATATTGACAAAAATGGATTCTGATCATTTGAGCTTTGTGGGGAGGGGTGTTTTGACGGTTGCAATCCTTGAGAGCCCCCAATCTGAATTCTGATTTCTTGTTATATTCAAAAGTGACTTGGATGCACGTTGGTTAAAGATGAAAACTGGAGGAGAAGGACAAAAAAATGTAGCAATAGATACGACACTATACTGAGCATTGAAAGTTACAGGAGAGAGAGAGGACTCAAGGCAAAAACTTTTTTTTTATTATTTTTTTTTATTAATTTAATATTTTTTACTTGGGCTTTGGACTCAAAACAACTTATACCAAAAACAAATTGGGCCAATAACATAAACTCATTTTTTAGTTTTTTCTGCATTTTCTATTCTTTTTTTTGTTTCAAAAATATTAATTAAAAAAAGAAAATGTCCTGACAAAATTAGGTGTTCACGTGGTGTAAGAGACTGCAAAAGTCATGCATTTTTATGAACGAATAGTTCATAATGAATTTGATTAATATTTTTTTATTTATATATTGTAAATACTAAATTCTACATATAAACCAAAATCGTAAGTGGATTAATGTTGTTCCGAACAAGTAAAATAAATAAATAAAATATTTATTCAATCTTAAATATTAGTCACTATTTATAGTTTAGAAAATTATAAATATACTTAGATTTAAACATGATTTTCAATCAAAAACTATTTTAAATATATACTAGCCATATTTTTCCAAATAAAAATTCATACTTGTACATGTAAGATCTCAGATAATCCATGCAACAGATGGGAAATATTTTTTAAAAAAAAAAAAACCAGAAAGTAAACATAATATCGGTAAATAATTTTTTATTGAATTTTATCATACTTTTCATGATTTAAGTTTGCCCCTTAAACCGTGGTTCATAAATTTCTAAAATTACTTCATATTTCCAGTATAGAAATTAATGCAAAAGTAAATTTTATTATTTTTCCATATAATTTCCTATTTTCATATATATTACATATAAAAAAGGAATAATATACAAATTTAAGAGATCTTATAAATGCACAAAATTAACTTGTGTAACAGATTTAAGAAAGACACGATACGAGAGTAGGGATGGCAATGGGTAGAGTTTGGGTAGGGTACTATAGTACCCGTCCCCATACCCACGTTTGAAAAAATTACCCGTACCCGGACCCGTACCCTCGTGGGTTAACAACTTTAGTACCCTTACCCGTACCCTCTGGGTACCTAAGTACCCGTACCCGCACCCGTTACCCGCACTTTAACAGTGAAAAGGTAAAAAATAACAAAAGAAAGTTTATAACAATTAAAAAATGATTCAAAGTCTTCTAAATCTACTAATAAATATTACAAATCAAAATATTTAAATAAATAAAAACACCCAAAAAGGAATTATGAATACAACTAGGTTTAGAAAGTTAAGAATCTTTAGATTAATTTTGGTTTTATAATTTGTATTATAGTTAAAATTATATATATTAGTAATTATAAATAAATAAATAAATAATTATATATACGTATACATGTGTGCGGGTATGGGGCGGGGTGGGTACCATAGTACCCGTACCCGCACCCGTACCCATTCATTTTTGCGGGTAATTACCCGTACCCGGACCCTTACCCATTGTGCGGGTAATTACCCTACCCATTGTGAGTAAATTTTGCGGATACCCTATGGGCAGGGTACAAATTGCCATCCCTATACGAGAGAGTACAATTCTATCTTCTTTTGTTCAATTATACCCCGAATCCATGATAGTTATCAAATGATACGCATTATCGTGGAAAAGAGTTTTTTTTTTTTTTTCGGTTTATAGTTCTTTTTACTATTTTTTTTTTTTTTTTTATCAAACGTTTTTTTTTTTTACTACCTGAATATACGTAGCCTTGACTCTTGTGTTTGAAATAATTTTTCTCCGTCTCTTCAGTGTCGTACTTGGTACATCATAACAAATCAAGAAATTCAATATAAATTCGATTCAAGAATTTATGTCAGTTTCATTGTTGTTGACAAGTTCTTTCCCAAATATAGTTCCTTCAATTGACGAGGTGATCGAACATACATTTTTTATTTGGCAAGCTTGATCATTCTAATTAAGTTCTACAACTATGTGGAAATTAAAAAAGAAGTAATCTTGTTTCACTCATCCAAATCACCTACCTAAGATGAAAAATCTTTAATAAAATACTGTAAAGTGAAAAAAATGCTTGAAAAACACAGAAAAGACAATTTATTCCCTCATCTATTTTGACAAAGTCAATTATTACATAGTGAATGGGTCATTCTACATCCCAAACTGACGAGGGTTACAACATAGGAAAAGCTATAAAGCTTTATGGCTTTGTAGTTGCGTTGGAGTTATCATAGCAGCATAAAGGATTATACTTGCAACATGCTGCAAATCCATGTGTTGTTCCTATCAAAGTGATAACGATTGAAACAAGCAGAAGCACCACCTTCAACTTCTTCAACGAGACCTCCATTAAAACTTAGCTTGGTTTATAAAACAAATGAACAAAATTAACTTGTGATGATATGTGAAATAGATCAATACGTATTTATAAGCAAGTGAAAGGGATTTGGTTTCCCTTGCATTCATTATTTTAATGTATTCATGCATTTACTGATAATCCGAGTAAAAGATACTAAAAACAAGAACAACAAGGGATAAATACTATGAATTAATTGATAATTTGTGTTACAAAATTCAAAATGATTCTTTTTTTTATCATTTATAATATATTTTTATTTTATTCATTAACTATCTTTTAGTTTTGCTATTATTATATTTCAAAAGTATATAGGTAATGACGATATTTATTATTATTTTTAGTTGCAGTCAATTCATTATTAGATTCATCATTCATGTGGTCAAAATGATAGTATAAAAGAAATTAAATTAAAATATTGAGATTTAATAGAGTTGAAAGATGAAACAGTGTATTTACCTGCATTTGAGAATTTTTATTTGAAATATATTTTATACATTAACTATCTTTTAGTTTTGCTATTATTTTATTTAAAAGTATATAGGTAATGACGATATTTATTATTATTATTTTTAGTTGCAGTCAATTCATTATTGGATTCATCATTCATGTGGTCAAAATGATAGTATAAAAGAAATTAAATTAAAATATTGAGATTTAATAGAGTTGAAAGATGAAACAGTGTATTTACATGCATTTGAGAATTTTTATTTGAAATATATTTTATTATCTTAACTTATTCAAAATAATAACAACACTTCTTTTTAAAACGTGACAGTTTTAACATGGGGAAAATATAATATAAAAGTTGGGATTAAAATAATAAACATTATTAGTGTAAAAAAATTTATACTGACATCCACTAATATTTTGACATATGTGCTTTTATTTTAATAGCTAAGGGAGAAAAGTAACAATGATACTAATTTGTCAACATGTTATTGGATGTTTGTGTAAAAACTATGCACATTGAATCACTGACAGTGCATATAAATTAAACTATTTTTACTATAAAAAAAAGAAATTAAATTCTTTCAACAGGCTAGTAATACATAAATTGTTTTAATGTATAGTAGTTATAATAATTTTAAATAAACTAATTTCATATTTTTTTAATGTTATTTTAGTTATTAAATTCTTTGAATTATCAATTATTAATTATGTTAAAATATAAAAATATAATAAGAAGAAAATTACTCTAAAATGAGTTGGTTACGAGATATACGTTACTTCAGGTAATCATTAAAGTTTTTTTTTTTTAACTTAATAATATAAAATGATTCATTCAGAATCCATGTATATATTAAATTTTAAAATAATTGTTTTTAATATAGGAAAAATTATTGAAAATAATTAATGTAATATTTAAAATTACAAATAAAAGTATAAAAAAAAATAGAGACAGTAAAAATGATACACATTTTATTATCAGAAAACTCACAAATGAATTAGAATGAAATATTTTTTAAATACTATTTACATTATAATTATGAAAGTATGTATATAAACCAAAATCGTAAGTTTACTATTCTTCCGAACAAAACAAAAATAAATAAAATCATTATTAAATTTTAAATATTGGTCTCTATAGCATACTTCATAAAATTTTATATATATATATATATATATATATATATTGAATACAAAGCTTGTTTAAATATAGTAGACTATAAACATGTACGATGCAAGGATAAATAATATGCGAACAAATTCCAATTCCAACCCTCGGTAAAGCATAGTATGAAATTGGAAAATTCAGTTCATTACCTGGAATAACACCTGCAAAAAGAGATTCAAGTTTTCCAATTCCAGATATCCAATCATCTTTCCAGAATCTAGTATTTTGACCATCTCTAAGGATCTATGAAATATTTCCATCCACAACATGGCAAATGTTTGTGATAGCTTTCCAAGCATTAGAAGCATTAGAGATAGTAGATACAATAGGATGACCATAAGGCCCACATTTATATTTAAATTTCATGATTTGTACCCAAAGCTTTTCAGGATTATTAGAAAGTTGCCAAGCAAGTTTAGCAATATAGGCTTTATTAAGAGTTTTTAGGTTTACATAATTTATCCCAAGATATAATTAAGGTGACATTTTCTTTGAGATTCATAAGATCCCCAAATAAATTTTCTACAAATAACTTCTGCTTCATCACACACAAAAACAGGAATAGCCATAGATTGCATAATGTAACTGTAACGCCTTCCTTAGCACTACATTTCAGACTCGTTGCGGATAAATAAAACATTAAAAATGATTTGTTGGTTACTTTCGAAAAATAACAATTACTATGTATTTCACTATTCTCGAAAATGGTGATAACAATTTTTCCTTCTTTACACCTCCATACAAAACATAAACTCAAACATATGTATGTATGTATGTATGTATGTATGTATGTATGTATGTATGTATGTATGTATGTATGTATGTATATACATATGTGCATCACTAACTTTACACATATCATATCACTAACATTTTTACACAAGGCCTTTATAAAGATAGGCCATTCTCAAAAGTGAACAAAGTAGAGAAATAAAAATATATCTAGGCACGTAGCGAGTGTCTGGAACCACATCTAAAAAATACAATGGCTCTCAGTAGCCAGAATAACAGACTGTCAAGATCACTACCTAAAAATGGAATCAACTCCTACAGCTGGTCTATACTAATGATATCCATTGGGGAGACCATGATAGTCATCCCCACCCACAGTAGGAGTATCCGGTGAAGACGCCATAACTCCATCTATACCCTCGGGGGCAACATCATCATGAAGAGGGTGGTACTCGGGCTCCATCTCCAAGTCCTCCTCTGGATCCTCCTCTGTCCCCTCATCTACCTCCGGAATAGGTATGATCGGTGCTGGAGGTGTCACGGGTGCTGCCTCCGGTAAATGCTCGACTAATGGAGGATGAAACTCCAATTCCCTTTGATCTACCAATTACTGTAGGATAAGCCAGAGTGGGGGTAATGAAACCTCGATAGTGTCCACAGTATGGGTGCGTCTCTGACGTCCTGCTGCTAACGTGCCGACTATACTACGTACGAGGCCTGTATAGGTGGCGCTATGTGCCCCAGGATTATCTGCCAATCACCACCATCCGCTGCGTTCTCAAAAGTCAGGGACCGTGTCCCCGAATACGCCATCTGCGGCTCCGGATCCATCTGTACTCAGATATATGTATATATACCACACATGAGAGAAACCCAACAAGAAACGCGCAAGGGTGAGATACCAATATATGGATTTAATCACGATAACTACATGCGTGATACAAAATAAAATAGCATATACACAGATATCTACAACATATAAACTTTTCAACATAAACATAATAGTTTATCAAGGGATTTTATACCCGACAATCATCATCATTTAAAAAAAAAAATTGTATGACACTTCAATATTCAACGTCTAAATTTTATACTTAATCTCCGGAGATCCCAACTTCGTTTTAATGAGTTGATCAAACTCGATTGCCAAATAAGGCACAACGTGTTCAACTTTCCATGGCACACTATCCAACACAAGGCAAGTGATCAATGTACAAGGGATTCATTGTCCATCAAGGCACAATGTACAACGTTATATGACACCTTGTCCATCAAGACACCACATCAAAACAACGTAGGCACGTCTGCCAAATAATGCATGTAAAATATTTTATTCTCGTCATTTTTTTTTGTTCATTCTTTTCTTGTCGAAACTCAAAGGCTCACGACCATTCAAAATTTTTCAACGATAAGATTTTTATTTTTCATCGTCAACACAGGACACTAATTCCAAGTGCTCAATCACAAAGCCTTAGACCGATGCACCAATCTTAGGTTTGTGGTTATAGAAAACAACATTCACCTTTTACAACGTTTATTACAACATAATAACTGGGACACAAAGTCCACAACAACGTAACACGGATAAAAAATCTACTTGCTTTTATTACAGAAACACTAATATCGCGACATCTCAGTTACTAGGTTCACGTTTCGATGTTTACATCATTTTCGTTCTGTGAAACACCAATCCAAAACAAAACTTCCGCAGCTTATCCAAGTTGTTGGAACAATTTTGATAAGTACAACTCTTTTACAGAAAATCTTTTCCTTTGGAAATTCATTTATGAAAAACCTTATTTTCTTTGAAAAGAAATCACTTAAGACTAAATTTTTTGTCCAAGCACATAAAACTGTTTTACGGAAATATTACCGTAAATTCTTTTCGAAATTACTCGTCATTTGGCATTTAAAATCGTTTATAGTCGAAATTAACCCTTTGCTATTAAAATAATTTTCTCAACATGAAAATTAAGTTATTTTTGAAAATTAACTTTTTATAATAACTTTTTTTTATTTTAGAATTTCTTTTATAAAAATTAACGTCACTAAAAAATTTTCACCGCTACGTCCTCACCATTTCTCATCAATTACTATTACACTGATAAATCATTAAATAACATTTATTTTCAACTATTTCTCAATTTTCCACCAACTAAATTTTAAATATTCCTCATAAATTTTTTTAAAGCTTTTATCTCAATAATTAATTAAGCACTGACCACTGTCAGGCTTCTCATTTAACAATCAATCACAGTAAAATTTCCAAGTCGCAGTTATAGCAAATAATACAGTTATAACATGCATCAAAGCTATAACACATATCTACAGATAACTCATTTAAAAACAGATAATTAAAAATAGATAATTAAAAACAGATAAAACAACTACGTAAAATAAACTTAAACAACCACAACCAAACTAAATTAAATTATACAGACCACTCACGGATAGCACATAGCTATCGGGAAAATCCCTCAGGTAAACTCCCCTTATCTCTTTGGAGTTTCTCATATTTCTTTCTCGAACAAAGTTCCGTCTAACTTCTTATTCCACCGAACAACGTACAATGATTCACAAAACACTTATCCTTCAACAAACCACAACCAAATTAATCAACATAAAACAACTACAACACCTAAATCCTATGGCTAGGTTTCGGTCATGAGTGACATATTTGGCTAGAAATTTCTAAAATTCACAAGCTCTTGGATTAGTAGTCCTTAAGCATTAGAGATACATAATCAACGATCATGACTTAAAATTGAAACAAAATCCTCTAACACCAAAGGTTAGGGTTTTCGGCCTTGATCCATAAAATAGGCTAGAGGTTTTCAAAATTTTCAAGCTTCTAGATTCAATAACAATAGGTATTGAATAGATGGAATCAAGTGTTACATGATAGAAATTGAAATAAAATTTCTTCCACCTCATAACTAGGGTTTCGGCCCATTATAGAAATATAGGAAGGAAGTTTTATTTTTACTCATGCTCTCGAATGATAAACATAGAGATCATGGTTAGTTCATAGAAATTGAAATCACATTAAAAGGAATTTTCTATGATTTTCTAGAAATTTTTGAAGTTCTAAATCTAAGAATTGAAAACATGATAATCATGGCTTGAATCAAGAAAATAAATGAAGAACATGATATTTATTGATCAAGGAGGGTAAGGTATAGCTCTTGGATGTCAAGAAATTGAAAGGAATGGATCAAGTCCTTCACAAATTTGCTTATGGTGTTCTTGAGAAAATGAGAGATAAATGGAGAAGATGAAGTTGATGAAGTAGGAAAAAAATGAAAATGGCTAAATGTGGGGGTTAAGGCCGTGGGTTTCAAGGGGAAAATGGGGTCCAAAATGTGTCACTTAAGGACATATGAGTAATTTCACTTTGGGACAAAATTGGCATTTGTTAAAGACTTAAGGACATAATAGACTTTTCAAGTCTAAGTTCATAATGACATGGTGAGTCACACCATGACTCACCATGGTGACTCACTCACATGAGTCATCATGGGTGACTCATGGTTCTCATCCGTTAGCGGGTCTCGGAAATCCCGTATTTCAGCTCCGTCGTTCCCCCGATTTAATATATCGCCCAAAAAAAATATAATAATTCCTTTTTAAGTGAAAAAAATCAAAATAACTAAAGTTGTTGGAAACACGATATAAAACCTAACCATTTTGTTCACGAGTCAAAATTAGGTTTTCTGATCAGTAAACTTTTACTGTCAGTGAAAACACATACCGGGTTTCGTCTGAAATTTCAACCCAAAATTTAACTGTAATTCTCTACGATAAAGTAGAGTATAAATATGACTTTGGTTTATCCAAAATCATTTTCTAAGTCTCGGATAAAAATATAAATATTTATATATTTGTATATCGATATTAGAAAGTAGTGAAAATCGGGGTGTTACAGTAACCAGGCATACTATATAAACAAAACTGAACTAGAGCTATTCTGATTCTTAGGCTTCCAAGAACAGAGCTTTTTCCTCATTTATCCAAAATAAAATTCACAGAATGTTTAGATAGCACCAAAATACATACCTAAATCATTTGTTATTTCAGTGCCTAGCATGTTACTTATACCAAAGGAATCATTGTCATTTATATTTTTAAAGAAAAACACCTTTGACTTTTGTAGATTAACTTTCTGTCCTGATTTGAAACAGAAATCATCCAAAGCCTCTATAATAACCTGCACCTGGTCATAGTTAGCTACAACAAAGAGTACAATATCATCAACAAAGCAAATATGAGACAACTTAGGACCATTACCTCTGCCAAAAGACAAGGGTGTCCATTTATTTTCATCAACAAGGTCATTTATTTTATAACTTAATCTTTCAATAGCAAGCACAAAAGGTAAAGGAGAGATAGGATCACCCTGTCTTAAGCCTCTAGAGGAATTAAAAGCTTGGGTACTATTTCCATTCCAATTAATGCTAATGCTAGGAGATGAAATACAACTGTAAATAATCTCTTTAAGATAGTTAGGAATACCCTACAGATTTATAGAATCCATAATAAAATGCCACTCTAACCTATCATAAGCCTTTTCAAAGTCCAATTTTATTATCATAAAGCCCTTTTTTTCCTTTTAGATTATTTAAGGAATGAATAGCTTCTTGCATGCAATAATAGATTTTAACCTCTGAGCAACAATCTTGGAAATTATTTTATGACTCACATGACAAAGAGCTATAGGCCTAAGTTGTATAGCCTTTGAAGGATCCTCACATTTAGGAACGAGAGTTAGGAGGGTTTTATTAATGTCCCCAATTTTTTTGAGGATTATCAAAACACTCTCTAACTATGTTAAAAATAGAGTTTCCCACAATATCCCATTGGCTTTTAAAAAACACAGGGTGAAAACTATCAGGGCCGGGAGATTTGAAGTTACTCATACTGAAAAGAGCACTTTTAGTCTCCACAATAGTTACCTTAGCTAACAAATAGTCCATAGCATTATCTTTTATATTTGGATAACCAGATTTTGTAATAAACATACCTTTATTCAGCATATTAGAAGAATACAGATTGGAAAAGAAATGGAGAATATGCTGCATCAGGAGATCATTCTCATAAATCCAATGATCATCATCATCTTAGAGGGCCATAATATGATTCTATCTTCTTCTCTTAAGAGTTGATTGATGAAAGTATCTAGTGTTTAGATCACCTAGAGTTAACCATTTAACTTTAGATTGTTGATACCAATAACTTTCCTCATGGGCAACAATTAAGTTATATACATTCCAAAGATCCTCCCTCAGGTTTAAGAGTCTAGAGTTAGGACCACCAAGAAGCACTCTATTAATACCCTCTAGCCTTTTTAAAATTCTGTGTTTTCTTTTGAAAATGTGCCCAAACACCCCAATATTCCAATATTTCAAATTTCTAGTCAGATTAATAATATTATGTTTCCAGTGATTAGAATCGCACCAAGAGAATTGAACTTGATTCTTGAAAGCATCATGGTCCAACCAAGCTCCTAAAAACTTAAAATAATTGGATCTTTTCCTGATAAAATAACCATCCTCTATTTTAAACCACAGACCACAATGATCCGAAGATGATAGAGGAACATGAGTAACATCGCTATTAGGAAAGAGAGATTGCCAAGTAGAGTTACAAAGAACTGTATCTAAACCTTTCTCTCAAGTTTCCTCTAGACCAGGTGTAAGGAGGCCCGTTAAAATAAAACCCGTATCTAAAATGCCACAATCATCAATACAATTTCTAAAAGAGTTTGCAGACCTAATATTGAAATCTGCACCTCCCTCTCTTTCATTACTAGAAATAATAGCATTAAAATCTCCATCAAGACACCAAGGTCCCTGGTTAGCTAGCAGCATTAAATTGTCTAAGCTCTTCCCAAACACCCTCTCTATTACTATTATTAGGACTAGCATAGATAATGGAGAAAAACCAAAAGGAAGGAGAACTAGGATTTACTTCAAGATGAATACAGTATCTAGATGTAGACACTACACTTATAGGCATTATGTTAGCTCTCAAAAGGCACCAAATGCCCCCAGAGAAGCCACAAGCATCTACTCTAGCTCCTTCAACTAAATCGATTTTTTGAATTATTCTACCCGCAGTTTGACCACTCACTCTGGGTTTTAGGATAGCTATAAAATCCAGTTTATAGACTCTCATATAATCCTTTATGAGATTAGCAAAACTACGGCCACCAGCCTCTTTAACATTCCATATCATACTATTAATTGGAAACAGATTTATCTTTGGTCATTAAAGACCTAGAAATTACAGGGGAGTCCACATGAACAACATTAATAGATCCAGAGACCTTATCTTGAACTACTGATTTATCCTTGTTAATAGAATTCTCAGACATTTGCTTATTTAGAATCATAGGATTATTTTCAATTTGTAAAGCATAACCTCCTTTTGAATAGGTTCTCTAGAGATGTGCATTTGTTGATCTTTAGGCTGATTAACAACTGTTTCCGTTGTATTTTGAACTAGAATGTTCTCATTAACAGCCATATAAGAATTCTGATTTTCAGCCAGAGGGCTAAATCTCGAGCCATCAGCTTTAGGGTCTTTTTGCACTATTTGTCCTTGATTCTGAGGGAAAGTTTCAGTTTCCTTACCATTGGAAAATTTCTGATTTTTCTGATTCTTTCTTTGTCTCCTTGAAGTTGTTACCATCCATGATCCATGCAAAGGCTCATCAGATTGAGTTTCTTTTAACTTCTGCACCTGAGGAATCTCAGTTGAAGAGACTTCTTTATTCACCATATTGCTTTCTTAATCTTTCTTCTGATCCAAATTCTTATTTGCTTCAATAGGCTTATCACAATGACTTGCTCTATAACCATAACGACCACAATTAAAACAAATTAAATGCAATCCATTCATACTCAATGAAAAGTTTATGACTTCTAATCATGGTAAAAGACTTTAAAGGTTTTTCTAAATCAATCTCCACACAAATTCAGGCATATTGACCTCTGGTGTGAATGGAGGTTAGGCGATATACCTTTAGCATTGTACCTATTCCAGACCCAATTCTCCAAAGAAACTGACTATTAAATAGGTCGAAAGGGAGACGAGGAATTCGAATCCAAACAGCCATCTTCTTAACAGCTTCAGTGTTTTGAAGGAACATTGGACACCATCTTTGGACAATGAGGTAATGGTAAGCTATCATCCAAGGTCTGATGAGAAATACACCAGAAAGAATTCATATGGCATATCCACAATCTTAATGGAACCTTTCTTGGGCCATTTTCTCTGTAAATTGATTTCCAATGCTTTGAAGTTCAGATTCTTTCCCATAGCTTTTACTATCAAAGTCTTTTGCCAAGGGATAGATCATTGATTCCATTCCTCATCAGACACCGGTCAAGGGAATGTCAACTCCAGGGCCATCCTCTATGTCTTTTGATAGAAGATCATGCTGCATAATAGAAGAGTCTTTATCCACAGACCACACGGATGGTATCCATCGCAGATCCCTCTAATTTCTGGGACGCAACATCACCAAATAGGTTCAACAACTTATCTTTGTAGGAATCAGAAGTAGGTGAAACAAGTGTTCCTGAGGAAGAAGAACTCGTTTCACCATCTGGGGGTTTATCCGGAGGAAATTTGAGGAAGGAACGGCCAGAGGATCGGATGCCGCACCTGCCATTGGAGCGGTGGCAGACACCTTCGCAGTCACACTATGATCTTGGAGCTTTCTTGAAAACTAACCGTTTGTACATAAACAATTTTAATATGAGTGACTTTTAAGATAATAAGGATTAGATATATTATTATTATTATTATTATAAAAAAAATATTAGGGTAATCGTTTGAAAGAAAAAAGGGAAAAAAAAAAAAGGTTGTTATTTTCTTTTCTTGAAGGTTCACCGTCACTTATAATCTTTTTTTTTTTTCCCTTTCTCTTTTCATTTATATCTAATTTATTTTATTTACACAACTAAACTGTAAATGTTGAATTGTATATAAACCTAAATCATAAGTTCAGTGGAATATCGCTGCAAACAAATAAAACAAAATTAAATAATATAATTATTAAAGTTCAAATATTGTGCTCTTTATGAGAGTGATCAATTATAGTGAAAAGAGATTATATTTCCAAGAAAAACCTAACCATGAAAGATCTACAACCATGGTGAATCAAAAATAAAACCTAGTTTAACCCACTATTATAGCTTGAGGTAAGGTGGTATTTTTTTATTAGAAAATAACCGAAAATACTAATCATCATGGAGAAAAAGGAAGCACAATTTCTCATTTATTTTTGACAGATCCAATTATTACATATTGGATGGGTCTTCCTCTAAACCCATATTGATTATTGTTAAACTAGAGGAAGAGTTACAAAGGTTTAGGTCTTTGTAGTGTCATTGAAATTTTGATAGCAGCAATCTAAGGCCGGGCAACATTTAAACCCTTGTGCACTTTCCATCAAAGGACGAAGCCCTTGTGCACTTCCCATCAAAGTAACGACGATAGCTACAAGCAGCAACACCAACTTTAACATCTTCAATGAGATCTCCATTGAAACTTTGCTTGGTTTATAAAGTAAAATGAAAAAAAAAATTGTGATGATATGTGAATGAGATCAATACATATTTATAAGCATGCGGAGGATCCTAAAAAACAAGAGTAACAATAGACAAATACTATAAATTAATTGACAATTTGTATACTAAATTTTAAAAAAAAAAATTCTATCATCACTTATATTATATTATTATTGTATACATTAATTATTTTGTACTTTTGCTATCTTTATGAATTAATAAAGTTGACTTGAGAAACAACTTTTATTATTTTTAAATGTTAAGAGTTAATGATGCATATTTATTATTATTATTATTATTATTATTATTATTATTATTATTATTATTCAATTCAATAGAATCATATGGTCAAAATAATAGTAAAGATAATATATAAAATGAAGTACTAAAATTTAATAGAGTCAAAATTCAATTTCAATGGTATCAATACACATATACAATTGGGAGTGTCCGGTTACTGTTCCAGTAACCGGACACATGTCAGTAGTAGGAATTTTTGCTTTTTTAAATTTTTTTAAATTTTTTTTAAATTTTTTTTAAAAATTAATTTTTATTTTTTACTTTTTTAAAATTTTTAATATTTAATTTTTTTAAAAAAAACAAATTTAAATTTGTTTTTTTACTTTTTTTTACGTTCATTTTTTAAAAAAAATTTAAACTTTTTTATTATTTTTAAATTTTTTTTTACTTTCTTTTTTTAAATTTTTTTTTACTTTTTAAACTTTTTTTTTACGTTTTCCTTAAATTTTGTTAATTTTTTTTGCTAATACATTTTTTAAAATTTAATTTGTATACACTGACAGTGTAAAGTTTTCTTACACTGACAATCAATCATAAATTGACAAACAGTAAAAATAGAGTTGTCATGTTCTTTGTGACACCCTTCTACCCCGCATGTTAAAAGCCAAATAAATAAATAAATAAATTTAAAGAAAACATGCAAATACTGGATAAAATAAAACATTTGTCCATGGGTAGAAAAGTCCCACATGAACCGTTTACAACGCGGAAATCAAATCAGTTTTAAATAACGAAAACATAAACAAACCAATAAAAATAACCCAACCCCGATGTCACATACAGAGCTGGTATAACCGTTCCGGAATAAAATCCACGGAATTACAACTGAACTAACAACTACGAAAACATAAACTAGCCCTACGATGAGTGGCGGCTCCTCAGAGTCACTCCTCTCCGGGCTGCTCGTCATCCTCTGCAAGGTGCCAATCAGGCCAACCACAAACAACAAACATATATAGGGAGTAAGAATCGTATAAACATAATAGCATGGGAAAAGGCAGTAAAGTAAACAGCAAGCATAGCAGCATCACATCAAACATCAACATCATCATCATGCTATGCAGTGCAATGCAGTCCTACTCCGCTAAACCATCAATGCATGTGGATCCACTAAACTCGGGATGAACAACTTCGGAGTTACATATCCACATTGAGAATCTACTCAACACCGGAGAATCTACTCCTTGGATAGCCAACGCATCAAACCAACGAATGCCTCGTCACGGGGGCGCTAGGAGAATCTACTCCAACCGTGGATGGCCGGATCGCCGTACTCTAGGACGATCTCCCCTATGTCGAACATCCCTAAACAACATCTCCGATGCAACGCGTATGCAACACAACAACAACAGCAACACCACCTCCATAACTCCAACGGGATCGACCGAAGGTAACAGCGGGATCAACCGCACCAACTTGCCTCGCGGAATCTACCTGAGGACTTAAGCGGAATCAACCGCAGTACTTGGGGCAAACTCTCGGCCACCAAGGTACGTAACAACAACACCTAAGACCCAAACCGTGGGGTCAAGGCCTCCTTGGCCAAAAAGCACCAAGGCACAACTCATCAGCTTGCGGCACCCTAAAGGGTATCGACTTAACATCTCACCATCTCATCATCTTTAATTATCTTTATCAACATTTACCAAGTTGTCTAATCAATTATCATCATGGGGAAGTGGGGTTTAAAAACCCCTTAAGTCCTTTAATCTGGTTCTGTCACAGTGGGTTTGAGCACGGTCGTGCTCGTAACCCAGCACGGTCGTGCTTAAGCACGTGAAGGGCGTGCTCCCCTGTAAGTGAAGCACGGTCGTGCTTCTTAATGAGCACGGTCGTGCTCAGCAGCACGATCGTGCTCTTGTCCTGTACGGCCGTGCTCAATGGCGCGGCCATCTTCCCAGAATTCAACTGGGAGCACGGTCGTGCTCCCTGTTCAGGCACGGTCGTGCTCAACGCGCGACAGTGCTGTTCTGGGCAGGAACAGAGGCTGAGTTGTTATCCAAATTATAGGTTTTCACAGCTATTAATCCTAAGTCCATTAACAGTGCGTTTTAAGGATTAAAAACCATACATCAACAACTCCCAAAATCATATCAACCAATCAGCATGTTAACATCCATCATCATTATCATATCAAACCCATAGGGCAAACATCATATTATTCATCGATGCATCACATATTCACATATATAACAGAAATCATCAGATTATCATACATCACATTCAGACACTAACACGTACGAAACATGCATCAACCGAGGTTACGGGGACCCCTTTACTTTACCCTAAACCCAAACCTACGTAAATACTACCCTTCTCCCCATACCTGGATTGAAGGTAGCTCTTTCGGTGTCCTAAGCAACGAACCGGCTCTTCCCCTTTACAGCGACTTACACCGAACGAACCTAAACCACTACCAACGATGCACTAGCAGTCTCCCAAGGCCTCTAAACTGCCCAAGACTGAAGAAAACGGAAAAAGGGTTCTCCGTTGTCGCACTGCAAGCTGCTGAGTTATCAAAAGTAGGGTTAAAAACGTTAAACCCTTGATTCTGCTCACGTATATAACTTCCGGACCTGAGCACGGTCGTGCTTACCCTTGAGCACGGTCGTGCTCCACTTAGCGTCACTGGACGCGGTCCATGCATTGAGCACGGGCGTGCTCCCTGTTGAGCACGGTCGTGCTCAACTTAAAATCAGAAACACGCTTCTGACTTTAAGCACGGGCTTGCTGGCTAATGAGCATGGGCGTGCTCATGTACCAGAAAGGGACTTTTAACCAAAAATCCCACTAAGCCCTTGAAGCATAAATCCAATTTAAATAAAATTAAACCGAAAAACAGGGTGTTACAATTCCACCCCCCTTATAAAAAATTTCGTCCTCGAAATTTACACGTACCTCAAGGGAAAAGATGCGGGTACGCTTCCATCATCTTGCTCTCCAGCTCCCAGGTAGCACTTTCCTCAGTCGCCCCACTCCAAACCACTTTAACCAAAGGAATTTCCTTGCCTCTTAGCTGCTTCACCCTCCTATCCTCGACTCGAAGAGGTAACACCTCAAACGTCAGGTTCTCTTTCAACTGTATAGCGTCGGGTACTATCACGTGACTAGGGTCATGAATATACTTCCTGAGTTGTGACACATGAAAAACATTGTGGAGATTTGACAAGAACGTGGGTAAGGCTATTTGGTAGCCGACTTCGCCGACTCTTTTGAGGATTTGGTAAGGACCAATGAACCTCGGAGTAAGTTTCCCTCGCCTTCATCACTCTACCAACCCCAGTCGTCGGGGTAACTCTCAAGAATACATGATCGCCTTCCTGGAATTCGAGCGCCTTCCTCCTTTTATCATGGTAGCTCTTCTGCCTACTCTGTGCAACTCTCATCTTTTCCTGAACTAACTTAATCTTTTCTGTTGTTTCCTGGACTATCTCTGGCCCTAGCACCACACTATCACTAGGTTCACTCCAACACAAGGGTGTCCCTACATCTCCTCCCATACAGAGCCTCATAAGGTGCCATCCCAATGCTGGAATGGAAGCTGTTGTTGTAGGTGAACTCTATTAGGGGCAAAAACTTGTCCCAACTTCCTGACTGTTCTAGCACACAAGCCCTCAACAAGTCCTCTAAGGACTGGATGGTCCGCTCAGACTGCCCATCAGTCTGTGGGTGGTAAGCTGAACTAAGCCTAAGCTTTGTTCCTAAAGCCTCTTGCAAACTATTCCAAAACCTAGAGGTAAACCTCGGGTCTCTATCCGAAACTATGCTAGAGGGTACACCATGAAGCCTAACTATCTCCTTGATGTACAGCTTGCCAACTTCTCTAAAGGATATTCCATGTTCATCGGAATGAAATGGGCAGACTTAGTCAGTCTATCCACGACAACCCAAATTGCCTCAAAACCAGCTGGAGTCCTAGGGAGTCCAGACACAAAATCCATGGAGATACTATCCCATTTTCCATTCTGGGATACTCAGGGGTTGCAACTTACCCGAAGGCCTTTGATGCTCGATCTTAGCCTTTTGACAAACTAGGCACGCATAAACAAACTCAGCTACGTCCTTTTTCATCCTAGGCCACCAAAACATTCTCTTAAGGTCCTGATACATCTTAGTGGCCACCTGGGTGCACACTCAATCCACTCCTATGACCTTCTTCTAAGATCAACTTCCTAAGCTCGGAAACATCTGGCACACAAAACTCTATCTTTAAACCTCAAAATACCATCACTGCCATCCTTAAAACTTAGGTCTCTACCCTGAGCGAGTAACTCTCGCTGGTCTAAGAGAAACTTGTCTAACTTCTGACCCTCTCTAATCTCATCCATCAAAACTGTTGGTAACCTTCAAGGTACCAAGCCTAATACTCTTAGGGGTAAACTCACAAGCTAGACTAAGGTCTCTAAATTCCTCAATCAAATCCATCTCCCTAACCATCAAAGCGGAGACATGCAGGGTTTTCCTACTCAAGGCATCGGCCACCACATTGGCCTTTCCTGGGTGATAGGTCAGCTCGAAGTCATAATCCTTTAAGAACCCCATCCACCTACGCTGCCTCATATTCAACTCCTTTTGATCAAAGAGGTACTTCAAACTCTTATGATCACTAAAGACCTCAAACCTCGTCCCATACAGGTAATGCCTCCAGATCTTTAAGGCAAATACCACAGCTCCTAACTCTAGGTCATGGGTAGGGTAGTTCTTCTCATGGGTTTTCAACTGCCTAGAAGCGTAAGCGACTACCTTACCATTCTGCATTAGCACACCACCTAACCCTTGCTTAGAAGCATCGCAGTAAACTACGAAGGGTTCACTAGGATCTGGCAAAACTAACACTGGTGCTGACGTCAACCTATTCTTAAGGGTTTGGAAACTCTCTTCACACTTAGAGTCCCACACAAACAACTGTCCCTTCTTTGTGAGACGGGTTAAGGGTAAAGCTATCTTAGAGAAACCTTTTATGAACCGCCTATAGTACCCGGCTAACCCCAAGAAACTCCTAATCTCGGTTACAGGACTTTGGCGCTACCCACTGGAGCACCGTCTCTACCTTAGCTGGGTCCACTGCTATGCCACCCTTAGAGATGACATGTCCTAAGAAGCTCACTTCCTCTAACCAGAACTCACACTTAGACAACTTAGCATACAACTGTTTCTCCTTAAGGGTCTGCAAGACAACCCTCAGGTGTTCCTCATGTTCCTCCTTACTCTTGGAGTACACTAAGATGTCATCTATGAACACTACCACAAACTTATCCAAGTAAGGGTGAAAGGTCTTGTTCATGTAGTCCATGAAGACCGCAGGAGCGTTGGTCACACCGAAAGGCATAACCAAGTACTCATAGTGACCATATCGCGTCCCTAAACGCTGTCTTCGGGATGTCCTCAGACTTAACCCGAATCTGATGGTACCCTGACCTCAAATCTATCTTTGAAAAGACGCAAGCGCCCATCAACTGGTCCATAAGATCATCAATCCTAGGGAGGGGATACCGATTCTTTATGGTCACCTTGTTGAGCTGTCGAAAGTCGACACACAACCTCATACTACCATCCTTCTTCTTCACCAACAACACAGGTGCTCCCCACGGAGACACACTCGGCCTAATGAACTGCTTCTTCATCAGGTCCTCCAACTGTTCTTTCAACTTAGCTAGCTCTAGAGGAGACATTCTATAGGGTGCTATGGAAATTGGCCCGGTGCCAGGCACTAAGTCTATGGTAAACTCAACATCTCTTTCTGGGGGTAAGTTATAAACATCCCCCGGAAACACTTCAGGAAACTCTCGCACAACAGGCAAGCTGGCGACATCAGGAGGGCTGCTCTCTACATCCAGGGAAGCTAACATCATGTATACTTGGGCTTCGTCTCTCATCGAAGCTCGTACTTGGCTGGCAGAGAGAAGGTCTGGATTCTTAGACTCCTTTGGAGTTCCAAAAATCAGGGTTTTATCGAAACAATTCAGAAGGACATGGTTGGAAGATAACCAGTCCATACCCAGAATAATGTCCAGGTCTTTCAAAGGTAAGCATACAAGATCAGCAAGGAAAGTTTTATCATTTATAACAATATGACAGTTCTTGCATGCATATGAAGTAGAAACAGGTTTATTTGTGGGTGTAGAAACCAACAAATCAAACTCAAGGAAGGTAACAGGCAATTTTAGACTCTTGACCCTATCATGCGATATAAACGAGTGAGTAGCACCCGAATCATACAATACAGTTAATCGAGTTCCATCAATTAGACACGTACCTTGGATCAAGTCATCAGACTCGGAGGCTTCGGCTCCACTAAGAGTAAAGACTCTTCCAGTGGTCTTCAGTCTGTTGGCCTGAGACTTCTGATTCTTGCTAGCGCTAGGAGGCTCGGCCTTAGCTCCATCACACTCGCGGCTGATGTGGCCTGGCTTGCCACACTTGAAACAGATGACCTGTGTTTCCTTGCACTGGGACGAATAGTGGTCCTGTGCTCCACACTTTCCACACCTCATAGCTCTAGGGGCATCAGAGAACCCACCCCTGAAGCTACTCTGCTGAAACTGGGGCTTCCTGCCACTCTGCTTGAAGTCCTTGCCTGAAGGGGCATACCGCTGCTTGCCCTTATCCCTCTGATCAACCCTCTTGCCACTCTGATTGTCCGATCCTCTGGAACTGGCAGCTCTGAACTGGCTGGCATCCTCATAGATCCTGCACTTGTTGACCAGAATAGGGAAGACTCTGATCTCCTGATAGCTGATGGCCTGTTTGATCTCAGGCCGGAGTCCCGCTTCAAACTTCACACACTTGGAGCGATCGTCCGTCTCATGCTGGTAAGGAGTGTAGTACCTAGCCAGCTCCTCGAACTTAGCCGCATAGTCACCGACTGACAGCGACCCCTGCCTCAAAGACAAGAATTCCATCTCCTTCTTGTCTCTGATATCCGCTGGAAAATACTTCTCCAGAAACCTCTGCCTGAACACAGCCCAAGTCACCGCTGTGCCCTCTGCCTACAGTTATCCCACCAATGCTCCGCCTCTTCAGTCAACATGAAGGTAGCGAAGATGAGCTTCTGCTGATCGTTACAATCCATTGCACGGAAGATCTTCTCTGTCTCCCTCAGCCACAACAATGCTCCCTCTGGGTCATACGCTCCCTTGAACGACGGAGGGTTGTTCCTCTGGAACTTGTCCAGTCCCTGGAACTCAGCTGGCCCACCGTTGTTAGGGTTGACCTGTCCGATAGCATTAGCCAGAAGTGCCAATGCGTCAGCAATCGCCTGATCGTTGCGTCCTCTACCGGCCATTAGTTCCTGTACATGCCCAAAACAGCCTTTAATACAGAAACTTAGCGAGTAAAAGCTACAGGCAACTAACTTAAAACATCATTATCTATACCAAGTATAGACAATTCAAACAAGAGCCACACAACAGACTCACAACAGACTCATACCACGTCCGAACAAGGTCGAACTGCTCTGATACCACTAAATGTGACACCCTTCTACCCCGCATGTTAAAAGCCAAATAAATAAATAAATAAATTTAAAAGAAAACATGCAAATACTGGATAAAATAAACATTTGTCCATGGGTAGAAAAGTCCCACATGAACCGTTTACAACACGGAAATCAAATCAGTTTTAAATAACGAAAACATAACAAACCAATAAAAATAACCCAACCCCGATGTCACATACAGAGCTGGTATAACCGTTCCGGAATAAAATCCACGGAATTACAACTGAACTAACAACTACGAAAACATAAACTAGCCCTACGATGAGTGGCGGCTCCTCAGAGTCACTCCTCTCCGGGCTGCTCGTCATCCTCTGCAAGGTGCCAATCAGGCCAAACACAAACAACAAACATATATAGGGAGTAAGAATCGTATAAACATAATAGCATGGGAAAAGGCAGTAAAGTAAACAGCAAGCATAGCAGCATCACATCAAACATCAACATCATCATCATGCTATGCAGTGCAATGCAGTCCTACTCCGCTAAACCATCAATGCATGTGGATCCACTAAACTCGGGATGAACGACTTCGGAGTTACATATCCACATTGAGAATCTACTCAACGCCGGAGAATCTACTCCTTGGATAGCCAACGCATCAAACCAACGAATGCCTCGTCACGGGGGCGCTAGGAGAATCTACTCCAACCGTGGATGGCCGGATCGCCGTACTCTAGGACGATCTCCCCTATGTCGAACATCCCTAAACAACATCTCCGATGCAATGCGTATGCAACACAACAACAACAGCAACACCACCTCCATAACTCCAACGGGATCGACCGAAGGTAACAGCGGGATCAATCGCACCAACTTGCCTCGCGGAATCTACCTGAGGACTTAAGCGGAATCAACCGCAGTACTTGGGGCAAACTCTCGGCCACCAAGGTACGTAACAACAACACCTAAGACCCAAATCGTGGGGTCAAGGCCTCCTTGGCCAAAAAGCACCAAGGCACAACTCATCAGCTTGCGGCACCCTAAAGGGTATCGACTTAACATCTCACCATCTCATCATCTTTAATTATCTTTATCAACATTTACCAAGTTGTCTAATCAATTATCATCATGGGGAAGTGGGGTTTAAAAACCCTTAAGTCCTTTAATCTGGTTCTGTCACAGTGGGTTGAGCACGGTCGTGCTTGTAACCCAGCACGGTCGTGCTTAAGCACGTGAAGGGCGTGCTCCCCTGTAAGTGAAGCACGGTCGTGCTTCTTAATGAGCACGGTCGTGCTCAGCAGCACGATCGTGCTCTTGTCCTGTACGGCCGTGCTCAACGGCGCGGCCATCTTCCCAGAATTCAACTGGGAGCACGGTCGTGCTCCCTGTTCAGCACGGTCGTGCTCAACGCGCGACAGTGCTGTTCTGGGCAGGAACAGAGGCTGAGTTGTTATCCAAATTATAGGTTTTCACACCTATTAATCCTAAGTCCATTAACAGTGCGTTTTAAGGATTAAAACCATACATCAACAACTCCCAAAATCATATCAACCAATCAGCATGTTAACATCCATCATCATTATCATATCAAACCCATAGGGCAAACATCATATTATTCATCGATGCATCACATATTCACATATATAACAGAAATCATCAGATTATCATACATCACATTCAGACACTAACACGTACGAAACATGCATCAACCGGGGTTACGGGGACCCCTTTACTTTACCCTAAACCCAAACCTACGTAAATACTACCCTTCTCCCCATACCTGGATTGAAGGTAGCTCTTTCGGTGTCCTAAGCAACGAACCGGCTCTTCCCCTTTACAGCGACTTACACCGAACGAACCTAAACCACTACCAACGATGCACTAGCAGTCTCCCAAGGCCTCTAAACTGCCCAAGACTGAAGAAAACGGAAAAAGGGTTCTCCGTTGTCGCACTGCAGCTGCTGAGTTATCAAAAGTAGGGTTAAAAACGTTAAACCCTCGATTCTGCTCACGTATATAACTTCCGGACCTGAGCACGGTCGTGCTTACCCTTGAGCACGGTCGTGCTCCACTTAGCGTCACTGGACGCGGTCCACGAATTGAGCACGGGCGTGCTCCCTGTTGAGCACGGTCGTGCTCAACTTAAAATCAGAAACACGCTTCTGACTTTAAGCACGGGCTTGCTGGCTAATGAGCATGGGCGTGCTCATGTACCAGAAAGGGACTTTTAACCAAAAATCCTACTAAGCCCTTGAAGCATAAATCCAATTTAAATAAAATTAAACCGAAAAACAGGGTGTTACATTCTTGATGTTTTAATTTTTATATACTTATATTTTAATGTATATATAATTTAATAGTTTAAAATTTAAAATTTTATATTATTTATTTATATATATTTTTTAATATTTTCCGGTTCGAACCGAATTAAACCAAACCAATTTTAATTGGTTCGTATATTGTTATTGACTTTTTAAAGTTTATAATTTTTATTGTTTTTAAATGGTTTGGATTTTTTATATTATTTTATTATTAACTTTTTAAAGTTTACAAATTTTTTGTTTTTAAATGTTTTTAACCGGAAAGGTACCAAACCCAATGGTCATCGGTCCGATTATCAGGTTCAAGAATTTTGGAACCGAACTAATTACTATATATATATATATTAATACTTACTATTTATTATATTTAATAATTTTATATTTTAATATATATTTTAATTTTATATATATTTTAACATTTTCGGGTCCAAACCATACCCAACCGATCCAATTAAAATGGTTTGTATTTTTTTGTTGCCCGGGTCTGAACCAAACCCAATGGTCATTGGTTCGGTTATCAGGTTCAAGAATTTTGGAACCAAATTAATTGCTATATTTTAGTATTTATATATATATATATATATATATATACACTTAATATTTATTATATTTAAATATTTATATTTAAATATAAATATTAATTATATATTGACATGATCCATGACCTCTTGATCCTTGTGCTAAACTGTAGATTAGTAAATTATAATCATCGTTGGGAATTAATTTCGAAATTATATGATAGATAAAAGCGTAAAAGGTTCACATGGATATAATATGATTTATATTTCAACTCATATTTCAATAATATGATTTATATATTAATACTTAATATTTATTATATTTAAATATTTATATTTAAATATAAATATTAATTATATATTGACATGATCCACGATCTCTTGATCTTTGTGCTAAATGGTAGATAAGTAAATTATAATCATCGTTGAGAATTGATTTTGAAATTATATGATAGATAAAAGAGTAAAAGATCCTCATAGATATAATATGATTTATATTTCAACTCATATTTCAATAAATCTGCATTATATCGCTTTTGAAAAAAAAAATCTTATAGGCACCCGTGCAAATCGCACGGGTAAAAAACACTAGTTATTAGACAATTTTGTTTAAAAATCTTTTCATGAAAAGAATACGAATTAAGTGAAAGAAGTAATTGATCAACACATATGGTAGTCGTTCAAGAAAAAAAACACATATGGTAGACATAACAATTAGTTAATAATTTTGTTTTTAAATCTCTATGTGGAAGAAAATAAATAAATGACAATAAGTAAATGATCATTAACTCACAACAATTAATTGTTAAATTTTTAAATATATTAAAATATAAAATATAAAAAAATTACTCAATGTACAAATTAATTAGACGTGTGGCTCATATATTTTGCGGGGAATGACTATCATTTAAATTTGAGTACTATATTTTTTTTTTTGTCTGAGATTATTGGTGTCCAAAATCACATTGGACTCCAACTAATCCAAGTCACGTCAAGAATACCCATTTAAGGGGACAAACTCTCTCAGCACCTAATTTTTCCATACACAAGACTCAAATTCGAGATCTTACTTAAGGGGAATCAAGTTCCTTGCCACTTGGACCAACAAGCGTTGGTATATTTGAGCACTCTAATTTAACATAAGTTACGGGTTTGAATATAAAAGTTTTATACCTTTACATTTTTCATATTTGTTTAATAATATTTCCAATTAATTAAAATGAATCGTCATGCGACGCACGGGCTAACACACTAGTTTGTTTTGAAATATTCAATTTGGTCCTTTTATTTTAAAAATAAAACCTAGTTTAACCCACTATTGTAGCTTGAGCTAAGATGGTATTTTTTATATTAGAAAATAACTGAAAATACTAATCACAATTGAGAAAAGGAAGCACAATTGCTTATTTATTTTTTATAGATCCAATTATTACATATTGAATGGGCCGGTCTTCCTCCAAACCCATATTGATTATTGTAAAACTAGAGGAAGAGTTACAAAGGTTTAAAATTTGATAGCAACAATCTAAGGCTGGGCAACAACGAAACCCTTGTGCACTTCACATCAAAGTAACGATGATAGCCACAAGCAGCAACACCAACTTTAACATCTTCAATGAGATCTCCATTGAAACTTAGCTTAGTTTACAAAGTAAAATGAATAAAATTTGTGATGATATGTGAATAAGATCAATACGTATTTATAAGCATGCGGAGGATCCTCAAAAACAAGAGTAACAATGGACAAATACTACGAATTAATTGGCAATTTGTATACCAAAATTTGAAAATAACTTATTCTATCATCACTTGTATTATGTATATATTAATTATTTTGTAGTTTTGCTATCTGTATTTTAGACCTACTGCTCTATGCAATGTTGTGTATAAAGTTGTTACTAAAATTATAACTCATAGACTTAGAATTGTGATGCCTTATTTAGTTTCACGCAATCATAGTAGTTTTGTTCCTGGCAAGTCAACTACTGATAACATTCTGGTCTTGCAGGAATCTATCCACTCTCTTAGTAATCTCCATGGAAAAAAAGGTTATATGATCCAAAAGCTTGATTTGGAGAAAGCCTATGACAGATTGGAGTGGAGTTTCATTAAGGAAACCTTGGAGATCATTGGTTTGCCTTTGCCTATGATCAACTTGATATGCAAATGTATAGAATCTATTTCAATGTGCATTAATTGGAATGGAGAGAAGACTGGATCTTTCAACACTTCTAGGGGCTTGAGACAAGGAGATCCAATATCTCCTTATCTCTTTGTTCTTGCTCTGGAAGCCTTTAAAATTTGGAAGAAGAAATGGCCCAAGGGTTTCACATATCAACTTTGCAGATGATTTAGTGTTGATTACTGAAGCTTCCAGAGATCAAGCCAGAGTAATTAAGGAAGTACTTAATGAATTTTGTAGCAGATTTGGGCAGAAACTAAATTTCTAGAAATCAAAGGTCTTCTTCTCTAAGAACCTGTGAGATAATGTGGCTGCTGAATTGTGGCTAGAACTTGGAATTGAGAAGATTGATAACCTTGGCATTTATTTAGGTGCTCCTCTTCTGCATCAAAGGAATTCTAAGCAATCTTACTCCTTCATGTTGGATAAGATGAGAAAGAAATTATCAGGGTGGAAGGCTGCTTCTTTGTCTTTTGCTGATCGAATCACTTTGGCTCAAGCATCCTTATCAAATATTGCTAGCTATGTGATGCAATCGTGTATCATTCCTACTTCAAGATGTGATGAAGCTGAAAAACTGTGCAGAAATTTCATCTGAGGCAGCAATGCTGATCAGAGAAAATGCCATCTCATATCTTGGAAGCAAATTTGCTTGCCTAAGAGTGAGGGTGGACTGGGATTTAGAAACTTGAAAGTGCTTAATAGAGCTTACATTATGAAACTTGCTTGGCAGATTGTAGCTAATCCTGAGAAGCTTTGGGTTCAAGTTATGAAAGCCAAATACAGTTATGGTCCTCTTTCTATGCCTAATGTGCTGAACAGAATCTCATGCTCTTCTACCTGGAGGCAAATCGCTGACATTTGGCCTAATGTGGAAGATAAAATCTCTTGGTCTCTTCAAAATGATGCCAACATTAGATTCTGGAAAGAGGTGGATTCCATGCATGGCTAGCATTAGGGAACTCTGTAATGGTGTTATTCCGGAGGATCAAGCTGAGTTTCCTGTATCTCACTATGTGCAGAATGGTAATTGGAGGTGGGATCTTATGGAGGAACATGTTCCTTCAACAATTCTTGACAAAATTTCTCTTCTAACTCCCGCTATGAACCCAAATATGGTTGATTTTCCTCTTTGGAATCTATGCTCGGATGGCCTATTTTCTCTTAAGTCTGCATATGAGTTGCTGCATAGCAATATCACTGCTGAAAATGGTGTGGTTCTTCCTGTGTTCAAGAATATTTGGAAATGGAAAGGTCCTAACCGTTTGAGAGTTTTTATTTGGAAGGTTGCTCATGGTAAATTGCTAACAAACTCGGAGAGAAAGCATAGAGGAATGTCTGATGATGATGGTTGTCATAGATGTAATGATGGACTTGAAACCATTATGCATGTCCTCAGGGACTGTCAAGAAGCTTCTCAGTTCTGGAACAAGTATTGGTGTAAGTTATTTAGCTTAAGTTTGATACCTTGGCTAGAATGGAACATATCCACAAAAGGAATTGGAGTGATTCCTTGGTACTGGTTCTCATTTTTTAGTGTTGCTTCTAATGAGCTGTGGAGGAACCGAAACTGTTTGGTTTTCTCTAATTGTTCCTGCTCTATGGAAGATTTGTGGATTGATGTCTTGAATAAAGTGAAACAAATTGACCATGAGATTGATAATCCTCCAGCCTTTCTCAATGAAAGAAGAATTTTAACCAAAGTAAGATGGCAGCCTCTTCCTCCTGACACCGTTACAATCAAAGCTCAATTTGAATCAGAATGGCTTAAAAGTGGCGAGAAGTATGCGGATCAACAAAGCTCAATTTGAATCAGATTCCTCTATAGCTGTGCAGATGTTATTCTATAGTTCTTTAGTCCCTCCTCCCCTTAAATATCTCTTAGAAGAGATTTTGTATTTGTTTCATTCCAATGATTGGTAGATCTCTATTCATCATATTTTTAGGGAATCCAACAAATGTGCTGACTTTTTGGTAAAAAGTGGATTTGATGCTTCTAGGAGTTAACAGATAGTTAGTGTTGTCAATCCTATTTTAGGCATGTTTATTGCTAATGATTGTAATGGGTGGCTTACCCAACGTTTAGTTCATTAATAAGATTTTCCCCTTCTATCAAAAAAATAATAAAAATAATAAAGTTGACTTGAGAAACAATTTTTATTATTTTTAAATGTTAAGAGTTAATGATGCAAATTTTTTATTTTTTTATTTTTACAAGCAATCAATTCATTAGATTCATATGGTCAAAACAATAGTAAAGATACTATATAAAATAAAGTACTAAAAATTAATAGAGTCAAAATTCAATTTGAACAGTATTATTAATTTATAGCAATGGATAATATCATTAATTAATTTATTTGGTAAGGGTTAATCGAGTGATAAGCATCTCACCCCTATAAGGAGGAGAATGCAAATTCAAATCCTGGTGGCAACACTTTAATTGGGAGGTTGTGAAAATCAAGGGTTAATTCCTTGCTCCAAGCAAACTCCAAGAAGCCTACCAATGATTAGTCTCATAGTCGGTCCAAAGGGTCGACGCTTGTGGGGATACCCCAGAATGCCACTAGGGAGCCCAAGGCCCTAATTACAATGGTCATAAAAAAGAAAGTAAAAATTATATTAAAACCATCAAATAAAGTAAAAAGATATAATATTTGATGGATTTATTATCTTAACTATATTTTATTAGGATTTAATTGGTATGCATTGAAAGTTTAAAGATTTTTTACACTGTCAATCAATTAGAAATTGACAATCATTAAAAGTATTTGATTTTTATCCTAACTATCTTAAAACAACAATACCATGATTTATGTTGGCTAGAAAGGTCTTAAGTTTTTTCCTTGACAGACATTGTTGGACAGTATACCCTCAACAACAAATATTTTGGCTAGAAACGTTTTGTTAAGACAATAGAATTCTGTGTGCACTTTGAACTTACAGTTAATGCTATCTTGCTCGATCACCAATCAGATTTGGAAAAGTTTTTACCTTTGGCTTGGATTTTACACTGTTCTACACTTCTACCTGGTGATTTCAAACTGTTATATAGTCAGCACTTGGGTTATTTAAAAGGGAGGAAAGTAAGGGCAACATGACATGTATTATGACATTTAGTTGTTTGGTCCATTTGGGCAGCTAGAAATATTGTATTCAATGATGATTCCCTTAACATAGATAGTTTGATGGATTTGATTAAGTTCATGTTGTGGTCATTGGCCACATTTTTTTTCTTCATAAATCATTGTCTTGAAAAGAAAATGATTTAACTGAAAATAAGTAAATGACTAACATATTTGATAAGTAAATAAGAATATTACTCAATGTACAATTATATTACTCAATGTATTTATTTCCGTATGATCAAAAAAACTAATCCTCAATGTACAAGAAAAATTAATACAATTTCTATTAAGAATTGTTGAAATGAATAATAGAATATGCAATTATTCGACAATTTTGTTTAGAAATCTTTGTAGAATTTTTTAAAAAAAAAAAGGTAATTGAGCACATATGGTACTCATAGCAATTAGTTAATATATTTCATAATTTTTTTTTAAAAAAAGTTTCTATGTAGAAGAACAAAAGAATTAATGATAATAAGTAAATGATCAACAAATTTGTTAGGCAGATTCTGGACGGGGTTTTGACTATAAGTGAGATTGTCGATATGGCTAAAAAGAGAGGAGACGATTGCCGTATTTTCAAAGTAGACTTCGAAAAGGCATATGACTCAGTAAATTAGGGATTTCTTAGGTACACGATGATAAGGATGGGATTTTGTGACAAATGGATGGGGTGGATGGAAGCTTGCGTGTTTAAAGGTGATGTCTCGATGCTTATTAATGGGAGCCAGTCTGAGGAGGTGAGACTTCAAAAGGGTCTTAGACAGGGAGACCCATTGGCTGCTTTTTTGTTTCTTATAGTTGCAGAAGGGCTTAGTGGTTTGATGACAAGAGCGGCAGAGTTGGGAAATTTCACTTGTTATAATTTTCACGTAACACTGTCTATCTCACATCTAAAGTATGCCGATGACACTCTGTTGGTCGATAAAGCTTCCTTTGACAATCTTTGGACATTAAAGGCAATGCTTAAGAGTTTTGAGTTGGTTTCATGCCTAAAAGTGAACTTCCACAAGAGCTGTATATACGGCCTGAATGTGGGAGATGGGCTTCTAGCGGCTGCCTCTAACTTCCTGTGTTGTAGGAGTGGTGATATCCCATTTATTTATCTTGGGCTTCCAATAGGTGTGAATCCGCTGAAATCCTCAACTTGGCAACCGGTGGTGAATGTGATGCAGAAAGGATTATCAACGTGGAAGGGTAGGCACCTTTCCTTCGGAGGAAGAATTGTGCTCATCAAGTCGGTGCTCTCAAGTCTACCCCCACTATTTCTTCTATTTTTTCAGGGCACCTAAGAAGGTGCTAAGGATCCTAACAAGGATTCAAGATCTTTTCTGTGGGGAGGGTGTGAGGCTAGTAGGAGAGTCTCGTGGGTTAGTTGGCGAAAGGTGTGCTCCAAAAAAGAATTAGGAGGATTGGGTATCAAAGATCTTGAATTATTCAATTTAAGCTTATTAGGAAAGTGGCAGTGAAGAATTTGAGTGGACCAAGAAGCTTGCTGGCAACCAATCATTTCCTCTAGGTATGGTGTTTCAGAGGGTATAGAGCTTTCAGGTAGTTGGTTGTCTAGAAATTACTCACAATGGTGGAGGGACTTGAGGGGTATCGAGGTAGGGGTCCCAAGTTGTGAATATTGGTTCTCTAAGGGGTTAAGGAGGAAGGTCAGGAATGGTGCCGCCACATCTTTTTGGAATGCCATGTGGTTCGGGACTCAAACTTTAAAACATGGCTTTCCTAGATTGTTTTCATTATCAAGGCAAAAAGAGGCATCAATAGCGGAAATGGGTTGGTGGGAAGGTGAGTGTTGGAGATGGAATTGGGTTTGGAGGAGGATTTTTTCGGTTGGGAGGAGGAGCTTCTTAAGGAATTCAATGATACTTTGGTTGGAGTTTGTCTCAATAGGCACATGAATGATTATTGGATGTGGATAGATGGTTGCTCTAATGAATACTCAGTCAAGGGAGCATATGATCTCATTCAGTCCCAGCAACAGGTCTTAGTCTCAAATCTGTCTTTGCAGCAAATTTTCAAAAACTTTTGATTGTGTAACGCCCCATCAAAGGTTTTAGCATTCTCATGGAGACTTGTGCTTGATCGTTTGCCCACAAAATCCAACCTCTCTCAAAGGATGGTTTTACAGGATGCTGCACAACTTTTGTGTGTTTTTTGTGGTCACCAACAGGAATCAGTAAGCCATCTTTTCCTTACTTGTCCCTTCTCATTGCAGGTCTGGTCTTATGTACACAGATGGTTGGGCTTCCCTCTTATTCTGCAGTCAGACATTTTCCTGCACTACACAGTGCATAAAGCCAACTTTAGAATATTAAAATCTAAGAAGTCATGACAAATTATATGGGATGTTGTAATGTGGTCTATTTGGCTAATGCGAAATGAAATTATCTTCAAAAACGGGAAGGCGGATTTCTTGGTACTGGTGGAACTGATTAAAGCAAGATCATGGCATTGGTATTCCTCCCTCCAACAACCTATGAGGTATAATTATACAGACTGGTGCTTTCCCCCTTTTGGATGCTTGTCCTAGGTTGGCATCTTTTCTGAGTTGCAGCTAGTTCTGGTTATTTTACACAATGCTGTGATGCTGAGTTTTAGTTTTATTTTTTTACTGTTGTCTGCACTTGGCTTTCTTATGCATTTTGCTCTGCTACTCTCTATTGTATCGGGTTTAGTCCTCAACAGTGACTATAGCTCTAATTTTTTTTCACTGGTGTTGGCACTAAGGGAGATGGTCTACACATTTTCTTGTCTTTGGATTATCATCTGTTGTCTTGTGTGCGCTGCAGGCTTTTGCGCATGTTGTTTAGTTTGCCTCAGGGTTCTTATCGGTTGTGGATGTAATTTTTTGCGGATCTTTTCCTTTACGGGTAAGGACCCAAATTCGTCCCTGACAATTTTTGAGGTACCCATTTTAGTCCCTGACAAAAAAAAAAAAAACTCAATAATAATCTCTGACAATTACAAAACAGGGACACATTAATCCCTCCGTTGATGACAATTTGAAGGCTCCGTTAGATTGTTGACGTGGACTGCTAGTAAGGCCAGCTGTCCGTTAATAGTGTCCTACATGGATTTTTTAACCATAAATGACATAGTTTCAGTCATATTTCAAATTCTTTCATCTTTTTCCTTGTTGCTCTCTTTGTCAATAGTTCCACACCATATCTTTCATTGTTTTTTGCAAAAAAACTATTTGGAGAAGATCAAGCTCCCCCAAACCAACTACACCATATCTTCGTACAGTTTCTTAAAATCATTAATAGTCACACAAAATTGTCGCAAAAATCACACAGTTGGGGCAAGCAACTAGTGAAAAAAAATCATTCCTTTATTCACCAACAACAAAACAAAGAAAGAGAAAATAAAGTGAGAAACATGGTGAACAAGAGCGAAAAAATGAATGCAATGCATCAAGGAGATGAATCAGAATATGAAAAGAAAGTGAATGCGGGTATTGGGATAGAGAGTAGAAAAAACAACTGGCCAAAGGGGATCTGAAACTCGAATAACCAGCAGCAGCACAGAGCACTGGACATGTGCGGTGGAGAGCGGTGGTCGACGACGACTCTATAGACCAGGAGCAATTGTCGAATGGTGGTGGTGCGGGTTCGTCGTGGAGCAGCTTCCATGGTCGCGGTCACAGATCTGGCGGTGTGACGCGGTGGTGGGTCGGGTCTGAGGCGGAGCTTTAATTCCTCTTGTTGTAGGTTGGGGCATTAAAGAGGAATAAAAATGGGGATCTGCTGTGTATTTAGGGAGAAGAGGTGAAAAAATAGGAGAGGAGGGAATAGGAAGAAAGAAAAGGTGAGAAAATGGGTGAAATGAAGGAGTAGGATTGAAGCTTCTGGATCTTTGGGTTTCAACAATAGGGGATGAACCGGGGTTGTTTTTTGGAATTCTTGATAAAGAGAGCAATATGGAAGAAGATGAAGGAGCATGGGTGAACCTTGGGGGAGGGGTTCTCTGACTTTGGGGAGGTGTAACTTTGGTGACTTTAGTTATAAATGAGATGAGAGAGGTAAGAAAAAATGAAGGAAAAAGATGATAAAAAAAATAAAAGATGAGAGAGATAGAGAGAAAATTACCAAAGTTACCAAATATGAAAGTTAGAGGATCCATTTCTGTGAACCTTGGTGAACAACGCTGTTTGGTTAAAAAAAGAGTTGTTTTTTAAACAAATTTCCACTATGGAAATAATTAACTGACACATAAGCATTCTAACAGTACAAATCAGCTTTTTAACGGAGCCTTCCCAACGATAGCAAACGGAAGGACTAACTATTAGGTGAGTTTTTTTTTTTTTGGTCATGGACTAAAATGGGTATCTCAAAAATTGTCAGGGACGAAAATGGGTCTTTAATCTTCCTTTGCTATATACAATATTTTTCTGATTTGGGGGTTTCTTTACAACTGTATCCCACTTAATACTTTGGTATTTCTGTACCTTAGTGTTCCTTTGTATATGGGTTGAGTACCCCTTGTACTCTTTCTCAATATATTTTGTTTATCAAAAAAAAAAAAATTTGTTAGTCACAACAATTAATTGGTAAATTTTAAAATATATTAAAAAAATAAAATATCAAAAAATTACTTAATGTATATTAAGTTGTGTGACTCAGATAATTTGCAGAGAATGACTCACATTTAAAGTTTTTTTTTTTTTTGACTGAGACTCACATTTAAAGTTGAGTACTCCAATTTAATATAAACGGTTTTTTTTTTGTGTAACCATATTATTGGTACGAAGTATCCACTATCATAAATAGTGACTAATATCTGTCAAGGGACCTAAACGACATTTAAGAATTGCTCCCTCCCAAGCACCAATTTTTTTCCATACACAAGAGTCATGATTCGAACTCATGATTACTTGCTTAAAGGGTATTGAGACTCGAGCCTGTTCATCACTCGTAACAACCACATGTTCGTTTATATAAATGGTTTTTTTGTTCTAAACCCAGTGTATCCCAACACTGTCAACGAATGGTTAATCACTGTTCGTGGGACGTGGCTTCCACTAGCCAAGCATTATTTTAACACCGCCAGAAATCGAACCCTTAAGCAAATCAAGTAGACCCCTAGAGTGTCCAGGGCAGGCCTTACAATCACTGAGCCAAGAGGCTTGGTTATATAAAGGGTTTGAATATAAAAGTTTTACTTTTCATATTCCCTTAATAATTTAAACTTTATAATAAAGTATTATCAATTACATCAACTTAGTAAGTAGTTTTTTTTTTATCTCTCTAAAAAAAAATAGTTTTTTTTTTATCGAAAAAAAAATATAAAGGGTAAAAGGAAAAGTCTTGCTGTTTCTTCAGCTAATTTCTCTCTCCCAATGCCGTCTGACCACCATGGACTCTCTCATCTCCGACACCCACAATCTCACCATCGGTGACGATCCTCCTCCTCCGCCGCTACCACCGCCGATGGGTCTGACCGAGAACCTTTCTCCGACATTCCTATCTACGGGTAACCCATGTCTCGATTTCTTCTTCCACGTGGTGCCCGATACGCCAGCCTCCGATCTCAGGCTTTGTGTGGCTTGGACACACGATCCCTTGCTGACCCAGAAGCTCGTTTTCAACCTCCAAGGTGTCAGAGGAACTGGGAAATCCGACAAGGAAGGGTTCTACACTGCAACGCTTTGGCTTCACCATCACCACCCTAAGACACTTGCACTCAATGTTGGTGCTCTTGCGAATTTCGGGTACCTCAAGGATTTGCTTGAGATTCCGTATCGTCTACATGAAGGCAATGACGTGAGAAGGATCAACAAAACTGAGTGGATAGTTAGAAAGAGAGGGATAAAGGGTTCCAGGAGATGGAAGTGTTAGTCAAAGTTAATGTCTATGTGTTGGTCAAGAATGATGGCTCTTGGTCAAAAATGGTGGCAACCAATAAAAAAAGAAGAAGAAGCAAAATTGGCTTTCTTAGTCAACAATGATGGCCACCAAATCAATCAACAAGAAGAAGCAAAATTGAATTTTTTCTCTTATGTTCACATTGTCATAAACCTCTATATATAGGAGCAATTGCCATTGAATGAAATCATTTCAACTTTGAGAGCTTAAGTTCCAAAAGCTTAGATAGATAAGCATTTGAGAGAGAAAATTCTATTGAGAGAATTTTGTGAGAGGAGAAGCTCTTGGGTGTAATTGGGTTGTGGGTAGTGAGAGGTTGAATGTTTGTAAACACCGTGTGTTTCCCTTTTCAGTAAAACGTCTGTAACAGCCCAGAGACATAGGCATAATTGGCCGAGCTCTGTTATCAATTTTTGTGTGTTATTATTCCGTATTTTCGCTCTTTTTCTCGTATCTGCTTACCAGAAATTTGACGTAATTTCCTAATTAACGGGCAGGCAAGAAAGTTGAGAAGGGAGAAGAAGAAGAAAGTGGATGTTTCTGAGAAAAACGACAAGGAAGAGAAGAATGAGAAGATGGAGAAGGAAAAGGTGGTGACGTTGGAGAGTATTGGAAAATTTGGGTAATGATGTAGAGAAGGAAAAGGCTCGGAGGTTGAGGAAAGAGAAGGATGTGGCTAGGGCTAATAGGGCTATAGAGAGGTATAACAATGATCCCAGATACCGTTTTTTATATGATTGCGTTTGTGATGTGTTTGCAGAGATCTTGAATGCAGATTTGCAGAATTTGAGATCTGGGAATTGCAATAGAGTTAGCTTAGCTGCAAAGTGGTGCCCTTCAAGTGATTCTTCCTATGATATGGTGACATTGCTTTGTTAGGGAATTGCAAGGAGGATTTTTCCTCTGGATTCTGATGCTGATTTTGAGGGATTAGAGGAGTCTGGTCATCTTTATAAGGTTAGAGATAACTTAGATAAGTTGAGGAAAGAAGCATTGGTGCCGCTTCGAAGGATTGGGGTTGCCTGAGGTTTTTATGAGTGCTAAAAAATGGGAATCTTTGCCATACAATAGGGTTCCTTCTGTGGCTATGAAGAACTATAAGCAGCTTTTCCTGAAGCATGATAAGGAGAGGTTTGATGGGTATCTTGAGAATGTGGAGAGTGGGAAGGCAAAGATTGCTGCAGAAGCATTGCTTCCTCATGAAATCATAGGTTCTCTGAAGGATGAGGATGGTGGGAAGGTTGCAGAACTTCAATGGAGTAGGATGGTTGAAGACCTCTCCAAGAAAGGAAAACTAACAAATTGCATTGATGTTTGTGATATTTCAGGGAATATGAATGGAACACCATGGAAGTCTCTGTGGCACTTGGGCTGTGCTGGTTTCAGAACTCAGTGAAGACCCATGGAAAGGAAAGGTAAATAACCTTCAGTGCTAATCCTGAGATTCACATCATTAAAGGAGAGACACTTGTGTCTAAGACTCAATTTATAAGGGATATGGATTGGGGTCGGAATACTGACTTTCAGAAAGTGTCAGATCGAATTTTGGAAGTTGTTGTTCAAGGAAAGCTTACTGAAGATCAAATGATCAAGAGGGTTTTTGTTTTTAGTGGTATGGAGTTTGATAAAGCATCAGAGATACATAGGAGAAAATTTGAGAAGAATGGGATACTTTGGAGAAAAATTGTTCTGGAGAAGGAATTTACCCCAGGGTAGAATGGAAAACTAATTATGAAGTTATTCAGAGAAAATACAGGGAGAATGGATACAACAGGGTTCCTGAGATTGTATTTTGGAATCTTAGAAACTCATCTACTATGCCAGTGGTAGCCAAGCAGCCTGGGATGGCTTTGGTAAGTGGATTTTCCAAGAATCTATTGACTTTGTTCTTGGAGGAAGGTGGCATAGTGAATCCAGAGGATGTGATGGGACTAGCAATAGCTGGTAAAGAGTACAACAAACTTGTCATATATGATTAAGTAGTTTAAAATCCAAGACATTTAGTCTTGCATGTTTATTTCATGGAGCATGCTGATGCTATAGAATAAGAATTTTATTTATATGAGATGACCCTTGTTTCTCTCTCAGTTCAGCTGTTTAGATTTTCATATTTTCAATTGAATAAAAATGTTGAAACACGTGCTTTTGATTGGAACTAGTAAGGTACCCGTGCATTCGCACGGGTTACTTTCGTTTTTACGCATGTTCGAAACGGTATGTTCGTAAACAATCTATTATATACTAATAAGTTTGTCTATAGTAAATCTATGTATAGTAACAACGATTATGAAGAAAATAAAAATTGCATCAACAATATAACAACTTTTAAGTTCGTAAGAACAACTTTATCTATAGACATCCCGGCCTAATTTACAAAGTTTAATTTATCAAGATTATGCAAACCCTTTGGTGGCTTTCTATTCAAAATTCAAAATATAACACAATTTGCTTCTTTAAACTTCCTGAAAGTTTCAATAAAAAATTAAAAAACTACTCCATGACTTCCATATAAATTATAATAATGATCCAACAAAAATTATATGAAAACTGATGAAACTGGAATGAATTCCAGTATTTACTGCAAAGAAAATTTCCTCACCAGAAAAGGTCGTTTAATGATCGTTATTAGTCATATGAATCATAAAACAGAGGATTTGAATTATGAAAATAAAAATTAATGTTGAAGATATACATACTATTGGTACAATAGAAGTCTTGCTGTTCTCATATCCTCGATTCAAACTCAGTCCCACTTTTGAGAATGCAACTGTCAAGGCTCCTCAACACGGCAACTAAAATGATAGACCTGCAATGTGAAATAAGAAAGAACAAAAAAAGTTTATGCTCCAAATAAATTACTATGCTGATTGTGAGATAAAAGTAAATGAAACATTTGAAATTGCTAAAACATATGTACAAAAAAGAGGAATGAAAAATAATTGTTTTTAAACCAATATTTCACCATATATGCAACCTACTAAAGTAGTGGCCTAGACAGCACCCTTAATTTCATTCCAAACAACATTGAAACTAAATCATAGAAGGTACTTGAAATCTGATGTGCCTTCTATACATATCAATATACTTGAAAAATCTCTTTATATCATAGCAAAATTGTTTTTCCTCAAAATGAAGTATAAATATCAAAGATAACTAATCAATATCAACATATAAATAATATTTAGACACATCTACTTGGTTTAAAAATGCTATTCATATGCTATTATTTGAATATATTCTATCAAATTATATTTGAATGCTATTGACTTGATATGAAAAAAATTTAGCAGTTGTAGGCATCTCATTTTTTATATTGAAGTCATAAGAAAATAATCAAAGAGAATTAAATGTGTTAAAGGAAAATAAATAGAATCAAGGGAAAGGTTAAAAAATTTAAATGACAATGAAAGAGAGTTTAAAACATTTAATTTTAAATTCAAATTCAAATTTTAATAAAGAAAACCAGACCGGCATCATGTCACCATCAAAATCTGTTGTAGCTTAAACATTATACCATAATCATAGAATTCATTTGCCTTTTGCACGTAGGAGACACCTGCCTTCAATCACCAGCATTACCGCATTGAGAGCTAGAAAGATTACACCCCTAATCTAGCTTGAATGACAACAACATAGCAATGCTCCAAAAACTTCCACATCATAAAGCTTCCGAGAAAGTGAAAAGCACTACTTGCTTTCTTTTGCTTTAGTAAAACTGTTCCATTACAAAGCCTTCTAGAAATCTCCAACCAATTTTAACTTTGAGTAACCAAAATTTCCACATATGAGAGCCTCAAAAACCAGGAATTGTCCTATTTGGCTTGGCCTATAAGTGTAAATAGATTAAGCCAATTTCCTTCACCCTCAAGCCCATTAAGACCACCCTTTTCAGTGTGACACTCACTCACAGCTCACTTTTCTACTCAGATATGTGATCTCAGTTAACCAAGTAGAAGCCAACCCGCATATAAGGCGAGAAAGTTTTGTAAAAAGTGTCTTTTAGTGAAAAGGCATCAACTCATGTGTTGGCAGAGTGGGAATAAGACACTCAATTAGTATTTTAAGCCTCAACCATATATCTCAATAAGACACTCAATTAACTCGTGTTGGCAAAGTGGGACTAAAGATTAGAAATATACACAGATATAATAGGATGATGGTAATCATTTGCAATCTAGGCATGAAATGATTATTCAATTTTTTCATAGAAAGGAAAGAATTAGCACACATGATACAAACATGGCCACAAAATGCTTCTAATGAGTTTCCAATCCATAAATTACAGGTAATCTGCAGTATAAGTCATTATTCATCTCCCAAAATGCATGATTTTCTTCAAACATAGCACTTGGATCAAATAAAAACCAAGAATGAACTATACCTTAATTTTCTTGGCTGGAAACTCAAATTAGAAAGTGAGAGATTAGAGAATAATCATCATGCTCAAACAACCTAAAGTTGTGAGAAAGGTGCAACATACTCAGTAATGTGCAGTGTTTGTGTATATGAAAATCTCCTTGTATCCATTTCCTCCACTTATAAAGCGTTGATCCCCCCATCTGGTTGTGCTGATTTACTAAATAGGAATCAAAGAAAAAATCAAAGAACTCATTAGAAATGTAATAGAGAAAAGATAAACCAAACCTGAGAACCTGAGCTTTATGCCCCTGTCACTGCACGAGCTTTCTTCCAAAATTTAAACATGTAAACTAAAATTTATCTAATAAGAGCAGAACGAAAATGTTCATCCAAATTAATACAATGACGCCAACAATGAAAAAAAATGTTCATCCAAATTAATACAATGACACCAACAATGCAAAAATAAACTACATCCTAAATGCTTGCCTGAGACTGAGAGAGACCTTGAACACCAAAATGATAAACCCAATCTTTCAAATCAAGTCCAGTAGAAAATGCAGGATTCATAAGAAGAGGTATAAGTCTAGGTACATGTACAATAAGGGATAGATTTCGGTCGTTGGATACCCTGAAAGGTAAACTTGGATGAATATGAAGCACAGAGCCAGAGACCACATATCTCAATTCTGCACCTGAAGCCAAAGAAGAAGTGCCAAAGAAGAGAGACCACACAACTGCCACCGAACTTGTGGGATAGATATAGGAATTGAGTATGGAGGATGAGAAAACAAAACTCCTATTACAATGCATCTAAAGGTTTCTATGACAAAAACACATAAATAGCTCATGACACCAGTAAACTGATAGTGATCAACCATTTTTGAAACAATGAAGGTCAATATACATTTTAGGCATTACAAAGGTGAATCTCTAATGCTAGACTGATTTAGAAGGTTTGTGTGTTTTAATGAATCGATCTGCATAATAGTCACAGCATTATCATAAACACAATTGTTGGGCAGCAATATATGGCAAAAAATTTAAAATAATCAAAAACAAAGAAAAAGTTTGCCGATGTGGCGGGTTTAATTCCGGAAAAAGGAATGACATTTGAACATCTAAATCAAATATCAACACCGTATATAAATACTATCACATATTTATTTATTATTTTTTATCTCTCCTAAAACTTTCAAAAGTTGCAAACATTGTCATATTACGGTGTCAAATGTATACAGTGTCTCAAACCATGCTCAAATATCATTTCACTTATGGAAATTAATACTCATTGTTTTCTGACACGTGCTAGCATGCACCTCATTAACTTTGATGCAGGCTGCACCATTCAAATTAATATTAAATTAAGGTTTTCCCTCATTTTTATTAAAAATGATCCATAAGAAATCACAATTATACCCCCTTCATCACCATTCCACCACGCCACCAGTATCAGCAATACGAATGGGAAAAAAAAAAAAGGAGAAGAGGCGGTGGGAAATGAAGTTTCATGAACATTCCCACCCACCTATTCAGTCCCAATGGTATGAACATTCCCACCCACCCATTCATTCTCACAAATCCAGGTACCCAGTATGAATATTCCCACCCATTCATTCCAGCAAATCCAGTAAGAACATTCCCATCGACAAATCCAGCAATTTGTAGCCTCGACACACCGCCATGAGCACCACGAACCGCCACGAACAGAGATGTCGCTGTCCTCCACGTCCGAAGCTCCCGCCACCACAACCAGCAAGCAGATCCGAGAAGGGGACTTCGATCTGGAAACATGCACCTCTGCCACCTCTCTTCCGTCGTCTCTCCGCCGCCTCTGTTTCTCTTCTGTCGTCTCTCCGCCATCATTGTCTCCCTTCCATCGCGCCGTCTCTCTTCCTCTTCACCGCTCACCCACCGTCTCCGTCGTCTCTCTTCCATCGCGTCGTCTCATCTTGCTCAGTTTTCGGCCCTCCGTCCTCTATCATCCATCTCATTGTCACCCGCCGGCGCACGACCACCCCTCGTCCCTCTTCAACCCGCGTCTTCTCATCCTTCGAGTTCGTCAACGTCTTCTATCGCCTTCGCCGTGTCCACCGTGTGGTGGGTCGGTGACTCGGTGATGTACGGTTTAGTGGAGGAAGGGTTGGGTAGGAATGGGAATAGGGAGAAAAATGGAATTTACACTAAGACCCAAATAATTAAGAAAACTAGATTATATCAGTAATGAATAAAATATTCAATCTACATGGATAGATCAATGGACCATATTGGATGAGCATGTTACCCATTTTATTGGATGCGCATCTTAGACGACACCTGGTTTTCTACTCTACTGTGAAGTTGGTACTGTTAAAGTTTAGCCACCATCCCACCCTACCTACATTTTTTTTTGAATTTCTCGAGGGAAGCCCTCTTTTTTTTTTTAATTTCAAAATTAAGTATATTTTATTTATGCAAAAGTGTAACTAAATTGTGATTTATTAGTGTAAAATTATAATTAAGTTGTGTCTGCTTGCCTTTCTATACAAATTTTTTAAACAATGTCGTTAACATCCTGCATGTAATAGGAATTCTCCACTGTGTGACTAGTCACCTTTTAGGATATTAAATTTGATGTTGGTATTTTTAACCATTTTGGAAATCTTTAGCACTTCCAAAGGTCTTAGTTTTTTTTCTTGGCAGACATTGTTGGACCATATACCCTAAAAAAAAATATGTTGGCTAGAAACATTTTGTCAGGATAACAAAATTCACTGTGTGCACTCTGCAGGTATGAGGAAGAGTCTACGGTATACTTAATGTTATCTTGCTCGATCACCAATTATCAGGTTTGGAAAAGCGCTATTAAATCGATGAATCCAATTTAAATCGCTATTCTAGGAGTGGTTGATGTTCTGTCTTCTACTAACTCTTCTTCTACTCTTCTTCATATTAAATCGGTGAATCCATTTTTTTTTATGCAAACTATGTCAACCCGATCTTACAACCGTCGACCTGCCTTGCCCAAACCGTCACCCGCCTAATCCGATGGCATAGTCGAACGGGATTAGCCCAGGCATTTTTGTGTTCAATTTTCTTCGAGTTTGGAATTTTTGGCCCAAATCTGACCGTAACCGGCTAGTATCCAGTCTGACATTCAATGTAGACATCATAAATTAAGATAGGTGTGTGTATTAAAATATACTTTTTAATATATATAAATATGAAAATAGTATCAACTAAAGAGTCAGATCTGAACATTCAACCTTAGTTTGCCAACATAATCTCAGGAAGAAGGGTCACAAACTCATAATTCAAGATGGGATATCTGAGGTGACCTTTATTCCTTACTGTTATTACTCTAAGAGTAATGACCCAAAGTGGTCCCTCAAATTTTTCAAGTAGGACAGTTTGGTCCCTGAAAAAAATAAAGGACAATTTGGTCCCCCAAATTTCAAAACGGGGGACAATTTGGTCCTTTCGGAGGGACCAGAACGTCCCCCGTTATGAAATTTGGAGGACCAAATTGTCCCCCGTTTTGAAATTTGGGGGACCAAATTGTATTTTATTTTTTTTCAGGGACCAAACTGTCCTACTTGAAAAATTTGAGGGACCACCTTGGATCTTCACTCTTACTTTAATTATTAGATGAGAAATTAAGATTAACTGAACAAGCACAACAGCAAGGAGATAAGCTTTTTCTTTTCTCCCCATCTTTAAGGTTCAGAGAAATAACAAGTACATATGGACACAATCTCTTTTTAATTAATCAGAGAAATATTTATTTTAGACATAAAAACAAACAGTAATATATAATTGACATTGCAATCTAGATCCTTGCTTGAAATGGAAATGGAAGGTATCATACATAGGCATATTGTGCCTTTATTTTTAAGCACAAGAGGCACATTGTACTTCACAGTTGACATCTTAATTAGAAAAGTGCTCGATAACAATAAAACAAAAACTCCATATGACAAACGACAGGTCTTACTTTGAGTAGAGACCAAAACATGCAACGTTCATTACCAATACCGGCTATTCATTAATTTTTGGAACGTGGAAAGCGGCGATAAGGTGGGGGCTTGTAGCTTGGTGGCTTCTCCACCGGTGGTGGCTTTTCTACAGGAGGTGGCTCGTAAACTGGTGGCTTCTCATGATGAGGAGGTTTGTGATGATGATGGGGTGGATTCTCATGGTGAGGGGGATATAATGGTGGCGACGTCTCATGAGGAGGCGGATATAACGGTGGCGGTTTCTCATGAGGAGGCGGGTACTCAATTGGTGGCTTCTCATGATGAGGTGGTGGATAGGTCGGTGGCGGCTTCTCATGAGGAGGCGGGTACTCAATTGGTGGCTTCTCATGATGAGGAGGCGGGTGCACCGGAGGCGGTTTCTCATATGGTGGCTCGTAAACTGGCGGTGGGTACTCAATTGGTGGTTTTTCATGGTGAGGAGGCGGGTGCACCGGCGGCGGTTTCTCATAAGGTGGCTCGTAAACTGGTGGTGGCTTTTGATGAGGAGGCGGGTACTCAATTGGTGGCTTCTCATGATGAGGAGGCGGGTGCACCGGAGGCGGTTTCTCATAAGGTGGCTCGTAAACTGGTGGTGGCTTTTCATGAGGAGGCGGGTACTCGATTGGTGGTTTTTCATGAGGAGGTGGATACAAGGGTGGCGGTTTCTCATATGGTGGCTGGTACTCGGGTGGCGGCTTCTCATGAGGAGGCGAGTACTCAGGTGGTGGCTCGTATTCGGGTGGTGGTGGCTCGTGGTGAGGAGGGTGATGCACCGGTGGCGGCTCGTAAACTGGTGGTGGTTTTTCAATTGGTGGAGGCTCATAATAAGTTGGTGGAGGCTCATATGTGGGTGGCTTCTCAGCTGGTGGAGGTTCATAAATAGTTGGCTTGAAATTTGCCAATACTGGAGTGGTGATCACCACTCCAAGCAGGAGCAACATTAGAGAGTGTATTGAAGTCATGTCTCAGCTTGTGATGGAGGAAAATGTAGAGAAAGGGCTAGTATTTATAGAGGGGGACTAGGGGAATATTTTGGTGGAGATCATCAATCTTATGTTATTTTTATTACATAATGACATTAATTAAAATCCCTATAAGTCAAAGGATGGTTGGTGTCATTTGTGCATCTATATTTTGGATTACGTACCCCCATCGTGAAATTTCTTCCAATATAGGGTTAATTCATTCACTTGTGTTATTTTTTGGCAATGGGATTAATTAACGTGCAATATGTGTAGGGATTCAAATAATGACTTGCAACTAAAAATATAAATAATAGAGTAAATAAGGGATTAATTATCTAAATTAGGGATTAATTTTCTAAATTGATACGCATCCTAACGACAGCTTTAAGGGATGGATAAAGGTTCGATCTTGGAGATATATTACTTAAGATCAGAGAACCTATTATTAAGTTTATCATATGCTTAAAGAAATTAGTATATCAACTCAAATGAGGATATTTTTTTTTTTTTACCAACATGTAGTTGGCCCGAGTGATAAAAAACTTGGACACCTTAAGCAAGTGGTCAATGATTCAAATCCCAGCTCTTATGTATGGAGAATGCCCGGTTGAGAGGGAAGAAACCACCTTTTGTGTGCCCAACGGATTCTTCGACTGAGATTAGTCACTGCTAACAGTGGTTGATACTTTGTACTTATGACATGGTTAAAAAAAGTTATCAAGTAAAAAAATAATAGTTAGAAGTTTGAACCACACTTTTATGAGTTTAAGTTTAACATACACTTTCAGTCTAAAGTTTTTACATGGTCGATCAAGCGCACATAATTTCATTATGATTTTTAAAATAATTATTATAAAAGTCAAATATTTGTAAATTAACTATTATTGTAAAAAAAATTCTTTACAATGCTAATATATACCAATTAAATCTCACTTTTATTATACTCAACCATGGCAAAACATTTTTTTTGTGATATGATATGCAAGGATGAGGACTAATATTCTATTTCATATTCATAATTAATGACATTTTTTAAAATAAAAATATAAAATAATAATTGATTGATAGTGAATGTCAATAAGGGATTTGAAGTGGCAATACCATTACCGGATATGCAAATATCAAATTTGAAATTGCATCCAGAGCCGAGGAGACCACAACGTCATTAAGGCAATAGCCTTTGTCCTCATTTTGTTTTTACTCATTACTAAAGTATTACTAATTAGGAGTGTAAGCCAAAATCATTTGTAATTGAAGGTTGAAAGTCATGGCTTATTGAGAGAAAAAATCTAAGAGAGAAAAATATACACACTCATAATTTTATACATTCAACATGTTTTCCATAATTCATTCTACATTAAATATGGGTAAGCATATCAGTAAAACTACAAAACGGCTATCATGATGATAACATAAAGAAACACAAAAAAGAAGGTAAAAGATTAAATAATATTATTGACAATATTTTTATCCATAACTGCTATCTAAAAAAGTTTTTCAAAATTAAAATTACTTAAGTATGAGCTGGTTCGGTAGTTGTACTTATGTAGTTGTGTAATATGAACTATTACCGGTTGACTTGGCCGTAAGACGATCAAAGGATTGTGGGTCAAGCAATTTTCAGCAAACAAGTCATCCAAAGGAAGAAATAACACAGAATCTAGCCATCATGCATATTTTGCTGCACTACACAGTTGTTTAACAAAATATATAATTTCAGTCAAAAAAAAAAATAAAAAAAAAATATATATATATATATATAATTAAAGATTTTCCAAACAAATAGATTCCTTTTTTTTTTTTTTTAATGAACAAACAAATAGATTCCTGCACCACAATAAGTTCCCGTTGAAATATCGCATTTACATATACTTGACTAATAACATTAGGGTCATGACCGGCCACGGAATACAAAACAACAAAATGTTCTATTTAAAAATTAAGTATATCACTCGTAGTTTGCTAACCAGAAAGATGCATTTTATGCTGTATAATTTAGTTTGCTACCTAGGTGAATATGATTCCGATTCTATATATTGATGTAATTAATTGGTAGATGGTTACGGTTACGGGTTTATATAAAAAAAAAGTATATCATTTTTCAAATATTAAATATACACATTTTAATGAAAAGTTTTTTCTCTTAGAGTGTGTTTGGGAAAGCTGAAAAAAAAAGATTATGCTGATAATCGATTTTTGTCCAATCGATTAAAATCAGAATCTGTCTTTGTTTGGGTATGTTTGCTGAAAAGCGATTTTAAGATAATTTATTTCTTTTGGATGGTACAAAAAAAATCACTTTTACATAATAAATTACACAAAAGAGGTATGGAGTTATTTGTTTATAAAATTTGGTGGAAAATGGATAATATTTAATTTTTTTTACATTAGAATTTTTTTTATGATATGGGTTAACTTTGCCATTAACTTGAAATAATAAAAATTAAAATTAAAAAAAATGGGTTAAAACTTTTTTTAAAGGATAAAATGGGTTAAACTTAAAACTCACTGCCATTAACTTGAAAAAAAATGCAAATATTTGAGTGAAAGGCGTGCTGCTTAAGACGACTGGGAGAAAAGATGAGAAAGAGGAATGAGAGAAATGGAGGGGGAGGAAGAGAGATACACGCACATGGTAGGAGGGGTTCCTTTAAGGAATAGATAAATAATCTAAAGTTTTCCATCAAAGAGCATGTTTGGGAAAGATATAATCTTTCCCATTCAGCTGTTTTTGAGCATTTAAGTAGTTTTGTGAAAAAACTGGTATGTTTGGATATCCAAATTATTTGCTAAAAAAGCTTTTCTAACCTTATTTAAGCTGTTTTCTCATAAGCAAAGGAACCCAACTGTTTGCTGATTTTTTTTCCGCTTATTGAGAACATTTCCCGTAATAGCCTCACGGTTAGGGATGGCAATCCGGACCCTACCCGCCGGGTACCCGCAAAAAATACCCGCCGTGGGTAGGGTAAAAACCCGCTTTATGGGTATGGGTACGGGTACGGGTAATTACCCGCAAATCTGAGAGGGTATGGGGGCGGGTACGGGTACCTTGGTACCCACCCCGCCCCATACCCGCATGTATAAATATATATTTTTATTTATATATTTATTTATATTAATACATTAATACATATAATTATTAGAGATCAAAATTAGAAACTTGAAACCCTAATACCTCACTATCACTACTCAGCCGTTTCACACGTTGTTCTGCTCCATCTCCAGATCTCCTCCCATCTTCCTTGTTCATCTTCATCACCTCCAACCACCGTCCCTTCCTCCTTTGGATAATTTTACTTGTAACAATTTTCTTAGTGGTTATGACTCCTTTGTCAATGATACCAATGACATACAATCAAAGTTCAAGTTGGATCTATATTTGGAAGAGAAGGTATTGCCTAGGAGTGCTACATTAGATATACTTGCATGGTGGAAAACAAATGGGATCAAGTATCCAACATTACAAATGATTGCTAAGGATATTTTGGCCATCCCAATTTCTTCTGTTGCTTCTGAATCTGCTTTTAGCACAGGAGGTAGATTGTTGACTCCTTATCTTTCTAGGCTTCATGAGAATACTTTGGAGGCGCTTATGTGTGCACAAAGCTGGATAAAGCATGATAAGGAAGGTAATAAATGTTGCATTAATATATTTGTTTAATGAAATTTGTGTTTAGCCTAACCATATAATTTTGTTTTTGTTCTAGTTTCTATTGGTATAACTGGACCAAAGCAATTTTTACACATGAAAGACAAACGCTTGCAGTCTTTTCAAGACTCTGATTCAGAAGATGGGGTAAGATAATCTAACAATTTGTTACTAATTATTGCTTTGCAAGTTTATAATGTATAACTAATAACTAATATAATGTATTTTTTATTTTATTTTACAGTTTTGGAGAACATCGGCAATATCGACTCAGGAATTACTACTTGACGAATTTTTTGTTTTGGAGGCTTATTGTTATTGTTTTGGATATTTTACATATTTTTATTTGGTATAATACGCTGGTTTGTAATATTTGATGAATACATTCAAAACATCGTTGGATGATTTTTAAATTAAGTTATGATCATTTTGTTATTTATTTTTTTTCTTTGTTAAAGTGCGGGTAATGTGTGCGGGTGTGGGTACTTAGGTACCCAGAGGGTACGGGTAAGGGTACTGAGGTTGCTACCCACGAGGGTACGGGTCCGGGTACGGGTAATTTTTTTAAACACGGGTACGGGGACGGGTACTATAGTACCCTACCCAAACCCTACCCATTGCCATCCCTACTCACGGTCCTTCATCACCAACGTCCACCTATTTGTGCTATCCTCATTTGCCAATGGATTCTCTCCTGCACTCAAGCTGTTGATGTATGTCCAATGATGACCATTTTAACGCTTTATCCCTTCAACATTATTCAAATGGATTTTTTTTCTTTTTAAAATTCTCTGAATAATAATTTTTTATGTTAAATTCTTCTATATTATTTAAATAGAATATATATTGTTTTTTATTTAACTTTTCTAAATATAATATATTTTAACATTTTTTCCATAATCATGAAAAATGTTATACATTTTATTCAATATTTTATAATAGAAAAAATTGATGACAAGATATAAAAAAAATAAACAAGTTCTAAATATAAACCAATAACTTTATACCTTTTTTTTCGTAATTTACTCTATAAAAGTGATTTTTTTTTTCATCACCCAAACGAAATAAATTATCTTAAAATCGCTTTTCAGCAAACATACCCAAACAAAAACATATTCTGATAATAATCAATTATCACAATAATCGATTATTAAAAAATAGATTATCAGTATAATCTTTTTTTTCCAGCTTTCCCAAACATACTCAAAATGTCATCATGGGCAGCTAGTTTAAAAAAGCTTAAATTTGTCTAGAAAAGCTTTTTAACAAATTAAGCTTGAAACCCAAACAAAACAAATTATAAGCAAAACAGTTTTTAACGATAAAAACAGCGCTGTTTGACTAAAAATTAATTTTCCCAAACATGCTCTTATTTACTCAATCAGTACCCCAAGGATGCTGATTAACATTCTCTATAATAATATAATTAATTAATAATTATTTATCATAATCAATCATAATTAATATTATGACTGACTTATTGCACTCAACTTTCACCTAACATTACTGCTTTGAGGTTATGCAAAAATGTCTCCACCCTGCATCAATATGTTTGATTTCAATTCGTACAGCTGGAATAAATGTACCCCATTCCATATCCTTTTTCCATGTCCTTAAAGTCGTTCGCTCCTTCCTTTAGCATCTCAACTTTACCTTGTGTTATGCTTCTCTTATGTCAAGTTGGTTTATTTCAGCATCATTTTATTTGTTATTTTTTAAAAAAAAATTGTCATCCTCCGATGACCAAATGATTCTGGATGATGGAATCTGTTAATGAACTAGGTTCTTCATGGAAAATGGCTTGAGCTGTTGCAGAGAGAGAGAGAGAGAAATATGTGCCATTCACAACAATTGCATGTGAGAAAAATGCTTTCATGACAATTTGCTTTAGTAGCAGCTTCAGTTTTTATTCAACACGATGAAGCGCGAAGCAATTAGAAATTTAGAACTCTTCAAGCGGTGCAGCATGTAGGGGTGAGAATAGGCTAAGCTGAGCTAGGCCCTGATAAGCCTGGGCCTAGCCTGTGTTCCAATCACGATGTCTGAGTCTGGCCTATAGCTTGATATAGGCCAATTTTTAAGGCCTGAGCATGGCCTACTTTAAAGTCTGGCCTGACCTGAAATCCTACTTAAAAGCTTATTTATCAACAATACATTTAAATATGCATTCATCTATAAATAGGTCACAGTCATTAACTTGTAAATAGGCTTGTAAGTCTCTAATGACAAAGAAGTTGGTACACATACACTAATAAACAGGTCACTAGGCATTCACAAATAATTAGGCAAGTAGGCCACTATATGGCCAATAAGCCTTTATCTTTAAGCCTTTACCTTTAAATATTATGAATAATGTAAATAATATATTATAGTATTATAATATATTATATTATACATATATATTTATGTGTGTATGTGTTAAATAGGCTGGCCTGGTAGACCGAGTAGTTTTTTAAAGCCTTAGGCCTGACTTATTTAGCTATATAGGCTTTTTTTTAAGCCTTGACCTGTCCTTTTTACTAAATAGGTTGAGTCGAGCTAGGCCTTAAATAGGCTAGACCGTAGGCCTCCGACGAGCGGACTGACCTATTCCCACCCAGGCAACACTCGTTACATATATTAGAATTTAGAAATAGGGATATCAAATATTATATATATAAAAATATACAATATCAAAAATGATATTCAAAATTTAATCCTAAAAAATTAAATTTTTGAAAACCTTCACTTATTTATGACAAATGCCAAATCAGTATCTTAAGTTTAAGAAATTAAAAATATATTTTTTATTAAAAAATGTATTTAATATATTAAAAATTGATATATATATATATATATATATATATATATATATATATATATAATTTTTTATAAAAATTTGTTTTTAAATTTTTAACCAATATATGAAAAGTATTAGTTATAAAGATCCTGTAGTAATTATTTGAGACGAGACATCTTTCTGTCAATAATTTTAATTTCAATAGCTATTATCCAAAATTTTAATAATTATAGCCATTTCGTTATATTCAGTTAACTATTCACTTCATATATTTACCACTACATTTTTTTTTTAATAGTCATAATTTTATGTTAAATGATTATTTAAAAGGAAAATTAGAAAACAAAAGACATATATACCTGATCAATTGGTTGTGGCTCTAAATACATAGGGCTTACCTCAAATGACCCTAAATAATTAGAGGAATAATAATTTGTATACAAAATGAGGACACCACAAGATACGTAGCTTTTAAGATTTATGTTAGGTACGTAGCCTTTTGGCCGAATTTGGATCTTCTTTTTTTACTTACAAGTAAGAGAGGCCCTACTCTAAGAAAAAGACAAAAAGGGAATCCTCCACCATTTGTTGTGTATGAACTCCCCAATTTTATAATAGTTATTGTGTTTCTCATTTCTCCAAGAGTATGAACAATTGTAATGTCAGGAAAATCTTGAATTCCTGATTTTTAAGAATTTTTTTTTATTTAACCATCACTTTCAACTTAAAATTACGAGAATAAGTTATTAAAAAAATTGAATAAAAGGGGAGGAGTCGTGTAAGACTTTTGGCACATAATAATCTCTAAAATTAAGACAGTCTTATTCATGTAATTATATTTTATTCATTGTTAGTCTGCATTCTGTTAGCTATGGCTCACAAGTGTTTGAAAAACGAACAGGTTCTTGACCTTTCGCAGTTAACAAACAAGACCATCTACAAATACTTCTATTATTTTCAAAAGATTAGTTAACATATCAATTTCACCGACAAAAAATTCATGCATGTAATTACTGCAATAAGGATAGGTCCAGACCCATCAATTTTATTGAGTTGGAATTACTGTACTGAAGTTTGGCAGCAATTAGTAGAATATGTAACTTAATCGAATCCAAATTTGGCCAACACAGCAAGGGCGCTCGTGGCACATCGCTACTTAATTACTTATAAACATCATTCCATTAATTATATTTCTAGGCTTTGGAATTTTTACAAGGACAAAATGCCCAAAATAATTGCTTTATAACCTCAACTGCTCCTACTCGTCCGTTACACAAGTTACAGAGATAAAAGAAAAAATAAACATAAATGTTAGCCCTCTCTGCAAATGAATGAGTGAGCCTGTGGCGGTGGAAATCGTACTGTGTCTGTACTGGTAGACATGCTAGCTGTGGAGAAACTTGATATTTTTTAGAGTTATGTTATTTGAACATTAAATTTTGGACACTGATATTATGTGTTTAACTCTATTTCTACTTTTTATCTTTTTAATATATGCACATTCCAAAAATAAATCAAAAAACAAAAAAGACACTGTCTGATGTCTTTATTTTGATGTTCAAGAATCATTTTTCTATTTTTTAACATTATATTTGAAATATAAAAAAAATAGAATTGATTTTATTTCATCAAATGAATTTCCTTTCATTTATTTTGAAATGATCGCTTCAGTTTTTGTTGGTTTACCAGAGAATCCTTCCACCCAATAGGAGAGAGACTAAGCTTAAAAAGTACAGACGTCTAAGTGAGGACCATTCCAATATAGTATTTTCTCCATATATATAAATTTAAGGATTGAACACCCATTAATTAGTAAATGAAATCTTCAGTTGAGAAGTTATAAAAGAGTTTAATTTCTATGCACTGACAGTGTAAAGATTTTTACACTGACGACCAATTAAAAATCATGAAATTGATGACTTTTAAGGTGGTTAGGATATGAATCAAAGATTTGTGATGATGTGTCCATTTCTGATTGGTTGATAGTGTAAAAAAACTTTCCACTGTCAGTGTATAGCAATTAAATCCATAAAATAAAGTACGGTAAATTATCTAACATTATTATGTAATAATTTTTTCATACGTTGATGTATGATCATCTCATCCTCAGGTGTCATATGATTGTAAGAATTTATCATATAGCTTAGCTATTGTTAATTTGTTATTTATTTAACTATTTTAACTGATTTTTTATAATAAAAAAAACTTTTTAAAATTCACGAAATAATCTACGGTGTTAATGTATAATTTTTACATTCTCAAGTGTTATATTGTAAGGGTTCATAGTATAACTTTGCTATCTTTAACCTGATACGATAATGAATATGTTTTTTGTTTTATATTTAATAATTTTTTATAATTAATAAAAATAAAGCCCTTTTAAAATTCACGCAAGAATCTATGATATTGATGTATATTTTTTCCACCATCAAGTGTCATATATATGAGTGTAAGAGTTTATTGTATAGCCTCTCTATCTTTAACCTTGTGCAAGAGTGGATTTGTTTAATTATTTTCTATTTTAATGAAGTTTTTATTAAAAAAAATATATAACCTATGTAAATTCACATGACAAGCAATGACATTGAGGTATGGTCTTCCATCCTCAAGTGTCGTAAGAATTAGTTGTAAGAGTGAGTTTATTGTTAATATCATTTTCTTGAATCATGTGCAAGAGTGAATTACTCACAATGCTTTTCTAAGAACTACATGACTTTGTAGTCTCATGATACTAGGGGACACGTAGGAGCATAATCCAAGTTTTGTGAAGCCAAAATTATAGTTTCCTAATTTATGTGCTTTTTTATTTTTCCATTTGTTAAATAGGATAAAATAAATATTTTTAAAGTTTATTTTAAAATTTTCATAATTAATTAAGGGTAACTAACTTAGGACGAGTATATCAAGGATACAGTGTTGTTTAGTCTCCACCCTTCATGTGCTTAATCGACTCTTAAATCCAAATCTAATTTCAAAGAATGATTACATTTTAAAAGATTTTTCAATTTTTTATTTAAATAAAATTGATGGCGATTTCTTTTTCTTTTTTGTCATCCCCGCTGCAATCAAGTGCATCATCCATTAACTCCGAAAGAAAAGCTCCCAAGAAGAGCTCCGATAATAGTAGATCTCAAGAATCAATAGCACTGAACCACCATCACCTTTTTAGTCGCGCCACTAGTATAATAGAAGGGAAAGAAAAAAAAAAAACCATAGAGAAGCAGAATTTTACCCTAGAAACTTCACACACCTTCTCCGTAAACCGTCTGCAACATTGTTAATTAAATATCACAAAACATCTCAAAATACAAATCACAAATGAGAAAAAACAAGCACACTTTCTCATTTATTTTTCATATATCCAATTATTACATAACCCAGAATGATTATTGTAGAACAACAGGAAAAATTACACAATTTTAAGACTTTATTGTATGATTGAGGTTTTCCATGCAGCAAAATGTGAAGATTCGACAACAGCTCCAGTTAGGCATTTGTGGGTTTCCCATCCCTTGTGCAGCCAGTGCAGGTCTTGTCCCTTGTGCACTTCCCATCAGAATAACTAGGATAGCAACAAGCAGCAGCACCAACTTCAACATCATCAATGTGAACTCCATTGAAATTAAACTTAGTTTACAAAGTAAAATGAACAAAAATAATTTGTAATGGTACATGAAGAATATCAATACGTATTTATAAGCATGTGAAAGATCCTAAAAGGCAAGAGTAATAATGGACAAATACTATGAATTCATTGATAATTTGTGTATCAAATTTCATAATAACTAATTGTATCATAATTTCTATATATATTACTCCCTCTAGACTTAATTATAAGCAAAAAAGTACTCATGTTTTTTGGACTACTCAAATATAAGCAAAATCCAACCAAGTCAACTCTATTTAATGTCAGTATTCCAAAAATCAAGAAAATTAACCAATCCAACCAATTTTCCTTTTACTTTTCCAAGAGCATTAATCCCGAGACAATGAAAGGGTAGTTTAGTAACTCCCTCTAGACTCAATTATAAGCAAAAAAGTACTCATATTTTTTGGACTACTCAAATATAAGCAAAATCCAACCAAGTCAACTCTATTTAATGTCAGTATTCCAAAAATCAAGAAAATTAACCAATCCAACCAATTTTTCTTTTACTTTTCCAAGAGCATTAATAGGGAGACAATGAAAGGGTAGTTTAGTAATTATAACTCTTTTTTTTTTTACATAAATCAAGACAATTAAACTAAATTAACTAACTTCCTTAATAAGTGTGAAATTAGTTAATTTTGCTTATAGAGTTCGGAGGTAGTATTATTTTATACATTAATTATTTGTAGGTTTGTTTTCTAATTAATTGTACCAAAAAAAAAACTGTAAGAATTAATTGTACCAAAAAAATCTTTATGAATTAATAAATGTGAAGAGTTTTTATTATTTTAAATGTGACGAGTTAATGATGGATATTCATTATTATTATTATTATTATTATTAAAAGTTGTATATTATTATTTTATACATTAATTATTTTGTATGTTTATTATCTGTATAAATTAATCAAGTCAAAAAAAAGTCAAAAAAATCTGTATAAATTAATTGTACCAAAAAAAAAAACTGTATGAATTAATTGTAAAAAAAAATCTCTATGAATTATTAAATGGGAAGAGTTTTTATTATTTTAGATGTGATCAGTTAATGATGCATATTCATTATTATTATTATTATTATTATTATTATTGTTATTATTATTATAATTATTACAAATATTGTTGTTGTTGTTTGTAAGCAATCAATTCATTAGATTGATATGGTCAAAATGACAGTAAAAATTAAAATAACATATAAAATAAAGTACTGTAAATTATCGAACATTATTATGTTATAATTATTCATACGATGATGTATGATCATCTCATCCTCAGGTGTCATATGATTGTAAGAATTTATTGTATCGCTTCACTATTTTTAATTTGTTTTTTTATTTAACTATTGTAACTGATTTTTTTTTTATAAAACTTTTTAAAATTCACGAAATAATCTATGATGTTAATGTATAATTTTTACATTCTCAAGTGTCATATTGTAAGGGTTCACAATATAACTTTGTCATCTTTAACCTAATGCAATAATGAATAATATTTTATATTTTAATAAAAAAAATTATAATCAATAAAAAATAAAACCTTTTTAAAATTCACGCAAGAATCTACGACATTGATGTATAGTTTTTCCATCATCAAGTGCCATATGAATGTGTAAAAAAAAAAAAAAAGTGCCATATGAATGTAATTGTTTATTGTATAGCCTCGCTATCTTTAACCTTGTGCAAGAGTGGATTTGTTTAATTATTTTCTATTTTAATGAAGTTTTAATTTAAAAAAAAACCTATTTAAATTCACATGACAAACTATGACATTGACATATGGCCTTCCATCCTCAAGTGTCGTAAGAATTAATTGTAAGAGTTTATTGTATAACATTATTATCTTGAATCCTGTGTAAGAGTGAATTAATTTTGAAATAAAAACCATTTTCTAAACTATTTTAGAAAATCTTTCTAAAAATTTTGCAGTCAATCAACTAACAACGTTTTTTCTAAGAACTACATGACTTTGTAGTCCCCATGAATGATACTGGGAAGGCAAAATTATATTTTCCTAATTTATGTGCTTTTTCTTATTTTTCTATTTTTAAAATAAGATAAAATAAATATTTTTAAAGGTTATTTAAAAATTTCCATAATTAATTAAGGGAAACTAACTTAGGACGAGTATATCAAGGGTACCGTGTGCTTTAGTCTCCCCCTTCCTGTGCTTAATCAACACTTAAATCCAAATTTGATTTCAAAGACTAATTCCATTTTAAAAGATTTTTCAATTTTTTATTTAAATAAAATTGGTACTCTTTTATTTTATTCACTTTGTAATTATGAAATTGTGTATATAAATCGAAATCAATATTTTGGCATGTATATGTACTAGTGTATGGACCCGTGCCATGCACGGGGAATATACGAATTTTTTAGGATTTCCTCAAAGAAATATATTATTTTTTATTTTGCATTTTTTGTTTAATTTTTTTTGGGAAATATATACAAAAATTGTAAAAAATATATACAAAAATAGTAAAAAAATTACTTTTTCTAAACCATCGATTACAAAGTATACCAGATATTAACTTAATAACTATTATTGATATTATAATACAAATATTAGAGTGAAATTGTTTTTTCCAAAGAAAAATATAAATTAGGACTAAATATTTCTTCTTCTACTACCTTGGTATGATACTTCTTTGAACATTTAATATTATGTTTTTTTTTTTCAATGATACAACTATATTTCAAGCTAATTAATCGTTTCTCGAAGTATATATTTAAACACTAACTTTAAACTCTTCACATTATCTTGGTAATTCTATGAATTCTTTTATGCTCTCTTAAAAATATATTTGATTTTTTTCTCCTCTTTTTTTGGTGCAAGTTAACAATTTGTTGAAAATATATTTACCTAAGATATAAACTTTCTTTCTTCTCTCTTGAAAATCGATTTGATTTATTTTTTTCTCTTTACATTGTGCAAGTCAACCATTTTTAGAAAATATATTTATCTATCATATTATTTTTTCTTATCTTTTGAAAATTTATTTGATTTGTTTCTTTCCTTTCCCCAAGTAAGTTAATCATTTTAAAAAAAATTATTTATCTATACCTTTTTTTTGTTTCTCTTGAAAATCTATTTGATTTATTTCTCCTCTTTTTCGTGCAAGTTAAACATTTTTATAAAATATATTTATTTATCACGTTATTTTTTCTTCTCTCTTCAAAATCTGTCCGCTATATTTCTCCTTGTTTCCAGTGCAAGTTAATCATTTAAAAAAAAATCATATATCATCATATTATTTTTATTCTCTCTTGAAAATCTATTTGATTTATTTATCCTCTTTGTCCAATGTGAGTTAATCATTTTTATAAAATTTATTTATCTATCATATTACTTTTTCTTCTCTCTTGAAAATCCATTTGATTTACTTCTCATATTTTTCCGTCAAAGTTAACCATTTTTAGAGAATATATTTCTCTATCATTTATTTTTTAATTTTTTAATTTTTTAATTTTTAATATTTCTCAACATCAATATTACAGTGAATTTGTTTTTTTTCAAATTTTTTTTAATTAAAAACATATCATTTTAATATGCAATCAAATTTATTAAAATAGAAACTTTTTTTATTTTGAAAGTGTAATCTTAGTCTAAATATCACAAATAGTATCTATTATACACATTTTTAAGAACAAAACTTTTACGAAAATTTTCAAATATAATTTGAAATATGAAGTTTTTTTTAATGAAAGTTAAACATATGAATTTTTTGTATTATTGTAAATGGTTACTTATTCAAAATAACTCTATTTAATTAAATAACAGATTTTTTGGTTTCTTAATTAAAAAACTAAAAATACTTAATTGAGTTGTTTTATGGTATTTATGTATAGTTTTTCATTTATTTTCTTATAAAAATATTAAGCCAATACTATTTCAATCGATTACTTAAAATATTACCACACATCATATAGGAAGTAAAAAAAAAACATATTTAAACGCTTTTCAAACACGAACTGATGTGTTGTATTTTTATTTTTAATATCTATATTAATATTTACATGTAGATATTAAAGTATAAAAAGTTTTAATTTAATTATATAAAATAAATTATTCAATATTTATTATGTGTGTATTATAATAAAAAATATTAAAATATTCGTTTATCAATGTCAAAGTTTTCTTATTAACATTATAGTAAACAAATATTAATAATATTTTAAATTGATTAGATTTGATTTGGTTAATAACATGCTTTTTAATGTGCGTATATTTTTGCAAATGGTTTGCTTTGATTAATGACATTTTAATTGAATTATTTTAAATTTCAAACTGTTTTGATTATTGCAATTTTAAAATGTAGACTGATTGATGATATTCAATGTGTTTTCAAATTTCTTCAATAATTGATATATGTTTATGGTTTTTGAATTATTTCCTTTTCAGAATATGGGTATTGTGCATTGAGAGAATATGGGTCTCAATGCTACTTTTCCCATGCATTGAGCTTTTCATCCACCGTTATTATATGCATTTTTAATAACATAATGTTTATGAAAATATTAAGCAAATACAATTTCAATTGACTATATAAAAATATTACCTAACATCATATTGGAAGTTAAAAACATATTTAAATGCTTTTCAAAATTGATCCCATATATTATATTTTTTATTTGTAATTTCTATATTAATCACTTTATATACATAGAGATAATAAAGTTTAAAAAAGTTTCAATTTACTTTTATCAAAGAAATTCTTCAATATTTATGATTTGAGTCTAAAAATACGATACAAATCATAAATTGCTTCTTCCGAAACATCCACCCATAAAGATGATAATTAAAAACGATGTACTAACACTCTTCTCATTTTGACTGAGTAGAATAAAGAATAAAAATAAATGGGTGATGAAATCATAATAAATCATTATTAAGAGGCCAATATGCGTTCAACCTTCTTCTCATAACATCAAAATTCAATTTCATTTTCATACACACTTGTCCAGCTGTTGTGTTCATCTACTCTTTAATGTTGGTCTTTTGATATCATAGATTTTAATTGTCAAGGATAGGAGATAAAAAATGTAGCGAATAAGAGAAAAGGATAAATTAGAAAAGAAATTTTTTTTAAAAAGATGTTACCTTTAAATGAAATTCGAAATTAAAAATAATATTTATAACAAAATATTCAATTTGTAAACTCAAAAAAAATATTTAGATTTTTAACGACATTTCAAGAAGAAAAATAAAATAATTATAGGTTAAAAAAAAGAATTGTATGTGATGACAATAAGAAAAGTCACAATGAATTCAATTTATAGTTAAAAGAGTGAAAGAAAGTTATTGGATAAGTCATACTATTATCATGGATAAACAATTTCAATGCTTCACAAACATTGGAAAGATAAAGAGGAAAAAGATCGAATATTTCAAGATAAAAAAAAAGGTCACCCGATTCATCTTCGTAATCGTTATATTCATCATCTTCTTCGTGTTCTTCGAAAATAATGAAAAGAGAAGGGACCCTTACCTTTTAAGGACTTGTGATGGTGCTGTGGATAAATTAAAAAAAGCAAGCATTAGAGGGTTATAATTTTCATAACCTTGCAGTGATAAAAAAAAATTAAGCTGAGATAGTCTTCAAAGATATGTGAGTCATTACCTGACATGAGAGATAACAACACTATGAATAAATAACCAAAATATAAATTTCTATAAGGCGTGAATTGTTTTTGTAATATTGCAGTTTGATATATACTCCTGATGCAATATTGTGATTGATTGTCCAAGATAGGAAACCGTAAAAACTGTTGAAAAATAAGCTAAGTGAATTGCAATCAAATTGTTCAGACCATTGGGCAATCAATTATAATTTATAATCTTTATTGCTTCTTAATGCGAATTACCATCCATCATTTTGAATTTTGAATAACCATTTTTGAAATGGAAAATCTGATTCGTTATTATTACTTTGTTTTAATGCTGGTATATTATGCAGGTTTAATATTTGATTGCCTTAACATTCATAAAGTAATGCATGAAAGTAATCATTGATCGACACCTAGGATTCATGTGGATTATGTCAAAGTTTAAAATGGTACCAGCAAGTTGAAGGCTCTCAGCTTGTTTTACTTTTTACTTAATGATATTTTGCACCTAGATTCGATATCTTTTGAGAAAATAGATAATGGCAAATGACATGAAAATAATATTGTTAAATATTTTTCCTTTTGTCTTAGTCGAAGTGCTTGACTAGCTTCACTCAATTTTCTCATGTATTGATTCTCAAATTTTATTCTGTATGGACATATGTATGGACATTGCAAATTAAGTTCAAAGTCAAATAATTGCCTTGGCTGTCCCGCGTGGTGCGCTTCATCTGCCGAGGATTCTATGCTTATATATAAAAAAAAGACCCTAGGAAAGTCTTCCTCTTTATGTGTTTAATTTGGTCATCAAATTTTGGCATGTTATTATCACTTGTTGTTATACTCATCAATGTTGCTATAATTGTTTTTCGTTATTCCTTAAATAACACTAACTGCTGATCAATAACACTTGGCATGTAAGTATCGCACACTTTGAAATAATATAGGAAAGGAAAAGACTTCGTAAGCTTGAACTACAACGTCGGCACAAAATGTTCACAAAGCAAAGCCAATGGTTGAGCATGCCACATTGAAGAAAAGCGAGTCAAAGCTCGTAAAAAAAGGTTGAAGTTCCGTGCTTTCCTCTCAACAAGGTCGAAGCTTTGTGCTTCCCTTCCAATAAGGTTAAAGCTCCACTCCTCCCTCCCACTCGATGCTCCGCGTTTCCCTCAAAACAAGGTCGAAGTTCCGTGCTTCCCTCCCAAAAAAGGTCGAAGCTCCGCGCTTCCCTCCCAATAAGGTCAAAGCCCTGCTTTTCCCTTTCCACAAGGTCGGGCTCTGTGCTCCCTGAAAACAAGGACGAGCTCTGCATTACCTTAAAGCAAGGCAAGGTTGTTGTTACCAAGCTCCCACCTAAAAAACCCAAAATCCAGTCCTTACAAACCCCAAAAAACGCAATTGATCAACCCAGTAAGACAAGATACAAAGATATCCAAGACCTGAGAAGTTTGGTTATGAAAACCCCTTTCACTATAATTAGCTCGGAGTTTGTGGGAGCTCAAGTTAGTTATCGAGTTTAAGCTCCTCTCCCGAAAAATGAAGATGGCAACAGTGATCCAACTCATAAACCCCTCTAAAAAAGGAAGATCGAGAGTGACTGAGTTTAAGCTCCTTTCCAAAAAATAAAGTTTCAAGTTGGGCCAATATCCTCCCCAAGACAAATTAGAGTAAATGAAGACTAAAGCCGATTTGAAGCCCATCTCACTCGCTCCTTAAAGAAAAACAAATCGAATCAAGCCTCCCCTATCAAGTCGGGTCGAGCTAACCCACCCTTGAAATAAACCAAGGTCGAGCCTCCGAGCTCCCTCAACCAAATCAAGTCTGGACCTCCCTCCAAAAAAATAAAAATATTAAGTCGAGATAAAAACCCTACTTAGAAGACGGAGATCATCAAGTCGAAACATTCCTAGAAGAAATAAAGTCAGGATACTTCTAGAAGACGAAGACCATTAAGGCAGGATATTCATAGAGGGTGAAGACCAAATCGGAACATTTTTAGAAGAAATCAAGTCTTAAGAAAAATCTATGGAAGCAGAAGAAACAAGTGTGGGGGACTGGAGAATTGAAAGTGAAAGTAGAGAGAAGGCTGCAACGATTAGGAGGATAACTTGGACGAAGATATGCCAGCAAATAGGAAAGCATCTCGAACAAGGATACGGAAACAAGTAAAGGTTGTTAGATATCAGGAATGACAATATGAACAAATAAGAAGACAAAGGAAGTACTTAAAAAATGTGTACCAGTTGCAGCTCGAGAAGATGTAAAAGAAGAACGAAGAACCTGGGCAGAGGAGAAATGCCAAAGTATGAGGTCATGGTCCTCGGGTAAATGATCGACACAACAAGCTTGACTAAAACACAATTAAGTCTCTTCGCTAAACTCAGCTCAAGACTTGGGGGCTTCTATTCTTGCTCGGATTGGGCTTGGCCTAAGGACCAACTAATAGCTCCTAATGGCCCAATAACCTTAAAGGCTATAAATGGATGACTCTCACCTTCTCTAAGGAGGCTCCAAAAAATTTAGAATTACGTAAACCTTGATTTCTATTGGGATACATAGGAGTAGAATAACATATTTTGTCATAACCCTAAACCCAGTTCCCCGGATGGAACAACTATTTAGACTTTGGTTGAATGCATGATAGGTTTTCTATGGGACATAAAAACTTGATTTAAGGTAGCACCTTAAACTGTGGTTCTTAAATTTCTAAATTAACTTTCTTTTTTTTTTTGTAAAAAATAAAGCAAAATTCATTTTTCTTAATTTTCCTTGCATGATTCTAATTTCCCCCCACAATTATACCTTCAATGCATTATAGTTGTCAAATGATACGTTTTATCAAGTAAAAATAGTTTTTCTATTATTTAACTATTGAAATTTAGTAATGCTATTTACACATATTTATATACATATTATTTTATATCAGCATATATTTTATTATTTGGTGATAATTATTTTTATCTCATTTTTTAACCACATATTCTAGTTTTACCACGTAACAGTATACTCACAAGTGATATATCACAATTGATATATGAGAAGCATTTTCGTTTCAGTTTTAATGAAGATCCATGTCTATCTTGTCCAAAAAATGAAGATCCATGTCTATTGGTAGTTGAAACTTGAAACTGGAAATGGACATGGGCCACTGTGGAGGTCATCATCACCGAGCTATTGCAACATGAAAGTTGAAGTCAACGTGGAAACATCAAGCCCAAGCCCAAGCCCAATTACAGGAAGTACTTCCATGGTGGATACATCTTATATAAAGGAATGAGCGGTTAATTGAATTCACTAGTTTTGAAAGAGTGAACATTTCTTTTGTCAAAAAAAAAAAAAAGAGTGAACATAGAAAACATATGGAAATAAATGAAGTCATTGTCGAAAAGTTGTTAAAGGAGAGGAAATCGAGGTGATTGGTACAGTTTGAAAGCAAACCGGAGAGGATTATCGTGGGTTGGATTTGATTATCATGTTTTGCTCTAATTTTATGTTTTAAGTATCTACGGTGGGCTCTATGTTAAATGCCACTTGTTGTTAGCGAAGAGATATAATGACCCATGTGCACATTGTATATCTAGATAAACATTGAGAGGAACCCCAACTCTTTATGTGGTTGTAAAATGAACTGACCTTTTTTTTTTTTTCTTTTTTCTTTTTATTTTTTTTTTTTTAATGGTAAAACAACTTCATTCAATAGAAAAACCAAAGAACATTACAAACTGGTTGAAGGAAAAGTGTTGGGCATTCCTCATCACATAATAGAGTAAACTCTAACAGTTAAAGCAACAACGACATGAGCGTCAATACATAGAGATTGTTGAGGAGCCAAAGGGGCGCGACCAAGCCAAATTCTAGATCCAATCGGTCGGTACCAGTAACTTCCGCATATGGTCGATGATGACGAAGAAATGAGAATCCACGGTCTTTTTATCTATCTAGTTACAGATCAAATTTTTGGCTTCTGCAGGCACATTTCGACTTCAAGTGGTCTCCGGATTGTCCCTATTGAACCGTTGTTCGTAAGACAAATGAACCTTGGAGAGGATGCTTAAATTTATGTCAGCCACACGACCCTTCACACACCATGTATTTCCAAAATGCCCATCTCTTTTGGGTCTTTCCATCAAACACCAGAGGTGCAATAATTCCTCTACAAATCCGGAAACCCATCCTGCACAAAAAGAATCCCACGGAGGCACCAGCGACAGCAAGACGATGGAGGAGCAAACTCGGATTGCTCCTGGCTGGAGGATGGTTGGGAACCCAGAGTTCCTTTTGGGGTTTGCAACTTGACATGAGGAGGTAGCTCAGGTGATGGTCGCTACTCCACCGGGGCAGAGGAAGAGATGGTAGTGGGGGAAAGCCCAAGGGGGTAGTGTTCAGATTTGGGGACAGTGAGGGAAAAACAACGGTGTTGAGGTACAGGGTGGTTGAGAAGATATCGGTGAGAAGGTGGGGGTGTTGGGAAAGCCGCCTCAGGGTGGTTGGTTTGGGGTGGATATGGTGGGTTTTGGGTGGGGAAGCTGCGCTCCAGTGTTGGTTGTGCGCTCTGAATGCGGGTGGAAGGACGACCCTGGCGGTTAACGGTGGGGGCACAGGGGGAGGGGGTAACGAAAGGGGGGGGGGTTCAAAGCTGGAGGCGCAATGGCGGCCATGTCTCCACGGAGGCGATGGAAAAAATCACGGCATCTCAGGATGAGCCCCAAACGATGGGGAGAGAGATCCTCCACAAGGGAGGGGAGAAATCTCCAAGTAGATGGAGTCATGGAGGGAGGAACCCTAATGGGTTGTGGCGGCCCATAGGGAGAAGAGATAGAGAGAAGGCAAAGACTCAAAATGGACAAACTTTGACCAAAGTTAATATTGGGTGAGGCGAAAGTCTTGGTCAAGGTGGGGAAAAAAATTATACACAGAAGGGATGTAAGGATATTTAGGCAATAAACAAATAAAAAAGAGGGGAAAAGAGGTCGGGTGTCGAATTTATGGGGTGCCAGAATTAAGGCCCTAATATTATTATAGTGCGATGGACCCTGTTCTTGAGATATTGTCAGGTGAGGCAAGGCCCTTAACATGAGATGAACATGATATTGTTAGTTTGTGCTTACATGATTATTCATGTGTAGCTATATAAATTTTTTTTTATATATAGTTAATATTCTTGATTTTAAAATATTTTTTACATTTACGAATAAGTCTAAAATAACAAGAAAAAAATCATAAATCAATTTTGTCTATGAATTTTTATTCCTTCAATTGCTTTGTAGCTTTAGTTATGCCATACATTGAAAGGATATGGGCTGTAATGATAGCAAAATAGCAAAGAGGCCCAATAGAGAATGCTAGTATGCTGAGTCTCTAGTTATCTAGCTCTTTTAGATATTATTCCTAGTTAGTTATTTCCATTCCATATGTGCACTGTTATTCCATTTGTCAGGATTCTGTTACCTACAATCATGGATAGCCAATGATTGGTTAGTGTATCAGTTTAAATACAGTGATTATGAATGAAAAAGGCAAGAAAGAATTAGCCAAAATCTGCTTTCTCTGAATTTCTTAGGAGTTTTCCCTTGTTCTCGAATACAAGGTATATCCCTTCCTTATCAATTGGTCTGACTTGCCACCGCCACCAGCACTCGCTCTACCACCACCAAACTGCTGGAACCACCAGCTCCTCAGCCACTTCCACCATTCCAGCACCTACACAAACCATGCCTCACCATTTACATCTTTCCCAGCTCAAAGAATCCATCACTGAACACAAAGTTTCCTGGGATCGATATAATGAATCCTTCCTTCATGCCTTACAAATCCTGCAATCTGAACTTCAACACCTTCAAGAGGAAGAGTGATTGTCCATCCGGTACGATGCAAAGCAAGAGGAAGAGCGATTGCAGCTCCCTGTTTCAGATTCATCACCCCTCGCCGACGACCATTTCGAGGCCCCTTCCCTCAAAGACGCGGACCTCGTTGGACAGATTGCCATTGATGAGAGGGGCTAGGAGCTCCGACGGTGGCGGCCTCCAACTTCATTGTTCCTGGCAGTCGAATCCCTGGGTTTCTTGACGAAGACATCTATCGCCTTTGACCGTGAATACCATCGTCGCCACGCGACAATCACTTGCTGGTTTCTGCTTCGACCCCGGTGGACCCAAACCAGACGTCTACCACTCTAACATGCGCCGCCTCTTCTGCTTCAATCCTGGAGGGGCTCGTCCTACAGTCTGCAACCTAGCTGCGCGCCGCTGTCTTCGCAAGCAGAGAATCTTGTCACGACGTCATGCTTCAAGTCCGGTTCCGTCTTATCTGTCTCCCTCAAGGGCGTCACCACCAAGCGTGCCTTCATCCTTGTCAGTCAGGACTCGTACGTCACCGGCGGCGGCTTCCTTCCCGGCGACAATGCCGCCACCTGGAGCTGCCTCTTGCTGGCCTTGGGTGCCATGGAGCTGGAGACACCAAAATACCCTTAGGGTTTCGCTGGACTTGTGTGCATCAATGGGCTTAACCACATATTTGGGCTGTCTTATTATTGGGACCTCATTACTGCCAAAGGGAAAGTGGGACTTGCTGGTGAGCAACTCAGCCATGGGCATCATTACCCATTTGGGTCAGTTAACCGTATGGGCCTCCTTACAACTGCAGGATCAATCCATTAGCAAATTATTCAGAGTAAAACAAAACAGATCCTATGCGAATTGGGCCGAATTAAAGATTATTTACAACCTCAAGGACAATGTTGGTCTTGATGGGGTGTGGAATGATAGGATATGGGCTGTAATGATAGCAAAATAGCAAAGAGGCCCAATAGAGAATGCTAGTATGCTGAGTCTCTAGTTATCTAGCTCTTTTAGATATTATTCCTAGTTAGTTATTTCCATTCCATATGTGCACTGTTATTCCATTTGTCAGGATTCTGTTACCTAAAATCATGGATAGCCAATGATTGGTTAGTGTATCAGTTTAAATACAATGATTATGAATGAAAAAGGCAAGAAAGAATTAGCCAAAATCTGCTTTCTCTGAATTTCTTAGGAGTTTTCCCTTGTTCTCGAATACAAGGTATATCCCTTCCCTATCATACATAGTTCGAATACTCATCGATTACTTGTTTTTTCTTCTTGTTTACTTTATTTATTTTGCTCTTATTGAATCTGTGACTCACCATGACTATTTCCGTAGAGTAGCGAATTCCCAAGGTTTGCCAATCTATCTAAGGGTGTGTTTGATTCGTATTGATGTATAGGACAAGGAGAATAGTACAGGACAAACCTCTAAGTTATTGGACAACTGTCTTGATGGTGTTTGATGAACAATGGACAGGACAAACAAAATAATGTTAAATTTACTGTAGTACTTATATATATATATATATATGTTGTCCCCTATATATATATATATATATATATATATATATATATATACAATAGTTATTATATATATATATATATAATTATTTATATAATATATATTATAGTGTAATATTATATAATATAATAAATTATAATATTATGATATTATATAATTATAAATATATAAGACTATTTTTATAATAATATTATAATATAATATAAATTTCATATTATATATATATAATACGTAGTAGACGTATTGAGAGAGAGATATAGAGAGAGAATACTGTTTTTTTGGAACAAAAAGTTGTCCTATGATTTGGTAAAGGACAAAATTTTAGGTTTTTGTCCAGTCCGTTGCCGCCTTTTTTGTCCTGTCTCATGACCACTTTTCAAATCAAACAGGGGACAACAAATTTTATACTGTACAATCTCTTGATTTTTTACAAATCAAACGTACCCTAAAAGTCATTATTCTTTTGGTAACCCTCCATTGCTAGTGGTGGCTAGTGTCATGTTCGATTCCAATATATATGTATGACAGGGTGTTGATATGTCCTTTTGTATAATTATCCCTTGGTACTTATGAGTTATGATTGATATATTGGAGATATTGATATTGATTGATGGCACTAGATATGCGTATATGTTATTGAACATGATAAATTGAAATGTAGTTTGCTCAAATTTTTGGAAGATTTTGCCCCGTTTTTGGTAACTCAATGATTAAGTTATTAATGTGTTTTAGTAAAAATTATATTCTTAAGCTTTCTAGACAATGAGCGTTGTGTTATCATTAGTTTGTGTATCACGACCTAAGATTGGGTCGTGATGTGATACTAAGTCAAGTTGAGATGACTTGAAACACGACTCAAACTTAATTCGAAAACTGAAATCTAATTTCCAGAACTTTTAGTAATCTCTTTAGTTTTGAACTGTGATAGAGGTGTTGCGTCTTGGACAACCCTATTGATAAGGATGAACTGTATTAATTAAGTTGACTACAATTTGTTGGTTTGTAAAAGTTTATGTGAGTTGGGTTCCGGGGGTTCACTAGGGTTAGGATAGGCCTCACGGCTCAAAGAACATTTATAGAGATACTTACATATTACCCACCAACGAGGTCCTCACATCGACAATGGGATTTGAACTCATAACCTTGTGAGTTATGAGCCTTATCCTTACCAACTGGACCAACCTTCGTAAGCAAGTTGACTACAATTTGAATCGTACAAAGTTGGGATGACACAACCATCGGTGACCCTCATTCCCCATAGGGCCCTCTTATCCCTTCCTTCTTCGAGCTCGGGTTATGGAAGAGGGGACCAATTTTATTTTATACTTCGTCTATAAAAAAGTGTTGGTTCCAAGACTAGCATGGAAGCCACAAAGTCCCTGAACATAAAGCAAATATACAAACTAAACAACAGCCACAAAGAAAATACAACAAACACTTGGTAGGCATAAGCTAAAACCAGAAATTTTCATCAAAATAACAAGAAAGGGATAGAAGAAATTGCACACACAAGATTTAGTGTTTTCGATCAACGTGATCTACATCCACGAGAGATAGCATCACCACTGAGAATCAACGATCAACGTTTACAATAGAGAACTTATTTGTATTTGTCACTCCTATGTTCATAAGAATATGAACAAATCCCAAAGCTTATCTCTCTATTTTCACACAAAGCCTGTATCATAATCCTAACTTGATTTTCTCTCTATCAATGAATCAAATACAATGAATAAAAGTATCACTTTTATCTCTCAATGTTGTTAATGAAATTCGAGTTCCAAGAACCCTTGAATCTTTCTCTCAAAAATCCAAAACTGAAATGAGCTTAAAGACTTTTGTAGTCGCTTCATAATCAATATATGCCTCCTCTGCTAACGCCCAACGTTTATGAAATTCCACAGAATCGATTATCACAATCGATTATTAGTTCTCTATCAGTCTCATAATCGATTATGTATAATACATAATTGATTATCCCTGTTGAAAACTTCATTTTATTGATTTTGAGATATCTTTCAACAAAAAGTGAGTAAAATAATCAATATATAGGTCATTAAATTTTTTTTTAAACAGGATACGTGTTATTAACTCTTACTTAACGAATATTGTGTTACATCAAAACATTAGAAGTTTTTGTAAGGATATGTTTACACAATAATCTTTATGGAAAAATATGGCTAATAGTTAGGTGCTGGCGGGTAAATTATGCAAATGATTTCTTATTCCTAGTTTGGCAAATGGTGGCAGAATAAGTGACGCGTGCTTATGCCTAAACAACCAAGTTGCCAATTTCTGCGAATTCAAACCGCGTTATCTTCCTTCCCCTCCTATCTCTTTCAGTTTTAATTGAAGTTCCCTTTCGGGGTCCGCAAAGCACTCACAAGTCACAACTATTCCACGCTCTATCCCATTCTTTCCCTTCTTCCTTCTGTGCATAATCTCACGCTTTTCTTCCTTTTTTCCAATTTAAATTCATTCCACTCGTTCGAATATATTCTTTGCTTTCCACTTTTCAACGGCCACCACTCCTTTCTAAAGCTCTAATAACAAATATATTCATTATGCCAACAACTATTGAAGGGTCTCCTCATTTAACTTAAAGTTACTTCTTGTTTTCAAAGTGATCGAATCCATGCTAATATATATAAGCATACATAACAAACACCAAGTTCCTGTTATTATCTCTTTTCCTTAATTACTACTTTTTCTTTTTCTTAGAATTCATCTTGGCGTTTGAAACAAGAGGGGGGAGAGTATGGAACGTGGGGTTGTTGATGGCATCATCAGTAGGCTGCTTGAAGTCAGAGACAGACCCGGGAAGCAGGCGCAGCTTTCTGAGACAGAGATCACGAAGCTTTGTGTTGTCTCTAAGGATATTTTCATGAAGCAGCCTAACCTCTTGGAACTCGAGGCACCCCTTAAGATTTGTGGTATCCATCCTATGTTTCTGTTTCTAAGTAGTCGATTTAATTATATTTTGTGGTCGTGTGTGTTTTGTGATGAGTTACTGAGTTTGACCTTTTTGTGTGTGTGTGTGTCTGTTATAGACTTTAAGTATGTCTAGAATCTTAGATGGTTGTCTCTGACAATAGACCAAAGTTGTTTTAGTTTATAGGGAAAGGGGAAGGTTGTTGTTATTGAAGCAGATATTGAATTTGCTACAACTTGAGACGCTGTGTTTTTTGTTGGTAACAACATAAGAATCAATGTTTATTCGATTTAAAATATTTAATTTCTGAGAAGGGCTCTAGAATTATGAGGTTTTGATTGGATTCTTATGTTTGTCATATTTAAGTCAATGAAGTCCTACCCCTGAAAATGAATAACCCCAGGTAAATTTTGTTTTTGGGAACGTTCAATGATAGTTGTGTAATTTCTGAAGTTATCTATTTCTGTTATCATAAAAATATGCTCAATTCAACTTGAGGTTTTCTCAAAGCTTGTTTTATGAACCTTTATATTAGTCTGAATAGGTTACAGCACGAATAAGATGCTTTCTAGAAACGTAATTATCTCCACTGAGTCTTTAACCAAGCAAATGTATCACATATTTTCAGTAGTAGTTTATCAAAAACAAAAATCATATTTTCAGTAGTAAACAATGAAACATGAATTTTCCCCTTCTGCAATTCAAGCACCTTGATTTACTATGGTAGAGACAAGCAATGTGTGTTGGTATATTATTTAAAACACACTCTGGTTTATCCATTTCACATCAATGAATCGTTTGCTGCATGTTTTGATGCAGCTTCAACAGGAAAACTGTGTGTGATATAAATGATTTGTATTTTTTATATTTGTTTGTTTTTTTTTTTTTGACATGTATGTTAATTGTCGTCTCAAGTGCTGCTGGAAACAAATTGTGAATTCATTGATTGAACAATTGGGTACGTTCAGTGTATATATACATGATGGAATCCGCAATTATGTGCCATAACCGAAGTAACTAACTTCAACTAACTGTAACGAATTACTAACTGTGTAACCGTAACAATATTCATAGAAACCTCTAGGACTCATAAAGTTATTGATAAAACAATTTAATTCAGAAACAAGCAAGAACCTCTGTTTTATCAATATGTTACAATTATATTCACTGATATGATGGTTTGTAAGCCACATATACTAGCCAAAGTTGTTGCAGGCAATCATATTGAGTGCACATATTATCACCTCTAAAATCTTCAATGGAATATTATGCTTTTAAGCAGTTATAGGTTTTGTAAAATTGAGTGAAATTTATGTCAAATCGTATTTCAACTTTCTAGTCCTGTACTGCTAGTTTTAAAAAGATTGATTTTGAGGATATGGTCTCAATGACTGAAGCTAATCCAAGTTCATTCCATTTGATTATTGACATTCAGCAGTGTCTTATGTTTAACTCTCTTGAAGAATTGTCTTATGCATTACACATAACAACAAAGTATCTGTCTCATGGGCCAACATATTTCACATTCCTGTGTGCATTAAGCTAGACTTTTATGCTTTCCATCTTTTCAACTTATAAGTTTCATGAGTCATGACAGAATCTTTTACCAATTTATATCCTCATAATTTGTAATTTAAGGTTGGATGGAGCTAATGTCTTATTTCATTTGACTATGTTACCAGGAGATATCCATGGTCAATATTCCGACCTGTTGAGACTTTTTGAGTATGGTGGATTTCCTCCTCGTTCCAACTATTTATTTTTAGGGGACTATGTTGATCGTGGAAAGCAAAGTTTGGAGTCAATATGCCTTCTTCTGGCTTATAAAATAAAATATCCTCAAAACTTTTTCCTTCTGAGGGGCAACCATGAATGTGCTTCTATAAACCGTATCTATGGATTTTATGATGAATGTAAAAGGAGATTCAATGTCAAGCTATGGAAACTGTTCACAGATTGTTTCAACTGTTTGCCTGTGGCAGCTCTCATTGATGAAAAGATAATCTGTATGCATGGTGGACTCTCTCCTCAGTTACACAATTTAAATCAGATAAGGAGTTTACCGCGTCCAATTGAAGTCCCTGAAACTGGTCTACTATGTGACCTTCTATGGTCTGATCCTTGTAGAGACATTCAAGGTTGGGGAGGGAATGAACGCGGAGTTTCATATACTTTTGGTGCTGACAGGGTTAAAGAATTTCTTCAAAAGCATGACCTTGATTTGATTTGCAGGGCACACCAGGTTTTGATGTTGCTTGTGTTTTAATTTTAAATATAATTATAACAGGAATCCAAGTGTATAGTTTGCTTATTATATTTCATTTTGCAGGTTGTGGAAGATGGATATGAATTCTTTGCTAACAGACAACTTGTAACTATCTTTTCAGCACCAAATTATTGTGGAGAGTTTGACAATGCTGGTGCTATGATGAGTGTTGATGAAACACTTGTGTGTTCTTTTCAAATATTGAAGCCTCAAGATAAAAAGCCAAAGTTTGGTTTTGGGAGCACAACTGCACCTAAGTCTAGTACGCCAACAAAATTCAAGGTATTTTGATTTCATGAACCCAGAACTTGCAGATGTATACACTAATAATGATAAATATATCGTACCAAATTAAAAATATGATAAAATCATAAGAGTAATTGTTTGGAAGTTTGTTGTTGTTAGTAATAAAATAAGATGTGACTAACATGAATTTATTCAGGAAAAACTGTTCGCAGACAATCTGCACATATAGGTTGAAGGAAAAGCACAGAGATTTTAATATGCAGTACATGAATTGAGGTATCATATATATGTAGTCACACACTACCCATTTTCTCCCTACATGGAACAGTGGAAATGGTTTCAACTTTTCTAGGATCAGTGCTGTCATTGTATCTAATTGATGATTATAAGGGTTGTATTAAACTATTAATAAGTTTGACTATACTGCTATTTGATTTGAAGCTTGAACAATCCATACGTGTTGAGAACCTTAGGGAAATAGTTAAAACAGGATTTTTAAGATTATTAAGTGCAAGTACAAAGCAGGATTCTTAAGAGGGTGCCTTGCATAATGGTATATTATGTGAAAACTATGAAGACAATTTTTCTGTTTAATTCTTTATCTAGTTGAATCCCAGAAGTACCACATATCCTTCTGTCTTAGACACTTGCACTTTATGCTCTGAGATGTTTATCATCTTTCTTTATTTTTCCCTCCACTTCAGCAAGCATTTCTTGGTGCTAAAGCATGACCTGATGGAGGTGACTTCAATGAGTTGTATATGTTTGGTACATAGCCAAAGTTGACTTGGAAGAAGTGGTGTCCATGTTCACTTCAATGTGAAGGAAGAATACAACTAGCAATATAACTTGAGAGCTTTGAAGAATGAAGGATGATTATCTCTTCTTTACCCCTTAGGGACAGCTGAATGTTTTGGCACAGTTGCACCTTGTATAACATTGCCATACACAAATGGAGGAATGAGGTGTCACTTTTCTTATGTTTCTCTTATTCATCCTCTTCGCCATTCTCCCTTTTTGTATTAAGATAGTAGCATATCTCTCAACGTCATTTGGAAATTAAATTTTGTGTGTTTGGCATTCAGTATGGAGCCTGGAAAGTTAGTTTGGACTTTGGACCCTCCAAACTCTTTTTTTCTTTTTCTTTTTCTTTTTTCAATACATTTGACATCTCAACAAATATTAATTATATTTGAGTTTGAACCTCAAACTTTAGTTGAGGATGAAGTAAAAAAAAGTCATGTTGCATTTATCAAAAGTTAATTTAGATCTTAACTGTTACGATATGATTTGATTCTGTTATTATTATAACTGATATCCTAATTATATTAGGATTCTTAGCTTTTATTTGTATTTAATTCATTGTCTCAGTCCTATCCTGCTCTATGAATAGAAAGACATCATTGTATATTGTAGACACAATAAATATATGCAAAACCTTTTTCCGTAACTTTTTGAAATATTGATTAATTACTGTACGTTACTTCAACAGTTATGGAAAGGAATCAAAATATTATTATCAGTTAAGGAAAACAATTAAAAGATTATTATAAGCTGGCAGATTTTGTTTTGTCATTAAAAGGGTTATAACTTATCAATGCCAATTAAAGAAATTTAGAGTACATTTGTTATTGCTTATTTTGTTAGAAAGATCATTTTTTTAATTGAATAATCATTTTTTAAAACTTTTAGTGTGCTTGTTTTTATTTTTGAAAATAATGAAAAGCAATAAAAAAAAAATCATATTTAGGGTTAAAATAAAAGGCAACTTTTATTAGTTTTTGGAAGAAAAAAAAAATTATAGCTAACTACTTTTAAAAAAAATGATTTTTATGGTTTGTAAACAAACACAATTCTACTTCTGCTTTTTTTTTTAAAAAAATTTATAAAAATAATCACTAAATTATTTTGTAACAAAATTATTTATATTTTAATCTTAATCGAATGAACTCTTAAGCAAATAAGGGTAATATTTTTTTTGGGTACATCTGGAAAGAAAAGAAAAGACTAGCTCCTCATAAAAAGGTATCCTAAAGCAGCAGCTGAAATAAGATCATTCGGAGTTGTTTAATCTTCGTCATTCAAGTGCAAGGAATGTAATTGAAAGATCATTCGGTATATTGAAGAAAAGATGGAGTATATTAAGAATTCCTTCTTTTTTTAATATAAAAACACAAATAAGAATTATTAATGCCTGTTTCATATTACAGAATTTTATAATAGATGAAAAACGAAGTGATCCAATTTTAGAGGTTCAAGACTTGCAGCTTTTATCTGCTGTTGATGAAGAGTTAACCAACCAACAAAGGGAAAGAGTGACAAGTAATGTTGTAGATGAGGTCACAACTGTTCAAGTGACCGAGGAATGGACAAGATTTCGTGACACTTTAGCAATAAATATGTTTGTTGATTATCAAGCTAGAAGAAACATTGCTTAGGGAGAGCCCTTTTAGGAGGTTTTAGATTTGTGTTTTTTTATCTGTAATTGACTCTATAGATACATGGTTTGATCATGCATTGTTTGTAAGATTACAGAAAGTTTAAATGGAGTTATATAAGGATCTGTGGTTATTTTTGTTGAATTGTAAATTGTTTATAAATTGACTCTATACCTATATGTATTTGTGTATGTGTTTGGAATTATGTATGTGTGGTTATTTTTGATGAATCTAGAGAAATGGAGTCATCCAAAGTAAAGTGCAAGACAAAGGGAAAAAGAAAGATGGAAGAGGACACGAGAAGTTATATCACATGGAATCTAGAGATGGAACGTGCATTAGCTGATGTACTTAGAGATCAAAGAAGTTTGGGCCACCAGAGTGATGGAGCTTGGAAAGCTGCGGCATACAACACTACTGCTCAAGTGTTGTCCACACGTTTCCAAGTTCAACTTATGGGAGAGAATGTTAAGAATCGTATTAAAGTTTGGCGAGGATGGTATACAATTGTTAGTGACATTCTTAGTCAAAGTGGATTTGACTGGGATGGCTCAAAATACATGATTACAGTTGAAAATGAAAATGCATGGAATGAATATGTCAAGGTAGTCATTTTTTAATGTTAAGTTTTATTTGATTGAAATTATTATTTGTGTTATTGTTAACATGTTTCTTTTTGTTTTGAAGTCACATGAAGAAGCCAAGCGATTTCGATTTAAAAGCATTCCCAATTGGGATGACATTGTAGATTTATGTGCGAAAGATAAAGCAAATGGAATTGGAGCAGAGCATGCACTGGATGCGGATGATGTCATGACCAAAGAAGCAAATGAAGAGGAAGAAGATTATAATATGAATATTGGCTTAGAGGAACCAACCTCTACAATAAAGAAAAAAGGACAATTCACTCGTGTAAGTAAGAGTAAAGATAAAGAGGGGATGATTAACTCTATGAGAGAAGTAGCTGAATCGTTGAAAGAATTTGTGCAAGTAAGTAAAAAAAAGATGGAGGGAAATGCTCAAGAAGTGGTACAAGAAGTGCTGAATGAATTGAAGATGATATTGGATCTTGATAATGCACTCCGATACAAAGCAATTGCATGGTTGACAGAAAATCCAAGCAAATTAGCGATTCTGAAAGCTCTTCCATTGGGTGAGAAGAAGGATTTTATCTCAGCTTTCATGTCTTGATGCCAAATTAGAGGTAATTTTAGTCATTTGTAATGTTAGGTTGGTTTTACTTTTTGCTGCATCATGTTCTTTGTTTTGTTTTCCTTGACTTAATTTGTGACTTGCAACTGGTTATGTTGGTGCTATAGTCAAAGGAATAGGTTTGCTAACTTGCTATTGGATTGGTTATGCAGTTTAGGATAATAGTACACATTGGTTCTGTTTTAGTTTTGTTTATAGGATTTTGATTTTGGATAGTTTTCCTACTGCATAGTTCAGTTTTTTTGTATACCATTTAACACTTATTGGCTAATGTCTAAAGCATGAGTGTTACTAATATCTCCATGGTTTCCTTCTAGTTCTTATTGCATCTTTCTTGCAGCAGAATCTCTTCCTTGATGGACTCCAATCACCCATTGTTTCTTCAAAGTTGCGACCATGCTCAGAAGAATCTTGGCCTGTACTTTTGAAAGAACTTGCACTTGATGCAGTTATTGTGAATGCTCCCATTTGATATTTAATAGATATATAGCTTATATTTGTGTATACGATATTCTCAGTATAGAGTAGATTACATTTAGTTCAAAGGATGACAAATTTTAGTAGGTATATGGTTTATATGTGTATACGACATTCTCTCAATATGGAGTAGAGTGACATTCTCTGTATGGAGGAAAATATCGTTTATAGATACGTGGTTTATAATTGTATATACTCGCAGTTCTTTTAATACTAATTTTTGTTTAATTATGAAAGAGGGAAAATTGATTATTTTATTTAAATAAGGTATTTCAAAGAAAATTAATTATTTTATCCAAATAATGAATTTTGTAAATGAAGGGAATTCAATTACTTTATCCAAACAAGAAATTAAGCAAATGAAGGGAATTTAATTACTTTGGATTACTTTATACAAACAAGAAATTTTGCAAATGAAGGGAATTCAAATGAAGCAATTGAATATCCTAGAATTTCAAATTCCTTGGATTTTTCAATTCCCTCATCCAAACGCACCCAAGAAATTTTAACAGTTGCTAAACATGTCAATTATTATTATCAGGCAATCGGTGGGAAGAAATTTTAACAGGAGAAGCTTAATATCTAGTGGAATGTTACACCAAAAGGGATGGTAGCGATAATATTGTGTGATATAGAAATCTCTGATAAAGGTGAAGTTGTACTAAATGTACTAACTACCCGAAGATATAACATTACAATTACAATATAATATATGAAAATTGGATCATGTAAGTAAAATAGGAAAATGGATTCTCTACCTTTGTAAAAGGAAAGTCACCTACCTTTCATTCATTTCTAACCATTAGATTTATCCAACAAACCATATAAGTTTAAGCTTGAAGAAAGAAATAATGAGTTTATTAGAAGAAATCAAAATGCATTTTGAAAGAATGGAGAAAATTTTAGAAATAACTAATAAAAATATTTTCCAACTTATAGAAAATACTAATAAAATTGCAAATTATACCTATAATAGAACACAAAAAGGACAAAATGAAATAAATAATATTAAAGAAACATTGAATAATATGACTAAGGGCAAAGAAATAGATGAGAGTAAAGAGATTGAAAGAATAAAAATAATCCTTGAACAACTAGAAAAACCTCTAGAAAATGAAGAAAATAATAAGTATATAACACGAAAAGATTTACAGGAACTTTTAGAATTAAAAGACTCAAAAAGAAAAATAATAATAAAACAAGAAGGCAGTGGTGAACCATTGACTATACCTACTCCTGTGTCTGCATGGAGAGGATGAAAGATACAGATATGGAAATATTAAGAAAATCAAATGATTTAGAAGAAATCCAACAATTACTAGAACAACTAAAAATAGTTGAAGAAGAAAATACTCAAGTACATAAAATAGAACATATCGAACAAGCAGACATAGATAAAGAAAATGAAAATGAAGAAATAGTTTTAAACTATAGTTCTTCTTCAGAATCTGAGGAAAACCATATAAGAATGGAAAAAGGTGAACATAGTGAAAGCTCCAAAAGAAAATGGGAAGAAGTTAAATATACTCCCAATGGAACTTGGGATAAATATGAAGAAGAAACCATGTATAATAAGTGATATGCAAGAAAGAATAATAAATGGACAAAAGTCCAAGAAGAATTCAGACCAAAATATACTAGTACCAATATTGGAAATATACTAAATCTTGATTGTATAAGAAATAAAGAAGAAATACTTTTAAAATGGACTAATGAAATGATATTAATGGTTGTGACTGATGATAGATTTAATAAACTAAACTTCTTAGAAACTAAGAATTTTGTAACCTTTAAAACAATGGGAAATGTACAAAAATTCCTAGCAGGAATAAAAGACGAAGACTGGAATCGTTATGGTAGACTAGTAAATAATCAAATGGAATATCTTAAATTAATAATGAGCCTAATTCATCAAGAATTTTTAGGATATGATGTAATGGAACAGAAAGAGAAAGTAAATAAAACTTTAATAGAAAATACTAAATCACACCTAAATCAAATGCAAATTTGTGATATGTGCCAAATAGAAAGTTTCATCTATGAATACCAAAAATACTATTATCAATTAACTGAAGAATCTAAAGAGATATATAAAAATATTTTCATAGATAAATTACCATACCCACTCAAATAAAAAATAAATAGACTATGGGAATTAAGACCTGAAGAAACAGCAAATACTTTAGAAGGAGTCATTCATATCCTATATCAAGAATTAAGAGAGCAATGCCTAGCTAGAGAAACAATAAGGCAATTGAATAGAGGAAGTACTGCAATTTGTTGCGATATACCAAAAATTGAAAAACCAGGAAAATATGGTTGTGATAAAAGAATGAATAGAAAAAAGAAATACTATAGGAAATCGAAATTAAGAAAGACTTATCCTAGAAAGAAAACATATTATAAAAATAATAAACAAAAATATTTCAGAAGAAAGAAATCAACACCAAGAAAATATTGCCCAAAAGGAAAAAAGAAATGTGTATATTGGATATGTAATATTGAAGGACATTATGCCAATGAATGCCCTAAAAGAAAAGAAAAAGATTTCAAGGAAAGATCAAAAGTAATAAAAACAAGTTTTCCAAATATACGAACTTGAACCATTAGAGGAAGAATTAACTGATACTGATGTAAGTATTTATGAATATGAAGAAAATGAATTATCTTCAACAGAAACAGAATCCGAATAATACTTATATAAAAATATTGATAGAAAAAAGTAATAAAGAAACCGAAACCTATATTGATATTGGCGCAAGTCTTTGCCTTGCAACCGAAGCACTGTTTAATAAATGCGAAAAACTAGAAAAACCAATAAAAATACAAATAGCGGATGGATCAATACATCCAATATACTGGGCAGTAACCAGAGTTACGTTAGTTATACAAGAAAAATTATTTGTTGTACCAAGAATATACAAACAAGAAACTGGACTCAATGTAATTATTGGAAATAACTTCCTAAGACTTTACGCACCGTTTTGCCAGTACTTAGAATACATAACACTAAAAACACCATATATTTACCAAAAACAACATAAAGAGATAATTAGAATTCCAATTTTACATTTTTCAGCCTGTACTTACTCTCATTTATCAGAGTCTCGCAAGCTGAATCGTGGTGAGATTGTTAGTGAAATATGTACCAAAATTCGCCATGTACTTATGAATTTAGAACCAAATAGACTTATTCCGGCTCATATAGAAGAACTTTTAGACAAACTATGTAGTGAAAACCCTTTAGACCCAAACATAAATAATAAAAACACTGAACTAGTTGAATTAAAATTAAAAGATCCAACAAAAGAAGTAAAATGTAAACCAATGATTTATACAAAACAAGATAGAGATGAATTTGCAAAAGATATTGACGAAATATGCAAAAAAGGATTAATTAGACCATCAAAAAGTAAACATTCGGCACCAGCCTTTTATGTCGTAAATCACAATGAAATAAAAAGAGGAAAAAGAATAATGGTAATTAATTACAAACAAATTAATGATGCAATGGAAGGAGATGCTTATTTCCTCCCAAGAAAAGATTTAATTATTGAAAGAATTATAAATATGAATTGGTTCAGTACTTTTGACTGTAAATAAGGTTTTTACCAAATTAGATTGACTGAGGAATCAAAAGCTGTAACAGCATTTAGTTGCCCTCAAGGACAATATGAATGGAATGTGTTACCAATGGGAATGAAGCAATCGCCTAGAATCTTCTAGCAAAGGATGGATTCAATACTCAAAGAATTTAAGGACTTCTGTCTTATATATATTGACGATATATTAGTCTTTACAAATAAGGATTTAAATGATCATTTCAATAAAATAGAATTAATTCTTACTAAATGTCTTCATCATGGAGTGGTCTTAAGTAAAAAGAAAGTTGTATTAGCTCAGAATAAAATTAACTACTTAGGATTAGAAATTGAGAAAGGAAAAATAATAATGCAAAAACATGTATTAGAGAAACTTCAGAATTTTCCAACAAAACTAAAAGATAAAAAGGATTTGCAAAGATTTCTTGAATTACTAACATATATTTCAAATGAAGGTTTTTTAAAGAATCTTGCAGCAGAAAGGAAATTACTTCAGCAAAAGCTAAAAAAGGATGCCCTCTGGTCATGGACTGAGGAAGATGATAGATTGATTATAAAATTGAAAGACTTATGCCGGGAATTTCCCGAGTTATATCATCCATCGGATGACGATATAATTATTATTGAGACTGATGCCTCAAATGACTGTTGGGGAGGTGTTATGAAAGTAAAATCCCCTGGATGTAAAAATGAATTACTGTGCCGATATATGTCTGGAACTTTTTCAGATAGTGAGATTAATTATCCCACTCATGAAAAAGAGACATTGGCTCTAATCCGAATGTTGGATAAACATCGGATTTATATACTAGATAAAGAAACCCATAAAGAATTTATTGTCCGAACGGACTCGACCTATGTTGCAGGTTTCAAAAATATAAATCACAAAGGAACCTACAAACAAGGATGATTGATTAGATGGCAAATGAAACTTGCCGAATATAATTATTCAATTTCCCACATTAAGGGAGATAAAAATGTTCTTGCAGATATACTTTCACGAGAATGGAGCAACAAGCAACAGAATCACTGAAAAACCAACTACAACTGCAGAAGGCATTGGAAAAGCAAAAACTGAAAGAATTAGAATTGATTCAGGCAAATATTGAAGTACTGGAGCTACAACTACAAAACAAAGGAGAATCTTCAGCATAAGACCCTATGAAAGAAATCAAAAAGAAGATACAAGAAAACACCAAAGACAAATACAATGCCATTTTCAATGGACCATATCCAGGAATATATGATGATTGGAGCAAGGCAGCCCCTCATTGCATTGGACTCGCGGGAGTGCATCACCAATCATATAAAACCAAAGAAGAAGCGGAAGAGGCATTAAAGAATTACCCAGAAAGACAAAACAAGGGCAAAGAACTCTATCTTGGCCCAAGAACTTCTAACCCAAGAACTTTTTTAGAAACCATAAAGATTCCAGCAGAACCAAGAACAACAATGAAAATACTGGGAAGGCTGCCCTCCTCTATTGATGATTATCCAATTACTACTAGAAAAGATCATGAACTCCAGGCTCAATAATCCAGAGATAAATTCATTGAAAACATTAAAAGACTAACGAATTGGTCTGAAGAGGAAAAGATTAATTGTTTCTATATGGTGAATCGACATATATTTGGGGTAAAATCCATAATTACTCCAGACGCATCCTATATATTGACTTTTAATATGTTCCAATTTGGACTTATTGAATGTCTTTACTTGAACAAGGACTTAGCAGAGATTAGTTTATTCCCATATAGTTTGAAAGAAGCCGTTCAGAACTACAAAGATAATGTTGCCAAGGAAAGGACTATTTTCTTGAAATTTTATTCAGCCTATCCAGACTTCATGACTAAGCAGCCTGCAAAGCACTTAATTTCCATTGGAGTAAGCAATAACAGCTTCTCTATAAGAGATGAACCAACCGGAGAAGACTATGATGAAGACAAAATTACTACAATCATGGCAAACCAACTGGCGAGCATCTTTACTCAATGTCAAATTATTGGGAAAGATTCCCTCATCAAGGCACTTTACAAAGGACCACATGCTTTGCTTCTGAGTAAAACAAATGGAAAAATAATTAAAGAAAAAGACTTGGCACTATTGACTAACTTTGAACTGCCGTTTTACACACTCCAAGGACTTTCAATGAATTATCGACCAGCTATCCTTGACCAACTATGTGTAATGATAAAGCAAAATGGAAACCACGCATGTGAAAAATGCGCACTAAAGAAAGACTGTTGACAAAAAGATAAGGATTCAAACGATGCAATTATTGAAGAATGACATAAGCACTTACGTCAGCATGTGAATTATTGAACGTCTGAATAAAAGACTGATGTAAATAGTAAGGACTTTTGTGTAAATTACTTAGCACCCTTAGGTGTATAAACAAGTCCTCTTATGCTGAGGCAATCAGAGCGAATTTCATTCAGAAAAACCATCTGAGAAGTTCTCTTGTGCTAGCCTCCTTAGGAGTGTTAGCCGGATTCTTGAGAGTGAATCCATGTGTTCTATGTATTTCCCCTACTTATCATCAATAAATACTATTTTCTACTACTAGACTTCTTCATTTACTTTACTATCAAAACTTATTCAACATGACTAAGCGGAAGCAGCAGTGGGCAGAAAAGTTCAAGAATAATCTGAAGAAAATCCAAGTCAGGTATAATTCCTAGATTGTTTTTAGTTTCTCATAATGTCTGAGATAGAAAGAGAAAATATTAATACTACTGATATAGAGCATCTAGAAATAACTGAAGAAGATGGAAATTATGAAGGAAGTATTCTAATAGATCCAAAATTATTTCAAAAAATACAGAAAGAAGATTTGAATTTAGCAAAAGACGCAAATATGAAGAAACTAGGAGGAATAATGAAAAGATTTAATCAGAAAGAAAATATTATATACTATGGAAAAATAATTAATGAAACACCGATTGATATATCTGAAACACGAGGAAATACTAGTATACAATTATGAAATAAAATAAAATTAACTGAATTAAAGAAAAATTTGAAAAAAGAAGAACATAGAAGAAAGATTGGCTATATCCATATAGGAGCCATACAAGTTTTAATTAAAGCTACTTTTCAAGAAGGAATAAATTCACCCATAGAATTAATATTAAAAGATAATAGAATAGCAGATCCAAAGGATAAAATATTAGGAGTAATAGAAGGAAACTTAGCTTATTCTTAATTAAAATTTGAGATTCATCCAAATATTGGAATACCTTTAGATACCCAAAGACTAGATCAATCACTAACTTTAGAACATAGATTTTTAAGAAATAATTTAATGAGAACAGGAGACAAAATCTTCTCAATTACTTATTGTGCTAACTATGCATTAACAAATTCGCATCATAGTATTACTTTCATAACTAATGATAGAATAGATGTACCAAGATTATTTGAAGAAATAGGAAAAATTTATTATCCTAAAAGAAATGAAATAACAGAGTTAGGAATCTCTATTAATAAACCAAATTCACCAAATTTAATTCCAACACCAATTAATTTCCCCGAACCAGAAAAACTTAATGAAGAAGAAAATTATACTAAATTATCAAACCAAGTAAGAGATTTAGCTCAATATATGAGGAATAGAATATGAATAGAGGAGAAGAGTTGGAAAAAATACTTGAAAAGGTTTATGCCACGATAGACAAAAATAAAATAGATATTAAAAATTTCTTAAAAATATACGACTATTATATTAAGAAAGATCCAGAAAATAGAAGAAGGGAACTAGTAGAAAAATATATTATAAACAAAGAGCAGGAATTAATTAACCTAGAAAATAAAAGAGAAAAATATAGAAAAAGAGTTAAAAAGGAAATAGAAAGATTAAAAGAAATAGGATCTTCAAATACTAAATCTAAATGTTTTAGAATAAAGGCACCATCTTTCATAGATAGCGACAACGAAGAATAATATAATGGAAATATATTCTGAATATGATAATCAAACAGAGATAGAAATAATTAGTGTTTTAATGATGGACTTACCTACTGATTGTAAACAATTAATAATCGAAAAAATAAAAGACCAAGTTAGACAGGAAGACTATTACTTAACCCATATCTCATTAGATATAGAATGGAATTATATGGAAGAGATAGGATTAGCCTTTGCATATGAAATACCGGAAGAATATGAAGACTATGATTGGCCAGATGACTAAAATGGAAAAAGAAATATTAAGTATATTAATTATGAATTTACCAAAAGACTGTAAGCAGATAATCATCAATAAATTAAAACATCAACATTGGCAAGAAAAACTTTACCTAAAACAAATACAACAAAGAATACACTTAGCTCTCTGTGAAGAAGAGCGAATACAATTAATAAACGAAGTATTAGAATTAAATGAAGACATAATGAATATTAAGTATGAATTATTAGTAACCCAAATTATGCATGAAAACAACTACCCAGATTATGTATAAAGACTACCCTGAAAATACCGAAATTAATAAAATTAATGATTTTAATAGGGTGGTACCGATTTGGTATCAGAGCTAAGTATTAGGAAGATAATAAAAATAAAATGAAAAGATTACAAGAACTAAAACAACAATTAGCCATATTAAGAAATTATTTAAGAACATTAAAAAAATTTGGCGATAGATACAAAGATATCATAATAACTGTAGAATCAATTATAGATATAGTAAAGTTTAAAATTGAAAGATTTTTAGATTAATATGGATTCACAAAATATATAAAAATTTGTACACAAACTAAGTATGATAGATTTAACTAATCAGGAAACACTAAGCAAATTAATCAAAGAATTAAAAGATGAAGCTACTGAAGCATGTAATAAACATATGGAATATCATTGTGAATATTGTGATTGTAAAGAATATGATAGAAAAATAGAATTAATAAGAATAATAATTACTCAGCTAGAATTATGGATAGAATAACGACCACCATAAGATCAATCCAATGGTCAGAAAGAACTGAAAGTCACATGACTTTCAAATACGAAAGTTAGACAATCTGTGCCCGTAAAATAGTGATGGGTCAGGGGTTCTGAATACCCGGTTCCCTTTGTAGCTAAATGATGTTAAATGAAATCAAAAGCAAGAAGTACACCGAGACACAGAGATGAGGAAGGCATTGAGAAAGAGATTGATCACAAAGAAAGAAGGGCAGCAGCATCGAGGATTGATCACAAAGAAAGAAGGGCAGCAGCAGCATCGAGAAAGGCAGGACAAGCATAAGAAGCAAAACATGGAAATGGGAAAGAGACTTTGCTTTACAACTAGGTGGCTTGTTAGTGAGGGAGCAAACAAGTTCCTCACCTATGTACCACCAGTTTACAGGTAAGTCTAAAGTTTTTGTTTTTGTTTTTATTTTCTAAATTTCATTTTTACCCTTGATCCACCATCATCTTCCTCACCTGTTAATGCTCATTTGCCATCGTTGCTGTCCAACTTTCACACAAGCGCCGCCCCTCCACGCGTTCAACCATCTCATGACTCATCTCTTTGGCCCTATATTTTTGTTGGTACCGTTGGAAGCTAGAAGCTTCCTTCTAGCAGTTTCTTTTATTTCTTTATTTTGGTAAATCACCTTATATATATGTATTGGGCTATTCGCAAAACCTGTAACAAGATAATATAAACAGAAGGTTTATTAAATGAAAGCCAACTGTGTTGCAACTCGCAAGATCTGAAAATCTTTATTCGCCCTTCAAACGAGATGTGCAGCCACAATCCTTATTCTTTTGTTTTATTCCTTATTTCTTATGCTTTTATTATTTGGTTATATTATTGATTTAGAATAAAGATTTGATTGAATGTGAGGAAGATGATGGTGTACGGAACAATTTCCCTTCCACAGATTGTATGGTATGACAGAAAGTGGGGAAAATGTTAGGGAGAAAATTGTCACTTTGATTTATTTTGGTTACCTATTCTACCATTACCAAGTTTAGATCCCAGCCATTCAATTATTTAAACAATAAATCCAAGGGTTCACTTTTACTCCCTCATCATGAGGGACTTACTTGCTCCCTCATGGTAGAAGCCACCTTACAACTAAGGCTGGCTTGGAACTTGATTTTTTGTTTTATACGTCCAGCGGTGAATATAAGAGGGGACATTTTGCCTATTACTTTTCATCACGTTCAGCCAAATTATACTCACCACTCCACCCTTCTAAAACACCTTTAAGCCAAATTCCCTCACCTACAAACCAAATTAAAAAAAAAAACACAAGAGAGAAAATCCAATACATAAAAAGCATATAGATTCTTGTTACGGGTTACGGGTTCCTCCTCTTGCTCCGCCATACCAGTCGTCACTACCGTCGTGAACCAACCGAGCACCGTCGTTTCGCCCTTTGTGTTAGGGATAAGGATATGGAGGGGATGAGGGAAAGTGATCAATGGGGAAATTGGGATGATAACTCTGCTTCGAGGGCAGAGGGCCTCCTAAGAAAATAATAAGAGTGGGAAAGAGACTAATTTGTTCATTCCTTGATCCCAATCATAAGGTCATATAATGCGTATATAGGGTTGGTGCATGCCCACAATAAGACAACTACATCCTAACACACACTACTTATCCCAAGCAACAACTATAAAAAAAACTAATAAAATGCATAATAGATCCTTCTAGAATTAGGTGAGTCATTGGGCCTCTAGGATCCTAACATTACCCACCCCAACAAATCAACCTTGTCCTCAAGGTTGTAAAAATTTGACCCTAAAACAAATTTCCCTGGGTCCCACTGCTTGAACTGAGACGACCTAGCTGCAAAATGCATTTCCAAATGTCCACCAGGATCCCATTGTTGTCATTTGCCAATGCTCACTGAGAAGCTAAACATATGTTGCTGTTTGTGTTGCGGAAGAATTAAAAATTGGGGCCCAATATTGAAAATATTATGAGAAATAGGCCCAATATGAGTTACACATCGGACAAGAGCTCTATGAAAGCTGATAGTGCCTTGCTCTTCCTTCATGACATGGGCCTGGCCCATTAGGTCAATTAGTGAGTTTGCTTGGTAGCTTCCCCATTTTGCCCCTGCTAGAATCTCCTCTCCTGCAGGATGGTTGCCCGTAGAAACAACAGAAGCATACGATCGCCTTTTGCCTTGCTGTACCTCGATGGGGCGTCGTAAAACGTCGTTTCAACCACCTCTGAGCTCCTCTGGTATTTGCGCATCGCCGACGGCAACGTTATCAGTAGCACCTAGGGGGGAACCGCGGTGGCAGTTCCAAAGAATAGTACACAGCACCACTGTGCACAATTGTGAAAATAAGGTTGTCTTGCTCCCTATTATCTGCACCCTTTCACAGCTGGCAATGACCATTTTTCTTGTCACTACCTTCTCATTTTTTTATTATAAAAATCATGCATAGCAGAAGCATAACCACCAGTGGCTTTTGTCTCAGTCTTTCATCACTCATATCTCCTCATTTTTTCTTTTCCCTCTTATATTCACTATTTCTTCCTCTGTTTCACTTCTTTCTCCCAAAATCAAAGCATAACCATCATGGAAACAACTGCAACATAGTAGTTTCTGTACACCATAGCCACCTTTGAGTAGCACCATGTCCTCCTCCGTGCTAAACCGCATACCAATCATGCGGCGACCCTCTCTGTTCCAACCGTATCACCTCCTCCTTTCTGTCTCAGAACCTATGCCAGCCTCGTCGCCATTCTCTGCCATGTCACCTCGGTAGCTGTCACAATCGATCACGCATCGTCACAAAATCAGATCTGTGCAAACCCCGACATCTCACTATTTGCCATCCACCACATCATCACCACCACAGCACCAAGCAGACATCTCCCTCTCCTTCGGCAACACACACCAGAAGAGCCCACAGGTTCGCCGTTCCGATCCGAGCCCAGTCGCATCCACCATGTGTGCACCATCATCACAATAGCTCGCCCTCTCTGGCCCTTGCTCACGCCGTCGACAGCGTCCGCCGTGCCGCCCTATGGAGTACTTTCTAATCTTCCCTTTTCTCTTTGTTTTGTTCTCTTATCCGTTTGTGATGGCGATGTCACCTTATTTGTTTTCTCTAAATCCTTGTTTTAGTTATTAATTTTTATCTTAATTGGTCACTTTTTAGCTTGGTAGGGTTTGTTTTGGCAGATGATACTATGTTGTTGGTGGGTCAAGTTTGATAGATCCTTTCCCAAAAATAAAAAAATAAGTCTTCAAATATCATTCCTTTTATGTAAATAAGAGAAAATCCTTTTCACCGGCTCCTGGACAGTCTTCCTTCCTTCCACTATCATTTACATATTTATGTTCACAAATATACAAACATATTTGTATGATAAATGATGAATATGAATGGATGAAGATTGCTTCTTTCTTCTCCATATGATACTATATATGCTGCTCATTCCATATTATTTATCTTCAGTTGATTACATATGCTCCGCTTTTTTTTTTTTTGGCATATCTTCTGCTGTTTAAAAATGTGTTGTCTTCACCAGATTCATGAGCAAGGCATCATGGATTATTGATCCAGAAACGCAACTATATTTCCTTGATTAAAAAAGGTAAATCCCACATCTTTTAAATAGGGTAGACTAATTTATTTGATAATCATAATTATGAAAATAATCTATTATACTTTATGCTTGCAAAAAAAATTTCCTGGAATTTATTGTTTTTATGTTCAGTTAACTCAAGTTCCAAGAGAGGGGGAGCGGGTAATTGAGCCTCCCTTAGGAAGTCACGGATCCTTCTAATATAAATATAAACACAAAATTCAAAAACAAGAATTATTACTGCAAAAGATATTACTGAGGTTGTAACTTTTTCAGGTTTGCGCACTTAGTCTTTGATCTTGGATGCTTGCGACATAATTTCCTGATTTAAAGAAAAACAAAACATTATTAAAAAAAATTTCAGAATAAAAAACCAAAATATATAAACAGTAGAAGAGACGAAGGTTGAAAAGGAGCATCACTCACACCCTTCAAACCAAGGAGTCAGGTTGAAGAGACGAAGGTCGAAGACGATGAACACTAGAAGCATGTATTAATGTACTGACACTGTCATGTTCCTTTTTTTCTTTTTGACTTTAGTCACTTACTCTTCTTGCATATAATGCCACTTCTTACATACATGTTACACACAGTCATAGAGGAGCAATTCCACTGAGCTATTCCCTTCGTCCCAAAGCTACTCTACAGTTCATTGTCTTCGACCTTCGTCTCTTCAACCTGACTCCGGCGAAGAACGGCGACGCGAATGGTACAGGTTCTGAGATAGAAAGGAGGAGGTGATGCGGTTGGAACAGAGAGGGTCGCCGCGTGACTGGTATGCGATGTAGCGCGGCGAAGGATGTGGTGCTGCTCAATGGTGGCTATGGTGTATAGAAACTACTGTGTTGCAGTTGTTTCCAAGATGGTTATGCTTTGGTTTTGGGAGAAAGAAGTGAAACAGAGGAAGAAAGAGTGAACATAAGAGGGAAAATAAATAATGAGAAGATATGAGTGATGAAAGACTGAGAGAAAAGCCACTGGTGGTTATGCTTCTTCTATGCATGATTTTTATAATAGAATGAGAAGGTAGTGAGAAGAAAAACAATCATTGCCTGCTCTGAAAGGGTACACAGATAGTAGGGAGCAAGACAACCTTATTTTCACATGAGGAATGTTTTCATTTGTTTCCTCTTTTCAAAGATTTGTACAGTAAACAATAAAAACAAGTTCTTCTTCTCTTTTTTTTTTTTTTCCTTTTCTGTTTTTAGTGTTTTCTGTATAAATATTTGAAAACAGGAAAAATAATGAAGATAAGGAATAGAGATCGCATGTCCCATTTTACTGTACTACTCCCTATCCCCACCAATAACATGTTAGTACATAAGTTAAATTTTATATAATATTAAAAATGTATAGTACATGGTAATATGTTATTGGTGGGGACAGGGAGTGGTATACCAAAATGGGACAGGTGATAGTAGGTGACAGTTTTGTAATTATTTTTTAAAACAGGAAATGGGAAACAAAGCAAACGGACCCAACATTATCGCAAATCTCACAAGCTTACGAATTCTGATTTCTGTTAATATGAGTTTCTCACCACCACTGAACTTTGGAATGAAACAATTGCTAAATGAAAATAAAATAATAACAAAAACTCTATAATCTATTTGGTTACTTTCCATGATTCCATCGATAATTGCCTCGCTCCCTGTTATATATGGGATTGTTCATCAAATGAGTCTAGAAGTTTAGAACAACCACGAAACAATATATCTTTTAACTTTATGAATTTTTTTTGGTCCATCAATTACTCATTTTTAAACTTGTTTAGTTATAAGTTTGACTAGATCTATCAAAGGGTCTGCTATTTGCACCTTGCAATTTGCTCCTCACATCTTGCAAATTTTTTTCTTTTCTTTTATTCCAGAACTACCCCCCTTTGTCCCTTTCTTTCTCTGCACATCTACACTGCCCTTCTACACCAGAAGAGTGACACCGTCCTGGTTGAAGGATTACAAGGCTCAATGGTCATTATCTAAAAAGAATATTGAAAAGAGTTACAGAAATTATATTGTAATATCTTTCAAAAAGCAGGATTGTATTATTACCAGGTTACACCTAGATTTGAATCGACCTTAAACTGCAATGTCAAAGTAAATAAGGGAAACAATGCATTCGCCTGTTTCAGACCCAGGTCTGGTGGCAATTTTTTTATTTCCAGTAAAGAATGTGACACCCTTCTACCCCGCATGTTAAAAACCATTTAATTTAAAAACAATTAAAGGAAAACATGCAATTATTGAATAAAATAAACAATTGTCCATGGGTAGAAAAGTCCTACATGAACCGTTTACAACACGGAAATTGAAATCAGTTTTCAACAGTAAAAACATAACAACCAATAAATATAACCCAACCCCGATGTCACATACAGAGCTGGTATAACCGTTCCGGAATAAAATCCACGGAATTACAACTGAAACAAACAACTACGACAACATAAACTAGCCCTACGATGAGTGGCGGCTCCTCAGAGTCATTCCTCTCCAGGCTGCTCGTCATCCTCTGCAAAGTGCCAATCAGGCCAAACACAAACAACCATGGGGAGTAAGTTCATGTAATCATATACAGCAACAAGTAGGAAGTAAAGTATATAGTAAACACAGCAACATTACACCAAACACCAACATCATCATTATGCTATGTAGTGCAATGCAGTCCTACTCCGCTAAACCATCAATGCATGTGGATCCACTAAACTCGGGATGAACAACTTCGGAGTTAAATATCCACATTGAGAATCTACTCAATGCCGGAGAATCTACTCCTTGGATAGCCAACGCATCAAACCAACGAATGCCTCGTCACGGGGGCGCTAGGAGAATCTACTCCAACCGTGGATGGCCAGATCGCCGTACTCTAGGACGATCTCCCCTATGTCGAACATCCCTAATCAACAACTCTGATGCTATGCGTATGCAACACAACAATAACGGCAACACCACCTCCATAACTCCAATGGAAACGACCGAAGATAACAACGGAATCAACCGCAACAACTTGCCTCCCGGAATCTACCTGAGGACTTAAGCAGAATCAACCGCAGCACCTGGGGCAAACTCTCGGCCACCAAGGTACACAGCAACATCAACACCTTAAACCCAAACCGCGGGGTCAAGGCTTCCTTGGCCAAAAAGCACCAAGGCACAACTCATCAGCTTGCGGCACCCAAAAGGGTATCGACTTAACACCTCATCATCTCATTATCTTTAATTATCTTTAATATCATCAACCAGATTGTCTAATCAATTAATCATCATTGGGAAATGGGGTTTAAAACCCCTTAAGTCCTTTAATTCGATTCTGTCTCAGTGGGTTGAGCACGGTCGTGCTTGTAACCCAGCACGGTCGTGCTTAAGCACGTGAGGGGCGTGCTCCCCTTTAAGTAAAGCACGGCCGTGCTTCTCATTGAGCACGGTAGTGCTCGGCAGCACGGTCGTGCTCTTTGTCCTACACGGCCGTGCTGAACAGCACGGCCATTTACCCAGAATTCAACTGGGAGCACGGTCGTGCTCCCTGTTCAGCACGGTCGTGCTCATCGCGCGACAGTGCTGTTCTGGGCAGGAACAGTAACCGTGTTTAACCAAATTCAAGGGATAAAATCTGTTAATTATCCTAAATCCATTATTAGCACATTTTAAGGGTTAAATCCATCGATAACAACAGCATCAACTCAATTATGGCATCAACCATTCAACCAGTAACACATGCCAAACAACCATCAAATATCAACATGTTCATAGCAAGGCAACCAACATAAACTTAACCAACATTATGAACATAGGCATATAATAACATATTAACAGTCAATCAGACTTATCAGCATAACCAATACATCAACTATATAAAACACATATTATACAAATCAACCGGGGTATGGGAACCCCTCTACTTTACTCTAACCCCAAGCCTATGAGTACACTACCCTTCTCCCCATACCTGGATTGAAGGTAGCTCTTTCGGTGTCTTAAACAACGAACCGGTTCCTCCCTTTACAGCGACTCACACCGAAACGAACCTTGGATCAACAGAATACCAAAGATTAGTCCCTATTCACAACAATGGAAAAAGGAACTTAGACAGGGAAGAAACGTTACCTATGCAATAATCACAACTATGCTAGTGGTCTCCCACGGCCTCTAAAGCTCCCAAAACTGAACAAGTGGAAGGGAGGAGGAAGAGGGTTCGTTCTGGCAGCACTATGGCTGCTGCAACTCACAAAAATAGGGTTAACACGTTAAACCCTCGATTCTGCTCACGTATATAACTTTCGGACCTGAGCACGGTCGTGCTCATCCTTGAGCACGGTCGTGCTCAACTTAACGTTACGAGACGCGGTCAACACGTTGAGCACGGGCATGCTCACTGTTAAGCACGGTCATACTCAACTTAAAATCAGAAACACGCTTCTGACTTTAAGCACGGGCTTGCTGGCTAATGAGCACGGGCGTGCTCAGGTACCAGAAAGGGACTTTAACCAAAAATCCCACTAAGCCCTTGAACGATAAATCCAACTTAATATAACCAGCTTAATCAAATTAATTCTGAAAAACAGGGTGTTACAAATAACTCTATTGTCAATTTTTGCACATGCTCCTTCTCCAGGAAAATTTTCAAAATCAGTCACGTTTTCAGGCTTTGGTTCAATGGAGAGAGTCCTTTCATAATCAATATCCAGAAAACCAGTTTTATATTCCTCCAGAAAACCAATTCCGACACCACCATTCCTCCGGAAAACCAATTCCGGACACCAACCGAAATCAAAAATCCGGAACTCACCAGAATCGAAAATCCGGGCACATCAAGACCTGGAAAAAAATTAACAGACATGACGACGGAATAAGAGATGACGACTGACAAGGACACGAGACCTTGCCGGAAGGGAGGCGATGTCGATGTGGGGAGGAAGGCCGAGCCTGTGACACCTTTGTAGGTTGCCGGAAACTGGGGAAGGTCGCGGTGTGTGGAGGCAACAAGCTCAGCGGCGGTGTGGGGAGGAGAGGCGCGGCGCTCAGAGATGAATTGGGGGATTTTAGGTTTTCCGGATGTGGTAGCTGAGGTGTGGGAAGATTATGTCACTTAAGGGTATTTTTGGAAAGAAAGAAGAAACAAAAAAGGCTGCAAGGTGCAAGGAGCTAAAAAAAGTGCAAATAGCAGGGCCCTCTATCAAATAGGGCCATAGTCAATGGGACAACCCCTCAGCCCTTCATCGGGGCTATTGTTTTTATTATGTTTAATGGGTCAAAAATTGATAGTAATTGTCTTATGACTTGTTGTTTTAAGCTTAGAGCCAGTTTAGCAGGGTTTTTTTTATGAGAAAAACATTTATTTTTAAATAAAAATGCTTTTAGAAAAAAAAAATAGAGATGTTTGGATGGACTTTTAAAAAACTGCAAAAGCAATGAAAAAAAAACACAAATTTAGTGTTTTTTTTAAGAAGATATAATTCCTAACTTCTAAAAAAAATAGTAGTAAAAGGGAGCGAGTGATGATCAATATTGTTTTATTGGACAATAATATTCCTATTATAATTCTCACAAGAATCTCCATTTTTTATAAAGTTGATCATCTAAATGCAAAATAGTTTTTACTTCTAATAATAGCTCATATTTCTGCTTCTACATCATATAAACACTTTTTAAAAACTCATCCAAATGGGCCCTTAGTTAAGCAAGTATTGAGTTAAACGGGCAGTCTCTAATTTTTATTTTTTAGAGAAATGCTAATCAGTGTCCTAAGGAATTAAAATGGTAAGTTTTTATTAAAAATAGTGAAGTTAATGCTTTGAAAATTTGAGGGTCTGTTTGCTTTGTTTCCAGTTTCCTGTTTTCATTTCCTGTTTTAAAAAATAATTACAAATTGACACCTTGTTTTCATTTTGTTTTCTGTTTTCTGTTTTCGGAAATTTGTACAGGAAACACTGAAAACAACTTTTGTTTTTCTGTTCTCACTTTTTTCTGTACAAATCTTTGGAAACATGTAACAAAATGAAAACAAAATAGCAGTTTTGTAATTATTTCTAAAAACAGAAAATGAAAACTGAAAACTGAAAATAAAGCGAACGGACTTGTTTCCAATAAATTTTGTTTCCTTGATTCATTGACCAGTTTCCCTATATTTTAAAGGAGCAGCATAAATCATACTGAAATCACAGTATTTAATAAAATTTTATATAAATAACATCAGCGTCGATCCCATAATAACAATTTTTTTTTACAAGAGATCCCATAATAACATATAACCATATTAAAATAAAATAAAAAAAATCAGATAACGTAATCATTCAATAAATGAATATCATAATCTCATAAAATATCATATATATTATTATATAATAATAACAAGCATAGAACATTTAATTTGACGCATTGTCGGATAACACTCCTAGTCCCATATCATACACTGTGGTCACAATGACAAAGAAATAGGCATCTTAACCATGTCAATGTCATTCATGTCTTCATCTTAACCGCGTGGAATGATGTCACTGAAAGGGAAAATTATTGTTTGCCCCTACCCCTCATGTTTGAGTCATATTATTAACGATTAAACACTCAATGGTCACTGAAATTATAAAATAATATCAATCTAGTCCTTGAAATTATTGGAATTTCAAATTGGCTCCTGAAATTGTAAAACGGTGATCAACTTAGCCTCTCCATTAAAAATCATATGGACTAAGTTGATATTAAGTTTGTATTATCAAGGACTTAATTGATATTAAGTGAATAAAACGAGGGACCAAATTGATATTAACTTATCATCCAGGGATGCTTTTGAAATTTCAATAATTTCAAGGACCAAGTTAATACTACTTCACAATTTCAGGGACCAAATTGGGTATTTACTCTATTAGTAATTGAGACGGGTGCTACATCATTTTCATGGACAAAAGTGCCCTTTCACCACTAACGAATATATAATAAGGAAAAACAAATCTTCATTCATTGCTCATTAGCCAATCCACCAGAAACATAAAAAGGTGAGAAGCTAGAAAAGAACGATCTCCGAGCACGAATGTGTATTGTACAATAACATATTAGGCCGTGCTCCTAAACCCTTGACAACTTATGGTTTCGGAACCCATAACTCATGGATCATTGAATAATTGACAATTGGATTATATATAAAGCTATCTCCTCTCGTTTATTATTTTGGTAAATAAATTTATTTTATTGCATTGAAGTCCCTATCAAGTATTTTTTTTTATTCCTCCTAATTGAAATAAGAATTTGTTTTTTTAACCTTATTTGATTCCCATCGGCATCAACTCTCGGATCAGGGACGGGGAAGAAAAAAACCAAACAAAATAGCAGAAGCAAATCCCAAAAGGGATGACACCAGATGTGAATTTGTGTAAAAAAAAAAGGGACCAACCTACAGATCCTGCAAAGCACCATAGAAGGAATACAGTTCTTTGAAGCACCAAACAAACCCGTCAGAGCATCATACACGGAGCAAGCAAGCTTGCACAGGAACAACTAAGAGAGCACATGAAAATGAAGCGAAAACAAAGAGATGGCAAAACCATAGACTCCTCATGAAGCAGAAACGACAAGAGAGGATTAGATAGAACACAAACACCAGTGCTCGGCAATTTTACTTGACTGATATAATTTGGCAGTGGAATTACGTGAATGAGGTAGATTTTAAAATAATTACACAATTAGGGTAAGACGTAAGTGAGAGTTACGAGATCAATGTAAAAGTCGTCAACCCTACTCACGAATCACTTTTATATTCGAAATATTAAAAAACATGAGAGAATCGTATACATAACTTACGACTTAATTTTTTATTATATTTTTTTGCAAGTCGTATTTAGTAGTAACGACTTCAATCTTTTTTTATTTTATTTTTAAATTTTTATGCTGGAAGTATCTAAAGCATACGACTTATTTATTATTAATTTTTTTAAAAAAAAAAATGGGCAAGTCGTATACAACGTTAATGACTTGCCCATAATTGTATTAAAAAAAATATTTTTCTTGCAAAGTCGTGGAGGGAATTAACGACTTGCAATGTTTGTTTTTTTTTTTTTTTTTTGAGGTACGGCTTGCAATGTGTGGAGGTGGAAAAAATTGATATATACTTATACTCCTTTATTAGCATATAAAAAAAAAAGGTTAGATTACTATTTTGATCCCTTATTTATTTTAAAATATTCAATTTGGTCCCTTAAATTTTAAAATGTTCAAATTGGTCCCTCATTTGTTTTAATTTATTCAATTTGGTCATCCATTTGTCGTAATATATTCAACTTGGTTCCGATGTTTTAAAATAAATAAGGGATAAAAATAGTAATCTAGCCTTTTTTTCATATGCTAATAAAGGAGTACAAGTATATATCAATTTTTTCCACCTCCACACATTGCAAGCCTTACCTCAAAAAAAAACAAACAAACAAACAAACAAACATTGCAAGTCGTTAATTCCCTCCACGACTTTGCAAGAAAAATATTTTTTTTAATACAATTATGGGCAAGTTGTTAACGTTTGTATACAACTTGCCCATTTTTTTTTTTAAAAAGTTAATAATAATTAAGTCGTATGCTTTAGATACGACTAGCATAAAAATTTAAAAATAAAATAAAAAAAGATTGAAGTCGTTACTACTAAATACGACTTGCAAAAAAATATAATAAAAAATTTAAGTCGTAAGTTATGTATACTACTCCCTCACTTTTTTTGATATTTCTAATATAAAAGTGATTCAAGAGTAGGGTTGACGACTTTTACATTAATTTCATAACTCCCACTTACGACTTACCCTAGCTGTGTAATTATTTTAAAATCTACCCCATTTACATAATTTCACTACCAAATTACACTAGTAAAGTAAAATTGCCCCAGTGCTCCCTTTCGACACCCCTACCAAATTCCCAAGAGAGGCTTAGATAGAACACAAACACCGGTCTTTACCACCGTGGGGAAAAAAGAAAGTTGGGATTAAAGTTGTAGTAGTAGTAGTAATAATAATAATAATAATAATAAGGTTAAAAAACAAATTCTTATTTCAATTAGGAGGAATAAAAAAAATATTTGATAGGTACTTCAATGCAATAAAAGAAAATTATATACCAAAATAATAAACGAGAGGAGATAGCTTTATAATCCAATTGTCAATTATTCAATGGTCCATGAGTTATGGGTTCCGAAACCCATAAGTTGTGAAAGATTTAGGAGCATTATGTACAGGGTTCCGAAACCCATGGTTTATCTTGGGTTTGAGAGAAATTCTCAAACACAATGCTACTTTTTGTTTTGATTAAACTCACTATTGCTTTTGTGTCCTTTTAAGTTTTTATTTTATTTCATTCTTTCTACTATAATCGATTGTCTAAATTAATTAATTTAAGATTTGTCATTACTTATTTAGTATTTATTCGATACAGCCCTTGACAGAACGATATTCTTACTTATTTTCTATATTATTTGTGTAATTGGCCGTACACTTGCAATACATTTTACAAGCATTGACTTGGGACGAACGTAGCCTTGTGATTTTATCAATGCTCTATAGAGGAACAAACCTTGGGGATTTGGTGCTTCTGGAATTAGGAATTCGGTGTTTCTAGGTAAGGATTCTGAAGCTTTACTCTAGGGTGTTTTTGTCTATTAAAATATGAGTATTTAACGGTTTTGTATCTGAAGTTTGCCGTTTGTAAAAATTAGGGATTGATTTGAATTTTTTAAATTTTAGAGACTGATTTGCAAATTGCACATGACCCAATTTTTAGATTCTTCCGGTGAAAGAGATTGCTCCGTCGTCCATGACCATGACACGAATTCTTTCTGAACGCGTGAGTACTTGAGACGCGCTTTTAGGAGTGAAGACGCTGGCTAAATGACAGAGGTTACTTCGATTTTGATAGGGTTGGATTTTGGTTATGTGGTGGTCGTTGACTTTGACAATTGGCCTTAACCCCTTATCCCTCATTGTCATCTTCTTTGTTTTTTTTGGTTTGGTTGAAAGTTGAAAGATATGTTTCCAAGCCCAGCGATGGTGGGGTCACTTATACGACACACAGCAATTGCAAGGCAGCTTCTTATTAAATAATCCCTCCGATCTCCATTATAAACAAAAATTAAATAAAATATATATATTAAAGTGATTAGTTAATCTTATTTAAAAGAGTTATTGGAAATAAAAAATTAAGTTGGTTACCTATATTACCCTTCCTCTTATTTATTAAGCTTGTGTTGTTGAGAATAAATCGAGTCATCGGAAAACAAAATTTGTATTAAATGAAGGGTATTTTGATAGTAACTTCATTAAATAGGATGCAAGTAATTGAAATTTGCTTATATTTTAGACAAAAATTTGAAAATTTTTGCTTATATTATGGACCGGAGGGAGTATTAATTAATGTAACACATGATTTGATTTTAGGATCTTGCTAATCAGTAATCTAATAATATTAGTTAAAGAACTAAAAAATAGAAATTTTGTATTGAGAATTGTCACCTTTAAATTTTGAAAAAAAAAATGGAATAAATCACTTCCCAATATATAATTTCTATCTTTGTATGCTTAACTAATACCATTAGGACACTAGTTAGGATTTTCCTTAATTTTATAGGAAATTCATAATTCAAGAATTTCTATCCAAAAAATTATCCTCTTTCAAAATATTTACTATATATTCCAATGACTCATTAAGTTGATATATACTCCATTAATTTGTGATATTATTAGTTAGACTTAACTGTAATTTTGGTCCCCTACTATTAGTCATGTGCGATTTTGATCCCTATAGTTTTTTTGAGCATATTCGGTCCCTCTATTTTTTCAATGTTGCAAATTTGGTCCCCTATTTTTTCAGTATTACAAATTCGGTCCTTTCATCTAATATTTGTCAATTTTTTCAATGATCAAGATAGAGGAATCACTATTCTAAGGGCAAAGAATCTCTGGTTTAGCTTCTATCTCCTCTATTTACTCGTTTCAACGTGATTCAATGGTTTGTCTATGTCATTTATCGGTTTTGTCCTTCCTTTTAGGGGGTTTTTTTTTTGTTCCAAGACATGGTCCTTTACCATTGAAGCTCCAATAGAGGTTCTATGCACTTAAGCTGTTTTTTCTGTTTGTTAATCATTGAAAAATTGATGGAAATTGGATAGAAGCACCGAATTTGCAACATTGAAAAAACAAGGGGATCAAATGTGCTAAAAAAACTATAGCGACCAAAATCACACATGACCAATAGCAAGGGGACCAAAAATGCAAATAAGCCTATTAGTTATTATGGTTATCAGTATTTTAATTAGACAACATTGATTTATGTGAATGACTAAATTTTTATTATTGCAATGAAATATTCGTATTTATTCTTTTAAACAAAGACTTGAAATGCAAAAGCATCATTGTAAGAGCTGACTATCCCAGCTACGCTGGCACCCCAACACTCACGAATCATCTGCAGCATTCCAAAATTTTATTGATAAAAAATAATAATAAAAAAAACAAAAAGCAAGGAGGGACATCAACCAAAACCCTTGCAAAAGAACATTATTGGAAGACAAATCCAAAAAATATAAATTAATGTCTTACAACTAGGATATGTTACTGTATAAAAAACAACTAAGATGCACTGATTTCAATTTTATTTGTAAATTATTAGTTTTACATTCATTAAAATATAAAAACAAATATCTCGGTGGAAGCATTCTTTCTTTCTTTTTAGTACAAGTGGAAATATCTCTCTTTCTAGACCTTGGTGTCTTTCGAAAACATTCTCCAAGTGGAAAAGCGTATAAGAAAACAATGACTACTTGGTAGGGCCGACCCAATATTTATTGAGATCTAAAACAAAATTTGAGGCGATGCTTTTTTAAGATGTCAACGGTCGCACAATCACTAAGCCACAGAAAGGCCATACGAAGAGACATAGATATTATGAGAGAGACAAAACAATAACAAAGATAAATCAAATGAGAGAGAAAACAAGGAGACAGTAAGACCTTTTTGAGAAAAAAAATTTGATTTAATAACATTAACAGTTTTTTTAGTTAATAGATATATACCCAAAAAATTTTAAAAAAATTAAAGACTAAAGCCCTGGTCTTGGTGGCTTGGGCCTTAGGCCGACCCTGCAGGTTGGAATAAGAGTTTGTCTTAATTTAAACCTAGCCGATATTTTAATAAAAAGCTAAAAATAACTTCTATATCATTCTCGTATTAAAGTATTTTTTTCACTTGATAATGTAAAAAAATTTACATCTAATATATATATATAATACCTGCAACATTAAACAAGTTTGCTCCATCTACAATTTATTTAAGAGTTTCATTTATGTAAAGTTTTGGCTTAATTACACTTTTGGTCCTCCTATTATTGGTCATGTGTGATTTTGGTCCCTAAAATTTTTTCTGTGCACATTTGATTCCACCATTTTCGTAATGTTGCAAATTCGGTCCTTTCGTCTAATGGTCGTCAGTTTTTCAATGATTGACAGAAAGGAACCACTGCTTTAAGCGCATAGAACCTATGGTTGAACTTCTAAGGTAAAGGACCTTGTGATGGAACAAAAAAAAGGTTCCGGAAAGGAAGGACAAAACAAGTAAATAGCATAGAGAAACTATTGAATCATGTTGAATCGGAGTGGCGGAGGAGGGAGTACCTCAACCAGAGGTTCTGTGTTCTTAGAGGAGTGTTTCCTTAATGTTAATTATTGAAAAATTTGACAGGTATTGGACGGAAGGACCAGATTTGCAACACTAAAAAAAATAGGGGGACCAAATATGCACAGAAAAAACTATAGGACCAAAATCACACATGGTCAATAATTGAGGGACCAAAAATGTAATTAAACCTAAAATTTTTATATTATCAACTAATTATGAGTCATCTTATACGTGACTTTTAAGATAATTAACTATAATAAGAGTCAAACATTTTTAATAGTATGACAAATTATAATTAATGGAAAGTATAAAAAAAATTACACTGACTTTATTTAAATCAATATAGACTATTTGACTCTTCATAAATTAAAGAATTAAGTTTGTATGACAAATTTAATATACAATTTCATTGCAAATTGGAATTGGTTATATAGCATGTTTGGGGAAAACTAGTGTAGTGTACCCGTGCAACGCAAGGGTAAATTTTCTTGCAAAATAAATTATTAAATATTTAATTCAAACTCCCTTGTAATTGCTATTTTTATTTTGAAATATAATTACATTATATTTTATTGATTGAAACAAAATACATAAATTATTCATACTATAATTATATTGATTGCTACCTTTCATGGTTAAAAACATTTAAAAACAAAAAAAAAAAAAACTTTATAAAGTCAATAATAAAATAATATAAAAATCCAAACCAATCAAAATTGGTTCGGTTTCGTTTGGTTTAGTTAGTACCCTAAAATATTTATATATATGTATATATATATATATATATATAATATAAAAAATATATAAAAAATATTAAACTATAAATTATATATAAATATTAAAATATAAAAAATACTAAATATTAAAGTATATATATTAATTTTTAAACATATATAGATATTAAAATATTAATATATACATATCTAATATGTATTTATAAATATTAAAAGAGTTCCACAACGTGACACACTCTACTTTTAGTTTTTACAGTTAGAAAAATAGTAAAAATGGAGTTCCCAATTATATTGTAGTAATAATAATAATAATAATAATAATAATAATCTATGTAAACAATTTAAGTGAAGTTTTTTTTAAAAAAGAAAAAAAAAACCCAACAAAAACCACATGATGACTTCCTGACGTTTCTTTCAAGCTTTAGAATTAATTCACAGGAATCACATAGTAGCTTTATGCCCTTAAACTTCCCGAAGAACACGGTACCTTTGCTATCTTTCATGGCTAAAAAATTTTAAAAAAATAATATAAACTTTAAAAAGTCAATAATAAAATAATATAAAAGCCGAACCAATCAGATATAAAAAAATATTAAAATAATAAACTATTAAATTATATATAAATATAGAAATATAATAAATATTAAATATTAGTATGTGTATATATATAAATGTTAAAATATAATAATTGGTTCGTTTCCAAAATCCTTGAACCTGATAACTGAATCAATGACCATATGGTTTGGCTTGGTTCGGTTTGAACCCTAAACACAAAAAAATACAAACCAATTTAATTGGTTATGTTCAGATTTTCGGGTTCATCAAATTATTGGTTCGGGTCTTATGCCCCTAAACTTTCTCGAAGAACACGGTAGATTTGCTACCTTTCATGGTTAAAACATTTAAAAACAAAATATAAACTTTAAAAATTCAATAATAAAATAATATAAAAATCTGAACCAATCAAAATTGGTTCGGTTTGATTTGGTTTAGTTAGTATCCGAAAATATTACTATATATATATATATAAAATATATAAAAAAAATATAAAAAAATATTAAACTATAAATATTATATATATATATATATATATATATATATAAATAAGTGGAGTTCCGAATTATATTGTAGTATTGATAATAATAATAATAATAATAATAATAATAATAATAATAATCTATGTAAACAATTTAAGCAATTAAGATTTTTTTTTAAAAAAAAAAGAAAAAGAAAAAAGCCCAATTAAAACTCACATGATGACACCTCATCAAGAAAGAGATCACCCTTGTTAATAACAACAACTACATGAGATTTAAGGAACACCTACTATTTTTCGCTCTAGTGCAAGAACCATCTGTAAGTTCTTAACTTACTTTTAATGGGTCCCACATCTTTATATTTTTATTTAAATTTTTTATCTCAAATTAAAATATTAATTCACGCACATTTAATTCATAAAAAAAGAAATAAAAATAAACAAACTTATCTCCTTTTGGGTTTAGAAGCTTCCCTATTCACTATTATTTCTCTCATTCTCGTATCTCTTTTCCCTTCAAATGGTAATAGTCGGTTGTTTATTTTTTTTAATGTTTTTGGAACCGAACCAGGAGTTGAACTGACGAGACCTATGGGTTACTATTCAATTGATTCAATCGGTTCAATCAACGGTTGAAATGGATAACTAATAAATAAATAAAGTTGGTTGAACTGGAAAATAAATTTTTTTGTTTTTTAAAATTACTGTTTTTTTTAGGAAAAGAAAAATTATTAATTTTTGAAAAGTGGAAAAAGACAAAAATAGTAATATTTTTATCAGGAAAAAGGATATTATAATTATAATATAATAATAATATATAATATTTCAAAAAACTTTGAGTGGAAGTGCTATGCAAAAACAAAAGTTTATATATTAGTAGTGCCTTTATCATATAGTAATAGAATATAATAATAAATAAATATAAATAAATATAAAAGATGTGACTCGGCACGGGAAGTAGAGGTGAGGATAATGTTATCCAAAAAGATGTGATGTGTAAGTATACACAATCCTAACAAGTAATAAAGAGTGAGTAAAGATCATTCCCACGAGGATTTAAATGAATTGAATATTACTTTTAAATATAACTTTTTCTATTTAGCTTAATAAAACAGAATGTAATTTTAAGCATGTAAAGTAAATGGAATAATTGGGTGACAGAGCAGTAATTAATAAATGCCCGGAATTAATAAAAGCAATAAGTGGGTGTTTTAGAACAGAGATGGAAACAGCTAGGATTCTAATCCTTTGTAATCTTAAATTCATGGTAATCGATGCATCAGAATGCTACAACATTTAGTCCAGGAAAATGAAGTTTGCTTTCCAGCAGTAAAACTGAGTTCATTAAACGCTTCTTATTTCTAAGTTCATATTAATTTCCTTCAGTTGTCAGATAAATACGTCCAGCTACTTAAAGACTTGAAGGCTATTCCTAGCTCATTCAACACAATTAATTTTCTAATTAATTGCTCTATCTTTATCTTCTAAACAAGTCCACTAACTTGGTTTTTCCAAACTTTGTCAGCTGATATTTCAGATCAGTTGATCAAACTAATACCGAAATTAAACATTAAAGCAGAGAAGAAGAAATGTATAACATTCATTGCATTGAATTACCCATCAGTTTGATTACAAATTCATAGAATCCTAACTTGAGAGAATTAACTCATAATGAGCTTAAAGATAAAACAAGATAAGAAAATGGAAAATAAAGACATACAGTAAAAATGGAATTACAGAGAGGACAAATGCTGACGGCTGCTGCACAGTACAGGTTGCTACAGTACCAGCTGACCTAAAAGCAAGGTCACGTTTCACTATTTGTACTAATCCCCCAAAAATAGGGCTACACTCTCTCTCTCATGCCTCCCCTTTTTGGGCTATTACAAAATTCAAGTACTCAAACAATCATTGGCCCAATTCCCAAGTACATTCAGCTGCTGCCTTGCATTCTCTCTTTCCTAGTTTTGGGACAGCGCAGCAGGTTCTTTGTCTGTAGTGAAGGTGTGCTGAGCTGACAATTCTTTTGTCTTGTAGTGATTCTCTTCCAAACGGTGCAGCATTCCATAACCTTTCAGAGCAACTCCTGCAGTAATTTCACTTCTAAATTCTGCTCAAAACTCAAGCAAACTGTCAGCAAAGATAATTCAGTTTATACATCTTTTTCAGCATTTTAACAATTCACACAGATATTACTAATTAAGGAAAACTTGAATCTCTTTTCCAAAATTGATCAAAATAAGAACAATGATAGAGCTAAAAGGATCGTAATAACTCTTACTAATAAGGGAAAAGGGGAAGAGATTTATCGTGACATGTGTTCATTAGGGGCAAATTAGTAAAATAAAAAAGTAATAAAAAATGACAAAAAATCCATAGCATGACACCTGGATCTACAGTAAAATTCAGGATAAGGCATAGTAAAGTTATAATACAGCTGTTTTGACACTAATCATCTATTTTGTGAGTCATTATTTTTGTTTGGTTTTTTTTTTTATAGGCAAATATTAATGTGTTAATATTAGTATTTTTGTTTGTATTTACAATTGAGGTGAACTGAATAAAAAGTTTTTTTTACATAACTTTAAGCTATTTTTAACCATCTATCTTGGAGGACTGATAGATTATTTGGCTACCAATTATTCATACCTCTTAAACCATTCTCCTTGTTTTAAAATCATTTTTCAACAAACACACTCATATATTATTTTGCTCATGGTTTGAAGACTTTAAAGTATGTGTGCATACATAGCGCGAAAGAGTCAAAATGTTCTCTCCATATGGCACGTCGGTTCAATCCTCTTGTAAGTTGTAACTACAACGTCAAACCGTACGTTGTCCACATTCCACAAAGCCATACATGCCTTGCTAAGTGAACAAACAATTTGTTGATATGTAAACAAGAAAAGAAATAAATCATTAGAGAAAGCAAGTAGCAAACAAAACCTCAATGATTATAAATTTAAAAAGAATAATAATGAGTATCCTTATGATATTATCCAAGAGAATTAAAAAAATCATATAAAAAATGATGTATTGAGTATTTTAAAAAATATTATACTTAGTTTATAACTCTAATTCCCAACTTGAGGATATTTGGGTAATTGGGTTCACTAAAAAAATTAATGAATGTGTTAAAATAAAATATTAAAAAATATATAATATATTAACCCATATTATTGATATAAAATTACTGGAGTTCCAAGGAACAATAATTGTGGAAGATGGCCGTTGACCAAAGAGATGAATGATAAATGGAACAGATAAGATTGAGGGGTCAGGTTGACTTAGTCAAAGAGTGCAACTGGCCATAACCAATGAGCTTTGATATTCGCAACGCCGTTATGGCTGTCCGCACGGCGCACACAATCGAATTCTCTTTTCAAATATCAATCAAATTCGATACTCCCTCATATCTTAATTATAAATAAATAAAATAATTTACCAAAAAAAAAAATCTTAATTATAAATAAAAAAAAATATCTATATTTTTTAGACTTAAATATAAATAAATTCCAATAAACTCAACTCTATTTAATGTAAGTATTTCAAAAATTAAGAAAATTAATCAATCATATCAATTCTCCGTTTATTTTTTCAACAACATTGCACATTCCCGAGACAATTAAAAAGGTAGTTTAGTAATCACAACTCATTTTTTTACATTAATAAAAAAAAATAAACTAAATTAACTAACTTCCTTAATAAGTATGAAATTAATTATTTTTTCTTATAATTGAGTTCGGATATAGTAATACAAACAATGTATCGATTGACAGAAACAAGCTCAATAATGGTAACCAATTTTAATTTTTTTTTATGAGAATAAGGTTTAAGTGAGTTGAGCCTGAGACCTTACCAGTAAAGTAGGCCTCGTGATTCAAATAGCGTTTATAAAAGTACTTACAGGTTATCTATTAACGAAGTCCTTACTTCGACGGCAGAATTCGAACTCACATCCTTATGAGATATGAATCATATTCTTACCAATCGAAAGTTTGTGGCTCGCATTTAGTTTCTTCTTTTTTTTAAAAAAAAAAAAAAAACTCCTTAGTCTTTTCTACAAATTGGTGTAAATGTTTACAGAGTTGTTTATTTCCTAAATTCATCTGAATTCTAATAAGCAGAAGCATCTGAGAGAGGAGTTTGTACAACATAAATCTGCGATCACTATTTCTACAAAGGAAATGAATTATTTGCAGTCATTTATGACATCCTAACCATAGATATTTTTTAAGTATGATAAATATATTAATATAAAATAAATGTATGAGATCTTGACCTAGATTCAAGTAAATGCGTGAATGCAGAGAATTTGAATCCTTCTGCACATCAATAGGAGAATGATTATGTTTTCATGAGTACTATAATTAAGGCCACCTATTCCTTTCTTACTTTTTTAGAGTATGCAATAATATGTTTATTGGAATAGTATTTAAAATAAATATTTAGATAATTAAGACCAAAATTATATTTACTAATTATTATATATATATATATATATATACAACAAATTTTAAATTTAAATTAAACATAATTAGGAGTAAATGAAATACCTGATAATTCTATTTAGATATTAAGAGCCCGTTTGTTTAAGATTAAAAAATAATTGATTTTGTTACAAAATAATTTAGTGATTATTTTTAGAGATTTTTAAAAAAAGCAGAAGCAGATTTGTGTTTGTTTACAATCATAAAAATCAATTTTTTTAAAGTAGTTAGTTATAAAAACTGATTTTTTTTTCCAGAAGCAACTCAAAGCTGCTTTTCATTTTAACCATCAAAATGATTTTTTTCTGCTTCTGATTATTTTCAGAAATAAAAACAAACACACTAAAAACATAAAAAAAAAATCATTTTATGGTTAAAAAAATTGATTTTTTTAACAAAATAAGCAATAACAAACGGGCTCTAAGTCTTAAAAAATAGATGAATACCAGAGCAATCGTGACTGATTAGAATGTATTTGGAAAAGTTGAAAAAATATATTATATGTATAATCGATTATTGTAATAATCGACAAAATAATCGATTATAATAGAATCTGTTTTTGTTTGGGTATGTTTGCTGAAAAATATTTTTAAAATAATATATTTCGTTTGGGTGATGCAAAAAAATCACTTATATATACTCCCTCCAGTGCACAATATACAAGAAACAAATGGGTCCTTTTTTTTGTCCAAAATATAATAAACATGTATCAATTTTCACACATATTAAATGTTAATTTCCAATATCGCCCTTATTAATTACTGTCATTAATTATAGGCTATCAGAATATTAATTAAAATTAGAAGGGATATTTTTGGAAATTTATATGAGCATTAATTATAATTAATTCATTCCAATACATTTCCTTGGTCTGTGTGTTTTAGGGTTTTGTTTCTTATATTGTGGACAAGAGGGAGTATTAAATCACTAAAAAGGGTATGAACTTATTTGTATAATTTAATACTCCCCCGGTCCATACTATAAGAAACAAGTGAGTCAGTTTTTTTGGTCCAAAATATTAGAAACATGCATCAATTTTCACATATATTAAATGATACTCCCTCTGGTCCACAATATAAGAAACAAATGTATCCATATTTTTGGTCCAAAATATAAGAAACATACATCAATTTTTACACATATTAAATTCTCATTTCCAATATTGCCCTTATTAATTAGTGCCATTAATTATAAGCCATTAGAATATTAAATAAAATTAGAATGGTTGTTTTAGGAAATTTATATGAGTACTAATTACAATTAACTCATTCCAAGACATTTCATTGGTCTATGTGTTTTAGGGTTTTGCTTCTTATATTGTGGACCGGAGGGAGTAATTTTCAATATTACCCTGGTTTATAATATGATTTATATTTACGATATATATCAATTTCCCATGCAACTGAGTTGGTTCATCAATATTGAATATTAAAACTGATAAAATTAGAAGGGGTATTTTTGGAAATCCATATCCCTATTAATTACAATTAGCTCATTTCAAAACTTTTCCTCAGTCTCTGTGATTTAGGGTTTTGTCTCTTATAATATGGACAAGAGGGATTAATATTTGTTTAGAAGTTAGCTTTGTAGGGGTAAGCAGGGAAGAGAGATTTGAGAATGAAAAATAATCAAATCACAAAAATCTTAAGCTAAAATAAATTAGATGGCATAAAAAAAAATCGTCAAAAAAGTTTTTTTTAATAAATTAAGCAAAGTGTCATACATGATAGATTATCTATATAAAACATGATAGATTATCTATATAAAATGACTTTTTAGTTAAAAAATAGCTGAAATAGGAAAAATTAATCTTTCTCAAACACACTCTTAGGTACAGATTTAAGGGGCGAGCATGAATGTGTGTGTGTGCGCGCGCGCACACACGTTTGGCCCCTCCTTTAAATGCTTTTTGGATCAAATACGGGGCAAAGCCAAAATTTAAATTCCAAAGCTGTGATTATACATAAACTAGATGTTGAAGTAAAAAAGAACTATAATTAATAGAATATTATAATAAAATATGAAAATTAATCTTTCCCAAACACACTCTTAGGTACAGATTTAAGGGGCGAGCATGAGTATGATCCCTCTATCTTCATCATATTATATATATATATATATATACGTTTGGCCCCTCCTTTAAATGCTTTTTGGATCAAATACGGGGGAAAGCCAAAATTTAAATTCCAAAGCTGAGATTATACATAAACTAGATGTTGAGGTAAAACAAAACTATAATTAACATAGAATATTATAATAAAATATGATAATTGTGTAATATCGAAGACCATTTACTTAGGCTTATATTTGGATAAATGGAGTGAAGTAGTTAGCAATGTAGTAACATAATAAAAAGACATTAACCTATTATTTGAAAACTCCTTAAAATTAATGAAGTGGAATGGTTAAAGATAAAGATTCAAACCACCATCTCACTCAAGTACAAGACCTAACACAATTGATATGTATAGATTCCTTAATCATGTGGCTAGAAATCAATTTCTGTCACATGTATGAAAAAGATTTGGCTACAAAAGATAAAACCTGCTTCGATATATCTCGAAAGAGATTAATCTTTAGATATCATCCTGAATACACTTGACAAAAAAAATCTTAGAAGCCTTAAAACATTGAGGTAATTTGCCGTCTACCTCAAATTAAATATCCTTAAGACTGTATTGTTTGTATTAAATAAATGAAAATTCAAATCATTCCACAAGAGTCAGATGGAATTAAATATTAATTGTGTTTGGTAATAATATTTTAAAAGTGAGTTTAGAAGAATTGATTTTGTTTGGATGATAAAGTAAAATCATTTTTGAGGTGTAAATATGTAGAATTTTATGGGTCCTACATCTAGAATCAATTATTTTCAACGGAAAAGCTAAAAAATTTTGCTTCCACTAAAATCAATTTTAACCCATCAAGAATCAATTATTTTCAACGGGATTTTGTAACCAAACGACCCCAAACATGATTATCTGCGTTTGAGTGCCTTGGGACGGCAAATTCCTCCGTTTGCGGTGGGAGGAATTTTTACCAAACACGCACATTATATGCTTTCCACACAAGAGAGTTTCCTCGTTAAAGGATACAAATTAAGAAAATAAAACAAAAAGAAAACCAGTATCAGCATTACCTTTGTTTGCCTCATGTATATTTTATCACACTAATATATGAGTTTCAATACTCCTTGTACTCGTTTAGTATAATTTTGCTAACAAAAGAAAGTATCAGCATGACACATCAAAAATTCGACCAAATGTTAATTTATGGGTTTTCTAACATAAAATATAGTTTATTAGCATGAAAAGTTTTTTTTTTTTTGTAAGAAAGAAAGGTTTCTTGATATGAACACAAATAATATATTGAATATTAAGCATAATATTAAGGATAACCCGGAGACAAGTGCGCCTATATACGTGGAATTTTTTAAATGATTTACAAAAATCTACTAACAATGTCCCCTACATTGAAGTAATCAAACAATTAATAAAAAGCAATATTAAAGTTAATACATAACACAATGTATAGATGTCAACAATATGAATTTATATTAGTCCCAACTCTAAATGAGGATAAGCACAAATACATATTCAACATAACAATTAACAAGTTGTCAAGTTTCATTAAATCAATGCAAAATAGAGGTTGAAATTGCTAGCGATCGAATAAGGAATGATGATGGACTATGATTGAAGGTGGTCTAGTAAAAGGGAGGATGAACGAAGAATACCCTAAATCATACATAGTATAAAGTCCAAAATACATAATTGTTGTATGTAAAATATTGGTTCAAGTTCTTGAGTTTGGAAATGCTAAAACCGAAGTTCGAACAAGTAGGGGTCGGGTTTAATTAAGTTTTACGCGAATTGATAGATCCGATGAATGCAACCAATTTAATTGGTTTGATTTGTTTTCTCGTGATAATCAAGTCAATTAGAACCGACTTACACCTCTAATTAGGGGTGTCCATGAGTCAGTTTGGTTCATCTCCACGGGAAAAAAATATGAATCAATCAATCAAAAGTAATTGGTTCAAATTGATTTGGATTTACAATTTTTTTTCAAGAAACCTGAACCAAACCAACTTAATCAAGAGTATGTTTGGAAGAGCTTATAGAGAGCTTATGAAAATAAACTTGTGCAAATAGTTAATAAAATTAGTTTAGCTGATCTTTATATGGACTCATTTTAGGTAGCTTATTGTAATAAGTTTATTAGAGAAACTTATGAAAATAAGTTGTTTTTAGCTTATTTGAAAAAAAATTATTTAATAAGTGCTCAATTAAACTATTTACGCAATGTACCATAAGAACAGGTTGGTTTGCTTCGATTGGTTTGGTTCGATTCTATAGAAGGAAAACCTAAATCAAAAAAATATGAAAACAATGCATAAATCCGTCATAAAAAAGACATGATGAAGAGGGAAAATTTAAAAACTAGACAATATATGATCAGGATAAAAATATCAAAATTTATTATGCAAATAACCATTGAACCAATAATCATTGGATCCTAATCGGTTCGGTTCGAATTCAACACGAAAGCCCAAAAAATCCGAACCAATATATTGATTTGATTCATTTCATCGGGTTCATTAGGTTGATCATGAACAATAAATACTCCTACCTGTAATGCTAATATTTCTCTCATTCAATATATGCCACCTTTAACATAAAATTAAAATTGTTATTGAAGGCATACGACAATGACTCCCATAACTAACATAATACACATAAAATGATACAAAACAATAACTAATTTTTCTTCTTCTATAGAGCACATAAGATTTCTACCATGACTGTTAGCTGTGTTAATCTATTGCTAAAATTGGGTGATGGCAATGTTAACGCTTCACACAGTGGAATAAGCCACTACATGTATGATGGTCTGGCACCATATATCATAAAAATCCGTGTGCTGCTAATAATGATCTGAAAATGACAAGGAGGAAAGAGAAAGAAAAAAAAAAAGAAGAAGCAAGAAACAACAGGGAAAGGGAGAGAAATGGAGCAAGCAAGCAACTGCCTTGTGAGAGCGTTGACCCCTAAGTGTGAACCTACAAGTCTAAGGATGGGGCATATACCACAGATACTTGCGCCGATTCTGGCTTAGAGCCTCACCCTTTGCTAGGGATGATGGATCTACTCACCCTTTGTATATATAATTGCTCACCTTCTCTCCTATATATACCTCTTCATACTCAACACAACTTCTGCTTCTCTCTACTCCTTCAACCTAGCTAGATTTTGACAAGCAGGTTTGAGCTCTCTCTCTCTCTCTCTCTCTCTCTCAAAGTCCTGTTGTAGTTATTGTGATGATACCTGAAAGAGAGTTCATGTGCTAGTGGAAGAGCTTCCTTAGTGGGAGGCCCACTTTTTTTAAGCACTTAGGAACCTTAAACAACTTTCTAGACTATAATATATATTTAGTAATCATAACCTTTCTTTCCACCATTGAAAATCTTGGAGCTCTTTTTAGCCCATATCATATACATGATATAAGGATGCCAATTTCATTACTCTTTTGCCCAACATCCACCACAGCCCCTTACTCTGTGTCTCTGGATTTCCTATCTGTCTAGTCTTACTCTTTTTGGCAAAAGTAATATACTGGTAGATAGTAGTTACCACCCTTACCCAGGAAGGAAACAAAGGAACAAACAAAAGCGAAAGTCTTTTTGGCCTTATCCATTTCTTTTCTTCTCTTGTTTAACAGAAACTGTTTGCACCTATGGGGTGTTGATTTTCCATGAAACATTACAAACAAACCCCCAAAACCCTGTCCTTGGTTCCACCTTCTCCATCTAGAATGGAATTTATCATGATATTATTGGCACAAATCCTCTGCCTACGGCAACTTCATTTATTTTATTTCTACAATTTAGGATCATAAATATTTTCCAGTGCCAAAGCTTACTTAACAATCCTGATTTTTCCATTTTCCTTGTGATACTGATTCTCTTCATAGAGTTTACTCACCAGATTCGTCTGGAATTGCTCCCCCCCTTTTCTCTCTGTATTACTTTTATTTCCTTCAGGGACACCAATAAGAATAATACCAAATTATCAACGAATTTCTAAACAAAGTTTTCATTGTCATGGTATATCCTGAAGTTGACGTATAGGGTTCAACCGTTGAAGCCTCAGCATAAGCAATTTTATTTTATTTTTTCATTCTATATTATATTATAAGCAATTTCTGAGAAAGTGGTTTGAAACCTCATGAGATGCTGTCTGCAACTGATGTGACATAGTCCTTGTTAGTAAGAGTCATTTCGTTTAACCATAGAAATAATGGTTTCATTTACTAATTTTCAACTTTGTGCAGCTATTGACTATGAATTTAATTTTTAGTACCTAAAAAGTAATGGTAGTTTTATCAATCCATTGCATCAGCCTTAGAAAGATGAACATACATCAGCCTCACTTTTTTAATTTTTTTTCAAACTTTAATTCAAGTTGTTAATTTCTTACAAAAGTCTACCAAGCTTATTTTAGCAATTTTTTTCTTAATAATTAGTAAGAACCATGGAACTCGTTATATCGTTCCTTCTTTATTATAAAAATTCCACTTCTCTTCTATTATTCTATATATCTTTTTGTTCAAAAATATAGTAATAAAAAAAAAATATGGGAAGAATTAAGAATATGGAATTGCTCCTAAAGGCCTGGTTGGTATACTTACATATATTTTTTTCCTTGTGCAGGAAACTTGTAATCACTGCTTGAGGTAAATTGGGTAGCAGAGATAGTGATGGCTCCACAATTAGGAGTGCTTAATGCACTTGATGTGGCCAAGACACAATTGTACCATTTCACTGCAATTGTGATTGCTGGAATGGGTTTCTTCACTGATGCCTATGATCTCTTTTGCATTTCCCTTGTCACCAAGTTACTGGGGAGGATATATTACACTGATATAACCAAACCAAAGCCAGGTGTTCTTCCTCCTAATGTGCAAGCTGCTGTGACTGGTGTTGCTCTATGTGGCACTTTAGCTGGCCAACTTTTCTTTGGTTGGCTTGGTGACAAAATGGGAAGAAAAAGGGTTTATGGCATGACTCTTATGATCATGGTATTTGGTTCCATTGCCTCAGGGCTTTCTTTTGGATCAAGTGCAAAAGGTGTTATTGCAACCCTTTGTTTCTTCAGATTCTGGCTTGGTTTTGGTATTGGTGGTGACTACCCTCTTTCAGCTACAATCATGTCTGAATATGCCAACAAAAGGACGCGAGGGGCGTTTATTGCTGCAGTGTTTGCTATGCAAGGATTTGGAATCTTGGCTGGTGGAATAGTTGCCTTGATTGTTTCAGCTTCATTTGATCACAAATACAAGGTTCCTACTTATGAAGAAAATGCAACAGCATCAATGGTGCTACCTGCTTTTGATTATGTTTGGCGTATCATTTTGATGTTTGGTGCAGTTCCTGCTGCAATTACATACTACTGGCGCATGAAGATGCCTGAGACGGCTCGTTACACGGCCCTCGTTGCCAAGAATGCAAAACAAGCTGCTTCAGACATGTCTAAGGTGTTACAAGTTGACCTTGAAGCTGAAGAGGAGAAAGTGCAGCAATTGACAGAGAATGACAACCAAAAGTTTGGCTTGTTCAGCAAGGAATTTGCTAAACGCCATGGACTGCACTTGTTGGGAACCACAACTACTTGGTTCTTATTGGACATTGCCTTCTATAGTCAGAACCTTTTCCAAAAGGACATTTTCAGTGCCATTGGATGGATCCCTCCTGCAAAAGAAATGAATGCAATCCATGAAGTTTATAGGATTGCAAGAGCACAAACACTTATAGCACTATGCAGTACTGTGCCAGGTTATTGGTTTACAGTGGCCTTCATCGATTACATGGGTCGATTCGCCATCCAATTGATGGGTTTCTTCTTCATGACAGTCTTCATGTTTGCTCTGGCTATACCATATGATCACTGGAGTAAGAAAGATAACAGAATTGGGTTTGTTGTGATGTACTCCCTTACCTTTTTCTTCGCCAATTTTGGTCCAAATGCTACAACATTTGTTGTGCCAGCAGAGATTTTCCCAGCAAGGCTAAGGTCTACATGTCATGGAATCTCAGCTGCTGCAGGAAAGGCAGGAGCCATTGTGGGTGCATTTGGGTTCTTATATGCTGCACAAAGTAAGGATCCCAAGAAGACTGATGCAGGTTATCCAACTGGTATTGGGATTAAGAACTCCCTCATTATGCTTGGTGTGGTCAACTTTGTTGGAATGTTGTTCACCTTGTTAGTGCCAGAATCAAAGGGAAAATCACTAGAAGAGTTGAGTGGGGACAATGAAGAAGCTGATGCTGAGGCTATTGAAATGGCAGGGTCTGCTAGGACAGTTCCAGTTTAATTAAAGTCTATGTCCAACAAAGAAGTTCAAATTATGCTATTATTTTAGTACTGGTTTTCTACTGCCAGATGCACAATAATGATGTAGATATTTGCTTTAGTGTGCTAGAACTTTGAAGCAATTACAGTGTTCATGTATTTCTTTCTCGTTTCTCTTTAAATTTGGTTTCCAAATATTAAGTTAAATGTTAATTTGTTTGACAAATGTCCTCTTAGTATTAAGTTTTCCACATTTATATCTTCTTTATACATACTTTCCTTAAGGAACAAATTCTAATAAAAACAAAAAATTAACTAACATATAAAACCAAATTTGATATATAATTAACAATTTAATATAATATAAAATAATCAAACTATATGAAATATCTTATCAACCTAAAATTTTCTTATAAAAACATTTCTGTAAAATGAAGAAACTAAAACAATTATTAATAAATTATTCAAAAAAAAAACATTCAAAAAGTTTCTTTGCAAGAAAGATAGGGCTATCAACTTAATATTGAATTGTTGATTTAGATCGCTTTGGGACTACTAGAAAATAATAGCCTTTCATTTGATAATGTTTTGAGCCGTGAAAGAAGGCTAATTTCACCCTATTAGAAAATTTGGGTTGGTGTTATTTGTTTGCTGCATGTTCAGGGATGACTTTAACATATTTGGTGTTAAAGAGTTGATTGGGTAGCTTATGTTGACTTAATGAAAAACCATTCAGTCATGAGTCATTCCTCTTTTCAGTCAGACTTACTAGTAATTATTTACTTGTTGCATGTGCAGGGATGATATACTCATGAATATAAAATAGCGCAGTAGGACAATTTGATTTTGGTTATATGTAAAACAAATATGAAAATGTGGGGGAGGCCATGGCCTATATAGGCCTCCCCCTCCCTCCGCCCCTGACTTTTATGCAATTAGAAAAGAATTTCATTTTTCATTTTCTTTCCTCCATTTTGTGTGGCAGAAAGAATATAGAAATTTAGATCATTTGATCAATAAGAGACAGGGCATGTCTGTTAGAAACCCATTTGTCCACCTTATTAATGTGTAAGATTTTCATCGAAATAAATTGATGCTTTCGCAAAAAAAAAAAAAAAAGTGTAAGATAACTTTTTTTTGTAAAAATTCAGGAATTCTCATTTTTTCGTTGTCTATGTATGAAAACATATTTTTAATCATCAAATATGTTGGATATTGTTTCGATGTTGGAACAGGGCAGGGTAGACCTAAGTATATTCTAAGTACAAAGCGTGTGTTGAGCAGATCCTCTCCAGTCCTCCAAAAAAATGGAGAGTCAAGTCCCTGTAATCGTGGCCGTACACGTGGCGAAAAGGAAATCCAATGGCTGAGATTTAAGTTATTTGATTTTATTTTAAAATTAAAAAACCAATCCCTGAAACTGAAATCCCATCCCCAATTCTTCTTCGTTCACGGCTTCACGCTCTTTTCTCCCCCACTACGACCTTTAGCCTCGCCGTTGTTCAGCTCGCCGCCCCTCTGCTGCCGCCATATGATAATGGAGTGGTTACGGTTCACTATTTTCGAATATGTCAAACCACCGTTCACTATTTTCGAATATGTCAAAAAAGCCATTGGAAGGCACTCTAATATATTTGTTACAGGAGATACAATATGACCATAACTCTAACTCCGCATAATTTTCAAGAAAAGAGATAAAAAAAATATCAGTCTTCAATTTCACACAGCACAAAATTTCAGATCACAAGAGATCATAAAAATTCATCTCCATAACAGTTGCTATACACAATTTGAACCATGATAATTACATCTCTCACAACTACGAATAAAAAAAAGAAAAAAAGCAAGAACAGAGGTAGTTGGTGAGGTTCTGAGTTTGCATCTATGAATACATCTCTCACAGTTATACACAAAAGCATAATTTTCCATCCCTGTTCCTCTTCTGGGTTTGGTCATGGGTGGAGGCAGTGGCTTCTCCTTCAACACCATGGGGTGGCAGCGAGTCGTGGCGGTGAAAGTTCAGGCGCGGCGCGGAGTGGCGTTACATTGCGTCTCGGGTTCAATGGGGCAGAGGTGCGGCGGCGAGAGGGGGACGTTGCGACGATGGTTCAGTGGGGCGGAGGCGACGTCCAGGCGTGGCGACATCGGAGGGGTGGCGAGCTGAGCGTTGGCAAGGCAGAAGGTCTCGGGGAGAGAAGGGCATGAAGGAAGAAGAATTGGGGAGGGGATTTATTGGTTTTTTTAATTTTAAAATAAAATAGAATAACTTGAATCTCAGCCATTGGATTTCCATTTCGCCACATGTACGATACGATTTAAGGGACTGGTCTCTCCATTTTTTTAGAGGACTGGAGAGGATCTGCTCTCGTGTTAGTGGGTGTATTCAGAAAAAACTTGCCATGTTGGTGACGGCTCCCTCCTTATATAGCATCCCAAGGAATCATTCTGTTACGCAGTGCAGGTCCCCCTAGTTGTTAGCGGATTTTACGGGAAAGGCAACCCGTTGCAGATTCTCCCCCATCCCTTCACGTGTGTGTCCACCTTCTAGAAGGAACCCCTTGTTGAGTGATACGAGTGTCCGAGTTATATAGTTCGGGGTACATCCTGACCTATCTATATAGTATATATATCTGGCTGAGTTGTGTAGCTTTGGTTGCTGCCTAACCTATCTCTATTTGATCGACCGAGATGTGAAGCGGTGGTGATGCCCGACCACTGTATCCTTAACCCGAGCGTGGCTTTTATTCTCCCTTTCCAGGTCTGTGGGCCTTGTTTTCTTTTGGGGGCCATTTTTTGGGCGTCCCTTTTAAGGATGGGAGTACGTTGATATATGCCTGTAGTCTGGGTTGGGCCGAGGTCCAATCCCAACAGGAACAAATATATTATTAACATGCAAATGTTTATTAAGGAATCACAAAAATCTCATCTTCATGTATTCTTTAACAAATGCTAAGGTATTTGTTAAAAAAAAATTCTATTAACAATATAATAAAGGGGAATGTAAAAAAAAAAAAAAAAAATCCTCATTCACAGAATGTGCCAAGCATGATGTAAGCAGTCCAATAAGCCCATTTTTGTGGGGTTAAGATTCAAAACCGAAGACACCATCAAATACACACTTGAACATAACATCCTAACATCCTGCAAATAACTGCCTCATAATTTGGATAATCATTATATTTGACTATGATACGAATTTTCGGCATACAATTCAAGATCACACCTAGAAATTTGAAATGGAGAATACCCTAAATCTTTTTTGTGTGGAGAATCTCAAAGCGTCCTGGTCAGGTACCAAACATAATACCCATATAGTTTTGGTTAAAATAGCTTTTTGGTCCTTTATCTTTTGGCTAAAGTTCATTTTAGTCCATTATCTTTCAAAAGATCCAAATTAGTCCTTTATCTTTTAAAAGTGAACCAAAGTGGTCCTTGCCGTCAACTCCCATCCATCTGCAGACGGAAAATGCTGATGTGGCACAAAACGATCCTACGTGTCTGGGTAACCAAAACGATGTCGTATGCACACATGGTCCTTTATCTTATTTTATTCAGAATCAAAATTCGGACTTGAGGGAGACACTACTTGTTGGTGGGAAAACTGAAAGGTCACGTTGGCGTAGGGAGGGAAAACGGAAGCTGCCATTGCAGAGTTGAGGAAGAAGACAGAGCTTGAGTGGTCCCCTCTCGTTTGGTCATTAGTGAAGGTACGTACTCTTCCCATTTGTTCCTTTTTTTTGTGGTTTGTGTTTGGTTGCATGCTTCATGTGGTTACGGTGGTGGGATTTTGTGTGGGTAATGGTGGGTTTCTGCTTTGTGTTTACTTTGTGGGTTTTATTTAGTTGGGGAAAATGGGTTTTTGTCTCTGTTATTGCAGTCCCTTGCATGTGTCAGTTCAGGGATTTGGTTTAGGGTTTGGTGGTCCCTGGACCATAACAAATCAGTGTTGGTTGCTGACATAGTTTGATGTTTGTTTATTCACTTTTGTAGTATTTCTATTCTGTGGGACACACAATGGGTGAATATTTTAAAGTTGGGATTCATCATGGGGGACAGTTTTCCACAAAAGGTAAAATGGAGTATGTGGGGGGTTTGGAAAGTGAGTGGGAATGTGACCCTGATAGGTGGTCATATTTTGAGGTTCTGGACATCCTAAAGCAGATGGGTTACCCCTGTGTTGTGTCATTGTGGTATTCACTTGCTGGGAAGTCATTGAATGTGGGTTTGAAAGAACTTATAGATGATAGGGGTGCAATTGAAATAGCCACACTGAGTAAATGTCATGGGAGGGTTGAGTTGTATGTGGTGCACCCTGTATCCCAGCCCGAGATTTTGCAGTCACTTCCAGTTCCAGAGGGTCAACCTGAATCAAGTGAGCCTGTTGTTGAGACAGAGGGGCCAGTTGTAGTGGATGAGGTTGTTGATGCAGATGTGTTTGCTGGCCTGGATGATATTATAGAATCCGTTGAAGAAAATGTAAATGATCAGGCTCAATGTGATCAGATTCAGAGAGAAGTACCAGTTGAAGATGAAGTACCTGTTGTTGCAGCTGAGGTACAAGAAGGTGTTGCTCATACTGATCAGGCTGAGGTTGAACATGTCCAGGAAGGTGTTGATCATACTGATCGGGCTGGTGGAGTTGATCCAATTGTTGCTGGAGAAAATGCTCAAGTGGTAGAGGAGACCATAACAAAACAGAGCAAGAAAACTGGTAGGCCAAAGGCTGTAAAACCTGCTGAAGTAGTCCAAGGCAGAGTATCAACAAGATCAAGAGGGTCTGCTCAGGAACCTGCAGAGTACCAAGAAGGCAGTAATGAAGACAGTGAAGACCCATCTTATGTTGTTGATGATATTATGAGTGGCAGTGATGATAGTGAAGATTATGAGGATCTTGTCAGTGAAGAAGAGGTAGGTCCATTAGAGGAAGAAGATGAGGCAGATTACCTTTTTGACTGTGGGGCAGACAGCGATGATAGTGCGGCCGATATCAGATTCAATGATGAGGAAGAAGAGACTAATGATGCTGCTGATTTGAATGAGGTTGTTGTAGAAATCAATGACATTAGTCTAGGAAGGAAGAGATCAATGCCTTCCAGTGATGATGGTGGTAGACCAAAAAGAAGAACAGGGAGACCAAAATCTAGTGTCCTTGGTCAAGGTGGTACAACACAGACCAGTGAGCAGAATCGAGTAGGCAGTGGTTTTTCAGATGCAGAATATAACTCTGAGGAGTTGGATAGTGGAGTTGATTCAGATGATAGTGAAGAGGCATTACCAAAGTCCAAGTATCCAGTTTTTGTGTTACCAAAGAAGATGAATGACTATAAGTGGGAAGCTGGTACATACTTTGCAACCAAAGGAGATTTTAAAGAGGCAATTATGACATATGCTATACACTCTGGAAGGAACTTAAGGATGGTGAAGAATGACAAAACAAGGTTGAGAGTATCTTGTAAAGAAGGATGTGGGTGGTTTGCCTATTGTGCAAAGCTGCCAAATGAGGATACATGGCAACTAAGGACAATGAATGATGAACACTCTTGTTCTCGTGAATACAAGGTTAGGTTATTGAAATCTACTTGGTTGAGCAAAAGGTTGTTCTCTGGTGTAAAAGAAAACCCCAAGATTAAAGTCAATGACATAAGAGAGAAATGTCATGAGAAGTGGAATTCTAGCATATCTAAGTCCAAGGCCTTAAGAGCAAGGAACTATGCAAAAGATCTGGTTGATGGCTCCTTCAAGGAGCAGTATACACGCATTCATGATTACTGCTAGGGGTGGGAATAGGCCAGGCCAGGCCAGGCTTTGCTTAAATAGGCCTGGCCTGTTTAAAAAATTGAAAGCCTAAGCCTGGCCTGTTATCTATTAAAGGCTTTATTTTAAGCCTGGCCTGGCCTGGCCTATTAGCCTTTTTAAAAGCCTGTTTTGTAGTGAACTGGAAAAAAAAAAAAAACAGAACAGAACAGTGAATTGAAAAACCGAAACAGAATAGTAGAAACAAAGAAACCAATTTTTGTTACCATTTTATCAAATAAAAAAATGAAGAAGACAATGGCGTCATAATAAAAAAATGAAGATGAGAACATTTTCAAATGAAAAATGAAGAACCAATGAAGAAAGTAGACAATGATATCACAATAAAAAAAATGAAGATGAGTATCACAAAGTGGTTCAGACTCCAGACCATGGTTTATCACAGAAACATATCGGGACCACAACTCCACAAGTAATAGGAGGAATAGGACATAACTGAGCAGTGAAACAGGTTGCTGATCTTTCCTCTCAGACCACGACGAGCGTCGAGGCGGAGCACGACGAGCAGGCCACGACGAGCAGCGAACGGACAGATGAACCAAACAGCGAGCGGCAAGCAGACGAGGAACCAGGCGGCGAGCGGCGAGCGGCGGAGTCCAGGGAGCACATAGCGGCGGCTGCAATGGGAGAAAGGGAAATGAGGATCTAGGGCTGGAGATGGAGACTAGGCAAAAAGAGTTTTAGGGTCCTTCTAAAATGAAAAAACAGGAGACTAAAGGGTCAAAAATTAAAAAGATCATTTTATTTTAAATCAATAATACATAAATAAATATTTTTAATACAATATTAGATATTAGATAATATATATATATATATATATATATATATAAATAGGCCGGCCTGACAGGCCAGAAAGGCTTTTTGATAGGCCTGGGCCTGGCCTTTTTAAATAAAAAGGCTTTTTAAAATGCCTGAACCTGGCCTCTTTGCTAAATAGGCCAGGCCAGGCCAGGCTAAGTAGGCCAGGCCATAGGCCCCTGTCGGGCGGCCTGGCCTATTCCCACCCCTAATTACTGCCATGAGCTTTTGAGATCTAATCGAGGTTCTACTGTTAAGTTGACTGTGGAGGCTTTCCAAGGTGATGAAGAGGATCTAGAGCAGCCAGGAAGGTGCCTAAGTCCACACTTTCAGAGACTGTATATCTGTTTCAGTGCATGCAAACAGAGCTTTTTTAAGTGCAGGCCCATCATTGGTTTGGATGGATGCTTTCTCAAGGGGTACTATGGGGGACAAATTTTAGCAGCAATTGGAAGGGATCCCAATGACCAAATGCTACCCATAGCATTTGCTGTGGTTGAGGGAGAGACTAGAGATTCTTGGCAATGGTTTCTGGAGCTGTTGATAAATGATTTAGGTGGCAGGAGAGTGTGTCAGACATACACCATCATATCAGACCAACAAAAGGTATTCTATTCATTTCAGTCCTTTATCTTTTTAAGTAAGTTCATTTCAGTCCTTTAACTTTTTAAGTAAGTTCATTTTAGTCCTTTATCTTTTTAAGTAGGTTCATTTCAGTCCTTTATCTTTTTAAGTAGGTTCATTTCAGTCCTTTATCTTTTTATGTATACTGATATCAGTACTATACTGTTTCAAAATTTAGGGGTTACTGCCAGCTATTGAAGAGTTGCTACCAGGAGTGGACCAGAGATTCTGTGTTAGGCACTTGTACAACAACTTCCGAAAGAGGCACCCTGGACTGAAACTGAAATAATTGATGTGGAGGGCTGCCAAAGCTACCTACCCCCAAGCCTGGGAAAGAGAAATGAAAGAGATTAGGAAAGAAAATGAAGAGGCTTTTAGGTACATTGTCTGTTACCTTGGTAAAATGATACATATCAATCATAAAAGTGCATATTACATTATCTGTAAATTTCCAGGTACTTAATTCAGATTCCACCAAGGTATTGGAGTAAGTCAAGAATCACACCAGGCCCTAAATGTGACATATTACTGAATAATATGTCTAAAGCATTCAACTCAGTGATACTTGAGGCAAGGCAGAAGCCTATAGTGACAATGGTGGAGTGGATTCGGATATACTTGATGGAGAGGTGGGCTAGTAATAGACAAAAGGTTGCAAGCTTTTAGGGTGACATCTTACCAAGGATCAAGAAAAGATTGGATATGGAATCTGCTAATACTAATTATTGGATGACAAGGTAGACTAACAACAAAAGAATATACTTCATGTCATCTGCACTCGATATGTAGTTTTTCTAACAATGGTGTTTTAACATACAGGTGGGCTGGAGAACATTGGTATGAAGTCAGACATATCTCTCAGCAAGGTGACAAATTCACGGTCAACCTCCAAGCCAGAGATTGCAGTTGCAGGAAATGGATGCTTACTGGCATTCCTTGTGTACATGCCATCTGCTGCATGAAGTACATGAACCTTGCTCCAGAAGAATACATCCCAGTATACTACAGAAAACAACTATATTCAGAATGCTATCAGTCCATCATTTACCCAACAAATGGACAGAATCAGTGGACTGTCACTGAGTACACAGATGTGCAGCCACCTCCAAAAAGAAAGATGCCAGGCAGGCCTAAAAAATCAAGGAGGAAGGAGTCTGGAGAGACTTCTAGCAGTGCCAACAGAGTGAGCAGAAAGGGAATGGTTGGCAAGTGTAGAAGGTGTGGGCAGACAGGTCACAACAAAAAAACTTGCCCATTAGGCCCAGCTCCAACCCCTGATGCAACTGGTGATCAAACTCAAACACCACAGCCTCAACCATCTACCCAAACCCAATCCCAGGCTGCAGCCCAACCCCAATCATCAGCCCAATCCCAACCAGCAACCCGGTCCCAACCAACAACACAAGCCCGAACCCAACCCCCTGTTGCTCCAACCCAACCCCAATCATCTGTTTCTGCAACCCAACACCAACCCTCTGTTTCAGCAACCCAACACCAACCCCAGCCATTTGCTGTTGCAAGGCAACCAGCAAACCCACAAAGATCTTTGAGGCCAAAATTGAACATCAGGAGGCCAGGGAACCCTACAGGGCAGTGAAATATGGCACGCAGTGTCTATATCTACAAAGGCTTTTTTTGCTTTATGTTAACTGTTATTTTGGTTTGTATTAACTCATGACATTTGTTAAATGGCCACGTTTTGGGATTTAGTTTTATGGCCACATTTTGTGTTTGATTATACACTGTTGATGTTAACATTTTGGGATCAATGTTATGTTCCATCTTAGCCTTTTATTCACTGTTGTTCCACATTTAGTTCCATAATAGCTTTTCTCCAACTCAAACAACAACAAAATAGAGCAGAAAATGTTCAAAAGGGAATAATCACCAAAACATAATTATCATTAACAAACAACACAACTGAGATACAATAAATATCACCATTTTAGCCTTGTTCACTCTTAAAGACAATAACATACAGTACACTACTTCAAATACAAATGAGATGGTTCAGCCTTGCATAACAAATACAACAGAGCTACAATTATCAGGAACATCAAGATACAGCAAATGTTAACCATCTTCAGCCAATTCCTAGTCTTGCACAGTGAGTTCTGCAAAGAGGCAATCCTTCTCCTCTGTCTCATGATGACCCAGTCTTTACCATCCACGCCCACGCCCTCTTGAGTGTACCAATCAAAGAAACCGCATCCACTGTCTTTTACCCCTTTCTGCAATTGAAGAAGTTCAACAATCAAGAATGAGAAGAAGCTATAAGGGACCAAAGAGGAAGAAGCATTAACTTACAATGTAGTTTGGACAACCCCAGAACTTCTTCCCTGGGTTCTTAGCCGTTCCACTCGTGTACAATACCGCGATGTCAGGACAGTAGCATCACACAGGGAAGTTGCCAGCGCCGCTAACGAAAGAACTCTGAGAATCCATGGTGCTTTGTGATGGGAAGGTCGTATTTCTGCGAGACATTGAAGCTTGATCCATGGGAACCCTAACCCTAATCTGAGAAATTGGGGGAAGAGGGTTCTTATAAATTGGGGGAGAAGGATTGCCTTCCAACGGCTACATCCATCTCAGCTGACCCCATTTCGTTTTTTGCCATCTCAGACGGCCACGTCACCAACGTCTGACGGAGTTAGCATGGAGTTGACGGCAAGGACCACTTTGGTTAACTTTTAAAAGATAAAGGACTAATTTGGATCTTTTGAAAGATAAAGGACTAAAATGAACTTTAGCCAAAAGATAAAAGATCAAAAAGCTATTTTAGCCTATAGTTTTTATACCTTCCACTTTCCCACTGTCATGATGGTGTTTATACTTTAAACTTAATAGTATAAGATAAGCCAAAGGAATTTGCCATGTACTGGCTTAGAAGTTAGAACTAACATTGTTAAATCATTTGCAATTAATATTTCACAATCAGGCCGACGTCAGACAAAAAAGTACAACCAACATTATCCATACTCCAAACATGTTAATTTCACCATCGTTGATTTTTTGAAAGAAAAAAAAAATCAACGATAAATATTAACTACTTTAATTGAGTAAAGGTTGCTTTGGTAAGTTAACTCTATTTTTGTTATAGATAATTATACATATACCCAACAATAGTTGATCATGGTGAAAGTAGACCGTGTCCACAACCGAATTTTACATGTAAGGTCAGAGTTTTGCATCCTGAAGTCATCAGTTTGAGAAGAGTTTTGACTAATCATCACCCATATCTGGGGTTAGTTTCACAGCTATGTATGTGGGAATATCTGGTCAAAGACAAAAAAATAATTATACATACAAAAAATTCTACATATTTCAACTGATAATATTTATATACACTCATGTCCACACATAAGAAACTTGAATCACTCCCCATTTTTTGCCAGAGATAGTTATATATACACGAAACTCTACCCATTTTGATTGGTAAAATTGATAAACACTGAAAAGATTATGACAAGTGTATCAAATTGCTGGAAGTAATAAAATTAAAGGTGACAGACCAAATATAATTCTCGTGAAGTGAGGTCAAGTACCTTTTCACAAACTTAGCGGCTATTTAAACGCTGTATTTGGTTCAAAGGAAGCTCAAAAGCAATATCAAGGCAACAAAAATAAAAATAAAAATCAAGTACAATATTTTTTTGGATTTTTTATCGAGACAATTAAGCAATCACTTATAACGCAAAAGGGTGAAAATCATTTAGATGAAAGTGCTAGCATAAGCCTCACTTGATTTCACTTACGAGTATTTCCATTGGATTCAATACAAGTTGCAACTTTCTGTTACCAAATGTGCTTAATTATTCACTACCCAATTCCTTAGGCAAAATGAACCTTAATGTCCAATTATAGACCTTCCAAAAGGGATAAAGGAGCAAGAATCCAAAAGGTAACAAACAATTTAATGACTATTAATCCTAAACTAAAGAATTGCAAGATTCATGACCTCAAGGTATAGTCATACGTCAAACTTCCATTTGGATGCATGGTTCAAAAAATAATTCCAAGGATGATCGATCAAACCTTGATAGCATTAAGAGAACAAAATAAATACAGAATAGTTCCATCAAGCTCCACCTAACTCCTATAATGATTATTTAGATTGACATGATATAAAAACAAAGAAAACTATATAGAGAGAGGAGATGAGAGGAAACTCTTTAATTTGTTGAAGAAATTCGAGCTCCCACTCTTCCTTTGCTTCATCACACCTTGAAGACCTCCAAATTAAGGTAGAAGTTTCTTATTAATTAGGTCACGAAAATTGAAACGGCACAAAACAACACTAGAAGAGGGTTGAATAGTGTTTTTGCAAATCAGAGTCTTTCAAGCACAAAACAAAATTTAGTATAGATAAGATGCTTTGATACATAAGCCTGTTTTAACAAGCTGAATTACAGAGGGCAACTATTAACATTCCCCAAACAGTTAGTAACAACAAATAAATAACTTGTAAATAAAGTAAAGAGTTTAGGGAAGAGAGTGCTCATAGATTTATCCTGGTTCACCCACAACCTTTGGGTTACATCCAGTCCTTGACTTCACCAAGTTTTAACATTATAACTGATCAAGGTTACAGACAAGTATTATTTGCACACCTAGCCTCTCCAGGCTCAACCACAAGTATTATTTGCACACCTAACCTCCTCAGGCTCAGAGAATATGAAGGTTTGTTTGAAGCACAACTTCAGTATTACATCAGCAATTCAACCAAATAACACTTCAGAGAGTGAATACAAATTTAAGATCTGGTGAGTTGCAGATTGAATTCTTCTCTAGATGATTTGTAACTTGGAGAGAAGATGATGAGAGTGTGAGAGCTATCAGCTTGTAGTATTCTCAGTAAGAGTGCTTTTTCGCTTGAGAGTATATGATGCTTGTGTATATTCTCTATCTATCTCAGCTTCAATATTTGTTCATCTCATACTTCTTCAGTACTTCGAATTCTTCTATTTATACTCTTCCGTAAAAGATCCATTGGGGCATGGTCAGGGATCTTCTTCTTTATCTTCTGGACAAACAATAGTCGTTCTGACGTTGGAGGTCCTTTGTTGACTGCAGAGCATAGCAGACATGCTTTCTTTACTCGGGCAGCGTTTCTTTCCTTATTTGTGCAACACTTAGAAAAGCTCATAAAAAGGTGCTTTTCACTTTATTGCGTTTGTCTTTTCTTCTTTTCTATTCTCGATGAAGACAATGAATAAACTAATATACTTAATTTGAATATTTTAATTCCTTCTTCGATGAACCATTTTCATCCAGATTCCAAGTAATTTCTTCATATAATATTTTCTCCTTTTCGAACGTTGCTTCAGTCACGAGAGAGAAAATATATCTTCATATTTGAGTCCTTTAAGTCTTCAAAGCCAAAGATATAAACTTGAACATATTTTAGAACGCTTTGATGATTCTGATATAAGTTAAGTACCTTCCTTGATTCTGTTAGAACTTCAGACACATCTTAAAAAGATTAGATACTTCTTGGTATGAGTCTTTATTGATGAATCAATCTGTAATATTGATCTATCTTCTTTCAACTTTCTTCAGAAGATTGTATTGTACTCTTTGTTGTTTTGAAGAATATTTGATCAGTGTATAGCTTTTTTGGAGTTTTTCCTTGTTCCTCCAACTGAGAGAATAGATAAAGTTCCTTGAGTAGATCTTTCTTCATTCTTTGACATAGTCTTCTTATGAGCAGCTTGATTGATTCATTGATGTAATATCTTCAATTTTCAATCCTCAAGAATAACACTTTGCCTTCTTGCCCATAGCTTCTTCCTTTATTATCAAGGAGTCTGAGATATGATGGTTGCCAAAGTGCTTTAGATCTTGAGTCTTTCATCAGATGCATTACTCTTGTATGGTGCTTTCAGCTTCCAAAGATCAAACGCACGAACCATGCTTTGATCCTTTAATTTGATTGACATTCTAAGATTATTTTCTTTCTCTGCACATCTCAAGTAGATGATTAGCTATACTCAAACAGTTCAATTAAAATCATTTGCTCAATATTTGGGTTCATCAAAACACACGGGTTAACAGGAGTGTGAGTTAGATGCATGACAGAGTTAGACGTTTTGTGACTTAACAAAAATGAAGGCCAAAAAGGTACCTGAAAATTGCCAAAATGTGTTTTAATAGTGGGTTGTAAAGTTTGTGAGTGCTCGGTGCTCAGAAACAAGCATAGAGCGCTTGGGGGCAAAAATTAAACACACAAGCGTCCAACATTCAAATCTAGCGTTGGGTGCTTGGCATGCTGAGAGCTTCTTTTGTGAACCGATGGATCCCAACGCTTATGGATCTAACGCACTGGTCACTTGAGTGACTAATAGTATCCATTTTTTGATCTCTTGCTACTCATTTCTACACCTTCTAATGATCCCTTCTACACCATTAATATTTGATTCCTACAATGAAAGCAAAAGAGAAAAGATTAAATTGATGTGAAATGTGTTAAATCAAATTAAAAATCATACAACTACTCTTAATTCACAAACAATGGACAATTGAGCAAAATGAAGGACTAATTATGAGGTTCAAAAACGGGATGTGAGGGTGAAAGTATTAATCAATATGTCCCAAAATAACGATAATCTTACATATTTACACACACTTGGGCCTACACCTAAAAAACTTAGACCACTTTTTTGTCAAATGTGCGTGTATAAAGCCTATATATTTAAACTAGTTATTGTGGTGGCTTGATTTATGAACAAACCCAGTTTATGTGTATGATTAAGTTTAATGTGATTGTTACTTTGCTGAAGTATTCAGAAAGAAATTTTTTTACAACCGAGTTTTCTGACCTAAAGTAAATAAATTTTCCGAAAGCAACCAGCAAATAACTGTTTTATTTATTTCCACACATGTTACAAAGTAATGCCCAAGGGGGGTGTTACATAGTGGTATCAGAGCTGGTCGAGTCTTTCGGGAACCTTGGGGAATAGGTCTGTTATGTTTTTGTTGTGTGATCTCTGGTTGGATCTTGTTTGAATTGTTTCCTTGTCGAAACAATGTGTTGACACACAAGTATGTGTGTTTCGATGAGTCTCTAATCGAGTTGAGAACTTGTGAGAACTCATGTTTAGTATATAATAGAATGTTGAGTTTTGATGGATCTAGTTTCTAGATTCAGTCAAATCTCCACTGTTTCGGGTAAAAAATCGCCTACGAAGCTAGCCGAGTTAGGTTACATGAAATGGAACTTTCGTTCATTTCTTGATAGGTTCGTTATCATCTTCATCGATGATATTTTCGTTTATTCTAAGAGTTACGAGAAGTATGAGGAATCTAAGCGTCAAGTGTTACGGATCCTACGCGAGAAGAGTTATCGTGAAGTTACCTAAGTGCGAGTTGGCTCGATGAGGTGAAAATTCTTAGGGCCTGCGATCCCAAAGGAGCATTTATACTCACACTCACTACAAAAAAAAGGGTGTTTAGCGACCGAAGAAATCGGTCGCTATTCACTGAAATTCGGTCGCTAAATGGATTAGCGACCGAATAGTGTCGGTTGCTAAAACCCTAGTCGCAAACAGGTTTAGCGACCGAATTTGGAATCGGTCGCTAATAGCGACCGAATTATTCGGTCGCTAATTTATAAAAATCGGTCGCTAAATTGGTCTCCAGCACTTATTATAGAACCAATTTAGCGACCGAATATTCGGTTGCTAATTCGGTCGCTAAATTGGTCATTGATTTTTTTAAAAAAAGTCACCAAATTGGTCCCCAAAACTTGTTCTAGAGACCAATTTAGCAACTGATTTCTTTAACTTTTTTACTGTTGTCACAATATTGTTATTTATAAACAATAACTTTCATAAAAATCAATTAAATATCAACATGGAAGAAAGTGTCATGTTACTGTAAAATTGAAAATTGAGTGGCATCTATAAACTAAAAATTCTTACATAATCCTAATTGTTCTGCCATAACATAACAGTATAATACATTAGTATCCTACAATAAACACCTAATTAATGAAGGTGGGGGGAAGGGGCTGCACTCTTGACCTTCCACTCATAAAAAAAACGTGACTTTTTCTCCATTATCCCATTCAACATGATGAAGGGGCTGCACTTTTGTTGTAAACTTGAAACCTACTTTCTCCTTCAAAACAAGTCCGCAGTAGGAATAGAAGCATTCAAAGGTGAGATAATCTTGCATATACCTAGAATTTAACATAGATTGAAATTGAAAACAGTTAGGTCATATGCAGTCATATAAATCAATACATGTTTAAAAGGTATTAAAAAGTTAAAAAAAAAAAAAACAAGAGGGTTGATAAAAAAAAAAGGTAAAACTATATAGCCAAAAAAAGGTAAAACTACATGTAATTAAATGACAAAAATTGTAAATATGAAATGTGTGTGTAACTGTGTATCATTATCAAAATTATAATAAGGTATTGGTGTCTTAAATTAAAATAGACATTACATGGGCAGGGAAAGGAAATAAGTTTCAATGGTGTAAGCAAGAACACACAAGGAAAGGACAAGACAGAACCAATCACAGTTACAGAAACAGTACATCAAAACCAGATACACCACCTCCACCAATGATAATTCTTGTTAGGCACCAAAACAAATCGGTTAGCAACTACATTTCTAGAGTATAGTAGAAGGTATATATATATATATATATATATATATATATATATATATATATATATATATTGATAACATAACTGATGAAACCAAGTTAGTCACAACAGCAAAAGGGAAAAGGGGCCCAAGTGTATAAATGAACTTAACAGCACTTTAAAATCAGTAAAGGTATATAAGTTCTTCTACCTTTAAATATAAAATGCATAATATCATTTCTAGAATAATGCCAACTCAGCAGGTGCAGCAACCAACTTTCCATCCAGAACCATCCATTCCTTCTCTTCCCTCCAACTTTAACAACCTCAACGAACTGTAGGCTGAATATGATACATTGGAGCAATTCCTAGAATAGCTAATTTACACCTTTCTTCTGCATATAAATACAAAGCATCTAGCTGATGTAATTTGATGAATTGAGCAATAAAACAATTCTCCATATTGTCTCCTTCCTATGTTCTTCCCTTTCTTTTATGCACATTTTTACTTAGTTGTAAATCTTAAGAATGTCATACCACCATACACTTTAGATTATATTCAATCACACCAAGCTTACCTACCTCCAAATCACATAATCCTTGCATGCATCATGGGAGTCATAACATCTTTTCTTTATAGAAAGCATGAAAATAAATCACAAATTCAAACAAACCACACAGTGGTTCATACATTCCATCAAGCAGAAATTGGCCAAAACAGAGAATTCATGCATGCAGAAAAATCGAAGAGCATAAACAGAGATAGGAAGTGCAGAAGCAACAAAAACCTATAATGGTTCTCATCACTCGTGGAGGATCTCAATTGCTAAATAATTGTGAAGCAGAGAGAATATGTATCACGTTAGCCACAAAATCTAGAAGACAAATCAAGAAGAAAATCACAAACAACAAATTAAGAAGAGATTGACAAAATTGGTTTAGGGAAACACTTAATCATGATCCCAATTGCATAAAACACCAATTAATTTCAAAAATCAAAATCTGAAATCAAAACCTAGGGTTAGGGTTTGGGAAAAATTGGAGATTCCCAAAATAGACAAGGGAAAGTGAGAAAACCACTTACCCAAAGAAGGAGATGAACTTGTGGTGGTCTGAATGGCGGCAAAACGGCAGCGGCCATGGCGGAGGGACGGCGGCAGCGTTTCTGAAACAACCAAGAGCCAAAAGAGAGAGGGGGGGGAGAGAGAGTAAGCTCAAAGGATGAAGAAGGAGCTCAAACTAGGAAGGTTAGGTGCGAAAATAGCCATGGATGGCGCCTTACCGGACAGAACGTAGAGGGGCGCGGCGTTCGCGTGGGCGGGGAACGCGTGTAGGCGAGGAGCGAGACGTCGTCTTCTCCCCTGCTGCGGCGAGCGGCGGCCGGCGAGCTCCCTAGGTGGTGGCGGCGCTGCTGGACAAGAGTGGAGAAGGAGAAGAATGAGGTTATGAAGTTTTGGAGAGAGAAGTGAAGGGGGTGAGTTTTTGTTGTTGAAGGAGGAAGTAAAAAAAAGAAGGTGGGAAAAGAGAGCTGTCGTGGAGGGGTTGGAAGGGAATCATTGTTTGCTTATTTTTATTTAGGGTTTAAAAACCTAGCGACCGAATTAATTCGGTAGCTATACTGTTCATTTTTTAAAAATTATTATTTAGAGACCGAATTAGCGACCAATTTGGTTGCGACCATAAAAATCGGTCGCTAAATAATTTATTTACTTAACTTTTAAATTTCATATTTTAGTGACCGAATTAGCGACCAATTGGTTTGTGACCGATAAAATCGGTCGCTAAATGTTTTTTGCCATTCATTTTTGAAAAACAACTTATTAGTCGCTATTTTGGTCTCTATTTGCGACCGATAATTTCGGTCGCTAAATTCGGTCGCTATTTCATCTTTTTTTAGTAGTGACTCCTAAATAACCCTCAGTGTATTAGACATTTGAGTGGGTTGGTTTGATAGTATCCACTGGAAGTTCTTGTGAAAGAAGGAACTTTAATTAGAGCCATGGTCGTAAATATGTATTAGCTATGCATTTTTATACTCACGAACCTATTAAAGAATTTTTTATGCACAGGATATTCCTGTATTCTTTTCAGATTGATCAAATTCTTCTGTATTCTTTCTTGTGAGAGTAAGATTTTGGGATTAAGAAATCCTGTCGAGTTTCGAGTCACGAAATTTCGAGGACGAAATTTTTTTAAGAGGGATAGTATGTAACATCCTGATTTTTGGACTTTCTAATATAAGTAATAATTATATAAATGATTATATTTTTATCCGAGATTTAGAAAATGATTTTGGATAAACTAAGGTCATTTCCCTGTCATACTTATTTTTATAAGGTTACAGGGAAGTTTTGGAATGAAAATTCAGACGGAGATCGGTCTGCTTTTTCACTGACAGTAAGATTTTACTGATCAGAAAACCTAATTTTGACCCGAGAACGAAATAAATGGATTTTATATCTCATTTCCAACAATTTTGGTTATTTTGAAATATTTCACTAAAAAGTGAAATATTATATTTTATCCGGGCGTCATATTGAATCGGGGAAGCAACGGAGTAGATTACGGGATTTACGGGGTCTGCTAACGAATAATATCAATGAGTCACACATGATGAGTCACAATGTGAATGCATTAATGGTGTACATGGCATCATGATGACAATTTTTATGGAAATTGCATTTTGGTCCCTAAGCTTTTCTTTAATTTCCTTTTGGTCCTTAAGTAATCTTCTAGGTTGTTCTTGAATTTGGGCCATTCTTGCTCTCCAAGTCATGAAGGGCGCAGCCCAAGGATCAAAAAGCCTTGCCATCTCCTCTATAAATAGACTTCATCATCTTCCTCACCAAGCTTTCTCCATTTTCTCTAAGTTACAAAGCTCATAAGAACACCGAATCTCCACCGAAAATATGACCCTCTTCCTTTCTGAAACTCGAAAAACTCTCAACATAAAGGTTGTTCCTCTTTCTCTTTTCTTTCCAACAAGCTAAATATCATCAAAAACGGATAAGTGGATTGGGAGATATGCTCAAAATACCGAAAATGCCCAGAATTCTCAGCAACACACGAAACAGCAGAAAGAAGGCCCTTTTCAACCCTGTTATGATCGGAACAAAATGAAACCTTCAACACCAAAGTTGTTCCTTTTTTTATTATCTTTCTAACAAGCTAAAGTTTGTGATTTTTGGATGAGTATATTGTGAGATACACTCACAAAACCATCACACCCTCAAGCTGTCCAGTTTTCAACTATGTGAAGGTTGATCATTTTCTTCATTTCTTCAATCTTCAAGAGGTAAAAGCTCATCTCCTTGATCATCTAAGCTTTCATCTTCATGTATTTCTCATGTTTATGCCATGAATCATATGTTTACATTCTTAGATCTAGAAGTTTGAAATTCTCTAGAAAATCATAGAAAAATCCTAAAAATATGAAATCAATTTCTATGAGTTAGCTATCATCTCGACTACCATAATCCAAGAGATTGATGCAAACAAAGTTTTCCTCCTCATTTAACCCTCCTTGGCCGAAACCTTCATGAAGTGGGGGAAGGAGATTTTGTTCATTTTCTTATAAAGTGATCATTGATTTCAACTTTCTATATCATATATATGTTGGATCCAAAGTCTTATATCAAACTAAAATCTCTAACTCATATTTTCTTTGAAGGCCGAAAATGAGTTCTTGAGGGATTGGAATGTGTTGTTTCAATCTTTGTTGTTAATCATGTGTTTTAAAGACTTAAGTACTTAGGATCATTAATCCAATGACTTAAGCAATCTTAGAATTTTTAGCCACAAAATCACCCTAGGACCGTGACCTATATGAAGTGTTTAGGTGATGATATTTGTTTGATTTTGATTGGTTGAGTTGTGAATTGTTGAAGGATAAATCTTTGTGGATTATCCTGAGTTGCACGGGGGAAATCGGAAACGAATCGGAAGGAAAACTTCAAGAGGAAAACTGTAACTTCAAGAGGTAAGGGGAGCTTACCTGAGGGATTTTTCCCGATAATTATATGTGTGACTTGATTGAGGGTTGTGGTGTTTGTTATCTGCGGTTAATTATTTATTTGCAGTTATGTATTACAATGTTTTGATGCATGATCTGCCTGGGTGAATTGTTATAATATTGTTGATGAAACGTTGATGCTGTTTGTGGATTGAAAAGCCTGACAGTGGTCAGTACTCAATAAGTAATGAGGTTCAGAGTGTTAAAAAGTTTTTATGGGATAATGAATTTTAATTGATGAGAAATAGTAATGTAATATTACTTAGGTTTTTGGTTGGTTGAAAATGAGAAAAAGTTGAAAATATCATTATTTTAATGATTTATCGGCGTAAGAGTGAACTATGAGTTACAGTGAGGACGTAACCGTGAAATTATTTTTGTACCGTTAATTTTTAGGTGGATAAATCCAATATATTATAAAAAGTTATTTTATGAAATTAATCTTCGAAAATAACTTAATTATGATTTTAGAAAATTATTTAAGTGGAAAAGAGCAAGTTTTGACTTAAAACATTTTTAAAATGCGAAAAGATAGTGAATTCCGAAAATATTTACGGAACGCATTCTTAAAAACAACAGTAATCATTCACACATGGATTTAGTTTTAAGATCATTTTTTTAAGAATTAGAGTTTCTCGGAGAAAGATTTTAAGAAGACATAAAATGAGTTTCTTAGTGATTTGATAAAGGAATTTATAGTAGAAGTGATTTTACGAAAAGTTGACGTTATTTCGGGAAAAGGGTTCCAAGGGAAAATGAATTTCAATATGATTTGATGTTTTATAAAAGAGTTCCAACAGAAGGATTTTCTATAAACGAGTTTTACTTAACGATTTATTTGATAGTCATGATATCTTGATGATATTCATGTTACAGAGTATTTGTTAATCATGATATCTTAATGATCATCATGTCTTGATGTATCTTTTAGTCATGATATCTAGATGATATTCATGTTATAGTTTATTTGTTAGTCATGATATCTTGAAGATATTCATGTTATAGCGTGTTTAGTAGTCATGGTATCATGGTGATATTCATGTTTAGTTGACCATTGTGTGCCTTCATGGTCAATGTGCCATTTCGAGTTGACCATTGTACCTTAATGGACGATGTGCCATTTGATTCGTTGACCATCGTGCCGGGATGTTTGGGCGATGTGCCATTATGTTGTTGACCATTATGCCGGGAGTTCGAATAATGTGCCATTATGTTGTTGACCATTGTACCAAGAGTTTGGACAATGTGCCATTCAAGAGCCTGATCAGCTTATTTATTTGGTGAGTGAATCTCCGGGAGATTAGATATAAGGTAGACGTTGAACTGTGTAGTGTCATTAATTTCTTTTATAAAGGACAATGACTGCTTGGGGATGAAACCCATTGGTAAATTACTTGTTATTCCGAGAAGTTTAAGCTATATGATTTTTTATGACTACATGTTGTTTTGTGTGTCACGCATGTAGTTATCGTGCTTATATCCATATATTGGTGTCTCACCCTTACAATATATCAGGTTTTACTCGTTTTTGCCGCTGTACCTTGGTATTGGTAGTGGATGGTGCAGAGGAAGTCTTGCAGAGATTGGTAATAGTGGTGAGATCCAGTCGATATTTTATAGAGTGACCAGCTTAGGATTTTTCCTTGTGTTATGTAATTTTGAGAAAATTGGTTTAGGGGATTCTGCAATCCTTGGTATGGTTTGTATTTCTCAGTATGGAAATAATTTCAAGAAAAATTATATGTTGTGGTGGCTTGATTTATGAACAAACCCAGTTTATGTGTATGATTAAGTTTAATGTGATTGTTACTTTGCTGAAGTATTCAGAAAGAAATTTTTTTACAACCGAGTTTTCTGACCTAAAGTAAATAAATTTTCCGAAAGCAACCAGCAAATAACTGTTTTATTTATTTCCGCACGTGTTACAAAGTAATGCCCAAGGGGGGGGGGTGTTACGTAGTGGTATCAGAGCTGGTCGAGTCTTTCGGGAACCTTGGGGAATAGGTCTGTTATGTTTTTGTTGTGTGATCTCTGGTTGGATCTTGTTTGAAATGTTTCCTTGTCGAAAACAATGTGTGCTGACACACAAGTATGTGTGTTTCAATGAGTCTCTAATCGAGTTGAGAACTTGTGAGAACTCATGTTTAGTATATAATAGGATGTTGAGTTTTGATGGATCTAGTTTCTAGAGATCAGTCAAATCTCCATTGTTTCGGGTAAAACATCGCCTAGACGCTAGCCGAGTTAGGCTACATGAAATGGAACTTCCGTTCATTTCTTGATAGGTTCGTTATCATCTTCATCGATGATATTTTTGTTTATTCTAAGAGTTACAAGAAGTATGAGGAATCTATGCGTCAAGTGTTACGGATCCTACGCGAGAAGAGTTATCGCGAAGTTACCTAAGTGCGAGTTGGCTCGATGAGGTGAAAATTCTTAGGGCCTGCGATCCCAAAGGAGCATTTATACTCACACTCCTAAATAACCCTCAGTGTATTAGACATTTGAGTGGGTTGGTTTGATAGTATCCATTGGTCTGGATAATTTCATATGCTATTGAAAGATTTGTTATGACTATTTCTTGAGTTATAACCCAAATGACTTCTTGATAATGGAGGTTTCTTAATGAAACTTAGTCTAATCACTTTTACTTTTGGTAAATGTGATCCAGTCTGATTTTTGGCCAGACTGTTCTCCTTTTGAAAATTGTCGTTTTGTAAATTTCCTGTACGAAGAATAAATTCCCTTGGAGTTCGGAACTGTTTATCTTTCATTTTCTAATCCACGTGAAATTCTTGTGAAAGACGGAACTTTAATTAGAGTCATGGTTGTAAATATGTATTAGCTATGCATTTTTACACTCACGAACCTATTAAAGAATCTTTTATGCACAGGATATTCCTGTATTCTTTTCAGATTGATCAAATTCTTCTGTATTCTTTCTTGTGAGAGTAAGATTTTGGGATTAAGAAATCCTGTCGAGTTTCGAGTCACGAAATTTCGAAGACGAAATTTTTTTAAGAGGGATAGTATGTAACATCCCGATTTTTTTACTTTCGAATATCGGTAATAATTATATAAATGATTATACTTTTATCCGAGACTTAGAAAATGATTTTGGATAAACTAAGGTCAATTCCCTGTCATACTTATTTTTATAAGGTTACAGGGAAGTTTTGGAATGAAAATTCAGACGGAGACCGGTCTGCATTTTCACTGACAGTAAGATTTTACTGATCAGAAAACCTAATTTTGACCCGAGAACGAAATAAATAGATTTTATATCTCATTTCCAACAAAATGGAGCTTTGTAACTTAGAGAAAATGAAGAAAGCTCATTTTCTCCATTCACGTTGGCCATGGTTTCGTTCTTGAAGATCTCTTTCATGGAGTAAACAGCAACTGGCATTAGGGCCACCACACCTGCTGTCGTCGCTCCGCCATGGCATACCTAGATTCAACTTCACAGTACCAGATTCATGGACGATGTTGTTGGTGAGGGGTCGGAAGGGAGGGAGTCGAGGTCGACGGCGGAGGAGGGGAGAATGGAGGGTGTGCGATGGCGGTGACAGCGGCAGAGGAGAGGGGTGAGGTGGCGGTGTTCAGGTACTGAATGTGACAGTGGTTGGGAGTCTGTGTGGGTGGATGAGGGTAGAGGGTAGTGTTGTAATTTGGATTCTTTTTTGTTACTTGTGATACAGGGTAAGAGCATTCACAATGGTAGAATCATATTTTGGTTCTTACCTATCATTTTGTGGGTCCATAAATGTTATATGAGATATAAGAACCTAAGATTCATTTTCACTCTAATGAAAGAACTCATTTTGTTCTTTAAGTGGATCCCACAATTGACCCCACTTGTTATTTATATTTCTATTTATATTTATTTTTATTTCATTAAAAGTATTTTGGCAAACAAATACATTATGGCATTTAGGAATATCCAGGTCATCTATTATTAATGGGTGAAGTTTTAAGAACTAGTTCTTACAAATAGGAACTTAAGTAAGAACCACCATTGGAGATTGTATAAGTTATTTTTTTTTTTTACCAATAAATTTAAACCGTCCATTTAATTTATTATTAAATCCTATGGTTATAAAAGGTGCTTCATGGGTACTCAGTGAAATGCTTCACCCTAGACAGCACCCACCCAATCAACTCTTAACACCAAATATGTTAAAGTCATCTCTGTACATGCAGCAAACAAATAACGCCAACCCAAATTTCCCTAATAGGGTGAAATTAGTCTTCTTTTACAGCTCAAAACATTATCAAATCAGAGGCTATTGTTTTCTACTAGTCCCGAAGCGATCTAAATCAATACTAAGTTGATATCCCTATCTTCCTTGCAAAGAAATTTTTGAACTATTTTTTATCTGAATAATTTATTACTAATCTTTTTAATTTCTTTATTTTACAACAATGTTTTTACAAGAAAAATTTTAGTTTGATAAGTTTTTCCATATAATTTGAATAATTTATATTATATTAAATTGTTAATTATATAGTATCAAATTTATTTTTATATGTTAGTTAATTTTTTTTTTTTTGTTATTTCATATTATGTATATTTAATTTTGACCCCCCCTCATATGAATTTTCTGGCTCCGCCTCTGTCCAAAATCGCACATGACCAATAGTAGGGGACCAAAACTGCTATTAAGCCTTTTTAGAATTTAGATTTCAAAAGTAACTATGACATCCTAATAAAATTTTATAAAAAATTTATAATACCAGGTAATCAGTTATAGAAGATATATCTTGTCAAAAAAATAAAAAGTTATAATAAGATATATTATAAACGTCTCCAAACATTAGGTAATTCAAGAAAAACACAAAAGAATGTATACCTATATTCCACTATATTTTACTTGATCCTTTTGCATAACAAGATTCTCGAAGTCCTTTTTATCATCATGCATGATCAATATGCATGACTGGCACCTTATGCCAAAGGAAAAAGGTGGTTCGTTTATATATGATTGAAAAAATAACTAGGTTGCTATGGCAGCCGTAGATAGTTTGAGTTTGTTTTGCGCTTATTGTTTTGCTCTTCAAAAAGGTAATCAACGACAAACCACAGCCGTAATAGATTAGAGTCAATACTGGGGGAAAGCATTTCAAATTTATATATCAACAAATAACAACTCATAAGAAGACGATGGGTTTTGTTACAAATGGTCAAAAAGTAGCATTTTTTTGGGGCCTAAAGACATCAGTTAGACAAGACTTTTCTTTCATTCTTCTCCTTCTCAAGAGAATAGTAAATTTTACGAAAAGGTGTACTATATATATATATATATATATATATATATATATATATATATATATATATATATATATAGTTGTTATATTATTTATAAATTTAAATAAAAAGTAGAAATATTTTATAAAATTGTATAAATTACTATAATTTTTTTGTAAACTAAATTCATGAATAATATTATGTAAAAAAAAATTCATGAATAATAGGTTCTCTAGTTAAACCACAAATAAGGCAATTATATTCTTGAATTGGATTTGTATCACATAAATTTGTGAAGCGAAATTGATTCTTCACGGGTTGGTTCACAACTTCACAAGCTTGATTAGTATCATACGCCACGCTAGTTAGAACATTATTCTTTTCTATATGGTCCAAAGCAAAATTCTACAAAATCAGTTATTTGCATCGTTGTTTCTGCTACATAACAATGACGTAGATATGACCCAAAAAAGAAGGAAACTGTCCATGATAAATACTTTTAAGGCTCGTTTGGTGGTCAGGATATGATATGGACGGATAGGATAAGAGAGCATGATAGGAGTAGGATATGATATGAGCAGGATAATCTGTTATCGTATCCGATGTTTGGTGTCCACTAGATAACCAATCGGGTAACATTGTAATTTTAGTATGAAGTTTAAAATTTTCGTTTTTGTTCCGAATGTTTTCATATTTTATTATATTTTAATTTTTTCCTATAATTTTTACTTTTTTAAGATTATAAGAAAAGACAAAATTGTCCTTGTGATAAAATTACATATAATATTTTAAATTTTTTAAATATTATTTAAGTTAAATTATTTTTTTTTATAATTTTAAATATTCAGTTTTAGTTTTTACTTTACATATAGTTAAATTATTAGAATAATTTTTATTTATTTTTAAGTTTTTTAAAATAATATAAAGTAACAAAATTAGCCTTGTGACAAAATAAAAAATAAATTTAAAATTTATTATTAATATTTTTATTATTTTATGTTTTATTATACCTTTTTTGGTAATCATGTTATATTTTATTATATTTTAATTATTTTATATATAAAATATTTTTATATTTTATGATACTTTAAATCACCTTATTCTATCCTGTTGAGTTCTAACTCAGCTTCCCCTCAGGATAGAATTTTAACTTGATGGACAGGATATGATATGTGACAAGATTGGTTTATCCTATCCTACTGACTCGTCAAACAATAATTTCATATAGGATATGATAGTTTATTCTATCATGTCTCTATTATCTTGATAAGATAGACATGATTGGATTATAAGCTGGTTAACTTGAACGTTGTTGCTTGACTTATTATGGGTAAGGGTCACGATAAAATTGCATGAACATCAACTCATCAAGCACCCCGAGTCCACAGCCCACACTTCTAGCTTGGCCCATATTTGATATTTATTTTCGCAGCGTGGAACATGATACTTTATGATTAATTGGGAATGCAACTTTACATAAAGAACCATAATTTCATGCCACACTGCCAACACGCCACATTGCCTATAACCATAGGGATGACAATTTATACCCTACTTATTGGATATCCACAAAAAATATCTACGATGGATAGAGTAATACCCGCATAATGAATAAGGGTCCGGGTACAGGTAATTACCCTCAAATTTGAACGGGTATGAGTGCGGGTATTATAGTATCCATCCCGCCCTGCACATATATATATTTATATATATTTATTTATTTATGTTACTAATATATATAATTTTAACTATAATCTAAATTCTAAAACCAAAATTAATCTAAAGATTCTTAACTTCCTAAACCTAATTGCATCTATATTTCCTTTTTGAATATTTTATTTATTTAAATATTTTGATTTGTAATGTTTTATGAGTAGATTTAAAAGATCTTTGGAGTTTTTTTATTTTATATAACATCTCTTTTGTTATTTATTGCTTTTTCACAGCTAAAGTATGAGTAACAGATGCGGATACGGGTACTTAGGTATCTAGAGTGTACGGGTAAGGGTACTAATGTTGCTACCCACATAGTTACGAGTCTGGGTACGGGTAATTTTTTCAAATGCGGGTATGGGGACGAGTACTATAATACCCTACCCAGACCTTACACATTGTCATCCCTATATAACTGTGTGTTATCAATTATCAAACTTAAAGGCTTGGAACCAACATGTGATTGGTCCAAGTAGTAACGAGTTTGGGCCTTTTAAGCAAATTGTCAGATGTTCGATCTCCAGCTCTTGCGTATGAAAAAAATCTGGTTGAAAGAGGTCAACCCTTCATTATCGTACAGTACCTTAAGGAATTAGTTTTCATAGTTACACCCGGCGGATACCTATGGAAACTAAAAAAACACACTTGAGGCTTAGAAAATACATGTTTTCACAGGTCTGGGAATTTAAGTGACAATGTTAGAAGTCTGACATTGATAAATTGAAAGACTCAAATACTAATTATTTTAAGTTTGAGTTAAAATACTATGTCATGATTCTCCACTTAACTTATGAGTAATGATAAATGAACAAACGTATTTATACTTGTTTATTATTTTTTCTCTCTCATCACATGTATTTAGTACTTGAAAACAACCCACCACCATATGGTGTCCTTACTTGATATCCCAAAAATGTGTTCATTTATCATTACTCTAACTTATATAGCAGAAGATCTCCTCATTGACGCTGCCTCGATTTTTAAAAGATCCTCGAAACTTTTATCAAGGCTTAAGGTTACTTGGGAAGGAGTGTATATAAATATATGGGTCTTGCTAACCGGTGTCCTAAGGGCATGGGTTAAGGATTCCAATAAAAGCAAGTGTTTCTTAAAAAATTAAATAGAACACACATTCAAATGTTGAATGCAACACTTTTTAATGATAAGTTTTTTCTTTTAGTTCCTTAACTAATGTACTTAGGGTACTGATTAGCATTCTCCTAAACATATCGCCATATCGGCACCATATGTTGAGACTAATTTTAAATTTTCCGGAGGCTCTTCACTTGATCAATAATGGTTCCCCACATTATGGTAACATCATTGCGGACATTAGAGCTTTACTCCTTCGGGCTTGGCATGTGAAGTTAAAAATAGATAAGAGTTACAGCATGTACCGAGAGAAGGAAAAGGGTGTTATGATTATCTTGTAAGGAAGAGTTCTTCTACATCTATAGTACTAGTGTTTAATTTTTTTTGTTATTCATATTACATTTATTTTATTTTATTATTTTTAAATAATGTCATAACATTTATTTTGAGGAATAGAAAAATACAAGACTATATATTTACGAGAAAATCTTGGAAATTATGTAAAATTTAATTATGTCAAAAACTATTAGCCAAAAAACAATTTAAATTATAAAGGAGAGGTGTCATTTAATTAAGAGACTTATGCAGACATCAGATAAAAAAAGTATAACTAAAAACGATTTTAATCTCAAAAAAATATACTCAAGTTGATGATCACAACAAAGGGAGTTGTCCGGCGTGTCTTTGGATTAGTTATGAAAAGTTGATTATTTCAATAAATAGTATATTATTTTAATAATCGATTATAACAAAATTAGTTTTGTATTTGGATGTATTTGTTGAAAAGTAATTTTAAGATAATCTACTTCGTTTGAAACATGTGAAAAAATCACTTTTATACAATAAATTATAAAAACAGGTATGAATTTATTACATGTATAATTTAACAATATGTATTTGATCATAGTTAGTTTTGTAGCGGTGAAATAGTGAGAGTGTTATTGATCTTAAAAATATCTAATAACATTTTAAATAAGCTTCGAATTTCAAACTTTTCTAAATATTCGTTTTTTGTCAAAATATCAAATTAAACAAAAAATAAACTTATTTTCGAAATAAAAGTGTTTACTCGATAATGTAATCAAAGGTTCTGTTTGGCAATGCCAAACCGCTAGTTTATAGTTGATGAGTTTGTAGTTCTGTTTGGTAAACATTTTTCTCACTAACTTATAAAGTTTTTTTCATAGAGTTTTTCCCAGACGCTACTTGAAGTAGCATTTGAGTTTATAGCTTATAATTTCGTATTTCTTTTCTCAGTTTTACCCTTACTATTTTAGTTAAATTCCTCCATTACCCTCTTAAATAAAATGAAATATCATAATCATAATATCTCATGATATATTTAAGGACTAATTTTACTAACTAGATATATATTTAGGATAAAAAATAATAAAGAATATATTTTTATCTGTAAAAAAAATAAAATTATATAAAAATTGTATCAACATGTTATAATTTATAAAATTTATAAAATTAATATTTTAATTTGGAGATGATGAATAATTTAAAAGAAATTAAAGTATTAAATGGGATAATTATTTTAAATAAATAACATACATATATATTTAATTTATATTAAAAAACAATAAATATATTTTGTTATGTCAATTTATTTTACCAACTGGTTTAAACATTAGTTTTATCGAAGACATCTAATCAACTAATTTATCTGTAATTCGCTATCATCTAACGCATCAGCTATCAGTATCAGTTAGCTTATCTGCTATCGGTATCAGTTAGCAGATAGCATTAATGCTAAGTATGACATAAATGTTATTGATATTTATTTATTAATTTACCAGAAAAGAGATAAATATAAATGAAAGAGGTAGAGTTGGGTTAAACATGTGGGGAATATGCCACGGTAAGGTATATTCTGTTTAGTTTTACAATTTTACTGAAAGACAGAGTCCATTGCAGTTAAATACGGAACCATTCCCACATTCCCTCCAATCCTCAAAACCTTTCTCCCCTCTCTCTCTCTCTCTCTTTCTGCGTTCTTTGTTTCTCACACTTATAGGAACAGAAACAGGAACACTCTCTTTCACTACCTGCACGTGACTTTCCTCGTTCTTGCTCGTGTTTCTCCTTCACTGTGATACGTGACAACAGTGGTGGATCTTGCTTTGGTATCTAAGGGTACCCCCTAGTCAGGTATGTTATGCTATGTTATGCCTCTTTTTTTTTTTTTTTTTTTCTAAATTGTTTCTGGCCGAGTTTTTTGAATTGTTCTGTTCGTTTTCTTTCTTATTTCTTAATGATGGGTTGGGATGGATTTTTTGGTTCTTGTTGACATGAAATAACAGAGCATACATTGTTCATATGTTATGTTTCTGCTCTATCAGATTCTTTTCTTATTAGTCTTCTTAAGCTCCAAAGTTTTTAAAGGTTAAAATTTAAAACTTTATTTAGCTGTGGTAATTTTTTTTTTTTTTTTTTTAATAATTAATTGAGTATTCATAGAAAGCCTGTGATCTTTCCTTCCCTTTTTGCTTATCATGTTCTAAGCTCTATGCTACTGGTGGCACCTATTTTTTGGTTGTTATTTTCCTTCTCACATGATTGTTATCACTTATTTGCCCAAGTGCGAAGAGTGTACTATGTTTGTGGAAATCTTCTCCCTTAATTTAATATCGGATCTTCTGTTATTGTATTATAATAATAATATGGGGCGGAATACTTTTTGTTTTCTTATGTCTATGATAATGATTATGATTATAAAATAATATTTAAACGTGGCATCTTAGTCAAATACTTTTCTATATATATTATTAAATTCTCATTTAATCGAAAACGTTTAACTGATAGTATCCCATTAAAAAAATCTGGGCTGGTGAGAAAAATGCATCTTGTGTGGAAAAGTTGTGAACTTTTCAAATCCCACAGCAGCGCTAAATCCAAAAGCAGAAAACCAAGTGTGACTGTGTGTGCCCGTGTGTCTCTGTTACTCAACCATATCCGTCTGATAATAGAGTACTATATTATATTAATAATTTATATTGTAATTGCATGAATTCCAATACAAGATGAAGCTTTATAATTTTTGAATCCTCAAAATATCATCCTCACAGGACATATAGGGTATTATTTCATCATGATATCCAATATATAATTGTATTTAGATACATTCATATTAGACATAATGTCTCTATTCGGTGTTGTATTTGAAATTGAGACATCAAAATAAACAATATCCCAAGATTAATGCAGGTGTACAGTTCTATACACGAACCTCCTTTAACATTAATGTTTTTATCTATAGTAATTTCTTCACTTTATTGACCCATGCCATGACTTCCTGTGCACCTATTTTGTCTGCTGTGGAAATTGTATCCCCCTATTTTTGTCTTCTTGTCATTACTTCATCTGATATGAATTGCAATGGCTTTTACTGTTGATTCAAGTTCCATTTATTGGCTCATATCACATGCTCATGTTTTTGACTTGTACATATATTTATATCTTCCCTCTTTTTTGGGGTATATTTCAGGCTTAGGTACTTAGGAGATTGGAGTAAAGGAGATAGACATGGCTAAGGATCAGTTGCAAGTGCTTAATGCACTTGATGTTGCAAAGACACAATGGTATCATTTTACAGCAATTGTGATTGCTGGGATGGGTTTCTTCACTGATGCCTATGATCTTTTCTGTATCTCCCTTGTCACCAAATTGCTTGGCCGCATATACTACTTTGAAGGCTCCAACAAGCCAGGCTCTCTTCCATCCAATGTTTCTGCTGCCATCAATGGTGTTGCATTTTGTGGAACCTTTGTGGGCCAGCTTTTCTTTGGTTGGCTTGGTGACAAAATGGGAAGAAAACGTGTCTATGGGATGACCCTTATGCTCATGGTTATAGGCTCAATTGCCTCTGGACTCTCTTTTGGTAAAGAGCCTAAAGCTGTTATGGCTACACTTTGCTTCTTCCGTTTCTGGCTTGGATTTGGCATTGGTGGTGACTACCCTCTTTCAGCAACCATCATGTCTGAGTATGCCAACAAGAAGACTCGTGGGGCCTTCATAGCTGCAGTGTTTGCCATGCAAGGTTTTGGAATTTTGGCTGGTGGCATGGTTGCAATCATAATTTCATCAGCTTTCAATGCCATGTTCCCTGCTCCACCATTTCAAGTTGATGCAGTCTTGTCCACAGTTCCACAAGCTGATTATGTTTGGAGGATAATCTTGATGTTTGGTGCACTCCCAGCTCTGCTCACATACTACTGGCGGATGAAAATGCCTGAAACTGCAAGGTACACTGCCTTGGTTGCCAAGAATAACAAGCAAGCAGCTGCAGATATGTCAAAAGTGTTGCAGGTTGAGATAGAAGCTGAGCCAGAGAAGATTCAGCAATTGGACAGACAAAAAGGGAATGATTTTGGCTTGTTTACAAAACAGTTCCTTCGCCGCCACGGCCTTCATCTGCTTGGAACAACCACTACTTGGTTCCTGTTGGACATTGCCTACTATAGTCAGAATCTGTTCCAAAAAGACATTTTCAGTGCAATTGGTTGGATTCCAAATGCAAAAACCATGAGTGCCATTGAAGAGGTATATAAAATTGCTAGAGCACAGACCCTCATAGCCCTTTGCAGCACTGTTCCTGGTTACTGGTTCACAGTGGCACTCATTGATAGGGTGGGAAGGTTTGCAATCCAGTTGATGGGATTTTTCTTCATGACAGTGTTCATGTTTGCCTTGGCCATTCCATACCATCACTGGACCTTGAAGGGTAACCAAATTGGGTTTGTTGTGATGTATTCACTGACATTCTTCTTTGCCAATTTTGGTCCAAATGCTACCACATTTGTGGTACCTGCAGAAATCTTCCCAGCAAGGCTAAGGTCAACATGTCATGGCATATCAGCTGCTGCAGGGAAACTTGGGGCAATGGTAGGGGCTTTTGGCTTTGGGTTTGCTGAAAGTGGCATTGGAGTGAGAAACACTCTTATTATTTTGGGTGTGGTTAACTTCTTGGGGATGATGTTTACATTCTTGGTGCCTGAATCTAATGGAAAATCACTGGAGGAGATGTCAGGTGAAGGTGAGGAAGAGACTACTGCTACAAGAGAATCAGAGATGGAGGCTGGTCTTCCTGTTAGAACCATTTCTTTCTAGTTGCATGGTTACTTATTTTTATTAAGTAGTTGTAGGCTTACAGTATTTTTACCCAGGAGTATGGCTTATGAGATACTAAAGAGGCATTTAAGAACATTTTTTTTTTTTTGCTGAGTGTCTTAGGAATATTTTTCTTCTAATGTTTCTCTATTTTGCTTTTTCTGATATAATGAAAAATACAATGAAAAATATGTGCTCTCTGTTACTCCACTTTTTGTTCTAACTTGTAGCCATTAAGCATAAACTCAAATTTCATTATGGTAGTATCAAATGCTTGATCTTATCGTTTTTCTCGTATGAAGTATGGATACTCCAAAAATGAAAAGGTATCGGTATTGTTGGACACTGATACTCCTCAGATATCTTTCGATACGTATTCAAAAAGTATCCTAATTTTTTTTTTTTTTGTTTGATATGACTTGGATACGACTTAGAAATAGCTTGAATATGACTTCAAGCGGCTTGGTTTGGGTATGCTCGGATATGACTTGAATATTTTATATTTTTAATCATTGTAAAAATATTTTAAAATGTTTAAGGTTATGTTTGGTTTACCTTTGCAAACATATTTTTGAATCCAAACATATATTTGTCCCAAAGAAACTCTATAAATATTTTGTCTCAAATATACAATTATTTTACATCTATATAAAATATGTTTTTCTATAAATTTTTTAATGAGTATCCAAACCAAAGCTGTATCGTATCTTGAATTTAAAAAAAAAAATGCACATATCTCCATATCTATGTTGTATTACACCCGTGTCGTATTAAGTATCTAAGCTTCATCAGTTTTGTCCCTTCGAGGCTGTGAAGTGTGAAGCATATACAACAAAGAAAAAAATAAAAGGCATCTCCAAATTAATCTTTACCTGTCACAGTTTAGCAGGACCTTTAACTTATTGTCCTGATATAATAGGATAATAAAACTCTTGAACCTATCTTTTTTCAGCCTATCATTATATAAGATTTAGATCTAATCTACATAGCTTCCATGATTTATGATAAACACAAACAAATGATATTGTTTGATCCATATAAATATATAGTTGACCTATAATGAGAAAAATCCATGATTGATGGATTTGATCAACAAACAAATGACATTGTCTCTCCCTACCGACGCTTTACGCAGCTAATAGGGGGTAATCTCCAAATTAATCTGTTTCTATTTTGCATCTCTCTTTCACCGTCTCTTCTCAGCAACCCACTCATATGTGTGAATGCGATTTTTTTTTCTTGCTTTTTCAGCCTTTGTATTTTTGTTGGTTCATGCATTTATAATGTCTCATTCCTTGTGTATAATTGCTTTAGAATAAAGTAAAATAGGACGTCTTTGGATTCATATTCTGATTAAGTCTTCAAGGTTTCTATCAAAGAGCTCAAAGACAACAACGTTGATGACATTGTTGTTGAAAGCCAAATTACCCTACACTACCATTGATTCTGTGCGAATTAATCAATACCAAGGAAATCTCATACTACATTAATAGCCATACGTCTGGTTATTGTCGCTTTCTCTCATTTATCTTTGGATTAGGCTTAAATTCTGTGAGGTAAATGTCTATTTAATTTTATTTATTTTCTTATACTATAGTTGTAAAGTGTAAAAATTAGCAGAAAATTTGAAATATCAAAACTTAAGGGATAATCAATATGTTAGACAGTTAGATGAAGATGCTCGCAAGTTTTAATGACTTTCACATAAGATAATGGCAAATTTATGGTGCTAAGCTAATAAGAGGAACTTCAAACTTATAAGTGAATATGTCAATTGGGTTACTAGTTGAAATTGATTAGGTTTTCCAATTATACTATCTTGGGTTAATGAAAAATTCTTGTTGCAAGTATAAGGAATTTTTTTTAAAAAAGAAAGTTGGCTGTACAAGAAAAGGACACTGAAGTATAATGTATTTAACTATTTATTGCCGTCAATTGTCATTGATAATTTATATGTCACCTTTCTTAGCCTTTCCTTCAAACTACACTACACCCCAAGATAGATTGAGAGTGCACTTATTATTGTTTATTTTGCTTAAAAAATTATTTTTTAACAAAATAATCATTTTTTAAAAATTTTAGTGTGTTTGTCTTTGTTTTTGAAAATAATGAAAAGCAAAAAAATATATACATATATTTTCAGGGTTAAAATGAAAAGCAACTTTCATTAGCTTTTGGAAAAATATCAATTTTTTATAATTAACTACTGTTTAAAAAAATGATTTTTTTTATTGTAAACAAACACAAATCTAATTCTATTTTTCTCTAAAATCTTTAAAAATAATCACTAAATTATTTTGTATCAAAATTATTTATTTTTTTAATTTTAAACAAACTGCTCTGAAACTGCACGTGGCCTATAAATGATCGTGGAATGAAGAATTTTCGTTTCTCCATCTTACTTTCAGCAACTTTAGACTTTGCTAGCTGGGGAATAGGGATATGATTGGGTTGTAATTGTAAAAGTGATGAAAAATAACATTTACTTTTGATTAGCACACACCACAGATTCTTGCTATTCTTTCTGACTCCAAGTAGAATATTTCACTTTATCATCACAAATCAAATTCGAGCACTTTGTATCTCAAAAACGAAATTTGGAGAACAAGTTATTGGATTGACCTTGACCTAGGTAGACAGCTAACAACCCAATATCCCTTTGAGCATTGTGGGGGATCGTTGGCCTCTTTCATCATTGCAAAAGTGACAAGAGTGTTCTGCGTCACTTTGCAAGGGTGTTGCATTCTGATACTCCCAAATTAAAAACAAATGGACCCAATGGATTGGGACTCTTCACCTAAATAGCCATGGATCTAGCCCAACCTACTATCAGACAAAACGTGTTTATTTGCAGAGTGAATTATTCCGTGTGGTTGATATTTGAAGAAAATGTGGTTGTGACAAACAATAAAGATAAAATGGGTAAAATATTTTGAACTTTGGATATATATATATTTTTCCATTTTGATTACAGTGGTGGTTTTGAGTTGATTAGGAGAAGAGGATTGAGAAAATATGTATCAAGTGGAATAATCATTTAGGGTCACTGGAGATGATCAAACCCAACTTCATATACTTCATAATAAAGTGAAATATCATTGAACTATATGCTAACCAAATGCCAGCAACAAAGAGACCCGAGACTTTGTTCCTCCTCCTTCTAATGATGAAGATGTTCTGAAAAGGGAGGCTTTAAATTTCTTTAAGAAATTGTTCCAATGTCCGGTGCGGTGTGATCCTAGTAGTTTGAATTTGCAACATATTCCTACCATTGACAAGGATCTACATGATACTTTGATGCAATCTGTTACTAAGGAAGAAGTTTATGAAGCTTTATGTTCTATGAGCCCTTATAAAGCCCCTGGTCCTGATGGTTTTCAACCAATTTTCTTCTGTACCTATTGGCATATTGTGGGGGAGGATGTTTGGAAGTTGATTGCAAACAGCTTTGCTTCAGGTAATATTCCTGGTAATCTGGCATAAACTCTTATAGTTCCAATTCCTAAGATTGATGCACCTACTACTTTCAAGGATTTTAGGCCAATAAGTTTATGCAATGTCCTCTTTAAACTTATTACTAAAATTCTGGTTAGACGTATAAGACCGTATTTGGATTCTTTTATTGGTCCTCTTCAAGGAAGCTGCATTCCTAATAGAGGGACTGCGGATAATGCTATCATTGCCCAGGAAATTGTTCATAATATGCATAAGAAGAAGGGGAAAACAGGCTACTTGATGTTTAAAATTGATTTTGAGAAAGCTTATGATCGAGTGGATTGGAATTTTCTATGCCTTACTCTTACAGAATTTGGCTTTCCTGATCACATAGTGAGACTTATTATGAATTGTACTTCTTCCTCCTCTTTGACTTTGAAATGGAATAGTGAGAAATTAGAGAGCTTTATCCCTACTCGTGGCTTAAGACAAGGGGATCCAATGTCTCCGTATCTTTTTGTTCTTTGTATGGAAAAGTTGGCTCTTCTTATTCAAGAAAAAGTTCAAGAAAAGGAATGGCTGCCTATTAAAGTTTCTAAGAAAGGGCCACCTATATCTCATCTCTTCTTTGCGGATGATTGCCTCCTCTTTATTCAAGCCAAAGCCTCTCAAGTTAGATTGGTGATGCAAATTCTCCAAGCCTTCTGTTATGCTTCAGGGTTAAAAATCAATGAGGATAAAACTCGTTTCTTGGCATCTAAGAATGTTCCTCAATCCAAGGTAGTTAAATTTGCCTCTATTTCCAATTTTCGGCATACTTATAAAATTGGGAAATATCTTGGGTTTCCTCTATTATCAGGGAGGGTGAAAAATGAAGAATTTAACTACATTCTGGATAAAATTAATGGTAGATTGGCTGGTTGGAAGAACAAATTGTTAAATAGAGCCGGAAGAGTCACTTTGGCTAAAGCTGTCATCTCATCTATTCCAATTTACAATATGCAAAATCTTTGGTTACCGGAAGGTATTTGTGACAAGATTGATAGCCAGGTCCGCAGGTTTATTTGGGGTCACAAGTCTTGCCAATGGGTGAACTGGGATATTATTTCTCTGCCTAAGAATAGAGGGGGTCTCAGCTTGCACACTGCAAGGGAGACCAATATCTCTTTGCTTGGGAAACATATTTGGAGCCTTATTCACAATCAGGAGAAGCTATGGGTTAAAATGATGTCAGATAAGTATCTGAAAGGTGGTCATATTCTTTCTGCTCATTCGGTTAATGGTGCATCTCATATCTGGAACTCAATTTTGAAATATGCTGCTGTGCTTAAACCAGGTTACAGATCTAGAGTTGGCAAAGGTGAAGTCTCCTTGTGGTATGACAAGTGGCTTGAGGAGGATAGAATTTGCAATTTAATCCCTTATGTCGATATTCAAGATGTTAATTTAAGGGTGTGTGATATTTATTTTGATGATCAATGGCATTTTGAGCTGTTAGCTACTATGCTTCCAACTGACATTAAACTGGCAATGCAGAATTATATCATTGATAGTGAGTCTGATGATGTTGTTTGTTGGGTTAATTCTAACTCTGGAAGTTATACTGCTGCTCATGGCTACCGTTGGATCTCTCAAAATTATAACTCTCATTCGGCTATCTCTCACAATGTCTCATGGGCTTGGATTTGGAAACTCAGATTACCAGAGAATATCAAGCACTTTATTTGGATTATCATGCATGGGAGCCTCCCAACCAATGCATTTAGATTCAACCGCCATGTCTCTCATGATCCCTCTTGTCATAGGTGTGGCGATGCCCAGGAAACAATTCTCCACACTTTGAGGGATTGCAGGTTATCTAAGTGTATTTGGGAAACTTTGAGATTTACTCATCATAGTAACTTTTGGGATACTGACACGGTGGATTGGATGAGCAACAATGTTATGGGGTCGAATGGCACCACCTTTGCGATTATTTGTTGGATTGTTTGGAAGGCAAGATGTGATTCAGTGTTTAATGATAAAGACTGGACCCATTGGCATACCTTTAATCAGATTAAAACTCTGCAGGAATCTATCATTGCTTGTTATGGCGCCCCTATCGACAAAACAGTTGTTGTTAGAGAAATTTGTTGGATTCCTCCACCCGAGAATGTTGTCAAGCTTAATGTAGATGGGAGTAGTTTTGGTAACCCTGGGAAATCTGGGTTTGGGGGTCTATTTCGCAATATGTATGGTGAATGGCTCTTTGGCTTTGCAGGTTCTTGTGGTCACTCTACAATTATGAATGCAGAATTGTTAGCAATCTATCATGGCTTAGTTCTGGCCTTAGCAGCAAGCTATCAAAATGTAGTTTGTGAAACAGATTCGAAAGTGGCTTTGTCTCTAATTATTGAGGGAACTCAGCAAGTCCACCCCTATGCTACTATTATCAGCAAAATCAGAAGTTTTAATTCTCATCCTTGGAGATTATCCTTCCAACATACTCTTCGGGAAGGGAATTTTTGTGCTGATTGGCTTGCTAAATTTGGAGCCAATTGTGACAGCCCTCTCATCTCTTGGCAAGCATGTCCCCCACAGCTGGATTCCATACTCCTAGCAGATGCTATGGGGTTTGTTAAACTTAGATAGTTTCTTTCTTTTCCCTTTGTGGTTGTTTGTTGCTTTCCCTTTGATCAAAAAAATATATATGCTATAGGCTTGAAGTTTGGAACTTGGTTATTATTGTATAATATATGGCCAAAATCCAATCTATATGAGCAGCATCATAATTCTTCACAAAATTATGCAATAATTGGACCTCTATAGTTGTGAACCCAGTTCATGAAATCCAAATCAATATTCAGTAGGATACCCACATAGAACCTTTAAATAGGCTTTCAGATCATATCTAATTTTTAGGTTAAAATAATATTTTGGTCCCTATACTTGACACGAATTCTCGATTTGGTCCCTATACATAAAAAATTATTAAAATGATCCTTATATGTACAAAAAGTATTTGTTTGGTCCCTATATATTACCCATTTGGTCCCTATACGAAGCAAAAAATTATTAAATTAGTCCTTAATATGGTGTACGGCAGGGATCAAACGGGTATTTTTTGTACGTATAGGGACCATTTTAATAATTTTTTATGTATAGGGACCAAATCGAGAATTTGTGTCAAATATAGAGACCAAAATATTGCTTTAACCTAATTTTTATGTTTTCATAGATCAGACCGAATCTGAAAACACATGTATAACTGTTTAAGTAAAATCCATATAATTTCCTTCCCTAACTCCGAGAGAAGAATTTGATCTGGAAACAATGGGGAGACTATAATGTGTGAAAGCTTCCAATATAATATCCTTTCTCTACTAGGCTTTTTTAATAAGCCTAAACTGTGGGGTCCGAGTTGGGTTGAGTATTGGGCTCGATACTCTGGCCTTAAAATCAACTTTGGTAAAAAATCCAGTGCTTCGTGATGGCAAGAAAATGTGAAGTGCTATATTATACTACACCGGTGTAAACTAAACAGAAATTAAAGATATTAATTTTCAGCATTTAATTTTGTTCAGACATTAATGCTTTGTTTGATTGAGAGGGGAAAAAAAAGAGAGAGAGAAAGAAGTGAGAAAGAATAGATTTGATATATTGTTTGGTGTAAGAGAAATAAGAGAGAAATGAGTGTTTTTCTCTTACTCCCCTTATTTGGTTGGATAGAAAGTTAGAAGAGAGAAATGAAATTATTTTTAAAAGATAAAAATACCCTTAACTAAAAAATCAATACACAAATATTTTAATGTCATTACTGAAGTTGATTTAAATAATCAAATATTTAAATTTATCTAATTGATTTAAGTTATTTTAACTAATAAAATTTATTTTTTTAATATATTTTTTTTATTAATTTCAATTTAATTTATTTAAATTTATTAAATAATTCAATAAGAACCCAAAAGGAAGGGTAAAAGTCATTTTATATGAAACAGTCTCTCTCTCTCTTCCATTTCCTTCTCACTTGGGGAGAGAAAAAATTTTGAGGTGCGTCCCATCAATTTTGTTCTCTCTTCCCTATTTTCCTTCTCTACCAAACAAGAGAAAAATACATTTTCTCCCCCATTTATCTCTTCATGTTTTCTCTCTTCGCATTTTCCACTCTAACAAACAAAGCATAAATGAAAAATGTTGGAAAGAAACAGAAGTAGTGACCCAATCACTCCTATCTGCTCTGTGCAGCTGACACATATAGACTGATTTTTCCCATATGCCTCAACACATTTCATCCATCTTTATAGTTGAGAAGTGATTTTTGTATACAAAATGGGGATACCTTATGGTGTTTCCTTTGTTTTTTGAGTGTATTTTTTAGAAGCGTGTATATAAAGAAGATAAAAAGTAAGTAAGAGATAGAGATAAATATACATGGTGTCACATACGATGTTCAAAATTTGTGTTCAAATTAGGCTTGGCAAAAGGATCCGTGGACCAATTATCCATCCGGTCCATCCATAGTAAAATTCATCCAATCCATCCAATAATAATAAAAAATACTAAATGGATTAGATGTGTTTAATTGTTTCTATTAATGGATGGTTAATGATCCATACGATATATTTTTTAATCCATTGGATAAAAAAAAAAGGAAATGGATCATTTATGATCCATTCAAAAATTATTTTTTTTGTCCAAACTGAAACGGTTTTTGCAAGTCACAGCCCAATGTATTATTTTCTTCTTTCTTCCTAGTTCCTACCAACATTTACCATTCTCTATCTATATCTCATTCAATTATTTTCTCTTCTATCACTGCATATCGTCAACATTTTATTCTTCTAGTTAAACGTGAAATTCTTCGATCTTTCATCGTTTTGTAATTGCACTTTCTATTGATTTTATTATTGCTCACTTACTCTCAGCTTCTCAATTTTCTTCTTTTTTTACTTCAAATATTTCCTCACTGGATTTCTTTCCTTTTTTATTTTCTTTCTTTTTCTATTCAATTTTTTTTTTGGATTCTACTTTTTATATTTGCTTGAATGAGAGATTACTACTACTAATCGACGTATGTGAGTCTAAAATTTGCTAATTTCTTCTTAAGGTGGCTTAGTCTAAAATTCATGTATTTAATTAATGTCCTTAAAATTCTAGAGAGAGGAAAAATATTTAATATTTTTTTAGTAGAGTAGATAAAATATTTAGTATGTAAAAATTGTTAAAATAAAATTTTAGTGTAAAATATATTTTTAAATGGATGGGTTGGATATTCATCCATATAAAAATGACTAATGGATTGGTTGGATGATTTTTTATTAAACGGGTCATGGATAGATTGGATTTTTTAAATATATTTTTAATGGATCGAAATGGATTAATATATTATTTTGATCTAATCCATTATAATCTGAATCAAAATCCATCTGATCCATCTATTTGCCACCCTTAGTTGAAATATCATAACTCTTACCGTTTAAAGTGTGGACTACCAAAGCATGTGCGGAGTGCACGGTCCCTCACCACCCTATTTTTTTTTTTCGATATACTTCGAGGAGTATCCCACCGCCAACCGACGGGACTAATCTCCCGCGGGAGTTTGTTCGGCACCTCGATGGGTGGCATCCCTCCCAGCTGAGGTTTTTTCCATACCCAAGGCTCGAACTCGAGACCTTGGTTAAGGGACAAGAGGTCTTTAACTACTCACGTCAACCTCAGTTGGTAGACCACCCTATTTTTAATTCCCAATCGCCAAAAATAAAAGGTTGGGTAATTTGTTGGGAGAATTGTTGGTTTCATGAGAGAGCTCAGAGCAGCAATGATATTTGGACCTATTGTGCTTATGAACCCATATCAAAGCTGCCTGATTGCACAGCTTGTGGGCGAAGCCCAAAACACTAACCCAAAACATTTGTGGCTTGGTTTGGATTATTTTGATTTTTGAGACGAAAAGTTAACATTATCCAATTAATGTATTTGGCAATAGATGGAATGTTACATTTTAAAAAACCAAATGGGTTGGACCGATGAATCAATTTTTGACCATTTTTTCAAACTTGTGAGTTAAAATCGATTTTACCTATAAAAAGCACACAAAAGGTAATGGAACATAGAAATTTCAAAAAAAAAAAAAAAAAAAAAAACGGAGAAGAAATGGAACATAGAAATAGTCCATTTTACGTGGCTAATGTAACACCCTGTTTTTTCGTTAAATGCTTTTGTATGCTTGTTTGGTTGGTTAAGCCTTAAGACTTAGCTTGAGGGCTAAGTGAGACTTCTAGGCTAGAAATCCTTCTCTTAGGCTTGCGTCTTGTGACTTTCTGAGTCACAAGCACGGCCGTGCTTGTTAAGGAGCACGACCGTGCTCGTTGGTAGTTAGCATCTCGCTGACGCTGAGTTGAGCACGCCCGTGCTCAAGTGTGATTTGCGCCTCGTAGACGCTGAGTTGAGCACGCTCATGCTCAACAGTGAGCACGACCATGCTCAAGTGCGAGTCTTTATAAGCAGAGCGTGATCGAAGGTTACGTCAGAACCCTTTTTGGCACTAGCGGCTTCCCCAGTGCGACTGCAACCCTCTCATTCCCTATTTTCTCTAAACTCCTTCCGTTCTTAGAAAAGTGGAGACCCTTAGGAGCGTCTAGTTAGTCGGTGCCAATCGTTGTAAGGTAACGATCCCTTCCCTCTTGGTTTCCTTCCCTGTTGATCTGGAAACTGATAGTTGTCCCTGTTGTTTGGCCCAGGCTTGGAAGCTGTTTGAGCCGGTTGAGGGAACGAGTCCAGTTTGTCGTGGTTGTGTTGCAGTTGATTCTTCATACCAGGTATGAGAGAAGAATAGTGTATCCACTAGGCTAGGGAGTAGTGTAAGATGAGGGGTTCCCATAGCCCCGTTTTATTGTTGTTATAACTATTACGTTTAACTGTTGTTGATGCCATGATCTGTTTGGGTGGTATGAATTAATTACTATAATTTCTAGTTGGTTAATGGTATGCCTATGGTTTCTAATTACATGTTATATGCCAATGATATATAAATGGTTGAATCTGTTCATGATATGAATATGATTGTTATGTTGATGTTATTATGAGATTGCTATTGGTTGTTTTTATGTTGAATGTTGAGTGACTGATGTTGTTAATACGTTAAATACGTTAATAAGACTCTAATTGATTTAATTAGGACTCTTAATTAACATCAGAATTAATGGGTTAATTCCCATTAAGTTTCATAAGACATGAACGGTTAGTGAGAGGTGAGGATTGAGGCCAATTGGATTAGTCAGGACCCTAGGATTTGATTTGAGAGTATTAGGGAGTTTTAACTCCAAGAACACGTTTGATTTCTGCCCAGAACAGTACGACCCGCTCTAGGAGCTCGGTCGTGCTGAACAGGGAGCACGACCGTGCTCCCAGTTGCATTCTGGAAGGCAGGCCGCGCATTTAGCACGGCCGTGCAGGATAGTGAGCATGACCATGCTCCACTTAAGTGGCAGCACGACCGTGCTGGAGTGAGCACGCCCGTGCTGAAAAAAATTATCAATTTTAACAATGTGGTCCATAATGTATGATTTTGGTTATATTTTCTGACAAAATTTCATAGCATGTCGGACAGTAAAATGAAATAATTTCGGTACCACTGAGCACTAGATAAAGGAAAAAGATGACGGTAGTGACTATTTAAAAATTTTAAGATTACAGCGACAAGATATTAAGAATTATTTATAGAGACTAAAATCAAAATTAGTGAACTTTGCAGGGACCAAAAAATTATTTAAACTTAAAAAATATATTGAAAAGAGTGTTAAAAAATGCTGATTGCTAACTTTTGTCATTATTTTATATCCTTTCAATAATTTATTATCTAAAATCAATTCTTTATATAATTCAAATAAAACATGTTAACTTAATTTTTTAATTAATATATTTACATATAGAACTGATTGTGTATATCAATGTTTTAAATTGTGGTTGTGGTCACGTTGTAGTCACGATTACGTTTGCGGTCATTGCAGCCTAATGCTGCCATATTGCGATTGATGCGGTCTACAATCATGGTTCAATATGGTTGCGACAGATGTTGCGGCCGCCTCATGTGATGTAGTCCGCAATTTGATACCCCGGTTTATAGTATATTTTTTTATATATAACAAATAGGCTTAATGAACTTTTTGGTCGCTTGAAGATATAGTCATTTTATGTTTGAGTCCCTGCATTTTTTTTTTTTTTTTGCATTCAATCCTTTTAACTTTTTAAATTTTATAATTGATCTCTGTCTCTTCTAAAAAGTACTCCTTTCCGTTCTTTTTCTATGGTAATTTTAGCTTTTTGTTTTTGTTCCAAAACAATAGATCTTTTATAAACTCAAGGTATATTTGACAATTTATTTCCATATATACCCTTATCATAAAATTAAATTGAAATACATTGAAAATATACTAAACCTTCCCTACTTAAATTCAGTCATAAATACTGCATGTTCCAAAACAAAAGTGGCACATATCAATGCACCTTGCATTTGACTAAGGTACACAAATGCTTCTTTTCAAGGTACATAAATGATCAAGGTTAGAATTTGTAAATAATTAATGATCTTATAAATAAGGGTAATTTGGTACAAATGTAAACAAATTAATGCTTTTTTAATATGTATATAAAAATCTTAAATTATCATAGAAAGAGAACGGATGGAGTATCAGAAATTCGGCCGGACAGGCTGCCTGTATTGCCATTAGTAATAAAAATAATAAGGAGAATAAAACGAAAAGGAATGAAGTTGCCGTTTGTTTTTTTTAAAAAAGGATGAAGTTGCCGTCCAATTCAATACACAAAAAATCCAAAAAGAGAAGTAGGACCATAAATTCGTCGTAGTCACGGAAAGGTACGGTACGGAGGGGTGTGGGCAGCTATTATGACTTTGTGTGATGGTACGCAACAAAAGGAGACTGGTCAAGTTTGCTTGTTTTGGACTCTCTTCGTTTCCATGTTTCACAAAAAAAATTCTTTGGGCGAGAGTGAGGGATCTTATTCGTATCCCTGAATCAATATACATATAATTTTATACACATTATTTTTCATTATTTTTATGGACAAATATTAAACTTAATTAATTAATTAATTATATAGGACAACCCATTATCTAATTGATTATAATTTTTTCCACAAACCACTAAGTTAACTGTAGTTAGGTTATTAATTAAATAAATTTTAATATTTAATTAATGTGGAATGGAGGTTTTGGTCATTTGAAGAAATGGGAAAATAACTAAAGTAATTATTGACTTCCCCCCCTTGCAAAGCAAATAAAGCTAGGGAAAATAAAGGTTATTTCACCATTCATTCATTCCCCTTTCCTTTAACCACATCATCCTTCATTAGAATTTCAACACTCCCTTATACAAAAAAAAAAAATAGAATTTCAACACTCCCCTCTCCTCACTATTGATAATCGAGTGAAACATTAGATTATGCCTATCTATTTTAATTTGATTTTACCATTTCGAACCCTTTTTTATCAACAAAAGTCAAAATTAGAGGAGAAAATTTTAATTCGATTTAGTTTCGCTAACACAATTAAGACACTACCACTTAGTTTACCTCAATTCAGTTTCTAGTTTTCTTAGCATAGAATCAAAAGATAAAGATAAATCGAAGAAGCATAGAATCAAAAGATGAAGATAAATCGAAGAAGGTGGAATCGCAACTAAATTGTGATTACTATACCCTCAGCCTATCTAAACAAGAATCTGTTAGAGGTACCCGGTTAGAAATATTTCAGGATTTGTAAAGAAGGTCTATCATCTATCACAGTGACTGCAACAAACTAACAAGTAACTTCTGAATTATATTAAACATATATCCATATTCACTCACACACACATTGTTATCACAAAAAGAAAAAAGAAAAGCTGCGTTTCTTTACACACGTCGTTTATACTCTGCTCAAGCCTCAAGCCAAAGGAAAAGAGGGCTTTCTGAAATCTTCATCCTAAAAGAAGAAATCTCTGCCCCCTATAGAAGCAACCATAGGTTTGCCTCTTACATTATATATACAGAATAACCACCTCCACATACATAGGATCATCTATCAATCTGTTGGGATGTTCTGTTCAGCAATGCTAAACCATGGGTGCCCTGTTCCAAACAAAATTAAATTAAATTAAAAATTAAAAACCTAATTAAAATAACAAACCATTCAAATCAAACTTAAAGAACGGTCTCATCACATAGAAAACAGAAGAACAATAAACATAATAATTTGATGGTTTACACAAGATTTTAAATTGCTGTTGAAGTTATGCACATCTAGTGACATTGTGAACAATTATAGATAAATGTGGCCACAATCATGATCACCTTGTAAATTACCAATATCATAATGCTGCGCCCTCAATTGCAATTCAATAACCTATTAACAAGAAAAAATGGCACTACCAACACAACCAAACAAGTGACTTACTAAGAACTTGTTCTGCAGAGAACCTTCTAGAAACGTCTTTACACAGCATTCTACGAAGCAAATCCTTAGCCGCGGCTGACACGGAGCAAAAAACCCGGTTCGGGAACCTCAAATTAGCTCGAGCCACAGCGTCAAAAATCTCGACCGGGGAATCCCCATGAAACGGCGGAAACCCAGCCAACATTACATACAAAACGACCCCAGCACTCCACACATCAACCTTCTCACTGTAATCCCTTCCTTCCAGCACCTCCGGTGCCACGTAATGCGGGGTCCCCACCACCCCACTCATCGGCTCGCCCTCTTTGAAAACTCGAGCCGAACCGAGGTCGGCCAGCTTGAGCCGGTTCCCCTCGTCGAACAAAATGTTGTCCAGTTTTAATGTCGCGGTGGGCCACGCCGAGACGGTGACAGTGGGCCACGGCTTGCATGAGCTGGCCCATGATGGTCGCGGCTTCCGGTTCGGGTATGACCCGGTTGTTGTGGAGCCCCGATTCGTAGCAGAGGTCGAGGACCATGTGGAGGTGGGTCTCGTCTTCGTAGAGGTTGTGGAGGTTGACGATGTGAGGGTGTGGGGAGAGAAGTTGCAGAATCTTAGGCTCCGTGAAGAGGCATTCGACGTCGAGAGAGTCTCCTCCGGCGGTTATGACACGTTTGTCGATGGATTTCACGGCGAAGGACTCGCCGGAGTGCAAGGAGGAGCACCGGTAGACGGTGCCGAATCTTCCCCGCCCGATCTCTGCTAAAACGACGTAGTCTCGTTTCAGGTCTTCAGTCATTACTAGTAGTGGGTTTGTTTTTCAGTGTGTCTTTCTGTTTCTCCGTAATTCACGAAAAAGACGTGGGAACTGGGAAGTCAGTTTTATATGGTGTTTGTTACGAGGAAAATATTTTTTCCCCACTAAATTCGATATATTTAGTAACAGCATATTACGTTGATAAGTGATTATGATTTTTTTATACAAATTTTTGAATTCCATTTATTTAAATAAAGAAAATTATTCTATTTAATTACATGATGATTTGCATTAAAATCATTACTTATTTTCTTTAGAAGAATTGAATGTCTTATGTCCCGTATTAAATGGAGATGTTGTTTGGGTTTAGGAATGCTGTGATCGAATATTCCGTTGGAACGAATGAACCAATGGGCATAAGCCACGTGATCGATCCAACGGCTTACTGTTAGCCGTTGGATCTGAAGGAGTCCTGGTTTTGTCATTTGTGTGCTTGCATTGCATCGCAGGACTACCACTTGACTAGGATGGCAATGGGTAGGGTTTGGGTAGGGTATTATAATACCCGTCCCGTATCTGTATTTAAAAAAATTACCCGTATCCGGATCCGTACTCTCGTGGGTAGCAACCTCAGTACCCTCACCCGTACCCTCTGGGTACCTAAGTACCCACACCCACACCCTCACCCATTACCCGCACTTTAACAAAGAAAGAAAATAAATAACAAAATTATCATAACTTAATTTAAAAATCATCCAACGATGTTTTGAATGTATTCATCAAACATTACAAACCAGCGTATTATACCAAATAAAAATATGTAAAATATCCAAAACAAGTAAATAACAATAAGCCTCCAAAACAATAAATTCGTCAAGTAGTAATTCCTGAGTCGATATTGTCGATGTTCTCCAAAACCTGTAAAATAAAATAAAAAAATACATTATATTAGTTATTAGTTGTACATTATAAACTTGCAAAGCAATAATTAGTAACAAATTGTTAGATTATCTTACCACATCTTCTGAATCAGAGTCTTGAAAAGACTGCAAGCGTTTGTCTTTCATGTGTAAAAATTGCTTTGGTCCAGTTATACCAATAGAAACTAGAACAAAAACAAAATTATATGGTTAGACTAAACACAAATTTCATTAAACAAATATATTAATGCAACATTTATTACCTTCCTTATCATGCTTTATCCAGCTTTGTGCACACATAAGCGCCTCCAAAGTATTCTCATGAAGACTTGAAAGATAAGGAGTCAACAATCTACCTCCTGTGCTAAAAACAGATTTAGAAGCAATAGAAGAAATTGGGATGGCCAAAATATCCTTAGCAATCTTTTGTAATGTTGGATACTTGATCCCATTTGTTTTCCACCATCCAAGTATACTAGGCAATACCTTCTCTTCCAAATATTGATCCAACTCGGACTTTGATTGTATATCATTGGTATCATTGACAAAGGAGTCATAATCACTAAGAAAATTGTTACAAGTAAAATTATCCAAAGGAGGAAGGGACGGTGGTTGGAGGCGATGAAGATGAACAAGGAAGATGGGAGGAGATCTGGAGATGGAGCAGAACAACGTGTGAAACGGCTGAGTAGTGATAGTGAGGTATTAGGGTTTCAAGTTTCTAATTTTGATCTCTAATAATTATATGTATTAATGTATTAATATAAATAAATATATATATTTATACATGCGGGTATGGGGCGGGGTGGGTACCAAGGTACCCGTACTCGTACCCGCCCCCATACCCTCTCAGATTTGCGGGTAATTACCCGTACCCGTACCCGTACCCATACCCATAAAGCGGGTTTTTACCCTACTCACGGCGGGTATTTTTTGCGGGTACCTGGCGGGTAGGGTCCGGATTGCCATCCCTACACTTGACTGCTTTTTTCTTCGTCTTCTCTGCTACAACTGTGACCTATGCTGATGCGAGAGGCTACCATAAAATTTTACAAGAACTTCATTTATACTAATTGGGTTTTTCTATCATGTGCAACTTTACACAGGTTAAGAAACCCAAAAATGGTAACTATTTATTAGAAAAGTAAGCATTTCATTTTTTAAAGTATAAAATATACAACTTCCTATACAAATTTACTATCTTGAGATCCTTAACCTGTGCAAAACCCATACTAATTTACATATTTTTTAAAAAATTGTTATTTTATTTTATAATTTTATAAATGTTAAAAGTCTCACACTTCTCAATTATTGAGGTGCAATTTAAATACTTCTTAGACAACTATACTCAATATAATTTTTTTATTTTGAAAATATTATAAACACAAAACAAATTAAACCCTCCGTGAAAAGCCATCACCAAGTTGAAGATATTAGAAGACATTGAAGGAACTTAACTACAAAGGTAACTCAAATAAAATGGAAATATTGTTTTGGTTTAGGGTGAAAAGGGTTTTGATTATTTATAAAAGATTAAAGTGAACATATGAGTACATTTGATTAATTGTAAATATTTTTACAAATAGTTAATTACTACTAATAGAAGAATAATGATAATGCTGCTGAGGATGATAATTTTACAGTCGTTATGTCTAAATCTCATAAATATAACATGAGAAGGAATAGAAAGTTTAATCCTATATTTACTTTATTTTTATTTTTTGTATGAGTTTTGATTTATTTCCCTCATGATTTTATTTTTTATTCGTTTTTAATAAATTTACGGTGACTTCATCACCTTGCTTAAAAAAAATATAAGCTTCGACGATTGCTAGCCGTGCGACCAAAACTGGGGCGCAATCCGACAGAGATTAGCGGGTAAGCTCTGACACACGGTGATCAAATTTTTTTTTTTTGGGTAACAATATTAAACCTCCAACTTTTGAATCATAAAAAGTAAAGCAAAATTAATACACCTCATATAATATTACACCTCCAGTTTTTTCTTTTTTTGGTAACAATATTATACCTGCAATTTACCTTCCACTTATCGAATAAAATAAACAAAAGTCACATCATAATATATTTTTGACCTTAACGTTATGTGGAAGTTCGAGTCACATCACATGATAATATGTTAATTAAGATTAAAATCCTTTATAATTTGTATGTTTTATTATATTAACAATTAACAATGCAACATACAAAGGGAAGGAGATGAGAGAACAAAAGGGAGAAGTATACTAGGATTCAATATATTGCAATAGTCAAAATCACCCAATACAATTACGAGAAAGAGTAAATATATATGCATAAGCAAAATGACTAAACTACCTTTAATGAGAGTGAATGAATAAAAGCCTTATATTATCTAACATCCCCCCTCAAACTCACGATGCATCAATAGGAAGTATCGAGAGTTTGCTAGCCAAGAAATGAAAACATGGAGCGGAATGTGATTTTGTGAACAAGTCAGCAAGTTGCATGGAGGAAGAAACAAAGGGTAAAATGATGGTCCCCTGCTGAAAATGATGTCTAGTGAAATGATAATCAATCTCAATATGCTTGGTGCATTCATGTTATCACAGTACATAGGAGTCGATCCAGAGATGGAGACACCCATATCAGAAAGTAACCAACGCAACCAAACTATTGCTGCAGTGGTGGATGCCATAGCACGATACTCAGCTTCTGTAGAAGAACAAGAGACAATGTTTTGCTTCTTACTCTTCCAAGAAATAAGAGAATCTCCTAGAAAAATGCAAAATCCTGTGGTAGACTTACGATCAGTGGGGTTACCAGCCCAGTCAGCATCAGAGTAAACACGCAACTCCAAAGAAGAAGAGGTGGGAAAAAGAAGACTCTGAAATTGAGTGCCCCGAAGATAACGACGAATGCGAAGAACAGCTGACCAATGCAATGTAGTAGGAGCAACAACAAGCTCATGACTAACAACATGTACTGCATAAGCAATATCAGGTCTAGTGATGGTAAGATACACCAAACTACCAACCAGTGTACGATACAAAGTGGGATCCAATAGAGGTACACCATTAGAGGAAACATATCGAGCATTAAGCTCAAGAGGAGTGTCTGCTGCTCGAGTATCAGAGAGACGAGCTTGCTCAAGAATGTTGCCAATATACTTAGATTGAGAAAGGAGATAACCTCTAGGAGAGTAGGAAACTTCAATCCCCAGGAAATAGCGAAGAGTACCTATATCCTTCATTTCAAAATGTTGGGCTAATTGCAATTTCAACTCTGCAATCCCATCAACTTCATCCCCTGTAATAATCATGTCATCAACATATAAAGAAAGTATAATACGACCATGAGAAGTGGACCTGAGAAATAAAGCAGAATCATGAGGACTAGAACGAAAGCCGAGAGATGCAATCACAATAGAAAACTTCTCAAACCAAGCTCGAGGAGCTTGTTTAAGCCCACAGAGAGCCTTCTTTAACTTGCAAACTTCTCCCCGGATTATGAGAAACACCTGGTGGAGGTACCATGTAAACTTTTTCTTGAAGATCACCATTTAAGAAAGCATTTTTAACATCCATTTGAGAAATATGCCACTGACGAACAGATGCGACTGCTATAAGAGTGCAAATAGTGGTCATTTTAGCAACATGAGCAAAAGTTTCTTCATAATTCATACCATACTATTGAGAGAATCCCTTTGCAAAAAGATGAGCTTTGTAGCGCTCAATAGACCCATCAGACTTGGTTTTGATCTTATACACCCAACAAGAACCATTTGCACTTTTTCCTGGAGGAAGGGGGACAAGGTCCCAGGTATCTATTTTATGCAAAGCAGAAAATTCCTTTGCCATAGCCTGCTGCCAAAGGGGATCAAAAATAGCCTCTTTGTAGGAAGATGGCTCATACAAATTGTGAATGGAGGTTAGAAAGGAAGCAAAATAAGTGGAATAAATGGAATAAACGTAATCCGGTAAGTGAGTGGCTTACGATCACGTCGAGGATAACAGGGAGGAGGATCAACAATCACAACAGGTTCTTGGGGAGCTATGGGGACAGAAGGAACATCTGGATCTGTAGAACTACTAGTGTCAACCCTGCAAATCTCAATATCAGAAGTATTGGAATTACCTGTATCCATGGCAAAAGGATCAATACGAATGAGATCAGACCGTGTAACACTATGAGAATCAGAAGGAATAGAATAAAATGGTATATGCTCAAGAAACACAACATGATGTGAGACATAAAGTTTTTTATTTACAGGATCATAACAATGATAACCCTTCTGACCATCACCATAACCAAGAAAAACACAGATCGCAGAGCGAGAAGACAATTTACTACGTTCTACATGAGGACGAAGAACAAAGCAAGAAAAACTCTCAAGGCTGAATAATCAGGAGTACAACCATATAACTTTTTAAAGGGAGATAAACCTGAAGTAACAGAAGATGGAATTCTGTTAATAACATGTACTGCAGTAAGGACAGCTTCCCCCAAAACTCACTTGGAACCGAGGTGGACAAAAGAAGATAACGAGCAGTTTCAAGAATGTGGCGATGTTTCCTTTCAGCAACTCCATTTTGTTCAGGAGTGTCAGTACAAGAAGTTTGGTGAAAGGTCCCATAAGAGGCAAGTAATTCAAAGAATTTATTAGAAGTATATTCACCACCTAGATCACATCGAAAACACTTGATGACAACATTATGTTGAGTTTTAACAAAGGCACGAAACATATGATAAATGCTAAAGAAGTCAAAACGATGTTTCATAAGATAAACCCAACAATAACGAGTACAATTATCAATGAATGATACATAATATCTAGATCCACCTTTAATAAGAACCGGTGATGGTCCCCATACATCATAATGAACTAAGTCAAAGGGTGCAACAGAAACCGAGACACTTTTGCAAAAGGGCAAAGCAGAAAATTTAGCAAGTTTGCAACCACAACAATCAGAAATATCATTAGTTTGCAACTTTCCTAAAACTCCTGTAGAAGCTAAGTATTTCAAACGAGGGGAATAAACATGACCAAGACGAGAGTGCCATAAATAAAAACTAGAGGATGAAGAGTTCAAACTAAAAGAAGACAGGTCAACACTAGAAGCTACAACATCCGGAACTCTCAGCTCATCAAGAATATAAAGTCCGGTTGCCTACGGCCTTTCCTAGTCAGCCTCTTGGATTGCGGATCCTGCACATAACAAGAGGTGGAAGAAAAGAAAACTGAGTAACCAAAATCACATAATGACTAGTAGAAACAAGACTCAAAGTGAGATTAGGAATGTAGTAAACATCTGGATTGGACAAATGAGATGTAGAAACAGACCCAGTGCTTGCTGTTTACATCGGAGTGCCATCAGCAGTCATGATTGGCACAAACAGGGCTGGATGTAAAGACACAAATGAATTAAAATCAGGTGACATATGATGAGAGGCTCCAGGATCAAGGATCCATATGGATGAAGATATACATGGTGATCTAAAGGATAGCAAACCTATATTGGAGGAGGCAGACGTGGGTTGTGGCTGTGTGACAAGAAACCTTTGGAACTGTCGTGCAAGAATAGATACCGTAGGACCTGTAAAGGAAGTGCTTTCAGGAGAATATGCATGTCCAACATCATGTGAAACATCATTTTCACAAACCATTGCTAACAAACACAAACTGAGAAGAGAAAATCCCAATTGCTGCAAAGAAAATCGCTGGTAAATCCTAAACCCTAAATGCTGCGAATGGGTTTATGCCAAGAATAAGTTACCAAACTCTGGTAAATTTTTCATTCCAACACAATAACTTCAAATAATAGAACTACCAGATTAGATTTAACGAAAACTGAGTGCAAAAATGGAAAAATCTCACCAAAATACAATAGAAATGGTCAACAAGTCAAAGGCACAGGTCAAATGGTCAACTGGTCAAACACAGGTCAAAGGTCAGCAGCGTGGGTCAACATTATGGAAACAGGTTGGTTTTGAGGATCACGACACGGGTTGCGGAACCCGGAACTGCGCAGACGCGGGAATCACACACGCGGAAGAGGCAGTGCCGTGTGGATCGTCGGATTGCGGAAATTTTTTGCCAGTAGGCAGATCGGAGGATGGCGTACACACCTGTAGGGGCGGTGAGATGAGAAGATGGCCGGAATATGAAGACCCAGAAACGGCCAATGGTGAACCTAAAGCAAAACAAAAATTTCTCAAAAACTGAAGCAACTAACTCGAGCACGATCCGAAGAGAAAGAAGAGACTACCAGGAACAATAAGCCTAAGCTCTTGATACCATATTAGATTAACAATGCAACATACAAAGGGAATGAGATGAGAGAACAAAGGGGAGAAGTATACTAGGGTTCAATACATTGCAATAGTCAAAATCAACCCATACAATAATGAGAAAGAGTAAATATATATGCATAAGCAAAATGGCTAAACTACCCTTAATGAGAGTGAATAAATAAAAGTCATATATTATCTAACATGTTTGTTTCTACGTTCAAAAATCTAGTTTGATGAAGAAACCACGTTCATAGTGGCAATATGGAAATTTTTATGACAACAAATGCGAAAGCTTTAAATTGTAGCTTCCACATCGCGTCAATCCAGACACCACTGATTACCAAGGAGATGTGGAAATTTCGTCGCCATTAATCAACAGTAGCACAAAGGACGAAAATTTTATGTTTAACTCATGCCTTTTTTTTTTTACTGGAATGTTTAACTCATGTCTCATGCCTAATTGTCTATCATATGGTACTCCCTCCGGACTCAATTATAAGCAAAATAAACTAACATCACACTTATTAAGGAAGTTAGTTAATTTAGTTTAATTGTCTTGATTTATGTAAAAAAAAATTAGATACAATTACTAAACTACCCTTTAATTGTTTTGGGAGTGTGCAGTATTCTTAGAAAAGTAAAAGGAGAATTGGTTTGATTGGTTGATTGTCTTGACTTTTGGAACACTGACATTAAATAGAGTTGAATTAGTTGACTTTTACTTATATTCGAGTCCACAAAATATAGGTACTTTTTCGCTTATAATTGAGTCCAGAGATAGTACGTTTTTCTGGAGACTAACCGCACATTGAGAACGGGTGAATAAAATGTATTTGCAAAAGTGTAAGAGGTTAAGATTATAAAGGACAATTTTTTATTTTTTATTTTAAAAAAATTCCGCTACTAACCTCCCAAATTCTGGGGTTGAAAAACATAGAAACTTGAATGGTATGAAAAAATGGTTTGAGTGACTTTCCTTAACTAGTCTACTTCGTTACTTTTCTTTTTTGATAAGCAAAAATGTATAGAATCGAGTACAAGGGGTACTCAAACCCTTTTAAAAAGTTCGTTACTGATTAATAAAACTTTTAAACAGTGAGTTAAGTCATGTTTTGGGATGGTGGTTGTATACTAAGTTTTGCCTAATTCATGTTGTAAAGTATTAACCTTTTTTTTTATTTTTTTTATTCCCAAAATTAATCTTTAATTGATAATTTGTGAATACTCAAACTGTATGTAACAGCCAATGGTTTGGTTGGGCTTAACTTAAAACGTGGTGCATGTGGTGCCCATTGTCATACTTTGCCTTTGAGGTTTTTGAGCTCTCCCTCATTGCCTTAACACAGGAAAAAGAGAATTATAGGCTATGACATAATATTAACTTTTAAAAAAGATCATTTTAGTTAGAATTCAGTTAAAAATAATAAAGTTAAGAAAATAAATATTATAGATTGACTGTTAAATAGGAAAGAAATTTTGTCGTAGCAAACCTAGAAAATTTTCCTTTTTCAATATTTTCCGGACAAACTAGTTATTAGTTTTTTTTTTTTTTTTTTTATTCAGTTCGATCGTAGTTATTAAGTTTCCATGCAATCAAGTGTGCATTACAATTACTCAAGAGCGTTTGGATGAGATGACACGGATCTCTTCCAGCTTAACCAGAGGTCTCTAGTTCGAATCCTGACCCTGAGAATGCAGCAGCGTTAAAACTCTCAAAGGAGAGCTTTGCCGTCCTTGTGATCCTTTGAAAAGAAAAAAGCGTGCATTACAGTTTTACATCACCCATGAAAAGAACATTTCCCCCCATCTAGTATGACAGAAAAACAAATGGCATTGTGAAACAGCACTATAATATCATCATGATAATAAAAGCTGTGGAAGATTGTGGTTCTCTAAAGGTAAAGTAGTTTCAAATATATAGTCAACATAGTCAAAGAAAATTGTTCTGATTAGCTTTCTTCGTCGTTCGTACTGATTTTTTGCTGATTTCTTATGTTATTCTATTATTAAAACAGTGGATTTTTACTTGTGAAATAAAGAAATTAACCATATAAAATAGTACTTAATTGCATGTAAAATACAAATGATACTGAAAGCAATAGGCGCTCGTGCACGCCACTTAATGGCATTATTATCTGATTAAAGGGAGAATCAAAAATTGAAAATATAAATGTTGATAGTTGATATACAGTTACCATGCCCCGTAAAATGGCATGCCTCATTTTTATAAAATAAATGAACAAATAAATATGGCATGCCTCATGAATTAGCAACAAACTTTGGTTGTAAATTAAATGGCATGCCTCATGAATTAGTTAGCAACAAAATTTGGCTGAAAATGTTTAATATTTTTTTAAGGGGAATTAACATATAGCAATAATAAATTCACCGAAAAAAAAAATTTATTAATAATATTGTTTACTGTAGTAACTATTCCGTCAGTGTAGATATTCTGTTAGCAGTGAGTTTTTATTCTGTTAATAGTTAGTTGACTTTAGTTAGGAATTGGTTGGTTAGTTATTTTCTGATTTTGATAACATATGTGCCTATATATTTTGTGCATAGCACATTGTAATAGTAGTTAACAATTACTAACACAATTAATTGAATCTTTGAGCAAGAGCCCCATTCTTTGATCGAGAGAAAGAACTAAAAAATGAATGGAGCTCTTTGCCTCTTTGCTCCCAGATTCATATATATATATATATATATATATATTTATTTATTTTAAAAATAAATTTACTTGAAAAGAATTTTAGTTTAGAAAAGGACTGGTAAGCCCACCAAGACTGTAACTTTGAATATGGGCCCATTATCACGAAATCCGAAGATCTTTCGCATCTAAATTTCTTCCTCTCTTCTACATTCATATATGGGCCTGCTGTTCACGAACATTTAAAATTAAAAAACTGAGGCCATTATTTGCATTTTCCTGCCCAACAACGCAAGAATTGGATAGTATGCTATTCTGCGGAGATATGTTTTTGGAAATCGTTTAGTTTTATAATCCTCTTTCCCTTTTTGAAGTTTTTGGCGTTAGATAATGTAATTGTATTGGAATCTTCTTCAAAAATATTCCCCGAAGAGGGTCCAGTCCTTATAAACTTTTCTTGATCAATCATATTTTGATCTAATAGCTGTAGTTTATTATTCTCACTCTCACATAAAATCTGTCATCTCACTTAATATGTCTCCTGTAGATAAATCAACTTATCATGCATTACAAGTACAATTGGCTCCTACGGGTTCTAGTGGCTTAACTGACGTAATTTTTAGTAGGTTTTGGAGGTGTTTTATTCTTTTGAAGGTTTTGGCTTTTTGTTGGTGCCTTTTGTTAGATGGATTATCTTCTCGCCTAGCTCTATTTCGAAGAAGAGTTATAACTAATCAGCAGGGGATCTAAATGGTCTTATTTATGATTGGCCTGGCTTTTTCAATTGTGTTACTTCAAGATGGTCATGCTCATTATCTTCCAAAAAACAATGTGTATTACGTGAAGAGATTTCCACCCCGTGAATCGCGGTAACAACCTCGGAAAGATTCTCTGCCGTAACCGATTGATCCTTCCCCTATCTCAAAGGAGCTATAAGTGAGACATCTGAGCCCCCATTCCGACTCCGGAACAGATAGTAAATTATTCTGTTTGTAAGAGAATGAGTACAAGATTTTAGGCTGAAATGCATATGAAAGTGCGACATATCAGGTGACCACAAATCCCCATTTTTCTAATGGCATATATTTATGTTTATCCAACCACCAACAATAAATTGTATTTTGTAGTTAATAGCATGGTATAGAGGGTAAACAAATATCTAGGACTGAAACACAAACTATATATAGAGAAAGCTTAATTAAAATTAAAATCTCAACATTAGCGACAACAGATCACATAGGAAAGACAAACACCTTACTTAGAAGCCACACTCACTTCCTTATTTTAGCACATAAGCTTAATCCTAAGCGCTGTGACGCATAATAGGAAAAGCTCTTTTATTCCCCACACTCATAATCACGATATAACAAAGAAGTTCAAACTTCAAACCACACTCAATATTCTAGTGTTTCGCATTAGCCGCCACATTCTCATTGTGACAGCATTTGTAGCTGATAAAAATCTCCATGATTCTAGGACACTCGGGACATTTTATGGTCTCTGGTAACTTTCCAGCAACATTAGGGATTTGAAGGTGTGAGCAGCGATGAGTGACCCGCACAATCCCCTCATGGTACTGTTTGAAGGCGAACTCAAAGTCCTTCTTGATCACAACTTCTTTCCATTTCTCAAACTCTGCCACTGTCTTCAAGATTGTGGTTCCGTGACCGCTCGCCACCACAGCTGACCCTTTGCTGAGTAGGGCCCATCCAGTTTCATTCTTGTAAGAAAGCATCTTTTGCACTTCTCGAGTCACAGCATCATCAACTGTTTTGTGAGCTTTAGTCACAAACAAGCTCTCGATGCCACTCCAAAAGCGGCTTATCAGACCTTTTTCTTCCTTTTCCACACAGAATAACTCTATGGAAATCTTTGCCTCCTTTATGACAGGGTCATTTGCAAGGTTGGTCGCGTACTTAGTGAACTGTTGGATCCACTCTTTGTCATTGCCTCCATAGAAGAAAATGTACTTTTCCTGTTTTATCTGTTAATTCATTGAGTGATCATCAAACCTTGATACAAATTATTTTAGTGAAATAATGACTAATTTTTCAAAAGCTCTTTCATGGGGGACTCGGAGTCCATGCCATGCATTACTGCAATCACTACATATATTTTTTTAGGAAACCCGCACATGAATATTTCAAGAAATTGGACATGATTTCTGTTTAAAACATAATATAAGCGATCGAAGGGAATCCAGATCTTTTCTAGACAAAATAGAGGGATTAAAAAGTCTTAGCCATACTAATTGAATGATTATCAGTATAATTTAGGGTTTTAAATAATGATTCGCGATCGCAATTGGGACCGTAAGGTTTTGATTTTGGAGGTTTCCAAAACCGAAACGCGATTACAATTGCAGCTGCATCTTTCCATAATTGTTCGTAATTACGATAAACACAACCCAATCGTTATCACATCCGTGACCACAATTTAAAACTGTATGTCTATATATATGATGTACATGCAACTTTTTTTTTTTTTTGGGGTGAAATTAATGTACTTACCCAGGTATCTACGGTAGGGTGAATGTTACCCACCACGGAACCGACCCAATGGATTTCTTTGTCAATTCTGTCTTGATCCGAAATTGTAAAGGGGAAGGCCTTCATTCCATAAGCCTGAATCAAGTGGAATGCGTCTGTGTGCTGCACCTTCCCTTGTGGGCTCAACACCACAACCATAGGGTTCTTTTTGAAGTGCCATTCTTCCTTGATGTACTTGTACCCGGCTATGGTTCCGAAGTGCTGCACCACATACCAAGGCATCCTGGCTTTCAAAACCTCAAATTTCTTGCGCAGTTGCTCGTTCCATTCCTCCACAATCGGAATCCAAACAATCTTATATTGCTCATTAGTTTTGATAGAATCATAGACTGTCCTTAGTAGTGAAATTTCTGCCTCCGTGACGTCTAGAGTAGAAATAAACAGGTACACATTCTTCTTTTTTAGCACAGTGATGTCAACCTACCAGGCAACAAATGAATCAAAATTAAGAGCTATAAAACTGAGGATAGCTAGACAGCTTCCCAACTGTATTTTATTTTCTGTTAGGAAGGAAATTTAATAGCTTTTGCTAAAAGTAGGGTCCTTCCCAAGAAAAAACACACACATATTTATTCCCTGATATATCTTGAAATTTTTAGACATAAATTCACGTAAAATTTAATAATTCTTAGTAGTACTCCCTCCGGTCTCTATTGTAAGCAAAAATTAAATAGGACACACATATTAAGATAGTTAGTTGATCTCATTTAAAAGAGTCATTGGGAATAAAAAATTAACTTTGTTACCTAAATTATCCTTCCTCTTATTTATTAAGCTTGTGTTATTGAGAATAAAAGGAGTCATTGGAAAATAAAATTTGTATTAAATGAAGGGTATTTTGAAAATAACTTCATTAAATGAGAAGAAAGTAGTTGAAATTTACTTATGTTTTAGACAAAAAAATTTAGAAATTTTTGCTTATATTATGAACCAGAGGGAGTAGTTATTATCAAGTTTACTTAAATTTTATAGCAGAAATAATTAAGCCAGAAATAATAATTGTTTTTAACATAATTTTTGTGTTTTTTTATAAGCCAAAATAATATATAAAGAGTACAAGGGTACCCAAAATATTTTTTGCGTTAATTAGTTTCAGAGTGGGTGATAGTGATATTAACTTTTGACTTAAAACCATATCTATCTTGTCTTGGGACGAGAGTAGTGACTAATCCATCAATATCAACTTTCTCGTCACATCAATATCAACTATCAACATTTTTCTCTCTATCTAATGTCTATACATGTACATATGAAAGTGAATATAAACCTAATATATTTTTTAATTATTTTTTTTAACCAATTTATTTTATTATTAAAACTATCAATTTATAGTTTTGATATAAATTTATTAACAAATGTTTTAGCAGTCACTCGAATAAAAAATTTATAATTTTGAATGGAGAAAAGAATTAAAATATGGGACAAACTGTGACATAAATAATAAGATTACTTCTGTACATTACATGCATTCTAGTTTTAGGTATTAGATTTTTTCGCCGTACGTATTAGTAAATTTAGCAGTTTGAGCAACAGTAATTAAGATTTAGTGCTTGTCGAAAAAATCTCGCAAAAACAAAGTTTATAAATTTTAGTAAGGAGCCAGGTATACAAACCGTAGTCTTAGTTGCACCATCAAACAGTTGCTGTGGGGCATCCTTTGAAAAGATCAGCACCTTAAACACCTCCATTATTTCGGTGGGTGTCAGCAGAATTTTCCTGACCTTGCGATAATATTCTGCCTCATCTGAAAGAATATAGATAAATCATCTAGTTAATTAAGCATCTTGCTTGCAGTTCCACCCCTCTTTTCTTCAGTTTTAGCTCTGAAATAAAAGTTGACTTAACTTGCTTTAAGGAAAAATAATAAGATTTATAAAAGGTAATACCAATTATATGTTACTGAGTACTGACCTATCTGCTGTCTGCATAGCGTGATTTGCTTCCTCATTTTGCTAAGTACAATGTTAATCTTTTGACCGTAGTGGGATAGTTCTTGTTTGTGCTCTCTGAAATCAAGCAATCATAGGCAGGTTAATTAAACATGTTAATTAAACAGTACATTTAACTTAGCAATTATATATATAGGTGCTGGTCATAAAATGAAAAAGAAGGTTTTATGGAACTAATAATTAATCTTCTTGTTAAATATGCATGAAACATACGATTCAGTGGTGAGGCAATCGATCTGAGTGACTATTGCTGCAATAGTGATGATAGTCCAGTAAACATCTACAGGGAGTTGCTCTATAGCAAGGTCCAAAGCAGGTACATCCTTTGAGTCATAAGTGGTAAGCTTCTCCATCTCAAAGATTAACTCAATCACTTGCAACGTTGTTTTCACCAAAGTGTTGAGCTCAATGATGGCTTGGCGGTGCTTTTGCACTGTTGCAGGCTTTGTGAGTCCAGGCACTCGCTTCAGCACAGCCACAGATTTTGCAAGAAGGTCTGTTGGCTGATACTGAGCAAGCAGCCAAAACTCGCCATATTCCAATGCAAAAGCCGCCAATGTAAGCACCGCTTTTGCATCCCACTCATAGTTTGAGAGCTTGTGGAGGATGGCCAGTGTAGTTTTGTGAGCAATTTCCTCACCTGGAGCCTTGCATGACATCTGCCATGATAACACACTATGTTACTTTCTTGATAAAAGTCCACGACCGCAATCTGGACAGCAACGTTTTGGTTTTAAAGATCTCCAAAATCGAAACGCTACCACAATTACGGCCGTAATTTAAAACCTTGTTCATGGTGTTCGAATTGATTAACTTGCTAAGTTCATCGATATTAGCATCGTTTTTTCCTCGCTCATGTATGCAAATATAATATATAGTGTCAATTTTATATATCTTTAATTAATGATGATATAATTGGATTATTAAATGACCTCGGAAGAAATACTCTTCAGGGTACAAAGTGGTGAATTGAAATTGGCTTGAGGGATCTTGTCATCTACGTGTTCCACGCTTGGTTGGGAACCCTGTAAAAACTTATTAAAATTAGGTGCATGGACACTATATATATTTGAAGGAGAAATGAGAAGGAGCAAAATGGAGGGAAAGAAGAGGCAATATATATAGGAGTATATACCTGGACAACATTGTCAACAATGTGGGTTGAACGTCTAAGGGTGTTCTCAACAAGGGTGAAAAGAGAGTCTACATCAAACTTTGTGTCACTGTGGACATGAGTTGAGTAAATTTGCTCCAAGATCTGCTCATCAGACATCATTAATGGGTTGTGCTCAGTAGCTTGGAGAAGAGACTTCAGTGGCCCCTTGATTATAGACATTATCAGAATAGTAACAAGGACACGAAGGTTTGGGAAGTCTTGGAGTTGGAGTTGGAGTTGGTGCTGTGTGGTACCATGGTTTCCAAAATCCTATCCTATTTATAGGGTGAAAAAGTTGTTGATTTTCAGGAGGGCAAATTTCAATCCGTGCCCATTGGACCTTAGAGAAATTTTTAGATGTTCTTCATTGATTGTATATTACATTCGTTTTGAGTTATTTTCATATCTTACCTTCATTACATTTTTATCGTCACAAGTGATTGTTAATTATGCATTTAGAGCATGTTTAGAATTTTTTTATAAAATAAAATAGTTATTTTGGTAAAAAAAATATTTTAGATTTAATCTCACATAACTGATAAATTTGACTAAAGTATAAAAAAACTACTCCCTCCGGTCCTTATTATAAGAGGCAAATGATTATTTTTTTTGGTTCAAAATATAAGAGACATGCATGTATTTTGACAAATATTAAATGCTCATTTCCAATTTTACCCTTATTTATAATAGGGTTTATATTTACTAGACAGTGCAACTTTCAATACAAGTAGGTTTGTTCATTAATTATTGAAGGGTTAAATTTGTAAATTTATATGAATATTAATTACAAATAGCTTATTTCAATGCATTTCCTTGGTCTGTGTGTTTTAGGGTTTTGCAATTATATATAGGACCAGAGAGAGTTTTGAATAAAGACTCAGATTAGTCCCTGAAAAATTTAGATGGCCCGCTTTTAGTCCTTGAAATTTTTTTTTTACCACTTATTCCATCAAATTTATAAATGCCGGACATATTAGTCTATCCTTCCACTTCCAATGCCTATTTACTTGTTTATGTGGCATGTTAACCATCTTGTCTGACTCATTAGTTGTTCTACACAGCTTATGACAAATTTCCACCAAGAAAAAACGAATAAAAGGTGAAAAAAATATGCACGATTTTCCAGTATGAGTTTTAAAATTTTGCCCTTTTTTCCACATTCGTTCATTTTTTCATGATGAAAATTTGTCATAGGCCACACAATCAGACAAGATGATTAACGGGACACGTATGCAAATAATCGGACGTTGGAAGTGAAAGGAGGGAGTAACGTGTCCGACATTTATAAATTTGAATAATTAAGTTGTTATTTTGTTTTTTTCGGAGATCAAAAGTGAGTCCCTTAAATTTTTCAAGGACTACCTTAGGCCTTTAGTCAAAACTATTTTTATAAAAGAAAATAGTTTTTACAGAAGTTAAATGTTTGAATTTTTTTTTTTTTTTTAAAATTATTTTGAGACTAATCACATTTTCATTTGATCTATACGTACAAAACTACCAACTAAATAAATATTATTAATTTAAATAAATAAATTTGTAGTTTTTTCTAAAATAAATTTATAATGTAAAATTATTTTTTTATATAAATCAAATGAAATAATTATTTTTATTATTATTATTTAACTAATATATCGAAACATAAAACAAATTCTCAATTATTTTTGTTTGAGAGATTAGAAGATGCTTTACCGGAGACATAAATTTCTTGTTATATATTACATATTTAATATTTAATAATATTAAAAATATATAAAATATAAATTTCTACACAAAAGGTAATATATAATACACATTTTAAATATATTATTATATTATATAGAATAATGTGAGACTAACATCTAAGAAATTTTAACTTTATTTTGGGGCCGAGGAATCATGTGGTTAACTTTTGTTTTGTAAATTTTTTTTTTTTGGGTATAATTATTGTTCTGTACGTATTTTTTTGACGAGCATTCTTTGTTTCGTATTTATTTACAACTTTGAATTGTATCACTTCCACTCTTCCAGATTCCTGATAAACAAGATAAGGTGCCAAGGAGGTGGATCTAGTTGATGAGGATAAGGCTTATAATCCATAAAATTATGAGTTCGAATCTCACTATTGATATGAGGATCTTATTGGTGGGTAATCTATAAATACTTCTGTAAGTATCTTTTGAGCTGTGAGACCTGTCATGTCCCTGGTGAGTCCTCGGGACCCAACTTACCTAACTTTATTTTATTATAAAAAAAAAAAAAAAACAAGATAAGGTAAACGACACGTGTCATTTATTCCGGGCGCGCCTTTTCAGAAACCATACATAAAGAACACGTGACACTGAAATTGGACCCACAGATTTTTTTATCAATGATAATGACGTTGGACTTGCTTGTGCTTATTTATATGGAGAACATAAATTGTGGAATTGTGGGCCTGCTGCTGGTACTGAGTTTTTGGCACTTTTAGGGTGCGTTTGATTTGTAAAAATGTAGAGGACTGGACAGCACAAAAATTTTTGTCCCCTGTTTGATTTGAAAAGTGGTCAGGGGACAGGACAAAAAATGGGGTGAGGGACAGAACAAAAACCCAGAATTTTGTCCCCCACCAAACCATGGGACAACTTTTTGTCCCATGGACAGACTAACAAAAGACAAAATTATCCTTACATCTCTCTTCTCTCTCTCCTTTCTCCCCCTCTCCCCCCCTCTCTCTCCTCTCTCCCTCTCTCTCTCTTTCTCTCTCCTCTCTCTCACTCTCTCTCTCCTCTCTCTTTCTCTCTCTCCCTTCTCTCTCCTATCCTCTCTTTCTTTCTCTCTCCCCTCTCACTCTCTCTCCTCTCTCTCTCTCTCTCTCTCTCTCTCTCTATTGTTTATATTTATATATTAAATAATATAATATATATATTATAAAGGGTATTTCGATAAATTTAATATTATTTTATTTGTGCTGTCCATTATTCATCAAACAATGTACAAGACAAAGAATTGTCCTGTGACTCAAGGATTTGTCCTGTGCTGTCCTGTCTGTCCTGTGCTGTCCTGATACCTTTTGCAAATCAAACGCACCCTTAAGATTTAACCGCCTAAAAGGAGCCACATTTCCTTACGTGCTTTTTTTATATGTATTTTTTTAAAAAATTTTAAAAAACATAAAGATTTCATCGTATGTTTGCTGCTTGCCAATGTACCCCAATGCAGAAAACAACGATGTCAAGCAGAAGGCAGAAGGCAAAAGGCAGCAAATTGTTGGGAATTCCCCCAATCCTAACAATATTTTTTCCCCCTATAAGTTGTTGCTTTATTAATGTGAACCCAATATCACAATAACGAGTGATGTCCTTAATTGTTTGCATACTTTGCTTTCTATGCTTTTTTTGGGTTGCAATAAAAACTTTGTTTGGTTGTGAGAAGAAAAAGAGAAAAGAGAAAAAGGTCTTGTATGAGAAGAGAGAAAATGATGAGAAATAGAGTAGATTTTATGTGTTGTTTGGTGTGAGAGAAATATGAGAGAAATAGAGGAGAAATATATGTTTTCTCTCTCCCCTTTGTTTGGTTGGATAGAAAATAAGAAAAGAGAAAAGTACATTTAATTGATTTAAGTTATTTTAACTAATCAAATAATTTAAATTAATTTAACTGATTTAAGTTATTTTAAATAAAATTTATTAGTTTAATATAATTATTTTATTTATTTCAATTTAATTTAATTAAATAAATGATTAATTTAATTTAATTTATTTAAATTTATTAAATAATTGAATGAGAACCCAAAAAGAAGGGTATAAAAGTCATTTTACATGAAACACTCCCTCCCTCTTCCATTTTCTTCTCACTTGGGGGGAGAAAAAAATTTGAGGTGGGTCCCACCAATTTTCTTCTCTCTTCCCTATTTCTCTCCTCCACCAAACAAGAGAAAAATGTATTTTCTCCCCATTTTCTCTCTTCTTGTTTTCTCTTTTGCTATTTTCTACTCTAACAAACAAAGCATAAGAGTATCTTCCGATCAATAGTCAGTGATTAATCTCTTTCGAGACATAGAGATTATCGAAGTAGGTTTTGTTTCTCTCAACAAAACTTTTTCCATACACACGATAAGAGTCGAACCCTTAATATCATGCTTAAAAAACTCAACTATATATCTACCAGTTATCAACCCTTATAAGTGACTAATTTAATAATCAATTTATCCCTATAATAAATTATCAAAATACCTTTAAATAACCATAGATAACCCGAAACTTATATAGTAATTAATTAAATCATTTACTTAAAATAATTTACTATTTAAAGTTAATTTAAATAATTGTACAGTAGTGCATTAAATGAAGTCAAGCCAAAGTTTTCTTTTATAACTTAAAAACTTTTGCTTTTACAAATTTGTCCATTGAAATTAAATTTTTTTTTAACTTTAAAATTGTAATTTTAATTATTTAAAATTTTAAAAAAATGATAAATTTTTCAAAAAAAAATTTAATTTAATTTTACAGAAATCAGATCCATGACCATCGTGAATATTAATAAAAGAAATTCGGGGTTGACAAATTTAGGCCGGTCTATGTGATTATTTTATTTAGAAAAATTAATTTACGTTAACTAACCCACAAATATTTTTTTAAAGAATTATGTAATTTTGAATTCCCATCGAGGATAATTGTTATTCTTATCAAGTCAAAAATAAAGTTTTATAATTATTCATTCATTTTTGTCTATTCTCAATGAGTAAAATTAATATTTTAAGATTTATTAAAATTTTGTATAACTAACTTGTGATGCTATTTTTAGAATGAGTGATAACTAATATATACTAACATATCATCTATGGATTTAATTGGTATACGCTAACAGTGTAAAGTTTTTTTACACCGTCAACCAATCAGAAATTGACACATCATTACAAATCTTTGATTCTTATCCTAACCACCTTAAAAATCATTAATTTCGTGATTTCTGATTGGTTGTCAGTGTAAAAATCTTTACACTGACAGTGTATAGAAATTAAACTCATATTCTATTTGTAATCAATTCATGAACCTAATCTTGTTTCTAATGACCACTATTTATGATAAAAATATTTTTAAAATATTTTTATTTAAATAAAATGTGTGCAAATGCATTTTTATTTTCTTTTTGGCTGACCCACCATGATCCGGTCCATTAATATAGTGACAACATCACAAGAAACTTTTACTGAAGGACATAATTGTAAAAGAAAAGTTTGATATACTGAATAATGAATGACATGACATTAAATCGTTAAATAATAGTTCTTCATCTATTGGTCCACTACAAAAAAAAGGCTGATTACCGACGGCCAAAAGCCATCGGAAAAGGCAAAAAGTCGTCAGTAATCAATGTTTCTTACGGACTTTCCGACGGACACGTCTCCGTAGGTACTAAGCGCGTAGGAAAGGGTTTCCGATGGAAAAGGCCGTCAGAAACGCGTCACACGGGGCCCACGATCCTTACCGACGAATATGTCCGTCGGGAACTCTGATGTACATATACCGACAGAAATGTCCGTCGGTAACGAGGATTTATTTTTTTATATTAATTTTTTTTAACTCCAGCAACCCTCATTTTCATCTAGTCATTGTCGTCTGTGCATTGCCGCCTTTCACTGTCCTCGCATCGCCGCCTTCTTCCAGCCTCGCGTCGCCGCAGCCATCAAGTTTCAAGCTTGCAACATAAAAAAAAAAAAGAACCATCTCTCAAAAAAGACAAATTTGCCATTGAAGAAGGAGGATCTGCCGCACCTTGCCCAGACGTCGTCGTCGCACCTTGCACCTTGCTACTCCAATCGCGTCGCACCCCACTGCCATGGACTCCGGAAACCCTTGCCCCTTTTAATTTTCTTTTTCAGATCTGTGATTGAAGGTGATGATGGCGACAGAAAATGAAAGGTCACGATACTGGGAAGTGGTGGCATTGAGTGGCGGTGCAGCGGTGGAGGAGTTGAAGCTCGTCGCAAGCTCCTCCACCCAACCGAATGACGAGCGCGAGCTGGCGGAGGCAGAATCGCGAGTGCCGCACGCGCACGTAGAGGAACAGAGATAGAGAGAGGGCCGGAGAGAACAGAGGCGGTGGTGGGGGCACTGGTGGTGGGTGGCAGCGGTGGCGGCTGGAGGCGGCGGAGAGATAGAGAGAGAAGAGAAAGGGAAAGTGAGGGGGGAAAGGGTTTGCTGTTCTGATTTGATGAACTTTTCCGATGGATGTTTTGCATTTTCGACAGACATTTATGTCGGTAATTCAAAATTTTTAATTTCCGATGGATATTTCTGTCCGTAATTCAAATTTGCATTTCCGACGGTCATTTCCGTCGGTAATTCAAAAATTTGAATTATCGACGGACATTCCGTCGGTATTCGTAAACTTTATTTCTGACGGACTATCCGGCGGCAATTTCATTTACACTTACCGACGGAAAAGCTCGTCGATAGTGTCTCGCGCCAAAAATTTACCCTTCCCGCCACGATTTCCGACGGACTTACCAACGAAAAAGCTATCGGAAACTTTACCGACGGGCTTTCCATCGATAAATTTGAAAACTTTTTATATCCTTTATTGCCGACTACAAATTCCGTTGGTAGTGTCTTAATTACTGACGGTCATGAAGGCCGTCGGTAGATACGCCTTTTCTTGTAGTGGTCCAAGGCAAAACTGTTCCAAAACAGCTGAATTATCCAGCTCCCTCATGTATATGTGTGTTTCACGTAGAAGTGAAGATTAGAGAAATATGTAGATAACAGTTTTACATTTTAAAATATATTTTATCATTTTGTATAATATCATCGTTTTTTTAATTCTTCAAAATAACTTCGATTAATTAGGAGTAACACAGTGCATATAGTTTGGAACGAGAGTTTGATGAAGAAAAGAAAGCCCCCGCAATAATTAAGCATCCTGTAGGAAACTGATACGTGTATACGCCCATATAGAGTGTGTTTGAGAAAGATTATTTTCCCTTGTTTCAGCTGTTTTTTAGCTTAAAAGCTATTTCATAGGTAATCTAACATGTTTGGCATTTTGCTTAAATTAATAAAAAAGCTTTTTTTAGGGGAAAAAAACTGTTTTATGCCATCTAGTTTTTTCTAGCTTAAGATTATTGTGATTTGATTATTTTTCATTCTCAAAACACTCTTCCATGTTTACCCCTACAAAACTTATTTCTAAACAAATATTATTAAATTATACAAATAACTCCATACCCTTTTTCGTAATTTATTATATAAAAGTGATTTTTTTTGCACCACCCAAACGAAATAGATTATCTTAAAATTACTTTTCAGCAAACAGACCCAAACAAAAACAGATTTTGATTATAATCGATTATCACAATAATCGATTATACAAAAATTGATTATCAGCATAATCTTTTTTTTTTTCCAGCTTTTTCAAACACACTTTACTTTTAAGTCAGAAAAGCAATGTGAAATTATTTATGGGCAAACGTCCATTCATGTTTTACATTACTTTTAAGTCAGAAAAGCAATGTGAAATTATTTATGGGCAACAACTTTCTTTTGTATGTTTCTGGGTTGTTATCTTTTACTCGTGGTGTGAAAACTACTTATCATCAGAGGCTATCGAGTGAAACAAAAAGAAGAAAAGTTCTTAAGGGTGTGTTTGGGAGTTTGGAGGGGAAGGAAAGGGGAGGGAAGGGAGGGAAAGGAGAGTATTATCTCTCCCTTTATTTGTGAGTGCATATTGTACGAAGGAAAGTAAATGGAGGGTTTATAGCATATTTTAACAATTTTACCTTTATTTTAGAAAATTAACATAAGTAATATTTGTTAAATAATATTAATGCACCTTTAAAAAAAAATTAATACTAATGCAAAAAAAATTATTCATTTTCCTTTAAAAATTGGGGTAAAGCCCCCAAAAAAACCCCAAATTGGGGTAAACAAAAAAATTGAGGTGAGAAGGGGTTTGGAGGGTTTTCTAAAATCCTAAAAAACTTCCCCTCCAAACTTTTGCACTCACAAACAAGGGAGAGGTTCTCATAAACCTTCTCTTTCCCTTACTTTCCCTTCTAAACAAGACTCGCAAACAGACCCTTGTTAATTTTCTAAAATAAAGGTAAAATTGTAAAAGTATGCTATAAACCCTCCATTTACTTCCCCTCGTATAATATGCACTTACAAATAAGGGGAGGAATATTACTCTCCTCCCCCTCCCCTTCCTCCCCTTCCTCCCCTTTCCTTCCTCTTTGATCCCCTCACTTTCTTTACCCTCCAAACTCCCAAACAGACCCTAAAGAAAAGACATAGAGAAAGAAGAAAAAAAGGGTCAAGTAATTTGGGTGAAGATCACTAGTGAATTAGTCTGTGTTATGAAGTTAGTCACCTGGCAGCTATATGTAATTTTATCAATTACTGTTAATTATAACAAGGTAAAGATTCTTAGTAAATTAGATTACTTACATGAGGTTCGAAGCTTCCCTTCTGCAGGAGTATATTGGGGTTCACAGGTTTTGGGTATAAATTGGTTATAATTTGTGTTCATAATTCTGGATTTTAGAAGAATATGTTTGCCTTTTATATTTATATATATGATATATAATTTTATTCATTTGGATTTGTGGTCGATTCTTATACTTGGGCAAGAGTACTCCTTATAGTCTTATCAATATATACTTTGCTTAAACTTCCAAAAAAAATACATACTTTGCTTATAAATAAAAAATAAAGAAAGAATTATGAAAAGTTTATTTCAGTAACGTTATAAAAATAATATAACATCATCCTCACCATCAAAAGTTAAAAACTACTCCCTCCGGTCTCTATTGTAAGCAAAAATTAAATGGGACACACATATTAAGATAGTTAGTTGATCTTATTTAAAAGAGTCATTGGAAATAAAAAATTAAGTTTGTTACCTAAATTACCCTTCCTCTTATTTATTAAGCTTGTGTTATTGAGAATAAAAGGAGTCATTGGAAAACAAAATTTGTATTAAATGAAGGGTATTTTGAGAATAACTTCATTAAATGAGAAGAAAGTAGTTGAAATTTGCTTATATTTTGGATCAAAAAATTTGGAAATTTTTGCTTATATTATGGACCGGAGGGAGTATGTCATAGAAAGGAAAATTGCAAGAGAGAGATTGGGTTTTAAAGGTGAACTTTGTGTTTGCAGTCTAGCTACTGATCATGGATTCAGGTTAGAAACTAATTAATGTCACGTATTTAAAAAAAAAAAAACTAGTGAATGGCATGAATATGGGAAAGGATCAATGTTCACGTGGTTCACGCATTTCGTTCGGATAAAAACTGATAAAAAGTCTATTTGCTTGCTTCTTACTTCTTACTTTATCTGCGTGTGTGAGCCAGGTTATCATTATATATAGACAAGCATAATTGACGACAGTCACTATACCCACTATGGTCCCCTTCGAAGCCAGTCGTGATGTTTTGCTACGGAGAATCGTATGCTTAATTAATATGCGCAAATAAGATATACTCATATAGGCACCATCGTTAATTTGTCCCCTTTTTTCCCTTGCCATATTGAGATAGAATGACCATTATTGTCTCTTATAAAACTTTAACGTGTCGCTATAATTCATTGTATGAAAGTGAATTTACGATTTACGCGAAAGACAATATTTGGATTATTTAAAATAGAGAATATGTAAATAGTATTTAATTTTATCGTAACTTTTTTTTTGGTAAATCAAATTGTATTAAATAGCGTACTAAGGATACACCAACCCGTATACAACACAAAAACACCAAAACTATAACCCAATGTCACCCCACATTGTAGATGAATTACAGAGACAAAACAAAATACAATCCAAAAATCCCCAAATGTGAAAACAGATAAGCATCAACAAAGTGCAGCAACGTCAGAACCACCAAAACACACGGGACAGCCACAAGCATTCCTGCATAACCCGAAGTAGCTGTATGGCAACCCAAATGAATCAACACTGGATTAAAGTTAAACAGATGCACCAGACAGCAAGCAAAGGAAAGTTCAGAGATGCAATCAACAAAAAAAAGATAAAAACACCATATCAGTAGGAAGAACAGCACAGCAAGCTTGACATGTAATGCTCCTAAAACACTCAAATTCCAAAGCCTGTTAAGCTGTATTATGGAAACATGTATTGTACTGATCTTAGGAGACCGACCAAGGATTAATTAACGTGCAGAACCAAGATCAGACGTCCCACCTCGGGTAACAACTTAGGTCACTCAACTATAACTCCAACAACCATTGTGAATTAAAATGCACAAATTTTACAGTTGCAGTTTTGTAATTTACATTATGAAAATTATCAGACCAAATTATACATACATCAAACAAATTTGAAAGGGTTTATCAAACTGGACGGTTGATTTGTAAGATAAATTTTGAAGTTATTCTTCTGATCACAATCAGCGGTGGCCCCTAGCACAGTTGAGATCATAGGCGACGAACGCCCATGGCCACATATTTTGAGGGACACCAATTTTTTTATCTTTTTTCACTTATGAGTATATACAAATATTAAAATAAAATTTTTATATATTTAAAATTATATAAAATTTGAATATAAAAAATTAAACAAAAGCAGTAATTAAATAAGTTGACATCAATAAAAATAATCAAACAAGTTTCTAAAACCAAGTTAATTGATGGGTGACTAACTAATGAGTGACGTTTCATTTCTCTTGTATCAACAAGAATACACTCACCATCTTGGACATTGATATTGTGACAGTCATTTAGGCATAAAAATTGGGGTCTCAACGAAAAAAAAAAAGTCTATATAAATATCCAGTGAAATCCATTTTTCTCAACGGTCTCGAGTTCGAATTCGAATTTTGAGAATATAACAACATTAAAATTCTTGAAAAGTTTTGTCATTCTTATGATTCAATCCGGCTCAAACTATTAGTCTTTATAATTATGTGTGGAGGATATATAGAAAACAAAAATCACAAAAATCCTCACTATTCATCAACGGACTTAAAGAAAACCACAAGAGGCACAACTCACAACACAGTCAACATTAATTGTGAAGGAGAAATGCTTCTTTGTCTATTAGCGGAAACGTGATTCACGTTGGTTTATATGTATAATGAGAACGAGACAATCTGAAGCCTCCAGCTCACTACTGTGATGCAATGTCCACCTCTAGTCCCTGACGTGTCTGTAGGTACGTGAATATTATCTATTTTTATTTTTTATTTATTTTAAAAGTTTAACTTTTTCTTCTCTTTCTTATTTTTTTTGGTGCTCAACTTTTTCTTCTCTTTTATTCCTTTTACTTTTTGTTCAATATTTATTTATAATATTTATGTACAGCATAGCACGTGAACATTATCTGTTCTAATTTTCTATTAAAAAATATTCAAAAGTTAAATTTTATGTCATTAAAAAAAAAGTAAGCGTGTATTTGGATTAAATGTAAGGAATTATCATTAATTTATTATATATAATTTACATTTTACAATTAATAAAAATATAATTGTTAAATTTATGTTAGGTAAAAAATAATTTTTAAATAACATTTCATTCTGATTTAAAATATATATATATATAGTTATTCAAAAAATATAAATTAAGCGCTTAATTTGTTTAGATTAAATAACTATTGAGGTTTTATTTGAGCAAAATATAAGCTATTCTTTAAAAAAAAATTTAATCAATCATCAACAAAAATACTGTGGCCTTTTGTATAAAAAAAAATTATATATAAAAAAAACTTGTGCCTTTTTTTACACCTATAATTAAGAGATGTAAATGACAGTACACAACTTTCCTTTAATATATTTTCTCCTTTACACAGCTTTCCATGAACTCTCTTTCATAGTATATTTGAAAAAGCTGGAAAAAAAAAATTATGTTGATAATCGATTTTTACATAATCAATTGCATCAAACCTAAATATAAGGGTCCATCAAGAAATGAAACGGAAGTTTTTGTTGAGAAACGAAATATACCACCTTTTAATAAATTAATTATATTATACCCAAAAAAAATTATAAATATTATTTCTTAATTAAAATTTATATTTTAAATTTCTTAACTAGTATTACAGCATTTGTCTTAATTATATAACAAATGCTAACTTGTGCTCTTCAAAAATCAGTTAAGGAATTAAAAGATAAAAAAAATTAAGTGAAAATTATAATTTTAAAATATTTAATATACTAAATATATCACTTTATAATTTCTACATCGCATTCACAATTTCACACTTCTATTTCCATTATATTATACGAAAAAAAATTAAGAGATTGTAGCAAAAGAAACAATTAATTATATGTATATGCATGCAGTGTGCACTAAACTAAAGAACAAGAAAATTAATTTGCTCTTTGTCATAACGCGAGGAATTTTATCTTGAATTCCGTGGTTCACATTTTATTTCTGTGTCTCTATCTGTGTATATTTAATTATTTATGATAGCAACACATCAAACAAATGAAGAGAAAAAAAAAAGATACCTGTTCACACTAATCAAACAGCAGTGAGGTCACTAGAAATGGATTTGGATTCCCCACATTCTCATACGTTCACAAAGTCATAAAGATATACCGTTGAATCAATCTTATTTTATTTTTTTAATTTCTTTTAATGCACACTCAACTGCATCTAATAACTTATATCAGTGAATACGTGAATAAGTAGACATAGTGAATGCAGGGAATTCTATTGCAGAGTGAATGCGGGTTATTGTAATAATTTCCTAAAATAAGTCTTTTTTTTTAAATGATATACTATAAATTTTTTTTTGCTATTAATATAATATAATATAATATAATATTCTATTAATTATGAAAATTAATTTATTAATGTTTTAATATTATAATTAACCCTAATAATAATATTTAAACAAAAATTAAAATTGCATTTAAATAAAATTGTTATGCAAATAAATAAAAGTGCTATACCATTATTTCAAGGAAAAATTCATGATATAAAGAAACATCCACAAAAAAGTACTAATAGTTAGAGCTGTCTAAACGGGCTGGTCCGGCCCATTTGGGCCAGCCCATTCGGGCTAAGCACTTTTCGGGCTGGGTTGGGCTGGGCCAAAATCAAGTCGGGATGCTAATTTCCTAGCCCAGCCCAGCCTTATGAGGGCTGCGGGCCAAACGGGCCAGCCCATGAGCCGATAACTTTTTTAAAAAAATTATTTTTATTGTTTTTAAAATTCATTTTTTTAACTAGAAAATTTCATTCATATAATTATGAATTAACATTTAACATGTCATGCACTAAAAATTGACTTGGTTATAATAAATCTCTATATGTACCATGGTTATATTAAATCTCCATCGTCATAAAAAAAATACATTTAAGTTTAACCATAAGTCATAACACGAAAAGTATAGGAGATGTATCAAACAATTCTTATTTAATATTATGTGCTCTAGGAGCAAGAGAAATGCCTTGCTCTGTATAATTAAACGTGTGTCAGAGTATTGTGGGTTACTAAGTTCCATGGATATACGTATGAGTATTGCTACGGGGTATGTCAAAATTTCTAAAGGTATGATAGGATATATTTTATAGAAATATACAAACATAAACAATAAAGTAACTACATCATAAGATAAATACAATTTTCATAATCTTCTAACCACAAGGTTCAACAAAACTCCATAAATTATTTCATATAAAGAAAGCACGTGATTTGCAGGTGTAAAGTAGTAATTTGTTTCATTTAATAGCAAATAAAAAAACTTAGCAACAAAATTTGGTCTATTGCACGGACTAATGACTTTTACTTGAGTGATATTGGGTACCTACAAATATTGGTACCTATGTGTACCCAATAACTAGTACCAGCAATGGATACGTACACAGCACATCTTTAGCAACCATTTTGGAGTGCCCATGCATATTAGGTGAACCATCAATGTCTCCTCAGTCCTATCTTTTTTTTTTTTTTGACTTTTTGTTAATCTTCGGCCCGTGGGCTGGCCCGGCCTGCGATGGGCTAGCCCAAGTGGGCCAATGAATTTTCGGGCTGGGCTGGGCTGGGCCAAATTTTGTCTGGGCTACTATTTTATCAACCCAGCCCATCGTTTTTGTCGGGTCAAACGGGCCAGCCCATCGGGCCGGGTCCATTTTGACAGCTCTACTAATAGTCAACAACAATTTAACAGTACAATCAAAATAATCAAGATCATGACGGAGGTAGGTCGTCGTCTTGCTGTGCATCAACGTCGTCCTCCTCCTCGTCCTCTGCAGCAGGCGGTGGTGGTGGTGGTGGTACAGGCGGCTGAAGATGCAGGTGAGACAAGATGTATCCAGTGGTGCCTCTAAGCTCATCAATCTCGACCTCCAAGGTCTTCTGCCTAGCATCCTTCTCGGCGAGCTCCTCAATCAATCGTGTAATATGATGCTGCATCTGCTCTACGACCTCGGGAGGAACGCCGCTCGTCATGCCAGTGTCTCCAGACGAACGGGACGACATGGCCACATAATGACTGCCCAACTGCCCAAGCCCATACACGTGCCCCTTCTTATTTTTACCTCCAACAACCTCCAAAAATATGGCATTCGAGTCAACAGAGGCTGGAGAGTGCTGCTCCTGGCTAGAAGAAGAACCACCCTCCTGTAAGGCACGTGCATGGGCATTCGCTAGGGCATGATCATATTTTTCCTACAAAATAAAATTGATTATAATATCATTAACAAATAATAAGTCAAACATAATTAAACTAATTAATTTTTTAAGTAAGGTTTCCTTTTTATACTCACAGAAATTTTTTTGCCTTATCGTTCACCCACTCTCCTGACTTCAACTTCTTTATTTTTTCCAGGAGCTCATAAGCAGTAAGGGGTCGGCCAAACTACTGAGTCTGCAAATTAAAATAAATTAGCACAACATGAGTCACAATAAATTAATTAAATAGAAAATAAATTACAATAAACTATAGTACGTACCATCCTCTCAAAATGATCTCCTGCCCCGACCGACCCTCCGATGTAGGCTGATGCTCCACTATCCTTTGCCCTATTCTGTTTGGCGATGGCATGACTAGAAACAATGAAAAAAAGAGAGTATTTGACCTACCTCAACTCCAAGTAAATAGTGAAAAAAAGGATGACGACTAGAGCGGTTGTCAATAGACAAAGAAGACTGAAAGAAGAAAAAATGAGGTCAGTAAAGGCTCTTAATGCATGAAAAGTTGTCATGTACAAGACTACAACATTCTTCAACTCTTTTGACAAAGGCTCTTATTGACAAAGCACGATCCAAAATATAATATCATAATTCTTTTAACCATTTTTCGGGATCAAATTATGTAATAAAATGCAAGCTCCGAATGCATCATGTAATAGCTTCATGGGATCCCGTCAAGTGTATCAAATTAATGCAAGTAATAAAATTTTAGGGTGCCTCTTAAATTATTTCTTCTCCGATGGCAATGGCATTCACTAACCATTACAAAACAATAGCCAGGTTAAAAAGGGGAGAGAAAATGAAAAAAGAATATAGTTGTTGTGTACTACCTGTTCAATTATATTCTATATTCCAGCAACAGGGAAATAAGGCAATAAAATAACCGAACCAATCTCTGGCAAACAGACAAAATTCTTGTAACCAACCCAATAAATTGATGCAAAACCTTCAAGAATTTGACATGTATGAATGACTTCAATTGGCCTTATGATTTTATGGCTTGCTATTTTCTCTTTTTAAACCTATAACCAAGTACCTAGACTGATCAAATCATATTTGATGTGCTTATTAGTCAAGGAAGAAACATCAGATCTATAATAGTCTTGACAACTACAACAGAAAACCTTCGAACAAGTTTGTAGCCTGTGGAGAACCATGTAAGATTTAAATTAAACTTTCTAATATGAGTTTTCCTATCAATATTCAAGCTCAAAGCTGCGAGACTTAAGCTGATCATTTTAAATCCTAGTAACAACTACTTAACAGAAAACCACAACAAAAACAACAGCCAAAGATGCAGGCTTTCTGAAAGAGGATGTAACCAAAAGCAAAAGCAACATGAAAGAGGAATGGGGAACAGGGAACAAAGAGGAAAATCACCTGATTTTGGAGGCAAGAAGGCTATGCGGCACGGCCCTTGGCGGTGTAACCTGAAACAGATCGAGAAACGGTACGTGAGAGAGAGAGAGAGAGAGAGGGGATACGATTGAGAGAGAGAAAGAGAAAAGGAGAGGAACGTGCTTACCGTGTGGTGGTTGACGGAGGGAGGGATCGGAGGTGTAGCCGGAGTTGTGAGAGACAAAGAGAAGAAAGGGTCTCAGAACGAAATGAGGAAGAAATGGGAAATTCTCGTGTTTTAGGGATTTTAGTTTTAGCGACCGAATATATCAGTCTCTAAAACGGTCATAAATAATAAAAAATAAAATCGATCGCAATATCGGTCGCTATTTAGTCACCTGGGGTTTTTCATTTTCGCGTCTTAGCGACCGAACTTATTTTGGTCGCTAAATAGTCCCAAATGAAAATCTAACATTTATTCAGTTGCAATACCGGTCGCTAGCTTGTCAACTGAGTTGACTTTTAAAATCTCCTATTTAGCGACCGAAACAGCCACCGATTTCGTTGCAACTACCAGTAGCGGTCGCTATTTTGGTTGCTAAAACCAACATAGAAATTATTTTCTGGAACAACCATGTCGGTTACAAAAATGGTGGCTAATTGCAACCGCGTACCGGCGGTCGCTAAAACCATTATTTTTTGTAGTGTTTAATCCAAAGCATGTGAAGGAATTGTTGGATCAATCCTCTCTCCATCCTAATGCAAATTCACAACTGTTAATCAAGATGGCACCTCAAGAGGGGGGGTGAATTGAGATTTAATCTCTTTCTTGGAAACTTTGGCTTCTTTAAAAAAATATTCAAGAAACATTATGTATGATGCAAAGAAATTGAGTAGAAGAAGAGAATAATTATGAATGAATGACCTCAATTAAAAATCAGATAATTAAATCCACCACAATTAACCAAATACAATCAAGAACAACAATTAAGCAATAATTGTAAGAATTAGAAGAGTGAGGGAAAGAGAAGATCACACAAGCGATTTTACTGGTTCGATTACAACTTAAGCGATCTACATCCAGCTCCCAAGAACCCTTGAGAGATTCCACTATTTGAAAATTGTTTACAAGATTACAATTATCAAAAACTAAAGGATACCCCACCTTTTACCTTTGATTATTTTGAGATGCCCCACTCAAAATAATCCTTACCTCCTAAGGATGGCTCACCTTAGATTCGAGGATTCCCCACCTTGAATATGATTTGGATGCCTCATCAAATCCTCAAGGATTCCCCACCTTGGCTTCAAGGATTCCCCACCTTGAAATTGATTTGGATGCCCCACCAAATCAATGAAGCAACTCTCCTATTAATTACAAGAAAATTGTTTCCAAAAGGAAATACAAAAAAAAAAAAAACTATAATTGCCTTTTACAAGATGAAGTATGAAAGCTCTAATGATTTTTGTGGAGGTATTTTGGCAGAGTTTTGTTACTTGAAAACTTGTTAATTTTCGTGCCAAAGTAGCCTCTATTTTTAGAGAAAAGGTTTAAAAGAGATTTTGAAAATTTGAAAAGTTTTAATTCTGTTTTTTATGAAGTAGTCGACCACTTTTAGTAGTAATCGACTACTTTGGTGTAAGAGAACCAAGATTCAAGAATTTCAGCTGAGTAGTAGACTACCTGACTAAAGTAGTAGACTACCTGACTGAAGTAGTCGATTACTTTCCCGAAGTAGTAGACTACCTGACTGAAGTAGTCGATTACTTTACAAAAGTAGTCGATTACTTCATGAAAGTAGTCGATTACTTTGATTAAAACTCGTTTCTGGAATGCTGAAGAACAAAGTAGTTGACTGCTTATTCCAAGTAGTCGACTACTTGCCTTTTTCACATAAAAAAACAATATTTTCTTTTCAAAGGCAAGTCCAGAAATTTGTTTTACTATTTTGAATCAAATTGAAATAATCTTCTAAACATTTTAACTCTAAAATACTTATTAAATCACTTACAACTTATACTTCAATCTAAAAGGCAATTTTACAAAATATTCCTTAAGAAAATATTAAATCCTTTAACAATTGGGGTTTATTCCTTGGTGTGCATATTGGAGATCAATCATCAAAATCATATGTTGAACTTCAACAACCACATAAGCCACGTCAGCTCCACACATAAGAAAAATCTTCCAGCTCTCAAGGGTATAAATAGGGTATCGAAGCTACCACACTATGCACCAAAAATCCTTTATCGCTGCAAACCAAACATAGGAGCGAGTGATGCCTAAAGCAAATTTTGAAGGAAACCTTTTTTATTTTAAGTGAGAGAGTTTACTTGGGTCAAATTATGCATTAGGCTGGGCATTTTTGTTATTATGAATGGCCTTTTTGGTTCATAAAAACTGAGTAAATAATTTTTTTCTTGATGGACCTAAAGTTAGGGCTTTAGTAGCTTTACCCTTGAGCCGGCCCTGAGAACCAAGATCAAACGTCCCAACTCAGCCTAAGTACTCGGGTACCAACTTAGCTCAACTCAACTAAAACTCAAACAACACTTGTCCATGCCTCAAACACCACATGTGAATTAAAATGCACAAATTTTAAAGTTGCAATATTGTAATTTACATTATGAAAATTATCAGACCAAATATACATCAAACAAATTTGAAGGGGTTTATTAAACTTGAGGGTTGATTTGGATAATAAATTTTGAAGTTATTCTTATGATTATAATTCTACTTATAATTTTAACTTTTAAGCAAAAATAACGGAACATTTTTCAAACGCATAATAATCAAGAAATGTAAAGCTATATAAATAATATCTCAAACTAGCAAGTATAACATATATGCATTGCATGGGTGTTTTTAAGTTAAAAAAAATATAAAAAAAATATATATATAGGCAATATATTAAAAAAAAAAAGAATTATATGCAAAATTCATTTAAATATAACTTGACATCTATAATCTATAATCTATAATCTATAATCTATAATCTATAATATATAGAAAGTAGAATGATTCAGGTTTCTACATATAACAAGTTTTTACACGTGGCGATCAATCAGAGAGTCTCAAGTGAAATAGTACACATGTCATTCTCACAGCACACAAAATTTCGGCTCATATTTCGGCTCATATTTTAATTACCTGCTACATGGATCATATTTTGATTTTGATTTTTTACTTATTACCTCTATCAACATTATTTTGATATATGTTGGACATATTAGCCATTAATTTAATTGGGATAAAATCACCAGTGAATCAAATTTGATTTTATTTTATTTTTTTAAATCTCGACTACTATAAATATATTTGAATCAAATTACAAGCAGCACACTTTTTTTCATTTGCCATAACCTAATTCAGTTTTCCCCCTTTTGTTAAGATGTGTAGCAGATTTTTTTTTTTTAAACATTTGTTCTTTCGCATGGCAACAATGATTGGGAATTGTTTTTGGGAGAAGCTCGGGCTACCGAGATTCTAATAGGCACTCCAACATGTGGCACTGCAGAATTAAAATATTGCAAAAAGGTAACTCAAATAACCTATTGTTATACACTACCAGAAAACATGAAATTAGCGACGGACGATTACCGACGGACTACGTTTCCGTCGGTAGATAGTAAATTTCCGACGGATTTAGCCGTCGGTAAGTAAGAATATCAAAAGTTGCACGTATTACCGAAGGAAATTCCGTCGGTAGCATTACCGAGGGCCGTTTCCATCGGTAAATCCGTCGGAAGTGACGGCGGGAATGACAAATTCTTGGCGGGAGACTGTACCGATGGATAATTCCATCAGTAATTTTGAACTGTAAGTACCGACGGATTAAACCGTCGGAAATATTCTTGTGAGTACCGACGGAATAGTCTGTCGGTAATCATTTATTTTGAATTTCCGACGGAAAAAAACCGTCGGAAGCCGTCGGTAACCTTCTATTTATCCTGACGGTAACGACCCTTCTCCCCCCTTCCCTCACTTCTCCCTCTCTGCTTTCCCTCTCTGTCTCTCTGCCCTCTCTGCCCACCACCGTCGCCGCCACCAAACACCACCATCGCCGCCTCCGTTCGTGACGTGAACAGCTGCTGCATCCACCCCTTTCTCCTCTCGTTTCCTCCTCTCCTTTTCTCCTCCCCTCTCCGGCCGGTTCCTTCTCGGCGCGCCCACCGTAGCAACCACCGCGAACCACCACCGTCAACCACCCCTCGAAACCCACCACCACCCCTCTCATTCTCCTCCCCTCTCCCTGTCCCCTCCATTCCCACCAGACCCACATTCCCTTGCAAAACCACCACCACCATTAACCACCACTAGATTCACCACCACCACAGTGTATATATCCTCCTAATTTTATTCCTATTTATTTTTTTTTAAAAATTGGGTTTATTGATTAATTATAATTAATGTTGATTAAGGTTATTTTTTGTGTTTTGTTGGCTGTTGTTGTGATGCCTGAAATTTTGTGAATCTGATTTATTTTGTTGTTTTTGTGCTCTTTGTTTTGAGGGCTACCAGAGGTTGAGACTAGCCATCGTCACTTCCTTTGCGTATAACAGTTTCTTGGGCCGCTAGAGGTACTGGGGGTTTTCTATTTTGGGATATTAATTATAATTGTTCAATGCATGCTAAAGAAATTGTATAAATTTTATTTGTCTAATTTGTTGTAATTTGTATATACCTGTTTAATTTGTTTGGGTGTATTTTTTTTTATATATATATATTTGTCTAGTTGTAATTAACAAAATTGTGTTTATTAGTTTTAAATTTAGTAAGCTATTGTTTTTGCTAATTGCATAAATTAATTAATGAATATAGATTAATTAATGAATTTACTCTAATATAAAATCATAAGGACAAGTACCGTTGATAGGATGAGACATAGCTAGGATTAGTTAATCGGTAAAATCGTTTTCCTCCCACATATACTTGCAGCAGTAGTGATGAAGCTAGCTGATTCGACGTAGTGATGGTGATCCATTATAAGCATGATCGGGATTATTTGTACGTAAATAATGGAGTGATTAAATAATACTTAAGAAGTTAATTAATTAAATCAGATTCGGCAGTAATGAGTAGATTTGCCAGTAGCTCAAGGTGATCGGTTAAGCGTGATCGGGATCGTTTGTACGTAGTTATGGTTTAATTAATCAATAAAATAATTACATAATAATGAGTAATTAGTTCTTGGTTATGTAATACTTAATATTAGTGAAGAAGTTAATTAATTAAATCATTAATTTAAACTAAAGTAATTAGTTATTATTTAAAAATGTCATATTTGAATAAATCAATCTTATGGGAAGAATTACTAATTATTATTTAAGTAATTAACATCATAGGATTTTAAATAGTCAAGTAACGTAATAAGTGGGAAGAATAAAAAAAATATTTAAAAAGAAATTTGTTAGTAACAATTATTGCAGACAATTAACTAATATACTAATAATAGATTTTAAAATTTGATAAATAATTAAAAGTCAAGTAAACAAACATAAGTAATTAACTAATTCAATAAAATGTTTTGTTAATTAAAATTAATTTAAAACATAAATGATTTAATAAAACATTAGACAAATAATAATGCGAAATTTTTTTTGGACAAGGCTTTGTTTAATTATGTGTTTAATTATTTAATATTATTGTTAAACTTTATGCAAATTATCTCTGTTACTTAAAAAAGTTTTAGTTTATTTTAGAGTATAATTTAATACGTCATTGAGAAAAACCTTCGTCACCCGTTCAAGATTCAATATTATTGAGCATGTGTACTCGTGGTCATGGTACCGCTTATTTTATTGAATCTTGAATTGTCCAATTGGGACAGTTTGGGAAGAAACTTTTTCTCCACTAATATACTAATTACTCACTGATTCTCATCTGTTAAATAGTTGATGAAATTTCGGGTCGAAACATTTCCTTTTGTTTTCCGGGTCCATATTTGATTGTGGTATCTTACCACGGTCAAGTCGTGTACTTGGAGACCAATGGGAAATGCTGCCGAAATTTCGTTAGCTATAAGGCATGAAAAGCGATGAGTAACTAGTATAATACAGTGTTGAAAAAGTTTTTCCTCGAATGGGATAGGGCCACACCTTTTAAGGAAAGGGAGCGGTTCGGGGTTATAGTATCATGTTTAAAAATATGTTAATTTATCTGGAAATGCAGAAGGATGGAATATTATCCCCCGAGCCGTTGGGTGTATGATAGGAACGAGTCTGGGAGACGACTTCTGAAACAATCATTTGTAGATGGAGTCGAGGAGTTTATATCGAAAGCCAAGCAACATAGTGATTATGCCGAAGAGGGGGGGATTAGATGTCTGTGCATAAAGTGCAATTGTATGACGGTTTTGAGTGATGACAACGTGAGGTTACACCTATACCGACGTGGGTTCAAGCCTAATTATTGGATATGGACTGATCATGGCGAGGAGTTGCCGGATATTGATATGAATGAAGTCGGTAGTGACGATCTTGACATGGGTGCATCAGGCAATGGCTTACACGATGACTATGTCGAACAACTCCAGTCAATGCATATGATGGTGGATCATTGTCTTGGGCAACATGGGAATTTCGAGGGGGATGAGTCTGATGACATGGAAGAGCCTCCTAATGAATCGGCGCAGAGATTCTACAACTTATTGTTAGAGACAAATAAGCCATTGTTTGAAGGGGCGTCAGATTCAAAATTATCAATTTGTGTTAGGCTTCTAGCTTGCAAGTCCAATTGGAATGTCCCCGAGCAGTGTTTGGAGTTTTTTTGTAAAATGCTTCAAGATGTGACACCCTTCAAAGAGTTGTTGCCAAAAAGTTATTATGATGCGAAGCGGTTGGTGTCGAAACTTGGGTTGGGGGCTAAGAGGATTGATTACTGTCCGAACGGGTGCATGTTGTATTATGATAGTGCTTCGGGAACAAATGACAGCATGCTCGATCAATGTAAATTTTGTCAGACATCCAGGTACCGCGTTCAAAGTAGTGACCGTAGTAAAAACAAACGAGTTCCTGAGAAGGCAATGTTCTATCTGCCTATAATTCCAAGGTTGCAGAGACTGTTTGCATCATCGTAGACTGCGGGACAGATGAGGTGGCATTATGAAAATAGAAGAAGTATAGGCGTTATATGCCACCCTTCTGACGGTGAAGCCTGGAAGCACTTCGATCGGGTACATCCTGATTTTGCAGCAGATCCTCGCAATGTACGACTTGGGCTGTGCTCGGATGGTTTCACACCGTACATTCGAGTGTCAGCCTCGCCATATTCATGTTGGCCAGTGATTGTTACGCCGTACAATCTTCCTCCCGAGATGTGCATGTCAAAACCATATATGTTTCTGACTTGTCTCATACCGGGACCATCTAACCCGAAGGCTGGGATAGATGTATATTTGCAGCCTCTTATCGATGATCTGAAAAAGTGTTGGCATGGTGTGGTGACTTATGACGTTTCAAAGAAGCGAAACTTTATGATGAGGGCATCACTGATGTGGACTATCAATGATTTTCCTGCATATGTCATGTTATCTGGTTGGGGGACCCATGGTAAATTGGCGTGCCCATATTGCATGGAACATGGAAAGGCTTTTACCCTGAGATATGGTGGCAAAAGTTCCTGGTTTAATTCTCATCGTCGGTTCTTAGATCGTGATCATCCCTTCCGGAGGAATACCCGAGCATTAAAAAAGAATCAGACAGAAGAGGAAGGTCCACCGCCTTTATTGACTCCTGAACAAATTTGGGGTAGGGTTAGGGATCTTCCTAAGGTCACTGAAGCAGGTGTCTCAAAATTACCAAGGTATGGAGAATGGCATAACTGGACAAAACAAAGTATTTTTTGGGAACTACCGTATTGGAAGGATCATCTGTTAAGGCATAATCTTGATGTGATGCATATCGAGAAGAATTTCTTTGATAACATTTTAAACATGGTGATGAATGTGTCTGGCAAGACGAAGGACAATGAGAAGGCAAGGATGGACTTAGCTCTGTACTGTAGACGAAAGGATTTGGAGCTGAAGCCACAGCCTAATGCAAAAATGGTCAAACCAAAAGCTTGTTACAGTCTAACTGCCGATGAATCAAAGTCAATTTGTCGGTGGTTAAAAGACCTTAGGATGCCTGATGGTTATTCGTCTAATTTGGCACGATGTGCTGATGTAAGAACGGGAAGGCTTCATGGGATGAAAAGTCATGATTGTCATGTGTTCATGGAGTGTTTGCTTCCTATTGCTTTCGGCTCATTGCCCTCGGTTGTTTCGAACACGCTTACTGAAATCAGTCATTTCTTCAAAGATCTATGTCTGCAACTTTAAGCGCAGATGGTCTGAATAAGATGGAAGAAAACATTCCAATAATTCTATGTAAGATGGAGAGGGTATTTCCCCCCGGATTTTTTGACTCAATGGAACATCTCCCTGTCCATCTTGCATATGAGGCGAAGCTTGGTGGACCAGTACAATATAGGTGGATGTATCCGTTTGAAAGGTAATTGTATTATATTTTCACATTAAACTCTTAGATCATCTATGCATTGGATAATGACTTGTCATTCATTTTTTTATTACTTAGATTCATGGGTGACTCTAAACGATCAGTTAAAAACAAGGCTAGGGTGGAAGGATCAATCTGTGCTTCTTACTTACACCGTGAGACAACCCATTTTTGTTCCCACTATTTCAATAACTTCATGTTGGCCCCAAGAAATATTAGGAATGAGGTAAGTGCTGATAGTGCAGGGTATCCTTATATGCTATCCGTATTTAACCTTCCTGGTCGTCATGCTGGCAAGGAGCTTACTTACTGGTTAAGTGATGAGGATATACATCGGCCCATGTTCATGTGTTGATAAATTGCACCGAGGTGAAACCATACCACGAGTAAGTTTCAACGACTTAATTTTGACATAATATATACATATTATATCAATTTCTCTGTAAACACATTGTACTCATTTTATTTGTCAGTGTGTTCCTGCAAATTAATCAATTAAGTGAACAAGATGGTTCTGCTCGTACACATGCAGAATTTCCTGAATGGTTCAAGCAACAAGTAAGTGTCAATATATATTAAGCTTAAGTTCTAATTGATAAAGTAATTATTTACTATGACTTACATATTCGTAGGTTTATCAGCAACCATTAAGCGTGACTATTCAACACTTGAGAGATTTAGCGTACCAGCCCTATAGCTGTGTTAGATCATAGCATACATACTTTGTTAATGGGTACAAATTCCACACAGATGAATGGAACGTGGGCAAAAAGACAGTTAATAGCGGGGTTGTCGTACAGGGTGAAGGTACTGGTGCATTTTATGGGGTCATAAAACACGTATACGAGTTACAATACAATACTACTACTTATTCCTAAAAAAGTAGTCTTATTTTATTGTAACTGGTTTGATCCATCAAGGGTAGGAACAAAGGTGGATCCCAAGTATAGAATTGTGGACATTCGCATGGATAGAAGATATCAACTGTTTGATCCGTTTATAATTGCTCAGAATGCAAAACAAGTTTACTATGTCCCTTATCCAGCAATGAGAACGGACAAACGAGGTTGGTGTGTTGCTGTCACTACGAAGCCTAGGGGTCGCATAGAAATCGATGATGGAGAGGATGAGACGCCCTTCCAGGCGGATGAACCGTCACATGTCAATGAAGTCATTGAGATCGAGCGTATTACTGGCATGTTGGAATCTGCAAATGAAGGGGAAGAAGTGGTCATTGGCAATTAGTCACCAGAGGAAGGGTCCAAAGTGATGACTCAATGCAAGAAGAAGAAGAGTCAGACTTACAATCAGATGATGATACTGACACTGAATAGGAATGTCTCTGTTAAGTTAAATTTATTGTATTTTAAATATTTTCTTATGCACTTCAATGTAAGAGTTGACAGATTTTGTTGTATTTTAAATATGTGCCTAATTAGTGACTTAAATGTCGATCGATTTACTAAATTTACATGGATTTATAATTGTGCTATAAAAATAGATATGTCAGCATCAGGAGGAGAGCCGCCCCGTCCCCCATTGCCTAGCGGTGATAAGGGGAAGGGGAAGGCTAAGGCACGGGGACGATACACCATCAGGCCCCAGGTGATTGCTCGTTTTGTTGCAGCCACCTCCGCACCCTCCGTACCTACCCCTTTCTTCGCCTCATCCACCCCAGCGGCATCTATAGCAGGCTCCCCCACCCATTCTACACCATCCCCCACCCATTCTACACCCTCACCGACCCATACGACACCATCCCCTACCCATACTGTACCACCCTCCATCTATGTCCCTTCGTCCAGTCGCTTTGCTCCAGGACACGCACCAGCCGGCTACTCGCCGCCCCCTACTGGACCCAGACCACACCCACCCCCAGCCCCACCACCATCATCGACTACACCGGTCACACAGTCACCAGGATTGGCATTTATGCCGACTCCTGGGAGGCGGCCACAGCTAGATACTAGCATTCCATCCGCATCATCCGCGGCCGCTCATGATCACGATGTCACCATGCCATCCTCATCGACCGCACAGCAATCAGTCGCGGCAGAGGAGACTCCTGAGTGGGCCAGGACTCTCGCACCTGAGGATCGACCATGGATCCGGCTAGTTTCTCACACGTAAGTTTCATTTAATTTAGTGTTTTTTAACTTTGACTATTTTAGTTACTATTCATTAAGTGTATATTTGTTGGTTGCCATATTATTGTATTAATAAATTTATAAATTTTTCAGGTGGATCCCATCTAAAGTGGGATCCAAGCACGTTACCTGGGCCATCAAGAAGCATTATCCTCGCTTCTGGCCATCATGGGGGGTGATCCCCGATCCCGACAGGGATCGTATCTTCCGACGATTCGGGGTAAGTTGTTGTTTATTATTTCCTGTAATTGTCCCTTAATTTTTTCACGTATTATATATATATTTTTTGTATAATGTTATTAATGTTTTTTTCTTTGTCCACAGGAGCTTGTGCATTGGTTACCGGAGCATGACTCAGAGATACGCGCTATCTTTAACGAGCGCGCACCGCACCGACTGAGGGACATGCTCCGGGAGTGTAGGGAGGATCGGATACGTCGGGATTACATCGGGCCCAACATCTGGGCCCAGCTATGTGCCTACTGGGACACTCCAGCTTACAAGCTGAAGTGTCTGCAGGCGAAGAGGAATCGGGCTTCAGAGAGGGGTGGGAGCATGCACACCGGTGGCTCGATTAGCCACATGCAGCATGCCATTAACATGGTATGCATATATAAATAATTAAATATATAAACTGTACATTTTTGTTAACAATTAAAAAAATATTTAATTGATTTTATTCCTGTGTTGATTGCAGGCAGGAGAGCTTGCCCGGACCGTCGATGTCCCTACCGTCTTTCAGCAGATGCATATTCGCTCGGACACCGGCCAGTATGTTGATGAGAGGTCGAGGCAGACCATGGTGAGCTATATGTATATATAAAGTGCTATCACATTTAAAGTATATGTTAGTGTTATAGTTAATAACATAATTTTTGTAATGTATTCATCACAAGAGGAGTACAATGCCAGGTTCAGTCAGGTTGCATCTGAGGTTGCCTCCTGCTCTGGTGCCTCGGATCCTTCTCAGATAGACCCTGCTGAGGTTGAGCGGATACAGACCCAAGTCTGGATGGATGTCACGGGCGGGAAGAAGAAAGGGCGGATCTACGGTACCGCGTCTCTAGCTCGTACCATCTGTCGGGGGTCGTCGTCGAATTTGACCATTCGGGAGACTCCACCCTCCGGCTCACAGGACACGGAGGAGATGCGGCGGATGAGGCAGGAGCTGGAGGAGCATAGGGGGAATTCAGGGCGCATGCAGCAGCGGATGGAGTCATGCTCGCAGGTGATGACCTCTCTGATCAATTTGCTTCCACCTGAGAGGCACAGCGCTATGCAGGGGGTACTCGATACTGGCGAGCCCTCCACTACTCGTACCGATCCACCGCCGCAGCCGCATGATGGCGATGCGCCTACTGGGTTGCAGGATGATGGACACCGGCGACATCCCCCCAACAGGATGACGACGTTATCCATTATTATGATGACTATTAGGATAGTTATATAGATGTAGCTGAGTTTAGTACATTGACGGATATTTATGTATTTGTTTTTATTTTAATGTAACTGCATTTTTTAATTTAATTTGTAATTTCAGTTTTGAATTTAAATTATTATATTTAATTAATTATAATAAAATCAAATTAAACTTAACGTTTAAAATAAAAATAAAATAATAATCACTATTTAAAATAACAATTAAATAATAAATAATATTTAAAATAAAAAATTATTTAATAATTATAAATAAAATAACATTAACAAATTAATTAATATTTAAAAACAAAATAGTATTAAAATATATAAAAAATAATTCAGAAAAAATTTGCGACGGATATTTCCGTAGGAAAACATGCTCAGAATTTCCGACGGAAAATTCCGTCGAAAACCAAGGCTCAGAATTTCCCACGGACTTTTCCGTCGGAAGAGTTTCCGACGGACAATTCCGTCGGAAAATCCGTCTTCAATTTCCGACGGTGTAATCCGTCGGTAATGTTTCCGACGGAGCTCCATTCGCGCCGGATTCCGACGGTTGATAGTCCGTCGTAAACTATGTTTTCCGACGGCTTAGTTGACTTTCCGATGGGTTTTGGCCGTCAGTAAATGCCTTCTTTTTTTGTAGAATTAACATAGAGTTTGATGCTAATCAATAGTTTTTTTCTCTTCTGGAATCCAACTTCACTGTAATGGGCAAAATTGAATGTTGACCATGAATGTTGTTGGTATAATTCTTGTGTTTGTGGCTATACACTCATTCATGACTCATATCTATACTTTTGTCGAAAGTGTAACAACATATTCTATCTTCTTTATTTATTTTATAGGTTTTTTGTTTGTTTATAAATTAACATTGTTCAAATTTTTTGACATGTTTTTAAAGATTTCATTTCAAGATTCGGGTCACAGATGGTACAAATTCTGTAATTTTTTTTTACATTCGATAAGAGGCGACCAAAATATTATTCAATAAAAGATGTTCGGAGATGTTTCATTCTAACGAGATTACAAATTTAGTTCCAGCCGAATTTTCTGAATTGATAGATCAAACATTCCTCTTTAAAGGTAACTGGGCTTTCACTATCTGACCGAGAAAAGTCCTATTGTGTAAAAAAAACTCACCAACAATGGCGACCTCTTGCTAAAGTTCAATGCCTTTGTAATGCATAGGAGTTAATTTTAGTCATTATATTGGAATTTCATGTATTTGTATTTTTCTGCTGAGAATTATATTCAATATTTAGTTTTCAATTCTATTTTGTTTAAAGTAAATTTATGCGATTATCTGAAGAGTTTATGCCATTATAATGACCAATGAAGACCAAAATTTAGCATTATTCCAATCTAATGCAATGCACAAATCGAGTTCCAATTATAAAAAAATAAATTTGAATTTTATTTAATGACTAATTAAGACCAAAATATGTTTAATTATAATGCTATTTATATCATTCAATAGCACTTGAATTTCGGCATAAATTAATTAAAAAATGAATTCTTTAGGTCATAAAATCAACAGCTGAACAATTCTAATGACTAAAGAAAATAATCATAAAATCTTGCTAATATTAGCTCGATATTGAAAGAAAGAATTTCGAATTTTGAATCACTTTGCCAAAATTTGGAACACATCTTTAAAATCAGTATACAAAGATTACTAATAACATCAAATATTTCTATTATATCGATATAACCAACAAATCAGCAAATATAGACATTCCAAGGAAATAAAAATCAGTACTACCATCAATATAATCAGCAAATCAGAAAATCAATAAATGATCTAAATATCATTCAACGGATGGACTAATATATCAGCCAATATCTCCTAATATCTTTATAATAAATGTTGAATCACGAAATCAACAAAATTTTCTTATTTTTCACGTGTTAGAATTATGATTAATTAGATGCAATCATATATCAATCTTTTTTTTTTTTACAAGAATATCAATCTTTTAATGCAATCATAATTTGTTTTTTTCTTTTTATGTTTTTTTATATTCTTACTTGCTTTAAAACTTTCTTATTATAACAAGTGGTAAATTTTCATAAATTTTTTTGTAACATTCATAATTGCTATAAAAACTTTTTTTAATTATAACATCCACTAAAAATTATATGCAATCAAGTCACTAATTTTTTTTTTTTTACTAATTCTTATTCAATTTTGAAAAGTTACTCAAGTATGCAATAAAGTCATTAATTCTTTCTATTTTATATGAAAGCACATGGAGAAAAATACATTTAAAACAGATAACTAATATTTTAGGTGAAAGTATGTTTATATATGAATCACTAAGAAAATTGTATTGTATAATAATTTCATTTCATTACTTTTTTGTAATTCATTATTTTAATACTTTCATTATTATTTTTTATTATTATGTTCTTACCTAATTAATTTACCGAAGATTTTATTTTATCAAGCAACTTTGAAATTTCTTTTACCAAATTAATATATAATTAATTCCATGATAGAAAATTTGAATTAATTTATACTTAGATATAATTGATTTAATAAACTATATTTTAAAGGTTTGTCTTATTAGTTTGATATGTCCTAAATTATAATATAGTATAGTTTCAAAACTTAAAAATTAATTATTTTCTTTTAATTTAATGATTAGTTGATTAAATTTAATAATATTTGATATTTTATATAGAAAAATACTAATGAATGCAGATAAATATTTTCGAATTTAAAAATATAAAAAATTACACTCTTAAACCAATATGCATAACATTCGATGCAAGGCATGGGAAAATGGACTTCTTACAAGTAAAAAGAGAAGAGAAAAGTAATATGTGAGATGAGTATGTTTCCAAAAAATGGTTAAGTTGCATAGCAAAAAAAAAATATCAAATAGATTTTAAGAAAGAAAAAAAATAATAATATGATAAATAAATATATTTTCTAAAAATGATTCGCTTGCACTGGGAAGAGTAGAATTAACTCAAATAGATTTTCAAGAAGGAATAAAAAAAAATATGATAGATAAATATATTTTTTAAAGATAATTATCTTGAACGGGAAAAGAGGAGAAAAATTAAAATATAATTTTAAGATATAATAAAATAAATAATATGATAAATAAATATATTTTTTAAAAATGATTAACTTGCACCAGACAAACAAAGGAAATAAATCAAATGGATTTTAAAGAGAGAAATAAAAAAAAAATATGATAGACACTTATATTTTCTTAAATGGGAAACTAACACGGGAAAATTATGAGAAATAAATCGAACATATTTTCAAGAGAGAAGAAAAAAGTAATATAATAGATTAATATATTTTATAAAAATTGTTAACTTGCACGGGATAAAGAGAAGAAATAAATCAAATAGATTTTCAAGAGAGAAAAAGAAAAATATTATGATAGAGATACATATCTTTTTTTTTTTTTTTTACAAGAGATACATATATTTTCTAAAAAATGGTTAACTTGCACGAAAAAATGGATACATAAATCAAATAGATTTTCAAGAGATAAGAGAAGAATAACATGATAAATAAATATATTTTCTAAAAATTGTTAACATGCACCAGAAAATATTAGAAATAAATTAAAAATATATTTATAAGAGAGAAGAAAAATGATAGTATGTTCAAAATAACTTTTTGACAATTTTTTATATATATTTCCTCACAAAAAAATTTAAACCACAAAACGTAAAATCAAGAATTACATATTTCAAAATAGAATCCTAAAAAATTTGAATATTCCCCTTGCATGGCACGGGCCCACATACTAGTGTGTGTGTGTATATATATATATATATATATATATATCAGAACGCAAAATAAATAAATTTAAATAAAAATAAGCATAATTAATTTTAAAAATTTAAATTTGAATATAAAAAGAAGAGAGACTAAGAAAGAGATGTGCCATTCTATAAATAGATGCAAAAAAGGTATAATATATATTTGAATAAAATTTAAATATTATAAATAAAGCAATTATTTTTAAGAATTTCTGTGTATCATAATTAGTATTTAAATTAATTTTAAAATGGCAACAGTTTGAATAATATATGATATTAAATAATTTTAAAAAAATTTAATAATTTAATTAAGATGTTACAATGATTAATTAGAAATATTTGTTTTGATTGAAAAGGAAAAGAATTAAATGGAAATAAACAAATGATAAGCGGATTCCACATGCCTTAATGAAAAGAGAGTATTTTTAGAGAGTGTCACGTGTTTAAGAGTGAATACTCTAATTCAATATACAGAGAATTAGAGATTGATTGTATTAGTATATTTGAAATTAGTTGATAATTACTAGTATATAATTTGTAGACAATTAGTAGTGAAAAATTCAGCTATTAGTATTAAATTATACTCCCTCCGATCCTTAATATAAGAAACAACAATAAAACACACAGAATAAGGAAATGCATTTAAATGTGCTAATTGTAATTAATATTCATATAAATTTTCAAAAATACCCCTTCTAATTAATGAACAAACCCACTTATATGGAAAATTGATATATCTCGTAAATATAAATCCTATTATAAATAAGGGTAATATTTGAAATTAGCATTTAATATATGTGAAAATTGATGTATGTTTCTTATATTTTGGACTAAAAAAAGTATCTATTTGTTTCTTATATTAACGACCAGAGGGAGTAATTCGTAGATAACCTAAAAATAAGTACTAGTAATTGGAAATATTTATCATAAAATGAAAGATTTAAATTTAAAAAAAATACATAAATAGATTTAGTAACTATAGTAATTAATTAACTATTAGATTTTTTTTTATAATCATGACATAGATACGAAGTATCCACCATCGTTTGCAGTGACTAATCTCCGTCGGGAACCAATTGGGTACACGAGGTGGGTGCTCCCCTCCCAACTGAGTTTGCACCATACACAAGTGTCAGGATTCGAATCCTTGATTACTTCCTTAAAGTGTCTAAGTCTCTTATCACTTACTTAAAAATAAGTAAAATATTTTAAAAAAAAATAACTGCAGAGTTTATTTATTTATTTTGGTATTGTCTTCAGCATTTTAATCATTATTCATTTAATTCGTTGAAAAATCATTCATAATTCTTCACATTTAGAAACAAAAATGTAATCCTATTTTCCCTCCAAAGTCCTCACCGGAACAACGGACAGAAAGAAAACGACAAGAGTCACAACACCGTGATTCACGTCTTTTTATCTGTTATGATAAGGTTTAATTACTCTGTAGGTCCCTGAATTTTTTGGGAATTTTCAAATAGGTCCCTATACTTTTAAAATTCGTAATCAGGTCCCTGAACTTTTATTTTATTTGTAATTAGGTCCCTATACTAAAACCGTTTTTAATTGAGTCCTCAAACTTTTATAAAGTTTTCAATTGGATCCTCGAACTTTTATAAAGTTTTCAATTGGATCCCTGAACTTATATGGGGGCCCAATTAAAACTTTTTTAGTTCAGGGACCCAATTGAAAACTTTATAAAAGTTCGAGGGCCCAATTAAAAACGGCTTTAGTATAGGGACCTAATTACAAATAAAATAAAAGTTCAGGGACCTGATTACAAATTTTAAAAGTATAGGGACCTATTTGAAAATTCCCAAAAAGTTCAGGGACCTGAAGAGTAATTAAACCTTATCATAAAGAGAGACTCTGAAGCCTCCACCTCACCACTGTGATGCAATCTCCAACTCTAGTCCCTGACGTGTGTGTAGGTGCGTGAGTTAATCTGTCTATGTATTTTTATTTTATTAAATAGCATTTAAAAGTTTAACATATGTTTTTTGCCCCAGGCCGAGAAGGTCGAATGCTTGCCATGAGACTAATTTTTGGTTTAATTGATTAAGTATGATTTTATTTATTGGTTCTCAGACTCTCAATAAGGGTGACCCTATAAGGACTCGAACATGGATTCTCAATATTCTCATTCTTATAAGGGTAAGTTGCTTTCACTTAACAAACATATACATTTTTCTTCTTTTTTATTATTTTTTTGGTTAACCTTTTTTAGAGGGTGTTTGGAAAAGCTTAAAATTTTAGATTATAGATGTTTTTACCCCATTTCAGCTGTTTTGTGAAAAAGCATTTATATTTGGGTTAATAGATTAAATTTCAAAAAAGCTTTTTATGATTGAAAAATGCTATTTTGGGAGAAGTTCTCAGTCTGAATTGTTTTTCAAAACCATTGTTTTCATTGCGCCCCGTATCCCTCCTGTACACATGTGGTCAAAAGAGCCCATGGCACACAGTATTATCACACTGTAGCTACAATTTACAAAGCGTGAAGCAATTCTTTCTTTTGTTGGGTTACAACCACTTGAATTACAGTATTAGGCAAAGAGCCCATGATGTGTATGAGCGATTAATTAATATTAATTATTTATTTATATTATTTTTTGTTAATTTTTTTTTGTTAAAAAATTAACTATTTTAACAAGTTTCAATGTTAAAAAAGCTTAAATATTAATAACATAAACAAATTTCTTCATACGCTTTTTCGTAATTTACTATGTAAAAATGATTTTTTTGCCACAACCCAAACGAAATAGATTATCTTAAAATCGTTTTTCAGCAAACATACTCAAACAAAAACAGATTCTGATTATAATCAATTATCACAATAATCGATTATTTGAAAACAGATTATCAGCATAATCTTTTTTTTTTCTAGCTTTCCCAAACACACTCTTTTTATTCCTTTACTCACTACGAATTTCATGCGGATTTTCCTACGAATTTCACCTATAGGTAATACCTTCGTAGGTAATTTTTTCCTGCGAATATTAAAATCTATAGAAAATTTCCTACAGATTTTCTTGCGAAAAATTTAAATCCGCAGGAAAATTCGTAGAAAATATCAAAATTTCCTACAAAATTTCCTATGAATTAAAATCTATAAGAAAAAACCTTATTTCTAGAATAATTGCAGCAAAATTCGTACGAATTTCCTTTGAAAAAAAGCCGCAGGAAAATCCGTAAGTAATCCATGCATTTCTAGTAGTGACTTTTTGTTCAATATTTATTTATAATATTTATGTACAGCATAGCACGGGAACATTATCTGTTTTATTTATTTATTATGTACGGCATAAAACGGGAACATTATCTATTCTATTTATGTACAGCATAGCATGGGAAAATTATATATAATTTATTTTTTAAAATAAATAAAAATAAAATCGCTAAATTTATGTTATCTAAAAATAACTTTATTATAATATTCATTTGGAATTCAAAAAAATAATTATTTTATATATTAAATTATTAACAAATATAAAGCACTTATTTTGTTTAGATTAACATTTGAGGCTTTATTTTAGCAAATATGATCATCACCTATTCTTGAAGGGAAATGTTAATAAAGGGCACCATTATAGAATTAAAATGGTAAGGTTTTATGGGAAAATGATAGAGATAATGAATTAATTAGTGTATTATTTAGTTTTCCAATAAAACATGGTTTCTTTTAATTTCCTTAACCAACACTCTTAGGACATTGATTAACAAAAAAACATTCTTTAATTGTTTTCTTTATTTGAATGTTGGTGCTAGGAACAGTTGTGGTCATTTATAGAGACTTGGTTGGATTTAGATGAGACCTTTCAAGAGCTCTTCTTCCAAGTCTGCGATGCCCTTGTGAGCTCCCAACAAGCCCGTTTTATTATATGAAAAAAGTTAAGATATTGTAGCAAAAGAAACAAATCAATTATACATGGCTCTACCAAAAAATCAATTATACATGGGGACTAGGCAAACATGTCTGTCCTATGCAGTGTGTACTAGAGAGCAAGAAAAAATATATATACTCCCTCCGGTCCATATTATAAGCAAAAATAACTAATTTCACTTATTAAGAAAATTAGTTAATCTCATTTAAAAGAGTCATTGAGAATAAAAAATTGAGCTTGTTACCTAAATTACCTTTCCTCTTATTTATTAAGCTTGTGTTGTTGAGAATACGATGAGTTATTGGAAAACAAAATTTGTATTAAATGACGGATATTTTGAGAATAATTTCATTAAATAAGATGGAAGTAGTTAAAATTTGCTTATATTTTGGACTAAAAAGATGGGAAAATTTTACTTATATTATGGACCGGAATGAGTATATATATATATATATATATGTGTGTGTGTGTGTGTGTGTGTGTGTGTGTGTGTGTGACATATAAAGTAAAATGACCTTATTTATGTGATAGTGAAATGTGCAAATCATAACCATCATGAATGATTAAGATTAAGACTCTTCTCACATAAATAAGATTCTCTCACTTGATATATATATATATATATATATATATATATATATATGTATATAAAGAGACAGAGAGGCAGACCTTTGATGGGGCGGCAGGAGCGAGCAACGACTCCCCCCCAGAAATTTGTACCCAAATTTTTTAATATAAAAATTTTTTTAGATTCATTGCAACATGCGACGCCATCATTTATGTTTACTCATCTCTCACCTGCCTTTTTTTACTTGCGGATGCTAGCCCCTAGGGCTGGACACGGACCCGTTAACCGACCCGGGCCCGACAAATCCAAGTTAAAAAATAAGCAAACGGGCGGGTGACATCGGGTCCACGGGTCGTCGGTTTTTCCAGTTCAGTTTCATCCGGGTACATTCGGGCGGGTGCGGGTTTGGAAAATTCATTTCGTCGGTACCCGCACCTGACCGAACAATCAATGCATTTAAAAAAAAAAATTGAACCTTACTTCAGTTTGTTCAAACTTCGGTCTCTCAGTGTATTGGAAACGAAAAAACAATGTATCGGAAAGGAAAAAAGTTATGTATTCAAAGCTGTCAAGCATTATTAATTTTTAATGCTTTCTTTTTGTGAAAGAAAATTTTTAATGCTTGCTAATTTCTAAACTTCCAATTCCAATTATTCTTCCTCGGTTCTCCATGTCTCTCCCTCTCTTTCTGACTTTCTCCATTACTCTATTTTCTAAATGCTCTCTCTTTCCCTTTCTCTTTCTCCTTCTCCTTCTCCATTTCTCTATTTCTCTGTAATACTCTCCAAAATATCAACCACCCATCACCCATCCAAACCGCACTTGAGTTCATCTCTCTCTCTCTCGCGGATCTGTTACAGAGCGCGGCGCTTCGTTGCTCTTTGTTTGCCGTCGTCAAGACCATGCCGTTGCCGTCGTAGAGAGCGGCGAGCACGTCGTGGCCTTCCTCTCAGATATGCCAAGCAAGAAGATCTGTGATGCGCGTCTTTCTTTGCTGCCTTTGCTTCAATGAATAAGAAGAAGAAGATCGACTTTTATGTGTTTCAGATCTCCTTTTTCTTATGTTCTGGAAGTTTTTGCTTCCTTTCTTTTTAAAGTTTCAAGCTTTTCTGTTGTGTTGTGTTGCTGTTCTTGAAAATTTCTTTTGGATTTATTGAAAGTTGCATATATTATTTCTGGGTTTCTTCTTCTTCTATTCACATTTTTTTGTTTGTAAAAAACCGCCCGTTACTCGCCCAACCCGCCCAAACCGACATCCGCCCTAACCGAGGCCACGAACGGACGGGAATGGGCCATACATTCTTCTGTTCGGTTTTGGTCGGATTGGGAATTTTGGGCCCGAATCCGACCGTAACCGACCGATGTCCAGCCAGCCCCTGCACCCTCTAGTTTCTTCTTACTATTATATTATTATTACTGCTCTTGGTTTATTTGTTTTATCTTTAAGCCTGCGGGTTTAAATGGAAGTGAGCCAGGGACTATAAAATAAAAGAGAACCCGAACCTTTTATGCAGTTTAGTATTGATTTTTTCTTTTCTGGTAAATTGTATTGATTTTTATATTATAGTGTTAAAGTCTTGATCCTCTATTTTTATGGGTTATGTTTTTAAATATATAATAAAAAATCTGAATATGCATTACACACATTTTAATAAGAGTTGTTAAGTTTTCTCTTAGAGTAAGATTTGTTTTTAAAGATAAAAATACTAAAAATACCAAAAAAAAAAAATGGATGGTACATGTTGAACAAATTCTATTTTATGGATTTCAGTGAGCACGAGAAAGTTAATTTGAGATCTCAACTTCAACAATATGATAATTCATATCAAAAAAGAAATAGTTGAGATTTTTAACTCTTTTTCAACCATTGATAACTTTAAGTCTTAAAAGAACCAAGAGTGACACTTTAAATATAGGTAAACATGTTTTTTATATGTTTTATTATTATTATTTTGTATTAATATGTTAGTTTTAAAATTTGATAAAATTAAGTATGATCTATGTGAATTTTAATTACATTAGTTTTGATAATAGCTGATGGCTCCCCCAAAAATTATTGCCCCAAAAATTATTGTCAAGATCCGCCACTCTATATATATATATATATATAAATTGAATTGTGTTATTTGAATACCAAATTTTAGACAGCATATATAATATTATATGTATTTTTTATCCCTTACTTATTTTTTATCATGTTTATACATACGCTTCTTAAAAATACATCAAACAATGTGATGTTAAAAAAAAAAACATTTGTGATATATGATAGGTGATGGATGGCGGGATGGTCTAGCGTTAGATGAGAGACTCAGATAAACGTCCGATAATGCAGATGGGATTTTTTTGCAATTTTTCTAAAATAAGACTATTTTCATATACCAGTTTGCAATATCTTATCAACCTTTGTCTAGATTATCATACATAGTACAAACTGATCATGACCACGTTTTTGGGATCGTGTTAAATTCGATGCCCCCAAAGCAGATGAGAAGTCAACACACGGATATATATATATGCACACAATTTCAATGTGTCATGTGTGAACAAAACATTTACAGATAGTAGTATTTGTTTACCAGGGCAGCAGGGCCTCTGATCTTTTCCTTCACCATTCCTTTTCAGCCCACCATCTTTTTTCAACCCCATCTTAGAGTATGTTCAGAAAAGCTGTAAAAAAAAAAAATTATATTGATAATCAATTTTTATATAATCAATTATTGTAATAATCAATTATAGTCAGAATCTATTTTTGTTTGGGTATGTTTGTTGAAAAGCGATTTTAAGATAATCTATTTCATTTTGGTGGTACAAAAAAAAAATCACTTTTACATAATAAATTATGAAAAAGGATATGAAATTATTTGTTTATAAAATTTTATGAAAAGATGAATAAATAATAATTATTATTTTTTTTACATTAGAATTTTTTTTTATGATATGGGTTAAAACCCACTTTGCCATTAACTTGAAATAATAAAAATAAAAATAAAAAAATGGTTTTTTAAGGAAAAAATGGGTTAAAACTTAAAACCCACTGCCATTAACTTGAAATAAAAAAAAAAGAAAAGAAATGCAAATATTTGAGTGAAAGACTTGCAACTGCCGGGAGAAAAGATGAGAAAGAGGAAGGAGAGAAAGGGAGGGGGAGGAAGAGAGATCCTCGCACATGGTAGGAGGGGTTCTTTAAGGAATAGTACAAATAATCTAAAATTTTCCATCAAACTGTCCTTATGGGCAGCTTGTTTAAAAAAGCTTAAATTTGTGTAGAAAAGCTTTTTGTTCCTGCCAAGATCCGACTTGCCGGAATCTCGCCGTAAACGTCAGACCAAGAGTCAACAATGGGGTTGTTTTGGATTATGGTTTGACAGAATACTTATGTTCCGGTCCTACGTATCCCAACGGGAATCAAAGCCAGACGTAGTTCTGAGTTCAACCCTTGATGATGGGGTGTTGCAATCCCTTAATCTTGTATCCGATGTGCACCGCCGGGCAAGGACTCTTTGATAGTCTATTGATCGCAGCCGGGACCTCTAATACGCTTAAGGGAGAACACCAAGGTTAGTGAAAGTGAGTCTTCTCCTGGGATCTTCCTCCTTTTATAAAGGAGTCATCTGATCCTATTTTCAAGGATCTGGTTTATCTTTTCTCATCACTTATCTCTTTGAGATTAGGTTTATCTCTTCCTATCTCTTATCTTTTAAGGTAACCTCTTGATATCTGATAGGTGAGATTTATCTCTTATATTTGAAGATAGGTTGTTTAGATAAGCTTATGTGAGTGTTATCTTCTAAGCTTATCTTTCCTATATCTTTGGGAGATCAAGTCTCCAAGCTCGGTGGCCGAGTTTACCACCTCGGCCAGTACACAAGCCCCCCAAGCTTTGAGCTTTGGAAAAGCGAAAGAGTTTATTGGAGTTTCTATATTGCCGAGCGTAGTCATACTTTGGCATTGGACTTTTTACCTTGTCCATCTAGGCTTCTAAAACCAAGCTTTTCTTTCTTGGACTTAGTTGAGTGTAACAGAACTTGATCTTGACTATAACCTCATGGGTAGTAATAGACGTAATAAGAACATATTCTGAAGAGAAGATATTTCAATCTTGCCTTTGTTAAGACTAGTTGCCGGTAGCTGAGATTCAGCTTATCAATGATTCAGGCTCAAACCGAAGTTTTGGAAAGTCAAGCTCAAACTCAGTCATTAGAAATTTACCTCAGGCTCGTATTTCAGCTGAAATCTTTGATGCACTCAAGATGCTTATCTTGAGAGTTTGAACTCGACTCCCCTTTTTTCGAGTGTAGATTGGTCTTTGAACCTTTTTATAACGAGAGCTTTTAACCTTTCATCCGAGTAGCTCTTAACCTTTCATCCGGTGGGTTTTGAAATACCCACTATCTTAAAGCTTGACCTTGAACATCATTATTTATATGATTTTGAAGGTGTGCCTCAGAATAAGCTTTCCTAATAGCTCTTCCAACTTGTATGAAAAAATACTTGTCATACAAGTCCTTCATAATAACAATCGAGCTGTAGGCTAAGAGATATCCTTCCTCTGTAATTTCCGAGCTTGGTGTAGGATAAGAGAATATCCTTCCTTTATCCCCATAAGCCCCCCAAGCTCTGAGGTTGAAATAAGGGAAAGAGCTTAAATGTCAACCCGCATATCTTAACACGCTTTTTGGTGCCGAGGACTTTGGATTGTGATTCGCGGGAGCATTGCTCAGAAATTTGTTATTTGCAGAACCAAGTCTTTCTTGGGTTTTCGGCTTACTTGGCCGAGCACTGTTCGGATTTTTGGTTTCTGCGGAACCATGTTTTATTTGGGTTTCCGCCTTGTTTCACAAAGCATTGCTTGGATTTTTGTACAGAGGTGTTGTGCTCGGCCTCGGATTTTCAGTACGAGGGAGGGAGCAATGCTCGACCTCGGTTTTCTGGTGAGAGGGAGCAATGCCTGACCTCGGATTGGTTGTGCGAGGGAGCAATGCTCAACCTCGGTTTTGTGGTGCGAGGGAGCAATGCTTGACCTCGGTTTTTCAGTGCGAGGGAGCAATACTCGACCTCGGATTTGTGGTGCGAGGGAGCAATGCTCGACCTCGACTTTTTAGTGCGAGGGAGGGAGCAATGCTCGACCTCAGCTTTCTGGTGAGAGGGAGCAATGCCCGACCTCGGTTTTGTGGTGCGAGGGAGCAACGCCCGACCTCAGTTTTGTGGTGCGAGGGAGCAATGCTCGACCTTGACTTTGTGGTGCGAGGGAGCAATGCTCGACCTCGGCTTTTTAGTGCGACGGAGCAATACTCGACCACGGCTTTTCAGTGTGAGAGAGCAATACTCGACCTCGAATTTGTGGTGCGAGGGAGCAATGCTCGACCTCGACTTTTTAGTGCGAGGGATCATAGCTCGACCTCGGATTTTTAGTGCGAATGAGGGATGCTCGACCTCGGCTTTTTAGCACGAGGGAGCATAGCTCGACCTCTGTTTTTTAGTGCGAGGGAGGGATGCTCAACCTCGGCTTTTCAGTGCGAGGAAGCAATGCTCGACCTCGACTTTTTAGCACGAAGGAGCATAGCTCGACCTCGACTTTTTAGTGCGAAAGAGGGATGCTCGACCTCGGCTTTTCAGTGCGAGGGAGCAATGCTCGACCTCGACTTTTTAGCGCGAAGGAGGGATGCTCGACCTCGGCTTTTCAGTACGAGGGAGCAATGCTCGACCTCAGCTTTTTAGCGCGAGGGAGCATAACTCGACCTCGGCTTTTTAGTGCGAAGGAGGGATGCTCGACCTCGGCTTTTGAGTGCGAGGGAGCAATGCTCGACCTCGGCTTTTCAGGCTTCTGCCCTTTGCTCTTGGCGAGACGATTTTAAACCCGGGCCCTTTAATGGATTCTCATGTTCTTAAGCCAGCATATGCTCGACTTTTACTGGAACGTGGCCCTAACTAGAGCATGGAAGCTGCAGCTGCTTATGCTCTCCGAGTCTCCTCCATTACCCGTTTTTGAAGACACGAGCTTTTTAATAATGTGAAGAAGATGAAAAGCATGAAGGCTGAAGCTGCCCGAGCTTTGTGCACTAGGGGTGACCTTGAGAAGACTATCCAAGTGCGAAGAGTAAGCTCGGTTGATTAGGCAACTGAAAACCCAACATGCCGATCTGGAGAAGGCCTATTCTTTCCTTCAGGCCGATGTACCCGTTTCTCAGACTCCAAGCCCAGGAAAGGCGTGGGAATCTCAACAAAGTATGATCGAACCCATGCTGCATTGTCCCTTTTTGCAACAATTTCGAGGCCTGCTTTACGACTATGTAATTAGGGCTAATCAAGGTCCTAGCCGGTGTAGCGCGTATTCCGTCGCCTGGGCAATCAAGGCCCTATATAATTAGGAAACATTTCTATGCTTTAATATATTTTGTACTTTGGGCAATGCCCTTCAGCATTTTTGTTTATGAATGCTAAAGACTTTATGCTTCGAGAATACTATCCCAAGCTCTACCTTTTTTTTTTTTTGGGACTTAGCCACTTCAGCCGATACTAAGTCATTTATTTCTGACACTTGGAAAATTTCAAAGTTTTCTAATTAAGTAAGCTTTTGACTTGGTCGGCCCTTGCAGCTTTATTTTTTAACTTACGGTTGATGAGTGTGATTTCACCTCATATTTCCTTGTCATTTTGCATGCATTTTCATATAGTTTAGGCATATTTAATTTGATTTTTGTTAGTTTTTACCTTGGAACGGGTAAGGTGGTTCTGTGGTGTTTGTGTGCAGGAATTCATAATTAAAATAATCAAATCCAGTTGAATCGGAGTTCGTATGAAGATGGACCTTGAAAAGCAAGGAAAATGAGCAAAGCAGAGACCATCACGGCCTGGGTGTGACAACCATCACGGCCGTGATCGCGTGGGACCGAAGAAAAAAAGAAGAAAGTGCAAGTCAGAAGCTGTCACGGCCTGGCCGTGACAGCCATCATGGCCGTGACAGACATCACGGCCTGGCCGTGACAGCCATCATGGCCATGACAGACCATCAGCACAAGAATTCACAAAGCAGAAGCTGTCATGGCCTGGCCCTGACAGCCGTCACGGCCGTGACGCGTAAAATCTGGGATTTTGGGATTTGTTTTTGATCTGATTTGTAATTGATTTAATCCCAAGTTAACCTACACTATAAATAGGGGAATTAGGCTCGAAAATAGGGACCTCTTGGCTGCTACCTTAGGCTTAATTTTAGGATTTCTTTTCTTCTCAATTTCTTCTCTTCTCTTAGGATTTTCATGTTTTTGTTATTCAACGTTACTATGAACATGGCAATGTGTGAGTAGTCGTTTTATTTCTAGGAATTGGGGCTATGCCCAAGACTCGTTTTATGTGATGAATTGACGTTTTACTTCTTGTTAATTTCAATTTGCTTTCGATTTGATTCCTATTGCATGAATTACTTGTAAATTTGGTGCGCACTTATTTGTATGTCTTAGATACTCTAAGGATGAACCTAGCTGTGAACTTAGGTATTGGATCTATAGGAATTGAACTTAGGACTTAAATCACGAGAGTTAGAAGCGATCCTTCGAGGGTTCATTGAATTGTCATAAATCTCAATGGGTTCAATTTAAATACAATTACCACGAGAGTAGGGGTTGGTTTAATTGGGCACGGTTCTTGTATCTCGAGAGGGAACATTAACTCTATTAGGATAAATTCACCTTCAAAGCAATTCTGATAATTAACAAGAGGAGTAGTCAATTTAGTAGCATAAGCAGTCTTGTTGGTAACTCAATTCCTGGAAATATCTTTTAATTTGAAAAACACCAGATTAGATTTGATTGTGATTTTTAACTGATCTCGTTTAAGATATTTGATTTGTTAGTTAATCTTTATTTCAAAAACCAAATCTTTTCCAAATCATCTCTGTGGGTTCGATCTTTTTATTACTTGACGACGAAACCGTACACTTGCGGATTCACGCTATCAAGTTTTTGGCGCCGTTGCCGGGGACTGTGCTTTCTTGAATTTAAATCTAATTTTTAAATTGATTTTTCTGAACATTTTTTATTTTTTATTTAAAAAAAAAATTCTTTTTCTAGTGTATCTATCTCTCTCTTTGCAGGTATTTTGTCTCTTTTATGCGAAGATCCCAAAGTCTTGGAACTCTTATTGAAGTTGATCCCGAGATCGAAAGGACTTTTCATAGACGTAGGAGACTACAAAGACAAAGAGTGAGAGAAAGGTTGATCCCCATCCCACTCATGGCCGATCTACCGGATACCAAACCACTGAAGGACTACGCAGCCCCAAATGCTAGGGGTTTGCGAACTGGGATTGCTAGGCCAGAAATTGAGGCGGATAACTACACTATACCGCCCCAGTTAATTGGCATGATTAGGCAACATCAGTTTGGAGGATTACCCTCGGAAGACCCGACTGATCATGTGGAGACATTCTTGGAGTTCACCGATGCAATAAGAATTCGAGGTGCACCGGTTGATGCTATTCGCTTGAGGTTATTCCCCTCCTCTTTGACTGGAAGGGCAAGAGCTTGGTTGAAATCAGTGCCTGCTAATACTTTGTCCACTTGGGACCAATTGGAGCAGGCGTTCTTGGAAAAATTCTTCCCACCATCAAAGACCGCTTACCTACGAACTCATATCACCGGCTTCTTCCAAAAGGACGGAGAATGCTTATCCGAAGCTTGGGATCGTTACAAGGGATTGCTAGAATCTTGCCCACATCATGGGCTTGAGAAGTGGCTTTTAGTGCATACCTTCTACAATGGATTGGACTATTCTTCGAAGGTGTCACTTGACTCCGCAGCTGGTGGAGCATTGATGAATAGACCATTGGCTCAAGCATTTGAGATCATTGAGAACGTTGCCACCAACTATCATCAATGGGGTTCAGAAAGAGGTAATAACCCGAAAAAGCTTTCGGGAGGTAAGTTTGAAATGAATAGTAATGATTTAATATTGTCTAAATTTGACTCATTGAGTAAGCGCTTTGATAGACTTGAAAAGGCTAATGTGAGTTGAATAGGTGCTACTAATGTTGCTTGTGAGATTAGTGGAGTGCAGGGACATGACTTCGTGGAATGCTCACATGGAAGTGCTCATGAATCAGGCGCTTCGGGGGAACAAGTGAATTCATGTCACAACTTTTATGACACGAACCCGAAGTTGCCAAACTATGTTCCCCAAAATTCATACAACCAAGGAAGGAAGAATAACTCTTATCTCTCATACGGGAACTACAACAACACGTTGAACCATGAATTCCAAGAAGGCCAAGGTAATAGGAAACCCGCATTGGGGTATCCTCAGGTACAAAAGTCTAAACTTGAGTCTCTTATGGAAAATTTTGTTGAAACTCAAACAAAGCAAAATGAAGAGTTTAGGCAACATGGTAGGGCTATGGGCGAAGCCATTAAGGAACTAGCTTCTAAGGTAGACAACTTAGCTATTCACAATAAGATGCTAGAGACACAAATTGCCCAACAAGCTAGTACATCTTCTAGGACTAAGGGTACGTTTCCGGGACAACCCGAAGTTAATCCCAGTGAGCACTGTAATGCTATATACTTGAGGGATGATAAGCTTGGGGTAGTTGAAATAGGCATGGAATGTGAGGTGGACATGAGTGAACAAGAAGAAATTAAACCAAAGTATATCCCTCCACCACCTTACCAACCCCCAATACCTTTCCCACAAAGGCTAGTCAGGAAAAAGCAAGTAGAAAAAGATACTACGAGCTTAGTTGAGGAGCATGATGAAAAGATGAAAACTAATATGCCTCCTAAATTAAAAGATCCAGGAAGTTTCTCTATTGCTTGCTCAATTGGAGAAGTTAAAATAGATCATGCCTTATGTGACTTAGGGGCTAGTGCGAGTTTGATGCCACTTGCCATCTTTGAGAGGTTAGCAACCAAGAAATTGAGCCCATCCAAGTTCTCTTTACAATTTGCGGATGGCTCAACTAAAACCCCTCTAGGCATACTAGAGAATGTCCCCATAAAGGTAGGGAAACTTTTCATTCCTACTGATTTCATGGTGTTGGATATGAACGGAAATTCTAAATTCCCTATCATTCTTGGAAGGCCATTCTTGGCCACAGCTGGAGCAATAATAGATGTTAAAAAAGGCAAGCTCTCTTTGAATGTAGAGGAAGGTAGGGTGGATTTTGATTTGACTAACTCATATAACAACCCTCCTTTTGAGAATCATGTGTGTAGGATTGAGATAATGCCTCCGAAGGTGAAAGAAGAGCTTAACATGGAAGCAACTCCCAAACTTTGCATGACAAATGATGCACCGAATAAAGATGAAATTGGAGTTTCTCAACATGTGGAGTTAAAACCTCCACCGGGAGGAAGTAAGGCCATGAAACTCAGAGTGAAAAGAGCAAAGCGAAAGCGCATGTGGCCATATGAACACTATAGGCTCATTGATGGACTTCCTTGGAAGAGAGGTGTTCTTGCACTTCAAAGCCCACCTGATCCCGGTTGATTTAAGAGAGTATGGTCAAGCTTACGACCAAAAACAAGCGCTTCTTGGGAGGCAACCCAAGTTTTCTTTCCCTGTATTTTGTTTTTAATTTTTGTTTTCAATAATTTGAGAAGATTAGAGGAGAATGATCCAAATTGATGGTTTTGCCAAGTGTGTTTACAGGTTGGAAAAGCATGAAAAAAAAAGGGTGGAGGCAGTAACGGTCACGGCTAGGCTGTGACAGAGCTCACGGGCGTGATGCGAAGGTGCCAGAAATCAGAGAAGATCACGCCCGAGCCGTGATATCCCTCACGGGCGTGAGAAGAAACCCATCAAACAACTCAGCGAAGATCACGCCCGGGCCGTGAATATGGTCACGGCCGTGATGCGCCTTGCTTCAAAAAATAAAAAAAATAAAAAAAAATTCACCCTCACTCTCTGGTCAATTCGCGCAGCACCCAACACTACCTAGGTGAGTTGTTCCAATTTTCTTCTCTCTCCGACTTGATTATTTACATTGGGGACAATGTAAGTTTTTAAGCTTGGGGTAGGGGTATTTTTGCATTTTGCATATTACATGTTGCATTCATTTAGGTATAGTTTTGTATGATCACATCATTAGATTGCCCCTTGTTTTGAAATTGCATCCAATTGTGTGAACTTTGTGCCAAATGAATTGAGACAGTGAATTTTTGAACCCAATTTTTGTATTCTTGTAATAGGCTAAAATTAAAAATTCTAGAGATGATCTTTTGATAGTTGTTAATTAGCATGTGGTTCCTTGGATTCTGTGTTTTTCATTAATTTCAAACTACTAAAGTGAGATTTTTGAGCCTAAAAGGGGTATTCTCTAAATTTACCCCATTCCTTGTGATTGAGTGTTTTATTCCTCTTGGATTGTATTCTCTAGAACTTGACTTGAAACCGTTTTGAAACTTAGAAATTTTTGAAAACATATTTGAAAATGATTGAGGCACTAGGTATTTTTCTGGCCTTCCGAGCTTTTAATGATTAAATGCTATCCTTAGTTGCCAAAAGTTGAGCCTAATAAAAAAAAAAAAAAAAAGCTTTTCTTGGTACCTTGATTGCTTTTGATAAATGATGCATGGTATGACACCTTTGAAAGTATTGGAAAAATGGCAAAATGGTAGTTGAAAAATTTGTGGGATGGAAAGAAAGAAAAAATAAATAAATGTGTCTCTTGAATTGCAAATCTCCCCTTATCCAAATTGATGAATGTTAAAAAAAAAAAAAGGAGAAGGGGATGAGAAAAAGAAAGTGAGAAATTAAATGAAAAAAAGAGAAAAGAAAGGTGAAAAAGTGAAATATAAAGCCCAAAAGAGGTATTTTAGAAGGTTGTCATGCTTTGCATTGTTTTATATTTTGTTAGCCTTCTTGAATATCCCCTTTCTTGGTTTCCCCACCTAACGATTAATCTCATGGCCCCATTACAACCAAAATAAAAGACCTCTTGATTCTTATGTGTTTTCATTAATAAAGTAGAGATTTTGGTTAATAGTCAAGCTTATGGTAGGGTACCCTTAAAACACTTGAGTGAGGTGAGAAGAGTGCCCGAAGTAGTGAGAGATATGAGTTTAGGGAACCTAAGCTTCTAATTGGACTTGAAATTGATTGTCTCTTGGTTTCTTATTGGATATACTTGTTACTTGGATTTATTACTCGGGTTCTAGGTTCACTGTCCATGCTCTAACTGTTTATCTTGTCTAGCCTTAGTTATTGCTTGAGGACAAGCAAAATCTTAAGCTTGGGGTAGTTTGATGAGTGTGATTTCACCTCATATTTCCTTGTCATTTTGCATGCATTTTCATATAGTTTAGGCATATTTAATTTGATTTTTGTTAGTTTTTACCTTGGAACGGGTAAGGTGGTTCTGTGGTGTTTGTGTGCAGGAATTCATAATTAAAATAATCAAATCCAGTTGAATCGGAGTTCGTATGAAGATGGAGCTTGAAAAGCAAGGAAAATGAGCAAAGCAGAGACCATCACGGCCTGGGTGTGACAACCATCACTGCCGTGATCGCGTGGGACTGAAGAAAAAAAGAAGAAAGTGCAAGTCAGAAGCTGTCACGGCCTGGCCGTGACAGCCATCATGGCCATGACAGACCATCAGCACAAGAATTCATAAAGCAGAAGCTGTCATGGCCTGGCCCTGATAGCCGTCACGGCCGTGACGCGTAAAATCTGGGATTTTGGGATTTGTTTTTGATCTGATTTGTAATTGATTTAATCCCAAGTTAACCTACACTGTAAATAGGGGAATTAGGCTCGAAAATAGGGACCTCTTGGCTGCTACCTTAGGCTTAATTTTAGGATTTCTCTTCTTCTCAATTTCTTCTCTTCTCTTAGGATTTTCATGTTTTTGTTATTCAACGTTGCTATGAACATGGCAATGTGTGAGTAGTCGTTTTACTTCTAGGAATTGGGGCTATGCCCAAGACTCGTTTTATGTGATGAATTGACGTTTTACTTCTTGTTAATTTCAATTTGCTTTCGATTTGATTCCTATTGCATGAATTACTTGTAAATTTGGTGCGCACTTATTTGCATGTCTTAGATACTCTAAGGATGAACCTAGCGGTGAACTTAGGTATTGGATCTATAGGAATTGAACTTAGGACTTAAATCACGAGAGTTAGAAGCGGTCCTTCGAGGGTTCACTGAATTGTCATAAATCTCAATGGGTTCAATTTAAATACAATTACCACGAGAGTAGGGGTTGGTTTAATTGGGCACGGTTCTTGTATCTCAAGAGGGAACATTAATTTTATTAGGATAAATTCACCTTCAAAGCAATTCTGATAATTAACAAGAGGAGTAGTCAATTTAGTAGCATAAGCAGTCTTGTTGGTAACCCAATTCCTGGAAATATCTTTTAATTTGAAAAACACCAGATTAGATTTGATTGTGATTTTTAACTGATCTCGTTTTAGATATTTGATTTGTTAGTTAATCTTTATTTTAAAAACCAAATCTTTTCCAAATACTTTTTATATATAGTTTAGTTAAATTGATTTAATAATTAATTGTTATTTAAGATCACGGTCTCTGTGGGTTCGATCTTTTTATTACTTGACGATGAAACCGTACACTTGCGGATTCACGCTATCAACGGTATTTAACCTAGCATTTGGATTTACTCGATTAACTTTCCTAAGTTTTTACTGGCCGTTTATGCTTGGCGTTTTAATTTGGCTTGGTGAGCTTTTTGAGCTCGACCCTTTAAACCTATCGTAGTTAACCCTTTCAGGTTTTTCTTGCCTACCTATTTAGGTTCGGCCTTTCGATTTTAGCTCGGTTGGCCACTTCAGCCCAGCATTTCGATTTAAGCTTGGTCATCCGTTTCGGCCCGGCATTTCGATTTTTGCTCGGTCAACCTTTTTAGGTCCGACTTTTCGATTTTAGCTCGGTCAGCGCCATTTCGGCCTGACTTTTCGATTTTAGCTCGATCAACCATTCTTAGGCTATTTTGTACCTTTTAGGTCCGACGTTTCAATTTTAGCTCAGTCGCCATTTAGGCCCGGCATTTCGATTTTAGCTTGGTAAACCTCTTTAGGTTATTCGTTTACCTTTTTAGGTCCGGCTCTTCGACTTTAGCTCGGTCGACCTCTTTAGGTTATTTGTTTTCTCCTTTAGGTCTGGCTCTTCGACTTTAGCTCGGTCGACCTCTTTAGGTTTTATGGAAGGAGTCTGAGCTCGACCTCTTTTTTTATAGAGGGAGTCTGACTCGACCTCTTTTTAGTTATAGAGGGAGTTCGAACTCTACTTCTGAGATTTTAATAGAGGGAGTCCGAGCTCGACCTCCTTGTAGTTTGCTAGAGAGGGGCCAGAGTTAGATCTGTGGTCTTTAAGGGAGCCGGAGCTCGACCTTTGACCTTTGAGGGAGCCAGAGCTTGACTTTGTGCTTTCAAGGAAGCCGGGGCTCGACCTGTGTCTCCAATGGAGCCGGGGCTCGACTTGTAAGTTTTGAGGGAGCCAGAACTTCAATGATCGAGAAGCAAAGGTCTAGTTCGTCGGGTTGACCGACCTGTCATGGCTGAGTTCACCGAGGTCGAACTGCTGTTGCCGAGCTCTCTAAGATATCTTCTTCTGTTCTTTGAGGCCAAGCTGTGGTGGCTGAGCTGCCATCTTCTGTTTTCAGAGACCAAGCTGTGGTGGCAATCTTATGGTCGTAGCGCCGCGCCGCCCTTGTCGAGGCATGTACTGAAATGGATCTTCTCAGTTTATCCGAATTCGTTGCAGAGGATGTGACGCGCAACGAACCCTCTCACAAACTATGCTTGTCTTTTGATGCGAGCTCTTTGCACTAAAGAAGGGATTGAAGGATCACAAAACATTAAATATATTTCTATAAGCTCTGCCCCCTTTTTTTTTTTAAAAGGGAAATATTAAATATATTTCTTCATATCATGCTCTTTGGAAACAAGATAAACCAAGATATATCAACAGTATTTGATTTTTAAATCAGTAAATCTACTAAGGTACGTGCAATAAACATGCTAATATTTTGTTTAATATTAATGAATACAAAGGAGGGTGAGTTAGTTCTTTCCTGATTTTTCGGTAACAACGTAACTGTCTCCCTCCACTTTCTCTTATGAAGTTGCGGCAAACGCTGTTGCTCCTCTTTCAGTTTTCGAGGGGGCCATAAGTCACTTTTGAGTTTTGACCAATATCCTTCCTTTTCAAAACCAATTATAAGGAATTTCGCCATACAATACTGGGCAGAAATCGCCGTGGACCTGATTTTCAACTCATCATCAATAAATGACAATATGAAGCATATTTTATGACTTGTAATCAATGGCATAGAAAAATTATATTTCAATGCATGCCAATATTGACTTAACAGGTAACGTCATATATGCATATAATGACTTTGATAATAATTGAAAATATAGAAGGATAGAATGGCTCTTCCCTGTTCATGATGAGAATACCGAACTTGAAGAGGCTTCTTCCTTGTTTTTTCCTTTATTAATATCAACCGAATTGAAGTCTCTCCATCCATTCGGCAATAGTGATGCGCGGCCGGGGGAAAGTTTTCCTCGGCCCCACGGTGGGCGCCAAATGTTCCTGCCAAGATCCGACTTGTCGGAATCTCGCCGTAAACGTCAGACCAAGAGTGAACAATGGGGTTGTTTTAGATTATGGCTTGACAGAATACTTATGTTCCGGTCCTACGTATCCCAATGGGAATCAAAGCCAGACGTAGTTCTGAGTTCAACCATTGATCATGGGGTGTTGCAATCCCTTAATCTTGTATCCGATGTGCACCGCCGGGCAAGGACTCTTTGATAGTCTCTTGATCGCAGCCGGGACCTCTAATACGCTTAAGGGAGAACACCAAGGTTAGTGAAAGTGAGTCTTCTCTTGGGATCTTCCTCCTTTTATAGAGGAGTCATCTGATCCTATTTTCAAGGATCTGGTTTATCTTTTCTCATCACTTATCTCTTTGAGATTAGGTTTATCTCTTCCTATCTCTTATCTTTTAAGGTAACCTCTTGATATCTGATAGGTGAGATTTATCTCTTATATTTGAAGATAGGTTGTTTAGATAAACTTATGTGAGTGTTATCTTCTAAGCTTATCTTTCCTATATCTTTGGGAGATCAAGTCTCCAAGCTCGGTGGCCGAGTTTACCACTTCAGCCAGTACACTTTTTAACAAATTAAGCTTTAAACCCAAACAAAACAAATTATATGCAAAAACAGCTTTTTACTATAAAGACAGACATGCTCTTAATTCTTCCCTATTGCTATTTTTGAAAATATTTTGGATCCAAAACATGAATTTTTCTTCGGATTCTACTTCTGTGTCATTAAAAAAAATGCTGAATTTTAATTATACCCACTATATTGAAGTCATATCAAATATTTGTGTGAAGCCTCTAATGTTAACATAGATGATATATGTCTTTAATTAAATTTAAGAGTGTGTTTGGGACAACTTTTTTTGTAGAAAAAAGTTTTTTCTTAAAAAATTGTTTTGAAAGTAATTTGATATGTTTGATAGATTACCTTTAAATATATATAAAAAAAATTAAAAAAAAAGTGATTTTCAGAAAAGCTAAAAGTTTGAAGGTTAGAGTAAGTTTGGGAAAGCTTGATTATGTGTGTTTCAACTTTTTTTTTTGTGTGTAAAAAACTGTTTTGATAAATTTTGTTATGTTTGGAATCTAGCTTAATTTTTTAAAAAGATTTTTTTTGGATTAAAAATTGTTTTGAAACATCTTTTAAAAAAAAAAGTGATAGACCTGTTGGATTGTTTTAGATTAGATTATTTTCTAATCTGAAGACTCCTGCCCGGTATACCCTCCATATACCCCCAAGGTCCCAACAGCTCTCCACCAAACTCATTACTCTCCTCCAACACTCTCATCAACTGTTACATTTTCTTCATCTTTCATTATTAATTTCACCAAACAGTCTTATTAATTTAATAACTCCACCAAAAATACACTCTCATTTGTTAAGCGACCCTATACCCCATTCCCACTCGTATTTCTCGTCGCCGCTAGCCACCATGTTCATAGTTCCCTGTTTAGGCCAACTCGATAGATCTGTGAATTTGTTCTTTCTTTCTTTTTTTCTTCGGTGCAAGATAAAACCTGTTAACCGGGAAAAGTAAGGTTCTGGGTAAGAGGAAGGCAACCTTCGTGGTTGGTAAAATATTTGGCCGATGATGAGGGTATTGGACAGATTGAGAATTGGGAAGCCATTATTGCCACCGGAGAGAGCAAAACCAAGGAACCCACAAGCATAAACGGAAGTAGGATGACAATTTGTACCAAACCTATTGGGTACCTGTAAAAATTAGCCACGATGGATATGGTAATTACTCGCATAATGGGTAAGGGTCTGGGTGTGGGTACGGGTACTATGTAACCCACCCCGCCCCGCACATATGTATATGTACATATAATTATTTATTTATTTATATTACTAATATATATAATTTTAACTATAATACAAATTTTAAAAACAAAATTAATCTAAAAATTCTTAACTTTCTAAACCTAATTGCATCTATAGTTCCTTTTTGGATGGTTTTATTTATTTAAATATTTTGATTTGTAATGTTTTATAAGTATATTTAAAAGACTTTTGAATCGTTTTTTAATTGTTATAATGTTCCTTTTGTTATTTATTGTTTTTTTTGTAGTTAAACTTCAGGTAAGGGGTACGGGTACGAGTATTTAAGTACCCAGAGGATACGGGTAAGAGTACTAAAGTTACTACCCACGAGGGTATGGGTCCGGATACGGGTAAATTTTTCAAACGCGGGTACGGGGACAGATACTATAGTACCCTACCCAAACTCTACCCACTGTCATCCCTAAGTGGAAGGGTTCTTGTATTCCATCAAATATTATTCACTTTTTCATCAAATATTATAAAACAAATAATTTTATACCTTTTTTTTGTAATTTACTATGTAAAATTGATTTTTTTACTTCACTCAAACGAAATAGATTATCTTAAAATCGTTTTTCAGCAAACATGCCCAAATAAAAACAGAATCGGATTATAATCGATTTTCAAATAACCGATTATACAATAATCGATTATCAGCATGATCTATTTTTCCCGTTTTTCAAACACACTTTTATTTTAAAAATAAAAAACTTTTGATTATTTTGAAAATCAATCATCTTTTCTCATTTTATCCCTAAATAGCTAACTATCAAACATATTGTTATTCTATACAAATAACTTCATACAGTGAAAGTTCGCTCTTGGAAATGGTTTTGTTAAAAAAATGGATGTTGTATCATTCTTTTTTTTTTATTGATGTTGCTGCCTTTTAGAATTGGGATTTAATTGGTATGTACTGTCAGTATAAAGAATTTTTTACACATTCAATCAATCAAAGATATTACCACATAAGTTAAAATATTTGACTATTATCCTAACACTACTTGAAAAATCATTCATATTATGAGTTTTGATTGGATGATACTATAAAAAACTTTATACTAACAGTACACAGAAGTTAAACTCTTAGGATTAATGTATAAAGAAACATTATAAGTAGTTTTTTTTTCTGTGGTTATTATCTCTCTTTCTTATATGAGTCCATTGTACTCTCTTTATATTTATCTTTATAAAAATATAATTAAATTTAAGAGATAACTTTAGTTAAAGCATATTGACTTGAACGCTACTTGAAAATTATATAAAAAAGTTGCTCTTTGAATTATTATAAATCGTTTAAAATGATACTTCCACTGTGTTTAATGCTTGAGTCCTAATTCCCCTCCCAAAAGTCAGGGGATCTTAATCCAATTCCCCCTCATCCCGCCCCCAAATTATTGGAACATCTTGATATGAATAATGTTTGTTGAGTACAACCAATCAAACTTTTAAAAGTGGCCTGCCACCATCAAATGGACCAAATCGATATCGCATGTCTCAAAATGAAGTCTCATTTTTGTCACATTCATTTAAATTATAAAGTTTGAAAAATTAATTATATTATTTATTATATATATATATATATATATATTATTTTTAAATGACATAGCACAATCTAAGTGGATGGGGACAGAGAATGAGAAACTATTTTGGGACAGGTGATCTCCTTCCCAATAAAACATATTTTTTTAGAACATTTTGATAGAGATAATGTTTATTGAGTACAACCAATCAAATTTTTAATAGTTATTAAAATAATAATTTAAAAAGATAATAAATTCTTACTAAAATAATTTTGTATTATTTTAATAATTTGTTCGGTTGTGACTAATGAACATGTGTCAAATAATTAATTTATTTATTTTATTATAGTTTAAACACTCTACCTTCAAGTATAAGAGAGTAGGAACATTTGTAGGTAGCTAATGTAAACATATATTATATTATCTTCATGCAGATACAAATATTTAATTATAGCATGTGAAAGAAATTGCTGGATCGATCAATCCTCTATCCATCCTAATGCAAATTCAGAACCACATAAGACACGTCAGCTAGCTCCACACATAAGAAAAATCTTGCAGCTCTCAAGGGTATAAATAGGGCATTGGAGCTACCACGATATGCACCAAAAATCCTTTATCGCTACAAAGCATAACCTAAGAGTTCCAATATGGCCAGCCTAGTGAAATCTATTCTTCACATTGGTGGCAATGACCATAATCCGTTAACCATGTCTGATGAACACATCTTGGACCAAATTTACTCAACCCATGTCCATAGCGACACTAAGTTTGATGCGGACTCTCTTTTCAAAATTGTTGAAAACATCCTTAAGCGTTCAACCCACATTGTTGACAATGTTGTGCAGGTGGATATGCATCTCCATCATTAATCCTTTTTTTTTATTGTTAATTCTTAACTACGTGTCTAAATGGTGATGGCTTGTTACACTTACAGGGAACCAATGAAAGCCCAGAGCATATTGATGACATTATTCCCCGAGCTAGCTTCTCCTCACCATTGTGTACTTTGAAGCAAATTTCTTCGGAGGTCTTTTGTTATTCTTTTTTTCTATATGTTTTGTTTGTTCATTCATTCCTTAGAAATTTTAATATATTTTTTTAAACAACTATAGAGACACACACCGTATATAATATGAGTATGTATAAGTATCAAGATATCTAATATTTTAAGTGTAACACTTTTTAAAATATTAAATACACCATTTTCCGATTCAAATTTTCCTCTTAAACAATGTCCTAATAATGGGCCTTTTATTGTTTTTATTATTGGCTGGGGGTTCTTTATTTTCTGCTACTTGTAGCAGCTACTTTGTGTTTTTTTGTGCATGCTCTCCTCTTGGTACTTCATGTGCCTTTTGGTTTGTTGTGCACTTCATCAAACTTTGGCTTATAAAAAAAAAAAAAAACAATATTTTAAGAATACTCGTTAGCATACTTCTTATTTATATCAAACATATTATTGTACATACACAGAATTAGATTTATCACCAGTCCGTCATTCTATAATAAATATTACAATGAGTTGAATAATTATTTGATGATGATAGATGTCCTGCAAGCCTCCAGGGGAGGAAATTGCTCACAAGACCACACTGGCAATCCTGAACAAGCTGTCAAACTATTCCTGGGAGGCAAAAGCGGTGCTTACCCTTGCGGCTTTTGCTCTTGAATATGGTGACTTCTGGTTTCTCTCTCTGCATCAGTCAACTGACCCTCTTGCCAAATCATTAGCCACAATCAAGCGAGTGCCTTTGCTCACAATCAAGCCCTCAACCTTGCAAACAAACCGCCAAGCCATTTTGGAGTTCAACAATCTCATCAAGGCTACTTTGCAAGTGATTCAGCTCATCGATGACTTGGAATACTTTACCTCTTATGACACTAAGGACGTGCCTGCTTTGGCACCAGCCATAGAACAAATCCCTGTTCATGTCTACTGGGCTATCATCACTATTGTAGCAATTGTCACTCAGATTGATTGCCTCACCACTGATTCGTAAGTTTAGGATATTAGTGAAAGTGTGAAACCTTGTACATAAGTTCATTAAATATCTAAATAATCACTAATAATTATTTTATATATGATTTCAGGGAGAAGAGACAGGAATTGTCTCAATATGGTCAAAAGATTAACATCATACTTAGCAAATTGAGGAAGCAGATATCACTATGCAACCAACAGATAGGTAATAATTAAAGTCACATAAAGTTTTTTTTACCCACAATATTAAGAAGTTACTTTTTACTTTTTACCATTGACATAACATTGGGAATTCAGTAATCATTGATTTTATATGCTAAAGTAAATTATTTGAATTTGATAGAGGAAGTAAAATATATCAAGACGCTCAGGAAACTCTTTCAAACCCCTACTGAAATTATGGAGGTGTTGAAGGTGCTCATCTTTTGGAAAGACACTCCGAAAGCGCCCTTCTATGACGGTGCTACTAAAACACTGGTTTGTAGCATATCTTGATCAATATAGTACTTATTATGACAATGAACACTTGTGAAAAATATATAAATGTATCACATGCTAATTTTACAATATTCTATTCATGTTGAAAGTCCTAGTTTTTATGTACTAGTAACTAGAAAGTGTTGGGCCTTGACTAGTTGATTTTGATTAAATATGTTTTGTAAATAGGTTAGCATTGAGGTGCTGAAAAAGAAGGACGTGTTCTTGTTCATTTCAACCCTAGACATCACTGAAGAAGATATCTATATCCTCAGATCAATTTATGAAAAAACGAAAACAGGAAACCAATACAAGATTGTGTGGCTTCCCATTGTGGAAGAATGGACCGACCAACTTCGGAAGAAATTTGAGCTTCTGAAGTCTAAGATGCCTTGGTACGTGTTGCAACACTTTGCTCCCATTAAAGGCTTCAAGTTCATAAAGGAAGAATGGCAATTCAAGAAGAAGTCTATGGTTGTGGTGTTGAACCCCCAAGGAAAGATCCAGCATTCTAATGCATTCGACATGATTCAAGTTTGGGGGTTGAACGCCTTCCCTTTCACTCAATCCATTGAACAAAAATTGACCCAAGAAGCAAGTTGGATTGAGTCCCTAGTGATTAACATTAATCCACAGATAAACACATGGGTAAGTATCTGCCTAGGGATCAGGATCTGTCGTCTCATTTTGGTGTATCATATCTATCCTCGCCAATAATATCTTACTGCATAAGTTGCAATTTCTTATAATTTTAAGAGGTTAGGAAATGTATCATTGGTGGGGACAAAGTATGATACATCAAAATGGGACAACAGATCTTCATCTTTTTGCCTAGTATAAATCATATGCAATTGCATATATAAGCATATATATTTTTATATATAACAACCTTAATTTCTAGTTTAAGTTTAGCTAGACATTCATGTTAATTTGTTGGTAACATATTTGATAAATTTAGATAGAAAAAGGCTAAAACTAACAGATTTTATGTTTTCTTTGGATTGAAAATAGTTTAAAGAGAAAAAGTATATCTTCTTTTATGGAGGCAAGGACAAGGAATGGATTCAACAATTCAACAAATCTGTGGGTATCCTAGCAAATGATGCTACTTTGAAGGAGGCAAAGATTTCAATTGAGTTGTTTTGCATTGAGTTTGAACATGCAAACATTGTTAACCGCTTTTGGAGAGGAATAGAGAGTTTGTTCGTGACCAAGATGCACATGAAAACCAACACCGTAACTCAAGAGGTTGAAAAAATGCTTTCCTACAAGAAGGAGAGTGGATGGGCACTTCTCAGCAAGGGCTCCACTGTGGTGCTCTCTGGCCATGGGGCCACCATGTTGAAGACAGTGTCTGAGTTTGACAAATGGAAAGAGCTTGTGATCAAAAAAGGGTTTGAGATCTCTTTGAGAGAACAACATGAGAAGGTCGTTCGCACCATTCATCGTTGCTCCCACCTCGAGATTCCTAATGTTGCTGGGAAGATCCCAGATACCATTCAGTGCCCAGAATGTCACCGCACAATGGAAGTGTTTGTTAGCTACAAGTGTTGCCACACTGAGAGTACCGCTAATGCTGAGCATTAACCTTTCTGCTTTTTCAGCAATCATATATGTGTACTATTTCCTTGAGCGTAATTTCGTTGTTCGTGTTTAATTAAGTGAGATCACTAAGTATGTTTTATGTACCACTATGCAATGTAGCCATTAAGTCATGCATTATCATTGATCAGTTAATGATCATGAATGCAGTTAGAATAAGGCTACTCGTGTACTTTGTATCACATAATTATTAAGTTATATGAATAAAGAGTGAAGCTATTATATATCTTCCAAATTTTCATTTGAGATTTTTCACTAGTTCACTCTTAAATCACTAATTGAAAGTTCTTTATTACTCGTCACACCTTGAGATCATGCTTTCCCATTAATTATGATTGACTATCTTCTTACAACAAGCTTTAAAAAATATTTAATTTAGACGAAAACTCTCTGAAGAGTAGGACTAAAAAATGAAGCAGAAGTAGAATGAAGAAATTCTCAAGCTTTGCTTAAAAAAAACTTGATTTGTTGCTTAGTTTTTTAGGATTATAGTCTGGAAGCATCTATGGTGCACCACCCTCCATAGTGGAGCAGTGGTGCACCACCCACATGTCCCTATCTCCACCGATGAACCTGCCATGTGTGTTTCTTTGTGTTAGTTTGACTTTTCAAAGTTAAATGTAGTCAAACATGTATAGATGTAGTATTATGCCATAAAATACATGTATATGAAAAGTAATGTCAAGAGAAATACTTAAAATAAATATTATAATAATTTATGATTGTATATTTTGATAAATCTTTTTAATCATAATCATATCTTAATTACTGTTTGTTTAAGCTGTTTATTTTGTATAATCAATGTATTATGGAGATAATATTTTGTGTGTCGACGTTGGTTCATATAAAAGGTTATGCGGTGGTTGCCGCCACTACCGGCCATGGGCGAAGACCGGCGGTACGCGGTGTCTCTGGCGGTTCGATAGTGTATTGATTTGGTAGGTTGTTCGTTGTTTTTTTGCCAGGAAATGCAGGTTTGATTTAGGAAGGCTTCATGGATCCCATTGTTGCTGAGTTTTATTCGTAGGCTTCGTGGTTCGATTTGGGTATGTTATCACAGAGGTGACGCAGTAGCTGTTGTCTGCAAAGGAGGTGACGAATGGTGGCAAGGCGTCAGTGGTTTTGGGGGGGGGGGGGGGGGTGTCCAGTGTTCTTTATAGTACGATGGGTGAGATCCATTTTGTCGGATGCTATGGAACCGGGTCGAGTAGGGTAGATTGGGCGGGTATGGAAGACGCTACTTCGGGTAGGGGATTTAGGGTTCGTTCAAAGGGGAAAGAGAAGGATAGGGAATGCAAATACCCACGAAAACACTTAACCAACAGTGTTGGGTTATGGATTGCTGGTGACGACCAGAGAATAACGCTGCAAAAACCTTCTGACGACCTGAATGTTCTGCCCGACGGCGAGTTCAAAAAGTGCGGCCACTAATAGACCAAACAGAACGATGGCTGCAAGCTGGAAGCCATTCAAATCCACCTCGCACTGCAAAAAAAAAAACTGATTACCGACGGTCAAATGTCGTCGGAAAGCATTTCTGAAGGATTTGGGAAGTCCGTCGGTAACTCGTTGGATGGGTTGTCTAATTACCGACGGCTTTTTCTGTCGGTAAATCCCTCAAGACTTACCAACTGTCTTTGCCGTCGGTAATAGGGAACCCACCTTAACGACGGAAATGTTCATCGGTAATAGGGAACCCACCTTACCGACGAAAATGTTCGTCAGTAATCTCAATTTATTTTTGTATATTAAAATTAATTAATTTTGTTCGTTTAATTTAATTAATTATTACTTTTATGTAATTTAATTTAATTTAATTTTTAATTTTTAATTAAAATTAAAATTTAAACTACAAATAAAATTTAAAAATTAATTAAAATAAAATAAAAACATAAAACAAATACAATATCCATACATAAATCCGTACAAAATAACCCCTTACAGCTACGCTATAACTCAAGAGGTTGAAAAAATGCTTTCCTATAAGAAGGAAAGTGGATGGGCACTTCTCACCAAGGGCTCCACTGTGGTACTCAGTGGCCATGGGACCACATTGTTGAAGACAGTGTTTGAGTTTGACAAATGGAAAGAGCTTGTGATGAAAAAAAAGTTTGAGATCTCACTTAGAGAATAACATGAGAAGGTTGTTCGAACCATTCATCGTTGCTCCCACCTCGAGATTCCTAATGTTACTGGGAAGATCCCAGATACCATTCAGTGCCCAGAATGTCACCGCACAATGGAAGTGTTTGTTAGCTACAAGTGTTGCTACACTGAGAGTACCGCAAATGACGAGCATTAACCTTTCTGCTTTTTCAACAATCATATATATATATATATTTGTGTGTGTGTGTGTACTATTTCCTTGAGCGTAATTTCGTCTTTCGTGTTTAATTAAGTGAGATCACTAAGTATGTAATGTAGCCATATAAGTCATGCATTATCATTGATCAGTGTAAGATCATGAATGCAGTTAGAATAAAGCTCATCTTATTACATTATATGAATAAAGAGTGAAGTTATTATCATTAATTTTTTGGTAAGCCAAATATATATATATATCCACCAAAAGAGTACTGGTAGTACTTAGTCCAATTTATATGTATATGTCGAGACAATTGGCAGAAGTTGAAACATTGTTAAAACAACAGCCACGGTACATCAACCCCCAAAAGAAATATAACCAAGATTTAGCCCCACCCAATTTTATATAACAACCAATGGACCACCTAACTGTCTTCCAAGAACCGTGACTAAAACAGGGCCCAAACAACAAATATAACGCCCCAATACCAAGGAAACTCAGCAATTACTTCCTGCAGCTAAGGTATTACGATCAGTAAAATAAAATCTACATCTTTTGAAACTAAATCAGTGATTTCCTGTGCAAGATTGGTTGTTTATAGTCATAGAAAAACCTACAGCACCTAATCTACCATTTTGACACATTCCAAAGGGTTAAGACACCAATCAGAGAAAAGCACACTTCCTTTCCCTGCACCACAAAACCATAGCCATGACCAACAAATGATAATATCAAACAACCACAAAAGATCTTTTTCCTGTTCCTTGAAAATAACACCATTCCTGTGTGACCATTAGCCCAAATTACAGCATGCCATATCAAACAGCCATTTTTTTCCCCTTTCTCCCCACAGGATTCTGAAGGCCTTTCGATCTAGCCCCGCGAGGATTCAAGCTCAGAATGGAGCCAACTTTAAGTGCTCGCCCCGCGAGCGAGTGCAGACCCAGCCCTCTATAAATTGCTTGTTTTGGAACAGTTTTGATATACCAGTTTTAGATCCAATCCTAGTTTTTTTGTGAGTTGCGTCTCGTTTAGGTTTACAAATAGTTGTATTACTTTTACTCATGTTTTCTATTGAATTGTTGATGATGTTGAAGCACGATATGAGGAACTAATCATCTTTTCTAAGGAAGCGATGAAGCTGCTCATGACGGCATAGTGATTTTGTGATGTTTCCTACTCCCTAATTCTCAATTTTGTTTCCTAATTCTGTTTTGTATTTGTTGATCATATGAGCTCATGATTAACTAGTCAGCGTGGTGAGTTCGACCGGAGATTCACTCTTAGGATTTGAATGAAGAACACAAATTGAATATTGCTAAAATTAGAATAGGAGATTTGTGCAATCGTTATAGGGAACCAAGAACTTAATGAATTTTGCATGTTTTTCACCATAGAGATATCGTTGATTTGTATGTTTAGGTATTTTCTCTTGTGCTCAACCGAGGCATTAGGATGATTTCGGGTTCCTGATTGGCATATAATTGAACCTAGGGATAGGAAGTAATCACAATTGATCTATGTTTAATTGGGTTGGTGGAATCGTAACCTTAGATCTCCCCCATTCATAACTCACTAAATCTTGATAATTGCTCTTGCTTTGATTTGTTTTCTAGCGTAATTCTTGATTATTGGTTACTACTTGAATTCACAACAACTCTCTTTCTCTACCTATTGAGTTGGTCAATCCTAACTACTTCTCTTAAATATTGAATACAATTAGCCACCCAATCCTTGTGTTCGATACTCGGTATTTACTTACCATTTTAATTATTACTTGCTTCGATCCGGTACACTTGCCGGAGCCCATAAAGTTTTTTGCAAATTCAAATTAAAATTGAGTTGCCAACTTTGACTTATAGATTACTTAGTTTGATTAATTTGCTTTCTTTATTTTGTGCAATAGTTTATTAGGAGACTTTGCCTATAAATAGCATATGAGGTACTTTGTTTTAGTGTGTGTAGAATGAATTAAAAGCAATCCAATCATCTTGCTTCCTTACTTCCTTGTTGTGTGAGTGTTTGTGTGAGAGAGAAATTTGTTAGCTTATTGCTGCCATTTTCTTAACACTTGGTATCAGAGCCATACGGTCTAGGACCAGGTGAGGTGCTAGAGAGTTGAGGTGCTGCCCAAGAAAGTCTAATAGTCAGAGATTATTAGTGGAGGTGCCAAATTGGAGGTACCATTAGTGAAGACTCTGCTCGTGTACAGTCAGGGACTTTAAAGCTTGTTGGTCTGGGACAATCTTTTTACACAAATCTGAACACACACATGTGCCGATAAAACCTAGTATCCGTTTTCTCTTAAAACTTGATATGGTCTTCTCGCTTGAGCACTCTTATATAGTCTAGGGTATCAACGACTTCATATTTTTTAGGTGTTGAGACCGCAATCTCATTATACAAGCCGGATTCAGATATTGTTCTGCCAATGTTCAGTTAATTATTCTAGGAGGGAACCTTGACTTGATAGGCCCGAAGACTAGTAGCCGAGTACTATTATGTCCATGTTGGAACGATATCTATTTTGTTTGTTTCACATTGCAAATTCTAACAAGACAAAAAGACATCAAAACATGTCTTCTTTGTTCGGAAACTTCTAGTAAGAGAAAGAGAGATAAAAAAGATTGATGTGTTAACTTTTTTACCATTTAAAAAGTTTTAAAATCATTCAAAATCCTTGTATCTATCTATCTCTCACTCTCTCATTGGAAATGTCTAGTACAGGAGAGGATCTCAACTCCATATAGGTTTGCTCATTCTACTTGTTTGTAGCTGCATCATAATGGTATTGTTTCGTCGTAAAGTTCTATATTTATTAGGAATTATGAATATGATTAAAATTTGATTTTGACTTTAAATCACTGTTCTTAAAGTCGAACCGGACAACAAATCGGAAAATATTTCGGTTCAGGTTTAACCGGTTCAATCGGATGGTCTAACCGGATATATAACATAAAATTTTCTTATAGTTATAAAAATATAAAATAATTAAATGTTAAAACAAGAAATTAAAAGTTGAACTTACCATCTTTATAATATAATAGGCTTAATTACATTTTTAGTTCCCCTATTTTAGTGTTCGGGCGATTTTGGTCCTCCAATTTTTTTTTCTCGATTTTAGTCCACACATTCTAGATATGTGCAATTTTGGTTCATTCATTATGTTAACTTTTAATAATTAACATTTCAAATCATCATTCACTAATGGCTTCACTTGTTAGTAAGCATAAGTTAGGTCAAAATATCATAAGTCACATTGGATACACCGTTAAATATAGGATATTAACATAACGGATGGACCAAAATTGCACATTTTTAAAATGTGTGGACTAAAATCGAGCGAAAAAAACTCGAGACAGAAATCGTCCAATCACTAAAATAGGGGGACCAAAAGTGCAATTAAGCCAATATAATAATAATAATAATAATAATAATAATAATAATAATAATAATAATAATAATAATAATAATAATAAAGTCAATCAAGACAATATAATATTATTATCATTATAAAGTTTATAACTTTATACGTTTTAATTTTTCACTTTGCGAGGATTGAAGAGTCTATTTTCATTTTATTTCAGTTTTAAATTTTATTTTTTTCTCTCAGGAAAATAGGTTGGATCTGCTTTAACGTGGTCCAACCAGGTTTTTGATTGATTTTGAACGGTTTAAAGCCGTCGGACCGAAGAAATGGTTTTGACCCTGACTAGGACCAGACAAGAGGTCGGTTCACGGTTCAACCGGCCCGACTGGTCGGTCCGTTCCAATTTTGATAACATTGCTTTAAATAACTTTTAAGAATTCAAGAGTTAATTTCTTCTTTTTTATATATATATATATTTGTGTATTAAACCACTACAATGTGTTAGATAAAATGGTTATTTTTAGTGTTTAAATAAGTTTTTAGTCCCTGCAATGTTCTTTAATTTTGGTTTTAGTCCTTGTAAAAGTTTTTCTTAGGATTTCACCCTTGTAATTTTAAGAATTTTGTAGATAGTCCCTTCTGTTACCCTGGGTACTAAAAATCATATCAGATGAAAATATGTCAATTTTAACCTTGTCACCCTAATGTATTTTTCTATTTTCTAACCAAATTTTGGAGCAAGTCGAACAGGAACAAGAAATTACATCAGTGCCTCTGAGTACTAGAAATCATACAAAATGAAGGAATTTAGCAATTTTAACCATATGGTCCATAATATATTATTCTGCTTCTATCTTTTGTCAAATTTCATAGCAAGTCGGACAATAAAATGAAATTACTTTGGTACCCCTGATTACTAATAAACGAAAAAAGATTATGGTAGGGACTATTTACAAAATATTTGAGATTACACGGACGAAATCCTATGAATTTTTTTTATATGGACTAAAACAAAAATTAATAAACTTTACAGCGATCAAAAACTTATTTAAACCTATCTTTAATTTAATTGTATAAGCATAAGCATTGAAGTATTTATTATACTTTATGAATTTGAATGATAAAAAAAAATTCCAAATAAATTTGAATTGAAGGAAATAATTAGACATGTATAGGAGGGGGGAAAACACATCCTTATAAATTTTGAAGAAAAAAAATACATAACCAACATGTGATTGGTCCGAGTGATAAGGGACTTGGGCATCTTAAGCAAGTGGTCAGCGATTCGAATTCTGACTCTTATGTATTGAGAAAATATGGCTGGGAAGGGAGAACCTACCTTGTGTACCCAACAAATTCCCCGACGGAGATTAGTCATTGCAATAGTACCTATGTCATGTTACAAAAAAAAAAAAATATTCATATAACTTGTGTTTTATATTTAATTTTTTTTTTTGTGTAATTCTTGTAGGTTTGGTCTACTGTGAATCATTAGATGGGTGTTGTAATTGTGCACCACTATTATTAACCCTTCGATTTATTAATGAATTATTTGAATTACTTAGGTTGAAAGTGGATGCCAGTTAAGTAGGTAACTAAAATAAATTCAAACTACAATTTTACCCTCACCACCACTTCTATGCCATTATCCCACCACCACCAACTAGATAGATTCCGGCCACCATCCTTCTTCTCCTTTACATCTGCAAACTCATACCTACAAACCCAGCTCTGCAATACATTCTTCTTCCATCTTTTTTCTCGTTTTGAATTTTTGAACTCTTTGAGTTCTGTTCTCTATTTTTATTTTTGAAATTTTGATTGTTCAACTATTTGGTTCTAGTTACCTCCGTTCAGACCTTGCAGCGGTGACGTTTTTGTGATATAGTACCAGTGAAGTTGGAGATCTATAACCCTGTCGAAGATGAGGCACGGCCGACCCACGCTAAAGCTGCTAAAGAACCCAAAAAATTTATAATTTTCAAGTATTTTAAACCTAAAATAAAAGTCTCAAACTCAATATATATTTTTTTGTATTTTTTTTGTTATCTATAATCATGATTGCATGTGTACACATAACAAATATTTAAATCAAACAAAATAATTTTACTTTAAAAATATAAAAAATACAATTAAAGAAGATTTTATATACAATACAATTTTTATAAAAATATTTTTATTAGTTTTAAATGAGGGTAGAAATAATATTTACAAAATAAAAATATATAAAAATAATATAAAAATAAAAAATGACTTGAAACTGGTGTTGTATTTATACACCCGTTATTATTAGGTGGTTTACCGTAGAAAAATGATATTTTGACACAAAATATCGATATCATACACAACATCATACGGTGCTGTACTGTGCGACACTACAGCAGGTCTCTTTTTTAAAAATATTTATTTATTTATTTTTTAAAAAAATATTTTGTTCTTTTTTTTAAAAATATTTAGTTTTTTCTAGAAATAAAATTTTTGGTTAAGTATGTGCAAATACTGGTTAATCAGGTACAAATATCTGGTTAATTCAGTTCATTATCTGGTTAATGGGTTTTTTGGTTAAGTATGTGCAAATATATGGTTAATCACGTACAAATATCTGATTAATTTCAGTTCATTATCTGGTTAATGGGTTTTTTTTTTAGAAATAAATTTTTTTGTTAAATATGTGCAAATTAATGGGTATTTTTGAGAAATAAATTTTTTAGTTAAGTATGTGCAGATATTTGGTTAATCAGGTACGAATATCTGGTTAATGAGTATTTTGGTTAAGTATGTGCAAATATCTAGTTAATCACGTACAAATATCTGATTAATTTCAGTTCATTAGCTGGTTAATCGATTTTTTTGAGAAATAAAATTATTGGTTAAGTATGTGCAAATTAATGGGTTTTTTTGAGAAATAAATTTTTTGATTAAGTATGTGAAAATATCTGGTTAATCAGATCGAGTATTACTTCCAGAGAAACACAAAGATAAGGTAAACGACACGTGTCATTTATTCCGGACGCGGTTTTCACTGACACAGATATTGGACCAACAGATTTTTTTGATCAATGATAACGTTGTGCTTACTTATATGGAGAACAGTGAACATTATGGATTTGTGGGCCTGCTGCTGGTTCTGAGCTTTTGCCTTTTTGGCACGTTTAATTAAACGCCTAAAAGGAACCACGTTTCCTCACGTGTTTTTTTTTTTTTTTTTTTATGTATTTTTTAAATAAATAAAAAAACATAAAATATTTTTTTGTCCTAACAAATTGTTGGGAATTCCCCCAATCCTAACAATTTTTTGTCCTATAATTTGTTGCTTTATTAATGTGAACGCAATATCACAATAACGACAGAGTCCTGAATTGTTTGCATATTTTCTCTTTTTTTTTTTCCCTCAAGGATATCTTATAGTCGATATAATCAATAATTAATCCTTTTTGAAGTACGGAGATTATTGAAGTAAGTATTCTTTCTCTTAACAATTTTTTTCATATATACAGTAAGAGTTGAACCTCTGATATCATGCTTAAGAAACCCAACTATCTATCGGTTATCAACCCTTATAGGTGACCAATTTAATAACCAATTTACCCCTGTATTAAATTACCAAACTAACCTTATATAAGATACTTTTAAGAAGGCTTATAAAAAAAGTTAACATGAAATTTAATATTAAAAATTTATATAGTAATTATTTAATTAATTAATTTAAAATAATTTATTATTTAAAACTAATTTAAATAAGCATTTATTATAGTACACAGTCTTACCCAATTATATATGTGTTGTGCGTGTGGGTTTTTCATGAAATTTAATATTAAAAATTATATAATAATCAATTAAATCATTTACTTAAAATAATTTATTATTTAAAATTAATTTAAATAAGCATTTATTATAGTACAACGTCTTACCCAATTATGTATAGAGAATTTTTGTGGTACCTTTGAAAGATTTAAAGGCTTTGGAACAATTATGTACAGTGCGTTTAATTAATGAAGTAAGTCACAGTTTTGTTTATACAGATTTGTCTCTAGAAACTAAATAAGTTTTTTAACTTTAAAATTTTAATTCTGAGTATTTAAAATAAAAAAATGATAAATTTTTTTAAAACATTTTTGTTTTAATTTTACAGAAATCAGATCATGACCATCGTGAATATTAATAAACGAAATTCGGGCAATTGACAAATTTAGTGTAGGTCTCTTTGATTATTACTCCCTCTGGTCCTATATATAAGAGGCAAAATCCTAAAATACACAGACCAAAAAAATGTATTGAAATTAATTATTTGTAATTAATATTTATATAAATTTACAAAATTACCCCTTCTAATCTTAATAAATGGTCCTACTTGTATTGAAAGCTACACTGTCTCGTAAATATAAACTCTATTATAGATAAGGGTAAAATTAGAAATGAGCATTCAATATTTGTCAATTTGGACAAAAAAAAAGTAGTCATTTGCCTCTTATAATAAAGACCGGAGGGAGTATTATTTTTTTATAAAATTTAATTTATGTTAACTAACCCACAAATATTTTTTAACGAATTATGTAATTTTGAATCCCCATCGAGGATAATTATTATTCTTATCAAGTCAAAAATAAATTTTTATATGAGTAGAATTAATCAATATTATAAGAAAAATTAACTAACTTCACACTTATTAAAGAAGTTAGTTAATTTAGTTTAATTGTCTTGATTTATGTAATAAAAAAAAAGAGTTACAATTACTAATATACCCTTTAATTGTCTTGGGAGTGTGCAATGTTCTTGGAAAAGTAAAAGGAATATTGGTTGTAGTATTGGTTAATTTTCTTATTTTTGAAACACTAACATTAAATAAAGTTGAACTGGTTGAATTTTGCTTATATTTGAGTCCAAAAAATATAGATACTTTTTTGCTTATAATCGAGTCCAGGGGGAGTATTTACTTATTTTTAAACATCATATCAAATATTATTAAATTTAATTAAATAATCAATAAATTAAAATAAGAAATTTTGAAGTTTAAAGTTTGAAACTATATTATATTAGAATTAAAATATAGATGACTAAATGATTGGTGTAACATTCTTAATTTTTTTGGTAAGAAACAGGGTAACATTCTAAATTTAATTTACTAAATCAATTGCATCCAACTAAACTAAATATCATCTTTGATTTATATAATTTATAATTTTGTTAATTTAAAACCATTAGATTTATCCTACGTAAATAAGTATCCAATATATATATATATATATATTCATTTAGTAGTAATGATATATTAATTGCTTAAAATACATATATTATATTCAATTAAGGTTAGAATAAAAAAAACAAAAATAAGCTTATAATTGAATCTAATTTTAACAAAAATAAATAAACCATATATGTGAGTATTGCTAATTTAAATATTGTTATTTAAAATGGTTTAATTTTGTCAAACATGGATCCCGTGTCTATCGAGCAAAGAGACCCTTAGGAACACTAAATCTCAATTCAAATTTACACATATTAATTTAATTATTCGTAATATAATTAATATTATAAATCATAAATGTATTACTAATTTTTTTTAGGAAATAAATGTATTACTAATAGTATATGCACGAAATTATTAATAATATTTGCAAGATATCTTCATTCATTCATCTATTTCCTTTTTAGAATTTGAACTGATTTCAATCTGAATTCTAACTTTCGAATTTCAAATATTTTTTAAATTTAAATGGTTGCCGTGTTGAATTATTATAATTTATAATCAATGTATTGTCCATATAATCAATTCTAATTAATGCACTCTTAATTTCTAATATTTTTCTTATTATTTGTTTAAGCATTAAATTATTTTCATACTAAAATGGCATAATCAATATCAATTGTTTTCATTAATGAAATAATGAAATTTCAAAATTTGAATTAATTTCATTAATGAAATTCTGATCATCATTATGTTTTTTCTTCAAATCAATATGAGCACGACATATTAGGGAAAATTGGAGGGAAAAGATGTGGTAAAGCCAAAGTGTGAAAAATTGCTTGGAGGAATGAGTCCATAGAGTGACATTTGGAGGTTTCTATTTTGAGATTATTCTCAAATGTATATTATATAGAATATAGAATAGAATATAGATGTAGATATAGATATAGATTCATGATGCTAATCTTGTTTCTGATGACCACTTTTTGTAATAAAAAAATATTTTTAATATTTTTATTTAAATAAAATATGTGACAAATGCATTTTATTTTCTTGTTGGTCGACCCACCATGACCCGTCCATTAATAATAGTGGCGACGTCACAAGAAATTTAGACAGTAAGCCACTAAATTATTAATATAATTATTATCAGCGGAATATTAATTTCTGATCATTAATATTTTAAATTACCAGGATAATTTTTTTTTTTTTACTGAAGGACATAGTTGTCAAATAAAAAGTTGATTTACTGAATAATAAATGACTTGAAATTAAATCGTTAAATGATAGTTCTTCATCTATTGGTCCAATCCAAAACTGTTCTAAAACAATTGAATTATTCAAGGTACCTTAGCAGCTCCCGTATGTATATGTGCGTTCTTCACGTGGAAGTGAAGATTAGATAAATATGTAGATAGCAGTTTTACATTTTAAATTATATATTATCACTTAAAAAAAAGAAAAAGAAAAACTTCAGTTAATTAGGAGTAACACAGTGTATATGACATGTGAGTTTAGAATGAGACTTTGATGAAGAAGGCCCCGCAAAATTTAAGCATCCTGTAAGAAACTGATAAGTGTATAGGCCCGCCCATGTAATATGTCTACTTTAAAGTCAGAAAAGCAATGTGAAATTATTTATGGGCAAACGTCCGTGCATGTTTTACTTTTAAGTCAGAAACGCAATGTGAAATTATTTATGGGCAACAACTTTCTTGTTATCCTTTACTCGTCGTGCCTGCTGGATCACACACTTTAAAATGGATCGAGGGTACATATCATTAGAGGCTGTCGATCTTTCCTTTCTCTCCTTTTGTCGTTCCTACCCTGTTGGTATTTTCAAATTATTTACGGCAGCAACTGAAGCTGTTTATTTTATTTATCCTATATATGATAATTATGTAAGAATACATATATCTAATGGGTTCAATTAGTTCATAAAAATTTACTTATACAGTTATATAATATCAAGGATATAAGGGGGTTCAGTAGAAAATAAAATTGAAGAAAATTAGTACTTAAAGAAAAGACATAGAGAGGGTCAAGTAATTAATTTGGGTGAAGATCACTAGTGAATTAGTCTGCATATATGAAGTTAGTCACCTGTCAGCTATATGTGATTCAACAATTACTGTTATAATAAGGTAAAGAGTCTTAGTGAATTAGATTACTTACATGAGATTCGAAGCTTTCCTTCTGCAGGAGTATATGGGTTTCACAGGTTTTGGGTATAAATTGGTTATGATTTGTGTTCATATATAGTTCTGGATTTTAGAGGAATATGTTTGCCTTTAATATAATGTATAATTTTATTCATTTGGATTTATAGTCGTTTCTTATATTTGGATAAGAGTACTCCTTATAGTCTCATCAATACATACTTTGCATATAATATAAAAAATAAAGCAAAAACTATGGAAAAGTTTATTTCAAACGTGTGTGCGCACGTTTGTGAGTGTGTAATGTTGATAGCTTATATTGTATCTCCTTTTTTTTACTTTATGATAGATCAGAGAAAAGGTAAAAAAAAAAAAAAAAAAAAAAAAATTTAAGGAAAAAAACAATGATATTAATAGTAAAAAACGTTGTAAAAATAATATACCATCGATCATCCTCAAAAGTTTTTTAAAAAAAAAAGTGTCATAGAAAGGAAAATTGCAAGAGATAGATTATTGGGTTCTTCTATAGGTGAACTTTGTTTGCAATCTAGCTACTAATCATAGATTCAGGTTAGAAACCAATTAATGTCACGTGCTTAAAAAAACTAGTGAATGGCATGAATATGGGAAATGATCGATCAATGTTCATATTCGTTAATGACCATCATATGTTTTTTCAGAGGAACGATGTGAAACTTATGATTTTCCATTTTTTTTGAGGCAAGACAAACTTATGATTGTTGAACATGAACACATGTGAATGTATGTGTATGCTTAAAGGTTAAAGAATAGAAGGGAAAGTTTCCTTTTCTCAAAAAAAAAAAAAAAAAAAGGCAAAGGTTCCAATGAAAAATTCACTCTCTGAATTTTAATTACTTAATTTTTTAACTTACTGCTGGTTATTGCATGTAAAGATTAGTTATAACTTCAATTATAACGGGGGTGTTGTGCAAGTTTAAGTAATCTCTGCTAAATTTAATTTTTAATGTCCACGTGGTTCACGCATTTCGTTCGTATTAAAAATGATAAAAACTAAACACTTTCACATTTGCATGCTTCATACTTTATATGCGTGTGTGAGCCAGGTTATCGTTATAGACAAGCATCATTGACTATAGTCACGATATCCACTATGGTACGTGGGAGAGTAATGATAGGTGAACACCCAAATGGGACATCCATTTGGGATACCTGGTTAATCATATATAAATATTTGGTTAATTTAGTTTATTATATGGTTAATTACGTTAATTGACTTATTTACCATAATTATGTAAATATTTGGTTAATCACATGTACATATCTGGTTAATTCAGTTCTTTATATAATTAATGGATCATCATGAATTAATCAAATATTTACACATGATTAACCATATAATAAATTAAATTAACTAAATATTTATACATGATTAACTAGATATCCCAAATGAGTATCACATTTGAGTATTCATCTGTCATTACTCTCCATGGAAGCTTGTCGAAGCGAGTCCTGGTGTTTTACTATGGAGAATCGTATGCTTAATTAATATGCGCAAATAAGATATACTCATATAGGCACCATCTTTTGTCCCCTTTTTTCCCATGTCATATTGAGATAGAATCACCATTATTTTCTCTTTGAACACTTTTACGTGTGCTGTAATTCATTGGATGAAAGTGAATTTACGAGAAAGATAATATTTGGATTATTTAAAGTAGAAAATATGTAAATAATATTTAATTTTATCGTATGCTATTTTTTTTTTTGGTAAATCAAATTGTATATTAAATAAAGTACCAGAGATATTCCAACCCGTATATAACACCCAAACACCAAAACTATATACAGTATTACAGTATCAATAACCCAATGTCACCCCAACTGAACCCCACATTGTAGCTGAATTACATAGACAAAATCAACTACAATCCAAAAATCCCCAAATGTCAAAACAGAATAACATCACCATCATTATTCATTAAAGCCCAAATTGCATAAGCATCAACAAAGTGCACCAACGTCAGAACCACCAAAACACACGTGACAGCAAAAAGGCGCCCCACAAGCATTCCTGCATATGGAACATGTATTGTAGGAAGAACAGCACAGCAAGCTTGACATGTAATGCTCCTAAAACACTCAAATTCCAAAGCCTGTTAAGCTGTATTATGGTAACATGTATTGTACTGATCTTAGGAGACCGACCAAGGATTAATTAACGTGCAGAACCAAGATCAGACGTCCCACCTCGGGTAACAACTTAGGTCTCTCAACTATAACTCCAACAACCCTTGTCCATGCCTCAAAACACCCATTGTGAATTAAAATGCACAAATTTTAAAGTTGCAATTTTGTAATTTACATTATGAAAATTATGAGATCTTAGAATTTGGGTTTGGATCTAACTCAACCCCAAAATCTAGCTTGTAGGGTGAGGGTTGCCCCTTAATTATAAGCATTCTTCACGTCATATAACTATCCAATGTGGGACTCCAACCCCCTTCACGCACAGGACTGGACACCTGGAGCATGAAGTTTGTAAGAATGGACATCTGCGGGTGGCCCAACGGATTTAGGATATGCCTTGATACCATCTTAGAATTTAGGTTTGGGCCTAACTCAACCCCGAAAGCTAGCTTGTAGGGTGAGGGTTGCCCCATACTTATAAGCACTCTTCAGGCCATATCACTACTTAATGTGGGACTCCAACATCTGACCAATTATACATACATCAAACAAATTTGAATGGATTTATTAAACTGGATGGTTGATTTGTATGATAAATTTTGAAGTTATTCTTATGATAATCAGTGGTGGCCCTTAGCACAATTGAGATGGGCGACAACCGCCCAAGGCTACATATTTTGAGGGACCCCAATTCTTTTTTTTACTTATGAGTATATATAAATATTAAAATAAAAATATTTATATATTTAAAATTATATAAAAAATTAAACAAAAGCAGTAATCAAATAAGTTGACACCGATAAAAATAATCAAACAAGTTCCTAAAACAAAGTCAACTAATGGGTGACTAACTAATGAGTGATGTCCCATTTCTCTTGTATCAACAAGAATACACTCACCATCTTGGACATTGAAAAGGTGACAATCATTTAGGTGCAAAAATTGGGGTCTCAACCAAAAAAAAGGGAGTCTATATAAATTTCCAGCAATGGCCCATTTTTCTCAATTTCTCTCTGTCACACATCTTTTTCCCCTCATTCTCTGTAATCTCTTATCTTGTTGTCTGTTTGAACCTTCCTCTCTTTTTCCCTCTAATTTCTCGGCCTCGCTATCTATCTAATCTCTTCGTGCCACCGAAAAATGCAGGTCCTCCATCATCTTCCTCTTCTTGTCGCACACCAGTCACTGTCACGGACCCACTTGCAAGCCACCATTGTCATCGAGAGTCACCCACTTCCTAGCCGCATGAAACCTCCGTCACATCTTGAAATTATGTTGCAAACGTATTGAAACTTATCTAAAATATATGATAATTCTTATCATCTCAATGGTGAAATTCTATTTGAAGAATTAAAAGTTATTAGAGAGGTTTTAAGCTTTATAATATTTAATTCTATGAAGATGTTTAATTGTTTTCCTAATACATGTACATGCATCTTATAGAATAATTTTAACTATCATTGTTACTGTTGCATATGATGAGAGCAATTTTTCTGAATTGAAATTGTTAAAATCTTGTTTGCAATCTACTATGTCAGAAAATAGATTAAATAATCTTGCCTTTGATTTGTATCGAAAATGATTCTTCAAAAAATCTTAATTATGAACGGATTATTAATGATTTTGCAATAAAAATACAAGGAGTAAAATTATCAAATGATTATGAGGGCAACATTTTCTCGATTCGTCCAGGACACCTAAAATCTCAGGGCCGACCCATATCATAATTATACTTATTATTTTAACTTTTAAGCAAAAATAAAAATAAAAGGAGCATTTTTCAAAACCATAATAATCAAGAAATGTAGAGCTAAATAATATCTCAAACTAGCAAGTATATCATATATACATTGCATGAGTATTTTTAAGTTCATAAAAGATATAAAATAAATAATATATATAGGCAAAATGTTTAAAATATTTAATCATATAAATAATTAATTTAAATATAATTTTACAAATATATATCATAACAATTTAAATAAAATTAAAGTATGCATGATTAATTTTAAACAAATTAAATTTAAATGTAAAAAGATGAAAGACAAAGAAAAACTCCCATTTTATAAATTGGTGCAACAAAAAATTATAAAATCTATGTTTGAATAAATTTTAAAATATTATAAATAAAGAAATTAATTTTTTAGTGTTTATGTTTATCATAATTATTATTATTTAAATTAATTTTAAAATGATAACAATTTGAATAATATATGATATTAATTAATTTTCAAAAGATTAATAATTTTAATCAATATATTACAATGATTAATTAGAAATATTTGTTTTGATTTGAAAAGAAACATAATTAAATAGAAATAAATAAATGAAAAGTAGATTCCATGTGCCAGAGAGTATTTTTGGAGAGGGCTACATGTGCTTGAATAATAATTCAATATATAGAAATTGTTTGTATTAGTATATTTGAAATAATTTGTGGACAATTAGTAGTGAACATTTTGGATATTAGTATTAGATAATTAGTGGATAATTTAGAAATTAGTACTCGTAATTAGGAATATTTATCATGAAAATGAAAAAATTAAATGAAAAAACACGTAAATAGATTTAATAATTATAACAATTAATTAATTATTGGATTTGAAAATATATTTAAAAATAAATAAAATATTAAAAAAAAACTACTTATATAGGTTATATCACGTGGTGCACAAAATGAGAGGAATTGTAGGAAAAATAAAAAATGACTCAGGTTAAAAATTGAGTTCAGCATTTTATTTTAAGGATTTAATTGGTATACACTGACAGTGTAAAGGTTTTTTACACTGTCAACCAATCAGAAATTGACATACCATCACAAATCTTTGACTCTTATCCTAACCACTTTAAAAGTCATCAATTTCATGATTTCTGATTGGTTGTCAGTGTAAAAATCTTTACACTGACAGTGTATAGAAATTAAACTCTTATTTTAATCATTAAAATCCTCACCAGTCATCAACGGACTGAAAGAAAACAAGAGTCACAACACAGTCAACAGTGTGAGGGAGTAAGGCTACTTTGTGTCTAAATAGCGGAAACGTGATTCACGTCAGTTTCTGGAAACGAACGAGACAATCTGAAGCCTCCAGCTCACTACTGTGATGTAATCTCCACCTCAAGTCCCTGACGTGTCTGTAGGTGTGTGAATATTATCTATTTTTTTTATTTTTATTGATTAAATAGCATTTAAAAGTTTAACTTTTTCTCTTCTTTTATTCCTTTTACTTTTTGTTCAATATTTATTTATAATATTTGCACGTGAACATTATCTGTTTTATTTTTCTATTAAAAAATATTCAAAAGTTAAATTTTTGTCATGAAATAAAGAGTTTAATTAATATATACTATTTTATCAAAAAAATATTAATATATATTATCGGTGTAAAGATTTTACATTATTAACTAATGAAAAAATCAAGATATAAGTAATTTTTAAGATAATTGAAATAAGAATAAATTATTTTTAATAATATATTAATTTTTGATTTGTTAATAATGTACTAGTATATGAAAAGATGTAAATGACTATACACAGCTTTTCTTTAATGTTATTTTCTCCTTTACACAGCTTTCCATGAACTCTCTCAGTTTCAGGGTAAAGGATGTGACGCCAGGGACGGGAAATGTCTAGAAAAGCAAAAGAATAATCAATGTGTGATTATATTTAGAGTGTGTTTCATAAAGTTAGAGGAAAAAAAATTATGCTGATAATCTATTTTTAAATAATTGATTATTGTGATAATCGATTATAATCAAAATTATTTTTGTTTAGGTATGTTTGTTGAAAAAAGATTTTAAAATAATATATTTCGTTTGGGTGGTAAAAAATAATAATTTTTATATAATAAATTACTAAAAAATATATGAAGTTATTTGTTTACATTAATAATATTGATTTTTTGTTAACATTAATTTTTTTTTCTATTTTGTCATCAATTTATTTTTATTATAAAAAATTTAAATAAAATTTGTTACATTTTGTATTATGAAAATTCTAGCTCTCGGTAGTCTCGTACAATTCACAATATAAAAGAATTGGCCGTGTGAAAAAAAAAAGCCATCCAGTGAGGGGAAAAAAGGTACGTCAGTAAAATAGTACGGTGTTGGGACAAAAGAGGAACAAAATTTTGAGATTCAAAAATAATCAAGATGCAAAAATCTTACGGTAATGGAAGATGGTTGCAAAATAGCTTTTATTGGTTAAGGCACTGTTTGGTTTGCGAAATCCGCTAGCGTTTAGCGGATAGTGTATAGCGGTTGGAAAAGTAGTTCCGTTTGGTATTCGTTTTTAAAATTAGTATATAGCGTTTTTTCACTAGCGTATAGCGTTTTTCCCAGACGCTACTTGAAGTAGCGTTTGAGCTTATAGCGTATAGCATTTCATTTTTTCTTCCATTTTTATCCCTACCATATTAATTAAATTCCTCACTTATCATTGATTATAAAATAAAATACTAATAATTTAACATAGTATATAAATAATAAATAATTTCGCTAGTTAGATTTATATTTAAGATAAGAAAGTGAAAAATATATTTTTATCTATAAAAGATAAAAAAAACTTATATAAAAATCAAATCAATTTATAATTTTATTTTTATTATTCCATTTTATTTATTAAAAATAATTAAAACTAAATTAATATTAAAATTAAAAATTAATGATTAAATTTTTTAAACGATAATTTTTTTTTTTTGACATGATAAACCATAAATAATTTAGAATAAAATAAATTATTATAAGTGATAATTATTTTAAGATAAATAATATATATATACATATAATTTAATAAAAAAAATGCAAACATATCCTTTTATGTCATTTTACATTTATCAGCTAGTTCAACCACTAGTTTTACCAAACACTTCAAATCCAATTCGCTAGCTAATCCGTTATCCGCTATCAACTAGCTTATCCGCTATCCGCTAGTTTATCTGCTACCGCTATCCGCTAGCTTATCCACTATCCGCTAGTTTTTACCAAACAGAGCCTAAAAGAGCTTCTTTAAAAAATAAGCTCCCTATCCAAACATAAAAAACTATTCACAAAACAATTTATTAAAACAAAAATAGCTGAAAGAAAAATAATCAATCTTTCCTAAACACCCTCTTAAGCTCTTTTGTCAATGAATATTTTAAGAATATGAATTAGAAATAAAAAAAATTGTATTGAAAATATAAATTAATTTTTTCAAATATATTATATTAAATATATTAATTTTTATTTTTATATAAACATTTTTTTTCATTTCTTAACCAATATTTTAAAAAAACTGATTAATATTATTCTCATCGTTATTATAAAGTTAAAAGAAAAGCTTTCAAAAAGAAAATATAAATTATAATTTGTGCTTATAATCTTTCTCAAGTTTTCTCATCCAAACTTCTTAAAAAGTTTTTGTAACAACTTTTATCTAAAAAAACAGTTATCACGAGGAAAAATATAAACTTTTTCTTATGTCCACAAAATTCAAACTCTTTTAAACTTCTGCTAAGTCTCTTAATATAGTGTAAGGATACTCTTCTGACCTAGGCTTCGAAAGTCAGCTTCCGAGTTGAGATCAGAGAAGGATGCCTGATGCCTAAGCCAGTTGATACTTAATTCATGAGTATTGTGAGTGTCGGTCAGAGATTCCCCTCCTTGAAGGCTATGCCTGATATATATATATATAAAGAGTGAGGGTGGTTGTTACATGACAAGTCATTATGAGTGATTATGGACGTCATTGATAAGGACAGTTACAAGTCTAAGGTCGGTTACGAACTTCAGTGGTCATGGTCTGATGGCTATGGGCCGAGGTCTAACTCGGGCCATGTCGTAACATAAGTCCCCCAAGTTTCAAGCAGTGTACAGCTAAGAAGCTTTAACATAGTCTTCCTCATCATCGAGTCTGTCTAATCTAATAATGACCAATCTTGAGGTCCAACTCATAGATTGTTCTTGCTAAAAAATCTGGTTGATCGGACTCTAACCGAAATGAAGTATCACAAGCATTTCTACGTATGAATTCATAGGACAATTAGTGGATATAGCCTGACAGAATGTAGTATTCTGCTCCTACGTATCCCAAATGGGAATCAAGGCTGACGTAGTTCTCATAGAAAAGCTAGGTGCTTAATTGGTCTGCAAAGCAACCAAGTGATCTAGTAACTAAGTCCCCTTTCTCAAACCCCTCAGCCTCTTCTTATACCAAGGTCATGTGTTCGTTGCCCTTATTTTTTCTCTTTGATCTTGGATAATTGTCACAACCTTAGTAATCATAGTCAGTCGGTTAACAATGATATCTATAATCATCAGCATTTATAAGTTAATTGTTCAGCCGTTTCTACTCTGAGTAACGACCTATTTTAGGCGTTTATCTCAGCTTTCCCAATCTCTGGGTTTTTCAGGCGTCCTAATCTCGAACTGCAGACTTGAGCATTTTGTACTTACAAAGTTTAAAAGAACTCGTACACGATATTCTAGTTGCTTAGGCCAATAACAAAGTGAACCTTTGAACTTGTACTCGTACACCAATTCATTTAGATAGACTGGAAAGTATGATGTACCTTAGGTGGTTTTATAGTTGACATAGTAGCGAGTTTATGTGCTAGATGTAGTGACCGGACTTAGGCCTAATATGATATAGCCGATTGTAGAAACCCAACCTTTAAGGTGTCTATCATGATTTTAGCCACGCCAAAAACGTTCGTACGACATTTGGCTTAGCTTTTATATACGCGTTTCTCTTCCTTAACATCCACATGTTGCTTATCCTTGTGTTCTTAACATTGTTATATAATGTATCTTCAAATTTAATGGAATATTGCTCGTGTATCTCAGAATTTAATGAAAAATTCTCTATTTATTTATTCTTTACTTGGTTTGACTTATGCTAAAAAGTCGAGTTGTTACCCCAATAAATATTGTAGTGCCGAGTTAGTGTTGATATAAAGAGCGGGCTTATTAGTAATAGTGTCGAGATAGATATCGTGGTTAATATATTTGCGATAGTGCCGAGATAAAGATCAGGCTTTATATATTTGCGGTTGTGCCAAAATAAAAATCGGGCTTATAGGTAATAATGCTGAGATAAAGATCGAGCTTAATAGGTCTTCAATGTGCCGAGATAAAGATAGGGCTTAATTAGTTTTCAATGTGCCGAGATAAATATCGGGCTTAATAGTGCCGAAACAAAGATTGGGCTTATTAGTACCAAGATTTAGATCAAGTTTAATAGTGGCGAGATATAGATCGGGATTAATAGGTCTTCAATGTGCCGAGATAAAGATCGGGCTTAATAGTGCCGAGACAAAGATCGGGCTTATTAGTGCCGAGATATAGATTGGGCTTAATAGTGCCGAGAGAAAGATCGGGCTTAATAGTGCCGAGATATAGATCAAGCTCAATAGTGTCGAGATATAGATCGGGCTTAATAGGTCTTCAATGTGCCGAGATATAGATTGGGCTTAATATGTCTTCAATGTGCCGAGATAAAGATCGGGCTTAATAGTGCCGAGACAAAGATCGGGGAAAGTCGGCTTCAAAAGTCGGCTTCCGAGTTGAGATCGGAGAAGGATGCCTGATGCCCAAGCCAGTTGATACTTAATTCATGAGTATTGTGAGTGTCGGTAAGAGATTCCCCTCCTTGAAGGCTATGCCTGATATATATAAAGAGTGAGGGTGGTTGTTACATGACAATCCATTATGAGTGATTATGGACGTCATTGATAAGGACAGTTACAAGTCCAAGGTCGGTTACGAACTTCAGTGGTCATGATCTGATGGCTATGGGCCAAGGTCTAACTCGGGCCATGTCGTAACAGATACACTTAATTTTCATACTAATTAATCACGAGAGCTCATTCTTCTACGTGTTGATTCAAAATTAAAATGTGATAGTCTTTCACCAATAATAAAAAAAATGTGGCAGTCAATATCTGCTGTTATATATATATATATGGAGAGACTAAAGATAAGGATTACACGTATTATATTCATGACCTCTAGACCAACTTCCATAACATTAAAATTCAATAAGAAATATAATTGAATCAAACCAAAATATGAGGGTCCATTAAGATATAAAAAAGAAGTGTTTTTTTTTTGGACTAAAATATGCTTATTTCATTTCCATAGCAATAATGTCAACAATACAAGAAGGAATGTAATAAAAAACATGGACACTAAGATAATTAGTAGCCGTCCTAACAAGCCTATGAGCAACTACATTGCCTCGTCTCCTAACAAACTCAATAATGAGATTCAAACTAGAATTCAAAAGCTCCCTACAATGCACAAGTATATCACCAAACTCATTTACATAGTGCTTTGTAGAGACTATTGCATCAGCCACAACTTTGCTATCAACTTCAAAGATGACTTTGTCAAGACCCATATCACTAACCCAGTGAACAGCAGCAAAGAGGGCATAAGCTTCACCTTCATAAACCTCAAGCATAGGCTCCAGCCAACCTGATTTGGCAAAAACAAAGGTCCTTTGCTCATCTCTAATACAGCATCCATAAGAGAACAAGTTCACCTCCTTGAAAAATGTTGTGTCCACATTACACGTTAACCATCCATGGGGAGGCTTCTCCCAAATCGCACGGTGCTGCACTGAGTTAGCAATAGCAGCACTACTCCTACTCGCCGGCTTCCAGTCAAGGAGCGCATGGGAAGCTCTCAAACAAACTTGCATTGGCTCTTCCCTCTTGTCCTCCCAAAGCATTAGATTGCGAGCTTTCCATAAACTCCACATTAACATGCAAAATTTTTATCTATCATCCCAGTTCAGAGACCCGCCAAACCTGAAAACAAAACTAGCAAAGCTTTCCTCCAAAACTAATTAAGATATTCTCCATGCGGTCACAAAGCTTAGCCTTCTTCCAACATCTCTGACTAAACTGGCACGACAGCAGCACATGCCACACATTCTCCAGCCCAGCATCACAAAACAAGCACCCAGCTGGACAGGTCATGTAACACCCTTACCTCGTGAACACGTGCGGAAATAAAATTAAAAAGAAATTTGCTGGTTGCTTTCGGAAATTGATTTGCTTTAAGTCAGAAAATATGGGTGTAAATTTTTTTTCCTAATACTTCGAAAAATGATGCGCACATCACAATAGTAAGAACTCTCTTATACTCACTAACACATATAAACTAAGTTTATTCATAATCCAACTTTCTACAACGTATAAGTTTTTCCTAAAATTTTTTCCTTATAAACCCTATAAATATTATCAAGACCCATGTACTAAACATCTCAAAACATACATCCTCGAACACAAACCTAAGCTGATCGTTCTACAAGACATTCTCATGGCAAGACCCCGTGGTCATCTCCCATGATCAAACACCACTTCAAACATCCAAACTTAAGTCCTCGAGTGACTTAAGAACTCATCTGCAACATCTGCACTCGTGTACCAAAGTACAACAACAAAACCAAAAGAACAGATATGTGCAAGGGTGAGAACCAATATATGGATTTTAAAACGATAGCTACATGCACGAAACACAAAACAACATATACCATGCATAGTTATAACAACATAGATGTTCAAAAATAAACAAATAGTTTATCAAAGGGTTTCATACCCGACAATCATCGTCATTTTTAAAACAAATGCATGACACTTCAATATTCACCATCTAGAATTTTGTACTTAATCTCCGGAGATCCCAACACCATATCAAATGAGCTGATCAAGCTCTCTTTGCCAAATAAGGCATACCGGATTTAACCATAGCACTGTCCTAAACTAGGCACAGTGGTTACTGTATATAGTATATGATTTCATTGTCCGTCAAGGCACAGTGATGCAACTGCATGATTATCTTGCCATCAAGAAATCAAGTTCAAACCCATAGGCACGTCTGCCAGAAATGCATGTAAAACATTTTGTTCACGTCATTTTTCTTTGTGTTCCTTTTTTCCTTGTCGAAGCTCAAAGGCTCACGACCAACTCAACTTTTAAACATTTAAGTTTATCATCAATTTCAACCAAAAAGGATTCCAAATCCAAATGTCCAAATCAGAAGTCTAGATCGATGCATTCAGCCTTAGGTTCGTAGATTATAAAGCACAAAACTTATACAACTTTTATAGGACAAAATAGTCCACAACTTCACCTTTAGGACATACAGTCCATAACTTATAATAGAACACTAGGATCCCGATGTCTCGGTTACTAGGTTCGCTTTTCAACTTTAAAATCATTTTCGTTCTGTGAAACACAAATCCAAAACAAAACCTCCGCAACTTATCCAAATTGTCGGAAATAAAACCATTGTATAAAACTAATTTCCAGAAAATCCTTTTACGTTGAAAATTCGTTTATAAAATTATCAAATCACTTAAAACTCATTTTCTTAAAAAAAATCTTTATTTAAAACTTTAGTTCAAAGAAAAACATTGATGTGAGACTAACTCTTAGTTCTATCAAATATTACTGTTTTAAAAAAATGCTTTCCGTAAATATTTTCGAAATTAACCATCGCTTGCATTTTTAAAACGTTTTAAGTCAAAATTTGACTTTTCTAGTAAAATAATTTTCTCAACACCATAATTAAATTATTTTTGAAACTTAACTTTTTATAATAACCTTTTATATTACTTTGTAATTCCTTACGTAAACATTAGCAGTACTAAAATATTTTCACGGTTACGCCCTCACTGTGACTCATAGATCACTCTTACACCGATAAATCATTAAAATATTAGTATTTTCAACTATTCCACAGTTATAACCAATCAAATAATTAAGTAATATTATATTAATATATTCCACCAATTAAAAATACATTTTTTCTCATAAAGCTTTTTAACGCTTTTATTTTCATAATTAATTGAGCACTGACCATTGTCAGGCTTTTCAATCAACAATCAACATCCATAATAATTTCATGGCAAATAGCACAGTTTATGACATGCATTAAAATACTATAACAATTAACCGCAGATAAAAAAATTAAAAGCAGATAATAACAGCAAGTAAATTAACTACGCAAGCTAATTTAAAAACACCTCAAACACACTTAAATCAATTATACAAACCACATACTAATAGCATATAGCTATCGGAAAAATCCCTCAGGTACTCCCCTTACCTCAGAGTGATTTTCCTTCCGAAATGAGTTTCGCCGAACGTCCGATTCCCGTAAAACTCGTACACGATTCACACCAAATTACCCTTCAACAAACCACAACCAAATAATCAATCAACAAACAATTGTAACTCCTAAATTCTATGGCTAGGGTTCGGCCATGCCTAGTAAAAATGGTTAGGAATTTCTAAAATTCACATGCTCTTAGATTAATGATCCTTAAGTACTATAATGACATAATCCATGATCATAAGTCAAGAACTTGAAGAAAATCCATCTAACTCACGTGAGTTAGGTTTCGGCCAAGACTAGAAATCTCAAAATTTCACATACTCTTAGATCCATTACCATAGAGTAGTATAGAGTTAAGAAAAATGATCATAAGTTGAAAAATAAAACAACATCATCCAAGCTCTCAAGAATTTGAATTTTGCCTTCCATAAAAAAATAGGCTAGAGATGTCATTTTTATTCAATCCTTTGGATTCAACACTTATATGAACTAAAAGGATGAAATCAAGCATCACTAGAAAAATTGAACAAAACTCCTCCACCCACCAAATTAGGGTTTCGGCCTTGAGATGGAAAATAGGCAAGAAATTTTTGCTTGATTCATACTTTTGGATTATAAACATAGAGATGATAACAAGTTGATAGAAATTGGTTTCATGATCATAGGATTTTTCTATGATTTTCTAGAGAATTTTGAACATGAAAACCCTAAAATGAAACATGATGATCATGGCCTTGAATCATGAAAATAATTGAAGAACATAGAGATGAATGAGTGAGATGAGCAAGGTATACCTCTTGTAATTTGAAAAAGAGCAAAAGATCAAGTAGTTGCTTCACTATTTTGGTTGTAGGAAACTTAATAACTTTGAGAGAAAACTTGTTAAGTTAGATGAAGCTTTTGATGAAGTGAGAAAATGGAAGTAATTAGGTGAGGGTAATGGGTTTGGGCCGTGGGGTTTCAAGGGTAGTTAGGGTATGAATTTGTCATTTTTAGGGACAACTTAGTCATTTGTACTTAGGCAAATTTGTGATTAATTTAGGACTTAGGGGCAAATTAGTAACTTAACCCTAATGTAATCATGACAAACTTGTGGTGAGGAATTGTTGGAGGTGTGACTGATTTGTGACCACAAAACAAGGAGGAGGAAGTCAATTTGAACTTGTCTTGCCTTAACCATGGTTAATATTTAACTAAGATAGGTTAGGTTAAGGGATTTTGGTATTTTCACACATAAACCCATCATTACCTAAATTAAATTCTAGGTGAGTCACCCCTATGACTCACCACCCTAGGTGGCAAGATGTTTCTTCATCCGATGTCGGGTTTTGTCTCTGAATGTCCGTTCTCGACTCCGTCGATTACCCGATTTAGGTTTTTCACCCGAAATTACTTATTTATTTTGAAAATTTTCAAAATAACCTATATAGTTGGAAATGAGATTTAAAATCTAACCATTTCGTTCACGAGTCAAAATTAGGTTTTCTGGTCAGTAAAATCTTATTGTCAGTGAAAACACAGACTGGGTTCCGTCTGAATTTTCAACCCAAAATTTAATCGTAACTCTGTATAATAAAGTAGAGTATAAATATGAATTTGGTTTATCCAAAATCATTTTCTAAGTTTCAGATAAAAATATAAACGTTTATTTATAATTATACCGATCTTAGAAAACAGAAAAATCGGGGTGTTACATGTCACGCCTTTCTTATGCAGTCTCAGCCGAACAAGAATACTATCTCTGCAAGCTTGCCAAACAAACATTTTCACTTGTGAGGAATGTTCAGGTTCCAAATCATCTCCATGGAACCCTCCTTATAGAAAATAGACGCATCAACAAGGGAGTTAAGATAGAGATCATATGCTGTCTTGACAGAATAAATACCATCCATTGAAGGCCACCACACTCTAGCATCGGTTTTGACAGAATTCAGCAGAGGAACCTTTTTAATTGCTTCTACTTCATGAGGCAGTAAGAAAGATTGCATGGCTTGTAAATTCCACCTCTTAGACCCTGGGATAAAAAGATCTCTATCCCTTAGGTCCTGAGTTTGAAACTGAGGAGGACCTATAAGTTTAAGATTATTATTATCTGTCAACCAAGGATCACCATAAACCCGAACCTTAGAGCCGTCACCAATTCTCCATCTAATGCCCTCTCTAACCAATACCTGGGAACTCCAGATGCTACGACATGAGTAACTTGGACTATGACCAAGAGAAGACTCCAAAAAATCCCCGTTCGGATAATATTTAGCTTTGAATATATCCGAGACACGGATCAGAAATTAATTTCCAACCTTGTTTCCCAGCATGGCTAAATTAAAGCCTTGGAGACTGCGAAGGCCCATCCCTCCATTCTCCTTTTTCACCACCAATTTATCCCAAGAAAGCCAATTAATGCCCCTTGTGCCATTACTGTTTTTTCCCACCAGAAAGAATTCATCATTCTTTGGATCTCATCGCATAAAGACGAAGGGATTAGGTAAATGCTCATACAGTAAGTTGGAATCGCCTGAAGAGCTGCCTTAATAAGAACCTAAAAGGAAGTTTTTGTTGAGAAACGAAATATACCACCTTTTAATAAATTAATTATATTATACCCAAGAAATTTAAATATATTATTTCTTAATTAAAATCTCTATTTTTAAATTTATTAACTAATATTATAGCAGTTGTCTTAATTACATATAACAAATGCTAACTTATGCTCTTCAAAAATCAGTTAAAGAATTTAAAGGAAAAAAATTAGTGAAAAAGTTTAATTTTAAAATATTTAATATATTTAATATATCCCTTTCAAATATAAATTTTCTACATTGCATTCACACTTCTATTTCCATTATATTATACGACAAAAACTAAGAGATAGCAAAAGAAACAAATTAATTATATGCATGCATGCAGTGTGCATTAAACTATAGAGCAAGAAAATTAATTTGCTTTTTGTCATAATGCGAGGAATTTCATCTTCAATTCCATGGTCCACATTATATATATATATATATATATATATATATATATATATATATCAACGCATCAAAAAAATGAAAAAAGGATATACCTGTTCACACTAATCAAGCAGCAGAGAGGTCACTAGAAATTTTCTGGCTATGATTTTTCCGGTGGGATGGGATTGATGGCGAGATCGAGATGGTCTCTTAGCTCAGAGATATAAGTCCAATAATGGTACTCTGCTGTGGAGTGGATGGGAGTTTTTTGTAATAATTTTCTAAAATAAGACTATTTTTCATATACCAGTTTGCAATATCAAATTTTTTCTAGATTAACCTATCACGACCCCGTTTTTGGGACCATGTTAAACACTGTCCCCAAAGCAAAAGACAACAATGTGTACACACGTTCCATGTGTGAACGAACCTCTACAGATATTTAGTAGGGCCTCTTGATCTTTTCCTTCATCTTTCCTTTTCAGCAACGATCTTTTCATTTCATCTTTTTTCATAAATCAAATTATATTAAGAGAAATAAAAGAGATACTTCAATTCATATTGTTATTTTCATCCTAATTCTGATCCCTACTGCTATCTTCAAAATATTTTGAAGGTAAAACCACTAGAAAAAAATAACCTGTTTAACGACCGAATAATTCGGTACCACTACAAAGAATTCGGTCGTTAAACATACTAATTCGGTCGCTATATTGTTTAGCGACCGAATCAAGGGGGTGGCAGAAACCCTGGTTGCTAAGGTTTTAGCGACCGAAATATTCGGTCGCTAAATTAGATAATTCGGCTGCAGCTGAGTTGGTCGCATGATCTGTGTAACCAAATTTGGTGACTGATATCCGATCGCTAATGTTGATTACAGTAACCATGTTAGCGACCGATAATTCGGTCGCTAAACATGAAATAATTTAATTAATTTTTTAATTTTTCTGTAATTTAAGGTTAGCGACCAATTTGGGTGTTGCCATTTCAGTCGCTAATACTAATTTTTTTAAAAATTTATTTTTAAAATAAAAAATAATTTTTTTTACTTTAATATTCTTCAATTTACTACTATAACTCACCAATATAAAAATAATCAGAGTATCATATAAATAAATAAAAATGACATACAATAAAATTCTGTAAATCCATCAAATGAAAAAAATATAAATGAAAATCATCAGTCATGCGGAGGTGGATGCGGAGGCGACCAACCGTCCTCACCATTCGTGCCGTTGACGTCTACCATCTCATCGTCCTCTAGAGCAGCATCATCAGTAGCATGATTTCTTTTCCAATTTGCTTTACAATTGCTAACCCAAAAAGATATTAGTAAACATCTTACAATCCATTTGAAATACTAAATAAAACTGCAGCACTAGCACAAGTTTAATTTTTCAAAGCACTAGTCACTTAACAAGCTGCAAATAATTTATTTATTTACTTATAATATAAACACTCTACCTTCAAGTATAAGTAAATAAATAAATTATTTGCAGATATACAAGTAACTATACTTAGGTTTTTTCTTCTTTTTTTTTTTGTCTGTAGAATTATGTAATCCAAAGCATGTGAAGAAATTGCTGGATCGATCAATCCTCTCTCCATCCTAATGCAAATTCACAACCACACAAGACACGTCAGCTCTACACATAAGAAAAATCTTCCAGCTCTCAAGGGTATAAATAGGGCATTGAAGCTACCACACTAGGCACCAAAAAACCCTTTATCGCTGCAAACCATAACCTAAGAGTTAATCCACTTCTTCCCAAAACCAATATGGCCAGCCTAGTGAAATCTATCCTTCACATTGGTGGCAACGACCATAATCCGTTAACCATGTCTGATGAACACATCTTGGAGCAAATTTACTCAACCCATGTCCATAGTGACACTAAGTTTGATGTGGACTCTCTTTTCACCCTTGTTGAAAACATCCTTAAGCGTTCAACCCACATTGTTGACAATGTTGTGCAGGTGGATATGCATCTCCATCATTAATCCTTTTTTTTGTCGTTAATTTAATTTGGTTTCTTAATTATGTGTGTCTAAATGGTGATGGCTTGTTACAGGGAACCAATGAAAGCCCAGAGCATGTAGATGACAAGATTCCCCGAGCTAGCTTCTCCTCACCATTGTGTACTTTGAAGCAAATTTCTTCGGAGGTCACTTTTTTTTTTTGCTTTCTTTAAGCTAAACTGATTAAACTTAATGAAATAATAACCTCAAATAACTGGAATATTTTTGTGATATTCCATATGATATATAAAAAATACTTGCATAAGTGTAACTGTTTACTCATATTTAGGGGTAAATATGGCGTCTAGATTTCCTTAAAAATAAAGGTGAAAACTATATATAGGAACGATTTTTATGTAAAAATAGAAAATTATACTATTAACCTGTGAAAATAAGCTAATTATTAACTATGTATAACAAAACTTGTTTGTTCATTCATTCAGTAGCATCCACACAAAAGTCAGTAGGTCCAGCATCAACCACACCAAGCCTCTCAGTCAGGATTCAACAGTACTTTTTATTTTAACAGAAGCTTATCATTAAGATTTGTCAAAACCTTCTGCAGAACACAACCAGAATAGTATCTCAAGCACCCGACATCGCTATAAAATCAGAAGATCAGTCCAACAAGATAATTACAATCCATGTCTTCAGCACAATTACCACACAAAGACCGTTCATCCAGTAAAAAACACACAGCTGTCTATGATATATTAAACAATGTACCGGATTCATACACCAGAAAACAATTGGATAGAGCCAACAGAAACTGATAAAGCTGAAAACCAAGCCCAAGATCTAGGCACTGTTTGGTTTGCCAAATCCGCTAGTGTTTAGCGGATAGCGTATATCGGATGGGAAAGTAGCCCCGTTTGGTAGTCGTTTTTAAAATTAGCGTATAGCGTTTTTTCACTAGCGTATAGCGTTTTTCCCAGACGCTACTTGAAGTAGCGTTTGAGCTTATAGCGTATAGCGTTTCATTTTTTCTTCCATTTTTATCCCTACCATCTTAATTAAATTCCTCACTTATCCTTGATTATAAAATAAAATGCTAATCATTTAACATAGTATATAGATAAGAATTAATTTTGCTATTTAGATTTATATTTAAGATAAAAAAGTGGAAAATATATTTTTATCTATAAAAAATAAAACTTATATAAAAATCAAATCAATATATAATTTTATTTTTATTATTCTATTTTATTTATTAAAAATAATTAAAACTAAATTAATATTTAAATTTAAAATTAATGATTGAATTTTTTAAAATTTTTTTTGACGTGATAAACGATAAATAATTTAGAATAAAATAAATTATTATAAGTGATAATTATTTTAAAATAAATAATATAAATAATATATATACATATAATTTACATAAAAAAAATGCAAACATATCCTTTTATGTCATTTTACATTTATCAGCTAGTCCAACAGCTAGTTTTACCAAACACTTCAAATCCAATCCGCTAGCTAATCAGCTATCCGCTATCAACTAGCTTATCTGTTATCCGCTATCTGCTAGTTTATCCGCTATCCGCTAGCTTATCAGCTATCCGCTAGTTTTTACTAAATAGAGCCCTAGTTTTAATCAAATCTAACAACCTAAACATTTTAAAAGGGGTGTTTTTAAAGATAACCGAATTTCTCTCTAGCCACAACGACCACACTGCAGTATGCCATATCAAAAAAGCTCTTTTCTGATGTCTACTACCTGCAAATAAGCCTCCATGCATCAAATACAAACCAGAAAGCGAGCCTGGTAAAACCACCTCAAAAATGTGAATGTACATTATTAATTATTAAAAAATGTAAAAAAAAATAGATTTATATTTTAACTCAAACTGCACCGGTGGATAAATTATATAGAGATATGAAAGACATGTTAATTGAGATATCAAATCTGATTATACAAATTATGGAGTTGCTCTATCCTAGCTACAGCAGAAATTGTATCAAACTCTTTCCATGGTAAGTTTATGAAAGCAAGAAAACGTTTTAAGGTATATTATTTATTAGGATTTAATTGATATACACTGACAGTGTAAAGATTTTTTACACTGTCAACCAATCAAAAATTGATATACCACTATAAATGCTTGATTCTTATCCTAACCACCTTAAAAGTCATCAATTTCATGATTTCTGATTGGTTGTCAGTGTAAAAATCTTTACACTGACAGTGTATACAAATTAAACTCTATTTATTATTGTTAGCTTACAATCGAGGCCCAAAAACTCCGTAAGATGAAAGAAAGGGTAGGTTAAAGCTGAGGAATAATGATCTGGGCTGCATTCGGCCCACGAATCGAATAGTTCCATAAACCCATTTGGGCTACTGCTCGTTAATCAGTTTTGATTAATTCTTATTCTGTGGATAACAACAAGGTAAGGTTGCCATTATACACTTAGCATTTAAATGGCCAAACGTTACTTTCAGTTTTATTTCACAAAAAACAAATCTAAAGTATTGACTCCAGAAAATGAAAATATACCACTTATATACAAAAACTCGTGATTAACAAATAAGTAGAACTCTTAGTTCTACCCAACAGTATCTCGAGAGATTAGTCACTCACGTGCGAAGTGGAGGATTAGATTGTACACTGAATTAGATTTATCATCATTCTATAATAAATATTACAATGAGTTGAGTTAATTTGATGATGACAGATGTCGTGCAAGCCTCCAGGTGAAGAAATTGCTCACAAGACCACACTAGCAATCCTCAACAAGCTGTCAAATTATTCCTGGGATGCAAAAGCGGTGCTTACTCTTGCGGCTTTTGCTCTTGAATATGGTGAGTTTTGGTTTCTCTCTCTGCACCAGCCAACCGACCCACTTGCCAAATCATTAGCCACAATCAAGAGAGTGCCTTTGCTCACTAAGCCCTCATCCTTGCAAACACACCGCCAAGCCATTTTGGAGTTCAACAATCTCATCAAGACTACTTTGCAAGTGATTGAGCTCATCTTTGAGTTGGAAAACCTTACCTCTTATGACACTAAGGACGTGCCTGCTTTGGCACCAGCCTTAGAACAAATCCCTGTTGATGTCTACTGGGCAATCATCACTATTGTAGCAATTGTCACTCAGATTGATTGCCTCACCACTGATTGGTAAGTTTAGGAAATATTAGTGAAGGTTGGAGATCACTTCTCTCAAAACGGTATCACTTTCCATCCCACCTTATTGGATGAGACTGGAAGTGATACACCATTTTGAGACAGATAATCTGTATGCATTAGTGAAACCATTGAAATGTATAAGTTCATTAAATATCTAAATAATAACCAATAATTGTCTTATGATTTCAGGGAGAAGAGACAGGAATTGTCTCAATTTGGTCAAAAGATTAACATCATACTTAGCAAATTGAGGAAGCATATATCACTATGCAAGCAACAGATAGGTAATTATAGTCACATAAAGCTTTTTTTTTTTTTTTACCCAAATATAAAGAAGTGAGTTTTTACTTTTTACTATTGAAATAACATTGGGAATGCAGAAGTCATTGATTTTACATGCTAAGTAAATTATTTGAATTGACAGAGGAAGTAGAATATATCAAGACGTTGAGGAAACTCTTTCAAACCCCTACTGAAATTATGGAGGTGTTGAAGGTGCTCATCTTTTGGAAAGACACTCCGAAAGCGCCCTTCTATGACGGTGCTACTAAAACACTGGTTTGTAGCATATCTTGATTATTATATTATGACAATAAACATTAGTGAAAAATATATAAATGTATCACATGCTAACTTTTACCATATTTTATTCATGTTGAAAGTTCTAGGTTCTTTTCTTTCTTTCTTTTTTTGTTTTTTTTTTAACTAGTAGTAAAGTATGTGTTGGGCCTTGCCTAGTTGATTTTTATTAAATATGTTTTGTAAATAGGTTAGCATCGAGGTGCTGAAAAAGAAGGACGTGTTCTTGTTCATTTCATCCCTAGACATCACCGAAGAAGATATCTATATTCTCATATCAGTTTATGAAAAAACGAAAACAGGAAACCAGTACAAGATTGTTTGGTTTCCCATTGTGGAAGAATGGAACGACCAACTGAAGAAGAAATTTGAGTTTCTGAAGTCTAAGATGCCTTGGTACGTGTTGCAGCACTTTGCTCCCATAAAAGGCATCAAGTTCATAAAGGAAGAATGGCAATTCAAGAAGAAACCTATGGTTGTGGTGCTGAACCCCCAAGGAAAGATTCAACATTCTAATGCATTCCACATGATTCAAGTTTGGGGGTTGAATGCCTTCCCTTTCACTCAATCCATTGAACAAAAATTGACCCAAGAAGCAAGTTGGATTGAGTCCTTGGTGATTAACATTAATCCACAGATAAACACATGGGTAAGTATTTTTCTAGTAGATCAGGATCTGCTTTCTCATTTTGGTTTATCATATCTGTCCCCACCAATAATATCTTACTACATAAGTTGAAATTTCTTATAATTTTAAGAGGTTGGAATATATGTGTGGCAAGATATTATTGATGGGGACAAAGTATGATATATTAAAATGGGACAACAGATCTTCATTCATGCCTAGTATAAATCATATGCAATTGCATATATAAGCATATTTTTATATATAACAACCTTAGTTTCTAGTTTAAGTTTAGCTAGACATTCATGTTAATTTGTTGGTCACATATTTAATAAATTAGATAGGAAAAGGCTATAACTAACAGATTTTATGTTTTCTTTGGATTGAATATAGTTTAAAGGGAAAAAGTATATCTTCTTTTATGGAGGCAAGGACAAGGAATGGATTCAACAATTCAACAAATCTGTGGGTATCCTAGCAAATGATGCTACTCTGAAGGAGGCAAAGATTTCAATTGAGTTGTTTTGCATTGAGTTTGAACATGCAAACATTGTTAACCGCTTTTGGAGAGGAATAGAGAGTTTGTTCGTCACCAAGATGCATATGAAAACCAACGCTATAACTCAAGAGGTTGAAAAAATGCTTTCCTATAAGAAGGAGAGTGGATGGGCACTTCTCACCAAGGGCTCCATTGTGGTACTCAGTGGCCATGGGACCACCATGTTGAAGACAGTGTCTGAGTTTGACAAATGGAAAGAGCTTGTGATGAAAAAAGGGTTTGAGATCTCACTTAGAGAACAACATGAGAAGGCTGTTCGCACCATTCATCGTTGCTCCCACCTCGAGATTCCTAACGTTGCTGGGAAGATCCCAGATACCATTCAGTGCCCAGAATGTCACCGCACAATGGAAGTGTTTGTTAGCTACAAGTGTTGCCACACTGAGAGTACCGCAAATACTGAGCATTAACCTTTCTGCTTTTTCAGCAATCATATATATGTGTACTATTTCCTTGAGCATAATTTCGTCTTTTGTGTTTAATTAAGTGATGTCACTAAGTATGTCTTATGTGTACCATTATGTAATGTAGCCATATAAGTTATGCATTATCATTGATCAGTGTAAGATCATGAATGCAGTTAGAATAAGGCTAATGGTTTACTTTGTATCATTACTTATTACGTTATATGAATAAAGATATATATGGTCAAAAAATGTATTTGAGACTTTTCACTAGCTTTTATTTAACCTACTGTAATTAAGGAATTTGGCTCCCCAATGGATCCCACAAGCTTAGATCTCTTGAATCCGTTATGAGACTAATATTTACTTGAATGCTTAGTCACAATTAAGGTTATTCACCCCTCTTCAAATATGTGTTTTGCGGTGAACTCAGTCCTCCTCTCAAGTTCAGTCTGCGCAACCAACTGAACCACATCCATTAGGTACTAGTTTTCAAGCTTAAATCACTATTTGAAATTAAGTTCTTTTGAAATCAAATTATTTATTAGTCATACATCAAGAATTAAAAAAAAAGTTTTTTTTTATTGTATTAGGAACGGTCATTTTAGTTTGGTTGAAATATTATTTCACAATAATTATGCTACCAAAAACATAATAAATTTTTATTTCATCCATGTATTGTATTTTAAAGATCATAATTTATTCATGTAAATAAAAAAAAATCATAATTTACCATTATATATATATATATATATATATATATATATATATATATATATATATATATATATATACATATATATACATATATAGGAAGGGGATCCGCTTACTCCAAGAGTAAGTTTTTAAAGTTACTCCCCATCTTAACCTTTTATCTTATTTTAATCCAAAGGCTCGGATTTTTTCATTAAAACTGTCACGTGACAACTCTTCCATTTCCAAAGATACTTCTTCGTTTTTTGTTGCCTGTGTCCAGTATTTGGTGTTCTTCTTCCCTGAACACTCTTTGTGAAAAACTGAAAATAGACCAGTCCATGACATTAGCCCTCCACGCCGCGCCACCGTCGCCCCCTCCCCATTGTCGTACCATTCACACCACAGTTAGGGGGTTTGTTTAGTACTATTGATCCATAAAAAGGGAAGACTTTGACTGGAAAATAAACTGAAGCTTTGTTGTGCCTCTCTAGGTTTGTTCACTATGAGTTGTTTTAAGAATAGGGACGGAGAATAGGAAATGTGAGGGGATCCACTGTGAGGAGAATATAAACTGATTTCTTCTTGTTCTTGTTCTTTTTTTTTTTTTTTTTTTTTTTTGTGTCCCATGACTTGATGATTCATTCAATTTAAGCCTTAGGATTAAAATAAAATAAAGGGTTAAGATGGGGAGTAACTTTAAAGACTTACTCCTATAGTAAGTGGATCCCCTCCCATATATATATATATATATATATATATATTATTAATAATAATAAATAACTAAAAATATTGTATTTTACGATCCATGATTGAAATAAATCACAATTTTGTTAATTCTAGGTAGAAAATTAGTTTTATGAAAATACTCAAAAGCAATGTATATTTCATGCATGCCATAGTTCACTACACTAGTGGTATATACATTAAAAGATATTTTCAACATTTTCACTTTGAACCAGTGACATTTATACTTTTGATTGGTGAATTATATTTTTTGCAACTACCATTTTCAATATTTTCTGCAACCACCACCTTTTTCAATTTTTATTGGATGAGTGTTTCAATAAACAAAATTTTAAATTAGATTGATTTTGTAAAATTGATTTTGTTACAGTTGAGTTTGAATGATATGATTTTTGTTTGAATGTATTTATTTTGAAAACAACTTTAATGTAAAATTTAATGCAACTTTTTCAATCGAACGTAAAAGTTATTTCTCTTACTTCTGCTATAATCACGTTTGAAAGTAAAATCAATTTTGCCTGATAACAACCAAACCGTTTTACTTTTACTAAGATCACTTTTACATAGAGCAAACACAATCCTCCTAATACTCTCTACCATAGAACCAAACACTCATAGTGTGCTTTCATTTTCTCTTACCCTACTTTATTCTTATGCCATTAAAAAAAAGTTGTCTACCAATAGCATTTCTCTTTTACAATTCTTGTAATAAGTGATTTGAGAATATAATAGTTGTTATTATCATCTGTATGTTTGGGAATGATTAATTATTTGTGTTTCAGCTGTTTTCTTATGTAGAAGTTGTTTTGGTAAATAATTATTATATTTGGGTCTTTAGATTATATTGTTAAAAAGCTTTTTTGTGTGGAAAAAAGCTGTTTTAAAAATTCTCTAGCAAAGGACTGTTGGATTGTTTAGATTTGATTATTTTCTAAATTGAAGACCAATTTCCCTGTATACCCCCAATCTCCATCGCTTCACTTTCCCCACCATGCCTGCCTTTCCCGCTCACGGTGCTGCATATATTTTTTTGATTGCGCAAGAAAGCCAAAACAAGAAACGCAACTCTTCAACTGAATGGATTCGGTGCTGCATATATAAGAAGAAGTTTATATTTTATTTTAATTTTTTTTTTGGTTTCCTAGGGTATCCTCCGTGGGTAGGATCACAAGGGCGGCAAAGCTCTCCCTCAAGAGTTTTAACGCTGCTGCATTCCCAGGGCCAACATTCGAACTCGAGACCGCTGATTAAGCTGGAAGAGATCCGTGTCATCTCATCCAAACGTTCTTGAGTTTATATTTTATTTTTTTTATCAATTACATTAAAAATTGACATTTAAATTTTTAATCTCAAAGAGGCCAAAGTCCCAGAATGAAACGACTCAAGTTTGCTAATCACCTTAATATTATGTTTTTATTCTTTATCAATTATATTAAAAAATAATATTTAATTAACATAAAAAAGTAAACATTTTAACCAGTTTTCCTTAAAAAAAATTTAAAAAGTATCAACTACTATTAATATAAACAAATAATTTCATACCCTTTTTCGTAATTCATTGTGTAAAAGTGATTATTTTTTCACCACCCAAACAAAAGAGATTATGTTAAAATCGCTTTTCAGCAAACATACCCAAACAAAAACAGATTTTGATTATAATCGATTATCACAATAATCGATTATTTGAAAACAGATTATCAGCATAATCTTTTTTTACTAGCTTTTCCAAACACACTCTGATTAATTTCATCTGACAGATAGAGTGAACCCAGTTACTAAGGCGCCACAGAGCCCTATACTGGCTTAGTGCAAAGGTTTCAAAAAATGGTCCGCAACAGGTGTTGCGCCCGCTACAATACGGTAACGATGGCGGCCGAAACCGCAACAGGCCGTTATCACGGCGTGAGTCCAAATCACGAAGAAAAACCGCAACGGAACGGCGTTGCGGCCGTTACGTCGCCGTTATGACCGCAACGGAAAATTTTCAGTCCCCAAAATCCCGTTTCTGATATACTTTCAAAGTATAAAAATAAAAAAAAAATATCTTTTTCATCACAAATCAACCCTAACCTGAGAGATTCATCAGTTCCCCCTAGTTCCTACTTTCTTGCCCTCTTCAGTCTTCACTCTCTGTCTATGCGATTCACCACCGAAGCCATCGCCTCACGCATTTGGAGTCGCCGCAGTCGCTGCTACAGTGCTGCTTCGCGCATCAGTAGCCAGATCTGTCGCTACCGCCCTCGTACCACAGTTCGTCGTCGATGCCGCCGCCTCGTAGCAAATCCATCGCCGTCTCGCCATAACAGAGGAACAGAGGTTAGTTATCCTTCTCTACTCTTCCGTCTCCATTGCTGCTATGTAAATCTATAGATCTAGGAGTTTTCATTTTTGGCTTGAGTGAAGTTAAGGAAAAATGGCTTTGAAGGAAAAAATGGTTGAAATTTGTGAGGGAGGAGGCAATATCTTCGAGGCTCAGCAGAAGGGAGTAGAGAATAAATGACCCATACAAAGATTTATGATTATTATGAGAATATTAATTTCTCCGGTCTCCACTAACTTACATTTTCAGATTTTCTAGATGTTTCTACTCTATTCCATGGTTAATTTTCATTTAAAAATAATTAATAAATTTTTTTGTTTAAATTGAGGGAGTTGATTTGATTAATAAAATTTTAAAAAAAATTAAATTTTTAATTTATAAATTATTGGTGTATTTTTTTTTAATCTGATTCTAATCCTTATTTTTAACAAATTGTAATATGTTTCCAACTCTTATTTTTATTGATGTATTTTTTTTTCATTGTGTTATTTTAATTTGACATATATTAGAGTAAGTTGTTTATAAAATTTATCAGGTTAATTAATATTTGATGTGTTAGAATATATGAAATGGTATCATGGTATCATTATTAATATCATGGATAATTTATTTGTAGGTTGATTAAACAATGCCACCAAGAGGTGCTCCCAGTGACGATATTGGTTGGCACTTTGGAACAATTGTACCTGGAAAAAATAGAAATAATGTAGTTTGTAAATATTGTGGGAGAGTGATAACTAGTGGAATTACTCGGTTAAAAGAACATCTTGCCCACATGCAAGGAGAAGTTAAGGGTTGTGCCAGAGTATCAACATTTGTTAGAGAAAATATGATGAAACTTCTGTTAGACAGTAAGTCAAAGAAAAAAGATCACAAGAGGAGAAAAGAAGAATTCATGAGTAATTTGAGAGGGGATGATGACGATGATGAGGTTGAAGGTTTTCTCAATGAAGATGCATCTATGAGACAAGCTACATGGGAAAATGTAAGATCACAGAGACAATGGGAAGATATGCAAAGTTTTAGATGCCAAACTGGAACATTAGATTCCATGTATGAAGGTGGAGGTGGGTCTCGTGTATGTGGTAGTAGTGGAGCTTCTTGCCAACAACGAGGTGATGTTGAACGAAATTTGAGGTCAGTTGATGTTGAACTTGTGCAATTCCCCATGATGTCACAATTTGCTAACTGAAGCTGCAAAGTTAGGAGAAGGTGTTAAATGTCCTACTCCTTATGAGGTTTCAGAGGTTTACTTGGAAGCTGAATACAAGGAGATGAAAGAATGGACAGAAGAACTTAAACCAACATTGAAGGATAGGGGGTGACTATAATGTGCGATGGTTGGACAAATGGCATAAATCACATGCACATTATGAATTTTCTAGTTTATTGCAGCAAGGGAACGGTCTTCTTAAAGTCTGTTGATGCTTCTAATGTTGCCAGTAGAAACACCGATTATTACTTTCAATTACTAGACAAAGTTGTGGAGGAGGTTGGAAAAGAAAATGTTGTCCGAGTGGTCACTGACAATGATAAGGCATTAAAAGCTGCTAGTTTGAGATTAATGGAAAAAAGACCTCGTCTTTATTGGTCGGCGTGTGCAACTCATTGCTTGGATTTATGCTTGGAGGATATTGGGAAAAAATCCAATGTCCAAAAAGTACTAGATGAAGCAAAGAAAGTTACTTTGTTTATTTACAACCACATTTGGACAGTAAGTCTCATGAAGAAGTATACTGGTGGCAGGGAGATCATTCGTCCCGCAATCACTCGTTTTGCAACACAATTTTTGCAGGCAGAATCAATTGTGAAGCAAAAGCAAGCTTTAAGAAATATGTTTGATTATGAGGAATTCAAGAAGTCTAAGTTTGGAAAGGAGAAATCAGGACCTGCATATGATGCCAAGAATATTGTGAAGAGCAAAGAATTCTGGAGTAAGACTAGTGATATAATAAAGGTATTTGAGCTAATTGTCAAGGTTTTGAGAATGGTGGATGGTGATGAAAAACCAACAATGGGTTTTGTCTATGAAGCAATTGATAGAGCTAAGCAAGCCATTCAACAAAATTGTAGCTATTACACTCAATATAATGAACTTATTGACAAAAGATGGCACTTTATGCATTCTGATCTACATTCTGCAGGTATGCTTATATATTTAATTCTTTTTCTGAAAGATTTAAATTTGATTTTGAGATACTAATTATTTTTCTATTTATAAGGCTATTTTCTCAATCCTTAAATCCATTTTGGAGTTGTGCACGGAAGTGATGTAACCAAGGAAACTTTGGATGGAACGACAAAAGTGATAAACAAATTGGAACCAGACATTGATAATCAAATCAGAGCCATCAATCAAGTGAGTAGTTTAAAATGCTATAATTTGATATATAATTGGATTGAAATATATTATAGTTTATTATTATGAGTGCCTTTGTTCTTGTAGTTGTTACTTTTTCGGGATATGCGAGAGACATTTGGAACGTTAGAAGCTCAAAAAGCTTGGTCTCAAATGGATCTCGGTAAGTTTTTTTTTATTCGTAAGTGCGGAATTCTTTTAAATTTAACATAATAATAGATCATTGTTTTTTTTAATCAGCTGAATGGGGGTTTATTTATGGAAATTGTGCTCCTCAACTTCAAAAAATAGCTATCAAAGTTCTTAGTCAAACTACTTCAGCTTCAAATTGTGAGAGAAATTGGAGTACTTTTAGCTACATCCATACAAAGACAAGAAATAGACTAAAATATCAGAGATTGCAGAAACTTGTCTTTACGTTTTATAATATGAAGCTGAAAATGAGACACACTATGAGGAGAAGCCAAGAACAGATTGAAAATGGTTTCAACCCTATCAATCTTGATTATATATTTCAGGAAGATCGACCCTTATCTCCATGGCTTGAGGAGAGAGAAGGGACACTGTTGGATGGAGTGCAAAATTCAGAATGGCTCCCTATTGATTCTGATGATGATAATGAGGGAGAAGGTGGTAGGGATAATTTAGACACAAGGGAAACACCAAGTCAAGGTGGTGGTAGTGGTGGCTTAAGTCCACCAAGTAATAATAGTGGTAATGGTAGTGGTAGTGGCGGTGGTAATACAGGACACAGTCAAGGAAGAGGTGAAGGGTCATTCCATTCTTTTCAAGAAGAGCCATATTTCAGACGTGATCAAAATCTCATACTTGACTTTACACAATATAGGAGGGATGAAAATCCTTCTGATGATGTAATTGGTGGTAGCAGTAGAGGTGGAGCAAATCCTAGGAGAAACAGAAGGCAAAATACTATGTTGGATGATTCTTCCTCATCTAGTGTTGCACAATCCTATGGTGATTTTGGTATCGGGGCATCATCCGATGGTAGCCAAGGCAACTATCCACCGTATTATCAACATCCTTCTTACATGTCACATGGTTATTATCCATCTATGCCAATCCCACCATATTATCAGGCTCCAAGAACTTATCAGGCGTCTTATGGCCCTTCATCAAGTTTTTCCTATGACCAACAACAATAAGGGGAGCCACCAAGAAGTTCAAGATTTTTTGATTCTGTATTTGGAGGTACAGGAAATAATGATAGTGGTGGTGGTGGTGGTTATGATCCTCCACATTATTCTACCATGTGGTGATTGGTGAGGTTTGCTTGAACTTGTTAAACATACTAGAGTAACTGACCCGTGCCATGCACGGGGAATATGCTAATTTTTTACCATGTCATCAAAATATATGTAATTATTGATATCACGTTTTTAGTTTAAAAACTTTTTATTGAGGAATTATATACCACAAATTATTGAATTATGATGTTAATTATACAGAAATATTTCAAAAAAAGTTGTTATGTAAAATATAAAAGATAAATCTTCATATAATTTTAATTATAACATTTTTTATTTTTTTTAAATTTATAAACCTTCTTTCTTAATTTTTTTTTTATTCTTTTTCCCTCACAGTTAACCATTATTAGAAAATATATTTATCTATTATATTTTTTTTTATTTTCTCCTAAAAATCTATTAGATTTATTTCTCCTTTGTACCCATGCAAGTTAACTATTTTTAGAAAATATATTTATCTATCATTTTGTTTTTTTCCTTCTCTCATAAAAATATATTTGATTTATTTCTCCTCTTTTCTCATGCAAGTTAATCATTTTTTAAAAATATATATATGTATTTATCATTGTTTCTTATTTTTTTGAAAATCTGTTTGATTATTTATCATATTTTTTATTATCTCTTGAAAATCTATTTGATTTATTTCTCATATTTTCTCGTGTAAGTTAACAATTTTTAGAAAATAGATTTATCTATCATATTTGTTTCTTCTCTCTTGAAATTCTAATTGATTTAATTCTCCTCGTATCCCATGCAAGTGAACTTTTTCTTCTCTTGTTATTGGATCAAATTTGTAATTGATCTACAGAGCTTTATTGTATGTTTGATCTTTATTATATAAAAAATGATTGATGCACCTTACCAATAGTTTTATTTAGCTATCATCTTACATATGTTTCATACCCATCAACACCAACTAAATAAAGAGATAAAATAATACTTTCCCTCCAATGTGTTCATATTTTAACAGAGGGGTGTTATTGGTAACACCCACTATGCATGCATATTTTTTTTCTCTTTCTTTTTCTTCTGTGCTATTTAATTATTACTTTGAAATCATAGATAGGTTAGGTCAAGACAAATTGACTTAAGTATTACTTTGAAATGAAGTTGTATTACTGATTGTTGGAGATATTGCTTTTTTGGCATTTATTGTTTCTAATAACTCATTATGAATTTACAAAAAAAAAAAAGCAACCGGATTCCATGTTTTCATATTTATGACAATAACCATGAAAAATCAAAGCCCCAAAAGACTGCCCTTGATTGTGTGTTGGCTAAAATGGTGGAAAAAAAAAATTAAGACACGTGTAAAACATATGTATTTGATTGATTATTTATTATTCATTATTATTTATACGCTTGAATGTCATTTCGATAGTTTCATCATCATTATACTCATATTTTATTTGACTATCTTCAATATAATTAATATCGAAAACAATAATTTATCTTCAATAATATTTTTATGATATATCATGTCATTAGTGAAGTTATAATTATAATTAATTTGCTCAAATTCAATATTTGACCTAATCAGCTAAATTTAAAATTTCGAATTCCAAATAATATAAAATATATCATAAAATTATTTCAATTTCCCGAATCGTACTTTCCATTATTTACTGTGTAACGATCCTAATATTAAATATACGCATGTTAATTTAATTATTCGTAATATAATTAATATTACAAATCATAAATGTAGTAATATCTGCACGATATTATTAATAATATTTGCACGATATCTTCTTTCATTGATAACATTGATGAAATTATAATTAAATTAATCTATTTCCTTCTTATAATTTGAACTAAATTCTGGCTCGGAAAAAAAATTTGAATTAATTTCATTCTAAACTTAAACTTTTGAATTTCAAATATTGTTTAAATATGAGTTGTTGTCGTGTTGAATTATAATTTTTTATAATCAATGTATTATCTGTATAATCAATTCTAATTAATGTACTCTTAATTGCTAACATTTTTTGTATTATTTGTTTAAGCATTATATGATTTTCATACTAAATTTGCATAATCAGTATCAATGTTTTCATTCATAAAATTTCAAAATTCAAATTGATTTCATTATTGTTTTCATTAATTATTGTTTTCATTAATGACATTTTGATCATCATTATGTTTTTTCTTCAAATCAATATGAGCGCAACACATCATCGAAATTTGGAAGGAAGTGTTGTGATGAAGCCAAGTGTGAAAAATTGCTTGAGGAATTAACTTATTGTTGTTTCATCTTTAAGATCAATTCATTTAGGCAGATTGGAGAATGATTATGCCTCCAATATCAAATCCTTTTTTTTTTTTTGACTGGCTCCAATATGAAATCCTAGTTCCTGAAAAATAACAAATGCATGACTTCCTAAATCCCTCTAATAAAGTATCAACAAAAGAAGCAAAAGATATTTCAAGTATAAATCATATAAATGCAATGAAAATCAAGATATATAATATAATATATATATATATATAAAAAAAAAGTCTGATATAGGAACTTGATTCTCAGTGTATAGTTCTATGAGAATAAACACCAAAGCTAGTGAATGAAGTTAATAAACCATAAACACCAAAGTTAAAAATTTTACATTAAAAATATAATATAATAAAATATTGTATGAAGTTAGGTGAGTTATTTTTTCGATATGAATAGATATGTATCTTAGCATTTTCATAGTAAAATCATAGCATAAATCCACCCTTTTATAGGGGTTGATAGGGGTTGAAAAGTCACAAATTTCAAAACCCAAGTGACAATCTGGATGGTCCAGATTTTGCCACTTGGGTGGTACACCACTGCACCACTTTTGTGGGTGGTGCACCTTAGACAACACTTGTAAAACAGTGATTCATAATAAAATCATAGCATGAGAACTATTTCGATATGTATAGATATGTACCTTAGCATTTTCAAACTCCAACAAAGTATAATTAGTAATTATCATTCATACAATGATGGCTGACTATTTATACCATCATTCGTTTTCAGTTGATTGTTTAGCATGAAGAATATGCCCAAAGTCTAAGAAGAGGAAAAGAAGATAAAGAGTAGTGAAGGTTATTTACCTCGACAAAGATTCATGCCATCCCAGGCCCTTGCACTTTTTCTAGAACTGATAAGGTGGAGAATCACACAGCTTAAAAACATGAACTTTCCCTATTACTCTGAAAAAAACCAATCAAATTAAAGCAATAAGGGTGACAATAACAAAAATAAAAAATTCAAATATGCTATTTTGATTTTCTCTCTCTATAGATGTGTGTCTTTTTGTCAATGGTTAGCAGCCTCATCGAATAGCCAAATATATGAAAAGCAAATAAACTTCTTACCTCCTTTAACAAACCTCCTTTATCAATGAGTTGTGCCTTCAATAACAGAATTTTATAAATTAAGAAGACCAGAAAAAAGCAGCCTTGTGGACAGCTCAATCATACCATAAAATAGAAAGAAAAAAAACTTGTCTTCACTTAAAAGTTTAAGTGATAGCTGCAAAAGATGAGAAGAACAAAGGAGAAAAGTGTATATAAAATGTGAAAACAAAATAGAACAAAAGAATATAAAAACGATAAGAGAGAGGAGTCATACCAGAAAAAGAAGAGTTGAGGGGTCCTGGGAGAAAGAGAAGAAGGGCTAGGAGAATAAAAGACCAATAAATATCAATCAAATCAAATTTGAAAAATATCAATCAATCAAATCAAATAAATATCAATCAAATCAAATTTTCATATTCAAATAAAATTTGAAAACTTTCCATTGATAGACTTTCTCATCATAAAATAAATAATTGACCTTCCAATAATACTCCTTTATGAATTTGAAAATTTATGTCTTTTAATGCATTGATATCTTTCTTTTTATAGGCAAATTGCTACATATCTAGTCATCCATTGAAACGTGGTATGAATGACACGTAGGAAAACACTGACATGGACAATCTGATTGAATGACACGTGTAAAACAGGTTCCTGCATACATTCTCCTTTGTATATATTATTATAGATTATAGATTATAGATTAGTAGCTTTTGAATTATTTATGTTGAGGACTTGATGTAAATATTAATCATGCATGGACTTTGTTGAGTATGTGACTAGCTATTGATTTATTTATGTCAAGGTACTAAGACATGTATAATATTAGTAGATAAATGCTAATTTATTTATATTTAACCATAGTGTAATTAATTTTTTTTACTTTGGATATCTCATAATAATGAAAAAAAATATAAATTATAAGCTAATATTAATTGTACAAAAAAAAAGAAGATAATTTTTGTATAATTTGTACAAAGTTGTGATCACATCACGCCGCAGCGACCGCAATCCGCATTGCAGCATCCGCAATACCCGTGATTGCGAAAGCCGCAATGAGACCGAAACCACGACCGCGAGTGCGATTTAGAACCTTGGTGCAACAATTCGAACTTGATCCCTTTTTCACGAAGCTCTCATCATCTTCCTCCTCCACTAACTTATTATCCGTCAATAGCTGAGAGATTCCTCCTCGCACTTGGTGGAGATGATCGAGGCTTCTATCAGAGCTTAAAGAACACCCTTTGGAAATTAATGAATAACCTGAAAGGTAAAAAATTAAATTGAAGAGTATTTATGCTGTGCCAGGCTGTCAGCCAACCAGAAAAGAAAAAAGAATTGGATAGTTGTTTGCTAATTGCCACCACATTACAAAATAAAAGATACATAATTGTTTTCTTTTTCTCCCTCATCTTTCTTTTTCCTTCTTTTAAAATTTTTTTTTTAGTTGTTTTTACTTTTAGAAATCACAGGTTATAACAGTGACCATGTTCATCGATGTCATCTTCAAAATTCCTAATCCTTTCTTTAAAGTTACAATCATCAACACAGCTCCTTTCTTCTTACAACCATAATGCCATATATATCATGTGTTTCCTTTTACTGTTTTTTCATAGAAGAGTAACAATTACACGAAGAATACTACAGAAACAAAGCTGATCAGCAAGCAAATTAACTAACTTTCATCTATGAGGACAAGAGCGGATGGCCAACGCTATTGGTAAAAGATGACAAACAAACTTGAAGAACACTGAATAACGTAAAAGAAACAAAAAAACAAACAAACAAACAAACTTGTTACAGACATTTCAATGACTGACAGACTCCTTTTCCTATTTCCTAACTCATCAGCGAAATCTTCCCTGATCAAGATTCCATTCCTGTTGCCAACTGCTTATAATAAAGAAAAAGTCATTAATTAAAGAAAAATTCCAAGCTTCCATGTAACGAATTAATTTCTCTTTATAAGCATTTCTTTTCTTTTGCCTATTATTGAGATGTTACAATTACTCTTGTAAATAATTGCTCCAAAAGCGCTTGGTAATTGGTATATAGCCTTTTATAATTCTAATTAACGTACACTAACATCAGCAGTGCATTGCATGTAGCTTTCTAACGTTTGTTTAATAATTAAGCAAAAGTATATGTTGATGAACATTTTAACACAGGCCTTAAAGGGACGTTTGGTAGATAGATTATTTTTTATTTTTTATTTCCAGGAATCATAATTCTCACATTCTGAATAAGAATTATGTTCATGAGAATGTTGGAAATGTGTTTTATAGGCCTTAAATATTCTCGAGAATGACACTAGAATTTTTTATATTCCTATGTTTGGTTTAAGGGCATCTATTTTGATAATGTTAGTATTATTTTCAAAAACACCATTAAATATTTATTAATTAAAAATTAAAATTAAAATTAAAATAATTTTTAAAAATAGTGAACACTAGTATTTGTTCATATCTTGATTTTATACTAGGATCCTTTAACAAAAATATAATATAATATTAATATCGTCCATACAAAACTACGATGTAATAGTCTTCTAAAAAAAAAAATATTGAAGTCGATGAGAAACTATGATAACACCCCCTCCCATGAAAATGTTTTTATACAGATATCTAATAATATCTTGATAAATTAGCATCATTATTTTATTTCTCTCTCTTAGTTATTAAAATAAAAGCACGTATGTCAAAATGATGAATGTTTAACACTTTTTACACTGATAGTGCATATCACTTTAATTCATGTTTAAATATCTAAAAGGCTATATATAATGTAGGTTTAATTATTGGTTTGGTCCTTGAACTATTAGGAATTTTCAAGTAGGTCCCTAAACCAAAAAAATTTCTAATAAAGTCCATGGACTTATATAAAATTTTCAATTGGGTCCCTGAACTAAAAATTTTCTAATTGGATCGTTGAACTTATATAAAATTTTCAATCTGGTCCCTAAAGTAGAAAGGTGATTATATAAAACAAAATAATAAAATGCTAGATGATGAAGTTTAGAAAAAAAATACTGTTTGACATAATAATAAAATGATAGAAGATGAATATGAAAGAAAAAAAAACTCACTTTTAAAAAAAAAAAAAAAACTTATTGAGAAATGTAATTGTTTAGCCTAATAATTAAATAAAAATAGATAAGTTTGAGAGACCAAAAAAGTTATGGATTGGTCTATCTTTTGGCTTTGCTCAGAATAGCATCCCCTAATTTCATTAGCCTCTGTCTCTGCTCAACATCTGAGGCGCCTTTACCTATCTATTTGGATGGTGGTCTTGTTTTTATTAGCAACCATATTTTCTTTTTGGTGTTGGCCCTCTGGTTCCATACGGGTCCTGCACTTTTTTTCTAGTGCTAGATGTTTATTTAGACTTTTTATTAAGATCCTCTTTGGGTAGTGAGGTAATGTACTTTCAACCATCTTGTTTCCTCTGAACTGTAAATGGGGTGAAAGATCTTGGTTGAACAATACATTCCTCTTCTTCTCCATGTAATTATTATCTCCTTATGTATACGGGTTTGGGTACCCCTCGTACTCACTTAATTAAACTTTTGCTTATAAAAAAAAAAAGATAAGTTTGAGAGACAAAATTTAATAACCAAATTAGTGATCAATCATTTTTTGTCACTAATATTTTTTTGTTAATTAACTACGGATTTAGCGATTTTTTTTAATCACCAAGTATTTAACCTCTTAACTTGAACCAAGCTCCCTTTCTTTCTCACTCTTTCCTTGAAACACCTTTTCTCTTCCCCACTAGGTCTCCAATCGTGAGACACAGAGACCATGAACTTCGTCTCTCTTCCTTAGCGTTTTTCCTTCCTCACCCCTATCTTGGTCAATCTCTCTCTCTCTCTCTCTCTCTCTCACTCCGTATCTCTTTCTCTATCAACGTTTGAACATATTCATATTCATAGATAGAATAGAACCATATGCCATGTTTCTTTTTTCCTTTCGCCAATATTTTTTCCTTTTTTACTTATCTTTTGTTTTGGTTTTTTGGTATAGTGACATTTCACTCTCTTTCTCAAAAGCAAATGTTTGACAATATTCACATCACACCCACACACGAATCACGTGAATTTCCAATAAAATGGCAATTATATCCCTGGTCTATGAATGATAATATTTTCACACTCATTTTGTTTTTTCATTATTGTTTCTAAAAAAAAAAAAAAATCTTTAAACCAGTGAATATAATATATATATATATATATACACATATATATATTTTTTTATAAGCCAATTTTTATTTTATTTATAAATCGGGTACAAAGGGTACCTAAACCTATATACATGAGAAACAGGAACAAAAAGAACAAAAGATACATGATCAACCCAACTCAAAAGACTATCACTGAGTTGAGAATGTAGCTAAGAACCCAAAGCAAACCCAAATAAGAAACCCAAATATAATCCCCTCAGAACCCTAAGAAGAAGCACCATTGTACACCCCAACACCAAAAACACCCAATAATACATAAACCCTATAAAATAGAAAAACATTAAACTCCCAAAAGCCATCAGCCACAAACCAATATTCACACACACACACACACACACACACATATATATATATATATATATATATATATATATATATATATATATATATATATATATAAAAGGAGTATTTACACACATATATATATATATATAAAAGGAGTATTTTTTTTATTTGCAATTTTGTATATCCTGGTTTAAGATGTATATGTTTGGTTGATTATTTTAACAATTTTTTTTATTGATTTGTCCCTACGAAAATATGTGAAAAAAAAATATCAAAACCAATGGTAAATATGGAAAAATAAAGTAAGACATCAAATGGGTCTATCATCTTTATGGATGAAAATTTGTTGTCTCATTTTAGTGTAACATATTGAATCCCTACAAATAATATATTGTCTCATAAGTAAAAATTTAATGTAAAAATTTTAAAAAAAAAAAAAGTAAATTATGTTATAAGATATTATTGGTGATAATATAGTGTGATATACTAAAATGTGACATGAAAGCCTCATCAAACATATAGATTATTCTCTTTTAGATTGTCTCCATCCGTGTCTATTTCTGAGTCTCTCTTCTCTATGTTAAGGTAACTATGCCAAGTTTAAACTCTCACGCACTCAAGAGCCTATAAATAGCTTGATCGAGCACCCACCACCAACATCACAGGCAAGCATCATTTGCTCTCAAATATACAAAACTAAGAGAGTACTATTCTAATATTGAATCACCATGTCAGTGTCCAACGCAGCTTCAAGTGCCAATAGTTTGATCCAACAGAGTGCCACTTCGCTGCAACAGAACACTCACCTGCCGAACCCATTTGATCTTAAGGACTCTCAGATCCTGGACAAAGTTTATCTGACCCACGTCAACGATGATGAACAGTGCGACACCAAGATCCTTTACGACCTTGTGTCCAATGTTGTACTTGAGGTAATTCACTCTCACTTCCCCACTTTGACAATTATATATGATTTACTTAAATACTCCTTCCGGTCCTTAATATAAGAAACAAATAAATGCTTTTTTTTTTGTCCAAAATATAAGAAATATGCATCAATTTTCACATATATGAAATGCTAATTTTGAATATTACCCTCATATATAATAGAATTTATATTTACGAGATATATCTATTTTCCATACAAGTGAGTTTGTTCATTAATTAGGATAGTCCTTGGTATGTGTGTTTTAGGGTTCTGTTTCTTATATTAAGGACCAGAGGGAATACATAAACTTTTTACCTTATCATTATTATCATTAATGCCTTAAATTTATACGTATTATTAGACTATTCTTTTGATTGATATTACATTATGCCATTAAATTGATTGTTAAAATGATATTAGATTAGCCTTTAAAATGACAAATTATTATTATTCGTATTATTATTATTATTATTATTATAAAACTAATTAATTAATGTCACTAATAAGTAAAGGATAATGTAGTTTCAAGTATATTTTTTAAGAGACAAAAATGAATGTTTACTTTTTACTATTTATCATAGGAAGTAGGCTTTTAAATAAATCTTGGTCCGTAACTACAATTGAGGACATGTCATTATAGTTTTGGTAGTGTTTAAAATTGTATCGCAATTGCAAATGCTGCCCCATTGACTGCACTTTCTTACAACCGTATGCAATAATATAAAATGGAACTGGATCACAATTGCAACCAAACTTTAAAAACCTTGATAGAAAATAATATGAACAAATGATATAATATATATATATACATAACTGTTATAATTAAGTAATAGTATAGTACAACGTAATACTTACTTTTTATTGTTTTGCAGAGTCCTTCACAGATTCTGGTAACCAGCTTCAAACCAGAATTCCTTACACTGAAGCTGATTTCTTGTCAGGTTAATTTTTATGCATATATATGCAAAGGGTCTAGCATCAGTTTATATATTGTTGGATGAAAATTTAAGTAAAGTTTTGTCTCGCTAATATTGAATGGTGAATGGTGACGACGCATGCAGATGATAACCACACGTAGTGCTGAGCATTGCGCACACCAAACAACACTCTGGATTCTACAACACCTCAGAAGCTACTCTTGGGATGCAAAAGCAGTAATAACTCTAGCTGCTTTCTCTCTGGAATATGGGAATTTTTTGCATCTTTCCAGGGTTCCAACAACAGATCTAGTTGGAAACTCGTTGAAACTACTGAATCAAGTTCAAACTAGAAAGGTCTCTGATGATATTACCGATTTGGTCAAGTTCATCGTGTCAATGTTTCATCACATCAGACAATGGGCAACATGGTCTTCTGCTGGTCCTTATGATCCAGAGGATGTGCCATCCCTGACAGAAGCCTTGCAAGAGATCCCTGTTGTTGTTTACTGGACAATTGCTTCCATTGTTGCTTCTACTGGCAACCTCGTGGGTGTATCGTAAGTTACAGTATATTCAACTTATGTCAATTACCAAAAAGATATTTGCACATCATGCTACATTGGTGTGAAGTACAAAAACTGTTTCATATATATAATATTAACTACCACCATGGTATGGCACGGTTCGTATATAATCGGGTCCTTTAAGCTTGTTGTCAGGAGTTCGATTTCTGACTCATGTCTACGGAAGAGCACCTGTTGGGAGAGGTGAATCCCTTAAATAGATCCCAATACTTCGAGGGATTAATCTCTGGCTCCCCGTCAGAGGATACACTGGTTCAAAAAATAAAAATAATAAATAATACTCCCTCCGGTCCTTATTATAAGAGGCAAATGACTACTTTTTTTTTGTCCAAAATATAAGAGACATGCATGTAGTTTGACAAATATTAAATGCTCATTTTCAATTTTACCCTTATTTATAATAGGGTTTATATTTACGAGACAGTGCAACTTTCAATACAACTAGGTATGTTCATTAATTATTGAAGGGTTAAATTTGTAAATTTATATGAATATTAACAACAAATAGCTTATTTCAATGCATTTCCTTGATCGGTGTGTTTTAGGGTTTTGCCTCTTATATATAGGATCAGAGGGAGTATTAACTAACATGTCATAATGTATAATAGCATCATTTAAAAAAAAAAAGGTCATGCACTTTTTACTTTGAAATTGCATTACAAAATGAAACTATCACATTATATAGATGCAAATTGGGTTTTTTTTTTCAGGCAGTATAAATTATCAAATTTTAGAGATAGGCTTTCCGTCAGTGTCATCAGGTTGGAAGAGCATCTAAGAAACTGTGGACAAGAAATAGGTTAATATATTGCTTCCTGCTCCTTCACTCTTTGGAAATTGGATTTCTAATACCATAAAGAGCTTATTTATCTCCATTTGTTGCAGGTTACGTAGATGATTACTTGACCCGGAAGAAAATCTTTGACAATCCTAAAGATATTGTAGATTGTTTGAAGGCTTTGATCTACCGGGGTGGAACTCAAAATCCCCAAATATATGAAGGCAGCATCCTAGTCAAAACGGTTTGTTTTGTTTGCATGCATTTTAACTGACTAATAATAATGTTGACATAAATTCGATATCTTCAAATTAGACTATTAGAGGAAAAATTCTTATATGCATATTAATATTGTAAGTTATTTGCACATCTAACTAATGAACATCAACATCATAAAAATATACTAAATTTACACAATTCTTTTTATTATTTTTTCTCTCTCCACACTTTAGTACTCCATCTAGCTAAAATATATAATTTGTACCAATGTTATTGCATACAATGTTAGTAGTACAACATTTTTTTAATATTCTAAATGGTTTTGTATGCGTTTAAATTTCATTTGATGACTTTTATTTCAATCCAACTGCCTACATGATTTTTTGTTTGTTTTTTTGTTTCACATGTTATATTTTTAATCAAAGTGTAATACTCTAGTGTTACATGGATCTTCAATAAATGTGTTTTTGTTTTTTGTTTTTTTATGTCCTTAACAGGGTATTGAAATCTTCAAGCAGAAACATGTGATTCTGTTGATTTCGAGCCTTGACAGCATTGATGATGAGATTTCGCTTTTGAATTTTATCTATGAGATTGGAGGAAAATCCAAAAGAAGTAGTAAAAGGCTTCAAGAAAGAGGATTTCAAGATTTTGTGGATCCCCATTGTGGATGTGTGGGACGAAAACCTCAAGAGCAAATTCTATAGTCTGAAGAATCGCATCAAGTGGTATGTAGTAGAGTACTTCTCTAAGTTACCAGGACACAAGATAATAACAGATCTAGAAAGATTGAATTACTCTGGTAAGCCTATTATCCCAGTGTTCGATCCTCAAGGAAAGATAATGAATAATGATGCAATGGACTTGATTTTTCAATGGGAGATCGATGCATTTCCATTTAGGGAAAAGGATGGTTATGATCTTACTCTAAAATGGAAGTGGCTCTGGGATATAATCAAGAAAGCAATTCCTGGACTACAGGTACCCTCAAATTTTGTATACATATAAGCGATACACATTTGAGCAATTCTACCATTCTGTGGGAGTACTTACTCCATTTAGTAAGACTTACATAAAATTTATTTAATGGAGGCAACAATCGTGTTAGAGAGTATGTTAAAAAGAATGTGTTGTTAGTATTTCTCATGCACATTTTATTATCTAATTAGTACTAATTACTAAATTATAATTGAACTTATTTATTTTTACCATGTGACTCAGATCAAAGGGGACAGATACATATTCATCTATGGTGGCACCAACGATAAGTGGATCCAAGACTTCACATATGAAATGGATCAAATCAAAAGGAATGATGATATCAAGCGTTCAGACGTTATAATAGATCACTACCAGTTGGGGAAGGATGACCCCAACAAGGTTCCAAATTTCTGGATTGGGATAGAAAGGAAGAAACAGAATAAGATCATGCACCAAGAGGCAGTGGATTGTGAGATTCAAGGAATTGCAAAGAGCTTGTTTTGCCTTAAACGAGACCCACAAGGATGGGTCATTCTCAGCAAAGGGTCTAACATAAAGCTTCTTGGTCATGGCGAGGCTATGTATCTAACTGTGCATGAGTTTCAAAATTGGAAAAATAAATTGCTTGAGAAAGAAGGGTTGTTTGACATTGCCTTCAAAGAATACTATGATGCTAAGGTTAAAGAGATATCTGCTCGTCAACCATGTTCCTATGTCAATGTTGATAACTATGCTTCAAGTGTTATAGCAACCATAACATGCCCAAATCCCACGTGTGGGCGTGTGATGGAGGTGACATCCGTTAATTACAAGTGCTGCCATCAGGATGGTCCAAACAGTTGCCTTATCTGATTCAAGAGGGGAAGCAAGAAGCATCTGCACCCGAGTTTGCTTTTGTTGAACTCTGAAGTTCTCTGATCCAGTTTTTGGTTGTTTACTTGTTTACTACATAAATGTGTGTGTCCAAATAAATGAATCGTGTGACATATCTACCTAGTTTGCCCTTCAATAGGTAGAAGCAAAATAATGGCTTCAACATGTCTTTTCTGTTATTTCTTCATTAAATAAAATTTATTATGGATGCTTTGAGACCAAAATGACTATATCGGTAAAACTATTTACTAAAGTGTGTCACTCTTTTCCAACTATATATGAAAATTAATGTCACAATTTTTAATTTGGAGAATGCTAATCGGTACCCTAAGAGATATGGTCAAATAGCCTATATTAATGAAGGTAGAGTTGTCTGTAGCGTTGTTCACGTGTGTATATAACTCAACAAAGAGTTAAAAGAAAGACTTGGACGAGCCCACTCATAAACATCAGTATGGTAGCCAGGGACGGACCCAGACTTGGATGATGGAAGGGGCTAACTACAAAAATTAAAGTTCATCTAACAAATATGCATCAAATTTCATACAAAATATTCATTTTTATATATTCTAAAACGTTAATTACACTAGTAATCTATTAAAACACATAATACCTCTACCATATGTTGATTTCTAAATTTTTATTTGCTGGAAGAACAGGACACAAAAGTATCTCTAAGTATAAAAAAGTATCTTCTTTATTTATTTAGTAGGAGTCATGTATTTATGTATTTAATTTAACTAAGTATCTTGAAGTATTTTTATAAGAAAGTATCTCCAGCTATATATTTAACAAAGTCACTATTAGCAATTTTTTGAATTGAAAAAAAAAGTCAGTAGGTGCCAGGGTGCCCCCCTCAATGAATAGCTTCGTCCGTGATGGTATCATTTAATAGACGGATAAAAATCTTCTGTCCTATTTTGACACTTCAATTAAAAATGATACATCATACTTCACATAGAGTTAACACACTCCAATAAAAAAGTTTAACTCGTCAAATTATTTGCTGGGTTTCGTGGTCACTTGATATTCTGCTTCAGAAAAGGAGGCAAGGATTGAATCAAATTGCATGTGGATTGGCAGCAAAACATGATCAATATACTCAATAAAAAATTAAAAATTCATCAACAGGCACCAAAAATAGTACACAAGTGGAACAGAGAGAAGTATATGTAATTACTCAAGTGTCTTTGAAACGATTTCTAAGTTCCAGCAATTATCCTTTAGAAAACCTAAAAATTTGAACTTACTTGGGAAAATGAGCAGGATACTTTTGATAATGGAAATCGTTCCAAAATAAGCAGAGTTTTCAATTGGATTTAGACTTTAGATTGAAGAACGAGAAATACGAAAATTTCTCTTCCGATTTCTTCCCTCGTAAATAGAAACAATTACAAAATATTTAACGTCCTTTGTAAGCTGTAATATGTCAAACTTGGTCTGGCGGAAAGTTCATGGTTGGCTAGGTGTTCAGGTACCTCTACCGGCTTTTTTAATAGGAAGACAAATAGGAAGAAAGGTCTGGTGATCTGGCACTCGGCTATATGGACCCTTTGGTTAGAAAGGAATGCAGTGATATTCTCGGGTAATCATTTTGATATGTTGCGTATTCTAGATCTAGTAAAATGCAGGTCTTGGTCGTGGTTGGCTGCGGATAATGAATGGAAATTCCCCTTCGCAGCATGGTGCGCAAATCCCTTTGGTTGTCTTAACTAAGTATGAGTTGAGGGGTCATTGAAATGGAATGATGAGAGGTGTTTTACAGGATCATAAATATTGGTGCTCTTATTATTTTCTTGTGTGGCGGGGGTTTTTTTTTTCTCGCGGGTGATTCATTTGGTGCTGGATGGACAAGGCCGAGCAATCTGGAGTGGGAACAAAACTTTTGTGAGGAAGTTCATGTGTGTGAAAGTGAGACAAATGATTTAAACATCTGAGTGATACACCAAATAGAGTTGGAACAAGACTCTTGCGAGGAAGAGTTTGTGAGAGAGAGTGATACAAAAGAGTGATACATATGAGTGACACATAAAACAGAGAGGCTGGTGAGGATGTTATTTACCTTGTTATCTAACTTATCATGCTGGTTTGGATTATCTTTCTCTTTTGTGCAAGTTGCTGTGGAGTAGAGGTTTACCTGGGATAATTTTGGATGGCTTGGGTTCTCTGTGTGAGAGAAAAGTGACAAGGAGAGGGATTTTCTTTTGCTTTTGGGGTGAGAAATACTAAATTTGTGAGAGAGTAAATTACTTCAAATGGGTTACGTGTGTCATGTCAGAGTCTATGTCTTGGTCAGGTGCATCTTTTGGTTTTCCTATATCATTTTGTGGTTGATGGTGCCTATTGGTTGGATGCCTTTGTCTCATCTATCAGGCATGTGGAAGGTTTTAGATCCTGCTTATGTTGGTGGTGGAAATCAATCAGGAGTAGGGGACTTGTAGCCTTATCTAAATGTGGTCCAAGACAGGTTATTCTTTTGGTTACTTTTTTGGAGGCAGGTTGGGTGGCCGTGGATCAGATTTCTTATATCTTGAGGTGACTTGATGTTATTCTAGTTGGTGGCTCGGATATGGATGGTTCTGGTCGAGCTTTTGAATTTTTTGAGTGGCCACCTGCTTAGTTTTTATGAGGATCAAATATGTTGGCGACTATGTAGAGGTTTCTTCGCAGGTGGGATGGAAGGTTTTAAAAACCTTTTGGAGTAGTGAAGCAAGTTTGCCTTAGCAGATAATTTTGGTGGTGGGTGTTTATGATCTTTGGTAGGCCATCATCTAAGGCTGCAGTTCTCCTTTTTTTCTTGCGTTCAGGACTGTTTGGTGGCCTTTCCCTAATTTGTTTTGCTTATGTATTGTGGTTGGAATCCCCTTACGCAGATAGAAGATTATGGTTATGAGGTTCAGATTTTCATTTTCATGGGTAATCCTTGTGGGTGTTTTTTCTATGGTAGTTATGGTAGGCCTTTTGGGTGCTATTGGGGGTTTAGGTAGCTTTTCAACCTTATGGTATGCTTGTCTTTTGGTTGAACAGATACCTTATTCCTCTTTGTGCTTCTTCTTGGCTTCCTTTGTATATGGGTTCGGGTACCCAAAGTACTTGTATTAATAATATTTGCTTTTCAAAAAAAAAAAAAATTAATGGCTACACCTCTAACACCATCCAATAATTTGTTTTCAATTTCTTCCAATCAATATCTTTTGTCGATCCTCTAACCAAATGCAGAAAACTTGATACTCATGAATCACCAAAATAGAGCCAAGAACCCTAGATCCCCAAATTAACATATCAACCGAAACAGAGAAACTTAAACTTTTTGCATCCTCCTGGAACTCACTTGACCCTTAGAGCCCCAACCTCAAGCCAACACCAGGCCCAGATCAAATGGAACATTGGTGTTTCACCTACTTTATTGTGAACTTGAAAAAAGATGGAGTGAGAAAGGCAATTGGAAGGTCTCTTTGAAGTTTGAACTCAACTTTTCTATTTGACAGCGTTAAATTTCCGTAAAATGGAAATAGAGATCATATGTCATTTTTAATTGAAGTGTCAAAATATGATTGGTGGGACATGATTGTGGGACACAAAAGGGGGGCAAAAGATTTTTATCCCTAATAGACAAAAGTATGCACAAATAATAACGAATGTCACCGCGTTTGACGATAGTGACGTGGAAACTTCTACCATTTAATTAGACATTGTCCACGTAATATCTACTTTATATTTGGCATTTTCCACTTAAGGGCAACACGTATTGAATGGTGTTACCACTAATCCATCACTATCTAATGATCGAGCTCTCGATCATCTCTCCTCATTTGTTACTCTCAAACTTCTCCTTTTTCATATTTCCCTCATCTTTATCAGGTCTCAAATAACTCAACAACACTCTGATATGGGGGACTGATTAGTGGATGGCTGGCATTGGGTTTGAAGTTGGCATCAAGGACTTTTTGTGTACGAAGAAGAGATTCCAGTTGATCTTAAAATCTGCTAGCCAATGTCACTCTTCAACAATCAGTGAAGGATTCTTAGGTTTGGAAATAGGATGGGTCAAGGTTGTTTATGTTAAAATTAACATATTGTCTCATCCAGTCACGTTATAACTTTCTTATAAGAGTTTTAGATGCAGTCTTTGAACGTTTATATTTTTATTTAAAATTATTTTTGTTTAAAATTAAAGTATTAATTCATACATATTTAATTTATAAAAAAAAAGAAGAAATAAAAATGTACAAATCAATCTTTTTTGGGTGTAGAAGCTTCCTTATTCACTATTATTTCTCTCATTCAACCAATGGTTGAAATAGATAACTATTAAATAAAAAAAAATTAGCAATCAGGAGAAAAAAAGGGTCATAACCCATTATAACAAAACTTAATAAAAATAAATAATAAAAACAAAAAAAGGAGCTCATGATTTCCTAACCTAAAAAAACTGCTAGAAGGTAGGGGAGGGGATATATGTCGTTTTGGAAAAAGAAGAAGAAAAGGGGATAGAGAGAAATTAGGGTGAGTAAGAGAAATAAACTGGGAGAGAGAGTAATAAAGGGTGAGTTGGTAGGATTTATGCAACACCCTAACATGTTCGACCTTCCAATCAATGCAGCTTTTGCTGGTAAAAAAAAGAAAATTAAAATAGTGAAATATATAAACTGCCAAATCTAAATAATAAAATAATGACAAAATTCAGTAGTATGACATGTGGATCTACAGTGATTTTCACGATCAGCCTTAGTAATTCTATAGATTGAACGGTAGTAGCGGTGGATTTGATCAGGGCACAAACTTAAATTTCATTTCATTTGAAATCTGTAAATTTTACATTTATAAAAATAGAATGAACCTCTAATAATGGGTAGGGGTGTTCTGGGACCGGGACAACCCGATGAACCAATGACCCAACCCAAATCAATTAAATTCGTTCGAGTATTTTTATTGTTCTGTCCAACCTGATCCAACCCAAACAAACCCGTCTTTATTTGGTTCGATAACGGGTTTGATTATTACAACTCGTAGACCTGTGAACCCATATACATGAAATTATTTTTGAAAAAAAAACAAAAAATGAAAACAGAGCTCTCCTGTTCTGATGTACCTCTCTCTCGTGACCATGTCCCTCAAATTCTCAGATCCGTCTCTCTCGTGACTCCATCGACCAGATGCGTCTCCCTCCTCCACCGCACTGCCGCCGTCTCCACCATGGATTGTCAAATATGTTGTCTCCTCCAACGCGTCATATATGTTCGCTCAGTTCTGTCTCAGTTCGATCTCTGTTTTCTTTACGTCGTCTTTGTTTTTGCCCCTCTAAGTGCCTCTTACGTCGGAGGCTGCGCACAGTACGTCTCCGTTCTCTCCCTTCCTCCCACCTCCTGCTCCCACTCTCCCAATCCGTGCGTGATCTGATAGTGGCTAGGGTTTGCTTTTGATAGTCATACAAGCATATTATGTCTAATACTCCCATGTCTGATATATATCACTCCATTCCATTCTCCCATTCTCTATATTAGACTGATTACTGAATCTCTGATTTGCATTTGAAAATTTTTGATTTTTTTTTTGTTGTTGTAAAAGCGTCTGATTCCGATACGACTCTCAATGCTCCTTACCTGATTGATTTGGTTCGGGTTTGTTGAAAAAATTGCATAAACCCAACCGAACCCGGTCCGATAAATATTGATTGGTTAGGGTAACATGTAGGTCAAAGTCGACCCAACCGAACCCAACCCGTGAACACCTCTAATAATGGGTAAAGTTATAAAGAGTATTGCTGCTCCCTTTTATGAAGGTGCACCTTATAAGCCCCCAAACCCTACCACCACTAAAATGCACTAGTGCAATAAGTGCTTTTTACGTCAGTCAAAATTGATTTTACACGTCAGAATAATGTCTGATGTAAATACAGCTGACGTTAATAGTTAATATTTTAACGTCAGTTGTTTAAACAACTGACGTTAAAAGTAAAACTATTAACTCAGTTGTTTAATAAAACTGACGTTAATAGTGTAAAACTAACGTCAGTTATATTAATGAACTGACGTTAATAGTAAATTTTTAACGTCAGTTTTATTAAACAACTGACGTTAATAGAGTAACTTTTTTAAAAAAAAATACTATTAACGTCAGTTGTTTGAAACAAATGACGTTAAGAGATTTATTTTTTTTTTAAAAATTTCTGTTAACACTACCCTCAGCTATCCCTGCATTCAGTAAACATTATCCCAGTAATATTCATGTCAATTAACCAATCCCTGCATTCAGTAAACAGTCCAGTCCAGTAAACAGTCTAGTAACAGTCTTCACTTAAATTTCATTAATAAAAGAAAAGTATATACATACAAAGGAACAAATGGGGGGATAAAAAATCAAAACCCCAATGTTAGAAAAAACATAACTAAAAGTTTCTATACTAATTACTACACACCTACATATAATAAGTTTCTATACTAATTACTAACTACACATCTTCTATATACTCCTGAGGTATACTTTCGGGCAATCCTTTCTCTTTAGCATACTTGAAGAAAAATTCTGCAAACCGCATCCTCAAGTCTTTGAACTCTTTTTTGTCAAGAGGAGATTGGTCGCTGTTAAAAGCCTGCACACGTTCAAATAAATCACAGTAACATTAATTAACACAAGAAAAAGGAAAACTAAAATATATAATTAAATAAGTTGTTTAATTAAGTATTACCTTCTTCCATCCCTCTGTAATAGATGTGGAGACTATGTTCAGCATATGATGCATCACATAATAGCCACACGACCAACCGTCTGGCTGAAATCGAGACTACAAAAGAAATGAAATTTAATGTCAGTTAAATAAACATATATATTTCTACATTAGTAATTAGTAATTATAATATTAATTACTATTTAACAAACTAGCAACCTTGAGGATAATCCATTCAGGATTTCCTTTAGACTTAAAAGTCCTACTCCTCCCGTTGGCACAGTTCAAACTACAAGTCTTCAGCGCACTATCATAAACAGAATATTCATGTCAATTAACCAATTCATCATGTGTCGCATAAAATTAAATTAAATGTTAAAACTTAAATTAAATAGAAGATTAATTACTAACCTATTGATAGGTTCCACCACCTCCCGTGGCGGGTTCTGGTGGAGAGAGCATAGGAAGATGACAGTATGCCTGGCAAGATGAATTACGAGAACTGCCAATGCCCTCTCATTATGTACGGTGCCAGATATAGCTCCTTGCGATCATCACCTCCCAGTAATCTCGTTAAGCACGCTGTGACTTCGTTGTGATCGGCAAAGAATTCAGGCCGAAGGGAGTAGGGCTCTAAGAAACCGAATTGGTTGGAGCCCATCTCGAGTTGAAGTCGATGGAGATACCTACGATATGAATACAGTAAATCATAAAATTCAAATAAAATATATAAATTGAATTAATTATAAAATTATAAAGCATACTTACGTCGACCAAAGACTCACAATCGCGGTGGATAGGTGCTGGCCATCATTGCAAAAATACCCAATATCATCACCACAGAATACAAATCCAAGCTCATGCTCATGAAGTGGGCATGCCAGCCAACCATTATGCTCCAACTCCCATTGAAAAAGCATGGGCGCATAATCCTCGCCAATCGAGAACAACCGAGTCATGAGAGACATCTTACCCGCCTTTGCCTTCAATATTAAATAAATCAGGTATATAAGTTGTTGATAGTTAAAAAAAAACATAAGTAATTAATTGACAAATTTGGACATTAATAATGAATATATACCTTCCGTGCCAACTCGAGCTCCCGCTGCGCCAGCTCAAACTCCCGCGGTTTCGCTTCCAACTCAAGCTCACGGCGTCGGATCTCCACCTCCCACTCCCTATCTGCCACCTCATCCACCTCCACATGTGTCCTATTATAGCTCTCTTTTGTGCTCACATGTGAAGTGTTGGCAGCTCCCGCGGTGTCCTCGGAACTCACGGAGACAAGCTCCCTAACAAGCACCTGCTTGAAATCTGGGTTGGATAAGAAGTGGCTTATCAGATGGCCTGTAATGGCTGGGTTTGAGAAGATCTGCTATGTGATGGATTCTCTAAGTGCATCATCATCGACGACCCGCCTTCGTGAACTAGACTTGCCATAATATTCTTTGATGCCCACCGTCTCTGGAACACCGATCACCCGACCAGGATGGTCGTCCTTGCCTAGAGCAGTGAGCAATATATCCCGGCGTCCAGAAGGGACGAATGAGCCCTGGGAGCATTTTTCCTTAAGCTCCATCTACAATGAAGAATTGAAAAAACGTGTAAGAGAAAGGTGTTCCTTAAAAATATCAACCATATACAGATTACAAATATCAACTATAAATTCATATAGTTAGTTACTTACAATCTTATCTGCCACATCGTGAGTGGCTTCAGCTTTAAAAGAGCCTTTCTTTGTCATCCGACCGGCTAACCAGACATCCTCACGCGGGATGGGTGACGGAGGACTAACTGGTGTGCCCTCGGGCAACTCTCCATTTGCTATCCTCGTAGCCAGCTCCTCCTGCTTCACTCTCAGCTTCTCCACCATCATCTCGTCGATCCTAGTGGCATACCCACCCTGAGACAAGGTGTGGGAGTGGATGTTCTTAGCTTGATTCTTCCTACCCCTCTCTGCCTTAGTCTGTTTAAACAAAAACACATAATTAATAGAGTTAAATACATTTAATTTCTTTACTTAAATGATCTTTAAGAAGCATAAATAAATTAACTTCATCAACTAACCTGAAATTTGGCATCATGTCGACTCCTAACAAAGTCATCCCACGTCCCCCTATCAATCCAGGGGTAATCCAAGAACATCTTATCAAGCTTCTTCTTCCCAGATACATAGAACCTAGTAAGATCATGCTTGAACCCACTCCAGCGCCTTGCCCCAAATGAGAGCCATTTCTTCCGATGATGCTCATCATTCGGCACGGTCCAAGCTATCTACACATTAAATACATATAACAAACAGGATGAATTAGAACTCGAATAATTATTTAATAATGTACATCAAAAGAATGTAAAAGTAAAATACCATGATAGCCTCCCAAATCTGATCCTTAACGTTCTGTGGAACGTCATCCCAATGGTTGTATAGGATGCTAACGTGCTGCTTGGTCTGTAGAATCACCCACATTTTAAATGCTCTAGCATGGGGGCCTTCGGGCTTTAGTTTAGCATCAAAGGACACCTCAAGCTTCTGACCACTTTGCCTAGCTTTCTCTAATTTCTTCAATGACGTGGCTCCTCTACCCCGTTTCCTTCTAGACTGTGATGTCTGTTTGGACAAAAAAATGTTAAATTAGAGGGATATGTATAACAAGGATAAATAAAGAATATATAAAGAACTTAAACTTACATTATAAATACTGGTTAAATTTTATATAACATGTAAACTTACAGTATCATCAGGCGTAGGCCCCATAGTGTCCTCTCGTGCATGCGGGTCCGAGTGATCCATGTGTATGCCTGTTCAGAAACGGTAAATATTAAAATATGTTTTTTTAACATGGATAACTAAAGATAAATCAAAAATAGCATACTCACATAACCTATGTTAGAGATAAGCTATGGCTTATCACACATACTCACAGAAACATAAAAAATATCATAGGAAATAATGATTTATTTGCCTCAAATAAATCTAAAACATATGATACTAATGTTCAGTTAGACAAGTCTATGCCAGATTAAGCACCAACATACAGTTCAGTGCATTCCCTAAACAAGCAACAACATACAGTTCAGTACAGTTCAGTGCATTCCCAAATTTACTTAACATAAAAAATGCAGCCCATATCAAAATTACAGGAACATAACAACCTCAAAAAACAGTTTCAACTAATCCAAAATCCCACAAGCAAACATACACAAATTGAGAAAAACAAAAGGTTCTACAAGCAAGTTCTAACAACTGAAAAGAAAGACAACAAAATAAAAAAGTGAAGAGATTAGGGTTCAATACCTTACAGATGGGAGATGGAAAGAAGCTCGAGTGTGGTGGCCGCGTGCGGTACAGAACCTATTAAAGATGGGAGAGGGAGTTGTGAAAGATTAGGGTTAGGGCACGCGATGGAGAGGGGAGAGAGCGAGAGAGAGAGAGAGAGGAGCACGCGGTGGAGAGGACCTAATGGTGGTGGCGGTGGACAAGAGCACACGGTGGCGAGGAGATCACTTGGAAGGGTTAGGGAAGAGAAGGTTTGAGAGAGAACAGAGAACAGAGTGAGTGAAAGGCGCGTAGGTAACGTATAGTTGCTAAAAAAGTTAAAAACTACCTTTAACGTCAGTCGTTATAAAAACTGACGTTAAAAGTTAAGTCACTCACTTTTAACGTCAGTTCTATAAACAACTGACGTTAAAATGTTAACTTTTAACGTCAGTTTTTTACTGAACTGACGTTAAAAGTTAGTCACTTGACTTTTAACGTCAGTCCTTATAAAAACTGACGTTAAAAGTGAATTAAGAGAACCTGATATTTACAAAACTGTCACCGCCTCCTTTTTAACGTCTAACTTTTGGTTAACTGACGTAAACCTTTCCCGTTTATTGTATATTTAGCACTAGTGATGCCACAAATAAAACGAGGTCAAAAGAAGAAAAGAAAAAATCGGAAAAAAGGGAGAGAGACTACTTCGGTTTCAAATTTTCAATTACTTCGTTACTTGTCTTACAATAAGCAAACAATATATTGATAAGGGTATAACGAGTAATCTAACTCATATAGAAGTACAAATTAAATTGCCAGATCATTTGTAATTATTTCACGACCTTTAACATCTCAATACAATTACCTCAAAAAAAAAAAAAAATCTAAATACAATGAATCAGTGTACAAATTACAATAACTTATCCCCAGCATACTGCAATATAAAGCCATGTACACTAAAAACCAGACTATATCAGTATCCAATTTTGGAGACCCATTAACCCTGGTCTAAGCAACCATCATATGATACTCATGCACAATAACCTTTACCCATGCGACTTGAGTAAGAATGCGAACTAACTTTTCTTTTTTTTGGACGGGATGCGAACAAACTTAAAGAACACTGAATAATATAAAGAGCAATATATACTGTTATGGAATATTTGAATGATTATCTGTATAGTCATAATTAATAAAGAAAAAGTTCTTAATAAAGAAAAAGAACGACGCTTCCTTATAACGAATTAATTTAACTTTTAACCTTTAATTTTTCACCCACCTGTAGTTCCGTTACTACAGATTTCTTTCTTTATGTATTTTATTTAGCTCATCAATAGTTTACTTTACTTTGTGTAAACTAGCATATATGCACTCGTATGATACACGAGATATATAAGAAAAAAATATAAAATCATTTAAAACAATGTACATAATATAAAATAAATAAATTAAATTAACTTTGTTAATTATTATATTAAAAGATGACTAATGATTTTTAAAGTATAATTTTGATATACCGTATTATTAGGATTAATTTTTTTTATACTATCACCTACTAATTCATTAATAAATAGTTATAAAAGTATCACTTTTGATGTAATTAATAGAAAAGTTAAACTAATAATGAGACACTGTATATATAATTAGTGAATAAGATTTAATTGGTATTCACGGTCAGTGTAAAAATTTTTTTACACCATCAATTAATCATAAATTGACACATCATCAAATCATTAGAAATGTTTGACTGATCTTATGATAGATACCTTAAAAATCATTCATATACTAAGATTTGTTATTTGGTTGACAGTGTAAAAATATTAAACTAACAGTGCATACCAATTAAACTCTTTAACATGTTTTTTTTATAAATAAAAATATATTGAAATGGAGTACTAGGGGCACTCACCCATTTACATCGTAACCACATAATATTGAAATATTGAAATGGAGTACTAGGGGCAGCGACATATCACAATCTTCCTCAAAAACAAATTAAAGTTTGGCGATGCCCCGCAAAGGAAAAAATTATATATCCCCGACATGCCCCAAGAACCCTAGTCACAAAAGGGTATGTTTGTGTTTGGTTTCACATTGGAAACCTACAGAATTGATTCTGTCATTTGTCAAACGTGATTTTAGCAAAAATGAGATGTTTTGTTACTGCCAGGTAAATCTATCAGCATTGAAAGATAAATCTATAAGTTTGTAAAACAAAAATATAAAAATGTGAGGGAGGCCGCGACCTATATAGACCTCACCATCCCTCCGCCCCTATTTATAACCACTTGTCATTATTCATTATTGTTTATATATATATATATATATAAAGGAGTATATATATTTTATTTGCTATTTTCTATATTCTAGAGTAAAATGTGTATGTTTGATTGATTATTATAGCAGATTTATAACGATTTATTTATAGATTTGTCCTTATGAAAATATGTGGAAAAAATATTAAAACGAATGGTAATATATGGAAAAATAAAGTAAGACACCAAACGGGTCTTTCATCTTTAAGGATGAAAATTTGTTGTCCCATTTTAATATAATACATCCAGTCCCTACAAATAATATTATCTTGTTAGATAAGTTAAAATTTCATGTAAATTTTTAAAAATAAAATGTTACAAGATATTATTGGTGATGACATAGTAGGGCCGACCTAAGCATCAAGCTACCAAAGCAGCAGCGTAGGCGTCCAAAAAAAAATTCTAATTTTACAAGGATTTTAGGTCTTAAATATATTTTGTTTATGTTTGTTTTGTTATATACAATATATTTTTTGTCTCTCTTTAAGTATGGTTGCATATACACACAAAAAATATTTATAATTTAGGGGTGTAAAGGATTGGTTTGATTTGGTTTTAGGTGGGAAAAAAAATCTAAACCAATCAAAAATGGTTTGGTTCGGTTTTATGAAATTTTCCTACCAAACCCGAACCAAACCAAACCATTCAAGAAGGGTTAGTTCGGTTTGGTTCGGTTCTGACCCGAAAATTATTAAATTGCAAAATATGTATAAATATTAAATATATATAAAAATAAATTTAATAATTATAAAAATATTAAGATATAGATAAATATTAATATATAATAAATATTAAAATAAATATGTAAATATTAAAATATAGTAATCGGTTCGGTTCGGTTCCAGAATCCTTGAAACTGAGAACCGAACCAATTAACATCGGGTTTGGTTTAATTTTTTTTTGTTAAATATAATATTATTTTTATAAAATATTTTTATTAATTTAAAAAGACCTCATTATAAACATTTGTTTTAGCCTCAACATATGTTGGGTCGGCCCTGTAATTGAGTGTGATACACTAAAATCGACATTAAATTCTCATCCAACATATACTAGTATAGATTATTCTCTTTTAGATTGTCTCTATATCCGTGTCTATTATTTCTGAGTCTCTCTCCTCTATGTTAAGGTAACTATGCCAACTTTAAACTCACGCACTCAACCTATAAATAGGTTGATCGAGCACCCACCACCAACATCACAGGCAAGCATCATTTGCTCTCAAATATACAAAACTAAGAGAGTACTATTCTAATATTGAATCACCATGTCAGTGTCCAACGCAGCTTCAAGTGCCAATAGTTTGATCCAACAGAGTGCCACTTCGCTGCAACAGAACACTCACCTGCCGAACCCATTTGATCTTAAGGACTCTCAGATCCTGGACAAAGTTTATCTGACCCACGCCAATGATGATGAACAGTGCGACACCAAGATCCTTTACGACCTTGTGTCCAATGTTGTACTTCAGGTAATTCACTCTCATCCCCCACTTTGACAATTATCTATGATTTACTTAAGCATCTTCTTATGTTCTAAGGATATTGGATAAGGAATCCATAAAAAAAAAATTGTGTTGAAAACTAAATATTACACTTATCAAAATGTTAAATACATTCATTTTTATACAAATTTTTCTTTTTTAATTCATTAAACGATACACATACTTGTTAACATTCTCCTTTACTTAAATACATGAACTTTCTACCTTATCATTATTATCATTAATGCCTTAAGTTTATACTATTATTACCCTATTCTTTTGATTGATATTACATTTATGCCATTAAATTGTTAAATTGAGGTCATGTCATTATTGTTTTGATAGTCTTTAAAATCGTATCACAATTGCAAATGCTGCTCCATTGACCACACTTTCTTTTAATTGTCTACAATAATATAAAACGCAGTGCGACCACGTACAACTGCTACCAAACTTTAAAAACCTTGATAGAAATATAAACAAATGATAATATATATATAAATATATAAATACTTACTTTTTAATTGTTTTGCAGAGTCCTTCACAGATTCCGGTAACCAGCTTCAAACCAGAATTCCTTACACTGAAGCTGATTTCTTGTCAGGTTAACTTTTATTATGCATATATATGCATGTTATGGGGTCTAGCATCAGTTTATCTTGTTAGATGAAAATTCAAGTAAAATTTTGTCTCGTTAATGGTGACGACGCATGCAGATGATAACCACACGTAGTGCTGAGCATTGCGCACACCAAACAACACTCTGGATTCTACAACACCTCAAAAGCTACTCTTGGGATGCAAAAGCAGTAATAACTCTAGCTGCTTTCTCTCTGGAATATGGGAATTTTTTGCATCTTTCCAGGGTTCCAACAACAGATCTAGTTGGAAACTCGTTGAAACTACTGAATCAAGTTCAAACTAGAAAGGTCTCTGATGATATTACCGATTTGGTCAAGTTCATCGTGTCAATGTTTCATCACATCAGACAATGGGCAACATGGTCTTCTGCTGGTCCTTATGATCCAGAGGATGTGCCATCCCTGACAGAAGCCTTGCAAGAGATCCCTGTTGTTGTTTACTGGACAATTGCTTCCATTGTTGCTTCTACTGGCAACCTCGTGGGTGTATCGTAAGTTACAGTATATTCAACTTATGTCAAATACCAAAAAGATATTTGCACATCATGCTTCATTGGTGTGCGGTACAAAAACTGTTTCATATATGTAATATTAACTACCAACATGGTGTGGCACGGTTGGTAGATAATCAGGTCCCTTAAACTTGTTGTCAGGAGTTCAATTCCTGACTCATGTGTGAGAAGCATCTATTGGGAGAAGTGAATCTCTTAAATAGATCTCAATACTTCGAGAGATTAATCTCTGGCTCCCCGCCAGTGGATACACTGGTTCAAAAAATAAAAATAATAAATAATATTAACTAACATGTCATAATGTATAATAGCATCATTTAAAAAAAAAAGGTCATGCACTTTTTACTTTGAAATTGCATTACAAAATGAAACTATCACATTATATAGATGCAAATTGGGTTTTTTTTTTTTTTTTTTCAGGCAGTATAAATTATCAAATTTTAGAGACAGGCTTTCCGTCAGTGTCATCAGGTTGGAAGAGCATCTAAGAAACTGTGGACAAGAAATAGGTTAATAAATTGCTTCCTGCTCCTTCACTCTTTGGAAATTGGATTTCTAATACCATAAAGAGCTTATTTATCTCCATTTGTTGCAGGTTACATAGATGATTACTTGACCCGGAAAAAAATCTTTGACAATCCTAAAGATATTGTAGATTGTTTGAAGGCTTTGATCTACCGGGGTGGAACTCAAAATCCCCAAATATATGAAGGCAGCATCCTAGTCAAAACGGTTTGTTTTGTTTGCATGCATTTTAACTGACTAATAATAATGTTGACATAAATTCGATATCTTCAAATTAGACTATTAGAGGAAAAATTCTTATATGCATATTAATATTGTAAGTTATTTGCACATCTAACTAATGAACATCAACATCATAAAAATATACTAAATTTACACAATTCTTTTTATTATTTTTTCTCTCTCCACACTTTAGTACTCCATCTAGCTAAAATATATAATTTGTACCAATGTTATTGCATACAATGTTAGTAGTACAACATTTTTTTAATATTCTAAATGGTTTTGTATGCGTTTAAATTTCATTTGATGACTTTTATTTCAATCCAACTGCCTACATGATTTTTTGTTTGTTTTTTTGTTTCACATGTTATATTTTTAATCAAAGTGTAATACTCTAGTGTTACATGGATCTTCAATAAATGTGTTTTTGTTTTTTGTTTTTTTATGTCCTTAACAGGGTATTGAAATCTTCAAGCAGAAACATGTGATTCTGTTGATTTCGAGCCTTGACAGCATTGATGATGAGATTTCGCTTTTGAATTTTATCTATGAGAGATTGGAGGAAAATCCAAAAGAAGTAGTAAAAGGCTTCAAGAAAGAGGATTTCAAGATTTTGTGGATCCCCATTGTGGATGTGTGGGACGAAAACCTCAAGAGCAAATTCTATAGTCTGAAGAATCGCATCAAGTGGTATGTAGTAGAGTACTTCTCTAAGTTACCAGGACACAAGATAATAACAGATCTAGAAAGATTGAATTACTCTGGTAAGCCTATTATCCCAGTGTTCGATCCTCAAGGAAAGATAATGAATAATGATGCAATGGACTTGATTTTTCAATGGGAGATCGATGCATTTCCATTTAGGGAAAAGGATGGTTATGATCTTACTCTAAAATGGAAGTGGCTCTGGGATATAATCAAGAAAGCAATTCCTGGACTACAGGTAACCCTCAAATTTTGTATACATATAAGCGATACACATTTGAGCAATTCTACCATTCTGTGGGAGTACTTACTCCATTTAGTAAGACTTACATAAAATTTATTTAATGGAGGCAACAATCGTGTTAGAGAGTATGTTAAAAAGAATGTGTTGTTAGTATTTCTCATGCACATTTTATTATCTAATTAGTACTAATTACTAAATTATAATTGAACTTATTTATTTTTACCATGTGACTCAGATCAAAGGGGACAGATACATATTCATCTATGGTGGCACCAACGATAAGTGGATCCAAGACTTCACATATGAAATGGATCAAATCAAAAGGAATGATGATATCAAGCGTTCAGACGTTATAATAGATCACTACCAGTTGGGGAAGGATGACCCCAACAAGGTTCCAAATTTCTGGATTGGGATAGAAAGGAAGAAACAGAATAAGATCATGCACCAAGAGGCAGTGGATTGTGAGATTCAAGGAATTGCAAAGAGCTTGTTTTGCCTTAAACGAGACCCACAAGGATGGGTCATTCTCAGCAAAGGGTCTAACATAAAGCTTCTTGGTCATGGCGAGGCTATGTATCTAACTGTGCATGAGTTTCAAAATTGGAAAAATAAATTGCTTGAGAAAGAAGGGTTGTTTGACATTGCCTTCAAAGAATACTATGATGCTAAGGTTAAAGAGATATCTGCTCGTCAACCATGTTCCTATGTCAATGTTGATAACTATGCTTCAAGTGTTATAGCAACCATAACATGCCCAAATCCCACGTGTGGGCGTGTGATGGAGGTGACATCCGTTAATTACAAGTGCTGCCATCAGGATGGTCCAAACAGTTGCCTTATCTGATTCAAGAGGGGAAGCAAGAAGCATCTGCACCCGAGTTTGCTTTTGTTGAACTCTGAAGTTCTCTGATCCAGTTTTTGGTTGTTTACTTGTTTACTACATAAATGTGTGTGTCCAAATAAATGAATCGTGTGACATATCTACCTAGTTTGCCCTTCAATAGGTAGAAGCAAAATAATGGCTTCAACATGTCTTTTCTGTTATTTCTTCATTAAATAAAATTTATTATGGATGCTTTGAGACCAAAATGACTATATCGGTAAAACTATTTACTAAAGTGTGTCACTCTTTTCCAACTATATATGAAAATTAATGTCACAATTTTTAATTTGGAGAATGCTAATCGGTACCCTAAGAGATATGGTCAAATAGCCTATATTAATGAAGGTAGAGTTGTCTGTAGCGTTGTTCACGTGTGTATATAACTCAACAAAGAGTTAAAAGAAAGACTTGGACGAGCCCACTCATAAACATCAGTATGGTAGCCAGGGACGGACCCAGACTTGGATGATGGAAGGGGCTAACTACAAAAATTAAAGTTCATCTAACAAATATGCATCAAATTTCATACAAAATATTCATTTTTATATATTCCAAAACGTTAATTACACTAGTAATCTATTAAAACACATAATACCTCTACCATATGTTGATTTCTAAATTTTTATTTGCTGGAAGAACAGGACACAAAAGTATCTCTAAGTATAAAAAAGTATCTTCTTTATTTATTTAGTAGGAGTCATGTATTTATGTATTTAATTTAACTAAGTATCTTGAAGTATTTTTATAAGAAAGTATCTCCAGCTATGTATTTAACAAATTAAAGTCACTATTAGCAATTTTTTGAATTGAAAAAAAGCCAGTAGGGGCCAGGGTGCCCCCCTCAATGAATAGCTTCGTCCCTGATGGTATCATTTAATAGACGGATAAAAATCTTCTGTCCTATTTTGACACTTCAATTAAAAATGATACATCATACTTCACATAGAGTTAACACCGTCCAATAAAAAAGTTTAACTCATCAAACTATTTGCTGGATTTCGTGGTCACTTGATATTCCGCTTCAGAAAAGGAGGCAAGGATTGAATCAAATTGCATGTGGATTGGCAGCAAAACATGATCAATATACTCAATAAAAAATTAAAAATTCATCAACAGGGACCAAAAGTAGTACACAGGTGGAATAGAGAGAAGTATATGTAATTACTCAAGTGTCTTTGAAACTATTTCTAAGTTCCAGCAATCATCCTTTAGAAAACCCAAAAATTTGAACTTACTTGGGAAAATGAGCAGGATACGTTTGATAATGGAAATCGTTCCAAAATAAGCAGAGTTTTCAATTGGATTTAGACTTTAGATTGAAGAACGAGAAATCCAAAAATTTCTCTTCCGATTTCTTCCCTCGTAAATAGCAACAATTACAAAATATTTAACGTCTTTTGTAAGCTGTAATATGTCAAAATTGGTCTGGCGGAAAGTTCATGGTTGGCTAGGTGTTCAGGTACCTCTACCGGCTTTTTAATAGGAAGACAAATAGGAAGAAAGGTCTGGTGATCTGGCACTCAGCAATATGGACCCTTTGGTTAGAAAGGAATGCAGTGATATTCTCGGGTAATCATTTTGATATGTTGCGTATTCTAGATCTAGTAAAATGCAGGTCTTGGTCGTGGTTGGCTGCGAATAATGAATGGAAATTCCCCTTCACAGCATGGTGCACAAATCTCTTTGGTTGTCTTAACTAAGTATGAGTTGGGGGGTCATTAAAATGGAATGATGAGAGGTGTTTTATAGGATCATAAACATTGGTGCTCTTATTATTTTCTTGTGTGGCGGGGTTTTTTTTTTTCTCACAGGTGATTCATTTAGTGCTGGATGGACAAGGCCGAGCAATCTGGAGTCGGAACAAAACTTTTGTAAGGAAGTTCATGTGTGTGAAAGTGAGACAAATGATTTAAACATATGAGTGATACACAAAATAGAGTTGGAACAAGACTCTTGCGAGGAAGAGTTTGTGAGAGAGAGTGATACAAAGGAGTGATACATATGAGTGACACATAAAACAGAGAGGCTGGTGAGGATGTTATTTACCTTGTTATCTAACTTATCATGCTGGTTTGGATTATCTTTCTCCTTTGTGCAGGTTGCTGTGGAGTAAAGGTTTACCTGGGATAATTTTGGATGGCTTGGGTTCTCTGTGTGAGAGAAAAGTGACAAGGAGAGGGATTTTCTTTTGCTTTTGGGGTGAGAAATACTAAATTTGTGAGAGAGTGAATTACTTCAAATGGGTTATGTGTGTCGTGTCAGAGTCTATGTCTTGGTCAGGTGCATCTTTTGGTTTTCCTATGTCATTTTGTGGTTGATGCACTACAATAGAAATGAGTTATAATAACGCTTATTTAATAGCGTTTGTAAATCGGAAATGCTATTAAAAATGGTTATGACCTTTTAATAGCAGCTCCTATAATAAGGGCTATTAAAGGATTCATCTAAGATAGCGTTTGTTTAGCGGAAACGCTATCTTTTTTCATTTGAAATAATTTAAAAATAAAATCAACTTAAGATAGCGTTTGTTTTTAGAAACTCTATTAAAAGATAACCTTTAGATAGCGTTTATTTTCCGGAAACGCTATCTTAGGTCTGCTAATTTCATAAACGTTTCGCGCAAATTTTTACACCCACCTTCTGCTCTGCTCGATCACTGCTCTGCTCAGTATACGCAAACCCTACAGTTTCACTGCTCTGCTCCTTCCCCTCAACGGCATCCTCGTCTCCACTGTCGGTTCACCACCCCGATGGCGTTCGCGTCTCCACTGCCGGCGCACCACCACAACGGCGTCTGCGACTCCTTCAGCAGGTACGCTCCTCCACTGGAAGACGAAGACGAAGAGGTGGGGTTTTGGGGAAGAGGGAACCGCCACCTCCGTGCCTTCCGCCTCGCTCAGTTGCCCTCTGCCTCCTCTCCTTATTGATCGTGTCTCCTCTTCCTCTTTCCCTTGCCAACATTGATCCTTCTGATGGTATTACTATTATTATTCCCTTTTTCTTATTTGTTTTTTCTATGATGATGAATGATGATGATTGGGAAAAGGAAAATGAAAATGAAAAGAACCCATAATAAAAGCTAACAGCTTGAATATTGCTTGTGCTTTCTACAAATGCCAACTGATTTCCAGGCTCTTGCCTTGGCTTGTTTTTCACAGACCTCAAAAAAAAAAAAACCAAAACAAAAATCTCTAAATCCTCTGTTTCTTTTTTTTTTTTAAATATTATTTTTTATTGTATCTCTTAATAGTGTATTTATTTTAAATCTGCTTCCAATTCCTTTTTTACTCTTCTAATTGATAGCTAGCAAATGTCTTTGATTTTGGATGAATTTTCTTAGATTAATATAATTTTATCAATTTCATATTAAGTAGTTCAGGAATTCCTTAATCAACACATACATTAGTATCACCTGTTTGCAAAATCCACCATACTATAGTTTCGAATCAGTGAATTATAAGCATAAAATATGGAAGACAAGCTTGTAGCATCTCCAAAGGTCTCAAATTTCCAAAAATGAATTTCAAAACTACAATTGAATGTTAGAGATACAAATTGTATCTTTTGTATATGACTGTATCTTTACACAAGTATGTATTCTGTTCCTATGATATGACCTATATACAAAAAAGGGAAATCAAATCTCACCCTCATGGATCAATTAGAAGGGCTTCTTAAGGTGCTTGAAATCCAATGATGAATCAACACACTCTGCTTTGCTCCTGTAACCATTCAACAATTTCAACACAACCTTCAACAACTCCTTCAGTTTTTTTCAATGCTTCAAGGGGCACTTCTTTGAGCAACAAAGCAGCACTTTGTCTTAAAGAGAGGCCTTTACCATTTAGGAACTAAACCATGCAATTCGTAGCAACTCTGTTTGGTTGCAGGTAAATTCTATAAATAAAGCAATGACTTTTTGGTTTTACATTGTCAAAAGAAGCGATTTTTAGGTTGAACAGATGAGGGAGCATTGACTTTTGGGGCTTTGATTTTGTTTTGTAAACTCTGGTTGCTGAGGGAGAGTGCAATAAATGAAGTTATGGGTTCATGTTTTTTCCTTTCAAAAAATGTTCTCTCTTTTCCTATCTCTGGTATCAATTTAGGGGATTTTTATATCTTGGTTGGGGTTTTAGCTTGGCATTGCTACAAACTCATGTCATATTTATATATTTTCGTTCTTGCAGATTTCTATTGTTGTTTTGCTTTAGCGTGGCATTGCTACTTTGCTTTGCGATGCTGGTTGGCTGAAGATATTGCTAGGTTCATAATTGAGTTTGTTCTCTATCATTTCCCACCCCCAAAGGATTTCTTCTACCAGGTATTTGCTTTTTATTTAATCCTTTAGTTGTAGCATTAGACATCAACCACTCTAAACTCAAAGTAAATATGGTTAATAAATATTTTTGTAGATCGGGATAGCATAGATCGGAAATGGATGTCTGCTAATCGTTTAACGAATGAGTATGAGGATGGGGTGAAAGAGTTCATTAGGTTTGCAGCTCGGCATGCGGAAAACCCTGGTAGAATCATATGCCCTTGTTTAGATTGTTGTTATGCAAGGCGAGTTAGTGCAGCCGAGTTGGAAGAACATTTAGTGTGTAATGGAATCGATCAAAGTTATACATGCTGGACAAAACATGGTGAGACAAGAGATGAGTCTAGTGAAATGAGGAATCGTGTGAGATATTCATCAAACGATACCAACACAAATACTTATGAGGGCGATCGTTTTGAAGACATTGCAACTGTGGTTGAAGAGGATCTTCAGGATTGTCCTCAAATGTTTGAGAGGTTGGTAAGTGATGCCGAGCAACCATTGTATGATGGTTGTACTAAATTCACAAGACTGTTGGCAATGTTAAAGTTGTATAACTTGAAATCGGGCAATGGATGGACTGATAAGAGCTTTACGGACTTACTCACACTATTGAAAGATATGTTGCTAAAGGATAATGTGCTTCCTAGTCGGACATATGAGGCTAAACAAATGTTACGCTCTATTGGCATGAGCTATGAGAGGATACATGCTTGTCCTAAAGATTGCATTTTATTTCGGAATGAATATGCATCGTTAAAGATGTGTCCTAAATGTAATTCTCCACGATATAAGAAGAAAGAATCAGATCCAGAGAAGGTTGTGTGGTATTTTCCCATAATACCCAGATTTAGGCGCATGTACCGTAGTTTAGAAGATTCAAAGCACTTGACATGGCATGAGGATGAAAGGATCAAAGATGGCAAGCTGCGGCACCCGGCAGATTCTCCTCAATGGAAAAAATTTGATCATGATTATCCTGATTTTGGTCAAGAATCAAGAAACCTACAACTTGCATTGGCTACGGACGGATTTAACCCGCATGGTGTTCAAAGTAGCTCCCATAGTACATGGCCTGTGATTTTGGTGATTTATAACCTCCCTCCATGGCTATGCATGAGACGCAAATTTATGATGTTATCTATGTTAATTTCTGGGCCCAAACAACCAGGAAATGATATAGACGTATATTTGACTCCTTTGATTGAAGACTTGAAACAAATGTGGGAGACAGGTGTAGAGGTACTGTATGATGGGTATAAGGAAGAAAGTTTCAATTTGAGAGCTATGTTGTTTGGCACAATTAATGACTTTCCGGCGTACGGTAATCTGTCGGGATATAGCATCAAGGGTCAGTGTGCATGTCCTATATGTGAAGATGGTACAGATTGGATGCAGTTGGAACATTGTAAGAAGAATGTCTTTCTTGGGCATCGTAGATTTTTGCATCCAAGTCATCATTATCGGTGGTGGAGAAAGGCGTTCAATGGGAACTCGGAAGAAGGTAGAGCTCCTTCGCCATAAGTAAGCATGCTTTTATTTTATCTGAGTTTCTATGATTTTGTCGAATGGCTTTTACGGTAGATACATGTTGCAAGTTGTCATGGTCCCAATGTGCTTTTGATTGTTGACATTAGAATAATTGTGTTGAATTGGCATATACTGGGTTATGTCTGATGTGGTTCAAAATATATATATATAAAAATAAAAATAAAACAACCAGAACCTTCTTTTTACATTTAGATGTTACCACTGAGAATTTTTGTTGTACAGTCCATGCATGTGTGTTTGTGATGATTGGAAATATGTTTCTTAATGAAGTCTGTTTGATTTTGTGATAAGTGCTTTGCAAGTTTATCGTGCACATAGCGGAGCTAAGGTGCCTCGTTTAAAAGCAACCAACATTAAATGGATCCGTATTTATATATATATATATATATATATATATATATATATATATATACATATATATTTACAAAAGCTTAATGAGCAATTATTTTAAAAAAATAAAACTATTGATTTACTATTTTCTTTTTTATAGTGCCCAAGACAACCCAACGATATACATTGTGGGTATTACGTAATGCGCTTCATGAAGGAGATTATCTTACAGAACCAAGTTAAAATACCAATGGCGGTATGTAGTTTAGTGCTTGTTATTTACTTTTAAATGTGACCGTTCAAATGTGATAGCAATTGTAATTTGATTTATTTAATTTTGATGTCGCAGTACTTCCCTGACTACAAATGCTTCACATATTTGAGTTCTGTTGCACATATTGTGTATTGGGTCAAGTAACTTAGATGTTTGAGTTCTGTTGCACATATTATTGATTGCTACCTATAATTTGGTTGATATGTAAACATTTTGTTTTTGATGAACATGCAGGGTGTATGTAAAGTTATGAAATTAGTAAACTAAAAAAATATATATGGGAATAGATAGCGTTTTTTTTTTATTTAAATGCTATCGAAAGATAGCTTTTAGATAGCGTTTGTGTAAACAAACGCTATCTAAAGCCTTTTCTTTAGATAGCGTTTGTGTTAAAAAACGCTATCTAAAGGCACATTAGTGCCTTGCCAAATACGCGGTAAACACACACCTTAGATAGTGTTTGTTTATAAGCGGAAACGCTATCTAAAGTCATCTTTTAATAGCGCGTCTTAAATGTTATCTTTACTAGCAACATTTAATAACTAGGGCATAGATAGCGCTTAAAAACGCTATTAAAAGGCACACGGAAATGCTATCTAAAGCCTTTTCTATTGTAGTGATGGTGGTTATTGGTTGGATGCCTTTGTCTCATCTATCAGGCATGTGGAAGGTTTTAGATCCTGCTTATATTGGTGGTGGAAATCAATCAGGAGTAGGGGACTTGTAGCCTTATCTAAATGTGGTCCAAGACAGATTATTCTTTTGCTTACTTTTTTGGAGACGGGTTGGGTGGCTGTGGATCAGATTTCTTATATCTTGAGGTGGCTTGATGTTATTATAGTTGGTGGCTCGGATATGGATGGTTCTGGTTGAGCTTTTGGATTTTTTGAGTGGCCACCTGCTTAGTTTTTATGAGGATCAAATATGTTGGTGACTATGTAGAGGTTTCTTCGCAGGTGGGATGGAAGTTTTTAAAAACCTTTTGGAGTAGTGAAGCAAGTTTGCTTTAGAAGATAATTTTGGTGGTGGGTGTTTATGATCTTTGGTAGGCCATCATCTAAGGCTGCGGTTCTCCTTTTTTTCCTGCATTCAGGACTGTTTGGTGGCCTTTCCCTAATTTGTTTTGCTTATGTATTGTGGTTGGAATCCCCTTACGCAGATAGAAGATTATGGTTATAAGGTTCAGATTTTCATTTTCATGGGTAATCCTTGTGGGTGTTTTTTCTATGGTAGTTATGGTAGGCCTTTTGGGTGCTATTGGGGGTTTAGGTAGCTTTTCAACCTTATGGTATGCTTGTCTTTTGTTTGAACAGATACCTTATTCCTCTTTGTGCTTCTTCTTGGCTTCCTTTGTATATGGGTTCGGGTACCCAAAGTAATCGTATTAATAATATTTGCTTTTCAAAAAAAAAAAAATTAACGCCTACACCTCTAACATCGTCAAATAATTGGTTTTCAATTTCTTCCAATCAATATCTTTTGTCGATCCTCTAACCAAATGCAGAAAACTTGATACTCATGAATCACCAAAATAGAGCCAAGAACCCTAGATCCCCAAATTAACATATCAACCCAAACAGAGAAACTTAAACTTTTTGCATCCTCCTTGAACTCACTTGACCCTTAGAGCCCCAACCTCAAGCCAACACCAGTCACAGATCAAATGGAACATTGGTGTTTCACCTACTTTATTGTGAACTTGAAAAAAGATGGAGTGAGAAAGGTAATTGGAAGGTCTCTTTGAAGTTTGAACTCAACTTTTTTATCTGACAGCGTTAAATTTCCGTAAAATGGAAATAGAGATCATATGTCATTTTTAATTGAAGTGTCAAAATATGATTGGTGGGATATGATTGTGGGACACAAAAGGGAGACAGAAGATTTTTATCCCTAATAGACAAAACTATGCACAAATAATAACGAATGTCACCGTGTTTGACGATAGTGATGTGGAAACTTCTACCATTTAATTAGACATTGTCCACGTAATATCTACTTTATATTTGGCATTTTCCACTTAAGGGCAACACGTATTGAATGGTGTTACCACTAATCGATCACTATCTAATGATCGAGCTCTCGATCATCTCTCCTCATTTGTTACTCTCAAACTTCTCCTTTTTCATATTTCCCTCATCTTTATCAGGTCTCAAATAACTCAACAACACTCTGATATGGGGGACTGATTAGTGGATGGCTGGCATTGGGTTTGAAGTTGGCATCAAGGACTTTTTGTGTACGAAGAAGAGATTCTAGTTGATCTTAAAATCTGCTAGCCAATGTCACTCTTCAACAATCACAGTGAAGGATTCTTAGGTTTGGAAATAGGATGGGTCAAGGTTGTTTATGTTAAAATTAACATATTGTCTCATCCAGTCACGTTATAACTTTCTTATAAGAGTTTTAGATGCAGTCTTTAAACGTTTATATTTTTATTTAAAATTAATTTTGTTTCAAATTAAAGTATTAATTCATACATATTTAATTTATAAAAAAAAAATGTACAAATCAATCTTTTTTGGGTGTAGAAGCTTCCTTATTCACTATTATTTCTCTCATTCAACCAACGGTTGAAATGGATAACTATTAAATAAAAAAAAATTAGCAATCAGGAGAAAAAAAGGGTCATAACCCATTATAACAAAACTTAATAAAAATAAATAATAAAAACAAAAAAAGGAGCTGATGATTTCCTAACCTAAAAAAACTGCTAGAAGGAAGGGGAGGGGATATATGTCGTTTTGGAAAAAGAAGAAGAAGAAAAGGGGGATAGAGAGAAATAAGGGTGAGTAAGAGAAATAAACTCGGAGAGAGAGTAATAAAGGGTGAGTTGGTAGGATTTCTGCAACACCCTAACATGTTTGACCTTCCAATCAATGCAGCTTTGCTGGTAAAAAAAAGAAAATTAAAATAGTGAAATATATAAACTGCCAAATCTAAATAATAAAATAATGACAAAATTCAGTAGTATGACACGTGGATCTATAGTGGTTTTCACGATCAGCCTTAGTAATTCTATAGATTGAACGGTAGTAGGGGTGGATTTGATTGGGACACAAACTTAAATTTAATTTCTTTTGAAATCTGTAAATTTTACATTTATAAAAATAGAATGAACCTCTAATAATGGGTAGGGGTGTTCATGGGACCAGGTCAACCCGATGAACCAATGACCCAACCCAAATCAATTAAATTCGTTCGAGTATTTTTATTGTTCTGTCCAACCTGATCCAACCCAAACACACCCGTCTTTATTTGGTTCGATAACGGGTTTGATTATTACAACCCGTAGACCTGTGAACCCATGTACATGAAATTATTTTTGAAAAATAACAAAAAATGAAAACAGAGCTCTCCTGTTCTGATGTACCTCTCTCTCGTGACCATGTCCCTCAAATTCTCAGATCCGTCTCTCTCATGACTCCATCGACCAGATGCGTCTCCCTCCTCCACCGCGTTGCCGCCGTCTCCACCATGGACTGTCAAACATGTTGTCTCCTCCAACGCGTCATATATGTTCGCTCAGTTCTGTCTCAGTTCGATCTCTGTTTCCTTTACGTCGTCTTTGTTTTTGCCCCTCTAAGTGCCTCTTACGTCGGAGGCTGCGCACAGTACGTCTCCGTTCTCTCCCTTCCTCCCACCTCCTGCTCCCACTCTCCCAATTCGTGCGTGATCTGATAGTGGCTAGGGTTTGCTTTTGATAGTCATACAAGCATACTATGTCTAATACTCCCATGTCTGATATATATCACTCCCATTCCATTCTCCCATTCTCTATATTAGACTGATTTCTGAATCTCTGATTTGCATTTGAAAATGTTTGAATTTTTTTGTTGTTGTAAAAGCGTCCGATTCCAATACAACTCTCCATGCTCCTTACCTGATTGATTTGGTTCGGGTTTGTTGAATAAATTGCATAAACCCAACCGAACCCGGTCCGATAAATATTGATTGGTTAGGGTAACATGTAGGTCAAAGTCGACCCAACCCAACCCGTGAACACCTCTAATAATGGGTAAAGTTATAAAGAGTATTGCTGCTCCCTTTTATGAAGGTGCACCTTATAAGCCCCCAAACCCTACCACCACTAAAATGCCACAAATAAAACGGGGTCAAAAGAAGAAAAGAAAAAATCGGAAAAAAGGGAGAGAGACTACTAGGGTTTCAAATTTTCAATTACTTCGCTACTTGTCTTACAATAAGCAAACAATATATTGATAAGGGTATAACGAGTAATCTAACTCATATAGAAGTACAAATTAAATTGCCAGATCATATGTAATTATATCACAACCTTTAACATCTCAATACAATTACCTCAAAAAAAAAAAAAAAAACATCTTAATACAGTGAATCAGTGTACAAATTACAATAACTTATCCCCTGCAAACTGCAATATAAAGCCATGTACACTAAAAACCAGACTATATCAGTATCCAATTTTGGAGACCCATTAACCCTGGTCTAAGCAACCATCATATGATACTCATGCACAATAACCTTTACCCATGAGACTTGAGTAAGAATGCGAACTAACTTTTCTTTTTTTTTGGACGGGATGCGAACAAACTTAAAGAACACTGAATAATATAAAAAGCAATATATACTGTTATGGAATATTTGAATGATTATCTGTATAGTCATAATTAATAAAGAAAAAGTTCTTAATAAAGAAAAAGAACGACGCTTCCTTATAACGAATTAATTTAGCTTTTAACCTTTAATTTTTCACCCACCTGTAGTTCCGTTACTACAGATTTCTTTCTTTATGTCTTTTATTTAGCTCGTCAATAGTTTACTTTACTTTGTGTAAACTAGCATATATGCACTCGTATGATACACGAGATGTATAAGAAAAAAATATAAAATCATTTAAAATAATGTACATAATATAAAATAAATAAATTAAATTAACTTTGTTAATTATTATATTAAAAGATGACTAATGATTTTTAAAGTATAATTTTGATATACCGTATTATTAGGATTAATTTTTTTATACTATCACCTACTAATTCATTAATAAATAGTTATAAAAGTATCACTTTTGATGTAATTAATAGAAAAGTTAAACTAATAATGAGACACTGTATATATAATTAGTGAATAACATTTAATTGGTATTCACGATCAGTGTAAAAAAAATTTACACCATCAATTAATCATAAATTGACACATCATCAAATCATTAGAAATGTTTGACTGATCTTATGCTAGATACCTTAAAAATCATTCATATACTAAGATTTGTTATTTGGTTGACAGTGTAAAAATCTTAAACTAACAGTGCATACCAATTAAACTCTTTAACATGTTTTTTTTATAAATAAAAATATATTGAAATGGAGTACTAGGGGCACTCACCCATTTACATCGTAACCACATACTCAATATTGAAATATTGAAATGGAGTACTAGGGGCAGCGACATATCACAATCTTCCTCAAAAACAAATTAAAGTTTGGCGATGCCCCGCAAAGGAAAAAAATATATATCCCCGACATGCCCCAAGAACCCTAGTCACATAAAGGTATGTTTGTGTTTGGTTTCATATTAGAAACCTACAGAATTGATTTTGTCATTTGTCAAACGTGATTTAGTGAAAATGAGATGCTTTATTACTGGCAGGTAAAATTGATTTTGCCTCCAGAAGCTATTCTGACTAGAAGCTACAAAAAATAGCTTTTGAGTTGAGTTGAAAAATTTATATTAAATTTTGCATCAAACTTGCTTTCAAAATTAAAACATCAAACATAAATCACTTCATTTCAAACTCAATTCTAACCAAATCAATTTTACAAAATCAATTATATTCAAAATCATTTTACCAAATGACCATCCAAACACACACTATATATGTGAACAAAACCTCATATCAACATGTTTCACGTTTAGAGACCACCGCAGAATTTAGCACTAGAGAGACACTAGTCAGTTTCAATCTTTAATCAACATGTTTCACGTTTTGGATTGTCTTTGGTTTGGTTTTTTGGATTTGCCTCTAAAGCTAAAAGAGATCTTAGTTCTCGTTCGCTATTTTATTTACACTTAATAGCTTGTAGGTTGCTTCAAAAAAAAAAAAAAAACTTGTAGGTGCTACGATGTATATGGGTTGGGACACCCCTGATACTCCCTTTCAATAAAGTGGTGTTGATAAAACAAAATCTTTAATTAATACTCCCTCTGGTCCTATATATAAGAGGCAAAACCCTAAAACACACAGATCAAGGAAATGCATTGGAATAAGCTATTTGTAATTAATATTCAGATAAATTTACAAATTTAACCCTTCAACAATTAATGAACAAACCTATTTGTATGAAAAGTTGATATTGTCTCGTAAATATAAACCCTATTATAAATAAGGGTAAAATTGGAAATTAGCATTTAATATTTGTCAAAATACATGCATCTCTCTTATATTTTGGACCAAATAAAAGTAGTCATTTGTCTCTTATAATAAGGACCGGAGGGAGTAGTGTTTATTTGGGGTATTTTATAGCACTTTAGAGCGTCCTCTATCTCGACACTATTGAAAAGGTAATCAAATATAGCATTTTTGAAATGTTATCAAAGACATCCTCTTTGATAATGCTTTAACAAAGAAATGCTATCTTTTTCCCATTTAAAAAAAAAATTAGAATTTCCTATATTCGGTACTTAAAATTGCAGATTAAAAAAGAAATCCAAAGTAAGGAAACAATATCAACAAAGAACATAGTCACATCTTTGGCCAAAATTGCAATTCGAAAACTAAAAAAAAGAAAGAATTCATACTTACCTTATTCAAACGGATGCATGAGAATGAAAGAATCGCGATATTCCTACTATTTTGTTTATCAGCTGGGTTTGTAAAATAAAAAGGAATTTCATCAATATGATCAAGATTCAAAAATTAAAAATAAAAGAATTCATACTTACCTTCTTCAAACATAGGAATAAAAATGGTAACAGAAATCACTATTCTAGAAACCTCAGTTCCTGTGTATCAGTTGGATTTACATACTAAAAAAGAAATTTGATTGGTATCTCGATTTGGAAACCATAAAGGAATTAAGAATCATATTTGAGACATGATAATGGAAAGGAATCATGAAATTATTACTCTTAGAAACCCCTTACTTTGCGTTTCTAAGTCTAGAAACTAGAAAAATCCATCAGTATCACGATTTGGAAATTAAAAAGGGAAAAAAAAAATCGTACTTACCTTCTTCAAACGGAGACATAGGAATGAAAATAAATCGCGATATTAGAAACCTTACACTACTTTATGTCACTGGATTTGGAAACTAAAAAAAAAATCTCACCAAGATCATGATTTAAAAACCATAAAAAGAAAGAATTCATATTTGCCTACTTTAAAAGTAGCCAAAGAGAGGGATTGAGTCCGATAAAAACCTAGCAGAAATTGCAAAATGACACTGTGAACATATAAATGAATACACGATTCTGGTGGAGTGCATTTTTTCCTAAGAAAAGATAAAAGACAGTGCTTCGCCAAGAAAGTGCTATTAAAGGTATCCATTTTATAGAGCTTCCTTGAAGAAGCACGTGCTATTAAAGGTGGAGCGCTTCTGCTTTTGGAAAAAATGGGGAAAGATATCACTTCCTTAAGGAAACTTTATTAAATGTATACAATAAGATAGTGCTTCTCCGATAAAACGCTATTAATGTTTGAGTGTGTGTTTCCTTGGAAAAGAGCTATTAAAAACATCCACACATTTTTTTGAAACGTTTCCTCCCGAAATTGTTATTAAGTGTGCCCTATTAAATATTGAAACTGATGTAATGAGATTAGTGTGAAGCTTTTTTTTTTTTTTTTAACTTTCTTCGGCATGTATACAAAACAATGGAGAAATAAGAGATATACATCATCGAATTCAAGTGAGGTGGATGAAATGGAGGAGGGACTCAATGAAGCGGAGATGAAAATATTGCGTTGGACAAGTGAACATACTAGCTAGATAAGATATGATTAGAAATTATTGCATTAGAGAGACAATTGGGATAATACCTATATAGAAAAGATGGTAGAAATTTTGTCTCAGGTGGTTTGGGCATATGTGGAAAAGGCTTGTAGTATCCTAGCAATAAGAGTTGATCAAGATGGACAACAACCCAATCACTCAAGGCGAAGAAAAAGCTTTAGACAAAAACATAAAGAATTTGGAGGTTAATAATTTGTCTAGCAACACTATTTATAATAGAACATTACAACGTCTTTTAATTCAGGTAGCCGCACGAATCTAGTAAAAAAAAAAAAACTTGCTTGTCTTTTAACTTTCTATTTCAGTGCCTCTCTGGCGGTCTCTAGCGCAATGCTGAAGCTATCATGGCATTGGCAAGTATAAAACTCTAGAGCCTATATATAAAGAGGTGGAGCATCCCATCAAAATCACAATAAGGCAAGTCCTTTTAGAATTCAATTCACAGATTGAATTATACAATGTCAGCTCTAAGTCCCACTTTGATCCAACAGAATGGCATCTCAACGCAGCAGAAAGCTGAGCTCCCGAACCCGTTGGTTCTTTCTGATTATGAGATCCTGAGCAAAGCTTATCTGACCCACGTCAAAGATGATCAAGAGTGCGACACCACGACCCTTTACGGCCTTGTCTCCAACGTTCTCTCGGACTCGAATCCGATTTCTGGAACTACTTTAGTTAGCGTAATTCACTCCGACAATTATTCTTTTGTTATTATATTCCTTAATTTGTCTTTCGCTTATCATTTAATATAGGAAATTAAGGAAGTCATTTTGTAAACAAATAATATTTTATAGCCTACAAATTATTCTACAACTAACATTATGCTTATTTAACAGCAGAGTCAGTCACAGATAACTACTGTAACAAGTTTCAAACCTGAGTTCCGTGAACTGAAGCTGATTTCTTGTCAGGTTAGGTTACCTTTTATGTATATAATATATATATGTTATGGCCTTATGGGTCTTACATTATTTTTACATTACAATTAAAAAAAATTGAGAAAATTTATGTGATGCTGGTATTGGTAACAGATGATAACCACACGTGGCACTGCACAATGTGCACACCAGACAACACTTTGGATTCTTCAACGCCTCAGAGGCTTCTCCTGGGATGCAAAAGCACTAATAACTCTAGCTGCTTTCTCTTTGGAATATGGGGAATATTGGCGCCTTCTTCGGATTCCAACATCAGACCCGATTGGGAACTCATTGAAACAACTGAACCAAGTTCAAAGCAGAAAGGTCCATGATGATATTATCGATCTGGTCACGTTCTTAGTGCAAGTGCTTCCGCATATTAGAAAGTGGGCAATGTGGTATGCTAATGATTATGACACAGAAAAGTTGCATTCCTTGTCACTTGCCACGCAAGACATCCCTCTTGTGGTATACTGGACAGTTGCCGCCACTGTTGCTTGTACCGGCAACCTCGTTGGTATCATATCGTAAGTCATTCAACTTTTTGCATATTAAAACTTGGATGATGGTAACTAGTGTCCTTAGGGTATTGATTAACGAAACCCAAAAAAGCAAAAGCTCATTGGAAAATTAAGTTTATCATTTTTTAAAGTATAAAATATATCAAGTTCCAATGTCAAAATTCTATTTTTAGATGTTTAACCAATGCCCTCAGGACATTCTCCTCAAAACTTTTGTATGTTTTTTGTTTTATTATACGAAAATACTACTCCGGTTCATATTATAAGAAATAAATGAGTCCATTTTTTTCCAAAATATTAGAAACATGCATCAATTTTCACATATATTAAATGTTATTTTTAATATTGCCATTATTTATAATATTTATATTTACGGGATATATCAATTTTTCATGCAAGTGAGTTGGTTTATCAATATTAAAAATGATATTTTTTGAAATCTATATAAATATTAATTACAATTAACTCATTTCAAAACTTTAGACCGTGTGATTTATGGTTTTATCATTTATAATATGGACCGGATGTAGTAGTTAAGAAGGATTAACTTTTTTAACTCACAGAGCATATGAAGAGATAGTTGGATTGTACGCTGCACGGTTCAAAATTTAGAGCATCTCTCATGGTAGTTCTAGAAACATAAAATAACATAAAATTATAACTAATTAAATTCGAAATTAATTTTGTTAAAATGTATTTATCACATTATATATATTTAACTGATTTAGTTTTTATTTGTTTTGGACTCAGGGACTATAAATTATCAGAATTTAAATACAAGCTTTCTATCTTTGTTGACAAGTTGAAGAATCATCTGGATTCGTGCGGAAACCAAATAGGTATATTTTATATACGCGCTTAGTGCCTGTTCCTCAATCCTTTGGAGTTTGAACTCAAATGCTAGCTAATAAGATATTATCACGATTTAATTTGTTGCAGGTAAGATAGACGATTATGAGAAGCGTATGAAGGATTCTGAAAAAGTTAAAGATGTTGTTGGTCTTTTGAAGCTTCTGATCTACGACAATGGATCTCAGATACCCCAACTATATGAAGGCAGTACCTTAGTTAAAACGGTTAGTGCTAAAGCATTCAGGTTCTCTTGTCAAAACGTTATTAATGCAAATAGAAACATTTTTGGATAATTTAATAACATTTTTCAGATAGTACTAAAATCCTTATATGTAGTAATGGTACTCCAACCCATATACAAAAATTACAAAGAATAGGTTCCCTTGACGACTGTCATTTCGCATTAGCTATATTTAACATATATAAGAGTTTTGTTATTTCAATATCAAATTTTGGACACTATACGTGACATCTTATGTGATTATATCTATCACTCACTTATTTCTTCATCTTCTCACTTACTTTTTATCTATTTTGTATACACATATTTCAAAAATATATATAAAAAAAAATAAAGGAGACACCATATTTTTTTTTATCAGCAAAATTGTATATTGATTTGGAGTACTAGGGATATTCTAACCTGTATATAAAAAATCACCATATGGTATCCATATTTTGATGTTGAAGAATAATTTCTCTTAACATAATCAAGGTAACTTGTCTCATTTTGTGTTCATTCAGGGTAAGTTTAGTGGAGGAATTTGAGGGATAAAAAGAAAAGTGGGGGAGGACTAATTTTTTATTTTTTAAATTGAAAACATCATATATATAAAAAAAATTATTGAAATATTACCTAATAAATCTCAAAAAAAAATTTATTTTATTTTTTAAACGCTCAAATCAGTAGAATATTTATTTGGAAAATGCTAACGAGTGAGCACTCGTTAAGGAACCAAGAAAAGAAAATGAGTAAAATTTACATAGGGAATTAGTGTATTCAATATTTGAATAAGTAAAATGCTTGATTTTTAATGAAAACTTACTTTTATTGGTTCCTTAAAGAGTATCCTAAGAACATTCGTTAGCATGACCCTATTTAATTTTATGTATAAAAAAGTATCAATCCCCTTAACTTCTTGCTAGAACATACTCTCAGTGCCTTCTTGAAAATATTACATAAATCATTAATGATTATGCCCTTTTTTGTTTTTATATATGTCTCACACAGGGTGTTGAAGTCTTCAAGCAGAAGTATGTTTTGTTGTTCATTTCGAGCCTCAAAAGTGATCGAGATGAGATTTTGCTTTTAAATTCAATCTATAAGAGATTGCAGGAAAATCCAAAAATAGTAAAAGGTTTCAAGAAAGAGGATTTCAAAATTCTGTGGATCCCCGTTGTGGATGTCTGGGACGAAAACAGAAAAAACCAATTCAAGGAATTGAGGAAAGAAATCAAATGGTATGTGTTGGAGTACTTTTCTGAGTTACCAGGCATTGGAATAATACAGGAGAAATTGAAATATGACATTCAGATGAAAGAGCCTATCGTCTCAGTGATCAATCCTCAAGGTGCCATAATGAATGAGAATGCAAAGCCCATTATTTTTCAATGGGGGATCGAAGCGTTTCCTTTTAGGAAAGAGGATGCTGACGATCTTATCAAGAAATGGCTGTGGCTTTGGAAGTTAATCGAGAAAGTAGATCCTAATATTAACGTAGAGGTAAGCACTCTAGTCTCTATATATAGAGTATATCCATTGAAAAGTACTAACATTTAAAATTATATATATGAATGCTTAATATGAAAAGTTACCTGTAGTTATATAATTATTTAAAATAATCATATAATTTCATATTTTAATATTGATTCAACATTCTTGGTATTTGATTTAAATTAATTATATGCATTTTCAATTTAAAAGTTATTTACACTGTCAATTAATCATAAATTATTGCACAAATAAAAATGTTTGACTCTTATTATAACTAACTTAAAAGTTTATAAATTCTTTTTTGGTCCTCGACCGGGAGTATCCCACCGGAAGCAGGGATTTATCTCCTGTGGAAAACCCCCTCCCAACGGAAATTTGCTCTATACATAAGAGCTGCGATTCGAACCTCAGCTACTTGGTTAATAGACATAAGTCTACCACTTGTGCCAGTCTACCACTTGTGCCAACCTCCGTTGGTACTTAAAAGATACACACTCACACGTGATTTCTAATTATTTGAAAGTATAAAAATCTAGTGAGAGTATATAAAAATTAAATTCATACTTTTTTTACTACTTATTATGTTTACCATGTTAATCAGGACACGGTAAGGGATCATTACTTCTTCATCTATGGAGGTAACGACAACAAGTGGATCCAAGACTTCTCCACCTCAATTGAACAAATCAAAAAGCATGAGAATATCAAGGATGTTGATCTTACAATACATCGGCATCAATTGGGGAAGGACCCCCCGAACAATGTTCCTTATTTTTGGATTGGCATAGATGGCAAGAAACCAAAAAAGAAGTGTCAAGGTGATGTGGACTGCGAAATTCAAAAGGTGGTGGAGAGCTTGCTTTGCCTTAAAAAAGATCCATTTGGGTGGGTTATCCTTAGTAAAGGGCAAAACATAAAGCTTCTGGGTCATGGTGAGCCTATGTTACAAACAGTGCAGGATTTTGATAAATGGAAAGAGAATGTGCTCGAGAAAGAAAGCTTTGATGTAGCCTTCAAAGAATACTATGATAGTGTGGTCAAAGCTATATCTGCTCGTTGTGATAACTATACCTCAGATGTGCTAGCAACCATAACATGCCCAAATCCCTCGTGTGGGCGTGTCATGGAGGTCACTTCTGTTAATTACAGTTGCTGCCATCGTGATAATCCAAACAGTTGCTGTGTCTGATTTCTGTGCATGGACGAAGAATTAAGTATCTGCCGAAGTTTGGTTTGGTAGAACATAAAATTTCAGTTCAACTTTTGTTTTGTTTTGTTTACTTTATAATATAATGTATGTGTGTGTATGCAGACAAATGGTTTGTGTGCTATAGCCATGTCACTTGGTTCGCCCTTGAATGGGTTAGAAACTAATTAAATAATGGCTTCATCAATTTGTCTGTATGTTACTGAATTTCTTGATTGAATAAAATTATTAGTTATGCGTGTGCAGTATACTCATCAACTCTCCCTCCATTTTTGCAGCACTTTACATAGTTTATGATTAGACCCGATACCTGCTATTTATTAATGTTCTGAAATAAGTGGAAATTAATGGATTTTGTTTATTTATTAATAGTTTCGTTTAGGAATGATAAAATTGACTCACGGTGAGCTATCCGCAAAGGAATGGCTGTCTTCCTTTGGCAACAATAAGTGTGATCAGTGATGACTTGCACCGTATGTAAGTCTTTGTTCATAGTGTATGCAGACTTAACATCTCTGGACAATTAGCCAGATCCAGATCGAATCACGCCCTTTTCACATCATAACCAGACACGCCACAGATTATTAGCCCATTTACTTTTAGTCTTTTAGATATGTCATTTCCGTTGATGCAAGCCCGGCCAGTCCATAAGCTTCTGGAGCATATAGCTTTCATTTATTGATACCCTAAACACCTAAAAACTATTTGGCCCAAAACTATTTTAGGCTGGCTGAAGCCCGGCCCAACGTAGTTCTTCATCTCTTGGATCTTGAGGAGGAGAAGAAGGGATATTCTTCACCAACCATTTTCATCTTATAATGGATTTCTTCTTATCTTCTTTATTTTCCTAGTTTGTTTTTGAGATTTAACATGTCAACCTAAACTTCCTTAAAGTTAGAGTTTTGATGTAATCTATGACTTGATGAAGTTTTATTGATTTCTTATTTATTCTATGAATGATTTATCTTGTTGGTGTATTAATTGCTACTCTTAATGTTGTTGATTGATTGCCCATTATTTATGTGTTTTGTAGGTTCACTTCTATGCAAGGAATAGTTTGTCAGATTTGCCATTTGCAATTGATACTATTAAATGGGTTAATCTAGAAGCAAATAGCTTAATTCATTAATACGGTTGTACTTAGAAATTCCATTGAGCTTTATCATCATGTCTTATTGACTTGACCTAAAGAGTTAGACTAATTGGTAGTGTTTGGTTGGGTTAAGTTTCACCAAAGGAATTTGTGATAGAAATTTAAAGGAATTTAACCTTCAACAAATGAATTGATCGAGATTATGATAATTAAGTTTTTATTAATTTAAAGGGCATCTTGTCTATGAATAACCCAGAGTCATAATTGGATGTAATTGGACCCAGGGCCGATCCTAGTGCCAAAGCCACTAAAGTTAGAGATTTAGGCCTCCAAATTTTTTAGGTTATTAAGGCTTCCATTTTATGTTTTTTTTTTCTTTAAGCTTAACAAGAAAAAAATTTAAAACCTTAAACCATAATCATAGGAAATCATAAATAGGATTGCATGCACACACAATAAAAATTTATACCAACCATAATAATTACACTTTAAAAATATAGAAATTTATAATAAAGATAAATTTTAAATAAAAATATATATTTTTTTAGTAAAATATTATTATTGGTTTTAAAAATACTTCATCTTAAATTTCGCTTTATGCTTGAAACTTTGTTGGGCCGGCTCCGATTGGAATCTGGACCCTAGTACTTTTATCCTTATTTAGTTATTTTTTCCATATAGTGATTCTAGTGTTTTTTTTTTTTTTTTTGCTATAAGCCAAAAAAGTATATTAATAAAGGGGTACAAGGGATATCCCAACCCATATACAAGTACACAAAAACTAGGACCAATGTAAATAAAATACTGAACAACCAATGTACCAGCATTAATTCCTGTTACAAAGACCTATACCAAACCAACATCAAATTGTAATGAATAAGCACCAGCCAAAATGAATAATGATATTCTAACACCAAAAATTGACACCAACTTTTGACACCTTGGTTAATCGGTGCAAATATTTGGTTAATTTAGTTCATTATATGGTTAATCACGTGTAAATATTTGATTAATTCATGATGACCCATTAATCATATAAATAACTGAATTAAGCGGATATTTGCATATGATTAACCAAATATTTACATGGTTATGAAAAACAAGCTTTAAATGACCCATTAACCATATAATGAATTGAATTAACCAAAAATTTGTACATGATTAACCAAGATATCGTTGGAGGTATCTAAATCAGGTGTTAGAATATCATTACTCAGCCAAAATAGCCCAACTACATAATGCCAATAGCCAAAGGATCTTGTCAGCACCAAAAAAAATCCACCACGTAACTGAAGAGTGACTAAATTTCCAAGAATCGAAGTATACTCAATAGCAAAGATATCCACTTGGCGGGAAGATTTCTAGTGTTTGTTTAATTTTCTAAAAGGAAAATCTAAAAGAATTAAGTTTAATTATTCTGTACGTCCATGAAATTTTTGAGAATTTTAAAATAGATCCCTATATTTTTAAATTTTGTAATTAGACCTCTGAATTATTATTTCATTTGTAATTGGATGGTTGCTCTAAGGTTTTGTTAGTCTATTATTAAATTAAAAGAAATATTTCTTTATTCCACTTCCATAATAAGTACACCTCAGCTACTCTTAAAAATACCAATTTTCCCTTCTTTAATAAATCTCTAAATCCCAATTTGCAAATTCAAATCCCTAACCCTTTCGTGCTCTGCTCTTCTCTTTTGCGGTCTCTTTTCACCCCAAGCCACCATTTGCGTCCAGGTCGAAAAAGTCAGTGCAGCTAAAACGGACGATCCAAAGAAGAATACCCTTTTCATATTTCTCTACAAATATTAATATCATCTTCTTCACTACATTAGTTCACTTTGATCTTATATCCATGACAATTTTCTAGAAAACCCAGGTTGTTTCGTGTTTCTCTTTGATTATGGCTTTTGTTGAGAATGTTGGGGCCACAATCGGCTCTTCAACTACACCTGTCAAAATTCAGAATCTGAACGGTGTGTTCAACCACCATGATAGAGTTCCCAACGCCGTGTCCGTCCCAAACAGTAACTTTAAAGCTCAAATGGGTCAGATTTGTGAAATGGGTTTGAAGGAAATGGGGTCCAGAATCAACAGATGTTGGTGAACAATAATGGGTATGGTGGGGTTAATGGGGAGAACACAGATAGCACATAGAGAAGAAGAGAGAACAATAGAGAAAGGTTTCCGACCCTTTGGATATCAGACTAGTATTTTGTATTTTGTTTTCAAGTGGCACAGGTTCTTGTTACTTGTTAGTATTCATGTCACTCACTCACTAGCAGTAGACTAACAAAACCCTAACAGAAGGACTTAATTACAAATAAAATAATAGTTTAGGGATCTATTTGAAAATTCTCAAAAAATTCAGGGACTTACAAAGTAATTAAAACAAACAATTACTTGTTTATACCAAATCTAATTCTAAATAATCATTTCCTTTGCGAATTGGTATTTGGCCTTTGATCCGAAGGACAGTACTCGGTTTTTCATCACCATTTTATATGCACACATTTTTTTTATTAAGTTTATACTCTGTCTCTTTACCTAGCTAGCTAGAATTTATTTAACCTCAATTTATATGCAACGTTCAAGTTCATATTTTAAAAACTTTTATTAGCCAGAGCAGATACAGTGTTTATCTTGTGACTCATGTCACTGTGGATGAGTATATCTTCTTATCTATGGAGGTAGTGACAATAAGTGAACCCAAAACTTCATGCTGACATGCATGGGAGATAAATGAGATAAGACCATCCAGGGGGAAGACACCATAAATAGAACACTTTGACGTGGGAAAGGATATATGGCCCCAACATCGTTTCTCATTATAATTTGGATTGGCATATAAGGCAAGAAATAAAGAAGATACCATGGGAGTTGGGACCGTGGACTGTGAGATTCAAAGATTTTGAACTTGATGTGCCTCCTTAAACGAGATCCACAATGAGCGGTAATTGTCATCAAAGTGACATAAAGCTTCTGGGTCAAGGGGATCAGCTGAACCTTTGTATATATCAAACTGTGGCTGATTTTGAGAGTTGAGATATGGAAAGAGAAAGAAGGCTTTGAGACTCGGCCTTCAAAGAATATAATGATAGCGAGACAGCTTAAAGGTCTCTCATTCTCTCTGCTTGTCAATCTTGTGCAATATATGTGGATAAGTATACTTCGAATTTTCTAATTGGTACAACCTTGCCCAAATCCAACTTTTGTGGATGCGTAATGGAGGTGACATCCATTAATTACAAGTGATGCCATTGTGATCATCATGATGGCATAAGGGTGAGACCACCAAAACCCCTTGTTCTAGGCCTCACCTAGAGAGGAGATCATGATTGAAAGGGATTGCAATTAAGATTTAAATAATTGTCATATATGATTTGAATAGAATTAATGGTAATTACGATCTATAATTGAGTTTTTGTGTTTGAACCTTCGTTGAAGAAGTAACAAATTAAATTTTCACTTCTCCCTTCATTAGGGTCCATTAGGATGATGAAATACTCCCTCCGGTCAATATTATAAGCAAAAAAATCCTAAATTTTTTGGATTAAAATATAAACAAATTTTTCGTACTTCCATCCAATTTAATGCTATTATTCCCAAAATACCCTCTACTTAATATAAATTATGTTTTCCAATACTCCTTGACATTATTCCCAATTTAATGCTGAATATAAATGGTCATCTTTCAATATAATGCTGACATTATTTTCCAATACTCCTTGACATATAAAAGGTCATCTTCCCTCTCATCCTTATTGAAAGTGGGATCTATTTAAAGCAGATGTATTTTAATGATGAAAATTGAAATTTTAGATGAAGGGTAATTTAGGTAATAAGTCTAATTTTTTAACAAAATTAAATGAGATTTATTAATTTCCTTAATATGTGTATTTTATTTAATTTTTGCTTATAATAGTGACCAGAGGTAGTAAGAATTGTACGTAGTTTAGAATTTTAATTTCAAACTCGAATCGTTAGAATTGAAATTAGTTTAGAATTATAAATTATATGTTTGAATTATACAAACAAAAATAGGGCATAAAATTATAACCCAAAATTCAATTCTTTAGAACTGTCATTGGTGGCAACGACGATGATGTTGTTAGCGGCAATGGTGATGATGGTGATAGTGATAGTGATAGTGGGGGTGGTAATGAGGGCAGCAACAATTATAGTACAATGGTGGTGGTAGCATTAGCTAGTGGTGGGGTGGAAGTGGTAGCGACGACAACAATGGAGGGGATGTGGTGATGTGGCAGTGGTGGCTTTGTTGCATTGTTTTGCTTATGGTCTCCCTTTATATATATGGAATTGACAATTCTTATGACGACAAAGGTTAAGAATTGTGAAGATTTTAAGTTAGTTATATATCTTTTGGTAAGCTGAGGTAGGGGTGGACAAAATAACCCTGCCGACTGTAACCCGATCCAACCGAGAGGAAAAGCAAGCATGAGGGCTAGTATACGGGTCTTCGGTTCAAGATTTCAATCTTAAACGGTTTAGAGCGGGTGGGTTCGATTTTTAAATTTTAAACCCATCAGAACACGGGCCCGACCGAACAATGAATTTGATACAAGTGGGCCTTAGGCCCTTCCTCCCAGTCCACTAGGGTTGCATTTGTTACTCTCAGTCACTCTCTCATATCTCACTCTCTTCCCTATTCCCTAGCGTTGCCGCTCATGTGTGTCTCACTCTCTCCCTCTCTCACCCAGTCTTTAATTTCATTTCAGTCTTTCTTACCCCTCTCCGAGTCTCTCACGTTTCACGCACCCATCCCCCTCCCCTCACCGTGACTCGCTCATCCCCCTCCCCTTGCCGCCGTGTCTTCCACCTGTCGTCGTCGCCACTTGCCCCTAGCCCTCATAGCTCCCTCCTTTTGTCGTTCCTCTGTTCATCTTCTCCGAAACAGCACTGTGCGCCGCCCTCAAACCTGCCACCATGCCGCATGTCTTCGTCTCAGATCCGCCACCTCGCCACCCTTTCAAATCTGCCACCACACCTCCGATGCACGCAATGAAAGAGGATCTTCACCCTAGATACAAATATGCATGAGATCTAAGATCGAAGAAGCTGCCTATGCTTCAATGAAGAAGATAAGGCGTTTTTGTTGAAAGTCTTATACTTTTTTTAAAATTTTGCTGCTTTTGTTGTTGAAAGTTTGAAACTTTATGCAGGGTTTGTTTCTTGTTTGCAAACTTTATTTCTCTTCAGTCTTCTTGAAGCTTCTGCCCAATTCTGCTTACTTCGTGTTCTATTGCTTTTTTTATATTCAAAACTGTGGCTAACCACCCGATGACCCGCTGAACCATCGACCCTCCTAATCCGAAGGCAGAAACGGTCGGGAATGGGTCAGGTGTTATCATCATTGGTTTTCTTCGGGTTGGGTTTTTTCGGCCTGAAACCGATTGAACCCGCTCGGTGTCCAACCCTAAGCAAAAGGGCCAAAGTAAAAATAAAATAAAATAAAATAACAAAACTAAATAAACAACAATTATTTCACGAGGTATGGAAGCCCCAGAAAAATCAAAAAATACTATCTACGAAAGCTGTGCGTAAGGCTCGCGCAAAGCATGAAAACCAAAAGAAGACTCTAATTAGCAAGCCAATCAGCGCACTTGTTACCTTCTCTATAATTATGGCCAAAAGAAATGTTCTACTCTCTGCTCTACCACTCGATCTTATGAGGCCCAAGATCCTGTTTGTTGATCTACTGGTTGTGCTTGAATGGATGGCTTCAACAAAAGCAATAGAATCAGATTCCACTATTAGGTGAAATAATGATACTAGTAGCTGCATTCCTTCATAACACGTTGCTAAACGATGAATGAATAGAGTTTCATTTCTTAAAATAATAATAATAATAATAATAATAATAATAATATTATTATTATTATTATTATTATTATTATTATTATTATTATACCAGGGCCAGCTGGTAGAGAAGGAATCAAGCTTCCATTTCCTTTGTTAAAAATTAGGGATGGTAATTTGGACCCTACCCTATAGGTACCCGCAAAAAATACTCACAATGGGTAGGTAATTACCCTCTTTATGAGTATGGGTTCAAGTATGGGTAATTACCCTCAAACAAGAGAGGGTATGGGGTGCGGGTGCGGGTACGGGTACTTTAGTACCTACTCCGCCCCACACCCACACACATATATATATATATATATATATATATATATATATATATATATATATATCAATTTTAAGAATAAAATTAATATAAAATTTTTAAACATAGGGCTCATTAGTGTTTTTCCCTTTCCGGGCTTACAAGTTCATGAATTTATTATTTTGGATGTTTATTGTGATATTTACTCCTTTTGAATATTTTAAATGTTTTTATTTAGTTTAATACTTTGATTTGTAATATTTCATGAGTAGATTTGAAAGATCTTTGGTTATTTATTGTTTTTTCTTGGTTAAAGTGCGGGTAACAGTTACGGGTGTGGGTACTTAGGTACCCAGAAGGTACGGATAAAAGTACTAGAGTTATTATCCACGCGGGTATGAAACCGGGTACGGGTAATTTTTCAAACGCGGGTATGGAGATGGGTACTATAGTACCCTACCCAAACCCTACCCATTGCCATCCCTATTAAAAAGAGTAAATAGCCAAAATGGTCCCTAAAACTGTGAGGTCGTGTCAAGTTGGTCCCTCAAATTAACGAAATTCCAAAATAGTCCCAAAAACTGTCAAACATTAATCAAGTTAGTCCTTCCGTTAGTGAGGGTTCACTGACGCCGTTAACGGTGCTTATGTGGCACATTAAGTGCCCATCTGGCTGCCAACTCATCCTGCCATGTAAGATGGGCACTGTACATGCAAATTTGAGGGACCAAATTGACACTCAATTTTTTTTCAAAAACCCTAGCATCTCTCTTCTTCTTCCCCAACATCTCTGGTTCGTCTCTATCACTCTGTTTGTCCTTCACCTATTTCTGTCTCTCTCTCTCTCTCGCTCTCTCCTACTGCAACTACACAAAAGGGATGCCGATGGGTGGTGGTTTGCCGTTACCATACTCAAGACAAACCAAGAAACCCACAACTCCCTCTTGGTCGAGTAGCTCTAGGGTTGATGGGGTAGAAATCAACAACCCCTTACCTTTGGTTTGCAATTGTGAGAGGAGAGTTGTGTTATGAAGATGGGAAACCAAAGAAACAGAGAAGGAAGGATGGAAATGTGGAACCCGTGTGTGGTCATAAGTTGAAGAGGTCATATCCTAACTTCAGTTGCTCAAGATGTGGCATTGAGGGCCATAACAGTAAGGGATGCATGAACACTGGAGTTCCTCAAAAACCTAAAGCTAAGAAATCAACTCCAGGACAAGAGGATTCAGTGTCTGAGATACCCTCAACACAAACTGCTCCTACTACTGAGCCAATGCAATCTCAAGATGTACCACCACAAGTGTAGCAACAAGTACAAGATCCTCTAGAACAAGTTCAGGCTAATCAACCACAAGTGCAAGCTCCACCACCATCACAGCAGAGAGTGCAGAGGGTAAGCTGGCTTTTGCAGGGACTGAGTTGATGTCATATATATAAGTTCAGGGACTTTTTTGATTTTAAGTTGCATATTTTGGGGACTAAATTGACACTACGTTATCGATTTCTATTTCTGCAGGCAAGGAGATATGGTATAAGAGGTCCTCTTATACCACAAATGCCAAAGGAAACCTTAGTTAGAGGCCCACCAGTAACATCTCCACCAGCACCAGCCCCTCTTGCATTACCACCAGCTCCACTTCCATTTCCACCACCTCCAATTCCAGCTCCACGGACTATTATGGTCCAACTTCCAGCACCACCAACTGGATCCAGGAGAGGACAACCACAGTTTATGTCTTTAATTCCAACTCCAGGGCTGCCACAAATGCGTCCAAGGAAACCATGAAGTCAAGACCATTTTGGATTTTGGATAATTTAGTACAATGATATATTTGCACAATGGATGGTGCCTCTGTTTTTTGTTAATGACACATGTGAATAATGGATGGTGCCTTTGTTGTTTTGGTTATTTATTTTGGAATATGGTGTATGGTTTGTCTGCTGTAATTTCTGGTTTGGTACAGGTTTAGATTTACTCTGTTTTGGGTATACTTTTGTAAGACATATTTGGACACCTTTTGGTGCTTCAATTAATACCTATGCAATTTGTCTTTTGGACCACATTTTGGTGCCTTCAATTAACAGATGAAGGACAGAGAGAGTGAGAGAGACGAACCAGAGATGTTGGGGAAGAAGAAGAGAGATGTTAGGGTTTTTGAAAAAAATTGAGTGTCAATTTGGTCCCTGTATCAATTTGGTCCCTCAAATTTGCATGTACAGTGCCTATCTTACGTGGCAGGATGAGTTGGTAGCCAGATGGGCACTTAACGTGCCACATAAGCGTCGTTAACGGCATCAGTGAACCCTCACTAACGGAGGGACTAACTTGATTAACGTTTGACAGTTTCGGGGACTATTTTGCAATTTCGTTAATTTGAGGGATCAACTTGACACGACCTCACAATTTCAGCGACCATTTTGGCTATTTACTCTATTAAAAATTAAAGTGCGGATACATTTTTGTGTTTATCATATATTTGTACTTTATCTCACACACACACAAACCAGGTAAAATTTAGCTGGCAATGGGAGCTTTATAGGAGTAAAATTTAACTGTTTGGGAGCAAAAATGAATTACTTGTATGGTTGTGAATCTTATAATTAAGAAGCAGCTGGAACATGTGAAACGTTAATTTTACACTTGCTGAATATATAATATTCTTTTCTTCAATGTTATATTTTTCATTAAATTTTCTTTATCCTGTTTTGCCAGTTACATAAGACCCTCTTTTTCAAAAGTTTGGTGAAATATATCAACAAATTGTCAATGATGTCCTTAGTCATCTCACATAGCTTATTAACTTCATAAGGGGTATGTTGTGAAAATCATATCACAGTGACACATTTTAGGCCTAGAAAAGGCTGCAGCAGAAGCTACTTCGTATATTTTCTTTTCAAGTCATTGTAAGTTTTAAGTTATAACCTTCTCTTTCTCTCATTCTCTTCCTTAACTTATTAAAGTAATTATGCCAAGTGTGTAAACTCTTGTCCACTCTGGATCCTATAAATAGGTGAGAGAACCAACCCCACAAGGCATCCTTTGCTTACAAACCAAAGAGGTGAAACAATACTAACTAGCATCAAGAGCTGAATCACCATGTCACTGTCAGTGTCTAATGCAGCTTCAAGTGCCACTTTGGCACAAAAGAAAACTCAGTTGCCAAACCCGTTAGATCTTGATGACTCTCAGATCCTGGACAAAGTTTATCTGACCCACCTCCATGATGATGCAAAGTGTGACAAAGATATCCTTTTCAACATTGTGTCCACCGTTGTACTGGTATATAATTCGCCTTTCATTAATTTTCATTCTCACACTATAACAAATCGTTGCTATTTTATATATACATATCTCTTTCTATATATGTCATGACACATACCCTTTGTATATGGAAACTAGTGACGCAAAAAATTAATATAAAAAAAGATGTATAACACTAACATTTTTAATTGGTTTACAGAATAGCAGGTTGGGTGAAAGCAGAGCTGTTGTAACCAGTTTCCAACCAGAATTTGGTACACTGAAGCTGATTTCTTGTCAGGTTAATTATTTTATGGCATAATCATTATTTACACTATATATTAGATGAAAATTTATTTCAAATAATAAATTTACATTTTATACTATTGTGATATATAGATGATAAAAACACCTCATGGTCTGCATTATGTACACCAAACAACAATGTGGATTCTTCAACAGCTGAAAACCTACTCATGGGATGCAAAAGCACTTGTAACTCTAGCTGCTTTTGCTTTGGAATATGGGAATCTTTTGCACCTCACTGAGGTTTCAACATCAGACCAACTAGTGAACTCGTTAAAACAACTGAATCAAGTTCAAAACAGAAAGCTCCCTGCAAGCAATGATATTGGGTTGGTAGGGGAAGTGGTTCAGCACATCCAAGACTGGGCAATGTGGTCTTCTGGTTATGATACTGAGGAAGTGCCATCCTTGTCAGATGCCTTGCAAGAGATTCCTGTTGTTGTATACTGGACACTTGCTTTCCTTGTTGCTTCTACAGCCAAACTCGTGGGTGTATCGTGAGTTCTCTTCTATTCAATTTCTTTCATACTCGTTTTCAATCAACCAACTAAAATAGGAAATAAACTCATTTGATTCAGAAATTACCTTTTTTTGTATAGAATTTATTATAAGAAATAGAATTTAAACACCTAAGTGTGTCTTCATCCAGGTGGACGTAGCTTGTTCACCTTAAGTAAGGTTTTGAATTCCAGTATTGTCAAATAAAAAAATTAGACTTTGGAAGAGTTTTAATTTGTTCCTTTATTGTATATATATATATGGGTCCATCCGACTCGACTCGGATTAGTCGGGGTCTAATATGACTTCTTGATATCGAGGGTCTAGATTAAAATAGAATAAAACATAAACTGATATTGGATATTTTATTTATTTTACATTTTGACTATGAGAGTAAATTAATTAGTAAAGACAAAATACTCTTTTTATTTAAAATAAAATCCTATCAAACTTGATAGAATGTCAAAATAAAAGGGAAATAAATGTATGTGATTTTAAAATTCAAATTATTTTTGAAAAAATTATGAGAAATTCTAGTATAAACATGCATGTTGCACCTCATTTCGATACACTACATCAATGTTTTAAATCATGGTCATAATTTGATGTCCACTAATGGATTTGGATCTCTTATTTACATAGAACATGATACTCTCCTGTTGGATAGAGAAATAAACAAAATTTTAAAAATATTACTAGTGGATCCTATAATCAATCACCTTCCATATATATTAAAAGTTGTGTTTATATCTCTCTAATATGACCATCATATTATAGTAGAGATATCCAGTTCCTCAACTAATGCATACAATCACGACATAATGCGGTTGCATGCTGTTTGAGTCTTTGAGATTTATAACCTTTATCTCTCTGTGTGTGTATAATGTATATATAACTGTAATTCTTTGTTTCAGGGACTATATATTATCAGATTTTACAGAAAGGCTTTCTATCGTTGATAACAAATTGAAGGCACATCTGGAAAAGATCAAAGTGCAAATAGGTTATGTGCTTGATTAATTAGTGCTTTCTATTTATATACAAGGAAACACTGTACTTTTTCAATATGGAAATGATCAAATGCTAATAAGAGATCATCTACAATATTTGCCGCAGATTCTACAAAAGATTACTGGAGGCGTAAGAAGGCATTCTCCAATCCTAAAAATATTGTAGATTTTTTGAAGCTTCTGATTCACCGCAATGGATCTTCGATTCCCCAAGTATATGATGGCAGCACCAAAAACAAAACGGTTAGTACTTTAGGCTACCTTAACTACTGTCTATTGTTATCTCATATTGGTGTTTAGTTAGAAGTTGTGATTGTTGGATTAGAAAAAAAAACTGTAAGAACCATCCATGTATTCAAAAGTTCAAAAGTTAGTAAGTTAGGAAACTCATTCAATTAAAAATCCTTGCAAAAATATTCTATCTAGATAGATTCTAGCATTTTCCTTTACTTAGTGGGGGTGTCATCTTTAAAACATAGCTAACAGTTATGTCCTTTTTTGTTCTTTTATATATGTCCCAAACAGGATATTGAAGTCTTCAGACAGAAACATGTGTTACTGTTCATTTCAAGCCTCAACAGGATTGATGATGAGATTCTGCTTTTGAATTCTATCTATGACAGATTGCTGGAAAATCAAGAAGAGGTAATAAAAGGTTTCAAGAAAGTGGATTTCAAGATTTTGTGGGTCCCCATTGTGGAGGATGTCTGGGACGACAGCCTCAAGATCAAGTTCAATAGTTTGAAGAATAAGATCAAATGGTATGCAGTGGAGTGTTTCTCTGAGTTACCTGGCATTGGGCTAATAAGAGAGAACTTGAACTACCAGGGTAACCCTATTGTCCCAGTGATCAACTCTGTAGGTGAAATAATAAATGAAGATGCAATGGACTTGATCTTTCAATGGGGGATTGACGCATTCCCTTTTAGAAAAATTGATGGTGATGATCTTACTCTAAAATGGAGGTGGTTCTGGGATGTAACAAAGAAAGTAAATCTTGGAATTCAGGTAAGTGCAATGTTAATTATACTTAAATACACACACAAAGTAAACCTTGTTATTTAATCTATTTAATTAAATATAAAACTTGGATGCAGTTTCATACGTTTGTGGCGCTGTTTTTCAATGAGGACAATACATGTGTAATAACTAATAACTGTTATATATGTTACATTTTCATTGATGAATTATTATACATGTATATATTCTCCTCATTGGTAAAATAGTATCATAACCACCTATGGAACTGTACCTACTTATTTCCTTTAATTAATTATTTTACAAGTTACAACATTATAACAGATTGATAAGAAATTATCTCTGTTTTCCATGTGAGATATATAGGTCAAAGGGGACAGGTACATCTTCATCTATGGAGGTGCTGATAAAAAGTGGATAGAAAACTTCACACAGGCAGTGAACAAAGTAAAATGGCATGAAACAGTCTTGAGGGCAGATGCTATAATTGACTGCTACCAATTGGGAAAGGAAGACCCAAAGATTGTTCCTCGTTTCTGGATTGAAATAGAAAGCAAGAAACTGAAGAAGCATCAGGAGGCACAGGACTGTAAGATTCAAGAAATTGTGAAGAGCTTGCTTTGCCTCAAACAAGATCCACAAGGATGGGTTATTCTCAGCAAAGGGTCTAACATAAAGCTTCTGGGTCACGCTGAACCTATGTATGAAACTGTGAAAGATTTTGAGACATGGAAAGACAAAGTGCTCCAGAAAGAAGGGTTTGACATAGCCTTCAAAGAATATTATGAGACTAAGCTTAAAGAGATGTATGCTCGTCAACCATGTTCCTATATCAATGTTGATAACTATACTTCAAATGTGCTAGCAACCATAACGTGCCCAAATCCCACGTGTGGGCGTGTGATGGATGTGACATCTGTTAATTACAAGTGCTGCCATCGTGATGTTTCAGACAATGGGAATGGAAAGATCTAAGGGAGGTTGAGGAAGATGTTCCTCCAAAGAGTTTGCTTTGGAAGAACTTGATGTTTGGACACCTATATTTATATATTGTCTGTTTTTACTATATATGTGTGTATGTCAAGATGAATGCATGATGCCATGTAATAACCACTTGGTTTGCTTTTGAAGAATGGGTAAAAAATAAATAATGGCTCCGCTTCATCTGTATGTTATCGATTTGAATTAAATAAAATTAGCTTCTCACTCGCAAAAAATGTGCAACCATCCTATATTATTTGCTTTTTGTTAGTTTTGTATCACTTTATTATGGATAAAAATTATCTATTTGAAAAAGATATTACACTATTCATTATAAATGTATCATTTTTAAATTAAATGATATGACACAATTTAAGTGAGTAAAAAGAGGATTGATTTCTATCCATTTACTATTTGCCCTTGCTAACTCAATTGCACTCCCAATGAGCTTCCATGAACTCTCCCATCTCTATTGACCAACAAGTGCCTTAGTAGTTAGTAGAATGACCACTACTTAATTTTAAATTTCATCATTCAATCACCTGAATGCGTGTTGCTTCTTTCTTTGGGCTTTGGCCCGTTGTATGAAAAATGAAAAATTAATGAATGGACCGTCCGGTCCCAATTAGATCGGGCCTGTCTTGCAGGAGCAGGGGAAATTTAAGTTGAGTTCCAAGTTTAATCTATTGAATTAGTGAAAATGTGGTGTGTGCCACTGCCACAGGAACATGAGCTTCCCTTCCACTGTCGTTTTGGCGCTATCTCCATGTGAATTGTGATTGTGTTGATTACCAAAAATATAAAACAACATAGATATTTCATATTTCATATTTGTCTCTCCCAGTCCCAGAATGATAAATGATAAGAAGCAGAAGGCTATTTCCATACCATTACATTAGACCCTCATACAATTTTTTATTTTTATTTTTCATTTTCTATCTTTATTTCCCATTTGGGTTCTCACGTTCTGACCTCTTTCTCTTCACTAAAACCCATGCTTGGTTCTTCCTCCATTCTGTGATGGCTCTTGTACCCACTCGCCAGCTTCACCCTTCTGCAACATTCTTCGATTCATTTCACAGTTCCCCCAAGTTCCACTCTTTCAGCTTCTCCAGGTACACTTGTTCAATTCACCATTCTGATAACCTCACTCTCTGTGCAACCCGGAATTGGGTCTTATCTCATTCAATCAATGGAAAAGTACCCTTTAGGAATTCTAGTTTTGATGGTCTGAAAAAACCCATCTTTCACTGTAACCCCACCAAAGGTTTCTGTACTCACAATTGGTTGAAATGGTGGAATCACCCCAACAAGCATAGTCGTCCAAAACCGCCACGTGCCGTTTTGGGTTATCAAGGTTCTGGAAGTGGGCATGCATCAAAATTTGGTTTTGTAAGCTCTGATGATGATGGTGATGATAATAGTAATGGTGGTGGTGGAAGTACCATGGAGAGGATTGTGGAAAAGTTGAAGAAATTTGGGTATGTAGAGGATGGTATTGAGAAGCAAGATGGAACAAAGGGGAGAGTAATAGAAAAAGGGTCTGTGGAGGATATATTTTATGTGGAGGAAGGGATGTTGCCTAATACACGAGGCGGGTTTTCGCCGGAATCTCCATTGGGAATTGGAAGCTTTGGAAGTGATGGTGAGGTAAGGTTTCCATGGGAGAAGCCAAAGCAGGAAGAGATGGAAGAAAGGAATTATAGGAGGAGGAACAGTAAGACATCTCTGGCAGAATTGACTCTTCCTGAGTCAGAATTGAGGAGGCTGAAGTACTTGACTTTTCAGAAGAAGCATAAGACTAGAATTGGGGGTCGTGGAGTTACTCAAGCTGTTGTAGACATGATTCATGAGAGGTGGAAGGAATCAGAGATTGTGAGGCTAAAATTTGAAGGAGAAGCTGCACTTAACATGAAGAGGATGCATGAGATATTGGAGGTTTGCCTTTTTAACCTTTAGCCACATGTATATGTTTAACAAGTCTTGTTTGTATTACAAAACTTGTGAGGTGTATGATAGTAACAAGAAGCAAATGCAAAAGAGTACTGAAAGACAACAAAATCTTGTGAAGTCTATATAAACATGTCTTAGATAGATAAAAGAGGACTAGTAAAATTGCCACTGGATTCAACTAAGGATCATCATGAAATTCTCGAAAGTAGATAGACCAACAAAATCTGTACGGGCTATTGCGTCTTAAATATAATAGCACATTAAATTACATTTCAAAGAACACCCCTAACTTTTTTTGCTTAATATTGTCATATCCAGCTCCAAATAGTTGTTCAGCTAATTATTTTTTGCCGCTCAAGACATCTCAAACTTGGGGAAATATGATTGATAGAGTAGGCAGTGAGTTGTTGGTAAGATAACTGTATACAAGTTTCTATTGCATTTATGCTCCTCCAACACATTTCGTTTCCTGGGGTTGGAGCTCGACATCCTGATTATGAATGTCATATTAATATCAAACAGATTTTCTCCAAGCTGTCCGCAGGACCCGTTCTGATGTTTGTAAAAAAATTATTCGGAGTGTGATGTGCCTAATTTACAAATTTTCCAGTGCAGTGATAAATAATTGTGTCATCTTCTAGATTCCAAGTGGAGCACTCTCTTGAGTGTGCTTATGCATTTGGAAATATTTTTCTTATTCAACCTCAACATTTGTCAAAAGAGTCCGGATTATCCTTAGGGATCGATTTGGATGGTCTATTATGGTTAGAAACCTAGAATGTTCAAATTGCCTTTGCTGACTGCTGCATTTTCTTGTGTGTAGATTCCATTGGAGTTTTTTCATATCTTTATATACCTTCTTTGACTATCATTAACCTTTTGCTATATTCTTGTTAACTTAAAACCACATTCAGAGAAAAACTGGTGGTTTGGTGATTTGGCGGTCTGGCAACTCTGTTTCCTTATATAGGGGTGTGAGCTATGAGGTTCCTTCAGAACGACAGAACAAACAGATTTATAGAAAAGGCGAGAATTCTTCCATGTTTTTATCAGCACCTTCTTATGGCTCTGCGGAGAAACCTTCTCGTTTTGCTTCTAATTTCGGAACAAATGTGCCTATGGAAAATTTGGAAGCTGCCAATGACCAGAAGGAAAGAGATCTTTTGCCAAAAGTCAACTATGAAGATGAAGTAGATAAGTTATTGGATGCTCTAGGACCTAGATACACAGATTGGCCTGGATGTGATCCATTACCTGTTGATGCAGATATGCTTCCTGCAATTGTTCCTGGTTACCAACCTCCCTTCAGAGTTCTTCCTTTTGGAGTGAGATCCTCACTTGGTCTACGGGAGGCAACTGCTCTACGAAGGATTGCAAGGACCCTTCCTCCACATTTTGCATTAGGTTTGTCATTTTTTCACTTATGCATGTGAAATTTGGAAATTTCTTCTGATTATAAATTCATCATTGTATATAGGTAGAAGCAGACAGCTTCAAGGTTTAGCTGTAGCCATGATTAAATTGTGGGAAAAAAGTTCTATTGCAAAGATTGCACTCAAACGTGGTGTGCAGCTAACTACCAGCGAAAGAATGGCAGAAGAGATCAAGGTATCGATCATGCCTTTACTAGTTTCACTAATATATTTTTTTCAAAAAATTTCATAGCTTTTTGTTACTCCAGAGTTGGTATGTCATTTTGCTAATACATTAATCTGCCTTTTACATTCGGAAAATTTACATAGTTTTTTTTGTCATTTACTGGCGACATCCATTATGTGGACATTAAATGTTAAGAGGTTGAAACCATTCCACAATCTAAGTTCTTAACTCTAAGAGTTTGAACTCTTATATTGATCATTAACTAATACACCTAAGCATATATTAAGATCAGCATTTCATTATTGTCTTAAATTTGCATATATAAAAGTGACAGGAAACTATTTTCTTTTTCAAATCTTGTTTCTGTACCCTAAACCTGCTAATTTTCCTCCATCTCTTCTAACTTCTTTCATGACAATGTTACTACTAACCCACTAATATCTCACTACCACTTTCTTCTGTTAATATCTTATGAAAACTCCTGTAACGACCCCTTAATTAGCAGAGAGTTCACTTGATCTATCATGCTTCAGCATATAGGTATTGCCTGTTCTGAATGAATTCTTGCCAGACAAAATCACCTGCTTTATTTTGGAACCGAACCAAACTGGTCACTATATTTTAATATTTTTATATTACATTTTAATACTTTTTCAGGTTCGAACCGAACCATCTCGTCCTTGAAAGGATTGTTTTGGTTCGGATTTACTGTATATAAAAAAAAATTGCAAATCCGAACCGATTTAAACCAATTGATTTTGATTGGTTCGAATTTTTTCCATGCAAATCCAAACCAAACCGACATATGAACACCCCTAACCAGAGGTGATTTTCCTTCAATTTGTTGATTGGTATCACTCTATTTTATGCATCCTTTTTTAGGGATTTGGTTGAATAAATTTCAAACAGAAAAATAATGATAGTAATATGAAAGATAGAAACAGTATTACTTGGTTACTGTTAAAATCCTACATCAGCTGAGTAAAGTACCCCTTATAGATTTTGGCAATCCTCCACCCTTGAACTAGTTTTTTGGGTTTAGTTAGGCCCAGATAGTTCTCGATTCTAATATATGGTATCAGAGCTTATCGTAGTTCTGATGCCCCCCCCCCCCCCCCACCACCCAAACAAAAAAATAAAAAAATAAATCCACCCCTTGCAAACTTCACAGGGGTGTGTTAAAATCCCAAGTCAGCTATGTATATGGGCAAAGTATCCTAAATGTTTGACCACTGAAATCTTCCCTTTTTTCTTGAGCTAGCTTTTGCGGTTGAAGTAGGCCTATTCTATTCTCAATTCGAGTAGTTACTTTTGTTAAGGACTGATTATTTCAAAGGATCAAGCTTTTAGGCTGAGGTTTGTGAATGGTTTTATATCTAACACGACACCTCATGTGAAAACTTATTGGGCTTAAGTGTGGACAAAGCATGAGATCACCATTCCTTGTGCTGAAATTTTAATTTAATCGTCAAGAATTAACTGCAATGACGGAATTCTTTACCACTTGATCATAGATGCTCTGATACCATGTTTATGGCCAATTATCCCAAGAGCTTAAGCTGTGAGGGGGAGACCTATTGTAACTCTAGTGATTTTTAGTGGCTGTTTAATCACTTGTCAACCTGACATTTTATAGTTGGGGATATTGGAATATGTAGGTTCTTACCAATTTGATATAACATCATGTTGAACTAAATAAAGTAGATTAAAACATAAAAGTCAGTCAGATGGATTTGTAATAAGGTTGGTGTTGGATGGAATTTGCTACCATCAAATATCAGTATGTAATTATACAAGTTTGCTAAATTAAAATTAATCCGGTAGTTTGTTATTTGCATTTGTAGTACACTACAATATAATGATTTGTTGATGAATAATTATTTTTATTGCTGGCTGCAGAAATTGACAGGTGGTACACTACTCTCCAGGAATAAAGACTTCTTGGTCTTCTTTCGCGGAAAGAATTTCTTATCACCAGAAGTCACTCAAGCCCTGTTGGAGAGGGAAAGAATGGCAAAAGCAATGGAAGATGAGGAGGAGCAAGCAAGATTGAGAGCGTCATCATTGATCATACCGACTATTAATAAATCAGAGCTGTCAGCGGAGGCTGGGACTCTTGGTGAAACTTTGGATGCAGATGCAAAGTGGGGAAAGACATTGGATGAGCGCCACAAGCAAAATGTAATGAGAGAAGTGGAAGAACTACGGCATGCCAAACTTCTTAAAAAGTTAGAAAAGAAGCTTTCTTTTGTAAGTTCTTTAAATTCCTCAATTCAAGGAAGTTTCTTGCCATCTTGCTAATGACTTTCAGTTTGATCTCTCTCATTATCCAGCATAATGACAACACTATTTATTTACTAAGTTTTCTTGAATCTTGATAAAACATAAATAAAATTGTGTTAAATGAGTAGGGCTGAAATATGACTATTGTTAGGCCTGAATGGCTGAACCATTTCACTATATTGTGTATGAATTTTTATCAAAAAGAAAAAAAGAATTTTTTTTGGTAAAATCTCATTATTTGTTATGAAGGAATTATAACGTTACTGGAAATTATGGCAGTAGTGGTTGCGACAACATTGGTATCCATAACTATTTTGGTGAATTGGAAGCGGTGGCAGAAATACAGACAATGTTGGTTTACCGATGCATGTTATATTTAAAGCTAATTCAAGTGTATGTTCTATAAGTCTGTTCTGTTGATTAACAATTGAAACTTTAAAGTATATTGGTTAGTGACCCCCTTCCTAAAATTACTAGCAGAAGGAATGACTTTACCTGCCTGTAAGTTAACCTCTTTCTACCGAAATGATCCCGTTAGTAATATAACTGGATGGAATGTGCCATAAAGGAGGTGAAGGATTAGGATTGTCTCATTAAATTATGATGAGGCTAGTTTCTTTGATAGACCATGCTATTAAAGGGAATGAAGGAAGGATCAGTTAAGGCAATAGTTAAGTTTACAAGGAGAACAGAAGGTTATTGATTTTGTTTCTGAAACCGATCCACACGTTATCTAGAAGCCTAAAAAGTTTGTTGTAGCAGTTAGACTCGTTTAATTTTCAAATGTGTCTAATAAGACTCTAATAAACCTTAGATCATCAATGCTTATAAATATTATATACACTGTGTCAGTGGTTTCTGTAGCTTTTGATGATTTTATTGCTTTCTTACGGTACCTGATAGAGTACACGGTTAGGAGATACAGTGCTGCACACTGTATCCCTGCCCTAGTTGATAGGCGTAACTGAATTAGTTATTCAGTTACTCTAGCAGTTGATCTCTAGCCTTGTATATATATCTGATGTACTGTGTAAACTCAATTCAATCAATGAAAAACAGAATTCAGGTCTCTCTCTCTATCAGAGCTAGGTGAAGCATCAATGGCTTTCGGCGATTGTACTTAACACTAGGATTACTTGCCAATTTAGAATTTGCATGATTGTGATCCCTGGATTTTTTCTTACCAGGCCGAAAGAAAGATAACGAGAGCTGAACGAGCCTTAATGAAGGTGGAGCAGTCTCTGAAGCCATCAGAAAACAAAGCAGACCCTGAAAGCATAACTGATGAAGAGAGATTTATGTTTCGCAAATTAGGATTGCGGATGAAAGCTTTCTTACTTCTTGGTAGATCTCTATCTTGATAAAATTGCCCTTACTTTATTTTAGGACCACTTTGGTTCACTTTACCACTAGCTAAGGGTGGGAGGGAAGAAATTAACAGAAATCAACAGAAAATATGATATACCTGAATATTCCATCTCTAAAAGTTGAGAATTCATTCTTCAAATCTAAAAGCACCTTAAAAATCAGCTCTATCTCTAGTTGACCCCTGTTCTTCTCAGTGAACTTCTCTCTTATGCCCCTGATGATACTTTCATTATGTGTTATTTATATGAATCTAATTTGTGGTTTCAGGCAGACGTGGAGTTTTTGATGGTACGATTGAGAACATGCACTTGCACTGGAAGTACAGGGAACTGGTCAAGATATTTGTAAAGGCTAAAACCTTTGAGCAAGTAAAAAAAATTGCACTAGCGCTTGAAGCTGAGAGTGGAGGTGTTCTGGTTTCAGTTGACAAAGTTTCAAAAGGATACTCTATAATTGTTTTTCGGGGAAAGGACTACCAGCGACCTTCAACATTGAGACCAAAGAATCTTTTGACAAAGAGAAAGGCTTTGGCACGTTCCATTGAGCTCCAACGACATGAGGTATATAACTCAGTGTACAAACTTTCATTTTATAATATCAATCTTCATGTAGATCTGGAGATAAAAATAACAGCAATGAGCATTTCAGTATTTACTGCACCTCCAAACCCCAGAAGGAAAGTTCCCTTTCTTTGATCTAGATCTGGCTGAACCTTGATGAAGTTGCTGATCTGCCAGCTAGCTGCTGTTTGTAATATCTTATCAAACTAACCCCCAAAGCCGGGTTGTGGCAGCAGATTATAATTTTTATCTAACTAGTTGTCTATCTTTTCCTCTATTTATATTTGTAATTTGTAAAGACATGCTTGTGTTTCTTTTATGTTTATAATCAATGCTCTTTGCTAAGCTCTCTTTCTTTTGATAACAGGCACTGAGGACTCATATTTCAAATTTGCAAAGGAAAGTGGAGAAGATAAGATCCGAGATAGTATGTGGTTACTGATCTTAAATATTTTTAGCATCTCATATTGCAAGCCAAGTTGTCTGTTTTATGGAAACCCTTGTTTCCTTATCTTATTTGGCTTGTTTCACTTTTCATAGGACCAAATGGAGATTGTAAAGGACCAAGGAGATGAAGCATTGTATGACAAATTAGATTCTGCTTATCCTACCGATGATGAGGAGTCCGAGGTCTCTCTTCTCTCTCTTGCACATGCATGCACACGCGCGCACACACAAAACTAAGAAATATTAGCTAGTCTTTCATTCATATGAACAAAATGCGATTAGGATCATCATTGTAATTGCTATAATACCCCTTCCTCCACAAAAGATAAAAACACACTTCTTTTTCATTTTATCTTTTTGGTTAATATCTTATTTATATATAGGTGGAAGATGATGAGGAAGGAGATCAGGCATTTCTTGAGACCTATAACAGTGAAAATGACAGTGAAAATGATAGTGAAGTTGAAAATGATAATCTCTATTCTCCAACTGAGGAATTTGCCTCATGATGTGGAAAATCAAGGGTCACGTGATTTTGGGGATTCCTGATGCCCATGTGAATTATTAATGGCACTTGAACGCAGGCTGATTGAGGAAGAATATAATAGCTCGTTCAGATCAAACCACTGAGAACAGACTCAATTCAATGTGATTGTCAAAGAGAATGCAATTAGATGTGATCCTGAATCTAATTTACGATAGAATTATTGGAAGAAGTATTGTATATACAATTGTTCACATGAAGTTCTCTCAGATTTGTATAAGTCACCGACTTGGTCAATGTATGGTTGAAAAATAGGACCGACATTGCCTTGTAGATGAAATGTCTGCAGATTTTGTGGACTTTGGTTTATTCGGGTTATAATTGCCAGTGGTACTACTAATGAAACTTTCTGACAAATATTTTTGCAATTTTCATGAACTTTTTGGTTTTTGAAGTATTAAAAAGCTTTTAGCACCAATATACCAAAAAGAAAAGTAAAAATAAAAATTACTAGTTCCCAAATCATCTATGATGGATCCTAATCTCAAGCAATCGAAAACTAGGTTGCACGTAACCCAGATAAACGTTTTATAAATTTGCAATAATTTAGATCTGAAATTAATCTTTAGACAAGCTCATTTATTCTAGCAGGTTAGGCCTAAAACATCCACAATTCATGGAGAAAGGAACACAAGTTATGTTATTTCACTTATTTGTGCAACATAAATGGGTTAACAATTTGACAACGATTAATGGTATTTAAAATTATGGTTAGTGATGTGTTAAACTTAATTAATAAGTACACCGAGATAGTTAACTCATAAATCATTCATTGGACTGCATTAACCATTCATTGAATTGCATTAACTAAAATTTTGTAAATAATTAATCAAGTTAACGGTTATCGAGTTATCCGTATATTATATATACCCATTAACCAAGCGTAAAACACCATTAACCATCTCAGTCAAAAAAAAAAAAAAAAAATCATTTACCATAATTTTGAATGTCATTAACAATAGGTAAATTGTTGTCTCATTTTAGTTGTGCAAATAACATAATTGGAGGAGCATATCATGGTGGCGACTGCTATACTCCCCTAATTTGGCTATGATGATCACTAGTATGCAGATTTGCAGATAGAATAGGATGTTTGTTATCTGCTTTTTTTTTTTTTTTTGATATACTTGTTATGTGCTTTTTTATTTCACCTGTTTTAGTGGAATCAAATATTCCTTTAATCTTTCTGTTTTTATTTATAAAATACATCAAACACATAATAGAACTCACGCCTTGTTCCATCCGGTTCTAACATGTCTGCCAAGCTCTACCTGATTGTACGTCTTTTCTTAGATGATCTTTGGAGGGCAAATAGATCCCCATACTCTTTAGTCTTTACCCTATTATGCTTTTTTCCACCACTTCCAATACCAACCAGGTGACTCGTGCTCTCTTCCTTTGATGATTCTATCCTGTGAAATCAGGGCCTACATACTCATCACTCTAGTTTCTTACTCTGGGTTTGATTCATGGAGAAGCCAGTTTGAAATACAGCATTCTAGGAATAAAATGTAGAGGAAGGAAGAAAGCTTGGAAGATCATTGGAGCAACATTTTTCACCGAGTTCTCAACAATGTCCTGTCATGAAAGCTTAAGCTTTACAAGCTTAAGTCATGTTAGTTTTGGAGGCCTTTAGTTACATTTGTTGACTGTCTCTCTATTAACTGCTCAAGTATAAAGAGATTTTATGTAATCGATATCAATTTTTAGTAGCAGATAAAACCAGACAATCACAGTTCTAACAGGAAGAATAAACAGAGGATATCATCTGATGATGAAACTGACTCCATTTATTGCTCTTTCTATAGAGTGACCTGTATGCTATGCAAATAAACAATGGTAAGCTTGCTACCCCCACTCCTTGTCTTCATCTACAGCTTAAGACAAGGCACTGGAGTTGTTTGTGTACCATGCAGATCAAAAGTGTATGAATTGCAGGCTTTATAAAGATGATATCATATACCAAGAAAAAGGCACCTGTAAGGTGCTCCAGAGAACTGAGAGAAGAGGCCATTCAACAAAGAAATCAATAAAATTAACAACAGTGCTTAACAGGTTAAGAAAGACCAACAAAGAGAAGGAACAGTAGATATATACAGAGCAGTAGAGCACAAATGTGCTATTCTCAGACAATAACAAAGTAATGAACAACCTACAAGAAAATGTAGCTACATGTCAGGAGATAAAATTGGCCCAAGATAATCGCCTTCCAAACTAACCAATGCCTGAAATTCCCTCTCTGCCTCCATCCATTTTGTACCAATCACAACAAAGCGAACCACGACATCTTTCCCAATCTTCGACATTTTACCATTCATGAAGCATGGGTTTTCACCAGGAACATAACTGTAATCAGGCATCTTCAAATTCGAGAGATAGACATTCTCAATTGGACCGCATCTCATGAAAATCCCGTGCTTCAAAACCTTGTGGACAACACCGTCTAATATCTCACCCTTAAAAATCTTGAAGGTAATGGCATTAAAAACAACAGGAAAGAGAACATCCCCAGTATGCAGTCTGACTTTCCCTTCCCCTATTTTCTCCAATGTCGTCACTCCAAGATAGTATCCTAAATCCTTGGTTGCCTTCTTCATGGCAAAGTCACTCAGAAGGCGGACGATGATTGCCCGTTGAAGCATCAGACTTTCTGGTTGCAAGTTCTCTGCAGCAATTATGACATTCCAGGACAGCTGAACTTTGAGAAACATTATTATATTTGTTTCTTCTTCCTAGCTTCTGCCATAGCGTCATTCCACTGTCAGTACATATAATTCCAAACCCATCTAATTAAAAGGTAGAAGTATTATTCAAATTAGAAGTTTACAGTAAATGTTAATAATTAAAATGATAGATATCAAAATTGATTTTGTTCCTAGGAAATCACTATTTTTCTAGGGCACCATAGGTTATAGATTACAAACCATTCAAATACAGATATATACATGTAAGCTTTTCTCGTTCAGAACTTTTCAAATAAAGATGCATGTGTTCCTACTTCCTACTAACTACATAAAATGTGATTAATAGATACAAAACTTTTCTACTTCATGCTTTTCGAACTATAAATCTATCATACAAATTTGAAACACAAAATCCTTATGATCTACTTCACAAAGGTGTTAACTTGTAACTAGAGAGTGTTCAAATACCTAAATTTCTCAAGTATATGAACAAATACCACCAAATACTTAAAATGTACCCACAACCAAGTACAACTAAATGCAGAGAACAAAACGTTTAACAAAATCGACAAATCAAAAGTCCTAAATTGTTTTCTGAACATTCACTGTTAAAAACCCTAAATTTGTAACATCCAATATGATAAGTACAGTTGAGACAGTGAATCAGAAAAAAAAAAAAAACACATGCACAGAAGGGCGTGGGTGTGCCTGCGAGAGAGACTGTCGTTGTCGTGTGGCGAGAGCGTCGTTTTGAGGAGTGTCCAAAAACTCTGTTTTTTAGATTTTATTTGTTTTATTTACTCTTTTTATACGTTAAATTATTGGCAGAACTCTTTGGGCCTTAATTCAGTTACTGAGTTGCACTCTCAACAAGCTTGTGTTTTTTTAAAACAAAAAAGTATTAACCAAGGCAAAATCGAAATTAAGAACTTTTGATATGCTAAACAAACACAAACAACAAAAAGAAGGAAAAAAAGAAGGGATGGTTGTGGCACCACTTCTTTATACCAATGGCACTGTTATGGATTTTGGTAATTCTCACGATACGATTTCCAATTTGATTTGTATTTTCATAGACCAAATACAGGTGTATCTCGAAGTAGAAGTACATCTACAAGTGTGTACCCAACCTACTTGGTGAGCTCTGTAACCAATGACTAATTTGGGTCATAACTAATTTTTTTGAAGACATAATTGGGTCACTAATGATTTTGTTATGATCTAATTTGGGAGCTAAATGGAAGGACGAAATACATTATTTTCTTGGGGAACAATGAAATAAGAAATGAGTTCTTGGATTTGGGGGTTTAGGGTTCATAGTGGAATGAGGTTGAAGAAGTATTGTATATGTTTTAGATTTGAGGGTTGAGGGTTTGCGGTAGGGTGAGGTTGGTTATGGCGCCACTTACACCAGTGGCACTATTCTTATCACTCTTGCTTTTCAATCGCTAACAACCTCAATCTCAACTTGCACTCAAGCACCCAAAGAATCATTGTTGTTGCTATAGATTCATGCAAAATGGATGAAAGCTCTAATTTTGGAGCAAGGGGTTTTATTGTTGGGTGTACACAACACACAACCATGGCCTCTACAACATTGTGTTTTTTAAAGCTCATAACTATTTTGTTTTATTTTCTTCTTTTTAATATCCTTCAAATAAATCTTGGATAGATTTTGGTTTTTTTCTCATCATCTTCCTCATGCCACAATGATCCTACTGGTTGTGAAAGCGAACTTGGAATCTGGGAAAGTTTTGGGAGAAGGGTGAAGAAGATGAACTCTCCATTGCCAAACAACATTGCCTTGGTCGTTTTTTTCCCTTATTTCTCACTTATCCAAAATGGTGTCGTTTTGAAATAGAAAATGTTTTTTTTTTATGATTTTCTATGCTGGAAATTGGGTTGTGCCACCTAATGGAGTTAACATGCCACGTAGGAAAAAACATTAACTCAAACATAGATACAGATGACACAAGGACTAACGTGACACACATTTAAAAATTTGAGGAAAATCCAAAAACTCCAAGCATTTTAGATTTTCTTTGTTTTACTTTTTTTATTAAATCATTTGAAAAACTTTTTGGGCCTTAATTCATTTACTAACAAGCTTATGTGTTTAGGTGGTTGTCGCACCACTTATTTACACCAATGGCACTATGGTTGGTTTTTGGTAATTCTTTGATTATGGTTTTCAAATTGATTTGCAACTTCATTGATGAAGTATAGGTGCATCTGGAAGCATAAGTGCATCTGCAAGTGCACACCCAACCTACTTGGTGAGCTTTGTATCTAAGGATTAATTTGGGTTATAACTAATTTTTTGGGACTAAATTGGGTCATTAGTAATTTTTTTAGGGTCTAATTTGGGAGCTAAATGAGAGGACAAAATAGAAGATTTTCTTGGGGAACAACGAAGCAAGAAATGAGTTCTTGGATTTGAGGTTTTAGGATTTACCGTGGAATGAGGATGAAGAAGTATTGTGTAGGTTTTAGATTTGAGGGTTTAGGGTTTGAAGTGGAATGAGGTTGGTGGTGGCGCCACTTACACCAATGGCACTATTCTTGTCACTTTTGCAGCTCAAGCTCAGTCGTTAGCAACCTTAATCTCAACATGTACTCAAGCACCTGAAGAACCACATGTTGTTGCTACAAATTCATGCAAAACAGATGAAAACTCTAATTTTTGGAGAAGGGGATTTTGTTTTTGGATGTACACAACACATAATCATGGCCTCTGCAACATTGTGTTTTTTAAGCCCATAAATAATTTTTTTGATATCCTCCAAATAAGTTTTGGATGGATTTTGGTTTTCTCCCATCATCTTCCTCATTCCATAATGACCTGCCGATTGTGAAAGCAAGCTTGGAATCTAGGAAAGTCTTGGGAAAAGGGTGAAGAAGATGAACTCTCCATTACCAAACGACATTGCCTTGGCCCTTTTTTTTTTCCCTTCTCTCCCACTTATAAAAAACGATATCATTTTGAAGCAATTTTTTTTTTTTTTTTTATGATTTTCTATGCTGGAAATCAGGTTATGCCAACCAAGGGAACTAACGTCATGTAGAAAGAAACATTAACTCAAACATAAATGAAAGATGATATAAGGACTAACGTGACCCACCTTTATAAATTTGAGGGTTAAATAATTAGTTTCCGCGTTTTTTTTAAAAGGACCATTTTGAGTCTTTATTCCATTTAATTTGAATTATAATGCCAAGTTATATAAAATCGAATTGATACACAGATACAATTGCTCACATGAAACCCTTTTCACTAAATGAAGATATACATTTGTACATGTGCAACCTTAATAACCGTGAAATATAGTTGGTTTACAGGATTGATGCCAAGAGGATGAGTAGATAAACACAAAACTTGATATCTCCACACTTTCAAGTTAGTCCAATACTTGGTTTTGGCTGCAACATTATTAGTTACCTTTTTCTAATGGATTTCTCTATTTTCTGAATGGATTCCCTTAACTCTTTCTGATCACTTGGCCTTGAAGGTGACAGAACAATGTCATTCCAAACAGAACCAGGTCCCATTATAGAGCTGGGTTCCTTGTAAAGTTCATAGATGGAATCAGCTTCAGCATTCAGATTGCCTATCCTTTCCAAGCAATTGATCTCTTCAGGGTCCAGTAGTAGATTGTTATCACCATCCTTCCACCCTATGAGCTGTATTCCATTACAAGCAAGTTACCCTCTTGACCAATTAATGCTAATAAACTGTAAAAGTAAAATCAATCATTTCATAACAAGAGTGAGCAAAAATTGTTGGTATTTACCTTTGCTGGACCACCAACAGAATTTGTGCAATAGAGCCTGGCATTGTCAACAAGTTTGCAATATCTTGGAAATGCCTTAGCAAATCTTTTGTGAGATTTCAATTGTGAATTCACCCTCACTGCCCTCCCAGTCATAATAGCTCTCCTGTCAAAATTCCAATAAGAAATGTTAACTGTGCCATATATAACCACAAAACCATTACCAAAGTAGTAATTTAGCTGAATCCCCAAGCATATATACCTAATTCCTCTAACAACAGCAAGATAACCATCACAAACTACACCAACTAGCTCTATTCTGTAAGGCTTTCGATTTCGTGGCGGTTCTCCATTTCTATTCTTCGCTGGTTGATGTGCTTCTTCTGCCTCATTCACTTGCTCCCAGTAGTTTTCAGTAACAGTTCCATCTTCAGCTACTTTATACCCAACCCCCATTCGGTACCTAAATTTGTGAACATTTCTTGCCATAGCAATAGTCTGCATCAAAAAAGGTTCCCATGATAAGGTACCATCCATGATCACATCTCGCCCCTCATTTAGAGCTGTCACTAGCAGAGATGATGCAGCATCAGTGGAAGATTGATGCACCTGTTTTAATAATGCAATCATTAGTTGAAAATGACTTACAAGGTTTTTTATTCTAATATGTCATCCATTTCGTTATAGCTAAACCACAGAAGGAACTTTATGTAAATTTACAACTTTTGTTTTTAGTTTTAGGCTTTTGGATTTCTATACCATTTGGCACATGCTAAAGATAACTATAGGCAAGTTTAGAAGAACAGGGACAAAGACAATAACATGGAGGTGTTTACACAGAAGCATACCAATTCAGCAGTTTGGAGCATGTCATCATGGTGACCCCTAGAACTAAGGGCTCTATATATGACATCACTCTCCTTAAAAGCATCTGCCTCGACGACCACAGCTTTTGAAGCTGCTCCTGACCAAAATGATCTGCCCATTATAAGCATATATAAATAATCCACTTAAATTTGCAAGCTAAGCTGGAATATAGTCCCCCTCATACTTAAACATTGACTACAAGCTTATTGGCTTAGATGAAATAATTTATTTAAAGAACTATTTAGAATTGTGAATGTAATAACAATTAGCATTAGTTTGTAGAGTTTGTGCAGAAAGAAGAACCATATATCCATATTTTTACTCACTTTTCTTATTTTGGGTCCATATTCATATCATTTGCACTAACATAAATTTAGTAAAACTATTTGAGTTGAAGAACGATAATTGCAAGTAGGGTCATGGTTAGATCACTTAGACCATCACTTTATACCATTAATGACAAATGCATGTATTACTTATAAAATATTATTGACAATAGATATGACTATTTTTATTACTGAAAGAAGTTATTCAAAATTAAAATTGCTTAAAATCCTATGTCAGACCAACTATATTATAAGATAGGTAAAATGAATTAGTCATATAACTATTCGGAGTAAAATATTAAAATTACTTAACTATATAAAAAAACTATTTTGCAGCTTAAAAAATGAAATAAGTATTGACATTGGGAGCTTAGGAATGGTGTAATTTTTGGAAACGATACCGTTGATATGGTCTATATTTTGGATAGGATAAAGGTGTGCTCATGGAGATGGTTTCTAGCTAGATCTGGGAGTGCTTTTTTCTCTTTTTCAAACTGGTGTATTGATCCTGCCAAGTGCCTTATCTTATATAGTGGAGGGTCTTGACTGGTTTTTCTGTTTGCTGTAATATGATGACTTTTCTGGTTTTCTTGCTTTGCTGTCATATGCATTTTTATGTTCTCCTTTAACAGCTGAGTTGTAAGTTGACTCTTGAGTACATCTAGTACTCTATCAATGAAATTTCATTTGCTTATTCAAAAAAAAAAAAAAATTAGACCCTTCTAAAAAATTTGGCTCCCCCAAAATTTCTAGACATTGTGCAAGAGTAGGGATAGGGAGATTATTACTCTTCAAGAATGTCTTTAAGAACAGTGCTCTTTCCAGCTCCCATGCCACCACCCATAAGTAGCAGTACTGGACTCCTCTCACCGTGGGCAATTGGGACCATGACGTCCGTACATTGTGAGTCACCTTTTAATTTTATTGCTTTCATCTCTTCCACCAAAGTATAGAACACTCTTTGCACCTTCAGACTCTTGGTTACTCTCTCAAACCTCTGTTTTCTGCACAATAGCACCATCATACTTCAACTAATTTGATCTCAGTCATCAATATTAATTGCAACTTCAAATAAAAACAATAATGATGATGATGATAATATCTTGATCTCATATGCTCTCTCCTAAGTGAATTATATAGTACCATTGTTACCTATTACGAAAAAAACAGATGTTATTAACTTTCTCTAGATCTGTAAATTTGAAATTCCACAATGATTTATCATTTTCTTATATATTATTATCGATGTGAATTTTTTTATTTTTTATTTTTTTTGAACTACAATGTGAATTTTTTATTGAAAACTAAATTAAATTGCTTAGTTAAAATAGGAAGTTGATTTTAAAAAAAAAATGGAATTCAAATAGAGAAGTTCACCGTGTAGCTGCCAATACAATGTTCTTGAGCTTTATTTTCTGCTCGGACTCGATACTCAATACCTGTAAATAATTCAGACAATAAAGACTTAATAATCAATCTAATGATCTAATCAAATAAACAAGATTATTATCAGCCGGAAAAAAAAGGTACCTCGAGTAAATAATGTAGTATAATATTTATTGTTATCTTAATATATTCCATCCCCAATTACATTGACAAAGGTTGCACTGAGTAATTCAGAGAGGGGGAAAAAAAATAGTTGCACCGAGTAATAATTCAAAGAAAAATGTGTGGATTGAGGTCAGGTTAACGTGGACTGATAAATAAATTTAATAAAGTAAATAGAAAAAAAAGGGTGGACCAATAAATATAATCAAATTTAGTATTTTTTTTACACAAAGAAATTACTGCATATTATTAATAATCAATGAGTCAATATATGGAGGGGCAAAATGATAAATGTGGGGATTAAATGCTAATGATGCTACCCAAACTAAAGAGTGAGCGACATCATTTCCTAATCTCCTAACAAAACTTACCCTAAAGTTTGAGGCAATAGTAGTTAGGAATATAATTGAGTGTAATTATAATCTCATATATTTAAGTTTTAACTTTATTTTTATTTATTAATTAATGTGCGTTGGTTCAAGTGAAAATAAGCTTAGGTTTCTTAAGCATGTGATTGTGGATTTAATCCTTGGATTGGTGCTATCCCAAGAAAATTTACATTGTAGTTTAACAAATGCTGAATTTAGAATATCAATTTTTAAAGATAATACCATGGAATGAGAAAAATATAGAAGTGGTTAAAAAAATAATAGGGATGAATGGATAATGTACCTGGCTAATGACATCGGAAGCTTGGTTCCAATGAAATGCGAAATAACTGAGGATGCATATCTCATACTCATCAATCAATTTCCGGTATAGAGAATCAGGGTCCTTTTCTTTGGCAAGATATTCATAAATGCTTTCCTCACACCCTTTGGTTTTTCTCAAATAGTCATCAGCTAATCTGCATAACTCTGGAACCTCGCTGGCATCTTCAAATCCCATTTGCCTTGCTGCAAAAACAGGTAAACACACAAATTTTAATTGCCCATCTTGAAACAGCATGAAAAGTCCAAGTAAAATTCTTGGATTTCAAGTTGCAAACATTGACCAAATATTTTGGGCCTTTGAGGGGAAAGATGCTTCTTTCGGGTTCTCTTCTTAAATATTTCAAACAATAATTTTGACCCTTTTTTTTTTATCCTTTCTTCTTATCCAAACATATTGCAAAAGTCTTCTTGCTTTTAGCAGCATAGCTAATTAGCTATGGTGTCATGGATCGAGTGTGCGTGTGTGTGTGTTCGTGGCACTGCATCTATTTTCATCTAATTCAAAGACTAATTGAAAAACTTACCAACATAGTGGGAGAACTTTTCAAGCTTTCCAACACGACCAGATTCAGTTCTATGTAGGTCGGGAATGATCTTCTGCTGCCGGTTAAGCGATTCTGTGGTCGCCGCAATTAATCCGGCCAAGGAGGCAGCCACAACATGTGTCAGCCTGATGACTCTACCAACAAAATCATCTGCAAATTAGACAGTTAAAATGTAATTTTTATAATATAATATGTCATAAACATATGCTTAATTATATATGTATGAACTAAGAAAAAGATATGATTATAGGCTGCAAATGAAGAGAAAATGGCAGCATTGAGATGGGGGAAAGGAGAGAGGACGGACCTTGCAGCTGCATCTTGTTGGTGACTGAGGATTAGATATCGTTGCAGTTGTGAAAGGTAATTGGCCTTTTATGTAGTGGGAATGATTTATTTAAATAGATGAAAACGTGCAATGTGCTCTATTCTTTGTTTAATATATTTGATGGTATTAAAATGGAAAAAAGTAAACTATGTTTAAGAAAAAGATTCTCTGCACTCTGACCATGCTTCATTCCTGCAGTCACTATTAGTCAATGGGATTCATCATAGCTTACACACACATTATTTCAATCAACTTCATCATCCAACTACTCAATTTATTTTAACTAGTTAAAAATCTACCCATATATACTTACTCACCAATTTGAAAAGGTAATAAATAAATAAAGGTCATTGTTTGTTAAACAAAAGTACATTCTTTTTATTAAATAAATTTGATAATTAGTTGGTCAAGTTGATGTGAGTTAAAGATTTGTCTAAGTTTAAATAATTAATAGAATTTTGTCAAAACAAAAATTTAATTAATAGAATTACTGAATTAAAAATACGTAATTCATTTATGGTTTTTTTCCCCTTATTCTATGTTTAAAAATTGAGTTCGGAATATAAAAAGATTAAATTTTTTTTAACGACTCGTAAATTCATGATTGATTGACAATGTAAAAAATCTTTATACTGACAGTGTATAATAATAATAATAATAATAATAATAATAATAAAAAATTTAAAATCAATTCTATCAAAATCTAAAATAAAAGACTCGTAATGAGTAAAAAAAAAAAAAAAAACTCGAAACAGGGTTTTCTAGACAATTAGCTTTGGAAGGGAAACATATTTGCTTAATGGTAGAGACAACAAATGCTTTGTCTGGGGAATAAAACTTAGAAACAACTTTTCGTCTTTTCGATGGTTGCGGTGTTGTTAATTATTCAATATAAGTATGACCCTTTTTTTTGTTGTGAGTAATAAAAGTATAATGTGTTAATATATGTAATAACCCATTAATGAAATAGGGTAAATTACACTTTACTTCCACGTGGTTTATCTCGAAAACCCTTTGTCCCTCTATGCCATTTGAAACTTTATTCCATGTGATTTTGTTCAACAATGTTTTGCCCCCTTATGCTGTAAATTTAACACTTTATCTTGTGTGGCTTGACTGGAGAACACTGTTCCCTTTGTTATAAAATTAAATTATTTTTTTTTGGTTACAAAAATTTAAAATTTTTATTTAGGGATAAAATCATTTCCGTCTCTAATTCGTCTTTATTAGAGAAAAAAATTTAAGAAGGATAACATAGGGAATAAAGTATCTTTGAGTCAGATCACACAGTAAAGTATATAATTTACCCATAAAAATTATTATACTTGTTACATTTTTATTGAAAAATAACAGCACAAGTACTTAAAAGAATTGTATTTTTTTTTTCATTTTTAATAGGTTGAAGATCCACTTCCTTGAATTATTCTTTGCTCATCTCTTCTTTTCTATAAAGAGGTGGGGAAAAAGCACTACAAAATTTTAAATCAATGTGACAAAGAGTAGTGGAAAGACGAATTTATAAAAATCTGCCACCTTTTTTGGTGCTAACAATCATGATAATAATTTGGAGCTACTGTATGTAGTGAACAGGTCAAAGAAGCAAACCTTCTCATTTTATCAAACAAAACGTTGAGAATGATAAAGTGGATAGAAATATCCTTTGGGGAAAATGTAACACCCCGACTTTTCACTACTTTCTAATTTCGGAAATTATATAAATACGTTTATATTTTTATCTGAAACTTAGAAAATGATTTTGGGAAAACCAAAGTCATTTTCATGTCATACTTATTTTTATAAGTATACGGTGAAATTTTGGGTTTAAAACTCAGACGGAAACCGGTCTGCGTTTTTACTGACAATATAATTTTATACCGACAGAAAACCCTAATTTGATCCAAAACTGAATTTTTAGATTTTTTATATTTTATCCGTGAGGAATTCTACTTTCCAAATATCTGATCAGAAATGAAATATTATGTTCAGTCGGATGAATTTTGGTAAAAGTTCAGACAGAAAACAGTCGGTAATTTCACTGACAGTAAGATTTTAATGATCAGAAAACCTAATTTTGACTCGTGAACGAAATGGATTATGTTTAAAACATATTTCCAACGAGTTTGGTTAATTTGAGAATTTTCGATCGAAAATCAGACGGAAAACCTAACCGGGTAATCGACGGAGCCGAAAACGGACGTGCAGAGACAAAATCCGACATTCAATGGATGGAGACAAGTGATGACTCACAAGGGGTGAGTCATATGGGTGACTCACCTTAGTAATGATGGCTTTTGAGGGGAGTTTACCATTTTGTCCTTAAGTTGCCATTTAATCACAAAATTGCCTTAAGTGAAATTACACCTTTGTCCTTAAATTTTTATGCCATGGACCCTTTTTCCCCTAAGAGGCCACGACCCTAGGCAGCCAAGAGGCCCATTTTCACTTCTATTTAAGGCATTCATCATCTTCATCATGAAGCTTTCCTCCATTTTTACAAAAAACTCTAAGTTTCCATAAGCTTATTTTGTGAAACAACTTGGTGATTCCTTGCTCCTTTTTCATTTCCAAGAGGTATACCATGCTCTCCTCACTTAATTATCATCATGTTCTTCAATTGTTTTCATGTTTTAAAGCCTTGTTCATGATTTTCAATTTCTAGATCTAGAAACTTTGAAAATTCATAGTAAATCATAGAAAAATCCTAAAAATGTGAAACCAATTTCTATGTTCCTATTATCATCTCTACTATCATAATCCAAGATTTTGTTGCAAACAAAGCTTTCCTCCCCATTTAATTTGTCAAAACCGAATTCTATGAAAAGTGGGTGGAGGAACTTTTGTTCAATTTTTAGAAAGTGACCATATATCTCATCTTTCTAATATGTATTGATGTTGAATCCAAGTTCTTGTATCAAACCAAAATTTCTTGCTCTATTTTCATGCTTTGGCCGAAGTCATCCTTTGAGGAACTTGGAAGATTTTAATTCATTCTTTGTTGATTAACAACTAATCTATTGTTTTAAGTACTCAAGGATCATTAATCCAAAGGCTTAAACAATTTTAGAAAATTTTAGCCACAAAACCTACACAAGGCCGTGACCTATCCTTAGGGTTTAGGTGATTGTATTTGTTTGATTTTGATTGGTTGAGTTGTGAATGTTGAATGTTGAAGGATAAAGACGTGTGCCTTGTACGTGTGTCGCCGTTTCCGGATTCGTGTCAAAGTTTAATCGAAAGCTTGAATCTTCAAGAGGTAAGAGGGGATTGCCTGAGGGATTTATCCGATGGCTATGTGCTATCTGTGGTTGGTCTATATATTTATCTGTGGTTGTTGTGTTTTGATTGACTGGTTTTAAGTTGTGATATTTATATCTATGTTTATTTATTTGAGGATTAAGTGTTTAATTGCAGTTATATAATAATGTTGTGATGCATGATCTGCCTGGGAATATTGTTATGAAATGTTTGTTTGAGATTTGAGAAGCCTGACATTGGTCAGTGCACAATCAATTAACCAGATAAAAGCTTTAAGAAGCTTAAATTTATATTAAATGTTTAATGGAAAATATTGATGTTTAGAAAACGTTTCTTAAAAACAGCAGTAATCATTCACACATGGGTCTTTCTAAAAGAGTAGAGTGTCTAGGAAAAAGATTTTCAGAAGAAAATGAGTTTAAAGTGATTTTGATGATTTTGTAAAACGAATTTCCAACTTAAACGTATTTTCTGTAAACTAGTTTTATACAACGGGTCATTTCTGACAACTTGGATAAGTTTCGGAAGTTTTGTTTTGATTTTGTGTTTCACCGAACGAAAACAGTGTTAACGTAAACCTAGTATCTGAGACGTCGTGATACTGGTGTTCTTAATTATAAGCACGAAGATCTTTGATCCGTGTTACGTAGTTGCACGTTGTACCGTTGTTGCACGTTGTGATGAACGTTGTTAATAGAGAATATTGTTTTTATTACCACGAACCCATGACTGATTGCAAGGTCTAAGGTTTTGTGATTGAGCACTCGGACTTCGTGTCCTGTGTTAACGATAAAAAGTCTAAAACGTTGAAATTTATGAATGGTCGTAAGCCATTTTGAGCTTCGGCAAAAGAAGAATGAACACAAAGAAAAGAATGAGAACAAAATGTTTTATCTGCATGCATTGGCAGACGTGCCCACGTCCTATGTCTAATACCTTAATGATAGGGTATTCGGGCTACGTTGTTGTTCTATGTCTGGTACCTTAATGGTAGGGTATTCGGGCTACGTTGTTGTTACGTCCTATGTCTGATACATTCGGGCTACGTTGTGCCTAATATACCTGGCAATTGAGCGTGATCAACTCATTTAGTTGGTGTTGGGATCTCCGGAGATTAAGTGAAAAGTTAGACGTTGAAAGTTGAAGTGTTCATGCATTGTTTTCCAACAGAATGTGATCGGGTATGAAACCCAGTGATAGAGTACTTGTTTACTTATGGAAATGCATGAATGTAGATGTGTCTGTGGTGTCGTGCATGTAGTTGTCGTGTTAAATCCAGTTATTGGAATCTCACTCTTGCATGTTTTATTGTTGTTTTCTCTACTTGTGTTATATCTGAGTCCAGATGAACCACTCAAGGGATGTGATGACTATCCGAAGAAATTTGCTTAGCTCGGAGTATGTCGACGTTTACTTACTACCGTTATGTCTGTAGTTAGGTGTGACCAGCTTAAGTTTTTTTTTTAGTATGTTGTTGATTTTCAATAAGGGGACCTATACTTATAAAGGTCTAGGTGTGAAAACAGTATGACGCAATATAGTTGTAAGATGTTATATACATATTTACTCCTATACGATTATATTTACGTTGTTGACGTGGTTGTCGAAAAAGAAAAGATAAGGAAAAATTTGTATCACCATTTTGCAACAAGATTATAACTTAAGAAAATATTATTTTCCGAAAGCAACCAGCGAATTAATGTTTTGATTTATCCGCACGTGTTACAAAGTAATGCCCAAGGGGGGTGTTACAGAAAATACATGATAGAATTAGTATTGGATCCTAGATATCTATGGCATTAGCAGAACAACATTCTTCCATTAAATATTTGTAAGAAAGAAATATATCTATTGCTGAAAAATTAGTAGAAAGAGGTATGACATAGCAATCAAGCTGGCCATGAGCAAAGCTAATGACGTAGTTGAATGAGTCATTTTTTATGCAATAATAATAAAGCAACTTGTTTTATTTGATAGATACACATCCTTGATAATACAATATGTTGGTATATTTTTGTTCGGTTTTTACCAAACTAACCTATTTTTAGAAATTATTTATCAAAATAACCTACTTTTGAAACTATTTACCAAACTAACCTACTTTTAAATAAAATAATATTTTTTTTTGGTTGACTTTTAGTAGCGCTGGTCCTACCGGCGCCATTGACTTTGACCCGCCACGTGGCGGGTCCCTATTGGTCAGGAAAAAACGAAAAACGAAAAAAAGAAAAAGAAAAAAAGAAGAGAGAGTGGCGCCGTTCCTAACGGCGCCACTTATATATATATAATTATTATATTATATATATATATATATATATTATAATATAATAATTATATATATATAAATAATTAAATATATATATAATTTAATAATTTAATATAATTATTATATATAAATAATTTAATAATATTAATATAATTATATTAATTAGTAACTAATTAATAAATATTTATTATTAATATTAATAATATTAATAATTAATAATATATATTAATATAATTATATATATATATATTTAATAATTTAATATAATTAGTATATATAAATAATTTAATAATATTAATATATTTATATTAATTAGTAACTAATTAATATAATGATAATATTTATTATTAATTAATAGTTAATAATATAAATTTGTGTTGTCTTGTGTCTGTAATGTAATTTGTTAAGCTCGTTTCCTTTGACCGATGACTTGGTTGCTCGTCACATTCACATCACATGCATGTTCACTGATCACAATACTATCACACTGTGGACTGTTTGACAATTTCACAATTCTTGCTCCACAAAAACCAACTCCAACAAATTTGTTTATAATAATTAATTATTATATAAATAAATGATAATATTAATTATTATATATATAAATGATAGTATTGTGATCAGTGAACATGCATGTGATGTGAATGTGACGAGCAACCAAGTCATCGGTCAAAGGAAACGAGCTTAACAAATTACATTACAGATAAAAAAAACCACAAACTGAACACTTTTATAAAAAAAAACGCAAACCGAACACTTTATTATTGTAAACAAATACTGTCATGTGAGAAAAGAAACAATCAATTGAGGTTAGAAGCGTAGCGAGCAAGAAAAAAATATAAGGAAAAATACTTTTATAAGAAGATAATTAAAATTATAAATTAATATTATCATTTATATATATAATAATTAATATTATTTATTTATATAATAATTAATTATTATAAACAAATTTGTTGGAATTGGTTTTTGTGGAGCAAGAATTGTGAAATTGTCAAACAGTCCACAGTGTGATAGTATTGTGATCAGTGAACATGCATGTGATGTGAATGTGACGAGCAACCAAGTCATCGGTCAAAAGAAACGAGCTTAACAAATTACATTACAGACACAAGACAACACAAATTTATATTATTAACTATTAATTAATAATAAATATTAATTAATTAATTAATTAAATTATACTAATAAATATTATCATTATATAAGAATTATATTAATTAATTACTAATTAATATAAATATATTAATATTATTAAATTATTTATATATAATAATTATATTAAATTATTAATTTATATATATATAAAGTTATATTAACATATATTATTAATTATTAATATTAATAATAAATATTTATTAATTAGTTAATAATTAATATAATTATATTAATATTATTAAATTATTTATATAATAATTATATTAAATTATATATATATTTAATTATTTATATATATATATATATATATTAATATATATATATAAAAAGCAGTGGCGCCAGTCCTAACGGCGCCACTGCCCCCTTTTTTTTTTTTTTTTTTTTTCGTTTTTTTTTTTTGCCCAGTAAAGACCCGTCACGTGGCGGGTCAAAGTCAATGGCGTCGGTAGGACCGGCGCCTCTCAAAGTCAACAAAAAAAAAATTATTTTATTTAAAAGTAGGTTAGTTTGGTAAATAGTTTCAAAAGTATGTTATTTTGGTAAATAGTTTCTAAAAATGGGTTAGTTTGGTCAAAACCCCATATTTTTGTATCAGTGATGCTTTAAGGGCCCAAACAAGATTTGGCTGTTTCAGGCATTGCTGAAGTGTAAGATAAGGTCCCATTAAAAAAAAAAAAGTGCCAGATAAGGTGATCCGAATGGAAGGATTCACTATCTTTAGCCAAATTTTAGCCAGCATCTCTTTCTGACGTTTCAATCATTTTCTGTAAGGATGAGTTACAAGGTTGGCTTGGTGGTTAGAATAGAAAAGTTAAGGATTGAAGTGATAAGGAGGTTGAGGGTTCAAATCCCATCCACTAACAAAATACTAATATTAACACTAACATTTACTTATAAAAAAAATGGTTTAAATAAGCTTTTAGTCCCTGGAAAGTTCACCAATTTTGGTTTTAGTCCTTGTAAAAAAAATTCTTAGGATTTCGTCCCTGTATTTTTAAAAATTTTGTAAATAGTCCCTATTATTACCCCTGAGTACTAGAAATCATATTAGATGAATAATTTTGTCAATTTTAACCCTATGGCCCTAATGTATGATTTTATTTCTATTTTCTAGCCAAATTTTGGAGCAAGTCGGACAAGAACGAGAAATTACCTCGGTATCCCCTGAGTACTAGATATCATACAAAATGAAGGAATTTAGCAATTTTAACCTTATGTCCCTAATATATGATTTTGTTTCTATTTTATGGCCAAATTTTACAGCAAGCCGGACAGTAAAATAAAATTACCTCGATACCCATAAGTACTAGATAACGGAAAAAGATGACGGTAGGGACTATTTGCAAAATTTGTGAGATTACAAGGATGAAAACCTAAGAAAAAATTTCACAGGGACCAAAACCAAATTTGATGAACTTTGAAGGGACCAAAAACTTATTTAAACAAAAAAAAAATCATTTTCTGTAAGGCAACAGAAAAAGAGTGAGTAAAAGATTCTTGCACACCATTATTATTCTGGTATGACATTTTAAATATTAGTTAAGAAGGCGTACCAATTGGCTAACGAAATAGTTGATGACCTGCTAAAACCGTAATAACCAATCAAGATATGTAATTAATCAATGTTTATTTAACAAAGGTGTGAGAATTTTTGGTATGCAAATAACATAACCGAAAGAATAAAACCAATATAGAGATTACCAGAGGCATAAAAGTATGAGTAATGTTGTGTCTCTTTTTACTTTTTTGATGTATTTCATTTTTGAAAAGTATGTGAGACAGATGTAAATATATGCAATGTCAAATATAATATAATATTCAAATAGTATAACTCTAAACGTATTGGTTAATTCTACAATATTTTGTCAGTAGCATTGCTGAGAGGCGTAAAACTGCTGGGGCAAATGAATTGGCAAGGCTTTCTTCAGTTGTAATTAGATCCAATTTGCCAGAATTCTGGAGTAAACTAATCAAAGGTGGCAGGCTGAAAAGAGAAGTTTCTTTTCAATTTCAAGTGGTAAAGTTGTTGCCTTAACTTCTCCACATTGACATGCCCATTACCCAATGTCTTGCTTCTTAAAGTTATGACAGTAGCATTTTCTCGTGTATTATTATTATATTATTTCCGAGTCAGTGTGAGAAGCATGCGTACTCTATTAAGGTTGCTAATACCAAATGTGGATGTGCAAACAATTAAAAAATAAGCTGTTAACACATGAAGGTAAATACAAGGTACAAAATACAAAGGTGAGCAACATGGTGGGTGGGTGAGCAACATCTTCAATTTTAACTTCAAGCTTTCCTTTCATATACAATTAATTGGATAAGAAAAGAAAGAAAAGCAAAATTTTGTCTACAAAACAAAGAATATAAACTCAAGCTTTTAATAACAAATATTTTTCCAAGAAACCTAACATCGTCTTATTTTGAATTTTTTCAGTCAGATCTTCAGTTTGAACCTCAGCACCAGCTTCTGAGATAATGCACCACCATCGATGATGTCTTCCTGCGGTATAAGAGACAGGGAACAAAATGAACTTAGAGTAGTGTTACTAAACCAAAATTAAATAACCATTCCATGAGTCAATGCTGTTCTTGCAAATCACTATATGCTTAACTAATTTTCTATATACACATAAGGAAATAAAAAGCTATATAATAATTGGTTTACAATAAAAGGGCCAGTTGACTTGCTAGTTGCTAGGTAATGTTTAGAAGACACAATATTGGCAGGTGCTATAGAGAAAAAGCAAGGACTATCTTTATTGTTATGGTGCATTCATTCCACGAAACATACTTGATAAAGTAATTGTTGACTTCGATTAATCAAAGCATGATCAGTCCCAACCGGGAAAGGTTACATATTATGAAGAAAAACGACTTGACTATGGATGTGCTTTTATGTGTTAGCAAGACATTTTTGACTTGATAATATAAAGTAATTATTGACTTCGATTCATGATCACTCTTACATATATATTATTTAAAAAAGACTTGACTGTGGATTTGCTTTCGTGGCTTAGCATGGCTTTTTTTGACTTGACAAATTTGTTCGCATGACACAGGATATTCCAAATATTGAGTCACTGGAAACTTCCTAAAGGACCTGCACCCAATGCCAGGACTCCACACAATCGTTCCAGCATCACCTTCAGTGTAACTTCTATCCATGTCAAATTGCGATAACGACTAAAATCTTCTTTTAATTAAGAGATTCTAATGAAGGGATCTTCTTTACTACCGTTATAGCCTTTGCCATCACTTAGTCTCCATGCTTTAGCTATAGAATCACAGAAACAATTTAATATGAAGTGTTAGCTTCTTAGTAATAGTATTTAACGGTTCATGCAATAAAGCTCAGGAAGAAAACCATAATCCCAAATATCAAATTTGTACATTACTCAATAAGAAGAAAACAACCAGTAAAAAGTCTCAAGATTTTAATGAGTCTGAGTTAATAGTCTTTTGAGTTTCATTTTCTACATGTCCTAGTTCAATGTGAAGGTATGATCATTGAATTAGAAGTTGATGTATTTAGTATCAATTGTGATTTTCAGATGCGGTATTTATTCGTGTTGATGTTGCTACTTTTCAAGAGCCACATCATTGTATTTAGAGTTTTAAAAAAAGTGAGTGAAGTACAAGTTAATCCAAATTATTGTCTCATGAAAGAAAGTTATGGTAATTGGTTTAATAGTACATAAAGCCTAATCCAGTTCTATTAGACTTTGGGCCTAACTCAATCCCAAAAACCAGCTCATAGAATGAGGGTTGCCTACTACTTATAAACTCTTATTAGACACTATCTCTAGTCAGTGTGGGACTTGAGTTTTTTCCCAATAGGTTCGCAAGATGCTTCCTCAAAATGAGGAGGAAGCTTTGGTAAACACAAGGAAGAAGGATCAACTGCATCCATCAGTGATTGGATGACTAAATTTTTGAGGTGACCAACAGATAAAATCATCTCCAAGGAAGCATGGGAGATTTTGTGAACCACCCTCAAAAGAGTTGACAAAGTCAAGAAGGTGTGGATCCAAACACCGCGATTAGTTTGAAACTGTGTATGATGGCAATCAATTTCTGATTATGGTACAAGGGTGTTGATCCTGATAAATCAGTTGAGGTGGTATGGAAAGAAGTTGGAGGATGATCGTCTAATAGAAAAGATCTTCGTTCCTTGACCTCAAAATTTCATTATGTTATACTTGTTATTGAGGAATCAAAAGATGAGACACCATGTCTATAGATCAAGGAATAGTTCTCTTCATGTCCATGAAAAAAAGACTCAAGAGAAAGCATGATGAGCTTTCAATCATGTTCTAAATCATAAATTTTCTGTGAAAGATGATGGGATGATAGAAGAAAAAGAAACGAAAAAAGAGAAAGTGGAAGACAACATGATAGTGACCAAAAGAGGAAATCATGAGTTTTCCAACAATATTGCATAGACAAGGAAGCGCTTCCAGTTACATATGTACTTATATTCTTTAGGAGATCTTAGATTATTTCCTGTAATCTGTGAGAAATCACAAGTTGGTAACCTCTAGTCTAGTCTCAAAATAAACAAGTCATGTTTACCTGTGTGGTATAATATCTGTTCTGTTTGTTGGCATATATTTGATGGCACCTAATCTCCTCGCGAACATGGAAGCCATTGCCTCTGAATCCCTGAGTCCTGGGAAAGGTGTAACGGTGTTAAAATTATGCTTTGATGTATGATCATCCTTTCCCTTATCATCCTTAAAACCAGTGGAAGCCTCTTTATTGATACAATTCTGTAATTTTTTAGCCTCGGTGAGCAACAAGTCATCAGAAGATTGTTCTCTGGTTTCTTCAATCTTGCAGTTGTGCAGATAGGTAATGTTTTTGTGGGAATGGGGAAGCAATGAGAAATCAGTGGAGTGGTGTTGAGATCCACCTATCTCATTAAGGTGATCACCAATCATCAAGGGGGTAGTGGATTTTGGAAAAAATCTACTTATCCACAGACCTTCCAGATTATCACTTTTGTGAAATATATTTTTTGTTTCCTTTCTCTGAGATAGTGCATAGCACTCAACATTCTCATTATTATTTTTAATGTGTCTGGTTGAAGATGAATGTAATGCTACTCCTTTCTCCTTACTAAGCCCCAAGTGGTAACAATTTCTACACTCCACTGAGTCATTTTCCCTGTTTTCATGATTGTTGAGAAATTTTCTAGGTCTAACCTTAGGCTGCAAGGATGGACCAGCATCATATCTCGGCGCAGATAATTGAAACTTATTTGATTGAAAATACTGTTTGTAAAGGCTGCTGTTTTCTGCATAACAGGTTATAGGAGTAACATCTATTCCATGTACCTCATTACTTAGCTCAAAATCTTCAGAAGCCTCTGCTACTAGATGAGACTTTCTTGTTCCAACATTCTTCAAGGTTTGACTATATGTGGACAGAAAATTGGATTTGGAGCCTGTATTCTGTGGCTCTGGATCTTGAATCTTATGGCAAGTGATAAGTTTCTGATCAGGCTGACATGCTCTAGACAAGTGTACCGAATCGCACAAATAATATAAAGTGAGTAGAGTATCATCTCCACTGGGATTGAGTTTAACACTTTTGGTTCCCTGAAATTTATATTAATTGAATTAACCAATGAATTGTTTTAATGATCAAAATTATAAATTTCAATAGTAAAAATCAAAGATAAATTAAAGAAAAAAAATCAAAAATAAAGCATTGATTTTATTATTCTAATCCTAATTTCCTTGTTGAAGGTCGAATGCCCTAAATAGGTAATAACTCAGTTCTTTGGTGAAACAATCTTGTCTAGGCCCTATTAACAAGCTTATATCCTTAGGTCAATGTAACAAAGAAATATAATGAAGTATTGAAGTTTTATGGAATTTAAGCGAAGACCACACAAACTAAGTTGTATATTCCTAGATTAACTTCATTCGTGGTAACAATTGCAAGAAGCAAACCCATATCTCACTATTCCTAGCATAAACATGAGCCAACACAACATTTGAATGGTGATCAAGCACCCAAAAGCATTAAGCATAGCAAAAGCCATATCAACAAAGGAAAATGTTCATAGATTCATAGAATAAGTAAATCAAAGTTAAAACATAACCATAGTCAAATTACATCTTCTCCCTAGTAAAGATAAAATTTAGTCACTCATGGTATATGAAAAAACACGAGATATAAACAAACTCGATTAAAATTCCAACTCTTGTGCTTGCGTCGCGTCTTCTCCCGTGTGTCCCTTCCTTTTTCTTTCACAATGAAGTATAATAAAAGTTCTAAGTTTCTAGCTCTTTCATTTTCTTATAAGTTCAATTTTGATTTAGCTCAAATTTAAGATTTGGATAGAATCTCTTTAACAACTTTATCTTCAACATCTCCCTGTCTTATCCAAAATCTTATATATTTCAAAATCTAGTTATTATTTCCAAAATTTGTACTTTTTCATTATTGTTTATCCAAATAAGTCCGTAAAATAAAATCAATAAATAATGAGAATAAATCAATAAAAATAAGCATAAGCTTAGCAAATTTATTAAGTTGGAAGGTATGAAATTATATAGATTATGCACATCACGGGCCATAGAAGATGATGATCAGGATTTGCAGTGGTAAGAGACTTACCTTCATCTTAGTTGATTGTGAGAATCCTTTCATCATGTTCGAAATCAAGTTCATGAACGAGCTTTCCTGTTGAACATAGGATTTGGAATGTGAAGTTTCTTGAATTTGATTTTTGACTCTTTTACTCCCAACTATCAACTGTTGTTGAAAACTGCATCTCTTCTTACCTATTGAAAACAACCCTGCACTGTGGCAGCTTTCGACACTTAAATGGCTGTCATTCTCCTCCTTTAACAAACTTACATTTGCATCCCCATCTGATAAGGACTTTTCCTTTCCTATGTTTCTTGTCATATGGATTCTTCTATTACATGGAGAATGCAAAACTGGAATATTCTTGTCACATGGTAGCATCATCTCATTTCCCTGGGATTTGTTTTTATTCTCATTAGATTTTGAAACAAGAACTCTGCTTGTTGCTGCACAAGTAGCCTCACAGTTGAAAGTTTGCATATTATTGTCCTCAGTTGATTCCAGCTTCTCTAAAGGACTTCTGCTGGGAGATTTTAGAGCATCAAAACCTTCATATTCATTTATATGCTCAACCTCAGTGTGTAAACCATCTTTTGCAACAACCACCTGGTTGCCAAAACTGATATCCATGCCTCCATTGGAATGTTTGCTTGGTGAAGGATTTTGTAAGGAATTATCAACTGGCATATGGTCAACATGACCTGAAGAAAAATCAGGACGCAAATGACATTTCAGCCATGCACAAAAGAATGAACTTGTAATTTATTTATTTTTTGATGAAATTAAAAATTCAATGATTGTTCTTCAAACATAAAGGAAAAAGGAAATGCTATAAATTTGGAACCAATGTGTTCAAGAAAACAACCTCTCAGATTATCGAGGAAAATTGATATGCATTGGTTAGAAATATCAATAATTTGAGAACGCTTCCAAACAAATGAAAGTATCCTAAAATACCTGAAATAATAGAAAACTTGTTTCCCTTTATCTCAGGTATTATAGAAGTTTCGATGTTGGCTTGATCATTAGGCAAATTAGGTACTCCTCTTGCAGTGTTCATTTTCTCCATATTACCACCAGATCCTGCCAGACCAGAGTTATGTAGAATTGAGGAAAACTGGTTTCCAGGAAAAAAAAATTGACAAGGAAACTAAGCTACTGATTAGTCCCAATTTACTATTTAGCTAATTAGGATAGCTGATTTATTTTCTTCTCTTTAAGTAAGGTTTACTTGCACACCAAGATTACTGCAGACCTGCATTTCGCTGCTTCTACAGGATCCACAGGAGAAGATGTTATCTTACCTGTATCATGTTTTTCGTGTGCTTTAAAGTCTTGAATTATGGCATCCGAACCACTTGTATGATGTGTGGTGGGAGGACCGGAGCAAGAGATATCACTCTCCGCGCATATGACAGCTATAGGTTTTACAAAAACATCATCTACAGGTTCATCAGTGGTAGACATGCCACCGGTAATGCTTTGTAGCAGAGCAAGAACCATACTGCTTGGTTTGACATCTCGATAAAGAGAGGTATTTTTATCAGCAAAGCTTGAATCAATACAATTAAGACTGAAACCTTTATTTGGAGACCAAACTATTTCAGATAGGGGCTCAGTGGTAGAAAATGCCATATCTACTCTAGAAGCTGTGCATTTGCACCTGCACCTGAATCATTTTTCCAAACGCATGTTAAAATAATTCAGATTTCAGAACCAGTTGAAAATCACTCTTCGGTTTTATAATCTTCATAAGGATGAACTCTTCAGCGAAAAGTCCTGAAACGCTATCATAATCAAAATTAATCTTCTCTGCCATAGTAGAACTAAAAACTGAATTGCTTCAACAAACCACTAGTCTAAGTTCTTTCTGTAACACTCATATTTAAGTATTTGACTTAAATGAGGAACGTTGCCAAATTCTTTCATAAATAAAGAGTACCTACATTTCAAAGTTCAAACATGAAGAGACTCCACTGAAACTTGTAAGAGACTAAGAGGAAATACACCTAGCATTCAGCATAATCAAATACATAGGATAACATGAGGGATGCAATGAACTCAAAAGTCACAACTCACAAGCTATTTCTTGTCAAATGCAGTGTCAAGGATCAATCATCCCAAAAAGTTTAAGTCCTTAGGTGCATGCCCCTGAATGATTTTTCATCTCTAACACGTCTCATCATGAGAATGCCCTTCCGGGGCAGCAAGGATTCCACATTTCACTCTTTAGTCTTTACCACTTGGCCAAAGATCCTACGATACCACATAAAGGTTCCCAATGATTTTGTGCACAACTGAGAAGCTTGGCATCACAGACTACACTTACTTGTACAACTTAAATTGGCATATTGCCATAAATTATCCATCAAATAAATATTTTTACAAAGTCTGATCTTTCCAAATAAAATATTTATAATATTGGCTCTTCTAACAATCAACTCGTGATATTTACACTCATAACGTAACAATTTCCTTTAAATTACTTTTTGGTTCCCAAATTCAGCTTGTCATTTTTTTTTTGGGTAAGCAAAATGCATGCAAAAGCACACCATAATTTAAAAAGAAGGCAAATTCAGCTTGTCACCTATGTAAAGTGTAGAGTTCAAAACAATGCATTATCAAGTTATCAGTACAATCCCATGCACTTGAAGACATTGATTTGAGTTTACTTTCTATCTACAATGTTTTAAATCCACAAAAAAAATTCAGCAAACACAGCAAAACAGGTACAAACTTATCTAAACTTGTAGGACTGCGCCTTTTCTTTGTTATAGCTGGGTATTAGGAAATAGATATGCGCAATGAGGTAGTTATGCTCAAGTCCTTAAGCCGGTTCAAAGCCAATTCTTGTTACATATTGATTAGCATAAGACAAAAAACCTGAAACTAGATTAGTATAGTAACACCAATAGCTATACTTTAAATTTTCTAACTGACATAAATGAACGTATAATCACATAAAAGAAAACAACTGACAAAATTATAGAATACAGAAGATACACTACAATTGCATAATGCACAAGATCATCCATTTAATAAACTTCCACACAAAAAAAAAGGCATTATTTTTTAATTATGTAAAATTGATGGTACCTCTTGTTTATGAAAAGCATCTTGTACATGAATCTAAAATACAAGTCCTAAACTAACCAAGGCATTAAGCAAAATTGAAAACTCAAAGAAACATACCTCTTGTGTGATTATGAAAACCAAAATGGCAGACGTTATGCTACGGTATTAGGAGTCACTTTGATGCTTGAAGTTGCTTATGTGAGGTTAAGGAACTGCCACGTAAACACATTCCATTCCACTAACACCCCGGTCAGTCAGATATGTACATGTACATCATATTCAAAGCTTTGGGTTTGGATTTTTAGATAGCGTTTGTTGTGTGGATAACTGGATATTACATTACAATATAAAAATAAGTTCTTTTTTTTTTTTTAGAATTAAAATATTTCTTTTGTTTTGGATTTTTTTACTCTTAATATATTTTGTATCTGTATAATGTAACGTGGATAGAAGATATATAATCGCAATTTTTTACATATTTCGAGTATCTTTTCATCAAATAAATAAGAAATTAATCTCTCAAATACTGTCAGAGTCAGACATCTAAGAGGGAATCCCATCAATAATGTTTTTTCAATCTCATTGTTTCATTTTGCATATATCACTGAAAACAATATTATTAGCATACATCTCTCAAACCTATATATCAGACCATAACCCAATATGTTGATCTCCTTAATTATATTCAAAACTTATGCAATTGGATGAGAATTAAAACATATATTCAAAAACAAATTCTAACTAAGTCTAAGAATTGTTCACCAAAAAAAAGTCTAAGAATTGCTTATAAATAAAAATAAATAAATAAAAAACACAAAGTCTAAGAATCCCCAGTTGGTCCCCTTACATTCAAACTTTCCCATTTACTAAAATTAAAAAACATCCTATTATCAACACCCGAATCGAATCAAACTATCATCATATAGCTCTAAATTTGGTTAAAAGCAAAATCTAAATTTGAAATAGGATTTTTAAAGCATTTCCACGTATTGAGATGTGCTAATCCTTTCTCTGTATTCTCCATTGCTTATGTCTTTTTTATATTTGTATCCTCTTAATATCCATATTTCTTTTGCTAATTACACATAGAATTTCATACTTTGATGGATGAAAAGGCAACTAATCACGATAGTAACATTGTAAAAAGGCATTAAGGGTGTATTTTCACTATTTTGAGTGTGCTTGTGTATTCTTTCTTGAGTACTGAGAGGCAAAGTTGTGCGATAGCGATTGCTCTTTTTAAGCAAACTTTTCAAAGTTCTTTCAGATTTTCTGTTGAATGCTTTATGGAATTGCAAAATCATTAACTCACAGAAAAGCTAGCATATACATATCGGAATGCATGTAACTAACTATATATGTTGACTGTTGAGATGGGATTCCAATAATGGGCTTTACCGAGCATAGGAATGAACTTTATCTTTGTGTTTGTGATAACATACTCAATATGTCTCTTCTCTTTTGACTCCTCTATCTGGGGCGAATCCATCCCAAAGTACACTATATTTGCGTTCCATTGTATCTAAATCCATAAATGTGATTTCTCTCATCATTGTATGTACTATGTAGGGTAGAAAAGGAAAGATCCATGTAAAGGCAAAGCCAGATTTTATTTTATTTTTTCCAGCTACATATATACTATATTATTTCTAGAATATATTTATGTTTCCTATTGTTTTTACTTGTGTACCACATCAGTATAGAATATTAGAATATATATTACTTCTTTAAAATGTTTTAGTTCCTCTCTTAAAAATTGATTAAGCATTGACACTTTTAATGTTTTGGGATATGGGAAATTCGTGTTGAAGATTGTTTCAAACCTGAATTATCAAATTACTACTCCCATTTTTTGTTCCAAAATATTTCTATGACAATTAACCATGCTAAAATGGTATTGCTCAGCAAACTTAATGCAGTCATTTTCAACAGATTTGAGCAATATCAGGAAGGGTGGCATTAATAAATTCACATGGGTTGAGGATTCTAATGTAGTGTTACAGCATTCAGTAGCATTGCTGTAACCTATGCTTTCTATTTCTTCCTTTTCATATTTCAATTATGTATTTGGGGTTTTTTCTTTCTTTTTAGTGTGAATTGCTGTTGTGGCAATTGGTATTGGGAAGTTATTACGATACATGCTTTCCCTTAGGGGTTTTGTAACCAACTGGGATTGGTTATAATGGCAGTCATAAGCTTGAAAAAAGATTTCATGGGTAGGTACTTCAAAAGAAGTTCTACCCTACTCATGCAACAAATAAAGTGAAAGGTCTAAAACTAATATTCTTTGCAACTCTCCACAAGCAAAGCCAATTGACAAAAATTTACCTTTAAAAAGATATAAGCCTTAACTTTTTTTTCCCCATATCAATTCAGTTTACCTTTGCAGTCATAATTTCACACCAACAACTCTGTTTTTCAACAAATTTAGTGAAAAGTGGAAAAGGGTAGGGGGTAGGCAACCAAGGTTTCACAACCAATTCCAAAAAAAAATTGATGATCAGTGTTTTGTTTCATCTAACTTCATTATAATTTCCCTGATAATGTATAGAAAAACAAAACCAAAACATATCATTCTCTACCCTTTTTGATATACTGATTATATTCTTATTTGCTCCTAACAAGAAGCAGATTGGATATTAACGATATGGGGACTAAACATGAACAAACGACTATGATGGCCATTTGATACATAGGAAAAAAGATTTATTATCAAAATGAGGAAATGCTTATTCTCTAATGCTTGACCAAAGCAATTATGTAACATGTTGGACAAACAAATTTTAGAGAGTCAGAAAATTAAGTTATCTTTGAGTTTTCTAGCTGATTATGCTAATTATCTTGTTCAAAACTAAGTTTACACATTTTCATTGGAGTTCTTGTACCCTTTCGCTGAACATTTTAAGAATGAAACACATAAACTTCCATGAAAAGATTGAAACAAAAGAACTTTGAACTTACACGTTATATGGTCATCAAATTCCCTAGGAGACGAAAAGAATGAATAGAATTGCTAGTAGCAAGAGCATGGCAGATACTTCGAGTTAAGGGGAATGAAGCCTGGTCCGAGATCATTCTCATGAATGCCCTTTGGATCAAAAGAATGGTCTCGAACCAGACAACATTCCCCTTAACTTCTTCATATGTTCATTTGAAGAAAAGTAGAAGAGAAAGGATAGATTTTGAGAGAGAGGCAGAGAGGACTCTTTGATCTTGATTTGGCCATGCATTGTTTTTCATGGACCCTTATATACGTGAAGATGGGGAATGTGTGGGGTCAGAAAACGTGGTGCCCCACTAGTTATGGCTCCCCCATCTTGTCAAGCTTTCCACACGAATTATAAGTATGCACTATTGAATAATTTCACCTTATTATTAGTTCAAATGATCATCCATTGGGAAGTGATTTTTTCTCTTTTGCTTTTGTTTCTGTTTTGGTTTTTGTTTTTCCCCCTTTTAGGTAGGGCAGGGGGTAAGTAAGTGCTGTGTTCAAACCTAAATGGCTGTTCACTTTCATTATTAGTCATTCCACATTTTAATTTGTGTTAAAGTTATATATGTCATGGATCTTAACTGTTACTTCCGAAAACTCAAACATAGTAATTATGTCTTGGAAAATGAAAAGAAAAGAGTTACTAATTAAGGACCAATTTTCTCATTGATGAAAAATGGTTTCAAATCAATAACAGTTTGGTGATTAGTGATGCAAAAATAAACAGCCTCTTTTAGTTAGCATCTGTTAACTAAAGGGCTTGCAAAGCTCCCTTTAAGTCCTACTCCTACCTGCCTTGCCAATCTCTTACCAAACAATACAACTAATACTGTTATGACTGAATACTATGTACCCAACTCTTGCTGTTACATGTGACATAATTTTTTCTGGTCAAACTTAGGTAGAATTACATGTACACTTTTGCAAAATTGTGACAGCAGGAGTTATGCTCCACAAGTTGTTCTGATGGAGCCAGTTATGTAGTGCATGCAATGGTGACCGTGGTTCTGTAGATTATATTACTTTCTTTTTATGCATGAGTTTATTTATTTGTCCAGAGAAATAAGATGGGGTTCCTTGCTTATGTAGTGGATGTTGTCAGAGTGACTTAAGCAGTGAGTAAGAGTAATAGAACACAAAATAGTATAGTGTGAATCATGATCTTGTGATGGGAGTTTAAAGGAGCTCTCTTTTGCTTCCCACTTCCAAAAAGGTGCAAATGAAGAGATCGATAGAAACTTTCATTAATGAATCACACTCCCAAATAGTGTTAGTACATGCTTAAATAGAATGAAACACCGCTCGTCCTCTTTAAGCCCAAGCAGTAGTAATGGTTAGTGGATAGTGGACAGTAACATAGAAAACTCATAAAAGTTAAGAATTACCGAAAAGTGATAGGAAAAAAATAAAAGTTAGATATGGGCAGCATTGTTCTACAGTGTATATGATTGCTTGAGATAATCTCAGCATCACAACATGTAGAAATTATTCCGGTGGTCCTTAATGGGGAAAAAAGAAGAAACAAAATGCACTTAGGAAAGGTAAGCATCACATAAGCCCATAAATGATTCAGATCCAAGAGCATTTAACCTTGAGCCACTTACCACTTTCTAGGTTGCACGGCCCAAAAACCGCTCCAAAGAATGAAAGGGAACCCAACTATTGGGGAGGAAAGTTGTAAACCAAGGGAATGTAATCATCCAACTAATCACTAAATCTTTGCATCAAACACATTCATATTGGTTAAGGCTAGGATGCTATTGTCAAACTCTTCATCTTCAAAGTATGGGACTATAAGAACTAGAACAGTTCATTAGATAATTTACTATATCCTTGTCAGTATGGAGTGGTGAAACAAACTGACCCCATTGACCACAATCACTGAAGCAAAAATGTTAGTAGAACTTACATGCCTAAAGCAAAAATGAAAGGAGGCACTCATAAAGGTGATGCTTGTTTTTTGAAAGAAAAAAAGATGATGCAGCCTCAAGGAGACGCTAATATCACTTTTAATAGGGCTAGTGTTTCCTTCCCACAAAGCTTGTCTAAAAGAATTTGTTACAGCAGAACCAACAGAACTAGAAAAATAGAGAATAATACAAAAAACGGAAGAAATAACACATATTTAATGTGCTTCGGCCAATGTGACATACATCTACAAGCAGTCAAAGAATTTTTCTCGCAGCTGAAAAACCACTCAAACCTCTCCTTTTCGGCTGCTTTGTAGCTGCATTACCATAACAAAAGCAGAAAAACCACTAAAACCTCTCCTTTTTTGTCGCTTGTTGATGTTTCTTGCAACCCTAACTATCTCGCTCGTTCTTCCTCCTCCACTCTATTCCTTCTTCACTAAGGGTTCTAGTGTGCTTAGGTACAACTCTTGATAATGGCATCAAGAGCCATACTGAGGAGGTGAGCATTTATGGATAAATGTGTGAACCTTTCGAGTCCCACCAGTCTGAGGTATGTTATTGCTCCTCATAACTCAAGTTCACCTTCGCCAACAACAACAAATTCTTCCAACCATGTTATGGAATCAGAGAGGCTGTATGTTATGAGTATCGTTTATTTTATGGATTACTTTTTATTTGTTAAATTGAGTATTTTTGTCTTTTCACATTTTTATTAATAAAAATATATTTTAATAAAATCAATATCCTTAATTATAGTATCAATAAAAATTTAATCTCTTAATTATATGATCACAAAAAATTTAAGTAATAAATAACTTAAATTTAAAGGAAGTTCTTTTTTTCTGCAAAGCTATTATTGTAATTGTGCACAATTTGTCCAACAAAGTCTATTACAACTTAGAACTAGGCCTGTGTTTATAAGTTATAACCATTTCTATATTTCTATATAAATCAAGTCTAACTGACATGCTATCTTGCACGTATTAGTAACCTGTAGTACATTTGTCCTAAACCAACCATAATGTGTGTGTCTCACTGTGTGATGTGTTACATGTGTAAGCAGCCTTTTTTCCATACAAATAGGGTATGTGTATGTGACTATGTTCTATTCAAAAGGGCCTTCCTTTTGCGGTGTAAAAACTAACCATCTAAACAATAGACACTTTTCCTTTGCCTTTTACCATAACTAGAAGACATTAATGCCCTGCTCGAAAACAGCACAAGCGCTAGGGTCCTTCAGCCTAACTTATATTCCTCTTGCATGAGTACAGTAAACAGATGTCAATTTAGAGACTGAAAGGGAATGACAATCTAATGAATCAGCTTCATTTTAAACATGGTTCCATCATGTTGCAGGTAATGTCAACAAGGTTCCATCATGTTGCAGGTAATGTCTATATAATCCCATGAAGTTGGTCACAGTCATAGCTTTACCAATTTGCTTCCTCTTAAAACCCTTCTTAACTTTGGTAATAAGAGAAAAGTAGCAAAATTTCAAGGAATCACATAATTACTCTGTTCATTGAACAGCATTATTTAATAATAACTTCAACCAGACTGATCTTGGAGTACAAGCAGACAAACAAATGCTTAAATAGCTCTTATGAGCAATGTGACTTTCTTTTACAAATAAGTTGAATAAATTACAAATAAACATTTTCACTAATTACATACACAAAGCACAGCAGGAAGTGCTTATAAGTTAAAGGAAATAACATGAACATGCTCTAGAATAGTTGAGAGAAACACGACCCAGATGCTCATAAATTAGAAAAAGTGAAAAAATAATCTCACTGAAAACTTGCCTGGCTGCTGATCTCCATGTCCGCTTGTCCAGTTACTTTGCTAACATTATTTTCTTCAATATGCTCGGTCTTGTTTCTGAGTTCATATATGCCACTGCCATCATTCACATCACTCTTATCACAGTTGTTGGTACTGGCAACTTTGTCATTTAACAATGTTCGATGCTTTCTCTGAGCAACATCTCCTTTGACCTTGTTCCCTTCGGATAAATTAACTGCACCATTGTTGCTCTTTCGACGGCCCAGCTTTGGAGATTTTGCACGTGTCGGTGGCAGCTGGCTCAGACATGAAACTCAACTTTTGTCATGCAGACAAGTTGAAAAATATGTCTACATGTACAACTTGATATTTTACAGTTATAATGTGCTGTTGTTAAGTTATTGTTACTGAAATTTGCTTTGAGAGCTTAGCATGTCTGAAGTCTACATTGTTTTCACTGATAAAACTGAATCTCAAACATGATACTATTAAAAGTACAAAGAACAGTCCAACATACCTTCTTTAATTCAACCTTAGGTGGAGGCCCCTCATTGTAAAAGGTTGGCATAGGATTTGCTTTAAACGATAAACTCTTCCTCAGCTGCTTGATAGCTTCCTCCTTCTCTTCCTTAAATGTTTCAAAATTGATGAAGGAATCAGAGTGAGAAAACTAACCTATAACCTTATAAGGGGAAAGAAGTAACAAAATGATAACATATATCTTGGTTTTGAAGATACTTGAGAAAGTTATGTACCTTGGTCCTTGCTTCATTTTGACTCTTCTCAGCTTCCATTGCTTGGTGCTTTTCCTCTAATTTTGAATAAAACTACAATGAAAAAAAGGGGAACATGCACCAATCAATTTGAGGTAGAATAACCAATACATAGTTAACTAATATACAAGCTGCTACCTCTTTCCTTTTTTCTGCACGTTCAGTGGACCGAAACACTGGTGCTGAAGCAACAGTTGCTCTGGACTTGAATGACCGCACAGAAGCCACAGTTCTTTACATGGTCAAGGAGTAATATCAATTTCAAAATTAAAGAGTAGAAGAACCATTGCCAGAATAAGAAAAGCATGAGATGAATTTTGTCACTCTTCAACTGCAAGGTTTTTAAGGATACATGATAGAAGCAACTGAACAAGAATCGTCCTCATCAGGATGCTTCTTGTTATCAGGTTGCAAAGGCTTTCTTGAAACTAAAGGAGGTTTCAACTGCAAGGTGCAAACAGACAAAAAGGCTTCAAGACTAACTGTGAATAAGTAATAGGTAGACAAAACAAACCATAAACAGTTTAGTAGTGGATTTGACCTTGAAACATACAATTCAAATTTATTTCAGTAAATGCAATTTTGAAGCAGTCTTCATGAGATGATTATGTTATGAATCTGAAGGACTTTATTTAATGGGAGAGGCATCAAAACCTTATGCTATTAATATGCAAGAAATTGCATCTAGAACTATGAAGCTTTTCTTCCCTGTTGATAAAGATTTTAGGAACAGTAATAGAAGGATTTATTTTCTTTAAACCTTCCTCGAATATAAAGACATCAACATAATCAACATAATTAAAGGAAGCAGATTTAGCAACAGCATATACCTGATTCTGTTTAACTATATTGGGACATAGCACATTTTTTTTATTTAAAGATTTTCTATCACAACTGCCCTTCTTATCTTCTTCAAAAGCAGGGCGTGTTCCAACCGTAGCACGCTTCTCAGTTGCTAGGGAAAATGGTTGTGGAACTGTTGGCTTTTTTTGAACACTTCCTGTACACCTACTGTGAAGATTTCCAACTGCCGGTCCCTGCTTCATGTTATCTCGTGACTTGTGATTACCCTTAGTTTTGTGAGATTTTAAACTTTTCTCACCAAGGACACCCTCAAAGTCTGAGGTTAACTTCTCGCATTTTTTAATGTTAGAGGAATCAGGGATTTTAATAGAAACTTCTGTAGTACATTCCTTCACCTCGTATTCCTTTGTGCTCTCCTCTGAACTATGATGTTCAGTAGTCTCATTGATATGCTCATAAGACTCTGTAATATTGTGATGATCGGTTCCAGTTTCATGACCTGAAACATGGGAAATGCCATCTGAATAGACTATGACACGATCTGGCTCCTTGATGATACAAATCTCTGTCTCTTCTATTCCCATTGCACTAAAATAAAGAAATGTCAGAACTAAATAACTTGAATTGATTGAAACAGCACAAGTTATCTTTGGCCAAGGTTGGCACAGTTAGTTTTACAATTAAGTCTTGCCAAAAAACATAATAGAAAGATTGTACAATATTTCACAAACATAAGTGCCAAAATGATTGTGGCGGGGTGAGTCAGGATTTTCATATTTGTGGGTAGAAAGATAAGAAAATATAACCCCAAAAACAAGTTTGCATGTATCTTGTTTCAAAGAATCTCTACAGAGAAAAATCAATTGTCTTTTAGAATTTCAGCCTCAGGGATGAAACAGGAATTGTAGAATGTCTCCAAAAGGATATAACTTGATTAATAATTACTCATTGTTATCACAATTATTACTTAAATGGTTCCAAAAAAAAAAAAGTAATGCATAAAATTACAATGAAATGATGATATATATATATATATATATATATATATATATATATATATGTATTACATAAGCTTCCTTCATTGAGCCAAAACACAGAAGTCTAAAATGCTCTGATATATCCAAAAGCCAGTATATTGTGATTTCTTGTTGAAGATATCATTAGGTTTTTTACTACCTGAAAAAAGCCAAAACTCACAACCTGCTAGAAAAGAAAGATTTATTTCTTATATTAAGAATGCTTGCAGGCTCCAAAGTCCACATACCAACTTCTTGAAAGCAGAAAATTATGAAATCGGTAATTTGATGTTATGGAGGAATGTAGTAACACAATTGGCCGTTAAAGTTGAGCAGATCAATAACAAAATGTAAATCTGTGCAGGCATAAAACAATCTCCATAACCTATAGTGATAGTATTAATCATTTAAACAGGAGTCTAGGACTATTTATTAAGTTTTAGTTTAAAAAGACAGAGAAAAGTTTTGCAAGTATTAACTAGCTTTTATGGATTTGTTTTGGTTGCACATGAAACAAGAACCATACATTTTCAGGCTCACTTAAAGTATATAAAATAGTTAGTATCAACACAATCCAGTACACAAGCCAACAAAGGTGGGAAGGTCTCTCTAGTCTCTACTCTCTCGCTCCCTCCTTCACTCTCTCTTAGGCTTCCTTTCTTTTAACATTCTGAAAACTGAGTAAGTTTAGATCCTGTGAGATTTCATAAGAAGGGTAAACACAAAGCCATAGTTGATTTTTCCTTACAACAACCAGTTTAGCTCCAAACTGTTGTCATGAATTACTATTTTGTTTTCTTTTGGCACATATTCATATTAACTCTGTCAACATCATCGATCCTGCTATCTTTCCCTCACTGCAACAATAACCATAGTTAATTTCGACACTTACATATAAACACTCTTGCACCAAGCATGCCTAAATGTACTTGTAAATTTAATAAACCCAAGACGATATGAGAAAATCCTCTAAAAACCATCATAGTTGTGTTCAACAAAAAAGTGGAACCAAGGGGCAAAGGATTACTTAAAAAACTAAAGTCATGACATTCCAAAAGCATGGAAGCATATATGAATTGTTTTAACATAAACAAATTATAGGGAATAGAATCAATTGTCTACCTCATTCAAGAGAAGCAAGGCCATTCAAAAGAAAAGGCTAAAGCACATAAAAGGAAAGCAATCATATTTGTTGGCATGTATCTCCAATCAATGATTAAGACTCTAATAATTCAAACTCGACAACACAACTACTCCCAAAAACGCATCATATGCCAAGGAAAAAGAGTATTACTATTAATAAAATCCCTGCATCCCTGGGAAATTCAATTAAGTTCTAAAGGTATAATATAACCATGTAGATCATCCCAAGGAATACATGCTATGTTTAAAGAAATACAGGCACATTGAATTTTCTCAACCTCCAAAATCTCTTTAGAAATATCTCACATTTTAGTTTTTCCCCGACAAATTCAATTTAACACATAAAACACACACGTTAAAAGCTTCTATAAATTGACTATCTGAGCCAAAACCCAAATGCAATATGAAAATTTCCAAAACTGGATCAAGCCATGCAAAATGCTTCCCAGGAACCAAAAAATAAAACTTTGAAACATATCAAAACTTAAAAGAAGAATTTCGGGTTTCAAGTTTCAACATGCAAAACGATTTGTGTTCTTCTTCTTCAAACTCATTATACATTTTCTCAGCAAGTAACTACACTTTACTTAAATTTTCCAATCAACCAAACAGAACCCCATTACAAAAACATTAACCCAAAGGGCCACTCGCCCAGCAAAAAAAATTGAAAAACCCATCAAATAAATAATAAATAAATAAATAAAAATAATTCCAGCAAAAAACAATTTTTTGAAAGAAACCAGGAATAGGATAGATCTGAGAAAGAAAGAACGTGCATTTTGATGGAAATGGAGAGTGGAGAAAGAGAATAATAATAACTCACATTTTGAGTTGGATCTGGAAATAATGCAATTGTTGGGGGATTTCTTTTTGTAGTGTGTTTCAGTTTTTGTTTTGTAGTTTGTTGTGTTGTCGCGCGTTTTATATGTACTGTGTGGTGCGCCTCGTCGGTCTCACGCCGTTTCTTCACGGAGTTAAATATTTCCTGTTTTCAAACTTTGAATTGGTTTCGCTCGTTCACTTGTATTATGTCTCAATCATGTGAATTTTAAGTGCTCTTTGTTTTTATCTTTTTTTTTTTTTTTTTTTGGTAGATTCGTTGTTTTCAGGGATGGCACTTAGCACGGTCGAGATGGACGATCGTAAATGGCATTAATTTTTTTGGGCCACCAGATAATGTAAAATTTTACATAGTATATATAAATGTTATATCAAAATTTATAACTTTATATATAATTTATAAAAAATTTAGGCTAAAATACATTTTTGGTCTTTTATCTTTTGATGAAAATTCATTTTGGTCCTTTATCTTTTAAAAGATTCATTTTGGTCCTTTATCTTTTAACTGTTACTCAAAATGGTCATTCCGTCAGATTTTTCACTAACGTCCGTTAATGTTAGCCGGAGATCCGCCGGAATCTGGACTTTTTCGTCGGAATCTGGAAATTGTTCGCCGGAATCTGGAAATTTTCACTCCTTCAACATTGTACATATATTCTACCACACTAATGACAAATCAAATTCAATTGCATATATTTCCCTCCTATATCTCTAGTGTCTCCGATCCCCTTAGTACCTCAAATAATCTTAACCAAAAAAAAAAAAAAAGAATAAATAGGAAGAGATAAAAGCATTTCAGAAGTGATTTCATTTTCCTTTTCCTAAATCAAACACCCCACAGTTGTCATCTGTTAAAAATTGCCAGCATTTTTATTTTGCTTATTTGCTAAAAATAACCATTGATTAATACTAAAAAAAAACCACTAAGTCATAACTTTCATAGCTATATCAATAGGTAAATTCAAATTGTCAATGTTTTCACTTAGTTGACTACTTATAACAGACACAACTTTCATGGAGGATATTGGAGTAGTCACCATGGTAAGTGGCTACTCCTTGCTGCGAACTTGAACTTCGTACTTTTGTTTTTTCAAATATTGTCCATCTAAGGAATGCATGTATAAATATCTAGCATCGACACGGACCACAGATAAAAGATAGGACCATCATCATTATGTAAAATACCAAAATTTCTTGAGACAGTCATCCACCATGATTATTTATATGCATTTTGACAAATAACTCCAATTGTTACCCATATATTTCAACATTAAGCAATGTTGCAGCATGAACGGCGGCGGATTCGTGATGGCGGCGTGAACGGTGGACTAGACGAAGTTCCTCGCTAGAACGACGACGGTTCTATTGCGGATCTGGGATCTGTTGCTTGCGACGGTGACAACGACGAAGAAGGGCGGCGGCGTTTGGCGGAGAGGAGTTTGATTCTACTGGAAAATCTGTTTGAATGGTGTAATGGTAGTGGCTGCCATTGTGGGTTGAAGATGGGAAAAAGGTGTTTGAAATTGAAGAAAATGGGGAAAAGGGTGTTTGAAATTGAAGATGAAGATGATGGTCAAAATGAGTTTTTGTTTTGTTGATTTTCTATGGCTATAGGGAGTGTTTAGATAAAGATGGGTGAGGTTCATGATGGGGGCTATGGTGGCTGGTAAAACAAAGAAAATTAGAGAGAGGTTTGAGTGCATCATCATGTCCAGATTGGGATGGAAATTATTGGGATGGCAAAGAAGGAAATTGGGATGGAAATTAAGAAATTGAAGGAGTGAAAATTTCCAGATTCCGGTGAAAAAGTCCAGATTCCGGCGGATCTCCAGCTAACATTAACGGACGTTAGTGAAAAATCTGACGGAAGGACCATTTTGAGTAACATTTAAAAGATAAAAGACCAAAATAAATCTTTTAAAAGATAAAGGACCAAAATGAAATTTTATTAAAAGATAAATGACAAAAAAGGTATTTTAGCCAAAAATTTACACACTATCCATGTTATTGTTGCATCAACTGAGAGAAGTTTTTCTAAATTGAAATTGTTAAAATCTTATATACGATCTACTATGTCACAATGTAGATTAAATAGTCTTGCTTTGATTTCTATTGAAAAATATTTTTTAAAAACCTTGATTATTATCGGATTATTAAGGAATTTGCAGCAAAAAATGCAAGAAGGACAATCTTCAAATGATTATGAGGACACTATTTTGCTGAGTTGGCACCACCCAAAATCTCAGGACCGGTCCTGGTTGTTTTTATCTTTACAATTGATCGTTACAATTGGATATTATGTCTTGGATGATGCTAAATTTAGTTAAATACTTATACTCATTTCTTTTATGTTTATAAATAATTAATTTTGTGTGCTAATCTTGGTAATATTAAACACCCCTTTCTTTTCTCTTTATAATTGGATATTTTTGTTTTCATAATATATATAATTGTATATTTTTGGGCCTTCCTTTCTTTTTCTTTTTTGAAAAGATGTGACAAAAGCACTTTGGAGAAATGCCTTTTCAGAGTCATGCAACTTGTATATCACCAATCTTTTTCAAATTCAACTAATTAAGTTCAGACTCTGGTGGTAGAATCGAAATTAGGAGTTTTCAATCATCTAACTCTAATATACACCACAAATCATTTTTTTTGGGGGTAGGTATAGAGCATAAATCAAACAATAACAAGATGTTAAAGTCTAACACACGTTTAATAAGTTAAGTGTATACGAAAAATTATTCAATACAGATTTGAACATCGTGTCGTTTCTCATAAATCATCAGAGCTGTGTCTAGACATTTTGGGGCCTAAGAGAAATCTATTAGAGAAATTTTATTCAAATTTTATTGTATATATAAAAAAAACCATTACTTTATTAATTTCAATTCATTGTTATTAACAAAATCACATGCGCAATTGATTTTTCTTCAACGGTACCAACGCTTAATCTTCTTAGACGAAAGGAACAAATAGTTTCAATTGCAATCAATTTTTACTTTCCCGAAATTTCACTCCTACACACATAATGTTAAGACCGTCTACCATTTAAAAAAAAACATATTAAGATTGTTGGGTCATATAATTATAGCACTTGATGTCAGCTTGGGCTAGAAAGCCATGTCGCTACTTGATGCTTTAATAAAATCTCTCTCACATACCTGTTATTGTTGCCTTTTGTCATGTTTTGATGTATTTATTACATGTTAGATTTTTTGGCCTTTATATAATATATAAAATTACAAAGGGTTAATAGCCAATTGAATGTGAGGCCTAAGGCAAGTGCCTTACTTGCCTTGTGGCTTCTACGACCCTGTAAATCATAAGTTTTTTTTTTTTTTCCTCCAACTTTTAAGATTATTTTCTCAAAGTGTTCAATTCTCAAAGTATAGGTGAATTATATATTATTCCTTTCAAAAAAAGTGAGTTATATATTATTGTTTGTTTTCATACGTTGCAAAAGATTTATTTTCAAAGTGCATTATTTATGAAAGTACAGATGATAAACTCACTTATAAGGTTCAGTAGATATACAATTAATCTAATAAATTAAATAACTGATGACAAAATATGTGTGTGTGTGTAAAGTTTTATAGCTCAAAAGTAGGCTCAATTGCTCAAAACATCGATAATTAACTTTGTCGGTTTTAGTAATATGTTCACACACTTATCTCAATTGTATAATTGTATTATTAAATAAGAACAAGTGTCTCCCTCGATCCAGCTAAGCACACATACCTCTCAAGTGTATGCTAATAAAAAAAAGCCCAGAGCTTTTCTTATGTTGAAAGTTTTAGCATATATAATTAGCACATCTTGAGACTCGTTCATGGTAAACAGTGAGGATCACCAATTGATTATGTTCTTATCTTTGGAGAAAAGCGATTAAAGAAAAGACATCCCATCTAAAGCATTGCTTAGACCCTATCCATGACTATTCTTTCTTAACCCCTTGATAAATGCTCAACACCCTCTTATAATTTATTGATAATTCATTAATAGCCCACTACACGTCTATTCTAACTTCTAAGTTTTAACCATAAAATAACTTCTGAGTTTTGAACATAAAAATACGTTAATATGTTTTCTAGTTTTAGTAAAAGCTATAGAGTTCTTAAATTTTGTCTAGTCATTAATCATTTGAATTTCTTATTTCATGATTATGGAGTCCAAACGAATTAAGCTCAAAGCTTCAATCAGCCCAGTAAAAGGTGCAAAGCTTCAATCAGCTCAGTAACTGCATGTTTATTGAATAGTATAGAGTGGGTTGAACGAAATGAGTGTGTTATTTTCTGTCCGAGTCAATTGTATGGTTAGCATTACTTTTTCATTAAGAACGTCGAAAAGCTTTCTTAGGAAGAGCGTGCATTAATTTCTTTGAACATATAAAAATAATTCTTATAAAAAATCATGGGTTCACCCAAAAAAAAATAATGCCGCCTTTATGGTCCTACCCGTCTCGAGGGATTAGTCTCCACAGTTGCACGTAAAGGGATACCCTGGAAAACCAAAAAAAAAAAAAAAATCATGGAAACAAAACAAAGCAACCATTTATAATTAAAATATTAGTGCATTTCATTTTGGAGTTTACTTATGATGCATTATCAATGTAAAACTTTTTACATTATCAACCAATCATATATTATCATAAGTGACTTTTAAGATAGTTATTTTAAGATTTAAATATTTTTAATGATATGACAATGTATAATTAAATAACAACATAAAAACTTTTACACTAATGGGGCATCAAAATTAAATCATTCATTTTATTATAAACTTGCATTCATAATTTGATATTCCAACCCATTTAATAGTTTAATCTGATACACTATTACTGAATCAATTATATGTTATTAGATATGTGACTTTTGAGATAGTTATTAGAATTAAATACTTTTAATTACTTGATAGTATGTAAATGGTAGTTGTTATAAAATGAACCAAAACAAGAGCAGGATATTATAAAATATAGAAGAATAGAGAGAAGGGAGAAAGGGAGAAAAAAGGAGAAGAAGAGAGTCTTTACATTATGTTGTTCAAGATGCAAACTTCACAATGATACATGAATCCTATTTATAGGACATAGGATTTGTAACCAACCAAGCTATTGAAAGCCTATACATAATGATTCATTTACAATACAAATAACTTGTGTGATAAAAACTTTTGCTCATGGAGGTTACAATACTAAATGTATATCCATCTATATTTTGCACATTTTTCATAAAAGTAGTATACTAATGACTTTTGCATGACTAATTTCTTTATTCTTATTGTTCAACAGACCTGTTATGTTCCGTCAAAAAAAGAAAAGAAAAAAAAAACAGACCTTTTATGTTACCTGCTAGAAAGTTCTTAAGTTCTTACCCAGTTGCTTCAGAGAGGGAATAAATTGAGTTATAAGAACTTAGAAAGATTTTAGCACCCGCTTCTTCAAGACTGATTTTGATTAAGCAGAGCAAGTATAATAACGGTACGTGAGCAAATGAGGGAGTTGAGATAGGAAAAGAATAGCAGAATTTGATCACCAAAGCTACTCTTTATTAGTTTATTTCACAGTCCCTTCTCCCGTTCACAACCCGGATCCCCCTCCACGGATACTCTTTTACAAAGAAGAATGATGCACCGCCCATTACATGCTTCTGAAAAAAAAAACCTGAAAGACCGAAGGGTGAGTTTACCTGAATAGGACACTCAATCATCATGATAAATCACTTAAGTCCATATGGTTCCAAAGTGCTGGTTAAAATTATACTAAAACTTTCGTAGAAGGGGGAATTTTTGTAGAACGCATACAAAAAACATTTTTGAAAGTTTAACCTCTGCACGAGAATAATTCCATGACGTTATCATCTCTTTTCATTACCATGGGCTCTTAATCCTATTCCCATGACATCCCTTTCTCCAACCAAATACCCCTTTCCCACAAACATAATGGTACAGCTGTGCCTTATATTTAACTGCAATAATAGCCATTTTCCCTTCACTTAGTTGGGTAATGCAGGGAGACTCAGCCTCTGTCGTACTTGTACAATCGTTGAGTGGAACCATATTACATCTACGTCTCCATCATGCAAAACAAACCTAGAAGCTAACAAAGCACACAAACTATAACGTCTTGAAGCAATTTATCTTCAGTAATTTTTTTCCCCATATAATTTCAGTAATGATTTCTATCAGGAAAAAAAATAAAAAGAACTTTAGCCATGGTGTTCTGGACCGTAATTCAATGTCAAAGGCCCAATAAGGCATCCTCTACATTGGGCCGGACAGAGACCCAAACACGGAGGTGCCACTACGTGACCGAGCAAAAGCCCAGTAACGGATGGATCAATGAACAGCTCAACACCAAGCAAGCTACAGGAGACTAGTTGATTCCAAGAGTTAACAATTGAACACATGCCCATCATATATCCCCCCATATTTCAAAAGCAGATGTTGTCTTTTTATATATTACCACAACTAAGCTTGCCTGAAGAGTACTACCTTACTGTCTTCAGGATGGTCAACGCACCATGTGCATCCATCATCAGTATCAGCATTAATTTCCCAGCCCAGTGTGAGAGTTGAGGCTTTTCTTTTTTTCGAAGAAACTGGAGGTAAAATATAATACTACAGAAGAATGAATTTAAAGATGTTATTACTAAGAATATCTGCTTATAAAATATGTAGCATAGTCATGAGAACTAATCTCCCTTTTGATCATGGTCACTACAATCCATTTGCAGAGATGGCAATATAGATCACACAAACACAGCAGCCTTGACATCTAATAAGACCATGTGAAATTGCAGCAGACTGATTTTTAACCAGTTGAGTTACAAGCTAATCAACCTTAGAACAGAACACACTGCATTAAAACTTCTCCTGCCATAAAATTTTAGAAATGATGTCAGAATGCAAAACAATGGAGGGTTCAAGTTTCTTCAAAGATGATAACAGCAGCAGAGGTTCACGTTTCCATTATATTCCCAAATATCTTACCAACACAACAGCATGGGCAAATTCAAGTTGCAGAAGTAAGCAAACATGTATATGGGAGTTACAAGAAACATATAGTATCATATATTCATATGGTATAATGTCAATTAAATGAATTAAACTACAGTGGACAACCTGTCACATAAGATCTATTTTGGGACATAACTATCTTTTAGAGAGTAACTTAAATGAGGTTGAAAACTTGAAACTATCCACTCATTCAACCAACTTTATTTCAAGCTCATTTCCATACCAACTAAAACTTCTTTAGATCTGATAGTCAAGATACTTCTAATACCTTGAGCCAGTTTAGGAAGCAGGTGCATCAGAGGTGGAGCTAGCATTCTCAGACACCGGCGTTGAGGGTGGAACATATATACGTGCTTTCTTGAGAATTTCAGCAACAACCCAATGTTTATGCTTGCTCAAAGGCCTAGAAGAATCCAGTCGAACCTGAAACCAAACAACAACATCAGAAGCAATTGCTTATCAAGTTTTCTAGCAAAACCAATCAAATGAAAACAACGACAATCAACAGAGTTGAATCCGATACATAATAAGATCAGCCAACAAGACAGGTAAGTTCATGCTACTAACTCGGTCACCAATGTTACAGAGATTGTTCTCATCGTGAGCCATGAATTTAGAGGTGCGCTTGACGTATCGGTTGTACAATTTGTGGTGGAATAGCCTATCCACTGCCACCACCACAGACTTCTGCATCTTATTGGAAACCACCATTCCTATCACTTGCTTCATCTTTCTCTCCCAACCTGCAATCCCTAAATCAGATTTAGATGTACAAATACAACTTAATCATAACAAATAAAAATCATTAATGTCACATCTGAATTTCTGGGAAAACTAAGTAAAGATTATCGAATAACAAATATACATCAATTTTAATTCAGATAATTAAGAAGAAAAGTCCAGTAAGTATACTAGGTCCATATTGCAGATAATTAGCAAGTTAACATCCTCACGTTTTCACAAACATTCTATGCGCATCATAACAAAGTAAGCAATTTTGAAAACTAAGAGCATTGAAATAAAACGAAAAAAGGGAGATAAAATATTTGGGAGGAAATTGAACCTTGGAAATAACTCGAAGGATGCTTCAATTTTCGTCGCACTTCAATTCAATGACATGAGAGACCGAGAGAGTAGAGACTGAGTAGCGGAAGTCTGGACCTTAAACCCTAAATCTGTTTTTGCTTTTACAGAGCAATTTTACAAAAAATTTGATTTGATATTTTTTTTTTTTGACAAAATTTGATAAATAATTTTAGGCATTTATACTTTTGTACATACATTTAAAAAATATTTATAATTTTATGATAAATTATATATGCTTTATGAGGAACATTTTAGTAAATAATATTAAACTCAGCCAACGAAGATTGGTACAGTTGGTAAGGATAAGGCTCATAACTCACAAGGTCGTGAGTTCGAATCCCACTATCGATGTGAAGACCTCGTTGGTGGATAATCTGTAAGTACCTCTGTAAGCACTCTTTGAGCCTTGAGACCTGTCCTTATCCTGGTGAGCCCTCGGGACCCAACTCACATAAACTTTTTCTTATAAAAATAATAATAATAATATTAAACTCTTTTGCTATAAAAATTATACTCACCTTAGCTACCTCTCTTCTCTTCTCCTAAAAAAAATCCTTTTATTAGTACTAGAACGAAAAGTTATAGCCTTGTAGGAATGAAAAAAATGCTTTTGTAAAATATTTAAACAAATTACTCTAACCCCTCAAAGTATGCCATTTTCTCAAAGTATTTGGAAATATACCTAACTCTATTTTCATTAAAAGAAACTATTATTTGCACCCATGCCATGTATGTATGGGGTTAGCTAAAAATTAAATGAAAAAAATATAATGATAAATAATAATTTTATAAAAAAGAAATGTATGTAATGTAATTAAATATAGCTATAATTAATTATTATATATATAATAAATATCAAATAAAATAATATTAAAAAATAGTTAATTATAATCAAATTTAAAAATATAAGTTATTTTTTGAGGGAAAACAAATTTAAAAATAGCGTGCATGGGACCTACTCGGCAAAGGAGGGTTATTTGTGGTTCCTGCAACAAAGGGAAGTGAGCATTAACACAGGTGCTTAGGATTGGATCTGGAAATTAAAAGGGTCTGAAAATATCAAGTTTCTATGTTGGTTGGCCTGTCATGACTCGGTGCCCACTAATAGTCTTCTCCATCATAGAGGCATCCTTCATCATAGTGGGTGCCAGAGATGTTTGTCTAGTGAGGAATCCTTTCTTCACAGCGTGCGGGATTGCCCTATCACAAAGCGCCTGTGGGAAACCTTCGGATATAGAGATCTTAAGTTCTTTCAAGATATGGATGTCTCCTCCTGGTTGAAGCATGGTAGTCTAGATGAGAAAGGTCACCTTTTCCTCGCTGTTCTTTGGTGGTCTTGGAGGGTTAGAAATGCTTTCTGTATTGGGAATGAGGACATTCCTCCCTACAAAACTTGGATCAAAGTTAAGAATCTGGCGGATACTATCTTTTCTTGTTTTTCCAGGGAGGTTCCTTCAATGCATCCTAGGAAGGTTTGTTGGCATAGCTCGATGGAACTTGGCATTATTCTCAATGTTGATGGCAGCTGTATGGGTAACCCTGGAAGAGCTGGCTTCGGGGGTGTTTTTCGCAAATATGATGGTGAGTGGATTACAGGTTTTGCTGGTCACATTGGGCACTGTAAGACCTTGGGAATCTTACAATGGAACTCAGTAGAAATAAAATTCCTTCTTCGAGGGAAGGAGACCTCCTTAACAAAATAAGAAAAAACTTTACTGAATTCTTTTTCTCTGCTATTCAATAATGCCAAAGGAATTACATATACTAGAGCCTTGGTACTATTGCCAGCTCATTTCAGGAGAAAAGTAAAAGGACAACAAAAGCAAACAAGGACAATCCTACTTTTATTCCCATTCGTACTAGTACTATCAATTCTTCTAGAGTATTCTATTCTTTAGCCCTTCATTACCTGAATCAAGGGAATTCGAAATCCCTCATCCATTTGGGCCTCATGCGATTCCTCTTGGCCCTGGCCCTAGGCACTGGTATCATGGTTCCACTTTGTATTTCATCATCTGCTTGGGTCTCTTCCTCTTCAGTGATGGCTTCCTCCTCATATAGGCCCATATCTCCCTGATTCATATCGTGGGTCATTACAGGCACTCTAACAACCTGCATGCTGAACTGCTGGCTATCCTCAATGGTTTGGTAATTGGGTGGAACAAAGGTTTCAGAGATATTATATGTTACTCAGACTCTCTCAATGCTGTCAAGTTGGTGAACGAGCCTTTGTCTTCTTTTCATAAGTATGCAACTATCATCTTGGACATTCGTGAGCTTCTTGGCAGAGACTGGTCAGTGCAGTTATGTCATACTCTCAGGGAAGGCAATGCTAGTGCGGACTTCATGGCCAAGCATGGAGCCTCCATTGATGAACACTTGAAGATGTTTGAAGCCCCCCCTGCAGGCATGAGTTTCATCCTGCTTGCGGACATGTTGTGGGTGGAGTACATTAGGAGATAGTTTTCTTTTTCTGTTTTGTTTCTTTCTTTGCGTATTCTACCAAAAAAAAAAATGACCTTGATGATATCACGTGACATGATCCTAATTGTTTAATTTAAATAACAAAATCCGTTAAGTTTTCATAAAATATTCCATTTAACCATGGTTTGTTGAAGAGAAATGCTTTTGTTTGAATGAGCAAGGTACGAAAGTCTACGAAGTTAGAATTGACGGTTCATATTGTTTGATGACAACAAACATTTGACAGCTAGCCAGAAAGATGATTTTATAATATAACTCTTAATCAATTCGTATATCTTCGTCTCGTACGTTTAAGCATTTTCCTTTGTTGAAATACAATACTCACATTAGCCTACAATACTAGTATATTTGTTGCTCACATCTTTCATATATCGGGTTTTTCTATCCTGTACAATTTAGCAACAAGACGAGTAAAAGTGTTTTTCGGATAGAAAAGAGTACATGTCTGATTGTTTTCACGTCCAGAATGGACCCGATGTGAAAACTGGGAAAGTTGCTACCACATTTGTTGCTAAAAAATAACGAAATTATGTGATTTCTCCACGAAAGTTCTTCCCTTTAATACACTTTTCAACCCTTGGAATTCAAATCCCAATCACATATTATCTTGTGGATTCAACTCAAATTATACGTGTAACTTCAGCCATGAACAAGATACCTATTGGTTCATTTGGTTGTGTATAACCACCAATCTAGGGAAACCCAACAACACTAAGAAAAACCATTGGAATTAAGGACTAAAGTTCTCTTGAATTTGTCCAGTGTGAGACTTGTTTCCTTATATTTCACAACTATTCAACAGTCAAATTTTTTATTAAATTGCAGCTCTAATAATAGAACGTAAAGTCCGGTAACAAAAACTACCAACACCTGCTAGAATACATTTTTATCCAAAATAGAATCACTTTGAATCCTTGATATCTGAAGCAATAGACACTAGTAAAAGATACGCATAAAGGGCTATTGCAGTTGCCCTTAATTTCATTCTCCCATTCAAAGTATCCATAAAGGACTAAAGGTCTATTCCAACTGCCAAACTAAAATATATGCATTTTCTTTTTTTGATTTTATAATTACTCTTATTATATTGAATTCATATATTCCAACTGTTGTAAGCATATGTGGGATTTTTAAACACAATGTATGGACGACTGAGAAAGGTAAGATCTCTCTATACAGAGACTAATAGGATAATAATAATGGTCTTCTTGTTGGGTTATATGCAACTGGATTATATAATCTCAGCATTTCCTTTCACTTTTGTATTGTCTCGTGAAGTAAAATGCATTGCTGCTACTCCTATATAAACAGTTACCATTTTACCACTGTAAAAATGGGTTCCTTGTATATCCACTTTTCATATTAGATGGTTCAACTTCTCTTTCTAATAGACAAAAAGGGGGGTATATCTCCAATTTAGCATTATTTAATCACTAAGCTGAACCAGTGGTAAATTACAATTTGATCCCCCTGTTCTACAAGAGAGTCCACACTAAAATCACAACAGAAGATATCACTGAAGGGACAATTTGGCTAGGGTGAGCGCCAATACTTTTACACCATTTGCAATATCTTCAACGTTGGAAAACTCTTCAGGCTTATGGCTGTATCCTGTAAAAACAAAAACAACAATATTGATAAATCCTTTTCTTTATAAAGCTGTTAGGCAAAAATAAAAAGAATTTTTTGCTTCTCAATGTTCAGCTATGTCAAACTGGAAACGGGAGAGAATGTCCACATGAATGTGAATGTATCAGCATTCAACACGAAAAATTATGCAATGTTTCGTAATTCTAAGTTCATTCATTGGATCTCTAATCACGTGATTAGAGCTCCACTTTCCAATTACTGCTTGTGCTTTAAATTAACTACATAAAAAGCACTAACTGGTTTTTGTTCCCCTTCTGGTTGTTGAATGCACAAACAATTCTAGAAGTGTTATCAGATTAATGCATGTAGCACACAAGGCAAAACAATAAATACCTTTGTAACATGGAATGAAAATCATGCCCATTGGAGACAACCTGCAATTACATAATGTACACGAGCAGCAGTTACTCATTGCACGTAAGAGCAAATCACTGTATGGTTTAATTGTAACATGGTATAATTAGACTAAACGGTGCCAATCTGGGTCTGTTTAGCTACTGTCAGAATGCTCAAAAGTGTTGAAATTATAGGGTTTGGGTGGAAAAGGTGGAAATCAGGGAAAGGAGGTTCTCAGTAATATTCTGAATGTGAGATATATAGATTTATATGAGATGTGTTATTTTTTTTTTATAAAAAAAACACTAATACCCATTTATACTAATACTTAGGTCAAGTACTAGTGTAGTACTACTAGTACAAACTACAAAGACAAGTCCAATAAGTCTACTAGCACAATAAGACTCTTAACACAATAAGAATCTTAGTGTTCTAACAAAAAAGTAAAAAAAAAAAAAAATATACAGTTAATATTCAAGTCAAAATTGTAGGAAAATGCCAAAGTTGGTGAGGGCAAAAAGATACTCAACCCATTTGCTAGCATGTTAAAAAATAAGACTTCCTCCCCCCTTATTTTCACTTTCCACCTGTTGCCCACCATTTTGTTTTCCCGTTTTTGTTGAGGTTTGGCCTTTAGATAAGAGAAAGAAACCAAAATGTATTTCAACAGTGCACTATCACCATTTAATGTGAATAAAAGAACCATTAAATGAACACTTTTTCTTGCTTAGATCCTAGTATAATCTATTTTGAACGTCCAAAGTTTAAGGATGGATGTTTAGAGGCACTTCATATGGAAATAATTTCTCTTATTTAAAACCATCTGTCATCTCTCTCGGGAATTACCTGGCCATAAACAATGAATCATGATAGGCCCTACTAATCATCAACTTGCTCGTCAAGTTTAGCTCTCTTGTTGCAGTTTCCACTGCCTTGGTGACTGCTTCAGCGGAAAGGGCTGGTGGATCCTGATTGATGATATTAAACTCAGAAAGCTTGACACCTCGGGTTTTAGTTATTCTAATTGCTGATTGGTGGATTTTCTCAATCACGTGGTTTCTTCGATCCTCATCAATGTCTCTCGTGTCTTCAGACAACAGAAATAATTACAATGTAAATATTTATATAAACAAGTACAATGTACCAGTAACTGGAATTATCCTTATCCATAGGCAGGTAGATAAAAATTGAACAACTCTCTGAAACGAACATGAAGAAACACGCTATTGCATAGCAAAACCACTTGTAATTAAACATTGTAGGCACGACAAAAGTTGTCCTGTAAATACATACCAATTTCTATGTGTGATTTGCTAGGGATGCTGTTGATTGCTCCAGGATGCAGTTCCAGGATGCCTTGCAAAATAAAAGTAGCCAGTTTAAATGAAAGTTCTAGATTAATCAAGGTGCTTTTCTTGTTTTTCTGGTTGGGTCATAATGGACTCTGTTGAAAGTACCTCACTGCATTAATAACTTACCTACGGTGCCAACAGTGTCAATAGACCCAGATTCCAACACATGTTTCTCAACAGCCAGAGCTAATTCAGCAGCAGCCAGTCCAGCATCATTTCTATTCCAAATGAATTATAAAGTTACACTTGCAGCATTAGAGTTCATTAATTAAGAAATTTCAATTTCGAGGGGGATCAAAGCAGTGGACTAGCAAATGTAACAGAATCGAGAGATAGTATTCTACTTGGCACTACTATTCTTTCACCAAAGTTATAGAAGGATCTTGAATAACACCAAAAGGAAGAAAGAAGAAAGATTTGAAAACTGTAGTTGGAAGGGCAAAAATTTTTTATTTTTGAAAAAATGCCTAATAATAAACTTCGGAGGAATATTTTAAAGATGAGTTGCAGTTCAAGCTACTGCAACAATAGAAAAGGATAAGAGTGCAACCCCACAAGAAAAGAGGAATATCTGCTTTAAGATAGCAGCCACCTGTTAGGCATAAGGACTGCACCCGCATGGCCACCATTGCCTTCAAATTCAACCTTTAGACTTGCAGGAGCTGCAATTGCAGTAACTATGCCTACAGATATACCTGCTCAAGAAACAAATAACATATGATCATTGAAGTTATGGCAAATGAAAAGATTACATTAGCCCAAAGATGTGTACCTTCATCTTCCAGAATTGGGCCTTGTTCTATGTGCAGTTCTACAAAAGCAGAATATGTTCCTTTCTTTAAAAATACACTGGATAAATCATCTTCATCTTTCGCATACCCAGCAGATCTTGCAGCATCTAAGAAGGATATGTTTTGGCTATCAGTTGTTGTCTTTAGAGCACTTGCTAGATTCTCACTCCCAGCCAATAAGCGGCTGCACAAGAGTGACAAATGATGAAAATTAGAATAAGGGGTGTAACTTAATCAATCAGAAATTGTAAGATAACGTAAGTTGAGAGGATTAAAATGAATTATTGATTTATCTACAAAATAAAACACAAGTACATGTCCTATTCTGAGACAGTATGCAAATGCTGTTTCTGACCTTCCCAAGCAACTTATTCCAAAGCGTGTTGGTTCTTCTGATGTGAATAATATGACTTCCAACGGTCTTCTAGGCTTAAAACCAGACCTGTGAAAGTTTTAGTCAGTATCACAAATATTAATACTGCTTTCCAAAGTGGAAAATGCACAATCTAAGCCACATAACTGGAATTTGAATCTTTCTCATACAAGTTATTCCAAGGAATTAACTACCTTTGGAATTTCCCATTTGTATCTAGTTGTATAAATTGATAAAATGTTATTTGCCAGGCATAGTAAGCACACACCTTAATTGCGTTCTTCATAAAATGGTTTAGACCGAATAATATGCTGGTAAACATAAAAAATTCACTGATACTGTTCTAGTGAAATCCAGAGTTGAGAAATTGTGATGTATACTGATTGAATAACTTATTTAATAAAAAATATAATTTATCTTTCTCTTGATTCACAATCTCTAAGGCTGTAATGCTTGGAAGTAGGACAACTATAAGTTTCATCTTCGTTTTAACTCGGCTATGCCACAGTATATTTCAGTTTATATCCCAAATCATTTATTTGAAATAATTTGTGCACCAACTAATGCAGAACAGCGAAAGGCCGTTTAATACATTAGGAATTCAAGGTGCTGAAGCTTCCAGGCTTGCTCACAAATTATTAATAACAATCAAAGTTTTTTTGTATTCTGAACATTCAATTAAGTCCTACATCAGCATTAATAAGATAACTTAAAAAAACCTTCTCAGGACATTGATGGCTTCAATTGCACCGAAAACACCAACAACTCCATCATATTTTCCAGAGTAAGGTATAGCATCAATGTGCGAACCTGTTGCTACAGCAGCAAGCTCGGGTTCATGGCCATCCCTGCATAAAATAAGCAAATATGAAGCCAAGAATGTACTTAGTAAATTACAGGCACATTGTAACTAGACATAGGGAAGATTATGTAAATATGAGTTTGAAGACCAAGTCAATGACAAATTGATAAGAAATTAGATATCAGAATAGATTATTATAAATATAAATATTGACTTAGAAGCTTGTGAACTATAACTATAATTACAAGCATTTGAGAAACAAGCAGACACTCACCAACGACCAAATATGTTACCAACAGCATCCTCTCTCACAGATAGACCAGCAATTCCCATCAAATTTTTTACATACCTACAGATGGAAGACAAGAGCAAAGTCTATAAAGGCAGGCATCTCACATTCAAAGCAGAAATATGCTCAAAGAACATAAAAGTGGCAGATTGAATGGTTTATTTAGAGGTAACTCAATACATACAAAAGTTGGAAAAACAAAACGTTGACCTCTTTTCTGCACCATTAAAATTTCACCTTTGCATATATGCAATACAGCAGTGTTACATCAACACTGTTGTTTAGCACAGAACAACTACTAATTCTACAGCTTCACACAGTAATAGCCTCTTTAAGTTTCTTCAAGAGCTATCTATACAGCATTTTCCATTTATTTAGCATTTACCAATTTATTGATTCTTACATGCACCTATATCATGATGTTTTGCAAAATAAGGGGCAGAAAAGACAACATCATATGCTACTTATGCTACTCTTTAATTTATATATTTGTTAAAAAGACATAAATTTATTCATTTTCACTTAAAGTTAAGTCTGTTAGATAAAGAAAGATTTATTACAAGGGTGAAATACATTTAAAATTAGAAATTGTAGGGTTACCGATTTGAGTACAAAGTAGAATCAATTATCCACAATTTCCTCTTCATCCTAATCATCATCCTTAAATTCACAAAAATGGAAACTACAATTACACAAACCTGCGAGCTATGACATCCTTCTCAGTATACAAGACCCTGGTTACTGATGGAGCAGGCGAGTCAGAAAATGTTGAGAGCTCATCAATCTAACAACAAGTTAAACTTCAAAATGTTAAGAAACAATCATCACAACCCCAAAAAACACACCCAAGTTAAAGAAATTTAGTACCTGGTTCTGCAGACCCTGAGTATCAACGGATAGAGAAGAGAGGGAAATGGGTTTGAAAGAGTGAGGCTCGTGGATTGAGTAGCCAGAGAATTGCTCCATGGTTGCTGTGATTGAAGGGTCTTCATGTTGATGAGATGAGATTGCAGAGAAGGAGAAGCACAACAAGAGTGGCACGACAGAGTGAAAGTGTAGCCGTGCCATTTTTGAGGTCTTGGTGCAATCATCAATCACTCAGAACTGATCACTGCTGGTAATATCGGATGCTTTTGCACCTGCCTTCATCACGTGCTAAAATCACTAAATAAATACATGACATAACGATTTTTTTTTTTTTTTAAAAAAAATGGATACATTTTAAAAGTTTTATTTTTTAAAAATAAAATATTATTTTAAGAATTATGTTCAATTGTTTTAGTTTAATGGGTGAGTAGTAAAGTTTTTTACACTCCCAACTAATTATGTTTAATCACAAATCATGATACAAATGATTTTTAAGATAATTGAAATAAAAGTCAAATATTTTTTTTAAGAATATGACATTTTATAGTTGATTGACAATATAAAAAAATCTTTACAATACTAAAAGTCATATGTATATGATTTGTGATTGATTAACTGTGTAAACTTATGTATACTGACATTATATCGAAGTTAAACTCAATTAATTAATGAGCTTTGTGAACTGATTATGAATATTTGATATCTAAAAGATTCAATTGAAAAAAAAAACTTTAAAGGATCAAAAATCTTAAAATGCAATTTTCATAAATTGTCTAAGTTTTACTCTTGAAAAAATGACCTTGTGGACTCATCCCGTTGGGAGGTTGAGAATTTATGGGTAAAAACCTGTTCAAATCGAATCAGAGATTAATCTCATAACGGAATCGAAAGATCTAAGCCCTGAGGAAACTCTGATGGACTGCCTAAAAATCTAATTAGGTAGGGTTCCCCACCAAAAAAGAAATGGCCTTGGCCACATGACGGGAAAAAAATGGCCTTGCTTCCTTGTGGATTGTGATCTAACCAAGTCAATCTGAGGGTCCGATTCTTGTAACCGGATCGGGTCAGCGGTTACCGGCACGACATAGTTAGTGCAAAAAGGACCACAGACCATAGTCATAGACTTGGTTGTTCCTTGAGCTTCTCCACATTCAATGTCATGGAGGAGACAAAGAGGCACACATGCTTGAAGCTCGAGATTCCAAGCAACAGTGGAGAAGAACCCAAAGACAAAGAGACCGAACCCGTATTCGTAAAGGGCACCTGGTTTCACACCCACTTCGACCTCGCCATCACCGATGGTCTCAATGCCTGGTTCTGCCACGGTAATATGGGGTACCCTACCCTTTTCACTCTTTTCACCTTTTCCATTACCCTTTTCCATTTTGATTTTAAAACTATCATCAAGTTTTGATTTTTTGTTTGTTTGTTTTGTTGGGTAAGCATCGGAGGAGGAGGTGAAGCAGCGTGCTACTCAGTGGGATCAACCAGTTTCAGAGTATCTGCAGTTGGCTGAGCGCTACTTGGGTTTTCAGCAACCTGGCTCTCTCTATGCCTTTGCTGATGCTGGTGATGGCCATAAAAGGGTATTTCTTATGTCACTTCGTGTGTGTAATGTGTTTGGATTAGTCTATTTTGTTTTCAAAGAAGCTCAGAGTAATGATACTTGCACAATGTTACACTAGTAATTGGATAACACCTACCATGGTCTTACTGTAACATTTTTTTCCTGTGGTCTAGACTTTGAACATACCCTTAAATTGATAAATTTGTGCAAGTATCTGTTCTTCTCCCAAAAAGTTTATAATCAAAATGTTCTAGAGTTTTGTACTGGCCGAGGTGGTAAACTCGGCCACCGAGCTTGGAGACTTGATCTCCCAAAGATATAGGAAAGATAAGCTTAGAAGATAACACTCACCTAAGCTTATCTAAACAACTTACCTTCAAATATAAGAGATAAATCTCACCTATCAGATATCAAGAGGTTACCTTAAAAGATAAGAGATAGGAAGAGATAAACCTAATATCAAAGAAATAAGTGATGAGAAAAGATAAACCAGATCCTAGAAAATAGGATCGGATTATTCTTCTACTCCTCTATAAAAGGAGGAAGAGCCTAAGAGAAGAGGCACTTTAACTTTCACTAGAGCTTGGTGTTCTCTCTTAAGCGTATTAGAGGTCCCGGTTGTGATCAAGAGACTATCAATAAGTCCTTGCCCACCAGAGTACATCAGGATACAAAATTAAGAGATTGATGCACCACGTGATCAAGGATTGAACATAGAACTACGTTTGGCTTTGATTCCCTTTGGGATACGTAGGACCGGAACATAAGTATTCTGTCAAGCCACGGTCTAAAACAACCCCAACGTTCACCCTTGGTCTGACGTTTACGGCGAGATTCCGGTAACTCGGATCTCGGCAGGAACAAGTTTTTTTTTTTTTGCCTGAACAGTTATTTTCATTTTGTGGGCAACATAAGCATGCCCTTGCTTTTGATTGTATTTGAAGCTTTTGGAATGTTTGTCTGTGATTATGTTGAGGGAGGATCCGAGTAAGAGGTTTTTTGGTATGTGGTTATTTGAATTTGGAATATGTTGGATATGGGGATTTTATATTTCTATTTTATTATTTTTCTGGTTTTTGGTTTTTGGTTTTTGGTGCTCATTGGGCAGAAGAGATGGAGAATTTGAAGGGAGAAGGAAAAGACTAGAGAGAGAGAATATAGGGCATTTTGATGATTTGGTTGATTAAGGCGCTATTTTACTATTGTTCATGTGCAGTTGTCATGGACATTTGAGAAGGAAGGAATGACGCTTCAATGGAGATGGAAATGCATGCTGTCCCCTAATTGTAAGAAAACTACTGCAGAAATATTGGACTTTCTCATGGATGCAAACATAACACTAAGTGTAAGATTCTGCATAACTTTGACTGTCTCTGAATGTAATTTTGGCACATGTAATGTCACCCTTGATTGAGATTTAATGTTGATCTCTCATACGCTACATGAGCTATACAATGATGTTAAATGAGCTGAGCCTTGTGGAGCTTAAGCTGGACTTACTTATCACTTCTTATATATAGAGTTTATTCGGCTAGACAGTTAAACCCGCACCATGGTTATCAGCTCACTAGCACAAGTGCTGACTCACAAGCCTAGCACAGTAAGCCTTGAAATAATGGAGAGTGCATTTTCATTTTTATTTACTTTTTTTTAATTCCATTTTGACATCAATATGAGGATTACAGTAGCACCTTTTTTTTCTGAAGAACAAGACTAGGGCAAGAGCCTTTCTCACATGTTCAAATCCTGTTGGATGTATGTGCAATTCACCACTGAATAGCATTGGGATAACATTTGGACTTAGGACTTAAGATGCTTATTTGCATGTACAGGAAGAAGTTGTCAGGAAAACGGAATTGTTTGAGCAGATGAAAGTTGAATCTGAGAAGTGTTTAGCCCAGAGTGAAAGAATCACCAATGAGAAGGTGGAATTCGAATCTGAAATCTATGCAAAGGTAACTTTTAAACTTCTACTGTGCTGCTGTTTTATTGTAATATCTGTTGGTTCACTGAAAGTCTTGTCCTGCATGGTTTCTTGGCATAGCATGGCTCAGCCGTATTACTCAAGCAGGCAGGATTGATCCTGGTAGACTGCTGAAGCAGTTAATTGATTGAACTAATTGATATCTATTATCTAGAAAATATTTATCCCATTATTAATTATATTTTGAATTCGCAATTCCCAAGTTTATGGTAATACTGTATTACTGTTATGTTAACATGTTGATGATTTTGGTGATTTATTATATAGTCCATCAGGGGCATGAATTAAGTTGTGTGACTAGTTGGTCTCTGTTTCTGTGTTGGTATACTAAGCTGTGATTGACTGCTTTACAAGGCTCTGTGCCTGAGAGCCTTTTCTCTTTTCTTCTAAAAATAATTATTTAGATATTTCTATTACTTATGCACTTCTTCTTTTCCTCTTTTGGCTGTTATAAATACTTGGAAAGTATGATAGTGGGTTGGCAGCAGTTATTGCTTATAATATTTACAATTATAATCTTGCATTTTGGTTTCTCCTTTCTTTTTTCAAAAGTTCCAATTATCAAGGCTGACCTTGCATTTTTGTTTTGTTTTGTTTTGTTTTAGTTTCTAGGGGTCTTAAATTCTAAGAAATCAAAACTGAGAGAGCTTCGAGATCAGCTGTCAAACTCGAAACAAGAGATTGCTGCGAAATCTCCGCAGGAGGAAGACACAGACAAAACTGAAAGTTTTGATGAAGAAAGTGATTTTGACAAAAGCGATGAAGATCCTCAAAAGGGCATTACTGGTTCTTCAAAGCATGTTTCAGCAAATAAGCCTTCTCAACGAAAGAGAACTAGAAAAGCATGACATTGTATTTGTGCTTCTTAATCCATATAGAACATTGTAAATCTTTTTTCTTCCCATGTACAGGGTTTTGTGTAGTTCTCAGGTTCTATGTAGACTTGTAAGTCTTGACCACCTTACACAACTTCGAACTCCTTATCTTATAACAATGTAAGTAGATGCATCTTTAATTTAGCATTGAGTTGAACTGTTTTTGTTTTTTAGGAAAAAAAAAACTATACAAGACATCTTGTAACAGTATTCTTTAGTTCGTTTTCTAATTTAACCAACTTTGAGTTAATCTTTGAATAGACTATAAGGCGGGAACTTTGTCTTCCAAGTGATTAATTAATAGAGAAATGTCGCATTGAGAAAATAGGCAAAATAGGTAGATTGGTCATATATGTTAATTTTATTTTTCATATTGGTCCTATAAATTTTTTATTTTTTAAATTGATCTTATGCATTATGTTTCGTTTTTATATTATTTTTTTTCGTCAATTTTGACTTAACAGAGTTAGATTAAATGCCACGTGTCAGATTAAGGTTATTTAGTTTAGATAATGCCGGGCTTTGTAAGAACCAGGCTCCTTAGCATTACTCAGGCTGTGGTTTTTTTTTTTTTTGTCTTCCTTCAGTTGGCAAACATCTCAATGCATACAAACGTGAAAGTAATAATTTGATATTATGGGATAAACGTACATTTAAGTGCTTACAAACACTCATTACGTGATATCGACGACGGAGTTCATTTACTCAGTCATACATGTTTCTCTCTACAAAAAAAAAAAGGTCATACATGTCTCCATGTTTTCGTACAAACTTAAATTTTTTTTTTTAGTGAAAGCTCAAATCGATCCCTTAAAAATTTTGGGACCCATTTTTACTCCAAAAAAAATTAATTAACCATTTAATCCCTCAAATTTTCAAATGTGGGACACATTAGTCCTTAGATTTAATTTCGACATCCATTTTTCAAATGTGGAACTAAATCTAGGGACTAATTTGTCCCGCATTTGAAAATTTGAGGGACTAAATGTATTTATTTTTTCTCAGGGACTAAAAATAGGTCCCAAAAATTTTCAGGGATCAATTTGGACCTTCACTCATTTTTGTTTTTTTGTTTTATAACTGTAACTCTGTAAGAAGGGGAAATGAGAGAAAATAGATTAAGAAAACAAAGTTTAACGTACTCAACATGCATACGGAAAAGAAAAATACAATAGAATGGAAGAAAAATCATAGTCAACATAGACTTTTGAGATTACTAGTTGATATTTTAAATTTGTACACGTGATTATAATTTCGAAGTCTGTTTTGGATTGTAAGAGTATAATTCATAGTTGTAATTCTTTTCGGATAAGATAACACACGTTCGGGGCAGAAGCTGTGCCATACTTTACATCATAAAATATTATCATTTGTTTTTTTTTTTTTATTAGTTTGAGAGTTTAAGAAGCAACATGGAATGGAAAATTTTATGACTCTTTCTTTCTTTTTAATTAAGAAACCAAGGTTTAACACACATAATATATAATTATGGTTTGGGCTAAGGTACACCACCCACATTTTTACATCACCCAAAATTTGCCATATCCCATATGGGTGGTGCAGTGGGTGGTACACCTTAGCCCAAACCTATAATTATACATGTACGGAAAGGGGGAAATTCACTTTGGACTTTCAATTCTTGGATTACATTTTGTGTATGTTTGGATGAGCGTTTAATAAAAGTGATTTTGAATGGAATTGATTTTGTAAAATTGATTTGGTTAGAATTGAGTTTGGGGTGAATTGATTTATGTTTGAATGATTTTGTTTTAAAATCAAGTTTGATCTAAAATTTAATATAAATTTTTCAATTTAACGCAAAAGCTACTTTTTGTAGCTTCTAGTCAAAATCGCATCTGGAAGCAAAACCAATTTTACCTGCAGTAACCAAACACTCAATTTTTACTAAAATCACATTTGACGGGGAGCAGAATCAATTCTAAAGGTTTCCAACTTGAAACCAAACACACTTGCGTTGTAATCTGTACATGTGGATGGGGTTGATAGAGACATTCATATTTTATAGAAATATCATATTATATGAATAATAATATTTTAAAATATGGAAATATCATATTATATTAATAATAATATTTTAAAATAAAGGAAAATATATAAGATTATGAAATCATGATTTTAATTTGTATGTACTGTCGGTATAAAGGATTTTTGCACAAACATCAAATTAAATCTTGACAAATCAGCATCATTAATGTTTCTTTATCTTAATTATTAAAATAAAAGTACACATGTCAAAATGTTAGTGGATGTTAGTATAAAACTTTTTATACCGACAATGCATAGCATACTACTTTAATCCTTAAATTATATATAAGTTTTTTATTTCACTATATATATATATATATATATATATGGGATCAATTTTCATTAGTGTAAGTTATTTTTCAGTTACACTCATCCGACTTCAACCGTTGATTTTATTTACATACAACCATGATTGTGATTTTACCTACAAGAGTAGTTTTACATCGTTAGACGAAAATAAAATCAACATTTGAGATAGAGTGTAAGTGAAAAATTAGACAACCTTTTATATCATCAATCATAAAATATAAGAAATCATCATCTAATTTTTTTTTTTTATAAAAAAACTAAGATATGCAAAGACATCATTTATGTAGAGTATAGTTTGGGTTCATTTATGTAGATGCAAAAACTTTCAACCGTGAATTTAAATATTCGTCCTACAATCATGATTACTTTAATTTAGTTTAATCACTTCTCAATTTTTTCCAACTTTTTTTTATACATTTTGATTAGTATTTATTTTTCAAACTTTATTGATTTTATTTTGTGCATTATATGCAAAAACTTTCAACCACGTGCACATATCCAACTTCACGATTAATTCAAATATATTCCAGTTATAGTTTTTTTAGTTTCCCAAGGTATCCTCCGTGCGTAACTGGGGAGACTAATCCCTCGAGATACTGGACGACATTTAAGGACTATCCTCTCCCAACCTTGTTGTCTCCATACGCAACCTTTTACCAGTATACACCACAACTATAAGATAAAATATTGATTTTAAATATTTATTAACTCATATATATCTTCTTATTTAAGAAAATGGCTTATATTCCCTTAAAAAAAGGCTTATATTTTAAGACAAAATAAATGTAGTATTGTACATTGATATAAATCATGAATAAAATATCATTGGTAAGCAATATTATGATGAACATCTTGTCAACAGGCTGCAAACACACAAAATCTTAAATTAAGCTACTCCTCCTGTTTCTATTATAAGCAAAATATAGCCCCAAAGTTTTTTGTCCAATATATAAAATTTTATTTTCCATTGACTTATTTAATAACATTATTCCCAAAATACCTTTCATTTAATACAAATTCTAATGACTCATTTAATGAATATTGAAGTTTTAGATGAAGGATAATTTAGGCAACAAACCTAATTTTTTATAAGATTCGGTAAGATTAATTAACTAACTTTTTTTTATAAGCAAAAATATGTATTAAAATGAGTACGAGGGGTACCCAAACCCGAATACATGTTGAGAAAGTTTGAATAATAATATGTGTGTTTTATTAATAACTAACTTAATATGTGTGTTTTATTTCATTTTTTGCTTATAATAAAGATATGTAAGTAATTGAACAATCCAGCTGCAAAGTGTATCAAACAAGAACACTGATTGCGTGATATTGTAAAGTTTGACAATATCTTGTATAAAATTTGACCAGATGAATAACTAGAAAAGTCAACATATGCACCGCTTTAGCAACCTCTAAGATAGCCACCAAAACCCCCTATAAAATACCCCGACGTATTGCAATTAATACATATATATCACAAACAGAAAAGTTACAATTAAAAGGGAAAAAACATATTGATTCACAGTTTGAGAGGTTGAGAAGCTGAAAAATGTCTGAATGCGAAGGTAAATACCATTTCATATGCATACGATGTGTTATGAGTAGTAAATAGTAATTATAAAAAATATATTGCAATGAATATAATGTGTCTTTGGGTTCTATAATTTGAGGATTGAATTATTTGTGTGTAGGTAAGAGCTCGTGGCCTGAGTTGGTTGGAGTGCAAGGAACAGTGGCGGAGGCTACAATTGAGAGGGAGAATCCTTTGGTGGATGCTATAATCGTGCCTGAAGGATCCTCTGTCATCACTGACTTCCGATGTGATAGGGTTTGGGTTTGGGTCAATAAACATGGAGTTGTTAAGAAGGTTCCAAGTATTGGATAGGAATTAGTGTTCACTCAAGGGATTCATGAGCTCCAAGTCATAAATATAATGTTCAAATAAGGAGTTTCTTACCAATTATATGGTATATTTTATTGAAAATAAAGTTTGAAGAAGGTCGAAAAGTTATAAGAAAAAAAGTCTTTTGCTACTTTAATTATTCCTCTTTTTATTTTTGTACTTCACATATGTACGTAAATTATTTTTTTCAATTTGTTTGTCCCAAGTAAATAAACACGTACTCATCTCCTTTAACATAAATTAAGTAAATTGTACAGTTAAAAAATTAAGTAAAATGTAGTTTTTTTTTTTTTATATTATTTCGTTTAATTTAAAGATCTACAGGGGAAACCCCCTATATTTGTTTATTTTCATATAATTTTTTAAACGAATTGTTCTGATAATTTCATCCAAGGTGGTGTTTAAGTAAACTCTTCCAAAAGTGGTAATCCAAAATTTGAAGCTTTAATATACTTACCAGCTAGTCGAACAAAACTGATCATCATATAATAAAATTTAAGTGTTTTGAATACGTGACCAGCTTTAATACACTGCTTGCTTTAAGTGACCAGTTTTTTTATTAAATTATTAATTTATTTACTTAAAGCAAGCTGAGTTGGACCCACCCACGATCAACGCAGTCAATAGTTAAAAAATGGATGGAAATTGAACGAAAGAACTTAGATTGTAACATCATGAAAACTTGGGAGATCCAATTGGTGCAATCAAAACTTAGAGGACCAAAATTGCACCATATTTAACCCATATATGTTACGTGGCCGTATGATGGTTACAGGTAAGTAAATTTCTTCTCTTCTTTTGGTTCGTTTTACTCAGGCTTGCACTATCAAGCATCCTGAGCGTTGCATATTGGTTGAAAATAATGTTTGTCTTTGTATTTTGTGATGTGTTTGCACTCAATTGTTGATATATTGATTCGCTTTGTTTATATTTCATGGCATTTTATAATCTTTTGATAAAGAACTTACCCTGCGAACCATAGATTAACACAAGGAATTGCATGAACTCTGGGGGATACCATAAGATTTTAAAGCAGCAGGTTATAGTAAACCTTGACGTTTTGTCAACTAAGGCCAAGTTTTACCTTTAGTTAAAAAGGGTATTTTTTTTTTTTTTTGTTACAAGTGGGGGCCTAAGCCCAAAGGAGAACAAACTAGCTATAGTTAACTAAACAGGGTAAGGTAACCCCAGACAAACCATTTAGGATCAAAAGGGAGAGATCCGACAGAGGACTAGCAACGTCTTCAAAGCCACACTCCTTAGACAAGCTCCAATTCGCTAACCAATAGGCACAACAGTTTCCTTCCTTCTGTGTGTGTTTGAAGACCACCTCCCACTGCAATAACTTTTAAGTTTTTGATTTTAGTAAAGCAGTGGAATGTGGCTAACATCTGTGGAGTTCTTCTCAATGGCTTGAATAGAAGATGCTAATGACTATGATGTGAATTAAGACAATTGGTGACCTAGCGATAGTGAAGGAAAAATTAAATCCAAGGGACGGTGGAATGGTTGGTAAATTCTGTATATCCAAGAAATTCAAAAACGACTTCTTTTAAATGGGAAAGATTACAACGATCATAAAAATTCAACGGTGTGAACGGTGTTATAAATACACAAGAATTGTTTATATTTTAAGATAAAATAAATGTAGTATTGTACCTTGATATAAATTATGAATAAAATATCATGGTAAGCAATATTATGAGGAACGTCTTGTGAACAGGCTGCAAACACACAAAAGCCTTAATGATAAGCATTGAACAAATCGGCAGCAAAGTGTATCAAACAAGAACACTAGTTGCGTGATATTTTAAAATTATATATCTTGGATAAAATTTGACAATATGAATAACTATAAAAAGTCAAATTGCACCGCATAGCAACCTCTAGATGGCCACCAAAAACCACTACAAATACCCCGACGTATTGCAATGCATCTATATCACAATCAGAAGAGTTCCGATTATAATTTCACAGATTGAGAAGCGAAAAAATGTCTGATTGCAGAGGTAAAGAGTATGTTCGTATGCATAGGATGAGTAATGAGTAGTAAAATTTATTTATCAAATATTGCAATGAATATGGCTTTGGGTGCTATTATTTGTGTGAATGCAGGTGGAGGAAAGAGCTCATGGCCTGAGTTGGTTGGAGAGCGAGGAACAGTGGCAGAGGCTGTAATTGAGAGGGAGAAGAATCATTTGGTGAATGCTATAATCGTGCCTGAAGGATCTATTGTTACCGCTGATTTCCGATGTGATAGGGTTTGGGTTTGGGTCAATAATAATGGAATTGTTAAGCGGGTTCCAAAAATTGGATAGCAAGTGTTCGCTCATGGGTTTCATATGCTCCAAATCATAAATTAAATGCTTAAATAAGGAGCTTCTTAATGTTATTTGCTTGAAAATAAAGTTTGTTGAATGAAGAAACATTAATATATTATATATTTATTTATATAAAACTACGATCTTTTTTCAACTTTGATTTATTCTTCTTTTTTGTGTTCTGCCCTGCACATATGTACATTATTTTTTATTTTATTTTTCACCTAATCAAATAAATGTCTCACATAAATTAAGTAAACTGAACAGTAAAAATATTAATTAAATTGCTTTTTTTTTTTCATTTTCGTTTGAAATTTACCGGAAATCCTCTATATTTGTTTATTTTCATAATTCATATAACATAGTTTTTTTTTTTTGACTGAATAACATAGATTTTTTTTAACACAGTGTTCTCGTGATTTCTAATCCAGCGTGGTGTTTAAGTAAACTCTTGCAAGTGCTGACCCCAAAATTTCAAACTTTAATACTTCCCAATTAGTCAAACAAAAGGTACAAAACTTATCATATAATAGAATTTAAGTTTTATGAATAACTTGACTAAGCATGAACTTATTGTGTAAAACTATAAACAAATTAAAAGAGGCGTCCATGCTAGCTAGAAAATCCTAATATTAATGGAAATAGATATTATGTTAGGAACCTAGTCTACCTTGTAAAATTTTCTATAAATTGAGAAAGTAAATATATATTCACCTTTATATCATTTATTGGACTAGGATTTCAATTTGTTTTAACTAACCATATATGGACATATATACCTTTATTTTTTTTCACTTTACGACAATAACTTTTTCCTAAAATTTTAAGATAAATTACTTTTACATATAATTCAATATGACATTAATTAAGTTATAAAATAGAGGACTCTATTTGAATGTATCGCCAACATAAAAAAAAAAAAAAAAAAATTTAATTATACTGCCATTCTTTCATGTATTAATTACCGCATTATAAAAAAGGCTTGCATCTAGTAGTTATGTGTAATTAGTTGATCAAGCAAAAAAGTTGCACCAACATATATCGTATCAAAATTAAACTTTGTAATGAACTACAAACTAGGTTTAACATAGTTGGTAGATAACTGATTTTCTTAAATATAGTGTCAAACGTTCAATTATTGTCGTGTGTATGGAAAATACTTTGTTAGAAGAGACAAAATCAACTTCGATAATTTATAGTGAACTCATAGACTAGACCATACTTAAAAGGGCATTGCTCCGGTACCCATGAACACTGAAGGGTACCAATACCCTTCTATGTCTCATTTACCATAACGTCAACTCTCACCTCAACCGCTGCTACAACCACTTTCATTATGGTATTCAAGAAGCATTTCAATATATCTCTCACTCCTTTCATCCAACAAAAAAAAAAATCTCTAGCTCCTTTCAAAAGTTCATTTACCTGAAATAAACCCACCATCCTTGGCACCAGTAGTAGCACCACTCGTTTCCAAGTGCCTGAAAATATTCCAAAGATGCTTCTACTGTTTTATGATAAGTCTGACCCAGTTTTCTCCATCATCCTTAAAGTTCCATCGTCTGAGATTAGTGCACTTTCATCGAAGATTTCTTCCTTGATGAGAAGGTCAGCTTCTGAGGGGTTCACAATAGCTGCGAATGCTATTTTGTGCCCTTAGTAGAATTGGCTGGTCTTATATGTTAATTAATTAAATTAATATTGTTATTATTAACTACAATAAGATGACTCATGAGACTCATCAACATATCAGAGTTAACATAAGTGAATCAGCATGTGCACGAGTTTAGTTCTTATGTTATGTAGTTTTGATGATTCATGATGTGATTTTTATTTATTTAGTTGTTTTAGTGTTGAATTGTTTATTATTGAGGAAGCTGTAACTTTCACATTTACATATGTCATTGTTTGGTTGGTTCATGTGTGGAGGGTATCGAAACCCTTCGATCATCAAGGGTTCCAGAGAAATTCCCTACTTAAAAATGGCAAAGGCAATTGATCATCATCAGTCATTGTGTAAATAAAATAAAAAACATATAATTAAATATTAATTGAACATCAACCACAAAATAACTAGCATGCGCTAAAACTGGGTATATCCTACGAGGAAAGCTTGAAGTTCTATGAAGTTCCACCACATGGGCACACTTTGTCTTTGTCCATTTGTACCCATTACTTACGTGACGCCAGGGGGGTTTACCTTGTTCCAGGATGCATCTGAACAATTCCCTCCTAAGGCTACTGCACACACTGCACTAATGAAGACAATTTTTTTTGTAAGGTTGATGGGCAACACCAGCTGGCAACCTTATCCCTTTTGTGATTAAAAAGAGAGGGAGAGCAGAGCACACAAAGGAGGCAGAACCAAAAACCATTATTCACAAAGACAGTACCCATTCTTCTTGTTCCCTTCATCTTCCTATGACCATTCAAAAAACAAACACCATCAAACAGAACCGTGAAACACCACACACGCCATACTCATCACCTTCAACTAAACCATATATAATCACCACCCACTTCCACCTTCAATACTTAACCATTATTCATTTCATGTCACCCCACTAAATCAACCCAACCATAAATTAAACACTACTGTAACGCCTACTCTCATCAACCAAGAACTCACCCACTTTCCACTACCAATCTTAACACCTATGATCACCATCCATTCAAGCACCTGACGAGAGTTCTGCGTTTTCATCTATCTGATCGTGAGAGTTCTGTTTTGCTTTTTACTGATTCCTTACTTGTTTTTAATTTTCCTTTTTAGTATTTTTATTATTAAGACATTTAGTGATTTTGGGCCGGCCTTTTTTTCAAAGTAACTCACTCTTAGAAATTATATACTAAAATAACCTACTTTTGAAATAATTTACCAAATTAACCTACTTTTAAATAAAATATTATTTTTTTGTTGACTAGAGTAGCGCCAGTTTGACTTGTTGACCTGCCACGTGACAGGTCATGATTGGTCCGAAAAATCTGGAAAAAAAATTTAAAAAAAAGTTTTTTAGCGAAATTTTTTTTTTTCGTAAAAGATTATTTTCCCTTGTTTCAGCTATTTTTTAGCTTAAAAGCTGTTTCATAGATAATCTGATATGTTTGGTATTTTGCTTAAATTAATAAAAAAGCTTTTTTTAGGGGAAAAACGCTGTTTTATGCCGTCTAGTTTTTTCTAGCTTAAGATTATTGTGATTTGATTATTTTTCATTCTCAAAACACTCTTCCATGTTTACCCCTACAAAACTTATTTCTAAACAAATATTATTAAATTATACAAATAACTTCATAACCATTTTCGTAATTTATTATATAAAAGTGATTCTTTTTGCACCACCCAAATGAAATAGATTATCTTAAAATTGCTTTTCAACAAACAGACCCAAACGAAAACAGATTTTGATTATAATCGATTATCACAATAATCGATTATACAAAAATTGATTATCAGCATAATCTTTTTTTTTCCAGCTTTCTCAGACATACTCTCAAGAGTTAAGATTACTAGTAATCTCACAACATTTGTTGTGATGAATTATTTAACTTTAATAAAAACAAAAACTGAATCTCGCAACAGTAGCCAGCCATTGTTTCAAGCATGTCTGACATTGTCATTAGGCAAAGCGTTAATTAACGCTCGGGAGTCGGGAATCCACGACCAAACAGATCACGCGGAATTAGTTCAAAAACTTTCAAAGATTCAAGAACGTAACAAACAATATTATTATAAACAATAAAATAAACCAAGATATTCATATTGTCAAAACAGAGTACCGGAAATTAACTTCCGGTATTGTCAACTTCTAGAATACACTTTCCTTTTATGGAGAATATTACATAACAAGGTTTCTACAAATGAAAACCTTAAAAAAAAGAGGTGTTGTCACTATGTAAGTTTGCAACTTATGCCTTCAAAGTGAGGAATCGACTGATAATTTGTTTATGCAGTGTAAGTTTGTAGCTGATCTTTGGTCTTAGCTAGCTTTTATGTTTTAAAAACTAATATTGATCTTTCTTCATTTGTTTCGGTTATTTCAATTTGTAACAGAAAATGGTCATCCCAAGTTTCTTATGGTATATTATTTGTTGTTACTCATGTCTTTTGGTACATTTGGGTTAGTAGAAATAGAGCTAGATTTGACAATTACTTGCATACTATTTTATCTATTAGACACTTGGTTTCGACTGTTGTGGTGTTGTCTGGTTATCTTTCTACAGGGACCATGTCAAACTCAATGGAGGAATTTGCAATACTGAAGGTTTTTAGTATCTCGAGTCATGTCTCCAGAGCACCGAAAATCACACAGGTTTCTTGGTTTCCTCCTAATTGCGGCTGGGTGAAGTGCAACACAGATGGAGCTTCTAGGGGAAATCCTGGTCATGCCTCAGGTGCTAGAATAGGAAGCAGATGAGAATTCATAGGGGCTTCTCAATGTATTTAGGGATTGCATCCTCATTGTTTGCTGAAATGTCTGCTGCAATATCAGCTAATATTGAATTCACAGATAAGAAGGGTTGGACAAATTTTTGGCTTAAGTGTAACTCACAAATGGCAGTGGCTGCATTTACAAATTCAAGTTTGGTGCCTTGGAAACTTAAAAACAGATGGCTCAACTGTTTGTATTTGACTAAGAAAATGAAATTTATGGTCTCACATGATTTTAGGGAAGGCAATACATGTGCTGACAAATTAGCATCCTATAGAATTTCTAGTCGTTGTAATTCTTGGTGGGATTCCCCTCCTAGTTTTATTTGGATTGATTTTAACCTTAATAGGTTTGATTGTATTTCTTATAGATTCCATTAGGAATTGTTGGTTCTCATATGGGTCCCCCCATGTTTCTTGTATTTCTTACTATTTTTTTTCCTTCTTTTAACAAAGATGTTGAGGTGCTACAAATGATCGATAGGGATTGGGGTGCCAATATAGTTGGGATGTCAATCTACTACTGTGATACTTAAAGCACCTTAACTAGTTTCATAAAATAAAAAAATAAAAAATAATTTTGTACTCATACATAAATATACTTATTTTTTTGCTGATAAAAAAAAATAAAAGTGAAACTGGCATTAGCGATAGGCAATGATCCATTTTGGCAGTTGAGAATTTTATTAGGATTTTATAATATAGTTAATTGCTCTCTTCCTCGTATGAGACAAAGTAGTGATGTATTAGATGAGAGTAGGACCTCTCTTCATTGATAGTAGTCCCATATGAATAGCCCAACTCATAACAGGGCATCCGCGCGTATCAAAGTTATATATAAATAAATAATAATATAATTTTTCATGATCAACATTTTTAATAATCTCATAAAAAATTTAAAAATTCTAAATAATTGATTAATGTTAATTCATAATATAAATTGAAATAAGACAAAAGTATAAATTAGTAACATTGCAACTAATAATTAATATTTGTATATATTCCATAATCGTACGCCGTACGTCTTGAATCTTAATTTGAAAAAGTACATAATATAATTAACATATTGAATTAGTCAATATCTCTTTAGAATTTATGACCATTTCTTTGGAAATGCAGGCATAACATATATATATATATATATATATATATCGGGATAATTAGGTTCAAGAAAACCTCAACTACATACTCAAAAGACTGATCAAAGAGATAGTAAAAACAAAAGAGCATCGCAAGCTGTAGTCCAGCACTCATTTTGTTGTCAATGACACATTTCTTGTAGTTTCCCAATTATGATTATTACTGTCAATAAAAAAAAAAAGAAAAGAAAAATTTATTACTGTCATTAGAATTTGAACTAAAATATATATGTAATATTTTTTAGTTAGTCAACATAATAATAAATAAGAATTCTATTATAATTTATAACAGAATTCTTAAAATTTAAATAATTATTAATATAAATAAAAAATTTAATAATAAATAATTATAGACTATTAATTCTATATTAAATATTCTATTGTATATTAGATCAGTGGCGGATCCATGACCTAGGTGTGGGGGCAATTTATTTTCAAAATAATTAATAATAATCATCATCTTATATATAAAAATACCAATATGTGGTTGGTCCAAGTGGTAACGAACTTGGGCCCCTTAAGCAAGTGAGCATGAGTTCGATCCCGGCTCTTGCATATGGAGAAAACCAGATTGGGAGAGGTCAGCCCTTAAATGTTGTACAATATCTCGAGGGATTAGTCTTTACAGTTGCATGTGAAGATATCCCGGAAAACAAAAAAATCTTATATATAAAAATAAAAACATGAGGTAAAATCATAAACTTTTAATGTTGGAGGGAATAAGCCACAAAAAAAAAAATTGATTGATAAGTCGTGAGCCAAATCAGAATGGACAAAAATATAAAAATAACGATAAAAAATAAATAATTACCAAAATGCAGATATTCATCGCCACATGAAAACGGGTTTTATTCACTGGGAGAACCTGAGAATTCTTTGTGATATATGGTCTATTTGTAAAGCAAATGAGAAACGCTATTATCAATTTATTTGCATTTTTTATTAAAAAGAAAGACTTTGTAAAAGTCATCGTTCACGTGAAGATAAAATATTATTTAACAACCGATAAACAATTCTAATTTATTCAAATTTAATTTTATGGTGCATATATATAATAAAACTTTTTTACCATTATATTTGCCATCTATTCACATGTAAATTGACTTCATGTCAGGATAGTCTGAAAAAGTTATATGCACTGTCCAATAGGTGCAGTGCAGTTAGTGAGAGTGAGAAAGATGAGGGAGTGCTTCTGTGTTTGTGTGAGAGAGATGAGATGAGAAGGTGCAGTGGGCAGTGGGTGCAAAGATTAAAATTCAGGGGGTCAAAATAAGAAAAATATAAGATAGCAAGTGAAATTTAAAAAAATTGAGTGGGGGCAAGTGCTCACCCTGAGCCCTTCGTGGGTCCGCCCCTGTATTAGATATTAGAAAATATTCTTTGAATCCAGTTAATTCGAATTATTCCAACTTTCTCTATTTCTTACACAATAAAATTTTTGAATTCCCCTAGGAATAGATTGTGCTAATGAAAAGGATTTCAATGCTGTCCAATACCTACCCCTTCCCCTCAAAAAGTTTTATGAATTCTTTTTTTTTTTTTATATATAGAGGTATGTTTTTTTTGGAACTGCTATCCAACTAATATAGTTTTTTCATTGCTACATATACGGTTCGATGTGAAAGACATTTTTTTTTCTGTAAATGAAAATAAATTATTTGTTAATTAGTCAGCTTTATATCTTATCTTTCCGAACCCCCCCTTTTTTTTAATGTTTCTAAACATAGATGTCTTTTTTTTTTCTATATGGAAAATAATCAAATCAATTAGTTCATTTTTGAACTAATATTTCTGAATAAGAAACAATATATATATATATGTGTGTGTGTGTGGATATATCTAGTGAGAGCGCTATTCTTTTGTTTTTGGTCAGAGAGGGCTTTTCTGATATGAGAGTGAGAGGGATTGGCCATACAATATATGGATGGTCAAGATTGAATGTTATTTAATGATTTTTAAATGTCACATGACTACTTAAAAAAGTGTCATGACTTTGTCTTTTAATCAAAAGGTCCTCCCACTTTCTATGTCTCATATATATGTGTATATATATATATACACTACTACATATAAGGGTTTTAGCAACATTTAATTATTTACATTTGTAAAAATGTTACTAATGCCTTTTATAAAGTTTATTTTGCAACATTTATTAAATTAAATGTTACCTATTTTTTATTTTTTCGGTCAATTTTTTTTTTAATAATTTTGAAAAGAAAAAACAGTAGAAGTTCATTCATTTAGTAACATTTTTTGTCCTTTTTTTCCACTTCCAGCAATCCTCTCGTTTCCCTCTTCTCACGTCTATGACAGTACGCAAGTTTAAAATTTCTTCCAGCAACTTCCAGCAACACATTAAACTTCTTCCTCTCTCATATTAGTGATTCAAAATATTCTGATTCGCAACATTCCTCATTATTCCCCTCCCATTTGTCATGGAACCCTAACTCATGGAAGCTTCTCTTCACGAATCTGCCATGGAAGCTTCGTCCTAACTCCATCTCAGTCTTCAAAGCTTCGTCCTAAATCAGGTTTGTGCCTTATCCATTTCACCATTCTTTTGTTGAAACAAATTTGTTTCTCAGATTTGTAAATCACGAATTTATTTTCTATTTTGAAGATATGATCTCTTTGAGAATCTCAAAACTTCGTGTGCGTATGTGTTTCCATTTACAATCCCCATCAATTTTGTTAGGTTTTCTGTCTATGGAGTTCAACTAATGGCATATATGTAGTAACTATATTATGTATTATATGAAATGAATCTGTGTATGTGATTTTTGGGCATTTTGATTTCATCTATTTGCTCTTTGACTGGATTGGAGCCCTATGAATCTTTTTGTTGCTGTTTTGTGGTATATGTTAACTCATGCTTGAGTAGGATCAACTTAAACTTGGGTTTCTCTTGCTTCCTATGTGTTTTGAGCACCAGCTGTTTGATAAAATGCTTCAAAGTTCATGTGGTGGTGTTGAGCTGTACATAGAGGATTCTTGATTTGTTTGGTTTAGCAAGCTTGTGGGTATTCATCTATGGTATTGTATTTTTCTTCTCACCTTCGGAATAGAAATCTAAGGTGTAGGTGCTATGAACTTTTGGGTGGTGAAATTTTGAAGAAAAAGAAAAATATTGTATACCTTTTGAAGTCTGGTTGTTGTACATTAGCCTTGGCACAATTGAATTGTTTTTTTTTGGACATGAAGAGAAACTTAAAGGAAAATAGGCTACCAAAGTTGCTGCACTATTGATTGTCTTCACCATGGTGTTCTTTCCTTTTGAATTGTTTTATGTGTTAAGCAAAACATGTTTGAAATCCTATTAGGATGAGCTTGCTGGGGCCATGAATTATAAGATAATTTGCCTTGGGATTTTTACTCTTTTTCTCCCTCAGCAGGCGCACTTATCATTATCTTGGCTTTGCAAGTGACCTTGGATGATTCTGTTCTATTTCTATGCTTGGAATTGGTGCACTTCGGTTGGCCTTTTCTGTGTTCCGTGCTGGCAAAGATTTTTATTCAGCTCTTTATGGATTGGTTAATTTAATATTCTGAAATTTTGTTAAAGTTGGGACAGAAATACTCAATTTTGATGTATGAATTTAAATTCACGTGTGGATGCCTGAAATTTCAGTCTCATCTATTTGAATTTTAAATCTCAGTTTAGAGTGGGTTTGAAGACCTGTGATTTGGATAATAGTTGGATAAGGTACTGCACCAAAAAGGCACCGCACTGCACACTATTAATCTAATTCTGCTACAATTCATAATTAATGTACAAGCTGTAAACTTTAGTTACAGCTGCCCTTTACTTTTCTTTTCTTCACCATTAAGCATATAGTTTTATATTGTATTTTTAAGCCTATAAAAGCTTGTACCAGTACCATGCTTGTACCTGTACCTTTTTTTTGGGTTATCCATTGTCCTAAATCTAATTTGGTGATAAGTGTTCTTCTTCCTCTCATTTTTTTCTGTTTTGAGTGATCATCTAATTAGAATTCTTTGTTTTATGTGCAGATGAGGCAAGGAACGGCCAAGGGATCCAAGTATCTCAGGTTCACTTGCTGCAATAAAACATGATTTGGAATTTGGGAATTTGTGTTTAATTCTTGTTTTACTATCATTGCCCATCTAATTGTTATGATTCATGAAAGGATGGTTCTTTGCTTTCAAGGTGTTTGATGATATGTTAGAATGTCTTAATCACCATTGAAATGGTGTGGTCCATCTACTAGTTGAAAAATAAGAATGGTATATTATATCAATTGGATATTTTCCTTTAGCAAAGTAGATATGATGTCCTTAATTTACTAGATTAGTTAATCTTGTCAAGTTCCCCTTAAATCCAGAGGTGGGGTATTCCTGCTACGAATTTCAAAACTTGATGGGTTAATGTGTTGTATATAAATGCATGCTAAAGCATTTTGGCTTAGTATGCTCTGTAATGGTTTTGGTTTACCTAATATATTTGGCTATTCTGATTTATATGGGAGTTGCACGCCCTTGGGTCAGTGTAACTTTTATTCTTTTAGTCTTTGCTCAGGTGGTTGCACTTTCTGTTCAAGGACCTTCAATTATGACATCTGAGATTTGGATTGGTATTTTTTTGCTGTCAAACTTGGATTGGCCTGCGGTTTTGAGATTGCTCTGGTTTGGCTTTTTTTAATGCTCACGCTTTAACATCCTTTTTAATATGGTTGGCTTGCAGTTTTGCATGGGACGTTATTTCTGCAGATCTGTTCAACAAACTGCAACAGTAGTGGCTTTCTTGAAATGGTGTTGGATCTTCTTATTTCAATTTTTTGGAACTAGCTTTTTCTCTTTCATCTAAGGGCGATCAATTAACTCCTGTGTTGGAGGTTCTGATTTTGGTTATTTGTACCATCTTTCTATCTTGGCTGGGTTTGTGGGTCAAATTGTGTAAAGACAATACTACTTTGTTTGTGAGTCAGTTTTTAATATACTCAAATTTATACTTAATAACAGGTTCTACTACCAAAAAGAAAAGAGGTCCAACAAAGTTCCATACCTTAAGAGATAGTGCTGTTGACGCATGACGATCTCAGATATGATGATAAGCACTGATGGCTCGTGAAGGAAAATGTCTTTGTAATTGTTCAATAGGCAAATATAGTTTAGCTTCTTTGTAATGTTGATATTATTGTAAAACTTGATTTTATATTAAATGTGAATGGAGACAAATAACTTTCATTTCATTTGGTTATATATGAACTATTTTTAGATTATTTCTTGTGTTTGCTTTGGTTGCCACCAAATTAATTAGTGACATCTTTAAAGTAAAAATTTAAAGTAAATAACATCTTTAAAATGTTAAAAAAAGGTAATTAGTAATATTTTTAAAGCATTACAAAAAATAATTAGTAACATTTTAAAAAATGTTACAAAAAATTAATTAGTAACATTTTTGAAATGTTACAAAAAAAATGGTAAATTAGTAACATTTATAAAATGTTATAAAAGAGTAAATTAGTAACATTTTTTAAATGTTGTTAATGATGTGTTAAATTGTTGCTAAAATCTTTTAGTAACATGGCTCAGATATAACACTTGTGAAAATGTTACTAATGTAAATAGCAACATTTTTTGATAATTTAATAACATTTTTCAAATGTTACTAAATGTCAATAATGTTGTAGTGATATATGGGGATGACGTTACTAAAACTTGGAAAAACTGATTAAGTTAATTAGCGATTTGGTTAGCTTTTCTATGAGGAAGCAAGTAAAGCATTGATAGCATTTCAAAGACGTAAAGTCTAAAGACCAAAAATACTACAAGATACCACCAAATTTGATTATTCATTTTTTCCGGCTGCAAGTTGATCACAACCAGCTAATTGGAGGTATTAATACACAACGAGACATTTGGTCTTGTGACGATTTTCTCTTTAAAATAACCAATAGGTGATCCTCAAAATTATTCCTTTTAAACTGGCTTATTCCCCTTCTATTGATCAAATGATTTGAATATTATATATAGTGTATAGTCAATTTTGCATGAAGTCATTTAGTAACTTAATATGATCACATGAAATTCAGTTGGCTTAGGATTAGGATCAAAATAGGATACACCCTACTATACTATGGACAGATGATGCTAATAGTTCACATGTCTCTTCCTTTTGAAGTAGAGCTAGAATGACAGTTTGATGCAAGTAAGTTACTAGCAGGACCCTAAATACAGCATATCAAGAATTATTTTCTATTAGGAATGTGATGTACGATAAAGACATGTATAGATACTTCAACGCGTTTTCTGTTTCCATGTTCACATTCCATTTGCATCATATATATCCTTGGATCGACCCTCGTTCGTCTTTGCATTCACATGTAATTAGAGGTTAATATATATTTATATTTTAAGAAGATATCCCTAGTGAAGTTGAATAATTATTCTAAAAAAGGTGAATGAGATAAGGCAAAGCAGTGCCCCCCTCTTATATATATATATATATTTTGGTTTCCCAGGATATCCTCCTCGCGCAACTGCGGAAACTAATCCCTCGAGGCGGGTAGGACCACAAGGGCTGCAAATCTCTCCCTCAAGAGTTTTAATACTGCTGCATTCTCAGGACTATGATTCGAACTCAAGACCTCTGGTTAAGCTGGAAGAGATCCGGGCCATCTCAAATTAATTACTATGACAAGAATTAGAACAGAAGTGTGAAACACTCAAAATGAACTATTAATTAATCTTTACACACTGTGCTAATTAACTGCATTTGCAAGCAGTACACGAGAATTAGTCACATATTGACGCGGTAAGAATTAAGCAAGAAAGGTGCTAAAAGAATCACCACACATCATGAAAGCAACATTAGCAGAAATGTAACCGAATCATCAAATGAAAAAGAGGTGAAAGTAATAAAAATATAACAAAGTTTAGACTCACCATAGAGCCGGCTAAATGGAAAATCCCATGAGAAAACGCCAAAATGGCACTCTCATAGGACTAAGCCATTGTTTTCTACTTGTCTCTATTTGACACCTTTCTTACACGTCCCATTCTCAATATAAAACCCTTCTATACATCTTGCACATAAGAGATTCACAACATTGTTAATTAGTTGATTTGTTTCTGAGAGTGAGACTTCTTGCAATGAATTCAAACTGTGAGATTTCAAGGGAAGAAACTGATCAGCAAGAAGAAGCACAAGATGATGACACTTTTGGGACCAAACGCTCTTATGAGTGCACATTCTGCAGGAGAGGCTTCACAAATGCTCAGGCTTTAGGGGGTCACATGAATATCCACAGAAAAGAGAGAGCCAAGGATAAACAAGTCACACTCAATTCTTCACTTCCACACAAGTACTTCACCAATGAGGAATCCACGACTACCCCTCCTTTTGCTTCAGGGTTTTCAAACCAATCCACAAGGCATTACTCCATTTTGGAGTCTCAGAGGAACTATGACATGCATTTTCATCCACCACCAGCACTTAACCTTAGACACCAACCTGCATATGCACATGTCTTTCAACATGAGTTTCATCATGATCCAAGGTTTAGGCCTACAAATTTGAACCAAGAACTTAGAGATGCCAATTTGAGCCTACAAATTGGTCCAAGCCATGTGGATAATAATGCTCATGATAAAGATAGGAAAGGAGCACAGAAAGATAATGAAGTGGACTTGGAGCTCAGACTTGGCCATCATCCATACTGAAACTGATTTATATCCCATCTTTTAAGGTATATTCACATTTCTTTTTCATATAATTATATTGTGTAGAGATGGGTCTAACTCTAAATTTGAGAAAAGTACCTTTATAGCACATATCAAATTCTTACCTTAGACCAAGTTTCTCTCTTTTCCTAATGCATTTATGAGTCACAAGAATATAATTTGAAAACTGAGCCCAAATTCCATGTAACAGGTTGGATGCCTAGAAGGGTAAATGAAGTATCAGATGATTCTCAACTAACATTGAGGTACATGAACTGTATTATTGTAGTTAACTAGATTTAAATGTAAGTAGTAATAGTAGAGAAAAACTAGCTTTTAATTATTGCTTAGCCTTCGCGTTGGATTCGAGTATTTGACAGTTGAATTAGTGGATATATATACATATAATTCAAGCAGCAATAACCTAGGTTTTTCTTGTTCTCCTTGTAATTAATTGGTACTATATATATTTCATGTTCTTGATTATTATAAGATTGCACCAAAAAAATGTTATTATTATAAGATACAACAGTGCTATACAATCAATGATCTTTTATTTGACTTGCGCTCACCTGGGGTTAGGCAATTAAATTTTGCAGCAAAGAGAAGTCTTTTTTTAATTGGCTTTTGTTCAATATGCATCCAAATCATGATTAATTCATAATTAGAGGCATTTTGATTCAAAAGTATATCATTTGCTTTCTTGCCAAGTTCTGCAATTGAAAATATGAATCATATATTGCACGTGCTACGGCTGTCAGTAACTAGACCCTGCATGATATTGTAAGCTAGGTTTCTTTATTAGGGTAGAATTGAAGTACTTCAGGAATTTTAATTGCCAGTTTTGAAAATTGCATATAATAAGTAAGGCTAAGGAAACAGAAGATAATCATAACCACGTGACATTCCATCCTACACAACCTCCATTCACCAATGTCAAGTTTTTTATTTGATTACTTTCAGGCATAAAAAGGTAGAATTAATTTATCTTGTGTTTTCATAAAAATGCTTTTGAAATTGATAATGAACTAAATTATTCAATGAGAAAGAAAAATAATGACCTTTTCCGTCCCAAAAAATGAAATTTCATTTAAATTGCTAGTATTAATAAATTGTTAATTGAACCAATGCTTTAAAAATCGATCCAACCAGAGGACCGAAAAAAATGACAGTTCAAGGTTTAACTGATTCAACCAGTAGTCAAATTAGGGGTATATATATACACACATATACATATAATTAAAAATACACATTAATAAAGAGAACAATAACAAGTCAATTTTCAATACAAGTTTCAACTTTTTATACCAAGTCCAAATTGTTCAATGACAGATTCAATATCCAGTTGTTATAATTTCAAAAACGAACTATATTAACTTCAATATGTAATAAGAGCTCCAAGCCCAGTTGAATTAAGTTTGGACTGGAGTCCCCAACCCTCAAATAAACCGGACCAAAACTATCTTCTTTTTTTATAAAAAAAAAAAGTGAAACAAGTAAAACAATAAACCGATCTATTTCCGAAGATGATTTTATGATGGTACGTTTAACCACTTTTACGTAGGTTTAATTGATTTTTGCATAGTCAAACCGCTTTACCGGTTCTCTAATCCAACCAGGACCGGTGAGACATTCGATCCACGGTCCAATTGGTTGAACTAGTCCGATTGGATCAGTTTTTAAAACATTGATTTGAACAACTTATTAATTGGCACTATATAATGGAAATATAACTTATCTATATAGTGCTCATAAATCCATATATATGTTATTATATCATCTTTGTTGTTTTTTAAACCTAGGATATCCAACAATGTTCAAAATAAAAAGTACTTGTGTTGCTATTAGATTTGTTGAAGATCATTGCTTATGTAAAAATTGATTTTGAAAAAAATGATTTAACAAAATAGTATTTATAATTACAATTCTATTTGGTCACAAAGGAGGCATTAATATTGTAGAGAAAGAAAAAGACAAAAAAAAAACAAAAACTAGGTGATAGAACAAGGATAAAATAGATGATCGGTAAAATCAAAGTCGTGATCAGTATCACATGGGTTGTTAGCTCATTGATTTGTTACAATTTTTTGTGGTAGAAAAAAAATTATTTTTACGATTTGTTCCAAAAATAAAAATAAAAAAAGCAAAAAAGATTATCTTAGACAGTAGACCCAATTCAAAGGTGAAAAGGATAATCTGATTGGTGTTTTTTTAATTTTATAGCATTCGAAAAAGCGGTTTCTAATTAAATTTATCCAAGTACACTTTACGTTTTACAGGCAAATTGTCTGTTTATGACTCTACGTAGAAAAGAATTGTTGAAAGGCCATAGAGAAGATGACATCTTCATATTACATGGAATTTAATTATATCATCTAATTCTTTTTCCTATATATACAGAATAAATGAGTTCAATAATTTATTTATTTCATAAAATCAATATTAATATAATATATTTGCTTTTCTTCACGATATTCTAATTCTAATTCATACTTATTTTTTGTTTCTTCAGGTTCTAAATACATCTTAGATGTTGCGAGTTTCAACCTAATAAATATTTTTATGTGTGCACTGATTATCCAAATAAAAATAAAAATAAAAATAAAAATAATATAATCTATATCAATTTGTAAAGAACAACATTGCTATTTATTTTTATTTTTTTTTGTTTTTAACAACATTGCTATTTTGTTCGAATAAGAATGCGATGAATACTACACAAATTTTGTTACCCATTTTCTTTTAAATAAACAAAAATAAAAATCAACATGAGGAGTTCATATCAACCACCAACATGTGGTTGGTTCAAGTGGTAAGTGACTAGAACACCTTAAGCATGCAAGTGGTCAGGGGTTCGAATCCTGGCTCTTGTGTATGGAGAAAACCTGGTTGGAAGGGGGAACCCACCTTATGTGCCCAACAAGTTTCCCGACGGAGATTAATCACTACTAATGATGGTGGATACTTCGTACCTATAACATGGTTACCAAAAAATATCAACCGTTGTCGTAAATCATAACAATTTTCGTACTTCTAAACTTCTACTATTCTCATAATCCAAAGAATTGAATAATGTTAATCATACAATTTCTCAATCACAATATTGTTGCTATGCTTTTCACATGTGTACAAGGGCTTTGTCTTAAATATGTTTGGTGTATATCACAAGTGTAAAATCTAAGTTAGGCATATTTTACTTGTCATAGACCTTTTTTAAAGGATCTGCCTAGCCTATTTAAAAGTTTAATCTAATTAACCAGAAAGTATATTTTACAATAAAGTTTTTAAATAGGGTAGCGTACCCACACTTTAAATAGGCCAATAATTGTATTATTATATAAAATATATAATAATAATATTATTATATATATAGCTTTATAATAGTAATTATAAAATTATATATAACCAGGTTAATCCACAATGCCTAAAAGACATTTTGTATGAGCTTTGGGATAACCTTTTTAACTAAAAAAGAACTTCTAATTTCTATATATATATATAAAAAAAAAGAACTTCTAGTTAAAGGCCTTGGGTTGAGTTGTTTAATAAATATGTTAGACCAGCTCTTACACGAATCAGACCATGGGTCATTTGACTTAATCCTTTTAGATAATACAGGATTTTTATGCTTTTATTTATTCACTCTCCATAAGAGTAATTTAGTCCTTTTACTTTATATATATATATCTCTCTCGGTATTAAAAGGGGCTTAAAGCCCAAAAGAGATTACACTATCACTATCCTAGGGGAAAATTCCCCAGAAACATCCGCAACCAAAAATTGGTGCAAACCCGTGGGAGGAAGGTCAAAAATTACAACAGAATGACTAAGATTACATCCCAAATTAGCAAGAAAATCTGCTCCTAGTTGCTGGAAAGAAGAGCATTAACCTGTCGAACCAGCGCCCAACCAGCAGAGCTACCACGGTTCCCAATTAACAAACAATCAGCAACTACTTTGGAATCCAGTTGAATATCAATGAGTAAGAGTAAGACCTTTGGATTTTGCCTATGTATATATTTATTTACTCTTTCTGATTATTGTATTTTGTTGATTTGATTATTGTAATGTATTGAATCCTAGCAGCCAGGGATATAGCTACTCATTTCCTAAGGAGGGCCATGGCCCGCCCTGGGTTTTTGTTTTTCTTACATAAATAACAAATATATACAAGTAAAGTAACCACATATTACTGATAAAAAGTAAGTAATCGTATATTACTGATAAAAAAGCTTCTTTCAAAAAAAAATATATATTATTGATAAAAAAAAGTAATCATATATTATTCACCGGAAAAAAAATCATATACACACCAATAAAAGTATCCTTATAAAAATTTATTATATTTAATTTTGGAAGTATTCAAAAGCTATTAATTATTTCTCATTCCAAGTTATTGGATCCTGCAATTATTTTAATTTTAAATATTATCAATTGATTTCAATTCCTCTAAAAAAAAAGGATTCTTTTAACATTCAGCTTACTTTTCAGATAGCCTAGTAAATATTTACAATTGCTCTCAATCTCTCATTAATATTAGGTTAAAGTAATGTTTTGGTCCCTATACGTGATACTGATTTTCAATTTGGTCCTTATACGTAAAAAGTTATCAATTTAGTCCCTATACGTGACACTGATTTTCAATTTGGTCCTTATACGTGACACTGATTATCAATTTGGTCCCTATACGTGACACTTGTTTTCAATTTGGTCCTCACCGCTAATTGGTCCCTATATTAGAGTGACCAAATTGCAAATTATTATCACATGTAGGGATCAAATTGAAAATAATTGTCACATATAGGGATCGATTTCAATTTTTTTTTGTTGAATTGGTCCCTACATGTGACAATAATTTGTAATTTGGTCCTCTTATATCGGGACCAATTACTACAATTAGTGGTAAGGACCAAATTGAAAATCAGTGTCACGTATAAGGACCAAATTGATAACTTTTTACGTATAGGGACCAAATTGAAAATCAGTGTCACGTATAGGGATCAAATTGATAACTTTTTACGTATAGGGACCAAATTGAAAATCAGTGTCACGTATAGGGACCAAAACATTACTTTAACCTTAATATTATTATTATATTCACTTGGTTTTCATGAAATTAACACGTAAATTAAATCCTTTCTCCCTCCACCAATCTTCTTCGGTATCTAGTGATAATAATTCTTATTCTTACACTTCCTGTTTCTACCGTTATTACACAGTGATATTTTGTAGTTATTAATATAGTCAAAACTACACTTTGCAACAAGATGGAATATGGATTTTTAATCGATTGTCCGTTAGCATACATATAAAAGAACATTGCTGAAAAGTTCGGTGTAAATTCAATTATAAATTATTTTCATGGCATGCAGGAGAGATTGTTTTGTGTTTTGATAAATCACTCATGTAATTAACTTTTTTTTGTCAAACATGTAATTAACGTTTTGAAGCATATAATTATGAATATTTTGTATAAATTTGATACATGTATGTTTTTTTTTTTTGGATGAACTTGATTGTTAAGTTGGCCCTTCCTATCATCCAAGTCTGGCTCCGTCCCTGCTAGCAGCTTCTTTTCTTCTTCCCCATCTTGGTTCTCTTCTTCCTTTTCTCCTCTATTTCTATTTGCATTTTTTTAACTGGTCTATTTCTCTTTGCATTGTTAATGTGCTATTGTTAACAATTCCCACCCCTATATACATTTAATTATTTATGAAACTATAGTTAAAGTGTTCCTAAAAGTGATAAGAGTTCAAAGTGTAACTTATGTATTACAAGTTACAACAAGAAATTTCACCCGAGACTCCGAGAGACATTTTTATTTTCACATTGACCTACTATTAAGGGATAAAAAAAGACATTTTGACTTGGGTAGTGCAATTTATTTTACAAATTACTAAAATGATGTAAGTTAAAATGATTTTACCTGATTAGGGTAAGTCGTATATGACATATACGACTTCAAAGTCATATATGCTGTGCACGACTTTACTTTTTGACTTTTATTATAAAATAATTAAAGTCGTACTTTGTATGTACGACTTCTGTGTTTTTTGGAACTACTTTTAACACAGAAGTCGTACATACCAAGTACGACTTCTATTATTTTATAATAAAAACCAAAAAGTAGAGTCGTACACGACATATACGACTTTGAAGTCAAAAAACAAATTGCACTACCCAAGTCAAAAAACGGATAAAAAAGCCACGATATGAATATATTGGTACAAAAAGAAATAGGACAGTCAATTAAATGGTTTAAATATCATGATTCTACTATTATTAATTGAAACGACATATTTTTGTGTAAAGTACCTATTTCAATAACATTATCAGCAATTCAGCAAAGGATTGGGCTGTTAAGCCAAAAAAAAAAAAAAAAAAAAAAAGCAAAGCAAAGGATCTATAGACGTTCTCGACCCAAAGGTACATTATTGATTTTGTAAACTTTTTTTAAGCATTCTCAGCCAATCATACTCAAATTATCCTATTATAATTTTTACAAGAATCATATATTTTTAATTAATAATCTAACAATATAAGATAAGTTGATGAAAAGAATATTTACATCAATAGTGCATTATAACTCATTCGCAAGCGATGTTTGATTGATTATTCAGCTCTTCATCAAGTGCCATCAACTCCAAAAAACTATGAAGAACGGTTTTTTTTTTGGTTATAATGAAGAACGCTCTATGGCAACTGGCAAGGCATATCAAATTTTTTTTTTTTGACAATTCAAGGCATATCTTTTTTTTTTGTAAGAAAAAAAAATTGTATTGAATTGAGTATAAGGAGTACTCTAGCCCATATACAAAACAACGAAGTACTGACATGGTAGATAGGTAAACCTTCTACCAAGATTACCAAGAAAACAAGGTTGAAGGAATAACTCACTACCCCAGTTTCCTTACAAGGACAACCCCTGAGATTGATTTTGATCCAATGCCAAGTTTAATACCTCAATCTGCTCATCCTTGAAAATAGTGTTGTTTCTGAGAAGCCACAAAGACCAGATAGTAGTGAACCAAATAACCATCCATACCTTCTTTAACTTGTTTCCTCGAACCATTCCATGATCACTATTAAAATGTGCTTTAGCATCAAAAGGGAGAGCTACATGGAAACCCAACCATGCATAGACCTTATTCCAAATCATGGCAGCCAAATTACAATTGAAAAACAGATGGTGCATGGATTCGTCATGTTGGTTACAAAGGACACAAGTTAATGGTCGGCTAGGGTTCAGAATGTTTCTCCTCTCCAGATTGCATTTCGTTGGAATTATGTCCAGTATCATTTGCCATCCAAAAACCATAACCTTCATTGGGATGTTGTTGAACCAGAACTTTTTAAAGAAATCAGTGTTGGACTGATTCACCAAGCCATGGGGACTACTTGGAAATTGCTGCAGTAAAAGGAATGCAGATTTTGATGAGTAAACACCAGCAAGAGTGATGTAACCACTGCCAAGAGTCATCAGGTTGAGTTTTTCTATTGACATTGTTGATTTGATTCAGCATTTCCGCAAAAAGGAGTTCCTCCCGATCGAACAGAGCCCTGCGCCACCTAAAATTCCACCTCCAAATCCCATTCAACCAATCATCCACATCAAAAAAAGAATCATTTTGATTCTCAGATACCAAGAAGAGACGTTCATACCGGTATAAAAAGAAATAGGACAGTCAATTATGGCCCTCCCAATGTATGTAAATTAAATTCGAATGGTTTTAAATATGAGAAACTGCCTTATATTTTGTAGCTTTTGGTCAAATTTCGATCAAGAAGCATATTTTGGTTCCACTATTTGTCTTCTTTTCTCATGGAGAGAAGAGAATACATGAAAAGTTCCACATTGTCTCCTTTTGGGTCGTCTTTAGGTAATCATGGAAGATTTGATGAAAGTTGAAACATATCAAACTTCTCTATATCAAATCAAGCTTTTATATGAGTTTTGATCTCATTTATGAGCAGAGACGTTCATGAGGCACAGATTAGCGGATCAAAATCTTGAAGATAATATTTCTTTGAAATTTTGATGTGTTTGCCGGTGAAGGTTATGGTGCACCACCCACTAAAATAGTGCAGTGGTGCACCACCCAAGTGGCAAAATGTGATCCATTTATTTTGCCACTTGGATTGTTTGACTTTTCAACTCAATCTTTGGTGGTCAAACTCAATGACTTTTTTCGTATTTCTGTAAATAAAGCATAATTAATTTTTCTGTATTGTATTTGTGTATCTTTTGTGTATTTCTATATTTGCATAAATAATTGTTTAATGTTAAATTATTATTATTAAAATAGAAATTGTCTACCCCAGCTCCAACGAAAACCCTAAGCTCCCACACAAAAAACATGGTTTCATCTCTCCTCTGTTCCGGTCACCGGAGGCCACCATAAAACCCGCAATATTATGCACTAACGGAAGACACCATAACCGTCGAAAGTCAACTCCTCCCCATTTCCCCTTCATTTCCTTGTCATCTCCTTTCCTCAAACCCCCAAATCCAAAATCGTAAGATCCCAAAATTTTGGACCACCGGAGCCTTACCCAGTCAACGACCACAATACGGTCATGGCCCACAACAGAAACCAAATTTCGGACCACCGGAGCCCTACCCGTTAAACAACCCGCTTTCCTTCATAACCAGCAGACCACCTCAGAGTTGCAGAACGCAGCAACAGGGAAAGGAAAGGAAGCAGGGGCGAACAGTAGACGGCGGCACGGAGGCTCAGGGGCCTGGGAGGCACGACGACGATGGTGCGTGGAGAGCGACGGATCTAGATGGCGGATCTGGGCGACGGATCTGAACGCAACCTTTTCTGGTGATGCGCGCGACTGATCCGGACGGTGGCACGGTGGTGACTGGTCGGAGCGTTTCTGCTGGGTGTGGAACTTTCAAACCACATCGGTTCCGCGGCTGTTTCAGCCTTCCACCGGTCTCCGTTGCCGCCACCATAGAGCCACCCAAGTGAAAATGGTTCAGTTTTCTTGACAAATTCACAAATTGATTGAATGCGATTATTTTTGTTCGAACAAAGAAGACCAGAAAAAATGGTCACATAAATCTTTATTATTATTAAAATGAAATCTGAAAATACGTGTATCTAACGTATTTTTTTAAATTGGTATCTGTAATGTATTTGAGTGCAAAATACAATAATAATACAACTTTGACTACTATCAATGTTGAAAAGTCCAACAATCCCATGTGGCAAAACTATTGGATCATAATATGCCAAATGGGTGGTGCACCAAAGACAACACCGTGTTGGCCTACACATTAAGGCTGACTTTACTAGTCCAGCTTATAATTTGATATCTTCATTAAAAATAAGGTCAAAAACTATTTGGTTTTTCCTATAAATTATAATAATCAAGATAAAATAAAGAGATAGCAATTGCCGGATATTCGAATTCTAGATAGAGTTCTCACCTTCTATAACTTGGATTCGTCCTTGTCTTAATAGAGTCTAGGGTTTTTAAATAGTTTTTAAAATAAAATCAGTTTTATATCTTTATAAATAAGTTATGTTCAACCTCAAAACAGAGTCTATGATAAATATCATGCGCTCAAAATAATATTTTATAAAAAAAAAGGCATGAACTTTAGACAAAGACCAACATAATCTAAACTATTTCCACCCCTGTTCAAATACAAGGAAAACCAAATTTAAGGACACTAATACAACTACTGCAGATACAGTGGAGGGTTACTTCAATGATACATGTAATCATCAATTTGATCAAATACCTGCTTATCTACATGTTATCGGAGATTCGGAGGAATTCCACTGAAGCTTCTTTTTTCTCTAACTTTTTCTTCTTTTGGAATTGCACAAAATTTCCGCCAGTAATTAGAAATTTCCCAGTTTTTGTTTTTGTTTTTTTTCCCCAAGATATCTTCCACGCGCAACTACGGAAACTAATCCCTCGAACCGGATAGGACCATAAGGACGGCAAAACTATTGCTTTGACACCCATTTTAGTGGTGATTAATCTCCATAAATACCTTAAGATATCTGCTAAAAATGGTTTTATTTCTCATATAATTTCATAAAACCATGAATTATAGGAATAAATAATTTCTTTTCTTTCTTTTATTTTTAAAAAATAGAAATTGTGATCCAGTGCAAAATAATGTGGTAAATCATTCTCTTGTAGAAAATCTTCTTTTCTTCAGGTACTTACTTTTTCCAGAAAAGCATGCTATTGATTTACGAAGGAAATAAGTAACGAAGACCAGCCTAATTTATATTGAGATTAGTAAAAGAGATAAATAAGTTCCAAACCGGATAAGCAATCACATGAACCAGAACATTTTTGACTCAAACCCTGTTCCATCCTTTATGCCATTGTGTTTATTCTCACCAGATGTGTAATTTATTATTGACCCACAAAAAGAAAAATTGTATATTTATACATGCCATAATTTGATATCATTAAGTTCAAACAAATAATTTGATATCACTAAGTAAACTTACAACCCATGTGCGAATACTGGCAAGTGCAGAAGTACAACTAAGTCATAGCAACCAATGGAAAATGGAAAGTTAAAATAGTCCAACATGGCAAGCAAATTACCAAATGAGAGATTTCCCATCCCACTTCACATAGGAAGGGAAAACAAAATTACCCAAAGGAGATAAAAGTGAAAGTTCTGTTCTGTCCCTAGGTCTTCTTGATTGCAACAGACCTTGCTTTCAGATTCAAAAAGATTCCCCTGAAGCAAGAAAGTAAATCAGAGGGCCATTAAAATTCAAGTTGCACATAATGCTCATTAACAGAACATACGCATTTACACTAGTCTAGTAATTGATTAAATCAAACTTACAAAAAGGAAGAAACGTTCAACCCTTTTATGATGGAGAAACACATTATATTATAGGAAAAAGATCGAAGTGCAACTAGGGGAAGGGGAGGATAAGATATCCTCCAAAACATAGAAACTAGATGCAATTCAAAATGATCAAAGCTAATGCTTGACAAAAGGGTTTGGTCATGAACCATGAACCTTGATCAAAAATCAGTACACCAGCATATGAGCAGGATGGAATAACGCAGTATTGCTGACTTGTCAATATATAATTACCTCAGCACAATTCAAATTGAGGGAAACAAGAACGAGACAAAATATTTCTGCATCGCATCATGCATATAGGCAAATTTTAATTGAGGAACATGAATTAAAAAAAAAAAAAAAAAAAACCAAAGCAGTGGATGTGGGTTGCACGATGGCTTGGCTTTATCACAGCTTAACTAATTTGAGTAGTTAGCTATAGTCATGTTAGTTAGGCTGTTATAAATTAGTTAAGATGTGATAGGCTTAAAACCTATTATGGCACTTAAACTTCATGCTAAAGATGAAAATGTTTGCAGCTTAGTGACAAATTTTTTTTTTTTTTTGATAAGCAAACAAGAAGCCGAACAAAGGCAGCTTGGTGACATAATTAGTGTTTCATACATCACAGTAAAGTTTAAACATAATTTAGTCACACTCTGGGAATCTGGTTTCAGTACTCAAATCTTTAGCGTATTTGATTAAAAGCATGTTTTTTTTTGGGTTACAAAAAGTTTAGATTAGGGTAAGGACCGACCCCATGCAAGGCCAGAGCCAACCACCAACCTCTAGGAGGATTTCCGGTGGGATTACGGATCGCCTGTCCCAGCCCACAGTGCAAGTCCGTTTTGGATAGGCTATAATACGAGGGGAAGAGGGAATCGAACCCACGACCCGGCTAGCAGGACAGTGGGATCTTACCAGCTGGTCCATCCCAATGGGACGATTAAAAGCATGTTTGGTTTAGCTGATTATAAGCTTTTGAGCAAAAATAAATAATAAATAAATAAATAAATAAAAGCTAATCCAAATACACACAGAGAATATTCTTCCTGAAAACAATTAAATTACATGCAGACAAATAACTTTTGGAGAAAATCTAAAGAACGAGATTTCAGTATGAATTCAGCACCATCAACTTTTGTGGCATCCTGTTCAAATAAGTTATGTTAAATTCACTTTTAACTTTTCTTATAGAAAAATTAGATTTAATATATGTGTATGACAAACAAACCAAACCACCACAACATATTATATACATGGTAGCATTTATCAGGCATAGGCCTTATAGCTGGGATATGGTAGCTCTTGCAAGTTACAAGTTCAAGTCAAAATATCATATAGTTTCAAGTACAATTCAAGTTCAACAATTTTTTTCCTCTCTAAAAGATTTCCTTTCTTAAGATCTTTCCCATAAAGTCAAAACTGAACTTATTTCTTTAGAGAATAAATATAATTTTATTCAATAAGAACCTTTCGTAGTTCACAATGCATGCCTATCTCTCTATCAACCGATAATGCTTGTTCAATAACTTCGTAACATATGAGAGATGGAATGGAAGAGTAACAGAATAACAAGTTGAAAGATGGAGGAGCTCACCAGCATGCAGCAACAAAGCTGTGAAATGTAACACGGAACTGCAAAGGCATATACCGGTAGTTCACCCAAGCAACGATGGGCCAAAACTGCAAGTTAAAATCAATACCACTTCAAAATGCCAACTTTTCAAACTGCCCCATCAGCCAAACAACAGAAAATTGTTCTCATTGTCATACCTTCCATGCAGTCAACTGAACAGAAGGGTAGTCCTTTTGAACTTTGTTCATGACTATAGTCCAAGGTCTCCCTGCAAACCAGCCCCATGCTTTAATTACCATGCATTGCAGAAGAATACATAAAAGACCATTCTTTTACTTTCTCAAAGATTTAATATCTGACATCTTGATTAGTTTTTATTTCCAACGTTTTCCATGATGTAGACATAGCTAAATAATATAAAAATCCCATTGAATTAGTGGTGAAAAGAAGAGAACCTTTTTTAGATAACATGACAGAACTTATACAAGAAAAAATTACATGCATGCCAGAAAGAAGGAAAAAAAGAAAAGAAAAGATTAAGGAAAAGAAAAGATTAAGGCAATGTGTGTATGGCAGAGAGAGAAAGAAAACAGGAAAAGAAAATTTCATTATCTATCTCAAAATGTTAAATTACTTTTCAGACCTTTTCATGCTTGTGAGGTAGGAAGGAAACAAAATTGTTAGACCATTTAAAAATAATTGCAAATTTATTGTCCACATCTTCATACTCCCTCCGTTCTTTTTCTTTGATAATTTAAGGTTTCTACACATAGATTAAGAAATCATTAATGTATTTATATTTGTACCCAAATATCCTTATTTCTACCATTAATTATTTACAAATTCCAACTACATTTACTCTATACTCCACTAGCCATTTATGTACTTGGAAGATTTTGTGTGTTTTCAAGGTATTTCAATTTAATTATATTATAAGGGTATACATGGAAAAAATGGACAAATATGTCTTGGGTTTATAAAACATCCATTGTTTTGAAACAAAAACAAATAGCTAAAATTACCAAAGAAAAAGAACGTGGGAGTATTAACTAAGGAAATATTTGATAAAGACTAAATACTCAATTTGATCCCTGAAATTGTGAAGTAATATCAACTTGGTCTTTGAAATTATCAAAATTTCAAAAGGGTCCCTGAATGATAAGTTAGTATCAATTTGGTCCCTCATTTTACTCACTTAATATCAATTAAGTCCCCAACACTGCAAACTTAATATCAACTTAGTCCATATGATTTTTAACAGAGGAACTAAGTTGATCACCGTTTTACAATTTCAGGGACTAATTTGGAATTTTGATAATTTCAGGGACCAGATTGATACTACTTTACAATTCCAGGGACCAAATTGGGTGTTTACTCATTTGATAAAACTGAAAAGTTTAGCACTGAAGTTTTAGTGATAAAAAATGCAGCACTGAATTTGTTTCGTTTGAAAATGTAGTTTTAAGTGCTAAAACTGAATCAAAAGAAATTATTAGCATTCATGTAATAAATAACGCTATCAAATTAATTACTAAATATTAAATTATTTAAATAATAAAATAACTGCTTCAGAATACACTTAGCACTTACTATGTGCTGAAATTCATTTTTAGTTTATATTAAACAAACAATACTAAATCATTTTCAAGCTGACCAAGAAAACACAAAAACACGGTATATTCACATTCAAGCTTTGAACTTTAAAATAACATATCCTAACTTGAACAACAATACAATTAACAGCATGAAAGTTAAGAATTAAACAGCAATAAACCAATAAGTGTCGAACATCTTGCAATTACATAAATACTATGATAGGCGAGTTCAAGAGTAAGTGATACATCAAAAGCAGGTATTTAAGGAAAGAGGAGAAAAGAATGCTTTCTGTCTTCTGGGTAGGAAGGTGAGCACAGAACAGAAGAGACATTCACAACAAAAGCTGACATTATTCATTATTCATGCAAATTTTCAAAAACACTGTGTAAATAGATGTTTAACATACAATATGAAAATAATTTTATCAATGATCATACCTTTTATAATCAAGCCATAGTACATCATGAAGAAAAAGTTGTTCCACGCGGAACTAGTAATCTGTTCAAGGATCACCTAATAATAGGAACTTTCATTCATGAGCATATTTGAAAACAACTGACTCTTACACAACAAGAAAAATACTATCCTTATAAGTGAAGGGGACAATTGACAAACATTTACAAGGTAACAATATACCTTCTTTGCAACAATATCATTGCCTTTCTGCCCCTTAAAGAGTTTATCCATCAATTTGTGGAAAAAATGTCCAAAGGGTCCTGAGTAAGTGAAACCATAGAGCTGCAAAATAATTTAATTTTAAGTTTGCACATTCCTTAAATTTCCACTATTAATTTCTGATAAGGAAGCACATGAATCAGATATGTTGATCTATTTTTAGAAGATCATCTATGGAGACTCATGAAATGGAAACTGGATTACTGGAAAGACTATTTTGCTTGGCTTCAAGCAAAATTCTGATTATCTTTCAGTTTTCAGCACAGTCCAGATTGTAAATGGAATAGAAATTGTGATTGATCACATTGAATGATTTATAAAAACAATCATGGTGAAATAGGCATACCACGAAAAGAAGGAATCTTCTCAAGTGAAGCTTCTTGGCCCCAGCAATCTTCTGTGCCACTGCATCACTAAAACCTGCTAGAACCGCTGCAGTAATTGCCTAGCAACCACGAGTGTATTTCATTTTGAAATTTTTAACAACCCCATTAGTCTCTTAAAAATAATATGAGAAAAAAACAAATTTTTTTCAGCCCAATTAGTCTTTTAAGAATTATAATGAAAAAATCAAAAGAAAAAGTGGGTGACAAGAGCATTATCATAAAGGTTTTGAAAGAAGGAAGAGTAGGAGAAACCTTGGTTCTAAGAGGATGGAGCTGAAGCTGGAGGAGATATTTCTCCCAAGCATCGTTGAGTATGTCAGGCATAGTGATTGATATTCTCTTTCTCTCTCTTTCAGTTGTAATTAAGGTTGCACTCGGTTCTGGTCCCAACTCAATCCCCAATTCCGCCGCCAAATCTGATGCTAACCTCTGCTTGGACCCCAAATCCAAGTCCAATTCTCGGATAAAACTGTTTAAGTCTGAGTCAAATACTAGGTGAACCCCACACTCTTTGATACATATGTTAAAGACATCACGTTTCTCCAAATCATCTGTTACATAGAACTCAAAAGAAATGTATTCTTCAATATCAGAATGGAGAGTGCTGTCAAAATGGAATGCATCATACCACATATAAACATGGTCATGATCAGAATTCAAGTCCCAGACAGATTTATCATGAAATTTAGTGGCGTATCCAACCTTTCTACCATCTAGATAGCACTGACAAAAGATTTTAGCACCATGGTTCTTGATTGCCGGGGAAGGAGAAAGAACCGCACACAAAACTGTGCCCAACATGTGGGAACGGGAAGGGGGTTTAACAAGAATTGAGGAGTGTGATGTTCGATTTGTGAACTGCGCCGGTACACTACTTCCTGGCCAGCAAAACTTGACGAAGTTATAATTATAGCTGTGGCTATCCACTTTGTATCTTCTTACAAACACATTTTGAAATACAGCACTCATCATTGATAACTGCGCACCTTCCATAATTGAGTGGAGTGAAGGTTCATCCAGTTTTATGCAATTCTGGAATGAAATATATTTCTTCTTCCCTCTCATCACTTCTGCAAAAGTCTTTAAAGTGGATACTTTCACCAATGACACACAGTTAATGACATTAAACTCTTTCACATTTGGTGGAAGCTTTGGCAGCCAACATAGATGCGTGCAATTCTTTAAGGACAGAATTTCCAAATCGTGAAGATGCTTGATGCTTTCAGGCAACCTCTCCACATTGCTTCCATCTAGTCTTAGCTTATATAACTGTGACAAGCGGCTGATGTTGTCTGGGAGTTCACACATTTCATAACAATCCGTCAAATATAGTATTCGTAGAGACCTTAAACCTTCAAATAGAGCATGCAACTTCAGTTTGTCCAATACTAGGCTGCAATTAGAAATCCTAAGGTCATCAAGATGTTTTAGAGAAGATAACTCAGTTGGAAGATCCCCTAGTCTCAAACCATCGAGAATCAGCGACTTAAGACTTGTTAGAATCCCAATTGATGGGTTCAATTCTTGGATTCCTGTTTTGCTTAAATCCAAACTTTCTATCAAATCCGACGATATTGAAAACACCTTCAGATTTGTGCAGCCAATGACGCTAATCTTCTTGAGAGATCTTAAATGCTTGTCGCTTTTAAGTTTCTCAAGTTTTTTGCAGTTATCCAATATCAAAGTTTCAAGTGTGTCAGGAGATAGAACAGATGGATGAACAACCAACAAACTCTCACAACTAGTGAGATTCACCCATTTTAGTTTTGATGCTTTAGATAAATCTGGGAGATTCTCCAACCGCTTGCATTCACTTAGATCAATTCCCTCTAAATTCACAACATCCTGCAACAATTCAAAAGGAGACATCGTAACGGCAAATCATGAAATTTCAGTTAAACCAAATTACAAAAGCATACATTCTGCAAATACCTTGACCCCTTGCCAAAGTTCTTCAACATGACTGCACGACAAGCGAATCTCAACAAGCATCTTAGCACTAAAAGTTGCTGGAAGAGACTTCAAACGGTATCCGTGCCACTCAAGGTATCTCAAATTATCAGAGATTCTATTAAGGACTCCAGGATAGTCCACTTTACCTGCTTCCTTACCCAAAGGAACATACAATTTCAGAAATCTTAACTGAGTCATCATGTCAAATGCATCGTTACTCAAGCTAAGCACGTCATCAATATGAGACAAATCTAATGATATCCCTTCAACTGCATCACTCCCCTAACAAATCAAGAAAGTGAATGGTGTCAACTTTAACTACAAATATTTTATACCTAGAAGCATGTCTAATCAGAAAAAGAAAAAGTGAGTGTATACCTTTTTATTTTGAAGTACATCATAAACTTCTTTAATATCCCTCAATCGGCTACGTTTTCCAGGATCTTTGATGTCTTGACGAACTATGCTCAAACCCATTTCCTGTAGCAAGCCATGCATTTGTACTCTTTTGCTCTTTGAAATAGTTATAAGAGCTTTATATTCAAGGACCTCTATTCCACTAGTAGCAAAGAAATCACAGGCATTTAGTATGCTTTCCACAAAATCTATATTTTCGCCATTGAAAAAGAAAGCAATGTCTAGAAATATTTCTTTCTCCAAAGGGCCTAATCCTTCATAGCTCACTCGTAACACTTTTTCAATGCCCTCATAGGGAAAGTCTTTGACTTTTTTTAATTCAGAATCCCAAAACTTAGTACTTTTATTGGACCAAAGATTTGAACCCAAAACTTTTAAAGCCAACGGAACACCCTTTGCATAATCAACTGCAGTTCTTGAGAGATCCTCATATCCCTCTTGGGGAAATGTTTGCTTGAAGGCATGTAAGCAAAAAAGCTCTAGAGATTTCTCAAAGCTCCATAGCTCTGCATCATATATCTCGTCAGCTCTTCCAACAAGCAGTTGCTTATTTGTTGTTGTTATAACGAGTTTACTACCAGGAGCTGCACACTTGCATTCTCTATACAACATATCTAATTGGTCTAACGTATCCACGTCATCAAGTACAATGAAAACTTTTTTACTATTGAGTCTCCTTGTAATGAATGTAGATCCTATGGGAGTAGATTTGAATTTTTCTTCCTTTAGTAGATCAAAGAGAAGCTTATCACGTAAAGATGTTTGTCCAAGCCTTTTTGATTCTTCTCTTACATTTTCCAAGAAGCATACACTGTCATATTGAGGAAAGAGTCGAGAAAACACAATTGTAGCAATGGTTGTCTTTCCGATTCCGCGCATTCCCCAAATTCCTATTACTTTAACATTCCTTTGGAATTGATTTTGACTATTTTTTGACAGCAATGATTCAACGCATTCACACATTTTGTCAATTCCAACAAACCTTTCAACTTTTAGTTCAATAGGAAACCTCATGTACAACTTTTGCAATACATCGTCGACAATTTTTTCGATGACTTGAGAATGGTTCCTATCAAAGGTATAAACAAACGAGATAAAAATGAACAATTAAGTTGGAAGAGAATCGTATACTATCTCATCCAAGGGTTCTTGGGTCCAACAATTAAGGCTATAACAAATGAAACAAACAAACAAATAAATTGTTAAATATACAGTACTTATCACAATGCTTTAAAAGAACAATAAATCTTGTATGATGCACTTATAAATACAAATTTTCAGAGGGGGGTGATCATACCGATAACGTTTTAGTGTCTCATATAAATATTACCCATGTTATTGGTGAATACTACCTGCTTATAAAAAAATGAATATGCTTTAATAATACTAATTAAATAAGTAAAAAAAAATTCATTGATATATATAGTTTTTTTGCCAATTAATATATATAGTTTTTAATAGGTACGTATTATGTAATTTAGCCCTACCTTAACATTTCATTGGTTTTCTTTTCCTTGTTAATGACAAAATTAATATTTAAATGAGTAATATTAGCAGGACGCTCATTTTAATTTAACACATTCTCCTGTTAGATGGAGATCATGTGGGACTCACTAAAAGTGACTAAATAGATAGTGGACACATATGGTTTAATTAGACTTACATAAAAATCACTCAATAATAAAAAATGTGTTGGAGATTAGTTACTACTAACGGTAGTGGATACTTTGTATCTATAACATGGTTACCAAAAATTATAATAATAATGAATGTGTTAAAGAGAGTGTTATAAACTGGGTATGGTTTTGTAACAAAGAATAGAAAAAGAAGTGACAAACGCAATCTCCAAGACGTGTATGTATACTAGGCTTCAGGTTTGATTGCTCCCATTAATCTCTATCTAGACTGGTTGCAAGAGGTGTATTAGTGAATCCCTTCAAGATACAGTGGAGAAACCTTAACTTGGTTTGCACACCCAAAATCAAGTTCATCGTCAATGATAGTTTAGAGAGAAATAATCTCCTCAACTCTCACTGTGCGTATGGAGAAGAAAAAAAAAGTGATTTGCTGAACTTGGCAAATTCAGATGAAAATTTTGCATATGTAGAGTGGCTCTATTTTTAGACCAACTCATGCCACTTGGTGAAGGAAAACAACCCTTCAAGAGTTTGAGTGAAGCCATGCCACCATTCATGATTGTAACCTTTGATGTATGGTCACATACTATCATGAAACAACAAAGACACATTAAGAAAAATTTGAAAGCCATGAAGAGTCACTTTAAATATGATCTGTTGTAAAAATAATGAATAAAATAAATAAAATAGACAAATAAAATAAAATGAATAGAGAAAAAATATATAGAACTCCAATAAAATGTTTAAGTCTGAGACGTGTGGAATCACACTGTCCTTAAGGATTATTTCGCTCACCCACAAATAATTGTGACAATCAAATAGCGAAACTCCTCTAGGATATAATAGACTCTTCCAGAAAAGAAGAAAAGAAAAGCATTTTCTTTTTCAATCATATAAAGCCTTTATACGTTTAAAGCATTTCCAGCAACTGCACCATAAGCTTTCAAAAGCTTGCTCTATTTCTCCCAAAGTCATCCAAGAGTACTTCTCTTTTATTATTTTGTGGCCGTAACAAGCACACCCATACAAAAAATAGAGGAAACCTACTAAATAGGCTTCTTACCTTGCAAAACAAACATGTAACGTTTGCATTTGTATAATCAAATGCATTAAGTTATAATAAAATGAAATCAAAACATTAAATAGTAATTAAATGGAATAAAAAGTTAACAGAAAAACTAAAGAAAATAAAGAGTCATAAAGGTAAGTAAATGAGTGTAGACATGAGGTTTAAATATTTTAAATTCAAATTTTAAAAACTAATTATTTTGAAATTATTTTGAAATAATATCCAACATATGATAAACTCACTTTAGGGAGAAAAAAAAAATCTTATACACTAACAATATATCAAAATTAATCTCTTGAATAATGATTGTCTTCTTTTATTACCAAAATGCCCACGACAACTTTCTTTCATTCTCCTCCACCTCTCTACTTTGGCTCTCTGCCACTTTTTCCCCCCTACTCATTATCATCTCGAAATATACTCTTTTATGAGCTACGTTAAGTGGTACCATTCCTTTTTATTTATATTTTTAAGAATTTCGATATTCTTAGTTATAAATATTTCAGTTCCTTTTCATAAAAAAAAGAAGAAGTTAAATATACAGATTCCCAAGAATTGTGACATTGTGTGAATATGGTTAACAACTAGCATATTCAATTATCTATATATCATCTGGTAGAATCCTCCCAAATTAAGCATAAAAATTATTAGAATATATTGCTTCAAAAATTTATATATAAAATAAAACAAATAGATAAAACTTACTCATAGTCGCGAGAGTGCCATCCAGAGATATTGGCTGCTTCTGTGAGTGCATTTTTCCACTTAGAGACTTTGATATTTTTCATGTATTCATTGTCTTTGTCACCCAAAATTAGTTCATGTTTTGCAAATGCTTCCTTGTAACTCCCAATTTGATGCCGTACATGTGATGGATCCACTTCATGGAACACAGGTATAACCACCTGTTTATGGCTATTATTTTCTCTACATTCGAGTATTTGGACGAGCTCTTCTAAGCACCATTTTGAGGAGGCATAGTTTTCTGAGAAAACAACAATGGCTATGTGTGAGTCCTGGATTGCTCGGCACAGTGCTGGCCATATCTCATCATTTTTGTTGAGGTTATCATCTATGTATGTTTCAATGTTGTTCCGACAAAGTGCAGAATAAAGATGACTAGTGAAGTTTTTCCGGGTGTCCTCCCCTCTGAAATTAATGAAAACATCATACTTTTTGGTAGAGGAAGACATTTCCCTGATTAGCTATTGGGAGTACAAGACACAAGTAATCTCTTCTTCTTTGACTGGGGGGTTTGGATTTGCATAAAAGAATGGAGTATGGTAAGGTTGCATATTATATGTAGCATGCGCGTCAAGAAGACATGAGTATGTCCGCGTCCATGTCTGTCAATAGGACATAATTAATCATATAATGTTTCAAGTGGGTGCTGAAGAGACCGTGATTGATGAGTTAATCCGATAAATATTGCAACTTGGATTATGATTGCCCTAATAAAATATTTCTCTCGCGAGCCACGCATTTGATTGATGATGGCCATAGAGAATAAAATGTAAAAAGTGGTTGCTTGGTTTTATATTCTGTTAACACGCTGTTGCTTTATTTTATCTGTGAGTTTGGTCTTTGAAATTGCATGGAGCATAAAAAGCCAGAAGATCGCCACATTAGGCTAAGAACAAATCATACAAGTGATTTGAATATCATATCTTTCATTGAGTACGAGTCCACATTGAGTATTTGAATATCTCCAAAACCTTAAGAACAAATCATACAAGTGATTTGAATATCTCCACATTAAGTATACGAGTCCCCTCACTTATATGTTACTCAATAGTATTCATTTTCATCTAATGTGTGACTTCTTATTCACACTTGACACTAACAGAAATAGGTAAAAACATTCTTTAAATTGAAAAATGTTCGTTACGTTATCTCCTTTTTTGAGGTTATCATCCATGTATGTTTTAATGTTGTCCCGATAGAGTGCAGAATAAAGATGACTAGTGAAGTTGGTGCGGGTATCCTCTCCTTAGTCCCCTCTGAAGCTAATGAAAACATCGTACTTTTTGATAGAGGAAGACATTTCCCTGGTTAGCTATATAGGGAATGCAAGAAACAACAAGCTCTTCTTTGACAGAAGGGGTTGGAATTTGCATAGAAGAGTGGAGCATAGTTAGGTACTAAGGTTGCATATTATATATAGCGTACGCGTCAATGCAATTTTATGAGCAAGAAGACAACAATTTTATATTAAATTAGCCCTTTACTTTTAATACTTAACTTACACATCTTTCAAATTAATATGTGATACATTTATTTTAGGTTTAATTATTGAGTTGGTTACTGAAATATTTGAGAATTTTCAATTAGGTCCCTGAACTAAAAAAATTCTAATTAGGTCCCTGAACATATTAAAATTTTCAATTAGGTCCCTAAACTAAAAAGTTTCTAATTGGGTCCCTGAACTTATATAAAATTTTCAATTAGGTCCTTAAAGTAAAAAGGTAACTATATAAAATAAAAAGTAATAAAATGATTGATGATGAAATATAATTTTGGAAAAAAAAATATTGTTTGACATAATAATAAAATTGCAAAAGATGAATATGAGAGAAAAAACTTACTATTTATGATGATGATGATCATAATAATAATAAATGAAAAATAAAACTTAGTGAGAAAATTTATTGTTTAGCATATTAATATTAATTAAATAAAAATAGATAAATTTGAGTGACAAAATTTAGTTATTGAAATGATAATAACATAATAATGAAATATGAAATTGTGCTAGAAAATCCATGTTTTATAACAAAATATTAAGAGATTAAGATTAACATTAACATCCCAAGTCGGTTAGGTACTCCTTTGCCCTCAAGATAAGAGTTGGCATGTGTCTCTGTCATTACAACATAATTAATCCCATAAATATTTCAACATATCCCATAAATATTTCAACTTGGTGCCGAAGGAGCTTGTCGATGGTGATTCTTGAATTAATCCTAACAATAATATTACAACTTGCAACTTGATTTCCCTAAAATATATCTTTCATTAATAACGTCGTTGTTTGATGGCCAAAGAACATGACAAAATGTAACGTAGCTGTACTGTTTTATGTTCTGATAAAAATGCTTCTGTTTTATTTTCATTTGTTCTGGTAGTTGTAACAACGCTGTCGCAGAATGGAAAATATTAAGCATAGAAAATATTAGCATATTGCCCGTTGCAACAGGATGGACCAGTTTCAATTTTTTTTTTTTTTGGAGAGCACCAGTTTCATGTTATATAAGTCTTTAAATGAAAATTAATTACTTTGTATAAGAGGGAAGCAGCTTAGTTATGTTTGGGTTACCATTGTGAACTTGCGTTTGGATTCAAATTAAGTTCAAACATACATTTTACTCTAAAAAGAAACTTCAAAGATATTTTACCCCACGTTTGCAATTTTTTAACCGTAAAATCAAACATGCACTTAGCTGATAAGTTCCGTCAACAATTCAAATATAGTGTTGTAGTAAAAATATTTTTTTTTCTCAGTTTCAGTTGAATTGGAGGGATGGGAACTTTCTTTAGTCCTTCGCCCTCTCCTCAGGAAGGCAGGAGTAGGTACGTGTCCTTATCATTGCTTGGGACAGTGCTGGCCATATCTTATCATTTTTGTTGAGGTTATCATGTATGTATGTTTCAATGTTGTTCCGACAAAGTGCAGAATAAAGACGACTCGTGAAGTTTTTCCGGTTGTCCTCTCCTCTGAAGTTAATGAATACATCGTACTTTTTGCCAGAGGAAGACATTTCCCTGGTTAGCTATTGGGAGTGTAAGACACAACACGCTCTTCTTCTTTGACCGAGGGGGTTGGAATTCGCATAGAAGAGTGGAGCATAGTAAGGTACTAAGGTTGCATATTATATATATAGCGTACGCGTCAATGCAATTTTATGTTAAAATAATACTTTGATCCCTATACGTGACATGAATTCTCGATTTAGTCTCTATACATATAAAATTATTAAAATGGTCCCTATACGTACAAAAAATCTTCATTTGGTCCCTGTACATTACCCGTTTGGTCCCTATACAAGCAAAAAATTAAAAAATCAGTCCCTAAAATTTTGTACAGCAGGAACCAAATGAGGACTTTTTGTACGTATAGGGACCATTTTAATAATTTTTTATGTATAGAGACCAAATCGAGAATTCGTGTCACGTATAGGGACCAAAGTATTACTTTAACCGCAATTTTATGAGCAAGAAGATAACAACCTTATTGCTTCAAAAAAAAAAAGAAGATAACGACCTTATATTAATTAGCCCTTTACTTTCAATAATTAATACTTAACTTACGCATATTTCAAATTAATATGTGATACATTTATAATTTATTTTAAAATATAATATATTTCATTATTTACTCACTCTTCCGTCAATATAGTGTTGTACTCCCTCCGGACTCAATTATAAGCAAAAAAAATACTTATATTTGGTAGACTCAAATTTAAGTATAATCTAACCAATTCAACTCTATTTAATGTTACTGTTCCAAAAATATCCTTGGTTAATTAATCTCCTTTTACTTTTTCAAGGGCAATGCACACTCCTAAGGATTAAATGTGATGGTTGTTATAAGTAAGTGTACTTTAAACTAAATCAATTAACTTCCTTAATAAATGTGAAGTTAGTTCTTACAAAAAAAAACTGTATAGTTAATTTTGCTTATAATTAAGTACAAAAAGTTCGGAGGAGCAGTGGGGGAAAAAATATTTTTCTCAATTTAAGTTGAATTGGATGAATGGGAACTTTCCTCGGTTGTTCGCCCTCTCCTCAAGAAGACGCGGAACTTTTCTTTTTCTTTTTTTTTTTTGAGGGAAATGCTGAACTTTTCTTTGATGCAATTAATTTCCATTTTTTAGATGAGCGCTTGAGCGGGGTCTTCTTATATGACTTTGGGTCATGCTAACCAATTAAGAATACCAAAAACAGAACCATTTTTTAGATGAGTGGGGTCTTCTTATATATGACTTTGGTTCATGCTAACCAGTTAAGAATACCAAAAACAAAAAGTTTTCATTGGAAATTCAAGTGTATAATTTTTCAAAGTCTTAAATAAAACAACTTCCAATAAATTTTTTCTATTCTTGGTTCCGTAGGTACTGGTTAACATTTTTCTATGACTTTTATATTTATCTAAGTCTTTTTATATAGGAGTAATTGACAATGCACCTAAATAACTGAGCAGCATGAATCTCCATGGCAAATTTCTCGTTTCCCGTTGCAATAGGTATTAGGTAGGTCACAGTTTCCAGTTATTTAAACTTTTAACCCTAAATTCTTGTTGTTATCTGGTAGAATCCCCACATAAACTTTTAGTCATCTACTCGTCTGGTGTTGAAGGTGGTTGAAAAATGGCGGTTGACCGTTGATTGGATTGCAGAGAGTGGGATTTTGAGTTTGTTGATGCTGTTGGTTTTAAGGTTGATTGTTGTGCATAATGAACAGTGAAAAAGGAAACGGGCATGGAAAACATGAGGAGGAGATTCTCTGGTTACTTACATGGATTCTGTCCCAAAATCGCGATGGAAGCTTTAATGGAACTATGCGACTGGATTCAGTTTTGTTTTGTAAAGGAAAATGTCTTTACCTTGTAACATCCTGGGACCATGTTATGTAGCATCTTAAACTTTCACTGATTTTTCATTTTCTAACCTGAACAACAATAAAGGATAGATATGAATGAGTCCACGTTCATCTTAATCAAAGAGCCACCTATTTGCTTTGTTCTCAATTTACTATTCTCATCTCATATTTTCATAAATAATTACAAAACTGCTACATTGTTTTCATTTTGTTTCTTATTTTCAGAAATTTGTACAGGAAATACTAGAAACAAATTTTTTCTGTTTTCACTATTTCCTGTACAAATATGTAGAAATATGAAACATAATGAAAATAAGGTGGCAGGTTTATAATTATCCTTGAAAACAAGAAATGAAAACAGGAAGCAGGAAACAAAGCAAACAAGCCTAGCATTCATATTTATTGATTTGATTCTTTATCTTTGTGTTGTGAATTTAAAATTTCTTTCTTGATTTGATGAAAGGGGGCTTATTAATTATATCCTATCTATTACTATTGTGACCATCAGTAGCTTGACCTCTTCTAGCTAACATGAACCGCTTCTTTTGATTTCTCATTTTCCGTGACATTGCTTTTTACTCTCTTACCTCTTTCAAAATTATAAAAATATTCCAAGCAAAGAACAAATCAACCTTTGTCACATGGAACTCTCAAGACCCATTTTCTAAACCATCTTAGCAATAGCAAGGTAGACAACTATCCTTAAAAAAATAAACAAAGGAAAAGAAAATTGCTAACCTACATATGATTCAACTACTAAAGACACAAAATGCATCAAAGCATCAAAATGAATTGTATTGATCAAGTAGGCAGCTATAAAGAAAAGTAAAACATACAGATACATAGGTAAGCAAGCAGCTATAAAAAAATCAATTGATTAATATCCAAATAGGCAAGTTAATTTTCCTTTACTAACAATCAATAACATTTAACATAAGCACTCAGTGAAACATGGATTTTTATAGAGAAAAAAAACCACTTACACTTAAATCAGTCCACGGAACAAAAAAAGTGATTTTTAGTAACTTGATTCCCCAAACTTATACAGGTTTGAGTACTCCTAGTACTCATTTTAATACAATTTTGCTTATAAAAAAATTCTTTAAAAAATATATTATGATAATTAAATATAATTAAATAACATATTTATAAGTAATGTTTAATATATTTTTTTTTAATAAAGCTATTGAGGTGTAGAAGCATTCATCTGCAGCACCTCAAAATTTGTTAAAAAAAAAAAGAATAAAGAATACAATAAAAGTAAGGGGGACTAAAGCCAATACCTATGAAAAAATCAATGACATTTTTTTTTTGTTTCCGAGGGCATCCTCCACACTCAACTGCGGAGACTAATCCCTCGAGGTACTGGACGACATTTAAGGAAGAATAAAGAATACAATAAAAGTAAGGGGGACTAAAGCCAATACCCATGAAAAAATCAATGACATTTTTTTTTTGGTTTCTGAGGGTATCCTCCACGCGCAACTGCGGAGACTAATTCCTCGAGGTACTGGACGACATGAGCTAGGGATCGAACCCCTGACCACTTGCTTAAGGGGCCCAAGCTCGTTACCACTTGGCCAACCACATGTTGGTATCAATGACAATTAAATCTATAACTAGGTAATCTTAGCTTATTATGAAAAAAATCCTTCCTGATAAAATTTGGGATTGAGTCCCACCAAGTAAAACATCTACTAACAATGTCAAAGGAAGGAAGTTTATCTGCACATGAATTCCTTTCTCTAAAGAAATTATTGATTAAAACCATGCAATTGATCCATCTAAATTAAAAGAAAAAAATGTAAGTATTTTTTTTGTTTCCAGAGTGTCATCTCACCCGATAGGTGAGAGACTAATCTCCCAAGATACTATGACGCGCCTAAGCAAGCAAACCCTCCCAAAAAAAAATATAAGTCAATATTTGATTCAATTTTTTTTGGATAACCCAAAAATTGTAAGTATTATAAATACTTAGATTTATATTCACATTATTTGATGTTTAATAAAAATTAAAAATAACCATAATACCGTAAAGCTAACTTCAAAAAAATACGTAAATAATGTAATATGAATGAAATTTTTCTTACACATGTTGTTTTACATATTTACCCTCAACCATACTTTCCTTTTATATATATAGATTAGGATGTTACAACTTATGCCCCACTCTTTCAAACTGACGATGAAATGGCATGGGTCAATTTTTAGGTCTGGGATGGAACTCAAAGTATCCTCACAGTCATAAGTCATATGACTAATCCCCTGAGGATGTAAAGTATCAGTTAAGAGGCAATTTCTTTGCCCACAAATGTAGCTTTATTTCCATGCATCATTAAGATTCAAACTCTAAACATATGGTTAAATTAAGGACATGAGCTACTAGTTATTCACTTATTCGGACCACACCTTTAGCATAAGATCAAGAAGCAACGCAATTTCAGGATCAAGAAGTCAGTAATCTTAATTAGCCCTTTAATTTAATTTGAATCGGATGGCTGGGAAGATTCCCAAGTCGGTTAGTCAATCCTTAGCTCTCCCTCAAGATAAGAGTTGGCATGTGTCTCTGTCATTACAACATAAATAATCCTATAAATATTTCAACTTGGAGGAGCATGTGGATGGTGATTCTTGAATTAATCCTAATAATATTATTACAACTTGGAACCTGATTCCCCAAAAAATATATCTTCCATTAAAAACGTCGTTGTTTGATGGCCGAAGAAAATGACCAAATGTAACGTAGCTGCACCGTTTTATGTTCTGATAAAAACGCTGCTGTTTTATTTTTATTTGTTCTGGTGGTAGTTGTAACAACGCTGTCGCAGCATAGAAAATATTAGCATATTACCCGTTGCAACATATTACCAATCTCTTTTCTTTTTTTTTGAGAACACCAGTTTCATGTTATATAAGTCTTTAAGTGAAAATTATTTATTTTTTATAAGAGGGAAGCAGCTTATGTTTGTAAACTTAACCTTTGGATTGAAAGTTCAAGCATACACACTCCAAAGAAATTTTAGATATTTTACCCCCCGTTCGCAATTTTTTAACTGTAAAATCAAACATGCACTTATAAGTTCGTCCAAAATTCAAATATAGTGTTGTAGTAAAACAATATTTTTTTCTCAGTTTAAGTTGAATTGGAGGGATGGGAGCTTTCTGAAGTCCTTCGCCCTATCCTCCAGAAGGCAGGAGTGGGTACGTGTCCTTATCATTACGACAGAACAAATGATATAATATTTCATTAATACTATAATAAAAATATAAATTATAGGACTGGGATTGTGATTTCTCTAAAGAATTATTTCTCTCGCGAGTAACGCCGTTGATTGATGGGCATGGCCATAGAAAATAACAAAATGTAAAGTGGTTGCTTTGTTATATGTTTTGATAACAACACCGTTGCTTATTTATTTATTTATTTTTGGTTTACACACCATTGCTTGTTTTATTTGTTCAGATGGCGTCGTCTTCTATGCACCCCGCAAAACGGGGTGTAAGTTGCTCCCAATATAGTGATCAGAACTTGATTATTGGATGTTCATAACTTTTGCTTTTTTATAAATTGTGACCAGTTCAGCAGGTCATGTGATATGATAGTATATCTAAGGTCATTCACCAAAGTGGTGTACTCATGCACCACCCAAGTGATATATTGTAATCCAATCCTTTCGCCTTCCAAATTTTTTTTATTAAATTTAAAATAGATTTATTTTAAGTTATATTATTAAAATATAATTATTTAAATTTTTATTTTAAAATATAATCAATGTTAATTTTTTTTGTGTTTTTCTTCTATTTGTTAACTCCATATATAATTTTTTACATTATGTTGAGTGAAATAAAATAATATAACACATCAAAATTCCCAAGGTGGTGCTACCTACATTTAATTGTATAACTTATTTAAGTAGAAAAATAAGTTAAAAAAGTACCCAAGGAAGAGGTTAGACGGTCTTTTTATCCTAATAATCAAGAAACTAATATTTTAGGTACTTAAGATTTACTTAGATTTTATTTTAACTTTCACCAAAAAAAAATATTTATTTTTTATAGTAAAATTTAAAATATAATTGTGGAGTTAACAAAAAAAAAAACCACACTTTTTTTTAAATAATTATATTTTAAAATAAATATTTTAAAAAAATATTTTAAAATAAATATTAATAGAAACCTGCAAATTAAACTTAGTATTACGGGTTAAAAGGTGGGGTGTAAGTTATACCCTACTCATGTTTGGTGCATAGTAGACTTCAGCTGTTCAGACAGTGGGAACAACAACTCAATCGTTGTGTCAAAAGAAGAAAAAAAAAAACACAACTCAATCGCTGTTTTTTGCTGACTTGACTCTGTATGCCTAAGTTAGTTTATTGTCGAATTTTTCTTTAACGCAATTGTCGCGACCGGTTTCGTGACGGGAAGAAAAACAGGAAATGTTCTTCCTTCTTTGAGAATGGAGTCGCCACCAAAGTTTTTTTGTCGGGAAACGTTGGGAAAACCCTTCTTGAAAAGCGACTGGTCTTTTTTTAAAAAAAATAGAGATTGAATAGGGTTCGGGAGTCGATTATCACTACAAAAAAAAGGGGTTTAGCGACCGAATTTTTTGGTCGCTATTTAATGATTTTCGGTCGCTAAATTGGTCAGCGACCGATTACAAACGGTTGCCAAAACCTTGGTCGCTAATTATTTAGCGACCGAATTAATTTCGGTCGCTGATTAGTGACCGAATTTTCGGTCGCAGAATAGTCACAATTTGGTCATTTAGATTGGTCGTCTTACAATTAAAATGACCGATTCAGCGACCGATTTTTTAAATTTTGTGACTGAATTATCAGTCACTAATCCAACGGTTATATTTAAATATTGCGTCCGAAAAATCGGTCGCTAATTCGGTCGCTAATTTTATAAAATCGGTCACTAAAATCGATGGTCATATTTAAAATAGTGACCGAAAAAATTTCGGTCGCTAATTTATTATTATTTTTTTTATGCCGCAAAATATTACAATAAGATTGAATTAATTAAATTAAAATTAGCAAACATAAATTTAAAGCAAATAAAATTAAATATCAATCATATTAAAACAGATAATTCGATAAATATTCACGCAAAATATATAAAAAGACCAGGAGAAATACAAATGTAATAGTCAATATGTGTCATACAAAGATGGGAAAACTAATCTATGTGACGAGGGGGTGAAGGGAGTGGGCTGATGCTAGAGTCATCCGAGGCAGCGACAGCAGCAGTAGCGTCATCAATAGCAGCAGCATCGGTAACAGCGGTGGCATCAGCAGCAGCGGCATTCGCAGTAGTAGCCTCGACGTGGGCGCCGCCAGATCCGAAACTACTAGGTCGGAATCCCAAGTACCTAAACAGCTCCTCCATGCGATTATCCTGCTCTCGTATGCGATTGTCCTACTGTCGTGCGTGCTTCCGCAACTCATGTATCTCGTTATCCTTTGCCGCAAGTTCAGCATTCATGTTCATGATGGCCTCTCTGACATCTGGGTTGGGATCAGGGCCAGAATGTTCGCATGGCACTGATATGGCCACGAACTGATCCCCAAGTTGACCAAGGCCAAATACATGGCCCTTCTTATTTTTCCCGCCAACCGCCTTTAAGTAAAGGGCATTGTCAGACTCAGGAGACGGCTCCTGCCCCTGACTACTGGCATCGTCTTTGAGGCGATGGAATTTGTCCTGCAAAATATGTCAGACATTATCATTTGTAATTATATATTAAAAAGAATGAAAGTAATTAATATTTTTAAAATGAATTGGTGAGTTAAGAGTACTTACAACAAGGTCCCGAACCTTCAGGCTAACCCACTCCCCACGCTTGGTCTTCTTTGTAACACCCCGATTTTCCGCTGTTTTCCTTTTTCGATAATGAGTGAATTTATGTTAATATATTTATTGGAACGTTAGAAAATTATTTTAATTAAACGGAGTTCACCACTCAGCTTCAATTGAGTGAAGGAACTTATGATTAAATTTTGGGTCGAAAAGTCAGACGGAGCCCGGTCTGCTAATTTCACTGACAGTATGATTATACTGCTCAGAAGACCTAATTTTTATCTGCGAACGAAACCATTAGGTTTTATATTTTGCCCCGATCCTTTTTCCACGTTTCGAAAAAATTGCATGAGCTCTGAAATAATAATATTTTATTCGGGCAGAATCTTCAATCGGGTAAACGACAGAGCGAACGACGGAGTTTCCAAGAGCAGATAAAGAGTTTATCCTAGAATTTTGAGATAATTCATATGGATGAGTCACACTTTTGAGTCTAGAAGATTCTACAAGGTTAGGATTAGAATTTGAAGGATTTTGCACTTAAGTCCTTGAACTTTCTCTTAATTGCACTTTGGACCCTAAGTTAGTTTCTATGCTTTTCTAAGTGAATTGGGACAGAATATTTGCTCCAAACCCATTAGAGGGCTGCGGCCTTAAGACCCAAATTCTTTGTCCATGGATTAAATTTCATGAAACCAATTGAAATCATATAAGTTTCCTAGATTATGTTTATGCCTTAAGCATTTTGGTGGGCCAAAACAATTGAATCCAAGCCCAATTACCATGGCCCATGCACAAGCCCAAGGAGGAGAGGTGGCTGCCCTTAAGTTGGATGAGTCAAGCTCATTCTCACACATTCCACAACATTCTCAAAGTTTCCACAAAGTTCTTAAGTGTTCTTACTTTTCTCCAAGAACAAAGAAGCAAGATTTCAAAGGAAGTTGGTGATTCTTGCTCATTTCTTGAACTTCAATAGGTGATTCTTGATCCTCTCAATCATCTAAGTGTAGTTTGTTCACAACTTTTCTTGATTTAAAGCTTTCTTCAACATGTTCATCCATGGTTTAAGTTTTGAGATCTAAGAACACACATTGATGTTCATACTCAGCCAAAAATGTCTCGCAACTTCTGACCCTTTTATGTTTCGAAACTTGGAAAACTCTAAACATGAAAGTTGTTCCTATTTCTCTCTTCTTTCCAACGAGCTAAATATCGTCAAAAACGGATGAGTATATTGAGAGTTATGACCAAAATACAGAAACTGCCCAGAATTCTCAGATCCATGCGAGACAGCAGAAAGAAGCCTATTTTTACCCATGTTATGATCCGAACCAAATAAAACCTTCAACATCAAAGTTGTTCCTTTTCTTCTTATATTTCCAATAAGCCAAAGTTTGTAATTTTTGGATGAGTATATCATGAGATATACTCACAAAACCAACACACCCTCAAACTGTCCAGATTTTATATAAATGTTGGTTGATCATTTTCTTCATTTCTTCAATCTTCAAGAGGTAAAAGCTCAACTCCTTGATCATCTAAGCTTTCATATTCAATTGTTTCTCATGTTTATGCCATGAATCATATTTTCCCATTTCTAGATCTAGAACTTTGAAAATCCATAACAAATTCTAGAAAAATCCTATGATGTTGAAACCACTTCCTAAGTTCTTATAATCATGTATACTTGTTGAATCCTAGTTTGTTCATTAAACTAAAAACCCTAGCCTCATGAACATGTCTTGGCCGAATCTACCATTTAGAGGGTTAGGATGGTTTTGATTCTTAACTTTGTTGTTTAGCCCTAATCCATTTCCTTAAGTATATTAGAATCATTAATCCATGACTTAAGCAAGTTTAGTGATTTTGAGCCACAAAACCCTAAGGAGGCCGTGACCTATTAAAGAGGATTAGGTGTTTGTTTTGCTTGTTTTGATTGGTTGTTTGGATGTGTTGTTGAAGGTTAATGTTTCGTGACACGTACTTATGTCATCGATTATTCGGAGCCGTGTCAAAGTTATTTGGAGCCGTGTCAACTTTCTTAATCGGAGGCTAAGTTCTTCAAGAGGTAAGGGGAGCTTACCTGAGGGATTTTTCCCAATAACTATTAGCTTTAGTGTGGTCTGTATACTCGATATGTGGTTGTGGTGCTTTGATTATGCTGTTTACGTTGTGTTGTTTATCTGTGTTCGATGATTTATCTGCTTGTAATTTATTTAATTCTCTGTAGTTGTATATTATATTGCTATGATGCATGATCTGCCTGGTGATATAATTCTGATGATGTTGTTGAGTGTTGTTTGTGAAGCCTGACAGTGGTCAGTGCACAACCGACTTAATCAGATAAAAGCTTTAATAAGCTATATACATTATATTCAATGTTTTATGGGAAATGTTGGATATAATAGTAGTGGAAAATATTATTTGGGAAAAATAATGAGTATTGAGAAATATTATTATTTTAATGATTTATTGATAAAAAGTCAACTATGAGTCATAGTGAGGACGTAACCGTGAAAATATTTTAGTACTGCTAATTTTTACGTGAGAAATTCCGTAATATTATAAAAAGGTATTTTATGAAATTAATCTTCAAAAATAACTTAAGTATGATTTTAGAAAATTGTTTAAGTGGAAAAAGCTAAAAGATGTAATTTGACGGCAAATTGGAAAGTGTCGACGACAAGTATTTTTAAAGCGGCAGTACGTGTTTTAGATAAACTTGAGCCTCACGTGATTCTCTTTTGGAACATAAACGTTATAGAAAAGAATTTCAAGTAATCGATGATTTTATAAAGGAGTTTTTCTAACCGTGTTATTTTCTGTCAACTTGGATAAGTTGCGGAGACTTTGTTTTGGATTTGTTTTTCACAGAACGAAAATGGTGTTTACGTTGAAACGTGAGCCTAGTATCAGAGACGTCGCGATACTAGTGTTCTTTAATTTAAGCACGAAGATCTTTGATCCGTGTTACGTTGAGTATCCATGTTATGAGTTACGTTGTTATGGATTTTGTGTCCTTTTCACGTTGTATATCCACGTGGTGGGTTACGTTGTAAAAGGTAAATGTTGTTTTCTACGACCACAAACCCCAAGGCTGATTGCAAGGTCTAAGGTTTTGTGATTGAGCACTCGGACTTCGTGTCCTGTGTTGACGTTGAAAGATCTAAACACGTTGTTAAGTTAATACGTTGAAAATCATGAGTAGTCGTAAGCCATTTTGAGCTTCGACAAATAAAGACTGAACACAAAGAAAAATGATGAGAACAAACGTTTTACATGCATTCATTGGCAGACGTGCCCACGTTGTGAAGTGTGGTACCTTAATGAGTAAGGTATTCCATGCCACGTTGTTTTGTGTGAATGCCTTGGGTGTGAGGTATTTCATGCTACGTTGATTCATTGTGCCTTGATGGACAATGAAAAACCATATACGTTGATCACTGTGCCTTGTGTTGGACAGTGTGCTATGGTAAACACGTTGTGCCTAATATACCTGGCAATACCATATACGTTGATCATTGTGCCTTATGTGGACAGTGTGCTATGGTAAATACGTTGTGCCTAATATACCTGGCTACGTTGTGCCTAATATACCTGGCAATCGAGCCTGATCAGCTCATTTACACGTTGTTGGGGATCTCCGGAGATTTAGCGAAATGTAGAGACTATATATTGAAGTGTTCATGCATAGTTTTCAAACGTTGATGTTTGGGGTATGAAACCCATTGATAAAGTACTTGTTTACTTATGAGAATGTATCATGCTATAGTTGTATGTGTGTATATGCTATTTTGTGAGTCGCGCTTTTAGTTATTAGGTTAAATCCATATATTGGCGTCTCACCCTTACAATATAACAGGTTACTCTAGTCTATCGTATTCCTTTGGTATACTAGCATGGACGAAGCGGAGGGATTCACTAAGTCGCTCGAGGACTTAACTCCTAGATGCTTGGAGAAGTATCTGTTAGTGGGAATGACCATAAGGGTATTCTCAATAACTGTCTGTTAGTTAAGACCAGCTTAGGTTCTTTTTATGTGATGTCATGTGTTGAAATAAACGAAGTTGATAAAGATCTAAGTGTGAAACTTACGAGGCAGTATAGTTGTATGACTTCTGCATATGTATGGTTATGATTATGTCGTTGTTAGGGCGTTAAAAGGAAAAAATTTTATCACCATATTTTGAAGAGATTCACGTTGAGAAATTAATATTTTCCGAAAGCAACCAGCAAATAAAATCTTATTTTTCCGCAAACGGGTAACCATGTGATGACCCGGGAGTAGGGTGTCACATTCTTGGTCTTGTGCACGATCTCAATTGCAGTGGGTTTCCTCTGCTGCTCTTTCGACTACATAAATAAAAGCAAAAAAATACAATTTTTATTAATAAGGACATATATAAAGCACTAAATTAAAAACAATAAGATTCATGTTGGCTTATTACCATCCTATCAAAATGTTCATCTTTGGTTTTTCTTGTCTAAGATATTCCTCAGAGTTGCGAGCAAACTCCATGAATTCATTCACTCCCTCAATGAACTCATCGGTCACTCCACCTTGTTCCTTCCTTCTATCCATCCACATCCGATGCTCCGGAGCTTCCATGACTGGTAACTAGAACAACAATACTTAGTCGAGTAACACTCATCTTCTTATTGTCACAGGGAATGGCCCTATCCCATTCGAGAACAAACATTTCGAAGACTCCGTTAAGAGATTCCTTAATTCTCATGCCTCATACCTAACGAAATTTTGGCAGCATTTTCCATTGGTCTTCGGTATACACGAATTGAACGCGGTGACATCCACCACAATCAAATATGCACCCAGAGAACAATAGGAAATGTAAAAGACCAAAATTCAATCAAGTGTAAGATACGAGAATGCAAAGAATAACCGTTAACTTTGTGAAGCAAATGTATTTCCCAAACTGTCCTACTTGGACAATTCAAGATCCAATACAATGAGCATGTGTTTCAAGGTACACATGTACATTGATATTGTATCTCAAACGGGAAACTAAGGCTTTGCTAAATTATTAACATTAAAATAATAAAACTTTAGCCTTATCTTCCTCTACTAACAAACAACAATTCAAGTTAACAGGGAAGATAAAACTTTAGTGGTCATGTACACTTAACATTAAGTAATTGACAAACAACCTATTGAGCTCCGCTCTCTACTATCAAACAACAAATCAAATAGACAAACACATACAACTTTTCCAAATTATCAGCACACAATCAGTCATGCATCTCAAACAACATCACAACCTATGGAGTTCTGCTCCCTACAAACAAATAACAAATCAAGTTGACAAACACATGCATGGTTTCTAAATTATCAGCATACAAGCAGTCATGCATCTCAAACAATATCAAACCTATTGAGCTCCGCTCTCCACTAACAAAAGAAAACATAAATGAGACAAATAGCAAGCATTTGATTGGCATTTATCAGCACACATCCAACAACCTATTGAGCTTTGCTCTCCACTAAAAAACAACAAATCAATTCACATAACACATTACAAGTAATGCAAAACAATAAGAAGTTCATAACATAGGAAGGGCACTATTGACTTACCTCACCGAGACTTAAACTAAGAAGGGGATTACGAACTTCGAAGTGTGGGACAGAATACAGAAACCTGAAACATACACATCACAAGCATAATCGTCAATGTATAGCTTCAACTACATGCACATATAACACAAGGACTCCAAGATGTTAGCCTTTCAAGTCATTCCTTAGCCTCCAAGATGCAATAAAAGAGAATAATGAATATAATATGCTAAACAATGGTATCATTTGTCTCTCTTTATAAATGTTTGGCTTGTTTATTATTTGTGCTAGCTCTCCAATGTTTTACCCCTTCAATCATGAAAGTAATGCTGCTATATTCAAAATAAGAAAATTAGTTTATTGCTGGATTCTTAAGGCATCCATACTAGACTTCAAAATTTTTAAATTATGAACCATTACTCCATTAGGTAATCTGTGAGAGCTAACCAATTATCAAAGTTGTATTTAGACTAAGCTATAAACTGTAGCAAGATCAAATAGGTGATCTTAGTATTGGAAAACAAACATAGACTTCCTTAAGGTTATTTGACTTCATCTATCAACAACCTTTTCACAAATCACCTCTTGTTACTAGATTATGTTTGGGTGCTATAAAGTTTCAAAGAACCTAATTAGAGGAATATTTATTGAGCCTTAGAAACTACACTCTCTAACTTTCTGCATATACTGGAGTCATTTTTTTTTTCCCAAATCAGAATTATGTAACACTTGTAAGTGTACTTACTTTCAGGAATTTTAATAGAACCAGCAAATTGACAACAAGTCTTGGATGCAAAAGAAGCACGAATAGCCAGAATAATGCATCACCACCTTTGTTCAATTCACACATCTAGTGACAACAAGAAGCAACATCTTTTCAATAACTGCAACAAACCATATGAAGAAGAAATGTAATGTTGATAAGGAACCCTTTTAAATGACAAATTAACTCGCAAAGATTCAATCACATTATATCAAAAAATCATTAAAGAAATCAATAAACAAAAATTACCAACGAAATCCACTGATCTATCATCACTTTCAAAAATTGTAACCCCAAAAGATCATTTAGTTAAAAACATATATAAAATAGCAAAAACAACATAGTCTAAATTCTAGAAACCCAACACTTGTTACCATGAATAAATGAAACTGATCTAAAAAATTAAACTCCCCAACACTACTATCAAGCAACAAGCAACGGTCCATTTTCCAGTCCACCATATTGCATAAAACTTTCATGATTCCTAAACATTAAGCTGGAAGTATTTAATAAGAAATAAATTAGTAACTAGTGTTGTCCACTCACGTACAGAGGCTTTTAACCACACTACACATTGTCATTCATAGAGCAATATAGTTCCCAAACCCCACCCAAGCCCCACTTTCTTTTTCTCATATCTTCATCCCTTCAACGACTAAATCCTTCTTCACTAACCTCTTAAACTTCAAACTTTTTCACTCTTAATAATATCTTAAAATTTCCTATTTTATTTTTTTCTCCTCTCTCACCTGTTCACTTTCAAAAGTTCGTAATGCATAAGCTCACAAATTCAGAATAGAGAACAAGGAGATACTGGAGGAGATATACCTGAACAGAGTCGCAATCGCCGGAAGAGAGGGGGAAGCAGTTCGAACATGGAATGGTTGAAGATTTTAGGGTTTTTTACTGTGAAAAAACCCGTTAACTGGGTTAAAAAAAACCGGTTTTGTCGAAATGGGTAAAAACTCAAAACCGGCTCGCCTGCGTCTGATTTTCAGGATCGATTACTTGCTGAAACTCGCCGATCCTACGAGTTTGCATGGAAGATCGTCGATCCCGGAACGATCCTTGAAGACGGCGATCCTTCATACGAGTTAGCACGCTCGAGTGGCCAAAAATCGTAGACTCGTACGATCTTGCGAGTTGACTCGCGATTTTAACAACACTGGTGGAGATGAAGCAGTTACCTAGGAGGCACGAGGCCGCGCGGCGCAAGGTGAAGGCGAAGCAACACAGCGTCGGCCTCCGCAACGGCTCACGAAGTGGCAAAGTAGGAGCAGCTAGCGGCGGCGGCGTAAGGTGAAGCAGGTTGCAGCAGCCAATAGGGGGAGAGCGCGCGGCGGCGTAAGGCGAAGGGGGAGAGTGCGCGGCGGCGAGGGGAGTCCAGGAGCAGCGGTGGCGCTAAGTGAGAGTGAGAGAGAGTGGATTGAAGGAAAATGGCCTCTTCTTTTGACCTAGGCACGATGGACACGGGAAAGAATTTAGTGTTCAAAATTTATTTAACTCAGCGACCGAAAATAAATCGGTTTCAAACTAGTTATTATAATCGGTCGCTAAATCGGTCGCTGACCAAGAAAAATTGTTTGACTTCTCATTTTTCTTTTTAGCGACTGATTTTGTGACTGAATATTTTGCGACGAAATATTCGGTCGCTAAATCGGTCGCTGAGGGAAAAAATTGACCAATTTTTGAAGAAAAAAAATTCGGTCGCAATTTCGGTTGCTAATAGCAACAAACTATATTCGGTCGCTAAATGCCTTTTTTCTTGTAGTGTATGTTTAGGGAAGGCATGAGTGATTATCCCCACGGCACCCTAGAGCATCCGTCATTACAACGGTTACCCTTAGATTGTGCAAATTAAAATTACCCCTTTTATTAGATTAATGAGCCATTAAATTGTACAATTAAAATAGCTTGGATTGTAAGATCAACAAGCTGTTGTAGCTAAATTGACCTTTTCTCAATTTTTCATAAGATAACTTTCGTAATTTTATATTTTAGTGTAAATAGAATTTTTATTTCTAATAAAACAATTTTGAGAGATCACGCTATACAAGCACTAGTGCAATAAGTGCTTTTTACGTCAGTCAAAATTGATTTTACACATCATAATAATGTCTGACATAAATACAGCTGACGTTAATAGTTAATATTTTAACGTCAGTTGTTTAAATAACTGACGTTAAAAGTAAAACTATTAACGTCAGTTGTTTAATAAAACTGACGTTAATAGTGTAAAACTAACGTCAGTTGTATTAATGAACTGACGTTAATAGTTTTATTTTTAACGTCAGTTTTATTAAACAACTGACGTTAATAGAGTAATCTTTTTTTAAAAAAAAATACTATTAACTGACGTTAAGAGATTTATTTATTTTTTAAATATTTGGTTTTAAAATAATACTATCCCCCAGCTATCCCTGCATTCAGTAAACATCCCAGTAACACAGAGAATATTGTTACAGAATTGCAAACACTCAACTTTGGCAAAAATAGGGTCTCATAAACTGTACCCTTAAATTTCAATATTGCTAAAAGAAAAGAAATATACAAAGGAACAATGGGGGGACTTAAAACCAAAACCCATGTATAGGAAAAATATAACTATCTACAAGTATATATATATAAATTTTAGCCTCTAATGTCTAAAAACAAAACTACCAATCTAAGTATGTATATATATATATATATAAATGTTAGTCTAAAAACAAAACTACTCATCTAAGTATTCAGGAGGTATTTTCTCAATTCTTTTTTCAGCAGTATACTTGAAGAAGGATTCTGCTAAGCGCATCCTCAAGTCTCTAAACTCATCTTTATGAAGAGGCGATTGGTCGTTAAATGCCTACACACGTTCAAATAATAACAATAACATTAACGCAAGTCATCACCAAAATATAATATATAATTTAATAAGTTGTTTAAATATTACCTTCTTCCATCCTTCCGTAATAGATGCAGAGACTATGTTTAGCATATGATGCATCACATAATAGCCGCACGACCACCCGTCATTTTGAAATCGAGACTACAAAAGAAATTAAATTCAATGTCAGTTAAATATACATATAAATTAGTAATTATAATATTAATTATTTGATAAATAAACTACCAAACCTTGAGGATGACCCAATCAGGATTTCCTTTAGCCTTGGAAGTCCTACTTCTCCCGTTGGGGCAACTTATGCTACTCGCCTTCAGCGCGCTATCATAAACAAATAATCATGTCAATTAACAAATTCATCACGTGTGTAATAAAATAAAAGCAACTGGTCTTAAAACTTAAATTAAATTGAAGATTAGTTACTTACGTATTAACAGCTTCCATCACCTCCTGTGGCGGGTTATGTTAGAGAGAGCAGAAGAATATGACAGTATGCCTAGACGGGTGAAGTACGAGCAACTGCCAATGATTTTTCATACAGTAGGGAGCCAGATATAAGTCTTTCCGATTGTCTCCCATCAAGTTCCCTATGTATTTAATTAATTGATCGTCGTTGACAATGAATTGAGGTAGAAGGACTGACGGATCTAAGAAGCCATAAAGTAATTTGGAGCCCTTATCAACCTGAAGACGATTCAGATACCTGAGATATGAAAAGGTCGACGATGTTAATTACATAATATATATATTGAAATTAAAATAAATTATAAAATGGAAAAATACCAAAATTAAATAAGTTATAAAATTAAAATTAACTTACGTGCACCAGAGACTCACAACCGTGCTGGCTAGCCACACGTTATCTGTGCAGGCATGCCCGAGATCATCACCACAGAAGGCAAATATCCTCTCTTGATCTGGGTGTGCCACCCATCCATCGTGTTCCAATGGACATTCAAAAACCTCAAGCGCATACACCCTGGATACAAAGGCTTATCTGCATCACCGCATAACCTATCATACACATGTGCTCGATAAAAAGATTCTTGTCCAACATCACGGATCATGTCCTCTACTCGATCATCCTCCATATCTATGTCAACGTCCTCACTTTGGGAGACACTTGCCTTAGTACTCAACAACACATCACCATGCCATATCCATCTTGTATAACTCAAGCAAATCCCTTCACAAATCAAATGAGTACGTATATCCTTTATTGTACATTTCCTCATATTCAAACACTTGACACAAGGACAACAGAACATTCCATTACTATTAGGAACATTCCTGTGAGCAAATTCTATAAACTCTCCCACTCCCTTCAAATACTCAGCACTTGTGTGCTTATAAACCATCCAACTACGATCCATAGCTAGATAGGTTCTGTAGATATACAAACATATATCCAATATAAGCACAATACGGGAGATTGAAAACTAATTTTTGAAAAATGGCAGATGAGAGCATGATACAAGCTAGGTGGTTTATTTCCACAGTAATCTCACATCATTCTTCTCATCAAGCAGGCAACAACACATATTAGGATTATTGCTATATCCAGTACTATAACCACTCAGCCATATGAATCAATCCAGAGAGCATGATACAAGCTAGGTGGTAAAAAATTATCTCAAATTTACACCATTTTCAGGTTTCTTAACATGGAAAAGAAAGAAGCAGATTAAGATAAATTATCAAAACAGAATTCCAATGAGCAATTGTTGATGTCACATGCTACAAGCAACTCTAAATTTCTTCTCATTTTGAAATAGGTCATGACAGCAGAAGAAAAATAAGAGAAAACACAAAGCCCTCGACCAGAAATAGAGACATTCCAAACAACTCAAACTCACAGTTTCAACTACAGAGACTATAGTTTCAACATACACTCAAAACCAAAAAAAAAAAAATTAGTGCCCTAAAGAACTCACCAGAAATAGGTGCTCGCGTGGTGGTGGGGAGGGGAGCTCGAGTGGTGGCCAACGTTTGATGTAGTTGCTGAGAGTCAGAGGGACAAGGAAAGTTAGTGTGCGCAATGCTCACAAGGCAGAGAGTGAGCGGGAAAGACTGAGTTAGGGTTAAGAGATAGAGAGAGAAAGAGTGTGTACCTCACGGTGGTGGTGGAGAAGCCCTCGCGGTGGTGGCGGTGGAGAGGAGCTCCCGATTAGGGCAGAGTGAGAGTGAGAGTGATGAAAAGAGAAGAACAGAGACAGAGCAAAGTGAAGAAGGCATACAGAGCGCACGGGTGTAAACGTTATAATCAAAAACCATCTTTAAAACAATATTTTACGTCAGTTATTACAAAGAACTGACGTTAATTGACAACTATTTAACGTCAGTTATGTACAACAACTGACGTTAAAAGTTCATTTGTTTAACGTCAGTTGTATTAATTAAACAACTGATGTTAAAAGTGTATCAGTTTCTGCAAAAACATTTATACCTTTGACTACTGTGCTACTTTCCCAGCGCCTTGTAACCTAATCCTCTTAATGAACATTAAGTTTATAGACTTAGTTTTGAAGAAAATCAGGTAGTCTCTTCTCTATATAAAGTACCATTCTTCCTCTATAATACACACACTTCTTCCTCTATATTTCGTTTTCTATTTCTTCATAATATGGCTCTGCCATATTTGAGATTTTTATTATTTCTTCCTATACCTAGATTCAAAGGTTTCTGTCTTAATGGTCAAACAACTTCTGAGGTTGAGTAAATCACATAACATGGATGATAAGGTTGAGTAAATCACATAATGCGATTCCCTCACCTTATTTCATCCCTTTCACCCAGTCACTAGTTGGCCTCTGATTTGGCAGCAAGTGACTGTGGCCTTAGATGGAGCATCAAGGACTTCAACTGAGCGGTACCAAGGGGATGCAACCATTGGAGTTTCTGAGGACAGGACTGAGAAGAAACTGATGTTGAATCAGAAACTTTTTTTTTATTTTAGAGCTATGTTGCAGAAAATTTTTATCTTTTAAACATGTATGCTGTGTTTGGTTGTAGGAGAGAAAATGAGAGGAAAGAAAGTAAGGGGAAAGAAAGGAAGAGGAAAGAAAAAGAGTGAAAAATGAGATGATTATTTAATTGTTTGGTTGGAGAGAAAATGAGGGGAAAGAAAGCTAAAACTTTTCTCTTCTATTGTTTGGTTGAGTATAAAATGAGAGGAAAGAAAAATATATGTTTGTGAAATTACATATACACCCTTATATAATAATTTAATAAAACTAAAAAACCAATCTTTTTTTGTCCTTTGGTGCCATGTCCAATGCCCGTACTTGTCCAGCCCCTCTTGTTTCCTTGGTTTGCGTGCATAAGCAAGTTTTCCGCCCAAAATGAGATGGAAAAAAAATATGTGGGTCCCACTTCATTTTTTTCTCTTCCATCCATTTTCTTTTCAAACCAAACAAGGGAAAACTCACTTTTCCCTTCTCTTTCTTTCCTCTTTTCTTTTCCCACCTCTTTCTATGATTCCAAACGAAGTGGTAATTGTATTTATGAATCACTTCAATGAGATACGATTTGATTATATATATAACTTGTTTTATATTAAGTGTTTATTTATTTTAATTTGCACATGAATTTGTTTATTGATCAAGCTAATTAAGATTAGAAATAAAAAACACTATATATGGAGTTATCTGCGTTAAGAGTGACAACGAAAGAAAGATAGGAATATGAGTTTCAGATAGGAATATAGGACTATTTACGTCTGTTATTTATTTAACTGGAGTAAAAAACCAAATTTTAACGTCAGGTGTATAAATAACTGACGTTAAAAGTGGTATAATATTTACAAAACTGTCACCGCCTTCTTTTTAACATCAGTTCATTGTACAACTGAAGTAAATAGTCATTTGATATGTACAAAACTGCCACCGCCTCCTTTTTAACGTCAAACATATGGTTAACTGACGTAAACCGTTCCCGTATATTACATTATTTCCACTAGTGAAGCTTAGAATTCTCTCAAATGATTAAGGAATTACTAAGTCGCACAACTAAATTAATTCCCTTGAACATTTATTAATTCGAGACGTAAATCAAGAAATTTACGCCAAGTTGTAAAAACTCAGACATCTCTCAAATGATTGAGTAATCAATAAGTGTACACTAAATTGATTCCTTTTTTTTTCCTTGAAAATATTTTATTTTTAAGAAGTGATTGTTTTATTTTAAAAATAAAGATATTGTCATATTTTTATTTTCTAGTTTTTAGTGTGAACAGAAATCTATATCTATATAATATACACTTTTTAGTCATTGTTGGAGTAACTTCTTACACGTGTCACTCTCTAAGTCATCAACAAAAATTATCAGATTTAAAAATTAGCCATTAATAACAATTTATGCCTAATGAATGAAACAATTGTATTGGGTGGCATTGTTGTAAATTATCAGCTCAGATAGCCCATTTTCGTTCTACACTACTTCTCTCTTCTATTTCACACATCGTAAAAACTGACTCCTTTTTCCATTTTTTTCATTCTCTTTCTCTGCAACAAACCTGACCATTTTGCTCTCTTCCTCAAATTTCAATTTTGAATTTCAGATTCCCTCTTCAGCTCACATCTCTTTTCCCTGATCCTCTTTTCATAAACCTTCATCACTCTCTCTCTCATTTTTTCTATTTTTTCTTTCACTCCTCTCATTATTCTTTGTTTTGTTTCAATACTCTTTCAGAGAATCCTCACGCCGTCGATCGGTCAAGCTTCTGCCTCCGGTGGCTTCTCTGGCGCACGGACATCAAGCTTCTGCCTCCGGTGGCTTCTTCCATTTTCTCCTTCTCTCTTCCCTTTCTTCTTCCCATTCTTTTTTCCTTCTCTCTACTCCAACAATGGCTGATACACACGCGCTTTTTTACTCTGACTGATATTTGTTTTAAGAAGATGAAGATGAGGAGGAGGATGAGAAATAGAAGAAGGAGTGGAGAATTGTTCTCTTTTGTCTGATAGATCTGTTAGGTTGAGTTGTCTGCGTTCTTTTCTCCCCGAAACATGGAAAACGACAACATCGACGTGCAGGCAGCAGAGAACAACGAAACAATATTGGTTTCTTTTCTTCATTTTATCGATTTTTCTTTCTTACACTATTTTGTTGAACCATACTTCGTTTCACTGTTGTTACTGTGATTGTGAAATGAATCGAGTGCAGGAACTGAATGACATGAACAAGTGTTTGAAGGAGATGGGCTCTGTGCAAGGTGCCTCCTTTTCTTTTCTTCTTCTTTTTTGTATGTTCTAGAGTATTAGGCTTCACTTGCTGCTACATTTCTTGCCATTTTTGGAGTATTAGGTGGAACAAGCATTTATCTAACATGCTCATTATTTGTGGCAAAGGAAAAATGACTCAATCAATCAACCAACTTTTTTTTTTTTTTGAAAAATTATGAAAACGATATACACTGCTAGCCACATAAAGAGATGGTGGTTGGTTGGTGGTGTTGGCTGGTGCTACTTGGATTAGTGTTTTACATCTGTGTGTGTTTTTTATTAAAACAAAATTCCTCTGCTTTAAGCACTCTTCATTGATTGTGGGAGACAAAACCTGGACAACCTGGGCATCTTGCTGAGCTATCTGTTGGTGTTGGCCCTCCATTAATATCTGTTGCATGATTGGTTGCTTGGAAGGCAGGTCTGCAATGCACAAATGACCAATTTTGAAGGCCTCTCCCATTTGGTATTGTTGTCCTGTTTTGTGAAATTTAAGATCAATGGCTCTTGAAGCATGATTATTTCTTACAAGTCCTCTTACGCAACTTACCAAAGAACTGGTTATATTCTAATATATATTATATATTATATTTTTATATGATTCAATCTTTTAATATTTTTTACGATTACGATATACCGAAATAAAAATTTATTTCATCATAGTATTATTATGTGACTTTGACTTTAAAGAGATTTATCATCAGTAGGGGTTATTGTGTAATAGGGTTCTAATTTTGATATACCCTTCGTGCTTATATACACTATGGTTGTTAGGAAGCTTGAGATAGAGGGAATAATACTTTGTGAATGTTGGAAATGGCCGTAGATTAATTATAGTTGGCTATATATATATATATATATAAATGGATAACTCACGAAGGACAAGATGAGAAATAAATCAAATATTTTCAATAGAGAACAAAAATAATATGATAGATAAATATATTTTATAAAATGGTTAACTTGCACTGGAAAAGAGGAGAAATAGATCAAATAGATTTTCAAGAAATAAGAAAATAATAATATAATATATAAATATATTTTCTAAAAATGGTAGCCTGCACCGGGTAAAGAGAAGAAATAAAACGAATAGATTTTCAAGAGAGAAGAATAAATAAAATGAATATATTTTCTAAAAATTGTTAACTTGCATAAGGAAAAGAGGAGAAATAGATCAAATAGATTTTCAAGAGAGAAGAAAAAACATGATAGATAAATATATTTTTTTTTAAAAATGATTAACTTGCCTGGGAAAAGAAGAAAAATAAATAAAATATATTTTTAAGAAAGAAGAATAAAAATAACGAGATAGATAAATATATTTTTTAATAGTTGTTAACTTGCACGAGAAAAAAAAGAAATAAGTTAATCTATCATCAAGAGAGAAGAAAAAAATAATATGATTCATAGATATATTTCTTAAAAATGGTTAACTTGCACCGGGCAAAGAGATGAAATAAATCAATTAGATTTTTAAGAGAGGATAAAAAAATAATATGATAGATAAATATATTTTCTAAATATGGTTAACTTGCATGAGAAAATAAGAGAAATAAATCAAATAGATTTTAAATAGAGAGAAAAAATAATATAATAGATAATTATATATATTTTTAAATGGTTAACTTACACGGGAAAAGATGAGAAATAAATCAAATAGATTTTTAAGAGAGAAGGCAAACAATAATATGATAGATAAATATATTTCCTAATAATAATTAACTTGCACCGGAAAATGAGAAAAATAAATCAAATACATTTTATAGAAAGAAGAAAAAAACATGATTGATAAATATATTTTCTAAAAATTTACCCGGCAGGTACCAGTTTAGTGAGTCTACTGGCTGGGTGCCTTCTATGGTGCACCACCCTCCAAAATGGAGCAGTGGTGCACCACCCACTTGTCAGTCTCTCCACCAATGATTTTGCCACATATATTTATTTGACATTTCAACAGTGTTTGTAAGTTTTGTCCGGTCAAATACGTTTGTATTCATACGACTGTATATTCGTATGGCTTGCAACTCCTCCTCCTCCTTTCCATTACAACACGATACACCTTTCCTCCACCAACCCCATTCCCCAAACAATTCCTCCTCAAATCATCAACATCTTAATCACTACCTCTCAAATTAACCTCACCACAACTCGAATCCACAACCACAAACACGGAGTAATCGCCGCAATCGCCACAACCAACAATTCAAACTGCTATTTGGAATATTCAGGCCAACGAGCGGTGTTGCTGGCGAATTCTATTATCCTCTATGTTGGAAGGTGAGGATCTGTCCTCCAAGGGGTATAATCGGGATTTTGATAAATAAATAAAAATAAAAAACAAAAAACGGAAGCACCACCCTCTCCCTCCTCTGCGCCACGACTCTGTCGCCCCTCCAACCAAAAACCAAATACGACCTCGAATGGCTCCTTCATCTATACACTTGAACCCTTCAACAAGACATGCAAGGTCCTCCATTTTGATGTTGGGATTCTCCGCCCCAACTGGCTCCAAGATGCTACCTATTTGGGTCAGTAGCGTGTTGACAATTTCCTCTGCAATGTTTGGGAGAAAGTTGGCTTCATCCTTATTGACTCTATTCAGCCATGGAACCAACGTGGGTGAAGCAATGATGAAAGCTGCGAAGGTTCTCAAAGACCGGAGGGTGAGAAACTCGATTGCCGGCGGGGCTCGCGGTGGAGAGAGAGAGAGGCAGGCGAAAAACAATTTACAAAACAAATATAAATTGTTAATTAATATAATTTATTTATTTTTTAAATCAAATGTAATAATATGTATTAATATATATTGCAAGTACGTATTTTCAAAAGGAGAATACAAATCATTTACTGTTTGACTACATATGCTGGTTGAATAGTCAAAATTGGTGTTACTAATCTACATGGCACTTTCATTGGTGCTATTAAAGACATGTGGGTGGTGCACCACTGCTCCACTTTGGAGGGTGGTGCACCAAAGACTAAGATTCTCTTCCTATTGTAACACTATTACCTTTTTTTTTTTTTGTTGATAAATACCCTGTTATTACCTTTAATTATCGCCGATATATATCTTAATGCCCATTGAATGGTACATAAATCCAAGAATATTCTCTAGTCGTGATATATTCGGCTTCAATGCATTTATTGTAATGGGATAATGATCCGGACTAGACCTTCCTCAACCAGCCCATACTCGGTCCATACTAAAATAGAAGCCCCCAAAGCTCTAGGAAGTGTCTCAAGCCGGCTTATACTTGGCCTATACTAGAACAAATGTATGTATAGGAACCAAATTTTTACGTAGTTTAACCTTTTATAAAATATCCAAGATCTTTACATGCATTGCTCCAACGAAGTTGATAATGATACTTCACAAAAGGGATAAATCACATGACAACAAACAACTACTATAATACAAGCCACATGAAAAATGGGCAGCATAGAGTGAGCGAAGCTCAGGCGCAGGCATAATTAAGTTGCTAGCATGATGACCGAGCATTCACTCTCACCAACTCCAAACAATTAATTGTACCTGGAAGATACAAAAGAGAAGTATGATTCCAACAAGAATTTAAACAAGGATGTAGCTCAAATTTAAACAAAAGGTTAGGGCTGTTTGGTTTATAGCTATGTCAAATTTAAACAATGTAGATCATATATTGCTAATGCTTGACAAAACAATAAGCTATGCTAAGTTAGTTAACAATACAAATATTTAGAAGGTTTATCAGAAACACAACCCAACACAGAACACAAAACAAGGACCCCTGTTGCGATAACAGCAACACAGCCAACACTAGCACCCAGAATCATTAAGTTATTACATCACATGACCAGACAATACGATTAATGACCATTCATGCTTTTTCACTTCTAGATTCATAGTCAATAACAACTGGACATTGTGATAGGAATCCAATTCTTATAACCCCAAGGCAACAGGCCACCACTTTGGATTTTTATACCCGAAGGCCCTAGTATCCAGGCCCCTCATTCTAGGCAGGAAATAGCAGGGGGAGGGGGAGTTAGTTTTGGGAGAGAGAAGGAGAAGGCGAGTTTTATAAATTTGGGTTGTTGGAGCTTAGTGAGTATTCTCTAGCTTGGGGGCTTCTACTGTTTCCTTGTATTTTCTTCCTTAATACAAAAAATATAGTATACTGATAGGAGTTCCTATCACATTGATATCATTACCTGCTGCTTCCAACCACAGGTAAACTTTTCTCTATCAAGATTTTATGAGCTTAGTCAAAAATTTGTGTTACACATTATTAAAATTATAGTTATATGGAGCACTCTGTTAGTAACTTTTGACATATAATTAGATATGCTCTTGAGATCTTCTATCAAAATAAGGTCAAAAAATACCTTTTCTTTCCTTTTAAACAGTTTTTAAAATAAACCAGAGACAACAATGACTAGGCATAGCTACATCATAAATCAGGCAGAACAATAAAAGTCAGATGCACAATTAGAACCAGAATAAAAGCACATCAATACAACTACTTCTGTAGAGGATTACTTCAATGATATAACCAATTATCAATTTGGTCTTTGACCTCATATTCTAAGCAAAAAATATAAGTAGTCATCAATTTACAGATGTTTCAATGCAATACCTGCTCATCTTCATGTTACTGGAGGCATGCTACCAAAACACTTCTTTTTCTTTATCTTTTCTTCTCTTCTTTAATTAGTCCCACAAAATTATCAACATCATGCCAGAAATTTCCGAGTTTCACTACTGCTTTGACACTCTTCTAAGTCCTGGTTAATCTCCATAAATACCTTATGACATCTGCTAAAATAAAGTTGATCCAGAACAATGTTATTCCTATTTGTTAACATATAATTTTGTAAATCTATGAGTTATAGGAACAAATAATTTCATTTTATATTTGAAGTATTTTTACGATCAAAACTCTGCCTTTATAATGTTGCAACCTTACTTGTTTTTCTTTCTTCAAAATATAAAGAAAAAGAATAAGAAATTCTGAGTGATCAGTGTAAAATAATGTGGTATATATACATATATAATAAATAATAATAATATTATAATAATAATAATAATTATTATTATTATTATTATTATAATAATATGATTATTTATTCCCTTGTAGCAAATCTCTATTCTTTTAACTACATTTTTCACCCCCAAGAAACATTTTATTAATTAATAAAGGAAATAGGTAAAAGAGATTAGTGAATTCCATACCGAATAAACAATCACTGGAACGAACATCTTCTTCACTCGAATAATACTCTTCAATCAAATCCCATTCTTGATTATTTTTGTCATTGCATTCCTTCTCACCAGATGTTTCTCCTTGTTGTGATTCCGAATCCAAACCCAATTTTGACCTCAACTCCGGTTCCAAGAACAAATCGAACTCCGTAGCTAACTCCAAGTATATTCCTCGTAAAGGATGGCATAAATCTGCAGAGTCAAATACAAGGAGGATCCCACACTCTTTGGTACGGATGTTAGATACCTCAGGTTCCTCACTATCATTTGTAACATAGAACTTAAAAGAAACCTGACGTTCATCAGAACCTTCAAAAATGCTATCAAAATGGAAAGAATCGCACCATATATAAACATGGTCTGAATTCAGCTCCGTGATAGCTTCATGATACCATGTGGATGTGTGTCCCACCTTTTTACCATCTGGCAAGTAGCATTGACACCAGATTCTAGCACCATGCTTCTTTAATTCCTCGGATGGAGAAAGAACCACACACAAAATTATGCCCAGCAACATGGATTTGGATGGAAGAGCAATAGTGAATGAGGAGTCTGTTGTTCGATATGTGAACTGCCTTGGAACTCTGCTTCCTGGTAAACAAACCTTCACAAGGTTATAATTATAACTATAGGTCTTCAAACCGAACATGTCAACATATTTATTTTGAAATAAAGCACTCATCATTGTTAACCGGGTGCCTTCCATAATACATTGGAGTGAACGACCATTTAGTGTCAAGCAATTCTTGAACGAAATGTATTTTTCATCCCCTCTCATGATTACTGTAAAAGTCTTCAAAGTGGATAATGTCACCAATGAGCTGCAGTTAGCAGCAGTAAACTCTTTGATGAAAGGTGGAAGCTTTGGTAAACACCCAAGCTTCCTGCAATTATTTAAGGACAGAATTTCCAGATTGTTAAGATGCTGGATGCTTTCAGGCAACCTCTCCATACTACTTCCATCTAGTCTTAGCTCATATAATTGTGATAAGTTGCTGATGTTGTCAGGGAGTTCACACATATTACAACAATCCTTCAAATATAGTAATCGTAGAGACGTCAAGCCTTCAAAAAGGACACATAGCTTTTGTTTGTCCATCACCAGTGTGCAATTAGAAATCCTCAGGTCCCTCAAAGATTTTAGCAAAGATAGATCATCTGGAAGATTCCGTAGGCTCAAACCCTCGAGATTCAGGGACTCGAGTCTTGTTAGATTCCCAATTGATGGGTGCAATTTTTCGACCCCTGTTTTGCTTAAATCCAACCTTAGTATCAAATCTGATGACATTGAAAATTCCTTGAGACTTGGGCAGCCATTGATGCTAAGATTCTTGAGAGATCTTAAAGGCCTCTCGCTTTTAAGAATCTTGAGTTTTTTGCAGCTATCCAGTATCAAAGTTTCAAGTGTGTCGAGAGATAAAACAGATGGATGAACAACCAACAAACTCTCACAACCAGTGAGATTCACCCATTTAAGTTTCTGTGCCTTTGACAAATCTGGGATATTCTTCAACTGCTTGCATTCACTCAGATCAATTCCCTCTAAATTCACAACATCCTGCAACAATTCAAAAGGAAACATCACTATACAAAATCCTCAAATTTCAATTAAACCAAATTACATAAGCATACATATCTTTACCTTCAACCCTTGCCAAAGTTCTGTAACATGACTGTGCGGCATGCGAATCTCAACAAGCATCTTAACAGTAAAATTTGCAGGAAGAGACTTCAATCGGTATCCATGCCACTCAAGGTACCTCAAATTATCAGGAAACTTGTTAAAGACTCTAGGATACTCCACCATACCCGATCTCTTATCTGAGGGGATATACAATTTCAAAAATCTTAACTTAGTCATCATGTCGAATGTGTCAGCACTCAACCTAAGTAAATTGTCAATATGTGACAAATCTAATGCTATCCCTTCAATTGCATCTGTCTCCTATCAAAACAAAAAAAAATATATGATATCAACTTAACTATATACATTTCTATATATAAACATGTCTAATTAGAAAAAGAAAAGGGAGCATATTTTTCCTTACCTTTTTATTTTGAAGTACATCAGATACTTCTGCAATATCCCTCAATCGGCTACGTTTTCCCGGATCTTCTATGCCGCGACGAACTATATCCAAACCCATTTCTTGTAGCAAGTCATGCATTTGTATTCTTTTGCCCTTTGAAATAGTTATAAGAGCTTTATCTTCAAGGACCTTTATTCCACTAGTAGCAAAGAAATCACAAGCATTTAGTATGCTTTCCACAAAATCTATATTTTCGCCAATGAAAAAGAATGCAATGTCTAGAAATGCTTTCTGCTGTGGAATGTCTAATCCATCATAGCTCACTCGTAACACACTTTGAATCCTGTCATATGGATATTTCTTGACTTTCTTTAATTCTTTTTCCCAAAACTTTGGTCTTTTGGAATAAAGATTTGAACCCAAAACTTTCAAAGCTAAGGGAACACCCCCTGCATAATCAACTGCAACTTTTGAGAGATCCTCATATCCCTCTTGAGGAAATCTTTGCTTGAAGGCATGTAAGCAAAAAAGATCCAAAGATTCATCAAAGCTCCATGGCTTTACATCATATATCTCATCAACTCCTCCAATAAGCAGCTGCTTATTTCTTGTTGTTATAATGAGTTTGCTACCTGGAGCTGCATAATTACATCCTTTACACAACTCATTAAATTGATCTTCATTTTCCACATCATCAAGTACAATGAAAACTTTTTTATCACTCAGCCTCCTCTTAATGAATGTGGATTCGACAAGATTAAATTTGGGATTTTCTTCCTTTAGTAGCTCAAAAAGAAGCTTACCACGTAAAGATGTTAGCCCAACCCTTTTTGATTCTTCTCTTACATTTGCCAGGAAGCAGACACTATCATACTGAGGGAAGAGTCGAGAAAACATGGCTTTAGCAAGGGTTGTCTTACCAATTCCGCCCATTCCCCAAATTCCAATTTTCTTAACATTTCTCAGTAACTGGTTTGGTTTGTTTTTTGACAGCAAAGATTCAACGTATTCACAGATTTTGTCGATTCCAACAAGTCCTTCAACTTCTAGTTCAATAGGATACCTCAGGTTTAGCTTTTGCAACACATCTTGTACAATTTTCTCAATGACTTGAGAATGGTTCCTAGCAAAGGTACAAACAGAGTAGACCAAAAATGGGATTAAATTTATAACAAATGAAAAAACAAATAAACAAATAAATATGCACTACTCTATGACAACATTTTAAAAAAATTAATCAATCTTATAATAAACTCATAACTATCAATTTTTTACAGCGGGTGAGGACGTTTTACGAACCCATAGCAATGTCAAGATGGAAGACCAGGAGGGCAATCGAAAAGATAGAGCTACTACTAAGTGTAACCCGAGGGCAAACTCGGATTTAGGTATATCTACAGATTCCCAAGAATTGTCATCGTTTGAATCTAATTAACAACTAGCATATTCAATCATCCATATCATCTGGTAGAATCCTCACAAACTAAGCATAAATTGCTTAAAAAAATTTATACATAAAAAAAATATAACAGAGAGATAATACTTACTTGTCGTCGCGACTATGAGACTCCCAACCAGACATATTTGCTGCTTCTCTGAGTGCATCTTTCCACTCAGAAATTTTCTTTGGCTTGTCTTTGTCTCCCAAAAATCGTGCATGTTTTGCAAATGCTCTCCTGTAACTCCCATTTTGATACCGTATGTCTGATGGGTCAACTTCATAGAAGACAGGTATAACCACCTGTCTATGGCTCTTATTTTTTCTGCATCCGAGTATTTTGACGAGCTCTTCTAAGCACCATTTCGAGGAAGCATAGTTTTCTGAGAAAACGATGATGGCAATGTGTGAGTCCTGGATTGCTTGGGACAGTGCTGGCCACATGTTTTCTCCTTTTTTGAGGTTATCATCTATGTATGTTTTGATGCTTTCCCTACATAGTGCAGAATAGAGATGACTAGCGAAGTTGGTGCGTGTGTCCAGCCCTCTGAAACTAATGAAGACATCGTATTTTTTGGTAGAGGATGACATTTCCATGATTAGCTATTGGGGGTGCAAGACACGACAACACTCTTCTTCTTGGACTTGCGTAGAAGAAGGATGGAGCACAGTAATTTCACGAGCAAGTATATTAATTAGCCCTTTAGTTTAATAAACTCAATATTGGAATATCGAGAATATTAACCGGTTTATATTAGTTAAGCAATAAAATTTAGAAGATTTGTATTAAAAGTTCGGGTCGTGGTAACCAGTATGATTAAGGAATCAATATATAGAAAAAATTTATTGAAAATCAAATTTTTAAGAGTTAAATATGTTTTTAATCCCTTATTTTTTATAAAATTCGATTTTAGTCATCCGTTTGGAAAATATATTTTTTTAGTCCCTTTTTTAAAATTGTATCAGAAATGGTCCCTACACTACACTTCCGTTTGAAAAACGAGGGACTAAAACCGAATTTTTGTCAAAAACGAGGGACTAAAAATGTTTGATTGTAAAAAATGAAGGACTAAAAATGTGTTGTGTATGGACCAATTCTGACACATTTTAAAAAAGGGGACTAAAAAAATATATTTTTCAAATGGGGGATTAAAACCGAATTTTTGTCAAAAATGAGGGACTAAAAACATATCTAACCCAACTTTTATGGTGTGTTTGGATGAGGGAATTTAAAAGGATAATGTATTTTTAGAGGGTAAATAGAATTCATCAATATAAAAATAAGGATTTTTCTAACCTGTGCAACATTGGACATGTTTAAGAATCAAAAAATAGAAATATTATGCTGAAATGAGTAGCTTTTAGACTTTTAAAGATTTGAATACACAACTCTTAATACAACATTTCTATTTTTTATTCCTTAATATGTGTAATGTTGAACATGTTAGATAAATCGTAAAAATAAAAATACAATACATTTTATATTGATGAATTCTAATTACCCTCTAAAAATACATTACTCTCTTAAGTTCACTAATCCAAACACTTCATTAATGTATTGAATACAACAATCTTCAAGATAAACTTTTTATATTTGATTCTTTAACAAGTAAGATCATTTCTCAGTATTCTCCTAAAAGTTTTTTTTTACAAGATTCTCCTAAAGTTTTAAGTTGTGATATTATTGCTTTTCACTTGAGTAGAAGGTTAACAATATTAGTTAAAAATTATTTTGAGAAATTATATACTCAGTTTGCGTACATTTCTATAGGAGAATTTCTTAATCAATATACTTAAGAGACAAATTAGCAAAATCCTTTTTTCTATAAAGCATGTTTAGAAAACAGGTCTCTCTTTTCAGAATTGCTTACACAGCTTCTCTCTCTGTATGTGCGTCTGATGCATTTTACTACGCTACCAAATATGCACTAATTACTTCTGGAGTAAATTAGTTACAATCGTATGTCATATCACTTGTGCTTTAATTATACTCTTGTACAATAACAAACAATGACAATTGTATAAATAGATACAATAATAATTATATAAATATAAATGTATTATTAACACACACATTTTTGAATGTCCATTTTGGATTTTGGGTGTTCATATAACATACCTCTTTAAACAAATTTAGCCTCTTGCAAACCTTAATTTTTGTATCTTTTATACTGTTAATGTAAAAGATTTTTAAACAAATATTTAGTATACTTGTTTTTTTTGGATTCTACCATACACACTATCTTAATCCTTCAAATTAATATATGTTACATTTATTGTATTTTAAATATAATATGGAGTGTTTCATTATTTAGGATATGTTTGAGAGTTTTGAAGAGGAAGGGGTGAGATGGTTAGTAATAAAGTGATTTAGAGTGGAGTGGGGTGGAGTGGTAAAAGTATACTACTCTATTGTTTGGGAGTTTTAATGTTCCCTCTCAAACTCCCTAAATTGGAGGGTATGAAAAATAGAGCTTTGAATGGTTTGGAGTGGTTTGGCTTCCCATCCCCAACCACTCCACCCCATTACTAACCATCCCACTTCATCCTCCCAAATTAAGCCTTATTGACGGAAAAGGATACTGGAGTACATGGGAACTTCCTCTCGGTTCTTCCCCTTCTCCTAGAGAAGAGTCGGTGGGTTAATTAATTACTACTCCGGTCACTATTATAAGCAAAAATTAAATAAAACACACATATTAAGGAAGTTAATAAATCTCATTTAATTTTGTTAAAAAATTTGGCTTATTACCTAAATTACCCTTCATCTAAAATTTCAATTTTCATCGTTAAAATACATCTGATAAGGATGAGAGGGAAGATGACCTTTTATATGTTAAGGAGTATTGAGAAATAATGTCAGCATTAAATTGGAAGATGACCCTTCATATTCAACATTAAATTGGGAATAATATCAAGGAGTATTGAAAAACATAATTTATATTAAGTAGGGGGTATTTTGGGAATAATAGCATTAAATGGGAGGGAAGTACTAAAAATTTGCTTATATTTTAAACCAAAAAACTTAGGGTTTTTTGCTGATAATATTGATCGGAGGGAGTATTAATTAATCAATCATGTAATATTTAAGTCGGTACTCGTGATTCGTGAATTATGGGAAGTGCGAGAAACAACGCGGTATTCTTCTTGGGGGATGAATTTGAGTAGGAGACGAGGGTGAGCGCGAATCCTGGAATTGGCATAGGAGATAGGACACACACTGAGCACGCATCCATGTGACCTAATCGAACCAGGTTTTATATTTTCAGCAGTAAAAAAATAATAATAATATTAAGAATAATAATAATAATAATAATAATAATAAGAATAATAATCTGATTATTTGTTCCCTTAATTTCTAATTAAAATACAGTAAAAGAGATTAATCAGTTACATATCGAATACTCCCTCCGGTCTCTATTATAAGTAAAAAAAGTCCTAAACTTTTTGATCCAATACATAAGCAAATTTTAACTATACTATCCAATCTAATGATGTTATGCCCAAAATACCCTTCATTTAATACAAATTTTGTTTTTCAATAACTCATTTTATTCTCAATAACACAAACTTAATAAATAAGATGAAGGATAATTAAGGTAACAAACTTAATTTTTTTAAATAAGATTAATAATATTAAATGAGATTAACTAACTATCTTAATATGTGTGTTTTATTTAATTTTTGTTTATAAAGATAAGGAGGGAGTACGCAATTATTGGAAAAAAAACATTTTTCACTCAAATTTCATTCTTGATTATTTTTGTCATTACATTCCTTCTCATCAGATGTTTCTTTCTATTGTGATTCTGAATCCAAACCTAATCCTGACCTTAACTCCCATTCCAAGTACTCCTTCTGGGTCATCTTTAGGTAATCACGGAAGGCTACCTAAAATTTGATGAAAGTTAAAACATACTAATACTATAAAAAATGATTTAAATGAGCATAACAAATTAAAGGCAGAATACGATTAATGACCAGTTTACCATAAATGCTTTTTCACTTCCAACCTTTCTAAATTCATATTCAACTAGTCGGTTCCCCATGCATTCGCATGGGCTGGGTTATTTTTTACGCATATTCTAAAATGACTTGTGTATATAATCTCATTGATCAACCTTTTAGATTGGAAAACAATTTTATAAATATTACAAATAATCAGCAATATTTCTTAATAAACAGCCAAAAAAAGTACCTCAAATTGCAAAACAGAATTTGCATAAAGTACGTAGAAGCACTTCAAGTAATAGATCATGTGACCATAACACGTAAAATGTACATGATGTCAAACACATTAGCCAACATGTAACAGGTGGATAAAACAAAATGGTGGTATTGGCACTGAGTTGTGTGGCTTAATCCGTAAGGTTCTTTACACAGCACGAACTTCCATTTTAACCATCAAAAGGTCTAAGAATTAATCATCTTTGCCTATTGAGAAATGGAGAAGAAAGAAGTTAATCACTGAACTACAATAATACACAATCACTGGGAAAGAAAGGTTTAATAAATGAACATATAGAAAGGTGGCATTGCATTAATAATTCTTCAGTTTCATTAGTAGCTTTCATTCTCAACTCTCACCTATGTTCATGTAAACCATTTTTTTAGTATTTTAAGACTGAGCTTTACTTTTCTATAAATTCAAATCAGTTGCATGTAAGCAGAAGGGTCTATTCCAAATATCAGCAAATTTATAACATCTCAACGGGGGAGCACAACGAAATAAATATCATTTCACTTCAAAAATTATTTGCCTCTACACAGTCATTTTGTTATAAAAAAAATAAATGGGTCTCCTACATACAACCGAACAACCACATATATAATGCAACATAGTATGTTAGCAGGAAGAAAGAGTCCTTGAACTCAACATAAACTGTGATCAATCTACCATCCACTCATGACCAGGAACTTTTGTCCTCAAATAAACCACCACAAAAAGTGAAATCGTACACGGTATGTACGACTTTGAAGTCGTATAGCCATACACGACTTATCCCAATCAGTAATATATTTTCAACTTACATAATTTTGGTAAACCATAAAACAAATTTCACTACCCAGGTCAAAAACCAATAAAAAAAAGTCACGATATGAATATATTGGTATAAAAAGAAATAGGATAGTCAATTAAGTGGTTTAAATATCATGATTTTACTATTATTAATTGAAACAACATATTTTTGTGTAAAGTACCTATTTCAATAACATTATCAGCAAAAAACTATGAAGAACTTTTTTTTTTTTTTGATAAAATGAAGAACGCCCTATGGCAAGGCATATCAATTATGGTCCTCCCAATGTATGTAAATTAAATTCGAATGGTTTTAAATATGAGAAACTACCTTATATTTTGTAGCTTTTGGTCAAATTTCGATCAAGAAGCATATTTTGGTTCCACTATTCGTCTTCTTTTCTCATGGAGAGAATACATGAATGGCTTCTTTGTGAGTTTTGGAGGGGAAGGGAATGGAATGCTTTGAAAGAAAGTAAGGGGGGAAGAAATTGGGGAAGGGAGGATACTCCCCCACACATTGCATAGGCTTATTTTTTAACCAAAATCAAAAACCTCCAAAAACCTCCATTTTGGAGGAACTAAATAATTGAACTAGAGGAGGATTTTGGAGGGTTATCTTCTCTTCCCCCATCCCTTTCCCCATTCTTTTTTCCAAAGCTTTCCCCTCCCCTCCCAAACTCACAAACAGACCCGAAAAGTTCCACATTGTCTCCTTTTGGGTCGTCTTTAGGTAATCACGGAAGGCTACCCAAAATTTGATGAAAGTTTAAACATATCAAACTTCTCTATATCAAATCAAGCTTTTATATGAGTTTTGATCTCATTTATGAGCAGAGACATTCATGAGGCACAGATTAGCAGGTCAAAATCTTGAAGATAATAATCTGAATATTTCTTTGAAATTTTGATGTGTTTGCCTACACATTAAGGCTGAGTTTACTAGTCCAGCTTATAATTTGATATCTTCATTAAAAATAAGGTCAAAAACTATGTGGTTTTTCCTATAAATAATAATAATCAAGATAAAATAAAGAGATAGCAATTGCCGGATATTCGAATTCTAGATAGAGTTCTCACTTTCTATAACTTGGATTCGTCCTTGTCTTAATAGAGTCTAGGGTTTTTAAATAGTTTTTAAAATAAAATCAGTTTTTATATTTTTATAAATAAGTTATGTTCAACCTCAAAACAGAGTCTATGATAAATATCATGCGCTCAAACTAATATTTTATATAAAAAAGGCATGAACTTTAGACAAAGAACAACATAATCTAAACTATTTCCACCCCTGTTCAAATACAAGGAAAACCAAATTTAAGGACACTAATACAACTGCTGCAGACACAGTGGAGGGTTACTTCAATGATACATGTGATCATCAATTTGCAGATACATAATAGATCAAATACCTGCTTATCTACAAGTTATCGGAGATTCGGAGGAATACCACTGAAGCTTCTTTTTTCTCTAACTTTTTCTTCTTTTGGAATTGCACAAAATTTCCGCCAGTAATCAGAAATTTCCCAGTTTTTGTTTTTTTTTCTTTTCCAAGGTATCCTCCATGAGCAACTGCGGAAACTAATCCCTCGAGCCGGATAGGACCACAAGGACGGCAAAGCTACTGCTTTTACACCCTTTTTAGTGGTGATTAATCTCCAATCTCCATAAATACCTTAAGATATCTGCTAAAAATAGTTTTATTTCTCATATAATTTCATAAAACTATGAATTATAGGAATAAATAATTTCTTTTCTTTCTTTTATTTTTAAAAAATAGAAATTGTGATTCAGTGCAAAATAATGTGGTAAATCATTCTCTTGTAGAAAATCTTCTTTTCTTTAGGTACTTACTTTTTCCAGAAAAAGCATGCTATTGATTTACGAAGGAAATAAGTAACGAAGACCAGCCTAATTTATATTGAGATTAGTAAAAGAGATAAATAAGTTCCAAACCGGATAAGCAATCACATGAACCAGAACATTTTTTACTCAAACCCTGTTCCATCCTTTATGCCATTGTGTTTATTCTCACCAGATGTGTAATTTATTATTGACCCACAAAAAGAAAAATTGTATATTTATACATGCCATAATTTGATATCACAAGTTCAAACAAATAATATGATATCACTAAGTAAACTTACAACCCATGTGCGAATACTGGCAAGTGCAGAAGTACAACTAAGTCATAGCAACCAATGGAAAATGGAAAGTTAAAATAGTCCAACATGGCAAGCAAATTACCAAATGGGAGATTTCCCATCCCACTTCACATAGGAAGGGAAAACAAAATTACCCAAAGGAGATAAAAGTGAAAGTTCTGTTCTGTCCCTAGGTCTTCTTGATTGCAAGAGACCTTGTTTTCAGATTCAAAAAGATTCCCCTGAAGAAAGTAAATCAGAGGGCCATTAACCATTAAATAATTCATGTTGCACATAATGCTCATTAACAGAACATACGCATTTACACTAGTCTAGTAATTGATTAAATCAAACTTATAAAAAGGAAGAAACGTTCAACTCTTTTATGATGGAGTAACACATTATATTATAGGAAAAAGATCGAAGTGCAACTTGGGGAAGGGGAGGATAAGATATCCTCCAAAACATAGAAACTAGATGCAATTCAAAATGATCAAAGCTAATGCTTGACAAAAGGGTTTGGTCATGAACCATGAACCTTGATCAAAAATCAGTACACCAGCATATGAGCAGGATGGAATAACGCAGTATTGCTGACTTGTCAATATATAATTACCTCAGCACAATTCAAATTGAGGGAAACAAGAACGAGACAAAATATTTCTTCATCGCATCATGCATATAGGCAAATTTTAATTGAGGAACATGGAAAAAAACAAAAACAAAAACCAAAGCAGTGAATGTGGGTTGCACAATGACTTGGCTTTATCACAGCTTAACTAATTTGAGTAGTTAGCTATAGTCATGTTAGTTAGGCTGTTATAAATTAGTTAAGATGTGATAGGCTTAAAACCTATTATGGCACTTTAACTTCATGCTAAAAATGAAAATGTTTGCAGCTTAGTGACATAATTACTGTTTCATACATCACAATAAAGTTTAAACATAATTTAGTCACACTCTGGGAATCTGGTTTTAGTACTCAAATCTATAGCGTATTTGATTAAAGGCATTTTTTTTTTTTTTGGTTACAAAAAGTTTAGATTAGGGTAAGGACCGACCCATGTAAGACCAGAGCCAACCACCAACCTCTAGGAGGATTTCCGGTGGGATTATGGATCGCCTGTCCCAGCCCACAGCGCAAGTCCGCTTTTGATAGGCTATAATACGAGGGAAAGCGGGAATCGAACCCACGACCTGGCTAGCAGGACAGTGGGATCTTACCAGCTGATCCACCCCAAGGGGACGATTAAAGGCATGTTTGGTTTAGCTGATTATAAGCTTTTGAGCAAAAATAAATAATAAATAAATAAATAAATAAAAGCTAATCCAAACACACACAGAGGATATTCTTCCTAAAAACAATTAAATTACCTGCAGACAAATAACTTTTGGTGAAAATGTAAAGAATGAGATTTCAGTATGAATTCAGCACCATCAACATTTATGGCATCCAGTTCAAATAAGTTATGTTAAATTCACTTTTAACTTTTCTTATAGAAAAATTAGATTTAATATGTATGACAAACAAACCAAACCACCACAACATATTATATACATGGTAGCATTTATCAGGCATAGGCCTTATAGCTGGGATATGGTAGCTCTTGCAAGTTACAAGTTCAAGTCAAAATATCATTATAGTTTCAAGCACAATTCAAGTTCAACAATTTTTTTCCTCTCTAAAAGACTTCCTTTCTTAAGATGATAAGATCTTTCCCACAAAGTCAAAACTGAACTTATTTCTTTAGAGAATAAATATAATTTTATTCAATAAGAACCTTTTGTAGTTCACAATGCATGCCTATCTCTCTATCAACCGATGAATGCTTGTTCAATAACTTCGGAACATATGAGAGATAGAATGGAAGAGTAACAGAATAGCAAGTTGAAAGATGGAGGAGCTCACCAGCATGCAGCAACAAAGCTGTGAAATATAACACGGAACTGCGAAGGCATATACCGGTAGTTCACCCAAGCAACGATGGGCCAAAACTGCAAGTTAAAACCAATACAACTTCAAAATGCCAATTTTTCAAACTGCCCCATCAGCCAAACAACATAAAATTGTTCTCATTGCCATCCCATACCTTCCATGCAGTCAACTGAACAGAAGGGTAGTCCTTTTGAACTTTGTTCATGACTATACTCCAAGGTCTCCCTGCAAACCAGCCTCATACTTTAATTACTATGCATTGCAGAAGAATACATAAAAGACCAATCTTTTACTTTCTCAAAGATTTAATATCTGACATCTTGATTAATTTTTATTTCCAACGTTTTCCATGATGTAGACATCGCTAAACAATATAAAAATCCCACTGAATTAGTGATAAAAGGAAGAGAACCTTTTTAAGATAACATGACAGAACTAATACAAGAAGAAATTACATGTATGCCAGAAAGAAATTAAAAAAAAAAAAAAAAAAAGATTAAAGCAATGTGCGCATGACAGAGTGAGAAAGAAAACTGTAGACAACTGTCAGATACAGCAAAAGAAAATTTCATCATCTATCTCAAAATGTTACATAAATTTTTAGACCTTTACATGCTTGTGAGGTAGGAAGGATACAAAATTGTTAGGCCATTCCAAAAAAAAATTGCTAATTTATTGTCCACATCTTCATATCAACTAAGGGCTTATTTGATAAAACTGAAAAGTTTAGCACTGAATTTAGTGATAAAAAAAATTAAGCACTGAATATGTTTAGCATGAAAAATGTAGTTTTAATAAAACTGCATTAAAAGAAATTGCATTCATGTAATAAATAAAGCTATCAGATTATTAAATATTAAATGATTTAAATAATAAAATAACTTCTTCAGAATACATTTAGCACTTCCCATGTGCTGAAATTCATTTTTAGTTTATACTCCCTCCGTTCCTTTTCTATGGTAATTTTAGTTTTTTATTTTTGTTCCAAAACAATGGATCTTTTATAAACTCAAGGTATATTTTGCAATTTTTTTTTCCATATATACCCTTATCTTAAAATTAAATTAAAATACATTGAAAACACACCAAACATTCCCTACTTAAATTCAGTCATAAATACACTACACATATCAATGATACTATAAATAAGGGTAATTTGGTACAAATGTAAACAAATTAATGCTTTCTTAATCTATGCGTAGAAACCTTAAATTACCATAGAAAAGGAACGGACAAACAATAGTAATTCATTTAATTTCAGCGCTGACCCAAGAAACACAGAAAATACAGGAAATATGTTGGGAATTGGGATGGATGGCTAGATTTTCCATTGTAATGAATTCCAGATCAGGACACCATATTCACATTCAAACTTTGAACTTAAAACAACATGTCCTAACTTGAGCAGCAATACAATAAACAAAATGGAAGTTAAGAATTAAGCAGCACTAAACCAATAAGTGTTCAACATCTTGCAATCACATAAATACTATGATAAACATCAAAAGCAGGTATTTGAGGAAAGAGAAAAAAAGAATGGTTTCTGTCTTCTGGGAATGAAGGTTGGACACAGAACACAAGAGACATTCACAACAAAAGCTGATATTAATCATTATTCATGTAAAATTTTCAAAAACACTGTGTAAACAGATGTTTATCATACAATATGAAAATTTTATCATCGATCATCATACCTTCTATTAATCAAGCCATAGTACACCAAGAAGAAAAAGTTGTTCCATGGGGAACTAGTTATGTGTTCAAGGATCTCCTAAGAATAGGAACTTTCATTCATTAGAGCATTACTTGAAAATAACTGAACCTTAAAAAAAAAAAAATTATCCCTATAAGTGAAGGGGACACATGGCAAACATTTACAAGGTAACAATATACCTTTTTTGCAACGGTATCATTGCCTTTCTGACCCTTGAAGAGTTTATCCATCAATTTGTGGAAAAAATGTCCAAAAGGTCCTGAGTATGCGAAACCATAGAGCTGCAAAATAATTTAATTTAAAATTTGCACTGTCCCTAAAATTTTCAAGAATGATTTATTAAAATAAACATAGTCAAATAGGCATACCACGAAAAGAAGCAATCTTCTCAACCGAAGTTTCTTGGCCCCAGTGATCATCTGTGCCACTGCATCACTAAAACCGGCTAGAACCGCTGCAGTAATTGCCTAACAATCACAGGTGTATTTCATTTTTAATTTTTTAGCAACCCCATTAGTCTCTTCAGAAAATAAAATGAAAAAAGAACATTGTTTTTTCAGCCCAATTAGTCTCTCAACAATTATAATGTGAAAATCAAAAGAAAAATTGGGTCAAATGAGAAAGTTGAAAATGGGATTAGAATAAAGGTTTTGAAAGAAGGAAGAGAAGAAGAAACCTTGGTTCTGAGAGGATGGAGCTGAAGTTGGAGCAGATATCTCTTCCAAGCATTGTTGACCATGTCAGACACGGTGATTGATCTTCTCCTTCTCTCTCTCTCTCTCTTTCATTTGCCTCTAAGGTTGCACTATGTTGTGATTCCATCAACAACCACAGCTCTGGTCCCAACTCAATCCTCAATTCTTTCCCCAATTCTGATGCTTTGCTCCGTTCGGACTCCAAATCCAAGTCCAATTTTCGTATAAAACTTTCAGAGTATGAGTCAAATATTAGGTGGACCCCACACTCTTTGGTACATATGTTCAAGACATCACATTCCTCCGAATCATCAGTTACATAGAACTCAAAAGAAAGGTATTGTACATGATGTGTGACAATGCTGTGAAAATGGAACGCATTGTACCACATAAAAACATGATCCGAATTCAAGTCCCAGATAGATGTATCATGCCATTTAGTGGCGTATCCCACCTTTATACCATCTAGATAGCACTGACAAAAGATTTTGGCACCACTCTTCTTGATTGCTGGGGAGGGAGAAAGAACCGCACACAAAACTATGCCCAATATATGGTGACGGGAAGGGAGTTTAATAGGAATTGAGGAGTGTGGTGTTCGATATGTGAACTGCGCTGGTACACTACTTCCTGGCCAGCAAACCTCCAGAAAGTTATCAGTATAGCTGGGGATACTCACATCGTAACTTCTTACAGAAACAGGATGAAATGTAAGCACTCATCATTGACAACAGGGCACCTTCCATAATTGAGTGGAGTGAAGGTTCATCCAGTTTTATGCAATTCTGGAATGAAATATGTTTCTGCGTCCCTTTCATCACTTCTGTAAAAATCCTAAAAGTGGATACCGGCGCCAACGACCTGCAGTTAATGACATTAAACTCATTGATGAAAGGTGGTAGCACTGGTAGACACTGAAGCTTCATGCAATTATTGAAGGACAGAATTTCCAAGTTCTTAAGAAGTCTGATGCTTTCGGGCAAGCTCTCCACACTGCTTCCATCCAGTCTTAGCTCACATAAATCTGATAAGACGCTGATGTTGTCTGGGAGTTCAGACATGTTACAACAATCCTTCAAATGCAGTGTTACTAGACTTCTTAAGCCATCAAATAGGATGTGTAGCTTCTGTTTGTCAATTACTAGTCTGCAGTTTGAAATCCTAAGGTCGCTAAGAGATTTTAAGAAAGATAACTCATTTGGAAGATTCTTAAGTCTCAAACCCTCTAGATTCAGCGACTCAAGTACACTTAGACGCCCAATTGACGAGTGCAGTTTTTCAACTCCCGTTTTGCTTAAATCTAGCCTTAGCATCATATCCGACGATACTGAAAATTCCTTGAGACTTGTGCAGCCATTGACGTTAAGATCGCTTAGAGATCTTAAATGCGTCTCACTTTTAAGATTCTTCAGTTTTTTGCACTTACCAAGTATCAACTTTTCAAGTGTGTGGAGAGATAAAACAGATGGATGAACAACCAACAAACTCTCACAACCACTGAGATTCACCCATTTAAGTTTATGTGCCTTAGACAAATCTGGGAGATTCCTCAACTGCTTGCATTCACTTAGATCAATTCCCTCTAGATTCATAACATCCTGCAACAATTCAAAAGGAGACATCACTATACAAAATCATCAAATTTCACTTAAACATAAGCATGCATTTCATATATCTTTACCTGCACTCCCGACCAAAGTTCTGTGACAAGGCTGTGCTGCATGCGAATCTCAACAAGCATCATAGCACTAAAATTTGCTGGAAGAGACTTCAATGGGTAACCATCCCATTCAAGGTACCTCAAATTACCAGAGATTTTATTAAGGACTCTAGGATAATCCACTTTACCTGAACTCTTATCCAATGGGATATACAATTTGAGAAATCTTAAATTGGTCATCATATTGAATGCATCAGCACTCAAGCTAAGTGACTTGCCAATATGTGACATATCTAATGTTATCCCTTCAACTGCATCACTCCCCTGACAAATCAAGAAAGTAAATGGCATCACTTAACTATATATATTTGACTTAATGAACTTTTTGTTCTCTGAAAATATAGTCGATTTTGGTTTTAGTCCCTAAATTTTTTTCTTTGCATTCGCTCCTTTTAACTTTTAAAATTTTGTAATTGGTAGGGAACAAAACACTTACAACAAACAAAACACTGACTGTGAATGGCCAACGCCACATATTACCTTACGTGTGTGTGTTGTGTCTCTGCAACTTAGATTGCGACTTACAAAAAATGTAATGCAGAGAAACTAATTTGAGAGAGTAGAATGTGAGAGTGAGAATATGTAATACAGAACATGAGAGGGATGTGAAAAAGTGGATGAAGGAAAGAAATCTGCCTTCAGGAATTAGTTTCTCTGCATAAACAAAACACTGACTGTGAATGGCCAACGCCACATATTACCTTACTTGCATGTGTTGTCTCTACAACTTAGATTGCGACTTACAAAAACTGTGATGCAGAGAAACTAATTTGAGAGAGTAGCATGTGAGAGGGAGAATATGTAATACAGAACATGAGAGGGATGTAAAAAAGTGGATGAAGGAAAGAAATCTGCCTTCAGGAATTAGTTTCTCTACATTACAGTTTTTCTCTATCTCATTCTAAGTTGCAGAGACATAACACACGCACGTGAGGTAATATGTAGAGTTGGCCATTACCAAGCAGTGTTTTGTTTGCTGTAAGTGTTTTGATCCCTAATCATTTCATATATTATTTTTTTAAATACTATATTTTTGGTCCCTCAAAATATGGTCACTTTGGTTTTGGTCCCAGCATTTTTTTTTTCTTTGCATTCGGTCTTTTAACTTTTTAAATTTTGCAATTGGACCAATTGCAAAATTTAAAAGGTTAAAAGGATCGAATGCAAAGAAAAAAAAAATCAGGGACTAAAACCAAAAGTAACCATATTTTCAGGGACCAAAAAATCCATTAAGCCTATATATTTCTACTTATAAGCATGTCTTATCAGAGAAAGAAAAAGTGAGCATATTTTTTACTTACTTTTTTATTTTGAAGTACATCATAAACTTCTTCCATATCCCTTAATCGGCTACGTTTTCCAGGATCTTTGATATCTCGGCGAACTATGCTCAAACCCATTTCTTGTAGCAAGTCATGCATTTGTATTCTTTTGTCAAATGAAATAGTTATAAGAGCTTTATCTTCAAGAATCTTTATTCCACTAGTAGCTGAGAAACCACACGCATTTAGTATCCTTTCCACAAAATCTTTATTTTCATCTTTGAAATAGAATGCAATGTCTAGAAATATTTCCTTCTCTAGAGGGCCTAATCCATCATAGCTCACCCGTAACACATTTTCAATGCCGTCATAGGGATGGTTCTTGACTTTCTTTAATTCGCTGTCCCAAAACTCCATACTTCTAGAATAAAGATTCGAACCCAAAACTTTTAAAGCTAACGGAACACCCCCTGTATAATGAACTGCAGTTTTTGAGAGATCTTTATATTCCTCTTGAGGACATCTTTGCTTGAAGGCATGTAAGCAAAAAAGCTCTAAAGATTCGTCAAACCTCCATGTCTTTGCATCAAATATCTCATCAGCTCTTCCAACAAGCAAATGCCTATTTCTTGTTGTTATAATGAGTTTGCTACCCGGAGCCGCATATTCACATTCTCTACACAACATATCTAGTTGATTTAAACTATTCACATCATCAAGTACAATGAAAACTTTTTTACTACTAAGCCTCCTCGCAATGAATGTGGATCCCACAGGATTAAATTTGGGATTTTCTTCCTTTAGTAGCTCGGAAAGAAGCTTATCATTTAAAGCTGCCAATTTGCTTGGTTGATCATGTTCTGATAATTCTCTTATATTTGCCATGAAGCAGACACTGTCATATAAGGGAAAGAGTTGAGAAAAGACGGCTCTAGCAATGGTTGTCTTTCCAATTCCACCCATTCCCCAAATTCCAATTACTTTAACATTTTCCATTAACTGATCTGGTGTGTTTTTTGACAGCAAAGATTGAATGTCTTCACATATTTGATCAATTCCAACAAGCCCTTTAACTTTAAGTTCACCAGGGTACCTCTGGGATAGCTTTTGCAATGCATCGTTGACAATTTTCTCGATGACTTCAGATTCGTTCCTAGCGAAGTTATAGATAGACAAGACAAAATGAACGATATTAAAAGTTTATAACAAATGAAAAAGAAATAAATAAAGAAAAGGTTTGAATATTTTGTATTGGATTTAATTGATATGCAATTACACTATACACCGTCAAACAATCAATACTTGACACATGATTAATAATGTGTGATTCTTATACTAATTATCTTATTATCTTTAAAAGTCATATATACCATGATTTTTGATTGATTGACGGTGTAAAAGACTTTACACTAATAATGCATATCAATTAAACTCTTTTGTGTTTCACTCAAAAATTTTTTTTTTGGGAAAAAATCAAATAAGTTTCTAATTTAAGGATTTTTTTTCCAGCTTCATATTTCCATTTCCTATTTTCAGAAATAAATCAAATAATTACAAAACTACCACCTTGTTTTCGTTCTGTTTTAAAAAAAATTGTACGGGACACATTGAAAACAATTTTTCTTGTTTTCAATGTTTACTGTACAAATATTTTGAAACAGAGAACAGAATGAAAATAAGGTGGCATATTGTAATTATTTCTGAAAACATAAAACTGGAAACAAAGCAAACAAACCCTAAAAGTTAGTAATTTGGTGTCCCTCCCACACATCTCTATTACTATTCCGTTAAATTCCCATTAAAGTTTCTAAGGGATGCGTCTACTCGTACATTTGTGAAATTCCTAAACTTATTATAAAAGTTCAAATATGGCCCTATACGTTTTTGGGAAAATTCAAATAGACTCCTACACTTTTTGAGAATCCAACAAAACTTTAACGAAAATATATCCGAGTGACTCAATTACAAATTTTGTTAAGCTTAAGAATTTAATTACAAAATTTAAAAGTTCAAAGACCTAACGAGTAATTAAACCTAAACAAAACTATTAAACATAAACTATTCTTTCGTAACAGTTCAAAAGAACATTCAGGGAGTGTATTGGATTGGGATTTTAAAACATTTTAAAAGATGTTTTTATGATAAAAAAGTCTCATGGTTGTTAATAATTTAAAAGACCAATTTGAAACTCAATTGAAACATAAGGGACTGAGGGTTAACATCGTTACTAACTTCAATGACGGAGATGACTGACTTGTGTTAACATAGACAAATTAAGGGACTAAATTGAAACTTTTAAAAGTTAAGGGATCAAATTGAAACTTAAAAAATAAGGTAAGGGATCAAAATTGTATTTTAGCCTATATTGTAGAATTGGTTTGCAAGTACACATTTAACTATGACACATCAACTTTGTATACCCTTGATGGAAAACATATCCATTACAGTAGGCAATAACAATATATGTAGAATGCAATATTTGTGACATTATGAAAATAAAGTTATTTTTATTGTTTTAAGTTCACAATTTCCTTTTCCACTTCATAAATAAATACAATAACATATGAACAAAACAACTATGTAAATATATTGTCTCCTCCACTATAAAATTAAATTTGCTTTGTAATATTGTAATTAGAGTTTATGTGTTTATTCTCCATTTTTCCACCATGTTTTCCTTTCAAATCTTATAAATATATCCATATAATCCTTCCAAGTCTTATAAATTCTTATGATTTAAATCCATTAAAATCCAAATTATAAAATCTTGATTATAAAAATCTTTAATAAAAATCTTAAAAGTCATTACATTCCTACATAGTCTTTTAAAATCCACAAGATTTTTTATGCCAAAATAGTCTTTTAAAATCTCAATCTAATATACCCCTCAAATTCAATTTTATATAATGTTGTTATAAGTATGAAAAAAAATGACGAGTGATCGGAGTGAAAGTGGGGGATTGCATCCCAGATGAATTTTATTTGCCAGGTTATGGATTTGAATTCTAATTTCTAAAGTCGTCATTTGGAAAGAATTTTAACTATGACTTTAGTAGTTACAGAGTTAGTCTCACACTTAAATATCTGCATATAGTTCCGAATTGGCTGCAAAATGGCACCTCTTGCAAGTCAAATTTTATGCAACTTTTTTCCTGTATATATATATATATATATTGAGAGAGAGATAAATAGATAATACTTACTCGTAGTTCCGAGAGTCCCATCCAGATATATTGGCTGCTTCAAAGAGTGCAGCTTTCCACTCAGAGATTTTCTTTTGGATGGATTCATTGTCATTTTTTTCTTGTAAAACCCGCTCGTGTTTTGCGAATGCTTCCTCATAACTCCCAGTTTGTTTCCGTATGTGCGATGGATCCACTTCATAGAAGACAGGTATAACCACCTGTCTGTGGCTCTTATCTTTTCTGCATTCCAGTATTTTGACAAGTTCATCTAAGCACCATTTGGAGGAAGCATAGCTTTCTGACAAAACGACGATGGCTATGTGTGAGCCCTCGATTGCTTTGGATAGTGCTTTCCACACCTCATCTCCTTTTTTGAGTTTATCATCTATGTATGTTTTGATGCTGGCTTTCTCGAGTGCAGATTTAAGATGGTTAGTGAAGCCTCTGCGGGTGTCCTCTCCCCTGAAGCTGATAAAAACATCGTATGTTTCGGTGGAGGTAGACATATTATTGTGAGTGGAAGAAGTTGAAGAACACTCTCTTCTTGTTTGTTGGTGGTTGGTTGGAGACTTGGAGTTTACTTATATGCAGGAATGGAGCACATTAAGGTTGTAAATTTATACACAACGTAAGGGGCTGCAACTTCACGAGCAAGAAGATGAGAAAGTGATTTAGCCCTTTGTCTTTTTTTAATAAAAGCACAAATTGGTCCTTAAAAAATTTTAGAGGATTTATTTTTGGTTCCAAAAAAAAAATTAATCACTTAAATACTCAAATTTTCAAATACAGGACATATTAATCCCTCATTTCACTTTTAACGTCTGTTTACTTGTATATATGTTCCGATAACCATTCTGTTTGACTCGTAAGTAGTATGGTATAGCATATGACAAATCTTCACGGTGAAAAACGAATAAAAAATGAAAAAACATGTACAATTTTTAAAGTATCAGGGTTTTAAAATTTTACACTTTTTTTCCACTTTTGTTCTTTTTTTTTTTTTACCGTGAAAATTTGTCATTGGTCACACAGGACTGCTAACGAGTCAGGCAGAATGGTTAGCGAGATATATAGGCAAGTAGATTGACGTTAGAAGTGGAAGGAGGACTAATGTGTCCCACGATTATAAATTTGAGAGACTAAATAGTTAATTTATTTTTTAGGGACCAAAAGTGTGTCCGCAAAGTTTTTCAGGAAATAATTTGGGTCTATATTTTTTTTTCACGGAAGGCCCAATTTAAATATTATATAGATACCATATATTTTTAATTTATATATTATACGTAGTGTAAGAGGCACCGCAATTTCAGGATCAAGATCTGATAAAAAAAAAAATTCAGCATCAAGAAGTCAGTAATCTTAATTAACCCTTTAATTTAATTTTAATCGGACGGCTGGGATATTCTCTTCAGTCGGTGTCACTCCATAGTCCATAGCTCTCCCTCAAGATAAGAGTTGGTAGGTGTCTATGTCACTAATGCAACATAATTAATAATTAATCCTATAAATATTTCAACTTGGTGGCCAAGCCCCAAGGAGGCAAGGAGCTTGTGATTCATGAATTAATCCGATAAAGTGATAAACAAGACAACTTGCAGTGTGATGTGATTCCCCTAAAATAATGCTCTATTTCTTTCATTAATATCTAATAGGGTCGTTGATTGAATTTGAAGGCCAAAGAAAATGACAAAATGTTTTGTTTTAGGATAATAACAATGCTGCTGCTTTATTTTATCAGAAATGCTGTCTTGACACAAATGCTTACACCTTACACCATATAGTGTCGCACATTGTGGCACTGTAGCTGCATTGTAGTGTTTTTTGTTTTTTTTTTAAGTTTTTTTTTCAAATGTTATTTTTTGATAAATAAATTTTTTGGTTAAGTATGTGTAAATATCTGGTGAATCATGTACAAATATCTGGTTAATTCAGTTTATTATATATCTGGTTAATGGGTTTTTTTGAGAAATATCCTATTTGTTGTTGTCATAAGTAGTTTACTACCAACAGCTACTTCACTACCTTCTTTCCATAACGCTTGTATTTGGTCTTCGTTTTCCACATCATCAAGTACAATGAAAACTTTTTTATCATCGAACCTCCTCTTAGTGAATTTGGATTCTACATGATGAAATTTGGGTTTTTCTTCCTTTAGTAGCTCAGAAAGAAGCTTACCACGTAAAAATGTTTGCCCAACCCTTTTTAATTCATCACTTACATTTTCCAAGAAACAAACACTGTCATATTGAGGAAAGAGTCGAGAAAACATGACTTTAGCAATAGTTGTCTTTCCAACTCCACTCATCCCCCAAATTCCAATTTCTTGAACATTTTCTCGAGTTTGCTTGTTTTCTGACAGCAAAGATTGAATGTCTTCACAGATTTTTGTCAATTCCAACAAGCCCTTCAACTTTAATTTCAGGAGGAAACTTTAGATATAGCTTTTGCAATACATCTTCGACAATTTTCTTGATGAGCTGAGAATCGTTCCTGACAAAGGTATAAACAAAAGAGACAAAAAAAGAACAATTAAGTTTATAACAAATGAAATAAATAAATAAACTATTAAATATACACTACTCTATCACCATTCACCACATTTTAAATGCATATATATATAATGCACTTATAAATACAAAGTTTTCATATGGGTGATAACGAGTATATAAATTCCTCACTTATCCTTAGCTAATAAAATAAAACACTAATCATTTAACATAGTATATAAATAAGAATTAATTTAGCTATTTAGATTTATATTTAAGATAAAAATAGATAATATATTTTTATCTTTAAAAAATAAAATTTAAATAAAAATCATATCAGTGTATAATTTTATTTATATTATTCCATTTTATTTATTAAAAATGATAAAAATGATTAATATTTTAATTTTTTAAATGATAAATAATTTAAAATAATTAAAGTTTTAAAAGCGATAATTATTTTAAAATAAATAATATATATATTTATATATGTTTTTCTCCTCTCTCTATGTATAGAAATTAGAAAGCATGTATATAAAAATAAAGTATATGCTGATAAATATAGGGTACTCGAAGGGTCTAGCATATTCGACTCTATTAAAAAAAACATGCAAATATATACTTTTATGTCATTTTACATTTATCAGCTAGTCCAATCGCTAATTTTACCAAATACTTCAAATTCAATCTACTAGTTAATCCGCTATCCGCTATCAGCTAACTTATTCGGTATCTACTATCCGCTAGCTTATCCGCTATCCACTAGTTTTTACCAAACAAAGCCATGTTATGGGTGAATACTACCTACTCCATGATTTCAAATCCCTCACACCAAGAGCAAAATTGTATGGTTCTCCATCACAAAGTTTATTCAAGAAATGGTTCTCTATTTTAGAGACACGACTCACTTGCACTGTATTACTTGAGAAAGTTTTTACAAAATATTATGTGTTTTTATATTATTAAAGAAAATAATAGAATGTAACTGGTTTGCATGGAAGGTTAAGGTAAAGATTTTTTACTCTGCAAATTAATTATAATTGTCACATTATTAAAAATATTTAACTCTTATTATAATTACCTTAAAAGTCACACATTTAGATGATTTACGATTAGTTGATAATATAAAAAAATTACACAATGTGTCAAAATTAAACTCCTAATGCACGTTAGCCCCGCCTTATTATTTCATCGGTTTCCTTTTTCTTATTAATGACTCAACTAATATTTAAATGAACGATATTACTAATGCGCTCTTTTTAACACATTTTTATTTTATTTATTTTATTGTTTTAATCAATGTTTTAAAAACCGGACCGAACCAGACGGTTCGGTTCAATCGTGAACTGTCCAGTTCGGCGGTCCGATCCAGCCCTATTGAACCATGGTCTGGTTGAACCACCCGAAAATCGGTTGAACCGGGGCTGGACCGCTTTGAACCACCAATTGAACCGGGTTGAACCGTTCAAAATGATTTTTATATTTATTTTTTTTAACTTTTTCCCCCAATTTAGTACTTTTTTTTGTTTATTTATTAACTTATTAATCATCCGGTTGAACCGCTTGAACCAATTGAACCATGACCCGGATGGCTCGCCGGTTCGATCTTAGGTCCGGTTTTTAAAACATTGGTTTTAATAGACAAATATTAGTGTTAATGTTAGTATTTTGTTGGTGGGTGGGGTTTGAACCATCTCCTTCCTTATCACTCCACTCTTAACTCTCCCACCCCAACAACTAAACTAACTTTTTTTCTACAAGAAAATGTTAGTTGTTAGTTTGTTATATTAGTAGAGGGTGAGATTTGAACATTGCACCTAATATATCTCCCAACAACCAAACCAACCTTATAACCTTGGAAGAAAGGCTATAAGGATGTGGTGTGTGAATCAGATTCAACTATTGCCTTATCTTTAGTTGGCGATGGTTCCTTATCATCCTAATACTCCTTTGGTCAATCAAATAAGGAAGTTCATGTCTTTCCCTTGGAAGCTGTCTTTTTAACATTCCATCTTAGAGATGGGAATGGTTGTCTTGACTGGCTTGCAAAGTATGGTGCTAAAGAATGTGCTACTGTGGAAATGTGGAATCAGTGCCCCTACCCTCTCCAGTCAACTCTTTTGGCTGATGCTGGGTGTTTATAGATTGAGAGCTGATTAGGCCCTTCTTGTATTTTTTTCTTTTTCTGTTTGATAAAAAAAAAAATAGAACCCACTAAAGAGAAAGTAAACACATGTGATTTAGAGAGTCCCACATAAAATTCACCTAACAATAAAAAATGTGTTGAAGAAAATATTTCAATATTTTTTTGTCTTTCACCGATTGCTAGGAGTGGTGTGGTTAGATAAAATATTCTAAAAAATGGTGATTTTATTAGACACTCTAGTTGAGAGGTTACGAAAACCAAGGATTAATTTTTTGCTTTAAGCAACATACCGCTACTAGAAAATTTGAAATCAGCGACGGAAAAAATTCGTCGCTAAATAGAAAAAAATTTGTCGCTAAAATAATAAATGATGAAATTAACGATAGAACAAAATCCGTCTTAAAAAGTGGCATTGCTAAAATTTAACGACGGAATTTACGTTTGTTGCAACTAGCGAAGGGAAAATCCGTCGCTAAAAACATAAAGACGAAAAACTAAAAATTTCATAAATTCTGCCGCTGTTGCGACGGATTCAGATCCGTCTCTATTTATGACGAATTCAGATCCATCGTTGTTTACGACGAATTCAGATCCGTTGCTGATTGCGACAGATTCAGATCCATCACAAAAAGCGACAAAAAATGCATTTTAGCGACAAATTTAACAACAAGAATGGGATTTGTGCAAATCAGTTAACGATGAAAGTAGGAGTTTTGCGACAAACTAAATGACCGGAAGTTTTTGCTAATTCAAACAAAACCATGATGAGCAAAAGCTAGAAAGGAAGGCAATCCATCATATTTAAATTTTAAACAAACCAAGAACAAAGTCTATATATATACAGTTGGCTCAAACAAAGTCGATAATTTCGTCGCTAAACTTAAATAAAGAAAATAATGACAGATTTAGAGACAAAAAAATTTAGTGACGACCTTTGTTTGTCGGTAATTTCATTTTTAAATTCAAATAAAAAAGTTTGCGACAAACTGTTTAATGACATTACTAATTTCGTCACTAAATTCAAAGGAAAAATTGTGGTGGATTTTGTGACGAAAATTTTTATGGCAGTTATATTTGGTCTCTAATTCTGTCGCTAAATAGTAAACAACCAAATTTTATAAATTAAAATGTAATGTGTCGCTAAATCTGTCGCTGTTTGCGACAGATGTGTTTCCATCGCTAATTTCAACTTTTTTAGTAGTGGACCAAGGATTAGTCTCATTGCCGGTTCAAAGAGCCGAAGTCTGTGCAGATACCTCAGATGCCACAGAGGAGTCAAAGGCCCTAATTACTGTGTTTTATATAAAAATACTCGTATGTAAAAAATGCATAAAACTATTTTCTATTTCTGGATCCACATCCCAATCTAGAATAATTAGAGATCATTTCTCTGTCATTGCGAATTAGATACTTTTTTTGCTTGACAAATTACTCTCATTTTGTTTTCTTGCAATGACAAAACTTGTTCCTTAGTTATTTTGGTAGACTAAATGATTCCTCAATTTTTCCTAAATATAGCACTCATTTAGTAAACAAACGAACAATAATCACATAAAATAAATTTTTATATAAATTAACAATATTGTTATCCTTAATAATTTTGAAATTATATCACACTTTTATGCTTGAAATTACTTTTTTAAATCATAACTGATTTCAAAGAGATTTTTTTATGCCATTTTGTCACTACACTTGTTTTATATAAAAAATGAGTTTTTAGTCACGCCTTGTTGGTTTTGGTCTCTCTTCAAACTTCTTTTCTTGTTTTGGTAAATAATTTCTAAATGTAGGCTACTAATTTGATAAATTGCTCAAAAAATTTTATTTCGATTTCTATCGTTAGTAAGTATTCATTAAGTGTTTATATGCAAAATGCGGTTATTCTATTGAAAGTTTAATTTTGATACACTATTAATGTGAAGTTTTCTATATTATTAATCAATCATATATTTTCCTATATGTTTATTACTTTTAAGGTATTTATTATAAGAGTGAAATATTTTTTAATGACACGAAAATTATATGATAGAATGACAATGTATAAAGCTTTTAAATTGATAGTGCATTAAAATTAAATGTTTTCAAAAGATTTTATTTTGATGCATTTTCAATAGTTTTTTTTTCATCAACCAACCATGCATTACTATATTATTAAAAATGAATTTAATTATTTTGCATTGTTACTATGAAGATCTTTTACAATGTTAACCAATTATGAATTATCACATCACTAAAAATATTTGACTTTGTAAGATGATTTGTAATTGACCGAGAGTGTGTAAAAAAAAAAAAAAAATCATGTTGACAATGTATCAAAATTAAACTCTTGTAAAGTTGGACCCTTGTAATATTTATCTTAAAAGTTACATATGTGTTGACGTATAGTTGCTTAATTAATAATGTAAAACAATTACACTAATAGAACCTCTAAAGTGAGTTTGTCTTTCAAGTGAGTAAATACACATTAACTTGCCCACTTTATTTTCCTTCAACTCATTTTCTTCTCAATTCACTCTTTTATGAGCTACGTCGTACCATTCCTTTTTTCTTCATATTTTTAAGAATTTCGATATACCTAGTTATAAATAATTTTGTTCATTGTCTTTGAAGGGGGGAAAAAAGAAGAGTAAAACATATGTACAGATTCCCTAGAATTCACATTGAACAACAAGCATATTCAATTATCCATATCATCTACTAGAATCCTCACAAATGAAGCATAAAAATAATCGTAAATATTGCTTCAAAAATTTAGTACGCCATAAAAATAAAAGAAAGATATAATACTTACTTAAAGTCGCGACTACGAGACTCCCATCCAGGAATATTGGCTGCTTCACTGAGTGCATCATTCCACGCAGAGATTTTCTTTTCCATGCGTACTCGTACTCGTGGCTTGTCATGACGTAAAAATCGCTCATGTACTTCTAATGCGCTCTTGTACTTCCCTTTTTGATATCGTACATCTGATGGATCCACTTCATAGAAGACAGGTATAACCACCTGTCCATGGCTAGGAATTTTTCTGCATTTGAGAATTTCGAGGAGCTCATCTAAGCACCATTTTGAGGAAGCATAGTTTTCTGAGAAAACGACAATGGCTATGTGCGAGTCGTGAATTGCTTGGCACAGTTCTGGCCACATGTCAGCTCCTTTTTTGAGGCGATCATCTATGTATGTTTTGATGCTGCCCCGACGGAGTTCGGCATGAAGATGACTAGCGAAGTTGTTCCGGGTGTCCAGCCCTCTGAAGCTAATGAAAACATCGTACTCTTTGGCGGAGGAAGACATTTCCCTGCTGGTTTAGCTATTAGCTAGGAGGGAGTGCAGGAAACAACACACACTCTTCTTAATATGACGGTGACAAGGCAGTGTTGGTTTATTCTTTGACAGGGATGGTGGGTGGGACTTAAATTTATGACTTTTAGAGGATTTAGTGTGTCAATAAAAAAAATTATATTAAGAAATTAAATGTTACATTTTTTAATATAATAAATATGTCAGTTTTATCTAAAATTTATCTTTTTTATTTTAACAGATATCCTTAAACACTGGCTAGCCCTTCTCCTTACTTAGATTATTAAAGTTCCTCGTCAATATTTCAATTCTAATTAATTTTTTTTTAATACCAGCTGTTTATATTGATGGCAAAAGATGCAGGAGACCTTAAGAGGCAAACGCAATTTCAGGATCAAGAAGTCAGTAATCTTAGGGGGTGTATTGGGTTGGGATTGTAAAAGATTGTTTTGGCCTTAAAAAAGTCTTGCTAATTTTAAAAGATTACGTAGAAATGTAATGACTTATAAGATTTTAAAAGACTTTTTTTTAAAGATTGTTATAATCAAGATTCTCATGTGTGGATTTTAAAGGATTTATATTATAAGACTTTATAAGATTTGAAAGGACTACATGGATTTATAAGACTTGAAAGGAAAACATGAATTTTTAGCAAACATTCAAAGTTATAACAGCCAATAAAAAAAGTAACAAAAAAATGAATAATATAATAAATAAATAAATAAGTAAAACCCAATACAATTTTTCTAATCTTTTAATTATTAGTCAAATTGATATAACTTCATGTCCTCTTAAGTTGCATTTCTCCACATATCTAAAGCTATGCTAGCCCTCCAAACATTAACATCTTCTCATTCTCGCGGGTTTGAAGAATAGGTTCAAAATTATTGTCTACATTAGCTGGTAATATTGAAGATAAAAATTTGTCTATTGGTTCAATTGTAAGTTCATCAGAACGATATTCTTTACAAAGGAACTTATATAGTGCTACACATGCTAAATAGAAATGGAGGCGCTAACTTAAAAACTGTGAACCGTGTTTTAAAAATATCAAATATCTTCTCGATCACATTCCTCAAGGATGCATGGCGAAGATTGAACAATTCATTTCCATTTTGAGGGTCATTATCATTACTTGCAAAATCTTGTAGCTTCTGATTTTAACCTTAAAAATGATTTATTTAAAAAATGATTTTAATGAAAAGCTTAAACAAATACAATAAAACTCGTTACAAATGATTTTTTTTTTCAATTTGAAAAAGTGTTTTCTTTCGTCAAATAATCTGTAACAAACACACTTTAAAAGTTGTTTGGTAACTTGTGTTGGGTTGAAAGACAACCGTGGGGGGAGATGGGAGAGAGGGGGAGAAAGGAGAGAGATGGAGGGAGGGAGGGAGGAGAGAGTGGGAGAAAGAAGAGAAATGGAGGGAGGGAGGGAGGGGAGAGAGGGGGAGAGAGGAGAGAGAGGTGAAGGCATATGGTGAAGAGAAATAAGAATGAAGAATCCTGAGAAATCTCATGTGTTGAGGTGAGACTTTTTGTTACTAAAAAATCACTAAAAAGTCACATAAAGTCCCACGAAATCCATCTTAAAAAACAATCCATCGAAATCAGGAATTTTTGAATACCAGAGGACTTTTTATTATTTGTAAAAAGTCATGATTGAATACCACTAGATTTAGATTCTCTCTTTAAAAATCCTGATAGTCTTGATTGAATACCACCAAACTTATTTAGATTACTTAAAAGTCTTGATTGAATACCACAAGACTTTTTAATCATAAAAAAATCCATTAAAATCTTTTGAAATCTCAATCCAATACACCCCCTTAATTAGCCCTTTAATTTAATTTGACTTGGACTTCTAAGTCACCCCTTAGCTGTCATCGCAACATAATTATTAATGCTATAAAATTTTCGACTTGGTTCTGAAGGAGCTCGTGATTCGTGAATCAATCCTATAAATATTACAACGTGCAATGTGATTCTCGTAAAATATTTCTTTCATTAAGAACGTCGTCCATTGACGACCAAAGAAAAGGACAAAATGTAACGTGGCTGTTTTATTTTATATTCTGATAACAACACTGCTGTCCTCAGGGAGACTCAATATTTTTGGAGGCTTAAAACAAACTTTAAAATGAGATCTTTTAAAAAAATAATAAAATTTTATTAAAATTATTATATTTTTATTTAAAGTTAATTTTTTGTGAATTTTGGGATGCAAAATTATTTATTAAATTGTTGTAATCGATTTCATTTAACAATTCTTTTTCAATCGATAATAAAGATAGTCCACTGAATGAGACATTGTCGATCTAAGATAAGATTTTATTAATTTTAATTTTGAAAAACTTCTTTCTGCTAAAGCAACAGTTACGAGAATCGGTAACATAATTCTATAAGTGATATATGCATTTGGAAAAGAATCAAACATTATTATATAATTAAGTATGTTAATTGGTTTATCATTTTCCATATGTATAATTTCTCTTAAAAAATTTAGTTCTATAAATAAATCTAATTCATCAATATCAGAGTTCTCATTATATTTTAATGAACGTTTAAGGTTGAGATAATTTTCTTTTAAATTTTCATTATCCAATGACCTTAATTTATCAATACTAAATAGAAAACCAAAAATTTCTTGATACATTTTAAATTGTTCAAATCTACTTTGAAATGAAGTGATTGTTTTATCTATTATGTACAAGAAGTAATTAACTTTAAATGATTCTTTAGGAGATTTTACAACTTCATTGTCAATAATCTCATCAAATTGTTTCTTTCTATGAATAGTACGTTTTCCACTGAACTTAGGTTCTATATTCATTTCTATAACAATATATTTGGCAAAAATTATAGCATTTTCAAATCCTTCTTCCCTATAATGAAATAAGACATTTCAATTGTTGTATAGCAACATCAATACACGTATCATTTGATTGCATATTTTTATTAACTAATTTTATCGCAAACAATATCTCATACCAAATAATCATGCCTAAAATTGAGAGAATTGAGAGATGGATGTGACAGTGAGTAGGGACGTGATAAGAGTGAAAGAGTTTGAAAAGTGAAGTTTTGATTTTTTTTTATTTTTGCGAAACAAAATAAATAACAATTAGTGTTATGTATTGAGAGAAAAGAGTATGTGAAAGAAATTGTCAAATTGATGAGAGTCTGAGAGGGTGACTTGATTGAAAGGCTAAAGTATCAGACAAAATAAATAACAAATAGTGTTTTCTTTTTATTTTTTTTAAAATAGGTAGTAAAAAAAAATCGGAGGCCTAAAGCCCTAGCTTTACTAGCTTTCCTCTTGGACAGGCCCTGGCTGTCTGCTGCTCTATTCTATTTGGTGTAAAGGCCCATTTTGGTCCCTCAAATTTTTTGAGGACCCACTTTTGGTCTCTGAAAATACAAAAGGCACCATTTAGCCCCTCAAATCTACTTCCGTGAGACAGTTTGGTCATTCCTTCAGCCAACCATCTTTGACCTCCGTTAACTTGCTGATCTGGAACGTTAAGTGGCCTAGGTGTCAATTAATTAAATTTTTTAACCCATTTTAGTCCCTTTCCTAGAAAAGTTATTGTGACCCAATATGGTCCCTGTGTGTATTAGACTACCAGAATGACCTCTTTTATGTACAACCATGCACAAGAATGACCTTTATTTTGAACAACCAGAATAAAGGAACTTCGAGGCTGATATTTGATGTATTTAAAGAGACAACTCAGTTTGGCCAAGTTCATCTTCAGGTTGGCATGGAGTTTGACAACCTTGAATTGTTCAAGAATGCTATAAGAAATTACAAGACGTGTAAAGGACCTGCAAGACCAAAACCTATAAAACCAAAAAGTACAAGGAGGACAAGCAAGAAAAAATAACGCTGAGCAAGATGGAACTATGTCACAAACGAGTCTCAAACAGAAATTGTCACACATGTATAATATTTTGGAGTACAATGAACTTGTTTGTAATCTAATATTTGTTTCTAACCATTCATTTTGATTATTATTTTAGAGCCAATAAGGGCCTCATGATAATGTCCAACCTCGGGCATTGCAGCAAGTTGGAACCGAGCTAAACCATGTAATTTCTCAACCACTGTTAATTTCAATATTGCATTTGTTTTATCCTTAACTATTCTGGTGGATTTGGTTCATTGTGTTGCATTTGGTTCATTCTGGTTGTGCAAAATAGAGGTCATTCTTGTGCATGGTTGTACATAAAAGAGGACATTCTGGTAGTCTAATACATGCAGGGACCATATTGGGTCACGATCACTTTTCCAGGGACTAAAATGGGTCACCAAAGAAAAAAAGAGGGACTAAAATAGGTCAAAAAATTTAATTAACTGACACCTAGGCCACTTAATGGAGGTCAAAGACGGTTGACTGATGGAGTGACCAAACTGAGACGCCCCGACGTCCCATTAAAGCAAAACCCAAAATATTAAAGCCTAATTTCGTTATTATCGTTAAGCGTGTATATTCAAAAATAGTAGAAAATTTAAAACTAAAAAGGTAGATATAAATCATGCAGATACATCAACATACATCACACATATATATATAGATAAATATATACATCATCTCCTAATACAACTGTCAAGGGATTCCCATCAGTAGGATCCCGAAATATATACAAAACGTTGGTACATAACATAAAGGAAATACATCAAAAGATAAAAAGGGAAGATGCCTCGCCGATTCTCTCCACACCCCGTCCCCTCTCAAAATACAACAAAACCTCACTCACACCTATACAAATGGCACTGGCCCGAGCCATCAAATACTACCACCCTCGTCTGCATCCCGTGGTCCGGCAGGTCCGGACACTCCTCCGCTCTCACTGGACGAGCTCCTGTCCGACTGCCTCTGAAACCTCTGTCGGTAAAGTCTACTATCACGGGGATGAAACTGTCTGGTAGATACTCGAGAAGACTCTGAAACCGTAGCCCGGACCTCTGGAGGCGCTGGTACATCTGGAAGGGGTGCCAGGTCCTGGGTGGGGGCAACCGGGTCCTCCTCCTGGATAGGTGCCAACTCGGGTCCTGGTGCCGGTGCCGGTGCAAGTCCTGGGACTAGTACCTCAAAGGGTACCATGAAGGGATCTGGGGCCATGCCTGGCATCGACGGCATCAGCGGTATGTGTCCATCTGGCTGTCCTACTTGGAAAGGAAGGGTAGTGCCAAAGCGGAACGTGCCGACGAATCCTATCGGCGCTCCCTGTCCGAACCCGGAGGTGATGGACGTAGGACCCGTATACACAACGAAGCGAGTGACTGGGTCCACGAGCCACCCGTTCGGATCTAAGCACTCAACCTCAAAGATCCCCGAGGGGGAACCCCGGGTCCTGAGTCATCCACGGATGATCCCAGTGCGCCATCAACACGATCTGGATCTGATATACAAAACATATATGTACAAACATACAACAAAAGAAAAGGGGATAAGAAGCCATATAACATCAAACGTGGAAAGGGTTTAGCGATATTTAATTCTATAACAGCACGATAAACATCCATCTCTCAAAATATAGTTTTTATATATATAACACAAACATCCTCAATCTACATCTAGGGTCTTTCCTCTACCCCCATCATGATGCAATGCAAATGCTATATGAATCTTCTCAGGTAGTCGGCCATATCCGGATATCACAACAATCGACACGTCCCAGAGGCCCCGGCGCACACCCTCGTCCGCGGCTGGAGGGTGCCCATGCAAAGCAATGGCACTATAGCTACACAACCGGTGCACACCTCTGGACCCCGGCCAGGGTGCTCATGCAACGCATGAACTATAGCTGCAACTAAAATGAAATCATGTCTGGGACGGTCCGCCGTTAGCCTAGACCCCGGGAATTCTCCCTCCGAGGAATAGACCCCAACGACCATGTTTCAGGTCCACAATACGACCATGTTTCAGGCCCACATATCACAGACCATGTTTCAGGTCACCCCCTAGTGCCCTAACCGCTCATCATCACCTCATAAATAACCTCAATAAAATCTCATCATTATATAACATCAATCGTCTCGGTTAGGCACTACTAACACATAAAGTATGATTTCCCCAATACATCATCAATGCTCATCATATCACATCACTTACTCGAACTCTACTCATAATCATTACACTTATGGCATCATAACATCATTCCATCAAATCATCATATTAATCATGGCATCAATTTCCAATATAATAATAATAATTTTCAATTAAATAAAATACTCATTTTATCAATCATCCATCATCATAATAATTCAATCAATCCAAGCAGTCACAACAGCCAGTCATAAAATAATATAATAATATATAATTATCGTAACGACGATAAACGCACAATTTCAATATCATCATTGGTACCACTAAGTAGTCCCCAATGTGACATGGACATTGTCCGTTACTCACTCTCGAGTAGGGTTTAGGTCGCCCTACGCCATTATCGAACTAAATGTAGCTGCGTCGTTTCCGACGTTAAATGGTTTCTTTCCCCCACCTGAAAAACGTATGGCTACGAAAACGAAGCGAGACGACTCCTTCCCGACTTCTCACGACTCTGTCTCACTTCAGCCGAGGCCTCCAATCCTCCAAAATTTCACCTAAAGGCAAAGTTTGAAAACCCAACTTAGAAGCTCAAAATCTGCCAACAATATTGTTAAACCCGTCTCTGTTTTGGCTTCGAAAAATACAATCTAGACCTATTTTAATAAATTCAACCGTTCAGTTAAAAGAACTACATCTCCTTTACCTTCTCTAAAAATTTCAACACGATCCAACGGTAAACGAGTCTGGATCGAGCCTCCCAATGTGGCTGGTCAGGGGCTACTCGGGTTGGCTTTCCTCCTTGCTTCTGAGTTGAATAACTCGAATTCTGGAAGTCCTGAAGAAAATTCAACCGCTGGATAAGCAATAAACTCAGTTTCGAACCTTCCTCTGAAGTTTGAGCGAAATCCAACGGTGAACGAAAGTGTGGGAGACGATTTTCAGAGGCTGCTTCACCCAAGTTCTAAGCTTCCAGCCATGGCGTGTGAGTTTTTGTGTTGCTTTCACTCTCCTTTATCCTTATTTCTCTCTGGTTTTCTCTCTTACTTCCTCTCTATGAAGCCCTCTCTGGTTCCTCTCTAAGTTTGCTCTGAGTTGCAAGAGGAAAAAATGGCTCAAATGAGGCTGGAAGCCTCTTTTATTTTGCTCCTCGGATGGCCTGGCCGCGCTCAGCGCTGGGTTTGGCCAGAGACCACTGCATGCGTGACACGTCAGCACCACGCATCAGTGTGCATGTCTGCCCGTTGGGCGCTCAGCGCTAGGAGTCCAGCACTCAGCGCTGGCTTCTGGGCAGCAACACATGTTCGCGCATTTCGTCGCGTTCTGAACTCGTTCGACGTCTGATTGATTCCAAATTTGGGATATACGCTCATTAGGACCTAATAAACAATCTCCAACCATAAAAAATGCCTAATCTCATCTCTAACTCCAAATTTATTGTTCCACCCTCAAATATCTAAAAGACACTAACCGGGAAACCGTAATTGGTCTCTACGTTCAAACTCACACGGAAAAGCTGCGTACTTAACATGAAAAGGTCTCTATGCCTCATACCACATCTCAAAAATTTAATTCAAGTCCTAAACCTAATCATCATACGTAAACCACACATAAAATAATGGATGTTACACAAACTGTCTCACAAAAGTAAATTCGGGGAACTAAATGGTGACTTTTTTATTTTTAGGGATCAAAAGTGGGTCCTCGTAAAATTTGAGGGATCAAAATTGGCCTTTACTCTTTTATTTGTTTTCGACTTTTAGTAGTTGTCACAACGCAGTCACAGACTCACAGCATGGATCTCAATGGCAAATTACCACTTGCAATCGGCAGGTACCAGTTTCATGTTATTTAAGTCTTCAAAGAAAATTAATTAATTAAATTAGTATTTATTATTTTTAAGAGGGAAGCAGCTTAGCTAGTGAGTCTTCGCGATTCAAATATATATTTTTTTTGGTTCTAAACTCAGTGTATCCCAACGTTAACGTTGTCAACGAATGACTAACCACTGTTCGCGGGGCGTGGCTTCCGCTGCCAAGCATTATTTTAACACTGCCAGGAATCGAACCTTGGAACAAACCGTGTCGACCCCAGAGTGTCCCAGGACAGGCCTTACAACCACTGGGTCAAGAGGCTTGGTTCGCGATTCAAATATACTACTACAAGATAAGTCATTTTTAATTAAAAAATATCACAAAAATTATTCAGAAATAGTGTTAGCATTTAATTACAAAACATTTTTACACAAGTAACCAATCATATATTGTTATTGACTTTTTTAGTAACTACCTTAAAAGTCTCACATTAGTGATATGTGATTAGTTGACAACATAAAAAAGTTTTTTTTTTTTTTATATATTGATAGTCTATCAAAATTAATCACTTATTGTTATTGATATAAAAAATATTCTAATAAGCATAGCATTTAAGTAACATAATCCAAATTCTTTAGCAACATTTTATGTCTTTCAGTAATATTTAGGCTTAATTGCACTTTTGGTCTCCTATTATTGATCATGTATGTGCGATTTTGGTCCTTATATTTTTTTGTGCACATTTGGTCCCATATTTTATCGATGTTAGAAATTTGATCCTTCCGTCAAATGTCTGTCAATTTTTTTCAATGATTAACATAGAGGAACTACTCTAAATGCACAAAACCTCTGGTTGAGGTTCTCTCTCATCGGTCTCTCAGATTCAACATGATTCAATGGTTTCTCTCTGCTATTTACTGGTTTTGTTCCTCCTTTTTGGAGTTTTTTTTTTTCCCACCACAGTGTCCTTTAGCACAGAAGCTCAACCAAAGGTTCTTTGCACTTAGAGTAGTGGTTCCTGTCTGTTAATCATTCAAAATTGACGAACATTAAATATAAGAACCGAATTTACAACATTGAAAAATATGTGGACCAAATGTGCAAAAAAAACTTTAGGGGACCAAAATCACATATGACCAATAGTAGGAGGACCAAAAGTGTGATTAAGCCTAATATTTAACAAATGAATAAAACATATCTAAAGTGAGAAAGAAAAGGTATATATACCTTTGATATGATAAAGCCATAGAGATCTAATTCACTAAATAATTTGATACACTTTTTGACCTTTATTTACTCACTTTAGAGATGATTTTTCCTTGATAAAATGTTATATTGTCTTTTTTTTTTTTTTAACACTTTTTTAGTAAATAATGTATATATATTTTTTAAAACTGTTGCTAATTATTCAAAACGTGACTAAAAGTATTTTTAATATTTTCGAAAATGTCAATAAAATTTGAGGAGGTTGCCAAAGATATTGCTAATAACATTTTTTTCAAAACATAATTAATTGTAAAATAAATATTGTCAAAGGTAATTTTAACATTATTATATATTCAAGTAGTACCCAAGTGTTTTGTTTTGTTTTTTTTTTTTAATGATTAAGTAGTACCCAATTTTAACACACATATAATGGTGGGGGTAAAATTGAATGAGCTATTCATGAATTATTTGTGTTCAATTGGTTAAATATTCGATAAAGGTGACATGAGAGGCCTTACATATGGAAGGGAAGAGGGGAGAAAAGAATAAGAAAATAGTAAATAGCATTGTGATACTTTGAAACTGCGCATTCACAATTCAGTTCTCGTGCTTTAAACAAATGATTTGACTCATGAGATTTTTTTCTTTTCTTTTCTTTTTGGTAAAGAAAAATTTAGGGTAAGGAGACGGTGCCCCGGTCCAAGGTATGAAAAATATTCGAGCTCTATGAACACTTACAAAGGGACTTAGATTTAGCTCATCCTAAGGAGACTAGCGGGGATTCAAACCTACCACCACTAGTGCAAAATATGCTTTTAACATCGGAGTTTTAAGATCGGTTTACATAAAACCGATGTGAAAAAGGAGGTGGTGGCATTTTTGAAATTAAATTGAAAACTTTTAACATTGGTTCTAAAATAAACCGATGTTATAAAGGTTTTAACATCGGTTTTTATAAACCCGATGTTGAAAATTGAACCAAAAATAAAATTTTAAAAATGCATAAGTTAACACATCGGTTTTTTTTATAACCAATGTGGAAAGGTTTATGTTTTAACATCGGTTTATTATAAACCGATGTGGAAAAATGAATAAAAAAATTAAGAAAATGAATAATATAGCTTTTAACATTGGTTTTGTTCATAACCGATGTGAAAAACATTATAACATCAGTTTATTAAAAACGATGTGGAAAAGGTAATAAAAATTCTTAAAATTTTGTAATACCGCGCGGCTTCTCTTTGCTGTCTCTCTCACAACCCAACTCGTCTCTCAAACCCTTTGCTCTCTGAAACCAGCGCCTCCCTTTGCTTTCTGAATCCAGCGCCTCCCTCTCACTCTCAGCCGACGACCGCCGTGCTAACTCGGGATCCTTATGCGTTCTCTCGGAAGCAACCCGACCCAGGCCTAACCGCACCATTCGATTTTCCCCGATTTCTAGATCTGATGGCGAAGCACATGAAGCCCGAACCCTTCGATCGTCAGCTCCGCGACGCCTTCAAGGTTCTCGACAAGGACTCCACTTGCTTCGTCTCCGTCACCGAGCTCCGCCACATCCTCACCAGCATCGGCGAGAAGCTCGAGCCTGCTGAGTTCGACGAGTGGATCAGGGAAGTGGATGTTGGATCCGATGGCAAGATCCGTTACGAGGATTTTATTGCCTGAATGGTCGCTAAGTAATCAGATCCGTGCTAATTGATTCTATTTAAATGTGTTCTTTCTTTTCTCCTGTGTTTCGGTATTGATTCTGCTTAATCTTGTAATGCTTGTTTTTCTTCCTTACATTTCCATTAGAGGATCGATCAATTAATTTTATTTTTAACTGAAACTATTTTGTGTTGTGTAGCTAACCGTGGATGGTTTTAGGGAACCGTGGCTATTCAATTTACACTGTGATTTGAACTGGGGTTTGTTTTAAGGAAATGTAAACTTGATAGGTTGAAGCTCCACAAAGTAGTGAGGACATCTAACTACCTTTCAAAGAAGATGAAGAAACAATTGATAGGTATTCGGGGTGATTCTCCCCTACACTCGGCAATCCGATCTGGAAATTTAGAATTGGTGCTGGAAATCATCTCTGAGAATGGAGATGAAGAATTAAAGGAGTTGCTTTCAAAGCAAAATAACTTTGGTATGAAACATATTATAACAACTCTTTGCTCTATTTGCCAAGAAGCTTGGTTATTTCTTGAATTTATTGATGCAGAACAATATATATTGATCTGTCTATGATTTGAGTTCTCGTTTTCAAATTTGCTTTAGTCTCTGACTCTGTGTCTGCTAGCTCTCTAGATTTTTTTCCGTTGAATCTTATTATATTGATCATCACAAATATAAATTTATAATCAACATATGGTTTGGAATTTGTCTTAGTCCTTTTTTCTTTTACTGGTTTGCAGAGATATTGAAGGTCCTCATGGAGGCCATTCCTGAAGTTTCAATGACTGTTGATCTGTCAAACACTACTGCATTGCACACTGCTGCAGCACAAGGACATATTGAGGTGGTAAATTTTCTTTTGGAAAAAGGTAGCAGCCTGGTAATTATTGCAAAAAGCAACAGAAAAACTGTCTTGCATTCTGCTGCAAGAAATGGCCATGTGGAGGTCGTCAAGGCCCTTGTATGCAGAGAACCTGAAATTGCAATGAGAATTGATAAGAAGGGACAGACAGCACTCCATATGGCAGTTAAAGGACAAAATCTTGAGTTGGTGGATGAGCTTGTGAAATTGAATCCATCTTTGGCTAACATGGCGGATGCCAAGGGAAACGCTGTGCTGCATGTAGCATCCTGGAAGGGTCGTCTACAGGTAACTGTTTTCGATTTTTATCTTTCTTAAGAAAGTGCTGAAGTTTTGGTTCTTTCTTCTAGAAATTGGACTCTCGAGTTCTTCATCTTCCAAGACCTTGAACAAGATAAACTAGATTTCCTTATTAGATTAGCCCAAGATAAAAAAAAAAGTACTTTGCACATGAAATCTATAATATATCCTATGTAGCTTTTTGGTTTCTAATTATCTTTGTTGTCTAAATGTAATTGAATATATTTATTGTTCGTAATCTTTAAATTTAGTGTGTTTTGGTTGTACAAAAGTGATTCTGTTGAGAATATTTAGATTCTGTATTGATCTGGATTACTGGATTACAGAAACAGGGGAAAGGACTGTCACTACTGTAATGGGGTTTTTTTTAAAAAAAAAACTTTCACATCGGTTTCTGTAAAAACCGATTTAGTAACCCCACTTTACACATCAGTTTCTTAAAAAACCGATGTGGTAACCCCACTTTTCACATCGGTTATTTTAAAAATCGATGTGAAAAACTAAGTTTCCACATCGGTTATTTTAAAAACCGATGTGAAAAACTAAGTTTCCACATCGGTTTCTGAAATAACCGATGTGGAAAGTTGGGTTACCACATCGGTTTTTTAAAGAACCGATGTGGAAAGTGCTGACCAGAATTTATTTGTCTTGCAAAAACAGAATATTTTACATCGGTTTTAAAACCGATGTGAAAAGTGGCAATAAACCACATCGGCCTTTTCAACATCAGTTTGAAAACCGATGTGAAAAGCCAAAAAAAAACCGATGTGAAATTCCTTTTCTGCACTAGTGCACCTTTAAGATACGAAACCCTGTTATGTTCCACTAAACCAATCCCTTGGGTTTCACGAGATTCTTTTCTTTTTAAACTCGTATATATAAAGTTTTCTTAGTGAATTTTCCACGCATAGCACTTTATGATATGATTTATCATACGAACACGTATTGGACTAGTTGTCTCCGGACTCCAGAGTCCAGACACAAGACATTGGGCTTCTATTTATTCGTCTGCTCGAATAACTTGAGCAACAAATTCATTTTGCCCGCTTCTAGTACAGAAGAATGTCATGCACTTTCATCCCCGGTAACTAAGATAACTTAATTTTGGATCAAATACTTGCCATGTTATTTTATTTGGTATACTTCCCTATATATTTGACAATGTTCGCACCATATATTTGATACCCAATGCAATGTAGCATGATGACTATCAGTATCCGTAGATTAATCTTTATTTTTGCTTGGGAGAAGGTTTCTGATGGTTTTCAATGTTCCCATTGATCGATAAACAATTCACATGTCTTCATGACAAGCGGCACATTTTTATCCTTCTAAACCATCTTTGCTTGCAGTGAGCAATATAAATACCAGGTGCTTGTTAGTTGTTACGCAATAGTCAATACACACTTAAATTGGCATTATAGCAGCGTATTTCCGCAAGAGTATAACAACACAAACGCGCTTCTCCTCTTGAAAGTTGCGCGAATCTTCATATGCTTTCTCCCTGTCCTATTTTGGTTTTAAAGAGTAGGAATCTCTAAGATCGCTATATGCATTGCTCCACAAAATTAATAATGATACTTCACAGATCACATGATCACACAGCTAGAATACAAGCCACATGAAAAATGGGCAACATAGAGCGAGCGAAACTGAGGCGCAGGCATAAGTTGCTAGCATGATGATCGAGCATTCACTCTCACCAACTCCAACCAATTGAGTAATTGTACCTGGAAGATACAAAAAAGAAGTATGATTCCAAACAAGATGTAGCTCAAATTCTAACAAAGTTTAGCCATCCTAAAGCCACACCAGAAAATCACACCAAGAGCTGCAATTAGTATTTCCATAAACATCAAACTTTTATGACCTGGATTCTCTATAAATATTTTAAAGGCCAAATACCTTGCAGTCACTTTATTGAATGCAGAGAATTCATATCGAACTTTTATAGCCATATAAATTTAGGAACCTGCAGTGCAGACATGGAATGACAATAACCTTGTGAACAGCTCCAGAGCCATTTATAATTTGTTGCCAATTGAACCTGAAAAGTTCCACATGGTCTCCTTTTGGGTCACCTTTAAGTAACCAGGGAAGGCTACCCAAATTTTGGTGAAAGTTAAAACATATCAATGATGATATTAATGAGCATAGCAATGGGCAGAATACGATTAATGGCGATGCATGCTTTTTAACTTCCATGAGTTCCATCCTAGATTCATGGCCATATGCCACACCAACCAATGGATTTGGATCCTCTAACTTTGTGGAGGGAAAAGGTAGGTGACTTTAGTGTATTTTGGAAGAGAAATAGGTGAGAGAAAAATGGGAAATAAGATGAGAGAAGGAAATATAGGAGAGAGATAGATAGAAAGTCAGGTGACTTTTGGCGCAAAAAAGTTAGAGGATTGGGATCCCCAACCAATACATGCACCCCTCGTTGCTTCCCAGCTGAATGTCACGTTGCTTTGTTCTGTACTCTGTAGTCTGTACCTAAAAGCAAAGGGAACTACTCCCTCCGTTCCTTTTCTATGGTAATTTAAGGTTTCTACACACAGATTAAGAAAGCATTAATTTATTTACATTTGTACCAAATTACCCTTATTTATAGTATCATTAATTATTTACAAATTCTAATCTTGGTCATTTATGTACCTTGAAAAGAAGCATTTGTGTACCTTGGTCAAATGCAAGATGCATTGATATGTGTCACTTTTGTTTTGGAACATGTAATATTTATGGCTGAATTTAAGTAAGGAAGGTTTAATATGTTTTCAATATATTTCAATTTAATTATATGATAAGGGTATATATGGAAAAAAAATTGTCAAATATACCTTGGGTTTATAAAAGATCTATTGTTTTGGAACAAAAACAAAAAACTAAAATTACCATAGAAAGGAAACGGAGGGAGTATATATTTTTATTGGTATTATTACCTGAAATGCACTCACTTCCTCCAGCCACAGTTAAACTTCTATCTATCAAGTTATTATGAGCTTAGTCAAATGTTTGTGTTAAACATTATTAAAATTATGGTTATATGGAGCACTCTGTGAGTGCTTTTTTGACATATAATTAGAGGTGCTGTGTTGACATTGTCTGTCAAAATAAGGTCAAAAAGTACTTTTGATTTTCTTATGAACTCTTATTACAATAAAATTGAGACAACAATGACTAGGAATAGCTAGATTACAAATCACCAAGAACAAAAAAAGTCAGAAATAGAATCAGAATAAAACACAAAAATACAACTACTGCTGATAAGCAGCCACAGCAACAAGAACTTTTTTCACTCAAATCCCATGCTTGATTAGTTATGCCATTGCATTCCTTCTCATCATATACGAGGTGGACCCCACACTCTTTGGTACGGATGTCCAATACCTCAGGTTCCTTCTTATCATTTGTAACATAGAACTTAAAGGAAACTTGACGTTCATCAGATTCATTACCTTCAAAAATGCTGTCAGAATGGAAAGAATCGCACCATATATAAACATGATCTGAATTCAGCTCCGTGATAGCTTCATGATACCATGTAGAAGCTTGTCCCACCTTTTTACCATCTGGCAAGTAGCATTGACACCAGATTCTAGCATCATCATTCATCAATTCCTTGGATGGAGAAAGAACCGCACACAAAATTATGCCCAGCAACTTGGATTTAGATGGAAGAGTGATAGTGAATGAGGGATCTGTAGTTCGATATGTGAACTGTCTTGGGACTCCACTTCCAGGTAAACATAGCTTCACAAGGTTATAAATATAACTTGGGGCCTTCATACCGAAGCTGTCAACATATTTATTTTGAAATAAAGCTGTCATAATTGTTAACCAGGTGCCTTCCATAATACAGCGAAGTGAACGCCCATTTAGTTTCATGCAATTCTCGAATGAGATGTATTTCTCATCCCCTTTCATGCTTCCTGCAAAAGTCTTTAAAGTGGATAATGCCACCAATGAGTTGCAGTTAGCAGCACTGAAAACTTTGATATGTAGTGGAAGCTCTGGTAGACTCCTAAGCTTCCAGCAATCATTCAAGGACAGAATTTGCAAATTTTGAAGACGCTTGATGCTTTCTGGCAACCGCTCCACACTGCTTCCATCTAGTCTTAGCTCATATAACTGTGACAAGTTGCTGATGTTGACAGGGACTTCAGACATTTTACAACAATCCATCAAATGCAGTGTTACTAGATTTCTTAAGCCTTCAAAAAGGACATGTAGCTTCTGTTTGTCTAGTACTACTCTGCAATTAGAAATCCTTAGGTCCTTGAGTGATTTTAGGAAAGATAACTCATTTGGAAGATTCCTTAGACTTAAACCCTCTAGATTCAGCGACTCAAGCCTTGCTAGATTCCCAATTGATGAGTGCAATTTTTGGATTCCTGTGTTGCTTAAATCCAAACTTTCTATCATATTCGACGACACTGAAAATTCCTTGAGACTTGTGCAGCAATCGATACTAAGATTCTTGAGGGATCTTAAATGCTTCTCGCTTTTAAGAATCTTGAGTTTTTTGCAACTATCTAGCATCAATGTTTCAAGTGTATCAAGAGATAAAACAGATGGATGAACAGCCAACAAACTCTCACAACCAGTGAGATTCACCCATTTAAGTTTGGAAGCCTTAGACAAATCTGGGAGATTCTTCAACTGCTTGCATTCACTTAGATCAATTCCCTCTAAATTCACAACATCCTGCAACAATTCATAATGAGACAATATCACTATACAAAATCCACAAATGTCAGTTAAACCTAATTACATAAGCAAATATTTTGCATGTTTTTACCTTCAGCCCTTGCCAAAGTTCTGTAACATGGCTGTGCGGCATGCGAATCTCAACAAGCATCTTAGGATTAAAATTTGCCGGAAGGGACTTCAATCGGTATCCATGCCACTCAAGGTACCGCAAGTTATCAGGAAACTTATTAAAGACTCTAGGATACTCCACCATACCCGATCTCTTATCCAAGGGGATATATAATTTCAGAAATCTTAACTTAGTCATCATGTCGAATGTGTCAGCACTCAGCCTAAGTAAATTGTTAATATGTGACAAATCTAATGTTATCCCTTCAATTGCATCAGTCCCCTAACAAAACAAAAAAGTATATAGTATCAACTTAACTATAAACATTTCAATCTATTGACGTGTCTAATTAGAAAAAGAAAAAGTGAGCACATCTTTCCTTACCTTTTTATTTTGAAGTACATCAGTTACTTCTACCATATCCCTCAATCGGCTTCGTTTTCCTGGATCTTCGATGTCACGACGAACTATATTCAAACCCATTTCTTGTAGCAAGTCATGCATTTGTATTCTTTTGCTCTTTGAAATAGTTATAAGAGTTTTATCTTCAAGGACCTCTATTCCACTAGTAGCGAAGAAATCACAAGCATTTAGTATCCTTTCCACAAAATCTATATTTTCGCCTATGAAAAAGAAGGCAATGTCTAAAAATGCTTTTTGCTGTGGAATGTCTAATCCATTATAACTCACTCTTAACACACTTTGAATCCCATCATATGGATATTTCTTGACTTTCATTAATTCCTTTTCCCAAAACCTTGGCCTTCTGGAATAAAGATTTGAACCCAAAACTTTTAAAGCTAAGGGAACACCCCCTGCATAATCAACTGCAGCTTTTGAGAGATCCTCATATCCCTCTTGAGGAAATCTTTGCTTGAAGGCATGTAAGCAAAAAAGCTCTAAAGATTCGTCAAAGCTCCATGGATTTGCATCATATATCTCATCAACTTTTCCAACTAACAATTGCCTATTTCTTGTGGTTATAATGAGTTTGCTACCTGGAGCTGCATAATTGCATCCTTTACACAATTCATTCAATTGATCTTCATTTTCCACATCATCAAGTACAATGAAAACTTTTTTACCACTGAGCCTACTCTTAATGAAGGTGGATTCTACAGTATTAAAATTGGGTTTTTCTTCCTTTAGTAGCTCAGAAAGAAGCTTACCACGTAAAGATATTTGCCCAACCCTTTCTGATTCTTCTCTTACATTTGCCAAGAAGCAGACACTATCATATTGAGGAAAAAGTCCAGAAAACACGGCTTTAGCAATGGTTGTCTTACCTATTCCGCCCATTCCCCAAATTCCAATCTTCTTAACATTTTTTAGTAACTGATTTTGTTTGTTTTTTGATAGCAAAGATTCAATGTATTCACATATTTTTTCAATTCCAACAAGCCCTTCAACTTCTAGTTCAATAGGATACCTCATGTATAGCTTTTGCAATACATCTTGGGCAATTTTCTCGATGACTTGAGAATGGTTCCTAGCACAGTTACAAACAAACGAGACAAAAAATCGGATTAAATTTCTAACAAATGGAAAAATAAATAAATAAACTATTAAATATAGGTTTAATTACTATGTTAGTTCCTAAACTATTTGAGAATTTTTAAATGGGTCTATCTACTTTAAAAGTTTGTAATTAAGTCCCTAATTTTATAAATAATTTGTATTTCGGTTCCACGATTATAATTGAGTCCTCGAACTCAAAAATAATTTGTAATTAGGTCCCTAAGGTAGGGTTCCATCAACAAATCTCACGATTCAGAAATCCTACTATAGGGACATAATTACAAATTATTTATAAGTTCGGAGACCCGATTACAATCATGTGACCCAATTACAAATTATTTTACAAATTTAGGAACCCAACTATAAATTTTTAAAGTGTAAGCACCTATTTAAACATTTTCAAATAGTTGAGGGACCTTGAACCTTAAATAATAAACATACACTACTCTGTCATTACGCTTTAAAAGAATGATTAATTAATCTTTATATAATACACTCATAAATACAAATTTTACATGGATGATGACTTTTTACGGACCCATACTACCATGTTATGGGGTGAATACTACCTGTTATATGATTTCAAATCTCTTGCTCAAAGAGAATTATTTTTTTTTTTCATATGAAAATGTTAGTTGTTAGCTTATTATTTTAGTAGGGGTGAGATTTACCTTATATACCTCCCAACACCTTTGGTTTTGGTCTCTATTGTAACTTTTTTCCCTTCTTGTTTTGGTCCAAATTTTAAACAAATTCGAATTTCAATGTCTATCATGAGTGAGCCCTTCATTAAGTGCTTATATGGCAAATGCAATCATATTAATGCATGAGAGATCAGTGACTGAAACTTGTGTTTATGACTCTAGGCACTTAACAGAAACTAACTAATTAAAAGGGGAACTATAACATAGAAAATTTTAAGAATTGAGAGTACATGCACTCAATTGCTGTTAACTTCTGGGTAATAGTCCATACATATTGGTTAGCAAGACTCTAAAAAGTATTAGTAAATATTGGTTCAATGATTTACGTATAAAAAATAGAGTTCAAATTAGTCGTCGACAAAAAATATAGAGACATATCGATCCCTGAAAAACAAAAGATATCAATTTACTCCTCAAGAATCTAAAAAATTGGTCAGAATAGTTTTGATGAGGACCAAAATATCCCGAAAAATGACTAATTTGATCAACTTTTTATAGTATTGATGATCAAATTAATATTTTTTATTTATCAGAAATCAAATATCTCTTTGTGTCTTTTGTAGAGGACTAATTTGGACCTTTCCTCGGTGTAAAGGAAAGAGACACTACTTACTTATAGTCACGACTACGAGAGTCCCATCCAGAGATATTGGCTGCTTCTCTGAGTGCATCTTTCCACTGAGAGACTTTCTTTCGCTTGTCTTTGTCTCCCAAAAATCGCCCATGTTTTGCAAATGCTCTCCTGTAACTCCCAGTTTGATACCTAATGTGTGATGGATCCACTTCGTAGAAGACAGGTATAACCACCTGTCTGTGGCTCTCATTTTTTCTGCATTCGAGTATCTTGAGGAGCTCTTCCAAGCACCATTTTGAGGAAGCATAGTTTTCTGAGAAAACGACAATTGCTATGTGCGAGTCCTGGATTGCTCGGGACAGTACTGGCCACACCTCATCTCCTTTTTTGAGGTTATTATCATCTATGAATGTTTTAATGTTGTCCCGACAGAGTGCAGAATAAAGATGACCAGTAAAGTTGGTCCGGGTATCCTCCCCTCTAAAGCTAATGAAAACATCGTACTTTTTAGTAAAGGAAGACATTCCCCCGATTAGCTATCGGAGTGCAAGAAACAACACACTCTTCTTCTCTGACAGGGGGGTTGGAATTTGCATAGAAAAAGAGTGGAGCATATACTCGTAAGGTTGCATATATTATATGTAGCATATGCGTCAATACAATTTAAGTTGAATTGGAGGGATGGGACCTTTCCTTGGTCCTTCGCCCTTTCCTCAACAAGACAAGAGTGGGTAAGTGTCCCCACATAATTAATCATATAATATTTCAACTGAACAAAGAGCTCGTGATTAATTGGTGAATTAATCCTATAAATATTACAACTTGGATTGTGATTTCCCTAAAATATTTCTTTCGTGAGTAACGCCAGCTGTTGATTGATGGCTATCGGCTACAGAAAATAACAAAATGTAAAGTGGTTGCTTTGTTTTACGTTCTGCTGTATTTTGTTGACTTGACTCTGAATTAGTTTATGGCAGAATATTTCTTTCAATGCAATTACTTTATTTTTTTAGATGAATGGCCGAATGGAGTCTTTTTTTTTATAATACATTTAAGTTGTGACTTTTATATTTATGGAAGTCTTTTTATATAGGATTATTTTACAATGCACCTGCTATTCGAGATATAATTAGTTACATATTAGTCAGAGATTGGTTAGAACTTAGAAGTTGTTAACTAATCTATGTAGTATTTAAGGATAGGTCAATTCTAGGGTGAAGCATCATTCTTCTGTCTATACCGGTGTAGACGATAAGTTACATGTAAAATCTCCTTTTTGCCCTTCTCATCATCTTCTCTCCATTTTTCACCACCACCCATCGACCATCACTACAAGAAAACATCGATTTACCGACGGACAATTACCGACTGCCGGATTTCCGACCGAAATTTTTGGCAATGGAATCTGGATAACGAACAAACACAGATTTTTCCAACGGAAATGCCGTCGGTAACGTTTCCGACGGAAAATCCGTCGGTAATTCCATCGGAAAAGCGGCGGGAAATTTGCGCGGGATTTATTATCGATGGAAATTTCCGTCGGAAATTTACCGACGGAAATTTCCATCGGAAATTAAGGGCGGCAAATAGGTTACCGACGTAATTTTCCATCGGTAAGGGGCGGCGGCTAGGAAATCGGGGAGGGGGTTACCGATGGAAATAAGGGGCGGCGGCTCGGAAATCGGGGCGGGTTACCGACGGAAATTTCCGTCGGTAAGGGGCGGCGGCTCGGAAATCGGGGAGGGGGTTACCGACGGAAATTTCCGTCGGTACCGAAAGGGAGGGAAAACGGGTAATGTTACCGATGGCGGGTCCGTCGGAAATGCGGACCCCGCCGTCGTAATTCGAATCTGTCCCTTCATTACCCACGGCGCGGTCCGTCGGTAATGCCTCTTCCCCATTAAAACCGGCGGTTTCTCCCCTCTCCCCCATATCCATGTTTCATTTTCTCCCTACTACTCTCTTCTCCCTCTCTTCACCGCCGACCTCCGTCCCCTCTCCGGTGAGTGCCCCTTTCTTCCTCCTTCCTCTTCTTCTTCTTCCTTTCTCCCTCTCTTTCCTTTCTCCTCTCCTTCTTTCTTCTCCAATCGAACCCGAACGCCCCTTAGCCAGCCCCGCCCGCTGCCGCCGACCCCGTCGACCGCCCGCGCGCCGCCGACGCCGCCGCCTGCACCTCAGCCTTCACCGTCGCAACCACTACGTTAAGGTGAGCAACCACCTTCTCCTCCAACTCTCTTCTTTGTTTGTGCATTATACTTACTCAATGTTTGTCTTCTCCAGAGAACAACCACCAGTTTGGAGCACCAGCCACCGTGCCTGAGGAATTCCGGCTACCAGCTTGGTTGTTTCAGGTGAGTTTCCAAATTTATTTGTTAATATTTTTAGTATATTAATTAAATGTTGTATGGATAGTTGTTAATTATAGGATGTTGTAAATTGTTAGGACAAGATAAAATGTGTTGGACTGTTATGTTGGATTATTTTTTTTAAGTGTGTTAGACAGTTTTGTTAGAGTGTAATTAGGTGGACTGTTATGTTGGATTATTTTTTTTAAGTGTGTTGGACAGTTTTGTTGGAGTGTAATAAGGTGTACTGTACTGTTATGTTGTATATTGTTAAATGTGTTGGACTGTTATGTTGGATCAATTTGGTGTGTTGTACGGTTATGTTGTAATTAGCGGTGTTGTACAGTAATAATTTATGTTTTTTATCGTTTGGTATGCTTTATTGCTTTTTAATTAACTAAAAATAACAATATAAATTTATTTTGATTTTGATGTAGAGAAATGCAAAAAGCACCTGAAATTATTCCTTATCTAATCTCGTAATTAAGCTAGATTGTGAGATGTCATAGCCAAACGTTAGTTGTAAATAAATTATATACTGTATCTTGGATTTGTTTTTTATTTAAATATGTATGTTATTTATTTTTACTTTTATTCTTAACATAATATTATTAATGCAATGATTAAGTGTATAATGTGTGTTGACATTAACAGGTCACATTGCAAAGTTGAAGAAATTTACACGATAAAGACGCGTAAAAGCATTAGAAATGCGGCCAGACAAGTTGCCGCTAGTACTAATAATAGAATTTAAAATAAATTTTAGATTTTAAAATTCAAGTATACAAATTAACATAATTACTTTACTAAATCAATAAAATGTTTTATTAATTAAATTAAATTGAAAAATAAATGATTTAATAAAATGTAAGACAAATGATTATGGGCTGATATATGTTTATGCTGGTTGCTTAATTATGTGTTATATAGTTTGTTGTTGTTATCAAACTTTACGCAAATTATCTGTGTTACTTAAAGTTTCATTTTATCGTAAAGTATATATATTTAATACGTTATTGAGAAAGCCGCTAGTACTAATAATAGAATTTAAAATAAATTTTAGATTTTAAAATTCAAGTATACAAATTAACATAATTACTTTACTAAATCAATAAAATGTTTTATTAATTAAATTAAATTGAAAAATAAATGATTTAATAAAACGTAAGACAAATGATTATGGGCTGATATATGTTTATGCTGGTTGCTTAATTATGTGTTATATAGTTTGTTGTTGTTATCAAACTTTACGCAAATTATCTGTGTTACTTAAAGTTTTATTTTATCGTAAAGTATATATATTTAATACGTAATTGAGAAAAACCGTAGCTTCCCGTTCAAGGTTCAATATTATTGAGCATGTGTACTCGTGGTCATGGTATCACTTATTTTATTGAATCTTGAATTGTCCAATTGGGACAGTTTGGGAAAAAACTTTTTCTCCACTAATATACTAATTACTCGTTGATTCTCATCTGTTATATAGTTGATGAAATTTCGGGTCGAAGTATTTCCTTTTGTTCTCCGGGTCCATGCTTGATTACGGTATCTTACCACGGTCAAGTCGTGTACTTGGAGACCAATGGGAAATGCTGCCGAAAATTCGTCAGCTATAAGACATGAGAAGCGATGAGTAACTAGTATAATACAGTGGTGAAAAAGTTTTTCCTCGAATGGGATAGGGCCACACCTTTGAAGGAAAAGGGAGCGATTCGAGGTTATAGTATCATGTTTAAAAATACGTCAATTTATCTGGATATGCAGAAGGATGGAATATTATCTCCCGAGCCGTAGTTGGGTATATGATAGGAACGAGTCTGGGAGACGGCTTCTAAAACAATCCTTTGTAGTTGGAGTTGAGGAGTTTATATCGAAAGCCAAACAACATTGTGATTATGCAGAAGAAAAGGGGATTCGATGTCCGTGCATAAAGTGCAATTATATGAAATTTTTGAGTGATAACGATGTGAAGTTACATCTATATCGACGTGGGTTCAAGCCTAATTATTGGATATGTACTGATCATGGTGAGGAGTTGCCGGATATTAATCTGAATGATGTCGGTGTTGACGATCTTCACATGGGTGCATCTAGCAGTGGCTTACATGACGACTATGTCGAACAACTCCAGTCAATGCATATGATGGTGGATGATTGTCTTGGGCAACATGGGAACTTCGAGGTAGATGTGTCTGATGACATGGAAGAGCCTCCTAATGAATCAGCACAGAGATTCTACAATCTATTGTTAGAGACAAATAAGCCGTTGTTTGAAGGGGCGTCGGATTCAAAATTATCAATTTGTGTTAGGCTTCTAGCTTGCGAGTCCAATTGGAATGTGCCCGAGCAGTGTTTGGAGTTTTTTTGTAAAATGCTTCAAGATGTAACACCCTTCAAAGACTTGTTACCAAAAAGTTATTATGATGCGAAGCGGTTGGTGTCAAAACTAGGGTTGGGGGCTAAAAGAATAGACTGTTGTCCGAACGGGTGCATGCTATATTATGACAGTGCTTCGGGTACAAATGACAGCATGTTGGAAGGATGTAAATTCTGCCAGACACCCAGGTACCATGTTCAAAGCAGTGACCGTAGTAAGAACAAACCAGTTCCTGTGAAGTCAATGTTCTATCTGCCAATAATTCCAAGGCTGCAAAGACTGTTTGCATCATCGCAAACTGCGGGACATATGAGATGGCATAATGAAAATAGGAGAAATACGAGCCTTATACGCCACCCTTCTGATGGTGAGTCCTGGAAGCACTTCGATCGGGTACACCCTGACTTTGCAGTAGATCCTCACAATGTATGACTTGGACTATGCTCAGATGGTTTTACCCCGTACATTCAGGCGTCAGCCTCGCCATATTCATGTTGGCCAGTGATTGTTACACCATACAATCTTCCTCCTGAGATGTGCATGTCAAAACCGTACATGTTTTCGACTTGTCTCATTCCGGGACCATCTAATCCGAAGGCTGGGATAGATGTATATTTGCAGCCTCTAATCGATGATCTGAAGAAGTTGTGGGATTGTGTGTTGACGTATGACGTCTCAAAGAAGCGAAACTTTATGATGAGGGCATCACTGATGTGGACTATCAATGATTTTCCTACATATGGCATGCTCTCTAGTTGGGGGACACATATATGGTAAATTGGCGTGCCCGTTTTGCATGGAACATGGAAAGGCTTTTACCCTAAGATATGGTGGCAAAAGCTCCTGGTTTGATTCTCATCGTCGATTCTTAGATCCTGACCATCCCTTTCGAAGGAATACCCGAGCATTCAAAAAGAATCAGACAGAAGAGGAAGGTCCACCGCCTTTGTTGACTCCTGAACAAATATGGGGTCGAGTTAGGGATCTTCCTAAAGTCACTGTTGTTGGTGTGTCAAAAATATCGGGGTATGGAGAATGGCATAACTGGACAAAACAAAGCATCTTTTGGGAACTACCGTATTGGAAGGATAATCTATTAAGACATAACCTTGATGTGATGCATATTGAGAAAAATTTCTTTGACAATATCTTTAACATGGTTATGAATGTGTCTGGCAAGACGAAAGACAATGAGAAGGCAAGGATGGACATAGCTTTATACTGTAGACGAAAGGATCTGGAGCTGAAGCCGCAACCTAATGGAAAAATGGTCAAACCAAAAGCTTGTTACACTCTAACCGCTGATGAAGCAAAGTCAATTTGTCAGTGGTTAAAAGACCTTAGGATGCCTGATGGTTATTCCTCTAATTTGGCACGATGTGCTGATGTAAGAACGGGGAGGCTTCATGGGATGAAAAGTCATGATTGTCATGTATTCTTGGAGTGTTTGCTTCCTATTGCTTTCGGCTCGTTGCCCTCGGTCATTTCGAACCCGCTTACAGAAATCAGTCATTTCTTCAAAGATTTATGCTCTGCAACTTTAAGTGCGAATGGTCTGAAGAAGATGGAAGAAAAGATTCCAACAATTCTTTGCAAGATGGAGAGGGTATTCCCCCCAGGATTTTTTGACGCAATGGAACATCTCCCTGTGCATCTTGCATACGAAGCGAGGCTTGGTGGACCAGTACAATATAGGTGGATGTATCCGTTTGAAAGGTAATATTTTTATATTTTCACATTGTAACAATTAACGTCCCTTGAATAATGACTTGTGACTAATAGTTGTTATTTCTTAGATTCATGGGCGACTCTAAACGATCAGTTAAAAACAAGGCTAGGGTGGAAGGATCAATCTGTGCGTCCTACTTACACCGTGAGACAACCTATTTTTGTTCCCACTATTTCAACAACTTCATGTTGGCACCACGAAATATTAGGAACGAGGTTGATGCTGATGGTGGAGGGTATCCGTATATGCTATCCGTAGTTAATCTTCCTGGCCGTCATGCTGGCAAAGAGCTTATATACTGGTTAAGTGATGAGGAGTATGAGTCAGCTCATGTTCACGTGTTGATAAATTGCACAGAGGTGAAACCATACCATGAGTAAGTTTGAAAGACTAATTTTTTAAATAATGTATCATACGGTATATCATATTCTATTTTAACACATTGTACGAATTTTATTAATTTGTCAGTGTGTTCCTGCAAATTAATCAAATTAGTGACCAAGATGCTTCTGCTTGTACACATGCAACGTTTCCTGAATGGTTCAAACAACAAGTAAGTGTCGTATAACCTAGCAAACAATATATTAAGCTTAATTGCTAATTGAAAATGAAAATTTTGTAATATGACTTATAAATTCATAGGTGTATCAGCAACCATTAAGTGTGCTAAATCAACATTTGAGAGATTTGGCGTACGAACCCTATAGCAGTGTTAGATCATGGCATACATACTTCGTTAATGGGTATAAATTCCACACAGATGAATGGAACGTTGGCAAAAAGACCATTAATAGCGGGGTTGTTGTACAGGGTAAAGGTACTAGTGATTTTTATGGAGTCATAAAACACATATACGAGTTACAATACAATACTACTACTTATCCTCAAAAAGTAGTATTATTTTATTGTAACTGGTTTGATCCATCGAAGACAAGCACAAAGGTGGATCCCAAGTATGGCACTGTGGACATTCGCATGGATAGAAGATATCAACAATTTGATCCGTTTATCATTGCTCACAATGCCAAACAAGTTTACTACGTCCCTTATCCAGCAATGCGAGCGGACAAACGAGGTTGGTGTGTTGCTGTCACTACCAAACCTAGGGGTCGCATAGAAATCGATAATGCAGAGGATGATATACCCTTCCAGGCGGATGAATCGTCACATGTCAATGAAGTAATTGAGGTCAAGCGTATTACTGGCATGTTGGGATCTGCTGATGATGGGGAAGAAGTGGCCATTGCTAATCCATCGGTATCGATTAATGCATCATCAGAGGAAGAAATCCAAAGTGATGACTCAATGCAAGAAGAAGAAGAGTCAGACTTACAATCAGATGATGATACCGAGTCTGAATAGGAATTTTACTGCTAAGTTACAGTATCATGTATTTTGTAATTTTTTTTTTTTTTTGCATTTAAATGTAAGACTTTTGTAATTTGGTTGTATTTTAAAATTTTGCTTATTAGATTATGCTGTTAAATGTCGATTGATTTATTGTTTTGTAACTTAGATTACTGCTAAGTTACAGTATCAGGAGGAGAGCCGCCCCGCCCCCCATCGCCTAGCGGTGATAAGGGGAAGGGGAAGGGGAAGGCTAAGCGAGGCCGATACACCATTAAGTCTCAGGTGCTTGCCTGCCTCGGTGCAGGTTCCTCTACACCCACTGCACCCACTCCAGCTACAGGAGCCTCCCCCGACCGTTCTACACCCTCCCCCACTCATTCTACACCCTCTCCGACCCATACTACACCATCCCCTGCCCATACACCATCCCCGACGCACCCTACACCATCCTCCACACATATTCCACCCACTTGATTTGCCCCACGAGGCTCACTAGCCGGCTACTCGCCGCCCCCTGCTGGACTTGCACCACACTCACACCCAGCACCACCATCATCAGCTGCATATGCCACACAGGCAGCAGGATTATCATTTATGTCGACTCCTAGTATGTCGGCACAGCCTGACCCGACCATTCCACCCTCATCATCCAGGGTCGCATACCCTCACGGCACGGACATTCCATCCACATCGTCCGGCCAGCACTCGGTCGCACCTGAGAACTTGCCTGAGTGGGCCAGGATTCCCAGACCTGAGGATCGACCATGGGTCACGCCTGTTTCTGGATCGTAAGAAATTTTTAAACTTTGACTATTTCATATTTATCCGATAAGATATATTTGTTGATATGCATATTGTTGAATTAATAAAATTTTAACTTTTTCAGCTTCATCCCATCGAAAGTGGGATCGAAGAACGTTACCTACGCCCTCAAGGTGCAATATCGTCGCTTCTGGCCATCGTGGGGGAGGATACCTAAGGAAGACCGGGATCGTATCTTCACACGATTTGGGGTAACTTGTTTCATTTTTTCCTATATTTTATATATTTATTTTTCACGCAGTTTATATCTTTTTAATTTTTGTATAAAATTGATATTTCTTCTTTGTTAACAGGCCCTTGTGCGCTGGTTACCGGAGCATGCTGCACAGATACGCGTCATATTTGACGAAAGAGCGTCTAATCGACTGAGGGACATGCTCGCGACGACTAGGGAAACTCGGGTGCGCCCAGATTACATAGGCCCCAGAATTTGGCCCCAGCTTTGTGCGTACTGGGACACTCCAGAGTACAAGGCGAAGTGTGAGCAGGCAAAGAGAAATCGGGCTTCCGAGAAGGGTGGGAGCATGCACACTGGTGGCTCGATTAGCCATATGCAGCATGCCATTAACATGGTATGCACATATAAAAAGTAGTATATTTTTATTTTTTTATATGATTTATTTTATAATTAATTGATTATATTTCTTTGTCGGTTGCAGGTAGGAGAGCTTACCCACTCGGTTAATGTCCCTACCGTGTTTGAGCAGACACATATTCACGCAGACACTGGCGAGTTTGTTGATGAGAGGTCGAGGCAGACAGTGGTGAGCTAATTAAAGTTTATTTTTCATTATTATAGTCTAATAATATAGTTTTTGTAACGCAGGCAGAGTACAATGCCAGGTTCAGTCAGGTAGCGTCTGAGGTTGCCTCCTGCTCTGGTGCCTCAGATCCTTCCCAGCTGGACCTCGCCGAGGTCGACCGACTACAGACACAGGTCTGGATGGAAGTGGCGGGTGGGAAGAAGAAGGGTCGCATTTACGGTACCGTGACTATGGCTCGTTCCATCACTCGGGCCTCGATGCCGAGCTTGACCATTCGGGAGCCTACATCCTCCGGCTCACAGGACACGGAGGAGATGCGACAGCTGAGGCAGGAGATGCAAGAGCAGAGGCAGCATGCAGAGCGCATACAGCAGCAGATGGAGACTTGGTCTACGGTGATGACCTCTCTGCTCGATCTGCTTCCACCAGAGAGGCGCAGCGCTCTAGAGGGTGTCATCCATGCCAGCCAGCCATCCACTACTTCTACCGTGGCACCACCGCAGTCGCATGATGCCGGTGTGACTTCTGCGCCGCAGCATGATGGTCTGACGCCGGTGAACTTCCCCTACATAATGACGATGATGAGTACTATGATGATGATGATGATGATTAGGATAGTTTTACATTTATTTACTTGTGTTTTCTAGACTCACGGATATTGTATGTATGGAATATTAATGTTAATTTAAATTTAATTGTCTTTTTAATTATTTGTGATTTCTTTTTTTTGATCTATATAACAAATTATTTATAATAAAAAAAATATAATTTTATTAAAAAAATTGAATTAATAATTAATATTTAAAATAAAAAAATTAATTAAAAAAATAATAAATTAAAAAAACATTACCGACAGAATTTTCCGTCGGTAACGTTACCGACGGATTTTTCCGTCGGTAACGTTTCCGACGGAAAATTCCGTCGGTAATATTAGCCTCTTTCCGTCGGTAACGTTTCCGTCGGTAATCCATCGGTTCCGTCTGAAACATTACCGACGGAAATTTCCGTCGGTAATTTCCGACGAATCCGACTCGTCCGTCGGAAAGCATTTCCTACGAGCAGGATACCGACGGAATTTGGTCCATCGGAAAATTCGTCAAAAACGTGCATTACCGACGGATTTTTTGCGTTTCCGATGGTTTTTGGCCGTCGGTAATCACGCCTTTTTTTGTAGTGCACCACACACTGGCCGCCGCCACCACCCCACCCCCACCTCTCTGCGCCACCCCCACACATTGCTTTGGTTCGCGATGCGGCTTGCGGCGGCGGCATCAGGACGACACGGGTGGATGAAGCTGCGGTGGAGCGAAGCAAGACACGGTGGTTCACATCGTCGAACGTGCTTTTCAGCACTGGTTCTGCCATTCCTTTCTGGCACTGATTCCTGGTTCTGGCACCTATTTCTACTGTTTGATGTAGGATTCATTCACCATTCACTTGATGATTTGGTTGCATGGAATGGGTGAAGGTGCTGGTGGCGGCTGTTTTGGAAGGCGACGGAGAATGGTTTTGGAAGCCGGCTGGTTAGAAGGCTTGTAGGGTGGGAGGGTGAAACAGTGAAGGGCAAAGTAGTAACTTGGTCCATTAAATTGTATCCCTTCATTATTTTAATAATAAATCCGACGGTCTATACTACTTCTTTAACATTCAATTATTGGGTATACCGGTATAGACAACAAAAACAAGCTTCACCCTAGAAATCACCTTAAGGTTAGGTGTTGTATAAGTTTTACCACCTAGAAAGTGGTAAAAACGTGCACCAGCTTTGACAACCAATATCAGCTATATATCCATGTGTCTGGTAATGGTTGACCCCATCAAAGTGTATTTTTTTGGGTCAAATACACTCTTTTTTGTTGTATTTTTAATTTGTGGTATTTACATGCATATTTTGTTCATTGTTTGTATTTGCCTTTCAATTTCCGTCCACGTGGAATGACAGCAACATTTCACCACCAAGGCAGCAGATCCGGCAACAACCTCCCACCATCGTCATAGGTCATGCCGCCACCGCTCCTTTTTTTATGTCCCTTCTCTTCCCACTTCCTTCTTCTCCTTCTCCGCCCCACCAGGTCGAACCACCGCTGCCACAGAGCACATATCTAAAATTGCCGCTGTCATAGAGCACGGATCTGCAACCACCGCCACCATTAAACAGTCGGGTTGTCTATACAAGGTGCTGCAAGTGGAGCAGGACGCGTGGTGACTTATCGGAGCCTGGCCAAGCTCTACCACCCCGACGCGGCGGTGCAATGACAGTTTGAGTGTCACGGCCGTGAACAGTGAAGGGGAGGCGGATGACAGACGGAGGGGTTGTCGATCGGTGTAGATCTGGATGTTGCGAGAAGCATCTTTGTCCTCAAAGATGGAGTGACTTATAGCAGATTTGGACGCGCGGGGGACTGATCTGGACGTAGGCTACTCTGGGACTTCTGCTGGTGGTGACCGTGGCTAATGGGGAGAGGATGACGATGCTGTAGATATGAACTCATGCCAGTCCGGTGCTTCTCCTCGCGGTGGTTTCCGTGTCTGGGGCTGGGGTGACAGCGGGGCGGGGTGGGGATGGTGGTGGGGACAAAGTTGGCAGAGGGTGACTTCCAGTCGGGAAAAATTATATGCAAATATGATAACTGGTCGGGCCTGGTGCTTGATACAAGCGAAGTCCAGAAGCAATTGAACAAATGGGCCAACCAACAAACCCAAGAAGAGGCAGCCCAAAACAGCAACTCAGAAGGCTTGAAGGAAAATGAACCCAAAGGAGAAAATGCAGAAAAAGGAAATGTTCCAGATTCAGCTCGAAAAAACCCACGTGAGGGTAGACAGAGAAAGAAGCCAGGCAAATTCAGGGATTTCGTTATGACGTGAGGCACCGCAAATTCAGGAGAGAAAAACCGTTTCACAGCTGCTCCTTTATGTTAGTTATTCTGAGTCACAAGAAATGCATGTAAAGGAAGGGGTATAAATTAGGAATACACTTGTAATGGGGGAGAGGAATATTACAGTAGAGTTATTCTGTTGTAAGGAGTTGGGCACTGACTCGAAGAGTGCGTATCAATACAATTCCATCATATTCAGAATTGTATCACTGGTGCTCTCGTTGAGAGGAGATGAGGAACGAAGATATTGCTGAAGCCATGCGAGCTCTTGAAGTGAGCTTCAAACAGCACTCTGATGGTCAGCTAGCCAAATTCACGTCACTTTTGGAGCAGTATATGGCGAACATTGAGGCTCGGTTGGAACAGCTCAAACCCGAGGAGATGAAAGCAGAGGAACCCGGGGGTGGGCATTTTCATGAACCCACTAACCTTCATTCGATTCTGAAAACACTGAGGGTTAATGTGCCGCGATTCGATGGGCATGATGTGGAGGAATGGATTTACAAAGTCGACAAGTTCTTCACTCTCCATCACCTACCACCAGAGACTCGTTTGACGGTGGTGGCGTTCCATCTAGACGGGGAGGCGTCGACTTGGTACCAATGGATGGAGAAGGGAGGAGGAATCACCAGTTGGGAGGTCTTTATTCATGAGTTAAGGAAGAGATTTGGAGCTTCAATTTATGATGACCCTCTGGGGCGTATCTCCAAGCTCGTCCAGGTCAGTACCGTGGCGAAATTCCGAGCCGAATTTGAGGAGCTGATGACTCGGATCACTGGGGTGGCAGAGCCTATGTTCATGAATTTTTTTGTGTGGGGGTTGAAGCCAGAGATTAGGCATGAGTTGCTCATAGCGCCTCCTTCTAGTTTAGCAGAAGCCATGGCTAAGGCGCAACTGTTTGAGGAGAGGAATGACGATTTAACAAACAGCCAGAAGTGTGACGGGTATAGGAGTTATGAAGGAGGGTTCAATCGAAACCCAGCAGGGGGATCGAGTGCTAAGGCAGCAACAGGGTTCAACACTAGTACATCCTCTTCAAACAAGGGTGTGGGTTCACTAGTGGGTACCCCAAAAATTCCGGTCAAGCACCTTAGCTCAGCAGAGATCCAGGATAAGCGTGCTAAGGGACTATGTTATAGTTGTGATGAGAAGTGGAGCTCTAGCCATCGCTGCAAGAACAAGGTACTTATCATGTGTGGAGAGGAAGAGCAGAAAGAAGAGCATACGAGGATCGACCCAGTAGTGGAGGATATACCGGCGGAGGAGGAATTGGAGGTGAGTTTAAATACATTTTCGAATTCTGTAAATCCCCATAATTTTCGTATTCCTGCTAAACTGGGTAAGGAAACACTGGAAGTTCTAATTGATACTGGTAGTAATAACAATTTCATACAAGAAGCTTTGGTTGAGAAATTGGGGCTTGTGTGGGAAGAGGCTAGGCGGTTCCGAGTTTACATGGGTAATGGGCAGTATTTGGTCTGTGATAGGAGGTGTGTTGGTGTCACCTTGGAGTTGCAGAGGAATTCGTTTTTGGTGGATCTGTACATTCTACCTATTTGGGGTTTGGACATAGTGTTGGGGATGCAATGGTTAAGAACCTTGGGACCTTGCATTCATGATCACAATGACCTAACCAAGGAGTTCCAATGGGGAGGCAAGAGTGTGAAGCTGGCAGGAAGTAAGGATGAGCCCACCAGACAGGTGACATTATCCCAGTTGAGCTCAATGATTGGGGGAGATGCTGTTAGTTGCTTTTATCGGGTATTAGCCTTACCAATGGGAGGTGAGCATAGGAAAAGCACAGAGAGAGATGAGATAGATCAGCTGGAAGACAAGCTACCGGAAGTGGGTAAGGGAATTGTCCGAAGGTTTCGAGAAGTGTTCAAGGAGCCATCCCAATTGCCTCATGTCCGAAATGTGGATCATAGAATCCATTTGCAACCACACTCGATGCCAGTAAGTGTACGGCCCTATAGATATCCATATTTCCAAAAGGATATCATTGAAAAGCTGGTTAAGGAGATGATGGAGTGTGGTTTTATTCGTCCCAGCAGCAGCCCTTATTCTTCCCCGGTTTTGTTGGTGAAAAAGAAAGACGGGACATGGAGGTTTTGTGTGGACTATCGAGCCCTTAATGCTATCACTATCAAGGACCGATTTCCAATACCTACGATAGATGAGTTGCTAGATGAGTTGGGGGGAGCCATGGTGTTCTCCAAGCTAGACCTCAGGGCTGGATACCACCAGATAAGGATGGAAAAAAGGGATGTACATAAAACAGCATTTCAGACACATGAGGGCCATTACGAATTTGTGGTCATGCCGTTTGGATTGTCAAATGCACCATCGACATTGCAAGCAGCTATGAACCAGATTTTCAGACCTTGTCTTCGAAGGTTTGTGATCGTGTTCTTCAATGATATTTTGGTGCATAGTAGAAGTCGGGAGGAGCATGTAAAGCATCTCTGTGAAGTGCTGCAGTGTTTACTGAGCAATAGGTTCTTTGCTAAGGGTAGCAAATGCCATTTTTTCCAAAATTCTATCGAGTACCTTGGGCATTTGGTCTCCCATGAAGGGGTGCGAGCTGATCCAACCAAGGTGGAAGTTATGAACAACTGGCCAATGCCCAAAAACTTAAAATAGTTACGCAGGTTTCTTAGGCTCACCGGGTATTATAGGCGCTTCGTGGCTGGGTATGCTACTATTGCAGCACCACTAACTGAACTCTTGAAAAAGGATAACTTTATTTGGGGAGAGAAGGCCACTGCTGCCTTTGAAAAATTGAAGAGAACTATGTTGAGCACTCCTGTATTGCATTTGCCCGATTTCACCAAGACCTTTGTGGTGGAAACAGACGCCTCAAGTGTTGGGATTGGTGGTGTCTTGATGCAGGAAGGACACCCCATCACCTTTTTCAGCAAGAAGCTTGGGCCAAGAATGATGGCAGCTTCGACATACATCCGTGAATTAAGAGCAGTAGTGGAAGCCATGGCAAAGTGGCGGCAGTACCTCCTTGCACGCCACTTCATCATCAGGACAGATCATAAAAGCTTGCGAGAATTGCTAACTCAAGTAATACAAACACCCGAGCAACAGTGTTACATGAGAAAGCTAATGGGGTATCATTTTTCCATCGAATACAAGGCTGTAATTGAGAACTCAGCAGCAGATGCATTATCGAGGCTACCCGAGACGCGTTCCAATCAAGTATGCTCGGTTATGTCCAGTATCTAGTTTGGATTCCTTGAAGAGTTGAGGCTAGAAAACCATATTTGTGCAGATCTAAAAGAGCTGAAACAACAGTTGGAAGATGGGTCACTCTCTAGTCCAGACCTCACTGTCAGAGAAGGGGTTGTGATGTACAAGGGCAGATTCTACATTAGTCAGAAATCTAAGTTGAAGACATTGATGTTAAAAGAATTTCATGAGACTCCAATAGGAAGGCATGCTGGAACTGAGAAGACATACCAGAGATTGTGCGCAAATTTCTATTGGAAAGGGATGCGCAAGGAAGTTAAGGAGTTTGTGGCAAGTTGTATGGTTTGTCAAACAATTAAGTACTCTACTGCTGCTCCTCAAGGCTTGTTACAGCCACTAGAAATTCTAGAGAGAGTTTGGGAGGATATCGCTTTGGATTTCATAGTTGGCCTACCCAATTCGAGGGGTAACACGTCAATCCTTGTGGTTATTGATCGCTTGACCAAGTATGCTCATTTTGGGGCATTACCCACATCTTACACAGCAACCAAAGTAGCAGAACTATTCTGCAACATGGTGATAAAGCTGCATGGACTGCCCCACACAATAGTCTCGGATCGAGACCCGATTTTTACTAGTCAGTTTTGGCAAAAGCTCTTCGAATTTATGGGAACTCGGTTGAAGATGAGCTCCACATACCACTCACAGACGGATGGCCAAACTGAGGTGTTGAACCGCTATCTAGAACAGTATTTGAGGGCTTTTGTGGCAGAGCACCTAAGGAAATGGGGGGAGTTTTTGGCATGGGCAGAATACCATTATAACACTAGCCACCACTCGGCTATTTGTATGACGCCTTTCCAGGCTCTCTATGGCAGACCCCCTCCATCTATCCCAGCATATATGAGAGGCACTTCTCCCATTCAGGCTATAGATGAAGGTCTCACGACCAGAGATGAGTTGCTACACAAGCTGCGACAAAACTTACTCCGGGCCCAAAATCGAATGCAGCAAATGGCCAACAAGAATCGTAGGGATGTTCAATTCTAGCTTGGGGACTTAGTATTGGTGAAACTGCAGCCATATCGTCAATCCACAGTAGCTAAGCGGCTGAATTCGAAGCTCTGTCGCCATTACTTTGGACCATTCGCCATTGTGGCTTTAGCAGGGCCAGTAGCCTACACCTTGCAGCTACCTCCAGGTAGTAGGATCCACCCAAATTTCCATGTCTCACTGCTAAAAGCCTACAAGGGAGAGCAATCCATCACCGGCTATCCATTACCAGAATTTAACCATGACAACAGACCCATTTTAGCACCTGTGGCAATACTTTCCAGCCGTATTGTGCAAGAACAAGGGAGTAAGGTGAAGCAAGTGTTGGTACAATGGTCTCACAGTCCTCCGGAGGATGCAACTTGGGAAGATCTCCATGTTTTCAGCAAGCTATATAACCTGCCCGACCTTGACGACAAGGTCGTTTTTGAAGGAGGGAAGGGTGATAACTGGTCGGGCCTGGTGCTTGACACAAGCGAAGTCCAGAAGCAATTGAACAAATGGGCCAACCAACAAACCCAAGAAGAGGCAGCCCAAAACAGCAACTCAGAAGGCTTGAAGGAAAATGAACCCAAAGGAGAAAATGCAGAAAAAGGAAATGTTCCAGATTCAGCTGGAAAAAACCCACGTGAGGGTAGAGAAAGAAAGAAGCCAGGCAGATTCAGGGATTTCGTTATGACGTTAGGCAAGCGCAAATTCAGGAGAGCAAAACCGTTTCACAGCTGCTCCTTTATGTTAGTTATTCTGAGTCACAAGAAATGCATGTAAGGGAAGGGGGTATAAATTAGGAATACACTTGTAATGGGGGAGAGGAATATTACAGTAGAGTTATTCTGTTGTAAGGAGTTGGGCACTGACTCGAAGAGTGCGTATCAATATAATTCCATCATATTCAGAATTGTATCAAAATACAACAAATACAACACCCAATGTGCAAATAGTACAAATATTGATGCTGGTATGACTAACTTTGACTTTGTCAGATTTTCAAATACAAAAAGTAATGACATGTGGCAGTTTGATTGGTCTAGAATGGCCAACTTAATGGTGCAATGGTGCACCGTAGAACGCAAAGAGGCTACTCTTGTAAATTTAAGGGTTTCGGTACCCTTACCATTTTAATAATATATATATATATAGCTCTGATACCAAAACGGTATCATCCTATTAATTTCAGAGATTTTTTATTTATTCATATTTGAGGGTAGTATTTTAATCATCTAATAAATCCAAATCATCGTATATATCTAATAATCTTTCATTTCATATAAAGATCTTGCTTCATCCAAATATGCTAATTCTATATCTAATAATATATAAATTAGGTAATATTCTTCTTGTCTATGCTTTTTTTTTCGATTATTAATTGTTTACAATCCTTTGATAATTCCATTATTAGTACACTCATTATTTCTGTTTCTGTTTGTTCATCAAATTCCATATATGTTTCCATTAATTAGAAGATCCGGATGCCTCCCTTTTCCTTCCACTGTTTTCTATATTTACTAATACATTCTCCTTTTCTATTAGAAGTCTTTCAATTCTTTTTCTGTTTCTATTATCTGGATCTTTTTCTAGGTAGTAATCTAGGACTCCAGTAAGATTTCTTATTCCAATTTTTTTTTTCATCTTTTCTTGATTTAAAGTCAATCATCTAAAGTCTTGTTCTTTCTAAATTATTCATATTCTATTTTTTTAAATATTGAGCTAAATCTTTTACTTGATTTGTTAATTTATTAATGTCATTATCTTCATCAATTTTTTTCTGGTTCTAAAAACTAATTGGTTTTGAGATTTGTTTAATTTCTAATAATTTCAGTTTATTTATAAAGATTCCTAATTCTGTTATTTCGTTTCTTTTAGGATAATAATTTTTTCCTATTTCTTCAAATAATCTTCGAACATCTATCTTATCATTGTTTCTGAAAGTAATACTATGATGTGAATTTGTTAATGCATAATTGACACAGTAAGTTATTGAGAAAATTTTATCTCCCGGCCTCATTAAGGGCCCGTTTGTTTAAGATTAAAAAATAATTGATTTTGTTACAAAATAATTTAGTGATTATTTTTAGAGATTTTTAAAAAAAGCAGAAGCAGATTTGTGTTTGTTTACAATCATAAAAATCACTTTTTTTTTAAAGTAGTTAGTTATAAAAACTGATTTTTTTCCAGAAGCAACTAAAAACTGCTTTTCATTTTAACCCCGAAAATGATTTTTTTCTGCTTCTGATTATTTTCAGAAGCAAAACAAACACACTAAAAACATTAAAAAAAAAAAATCATTTTATGATTAAAAAAATGATTTTTTTAACAAAATAAGCAATAACAAACGGATTCTAAATTTCCTCTTAAAAATCTATGTTCTAACGTTAGTGATCGATCTAATCTCTGAGTATCTAATGGTATACCAATGTTTGGATGGATTTCAAATTTTAATTTTACATAAGCTAAGTTTCCCTCTATTATTTCTAGTATTTATCTTTCGGATAAGTTATTCTATCATCCTTTAATACTAATTCTATAGGTGAATCTATACCCTCTTGAAAGGTTGCTTTGATTAGAACTTGTATAGCTCCTATATGAATATATCCAATCTTTTTCCTATGTTCTTCTTTCATTAGATTTCTCTTTAATCCTATGAGTTTCTTTTTATTCAATACTTATACAAGTATATCCCTGCGCTTCTGCCATATCAATTGGTGCTTCACTAATTATTTTTTCATAATATATAATATTTTCTTTCTGATTGAATCTTTTCATTATTCCTCCAAATTTTTTCATATTTGCATTTTTTGCTAGATCTAAATCTTCTTTTTGTATTTTTTGAAATAGCCCTGGGTCTATTAGAATACTTCCTTCATAATTTCCATTGATAATCCACTAGATTATGTGATTTATTTATACTTTTTGAGTGGATTTTTGCTCCCAATTGTGCTAATTGGTTTTGTTTTGTCCCTAAATTTAGTTAGTTGAGTTTTTAATTGTGTTTTATATATTTTAGTTTATTTTAAATATTTTTTGAGTCAATTTAATAGTATTTTTGCTTGTTTACATTTGTAGGAAATAATAAATGACATGGAGCCATAAAAAAGGAATCCAATTCACATAAAAGAAAATTGACTTGCAACAGCTGAGGACAGGTGAAATAGGTTGAGCATTTTGAAGTTCCAACTTTAAATTGGAATTAGACCAGCATGAAGAGCCCACGTAAAACAAGTAGTATTTTTGGGCAATTAGAAGATCAATTGGCATTTAGGAATAAAAAGAAGATCCAGAGTTCCACGAATTGGAATTGATGGAGAAGAATTAAGAGAAGAAAAAGAGGCAGCAACGGAAATAAAAATAAAGAGAAAGTGTAACGCACAGCAGTGAAATTAAAACAGTAACGCACAAGTACCGCAACATGAATAAAGAAGGGAGCTGCGTGAATTATAGCAGAGAAGGAAGCTGCACTGAACAGGAGAGGCGCACAGGGGTGTGACGCACAGAAAAGGGGATGCGCACCAGAGAAAGCAGCAGCGTAAAACAGAGCTGCACACTTGGGTTTATGGAGTTTTCTTCACTCTCTTTCTCTTTATTTTATTTTCTTTTAGGGTTTAGCATGTCCAGCTAAATTCCTTTTTGCTAGGGTTTTGATTTAATCCTTTTCATCATGATGTTTTATCTGACTTTCTGATTATCTTATGAATAATTGGTTTTGTTGATGTGGTGTTTACTTTGCTTAATTATATTTGAATGCTTAGCTATCATTCTTGTGTTTTGAGGGTTCAATAATATGCTAGGAATAGTGATTTTTGGATTTTGCCTCTTGTAATCATCACTGTTAATTGGGTTAATCTAGGAATAGATAACTTGATTAATGTGGACATTTCACAAATTCCATAGAGCTTTTATCATCTTGCTTTGTTAATTAGACCTAAGGAATTAGGGTAATTAGTGAGGTTTGATAGAATTGATTTACTAAGGAATTAGGCTTCAATTAATTAAGGGAATTTGTCCTTCAACATACCAATTGGGATTAGGATAATTAGAGTGTCGGTAATTTACAGGATTCCTTGTCTATGAGGAATCCGGATTCATAATTGAATAAAATCAAATCCCTAGCGCTTTTCTTTCTATTTTATCACAACAAAAATGCTAAAAATATTTTATTGTTCTTTTGTTTTATTTTATTTATTTTGATCTTTCTTCATAGGAAAAATATTCGCCTAGATAGTTGTTTAATTTATGAATTGGTACTTGGTAACTAATCCCTGTGGACGATATCTGGTTCTCACCGTTTTTATTACTTGCAACGAGTTGGTGCACTTGTCAATTTTGCTCAACAAGTTTTTGGCGCCGTTGCTGGGGATTGGTTTTGCCAACATCATTAATAACAAAGGAGACAACTAATTTAGGCATTTTATTTTTTATTTTTTGTATATATTTGATCTTTTTTTAGGATTGTTTGTGCTAGGTGGATGCAACATGGACCATCATTACTATCCAAACCGGGAATATCAAATTGATTGGGTCGTGCTTGATTGTATTATTGATAAGCATGTGAAGATATACTCAAAGGAGGAATGGAAATCCTATTTGTCATCCTTACGACCACCACCACACCTTACGCTGGACCCCGAAGTGCTGGGATCACTTTGGGAGATAGATGCTCAACTTGTGATCCAGAGCATAGAGCGTAGCAAGGAAGAAATAAGTGCCATGATTCAGAGACTTAAAATGCGTAGGGAACATTCTCAATTGATAGCGACTATGCTAAGTGATAACTTTCAGGAGTTAGAAGTGCAATCTAGTGAATATTCTAAATTGCTAGCAGAAAAGCCGCATGAGAATCAAATTGAGGATAATGCAATTGCGAATATGGCCTTGAATGAAGATGAAATGGTGGTGGTAGATGAGTCACAAGAGGGAATATCTTTCACCATGCTTGCCAAGAAACCTGAAATTGCTGCATTGGATAAATATGTTGGGTTACATGCATGTGTGGATGTTGCAAAGTTGGTCCCTTCCACTTGTCTGTCATATTCCTTTGTGAAAATACCAATTGACCAGGGAGGAGGCGAGTTCATTATTGTACTTAAAGAGGTCAATGGAGTTTCCACATACTTGCCGGGAGGAATTGTGGATAGGTTCATATTGCTTATGCAATTGCCATTCTTCAAATCGTGGGATCCAGGAGGAGGATCTTACACATTGAGCATCTCTTGGCCTTTATGCTACAAGCATGGGATCGGGGTGGAAGCTTCTCAATGAGTTTTTCTTAACCCTTCTCTTTAGTTTATTTTCATTTTCTTGTTAGTTTTGTGTTTCACATGTTTTAGTTTGTTTGTGTTAGAATAAAAATAGGCCAAGCACTTAAAGATTTAAGATGCTGTTTTGAGATGTCACTTTTGGCATTGTCATTATTTTGTGCATTTTGTCGGGCTATTTTCCTATCTTTGGAAGTTCTTCTTGTAGTATAATCTTCATTTTTCAAATTTGTTCATAGCATTCTTCATAACTTCTTTGCATATAATTTTTTCCTTTTCATTAAAATTCATGGCAATGAGGTTTGGAATTAAATTTTGGAATCTTGATTATAACCTTAGTGAGATATTGGGCTTAAATATTAATTCTTTCTGAGTGTGCACCATTGAGTTGATGTGCTGAGATTTGCTTGATTCTTTTATCTAAGGTTCATGAATTACATGTGTTGCATAAAAATGATTTGGGGATTTTTTTTTTTCAATAAGCCACTTTAGCCAAAAAGCCAAGCTTACATAAAAAAATTCATTTGCTTACCCCCTTGAGCTTATTTTGATTAATTTTGTTCTCACCCTTGCTTCTTGAATTATAATGACCATATTTATTCCAATTTAGGAATAGGAGAGCATTGGTGAATTGCTTGTGGACAAGCAAAGACTATGGTTTGGGGGAGAGAGTAAGGGAATAATGTGAGAAGCTTAGAAAGGTTTGGAAAAAAAAAAAGCGTAAAAATGCAAAAACAAAAAAAAACAAAAAAAAAATTTGAAAAAAGAAAGAAGTTTGAAAAAAAATTTTTTATGTAAATAAGGTTGAGGGAAAACTCCAAAGAGGAGAAAGGAGAAAAAAATTCAATTATAGCATAGAAGGGAGGAAAGGAAAAAAAAAAGAAAAGAAATCAATTATAGCAATTGAGAATTTTGTCTTTTGTATTGAAACATTTGAGTTGTGGTAATTGCTCTCCTATTCTCTTGGTCATCTTTTGTTTGTTTCTCTTTTCACTTGTTTTCCACTTTAACCAAGTTACAACCCAAAATAAAGTCCCTTTGATTTGTGCATGCTTGTGGTTTGTGATTTTTGGAATTAGATGAAAAGCAAATATATGGTTCCATGACTCTAATGTGTGCTTTGAGGGAAACACTTCACCACCATAATGAGTGATTAATTGATGAGTGCGTATCATGTGAGAACTAAGATTCTATGGTTCTTCTCTTGCCAAATTGCCATGATTTTTAATTTTTAAGAATATAAAGATTGCAAAATTGTTATGCTTTTTGCTTCTTGACATTTTTTTATGTGAGCTTGCTACTGGTTGATGCTTCTGTTTTAGGAATTAATCCTTGTGCAGTTTTGCCTTATAGTGATTTTTACTAATTGTGCTCTCTTTCAATTTTCCCAAATCATATAAGAGCTTGGTCTGTTGTCCTTAGTGTTTTGTGTGTTGGTTTGAGGTACTTTTGCTTGGGGACAAGCAAAATCTTAGGTTTGGGGGTGTGATAATCCACTAAATTATGTGATTTATTTATACTTTTTGAGTGGATTTTTGCTCCCAATTATGCTAATTGGTTTTGTTTTGTCCCTAAATTTAGTTAGTTAAGTTTTTAACTGTGTTTTATATATTTTAGTTTATTTTAAATATTTTTTGAGTCAATCTAATAGTATTTTTGCTTGTTTACATTTGTAGGAAATAATAAATGATATGGAGCCATAAAAAAGGAATCCAATTCACATAAAAGAAAATTGACTTGCTGCAGCTGAGGACAGGTGAAATAGGTTGAGCATTTTGAAGTTCCAACTTTAAATTGGAATTAGACCAGCATGAAGAGCCCACGTAAAACAAGTAGTATTTTTGGGCAATTAGAAGATCAATTGGCATTTAGGAATAAAAAGAAGATCCAGAGTTCCACGAATTGGAATTGATGGAGAAGAATTAAGAGAAGAAAAAGAGGCAGCAACGGAAATAAAAGTAAAGAGAAAGTGTAACCCACAGCAGTGAAATTAAAACAGTAACGCACAAGTACCGCAACATGAATAAAGAGGGGAGCTGCGTGAATTATAGCAGAGAAGGAAGCTGCACTGAACAGGAGAGGCGCACAGGGGTGTGACGCACAGAAAAGGGGATGCGCACCAGAGAAAGCAGCTGCGTAAAACAGAGCTGCACACTTGGGTTTATGGAGTTTTCTTCACTCTCTTTCTCTTTATTTTATTTTCTTTCACGGTTTAGCATGTCTAGCTAAATTTTTTTTTGCTAGGGTTTTGATTTAATCCTTTTCATCATGATGTTTTATCTGACTTTCTGATTATCTTATGAACAATTGGTTTTGTTGATGTGGTGTTTACTTTGCTTAATTACATTTGAATGCTTAACTACCATTCCTGTGTTTTGAGGGTTCAATAATATGCTAAGAATAGTGATTTTTGGACTTTGCCTCTTGTAATCATCACTGTTAATTGGGTTAATCTAAAAATAGATAACTTGATTAATGTGGACATTTCACAAATTCTATAGAGCTTTTATCATCTTGCTTTGTTAATTAGACCTAAGGAATTATGGTGATTAGTGAGGTTTGATAGAATTGATTCACTAAGGAATTAGGCTTCAATTAATTAAGGGAATTTGTCCTTCAACATACCAATTGGGATTAGGATAATTAGAGTGTCGGTAATTTACAGGATTCCTTGTCTATGAGGAATCCGGATTCATAATTGGATAAAATCAAATCCCTAGCGCTTTTATTTCTATTTTATCACAACAAAAATTCTAAAAATATTTTATTGTTCTTTTGTTTTATTTTATTTATTTTGATCTTTCTTCATACGAAAAATATTCGCCTAGATAGTTGTTTAATTTGTGAATTGGTACTTGGTAACTAATCCCTGTGGATGATATCCGGTTCTCACCGTTTTTATTACTTGCAGCGAGTTGGTGCACTTGCCAATTTTGCTCAACAAGTTTTTGGTGCCGTTGCCTAGGATTGGTTTTGTTAATATTAGTTGTGCCAAGGAAATCTCGATTTGAGTATTTTATTTTCTGTTATTGCTGCAATTTTATTTTTATTTTTATTTTTTTTATATTGTCAGTGTGCACTTATTTTCTTTTTTGTGTATGCGAGGTACTGTTGACAAGAATTCTTTGCTGTTTGATCCTGAAATTGAAAAGACAGCTAAGAGTAATCGGAAAGCAGCCAAGCAGCGCAGGAAACAAGAAAGGGAACAAGCACGTTTGCAACAACAGGTAGTTGAAGCTGAAACAGGCATGGCCGAGCCACCTGCTAGGCGGACATTGAGGGATTATTCCATGCCCAATACTGAAGGTGTTCGGGGTTCTATTGTGAGACCTCCTGTGCAGGCTAACAACTTTGAAATCAAGCCTGCACTTCTTCAATTGATGCATCAGAACCAGTTTGGTGGAGGAGCTCAAGAGGATCCCAATCATCATTTGGAGAATTTCTTGCAAATTTGTGATACAATGAAGCTCAATGGAGCTACTGATGATGCTATAAGATTGAGGCTTTTTCCTTTCTCATTGAAGGATAAAGCTAGAAGTTGGCTTCAGTCATAACAACAGGGCAGTATCTCAACATGGGATGATTTGGAGTCCAAGTTTGTGCAGAAATATTTTCCAGCATCAAGGTCAGCAAAGTTGAGGAGTGAAATTACCTCATTTGTGAGATTGGTAATGTGGAGGTTGGCAGGGCTCTATGTGACTTGGGAGCTAGTATCAATTTGATGCCTTGGTCAATCTTTAAAAGGCTCGGAATTGGTACAGTGAAGCCTACTATGATGTCTCTTCAGTTGGCGGATCGTTCGGTAAAATATCCTTATGGTATTGTGGAAGATTTGCTGGTCAAGATTGATAAATTCATATTCCCTGCAGATTTTGTAGTGTTGGACATGGAAGAAGATGCTAGAGTTCCTATTATCTAGGTAGGCCATTTTTGGCTACGGGTCGTGCTCTAATTGATGTGCAGAAAGGTGAACTGATTTTGAGGGTTGAATATGAAAAAGTGGTCTTCTCAATCAAAGATGCAGTGAAGCATGCTCAAGATTCTGATTGTTGTTTCCGGGTTGAAGTTTTAGACTCCTTGATCTTAGAGGAATTTGAAAAAAGTGCTGCAGAAAGTCCCTTGGAAGCAACTTTGATGAAGGGCAAAGAGATTAAGGAGGTGCATGAGGAAGTCAATTCTGAAGTAGTGGAGTGTATTTACCAATTGGAGGCATTGGAATCTACCTCTTCTTCAAATAAAAAATTACTAGAGTTGAAAAAAGAGGAAGAGGTAGTGAAAGAGGAGTCACCCATGGAGCTGAAACCATTGCCTTCAAATCTGAAATATACTTTTCTTGATGAGAAGAAGAAGAATCCAATTATTGTGAATGTGGAGTTATCAGAAAGTGAGGAAGAAAAATTACTCAGAGTATTGAGGGATCACATGTCAGCCATTGGTTGGAACATCAGTGATTTGAAGGGGATAAGTCCTACATTCTGCATGCATAAAATATTTATGGAGGAGGACTTTAAACCAGTGGTTCAACATCAAAGGAGGCTCAATCCCACTATGAAGGAAGTGGTGAGGAAAGAGGTGATAAAGTTGCTTGATGCAGGTATAATTTATCCCATTTCTGATAGTGAGTGGGTGAGCCCGGTTCAGGTGGTTCCCAAGAAGGGTGGTATGACTGTAGTGATGAATGAAAATAATGAGTTGATTCCTACAAGGAAAGTCACTGGTTGGAGGATGTGCATTGGTTACCGGAAGCTTAATCAAGCTACAAGGAAAGATCATTTTCCGCTTCCGTTCATTGACCAGTTGATAGAGAGGTTGGCGGGGCATGAATATTACTGTTTCCTGGATGGGTACTCGGGCTACAATCAAATTGCAGTAGCCCCGGAAGATCAAGAAAAAACAGCCTTTACTTGTCCATTTGGGGTCTTTGCCTATAGGCGTATGCCTTTCGGGTTGTGTAATGTACCCGCCACATTTCAAAGGTGCATGTTCTCAATCTTCTCTGATTTAATTGAAAAATGCATAGAAATTTTTATGGATGATTTTTCTGTGTTTGGATCTTCATTTGATATTTGCCTATCCAACCTTGTTTTGGTGTTAAAAAGATGCCAAGAAACTAACCTTGTTCTTAACTGGGAAATGTCATTTTATGGTTAGAGAAGGTATAGTTCTTGGTCATCAAATTTCTGCAAGAGGAATTGAGGTGGATAGGGCAAAGGTGGAGGTAATTGAAAAATTGCCACCGCCAGTCAATGTGAAAGGTATAAGGAGTTTTCTTGGGCATGCTGGTTTTTATAGGCGATTTATAGAAGATTTTTCTAAAATTGCTAAGCCCTTGACAAACCTTTTGGAAAAAGAGGTAAATTTTGTGTTTGATGATGCACGTCTGGATGCTTTTAATAAAATCAAAGAGAAACTAATTTCTGCACCTGTGATGGTTGCTCCTGATTGGAGTTTACCTTTTGAAATTATGTGTGATGCGAGTGACTATGCTGTAGGTGCAGTGTTAGGACAAAGGAAAAATAAAATTCTGCATGTGATTTATTATGCAAGTCGTGTGTTGAATGATGCTCAGAAAAATTATGCCACGACTGAAAAAGAGTACTTGCTATAGTGTTTGCTTTTGACAAATTTAGATCCTATCTTGTTGGATCTAAAGTCATTGTTTACACTGATCACTCTGCCTTGAGGTATTTGTTTGCTAAGCAGGATGCTAAGCCACGATTGATTAGGTGGATATTGCTTCTCCAAGAATTTGATTTGGAGATAAGAGACAAGCAAGGAAAGCAAAATGCTGTGGCTGATCATCTCTCTAGGCTTGTCCAAATTGAGGGGGACAAGGACATTCCTTCCATTTCGGAGGAGTTTCCTGATGAAAAATTGATGATGGTAAATTCTTTCCCTTGGTTTGCGGATTTTGCAAATTATAAGGCTGCAGGTATTGTCCCTATTGATCTTAGTTGGGAGCAAAAGAAAAAGTTTTTTCATGATGCTAAATTCTATGAGTGGGAGGAACCTTTGTTGTTTAAAAGATGTGCTGATGGGATCATTAGAAGATGTGTCCCAGATGATGAATTTAAAAAAATTTTGTGGCATTGTCATGGGTCTGAATATGGTGGGCATTATAGTGGCAAAAGAACTGCCGCTAAGGTCTTACAATGTGGCTTTTACTGGCCTACTTTGTTCAAAGATGCCCACCATTTTGTTGAAAAATGTGATAGATGTCAAAGAGTAGGGAACATTTCTAAGAGGAATGAAATGCCTCTAAAATCCATCTTGGAGATTGAAATTTTTGATGTTTGGGAGATTGACTTTATGGGACCATTCCCATCGTCTTTCTCTAATAAATATATTTTGGTTGCTGTAGACTATGTCTCCAAGTGGGTAGAGACTGTGTCATACCAACCAATGATGCCAAGGTTGTGGTTTCTTTCCTTAAGAAACACATTTTTACAAGGTTTGGGGTGCCTAGAGCTGTGATAAGTGATGGGGGATCATACTTTTGTAATAAACAGTTTGAATCATTGCTGAATAAATATGGTGTGAAACATAGGATAGCTACCCCTTACCATCCACAAACTAGTGGACAGGTTGAAATTTCAAATAGAGAGCTGAAAGGGATCCTAGAAAAAGTGGTAGGTTCCTCAAGAAAAGATTGGGCTAGAAAATTGGATGATGTGCTTTGGGCATACAGAACAGCTTTTAAAAATACAATTGGAATGTCCCCATATCAGTTAGTGTATGGCAAATCATGCCATCTTCCAGTTGAGTTGGAACATACAGCTTATTGGGCAGTGAAGCTGCTCAATTTTGACTTGAAAGCTGCTGGTGAGAAAAGGTTACTGCAGTTAGATGAACTGGAAGAGTTTAGGTTGCAAGCCTATGAGAGTTCTAAAATCTATAAAGAAAGAACCAAAAGATGGCATGATAAGAAAATTATTGTGAAAGAATTTGAACCAGGACAACAAGTGTTATTGTATAATTCTAGACTAAGACTATTCCCTGGAAAGTTAAAGTCTAGATGGTCAGGTCCTTTTGTTGTTAAGGAAGTGAGTCCCTATGGTGCCATTGAGGTTGCAGAGCCAAATTCTGGAAGAAGTTTTAAGGTAAATGGCCAAAGGTTGAAATTGTACTTTGGGGGAGATTTAAACAGGAACATAGTTAACATTACCCTTCACTCACCTTCTGCTGAGGGTGAGGATTCTCACTAAGTCCTGTAACATGAAGTGGTAGTTTAGTTTAGTTTAACTTTTCTTTTGTTTTGTTTCTTTTTATTGTTTTTAGCATTTTCATTAAGAAAAATACAAAAAGATTTTTGATTGTTAGTTTTATTCACTGTTTTCAAAAAAAAAGAAAAAATTGAAAAGCTAGCACTGAAGCGTGAACTATTTCACGCTCAAGCGTGAGCAGAGAAAAAAAGATGAGCTTCGGTCTGCTCACGCTCAAGCGTTAATATGTATACGCTTGAGCGTGAGAGCCAACGCTTGAGCGTGGATGTATCACCGCTCGAGCGTGTTCTGGAAAAAATATGTTGGCTTCTGTCTGCGCATGCCTGAGCGTGGCTCATAGGACGCTTGAGCGCTCTTCATTCACGCTTGAGCGTGGTGTTGGACACGCCAGAGCGTGCGCAGTGTCTGAAAGTTGTGGGTTTTGTCTGATAACGCTTGAGTGTGAGTGAATCCACGCCAAAGAGTAAAAAAATAAAAAAAAAATAAAAATTTCTTTTTAATTTTATTCGCTGTTTCCAAAAAAAAATTTGTTTTCATTTTAATTTTACTTCAGTAAAAAAAAAAATTGAAAAAAATCCCCATGCTTGAGCGTGGGATGTTCCATGCTTGAGCGTGCGGGTTGAAAACCAGAAAAAAAAAAAAATACGACACAGAACGCGTCGTTTTAATAACAGGGTGTTATAACCCTATTCTTCTTCTTCCTTTGGCAGCCATTGCCATTCTCTCACAGCTTCCTTCCTCTCCTCTCTCACCCATTCTCTTCTCATCACATTCCCTTACCATTTTTTGCTAGATCTAAATCTTCTTTCTATATTTTTTGAAATAGCCCTGGGTCTATTAAAATACTTCCTTCATAATTTCCATCTTCTTCGGTAATTTGCAGATGTTCTACATCAATATTATTTAATTTCTAGATTCCTAATAATTCTATCTACGGGAAATAAATTAACTAAGGATAGTTGAATAATCATACCTGATTGAGGTTTCTTTGAGGATTAGTTTTGAATTTCTTGCCCACTACAGCTTCCGCTAGCTAAGTTGATTGAATTATAGAGTAATTGGATTGGAGAATCTGGTAAGGAAGAAGTGATTTTATTGATGATAAGTGGAATAAGTACAAAGTAACAAAGTGGATTCACTCTCAAGAATCTGACTAACACTCCTAAGGAGGCTAGCACAATTTGCTCTCTGAAAAAGATCTCTCAAACCTGAGAAATTTTCTTATTGAAAACTCTGCCTTGCCTCAGCATAAGAGGACTTATTTATACCCCTAAGGGGACTAGGTACAATTACATAAGCGACCCTATATTACATAAGTGCTTGCATCAGACTCCAATAATTTACATGATGACGTATGTGCTTACATCACTCCTCAATTATTGCTTCGTCTGAGTCCTTATCGTTATATTCTTGCTGGCATCCATTATTGTCTTTTGATCGGTCCTGCTTTGCTATACATCTGTCGCATTCATGATTATCATTCTGCCTTATCATAGAGCATAATTGATTGAGGACAGCTGGACGATAGTTCATTGCTGGTCCTTGAAGTGTGTAGAAAGGAAATTCAAAATTCCTCAATAGGACCATGTCTTTTTCTTTAATTATTGTGCCAATTGTTTTACTTAGAAGCAAAGTATTTGGTCCCTTGTATAGTGCTTTGATGAAGGAATATTTTCCTATTCCTTGGCATTGTGTAAAGATGCTTGCTAGCTGGTTAGCTAGAATCATAGTAATTTTGTCTTCGTCATAATCAACTCCTGTTAGTTCGTCCATTAGGGGAAAAGTTATTAGTACTTACTCCAATAAAAACTAAGTGTTTCGCCGGCTGATTTGTGATGAAATCAAGATAGGCTGAGTAGAACTTTAAGAATATAGTTCTTTCTTTAGCTACATTCTTCTTGAACATCTGGACTGTGTTGGTTACTTACTTGGGATTTTGGCTCTAAATCGCGCACAAATGTATGGTATCGCTGGAGTACTCAATGCCGTCGCTCGCTTCTTGTCCAAGTGCTCAATCTCCGGTTTGGTTTGTGGTTATTGCTTGCTTTGCGTGACATTCTTCAGATACCCCCATTCCTTTCCTTATATTACTTAGGTTGTGTAGGGATTTTGGGAGCACACAAGATGAATGCTGCTATGAGCCGATTGAATTAGCACCATAGGTTTAAAAAAGGAAAGGGAAACGACCTAGTGGATAGGAAAGTGACTTTAGCTGTCAAAAAAGGAAAGTGACTTTAATAAAGTTACTTTTCTAAAATTGAAATTATTTTTGGAAAAATCCTAATTGAATCGATGCCTATAATTTAGAGTTGTGTTATTTGAACACAAAATTTAGATATCGTATGTGATATCATATATTTTTGTTTTTATCTCTCACTTACTTTTATCATCTTTATACACACGCATTTCAAGAATACCATCAAAAAGCAAAGGAAACACCATATGAGACAAAGGAGACACCATATAGTGTCTCCAATATGGGTTCAACAAACATTTCTGATAATTTAGGGGTGTAAAACAGTTGAGATATGATATTTTGACACTAAAAGTTGATACCAAAAGTTGACACCCTAATTTTGAGGGGTTATTAACCAATGAAATGAAGAAAGAGGAATAGTAAAGTGATAAAAAACCACTCAAAACTAGGGTGTCAACCCTAGTTTTGAGGGGTTATTAACCAATGAAATGAAGAGGGAGAAATAGTAAAGTGATAAAAACAGAAATGATATTTTGACACCAGATTTGGGATACCACTTTTGACACCAGCACTATAGCGACACTGTAGGCACTAACATGTTTAGCCATTAACCATATAATGAACTAAATTAACTAAATATTTGCACGTGATTAACCACGTATTTATATGGTGTTGAAAATGATTGTAAGCTTCAGGATGACCCATTAACCATATAATGAACTGAATTAACCAAATATTTGCACGTGACTAACCAAATATTTACATGGTGTTGAAAATGATTGTAAGCTTCAGGATGACCTATTAACCATATAATGAATTGAATTAACCAAATATTTGAACATGATTAACCATATATTTACATGTTTATGGAAGATTGTAAGTTTCGGGATGACCCATTAACCATATATTGAACTGAATTAACCAAATATTTGCACGTGATTAACCAAATATTTACATGGTTGTGGAAAATGATTATATGCTTCAGGATGACCCATTAACTATATAATGAACTGAATTAACCAAATATTTACACGGGATTAACCAAATATTTACACGGTTGTGGAAAATGATTGCAAGTTTCAGGATGATCCATTAACCATATAATGAACTGAATTAACCAAATATTTGCACATGATTAATCAAATATTTGCATGTAATTAACAAAAAATGTTAGTACTAAAAAAAGCTAAACGTTTTTTAAAAAAAAAAATTTGTCAAAATTACGAAAATGCCATCGCTACAGTGCTTGTGTCAAAAGCGGTGTCCCAAATCTGCTGTCAAAATATCATTTCTGTGATAAAAAAAACCCACTCAAAACTAGGGTGTCAACTTTTAGTGTCAAAATATCATATCTCAAAGCAGCTAGCCGAGTGAAGTACTTTAAGTTTGAGCTTGACCTATGGAAAAAATGAGTTGTTCAAATTTGACTCATTTATTTAAACAAGTCTAACTAAATGCAAGTTTGAGCTTGATTTCCTAAAAAGTAGTAAAGCTTGAACTTGTTTTGTTTAGCTCATTTATAACCTAATTATTTTTTGCATTTATGACAATTTCCTTAAATTCTTTTTTAAGTTTATCAACTTAGTATTTAATAAAAAAAATATAATATGATAATCTTTAAATAGAAATATGTGTTTATCACTTTCAATAAAACTCTATATATTTCCATAATATAAAAAACCAATCCTAATAAAATCATCAACATCAATTTATTATTTATTTTAAAAACAAATTTATAATCATACATTTCAACTCACAAATAAAAAAAACTTTTTTTCATAAAAAATTATCATTAGAAAATGATACAAAATTGTTTTTATTTTAAATTTTTCGATAATATATATATATATATATATATATATATATATATATATAAACGAGCTATTCACGAGCCGTTAATGTCGAGTCTGTAAGGCTTGAGCTTGACTCGTTTAAATAATTAAGCTCAATCCCAAGCTTGAGTTTGTTTATTTAATTAAGCGAACGAGTTTTATCGAGCATTTAACGAGCCGAGCCAAAATAGTTGACGAATAGCTCTGTTCATTTACACCCCAACTTTAGTTAACATTTATTATTAGTCGTATTTTAATATTTCTGGGAAAGTAGGAATGAGAACAAAAGTTTTTCATCTTTGCTACAAGTTTTTTATAAAAATATTTTTTGTCATAAAAGATGTCCAAGAATAAAATTAATATAAAAAAGCTACAATCTCTATTCTCACGTGTAATAGTAGAAAATAAATATTCTTAGGAATATTACCAGGAATGTAGTTTGTAACGCTTCGAAGAATGCTTTATCTGTTAATTAATTTCTTTTGTGATTAAATTGTTTGAGAAATACAATTTGACATTTATAAATAATATTTATTGCTTATGCCTGAGAATTCAATCGAATTCGAAATAAAAACTCAGATGAGAACCGGACCATGTTTTAACACCCAGTACGAATTTACATTGTAAATTGTAAATTCCTTGAACCGATATATGTCTGAGAAGGGTCAAATATAAAATAATTGTTTGAGATACTCTCTGTGTTATTTTAGGAGGAATCAGTGAAAATATTATTATTTTAATCAGGGCTGTTAATTTTTATTTTCGGGATCGAAAATCTTGAAATACGTGCCAACCATGGGCGTCCGGATAGAACCAGGGCGGAGGGCGGAGCAACATAGGAAGTAGGACACTAGGAAGTGTAAGATAGAAGAGTAAACAATATGACTCCGACGTGACAAGTTATTACACTTTCTACAAAATATCTAATGTACCTTTTTCCTAGTTACTAACTTACCCTTGGAACTATAGTTAACAACCACGGTTATCAACCAAAATGACAAAAATGACCTCCCCTCACTACATGAAACACACAGCCTCCTCTTCACACACACACACACTCACTTTCATTTTATTCCTATGACATCATCTTCTCCAAGAGCCAAAGTTCTTTCCTTCATTCTCCATAGAGATTTCCTTTAAGTCATGAAAGTGAGCCACCAATCTTTGTTTCAATTTTCCAAGACCATATCTCCCCTTGATCATTTGAGCACAAGTTATTTCACACCAAAATCCATTTTGAGCAAGTTTGCAAAAGGGGTATTTTCTAGCCAACACCATAACTTATCATCCATTTGCTCTCTTTAGGGATGGTAATGAGTAGGGTCTGGGTAGGGTACTATAGTACTCATCCCCATACCCGCGTTTGAAAAAATTACCTATACCCAGACCTATACCTGTGTGGATAGCAACTTTTGTACCCTTACCTGTACTCTCTAGGTACCTAAGTACCCGTACCCGTACTTTAACTATGAAAAAACAATAAATAACACAAGGAACGTTATAACAATTAAAAAACGATTCAAAGGAATTTTAAATCTACTCATAAAATATTACAAATCAAAATATATAAATAAATAAAAACATCTAAAAAGGAATTATAGATGCAACTAGAAAGTTAAGAATCTTTAGATTAATTTTGGTTTTAAATTTTGGATTATACTTAAAAATATATATATTAGTAATATAAATAAATAAATAAATATATATATATACATATACATATGTGCAGGTGTGGGGCGGGTGGGTACCATAGTACCCGCACCCACACCCATACCCATTCAAATTTGCGGGTAATTACCCGTACCCGAGCACTTACCCGTTGTGTGGGTAATTACCCTACCCATTGTGAGTAATTAATTTTTACGAGTACCCAATGGGTAGGGTACAAATTGTCATCCCTAGCTTTCTTGTAAAACTAAGAGCATATTCATACTCCTCTTGACCTTCTAAGTCTTTGTTATTTCACATAAAGATTCATTTAGAGCCTTCTAGCAAAATGGGTATTTTTGTGTCAAGAACTTGATTCCTTGGTTCATCCATTTTTCTACTTCAAGTAAGGTTCCTATCATGAACAACCTACACCAACTTGCATTTTTAGTGAGCTACAAGAGGTATGGGGGAGACTAACCACCATCATACCAAGGTATGGATGTGTGTGTGGTTTAATTTATTTTCATCCTTGTCTTGAAACCCCAAGTTAAAGGGTCATATATATCTATGTCTATTTGGTCCTCTTGGAGGAATTATTGTAATTAGGGTGTTCATCAACCGATCTAAACTGATTCAAACTGCAAAAACTGAACAATCCGAAAACCTAAAAATCAAAAACTTAAAAACTGCTTTTTTTATTGGATTGAATCGGATTTTGGACCCCCTGGTGACATCCAATCCAAACCGATCTACTATAGACATATACTATTGTTTTTGAAATTATAGTATTACTCATACTTAAACATTGTTTTTCATACTTTTATGACTCTCATTCTCTTTAATATTTTTGTTGGAATGACATATATGATATTATTTAGAATAAATGTTAATGTCTTGAAGTTATATTTTGTTAAAAGTTTTGATGCATAACATATATATACTTGATTACGTAAACATGAAAAATAGGAAATCAATTAAGTAATTTGAAAAATAATTAGCTATAATTTATTTGTAGCTGATTCAAGGAAAAAACAAGATAAGTGAGAGTAGATATAGAGAATTAACATAAAAGAATATTTAACATAAAAGAACTTGTTAAAAAATATCATTGATTATTTTTTCTCAAACTCCCAATATTGTCAAGAATTCTCTAAAATTTTCCTCACCCTTCATCAAATCAAATAACGGTTAATAAGGAACAAATAGTTGCACGGCTTTCATAAAGGTTCTACTGTTCTAGTATAGAGAGATGTTAAAATAGGTATTGGACACCCTAAACTAGCTCCCTTAAATGATAACTATCTTTTGTCCACTATTAAATAAGTGAAAAGGACACTTGGCATAAGAAAAAATAAATAAAGTATAACAAAAACAGAATTATCCAATCTAATCCAAACTTCATTTGATTGAATTGGATTGAATCAGATTTTTTAAAAAAGTAAATCGATCTAATCCAAACCGTACATTGTTTTCATTATTGGATCGGATGACTTTTTAGCTCAAAACCGATCTAATACAATCCGTAAACACCCCAAAAAATTGTAATGGTTGTATGTGTTGGTTGATTGCGGATGATTATATGCTTGCTTGATTGGACAATGTTTGCTTGAGAAAGAATTGTTGGTTTGTGGAAATATATATATATATTTTTTAATGAATTTACAATTCCTAAATAAGTGTTTACCATGGTACTTGGGTTGTTATAATTGAACACCACACTTGAGCCCGAAAAGCTCCCAAATAGCACAAAATCAATTATTTAAATTATTTACAAAAATAAAATAAGAAAAAATGAATTTTGTTTTTGTGATTTTTTTATTATTACTTTGGCAAGCTCAAAAATAGATATTTACAAAAATATAAAAAGGTAATGACCTTTCGAGGAATAAAATAAAACGAATAATTCATTTTGCTTTATGATTTTTCATATTTTATTGGTATTTATATTTAAAAATTCTCGGATTGAGTTCTAAGTGGAGCGAGACTTTGATATAAAATAAAATATGAAACAACGAAAAGAAAACGGGTAAGGATTGTCTGACTTTGAGGATTTGAAAGTTATGTAACTTTCAATCAATCTTAGCCATTGGGTTGATCCTATGGTGATAGTTATTATATCCATAGTTCTAGTGTTCTAATTATTACTCTTATTAACTCTATTCTTCTCTCATATTCTCTACAATCACAATATTCTAAGTGATATTCTATGTGTTTATTACATGAGTCAGTGACTTCATCTTTTAAATCTTGTATTAATTCTCGTAACGTATTTTGATTAGTTAAATCTAGCATACTTAGTCTGTGGACAAATTTTTCTATGGTTAGAGACATGTTAGTCTATAAACCTTTCAATGCTCCTTTTTATTTTCTATCATCTTTTCTACATGTTTTATGATATTTATATATCTATTTCCAAATTCTTTTAATGAGTTTAAATAATCTCTCAGCATAGCTAATTGTATTTTTAATTCATGTAATCTTTTCATTTTATTTTCAGTACTTAGCTCTGATACCAATTCGGTACCACCCTACCAATTCCATTAATTCCATTACTTCTATTATTAATTCCCATTATATCTAGTCCATTAATTCCATTACTTCTATTATTAATTCCTATTATATCTAGGGTAGTTATTCCTATGCATAAGCTGAGTTACGAGTAATTCATATCCCATAGTCATTATCTCATCATCTATTTCTAATATTTCTCTAATTAGATGTCGTTTTTCTTCTTCACAAAATATTAATTGTATTCTTTGATTTATTTGGTTTAAATAAAGTTTTTCTTGCCAGTGTTGATGTCTTAGTTTATTAATTATAATTTGTTTACAGTCTATTGGTAATTTCATTATTAAGATGTTTAATATTTCATTTTCCATTTTAGTCATCAGGCCAGTCATAATCTTCATATTCTTCAGGTAGTTCATATTCGAAGGCTAAGCCTAATTCTTCCATGTAATCTCATTCTAGGTTTAATTGTAAATGCATCAAATAATAATCCTCTTGTCTAACTTGTTCTTTAATTTTTTCAATTATTAATTGTTTACAGTCAAAGGGTAAATCCATCATTAAGACACTAATTATTTCCATCTCAGTTTGTTCATCAAATTCAGAATAGATTTCCATTCTATTCGTTGTCACTGTCTTCGAAAAGAGGTGCTTTTAATCTAAAACATTTAGTCTTTGAAGTTCTTATTTCTTCTAATTTTTCTAGTTCTTTCTTTATTCTTTCTCTAGCTCTTTCTTGCCTGATTAATTCTTTTTCTTTATTAATAATATATTTTTCCATTAATTTTCTTCTTCTATTTTCTGGGTATTTTTTAAGAAAATGATCATGTATTTCTGAAAAGTTCTTAATATCTCTTTTATATCTATCGATAGTAGATATTTTCAAGTAATTTTTCTAGGTTTTCTTTATGAGTCATATTCTATTCCTTAAGTATTGGGCTAAGCCACGTACTTGGTTTGATAATTTATTTATATTTTCGTCTTCTTCAATTTTTTCAGTTTCTTGAAAAGTAATTGGCTTTGGTATTATGTTTAGTAATTTTTGTTTATTAATAGAAATTCCTAGTTCAGTAATTTCATTTCTCTTGGGATAGTATATTTTTCCTATTTCTTCAAACAGTCTTGGTATATCTATTCTATCATTAGTTCTGAATGTAAGACTATGATGTGAATTTGTCAATGCATAATTAACACAATAAGTAATTGAGAAGATCTTGTCTCCCGTTCTCATTAAATTGTGTCTTACAAATCTATGTTCTAGACTTAGTGATTGATCTAATCTCTGGGTATTTAGAGGTATTCCAATATTTGGGTGAATTTCGAATTTTAATTTTGTATAAGCTAAATTTCCTTCTATTACTCCTAAAATTCTATCTTTCGGATCTGTTAGTTGATTGTCTTTCAGTATTAATTCTATGGGTGAGTTTATTCCTTCCTGGAAAGTAGCTTTGATCAATACTTGTATGGCTCCTATATGAATATAACCAATCTTCCTTCTATGTTCTTCCTTTTTTAAGTTTTTCTTTAATTCAATCAATTTTCTTTTGTTTAATAATTGAATACTAGTATTTCCTTGTGTTTCAGATATATCAATGGGTGTTTCATTAATAATTTTTCCATAGTATATTATATTTTCTTTTTTATTAAATCTTTTCATTATTCCTCCTAGTTTCTTCATGTTAGCATCTTTAGCTAGGTTCAAATCTTCTCTTTGTATTTTCTGAAATAATTTTGGATCTATTAGTATACTTCCTTCATAATTTCCATCTTCTTCAGTTATCTGTACATGTTCTATGCTAGTATCTAGGTTTTTGTTTTCTATGTTTATTTCAGACATTTAAACAGGCTAGTTTATAGTAGTAAAGAGTTGAAGGGTTTGAAGTAGTCATACCTGACTTGGTGTTTCTTTGATTTATTCTGAAAATCTTTGGTCCACTTCGTCTTCCGCTTATTCTAGTTGTTGAAGTTGAAATGAAGTCGTTGATAATAAATGATAGTGGATGAAGAAAGTTTAATGAAAAGTAGTATATATTTATTGATAGTAGCGAGGGAAATACATAGCATACTTGGATCTTGACTAGATCCAACTAACACTCTTACAGAGGCTAGCTTAACTTCTCGGATGAGAGGTTACAAGGTTGAGAGATTCACACACTCTGCTCTGCCTCAGCATGAGAGGGCTTATTTATACACGCAGGAAAGTGGTAGTAATTTACAACTTAGTCCTTACATTATTACAATCTATTACTCAGACATCTAATAATTCACATGTGACGTCATTGCTTACATCACTCTTCTATAATTGCATCGTCTGAGTCATTGTCCACTTGCCGACAGTCATTGATTCCTTTCTTGAGTGCGCATCTTTCGCACGCGTGATTTCCATTCGATCTTATCAATCCACAAAGTTGGTCGAGGACAGCTGGTTTATAGTTCATTGCCAGTCCTTGGAGTGTATAGAACGGCAACTCAAAGCTAGTCAATAAGGCCAAGTCTTTTTCCTTTATTATCTTTCCACTTGTTTTGCTTAGAAGCAAAGCATGTGGTCCTTTGTAAAGTGCTTTAATGAGAGAATCTTTCCCAATTATCTGACATTGAGTAAAGATGCTCGTTAGTTGATTGGCCATTGTTGAAATTATTCTATCTTCATCATAGTCTTCTTTAGTCGGTTCATCTCTCATGGAGAAAGTATTATTGCTTACTCTAATGAAGATCAAGTGCTTTGCAGGCTGCTTAGTCGTGAAGTCCGGATAACATGAATAAAATTTCAAGAATATAGTTCTATCTCTTGAAACATTATCCCTGTAAATTTGGACAGCTTCCTTCAAACTATATGGGAACAGATTAATCTCTGACAAATCTTTGTTCAAGTAAAGACATTCAATAAGTCCAAATTGGAACATATTAAACGTCAAAATCGATGATGCTCCGGGAGTAATGATGGCTTTAACTCCATAAACATTTCGATTAACTATATAGAAACAGCTAATCTTTTCTTTTTCTGTCCAGTGAGTCAATCGTTTTAAATATTCAAAAAAAAATTTCTTTTGAGAATTGAACCTGTAGTTCATGGTCCTTTCTCGCAGTAATGGAATAATCATCTATGGAGGACGGGAGTCTTCCCAGTATTTTCATGGAAGTTCTTTCTGCTGGTGGTCTTTTGACAGTCTCTGAAAAAGTTCTTGTGTTAGTCGTTTGAGGGCCAAGATAGATCTCTTTCCCCTTTTTTAGTCTTTCTGGGTAATTCTTCATTGCTTCTTCTGCTTCTTGTCTAGTCTTGTATGATTGGTGATGAACTCCAGCGAGTCCAATGCAATGTGGTGCCGCTTTGCTCCAATCATCATATATTCCTGGAAATGGTCCATTGAAAATGGCATAGTATTTTTCTTTAGTATTTTCTTGTATTTTCTGCTTGATTTCTATCATAGGATCCTCTGTTGAAGATTCTCCTTTGTTGTGCAGTTGTAATTCCAGTACTTCAATGTTTGCTTGAATTAATTCCAGTTCCTTCAATTTTTGTCTTTCGAGTGCTTTTTGCAGTTGTAGCTGTGCCTTTATTGGTTCTATTGCTTGTTGTTCCATTCTCTTGAAAGTATATCTGCAAGGACATTTTTATCTCCCTTAATATGAGAGATTGAGTAATTATATTCGGCAAGTTTCATTTGCCATCTAATCAATCGGCCTTGTTTATAGGTTCGTTTGTGATTTATATTTTTGAAACCTGCAACATAGGTCGAGTCCGTTCGGACAATAAATTCTTTGTCTAGTATATAAATCCGATGTTTTTCTAACATTCGGATCAAAGCCAATGTCTCTTTTTCATGAGTGGGATAATTTATCTCACTATCTGAAAAAGTTCCAGACATATATCGGTATAGTAATTCGTTTTTACATCCAGGGGGTATTGCTTTCATAACACCTCCCCAACAGTCATTTGAGGCATCAGTCTCAATAATTATTCTATCATCATCCGATGGATGATAAAGCTCAGGAAGCTCCCGACATAATTCTTTTAATTTAATAATTAGTCTATCATCTTCCTCGGTCCATGACCAGAGGGCATCCTTTTTTAATTTTTGCTGAAGTAATTTTCTTTCACCTGCAAGATTCTTTAAAAAAACCTTCATTCGAAATATATGTTAGTAATCCAAGAAATCTTTGTAACTCTTTCATATCCTTCAATGTTGTGGGAAAACTTTGAAGTTTTTCTAATACATGTTTTTGCATTACTATTTTCCGTTTTTCAATTTCTAGTCCTAAGTAATTAATTTTATTTTGTGCTAATACAGCTTTCTTTTTACTCAAGACTACTCCATGTTCAAGACATTTAGTAAGAACTAATTCTATCTTTTTGAAATGATCAGTCAAATCTTTATTGGTAAAGACTAATATATCATCAATATATATAAGACAAAAGTCTTTGAATTCTTTGAGAATTGAATCCATTCTTCGCTGGAAGATTCCAGGTGATTGTTTCATTCCCATTGGAAGTACATTCCATTCATATTGACCTTGAGGACAACTAAATGCAGTCAATGCTTTTGATTCATCAGTCAATCTAATTTGGTAAAATCCTGATTTATAGTCAAAAGTGCTAAACCAATTCATGTTTCTAATTCTTTCAATAATTAAGTCTTTCCTTGGGAGGAAATAAGCATCTCCTTCCATTGCATCATTAATTTGTTTATAATTAATTACCATTCTTCTTTTGCCTCTTTTAATCTCACTATGATTTTCTACATAAAAAGCTGGTGCTGAATGTTTGCTCTTTGATGGTCTAATTAATCCTTTATTACACATTTCTTCAATGTCTTTTGCAAATTCATCTCTATCTTGTTTTGTGTAAATCATTGGTTTACATTTTACTTCTTTGGTTGGATCTTTTAATTTTAATTCAATTAATTCAGTATTTTTATTGTTTATATTTGGGTCTAAAGGGTTTTCACTACAGACTTTATCTAAAAGTTCTTCTATATGGGCCGGAATTATTCTATTTGGTTCCAAATTAATAAGTGCATGGCGAATTTTTGTGCAAATTTCATTAATTATATCACCACGGTTCAGCTTGCGTGATTCTAATAATTGAGAGTATTTACATGCTGAAAAATGGGTAATTGGTTTTTGATAATTTCTCTTAATTGTTTTTGGTAGATATATGGGGTTTTCAATGTTATATATTCCAAGTATTGACAGAAGGGTGCGTATAGTCTTAGGAAGTTATTCCCTATAATTACATCTAGTCCTGTTTCTTGTCTATATATTCTTGGCACAATAAATAATTTTTCTTGTATAGTCAATGTAACTCTAGTTACTGCCCAGTATATTGGATGTATCGATCCATCTTCAATTTGTATCTTAATTGGTTTTTCTAGTTTTTCCCAATTAGTAAATAGTGCTTCTGTTGCAAGGCAAAGGCTTGCGCCAGTATCAATATATGCTTCAGTTTCTTTATTACCTTTTTCTATCAGTATTTTTATATATGTATTATTCGGATTCTGTTTCTTCTGTAGATAATTCATTTTCAGAATATATATATACTTTCATCAGTATTACTTAATTCATCCTCTAGTGGTTCTAATTCATAAAGTTGGAATACTTGTTTTATTATTCTCGATTTCTTTGAAGTCTTTATCTTTTCTTTGAAGACATTCGTTGGCATAATGTCCTTCGACATTGCATATCCAACAAACACATTTCTTCTTTCCCTTTGGACAGTATTTCTTTGGGGTAAATCTCTTTTTTCTGAAGTATTTCTTTTTATTATTTTTATAATATGTTTTCTTTCTTGGGTAAGTCTTTCTTAGTTTTGGTTTTCTATAATATTTATTTTTTCTTTTCAATCTATTATCACAACCATATTTTCCTGATTTTTCCATCTCTGGAATGTCACAACAAATGACTGTACTTCCTCTATTCAATTGTCTTATGGTTTCTCGAGCTAAGCATTGCTCTCTTAGTTCTTGGTATAAGAGTTGAATAACTCCTCCTAAAGTATTTGCAATCTCGTCATTTCTTGATTCCTATCAGGGGCGGAAGCAGGGGGGCCTATATAGGCCATGGCCTCCCCCACATTTTCATCATTTATTTTTTGTTTTACATGTAAATATTAAATATAACTATAGATAACTTTTCTAAAACTTGTATTGTCCAAGCACTATTTTGCATCCATAAGTCTATGTATAGCAACTTTCAAAAAAAAAATATATATATATATATATATATATATTAATTAGTTTCTTTATTTTACAATAATTTTTTACAAGAAGAATTTAGGTTAATAGATTATTTCATATAGTTTGAATAATTTATAGGATCTTGCTAACCGGTGTCTTAATGACAGTGTTTAAGAATTTCAAGTACCTTAGGTGGCGTTTGGTATCAGGAATGTTTTATTCCTAGGCAAACTACATTCCTCGGAATATGATCCCTATAAATAAAGTTTTCCCACCTTCACACACGAGAATAAAGTTTTCCCAAGTTTATAACTACAATTCACTAATTTTATTCCCAGGAATCTTTTATTCCTGGGTATAAGTTTTTAAAACTTGTAACAAACATGAGAAAACTTTATTTCCATACCAGCATTCCCGAAAAAACTTTTTTAAAACTTGTACCAAACCTTACCTTAAGGGTATTGTTTAAGGATTCCAAACAAGATAAATATTTATTGAAAAAATAAATATATCTCTTTAATTTCCAATATATTTAATACATAACTTTCAATAAAAACTTACTTTATTGGATTTCTTCAACACAATATCCTTAAAACACTTGTTAGTATTTGCCTAATTTATATAATATATTATATTTTTTTATCAAAGCCTAATTTATATTATATGAAGTGGTTAATATATATCAAATTTGTTTTTATATATTAGTTAACTTTTTTGTTTGTTATTTCATGGCCCCCCTCATATGAATTTTCTGGCTCCGCTCCTGGTTCCTATAATCTATGTATTTTTGAATTAAGTGGATAGGGTAATTTATCTATGAAAATATATTTATATACTTCTTTAGATGCTTCGGGTAGTTGGTAATAGTATTTTTGATATTCACAAATAAAACTTTCTATTTGACACATATCACAAATTTGCATTTTATTTAAATGTGATTTGGCATTTTCAATCAATGTTCTATTCACCTTATCTTTCTGTTCCATCCAATTATATCCTAAAAACTCTTGTTGAATTAAGGATGTTATTAGTTTAAGATATTCGATTTGGTTTGGTACCATGTTTCCATATCTAGTCCAATCTTCTTCTTTAATTCCTGTTAAGAATTTTTGTACATTTCCCATTATTTTAAATACTACAAAGTTCTTGGTTTCTATAAAATTTAGTTTATTAAATCTATCATCAGTGGCAACTAGCAATATTAAATCATTTATCCATTTTAGAAGTATTTCTTCTTTATTTCTTATACAGTCAAGATTTAGTATCTTCTCATTACTAGTATTTTCATATCTTGGTTTAAATTCTTCTTGCATTTTTGTCCATCTACTATTCTTTCTAGCATATCCTTTATTATACATTGTTTCTTCTTCAAATTTATCCCAAGTTCCATCAGGTGTATATTTAAATTCTTCCCATTTTCTTTTAGGGATTCCACTAGTTTCTCCTTTTTCCATTCTTATATGGTTTTCTTCAGAGTCTGAAGAGGAACTATAGTCTAGTACTATTTCTTCATTTTCTTTATCTATCTGATCAATGTGTTCTATTTTATGTATCTGTTTATTTTCCTCCTCAACTATTTTTAGTTGTTCAATTAATTGTTGAATTTCTTCTATATCATTCGATTTTCTTAATGTTTCCATATTTTCTTCAGTTATCCTCTCCATGCAGACACAGGTGTAGGCATTTTTGAGGATTCTTCATTAAATTCTTGTTTTATTATTATTTTTCGTTTTAAGTCTTTTGATTCTAGTAATTCTTCCAATTCTATTTTCGTAATAGGTCTATTGTTTTCTTCTTCTCTTAGAAGGTTTTCTAATTGTTCAAGAATTATTTTTATTCTATCTATATCATCATTTTCTTCTATTCCTTTTGTTTTAATCATATTATTAAGTGTTTCTTTAATATTGTTAATTTCAGTTTGTCCTTTTTGTGTTCTATTATAGGTGTAAGTTGCAATTTTATTAGTATTTTCTATAAGTTGGAAAATATTTTTATTAGTTATATCTAATATTTTTTCCATTCTTTCAAAGTGTAATTTTATTTCTTCTGATATATTCATTTTTGAGTTCATAGGATCGATCTAACGGTTAGTATTTGATGAAAGTCAGGTGACTTTCATTTCTCCAAAGGTAGAGAATCCTCTTCCAAAGAAAACACAACCTGGAGTGGTTTGGGATGGACCTGACACTTGCAGAACTCACAAAACTTCATCATAAACGACAAAAAATCCATGAGTGCAATAGCAATAAAACTACTAGGTGCATAAAACTACTAGGTGCCTGTTTGGTTATGAACGCCAACCGGCGTTTGAGACACATTTTTCCGTTGTTACAGTTAGAGCCGTCAAATAGGTCGGTCCTAACCAATTTAGCCCTAGCTCATGTGGGTCAGGGCCAAATGGGCTACAGGGCCAAAAGGCCCACATTAAAAAAAAGGCCCATAGGACCAAAAAGTCCTAAAATACACTAAGGGCTAGGGCCAGCCCATGGGCCATAATTTTTTTGATAGACCTATATTTTTTTTTTTTTAGAAAACTTGACAAAAAGAACAACAACTATAATCACTCTAACATTATGTAATAATATCATTTAATCTATGAAATTATCTATTTAAATATGTATTACATGCTATAATTTTTCCTTCACTAACCGCACAACCACTTAGGTAATCCAAGCGAATGATTTCTCTTAGCTAGAATATTATCTATTATAATAATTTGATATCAGTTATCTATTTTAACAATTCATTTCATATAAAAACAATGATGAAAAGAGAGAAAACAATGTTTTCTCTTCAATTTTTTAGAGAAAACTATAACATTTAATACATATTTGATTAATTAATTTCATAGGTTGAATGATATTATTATATAATATTAGAGTGGTTATAGTTGTTGTTCTTTTTGTCAAGTTTTATAAAAAAAATAAAATAAATAGGATTATCACAAAAAATTATGGCCCATGGGCTGGCCCTGGCCCCTAGGGCTTTTTAGTGCTTTTTGACCCTGTAGACTTTTTTAAATGTGGGCCTTTTGGCCCTGTGGCCCATTTGACCATGACCCACATGGGCTAGGGTGGCCCATTTGACAGCTCTAATTATGGGCTAAATGGGCTGAGCTATTATTGTGGGCTAGATGGGCTAGCCCTAGGGCTTAAGGCCAAACTAACAGCTCTAGCTACAGTGATTTGTGTAAGTTGGAGCATTTGGTTACAAAATCCTGTTGGAAATAATTGATTCCTTTTAGTCAAAACAGAGTTTTGTGTAAGCAAAATTTTTAGTGTTTTTGTTGAGAATAATTAATTTTGGATGTAGGACCCACAAAATTCCACATATTTACACCTCAAAAGTGATTTTACTTTATCATCCAAACAAAATCAATTCTTCTAAACTCACTTTTAAAATATCATTCCCAAACACAAATCAATTTTTTCAAACTCCATTTTTCAAAATCAATTCTTCCAAAATCAATTCTATCAAAATCTAAACCAAACGGACCCTAGATCCTTATGTTATTACAGCATTCAAAGACACATCCAACAGCATAAAAACAAAGCATATATGATGAATTGATGACATGCATATATTTTATAACAAAAAAAGCTCATCACTTAGATCCTTTGAATTCAAAACCAGGAATTCCAAAGCCAATCAATCACACATTTTCTCTGTGCAAGTCAGTACTGCTGCCACATATCAATATATCATCTACAATGACTTTGGCATGAATCAACTAGTGAGCATAGGATCATGACAATGGTGACATTTGGAAGAGCTTATTTAAGCTCCTTTTGACTTATCTGATGACATAAGCTCTTATGCAATGTGTTTGGCAGAGCTTATAAATTATAAAAGTAACTTATGCCATCCCATAAGGAGTTTTTAACTTATTTTCATAAGTCACTAGAACAAGCTTATGGAGTTTTAACAAGTGCTTATGACCCCTTCTTATTTTCCCTCTTCGAATCCTCTCTTGCCCCTTTCTTCATAAGCTCTTATGCGCTAAGGTCTTATGTGATAAGCTCTTAATTAAGTTATTTATCCAAACGCGGCCAAAGTGACAAACAGCAGGTATCTCACATAACTTCTAACGAAGGGTACTAATATTCTCTCAAGCACAAAGCAGCAACCAAAGCAAAATTTATCACCTTAGATGATTATATCTTTATCAAATAGATGGTGCAGAATGGAAAAAACAATTAACAAAATCATCGGCTCACCTCAAAATCATCGGTTTTTTACAATTTGAAACAGGGAACCCAGATAGTAATGAATTAAGGAAATCAAAACCAAACCAAGCAAAGCAAAGCACTCTTGACATATTCAAGACTACCAAATAAATGCCACCTTGAACTTCAAACAAACCATGAGCAACTTAAGAAGGAAATAAAATTAACGTTAAGAGCATGCTTTGAATATTAAGAATCTGCGTGCAGGGAATCAAGCTAGTCATTTATATTTCTAGAACCTTATCCTTAAAGCAGTAAATTGATGTCATTCAAAACGGAACATAAGGTCCGCAACTCAATTGATGATCACCATAATATATTCAATTCTATGATAAAAATTTGCAGGAAAGAGCTTTTCTCCTCCATCTCACCACTGCCACTGCCCACTAGTACCCACTACGAGTCTACAACCATGCTTCCGTCTCTATCTGCATGCATGGGTTGTTCCCTTTCATCGCGGTGGTTTTCAGAGGCTGGGTTTCAGCAGTCAGGACCCAATGTTGAAGTCCTTGCCAGATTTGAAGATCAGCAAACACCCTGAACCTCTCATAGATTGGTTGCACATCAATGCCCCAATCCGGCTTTTCTCCACTTAGACATTGCGCAAATCTTCATTTGCCTTCTCCCTGTCCTATTTCAGTTTTAAAGAGTAAGAATCTCTAAGATCGTTACATCCATTGCTCCAACAAACTAGATAATGATACTTACACAAATGGCATCACAAGACAACAACTATAATACAAGCCAAATGAAAAAAGGGCAGCATAGAGTGAGCAAAACTGAGGCGCAGGCATAAGTTGCTAGCATGATGATGTAACTCCGAACAATTTAGTAGCTGTACCTGGAAGATACAAAAACAAGTATGATTCCATCAAGAGTTTAAACAAGATGTAACTCAAATTTAAACAAGATTTAACCATCCTGAAGCCACACCTGAATATCTCATCAGAAGCGGGAATTAGTCTTTCCATAAACGCCAAGCTTTTATAGCCACATATAAATTCAGTAACCTGCAGTGCAAGAATGGAATGACAATAACCTTGTGAACAGCTCCAAAGCCATTTTCAATTTGTTGCCAATAGAATACATGAAAAGTTCCACATTGTCTCCTTTTGGGTCATCTTTAGGTAACCACAGAAGGCTACCCAAAATTTGATGAAAGTTAAAACATATAAAAGATGGTTTAAATGAGCATAACAAAGGCCGTAATACGATTAATGACCATGTATATTTTTCACTTCCATCCTTTCTAGATTCACAGTCAATAACAACTGGACAGTGATAACCATTACCCCCTGCCTTCAACCATAGGTAAACTTTTGTCTATCAAGCCTTTATGAGCTTAGTAAAAAATGTGGTAAACATTATTGAAATTATGGCTATATGGAGCACCGTTATTATTTTTTGACATACAATTGGAGATTCTCTTAATATCTTCTATCAAAATAAGGTCAAAACTACTTTTTTTGTTTTCTTTTAAACTGTAATTAAAATAGAGACAACGATGACTGGGCATTGCTGCATCATAGATAAGGCAGAACAACAAAAGTCAGATGCCCAATTAGAAGCAGAATAAAACACGTCAATACAACTACTACTGCTGATACAGTACCTGCTCATCTTCATATTACTGGAGGAATGCTACCAAAGCTTCTTTTTCTTTAACTTTTCTTCTCTTTGATCAACATCACGCTAGAAATTTGATCAACATCGTGCCAGAAATTTTTGAGTTTCATTACTGCTTTGACACTCTTCTAAGTCCTGACTTCTGATTATTCTCCATAAATACCTTAAGACATCTGCTAAAATAAAGTTGTTCCAGAAAATTGTTATTGCTATTTGTAAACATATAATTATTTTGCAAAACTATGAGTTATAGGAACAAGTAACTTCATTTTCTATTTAAAGTATTTTCATGATCCAAACTGTGTCCTTTTAACCTTGCTGGAGTAAATTTGGCAAAAAGCAGAATTACTTGTTTTTCTTTCTTCTAATTACAAAGAAAAAGAAAGTGTGATTCAGTGTAAAATTATGTGGCATATACAATAATAATTTGATTATTTATTCCCTTATAGCAAAACTATTCTTTTGACGACGTTTTCTGCACAAAAAAACATGTTATAACATTTTATTAATTCATAAAGGAAATAAGAAAAAAGAGATTAATGAGTTCCATACCAAATAAGCAATCAGAGGAACAACAACTTTCTTCACTCAAATCCCATTCTTGATTTTTGTCATCGCATTCCTTCTCATCAGATGTTTCTCCATGCTGTAATTCCGAATCCAAACCCAATTCTGACCTTAACTCCGGTTCCAAGTACTCCGTACCTAACTCCAAGTATATTCCTCGTAAAGGACGGCGTAACTCTTCTGAGTCAAATACAAGGTGGACCCCACACTCTTTGGTACGGATATTCAAGACCTCAGGTTCCTCCTTACCATTTGTAACATAGAACTCAAAGGAAATCTTACATCCATAACCTTCAAAAATATTGGCAATGCTGTCAAAATGGAACGAATCGCACCATATAAACATTTTCTGAATTCACCTCTGTGATAGCTTCACGATACCAGGTAGATGCATGTCCCACCTTTTTACCATCTGGCAAGTAGCATTGACACCAGATTCTAGCACCATGCTTCAATTCCTTGGATGGAGAAAGAACCGCACACAAAATCATCCCCAGCAACTTAGAATAGGATGGAAGAGTAATAGTGAATGAGGAGTTTGTTGTTCGATATGTGAACTGACTTGGGACTCTGCCTCCCGGTAAACAAACCTTCACAAGGTTATAATTATAACTATGGGTCTGCAAACCGAAGCTGTCAACATATGTATTTTGAAATAAAGCACTCATCATTGTCAACCGGGTGCCTTCCATAATACAGAGGACTGAACGCCTATTCAGTTTCATGCAATTCTGAAATGAAATGTATTTCTCCTTCCCTTTCATGCCTCCTGCAAAAGTCCTCGTAGTGGATAATGTCACCAATGACCTGCAGTTAGCAGCATTAAAAACCTTGATATATAATGGAAGTGTTGGTAGACATCGAAGCTTCCTGCAATTATTTAAGGACATAATTTCCAAATTGACAAGATGCTTGATGCTTTCAGGCAACCGCTCCACATTGCTTCCATCTAGTCTTAGCTCAAATAACTGTGATAAGTCGCTGATGTTATCAGGGAGTTCAGACATTTTACAACAATCCTTCAAATATAGTATTCTTAGATGCCTTAGGCCATCAAATAGGACATGTAGCTTCTGTTTATCCAATACTGCTCTGCAGTTAGAAATCCTAAGGTCCCTGAGATATCTTATAGAAGATAACTCATTTGGAAGATTCCTAAGTCTCAAACCCTCTAGATTCAGCGACCTAAGTCTTGTTAGATTCCCAATTGATGAGTGCAGTTTTTCCACTCCTGTTTTGCTTAAATCCAAACTTCCTATCAAATCCGACGACATTGAAAACTCCTTGAGACTTGTGCAGCCATTGACGCTAAAATTATTGAGAGATCTTAAATGCTTTTCGCTTTTAAGAATCTTGATTTTTTTGCAGCTATCCAATATCAAAGTTTCAAGTGTGTCAAGAGATAAAACAGATGGATGAATAGCCAACAAACTCTCACAACCAGTGAGATTCAACCATTTAAGTTTTGATGCCTTAGACAAATCTGGGAGATTCTTCAACTGCTTGCATTCACTTAGATCAATTCCCTCGAGATTCACAACATCCTGCAACAATTCAAAAGAGATAATATCACGATACAAAACCCTCAAATTTCACTTAAACCAAATTACATAAGCATAAATTTCGTATATCTTTACCTGCACTCCCGGCCAAAGTTCTATAACATGGCTGTGCGGCATGCGAATCTGAACAAGCATCTTAGCGCAAAAATTTGATGGAAGATACTTCAACCGGTAACCATCCCACTCAAGGTACCTCAAATTATCAGAGATTTTATTAAGGACTCTAGGATAGTCCACATTGCCTGATCTCTTATCCGATGGGATATATAATTTCAGAAATCTTAACTTAGTCATCATGTGAAATGTGTCAGCACTCAAGCTAAGTATATCGCCAATATGTGACAAATCTAATATTATCCCTTCAATTGCATCACTCCCCTAGCAAAACAAGAAAGTAAATGGTATTAACTTAGCTATAAATATAAATTTTATTTATTTAAAATCATGACTGATTAGAAGGAAAAAAAGTGAGCGTATTTCTTTTCTTACCTTTATATTTTTAAGTACATCAGAAACTTCTCCAATATCCCTCAGTCGGCTACGTTTTCCAGGATCTTCGATGCCTTGACGAACTATGTTCAAACCCATCTCTTGTAGCAAATCATGCATTTGTATTCTCTTCCCATTTGAAATAGTTATGAGAGCTTTATCTTCTAGGACCTCTATTCCACTAGTAGCGGAGAAATCACATGCATTTAGTATCCTCTCCACAAAATCTTTCTTTTCATCCTTGAAAAAAAATGCAATGTCTAGAAAGATTTTCTTTTGTGGAATGTCTAATCCATCGTAGCTGACTCGTAAAACATTTTGAATACTGTCATAGGGATAGTTCTTGAGTTTTTTTAATTCACTATCCCAAAACTCAGTACTTCTAGAATAAAGATTCGAACCCAAAACTTTTAAAGCTAATGGAACACCTCCTGCATAATAAACCGCAGTTCTTGAGAGATCCTCATAACCCTCTTGAGGACGTCTTTGCTTGAAGGCATGTAAGCAAAAAAGCTCTAGAGATTCGTCAAAGTTCCATATCTTTGCCTCATATATCTCATCAACTCTTCCACTGAGCAAATGTCTATTTCTTGTTGTTATAATGAGTTTGCTATCTGGACCTGCATATTTATATTCCCTACACAATTCATCTATTTGATCTAAACTATCCACATCATCAAGTACAATGAAAACTTTTTTACTACTGAGCCTCCTTGTAATGAATGTGGATTCTACAGGACTAGATTGGGATTTTTCTTCCTTTAGTAGATCAAAGAGAAGCTTATCATGTAAAGATGTTTGTCCAAACCTTTTTGATTCTTCTCTTACATTTGCCAAGAAGCAGACACTGTCATATTGAGGAAAGAGTCGAGAAAACACGGCTTTAGCAATGGTTGTCTTACCAATCCCGCCCATCCCCCAAATTCCAATTGCTTTAACATTTTCTAGTAACTGATTTTGTTTCTTTTTTGACAGCAAAAATTCAACATATTCACAAATGTCGTCAACTCCGACAAGGCCTTCAACTTCTAGTTCAATGGGATACCTCAGGTGTAACTTTTGCAATACATCTTTGACAATTTTTTCGATGACTTGAGAATCATTCCTAGCAAAGGTACAAACAAGACAAAAATGAACAAGTAAGTTTATAACAAATGAAATAAATAAATAAATAAATAAATAAACTATTATATATACCCTAATCCATCACAACCCTTTAAAAGAATAATGAATCTTATATAATGCACTTATAAATACAAATTTGTATTGGGGTTGATACGAACCCATATTACCCATATTATGGGTGAATAATACCTGCTCCATGATTTCAAATCCCTCGGACCAAGAGCAAAATAGTATGGTTCTCCATCGCAAAGTTTATTCAAGAAATCAACACACAGGTTCTTTTTTTGAGAGAGACAACTCACTTGCACTATATTACTTGAGTAAGTTTTTACAAAAATGCTGGCCCCACAGGATGGCCAAATTGACGGCTCTACATAATATATGATAATATACGACTAGATTACAGTGTAAAAACCTTTTTAGAACAACAATACATTCAAATTAAATCATTTCAAGAGAATTTAATTTTGATATGTTGAGAATATAAAATTTCTTATAGGATTAACTAATCATATATTACCACATGAGTAACTTTTAATCTATTTATTGAAAGAGTATAATACTTGTTAATGATATCTATATGACAATACATAATCAGGTAATAGTGGAATAGCCTTTTACACTGAAAGTGTAATAAAATTAAATGTTTTCAAAAGAGTTTATTTTTTATGCATTATCAATATAATTTTTTTTTTTTTTATACAATCAACTAATCAAATATTACAATGTTATTAATTATGGATTTAACTATTATGGCCAAAAGAGAATAAGAGATAATACTTACATATAGTCGCGACTTCTAGAGTCCCATCCAGACATATTGGCTGCTTCTCTGAGTGCATCTTTCCACTGAGAAACTTTATTTTGCATGTCTTTGTCACCCAAATACCGCTCATGTTTTGCAAATGCTTCCTTGTAAGTCCCAGTTTGATACCTAATGTGTGATGGATCCACTTCATAGAAGACAGGTATAACCACCTGTCTATGGCTCTTATTTTTTCTGCAATCCAGTATCTTGACAAGCTCATCTAAGCACCATTTGGAGGAAGCATAGTTTTTTGAGAAAACGACAATGGCAATGTGTGAGTCCTGGATTGCTTGGGACAGTACTGGCCACACCTCATCTCCTTTTTTGAGGTTATCATCTATGTATGTTCTGATGCCGTCCCGACAGAGTGCATAATAAAGATGACTAGTGAAGTTGGTTCGGGTGTCCTCCCCTCTGAAGCTGATGAAAACATCGTACTTTTTGGTAGAGTAAGACATTTCCTTGATTAACTATTGAGGGTGCAAGAAACAACACGCTCTTCTTCTTTGAACGCGGGGTTGGAATTTGCATAGAAGATGAATGGAGCATGGTAATGTTGCATATTATATGCAATTTAAGTTGAATTGGAGGGATGGGAACTTTCCTTGGTCCTTCGCCCTCTCCACAACAAGACAAGAGTGGGTGGGTATGTATCCCTGTCATCACGACAAAATTACTCATATAATATTTCAAGTCTGTGCTGATTGCTGAAAGAGCTGGTGATTCGTGAACTAATCCTATAAATATTACAACTTGCAATGTGATTTCCCCAAAATATTTCTCTCGTGAGTGACGCCCATGATTCATGGCCATAGAGAATAACAAAATGTAAAGTGGGCTTTGTTTTATGTTCTGACAACTACGCTGCTGCTTTATTTTATTTGTCCTGGCAGTGGTAACAACAACTCAGTGGCTGTATTTTGTAGACTTGACTGAGTTCGTTTATGGCAGAATTTTTCTTTAATGCAATTACTCTTTTTATATGAATAGGGTCTTTTTTAATATATCTAAGATATGATTTTTATAATTTGTCTTAGTCTTTTTATATAGGATTATTTTTCAATGCACCTAAATAACCGGGTAACATGAATAAATCTCAATGGCAGGCAAATTACCCGATTCCCGTTGCAATAGGTAGGTACCAGTTTCCTTTTATTTAAACTTTTGACCCTAAAATTCTTGTTTATTGTTATTTAGTCATCTGGCAATGCAGGTGTGGTTGACCCTTGACTGGGAATGTTGTGCATAATGAACAATGAATATGGAAAACATGAGGAAAAGATTCTGTGGTTACCTTGAAGGACTCTTGACTTGGGTTTTGGCTCTAAATCGCGATGGAAGCTTCCATCGAGTGAATGGTTTCAGTGCGACCTAATTGCGCGCAATCCACGGACAAGCTTTACTGATTATGCGGCAGATGCTCTCAACTAAAATGCTGCGATCTGCATCCCAGTCAGTCTCCGGTTAGGTTTGTGGTTATTGCGTGACATTCTTCAGGATTTAGTTTGTGTAGGGAATTAGAGCTCTTGGGGCTGCAGTTGTTGGCATTTTTGGACACAAGATGAATGGTGCTATGAGTCGAATGAATTAGCATTTTGGAATCCACCATTTCAGGTTTAAGGGACGACGGTTGCAAACAAAGGAAATTATAACTTGCAAGAAACCTCAATTCAGAAAACTGCAAGGATCTAACTTAAACAAGGAAAGCCTTTTCCGGTTCCTGCCTACAATGTACTTGCAACTCAAGTACTGCTGCAAGACTTTTCATCTTTCAGTAACTTCGCCACACCAAATCTAGGGTTTTGTCAAATTTTAATCAAGACGTATATTGTAGTTTCGCTATTTGGTGTTCTCATGGAGAGATGAGAAGGCCATAAACTGCATTGACCAATACATGCATCTCCCCTTACAGCCTTACCTGCTATACTCTGATGCACTCATTTCCTTGGATTCGAAGACCATGAAATGCCAATGTCCCTAAGAAAGTCTGATGAACACTGTTCTTCTCCGTGTATTGTAGGCCAAATATCTTGAGCTCCTGCCTTAATTCACGGCCACAATTGTAGTCATCCTGAAGCCACACCTAGAAAACTCACCTCCAGCTGCAGTCAGTCTTCCACAATCATCAAGCTTTCATAGCCACATTGGAATTTCATTTCAATGCCATATAAACCCGGTAACCTGCAATGCAGGAATATATGGAATGAGAATAACCTTGTGAACAGCTCCAAAGTAATTTTCAATTTAATGCAAAGAGAATACATGAAAATTTTCACATTATCTCCCTTGGGGTCATATTTAGGTGATCACTGAAGGCTACCCATAATTTGACCAAGTTAAAACATATCAGAGATGATAAAGATGAACAGAACAACACAAAAGATAGAAAATGAGTAAATACCCAATTTGGTCCCTAAAATTGTAAAGTAGTATCAACTTGGTCCTTGAAATTATCGAAATTTCAAAAACATCCCTGAATGATAAGTTAGTATTAATTTGGTCCCTCATTTTACTCACTTAATATCAATTAAGTCCCTGATACTGCTAACTTAAAATCAACTTAGTCCATACGATTTTCAATGGAGGGACTAAGTTGATTACCATTTTAAAATTTTAGGGATTAATTAGGAATTTCAGTAATTTCAGGGACCAGGTTGATACTACTTCACAATTTCAAGGACCAAATTAGGTGTTTACTCGATAGAAAATTATAAATGACCTTGCTTTTCCACTTCCATCCTTTCTAGAATCATAATCCATGACAACTGGACAATGATGCCATTATCTGCTTATTATGCTGCCTCCACCCATTGCTAAACTTCTTTCTATCAACATATACCAAAAACAAAAACTTCAATATGTATATATTTTGTTCCTCCAACCTGCATGGAACAGGGAAGGAAAAGTAAAAGAAAAAGAAAATGACATCAAAATAACCGGGCAACGTGACTGAATCTCTATGGCAAATTACCCGACACCCGTTGCTATAGGTAGGTTAGGTACCAGTTTCTTTTTATTTATTTGTTGTTATATAGCCGTCTGGCAATGCAGGTGTGGTTGACCGTTGACTGGATTTACAGAGAGTAGGATTTCTGGGTTTGTTGATGTTGTTGGGTTAAGGTTGACTGTAGTGTGTGAAAATGGAGGAGGAGATTGTTGGTTACTTAGTTTGATTTTGGCTCTAATTTAACGGAACTTAGTTTGATTTTGGCTCTAATTTAACGGAACTATCAACGATGCGATCTGATTGCGCACAAAGTCTCCTGGACTGGATATATATGCGACAAATGAAAGCTGCCGCCGGTCGCTTCAAGTGCTGCGATTCCGGCGATCAAAGTCAGTCTTCGGTTCGGTTTGTGGTTATTCCCACGCTGCAGTGCACATGGATTTTCCAGTGGATGACCTTTCTGGACACAATGAACCGAATGGATTAGCATTTTGGAATCCACCATTTAGGCTTTGTTTGGTTATCAGAAGAAAAGGAGAAGAGAGAAAGAGGTGAGAAAGAGTATGAGAAGAGATAAAATGGTGAGAAATAAAGTAGATTTTATGTGTTGTTTGGTGTAAGAGAAATATGAGAGAAATAGAGGAGAAAGAGATGTTTTCTCTCTCTCCCCCTTTGTTTGGTTGGATAGAAAATAAGAAGAGAGAAAATTAATTTTTTTATAAAAGACAAAAATATCCTTAACTAAAAAATCAAAATAAAAATATTTAAATTTAATTGATTTAAGTTATTTTAACTAATCAAAAAATTTAAATTAATTTAACTGATTTAAGTTATTTTAAATAAAATTTATTAGTTTAATATAATTATTTTATTTATTTCAATTTAATTTAATTAAATAAATGATTGATTTAATTTAATTTATTTAAAATTATTAAATAATTGAATGAGAACTCAAAAAGAAGGTACAAAAGTCATTTTACATGAAACACTCCCTCCCTCTTCCATTTTCTTCTCACTTGGGGGGAGAAAAAAAATTGAGGTGGGTCCCACCAATTTTCTTCTCTCTTCCCTATTTCTCTCCTCCACCAAACAAGAGAAAAGTGTATTTTCTCCTTCTTTTCTCTCTTCTTATTTTCTCTCTTGCCATTTTCTACTCTAACAAACAAAGCCTTAGGGTCTGTTTGTTGTAGCAGAAATTGTGAGGAGAGAACTTGGTGAGAGAGAACTTGCAGAGAAAATGGACTTCTCCCTTGTTTGGTAGGAGAAGAAATAGGTGAGAGAGAATAAAAAACTGTGTGACCCACATAAAAATTTAATCACCTCAACATTGCGAAGAAAACTGAGGAAACGGAAGCCATAACTCATTTTTATCCTCTTTCTCAATTATACCCCTATGCTAGTGTGCTTGACGATGGAAATGGAATAATAATTGCACACTGTAAAGCTTCCGTACAAAGCACCGAGGACAAAACGAAAACGTGATAAAAACATGTTAATGTCATATGCAATTAATTTTATTAGTTTAATTAGTTTTATATAATTAATTAATTTAATAATTTAACTATATTAAACTATTAAAATTAAATATTTAAATTATTTTAAATCAATTCAAATAATTAAATATATGAATTAAATTAATTAATTGAATTAAAATATATAGAATTAAATTAATTTAAATTATTTGATTTTTTAAATTAACTTAATTAATGAAATTAAAATATTTGTATATGTTTTTTAGTTAAGGGTATTTTTGTCTTTTTAAAAACAATTACATTTCTCTCTTCTCACTTTCTATTCAACCAAACAAAGGGGAGAGAGAATACACTTCTTTCTCCTCTATTTCTCTCATATTTCTCTTACACCAAACAACACATCAAATCTACTCTATTTCTCACCTTTTTCTCTCTTCTCACACTCTTTCTCACCTCTTTCTCTCTTCTCTTTTTCTTTGCACATCCAAACAAAGCCTTAGGTTTAAGGGACGAAGTTTGCAAAAAATGGAAAGGGGAACGCAAGTAACGGGTAATAATAGACAATGGAGAGGAATTTGATTTGATTTAATTTAATTTAATTATCAATTTGGTGCATGTTTCCCATGGAATTTTTTATTTTTAATAATATAATAGATTTAATTAGTATATAATATCGGTGTAAATATTTTCTACACAGTCAATCAATCATAAACTATCATATCAATAAAAAAATACTTTACTTTTGTCTTACCTATAGTGAAAAGAGAAAGAGGTAAGAATTAAAGTATATTTAATATATTGTTTAATGTTTAGAATAAGAGAAAAAGGAAAGAAATATAGAAAAAAGAAATGTTGATTGTATTTTTTTAAACTACGAGAATGCTCCTAAATTAAAAAAATTCTAATAAAAAACAAGATTACACATGTAATTTCACACAATAACTCTCCCCATATGCTATTTCCTTCTTACACCCATGGAGAGAAATATTTTTTAGGTGGGTCCCACCAATTTTATTCACTCTTCTATATTTCTCTCATTTACTAAATAAGAGAAAATTATATTTTCTCCTCCTTCTCTCTCTTTCCTGTTTTTCTTTATTCTCTTCTACCATACAAAGGCTAAAAGTGGATTGACAATGTAAATTTTTTTTATTTTGAGAGTGTATAATAATTAAACTCTAATATAGTTGTTCTTCAAAATTATATTCTTATTTTTTATTTTTTTGGTTTACTGGTGGCCAAAAGCCCAAGAAACATTTATATTTATATTTATGGTAACTTATAATGATTTTTAAAATAAAATTGTAATTTTAACACGTAGCTTTTCTTAGTTAAAACTAAAATCACAATTAAAATTGCTTTCATTTTGATATAACACTTCTAATTTAGACTTAGGTAAAACATTAGCTTTAAGTAAATGAATATTATAGCTTCAATCGACAAGCATATTTTGGTTTTGCTATCTGTGTTCTCATGGAGAGCTGACAAGGCCGCAAGCCACTGACCAATTCATGCTTCCCCCCTAGCTTGCTTATTGCTTTCCTCTTATGCATTCACTTCCTTGGATTGGAAGACCATCAAAATACCATAAAGTCTGATAAACACTGTTCTTCTCCGTGTATTGTAGGCCAGATATCTTGAGCTCCTGCTACAATTGTAGCCATCCTGAAGTCACACGGAAAAGTCACCTCCAGCTGCAATCAGTCTTCCACAATCATCATGCTTTCATAACCACATTGGAATTTCATTTCAATGCCATATAAACTCGGTAACCTGCAGTGTAGGAATGGAATGAGAATAGCTTAGTGAACAGCCCCATAGGAATTTTCAATTTGTTGCAAAGAGAATACATGAAAAGTTTCACATTAACTCCCGTGGGGTCATATTTAGGTAATCACGGAAGACATATCAGAGATGATAAAAAAGAACAGGACAAAAGATAGAAAATTAGAAATGACCTTGCTTTTCCACTTCCATCCTTTCCAGAATCATAAATAATCCATGACAAATGGACAATGATGCCATTACCTGCTGCCTCCACCCACAGCTAAACTTCTTTCTATCAACCTACCAAAAACAAAAACTTCAATATGTTATATATTTTGTTCCTCCAACCTGCATGGAACAGGGAAGGAAAAGGAAATGAAAAAGAAAATGACATGAAAACGAGCTCTTCTTTTAGTTATAGAGAAAGATGTTAGGAGAGACAGATAGGTAATTAGAAATCTTGAAGCTGAATAATGTTAATTGTAGTCTAGAATCAGGATTTCTTAATTTTCCTACACATTAACGCTGAGCATACCAGTCCAAATGAGAATTTGATATCTTCTATCAAAATAAGGTCAAAAACTACTCTTTTTTTTTAGCTGCTATTCAGTTCGAATAGCCACCGCACGAAAGGAGGATGAATTTTTAACCAATGAGAAAAGAAAGGTGGACAAAAATCACAAAGTGAGGGGAGCATATGAAAATAAAAGCACTAATCAAGCACTTGTTCGTGCACATATATGAAAATCCTTTCGTACCAAATAGGATTTTCCTTTTTATTATTATAAACTGGGTATAGCAGCACTATAAATCACATAGAACAACAAAAGTCAGGCACACAATTAGAACCGGAATAAAACACACAATACTACAGCTACTGCATATACACTTATACAGCACCTTGAATCTGGAGGTTTACTTCAAATCTTCAATGATACAAGTTAAGTAGTCAACAATTTACAGATATTTCAATACCTGTTACTGAAGCTTCCTTTTCTTTAACTTTTCTTCTCTGTTTTTGGAATTGCACAACTTTAACACCATTACACCAGACACTTTTGAGTTCATTGCTGCTTTGACACCCTTCTATGTGCTAATTGATCTCCATAAACACCTTAAGATATCTGGTAAAAGAAGTTAATCAAGAACAGTGTTATTTCTATTTTTTAACATATAGTTTCATAAAACTATGAATTTTATATAAAGTATCTCTCAAACTCTGTCTTTAAAATCCTGCTGGAGTGAAGTTGTAAAAAACACAGTATTCACGAAACCAGAAAAAAAACAGCATTCACTATTTTTTTCTTTCCTTTAGTTAGAGAGAAAGAGAAGTAAAACTTGTGATTCATTGTAAAATAGTGCCGTAATCTATATAATAATGTGGTTGTTTATTTTTTGTCAAAAACAAAATGTGGTTGTTTATTCCCTTATAGAAAATCTTTTGCTTACTCTTTTTGGCACTTGCTTTTTCCCCAAAAAAAAAAAATTCCGTAGTTCATGAAGAAATTCAGTAACAACAAAATCATCACAACATACATTGAGATTGGTGAAAGAGAGTAATAAGTTTCGTACCGAATAAGCAGTCACACGAACAATAACATCTTTCACTCAAATCCTTTTGTTGATTATTTTTGTCACTGCGTTCGTTCTCAACAGATCTTCCTAGGTCCATTATGGTTGCTGTATGCTGTGATTCTGGATCAAATATTAGGCAGATCCCACACTCTTTGGTACTGATGTTCAAGACATCACGTTCCTCGTTATCATTTGTAACAAAGAACATAAAAGAAACCTGTCTTTCATAAATTGTGGCAATGCTGTCAAAATGGAATGCATCATACCATATATAAATATGATCAGAATTCAACTCAGTGATCGCTTCTAGATACCCTCTAGTGGCATATCCCAGCTTTGTACCATCAGCCATGTAGCATTGACAACAGATTTTAGCACCATGCTTCTTGATTTCCTCGGAGGGAGAAAGAACCACACACAAAATTATGCCTAAAAGGCTGGGATCGGAAGGAAGTTTAATAGGAATTGAGGAGTTTGTTGTTCGATATGTGAACTGCTCAGGGACTTTGCTTCCTGGAAAACAAATCCTTATAGAAGTATAATTATAGCTGTGGACCTTGATACGGAATCTTCTTACATATTCATTCTGAGTTAAAGCATTCTGCATTGTTAAGTGGGCACCTTCCATAATACACTGGAGAGAAGGTCCATCCAGTTTCATGCAATTCTGGAATGAAATGAATTTGTCCTTTCCTAGAAATTTCTTGGCAAAAGTGTTTAAAGTGGATACTGTCACTAATGACCTGCAGTTAGCAGCATTAAATTGTTTGATATATAGTGGAAGCTCTGGTAGACACCGAAGCTTTCTACAATTATTTAAGGACAGAATTTCCATACTGTTAAGATGCTTGATGCTTTCAGGCAACCTCTCCACACTGCTTCCATCTAGTCTTAGCTCATATAACTGTGATAAGTTGCTGATGTTGTCTGAGAGTTCACACAATTTACAACAATCCTTCAAATATAGTGTTCGTAAACCTGTTAAGCCTTCAAATAGGACATGTAGCTTCTGCTTGTCTAATACTACTCTGCAATTAGAAATTCTAAGGTCATCGAGATATCTTATAGAAGCTAACTCATTTGGAAGGTTCCTAAGTCTCAAACCCTCTAGATTGAGCGAGCAAAGTCTTGTTAGATTCCCTATTGACGGGTGCAGTTTTTCGACTCCTGTTTTGCTTAAATCCAACTTTAGTATCCAATCCGACGACATTGAGAATTCCTTGAGATTTGTGCATCCATTGACACTAAGATTCTTGAGAGATCTTAAATGCTTGTCACTTTTAAGACTCTTAAGCTTTTTTGCAGTTATTCAGTGTCAAAGTTTGAAGTGAGTCAAGAGATAAAATAGATGGGTGAACAGCCCACAAACTGTCACAACCAGTGAGATTCACCCATTTAAGTTTCGGTGCCTTGGACAAATCTGGAAGATTCTTCAACTGCTTACATTCCCTTAGATCAATTCCTTCTAAATTCACAACATCCTGCAACAACTCAAAAGGAAACATCAGCGTAGAAGGTAGAAACTAATTCCTCAATTTTCAATTTAAGCATATCGTTACCTTCACCCCGGACCAAAGTTCTTTAACATGGCTGTGTGGCAAGCGAATCTCAACAAGCATCTTAGCACTAAAAGTTGGTGGGAGAGAATTCAAACGGTAACCATGCCACTCAAGGTACCTCAATTTAGTAGGAAACTTATTAAAGACTCTAGGATACTCCACATTTCCTGATCTCTTATTCGCTGGAATATACAGTATAAGAAATCTTAAACTAGTCATCATATTAAATGCATCAGCATTCAAGTTTAAATCACCAATTTCTGATAAATTTAATTTTATGCCTTCAACTGCATCACTCCCCTGACAAAACAACAAAATATGTATCAAAATAGCTATAAGTATTTTCTATCTGAAAGCATCACACTAGTTAATAAAAAAAGAACTGAGCACATTATTTTCCTCACCTTTTTATTTTCAAGTACATCAGAAACTTCTTCAATATTCCTTAATCGACTACGCTTTCCAGGATCTTCAATGTCTTGGCGAACTATTTTCAAACCCATTTCTTGGAGCAAGTCATGCATTTGTATTCTCCTGCTATTTGAAATTGTTATAAGAGCTCTATCTTTAAGGACTTCAATGCCACTAGTGGCATGGAAACCACAAGCATTTAGTATCCTTACAACATAATCTTTTTGTTCATCTTTGAAAAAGAAGGCAATGTCTAGAAATATTTTCTTCTCTAGACTATCCAATCCATCAAAGCTCACTCGTAATACATTCTGAATTCTGTCATAAGGATAGTGCTTGAGTTTTTCCAATTCTTTGTCCCAAAATTCAATATCTCTTGAATAAAGATTTGAACCCAAAACTTTCAGAGCTAATGGAACACCCCCTGCATATTTAACCGCCCTTTTTGAGAGATCCTCGTATCCCTCTTCAGGATGTCTTAGGTAGAAGGCATGTAAGCTAAAAAGCTCTAGAGATTCTTCAAAGCTCAATGTCTTGACATCATAGATATCATCCTCATCAACTTGTCTAGTGAGCAAATGCCTGTTTCTTGTTGTTATAATAAGCTTGCTACCCGGACCTGCATGGTCACATTCTTTGCACAACTCACATAATTGATCTTCACTATCCACATCATCAATTACAATCAAAACTTTTTTATTATTGAGCTTCCTTTTAATGAATGTGGATCCAACAAGCTTGTGACTTTCATCCCTCAGTAACTCAGAAAGAAGCCTGTCTTGTAAAAATGTTAGTCCGAGCCTTTGTGATTCTTCTCTTACATTCGGCAAGAAGCAAACGCTGTCGTATTGGGGGAAAATTTGAGAAAACACGGCTTTAGCGATGGTAGTCTTGCCAATCCCGCCCATGCCCCAAATTCCAATTACTTGATAATTTTTCAGTAACCTGTTCTTTTTTGGTTTTTTGACAGCAGCAATTTGACATCTTCACAGATTTTGCCAATTTCGACTAAGCCTCGCGTTTCTAGTTCATAAGGGGACCTCAAGTCCAGCTTTCCTGATACATCTTCCACAATTTTCTCAATGAGTTGAGAATCGTTCCTAGTAATGAAGCAAACAAAAGATACAAAAGGAAAGATTAATTTTATCAAGAATGAATGAATAAATAAATAAATAAATAAGTAAACAAAATCTTAGTTATTGCAGAGAAAGAAGAGAAAAGAAGAAAGATCTAACTTTGATGGTGTTGCATGTTTCAATCAGCACAGTCATTTTGGAAAGTGAGATGAGGAAGATTAGAAGTTAGAACTATCTAAAGACCCAAGAATCAACCACAACTGACCAACTTCTCCATCTCATCCTAAGAGAGCAATTGTCTTGGTAATGTGTTTCCTTTGTATAGTGATTTTGTAGTGAAAATTAGAAGGTCTGTTTAAAGTTAAATCCATGAGTGTTAAACTTTTTTAAAGAGAAACAAAGAGGTCCTTTGTCATATATATATATATATATGTGTGTTTAAACAGATTCGTATATTTAGTAGAGTTGGAAGACGTTTTTTGTATATCTTCGAATTGAAGGACTAAATCGTACATGAGCCTAAGTTGAAAAGGAATTTTTGGACTTTTCTCTTGCATAAAGGCCTCCTTATCTTATAAATATTTATTTTTGTAGCATTTCAAGACCAGTTCTTTCTCTTATACACATACACATTCAGTCTTTTCATGATCACTAACAGAAATTCAAAATTCGTTAATAAATCAACAGAAATTGTAATGGACATAATCACCAACGGAATGACGACAGAAAAGAATACAGGTTTCTTACGCTTGTTTCTTTAATTTTCAATTTTTACTTGCAGGCATGTTTTTCTAATTAAAATCTAACATGTTTTCATAGTTAGAATTCAAGATCCTAGTAAAATTGATCATAATAAAAAACGTAGGAGTACATACGTTGCTTCAAAAATTCATGTAAAAAGAGATAATATATACTTACTTGTAGTCACGACTACGAGAGTCCCATCCACATATGTTGGCTGCTTCAGTGAGAGCAGCTTTCCATTTGGACACTTTCCTCTCAACGTATTCGTTGTCTTTTTCAATGAAATCTCGCTCATGTTTTGCAAATGCTTCCCCGTAACTCGCGGTCTGCTTTCGTATGTGCGATGGATCCACTCTATAGAACACAGGTATAACTACCTGTCCTCGAATTTTTCTGCATTTGAGTATTTTGACGAGTTCTTTTAAGCACCATTTTGAGGTTGCATAGTTTCTTGAGAAGACAACAACCGCTATACGTGAGTTCTCAATTGCGTAGCGCAGTGCTGGCCAAACCGCATGTCCTTTTTTAAGGTCATCATCTGTGTATGTTGTGATTCTGGTTTCGTCTAGTGCAGAATGAAGATGGCTAGTGAAGTTTCTGCGGGTGTCCTCACCCCTGAAGCTAATAAAAACATCGTACATTGTGAGTGCAGGAAGTAAAAGAACACGCTAGCTCTTCTTTGATTTTTGGGGTTGGAATTTACTTTACAAGCAGGATTGGAGCAGAGTAAGGTTGTATATAATTATATACAGCCGAGCGAGTAGACGAGAAAGAGTCTTAGCCCATTGACTTTGACTTTAGTTATCACATGGCTGGGAACTTTCCTTCAACTTTCCTTGGTGATTCGCCCCCCACAAGAAGACAACATGTAAGGTTCAAGTGTCCTGATTGCACAATCAATCCTAAAAAATTATCATAACGTGCAGTAGGACAACACAAATAAAATAATAAAATATCTCTTTCAACGCGGTTGTTGGCCAATAATAATTGAAATATTTTATTTTCAATTGAGTTACACATCTAGGGTGGATTTAAATGTACACTGAGGGACAACACAAATAAAATAGCATAGCACAAGGTGCAAATTATAGCACAACTTTTTGTTTTGTTTGCTGTTGGCTTTTTGATCTCCATAGTGCAATTAGAAACAAAAATTATCGAACTAGCGTAGGTTCAAATTTTTTTACCAGTTTTGAAATCCTGTCCAACCGGACCGGTCCAAAAAAATTAGTTGCTGGACTTTGTTCCCTTGATTTTTTTAACGAGGTTGATGTATTTTCTTGGTCGAGTTATGATATTTGAACATTAAATTTTGGACACTATATATGATACCATTTATCTCTATATCTCACCTATTTTTTATACTATTTATATGCATGCATTTCAAAAATACTTCAAACAACAAAGAAAACATCGTATGATGTTTCATTTTAGATGTTTAAAAATCATTTCTCTTCTTGACCCGACTGTGTTAGTTAGTGGAAGAGTTTTTTTTAGTGTAATTGAGTTTTTTTTTTTTTAATATAATAATACAACAAATTTAAATTGCATGAGAAATCTTACTAATGTTTTTGCATACTCTTCATCCAAATGTTTGTCATCTTTACGTTTTGTATGAGTTACTTTGAAAATTTCTGCTCGTGTAGCCTCTGTCCCATCTATGGCCTCACAAAGTCAAATTAATATCAAACAATTTCGTAAGTGTTAGTGCACGTGGAAAATAATATATGGATCTGATTTTTTCTACATATATTTTAAGTCTATGCAGTGTAGCATTGCATACACAACAGACAATATAATATTGAGCATGAATACCATTTCATCCGTATAGGAACATGCTTTTGGATCCTCCTGTATGAAGCATTTTGCTTTGCTCTATTCTTCTATTTGTTTGGCTACACTTCTGTTTTTGCAACACAAAAATAGAATCATATAATTTATTTTATAGAATCATATAATTTAGGTTAAACTAATGTTTTGGTCCCTATATGTGACACTGATTTTCAATTTGGTCCCTATACGTAAAAAGTTATCAATTTGGTCCCTATACGTGACACTGGTTTTCAATTTGGTCCCTATACGTGACACTGGTTTTCAATTTGATCCTCACCGCTAATTGGTCCCTATATAAGAGGCCCAAATTACAAATTATTGTCAGATGTAGGGACCAATTCAACAAAAAAAATTGAAATCAGTCCTTACATGTGACAATTATTTTCAATTTGATCTTTAAATGTGATAATAATTTGTAATTTGGTCCCTCTTATATAGGGACCAATTAGCGGTGAGGACCAAATTGAAAACCAGTATCACGTATAGGAACCAAATTGATAATCAGTGTCACGTATAGGGACCAAATTGAAAATCAGTGTTACGTATAGGGGCCAAATTGATAACTTTTTACGTATAGGGACCAAATTGAAAAACAGTGTCACGTATAGGGACCAAAACATTACTTTAACCTATAATTTATTTATAAATAAAATCTAGGTTAAACTAATGTTTTGGTCCCTATACGTGACACTGATTTTCAATTTGGTCCCTATACGTAAAAAGTTATCAATTTGGTCCCTATACGTGACATATGATTTTCAATTTGGTCCCTATACGTAAAAAGTTATCAATTTAATCCCTATACGTGATACTGATTTTCAATTTGGTCCTCACCACTAATTGGCCCTATATAAAAGGCCCAAATTACAAATTTTTGTCAGATATAGGAACCAATTCAACAAAAAAAAATTGAAATCCGTCCCTACATGTGACAATTATTTTCAATTTGATCTCTACCGCTAATTGGTCTCTATATAAGAGGCCCAAATTATAAATTATTGTCAGATTTAGGGACCAATTCAACAAAAAAAAATTGAAATCGGTCCCTACATGTGACAATTATTTTCAATTTGATCTCTACATGTGATAATAATTATAATTTGGTCCCTCTTATATATGGACCAATTAGCGGTGATGACCAAATTGAAAACCAGTGTCACGTATAGGGACCAAATTGATAATTAGTGTCACGTATAGGGACCAAATTGAAAATCAGTATCACGTATAGGGACTAAATTGATAACTTTTTACGTATAGGGACCAAATTGAAAATCATATGTCACGTATAGGGACCAAATTGATAATTTTTTACGTATAGGGACCAAATTGAAAATCAGTGTCACGTATAGGGACCAAAACATTAGTTTAACCTAAAATCTAAAGAGAAACATATAAAGATTGATAAACTAATTCATGTTGAAGAAACAGCCTTTTATTGCAGAGACCCACTTTTAGATCTATATAGAGAATAGAGAATGATAAACAAATCAGAATCAATATAAAGAATTTGCTATAATAACTTAGATGACAGTCACCAATGTCCAAATTCAGTGACAAAGGCTCTGCAACAAAGAGTAGAGATAATGCCAGCTCTGCAGCAACAGAACATACAAATCAGTACTTCAAGTTCATTTCTGTTCTGGGAATTTCACTTATTAAGCTTCCAGCATCTTTCTTTACTATTGCAACCCAACAAAGGAAATTGATCTTCAGATTGATTCATTTTAGTAAATAGCAGGATTTCTGATTTTGCCAACATAATTGAGGAAGGAAGAAATTGCTGACGTTTTTAATATAGAATGCTATATAAAAATGCTTATAACTATGTTACAACTAGTGTCAAGTCAACAAACCACGCCTCTTTGCCAATGCCTACAAGTATTCGGCAGATCATGAGAAAAGGAGGCTATAATCCCATAATTTTTACCACCCAAACCGGTAGATCATGAGAAAGCTTAGTAGAAAAAAGAACCAAGGCACCTCAAGCATTTTATGTAACATGTCAGGACCTACATGTATTCAACAGATCATATGCACAAGCATTTGGAATTGAAAGAAATTCAAGATGCCACTTGCTAGGTGTCAAATAATTTTAGGAGTCAAGATTGTGCAGACCGGGAGGGAAAAAAAAAATCAGAATTCAGCAGACCTATAAAGGCAACATGTTGTCCATTCATCGTTGGGATCTAAAAGTGTATATCTGCTCTTCTTTCTTGTATGTGAAGTTGTTTTGTAGCATCAAGAAGAGGAGAATAGTAAGTAAGAGGGAGATGATTAGATGAATACAAATCATAACTGAAGATTCTGAAATCTGTATTTGTGAGTAATGCTCAGTGAAAAGTGAAACAAAAAAAGGGAACTCCAGTAGTTCCAGAAGGAAAAGAGATTCTTCTGAAGAAGATTCAACAGCTTGTCCAACCTCAAGCTTTCATCCCATAATCTCCACAGGTCTCATTCTCTCTCACCCCAGCGTTCCAGGTTCAGAAGGGAAGCACCATCACCTGCAAAGTTTTTCATTCTTTTGGGTTTGGTCTGTGTGGTCATTTTGCAGGAACCCCGGTGCTGAAAATCTGTATGTTTATGCAGCAAAGGAAATTCTTGGCAGGGATGGGATTGAGCTGCTTGTAGATCCCAGGGATTTTTGTTTAGCTAGTGATGTATTCTGCTAATCTCTACGTCTACTGTTAAACACAAAGCATCAAAGACTCGGATCCCTTTAATCTCTATTCTCTACAATTTGAATTCAAACAAAACACTAACAACCACAAAGAAAATTAGTCACTGAAAGATTAAAAAGATATCCAAAAATTGCAGGGGATAAAGAATCTTAAAAAAAGTGTAAGCATGGCATGATACACTTACCAAGTCACTAACATACACTATAGCAACCCAATAAAAGAAATACTAAAACAAATGCTTAAATCCAGAAGCATCAGAACTCACAACACCAGCAAAATAAAAACCTATCTTATTCAAAATAACTATCGTATTCCTTGTAATTTTCGATTATTTATTATATATTTTCTCTTTTGGACGGAAAATAAACAAAAAATCAAGTGCTGCCAGCAGTGTTAAATGGTAATTATAGCAGATTACAAATATTTTCGTGTAAAAATTAAAATAAAAACAACTTATTATTCATACCATCACAGGTGCACATGATTGGACATCTCACACAGGTGCTTGATTGTCAAATAACAATCACACAAATGCATCAACTATGAAGCTAACAGATATCCAGGGCAATAGAACATTGAATACCTTAACAGAGTTCGTTTTCTCACCTGAATTCGTTGTAACACCTTATTGTTCATGTGACGCGGTAACAGCCATCTACGCTGACACTTTATTGTTCCTGAAATTGAACAGTGAACGGTTGTGAGATTACCAAAATAATTCCAATTAAAATAACTGGATCGTTGAATTCGTGATTCATGTGATATGATAAATGAAAAAAAAAAAAAAAAAGAGTGAGGGGGAAATGAACCTTCAACGTTGAACGATCCTCCAACGTCCTTGTGGCTGTGGCTCTGCAAATAAATCGCAGAGAGAGAGAACAGAAACGGCAATGTTGGCAAGGCCATCGCAGATGGAGTTAAGCTGCGTTTCCATGTCGGATGTTGCCTCGTCAAAAGGCCTTGAAAGATCCGATTTGTACTTCGCCAATAAATTGCATATGTTTCCTGAGCGATTAGGGACAACGAAATTAATGAAGATTTTTTGGCGGGTGATAATATTTTGAGTTTATTTCTTGTTTGTGAATGATAATATTTTGAGTTTATTTCTTGTTTGTGAATGATAATATTTTGAGTTTAAATGTTATATATTATATTGGTGTAAAGCTTTTTATATTATTAATCAATCAGAAATTATAATACGGGTAACTTTTTTTTTTTTTTGATATCTTTGATATTTGATAGGGTAACTTTTAAGATAGTTAGAATGTCAAATATTTTTAATGGTGTGTTAATTTCTAATTGGTTAAATATGTAAAAAAAATTCTTTAGAGTAATAAATTCAATCTGTTAGTTTATTTGCTATCAGCTAACTCATCCGCTATTCGTTAACTTTTACCAAACAGAACATAACCTTTTCATTCCAATTAAATCCTAATATTTTTTTACAACAATTAAATAAATCCTAGCTAGTATCGTAACACGTGAGATGCACTTGCTATTCAAGTGTTTTGAACATTGTTTATATTTCATATCGTGAATTTGAAAATACTAGGTAATTAATTAAATGAATAATGATTTCATGTATGCCTTATACTTGATGTAAGAGTATTAAAATAGATTTCGTTACACATACTAAATCAGTTGTTCCATTTAAAAAGGGAAGCTTTGTAGACATGTACACATTTAAATGTAATCTCGTTCGATGAAGTCCCTGTAAAAGTGAAAGTAAACTAATAAGAGAAAAATTTAAACTTAAACCACCAAAAAATGTAATAAACTTCTTTATACATCACATTTGTATTCATGTTTGATTTTTGGCCTTCATGATCACATATTAATATCTTCAATCCAGGTAATCATTAACATTGGAAGATACAACTATCCATGTGAAAAAACTAGTTGAGGAAGATAAATTCTCATAAATCTCATGTATTTGAGAGATTGTCACTAACTTTTATTTATAGTCATTGCAAAATAAAATGACAATCGACCAATCGAGAATTGCCTACGCTGAAATTTTAATAGAATCTTGTTATCAGAAGGTGTCAGTGACAATCTAGAAATAAATACCCTTTGTCCACTTTTGCTTCATGAGATAACTTTTCTAAAACATAGCTTCCCAATTGAGTGATTATAGGTCGAGTACCATTGTATAGTCCTGAGAATTTATCTATATTACTAAACAAAATAATTGAAACGCTATTTTGAGCTCTAACTCATGTTTTGAAGTCCTGATGAGTTAATTGTGTTCAAAAACTCAAGTATATGGACATAATCTGGTCTAGCAATATCTCCATTTATTGTGTAAGGATTGTCAAAACTAAGATAAGTTTTTCTCTCTCCGGGAACCAAGGACATCAGATAATCATTCAACATGTCAATAGTTTAATTTTTCGATGCTCAAATTGCCATCTGTTGGAAAAATGATGTGTAACTCAAGTTTTTCAATAATGATGGATAAGTGATGTCTGCAATAAAAGTAAGGGGATCACCCGTGTTTGTTATGAGAAGATCATCAGATATTTCCATTCCTCCATCTGTATCGTTGTTTTGATTGATCCTTCCATCGCTAAAGCTTAACAATCACTCTAAGAAATTCTTGATGTTTCCAACATTAGAATCTAAACAACCACAATTTGAAGCCTCATTTTTTTTATTTAATATTAAGACTTGACAATATTGCTTTAGGTATGATGCATTAATCTTTCATACTAATTAAAAGTTTTATGATTTGAATAATCAAGATAGAATAGTTGCTTTCCCCAAATATAAATCAAGACATGATTGAAACTTCTCCGAGAAAAATCAATTTAAAATTAAATTTGAATAAATGATTAAATCATTTATTTGGACTAAGTTACTAATTTAAATAAATAGGTATTGATAATTTAGTAGGTTTTTATTAAGTATTATAATTTGAAATCATCATATGTTTAACTAAGAGTTTGTTTGTTTAAACTTTGAAAAAAAATTATAAAAGAAGAAATTATCTATCTACTATAAGAAAACTAATCCCTCTTAGGACATGTGTCACTCTACTATCAATTGGTTTCCCGCCAAAAACCCCTCTTTCTCTTCTCTTCCCGCACACATCTCTGCTTTTGCCATCAATTCCAACACACACACACAATGTATTCACGTACCAATGTTTGACTTTTTCATCTATTTTTAATATTTTAATATTCTTTAATTTAATAAGTTTTTTTCTAACTTGAATTTATCAAAACATAGGCGAATGCTATGGTGGGAGACTTTATCATGTCTCTCACCGTGAGCAAGCCTCTAAATGCAAATTTAAAAAAAATTAGTTTTGCCATCATGTCCTTGTCAACCCGTGACCTGACCATCATCTCCTCTCTTACTGAGCAATATGACAAAGTCCGATTTTTCTACTTGGGAGTGCGACGACCGACGACAAATGACATGGCGGCGGCGACGACAAGAACATCGAGTTTTGAGTCTTCAACGTTTTGGGTATGGGTCAGGTCTTCAATGAAAGTGTCTTCATAGTGTGGGTGTTGATTAGGATTTACGGCATCATTTGGAAAATTGATCGATTAGGTGTAGGGTTCTGTGGAATTGGGGAATTCTATTTTGGTGTCTTAATGCCCTCACCTTCTAATTTCATTTTCAACACCCAATTTGACATATAGAGCATAGCTTTTTTAAGAATCAATGGTTTTGGCTTTTGATACAAAAAAGACAAATTGAGTATTGCAGGTATTGTTATCACCAACTTTGAGATGCCGAAAGGAAACCAAATCCAAACAATGCATTGCTTAAAGAAAAATGGATATTTTTTTTTTTTTTCTGAAATTGATAAAGGGACGATTTTGACGTGAAGAACCAGAAAATGAATTACAAGCAAGCAACAAACAACTCAAAAACTTATAAAAACAGCTATGAGGGTCACCGATCAAGAGAAGCACAAATGTTCCATAAGATGTGGGGAGGAGAGAGAATATGGTCTGAGCGGTGGTTAAGGAGCCCGGATTTGCTCCTGTGCAAATCCCGTCCTGCGCCGCTCCTGCGCAAATCCAATGGCTCCTTGTTGTTGTTGGAGGGTGGGACCAGCTGTTCTGGAGTGTGGGTCCACGATTGGACAGCGCGGATCAGCGGCAGGATGTCCTGTCGCTGGAGCAGATCCAGCTCCGTGGTTAAGGGAGGAAGAGAGGGGAGAGTGAGGGAGAAGAAGATGGGGTGATTTTTTAAATTTAAATTTTTTAAGGATTTTAAAATAATAAAACTTTTGCATTTGAGGGCTTGCTCATGGTGAGAGACATGACATGGTCTCTCACCGTAGCATTTGCCTCAAAACATAATGCAAAAAGGAGACGATACAATAATATTAATACCAATCAACTATTTTTTTTTCTCTATTACCCTTGGATCACTTTCTGGGTTACCTTTTCTATTTTTTCCTTCTTATTTATAATAACAGCCAATTTTTTCCTTCCAACCCCTTCCTCCAAACTTTTTTTTTTTTCTGTCTCATTGGTTTTATTTTATGATATTATAATTAATATAATAATAACAATTAATATATTACTTATAATTTGCAGATATTGTGATATTATAATTATAATCATTTTGCTTATTAAATAGGCCTAATTGCATTTTTGGTCCTACTATAATTGATCATGTGCGATTTTGGTCCCTGAAATTTTTTTCGTGCATATTTGGTCCCCATATTTTTTCAATGTTGCAAATTCGGTCCTTATGTCTAATGCCTACCAATTTTTTCAATGATCGATATAGAGGAACAACTCCTCTAAGTTGTCTCCTCTGCCGCTCTGATTAAACATGATTCAATGGTTCCTCTCTACTAATTATGGGTTTTGTCCCTCTTTTATGGGACCTTTTTTTGGTTCCACCACATGATCATTTACCACAGAAGCTCAATCAGAGATTATATGTGCTTAGAGTATTGGTTCCTATATGTCAATCATTAAAAAATTGACAGACATTATACAAAAGGACTGGATTTGCAACATTGAAAAAATATGGGAACAAATGTGCACATAAAAAACTTTAGGTACAAAAATCGCACATGACCAATAGTATGAAGATCAAAAGTGCATTTAAGCGTATTAAATAAGATAACTTTCACATACTGAAACTATATTTAAAAAAAAAATCAAAATAGTAATTTTAAATATTTCTCTCATCTACAATAAATAGTAAAGCTTTTCTTTTCTCTCTCATTTACAATAGCAACTAATTTTTTTTCATTTTTCCCACTGCCATCAGAGCTTTTCTTTTTCTTTCTCATCATTTTTATTTTATGATATTATAATTAATATAATTATAATTAACATAATCATTTAATTTTAAAAATACCATGATGATATAATTAAAATATTTTATTTATTATGATTTTGTAATTAATCCTTTTTTTAAGCAGAATTTGTAATTAATCCTTTAATTAATATAATTATAATTAAAATATAATTATCTTGATACTTTAATTAATATAATAGTTTTAGTTTTTAAATATTAATAGATTACTCCATATAATAAATTATATTTATAAACATAATTCATAATAATAATTTTTAATATTTTCTCTCACATCTATAATTAATGTAACAATTAGACCATACTCATATCGGGTATATAGACACTTGTACTATAAAAAAAATTCACTAATAAATCTCTGTTTAGGACATTTTTTTCCTTGATCTGGCTTACGTTGTTAAAATTGTAAAATCTTTTATAAGTTCAGCTTTAAAATCTTTGATCAATTTAATATTACTACCTTAATTTAGTACTGATGTACTGGTCTTCAGATTTCTGTGTTATTTCATATTTGTTTGAAGCAAAATGAATGATCCCAGTCTTTTGATTATAGAGGTTACATTCTTACATCAGTGTCTGTATGTTTTAGTATAATTTATGTGTTGACTTGCTCATAATTTTTATTAAAGTTTAATGTTTTCTCTAATGTTTTCTCTCTTAATAATTTAATTTACCAATTTTTGTGATGGTGGGATTTCCTTGGATTGTCAACCATGGTCTCTCTCTCTCTCTCTCTCTGTCATAAGCAAAACATGATTGCGCTTAATCGAAGGTTATGACTGCTAAGAGGTTTTTTGATGAGGAGAGTTGAATTAGCAGTTATTGAAATGTCCTCTTCCAAGCTTAAGGAATTCAAGATTGAGAAATTTGATCGAAAGTTCCAATTTGTTTAATGTTTTGTTAATTTCTTTGGAATAATTATAAAGTTAACATCTTAGTAGTTATTATTAGCAAAAAAAAAAAAAATTGTGGACAAAGGTATAATAAGCTACCGGACTTCACTTTGGAGGTCTGCTCAAAATCATTGGAACATGATTCATATAATTTAATTTTGAGATTGATCAAGCAAGTAATCTCTACACTCAACTTTGCTATTCATAAATATTATTGTTGTTATTGTTATGACTTCCAAAATTAATATTTAATATGCTTCATTATAATCTTCACAATATGCCAAACCTAATTAAGTTTGATCTATTATTTGAGATTAAATTTATTAATGTTACTTGCATTAATAACATTTATATTTTAGAAGGATGTAATCAGATATCGACACTGATTTCATATGTGGAAATCATTATTTATTTTTCCTTAAAACAGGATTTGGTGGTCTTTTTTATCTACATTTGATAAGGAAAAAAAAAGCATCATAAGATGGATTTGATATATATTAACTTATTACTATATTAATATATTTACAAGTCATTTTGATATATGCATAGAGAACAAGTCAACTGACTAACATAAAACCTTCTGTTAGGAACAAAAGGTTTTATGTTATATATTCCAATAATAATCTCTGTATCTTATTTGGTGGGTATGAATGTGTTTCTAATAATACTTCCCAAAATGTTCAAAGACATTGCTATATAAGACCAAGTTTTACCCTGCAAGGACATTGCGCAATACACTTACGAAGTTGTTCGCTTGGCTAGTTGGCTTTATCCCAAATGTGCTAATTAAGTAGGTGGATTCTAGCATGAAGTAGCTTGTTTATGGGTATACCAGTATACCCCTAATTTTTTCCATCATGAATAATTTTGAACCGTTAGATATAATAATAAAATAATGAACGGTCCAGATTAATTGGCCCAAAAAATTTGAAAACAATTTTTTTTTTTTGAAAAATACCAGTTTACCCTCCACCCCTCTCACACTACCTTCCAAATCCTAAAATCTTCACCCCCGTTCACCACCACCTTCGTCCATGCCCCCATCCCCCTTCCACCTTCACAAAATTATTTCCAATCTTCCTTGAATGGACAATGTTTCATATTGGATTATTTAATTCATTGTTAGAATCTTTCACTCTTTATTTGCCTGGATCCTCTTCTATAGCCCTTCTCACGGAGCCGTACATGGACATTACCGCACAGCTCCCAATCGGTGAAGGAATTCTGGGATTTTTCCTTGAGACAAAGCTTCTAGAAAGAAAATGAAAGATTTTGACAATGAAAGCAAAACCATTGTTCTTGACACGAGGGGTGTGGAGACAGGAGACCATTAGCATTATGTTGTACCCAACAAAGAAGCACATCATAGCAAAGACAGAAGAAAAGGGCTTCTCATGGGAAGTTACGAAAATTATACCTGCTTTTTTCATTGTTTCATTATTAGCTTTGATAAAATTTCATCAACACATTAGTGGGTAAGATTCATGAGGTGGGGGTGAAGCGAAGATTCACTGTGCGAACGGCGGGAGCTGTTGAGGTGGGGGTGGGTTGGTGGTGATTGGTGAAGAGCTAGTTGCTATTGAGGTAGTGGTGGGGTGGTGATAGTCAGTGGGTGATGGTGGAGAGTAGAAAAAATATGTTGATGATAAGGGTAGAGATGGGTTTTCCCATGGAAAAAAGTGGTATTTAGTGGTATATGGATGTACCCATAAACAACCTACTTCACCCTAGAATCCACCAAGTAGGTATGCTAACTTTAGTTAGTAATAAGTAGATTTTACATGTCTCGCATCTGGTGTTTATTATCATAATAAGGATTGCATGCCACCAGCTAGAAGTATTCTTCTACATTTCCTTTCTCATAGTAAAATCTTCTTTTGATTTTATTAAAAGTTAAATAAAACCGAGGCTTTCAGCCCTCATGAAATTAATGACAATCCGCAATAGGTAGACCAACTCGCTAAAATATGACTAGTATGGGGTGCATTTCATGACCTTCACATGCACTTAAACTATCTTTTGATTCTTTTCTATTATAGAGCAGAAAGGGTTTCTTCTCCCCCGCACATTTGCAGGAAACAAAGAACTTCCTCTCCTTCACCTCACCCCACCCCACCATCACCACCGCGACCCCCCACCATGTGCTAGCGTCCATTTTTCCATCTCCATCTGCATGGGTTCTTTTGCCACCACCAAGCCCCTTTCGTCACGGTGGTTTTAGAGCCTGGGTTTCCGCATTGACGACCCAAATGTTGAAGTCCTTGCCAAATTTGCAAATAGTCACTTAGATCTACAAACAGTCAAACACCCTGCATCTCATTCTCATAGGCTGGTTGCACATCAATTCTAAAATTTTACACATCACCCTTAGGTATCATTTGTTACAAGTTTTAAAAAATATTTCCAGAATGTTAGCATGAGAATAAAAGTTTCACATGTTTGATACAAATTTTAAAAAATTATTCCCAGACATAAAAAATTCCAAGAATTAAATTAGTTGATGATAATTAGAAACTTGGAAAAACTTTATTCCCATTTATGAAGGTGGAAAAAAAAGATTCTCAGGAATATAATTTAATTAAGAATTAAACATTCCATAATTCACTCCATAATCAAGAGGAAGGGTTAAATGGGGACCCAATCCCACCAATTTCACCATCAAAGCCAATGTTCAACCGAATCGTACTCCCAATCTGGCGTCCTCCTCGACTTTCACCATGACATTCAAGCACTCAAGTGCGACGTCATGGATTCTTGGTTGGGCCACTCATCTAAGTTGCCATGCTTATCTAAGTTATTAGTTGTATCCTGAAATATTTTGGTAGAAAATACAGAAATTGCACCATATAATAGCTAGCCAGAAGTTGCATTATAAACGCATTCTTCACTTCGCCTTCTCCCCTCCTATTTTGGTTTTAAAGAGTAAGAATCTGTAATTTCATTGTGTGTATTGCTCCAACAAAAGTGATAACGATACTTCACAAATGGTATCAGAAGACAACATCTATAATACAAGCCACGTGAAAAAAGACCTGGATTCTCTCTAGCGGTGCAACAAAGTGTTTTTAACCTGGTACAGCAGAGCGGTATTAGCTTTTTGCATAAAAAGCAATGAGAGAATTCGGCTGCAGATCATGCTGGAGGGCAGGAGAGGATATGTTCACCATGAAAAATGTTACTAGCAAGATGACCAAACATTCACTCTCACCAACTCCGAACTGAGTAATGGTACCTGGAAGATACAAAAAAGAAGTATGATTCCAACAACAATTTAAACAAGATTTAGCCACCTGAAAATCTCAGGAGGAGCTGCAATTAGTCTTTCCATAAACGTCAAGCTTTTATAGCCATATAAATTAAGTTCCCTGCATTGCAAGACTCAAAATGACAATAACCTTGTGAACAGCTATCCAAAGCCATTTTCAATTTGTTGCCAATAGAATACATGAAAAGTTCCACATTGTCTCCTTTTGGGGTCATCTATTTAGGTAACCATAGAAGGGGCTTTTCGACCAGAGTCGATCGATTTCATTTAGGCTATGTTTGGGAGTTTTGGAGAGGATGAGGTGGAATGGTTAGTAATGGAGTGGTTTAGAGTAGAGTGGAGTGGGGTGAAGTGGTAAAAGTATATCACTCCATTGTTTGGAAGTTTTAATGTTCTCTCCCAAACCCCCAAATTGAAGGTATGAAAAATAGAGCTTTGGATGGTTTGGAGTGGTTTAGCTTCTCATCCTCAACCATTCCACTCTATTGTTTAAAAAACTCCCAAACAATAGGTTAAGGGATTTGTCCCACCCCATCCTCCCAAACACACCCTTAGAAATTATCAAACTAGCTAGTGCAATTTGAAAAGAAATTCCTTGTAGGGCTTTTTTGTTTCAATCCCATACCTGCTCTTTTCACGTGACTAGAGGAATGCTACCAAAGCTTCTTTTTCTAAACTTATATATTCTTCTTTGAATTCCACAATATGATTAGCATTTAAGCTCGACTCGAAATTTGAGTTTCTTTACTGCTTTGACACTCTTCTAAAGTCCTGATTAATCTCCATAAATACCTTAAGACATCTGCTAAAATAAAGAAGTTAGAACAATGTTATTCCTATTTGTTAACATATAATTTCATAAAACAATGAATTATATGAACAAATAATTTCATTTTCTATTTAAAGTATTTTTACGATCCAAACTGTGTCTTTTTAATCTTGAAAAAGTCAACTTGGCAACAAGCAAAATTTCTTCCTTTTCTTTCGTCAATTACAATAAAAAAGAAAAAGAAATTATGATTCAGTGTAAAGTATTACGGTATATATATTATAATAATAATGTGACACTTCATATAATTTTATTTATTTATAAAGGAAATAAGTAAAAGAGAATTCCCCTCCCCCAAAAAAAAACATTTCATATGATTTTATTAATTTATAAAGGAAATAAGTAACAGAGATTAATGAGTTCCATACCATATAAGCAATCATATTCTTGATTATTTTTGTCATTGCATTTGCATTCACTCTCATCAGATGTTTCTCCATGCCATTCCGAATCCAAACCCAATTCTGACCTCAATTCCGGTTCCAAAGGTTAAATCGACCTCTGAAGCTAACGTGCAGGTGTTATGCATTGCATGTAAACAACGTTGTAAATCATCTGAGTCAATTACAAGGTGGACTCCACACTCTTTGGTATGGATGTTCAAGGCCTCGGGTTCCTCCTTATCATTTGTAACATAGAACTCAAACGAAACCTTACCTCCAAGACCTCTAAAAATGCTGTCAAAATGGAATGGATCACACCATATATAAACATGATCTGAACTCAACTCTGTGATAGCTTCACGATACCATGTAGATGCATGTCCCACCTTTTTACCATCTGGCAAGTAGCATTGACACCAGATTCTAGCACCATGCTTCTTCAATTCCTTGGATGGAGAAAGAACCGCACACAATATTATGCCCAACAACTTGGATCTAGATGGAAGAATAATAGTGATTGAGGAGTCTGTTGTATGATATGTGAACTTCCTTGGGACTCTGCTTCCTGGAAAACAAACCTTCACAAGGTTATAATTATAACTGTGGATCCTAGAACCTAAGCTGTGAACATTTCTATTTTCAGTTATAGCATTCATCATTGTTAACTGGGTGTCTTCCATAATACAACGGAGTGAACGATCATGTAGATTCATGCAATTCTGGAACGAAATGTATTTTTCATTTCCCTTCATGCCTAATGCAAAAGTGTTAAAATTGGATAATGTCACCAATGACCTGCAGTTAACAGCATTAAACTCTTTGATATGCAGTGGAAGCTTTGGTAGCCACCGAAGCTTCATGCAATTCTTTAAGGATATAATTTCCAAACTGTAAAGAAGCGAGATACTTTCAGGCAACCTCTCCACATTGCTTCCATCCAGTCTTAACTCATATAACAGTGATAAATTGTTGATGTTGTCAGGGAGTTCACGCAAGTTACAACAATCCTTCAAATACAGTATTCGTAGAGACGTTAAGCCTTCAAATAGAACATGCAGGTTCAGTTTGTCCAATGTTTGTCTGCAATTAGAAATCCTAAGGTCCCTAAGGGATTTTAGGAAAGATAACTCAGTTGGAAGGTCCCTCAGTCTCAAACCCTCTAGATTTAGTGACCCAAGTATTCTTAGATTCCCGATTGATGCATGCAATACTTGGATTACTGTTTTGCTTAAATCCAACATTTCTATCTTATCCGACGATAATGAAAACTCCTTGAGTTTTGCACAGCCATTGACGCTAATCTTCTTAAGAGATCTTAAATGTTTCTCACTTTTAAGAAATCCAAGTTTTTTGCAGTTATCCAGAATCAAAGTTTCAAGTGTATCGAGAGATAAAACAGATGAATGAACAAACAATAAACTCTCACAACCAGTGAGATTCACCCATTTAAGTTTTGATGCCTTGGACAAATCTGGGAGATTCGTCAACTGCTTACATTCACTTAGATCGATTCGCTCTAAATTCACAACATCCTGCAACAAATCAAAAAGAGACATCACAAAGGATAATCCTCAAATTTCAGTCAAACCAAATTACATAAGCATACATTCTGCATGTCTACCTTCACCCCTTGCCAAAGTTCTGTAACATGGCTGTGCGGCATGCGAATCTCAACAAGCATTCTAGCACTAAATTTTGTTGGAAGAGACTTCAAACGGTATCCATGCCACTCAAGGTACCTTAATTTAGGAGGTAACTTCTTAAAGACTTTAGGATACTCCGCATTTCCTGATCTCTTATCCGATGAGATATATAATTTCAAAAATCTTAATTCAGACATCTTGTTGAATGTGCCAACACTCAAGCTAAGTAAATCTTCAATATCTGACAAATCTAATGTTATCCCTTTAATTGCATCACTTCCCTAACAAAACAAGAAAGTCAATGGTATTGACTTAGCTATAAATAAAAATATTTTAATCTAAAATCATACATAATTAGAAAAAATGAGTGTTTTCTTACCTTTTTATTTTTAAGTACATCATAAACTTCTCCACTGTCCCTCAGTCGACTACGTTTTCCAGGGTCTTCGATGCCTTGACGAACTATGTTGAAACCCAGTTCTTGTAGCAAGTCATGCATTTGTATTCTCTTGCCATTTGAAATACCTATAAGAGCTTTATCTACAAGAACCTCTATTCCACTAGTAGCGAAGAAATCACAAGCATTAAGTATTCTTTCCACAAAATCTTTTTCTTCATCTTTGAAAAAGAATGCAATATCCAAAAATATTTCCTGTTGTGGAGCGTCTAGTCCATCATAGCTCACTTGTAACACATTTAGAATCCTGTCTAATCCTTCATGTCTAATGTTGAGTTTTTTTAATTCCCAAAACTCGATACTTCTACAACGAAGATTAGATCCCAAAACTTTTAAAGCTAATGGAACACCCCCTGCATAATCAACTGCAGATTTTGAGAGATTCTCATATCCCTCTGAGGAAATTTTTGCTTGAAGGCATGTAAGCAAAAAAGCTCTAGAGATTGGTCAAAGGTCCACATCTTTGCCTCATATATCTCATCAACTCTTCCAGTAAGCAAATGCCTATTTCTTGTTGTTATTATTAGTTTACTATCTGGACCTGCATATTTATATACCCTACACAAGTCGTCCAATAGATCTAAACTTTCCACATCATCAAGCACAATGAAAACTTTTTTACTACGGAGCCTCCTTGAAATAAATGTTGATACATGACTACATTTGGGATTTTCATCCTTTAGTAGATCAAAGAGAAGCTTATCATGTAAAGATGTTTGTCCAAGCCTTTTTGATTCTTCTCTTACATTTTCCAAGAAACAGACATTGTCATATTGAGGAAAGAGTTGAGAAAAGACAGCTTTAGCAGTGATTGTCTTACCAATGCCGCCCATTCCCCAAATTCCAATTGCATTAAAATTCTTCAGCAAAGATTTAACATCTCTGCAGATTTTGTCAATTCCAACAAGTCCTTCGAGTTTTAGTTCGATAGGATACCTCAGGTATAGCTTTAGCAATACATCTTTGACAATTTCATCGATGAATTGAGATTCGTTCCTACCAAAGGGAACAAACGAGACAAAAATGAACAATTAAGTTTATAATAAATGAAATAAATGAACTGTTAAATATAAATTATTCTATCACAATGCTTTAAAAGATTAATTAATCTTATATAATGCACTTATAAATACAAACTTTTGAATACTACCTGCTCCATTATTTCAAATCCTTCGGACCTTGCACTGTATCATATGGAGCAAAATAGTATGATTCTCCATTGCCAAGTTTATTCAACACTTGTTCTCTTTTACTTGCACTGCATTACTTGAGCAAGTTCTTACAAAATTATTATCCCACCATGTGTTTTCATATTATTAAAGAAATAGAATTTAATAAAATTAATTAGATAAGTAAAAACTTTCATTAATATATATGTATGTATATATGTATGTTATTATTAAAGAAATAGACTTTAATTAAATGAACGGTTGACCGTTACCTATATTGACTTTTAAAAAGGAGTTTAATTTAATTTGATGCACTATCTATTTAAAGTATTTTATATCATTAATTAACCAATCATACTTTATTATATATATATATATATATATATACTTTTAAGGTAATTATTGTGTGAGTCAAATATCTTTTATGACATGATAATGCATGACTACATTATAAAAACCTTTTACAACTACACTACATTAAAATTAAATCATTTTAAGAGAGTTTAATTTTAATACATTATTAATGTAAAATCTTTTACATTATTAACTAATTATATATGATCATATAAATGTGTAATTTTTGAAGTATTTATTCTAAGACTCAAATACTTTAATGACATGTCAACATTTGATTGTATGATAATATATAAACCCTTTACATGAACAATGCATTAAAGTTACATGCTTTCAAACGAGTTTATTTTTTTTCATGTATTGTCACTGTAAAAAAAAATTATGTCAACAACCAATCATAGATTACTAGTTATTAAAATTTTTACTTGAAATGAATTTAATTTTTATATATACACTCTCGCTATAAATATTAATAACTATATTACTTCACAAATTTTTATTTTTATATATAAAAAACAAAGAGACAATACTTACGTATAGTCGGGACTACGAGTCAAATCCTGAGATATTGGCTGCTTCTCTGAGTGCATCTTTCCATTGAGAGACTTTCTTTTGCATGTCTCTGTGACCTAAATATCGCTCATATTTTGCAAATGCTTCCTGGTAAATCCCAGTTTGATACCGTACATGTGATGGATCCACTTCGTAGAACACAGGTATCACCACCTGTCCATGGCTCTCATTTTTTCTGCATTCCAATATCTCGACGAGCTCTTCTAAACACCATTTTGAGGAAGCAAACTTTTCTGAGAAAACGATGATGGCTATGTGTGAGTCCTGGATTGCACGGAACAGTGCTGACCCCACTTCATCTCCTGCGTGGAGGTTAATATTATCTATGTATGTTTTGATGTTGTCCCGACAGAGTGCAGAATGAAGATGACTAGTGAAGTTGAACCGGGTGTCCTCCCCTCTGAAGCTAATGAAAACATCGTACTTTTTGGTAGAGGATGACATTTCTTGATTAGCTATTAGGAGTGCAAGAAGGATGGAGCATAATAAGGTTGGATATCATATGCAATTTAAGTTGATATGGACGCCGACGGATGGGAGTTGGTATGTGTCCCTGTCATTAGGACATAATTAATCATATAATATTGCAAGTAGGTGTTGAAGATATCGGGAATTGATTAAATTACAACTTGGATTGTGATTTCTCTCGCGAATAACGCCGTTGACTTATGGCCATAGAAAATAACACCATATATTGTGGTTGCTTTGTTTTATGTTCTGATAACAACGTTGTAGATGTTGCTTTATTTTATTTGTTCTGGCAGTGGTAACAACTCATTCGTTGTATTTTGTTGACTTGACTCTGAGCTGGTTTATGGCATGGTGCATGTATATGTTTTTTAGCAAACTTGGATCAAAATTTAGATTGCCAAATGATTATACTATCAAGACTATACCAATTACCAGTGCTGAAAATGCAATTTACCTCATAGTCACAGAGAAGGCATTTCATCCGCCCACTTATTAGCCACCTTTCATCTATCTGGAGGATGAGCATGATATTAGTCACCGCTCACTTATTAGAACATTGTAACTTATAAAATCAATGGGTACAAAGAAGAAAATCATTAGTATTTGAGCATGATATTTGTCTGGTGCATAAAAAAATATCTTTGTAATTTACTTGCACGTTTTGGTGGGGTATGAAGTATGTATCAATCACCATAGAAAGAAAAATCTAGCAATGAAACATATCCAAGGGATTCAACCTTATACCAATTACCAATGAAAGCACCGGAGATGTAGCAAAAGTTATTAAAATCATGTACCATGGCCCACAACAATTCTGATTGATTCCTTAAAGATGTGAGATTAAAAATACTAAAGAGAGTTATGAATAAATGGTGAGATGGGAAGACAATGTAGGTACCTGCTAATGTGCAAGCCTAGCCTATATCTCTGATTTGACATCTTCGAGATTTTGCTCCTGATGCAAATTCCTGATCTCATCGTCAGACACATGTTTGAATATTAATTCTAAATCACAATAGTTTGGCAAAGTTTTCAATCTATATGTTCCAGCATGTGGAAGTGCCTACAAGAATTTTAAGTCAGTCAGGCTTAGAAAGCATGTATATGAGCATATACTCCTCCTCAACGCCCCCCTCTCACATACCCAGTCTTCTTTATCATATACCTTGACACTAGCATCCCAGACATCATCAATCATCCGATGAAAGTATTTGTTGTCGTTCATTCCATGGAAAGCCTTGCCTTAGAAGATTTGTTACATCACAGTAATATTTGAACAGTTTCCTGAATCAATCCTTCAAAATCTGTACAAGCTTGTTTTGAATGCATTTTTGAGTTTATTGCCCTGCCCAGCTAATCAAGCAAAAGCTCTATAAAATATTGGTCCATTGATGCACTCCAATCTGTCTTTGGAATGCTCATTATTTGACAAAGCAATGCTTCCTATTCCATATCACCTACAAGTTGTGGTCCAGAATACACAATTAACATTTGCTTCCATTGTTTATAGATAAATAATTTTATTGCCTCGTCTATAGGAGACATACCTGAGCATCTTCTGTCATTGAATCTGCCTCATCTAGAACAATGATCTTGTATGGCGAACATGGATAACCACTGAAAGGTAAGAACATCAAAACAATGAGAACATTCAAGGACTAAAATGATGGTTTAGTGAAGAAAGAAAGGAGGGGATGGGATGGGATTTGAGATGCCTGTTCGGGTAATTAGTACTAACAGCGATAGCGGCAAAATCTTTGATCTTGGTCTGAACAACATTAATGCCATGGTCATCGCTTGCATTGAGTTCTAGCACCTTGGACTTGTAAAGCTCGGACCTATTTGTTTGAGATTGCGAGGTTAATATAATTGTGAATAATAAGGCTTTTACCACATAGAACACAGGCATAAGTTATAACCACATGTCTATGGCTCTTATTTTTTCTGCATTCGGGTATCCTGAGTTGCATATTAGATGTAGCATATGTGTCAATGCAATTTCACTGGGAAAAGAGCGCAAGGCCATAGATACAAAGAATCCTCCTAAAACAGACTGGAAGGAAAAAGAGGGGAAAAAGGACACAGCTCTTCAATTTCAATATTTGACCAATATAACTATGAATAATAATGAATATACAGCTCTTCAATTTCATATTTTCAACCCCACTTCTCATCGATCTGTTCCTCTGAAAGAAATAATACCAGTGACATTATCATAATTTTTGTTTTCATTTGCCCTGTATCACTACACAAATTTCGTGCAACGGTAGCAACTGAACAACAAAGAACGCAAACTTTCAAGAGAACATGCAAGAAAGTGGTTGTCTATATATAAAAATTTTCAGCAGAAAAGATATATATAACTTCATTTAAGTTTGACCAAACAGTCTAACTTCAGCTATCTCACTCAGGTTGAATTTTTCCACTTACAAGGGATGATTAAAAAGAAAAAAAGAAAAAAAAACAAGTGCCTTCTGTACAAAATAGCCTCAAACGAAACTATAGAGAGCAAGAGATCAAGTAGACTACCGTACCGATGGGGGGAAGATAGTGGATTTGCGCTTTCCTGTAAAATTTAGAAGACTACCAACGGCGGCGGCTCGTCTGCGGGGCTCACGTCGGCAGCAACAGCAATCAGCAGAGCAGGCAGACTGATGGGTCGAAGTGTCGAACAACGTTCAGCAAGCAACGGCTCTCGAAGGGGAGAAAAGGTAAGGATAATGGCGCATTTTAATCCCTAAAAAAAAAAAAAACTAATTTGTTAGTCTCTGATAATTACTAACTAGGACAAGTTAGTCTTTACGTTTACTCTGTTAGTCAGTATCCGTTACTAAATTGTCCCATGATACTAATTGTCAGGGACTAATTAGTCTCACTTTAAATATTATTAAGGACTATAATGTCTCATAGTAATTGTCAGGGACTAACTTGTCTCAGTTAGTAATTGTCCGGAGTTGTTTTCTTTTGTCAGGGACTAAAATTGGCAACACACTTTTTGTTGGGGACCAAAATGGATCTTTACCCAAAAGGTAATGGTTTAGGTTCAGGTTAATCCAAACTATTTTTTTTCCTTCTAAAATATCCTTTCGGTCCATTAAATTTTTTTAATTTTTAATTTGGTCTTCAAATTTTTAAAAATTTCAATTTGGTCCCTTGATTTATCTCTGTCAATATAAGTTAATCCTCTTCTTTAATAAAGTTAGTAACAATTTTAACTTCTAGTCCCTTATATTTTAAATGAGTTTCAAATTGATCCTTTAAATTATTAATAGATTTCGAATTGGTCATTTAAATTATTAACAAGTTTCAAATTGATCTTAATTTTTATTACTAAACTCAAAAATTGACTCATTAACGAAGAAAACTAACTTATATTTACAAAGGCAAAATAAAGGATTAAATTGAAACTTTCAAAAATTAAGAAATCAAGTTAAAATAAAAAATAAAATTAAGGGGAAAAAAGTTATTTTAGTTATTTTTTAATACAAAAAGATTTTAGTTTATAACTTCTATCTAACAAAAAAACAAAAACAAAAACAAAAAACAAGAAGCCAAAATATCTAGTCAGTAGTGTAGTTCCTAGTTCCAACCCAATCCCTCCCCAATGTCGCATGAGCAAAAAGCATGACTTTTAAAATTATTGATAGTGAAAATCAAAATAAAGTATAACCAAAAAAAAATTATTTAACATTTAAAACCTAAGAAGTAATTTAAAAATAATTATTGTTACAATAAGACGTGGAAAGATAAAATTAGATTAGACTTTTAGCCCTCGATCATATTTTTCATATTCGATTTAGATCTATTTTAGTCCTTTGAGTTTCAAATAGTAGCCAGATTCATCATTTCCATCACTTGTGTTAGTAATGTCGTTAAGTTTAACGTACGTGGTAGTTATGTGGTAATCTGGATAGTTGAGTTAGCACGTTCTCCACTTGATACTATGTGTTGGAGCCATGTCGAGAACCAAATTGAATCCAAATAATAAAACAAAGGACCACATCGAATCTTTAGCCATTCTTCTCCGATGTGTCTTGCTCCACTGGGGCTGCAACATCCATGAGTGACCCTTCTTTGATCCTATACAAAGTTGCAATTGAAAAAGCATCCAAAACTCGTTTTCCCACCAAACAGTAGCTAAAACTTGCCAGAAAATTATCATGGAGCCTTTTTCGATGAATTTCTGTGTAGCGAATAAGGGGAAAACTTTACATCCTCTCCGTGCATTTACATTCATCCTCACCACATATCTTCTCTTTCTTATTCAACTAGAATTTGATCCCGTGCCCGCACGGGATAAATTATGTATGATTTCTAAATTATTTGACTAATAATTTTAGTATTATAAGATAACTTTTGAATTTTGACATATCAATTATATAAATTTTTTAACATAATATACACAAATTATATAAAATATATAAAGCATGTGAATATCATATAATTAGTTAAGTTTAAATAACCTATTTAATAAATTTAGAAATAAAATATTGATTATAAAATTTGATATATATTGTTATGATCAAGGATTAAAATGTCCCAAACAGTGAACACCGACAGACACCCAATAAATAGGAGTAATTGAAATTAAATTTGAAGCTGTTAATCTATAGTGGTAGTATCAATACCCATCACTGTACAACTCCAAAACCCTTAATTTGGATTTCTTTCCATCCTTAAAATTTCTCGTTTAGGGCAGAAAGCAATAAGAAGACCAATTACTGTACATGAAACGATAAATACTTAAAATGAGAAAGGAATATTTCGACTAAAAAATGAGACGATAGTCGTAAACAAAAGTAGGACTCACCAACTAAATAACATCTATTGAAATTGTTGTCACTGACATTGGAAAATGAATAAAATGTGTAACGATTCCCTTCAATATTAAAATTCTCCATAATCTGCACATCTGTCTCGTATTTCAAATTTAGTCGATATTGATGTCTCGTTGTTTTATAGTCACCACTATTTGAAGCCACCCCAAAATCAAATATTGTATAAACACGTGATTTAGTTAGTTTTGGTTGAATCCCATATATTATTGTCCTCCGTACAAAAGCTTGTATTTTTTATCCCTACAAAATATAGACAAATTAGTAAATATCAAATAAGAATAGAAAAGTAAATTTTCAAAAAAAAGCGTGTAAATATAACTAATCAACCTTCTCATCCATCAATATCATCTCCATACAATATGGTTTTTTGGCATCATAGAAATCTGGTACATACCATATCCGCATAGCCTTAACTTTGATCGTCCAATCCTCTTTTTCAGACGTTATGTCATCAAGACATAAGAAAAGTATATTTGGAGGTTATTTTAAGTCAAAAGGGAGACTAAAGGGAATATGTAAGTAGTGAAGATATATAGATTAGGATAGAGATTTAAGAAAAACAATTTCATTTAATTTTAAATCTGATATTTGATTTTATCTCAAAGTTGGAATTTAAAATTTAGTCATTAAACAATTATTGTAGATAAGATTTACATAACTAAATAAAATGGTTTCTATACATTTAAAAAAGTGAGATAAGATGATTGACACATGTTTTTCATCAGTTAAATTAAAATTGAAATAGTTTAAATATTTAGATAAGATTAGTTAAATTTAAAATTAAATTCAAATTTCAATTTAAATTTACGAATTTTAAATTTAATTTCAATTTTTTTAAGATTTACGTAAATATTGTTTATTCAATAACATCTTCTATGACCTTAAATTCGAAATTAAATTTGAAAACTTTAAATAATTAGATAAGATTAATAAAATTTAAAATTAAAATCCCAATTTCTATTTAAATTTAATTTCAGATCTAATAAGATTTACGTAATTCCATTTTAGGTATAACCTTAAAATTGAAAATAAAATTCCAATAAATTAAATAATTAGATAAGATTAATTACATGTACAATTTAAATTTTTGAAACTAAAATTTTTTTTATAGTTGATTTAGTTAAATTCAATTTTGAAATTTAAAAATCAATTTTTAAATAACAATATTTACGTAAACTTCAAATTTGCGTAACCCAAATTTAAATTTTGATTTATTATTTGATTGAAATTCATATTTATGTAACCCAAATTTGGCTTATTATTTGATTTACATTTAAAATTTAAATTTATGAATATTAACCTAAATTTTATAGTTGATTTCAAATTCAATTTTAAAATTTTAAAATCATTTTTTAAATAACAATATTTAATTAAACTTGAAATTTGATTTATCATCTGATTTTTTTGGTGAAGATTTATTATTTGATTTAATTTCAAGTTTTAAAATAATAATATTTACGTAAACTTAGACTTTTATAGTTGATTTAAATTCAATTTTGAAATTTAAAATTAGCTTTTAAATAACAATATTTACGTAAACTTGAAATTTGATTTATTATTTGATTTAACTTCAAGTTTTTAATTAAAAATATTTACGTAATCTTGAAATTTTATAGTTGATTTAAATTCAATTTTAAAATTTAAAATTAGTTTTAAAATAACAATATTTATGTAAACTTGAAATTTGATTTATTATTTGATTTAATTTAGTTGATTTTGATTCTTTTTTTTTTTTTTGCTATTTTGTATTAAGTTTATTTATAAATCAAATAATAAATCAACAAAATTGTAGTGTTGACACTTGCATCCATAAAAATTGATGCATTTCTTGTATAGGGAAGATGACACATGGCAAACTTACATTGCATAGGGGACAGAATTGTATTGTTTATAGATTTCCCACCTCCCTGATTCAAATCCATTTTGTCCAGAGTCATCACATTTTACCACATTTTTCCCAACAACTACCACGCGATTGACCAGATATTAGTTCCTTTGCGCTGCACGAGTCATTGGGTTGAAGCAGGGTCAACAAAGACTGCTTGCAACCCTTGGGGAAGAATGACTAAAATTTCAATTTGGTTCTTTATTTTATTATTGGGATTCATTTTGGTCCTATCGCCTGGTGCCAGCACATACCACGAGGACGTTGAAATAGACAACTATAAACACGAGAAGGGGGGTTGAATTGTGTTTATCAGAAATTAAAATAAAGCTGAAAACTTTTCGCACACAGAAGCTAGGTTCGGACAGGTGTAAAATAAGTTATACAAACAGGTCACCTGTCTGTTGTATTTTCACAGAAAACCACACAAGCATACAGATGAAAATAAGCCTGATAAAAATACTTGTAACCCCTTAGTTAGAATGCAGATGATATATAATCAAAACAACTAAAGAGTTTAAGGGAGGAGAGATTAACACAGTGATTTATCCTGGTTCACTCTTTAACACAAAGAGCTACGTCCAGTCCTTGACAGCACCAAGATTTATCCACTATAACTGATCAGGTTACAGACTCCAAGTATTGTTTGCACACCTAGCCTCTTTAGGCTTCAAGACAAGTATTCTTTGCACACCTAGCCTCTTCAGGCTCACTCAGATTTGTTTGAGAAATTTGGTTTGTAATAAATAAAATTTTAGACAGACAGATCTTTCACTAACACTCAGAGAGTGGTTTAAATGTAAAGCTTAGGAAAGTCTGCGTAATAACTTCAAATAATTGAAGAATACAGATGGAAAGAATGAACAGAGTAATGGCTCTTTAATGCTTTGTAATCTCTAATGTATTCATCTTCAATGACTTCTGTATTTATAGCCTTCAAACATTTAATATCCGTTAGAGACATTCCTTGCAACGATGGCTTCAAGCAGAGCTTCATTAAATGCAATATAGTCGTTCTGGGCAGCCATTTATGTAATAGAGACGTTGGTTGTACTCTAACATGAAGGATCATGGCTTTATGCATCGTGTAGTAGCCAAATCAGAGTTGTGCAAAATGCTTTTGTACTTTTGCAGAATACATTTCCCTTCTTGTGTAATAACCGAAAGTACTAGGGAATAAAGCATGTTGGAAACATTCTTTAACTGGAAGTTTCTCTCTGACTTCCTAGGTTACTTGAGAGAGAAATCCTCTGAATTTCTTGATAAGCGTGAAAGAGAGATTCAGAGTCTTCTGCATGAGGGGACAGCTTCCAAAAGCTTCGTGTACTTCGAGTTCTTAACAAAGAACCTTAGACGAGTATGAGAGCAGGGTAGAGACAGGTTGAAACCAAATTGTAGGAAGTCAACAATCCTAGTCAGCAGGTGGGTTGATTTTTTGCTTATCCAGACAAGTTGTTACTTAAGTAGACAGACAGGTGAGTTTTGTTATTTTCTGATCTGTACACTAAGTAGACAGGTTAGCAGCCACAAAGTAGGTTAATTAAATCATTAACCAATATTTAGTTTTCATCAAAACTTAGGAAAATGCACACAGACATTTTGGAGACTTAACAATCTCCCCCTTTCTGATGATGACAAACATTCAGATGATTTAATAAACCTTAGAAAATATCAACTTAGAGAATAACATAATGTAGACAGGTTGAAGTTTTCTATACGTGCAGACAGGTGCATTTGAGTTCAAATATCAGTATCAGAGAAATATGCAGCAGCTTAAGTTCAAAACAAAATCAGAGATCAAAAGTTCAATTTTAACTTTTTCTTAACCATCTTATATTTTCTCCAGTTTTGAACACTTTACACTTACTTATTATTTTACATTTTTCTCCCCCTTTTGTCAACAACAAAAAGGGACAGACAGATAACAGTAAAGAGAAAAGAGATTTAGTAAAGCTAATTTTTATTCATCATAAGCTTCTCTTTACAAGGCAGTTTTTACAAACAAAACAGCTACCTAGACTGATTAAAAAGAAGATACACAGAATCAACTTTCTTTTCTAACAACAGCCTAGCATGCCTTTCTTCATCCAATTGTTTTCTGACTTCTTCTAGCTCAGCTTTAAGTAGATTGAAGCTATTTAAATCCACCATCTGAGAAGAGGAGGCTTCTAAAGACAGACTGGTTGAAGTGGCAGACAGATTTGGATACCAAGGTAAGGCTAATACAGGGGGTGCCTTTGGTACAGAGAAGGGTGAGGATACACGGGGAAAGATATACTGATGAATGGTTCTAAAATAAAAGAAAGGAAGAAAAGCTAATTTAAACAAAGGTTTGATTCTGACTAGGTCAGTATCAAGAGAGGGAAAGACACAGGAGAGTCTTTCACATAGAGATAGACGAGTGACTCTAATTTGAATAGGAGGGGGAAGAGACTGATTAGCTAAGACAGATGGAGGTAAGGGTAAGAGAGAGTCTATATGACAGAAAAATGAATTTGACCCTGTGACTAAGAGAAAGAAATACCTAGACCTAGAAGGTAACATTACAACAGAGGCAGGATAGTGAGATCCTTCCAATGTTCTAATGAACAGAACTATAGGGGGATAGAAGAAAATCTCCCTACATGGGTTCAGAATGTGAGGTGGAGGAGAGGGAATGACAGATATGTGAGAGACACTTGCAGTCATCAGAGATTGAAGATCACTCACAAAAAGTCTTGATGATATGCCAGATTGTTCTCTGGGAGTTGAGTCCCTGTGAACAACTGTGTACTGACATATATCAAACACAACATCAAAAGATGTTTGGGTGGAGTGAGAGGAGACAGGTGAATGAAAAGGAGAGGCAACTGACAAAGGTTTAATGAAAAGGGCAGAAGGGGAGGAAATAACAGAACTGGGGATACCTTGGTGAAGGGGAGAGGATGGTGCAGAAGGGAAGGTGAAAAACTGATCTTCAAAGAGTCTTGGCTTCTTCCTTGAAGGAGACAGAGCAGCAGCTTCAGGATGAACAACTGTCTGAGTCCCATCAGACAGGTCAGCAGAAGTTGCAGCAGCAGCAGCAACAGGTTCTTCTGCAGGAATTTCTTCCCTTCCAGCTTGAGCTACTAAAGGCGTTGAGTAGCCTGACCTTCTTTTTCTGGGAATGATTCCCAAATCAAGAGGTTTCTTTTCTTTTGGCTCCTCCAAGGGTGGAGTTGTCTGGTCCCCCTGAGCAGATGCTTCCTCTTTACTAGGTTCAGACTCCACTTGTCTGACCTTGGTAAAGGTCTTCACTAATCTTCTTTTCTTGGTGGGTTGTGCAGGTGCAGCAACAGATTTCCCAGCTTCGCTTGTCTTCCTCTTGGGAGAGGGTTTCTTCAGCTTGAACCTGAGAGGCTCAACTGTCTCAGCAGATTCTTCAGAAGTTAAGGGTTCCTCAGGCTTCTGGTCTTGTCTGGCCACCTTTCCAGCAGGTTTCCAGATTCTTTCAGAGATGGGAACCTCTGATTCACCAGTAGAATCCACTAGTTCTCCTATTTTCTCCTTCTGCTTCTGCTCTACAGCAGGCTTCTTCTTCTTCTTCTTCTTCTTCTTCTTCTTCTTCTTCTTCTTCTTCTTGTCTTCCTCTTCATCCTCTAGAGGGATTCCTTCAATTCCCATCATAGACAGGACCTTCTTGTCTATGGGAAGAGACATGTCCACAAAGTGAACATCAGTTGGAACAAACAACTTGTTCCTAAACACCCTTGTCAACAGCATTCCATAGGGATAGGTCTGCATGTTGGTCCTTTTGATCAGAGACTCAAGATACATATAGATGAGGTCATTGATGTCTATCTTGATTTTGTGAATCAAGTGGTACAGAGCAAATCTGTCCATCTTGGTCACATTGTCTCGTGATCCTTTTCTTGGCATCACACACTCCAGCAGGAACTTGTGTAAGAACCTGCACTTGGGCACCATGCTGACAGGCTTCTTGTTCTCAGGGTTGGAAACTCCATAAACAGCAATGTTTACATTTTCAGCTCCTACCTGATCTTCCCAGTCAGGTCTGAAGGCAGTTCCAAGCCTTGGACATCTTGTGGCTAATTCCAACGATCCAATAGGGAAAAGGAGGGTTTTGTCAGACATTTGAGCCTTAAAGCTCTTGGTTCCATCAAGCACACTGGTGATGACCACAGCATTCCTCCAGAAGTCTCTGACAAGCTTGGGATGAACAAGCTCCTTGATGTCAAAGAAAGCAGTCCACTTAGAGTATTCCAACTCTTCAGTGACATCCATTCCCCATTTCTTCATCTGTTGAAGATCAACAGTCTAACCAGGAAGAATCTTCTCAACATCAGCTACTCTCATCTCGTATTGCTCAACAATTTCTTTTGAGGACAGACGCTTTGAAGATGCCATTTTTCAGATAAGAGGGTACGAGGGTTTTGGAAGAGTGAAGGTTTTGAGAGAGGAGAAGACGAAGATAGAAAGACTTTAGGGATTTTTGAAATAGATAAAGTTTGAACCTTTCTGAAAAAATTGCCTTTTATAGCAGTAAAGGCAGGAGAGAGAAATAAAAACATTTTTAATTCAAAACGGCACGATTTATGTGGGGAACTGTAGCACCCACTAAAGACATGATGAAAACATGGTTTCAAGATAAAAACTGTCGTGCCCATGATTAGCTTCAGATTAGTGAATGGTATTAAATAAATAATAACCATTTTAATAAAACTGTTGAGATTCAGCAAAGTGACTCTGCAGGTAATCACGGACAGGTGATATAAAGCTATAAGACAGGTAGCATAGACAGTTCAAAAACTCAGACATTTCATTTAACAATGCAATGCATGTTTAAATTATCTCTAATAAATAAAAATCTTTCTTCTGCTAAAGGTTTAGTGAAAATATCAGCCCATTGATTTTCAGTTTTAACAAACTTAATATCAAAGATGCCTTTCTGAACATAATCTCTTATAAAGTGATGTTTGATTTCTATATGCTTAGCCTTAGAATGCTGAATTGGATTTTTAGTTAAGCAAATAGCACTAGAGTTATCACACCATACAAGTATATTATGCTCAAAAATAGAGTAATCCTCAAGTTGATGTTTTACCCATAAAAGTTGAGTGCAACAACTAGCAGCTGAGATGTATTCTGCTTCAGCAGTAGATAGAGCAATAGTTGTCTGTCTTTTGCTTGACCAAGAGACTAAGTTTGCTCCAATGAAGTGGCATCCTCCACTGGTGCTTTTCCTTTCTATTATGTCTCCAGCAAAGTCAGCATCACAGAATCCCACTAATCTGTATTCTTTAGTTCTTAAATATAGCAAACCAAGATTAGTAGTCCCAAGCAAATATCTAAATATTCTTTTAACAGCTTTAAGATGAGATTCTCTTGGGCCAGATTGAAATCTAGCACACATACAGACACTAAAGTGAATATCAGGTCTGCTTGAAGTTAAGTATAGTAGAGATCCAATCATACCTTTGTAGACAGTTTGGTCTACCTTTTTACCTTCATCATCTTTACTTAGTTTTGCATTGGTTTCCATGGGAGTTTTCATAAGTTTAGCACTTTCCATTTTGTACTTCTTAAGCATTTCCTTGATATACTTTTGTTGATGGATGTAGATTCCATCACTTGTCTGTTTGATTTGTAAACCAAGGAAGAACTTTAACTCTCACATCATGCTCATCTCAAATTCTGCTTGCATCAGCTTTGAAAAGTCCTTGCACAGCTTTTCATTAGTTGCTCCAAAAATAATATCATCAACATATATTTGGACTATAATGAAGTTCTCTTTAGAATTTTTCTTAAACAAAGTAGTATCTACTTGTCCTCTAGTAAAACCATTATGCATGAGAAAAGAACTTAATCTATCATACCATGCCCTGGGTGCTTGTTTTAAACCATATAATGCCTTTTTAAGTTTAAAAACATGATCTGGTTTATCAGTATCCTCAAAACCAGGGGGTTGTTTAACATATACTTCTTCTTCAATTATTCTATTGAGAAAAACACTTTTCACATCCATTTGAAAAAGAGTGATTTGGTGTTGTGTAGCATATGACATTAGAGTGCGAATAGCTTCTATTCTAGCTACAGGTGCAAAGGTTTCAGTATAGTCAATACCTTCTTGTTGGTTATAGCCTTGAGCTACTAACCTTGCCTTATTTCTGACAACTTTGCCATCCTCATCCAACTTGTTTCTAAAGACCCATCTTGTTCCAATGACAGACTTGTTTTTGGGCTTGGAGACAAGTGTCCAGACATCATTTCTGGTGAACTGGTTGAGTTCCTCTTGCATAGCAAGAATCCAGCTTTCATCATCAAAAGCTTCTTCAATGTGCTTTGGCTATATTTCTGACATAAAGGCCACATTGCTTGATTCTCTTAAAGTAGATCTGGTTCTCACTCCTTCTGAGGGATTTCCAATAATGAGATCCTTAGGATGATGAGTTTTGAATTTTCAGTCTCTTTGAAGATCATCATGAAGATCTTGACTTGTCTGTTGACTTGTCTGCTCCACTTGTCTGTCTGGTTCAGCTTCAGGTTCTGACTTGGTTAAGTCAGGTTGTTGATTTTCTGACTTGTTTATATCAAGACCTGCAAGATCATCTTCTAGATCTGATAATTCCTTATCAGTCTTTAAGGTATCATTAAATTTGACATGAATAGATTCTTCAATAACAGATGTTCTAGAGTTATAGATTCTGAAAGCTTTAGACATTTCAGAGTATCCTAAAAAGATACCTTTGTCTGTTTTAGAGTCAAACTTTCCAAGTTGATCCTTAGTATTTAGAATGAAGCATTCTCAACCAAATGCATGAAAGTAAGAAATGTTTGGGCTTTTTCCTTTCCACAATTCATAGGGTGTCTTCTTTAGAAAAGGCCTAATGAGTATTCTGTTTTGTACATAACAGGCTGTGTTTACTGCTTCTGCCCAGAAGTACTTAGGGAGATTATTCTCATTGAGCATAGATCTAGCCATCTCTTGCAGAGATCTGTTCTTTCTCTCAACCACTCCATTTTGTTGAGGAGTTCTAGGTGCAGAGAAATTGTGAGAGATTCCATTCTCCTCACAAAACTGTCTAAACTGTTCATTTTCAAATTCTCCCCCATGGTCATTTCTAAGAGTAGAAATACAGAAACCCTGCTCATTTTGTACTCTTTTACAGAATACTGAGAAAGCCTTAAAAGACTCATCCTTGTGGGTTAAGAAGAGTACCCATGTATATCTAGGATAGTCATCAACTATGACAAATCCATATTTTCTTCCAGCCAAGCTAGCAACACTAACTGGTCCAAACAGATCCATGTGTAACAACTGAAGAGGTCTAGAGGTTGATACTTGGTTTTTAGATTTGAAACTTGATTTTACTTGTTTATCTCTCTGACATGCATCACACAAAACATCTTTCTTAAAACTAATATCAGGCAATCCTCTCACAAGATTATCCCCTTTTAATTTTGAAATTAGTTTCATACTAGCATGTCCTAGTTTCTTATGTCATAACCATCTTTCATCCTCTTTAGACATCAGACAGGTTACACTTTGATCTGAGAGATCAGTCAGTTCAATCTTATAAAGATTTTGTTGCCTTTTAGCTAAAAAGAGGGTTTTGTCACTGAGATCTTTAACTATACGTAAACCCTTGGTAAATGAGACATCAAATCCACTGTCACATAATTGACTTATGCTAAGCAAATTGTGTTTTAATCCTTTAACCATAAGAACATTAGATATAGAGGGAAGATGAGGTTTACCACCAATAGTACCAATTCCTATTACCTTCCCTTTCTGATTTCCACCAAATGCCACATGTCCTCCTTTCTTAAGTTGGAGGTCTAGGAACATAGACCTTTCTCTTGTCATATGTCGCGAGCAACCACTGTCCAGGTACCAGCAGTGGTGTTTTCTTTGAGCTGTTGAGGACATTTGCAACAGAGATTATTTGATCTTTAGGTACCCATAGTTTTCTGGGTCCTTTTCTGTTAGTTCTAGGAGTCTGTGAAGACTTCCTTCTTTTCTTATGAAGACACTTAGACATAACATGTCCAGTCTTTCCACGGAAATTTCTGACAGGTATGGTTTTAATAGAAGTAGATGTAGCAGACACTTTAGAGTGTTTAGTTGATACTTAATGATGTGTCTGATGGACATATCCAATACTTTCTTTGTTAAGAGAGTGCCTCTGACAGCCAAGCAGCTTGGTCAGATTATCTCTACCATTAACAAACTTGGCAAGATCAGAAGTGAGCTCTTCCACTTTCTGTTGAAGTTTTTCAACTTCTTCAGACTGTGGTGTTTCACTAGAGATCTTAGTTTCATTAGACTTTTCAGTCTTCAGCTCACTGTTCTCTATGGCAAATTTCTCACACTTTAGAGATTTCTGTTTCTGCTCACCGAGGAGCTTAACATGATCTCTCTTGAGGGATTTGAAAGCCTTAGATAAGCAGTTAGATTCCTCCAGCAATTCCTCATAGGCATCAAGTAATTCCTCATAGTCGGGATGTACCTCATTATCTGAATCTGAGTCAGTGTTGGCCATCAGACAGAGATTTGCTTCTTCCTCTATCTCTTCATCAGAAGATGTTGACTCCAGATCTTCCCAAGTGGCCATCATCCCTTTCTTCTTCTTTTTGAAGAACTTCTTAAAAGGGGCTTTCTTGAGATGAGGACATTCTGCTTTGATGTGACCTGGCTTCTTGCACTCATAGCAGACAATTGAGTTCTTGTCTGTTGAAGTGGATTCTTTGAAGTTCTTGTCCTTGTTGAACCTTCTGAATGGCTTATCCTTTCTGAACTTCTTTTTCTGTAAGAGAAGCTTTATCTTTCTGGTTAGGAGAGATAATTCTTCATCACTTTCAGAATCCTCGGGTTCAGACAGGTCAGCATCACTGGATGACTCGTCTGCCTTCAAAGCTTTAGAAGCTTTTGAAGACTTTTGATCAGCCTTCAGAGCAATTGACTTGCCCTTCTTTGTTGTGATTTCATCTCCAAGTTCTTGCTCATGAACAGTGAGTGTACCAAGAAGTTCATCCATAGCCAAGGTGGTAAGATCCTTGGCTTGAGAGATAGCAGTTACCATGGGTCTCCACTGCTTAGGTAGACTCCTTAGTATCTTTCAAACCTTCTCAGCATTAGAGTAAACTTTGCCAAGAGACTTTAAGCCATTGATGATAGTTTTGAATCTTCCTATCATCTGAGCAACATATTCTCCTTCTTCCATGAGAAACAGTTCATACTTTCTGACGAGTATGGCAATTTTTTATTCTTTGACTTTGGTTGTTCCTTCATGTGTGACAGCTAAGGTGTCCCATATTTCTTTGGCAAAATCACAGGCATAGACCTTTTCAAATTCATCAGGACTGAGAGCACAAATGATATTGTATCTGGCTTTGTGATTCAGCTCACACTTTGTCTTTTCTGCAGGGGTCCACTGAGCTTTTGGCTTGTTAGTGTTGTCATCATTCTTAGGAATGAATGGACAATCTGTGATGACATCCCAGAGATCAGAGTTTGTAGGTAGAATGAACCATTGAAATCTATCTTTCCAATAGTTGTAGTTTTCTCCATTGAAGAATGGAGGTCTGGTTAAGGAAGCTCCTTCAGTCTGATGACTCCCACTAGCTCCAGCAGTCATGTCTATTCTTCAGGATCTTTTACCTCTACACTGTTAGATGCTCAACCCAGAGGCTGAGCTCTGATACCAACTGAAATAGACAACTATAAACACGAGAAGGGGGGTTGAATTGTGTTTATCAGAAATTAAAATAAAGTTGAAAACTTTTCGCATATAGAAGCTAGGTTCGGACATTTGTAAAATAAGTTACACAGACAGGTCACCTGTCTGTTGTATTTTCACAGAAAACCACACAAGCATACAGATGAAAATAAGCTTGATAAAAATACTTTTAACCCCTTAGTTAGAATACAAATGATATATAATCAAAACAACTAAAGAGTTTAAGGGAGGAGAGATTAACACAGTGATTTATCCTGGTTCACTCTTTAACACAAAGAGCTACGTCCAGTCCTTGGCGGCACCAAGATTTATATAACTGATCAGGTTACAAACTCCAAGTATTGTTTGCACACCTAGCCTCTTCAGGCTCCAAGACAAGTATTCTTTACACGCCTAGCCTCTTCAGGCTCACTCAGATTTGTTTGAGAAATTTGGTTTGTAATAAATACAATTTCAGACAGACAGATCTTTCACTAACACTCAGAGAGTGGTTTAAATGTAAAGCTTAGGAAAGTCTGCGTAATAACTTCAAATGATTGAAAAATACAGATGGAAAGAATGAACAGAGTAATGGCTCTTTAATGCTTTATAATCTCTGATATGTCCATCTTCAATGACTTCTGTATTTATAGCCTTCAAACATTTAATATCCGTTAGAGACATTCCTTACAATGATGGCTTCAAGCAGAGCTTCATTAAATGCAATAGAGTCATTCTGGGCAGCCATTAATGCAATGGAGACGTTGGTTGTACTCTAACATGAAGGATCATGGCTTTATACATCGTGCAGTAGCCAAATCAGAGTTGTGCAGAATGCTTTTGTACTTTTGCAGAGTACGTTTCCCTTCTTGTGTAATAACCAAAAGTACTAGGGAATAAAGCATGTTGGAAACATTCTTTAACTGGAAGTTTGTCTCTGACTTCCTAGGTTGCTTGAGAGAGAAATCCTCTGAATTTCTTGATAAGCGTGAGAGAGAGATTCAGAGTCTTCTGCATGAGGGGACAACTTCCAAAAGCTTCGTGTACTTCGAGTTCTTAACAAAGAACCTTAGACGAGTATGAGAGCAGGGCAGAGACAGGTTGAAACCAAATTGTAGGAATTCAACAATCCTAGTCAGCAGACAGGTTGACTTTTTGCTTATCCAGACAGGTTGTTACTTAAGTAGACAGACATGTGAGTTTTGTTATTTTCTGATCTGTACACTAAGTAGACAGGTTAGCAACCACAAAGTAGGTTAATTAAATCATTAACCAATGTTTAGTTTTCATCAAAACTTAGAGAAATGCACACAGACATTTTAGAGACTTAACAGATGTATCAACTCAATTGTCTAGATCACCACTTAAATGTATTAATAGCGTTATTAACAAAGGTAACGAAAAAAATAACTTTGACTGGCGTTTCATAGTTAAAGAAGTAAATGAATACTTTTGAAGTTAGGGGAATAAAACTAATCTAAAATTTAAGATAAATGACGAAAAGTCTAATTTAGCCGAAAACTAAACTAGCTGAGACTCAAAGGTAGATAATCTTGTTTTTTGGCTTAGGCCTGTTTGATCGCCAAAAATATGCTAATTATAGATATTGATTAAAAGTTAAAAGTTTAATTGTACTTTTGGTCCTCCTACTATTGGTCATGTGGGATTTTGGTCCCTATGGTTTATTTTAGCAAATCTGGGTCCCCTATTTTTTCAATGTCGCGAATTCGACCATTTCGTCCAATGTCCATCAATTTTTCATTGATCAACGGAGAGGAAACACTGCTTTAAGCTCATAGAACCTTTGGTTGAACTTGTGTGATAAAGGACTCTATGGTGGAAGGAGGGATGAAACTGGTAAATGACAGAGAGAAACCATTGAATCAGGTTAAAATTAAGATGCAAAGGATGAAGAATCTAATCTAGAGGTTCTATGCATTTAGAATAGTGATTACTCCCGTTGATCATTACAAAAATTGACGGACGTTGGATACAATGACCGAATTTGCAACATTGAAAAAATATGGGGACCAAATATGCTAAAAAAACTAGGGGTGTCCATATCCCAACCGAAGCAAAATAAAATCGAAAACCGATCCAAAAAAACCAAAAATCGAACAAAACCGATATCTATTGGATTTATTTGGATCTTGTTTTGTGAAAATCGATCGGATCAGATCTGATTTTGGATTCCTTTTCTTAAAACGAACCAATCCAAACCAAACCATATATATAAAATTTAATATATATTTATTCTATTTTTTGTATTATTGAATTTTTTTATTTGTTGATTTTTTTCCCTAATTATACTTACTAGTTTAATTTGACACAATTTTTTACTATTTCTAAGTTCCAAACATAAAAAAAGATGTTATGGAACTAGTTGATGATAATATTTATTTATTTTATACATAATTTATGAAATGTTATCACATGAATATATAAACAAGTATACCGATCCAAACCATATTTAATCGGATCAGATTGGATCAAATTTTTTTTTTAAGAAAGCCATCCAAATCGAATCAAACAGTATGTTTTTTTAATCTTTGGATTAGACAGTTTTTTGCTTCAAAATCGACCTAAACCGAACCACGAACATCCCTAAAAAAAAAAAAAAAAAAACCAAAATCTCATATTGCGAATGTTATGAGGGGACCATAGAGGCAATTAAGTAAAAATTAAAAGAATATATATATATATATATATATTTTTTTATTTATGAAAAACATTATTTTAATATATCATTGCCAAAATTAAAAACCTTAACCGCGAGACCCTTGTATTGCCATCAAATCTTCGGAGAACCGCGAAAACTCCACGCTGCCTCTCAAGCTGCACCCCGTAAGTGGCGTCTCCGGTAAAAAAAAATTCTTTTCCTCCAGCGTTTTCATCCCTATTCTGCCGTTTCTCGGCAGGCAAACACTCACTCGTTCCTTCACGTTTGGCAGGGATGACTTGATGATCCAGCACCGTTCAAGTTTGGTAATGCCACCATAGCTTCAATTTCCTTGAGGTTCCATTCTCCACTACTTTCAATTTCCAAAACACCTCTCTCTCTCTCTCTCTCTCTCTCTCTATATATATATATATATATATATGTCTTTTCACCCTTTTTTTGCCTTGATTGGATTTTTTTTTTCAGTTTGGTAGTGTCGCTTCTGTGTTTGTCTTTATGTTTCGGTTCATTTCAGCAAAATCTCTACCAATTCGTTTTGGTTTAAATTCTTTTCTTTTGCACCAAATTGTATTCTTTGCGTCTATGTTCTATTCTATATGCATGTGTAGTAATCAAACAACTTCTTAATCTATATGCATGTGTAATCCAGTTAATGTGTGCATAGTTTGAACTGGGATCAAATATCAAGCAAAAGATGGAAAACATAAAGAAATAGACCAAAGTTTTATCCTGTGCCAAAAAGATTGGATAGTATGATGAATGATTAAGCATCAACTTGTCCATTAGGACCATAATATAACAAATGCCATGAATTCAAATTTGTGTACAGGGAAGAAGCCTTTTGAGGGAGAAATGATCTAAAACTCATGCAAATAAAACAAAAATACTTTATGAATGGGTAAACTTAATGCAGGAAAAATCTCTACCAACTTGTCATAATAATATCTCATGATCATGCACATACACAATTAGTACATCTTTATATTTTACGCAATTCTTAAATAGTTCTTAGTACATCTTACCAGCTTTTTAGTTTCAACTTTCGGTGGAGTCAATGTCACTAACATGAGTGCAACAGTGTCACCATAAATTTGTGTGTAGTCACTATTATCTATTGACTATTTTTAAGGTGTGCCTACAATAAGACAAGATGATTTTATCATTTTCAAAGTCAATCCATCTGTTCTTTCCTCTGGCGTCTGAACAACTTTTCGCTTGTTTCCGGAACGTTCTTGAATGTGTTGGTTGTTTTTTGTGTGTGCAGAGGATAACATAACATCACTTCTCTCTCTTGTGAAGACTTTCGATTCTGTTCTGGCGGCCGATTAAGGGTTATGCAACTTGAAGCAGGTTAGCTTACCCCTTTCCCTGTGATTAACCATCTTGCTTCTTGTTTTGTTTCCTTTTCATTTTGGAGCAGAGCTCCCTGTTTATGCTGTTTAGATGGAAGGAGCTGAGCTCCTATATTTGGTTGTTGGATGTGAGCTCCTTATGTGTTTGTTTTCATATTCATAGAGCTGAGCTTTTCTTTAGTATTTAGGTATTATGATGAGTATTCTTATTATATGATTTAAATTAATGGAGAGGAGCTCCTTTCTTTGCTTGATGTTCTTCTATCCCACAGAGATTTGTTTTGATGTTATTGATAAAATACCATTTTGCTTACTTATTGTGCTTTGTTGGTCCATTATTTAATTTTTGGTATTTGTTCATATTTGCATATCCTCTGTCTCCTCAATTGTTGGGAGGGAATATTTGCATCAGGAAGACAGGAACTACGTGTACATTCATAAGCAATATCTTTTAGGGGGGCTGAATCTTCAAAAGTAGGAAAGAATATACATCTCAACATAAAAAACAAAAATTCAGTGCCATAACTCCATACCCTCATGTTTTGTAGCATTATTTTCTTCAGTTATGACAGCCTGACCACCAAACAGGAACAAGAACAGAACCAAAATAATAAAAAAAAAAAACAGTTAGAATATTATAAATTTAAAAAACTTGTTACTAAAAAAAACAGAATAGTAATTTAAATCAGACTAGCTCACGAAACAAAATAACCACAAAATTTACAATGAGAAGGATGTGAAAGATATAGAATCATAAAGTTATAAGGTAGTAAGACCAATTTGATGTCAAAATGATAAGCATATTTAATAGAGGCCATAAAGATGCTTATACTTTAGAAAACAAGTTTGCAGCCGTTGCTATGTTATCAAGTGGAAATTTGAGATAGGCATAAAAGATGATATTTTCCTACGGCAAAATGACACTAATTAGTAATCAGTGAAGAGCAGTAGTGTTCAGTAAGGCAAAACAATAAATTATTGTTTTACTTAAAGGAAAAAACCCATCCAGTCATAACATAAACGTAATTCCCTAAAAAAGCATGAGATTAGCTTTCAGCCCAAATCATGAAGGAATCAATAATGGCATAAATAAAAGGAATTTTTTTGACTATGCTATTTTGTTGATGGTTTGGCAAATGTACCAAATTGTAACAAGTAATTGAGCGATGAATAGAGTATCGTTCCCAACGAGGATTGCGTTCAATTACCGACTACTACAAATTTATTGCCATTTGGACAAAACAATTGAGTTGTGAGTCTTGTGACTTTGCACGACCTAAGATAAAGTGCAGTCAAAACATTATGCAAACATGCAAACACAATGCAAATGCACACAAGCATTAACACGAACACTTGGCAGATGAAAATACGGGTGAAATTACGATGATAAAGATGATTAGGGATAGGAATCTCTCAATTATCACTAGGTGTAATTCACTACTCGTTCGATTACTACCAAAGCCAATCAATTATCATTCAAGTTCACTAATCTGGGTTAATCCCAATTCCTTGGTTAAAGACCCCTTTCCTCTAAACTAGAACCCTAATTCCTTAGGTGATACTCAATTAATTGGAAGCATTAAGATCAAAAACTCATCAAGATTGCACATAAACCAGAGTCTATTCCTAGATCTCTGCATTCATATAGCTCCTATCCAAATCTAGTTCCATAACCAACTTCTGTTGTGATACAAAACCATTGCGACAATTTTCATGATGATCAAGCGTAGAAAAGCATTAAGCATAGGATTAGAAACACGAATTGAATTGATTTTGAATAGAAATCTAAAGAGTAGTTCAATTGCATCAAGATCTAAGAGAATCCATCCTACAAAGAATCTAAAGATACATGCTAGAAAACAAGAGAAGAAATGATAGAAAAGAGAATCAAATCCATGGAATCTTCAAAACTTGTTCCCTAGCCTTCCTTCATCCATGGAAGTGAGGGAGAGAGCTCCTTTGGTGTGTTCCTACGTATAGAGGGTGAAAAAAATTGAGAAAAGATCCGACCATATGAGCTCAAACTCGTATTTATAGGTATCAGGAATTGTGCCATTGCCAAGACCATTTTCATTGGGCTAGAAACAATCTTCGTCGGTGACGGTTGATAGAATCAGCATTCATAGAATTTCGCTGGGCGATGGGTCTTGAATTTTTTCACCTCTAAACCTGAAACGTGTGCCCAATGTTAGCAACAAATTCCATTAAATTCTAAATATGTACATCAAAATCAAATTGACCTCAAATTGTCCTATTCTACTCCTAAAACAACCAAGTTCAAATTCATTCTCCACTCAGATGCTCTCTTTTGATCCCATAAATCCATATTTAGTGTGGATTTATCACTATTTTCCATGGGCAATATTAATACTATATTAAAATATTTTTGTTTGAGAGAAAATAATCCCGATATAAAATCAAGGCATGAAAAAAATAGTGATATGCTATTTTTTTAAATTATTTTTCTAATTTGTAATATTTTTATAACAATTTTTTTTTTAATTTTCAATTAATTATATTCAATGGTGTTTTTGAAAATAATACTGAAGTTTTCAAGAAAGATGCCCATAAACCAAACATGGGAATCAAAGATTCCTATGTAACATTTTCGGGAATGTTTAAGGCCTATCAAACACATTTTTAACATTCCTATGTATTATGATTTCAGGGAATGATAATTCCCGAGAACAAGAAAAAAATTGTCTACCAAACGCCTTCTTAGGGAAAATAGATGTTGGAGACAAGAATGCACTAGTGTTTATGCGGACCTGGAAGGCTGGAACTAAAGAAGCACATTGAGTGGCTATTTGATACTTCATAAATGTTTGGCCATCCTCGACCCCATGATCAATTTTCCCTTCTTGAAAACCTTTTTCGTTGTGTTAAAATGGTCCCTGCCATTAATTTCCCCCCTTCTTATAGTATTTTTTATTTTTTATTTTTTGAAAATAAAAGCTCTATCTTTTCCTGACCTCATATAAGAACTGTTCATATGGCTAAGCTAATTCTGGTTCGAAAGTCATTAATCAGGAGAAAGATTCCTGTCTTAGACTATGCTTGGATGGATAGAGTAGTTAGTAATGGAGTGGGGTGGTAAAAATGCATTAACTCATTGTTCGGGAGTTCCTTGGGTAATAAAGTGGAGTGGTTAAGGATGGTAACCCAAACCACTCCATCCCACCCAAAACCTCTAATTTTTGTACCCTCCAAATTAGGGGGTTTGGGATCTCCCTCCATTCTCTCATTAAACTTCCAAATAATGGAGTCGTATGATTTTACTTTCCACTCCACTCCATTTCCTTCAAACCTCTCAAACATAGCTTTAAGCTTCAGTTTTGTTAATTTGATTGCTGATGAATACTGTATAGACCATGTTGTCCAAGTCCTTTTGGGAAATATTATTAATGGCTCAGGTGTGAATATATCAAAGGATGTCACTGTCATGCATGTCTTGTGAACGACAATTCAACCATAATTTGCTTCTGTTTGATAAGAAAAAAATTTAAACATTACTCATTGGAATTTAACAATTGGGGTTCTTTCTAAGCGTCATTTTTTTGTTGATGTAATTTCTATCCCTTCTTATATAGTTTATACCCTCTTCCACACTATACTGATCAATAAAAACAATGAGGGAAAGGAAAGAAGAGAATTAGATGAGATACCGATCTAATTGTTGAGGGCCCTAATAGTGCCTTCAGGTCGAGCTTTTCTGATAATGCTTTTATTAGTTTCATAATCTTTGCCCCTTTTGCACAATTGAAACTCTGAAAAAATGTAAGATCATAACTACAACCAAATTCTCTATACATCTATACCAGTAGAGGAGAAATACTCACTCATAATCACAGTGTGTAAATGTATTACAATTATATTAATCATCTCATATTGCAGTATGATCATATTATCCCTGTTAACCTTTTCCTCCCAATGAAAATAATTTTGCAAGTAGGGTAATGCATAAATAATCAATCATAATCATTACTCCAACCAACTGTAAGGAATAAAATTTAAGGTTTTAGAAAATCAGAAACTAGCATCACGTGTTCTGATACACTACATGGCGGTGGGTAGCATTGAAATCACATTTGAAAGAAGGATACGAATCCCCGCAGACTTGTGTTTGTGAGCCAACCCCCAATCCCAAATCTAAAATACCTCCCAACCAGGTAATAAAGCAGCTAGAAAGAGAAGCAATGGAGCAGGCGCTTCCATGAAGTGCAGGCTAATCTACCCAATTCCCATGCCACTTTGCATGGTGTTATAATGTGTTCCTAATGTTTAGGAAAATGTTGTCCAGTTTTAAAATGGTAAAAGGGCTAACTTGGAGCAAAAAAGAGTTAAAGGACCAACTCGAAAAAAGAAATAGAGAAAGAAAAGACTAATTTTGTGAATTATTTACCTATACACTTGATAAAGTAAGAAGGATTCATAAGTTAGACTCAGTTTTACTATATAAGCAAATAGACTGAAAGTAAAAATAAAAAAAAAATGAACAAAATACTTGTGTAGAATTGCCATCGGATGTTCTTATTATCAGACCTAGCATGCTTAGGAGCAAGTTACACAAACCCTTTTAACATTGCAAAAGACCTCTATTCAGAAAATTACAAGGATCTAATTTACTTGGACAAGGGGTATGTGTGTCTTTGCAAATCAACTCCTGCTGCGAGACTTCTCTTCTTTCAGTGACTTTGCCACTGCCAATACCAAATCTGGAACTTTTGGTCAAACTTCGATCAAGAAGCATATTTTGGTTTAGCTATGTGTTATGTTCTCGTGGAGAGATGGCATGGGCATAGCCACATTATAAATCACGAAGAACAAAAAAAGTCAGATTTAGAATCAGAATAAAACACACTAATAGAACTAATGCTGACAAGCAGTCACAACAGGAACAAGAACATTTTTCACTCAAATCCCATGGGTGATCATTTATGTCATTGCATTCATTCTCATCAAATACGAGGTGGACCCCACACTCTTTGGTACGGATGTTTAGTGCCTCAGGTTCTTTCTTATCATTTGTAACATAGAACTCAAAAGAAACCTCACGTTCATCAGAAGTAGAACCTTCAAAAATGCTGTCAAAATGGAAAGAATCGCACCATATATAAACATGATCTGAATTCAACTCTGTGATAGCTTCACGATACCATGTAGATGGGGGTCCCACCTTTGTACCATCTGGCAAGTAACATTGACACCAGATTCTAGCACCATGCTTTATCAACTCTTGAGAGGGAGAAAGAACTGCACACAAAATTACGCCCAGTAACTTGGACTTAGATGGAAGAGTAATAGTGAATAAGGAATCTGTTGTTCGATATGTGAACTGCCTCGGGACTCTACGTCCTGGTAAACAAATCTTCACAAGGTTATAGTTATAACCATGGGCCTTCAAACCGAAGTTGTCGACATATTTATTTTGAAATAAAGCTCTCATCATTGTGAATTGGATGCCTTCCATAATACAGTGAAGTGAGCGATGATCTAATCTCATACAATTCACGAATGAGATGTACTTCTCGTCCCCTCTCATACAATTCTCGAATGAGATGTATTTCTCGCCCCCTTCCATGCTTCCTGCAAAAGTCTTTAAAGTGGATAATGCCACCAATGAGCTGCAGTTTGCAACACTTAAAACCCTGATATATAGTGGAAGCACCGGTAGACACCCTAGCTTCACACAATTATTCAAGGATAGAATTTGCAAATTTTGAAGATGTTTGATGCTTTCAGGCAACCGCTCCACACTGCTTCCATCTAGTCTTAGCTCATATAACTGTGATATTAAGTCACTGAAGTTGTCCGGGAGTTCACACAAGTTAGGACAATCCTTCAAATATAGTATCCGTAGATCCGTCAAGCCTACAAAAAGGACACGTAGCTTCTTGTCCTTTACTAGTTTGCAATTAGAAATCCTAAGGTCTCTAAGAGATTTTAGGAACGATAGCTCATTTGGAAGATTCCTTAGACTCAAACCCTCTATGTTCAGCGAGTCAAGTCTTGTTAGATTCCCAATTGATGAGTCCAACTTTTGGATTCCTGTTTCGCTTAAGTCCAACCTTTCTATCTCATCTGAGGATATTGAAAACTCCCAGAGATTTGTGCAGCCATTGACGCTAATCTTCTTGAGAGATTTTAAATGCTTCTCGCTTTTAAGATTTTTTAGTTTTTTGCAGCTATCCAATATCAAAGTTTCAAGTGTATCGAGAGATAACACAGATGGATGAACATCCAACAAACTCTCACAACCAGTGAGATTCACCCATTTAAGTTTTGACGCCTTAGACAAATCTGGGAGATTCTTCAACTGCTTACATTCACTTAGATCAATTCCCTCTAAATTCACAACATCCTGCAACAATTCAAAAAGAGACGTCACAACGAAATCCTCAAGTTTCAATTAAACCAAATTACAAAAGCATACATTCTGCATGTCTTTACCTTCACCCCTTGCCAAAGTTTTGTAACATGGCTGCACGGCATGCGAATCTCAACAAGCATCTTAGCACTAAAATTTGCTGGAAGAGACTTCAAACGGTATCCATGCCATTCAAGGTACCTCAAACTAGCAGGAAGCTTATTGAAGTCTTTAGGATAGTCGACCTTACCTGATCTCTTATCGGAGGGGACATATAATTTCAAAAATCTCAACTTAGTCATCATGTCGAATGTGTCAGCTCTTAGCCTAAGTAAATTGTCAATATGTGACAAATCTAATGCTATCCCTTCAATTGCATCACTCCCCTAACAAAACAAGAAATTATATGGTGTCAACTCAACTGTAAATATTTCTATCTATAAAAACATGTCTAATTAGTAATTAGAAAAAAAGAAAAAGTGAGCATATTTTTCCTTACCTTTTTATTTTGAAGCACATTAGAAACTTCTTCAATATCCCTCAATCGGCTACGTTTTTTAGGATCTTCAATGCCTTGACGAACTATGTTCAAACCCATTTCTTGTAGCAAGTTATGCATTTGTATTCTTTTGCTGTTTGAAATAGTTATAAGAGCTTTATCTTCAAGGACTTCAATTCCACTAGTAGCGAAAAAATCACAGGCATTTAGTATTCTTTCCACAAAATCTATATTTTCTTCGATGAAAAAGAATACAATGTCTAGAAATGTTTTCCGTTGTGGAATGTCTAATCCATTATAGCTCACTCGTAACACACTTTCAATCTTGTCATCTGGATATTTCTTGACTTTTTGTAATTCCTTTTCCCAAAACCTAGTACTTTTGGAGTAAAGATTTGAACCCAAAACTTTTAAAGCTAACGGAACACCCCCTGCATAATGAACTGCAGTTCTGGAAAGATCCTGGTATCCCTCTTGAGGACATCTTTGCTTGAAGGCATGTAAGCAAAAAAGCTCTAAAGATTCGTCAAAGTTCCATGCCTTTGCCTTATATATCTCATCAACTCTTCTTCCAACAAGCAACTGCTTATTTCTTGTTGTTATAATGAGTTTACTGCCGGGAGCTGCATTGTTACATCCTTTACACAATCCATTTAATTGATCTTCATTGTCCACATCATCAAGTACAATGAAAACTTTTTTACTACTAAGCCTCTTTGAAATGAATGTAGATTCTACATTATTAAATTTGGGATTTTCTTCCTTTAGTAGCTCAGAAAGAAGCTTACCACGTAAGGATGTTTGCCCAACCCTTTTTGATTCCTCACTTACGTTTGCCAAGAAGCAGACGCTATCAAATTGAGAAAAGAGTTGAGAAAATACAGCTTTAGCAACGGTTGTCTTACCAATTCCGCCCATTCCCCAAATTCCAATTTCTTTAATATTTTTCCGTAACTGATTTGGCTTGTTTCTTGACAGCAAAAATTCAATGTGTTCACAAATCACGTCGATTCCAACAAGGCCTTCAACTTCTAGTTCAATAGGAAACCTCAAGGATAGCTTTTGCAATACATCTTTGACAATTTTCTCGATGACTTGAGAATCGTTCCTGGCAAAGGTACAAACAAACAAGACAAAATTGAACAATTAAGTTTTGTAACAAATGAAGAAAAAAACTGTTAAGGTTTTTTTGTCTTTCACAAATTGTTAAGAGCGATGGTTAAATAAAACATTCTAAAAAACGATAACTTTATTCTAATTTAAAATTATATATAAGGTTGGCTTAGAATTGCAATTCATTTACACGATGAACATCCATTATTGGGAAATACTAAATATTTCAATTTGATTGTTCAAAGTTTGAGATTATATGCCTTGCATAAGAAAGGAATTTGTCCTGCTTTATAAATAAATATTCATATTCATATGTAAAAATTGCATAAAAATATGGATTTAATTGGTATACATTGACAGTGTAAAGTTTTTTTTTATACTGTCAACCAATCAGAAATGGACACATCATAACAAATCTTTTATTCTTATCCTAACCACCTTAAAAGTCATTAATTTCATGATTTTTGATTGGTCGTCAGTGTAAAAATCTTTACACTGCCAGTGTATAGAAATTAAACTCGAAAAATATTTACTAATTCTGATTCGATCCCAATCTCGAATAATTATAGATCCTCGTTTGATCGTTTCTCTTTTGTCATTGCGAATTAGTTTTTTTTTTTCTTTCACAAATTTACTCTCATTTTGTTTTCCCGCAAGGACAAGTTATTTTGATAGGCTAAATTATTCCATAATTTATCCTAAATATAACACTCGTTTTGCAAACAAACGAACAATGATCACACAAAATAAATTTGTTAGATAAATGAATAAAATTGTTATCCGTAATAATTTTTAAATTATATCACATTTTTATTCTTGAAGTTACTTTTTTAAATCATAATAACTGATTTTATAGGGATTTTTTTTTAAATTATATTGATTTTGACTAGAAGTTATAAAATGTAGTTTTTGCGTTGTATTGAAAATTTTACACTAAGTTTTACAACAATCTTTCTTTTAAAATGAAAACATTCAAACATAAATCACTTAACTTTAAACTCAATTCCATTCAAAATTACTTTTATCAAATGTTTATCCAAACAAACACGAATTAACTCACTAGAAATTAGAATTTGTTAAATCATTAAATTAACTCAACCATTATCTAATTAACCCAACTAATCTATGGTTAGCTTAGCCATTATGTAACAAACTATATTGAACAAGATTCTGCTGTCTCAAAAATTTGTCTTAAAAAAGTAATTTAATTTTTAATATGTTGACAATGTAAAAAACTTTGCACTGACTTTATATAAAAAATAAATTCTTACAAATATTTGACTCTTATAATAATTATCGTGGTGACATATAATTACTTAATAATGTAAAACAATTACACTAATAGATGGAGCTCCTCTAAAGTGAGTTTATCTAAAATGAGCAATTAACAATATATCCACTCTTGATTTTATAAAATGTATAGAGATCTTAATCCATTAGATAATTTAAAGGTGGATATATTTTTACTTGTTCACTTTAAAAACCTTCACTTTAAAATAATTTTTTTTAATATTAATCATACATCAAAATTAAATTCTTAGAAAACTGATTTTTTTTTTTTTGGAAGAGATCTGAGAAAACTGATTGTCTTCTTTTATTATCAAAATAATAATGATGGTTACAACAACGAGGATTACAACTTTCCTTCCGTCTCCACCTCTCTACTTGATTTGGCTCTCTCCGACTTCTTTTTCTTCTACTCATTTTCTTCCCAATTCAGTCTCTTATGAACTATGTCGTAGCATTCTTTTTAATTTTTATCAATTTCGATATACCTAGTTATAAATATTTTAGAACACACACATATATATGTGTGTGTGTGAATCTACTTAACAACTGGCATTTCCATTTTCCATATAATCTGGTAGATAGAATCCTCACAAATGAAGCATAATATTGCTCATATATATATATATATATATATATATATATATATATATATATATATATATATATATATATAAACAAAGAGATAATACTTACTTATAGTCGCGACTACGAGAGTCCCATCCAGAGATATTGGCTGCTTCTTTGAGTGCTTCTTTCCACTGAGAGGCTTTCTTTTGCATTTCTTTGTGACCCAAAACTCGCGCATGTTTTGCAAATGCTTCCTTGTAACTCCCAATCTGATACCGTACATGTGATGGATCCACTTTATAGAACACAGGTATTACCACCTGTCTATGACTCTTATTTTTTCTGCATTCCATTATTTTCACAAGCTCATCTAAACACCATTTTGAGGAAGCATAGTTTTGTGAGAAAACTACAACAGCTATGTGTGAGTCCTGGATTGCTTGGCACAGTGCTGGCCACATCTTATCTCCTTTTTTAAGATTATCATCTATGTATGTTTTAATGTTATCCCGACAGAGTGCAGAATAAAGATGACTAGTGAAGTTGATCCTGGTGTCCTCCCCTCTGAAGCTAACGAAAACATCGTACTTTTTGGTGGGGTAAGACATTTCCCAGACTTGGTATTGGGAGTGCAAGAAACAACACGCTCTTCTTCTTTGACTAGGGGGTTGGAATTTGCATAGAAGAAGACGAGTGGGCAGGTGCATGTGACTTGTTCGAACCTGGTTTAATAGACTTTCTGGAAACCAATTCGACCGGTTCATGATCTAGAAATATTATTATTAAATTAAAACTAGGTCGATTGAAATATAAATATATACGATTTAAACTATAATTAAGGTATTAAGTTATAAAATTTAATCCTTCGAAAAAAATTATAAAATTTAAAATTAAAACTAAGGTTTATTTAATAATTAAATATATATCGAAACAAAAATCGTTCATCTAAATATATCATCATGCTATAAAAAAAAGTATAATTTAAATGTAAGAAGTTTATTACCTTTTTTATTTTTTTTTGGCAAGTAGAAGTTTATTACTTATTACTAATTATAAAAAATATGAATTTTAAAATAATATACAATATCAGATTGAGTTGGAATGAAATGTATAACAAATACAAACTGAAAACATACCGAGTCTGATTTTTAAAACACGAAATAAATTTAGACGGGTCTGATCATAAATACCCCCAATGTGAAGGAAGCGCACAATCCTAAAATTTTTGAGTAAACACCTAATTTGCTCACTGAAATTGTGAAGTAGTATCAACCTAGTCCCTGAAATTATCGAAATTCCAAATTAACCCCTGAAATTATAAAATGGTAATCAACTTAGTCTCTCAGTTAAAAATCGTATGGACTAAATTGATTTTAAGTTAGCAATATCAGAGACTTAATTGATATTAAGTGAGTAAAATGAGTGATCAAATTAATACTAACTTATCATTTAGGGATGCTTTTGGAATTTCGATAATATCAAGGATTAAGTTGACACTACTTCACAATTTCATATACCAAATTGGATATTTACTTTAGAAATTTTATAACCTCTGGCTAGAACCCCGTAAGATATTTCTTTCATGAGTATCGTGATTGTTAGTTTGGATTTTATTTAAAAAAATATATTACTCGTGTAAATTATTGTTTAAGAGTTTAATTTTTCAATATCAAAAAACAAAAAGTTTAATTTTCCTGTAAAAAAAAAAGAGTTTAAATTTTTTTTTATCATGTTTAAGAACACACATATTGTTACTGTGTGTTCTTTATAACCAATTATAAATTGTCCTGTATGTGATTTATAACATAGTTATTGTAAAAGTTAAACATTTTTTAAGTTGTAATAATTTATAATTGATTGTCAAGTGTCAGCAGTATAAAAATTTTTTACCCTGACGATACATATCAATTAAATTTATTATTTAATTATGTATGCCATATTATTAAAATATTTAATTTTTATAATAATTATCTCAGTCACATATATGATAATATATATTTGGTTGATAGTGTTGCTGTGTTTTGTCAAGTTTGGAAGAGTTTTTTTTTTTTAAATTCAATTCAATGTAAAGTTTTGTACGATGTCAAGGAATCATACACTATTTAATGTGTAATTATTAAGATAATTATAATAAGAATTTAATTTCTATGTACTGTCAGTGTAAAGATTTTTACACTGACAACCAATCAAAAATCATAAAATTGATGACTTTTAAGTTGGTTAGGATAAGAATCAAAGATTTATAATGGTTTGTCATTGTCTGATTGGTTGACAGTGTAAAAAAACTTTACACTGTCAATATATACTAATTAAATCCTTATAATAAAGTGTCAACTTTTTTATTGATGTGACAGTACATAATTTGATAGTATGCTTTAATTAATTTTTTTTTTTTGGCAATAATGTCACTTAGATTTAAATTTATGTCTTTACACCAAGAATGTATACCAATCAAATCTTTATTTAATTTCTATCAAAGTTTCTCATCGATATTTCAATTCTGGTGTCTTTTTTAAATATTAAATGTTTAAATCGATGACCAAAGATGTACTCATGCACATGACCTTAAGAGGAAACGCAATTTCGGGATCAAGAAGTCAGTAATCTTAATTAGTCCTTTAATTTAAGTTGACCTGGACGAATAGGAAGTTTCCTCCGCCGGTCAGTCGCTCCTTAGCTGTCATCGCAACATAATTAATCCTATAAAATTTTCAAGTTGGTGCTGGAAGGAGCTTGTGATTCATGAGTCAGTTAATCGTATAAATATTACAACCTGCAATGTGCCCCCTTAAGTATTTCTTTCATTAATAACTTCGTTGATTAGTGGCCAAAGAAAGTAAAAAAAATGTAACGCTGATGCGATATATTTTATGAATTTAGATACTCTCCTTATTTTTATCGTTTTTATTTCATATTATAATATAGAAAGATATAAAAAAATAGATTTACTTTTGAATTTTGAGTTCATTTAAATTTGTTTTAATTTATTTCGTAACATAAGTGAAAACATAAAAAATAAAAAAATCTCAATGCTCATTTTATTTATTCCAGTAGTTGTAACAACCAATAGCAGCATGGATCTGGATGGCAAATTACCGGTTGCAACAGGTAACCAGTTTCTTGTCAGAGCCGTGTTATTTGAACACACGGTTTTGAGAACATACGGGGACATCATATGGTTGTATAGTGTTTTTTCTTTATTCTTTTATCCATGTTTCTAGTTTAGTAATTATAACCTTTATTAATTCTATTTTTCTTTCATATTCTTGGCAATCACAGCATTCGCAGTGATAATTCATGTGTTTATTGCATACATCAGTAGCTTCTTCTTTTAATTTATGTATTAATTTTATTAGTATTTCATGATTAGTCAAGCCTAGCATACTTAGCTTGTGTACCAGTTTTTCTATATTTTGAAAATCCATCTTAATCTAGGAATCTTTCAATTTTGAATTTTATTATATCTATCATTGATTCGACAGTTATTATAATGTCTTTGTATCTATCACCAAATTCTCTTAGAGTATTTAAATAATTTCTTAACATAAGTAATTGTTGTTTTAGTTCATGTAATTTTTTCATTTTCTTTGGTACTTAACTCTGACACCAAATCGGAGCCGTCCTATTAATTTTAATTGTTAATGTTCTATTTTCAAATTTATTAATTTCAGGGTAGCCTCTATACATAATTTGGGTAGTTTTCATGCATAATTCTAGTTACTAACAATTCATACCCAATATCCATTATATCTTCGTCTATTTCTAATATTTCTCTAATTAGATGTCTTCGTTCTTCTTCGCAAAAAATTAATTGTATTCTTTGATTTATTTGTTTTAAATAAAGTTTTTCTTGCCAATGTTGATGCCTTAGTTTATTAATTATGATTTGTTTACAGTCTTTTGGTAATTTCATAATTAAAATGCTTAGTATTTCACTTTCCATTTAGTCATCAGGCCAGTCATAATCTTCATATTCTTCTGATAGTTCATATTCAAAGTCTAGTCCTATTTCTTCCATGTAATTCCATTTTATGTCTAATAATATATGTGTTAAATAATAATCTTCTTGTCTAATTTGTCTTTTAATTTTTTCAATTATCAATTGTTTACAATCAATGGATAAATTTAACATTAAAACACTAATTATTTCCATTTCGGTTTGATCATCAAATTTGGAATATATTTCCATTATATTGTTCTTCGTTGTCGCTGTCTACAAAAAGTGGTGCCATTAGTCTAAAACATTTAGTATTTGAAGATCCTATGTCCTTTAATTTTTCTATTTCCTTTTTAATTCTTTCTCTATATTTTTCTCGTTTGTTTTCCTAGGTTAATTAATTCTTTTTCTCTGTTTATAATATATCTTTCTACTAATTCCCTTCTTCTATTTTCTGGGTCCCTTTTAATATAATAGTCATATATTTCTAAGAAATTTTTGACATCTTTTTTATTTTTGTCTATTGTAGTGTAAAGTTTGTTAAGTATTTTTTCTAATTCTTCTCCATGATTCATATTCTATTTCTTAAATATTGGGCTAAGTCTCTAACTTGATTTGATAATCTATTAATATTTTCTTCTTCCTCAATTTTTTCTGGTTCTTTGAAAGTAATTGGTTTTGGAATTAAATTTAGTAATTTTGGTTTGTTAATAGAAATTCCTAATTCCGTTATTTCATTTCTTTTAGGGTAATATATTTTTCCTATTTCTTCGAACAATCTTGGTACATCTATTCTATCATTGGTCCTGAAAGTAATACTATGATGTGAATTGGTTAATGCATAGTTAACACAATAAGTAATTGAAAAGATCTTATCTCCTGTTCTCATTAGATTATTTCTTAAAAATCTATTTTCTAAAGATAGAGATTGATCTAATCTTTGGGTGTCTAAAGGTATTCCAATATTTGGATGAATCTCAAATTTTAATTTAGTGTAAGCTAAATTTCCTTCTATTACTCCTAGTATTCTATCCTTTGGATCTGCTATTTTATTGTCTTTTAATATTAATTCTATAGGTGAGTTTATTCCTTCTTGAAAAGTAGCTTTTATTAATACTTGTATAGCTCATATATGGATATAGCCAATCTTTCTTCTATGTTCTTCCTTTTTTAAATTTTTCTTTAATTCAATTAGTTTTCTTTTATTTAGTAATTGTATGCTAGTATTTCCTTGTGTTTCAGATATATCAATTGGTGTTTCGTTAATGATTTCTTCATAGTATATAATATTTTCTTTTTGATTGAATCTTTTCATTATTCCTCCTAATTTCTTCATATTTGCATTTTTTGCTAAATTCAAATCTTCTTTCTGTATCTTTTGAAATAATTTCGGATCTATTTGGATACTTTCTTCATAGTTTCCATCTTCTTCAGTTATTTGTAAATGTTCTACATCAATATTATCCAATTTCTCTCTTTCTATTTCAGACATTGTAAAAAGCTAGTATTTAACAGTTAAAGAGTTGATTAATCATACCTGACTTGGATTTTCTTCAAATTATTCTTGAAATCTTTGGTCCACTGCTACTTCCGCTTAGTCAAGTTGAATGAGTTTTGAGAGTAAATGGAGAAATTTAGTAGTAGAAAGTAGTATTTATTGATGATAGTAGGGGAAATACATAGAACACAATGGATTCACTCTCAAGAATCCGACTAACACTCTTAAAGAGGCTAGCATAAGAGAACTTCTCAGAAGAGAGGCTTTTCTGAATGAAATTCGCTCTACTTGCCTCAGCATAAGAGGACTTATTTATACACAAAGATAGCTAGTGTTAATTTACAAGACAGTCCTTACATTATTCTAATTTATCACTCAAACTTTAATAATTCACATATGACGTAAGTGCTTACGTCATTCCTCTATTATTGCATCGTCTGAGTCCTTATCGTCTTGCCGACAGTCACTAATGCCTTTCTTTAGTGTGCATCTTTCACATGCGTGGTTTCCATTTTGTCTTATCATTGCACACAATTAGTCGAGGATAGCTGGTCGATAATTCATTGAAAGTCCTTGAAGTGTGTAGAACGGTAGTTCAAAGCTAGTCAATAAAGCCAAGTCTTTTTCTTTAATTATTTTTCCACTTGTTTTGCTCAGAAGCAAAGCATGTGGTCCTTTGTAAAGTGCTTTGATGAGGGAATCCTTCCCAATAATTTGACATTGTGTAAAAATACTTGCTAGTTGGTTGGCTAGAATTGTAGTAATTTTATCTTCATCATAGTCTTCTCTAGTCAGTTCATCTCTCATAGAGAAGCTGTTATTGCTTACTCCAATGAAGATCAAGTGCTTTGTCTGTTGCTTAGTCATGAAATCTGGATAAGCTAAATAAAATTTCAGGAAAATAGTCCTTTCCTTGGCAACATTAATCATGTAATTTTGGACAGTTTCTTTCAAACTATATGGGAACAGATTGATCTCTGCTAAGTCCTTATTCAACTAAAGACATTCAATAAGCCCAAATTGGAACATATTAAATGTCAAAATCGATGATGCTCCTGGATTAATGATGGCTTTAGCTCCAAAAATATTTCGGTTTACCATATAGAAGCAATTAACCTTTTCTTTTTCAGTCCAGTTGGTCAGTCTTTTCAAATTTTCAGAAAATTTTTCTTTCGAAAATTGAACCTGAAGTTCATGATCCTTTCTTGCAGTAATTGGATTGTCATCAATGGATGAAGGGAGTCTTCCTAGTATTTTCATGGTTGTTCTTTCTGCTGGTCCTTTAACAGTCTCTAAAAAAGTTCTTGGGTCAGAAGTTCTTGGGCCAAGATAGAGATCTTTACCCTTGTTTTGTCTTTCTGGATAATTCTTTAGTGCCTCTTCCGCCTCTTCTTTGGTTTTATATGATTGGTGATGAACTCCAGTGAGTCCAATGTAATGAGGGGCCATCTTGCTCCAATCATCATAAATTCCTGGGAATGGTCCATTGAAAATAGCATAGTATTTGTCTTTGGTGTTTTCCTGTATCTTCTGTTTGGTTTCTTTCATAGGGTCTTCTGCTGAAGATTCTCCTTTGTTTTGTAGTTGTAGCTTCAGTACTTCAATATTTGCCTGAATCAATTCTAGTTCTTTCAGTTTTTGTTTTTCCAATGCTTTCTGTAGTTGTAGCTGGTTCTTCAGTGATTCTGTTGCTTGTTGCTCCATTCTCGCGAAAGTATATCTGCAAGAACATTTTTATCTCCTTTTATGTGAGAGATTGAGTAATTATATTCGGCAAGTTTCATTTGACATCTAATCAATTGTCCTTGTTTGTAGGTTCCTTTATGATTTATATTTTTGAAACCTGCAACATAGGTCCAGTCCGTTCGGACAATAAATTCTTTATCCAGAATATAAATCCGATGTTTTTGTAACATTTGGATTAGAGCCAATGTCTCTTTTTCATGAGTGGGATAATTAATCTCACTGTCTGAAAAAGTTCCAGACATATATCGGCACAATAATTCATTTTTACATCTAGGGGGTTTTGCTTTCATAACACCTCCCCAACAGTCATTTGAGGCATCAGTCTCAATAATAATTATATCGTCATCCGATGGATGATATAGCTCGGGAAGTACCGGGCATAAGTCTTTTAATTTAATAATCAGTCTATCATCTTCCTCGGTCCATGACCAGAGGGCATCCTTCTTTAGTTTTTGCTGGAGTATTCTTTTTTCTGCTGCAAGATTCTTCAGAAACCCTTCATTTGAAATATAGGTTAGTAATCCAAGAAATCTTTGTAAATACTTTTTGTCTTCTAGTTTTGTTGGAAAATTCTGAAGTTTTTCTAATACATGTTTCTGCATTATTATCTTTCCTTTTTCGATTTCTAATCCCAAGTAATTAATTTTATTCTGGGCTAATACAACTTTCTTTTTACTTAAAACTACTCCATGATTAAGACATTTGATAAGAATTAATTCTATCTTTTTGAAGTGATCAGTTAAATCCTTATTAGTAAAAACTAATATATCATCAATATATATAAGACAAAAGTCTTTAAATTCTTTGAGTATTGAATCCATTCTTCGCTGGAAGATTCCAGGTGATTGCTTCATTCCCATTGGTAATACATTCCATCATATTGTCCTTGAGGACAACTAAATGCTGTTAATGCTTTTGATTCCTCATTTAATCTAATTTGGTAAAAACCTGATTTACAGTCAAGGGTGCTAAACCAATGCATATTTCTAATTCTTTCAATGATTAAGTCTTTTCTTGGGAGGAAATAAGCATCTCCTTCCATGGCATCATTTATTTGTTTGTAATTAATTACCATTCTTCTTTTTCCTCTTTTTATTTCATTATGATTTTCTACATAAAAGGCTGGGGCCGAATGCTTACTCTTTGATGGTCTAATTAGTCCTTTTTTACACATCTCTTCAATATCTTTTGCAAACTCGTCTCTGTCTTGTTTTGTATAGATCATTGGTTTACATTTTACTTCTTTAGTCGGGTCTTTTAGTTTTAGTTCAATTAATTCAGTATTTTTATTATTTATTCTTGGGTCTAAAGGATTCTCACTACATACTTTGTCTAAAAGTTATTCGATATGGGCTGGAATTATTCTATTTGGTTCTAAATTTATAAGTACATGGCGAATTTTTGTACATATATCGCTAATAATCTCACCACGGTTCAGCGTGCGAGACTCTGATAATTGGGAGTATTTACAGGCTGAAAAATGAGTAATTGGAACTTTAATAATTTCTCTCAGTTGTTTTTGGTAAATATATGGTGTCTTTAATGTTATATATTCCAAGTATTGGCAGCACGGTGCGTATAGTCTTAGGAAGTTATTTCCAATAATTACATCTAGTCCTGTCTCTTGTCTGTATATTCTTGGTACAATAAATAATCTTTCTCGTATGGTTAAAGTAACTCTAGTTACTGCCCAATATATTGGATGTATTGATCCATCTGCTATCTGTATCTTTATTGGTTTTTCCAATTTTTCCCAGTTATTAAACAGTGCTTCTGTTGCAAGGCAAAGACTTGCTCCAGTATCAATATACGCTTCTGTCTCCTTATTACTTTTCTCTATTAGTATTTTTATATAAATATTATTCGGATTCTGTTTCTTCTGAAGATAATTTATCTTCGGAGTATTTATAAATGCTTTCGTCAGTATTGCTTAATTCTTCTTCCAAGGGTTCTAATTCATATATTTGGAATACTTGTTTTATTATTTTTTATTTTTCTTTAAAATCTTTTCTTTGAGGACATTCGTTGGCATAATGTCTTTTCGACATTACATATCCAACAAACACATTTCTTTGTTCCCTTTGGACAATATTTATTTGGTGTTAATCTCTTTCTTCTGAAATATTTCTTTTTATTACTTTTATAATATGTTTTCTTTCTTGGATAAGTTTTTCTTAATTTTGGTTTCCTGTAAAATTTCTTGTTTCTTTTCATTCTTTCGTTGCAGCCATATTTTCCTGTTTTTCAATCTCTGGAATGTCACAACAAACGACAATACTTCCTCTATTTAGTTGTCTTATAGTTTCTCTAGCTAGACATTGTTCTCTTAATTCTTGGTATAAAAGTTGAATGACTCCTCCTAAGGTATCTGCAGTCTCTTCATTTTTTAATTCCCATAGTCTATTTATTTTGAATTGAGTGGGTAAGGCAATTTGTCTATAAAAATATATTTGTATATTTCTTTAGATTCTTCAGTTAGCTGATAATAATATTTTTTATATTCGCAAATAAAGCTCTCGATTTGACACATATCACAGATCTGCATTTTATTGAGGTGTGATTTCGCATTTTCAATTAACGTTTTATTTATCTTATCTTTTTTTCCCATCCAATTATATCCTAGAAATTAGTGCTGAATTAAAGTCATTATTAATTTAAGATAATCCATTTGTGAATTCACCATTCTTCTATATCGATCCCAATCTTCATCTTTAATTCCTGCTAGAAATTTTTGTACATTTCCAATTGTTTTAAATACTACAAAGTTTTTGGTTTCTATAAAGTTTAATTTGTTAAATTTATCATCAGTTACAACCAAAAGTATTAAATCATTTGTCCATTTCAAAAGTATTTCTTCTTTTTTTCTTATGCAATCAAGATTTAATATTTTTTTCAGTATTAATATTTTCATATCGTGGTCTAAATTCATCCTGCATTTTTGTCCATTTATTATTCTTTCTTGTATATCCTTTATTATACATTGTTTCTTCTTCATATCTATCCCAAGTTCCATTAGGTGGATTTTTTAATTCTTCCCATTTTCTCTTAGAATTTCCACTATATTCACCTTTTTTCATTCTTATATGGTTTTCTTCAGATTCTGAAGAAGAACTATAATCTAAAACTATTTCTTCGTTTTCCTTGTCTATCTGATCAATGTGTTCTATTTTATGTATTTGATTATTTTCTTCCTCAACTATTTTTAGTTGTTCCAATAATTGTTGAATTTCTTCCAAATCATTTGATTTTCTTAATGTTTCCATATGTTCTTCTTTTAACCTCTCCATGCAGATACAGGGGTAGGTATTTTTGATGGTTCACCACTAGGTTCTTGTTTTACTATTGTTTTTATTTTTAAGTCTTTTGATTCTAAAACTTCTTCTAATTCTTTTATTGTAATACATCTATTATTTTCTTCTTCTTTTAAAAGATCTTCTACCTGTTCAAGAATTACTTTTATCCTATCCATATCCTTATTTTCATCTATTCCTTTTGCTTTGATCATAATATCTAGTGTTTCTTTAATATTATTAATTTTATTTTGTCCTTTTTGTGTTCTATTATAGGTATAATTTGCAATTTTATTAGTAGTTTCTATAAGTTGAAAAATATTTTTACTAGTTATTTCTAATATTTTTTCCATTCTTTCAAAACGTATTTTTATATCTTCTGATAAACTCATTGTTTACAAATTTTGTCTTTTAGTCTATTTTAACTTTAGTAGTATATTATACGATGTCAAGTGTCGAACTCTGTGTTCGTTTAGCATTTCTGTTCTTGTTATTTATAAGTTAGTAGCTATTGTACAGTACTTATCCTCATACGTATTTTAAAAAAATTATTCTTACCCAAATTTATACTCATGTGAGTAATAATTTTAATACTTACCCATTATCCGCACTTTAATTAACCAAGAAAATTTATGAATAAAAAAAGAACATTGATTAAAAATATAACTATAACTCAATTGAAAAACTATTCAAGGATCCAAACCTAATAATAACACATTACAAACAAATAACTTGTTTGATAATTAAACATTTGTTCAAGCTTGTTTGATAGCCAAACAATCAAACTCAAGTTTGAAGTTAGAGAGATGCAATAACTTCCTAGCTCTAACATCAATAACTTTTCAATAGCTAACTACTAACAATTAACTATTTATTGAAATCTTGAACTTCTTATCAAAGTTCGGTCCAACAAAGAACTTCTTATCAAACTTCTTATTTAGGTCCATCAACAAAAAACTTACTTGCTTGTTAAGAGTCCTATATAGACTAGAGATATGGCCTAAGTAGTGCTTCTAAGGTTTAGGCAGTCCTCACCTTACAAGCCATTTTTGTGGAGTTGAGTTAGGCCCAAATTCTAGATGGTATCAGAGCCTATCCTACATCTGTTATTGGGCCAAGATCTCTATTATTCCACCTCCATTTGTCCACACTCTAGATGTCCAGGCATGGGCGTGCCGTGAGGGGTGATGGGCTCCGACAAGTGTACCGGATCGAAGCAAGTAATAATTAAAACGGTAAGTAATTACCGAGTATCGAACACAAGGATTGGGTGACCAATTTATCTAGATTTGAAGAAGACAACTAATAATTGACCAAGTCAAAGATGAGAGAAAGTTGTTGGGATAAATCAATTATCTAAAACAAATAACAAATTAAAGCAAGATAAAAAGAGTTATCTAATCAATTATTTAGATTATGATAGTGAGCTCTAAGATCACGAATCCACCTACCCTATCAAGCAAGTTACCCAAGTGTTTATCTCCTTATCCCTATGTTCAATTTAATTTCTTTGTCAATCAGGAACCCTCAATTATCCTAATGTCACTGCCGATTTTCAAAAGGAAATTTCTACAATTGCAAGGTGTGAATCTGCCAATCTATTCAACCCACAATTAGATTTATTAAGTTCTTGGTTCCCTATAGCAATTCCATCGCTTTCCTACCCTATCCCTAGCAATATTCAAACGGTGTTCTTAATTCAAGTCCTAAGTACGAATCGCCTGCCAGCCTCAACGTACTAGACTAGTTAACCACGGGCCTTTATGATTAACGCAAACAAATCAGAATTAAGAAACAAAAAAAGAGACAAGGGTATAAGAAAATATTACTTTAATTCACTATGCCATCAAAGGTGGCTTCATCGTTCCCTCAGAGAAAGAGGATTAGCTCCTCATCATGTTCATAACAAAATAAATGAAAAGAGAACAGAAAATAATCCTAAAACTAATGGAGTCGTAGCTCCAAGAGAAACAAGGAAGTGAAGAAGAGAAACCTAAAACTACACTACTGTGTTGTGCGTCCTGCGCTCGGTACTGGACTGCACCCCTCGGTTTTTCTGCAATTCCTTTTTCGCTATGCTCTATATATATTGCCAGCCTCCAATCTCCTCATTTAATGGCCAAAATCTTATTGATAATGCACTTGCTAATTTGCTATCCAAATTGATTTGCTGCCAAACCATCACGTGGGCCCTTGGCATATCTATTTAGCCAATTTTGACTTTTCAAATCCTTAGTCTTTTGTATCATGTTTTGCTGCCCAGAATCTTCTATGCAATTCTAATTTCCAATTTCTATTGGACTTAAAATCATCACATGGTCCTGTACGTGGTTTAAATTTCCAAATTCATTAAAACAAATCTTCATGTGGGACCTTGCTTAATTTTGCTTTATATCAATTCCAAATTCTTATCATATCCATTATTATTGTGATAGGCAATTATTATCCAAGTCCAAATTGATTTGGATCCAATCTTTTATCTCAATGCCAATTGAATTATCTTATACTCATAATAATCCAATTCCAATTTGATTTGGAATCAAAACCATTATGTGGTTAATTCACGTGACTTTGGCTTAAGTAGATTTTAATATTCGCGGGGCGAAGACTGTCTCGCGAGGCGAGACAGAATGCTCTCAGATTCTGTGTCTGGCTCGTGGGGCGAATCTTTTCTCGCCGGGTGAGACTGAACGATCTCAATTTCTTACTCAATATCAGCTCTGGCTTGCGGGGCGAGCACTGTCTCGTGGAGCGAGACCTTAAAATCCTTCTTTTAGCTTGTTCCTTCAATTTTCCAAGTTCTCTTGAGCTTCACTTTTAACCTGAAAATATAAAATAGCATTAAATGCTTTATTTGACTCAAAATTACCTAAAATATCCTAAAACTACTTGAGAGACTCAAAATGTTGCTCGAGGACAATTAAATCCAAATTTGGGCGAAAATGAGATTAAACTCACACAATTAGCTCAAAAAGCATGGCCTCAATAGCTATGAAACTAGATGAGCCAAAGGCTCATCAAGGGGGTGTGTTGAGATCCATGTTATTCCACCCGCATTAGTCCACGTTTCAGATGTTCAGTACCTGAGCGTGAGGGGGGGGGGGGTGGTGTTGAGAGTCCCACATCGATTAGAGATATGGCCTAAGTAGTGCTTATAAGGCATGGGCAGCCCTCACCTTACAAGCTGGTTTTGTGGGGTTGAGTTAGGCTCAAATTCTAGACTTGCTATTAGAGTATTAATTAATTAATTAATTAATATTTATAAAAGTTACATCCAGACTTGGTAAACTTGAACATGTGCGTGGCTGATTTGTGGGTTGAAGGGCATAAGAGGTGGAACGTGGATCTGGTGAGAAATTTGTTTCAACCTGAAGCTGCCCAAGCTATTATTAAAACGCCGCTGCATGAGTTGGTGAGAGATGATGGTAGAGTGTGGTGGCCGGAGCGTAAAGGTCACTATTCTGTTCGTTCAGCTTACTGGTTGTGCATGGATGAATTTTTAGATTTGGATCACCTAAAGGTGAATGGTAACTGGAAAGCATTGTGGAACCTTTGTGTACCACCCAAAGTAAAGTTGAATTCCAGGGGTGTCCAATGTGATTCTATTTGTCCTTGGTGTGCTACTAATCCAAAGAATAGTTGGCATATCCTTATCTCTTGTCCTAAAGCTGAAGCGGTTTGCAGAGGTACTAACCTGTGGGAAATAATAATTGTGTACATTGCTAATGTCAATAATTTCAGAGAGTTATTTTTCCTTGTCTTAGATCAACTTGCACCTCATGACCGAAATGTTTGGGTAATGAACCTTTGGAGCCTTTGGAGGAGCCGCAACTTGAAAGTTTGGGAGGATGTTGATGAGGAAGCTAGAACCATAATTGTCCGGGGTAAGGATCTCCTGCATGATTGGCTGAAAGCACGCGAAAATCAATCCCATATTAGCGCGGGAAATACTATAGCTCCGGCACTTGTTTCTTGGTGTAAGCCTCCATCCGGTTATGTTAAATGTAACGTGGATGCATTTCTTTCCTGGTAGCAACCAAGTAGGCATTGGTATGTGCCTTCGAGATGAGTTCGAGGTTTTCCTTGGAGCTAAGACTCATTGGTTCAAGCCTATTATGGATATTCATATGGGAGAAGCTGCTGGACTTTATTTTGCTATAAACTGGATGAAAGACTTGCAAAGGGAGAAGGTTATCTTTGAACTTGACTCAAAAACAGTAGTTGATAATATGAATTTTCCTTGTGATGATTTGTCTGAGTTTGGGGCGTTTATTCCGCCCTGTAAGGACCTTATTTCTTCTTTTTGTCAAAACTCTCATGTTGAGTTCACTAGGAGGCAGGCTAATATGATTGCTCACAACCTTGCTAGGGTGGCCATTTATGCTAGTCCTCATTTGTTCCTTGATATCCCTACATGTATTGAACCTTTGATTATTAATGAAATGCAGTAATCTTCTTCTGTCAAAAAAAAGTTAGCCTAGCATAATGGTAAATAGCATATGTTTTTTACCTTGAGGAATTTTAAAAAGGCATCATCTTAAAGTTTGCTTTAAACCTAAAAATATTTTGGAACGACCTTGGTCATTTTTAACTTATATTGGTTATAAATTGATATTGATATTGATATTGATTGATATATTATTACTTGACGTATAGTAAATATGTACCTCAACAAATATTTAACCACATATTGAAATTAGTTTCAAAAAATAGTTTAATGGCATAACAATAAGAATATATACTGTTAGTATAAAGACTTTTTATACTGTCAATCAATCATAAATTATCACGTCGTAAAAAAATGTTTAGCTCTTATCATAACTACCTGAAAAGTCATAGGTATGATTATTTATGATTGATTGATAATGTAAAAAAACTACACTGATAATATATTAAAATTAAACTCTAACAATAATATTAATGCTTTTAAAGTAGATTTAACTTTCACGAAATTCTAGAAGCGATTAGGTGGTCACAATCTGGAAGTGGTCTTTCAATTGTATATGAAGTGGGTTTGAGTAGAGGCTTAGCATGTGTTTGGATTGGCATTAGATTCAACGCCAACACAAATCCAACAGTCAATGTGATTTTTCAACACCAATCCAAAGTGTCATTGCCGCTGGATTTGTGTTGGCATTGAACTCAACGCCAATCCAAATATATCATAATTTAGTTGGGTCACATCCCATTATTGGCTTCTTTCAAAATGATTCAAAGAATTTAGAGAAAGAACAAAAAAAAAAAAAAGGAAGTTTCAAGAGAAGAGAGGAAAAAGAAGATTCAGAAGTGTAAAGAAAAATGGTACACAATCAGAAATTTTATAAAGTAATTAAGTTGACATGTTTTTTATTCTTGGTAAAATGAGTAGGCCATATCATTGTTTTATTGTAGATTTTTGTTTTCTTAAACCTTTTATTTTACAATGCCTTGATTGAAAAAGAAAAGGAAAAAAGAAGCTTCAGTGGCTCAAAAAGAATTAACAAAAAAGGCTTCAAACACATTACATTCCTTTTCCAACATTGTTCCTGTTCTCCTTTCAAGATGCATGTGACATTTCTCAACTACTGCACAAGACAAGGAAAAATGATCACATGCAAGTGGCTTCCATATACCAAAACCATGCCAAAGTTGCATATATATATGGTTCTTTGGCCATCCAAAGTTGTATATCAGTTTTGAATCCAAAAATGTCAAAACTTTTTGACATTTTTGGATCCTAATATTCTTCCATTAGATATCTATCCAATCAACTAGTCTCCAGGATTCACATGGTTAGACGCATTGACTGTTTTTTCCTTCAGTTCTTTTGCAAGCACTTCTATGGAATCTGAAACTTCAGCCCTATATACATAGAACCTTGTAACAATAGAGAAGAAGATGAGGTTCAGGAAGTTTAGTACCGCAAAAAATGCGTAGTAGTAATCAAGATGTGATTCATTCAGATTGTTCAAAATCCACCCTTTGTGGCCATGTTCCTTAGTGATGTGTGATACTGTTGAGAGAAGAAAGGAACTGATGAAATTCCCAATGCCTAAGGTAGTTGAGGAATATGAAGTCCCAATGCTCTTCATGCTTTCAGGGGCCTGGTCATAGAAGAACTCAATTTTGGAAACCTCTAAGAAGGCATCAGCAGTTCCCATAAGTATAAACTGAGGAAGCAATATGAATATGCTCAAAGGTACCTGCCCTCCACTTTCAACTACCCCATGTTCTCTTGCCACTTTAAGTCTATATCTTTCAGTACCGGATGCAATGATCATAATCACTGTGTGGATTACAAGGCCAATTCCCATTCTTTGGAGAAGGGTAATCCCTCTGGGGTTCTTAGTGAACCTTTGCATAATCTTGACAAAGAAACGGTCATATAGCACAACACAGATAAGCAAGGACAAAGTAACAAATGCACCTAAACTTGCTGGGGGGATTTTGAAGCTTCCAATGTGTCTGTCAAGGGTAGTTCCTTGCTTTACAAAAAGGGTATTTACCTGAGCCATCATTGTACTAGGAACAAATGTGGCAACCAAGATAGGGATCATCTTTAGCATTTGTTTAGTCTCCTCTACTTGAGTAACAGTGCATAACATCCATGGACTAGTACTTGAACCTGTTTTGACACAGGCCTTGTCAAGGAACCTGCATATATATATATCTGTATTGGTAAACACATGACAATTTCGGAATTGGATTCTCTACATTTAGATTTTTCTAGAGTTCCTGCATTTAGGCAAATTGAAAGGATATTTTTGTCTTTACTCATTCAATAAATCTTGCTTCAAATCTTCTTTTGACACAATTATACCTAAATGCAAGGGAATTCAGAGATTCCCAGGTGCAGGGAATCCGGATCCGACAATTTCATAGTAAAACTACACATCAAGTGGATGAAAAAGTAGGATAGAATTTTATACCTCAATATTGGAGTGGAATCCATTCTGTAACTCCCTTTCTTTGCATACTCTTCCATATCAAGCTCATATAGTTCTTTAGGGTCGCGAGGAACAGGCACTTGCCATTTCCTTAAAGCAGCCACAATGACCATAGCCATTCTAGTGAAGGTACTCCCTGCAGGCAATTTGTGTCTATAGAAGGGTGTCCCTGACAAGAATATCATGATTGATATTGCAAGCCCAAGAGTTGGAAGAGCATAACCAAGAGTCCACCCTACATTATCTTGGATATACACTAGAACAGTGTTTGCAAAGAGTGTCCCAAAGAAGATGCTGAACATCCACCAATTGAAAAAGGAGAGCTTATGTGACTTCTCTTTTGGGTAAAAATCATCAAACTGGTCAGCACCAATGGTGGAGATGTTAGGCTTGGTTCCACCAGTTCCCACTGCTAGAGTGTAGAGTGCACCATAGAACACAGCAAGATGTAGTGTGGAGACTTTCTTGCATTTTGTCACGTCCGTTTCAAAGCATTGAGGTGGCTTTAGGCTAGGAAGTGAAACTGCTAGTGTAAGCAGAGACATACCCTGATAATGTCCAACATATACCAAACAACATAAAGGAATTAATATGACATATCTTCTTGAACGCTAGACAGGATGCATAGCCATCAATTCCATGTCCAAAAAGTAATCAAACAGATTAAGATTTAGGAAATAATAAAACCTCTTTGTCTAACTGTGGCTTTGATGTCTTGTGTTTCACATTCTTTTAAAATTTACCTTTTTTACAATTAGATATAGGTAATAAGATTTCTTGACATAAATCAATAATCTTTTGCATAATGTTAAAATTTAGACATGTTTGTCAACACATCATGTTCACTCAATTCGATCCCAGAAATTATCAAACTATAATCGAGTGGGGTTTATATCCAAGCAAATGATTTTTTCAAAATATTAAGTCAGATTCCACTCAAGCTAAAGTGTACCCTCAAACACTCCTACCAATTATAATGAGATAATTCTACTCTCTTTTTTTCTTTGGATGCATATAGATGATGTAAAAGTTGGGTAGTGATTAAAAGAATAAAATTAGGCTGAAAAACTCGAAATGGATTTGGTGCATTTAAAATATCACTCTTTCATGTATTAATGTATCATTGGATATTCAGTCATGAAAAGTTTTTGATGAGAGAAAGCCTGATCCAATGATGGATTAATGCATGGATGTATGAATGTGTAACTTTTCTAATACTCAGCGTATCTTGAAAACTCAATCCTAAGCTTGAGGAAGAGTATTGCAATTTGCATCCTAGGATTCTAAATCTTGATACGCCAAACTGTCTAAGAATAAATAAATTAATCAAAACTCGTGGCATCGTAATCCTTATTTTATTATTATCTATTAAGCATTATATTATTCAATGTGGTTTGAACTTAACAAACCATGCAAATTACTCAAACCCCTTAATCATTGTGTCTTATTTTAGTTGCAAATTTATGTTAATACAACTAATTTAATAGCCATATACTAACACATATCAATAGGCTCATGTCTCCACGAAAAGAGAAATGTTTCCATGACACAAATCTCCACACTTACACCGTATAGTGCTGCACAGTGCGGCACTGTAGCTGCACTGTGCGGCACTGTAGTAGTTTTTTTTTTTTTTTTTTTTTTTTTTTTCTGTTTTGGTTTTTTTTAAATGTTATTTTTTGATAAATAAAATTTTTCGTTAAGTGGTGAATCATGTATAAATATCTGGTGAATTCAGTTCATTATCTGGTGAATGGATTTTTTTGAGAAATAATTTTTTTAGTTAAGTACGTGCAAATATCTGGTGAATGATGTACAAATATCTGGTGAATTCAATTCATTATCTGGTGAATGGTTTTTTTGAGAAATAAAATGTTTCGTTAAGTGGTGAATCATGTACAAATATCTGGTGATTTCATTTCATTATCTGGTGAATGGGTTTTTTTTTGAGCAATAAAATTTTTCGTTAAGTGGTGAATCATGTACAAATATCTGGTGATTTCAGTTCATTATCTGGTGAATGGGTTTTTTTTTAGAAATAAAATTTTTCGTTAAGTGGTGAATCATGTATAAATATCTGGTGAATTCAGTTCATTATCTGGTGAATGGATTTTTTTGAGAAATAAATTTTTTAGTTAAGTACGTGCAAATATCTGGTGAATCATGTACAAATATTTGGTGAATGGTTTTTTTTTAGAAATAAAATTTTTCGTTAAGTGGTGAATCATGTACAAATATCTGGTGACTTCAGTTCATTATCTGGTGAACGGGTTTTTTTTATAAATAAAATTTTATTTTTTATAATAAAAACTAAAATTTTTTAAAAAAGAAAAAGAAAAAAAAAGAGACCTGTTACAGTGCCGCACAGTACGGCACTGCACAGTGCCGTGATGCCTCCTGCACGTCACATACGGTGTAAACCGTATGTGTGTCAAAAGTTGTGTCATATTATCACAACTCTAATTCGCACATTTCTACCACACGCATTGACGTTTGAAACGTACACTTATTGAACTGGTCGTGGGAGTGTTGGCTTTGCCCTGGAAGACGACATAATTCGCACATTTCTACCACACGCATTGACACACATATAGCCCCATTTCTTTATGTATTATTATAAACTGGAACAAAAATTATTTTATAATTACCTAGTATGACAAATTTATAGGTATACACAATAAAAATTATCTCGTTTTCACTATTGCTTTAAAAAATTTCACTCCCTTTTCTATTATCTATCTTTTTTACTTTGTATCTAAAAAATACCTAAATGTTGCACATCTAGTATTAATTTAACTCTGAAATCTAAATTACATGAACCTCTAGTGCAGTTGATTTTAATCACGTCTTCTTTTCATTTTAGCAGTTACATTATTTCTTTTAAGATTTATGGTATTATTATACTAAAAAGTATTAATATCAAATATAATTAAATTAAATCTCAAAGAAAATCAATATAAGCTTTCCTAAATATATTGATTCCCTAAATTCTTCATTGCCCCCTCATCCTGTACAACTTGTTAGTTGTCTATATCTCCCCCTAGCCCCTTTACCCAGACCCTGCCACCATGTCCCTGTCTTCAACTAGATAGGCGTGCATGGACTTATTAGTGGTGTTCATTACTTGGAATTGACTGCAATTAGGTAGGAAAGCATGCTAACCTGTATCTTGGACCTTAAGAACCATATATTTCATTATTTTGACTGCAGGCTTACACAAAGACCATCTTCAATGATAGTTCTTATATGAGTTCTTATAACTGATCTTTAAAAATTCATTCATTAAAGATGGATGACCTAGATATTCCTAAATGTCACATGTAGAACGGTTCTTATACAAGAATCGTTCTTGCCAAAAAAAAAATTAATTGTCAAAAATCTTTGTTTGAAATAAAAATAAATATAAATAGAAGTATAAATAATAAGTGGGGTCGATTGTGAGACCCACTTAAGAACTAAAATGAGTTCTTTCATTGGAGTGAAAAATGAGTTGGGTTCTTATATCTCATGTAGCATCTATGGACCTACAAAATAATAGATAAGAACCAAAATATGGTTCTACCATTATGAATGCTCTAAGGTCCACTAGCGAATCATTGGTATGGAAATAATAGAGTGAAGACCCAAATTGGTCCCTCAAAAATTTTGGGACCCACTTTTAGTCTCTGAAAATTTAAAATAATCATTTAGTCCCTCAAATTTTCAAAGCGAGACACATTAGTCCCTTGATTTAGTTCCGACGTCTATTTACTTGCTTATATGTCTCATTACCCATCATACTTGGTCCGATTGTGGTCCTGCACGACCTATGATAAATTTCGTTGGTGGAAAACGAAAAAAAGAAAAAGAAAAACTTATGCATAATTTTAAAATTCAAATACATAAAAATTATGCAGTTTTTCCACTTTTCTTCAATTTTCAAGGTTGAAATTGGTCATAGATCATGCCGGACCACTAATTGGCCAAGTCGGTTAGCTAATGAGACACGTAGACAAATAAATGGATATCGGAACTAATCCTGAGACTAATGTGTTTTGTTTTGAAAATTTGAGATACTAAATATTTTTTTTTTTAGAGATTAAAAATGGATTCCCAAATTTTTTTAGGGACTAATTTGGGGCTTCACCCAAAAAAATATAACATTCTTTGGACCAAACAGTGACTGTGACACTTTCCTACTTACCTTCGTGACTTTTATAAGTAGTCACTCTCAAGGGATCAAATTTCAATATTTCATTCATAAAAAATAAATCAATACAGTTACCAATATTTATAAAATTAAAATTTTATACTATCAATAAATCATTAATTATTTTATTATTAAAAGTATATAATTCTTAAAAATCATACATAGGATTATTTATACTTAGTTAAGAATATATCAAAATTAAACTCATATTTATATCACAAAAGTTCTACTTAAATTTTGTTATAGAAATATACTTTTTTTTAGAAAAAATAATAATTAGAAACCGTTAGTGTGTAAAAAAGATTAATTTAATCCGATGATTGAGTTATCAAACTTCTCATATTGAATGGCAATTATATTTGGTGAGTTTCATATATTTATTAAAAAAATTATTATTAATTAATATTTCATAACTCGCTTTAAGAGTATGTTTGAGAAATATTAATTTTCCCTGTTTTTACCTAAAAAGTTGTTTTATAGATTATCTATTATGTTTGGCATTTTACTTAAATTTATAAATAAAAAAATACTTGTTTTAAGGAAAAAAGTTGTTTTATGTCATCTAATTTGTTTTAACTTAAGATTGTTGTGATTTGATTATTTTTCATTCTCAAAACTCATTTCTCTGTTAATCCCTACAAAACTAATTTCTATAAAATATTATTAAATTATACAAATAGCTTCATACCCTTTTTTTTTCATAATTTGCTATATAAAAGTGATTTTTTTCCACAACGCAAACGAAATAGATTATCTTAAATTGCTTTTCAGCAAACATACCCAAACAAAAACTGATTATGATTATAATTGTTTATCACAATAATCGATTATACATATAATCGATTATCAGCATAATCCATTTTTTCAAATTTTCCCAAATATACTCTAAAATGGACTCTAAATATTATGCTTATAAAGGTATCATGCCAACTCTCATGTTCATTTATGATAATGTCTAAAAATTAAACTGAGCAGATTTGTTTGAACCAATTCAACTATAAATCGACAAAGTTTTTTATTTACATATAAAATTATCTAAGTCACGATCGGAATAGTTTATCGGTTTAATTTCCAATTTGATATAAAATATGGGTCTTGCTAACGAGTATTTAAGAGTATTGGTTAAAAAACTCATAAAAAAAATTAGTATTAAAAAACTAAGTCTCACACTATTCATAATATTAAATACATCATTTCCTATATAAATTTTTTTTTTCCTTAAATAATATCCTAAAACACTTATTAGTATTCTTCATAAAATATTGCTAAAAAGTCAAGGTTAAGTTTCATATGACTGGCCGTGGGCCTCCAAGATTCGCGTGTTTGTCTTTAATTTGTCCTATATATCAGGCAGGAATCAAAAGCGTGAATTAGTGTACTATTGGTCCCCCCTAGCTACTGTGCACTTATCCTAATAGCAACATTGCAGTCAAAGGCCAAGAAATCTTTTGATCATAAAAGTTGAAAAGGTTCCCTACTGGCCTTGGTTACTTGGTTGGTTTGTTTCATCATTCGATCATGACAGATTTTTGTGTGCAAAACTGCTGACACGTAATATATGATAGGACCTAAAGTTCCGAATACTAAATTCTTTTAAGTTTTAATTAATATTAGCGTATAAATTACTTTATGCAAGTAAATATCCAATTTGGTCCCTAAAATTATAAAGTAATATCAATTTAATCCTTGAAATTATCGAAATTTCAAAAGCGTTCATGAATGAAAAGTTAGTATCAATTTGGTCTCTTATTTTACTCACTTAATATCAATTAAGTTCCTGATACTGATAACTTAAAATCAACTTAGTCCATACAATTTTCAACGGAAGGACTAAATTGATTATCGTTTTAAAATTTCAGGGACTAATTTGGAATTTCGATAATTTCAGGGATCCGATTGATACTACTTCACAATTTCATGGACCAAATTGGGTGTTTATTCCGTATGCATTACATGTATATAATAATTAAGAAGTAGGTAAGACGGTGCTTATGAGCTTAATTGCCCTCAGCTTACGTAGGCTACTAGGCTTGGTCTATTTGTTGATAAATCAGATTTAGACTTTTTAAAAATATATACATTTATAGGTTAAGATTTGAGTTTTTTTTTACAAAGTTTATTTATTTTATTGACTTATTTATTTAATATTTAATATAATTAAAAATGTATAATATTTACATAATTTTTTTAAGCAAATATTTACATAATTTATTAGTTACCTATACTGATAAAAAAAATTAGTTACCTATTGATATAATATATTTATTTTATATAAATATACTTTTACTAAGACTTAGACTTATAGTAACCTAGTCTACCTCATTTTCATGCTAGCTATATTGTATGAGAAGTTTGTTTAAAGTTATTCCAGAGATTCCATCTAATAGAGAAAGAAAGCTTTATGTTAAAAAAAAATTCAAGAGAAAGAATTTTGTATGCTTTTTAAAAAAGAAATTCCATTATATAAGCTTATGATCATTAGTCCCGAGGATTGGCCCAACTAAACGGTTCGTAAGTCAACCCAAACACAGCATAAATTAGCCTAAAAAATCATCCCTTTCCCCTTCCTTGAATCCACTCCTCAAAGTTGTGCTCACACCTCACCGTTATTCAATGCCTTCTGGCGTTTACAGCCGATTGTAACATGTTTGTTTTTTCGGTTTGATAGAGCGGAACAGGGTCAACAGAGTTCGGAGTGACCGGGTGAGTAGTGTAGAAGAAAAAACAAGGGGTAATTGTGTAAATTATTAGTTAGTTGAGTTAGAAAATAAGAACTAATTTATAAATTTTATCAATAAATAATTAAATTGATAAAGAGTGCATTCAAGAAGGAAAAAAAAAAATCTCTTCTACTTTAAACTAAAGGACGTACACCGAAGATTTTAGGGTCTGTTTGCGAGTCATGTTTAGGAGGGGAAGTAAAGGAAATAGAAGGTTTATGAGAACTTCTCCCTTGTTTGTGAGTACAAAAATTTGGAGGAGAAATTTTTTAGAAAAGCCCCAAACCCCTCCTCACCTCAATTTTTTTGTTTATCCCAATTTGAGGTTTTTTTGGGGGTTTACCCCAATTTTTAGAGGAAAATGAATAATTTTTTTTTACATTAGTATTAATTTTTTTTAAAAGATGCATTAATGTTATTTAACAAATATTACTTATGTTAATTTTCTAAAATAAATGTAAAATTATAAAAGTATGTTATAAACCCTCCATTTACTTTCCCTCATACAATATGCACTCACTAAGGGGAGGGATAATACTCTCTTTCCCCTCCTCCCTCTCCCCTTTCCTTCTTCTTTGATCATCTCACTTTCCTTCCCCTCTAAACTCCCAAACAGACCCTTTGTGAATATTATCCTCGCTTTCTAACATGTGGGAGCTGGGAGTTGAAAAATGAAAAGCAACCAATGACCATGCTACGAAGGCCCATCTAGACATTGTAGATGTTATCATGAATTTGTGATTAAGAAAATTCCAAGGTAAGGATTCAATTATTTGTGACATACAGTCAAACTTTTTGAATAATGTACTAACTTATAATTAAAATAATAACATAAAATTTATACTAAATGAATCAATTAAAGCTGCTTTTCATTTTAAACTCAAAAATGATTTTTTTCTGCTTCTGATTATTTTCAGAAGCAAAAACAAACACACTAAAAACATAAAAAAAATCATTTTATGATTAAAAAAATGATTTTTTTAACAAAATAAGCAATAACAAACGGGCTCAAAATTAGGGGATGTATTGAATTGAGATCTCAAAAGATTTTAATGGATATTTTTATGACAAAAGAATCTTGTGGTATTCAATCAAGATTTTTATATAATATAAATAAATCTTATGATATTCAATCAGAATTATTAGGATATTTTAAAATTCATAAAACTTTTTAAGGCGAAAACAATCATCAATCAAATACACCCCTTGATCTCTCATGCATAAATACTTCACACATAAAAGAAAGCGAAAGATACAATATTGATAGACTTACTGAGAGATAAATGGTAGAGGCAATGACAAAGGTCCAATAGCGACCAAGGTGAGCGTCTGCAACGTAAGCGCCTAATATGGGTGTGATCCAACTGGTGCCAACCCAATTTGTGACATTGTTTGCAGAGGTGACTGTGCCTTGGTGAAGTTTCTTTGTCAGAAACAGGATCAAATTTGATGATATCCCATAATATGCCATTCTTTCGAATACCTCATAAACTGCATCAATGTATTCAATCAATACCAATTCAATTCAATGCTCAAAAAGGTTTCTACATATTTCCTTTCTATTATACATTCTTATGGTATGTATAGGCTTGGTTAATGTTACATAGATGACCCCAAAATAGATTCAGACAAAGACAAAACACAGCTTTGTTTTATAATAGTGAATAGTGAATAGTGAATGACAACCTATATTTAATTGAAGAAAGATAAGATAAAATAATGTTGCGTGCATAAATTAAGCCATTACAATTTGTATCGTTGTATATATAACTTTTTGAATTATAAATATAACATTATTTGAAAGTTTAAGTAGTTCATCGGTGTAAATGCAATTTTTGTTCTTTTTATGAGTCAATGTAATAGTCAGATGATGGTAGCACTAACGTCTAAAGGTATTAATCGACATCAGCAGATTGCAGTTGCAAAGAGCTGCAAAATATGGCATTGTAGAAAGTAAAGAAGTTTAAAAAACAAACAACAGTTACAGATCAAAATATCTCTCATGGTTTTGAATTTTTTTGCAGAAAGGGCAAGCTCAAGTATACATAGAACTAAGGAAGAAAAACAAAAAAAGACTAATAAGTCTTGAGAAGTCAACCATAATATAGTCAATGTGGCTATAATTGCGATCGCGTTTCAGTGTCGGATAACTCCAAAATTTAAATATTACGACCCTCCTGATCGTGGTGGTGGACCTTTATTTAAAACCTTGATTATAAGGTCTTAAAAAAAAAGGTAGTAAATATCAAGTGAAGTGCCCTTTATTATGCACGTTTCAGGAACTACTTTAGTTCAGTTGCAAATGAAAATGACCATATAAAAGAGATGGAGAGAGGTTAATTACCAACGACAAAGTAGCAAGCTTTCCAACCACCAGTTTTGGATCTAAGGACAGGTTTCCCTTTAAGATTCACAGTTCCATCTTGTGTGTACTCCTCACTCACGACCCTGCCCTCTTCCATAGTCATATTTACCTTTTCTTAATTGACTCAACAGTATTAGGAGGAAGCCTCCCTCTTTCTGTCACTTCTTTTCTCTCTTTTCCTTTTTCCCCTTTATTCTTTGGTCCCTTGAGTGAAACAAAAAAAAGGAGTATAGAGAAGGAATATTTCTCAGTCAGGGATGAGAATGAGAGACCTCTATTGCTATCTTGTTCTCTCCTTTGATGATACTACAAGACATTTATAGACCTGATCACCTTGTGGATACACTTGTGGCTCTACATGGAATGGATCCATGAATAATACCATTTTGCCATCCACCTTAGACTTTAGGGTGATAATTTATTTTAAAATTAATACTTAAACTTTTTTAATATTTCTTCTTTCTTTTGGTATTCTATATAGGATTTAATTGGTATACAAAGATAGTGTAAAAAAATTTTACACTGTCAACCAATCAGAAATTGACATATCATTACAAATTTTTTATTCTTATCTTAATTACGATAAAAGTCATCAATTTGGTGATTTATGATTGGTTGTTAGCGTAAAAAAAAAAAAAACTTTACATTATCAGTGCATAGAGATTAAACTCTTCTATACATATATATAGCATTTATAATTTATAATTTATAATCCACCAAAATGAAATAAAATCCACCAAAAAAATATATAGCATTTATATTTTGAAAGCTATACAAAAACGGGGACATTCTATGGCTGCCTTAAAAGTTCTTTTTGTGGCTTTTATAATAACTCTTCAAACCCAATTTAATAGGTGACCAATAAAAGGTTGAAAAGGGTGGTGCAAGTGAGTATTTTTAGTATTCATCATTATCTTTTTTTCTATTATTAAGTGATAACGTGGCAAACATAATCCCACATCATGTGTGAGTGTGATACATAGAGCTGTAAAATTGGGCCAGTCCAGCCCATTTGAGCCAGCCCATAGTGGGCCACTATATTTTTGGGCCATATTGGGTTGAGCCAGTTTAAGTATGACTATTAATTTACTAGCCCAACCCAACCTTGTGCGGGCTGCGGACCAAACGGGCTGGCCCGTGGGCCAATACCTTTCAATAGAGATAAATAATTATAAATTTTTAAAATTAATAACATTTTAAAATTCAATAAGTTAAAAATTTAAAATTAAATTTGTTAAAAAAATTTATTTTCTATTCTTTAATAATGAGAGATAAACTTAAAACACATATATTACTACAACTATTAATGTGTTAAGCTATGTAATTAACGACGGGCAATGAAGCAAGTTACACATATAGAAAAGTTATGTTGGGTGTTAAGTTACGTGTTTTCATCCAAGAGGTCTGGGGGAGGTTTTATTATTTGTTCAGTATCAAGATAAAACTATCCGAAAAATGTATGTTGAACGATACAACATCTTTTATTCTTTTAAAGAGTAAGACAACATCTTTTTTAAAACGTTAACTACTTAAATTTTTTGAAAAATCTAACTGGTAAAAATATATTATTCAAAACACCTAGAGGTGGAATTATTATCTTATAAACAATAATTTATTGTTTTTCAAAATAGTGAGAATGTGCAGGATAAAAATGTAATGCTTGAGTTCAATTTATATATTTTTATTATCAAACATCGGGCCATTGGGCCAGCCCAGCTCATCACGGGCCAGCCCTGTTGGGCCAATGAATTTTGGGGCCGGGCTGGATTGGACCAAAATAGTTTCGGGCCTACATTTTATCAACCCAATCCATACTTAATGTCGAGCTATTCGGGCCAGCCTATCTGGTCGGGCTCATTTTGACAGCTTTAGTGATACATGTAATAATTAGACTTGTCAATTTGGGCCGGCTTGATGGGCTCACCCGAATAGCCCTCATTTTAGATAGAGTTGGACTCCTCAAATGTCAACCCAAAAAAAGTTGGGCTGGTTTGGCTTGACTTGATTAGCTCGAGTGACCCCTCAGGGTTGGGTCAAACTGGCCCAATAACTCAATAAATCAAAGGGACTTGGTCTTTGCACCTTACTTTTTTGCTTCACGCACCTTGCAATTTTTTTAAAAAAATTCTTTTCCAAAAATGCCCTTTTCATCTCGTTAGTGCATTCTTATTGGAACTTTCTGGAAATTATTTTCCAAAAACAGTCTGGAAATTAAATTTCGGTCATTCAGAATGTTACTCTGCAATAAAAAAAAAATACATGTCGGGAAACTTATTTCCGAAAAAGTTCTGGAATTTAAAATCTGGAGACTAAATTCTACGTCCGGAAAAACAAATTCGGAGACTTAAACCTTTGTGTGAAAAATAAAGTCTCTGCTGCTCGGCGAGGTATCGAGAAACCTCCATTGAGTACGGGTATCACTTACCTCAGGTTGAGCCTTACTTGGCTTGAGAGCAAGATCTGAAATTAATAAAGCAACCTTGTCAAACTGAACAAATAATCTCAAACGAGAGTCTGGAAATTTTATGTTTACGAGTATTTCTAAAAATAAAAACTAAGTTCAATTCTTTCTTATGCGTCTCATGGTTTGGCTAAGTACAAGTATTTCGGTTTTTGTCCAGTTCCTTATACCACTTTTTATCGTGTCATCTAACCACTTTTTAAATCAAACATTGAGCAAATGTTGTTGTGCTGTTCAGTCTCTTACTTTTTGCAAATCAAACAGACTCTTATTCTCAAAACAATTAATATGATATAGCTTCTTTTTTGTTTATAATGAACGGTGGTGAGTGAACTACCACCCCGAGGCTTGTAGTGACATAGGTACGACTCCTTCCTAGGGAGTTTATTTTTCGTCAGGATTCGAGTTAGAGACCTCCCACCATTTTGAGAGTATCCCTATACACACTCTCCTACTTGATGGATCCAACACACTTTCACTAGAAAAACCTTTTTGGTTCTGTGATCAGGCATAGCTTGCCCAGTATACAGTAGTTTCATGGACTATAAAGATTCCGTTGCATCTCTCTATACTACTTTTGGGAAAAGGTTATGAAGCTTTCAATGTTTGAACATGCAGACTCTTTTTTTTTTTTTTTTTTTGTTGTGCACATCAGATTCTTTATTTTGTTGACTTTGTTTATCGCTTCACTGTTTTTCTTTGAATATATGATGAAAATGAAACACATTTGATGGTTCAAATCTCAGCCAGCAGTCTCTACAAATCAAAATGGAAAATTTTGGGAGTGCAAGGACTTTCCACGAAGACATCATAATCAAGTGGGCCGTTTAGCAATTTCAGCCAACTAAATCCATGTTTGAGTACTCTGAGGTTGTGGCAAACTGACAATCCACGTTCTGGTAGAAACCCATTTAGAAATTTAAGCTTATGGTCTATTTTGCTTACGAATTTGAGTTAGCCTACTCATTCAAATTCTGTGATGAGAGGAAGAAAACGTGCGTGCTTAGTTGATATTTCTAAGATTTTAATTGGTATACATTGACAATATATAATAATTAAACTCTATTTCTAATTAGTTAATATTTTTTTGGAACCTCAATGCTTTGATAATATCAAGGTTTTGATAACATTGTATTTTGGAAAGAATACATTCCGGAACTTTTCTGTCTTGTAATTGTTTAGTTACTCCTGATGTTAAAGCATATTTTGCACTAGCACAGAAAAGGGATTTGACGTCGGTTAAAATTGACCTCTAAAGTCGGTTTTAGAATCGATGTTGAAACGGACGATGTTGTATATTGGAACTTTAGACATCGGGTTACAACCAGTGTCTAAAGTGCACCTTAGACATCGGTTCCTAGCTAAAATTGATGTCTATAGTTCTCATTCAACAAACAACTGTAAGCAGAACAACACTTTAGATATCGGTTAAAAGCTAGAACCGATATCTAAAGTGCAGGTTAGACATCGGTTCTAGCTTTTAACCGATGTCTAATGTGCTAATCAATTTTTAAAAATAAAATAGAACAGGATTTCAACATCGGTTTAGGTAATAACCGATGTCTATAGTACATTTTTTTTAAATAACTAGTTTACATTAGTTACAATCATTTCCCCTGTTTCAGTATTACATCCAGATCAATCCCAGTAAATTAACAGAATCTAAATATTCTCATCACAGAATCACTTATATAACCAAAACACACACTAAATTAATATACTATATTCATCACGAACAATACATACACTTCAATTACTTTCAGAGCTAAATACGTAATAATGTCGCAAGTAGTGTAAACTGAACAATATGACAGCAAAGATACTTAGAATCCAAAAAACTAGCTAGTACATGATATGTTATAGATTTCAAGTCAAAATATATATTAGTCAAAAAACTAGCTAGTACATGATATGTTTATAAACTAATTAACTATACAAACTATGATTTGTACACTTCAAAAGAAAAGGTTGCCCAACGCAACCATATGTCATAATGTCCCCTTCAGAGAGTGGAGTCGGCCTGTCGAACATCTGCACGTTCAATTGGACATAAGATTAATCTTATAAGTAATAAACTAAAATAAAACATAAGTAATCTATAACTGTTATAACTAATTGTGTTACTAATTAGTTACCTCCTGCCATCTTTCAGTAATACCGGTGGAGATAATTTCGAGCATCCACTTCATCACGCAATATCCACACTCTCATCCGTCACGTTGTCTACGAGACTACAAATGAAACCAAATTTGAATATAAGGAATTAAACACAAAGTAATATTAAGTATTGTAAAATGCACTTGAAGCATTTGTACTAATAAATATCTTACATTAGGAATAATCCACCTAATAGGCCTATGCCTTTCACCATCCAAAATACGGCTTGCATCCATAGAACTATCATAAGAAAATACACATTAATTAAAGTATTTCATTAGCTTTTCACTTGTGCCAACAAGATCCAAAGAAGTGGTACCGAATTTGAAGTCATTGATTTGCACATTTTAAGGAGGATTATCGTGTTTGATGGGGGACGTGAAGGAAGAAAGGGACCACACAACTCAAATGGATTAGCATCATTTGGTGCGTAGAAAATTAGAAATAGAAGTTGCCAAGTGTACCATACCATATATGTAACATCGGTACCTCCAAAGGATAAAGATAACTATAACCTCTTGAATCAAAAAAAAAAAAAAAAAGATAACTATAACCTCAAGTGATTTAATATAAGTATATATGATTACCCTTAGTGATGGTTTAATTTCAAAACACTAAAAGTGATTAACTGATTCTCCATCGTACATAATAAAGTACACACTTAATCCAACTTAAATTATAAAAAGTTCACTTATTATTTTTATTACATTTAATCCAACTTAAATTATAAAAAGTTCACTTATTATTTTTTATTTTTTTTCATAAAAGTTTGATTATAAGTTATTTTTAATACGACGTAATATCTGATACATGAGGAATTTCCTTTTTCTATAATACTTGCCTTTAAATACTTTTTAAATAAGTGTTTCAATGTGAGTCATGTGATGTGACAAACGTTCTTTTTTATTCTTCATTAAATCAATCAATATTTCTTTTTAACTTTTTGAAAACAACCTAATTACACATTTCAAACATTAAAATTAAAAATAATCTTATATTAATTATTCTTTATCTTTTTTTTTCTTGCATATTTTAATAACCATTATTGTTGATAGCAACTAAGTTGTCGTTGATTGGCTACTATTGTCATGCGGTTGCCATCACCGCCAAATTCAGGATATTAAATTTAAAATTAGAGTAAAGACCTAAAGTGGTCCTCAAATTTTTCAAGCAGGATAGTTTGATCCCTAAAAAAAAAAGATAATTTGATCCCAAATTTTAAAACGGGGGACAATTTGGTCCCCAAAATTTCAAAATGAAGGACGATTAGGACCAAATCTTCCCTCATTTTGAAATTTGGGGGACCAAATTATCCTTTTTTTTTTCAGGGACCAAACTGTCCTACTTGAAAAATTTGAGGGACCACTTTGGGTCTTTACTCTTAAAATTATAATTTTATGCCTTAATTCTTTATATAACTCAATTATGACACAATCTTTTTTTTTTTACGTGAATTATGACACAATATTAATTTCAACGGAATTGGAATTAAAATTAAAACTTTACTATTCTAATTCCATCGTCCTAATGGACCTAGGATTACTCAAATTCCTTGTCACCGATCTACTAATGGTCTAATGTCAAATATGCTCAAATCTTTCTGATGATCGCTTGTGTACTAAATTTGGCAATCCGGATCCCCTCATGCAAAAATCTCCTTCAGCGCCCCTCATGCAACAATTAAGGGCCAGGATCATTCTCTCCCACAATCACACATTTATCAAAGGGCCCCACCTACTTGCATTGTGAGACAAAAACCTGCTGCTGCACGGTGCAGCAGCAGGAGTGCAGCAGCAGGAGGGGATCCGGGTTGTAAATTTGGGCTTATGAATTGTTGTTCTAAATGGAAGTTCCTCTAATAGCGCAATACCTTTCGAGCTTAACATATTACCAGATGCCTTTGAGAATCAAAAGTAATATTGTATAGAAAATAGAAATAGACCCAATCCTTATGAAAATTAAGTTACAAAAATATATAAGTGTGTCGCAAAACTAAATTAACTAATGTTAAAGAATCAAAGGTGCAATATCAGCACTTTTCCCTGACATATCTGTACTCTTTTAGAAAAAAGATTTTAGGAAAAATAGTTTGCTTTGGCAGAGGTATTAGATCAGCATCAGCACATAAAAATAGACCAGGGGGAGGGGCGTAAAACATGAAGTCAGAATCTGCTAGAGAAAGAAATATAAATTTGTGACTAACATTTGAGTGAATAAATAATTAAAGAGTTTAATTGTTATACATTGTCAGTGTAAAGATTTTTACACTGACAACCAATCAGAAATCATGGTTTGAATGACTTTTAAGATGGTTATGATAAGAGTCAAAAATTTTTAATGATTTATTAATTTCTGATTGATTGACAGTGTAAACGATATATATCGATTAAATCCATAATTAAATTAAATATAGAACAAACGCGCAAAAATATATTTCTGTTATTCTTCTAGTTGTCCACACAAGGTTACTAGTGCTCCCTCAAGTTTCTGAAATGTTTTAGTGAGCAAATGCTTGAATCATTCAAACATTTTGACGCAATTAAATGACTAGCTTTCTTAGAATGAAGATTTTTATTTTTATTTTTTGGTGAAAGAGAATGAAGAAATCTAAATCTTCTATATACTTTACTATTACTCATCCTCATTTTTAGTCTAGATCTATAGTAAAATGGGGATGAGCCTCTTTTGGATTTTTTTTTATTACATTATTAATTAATAGATAGATATAAATATAATTATTTAATATATTTTATTTAAACTTTATTTGTATACAATGTTTAAATTTTAATATATAAAATATTTATTAATTATTTTTTACAACATTTATTAATCGTGTTGTTCTAAAAATTCTTGCTCTTGATTTTTAGGGGATCATTTATTTTAGTTGTATTATTTATTTTCTACTTCAATATTTAATTGTGTTTTTGAAAGGGCAACATGAATGTATTAACTTTGTCTTCGAATAATTTGTTTATATTTAAATTTTTTTGCTTTACTTTTTAAAAAAACAAATAGATTTAGTTTTTGTAAGTCGAGTGTAATGCCAACAACATAGTCTACCAACCCAAGTGAGTTATGGAGATATATTACATAGAAGGAAAAATGTTAATTTCACAATCCATCAATGTAATAAAATTTGTTATTTTGTTTGTATTATTGTATAACTTTTTCCTACTTGCATTTCATATTTTTATTTAATTGGTTAATTGTTATTGATATTATAGAAATGCATTTTCAAGTTCATGATGAAGAAAATCCTTTATTTGTTGAAGATGACCGTGAAGATATTTATTTAGTAATTATTATCTATTTGCATGTATTAATTTAATTTATTTTGCCACTTTTTTATTTTTTATATGTTGACTGATTTGTTAAACTTTTTTTCTAGATTGTCTGGACTTTGGAGGAATGAACCGGTGGTGCGAACATTGTGACTCAATGGTTTGGTTTGAGGAGCGGTCAGGAAAACATAAAAATAATTCCGGAGTAGAATTTTGAATATGTTGTATGAATGGAAAGGTGAAGTTACCATATTTGACCAGGCCACCAACTTTGTTTTGGAGTTTGATACATGGAGTAATAATTAAAATAATTTTATTTGTGAAAGTGATAATAATTATTACGATAATGAAAATAAATTAAAGTAAATTAGAGTAATAAGTATAATGTCGATATTGTTATAATACAGTTTTAAGTTTATGTGTTTTAATAAAAAAAATAAATTTTACATGCTATTAGTTTTAACAATTTTTATATTGTTTGGTAATTATATAGTGATGCATTGTTAAAAAAGAGTCATTCTATAATTTTTTTCTACACTATCATAAAAAATTAATGTACATATAATATTGTCTATATATTTTTATAATAATGTAATTTTTTTTAATTATCAATATTATCAACATTATAAAATTTGAAAGAAATTTATTCAATAGAAATTTTACCTTTACATTGCACGGGTGCTAAAAAACTAGTTTATCCCAAAACGGATGCATAGAATGAGGATTACCCAATACTTATAAGCTCTTGTTAGATATTATCTCTAGTCAATGTGGGACTTGGGTTTTTTCCAATACACCACCTCACGCCCAGTACTATTGGGCTTGGTGAATGGATAATATGGTGGGTAGCCCAATAAAGGACCTAGGATAGCTCTAATATCATATTAGATTTTGGGCCTAACTCAATCCCAAAAGCTAGCTCATAGGATGAGGATTACCCAATACTTATAAGCTCTTATTAGAGACCATCTCTAGTCAATGTGGGACTTGGGTTTTTCCCAATAGGTACTTTGCTATCATCTAGATCTACAAAAGAAAACGAAGAAAAATAAACGTTAACAAAGAAATCAAGTTTTTAAGTTAATATATACAATAAATTAAGATAATCTACCCAGTTGGAATATTTTTGTTGCCTTGATTCTATTAAGAGTGTGTTTGGGAAAGCTGGAAAAAAAAGATTATGCTGATAATCTATTTTCAAATAATCGATTATAATCATTATCTGTTTTTGTTTGGGTATGTTTGCTAAAAAACGATTTTAAGATAATCTATTTCGTTTGGGTGGTGCAAAAATAATCATTTTTACATAATAAATTACAAAAAAAGGGTATGAAGAATTTTGTTTATAAAATTTGTTTTTCCTTTAATATTAGTTTTTTTTATATCTTGTTATCAAAATTTTATCTATTTATAAAAAAAATTAAAAAAATTTCTAACTTTTTTCCCATTATTATGAAAATCATGTGAAAATATATTATTTTTTACCATGGGTAATTTAAAAAATATATATATTTCAGTTTAATAACAGAGAGAATTTGAGAGGTGAATTCTAAGCAAAAATAAAAATATGACATTGTTTTACAACATAAATATCAATCACAAAATAATAAAGGACTTTTTAATTAAATGAAGCCCATTTGATAATATACAATAGGACTTTGTGGGTAAACTTCCCCCACGGCCTTGTCAGTTGTGATAATTTGTACAGTTCAGCGAGTTTTCAAGGGGTTACACAAAAAGAAAGAATAATTACAAATGAAACCATCGAACAGCTCAAAACTTTGGATGATTGGAAACAACTTTTTTAACATATAAAAGCTTTTTTCAAACTTTAAGCTAATGACCCAAGGTTAAGTCTATGGTGCACCACCCACCTAAATGGTGCAGTGGTGCACCACTTACATGGCATGTCTTATATCCAATCAATTTGCCATGTCTGCCAGTCAAATTTTCAACCCAAGCAAGTGTAGTCAAACCCGTATGTCATACTGTACTGTAATTTCGTATGGGTTATTTTCAGAATACGGTGGTTATTCATAATTTGTTATAATTAAAATACTTATATACATTCAGTTAAATACACAAATTAGTTTAACCAAAAAAACAAATACACAAATTAAAAGCCTGCAACGACCTCCCACATCGCGTCTTCTCACGTACGACAGCCTCGAGCTCGTCTTGCTCCTCGAGCTCGTGTCTTCGCTGAAACTCGTCGTCCAGCTCGTCTTCTCCTCCCACTCGTGTCCCGACCTCTAGCTGGCGGTATTCTTCTACAGTTAGCTCGCCGTGGTGGTACAGCTGCTTAACCCGGTGGTCGGAAATCGAGATCTGTGCGTATCTTCGGGTCTCCGGCAGCGTCACCTGCCTCCATCTCCGGTTGTTTGAAAGCGTGGATTTCGTTGGTAAGTGCATCTCCCTCCCGAACATTTTACATTTGAAGGAACCCTAAATCCCCTACCCGACCCGACTACCTTCTTCCAGACCCGGATTATCTGTTTCGCCGTCTCCACCAAACTGAGCCATATCGAAGTTACTGTAGCCCCAATCGGAATGTAAAAAATTCCGTTTAATCCAGTCTCATCATCCTCCACTCAACACCAACGTGTATCCTACATCCACAACAAACACCAACCTTCCAGTGGAATAAACATATCGTCGAATGACCCAACCATGATTTGAAGATTCAAGAGCCGACGGCTACCAATTACAATACGCCATCGTAACCTACGACTGCAAACCACAACTTCTCCGCTTCTATCGCCGCCTGGCCATGGCCAACCACGAACAAGGAGCGGTGCTGCAGGTGGTGGATTAACTCTTGAAAAAAATAAAATCGACAAAACAAATAAAATAATTAATTAATAGATGTATTGTATTGCAGTTTAGTATTTTCAAGCAAAAATACTTTACATGTACTGTTTGACTACAAAGGCAAGTTGAATAGTCAAACCTGCTATCACATATCTACATGGCACTTTTATTGGTTGATATATTGACATGTGGGTGGTGCACCACTGCTCCACTTTGGAGGGTGGTGCACCAAAGACAACACCATGACCCAAACACACCAATTTTCTTATAAAAAAGCTTTTTGTGATAAAAACAGCTGAAACAATAAAAAAGAATCCTTCCCAAACAAGCTTTTATCTCTTAATGCATGGAAGCCTTGCCGTATTTATAAGGGTATACTCCACTATTCCACCATATCATTGGCAACAAAGAAGCTTGTCCCTTCAAGTGTGGATCCCATTCGATAAGATTCTTAATTCCACATGTCATGTGCTTTCCTTTTGTCGAGTTGCACTTGTGGTGTTATTGGGTATGTCTTGAAGCTCGGACCTTGGGGCTCAAGCCCAAGAACTTAGTGCCCTCATTTCTCATAGCTCGAATATAATAGGTCGGGTATTACATATTGAAGGAAACAAAGGGAAATAAGAATAAGAAAGTGAAAGATATGATGATTATTTAATTGTTTGGTAGGATAAAAATGAAATAAAATTAAAACTAATTTTTTTTCCTCTTCTTATTTGATGGGATATAAAGTGAGAATAAGGGGGAAAATAGTTTTATGAAATGTCAGAGATATTTTTAAGTAAAATGATATGTAAAAAAGTTATGGACGTTTACATCATTTCATCCAAAACGAGGCTTTTCCGCCACTGTTTCTGTGTGGAAACAATTTTTTGATGAGTAAATACCCTTTTTGGTCCCTAAAAATTTTTGCAAATCCCATTTTGGTCCCTGAAAAAAAAAAACTCCCCAATCGATCCCTCAAATTTCACTCCGTGACACCTTTTAGTCCCTCCGTCAGTCAAAGCATGTTGACCACCGTTAAGTGTATGACGTGTCACGTTATGTGCCAACCTGTCACGTTAATATTTTCCACCTAGGATTTGTTTTTAAAAAACCCAAATAATTAACATTTAATTAAAAATAAAAAATATATATATCTGTGTTAAAAACCAACGGCTCTTTATATGTCATCTTCTTCCCCAAATTCTGAAACCCTAACTTCATTTCTGCCCTCTATTGAGCTCGAAATTTCGCTGGGTGCCATTGTTTTGCTCTTAAGGTGCTGTCTTTGAGAAGATGAAAGGCCATGGTGGGTCAGATAGTTCTCATTTCGTCTCCTCCAAGCGTCAGGTGAGTTGGAGTGGGAATGACAGTGTTGCAAGTGTTGCTACCCATGGAAGGTTTCCTCCTCCAATATGTTTTTGCAAGATAGAAGCTATTGCCTACATCTCAAAGACGCTCAGGAACCCAGATAGAGCATTTTATGGTTGTCCCTATTTTAAGGTTCAAAATCCCACCATTTGAAATGTTCTTTTGATTTTATGGGTGTCCCTACTCTGAGTTGTTTCATTTCATTTCATTTGTTACAGGAGAAGAAACGTTATTGCAAATTTTTCAAGTGGGTTGATGAATATGAAAAGGAAATGATGGCAATGTTAGAGACTGAAGTAGGCAAAATAGCACAACTGGAGAAGGATATGGAATTCATGGAGAGGGATATGGAACTCATGAAAAATCAGATGAATGAAATGCAAATGAAGATGAAAGAAGTTATGAATTGGGAACGTTGTGTTGGGGTGTTTGGGGTTGTCCTTATTGCTATAGTTATTGGTGTTTGTATTTGGAAGTTGGGAGAGATCTAGTAAATCATGTATTTCACCTAGATGGTTTAGGTTATGTATTTTGGTTGTAGCCAATTATGTTGTTTGTTATCAAATGTGTTGAATTAAATGTTGGCTTGAATGAAAATTTGGATGTAGCAGTAGTATATGACAGTGATTACTAAATAAAGAACCAATATAACAATGCTCTTCAATGAGTTTCATTGACTATGATATAACCTGCATATTGTTTGAACTTCATGTGGCTGCTTGGGTAAAGCTTAACATGTAGAACATTAAAGCTTCTTTGGTTAAACATATAAGAAGTAAAATATGTAGAAGAAGATTTAAAAGTAACTGAAAACAAGGCCATCTGATAGACTCTCTATCTATATCATATCAAAACAAGTATAAGACTAGTGGTTAGCTCCATTAGAATACTCCAACTTGTATTAGCATATCAAAAACTGGAGGTTGCAATGTCAAATACATAGCTAATGCATAGGTTCCAATTACATGAATTCCAATCCAAGATGTAGAAAATACTGAAGTTCCGGACTTCCAAAAAAAAGACAAAAAATTACAACCCAAGATCTAAAGCCAAGCCATAGTTGCCAAATATATGGATTGCAAAAATGAAGTTCCAGACTTTCAAAAAACACAAACTACAATCCTAGAAGCTACTTCTTTGCTTGCTGCTGTGGGGGTGGTGGGGGCCTATATCCAGGGGTTGGCATGAACCGAAACATCCTAGATGCTACTCCTTCGCTTGCTGCTGCAATAGTTTCAGCAGAGACAAATTCAACATCAGCAGCCAATCTAGGTGGCCTGTACTGTCTAACTGGTGGAGCTGGCGGGCGAATCGATTGGGTTGCCACCGGGGAAGAACGCCTGAAAGCTGGAGGCATTGCAGATGGTGTCATGGCAACATGTGGTCGGACGGGTGTTGGCCTGATAACTGGTTGTGGAGGTGGTAGTGGAGTATCCCACTCTTGACTATCCTGGAATTGACAAAACATCATTGCATTAGTGGTGTTATCGTGGACTTAATGCATCAAAATGAAAGCTTAAAAGGAGCCTCAGTGGTATTTTCGGGACCCATATTAGTCCTTAAAATTTTCATTAGTGACCCTTATTAGTCCTTAAAATTTTCTTCACTGAGCCAATCTAGTCCCTGCAATATGCAAATAATGCCAGTATGCACCAATGCAGTAACATGTATGCACCATGACTTACATAAGTTTCATTCAACAAATCAACAGCAAGAGTTTCCACATGAGATGAGGTAGGCACTGATATTGTCTGTGCAGTAGGTTGGACACTGTCATTAGCCTGTTGTTGACTCTGAAAGACAAGTTCAAACATCTAGTTTTATATCAATAAGAAGAATATACAATAAAAACATGATTCATACAGGCATAGAAATATACAGTAAAAAATTATTACCTGTTCATTGTTTGTTTTTTTCTTTGTTGACCTCTTGGCAGATTTTGCTTTTACTGGTATTTGTCTCGCGGGTCCTTTGCATGTCTTCTCAAAATGACCAGTTTCACCACACTTCTTACAAGTGACCTCCCAAGTTTTACGAATCTTGTGTGACTGGCTGCTAGGAGCTTCTTCTGAATGCGCATCTTTCCTTCTATGCTTTTTGGGCCTGCCAATAGGTCTTTTTAGCTTTGGTGGAGCTGGGTTGGTGTTGTCCATTATAGCCCAATACTCTTAATGTAGTGGTCATAAGTTGCATTCAATGCATCCATGGTAAGCCATTGATGCACGTGATCTTCAGGCCTTTCATTCTTCCATGCAATGGCTGCAATGGCATGAGCACAAGGAAGTCCAGTTAACTGCCAGACCTGACACGTGCAAGTTTGTTGGGTTAGACTCACTGACACCTTTGTCCTATGCTTTTGCACTTCATGATCTCAAATGCTTGTCTCCTTCTAAGGTCTGGTTGGGTAATTATCTTCTGCTCTAATTTCTTCGCCACCCAACCATAGCTAGCTGCCTTGTTCTGGAATACCCTGCAGCATGTGTGTTCCTCAACAAATGTCTTGACTTGGTACGTGTTGATCTTGCTATTCCAAGCGCAGTAAGCAAGCCAGTTGCAGTCCTCAACTTTACACACCGCCCGAACCCTCTCTTTATCATTCTTTTTCCATTTAAACTGTCGTCCAAGAGCAATGTTATAGTCCTTCACCGCATTTTTGAACAACTCCAGGTTGGCAAACTCCATGCCTTTTTCTAAGTGAACTTGGCCAAACTGAGATTTCTCATTAAAAACAGGAAATGCAGGCTTCGAAGAACCCTCATCATCCGATGACTCCGGGGTGCGCATATGTTCCGAGTAAGATTCATAACCATTGGCCTCAAATGATGCTTCACCAACCTCTTATTCACTTGCTGACTCATCTACATCCTAGCTATCATCATCTGTCTCATAATATGATGCTCCTGGCTTGTACAAAGAATCTTCAGCACTGTCATAGTCATCGGACAATATCAATTCCTCCACACTATGCTCCTCACCTACTTCTTCAATGTTTACAAACTCCACATCTTCAGGACCCAAAACAGGATGTTTAAAGTAGATGTGTATGTCGCATCTATTGGCATCTAGCCCTTTTTTCATCGCTGCATCGCACATCTCATTAATCTCCTTGTCCCCGAGAATGACTCTAAGCCCACCATCAAAGTCACTCCGTTCCGGATCCATCCAAAACATTGTCTTGAACTCATGAAATCCACACTCTATGAATAACTTCTTCAAGTCAAAGTAATTTACTAAGTCGATGTCCATTCGTTGCAAGGTATCCACTTTACCATTCACATACTTCATTACCCCTTTTCTGTCTCTTACAAAACTCCCACCCGTATGATAAAAGAAAGAGATCCAAAAAGTCATCTGCAACAAAACAGGCCAGAAAAGGACCAAATAGAGTCAAATGTAAATTTATAGGGACCAAACATGTGCCAAAACCATATGATACGTCCCTCACATGCAATACGATACAACCAAGGCATAGTAACCAAAAACCATCATGCACAGACGCATATGCATAACCACAAAGCATCGAAATAGACAAAAAGGTCTCACTCCCAAGTTGGGACCACAAACAAACCATGACAGAGACACTGTGACCCACAAAACTATTGAAACAAAGGGACAAGTTTGACCCACATTCACATGCAACAAACACAACTCCTACAACCTCCCCTTTTGTCCTCAATGAACCCAACACATGAACCCCACCAGATTAAACAACTCAAAAGCATGAAGAGGACAAATTGCAGAAAAACAAAACCAAAATGGGTGTCACAAACTCACCTTGTCAGAAACGGTGTCAGAAATGACGAGTCACGGCCACCACGAAACGCCGACGGGAAAGGAAGAAAATGACCAGAAAGCGAATCGCCACCACCAGAGCTTCGATCACCTCTGCAATTTCACTCTTGCTACTTAGGGTTTAACTTGCTATTTAGGAGGAGAAGAAAGTTATAAACTCCCTATCCGTGCGTCGTTTGGTTCCCCTGCAAACCAGCTTGATTTCCCCCCAATTTGAATCACCAAAACGACGTAGCATAGGGCAATGAAACAATAATCCCAGTGGCTACTCAAACGACGCCGTTTCCTGCGAATGGAGGGGCTTGATTATTTGGGTTTTTTAAAAACAAATCCTAGGTGGAAAATATTAACGTGACAGGTTGGCACATAACGTGACACGTCATACACTTAACGGTGGTCAACATGCTTTGACTGACGGAGGGACTAAAAGGTCTCACGGAGTGAAATTTGAGGGACCGATTGGGGAGTTTTTTTTTTTCAGGGACCAAAATGGGATTCGCAAAAATTTTCAGGGACCAAAAAGGGTATTTACTCTTTTTTGATTAGGTCAAGTGGTCTACAGATTCTTTTCTTTCCTTCCCTTTTTCATGATGAATCAAACGAATGAAATATCACTTTGTCTTCTCTATTCCTTCCTTTCTTTTTCTTTCCTTCTACTTTAATTGATACTAAACAAAGGCTTGGAACTTAATGGACCTCAAGAGCTATTGGGCCTTGCCCAATCCTTGCGGAAACAGAATTGAAAACTGGGCCTTGCTATTAACACCGATTTTTTTTCCTATTCGCACCTTGCAACTTTTTTTTTGTTCTTTTTTCCAAAATTACCCTTAAGTGTCGTTCGTTTTCCGGAGTTGAATCAGGAAATTTAACACATCCGAAATTCACTTTTCGGACACTTTCGGAATTCACTTTCCGGACATGTGTAACACTTCCTGAAAGTTTTTCCGGATTCATACTTTTTGTACGTCCGGAATTTACTTTCCAGAGGTACAATTTGTACATCCGGAAACTATTTTCCGGATGTGTTATTGCTGATGTTACTTTTTGTACGTCCGGAAAGTATTTTCCGGAGGTGTTAAAATTAACACATCCGGAATTTACTTTCCGGACGTACAATTTGTACATCCGAAAACTATTTTCCGGATGTGTTATTGCTGATGTTACTTTTTGTACGTCCGGAAAGTATTTTTCGGAGGTGTTAAAATTAACACATCCGAAATTTACATTCCGGAGGGACAATTTGTACATCCGGAAACTATTTTCCGGATGTGTTATTGCTGATGTTAATTTTTGTATGTCCGGAAAGTATTTTCCGGATGGAGGTGTAAAAAGTGTCCGGATTTTGAATTCCGGATGTGTAAAGTCTCCGGATTTCATTTTCCGGAAGTTACGTTGCGTAAAAGCTTGCACAAAGTGAGTAAGTGAAAAGGGTATTTTTGGAAATAAAAAAAATCAATTTAAAACTGCACGGTGCCAATAGCAATTTACACGATACCAATAGTAGCGCCCTTGAAAACTTGTTACAAACTCAATTCTCAATCTGATAACTAAATCAACTTACAAAAGTAGGAAGTGTCCTGCCATTTATGTTTTGAGCTAAATTATTTTTTATCATACAACGTTAAGTAAAAAAGAAAAAGAAAAAGAAAATCGCACAACGTTATCATAATTTAAAGTGCAAACAGATTCCAGTGGGATATTTTATATAAAAAAAAAAAAACTAATCTTTATGGATAATTCATAATAGTCCGGATACTTCATTTGGTTTTGATTTTTTTCCTTTTTAAAATATTTCTCCTATTCCCGGAATAAATAGTTGGGGAAATGGATTAGGTTTGCATTGTTACCAAACACCAAAAGGCAAAAGGAGAACCCTAATCTCCAAAAACCCTCAGCCTCCATTATCCACACCACACCTCACTCCTTCTTATCCTTCCTCCCTCTTCTTATCATCCCAATTACCATAATGGCAAGAGCTCTTTGGTCTTCCTCCTCTACACGCCTCTCCACACTCCTTACCATGCGCCTCTTCACCACCACCACCACACCCACCGCCGTCGTTGCCATCACCAAACCTCCATCACTCACATCTCTCATCCTTCCCCGCCGCGCATCCCTCCTCCCTCTCTCCCATGCCATCCTCCCTCACACCACCCGGTTCGGTGGAATCAGGTGCCGGTCGAACCGAGCCGGCGACTCGGCCTACTCGCCTCTCAACTCGGGAACGTCATCCTTCAGTGACCGGCCACCCACCGAGATGGCGCCACTGTTCCCTGGCTGCGACTATCAGCACTGGCTCATCGTCATGGACCAGCCAGGTGGAATGGGTGCCACCAAACAGCAGATGATTGATTGCTATATCCAAACCCTTGCCAAAGTTGTTGGCAGGTCAATAATCTCCTTTTTCTTGGGTTTGTGGGTTTTGTGATAAAAATTCAAACTTTTGGATACCCTTTTTGACTTTGGCTATTGGGTATTCTTGTGATTCGGTCATTTCTTTTTTGTTCTTCCGGGTTTTTAATAGAATTGCAGATTTTCAATGCATTCTATGCTTGTGAGTTTCTTTGATTTTTTAAGGTTTTTTAGTGTCTGGGTTTTGTGGAAAATTGTAGATTTTCAAAACCTCAGTTTAAGTTTAGCTTGATGGATATGGTTGTGAGTGGATGATTTTTTTTTTTTTTTAAATTTCTTTTATTTTGAATTGGTTAATAATGTGTTTGTGTTCTGTTTTTTATTTTTTTTTGGTTGGTTTCAGTGAAGAGGAAGCTAAGAAGAAGATTTACAATGTTTCCTGCGAGAGGTACTTTGGATTCGGGTGTGAGATTGATGAAGAGACATCTAATAAGATGGAAGGTCTGTATTCTTTAATTGAAACGTTTGAATGGTTGATTTTTAGTGTTTTATTTTCTTACATTTTGTGTTTACACTTTTAATTTCTCTGGTTAGGGTTGCCTGGTGTTCTATTTGTCCTCCCCGACTCATATGTTGATCCTGAATACAAGGACTATGGTGGTAAGGATTTAAGGCTTTGTTAGTTAATTCTGCTTAGCTCAGATAACTATTCGTCTCACATGGGTTTGGACAAACAGTGAAATGTTTCTATTAACTGTTCTGGATTCTTCATGGTTATGCTGTTTTGAGTAAACAAATTTCTTCTTTGTTTTAAAATTATTTTCAACAATGCTCCTAATTTAATTGTTTTGGGGGTTATATTCTATAATACTTTCAGCATGTGCATATTATGCAGTTAATGCATATTACATGATTATCTCTTTGATTTCCAAAAGAAAACTGGCATGAGCCTCTCTTTTTTTCTTTCAATAATTTTCCTTATCTTCAGAATGCATGTCCATCTTGAAAAAGCTAGAATGTTGTAAATACAACATTTAGCTTACAATAATGTATGGACTTAATTAAATGTCTCTCTTGACTGTTCTGTGCTTTATATACTTTGTGGAGATGCAGATCAGTGGAGATGAAACATATATCTGCCATTATCTTCTGTATTGATACTTAATTGTTTGAGGTTGTGTGTGTGTTGTGGATTTTTATGCATTCCCCATGTCATGTTTGCATCTAGTTTAAGGTTTTACCGTGATAGTTTATAAAGCATTTTGAGTTGCAGGCGGGAGGGGGATTGATGAAGCTTGTATTTATAACTGTTTAATATAATTAGTAATGTTCCCTTCTTTTCCCGTTCAACCCATATCAGCAGTCCATCTTGGCAAAGCTAATAACTCTTGCTGGTAATGGCTAACTTTGAATGCTATTGGACTGATAAAATTCCCTTTTATTCTGTTCTGTTGCTTCACAGATTATCTGATGTTCCTTATCATTGGAGTTGATACATAAAATCATTTGATATCCCATCTTTTACAGGCCAATAGTGCCATTTTTTTGGGATAAATTCGGTTTCTGTTTTCTAGAACTTGGTACTGTCAATGCTGTATAGCTATGCTTTCTGGTGCTTGTTTGTCTTTATCCTATGATCGAGCATGTTACTTGTCTTTATATTACTTTTTCATTTGTTTGTTAACAATTCAACCAACTTGCATTGACAAATACTTGTGTTTACAGAGAAGACTCGTGTTTTTTATCTTTTCCATTTGGAATGTCTCATGGGAAGAAAATGTTTGTCATTCTTTTTCAAGCCACAAACTCGTGCGACTGCATGCCAATGACTTCGAATGTCTTTATCAGAAGCCCATCTTGGCAAAACTAATAACTCTTTCTGAGTAATGTCTAGTTTTGAATGCTAATGGGCTGACATTAAATTTCTCTCCTCCTGTTCTGTTGTTCCACTAATTTATGGAGTTGCGGAATCATTGGAGTTGAAACATTAAATTACCTGAAATCAACTCTTCTCAGGCCTGTAGTGCCAGTAATATTTTTCTTGGATATATCAATGTCCAAGATATTTTGATCAAAATTCACATTTCAATATGATTTCTTGCAAGCACTATCATTGTACGTTCTCTCTTATCTTTGTATTATGTTTTCATTTCTTAGTTAATGGTGCTATCAAACAAATAAGGCTCCGCTGTTTATCTTATCTATTTGAAATGTGTTGTGAAAAGAAAATAATTGTCAAAGTATTCCTGTTTTAGCCACACTTTTTGTCAGAAGTCCATCTTGGCAAAGATAATAACTCTTGGTAATGTCTAGCTTTGAATGCTAATGGACTGACAGAGAATCTCTCCTGTTCTGTTTCACCAATTTATGGGGTTGCAGAATCATTGGAGTTGATACATAAAATCACTTGAGATAGCCTTTTCTCATGCCAATAGTGCTAGTTTTATTTCCTTTTGATTTTTGGAAAAATTATTACTCTGGTTATTTTAAGCATAAATCACATTTCACTTTATCTTGTTACTGCCATGCAATTTAGCAGCAATTCTTTTTCATCGTTCCAGTTTTTCCGTTGTGATATGATTGAGCAATTTTCAGTTTCTTATCTTTATATTTCACTTTCATATGCTGGTTATGGCTGCCATGTTTCTTTATTTTGTTGTATCTGGAATGTCTTATGAAAGAATAATCGTTGTCATTATTCTTGTTCTTGCCCACTCAGCAATCGCATTCAGTTGGTCAATTAGCAAAGGCTAAGGCCAAGCGTTTTATATGGTACATAGGCCATGGTCTCCCCAAAACTCTTGCTGTTGTGAAATAATCTGTCTTAACCTTGTTTTGTTTGTGTGCAACCAATGGCCCCCATTTTCTTAAAATAGCATGACTCAGGTTAACAATTATTTTCAATTTATATTGGTGCAGCTGAATTATTTGTGAATGGAGAGATCGTGCAGAGGCCACCTGAAAGACAGAGAAGGGTGGAGCCACAGCCACAAAGGCATCAGGACAGACCAAGATACAATGATAGAACAAAATATGTTCGCCGCAGAGAAAACATGCGTTGAAGGACCAATTTTTAATAAGGAGAGGGATGTGATGTACATACCAAGGAAGTAGTGCATTATGCACTATTTTAGTCTTACCTCTGGAGGCATATTCGTTCAAGGTTATAATCGGGTGATAACTAGATATATTTGTAGTTTGAACCTATATTAGATGGACTCCTCTTTGTTATCATTTATTCTATGAACTGAATCTTTGAAATGAATGTTATGGTTTTTACTACTTGCACTGTGTTTTCTCCCTGGCATGAATAAAGTTTCAGGTGCGTATGTGATCGATTTTGATGCTTCCATATCATATCTGATTTCTAAATGACAAGGAAAAAAAGTTCCGAAATTGTGCTGAATGGATGGCTTTGAAATATGTGGATTTTTGTTTATTTGTATGCAAGCACTCTCTTGGCTTGTCATGTAGGGTCTGTCATTATTTGTTAGTCATGTCAACACAATATGAACCTTTGATGACAAAAGGATGAATTATTTAACGCTTCGAAACTATCAGGACTTGGAATCAAACTTTTAAACTACAATAAAGACTAAAATCAAAATTGTGAGAAGTAAATGGATTAAATTTATATTTAAACCTTATAAGCATGATCATTTATTTAATAAATCAAATAAAATTTAGTTATCACTTAGTAATTTATTACATATATTAAGAGAGGCTATTATTACTTTTTTAAGTTTTTTTTTTTTTTTTTTATATCTTATAAACTGAGTAATTAGAAAAGAATATAAATGAGTTTAATTGTTATACATTGTTATCATAAATTTTTATTCCTCTAATTTATTTATAATTATACTAATTATATATATATATATTTTTGCTCCAGACCAATCAATTGAATTTAAATTTTTTTTGGGTATCAACTTATCATGTTATTAGTATTAAGTATTCATCATTATAAACAGATTCGTTTCCAATGGGAGGCCTGAATGGTATTTAAAGAAGCCTCATCCCAACTAGATTTTTATCTTATACGAGTTATGAGTGGAGTTCTCGATCATTTGCTTAAGGGATCTAAGTTCATTACCATATGTAAAATAAACTGAATTTAATTAATCCAAACCTGCTACCACTTGCTTAATTCAATTTAAATAATTAAAATAATATATCTAAAAAAATTGAATTTGTTAAATTGATTTTTAAAACGAATGTTTTTATAACACAAGTAAAATATTTATTGAATATATATTATTAAATTATGAAAATGTTTGGCACACTTTTGTCTACTTGTCGCGGCCAAAGGCATTCTGTGAGAAATCCATGGATGTGAAACATATTGATAGAGAGCATATTGATACTCATGTGGCAACATATTGATTGATTGATAAAAGGTGATGAAATGAGTTACTTGAAGCTCTATTTATAGAGCTAGCTAACTAACACAATCAACCCCTTAACAAACTATTAACAAAAACGTCTTCTCTCTCTATGAGAGTTTGTATCTTCTCTCTGGACGAGAGTCTCCTTCTTCTCTTTGTATGAGAGTCTTTATCTTTTATCTCTGTGAGAGCTTGTGAGAGTTTTCTTCTAAGTGGTAACTGTGAGTGTTCTAAATGATTACTATGAAGAACCTTTTATTGATTGAAGAGGAGGATGATGGTTTTGTGGTGGATGTGGAGAAGGAGCTTGATCATCAGCCTATTGATTTGAATCTCTGTTTGGTTGGTAGATTATGTGATGTTCTGTTTTCTATAGAGAATGATGGTGGTATTTGTGCTTGGGGGTCATATCTGAGGGCAAAAGTCCACTGTGCAGGGGTGAAGGCAGAAGGTGGTTGAGGGAGGAGGGAAAATCTGAGATGGAGGACCGCATTAATGTCAATCCCGTAAGTTATGCTGGAAGTTATGATAATTTGAATGGAAGGGCGAATAATATGGGGCAAGGCATGGTATGCATTAGCAACGATAAAGGAAAGAAAATATCCGATTGTAACGTATCACATCTGGCTGTTATGCAAATGAGTAATGCTAGCTAATCAAATCAACATTTTTTATTGGCAGAGTGGTTCCCAGGCCAGAAGCCATAAATATTTTCAGTTGGAACTGTCAAGTTTGGGTAACCTACGTGCAATTTCTATTCATAAATACCTTGTTTGGTATTATTGGTCAGACACGTTTTATTGTTTTTTTCTTTTTTCTTTTAAAACTTTTATTTTATGCAAATAAAGTTGAGGACAATTGGTTGTACATTGAGCCTTTCTTACAGGTAGTTCGAAGCATCGACTTCGGTCACAATTTACGTGTCGAGGGAGGATATTTCTTCAAAACTAAATTTTATAGTTACTCTCCCATACTCCAGGTACAAAAAGAGGAAGTTCTAGGTCTCCTTCAAGAGGACCAAGTTAATTATAGAACTGTTATTTCAAATTATAGGAGTCTTTTATCATCTTATGTTAACAACTCTTTGTTGGTACAGTTTGATAGGAGGAAAGTCCATGTAGTTGCTCACTCTTTGTTAGGAGTGACTACATATATTATTATTCTTCAAATTTATGATGATGTTGCAAAATATATTACATTCTCAGTTATTAATGAAATTGCTTAATTTTTCTTTTGTAAAAAAAAAAAAAAAAAACACTATTAACACCTTGTAACAAACAAAATTATTTATACTCATAAGTTCCAGCACATTCTCTGGCAGCCAAACACGGTGACTTGAAACTCAGAAGCGAGATTCATGAGAATGGAGAATGTCGAAATTTGAAAGATTTTAGCATGAGAAGAATCAATCCTTCACCGCCAATCTCACTTCTATAAGATGAGGAGTGTGTCTTCGATTCAAAAGCCATTCAACCCTTCTTTTTGTTTAATTGCATATACACCACACAGACTGAGTTAATGGCAAGAGCTGTTGCGTCTTCCTCTACATTCCGATTCGCCCGACTCACTCTTATGCTTACGGGTAACATCAACCATCTCTTTCAATTTCCCCTTTATTTATTTTTCTTATTCAATCAAATGATTCCTATTGTATCTATCAGGCAAACATGTTGAAACAACAACAACTACACCACAAGCCACTACTTGAAGCTTTCAAGTCCTCAGAAATGCTCAATTACTTCAAGGAAATCGAGAGAGAGCTAGGTTAGCTTCTGTTTTCCTCTGAAACTTGGCTTCTGTTCTTTTGTTTTTATTTTATATATATGTGTTTGTTTGTGATATCTAAATTTCATCATATTTCATTTGCAAGGAGCATGGAGACTGAGCCGAAACATGATGAGCATTTGATATGGGAAATTCTATTGAGGTTGCCTGTGAAGTCACTTGTTCGTTTTAAGTGTGTCTCTAAGCCATGGTTATCTATGATTTCCGATGTCAACTTTGCCAAATTACATTATGACCTAACTGCATCTTCTCACACTCCACTACTTGTTTCCCATGTCTCCATTGTCGATTCTACTGAAGCCCAAATTCAATATGTAGATCCTGAGGGATCACTAGAACTTCATTCTCTAAACTTGGTTTCTCCATTACTGTCATCACATCAAGCACATGATATTAGTGTTTTCAGTGTTTGCAGAGGGTTTTTCCTTTTAGGACATGGCCCTAAAATGAACCACTGGGAATATCCACACTTTCCATTGTCTTACGAAAATCTGCTTGTGTGGAACCCATCAACCGGAATCCATAGAACACTTACATACTCTGAATTTGGGTCCATGCTTCGTTGCTTACCAAACCACCCACCCATACGCGCTGACTGTAGTCTAGAGTATGACGCATTCACAGATGATTACTTTCTAGTTATAGCATGGTTTTCCCTGGTTTCCCCCTATGTAGATAGATTTGAGTTATTCTCCATGAGAACCAATTCATGGACACACTTTGATGCTAGTAATGGGTTTCCATGTAGCAAAGTGTTGTTCCGACCTCTCTTTACAATGTTTAACGGTACTATTCATTTGCTGGCCATTAACAATCGAACAGTTACTTCAATTACTGCCTTTGATATGACTGAAAGGAATTGTTTCGAGATACCTCTGCCACATGATTGTTTTGTCAGTGAATGGGAAGCAAGATTGGAGGTAATTGGAGGATGTCTCTGTCTATTGTTGCATCCAAGGAAGTCGCGAGGTTTTGCTGTGCTATGGATGATGAAGGAATATAAAGTGAAGTCATCTTGGACTAAGTGCAATTATGTTCCTCCAGATATAACAACTCCTGTTCCTCACTTCCACTTTGCCCCCATATACTTCACTAAAGCTGGTCAAATTGTTGGACATTCATCAGGTATCGGATTAGCAAAACTCAATGACAAAGGGGAGCTGCTACATTGTCAAAGAGAGCGTCACAATTGTCATATTTACACACAGAGCCTACTCTCACTCCCTACTGACTCTGGGCAACCATCGAAAGATGATCAAAAATAAGAATTAAGGTATGTAATGTTTTCCAATCCTTGGTCATGTTATTTCTATAAATCTTGCATTATCAAGTTAAGTTTCAAAGGAATATCTGGTTTGGTTGTGGATTGATTTTACCTATGCCTTGAGAGATAATATTCAACAGAACAGTTACATATATGAAATTGTCCTGAAATATTATATATCAAAATCTTTTTTTTTTTTTTTTTAATAATGTCTGATATGGTGACTTTAACATTAAGCTCATCTTTCTTGCTTTGTCTAGAATGGTTTCAACAGTTATTGAACCCTGTGAGTGATTTAGAGTCTTGCTAATTCTCAGGACTTAATATCATGATATGCAAGTGTGTGCATACTGTGTGGCTTTGTTCTTTCAGTGTTAAGTGTTTCATTTGGACAATGAAACTGTGAACTGTGGTGTTTTGTGCTTACTTTTTAGGATAGGCATATCTTGTTTAGCTTAATGTTTGTCTTAGGAAATGATGGTTTTGCATGACTGGTATGGTGTGAATGGACAGAGGGTAATGTTTTTAGTGATACATATCCTACTGCTGCTTATCTCATTAATTTCAATCAGCTTCTTGGTTATCATTTACTCATTAATTTGATGCATATGAGTTGCAGGCGTAGGCAAGGGGTGTTTAGGAAGCTGGTATATATAAAATATAATTGCTTAATATAATTAGTAATATTCCCTTCTTTTCCTGTTCTCCCCTTATCAGCGGTCCATCTTGGTAAAGCTAATAATGTCCATCTTGGTAAAGCTAATTATTCTTGCTGCTCTATGGCTAGCTTTGAATGCTAATGGACTCATAAAAATTCCCTATTATTCTGTTATGTTGCTTCACAGATTATTGGATGTTCCGAATCATTGAAGTTGATACATAAAATCACTCGACATCACATCTTTTATATGCTAATAGTACCAACTTTTTGGGATAAATTAGGTTTCAGTTTTCTTCTCTAACTTGTTACTGCTGATACTATATAGCAACAATTTGTGGTGCTTGTTTATCTTTATTCTATCTATGATCGACAATTTTTCTTATATTCATGTTGCATTTTCATTTGTTAGTTAATAATTCTACCAACCTGTGTTGATAAGTACTTATGTTGACAGAGAAGAATCTTGTGTTTTTATCTTTTCTATTTGGAATTCTTCTGCAAAGAAAATGATTGTCATATTATTCTTGTTCAAGCCACATGCTCATGCAACTGCATGCAAGTGACATAGAATGTCTTTATCAGCAGCCCATCTTGGCAAAGCTAATAACTCTCGAGTAATGTCTAGTTTTCAATGCTAATGGGCTGACATAGAATTTCACTCCTCCTGTTCTGTTGTTTCATAATTTATGGAGTTTCCGAATCATTGGAGTTGATAAATAAATTATTTCACATCGCCTCTTCTCGAGCCTGTAGCGCCAGTAATTTTTTTCTTGGATATTTAGCATCTAAGATATTTTGATCAAAATTCACATTTCAATTTGACTTACTGCAAATGCTATCTATCATTCTGATGTTCACTTATCTATATATTTTGTTTTCATTTGTTAGTTAATGGTGCCACCAATCTGCATTGATTTGTAGACAAGACTCTGTTCATAATAATTGTCATAGTATTGTTTTAGCCACACTTTTTATGGCAAAGCTAATAACTCTTGGTAATGTCTAGCTTCGAATGCTAATGGACTGACAGAGAATTTCTCTCCTGTTCTGTTTCACCAATTTATGGAGTTGCAGAATCATTGGAGTTGATACATAAAATCACCTCACATCACCTCTTCTGCATGCCAATAGTGCCAGTTTTTTTGATAAATTATTACTCTAGTCTAGTTATTTAAATCATAAATCACATTCCAATTCATCTTGTTACTGCCGATGCAATTTAGCAACAATTCTTTGTCCTTGTTCCACTTTCCCTTTATGATGTTTGAGCATTTTTCACTTTCTTATCTTTATATTTCATTTTAATATGTTGGTTGGCTAAGGCTGCCATGTATGTTTTTTGTTTGGTTCTATCTGGAATGTCTTATGAAATAAAAATCGTTGTCATATTATTTTTGTTCTTGCCTACTCAGTATTCAGTTGGCCGACTGGCAAAGGCTAAGGCCAAGCGAACTTATATGGTGCAGGGTCCATGGTCTCCATAAAACTTTTGATGTGAAATAATCTTGTTTGACCTTTGTTTCATTTTTTTGTGCTACCAATGGCCCCCATTTCATCAAAATATAAAGACTCGGGTTAACAATTTTTTCCAATTTATATTGGTGCAGCTGAATTATTTGTGAATGGAGAGATCGTCCAGAGTCCACCTGAAAGACAGAGAAGGGTGGAGCCACAGCCACAAAGGCATCAGGACAGACCAAGATACAATTATAGAAGATTGACTCCTCTTTGTTATCATTTATTCTATGAACAGAATCTTTGAAATGAATGTCACTTTGTACTGCGTTTTTACCTAAGAGGAAAAATATCAGGTTTGTATGTGATCGTTTTTTATGCTGCTATTTCATATCTGATTTCGAAATGACAAGGACAAAAGTAGGATTTTTTAACGTTTTGAGATTATAAGGATTTAGAACCAAATTTTTTAGCACCCAAAAAAATAAATAAATAAAACTATAGAGACTAAGAGTGTGTTTGGGAAAGCTGGAAAAAAAAGATTATGCTGATAATCTGTTTTCAAATAATCGATTATTGTGATAATCGATTATAATCAGAATCTATTTTTGTTTGGGTATGTTTGCTGAAAAGCGATTTTAAGATAATCTATTTCGTTTGGATGATACAAAAATAATCACTTTTATATTAAAAAAATTTATATATGATCCAAAAGACTTGACTTTTGCCTCAGGAAAGGAAAACGCCGAAGGAAAGAAAAACGCTGGAATTAGAAACAGTCCATGCAACCTGCTGATCATAAAACGCTGGAATTGGATATATTTCAGCTTTTTTGGATTTTAATCAATTGACCCAAACATAACTGCATTTTCATAAAACAATTTTTTTCCCATAAAACAGCTATTTACTATTGAAAAACCATGTTCCCAAACAAGCTCTAAAATTATGAGAAACAATTTGGATTAAAATATATTTAAACCTTATAAGCATGATCATTTGTTTAATAAATCAAATAAAACTTAAACTATCACTTAATTTATTACATATATTAGGAGAGACTATTGTTACTATTTTTTAATACTGATCGTTACTTTTAAGTTTTACTTTTCATTTTTATCTTATAAACTTGTAAGTACATGGAGGGAAGGCAATTGCAGTGCGGACTGGTTAGCAGACGAGAGTTTAGAAAAAAGCTTTGAGTATCGTGAAGTAGATTATCCTTCTCCAGAGTTAAGACTCTTACTTGGTGATGCTTCAGGGGTCTCTTTATCACGGCAAATTATGACATAATATGTTGGGAACCTCAAACATTTGAGCTTTAAGCCACTCTTTGTACAAAACTCGCCTACTGCTCGCTGGGTTCCTCCTCCCATGGAGAAGCTCAAGTGTATGTTGATGCTTCCTTTTGGGATGATAATGGTGTGACGGGAGTGGGTCTATGCGTTAGAACTCTGAGTTAGTCGCTACAAGGATGGCATGGATGGCTCCAAAGCTACTCCCTCATGAAGGTGAAGCAATGACTCTTTTATATGCACAATGGCTTTCTTCTATGGGGCTCACTGAGGTTATTGAAACGGATAGCAAAATAGTTTTTTTTGGATAAGCAAACTGAATATGTATATATAATGAGTACAAGGGGTACTCACCCATATACAAAGAATCAAAGGAAAACCAAAAGTGAGACAAGATATGAGATCAACCCAGAAAACCACACTACAACCAGGTTGATACTATAGCTAGACCCACCCAACAAAAAATAGTAACTCTACAATGTTTGACTTTTGCCCAAACCAAGTTAAGCTCCTAATTCACCTTTTGTATTCTGAAGTATTATGACATAATCATATTGACCTGCTTCTAAATATGGTACAACAAAATAAGCGCCCAAATCCCATTCCAGCCCTCTGTCTCGCCAATACCGTGACCAAACCCTGCAGAATTTCAACTTATATATTGTAGACATTGCAACAGATTTACACTCCAAACCAAGAAAGATTTTATTCATTCTCCTCATTAACCAGCTTGATGCACCAAGATCCAAACACCTAAAGAACACCAACAAGGTCCAAGGACTATCACCTGCAGCAGCCCCACAAACACTTGCAATTTACTTAATTCCTTGAACAGTACTCCAAACATAGTACTGGATTTGTACACCAGTCTGAGTATGAGAAGTAATTCCCCTTCACCAAGTTTGCACACCAACTCCAAGCTCTAATTCTAATTAGATCAAAAACTTTTACAAAATCCAATGATGATCCAGAAAATAAGATTTCATTCCTATGTAACCAAATGGACCAAACAACCGCGAACCACAAGAGCTCCCACCCAAAGTTTTGTTTTCTAAACCAAAAGATCCCCAGATGCTGAATGAGATGTGATTTTAAGTCTGAGTGCATCACCGTATCCACCCCAATCCAGTTATAAACTTGCATCCAAATAGTATAAGAGAATTGACAAGATATAAGTAGGTGAGAGGTATCCTCAAAGCATGACTTACAGAAGTGGCATAGAAGATTGATTGGGTCTATAAGAACACCCCTTTTCTGGAGGTTGATCACTGTAGGGATCCTGTCCAAAGCTGCCTTCCAGCAAAAAGCCACAACTCTGATAGTTGCTTTGTTGTCCCAAAGAGATTTGTAGAAGTTTGCATCCAAATGTGGACCAACCTGATTGATGAACCTATAAGCCGAATTCACTGAGTAAACCAATGAATTATCCACTGTCCAAGACCAGGAATCCCGCTTGTGTTGTTGCACCACACTCTGACTAAGAATCTGCATCAAACTACCAAGGATCTCCTCCTCCCAGGCAAATAGAGGCCTTCGCCATTGCAACCTCCAACACCAAACCTCCCCACTCCAATAACCCATATCAGCTACCGGAGCATCCCTAGAGGATGAGATACTAAAAAGTCTTGGGAACCTAGAACATAGAGTATCCTCTCCCGTCCACCGATCCTTCCAAAAGCAAGTCTCCGAGCCATCGCCTAACTGCCTAACCAAACCACCCGAGAGCCAACCCACCCTTGGAGAACCCGCCCCCTCTAAATTCCCTAGATCCCTCCACCATAGTGAGTCTGTCCCCAGCACCTCTCTGAAACCACCACCTTCCCCATATCTCACTTTAAGGACCCTACTCCACAGCCCCTTACCATCAGTTAGCATTCGCCACCTCCATTTCCCAAGTAAAGCTAGATTAAAGTTAGAAAGATTTCTCACTCCCAAACCCCCCTCCTCTCTAGACCTGCACACCACGTCCCAACTAACCCAAGGAATTTTTTTTCCCTCCTCACAGCCCCCCCAAAGGAAACGTCGCTGGATCTGTGATAACTCTTTTAAGACCTTTTTTGGAGCTTTATAAAAAGAAAGATAGTACACAGGCAAACATGTTAGCACCACGTTTAACAGTATGATCCTTCCCCCCAATGAAAGTTGATTATTCCTCCAACCCAACAACCTAGATTTCAGAGAATGTATCACATCGGACCAAGTACTTCCTCTCCTTGGGTTGGCGCCCACAAGAATACCAAGGAACTTGAATGGTACCTTGCCCACCTTACAATTCAGAGAGCCCGCCAGCTCATCAATAAGACTAGATCTGTCCTTCACCCCCATAACACAGCTTTTATGAAAATTGACTTTCAACCCGGATGCCAATTCAAAACATCTAAGAATACCCTTCATCACAGAAGCGTTTACAACTGACAACTTACCCATCAAAATAGTATCATCCGCATATTGGACATGGGAAATCGCAACCTCCTCCTGATTGCTTTTGATAAGGTATGGCTGATAGCTTCCCAAAGAGACCGCCTTCTTTATTAACCCATCCAACCCCTCCGCCACTATCAAGAAAAGGAAAGGTGCCATGGGGTCTCCTTGACGCAAGCCTCTAGACACACCAAACTCCCTAGTCGGACTTCCATTCACCAACACGGAAACCGATGATGAAGAAAGGCACTCCCTAATCCAAGATCTCCATTTCTCACTGAAACCCATTCTTCCAAGCATATAATCCAAGAAGTCCCAGTTAACCGAGTCATAAGCCTTTTCGAAATCCACTTTGAGCATCAAAAGTGGGTCCCCTCTCCTCCTTGCATAATCAATTATCTCATTTACTACAACCACACCATCTAAGATATTTCCTCCTTTCATAAAAGCAGTTTGGGAATCGGAGATGATCGACCTCATAACTTTACTCATTCTAGCCGCCAACAATTTAGCCAGAATCTTATAACATGACCCAACCAGCGAAATCGGTCTGTACTCTTCCAAGCTCTGAGGGCTCACCTTTTTCGGAACAAGCGTCAGGAATGAAGCATTACAGCCTCTAGGTAGCTTTCCATGTGTATGGAACTCCCTGAACATTTTAACAAAATCCTCTTTGATAGTTTGCCAAAATTTCCTAATAAACGCGAAATTGAAACCATCTGGCCCCGGACTTTTGTTGCCATCACAACTCCACACTGCTTCCTCAATTTCCTTCTCCGAGAACTCAGCCATAAGCATTAAATTTTCACCCCCTGAAATCTGTTTAAATACGACCCCATCTAGTGTTGGTCTTGCCCCTTGGCTCTCACTGAACCGATTTTTAAAGTAAGTGTACACTTCCTCCTTTACAGATTCTGCATCTTCCACCCAATCGTTCCCAACAAACAAACCATGAATAGAATTATCCCGTCTTCTTTTACCAATACATGCGTGAAAGAACTTTGAATTAGAGTCACCTTCCTTAATCCATCTTGCCTTCGCTCTTTGGACAATAAATGCCTCTTTCATCTTTGACCACTTCCAAAAAGCTTCTTGAAATTCTCTTCTCCTGGCTATGTCTTCCTCATTTAGAACATCAGATTCCCCTTTTACATCTACTGATTTGATTCCTTCAATGGCCTTGCAAATATTCTCGTCAATGTTCCCAAAGCTGTTGGTATTCCACTCTTTAATTTCCAGCTTCAACAACTTCAGTTTCTGTTTTACCACAAAAGCACCCCACCCTTGAACATCGAAGCCCGACCACTTTTCAATAACAAGCTTGCTGAAATCGTTGTGCATAAGCCAAGAGTTCATCACTCTAAACGGTTTTGGTCCCCAGTTTTGACCCCCACTTTTTAGTACCACTGGACAATGATCCGAGACTGATCTATCTAAACCCCACTGGCCTAGATCACTCCATTTATTCAACCAATCATCGGAAACTAAGAACCGGTCCAACCTGCTCATAGATTTACCATCGGGCCTATACCAAGTATATTTCCTGCCTATAAGAGGAAGATCGTTTAGATCCATAGCGCCAATAAAATCCACAAACTCTGACATATCCCTGTGGTTCAGAATGGATCTCCCTTTTCTTTCATTACCTCTTCTCACTGAGTTGAAATCACCTGCCACACACCAAAACCCACAGCTTGAGGCCAACTTTAATTTGAGCAACTTTCCCCACAATTGTCTTTTCTCTGACAGACCGCAAGGACTGTAAATGTTTATTATCACACATTGTATCTGTTCCCTGCCCCACTTCCCTGTAACCCCCAGAAAACCATGACCAGAGAATGAGTCCTCCAACATGAAGATTTCTTTGTTCCAAAGACACAGTAACCCACCAGAGTTACCATCAGATTGCCTCGATACCCAGCCAACTTCGTTTCTTCCCCACAGCCAATCGCACCCTTTTTTATCAAAAGACCCCATTTTTGTTTCCTGTATACAAACAAAATCTAGCTTCTCTTTTATTACCATACTTCTAATTGCCCTCTTCTTCAACCTCCCCCCCAACCCCTTAATGTTATAGGTTCCTATCCGCATAAAGGTTTTTCCTTTCCCCTGTCACTACCTTTTTTTTTCCCTCCACCTTTGCATTGAGATCTATCTCTTTTCTCCAATTCCATCAGTTTACCCACTATGGTAGTTTCATCATGTTTTGAATTCAAACCCAAATTTTTTCCTAATTCCCATATTTTCGTTGCTTCCTCCTCCAAATCTGGTTTGACTGAAGCATCTTTCCTACTCTTCTTCTGGCTAACCGAGATTGAGTTACTAACCTGTTTAAGACCGCCCACCGATGAAGAGCCGTTGCCCACGTTCACAGCTTCTGGTGAATTTCTCAGTTGGAGCACACCTTCACCCACCTTCATTCCCACTTCATCCTCCTTCGCAACACAAGAACCCTGGCCCGCTAAAACCTTCTTATTTCTCGATCTCTGATTCCCATTTGGACACAAGTTTGTTCCATTTTGCCAGAGACGCCATATTCAGCTTCTTTTTTGATTTCTTCTTACACAGAGAAGCAATAGTTTCCTCCTTTTCTGAATGCCCAGCTTGATGATCTCTAACAATAGAGGGAACCCCTGTAGAACACAAAATTGTGTCTTCGCTAGACACCCCCAAAAAATGCCCGACCTGCCCAGACCTAATAACCCCAACTTGATTGCCTGATTCCTTTTTGGTTGGGTTGGGCACACAGCCCATTAAAGAGTTTCCAGCGTCTCCTAACTGCTCCAACACCCTCTGTGTCGCACAGATGGGGGAGTTTGATTGAAGTTTTAAATTAGGCCCAACACGCCCCTCACTTCCTTTTAGTGTTATATTCTCCTCCTCTAGGACCACATTGAGGCCCAACACATTACTTGGACTGTGGCCCACCAGCGGATAATCCCCTACTGCAACAGCTACCTCCCTATACCCTTCCTGACTACCAACGACCCCACTCACCAGCTCTGTTTTCTCGCCGCCTTCTGTGTCAGTTTCCACTGCTCCAAGCGCTAACAGAGGGTCATCTAATTTGTACGAAGACTCGGGAACCTCGACCAACCCCAACACCTCTCTAACCCAGTCAACATCATTAGCCTCGATATCCGCTGGGTCAACGTTTTTTGAATTCGAAAATTGCTGCTGTAACTGCTGGATAATCTCTTGTCGGAGACTACTGGAGAAATCTGTTTCCGCCACTTCCTCCACACTACAGAAGTCGTTAGCTTCCCCTTCCGATGAACCCTCGTCGTCCGGCTGGTACAAGTCCTCATCTTCTAACAGCAGAAGATCCGAGCCTGATAAATCTTCCAGCATCCTCAGAGAGTAGCTTACTGAGTTAAAGGTAACCTCCAACACCATATTAATCAATTCTGGCACCGGCGTTCTTATCAACACTCTTCCAAAGTCAAGTCTGTTCTTTTCTTTTGTATCTTCATCTATAGCAACGAAGGTCCCCATGAGTTGGGCAACCTGCTTGAAGATGTCTTCCTTCCAAGCAAAAGCAGGGACACCTGTGATTCTGACCCACACAAACCTGTGGTTCTTGGAATCTTCAGGCTCCCAAGCTCTTATCTCCGAGAACCACTCTGCAAAGGTTGCTTCCTCCTCATTTATTATAATACTTATCTCATCCTCCTCTTGGCTAGATAGAAGGACGAGGTTCCCTCCCATTGGAGCCGCTTTGACAGAAGTCAAACCTTCATTGTGCAGCAGTTGCTGGATGTTAACCACACCCTCAGGATTAATTGTTAGGCCTACATAGCATCCCTTCAGCCACTTCATTTCGTCATCCGACACATTATATGCCATTCCATTCCAAGCATTGGCCTTGATCGCATTAACTGACCCTCCGCCTGTTTTTGTACGGACATGGAGCCTTGGGTTATTATCATGCTGCTTGTCAGCCTTGACCACCTCAACAAAGCTGCCCCCACCTCTTACACCTCCCCCATTTATAACCCTTGTATGATTCGCACGATTGCTTGCAAAATGGTGTTCTCTGCCATCCCTTTTGAACATAGAGATATTAACCTTCAGTTTAAGGTCACCTATCCATAAGTTGTCCAGCTTTCTTTTAACCATCTTAGTTGTTGAACATCTGAGAATTTCACAAAGCCAAACCTATTTCCAAACCTATCTGTTTTACGTGGGATATATACATCCCTAACCCTCCCCCATCTGAGAAACACCTTCCACATATCCTCAGTACCAAAGGCAACCGGGAAATTAGTGAAGAAATAGGAGGTAGTTCCCTGGTCCTCCCATCTCACCCTATGACTTTGGACCCTTCTACTCCAATATGGTTGTGGATGTGCACTGTTATCTCCCCTTTCCCACACTCTACTTCTCTCAGTTCTCGCTAGCTCTCTTTCTCTCACTAAGTCTCTCATTTTTAATCGCTTACTTGAGCATAATGAGAAGAGAACTCCTTGATGGTCCGAACGAAACTTGGTTGTGTCACATTCGAAGTAAATGTGTTCACGGATAGCAAAATAGTAGTCGATGATATTAACCACAGAAAGAATAATCTATCAGAGTTTGGCATAATTCTCTTTAGCTGTAGGGAGATTCTTTCCTATCAACAAAACTATGAACGTAAGTTTGTAAGGACTCGAGTTAATAAGGTAGCTTACACTTTAATTAGGGTAGCCAAATTTTTTTTTTTTTTTAGACAAATATTAATGTTTTAATGTTAGTATTTTGTTAGTGTAGCTATTGATAATGCCAGTCTCTTTGATTTTGATAATGTTCATAATTGTATTTTTCAATTATTGATTAATGAAATGCCATAACTTAGCCTTTTTCAAAAAATAAATACACAATTAAAAAATAAAAAATGAAGAGTGTGGATGGATAAAGTTCCTTAGAATTTTGTTCCTCCAAATTTATTTATAACTAAACCAATTCAATTTTGTTGTTGTTGCTCTGGACCAATTCAATTAAATTAATTGAAATAACATATTTAAATGAACCGAATTTATTAAATTAACTTTTAAAATGAATTTTTTTAATAACAAAAATGAATGTTTTTATAACACAAGTAAAAGGAGTGTATGGAGAAAATCTGGTTGGGAGGGGAGAACCCACTTAGTATGTCGAACAGGTTACCCGACAAAAGAGTCATACTAACGAGTGTTCTTAGGACACTCTTTAAGAAATTATGAAAATATTAAATATACTAATTCCCTCCGATGTAATCTTTTGTTTTTCTTGGTTCTTTAGCAGCCCATTTTCCAAAAAAAAATTATGAAAATGTTTGGCACACTGATGCCGCCGCCAAAGCCATTTTCTGGGCAGCCAAACACTGTGACAGTAGTAGCTCAAGCGGAGTCTCATGAGAATGGAGAATGTCGAAATTTGAAAGATTTTAGCATGAGAAGAATCAATCCTTCACCGCCAATCTCACTTCTATAAGATGAGGAGTGTGTCTTCGATTCAAAAGCCATTCAACCCTTCTTTTTGTTTAATTGCATATACACCACACAGACTGAGTTAATGGCAAGAGCTGTTGCGTCTTCCTCTACATTCCGATTCGCCCGACTCACTCTTATGCTTACGGGTAACATCAACCATCTCTTTCAATTTCCCCTTTATTTATTTTTCTTATTCAATCAAATGATTCCTATTGTATCTATCAGGCAAACATGTTGAAACAACAACAACACAAGCTACTAATTATTCAACGATGTCACCAACACTGGCAATGGACCTTGCCTCTCTTGTCCAAGACCAGGACGAGTCTTCTAAGGCTAAACCCAAGGCTCAGACTCGAATGGAACTCAAGAGCTTCCTCCAAAACCGAATCAAAAAGAGGGTCAAGGAGCACTACATGAATGGCAAATTTCATCATCTTATGAAAAACGTGATTTTTAACCCACAAACTCTTTGGGATGCTTATAACTGCATTAGGCTCAACTCTAATGTCCATGTCCTTGATGGCAATGATGCTGAATTCTTAGATGATTTGGCGGAGCAGCTTTGCCGAGGCACTTTTGATGTCAGTGCCAATACCTTCTCTGTCTCAACAAGAGGGTTGAACAAGAACAAACAAGTCCTTGTACTTCCCAATTTGAAGTTGAGGGTTCTTCAGGAAGCCATCAGGATTGCTCTGGAAGTTGTTTACAAGCCCCATTTCTCTAAAATCTCGCATGGCTGCCGAAGTGGAAGGGGCTGCGCTGTCGCCTTGAAGTACATCTGCAAGGGGGTCTCGAATCCTGACTGGTGGTTCACATTGCTTGTCACCAAAGAGATGGATGCTGCTGTCTTGGCGAAGCTGTTTTCGACAATGCAGGATAAGATAGAAGATCCTATTTTGAATGATGTCATTCGGAACATGTTTGATGCGCAGGTGCTAAATTTGGAGTTTGGGGGTTTCCCTAAGGGCCATGGTCTTCCTCAAGAAGGGGTTTTGTCCCCTATTCTAATGAATATATACCTTGACCTCTTTGACAGTGAGTTTTATAGGTTGTCAATGAAATATGAAGCAATCAATGACGGAATCTGTAATGATGATCGAGATAGATCCTGCTCCAAGTTGCGTGGTTGGTTCAGGAGGCAGTTGGATGGGAATGATGACAAGAATGCTGGTGTTAAGGTTTATTGTTGTCGCTTTATGGATGAGATGTTTTTTGCAATTTCTGGATCCAAAGATTCTGCTGTTGATTTTAGGTCTGAGATCCAATGTTACTTGAAGAATTCTTTGCTGTTGGATGTGGGTTATGAAACTGATATTTTGCCTTGTGGAGGGCCTCATGGTATCCGATTTGTGGGAACTTTGGTCAAAAGAAATGTTAGAGACAGTCCTGCTGTAAAAGCTGTTCACAAATTAAAAGAAAAAGTAGAGCTATTTACTATGCAAAAGGTAGAAGCTTGGAATTATGGGACAGCCAGAATTGGCAAGAAATGGCTGGGTCATGGTTTGAAGAAGGTTAAGGAATCAGAAATCAAGCATTTAGCTGATAGCAGCTCTCTCTTGGGCAGGGTTTCCTGTTTCCGTAAGCCTGGAATGGAAACTGACCATTGGTATAAGCACTTATTAAAGATATGGATGCAAGATGTTCAAGCAAAAAATGCCAAGAGTGAAGAAAGTATCCTATCTAAGTGTGTTGCAGAACCAGCTCTTCCACTGGAGCTAAAAGATTCCTTTTATGAATTCATAAAACAGGCAGAGCAGTATATATCTTCTGAGGCGGCTTCTATTCTTAAGCTTTTGCCAAATAGTAACGGGTCTACAGAACATGTGATGACTAAAACTGAGATCATTGCTCCTATCTATGCCATAAAAAAGCGCCTTGTGAGATATGGATTGACCACATCTAAGGGATTCCCCCGTTCTGCTAATTTGCTTATCACGCAAGATACGGCTGAAATTATTGACTGGTTTTCAGGGATTGTTTGTCGCTGGCTGAAATGGTATGAAAATTGTTCAAACTTCAATGAGATAAAGCTCTTGATTTGCGATCAAGTTAGGAAATCATGCATTCGTACTTTAGCAGTAAAGTATCGGATACATGAAACTGACATAGAAAAGAAGTTTGACTTAGAACTTAGCAGGTTACCATCAACGCAGGACGCAGAGGATGAGATAACAAATGAAGCATTGGATGTTCAAGCTTTTGACAATGATGAGGCATTAACGTATGGAATTTCTTATAGCGGTCTGTGTTTGTTGTCTCTAGCAAGAATTGTGACCCAGGCAAGACCATGTAATTGTTTTGTAATAGGGTGCTCATCTTCAGCACCAAGAGTCTACACTCTTCATGTTATGGAAATGCAGAAGTCTCCAAGCTGGAAGACTGGGTTTTCAACTTGCATCCATCCAAGCTTAAATAAACGGCGAGTAGGGTTATGTAAGCAGCATTTGAGGGATTTGTATCTTGGTCATATATCACTACAGTCCATTGACTTTGGTTCCTGGAAGTGAGTGCCATCAATTCTATCAGAATGATGTTTGGATTTTGGTCATGTATTACTTCAGTCCATTGACAAAGAAGGTACTGTTGAAATTGAGGTGCGAGTTTTTTTTTTAGCTAGAAATGTGGGGCAAAGTCCCAAGTATTGAGGAAACTGCTTTGATTACTACACAAAAAGGAGTTGGGACGATCATAGACCTATGCAATGCGTGAGCATGGCCTGCTATAGGATCCCAACTACTTTGATTATCAAAGGGTTGAACACACATCCTATCCCTAAGAGACGTAGCTTGCTTCCACCATGCCACCCCTTGCTAGTGGTGCGAGATGGAATTAAATTCCTACTACTTACTAGCAGATTTTCTTCAAATATGTCATTTAACCATGAGATTTTATTTTTGTTGAGTAATTTTTATTTTAACTAATTGTAAAATACTTGTGTATTTATAAGGTATCAAAGCATGAAAGCAATTATCTTGGATTTTTTGTGTCATCTTCAAGGAATTTTATTGCCATCCTAATTTAGATTTATTTTTTTCGTAATATTTTAGAAGCGCAGATGTGTTCCCTTGGAAGATCTTGGTGCAGATTTCAAATTATGGACACATTTAACATTTGTGGGAGCCAAGGGAGTTGCCTAAGAATTAAAATAAACAACCGATCATCCAACACCAGGTCAGCATCTTTTCATATTTCTAGCATAGGTTTTACTTATATAACTTGATTTCCCAACATCAGCACCACTTAAAAGTGAATGCCAAAGATGTTTTAACAGAAGACCATCAGCATCCTTGATTGTTGATGCCAAGGCTAGTGGATGGAAAGGAGTAGTTGGAGCGAAAGTTAGGACTGAGGAAGCCTGGTATTCACTTCCTTCTTTGGTTAACCCTATGTGAAATTTCCTTTGCTGGACTAAGGAACCAGGAAACATTCAGGGTTCAGGCATAATTTGTGGACTGACTTTTAAATCATGTGCTGGCTTCATTGTTCTGCACTTCTGCTGTTGCAGAACAATATTAAGCTTCATGCAGCAAATAACACTGGAGTTTCCAGTAATTAACCATTTCTTACTCGTAGATAAATGGTAGGTTACAGTTACACTATTGGTAATGGTAGCTCTGGCTTTCTAATGCAGGCATTTTATTTGAGAGTTGCTTCTATCCGTAATTATTGTTCGGGACCTGATAGGTGATATTTATCCTGGTATGCACATTTTGCAAAATTACAGGTGCTGTCATGTTTCTGGTGTATTTATTTATTTATTTAATTAAATTGCTTGATGATCATATCTTACTTTTCCACATGTGAACAAAAGAGATATCCAACGTCAAACCCTTTGTCTGTCACTGGGCAGCTTTAGATATTGTTGACTGACATCCCCCCTCCAGAGCAATATTTGGATAGCAATAGCAATTCTTGAGCAAAGCCAATTTTCAATTGAGTTACATTAATGTGTTTGAGTCTTTGAGAGGCTTTTTACTGCATTGTCTTGGTTGTTTTCTCTAAAGTGGATAATGAAAAATAATGGAACATACTTTAATGTTCTTCTGAATGTTTTTCAAAATTATAAATTATAAAAATGCAAATTTTATTTATTTATGATTAAGCCTTTTACAGTTGCTTATCTTTATATTTCATTTCCATTTGTTGGTTAAGGCTGCCATTTTTGGGGGTTCCCAAAAAGTATGCAACTGTCAAATTTTCTTTTTTAACCTTTGTTGGTGTTACTGTTCTTGGCTACTAACGGTCCCCATTTTCTTAAAATACCAATTGACATTGGTGCAGGCCGAGTTATTTATGAATGGAGAGATGTCCAGAGGCCACTTGAAAGGCAAAGAAGAGTGGAGCCACAGCCACAAAGGCATCATCAGGAGGACTGACCAAGATACACTGATAGACCAAGGTATTTCTGGCTCAGAGAAAACATGCGGTGAAGGACCAATTTGTAATAAGGAAAGGGATGTGCTGTACTTCTATGCACTATTGTAGTCTTTTCCTTTGGAGGCATATTCGTTCGAAGTTCTGGTTGGGGTGGCAACTGAAGGGGTTTGTAGTTGAACTTGTATCAAGTGGACTCTGTTATCATTTTTCTTATGAAATGAATCTTGAAACTTATGGTTTAGTACTGCTACTTACACTTTGCACTGCATCTGTGTTTTCTCCGTAACATGGAAAAAGATTAGTTGCCATAGGTGATTGGTTTAGATTTTTCTATTTCTGGTCTGTTTTCTTAACAAAGTTTCTAATACAACCTGACCAAAATATTTTTTTTTATACACTGTATAATTTAAATTGCTAACTGGTGAGTAACATTGGACATTGAAAATAGAGTTGGATTGCCAAAAATCAAAATGTTGGTTGATTGTAAACAATGCTAAGCTGAGACATTCATGAACCTGCACCAAGGAAAAACATTGAAAGTGGGTTATTGATGTGATGGCATTGGTCTGGGCTTTGAGAAAGTGGGTGGTCTATGCTGTTTGGAAGTTTCAGGATGGCTTTTAAAAACTACACTAATATAAAGTGAAGAGCATGATTTGCCGACCTACAGTTGAAGGGAAGAAACCCTTTATTAGTATCATTGACAGAAGAATAAATGAGATCAGTACACAAAGAAAGAGCTGGAAATGAGAGAAAGTAGCTTTTACTAGACATTGAAACTCCTGTTCAATTCACCCATAAAGAAAGTACTGTACCCCAATGATTATCTATTGTTAAGCAAGAATCTGAAGCTGCAGATACTTTACGCAACCTTTTGTGTGTTTTGGCATTATGTTGCCATATGACAGTGCATTAAAATTATGAAAATCTGACTCTTAACTCTGAAATTTGAATATTCTACTAAAAGGGAAAAGCATGACTTTGTTTAGTACAATTTCTCCTTTTTATTGAAATTCTTTTGGCAAAAAGCCGGCCCTGCAGCCAATGACGAAGTGACTGCAGTTCCTTGTTTTGAATTTCCAGGCAAATATTTCTAGATACACATGTTCCCTTTTACAGCCTATGTAGACAAACAATATGGAGGGTTAATAATTGCTGCTGATGATTGAAAGTGATTTTCCTGTTTCTTATCTACTTCTCGTTTATTTATCTAAGATAAGACACCAAAAAGCACACAAAAAAATGACATCAAAAAGTAGAAAAAATATCTCTCTGATCCCTTCATGCAACTTTAATCATTAAAGAAAATAGAGTACTTTAATAGCATGATCAACATTACTAAAGAGTAATTTTTCTTACTACAAAGTTTCACAAGAGCAATTTACAGCTAATGCATTGCAAGCACATTAAAATAGTATGAGAGATACTATGTATAATCAATTAATCGTAAGTATCTCGAGGCCTGCCCTGACCCTGATGAGCCCCCATGACCCAACTTACCTAAACTTTTATCCAACAAAAAACAAATTAATCATGAGTTCCCGAGGAAACCACAAGATGGAAATGGTCTAACTACAGTATTCCTTTACCTTTCTTTCAATCCACGTTAGGGGAAGATAAATGATTAATTACATTATGACTCATACAAAGTTACAAACTAATAGGAACTAGGAGGCATTTAGCTGTGTTCTTTCTATTTTTCCGATCTCACCTATGTAAAAGGAGTCAAAAAGCTAAACTTTACGAGCAGACTTATGCTTACCTATGAAAGAGTGTCGTGAAATTGGCTATCTAAAAGGTTCAATGGGAGAAGATTCTTCAAGAAGAGCTGCTGCCTGAAAACATTCAACAGCTTCCAATGCTGATGTCCCCAAGTCAGCTTTGTAGATCAATCCAAGATTGTACCAAGCAGATGGGTTTGTTCTGTCAAGCCGCAGTGCATCAGTCAGAAGGCTTCTAACAATTGAAGATGATTGACCTCCAAGCTGTCTCATAACACAGGCAGTGCATACCAAACTTGGCACATGGTTTGGCTCAATATCTAATGCTTTCCTATATGATTTCAGAGCTTCTTGATGAAGACCTCTAGCTTCAAAAAGTAAACCTGCAAAAATATAAATTAACTTTGCTACATGAAGAATGTAAGTAACTACCTTAAAATGTTACTGAAGGACTTGAAGGAAGTGTGGAATGTAAGACATATTAAGCTTCAATAAAATCAGGACTCCATTTCTGTTATGGTCAATAAAAATAACAAAATTCAGACCCTTTACACTATCAGATTTGTGTGAAGTGTCGGCTACTTTTCAGGAACTGAGAATCTACTACATCTTCAAAGATAAATGACGAAGGAAACTGAACAGATATATAGAAGCTATAAAGATTGATAAGTTTGGAAACAAAAGGAAATAAGCAATATACCTGTTGAGTGCCATCTAGAAGCAGAATAGGGATTAATAGCTTGAGATTTTGCAAGACAAACTTCTGCATCCCGCCACTGTGATAAGGCAGTGTACACGTTGGCTAAATCATGCCATATTTCCATCTCCAGTCTTCTGTCACGTTTTCCCTTATTCTGTACAAATGAGAAGTCAGAGTTAAAGTGGAGCTTCTAATCTTTTCCAATTGATAATTTCAGTTGTTTAAGAACCAACGACATTTTAGCGGCCAAAAGACACGGGGTTTGTGAAAAATCTCAGTTCTTGGATGAAAAGTCTTTGTTGATAGGACATCCTAGTAGTTATATTTCTGTCCTGAATATCCTGATTGTCTTAAAAAAATCAACACCAATGATAATTAAATCCAATTTAAATAAAACTTTAGGGCCTTCCCTGCTTAAGTTACAATTTGCCCACTCTTATCATCACCAATCTTGTAAATTAGTACTCACCATGCCACATAGGCTGATTGACTGATTGTCGAGGCATCTTTTCCTAATAACTTGAATATTGATTCAAGATGTATATGATATCATATCAGGTTGTTTCTGGGGCCCTTACTTTGAACTCTGGGTATAATTTCTTCCAATAAACATGAAATCATGTGTCTGTTATTCAGAAGATTAGGAGTTTAAGCAGAACCAAGTCATAATTCAAGAGAATCTACTCAAGGAAAGTTGATAAAATTTCAAATAGTTGATAGCTTTTAAAATAGGCTATCAATATACACTTTACTCCCTGAAGTGCATGTGCCCTTTAGCTGAACCCCCTTCCATACAACAGGTGAAGCAAACATTTAGCATATATTATGATTTATTAGTAGACCATCTATGATCCTGAACTCCATAATTAAGTCTAGGGAATTTTGGATTATTCTTTACCATTCGTTTGACAATATTTATGTTTATTATGATATATTTTCATGAAAATTACAAGAGAGAAATTCTTGGAAAAAGTAGTTTTAGCTTCAGAACAATTTGCCGCTCAAATGTTTAATGATGCTCAAAGTGGTTAATCAGTAATTACTTATTGATTAATAGTTCCTAAACTGGAAGTTTTTTTTTTATACATATCTAAACTATATGTCAAGGATGCATACCTTTATAACCTTATTTGCAATGCTTAAACTTTTATTCTGGACTTGAAGAACAGCAAGAAGAAAAGTGTATGTCTCCACTGCATTCTTTAATTTTCCCTGCGCTATCCGTAGTTTAGCTTTAGTTCTCAACAACTCTCCTTGATCCCATTTCCCACTCTGATCTATAGCAGCATCAATAACAATCTCTGCTTCTACAAATTTCTTTTGAGCTGACAAAATCCGTGCCAGTAGTATATATCCAGCAATACTTGATCCACCCTCAAGGGTAACCAGTTTCTTTGCATGATAAAAAGCAATGCTCAACTTCCTCTGCTCAGCATATTCTATACAAAGATGAAGGACAATGTATGGATCACTTTCCCTCATTATTCTCTCAGCAGTTTCTAGAGCACTGAGTGCTTCAGACTGCATCAAAACCTTCTCTGATTCAGAGCCAACCAACTTGGATTTTGATGACAGTAGAACACCTAGTATGGAATTTGCAATTGCTAACATCTGCATGCATTTCCCATGCAACTGAGAAATGGCTTTGATAGCATATTTGATCCCATCTTCAACACAAATCACATTGTCTCCACAAATTTTTGAAGCTAAAAGTAATTCTTGTATGCAGACTGAGTTCTCTCTATTATTTAAAAAGTTTCTCAAAAGATCCAAAGCAATCATAGGATCACCTTCCCCACAGTAACAAAGAGCTAGAGTATAATATCTTTCTTTTCTCTCCATGGTTTCTGGAAGTAATTCCTCAATCTGTTGAGCCAGAGTCATGAATGCCCCAGAAACACTTGCAGCAAAAGAAAAGTGGTCGATTATTGAAGGGTCCCATACAATGCTTCCAAGAATAGATTTTCTCAGCAAAATTAGAAGCAGAAGAACAGCCTCTTCTATGTTGTTTGTTGGCACATAGGAACCATCCAACTGAGAGCGAAGAGAAGGAGGGCTTGCTTCAGAACCACTGTACAAAAGAAACAAAGCAAAGCCCTTCTGTATTCTTGCAGTGGTTTCAGTGTCAAGATTCCAATGATAAAGCAAGGCACGCCTATATGATGAGATGACATCTTGAGGAGAATCAGCAAGTTTCCACAACTCTGGAAGCAGTTCTACAGCATTTGTTACAGTCTCATGTAATTTATCTGAAACAAAGTTTTCAGGCCAACCTTCTGGTAATGCCGATTCAACGGTGTCTAAAATAGTCTTGCATGATTTAGCAGCTTCTGCAAATTCATAAATTACGTTAACAAATAAAATCATAGACTGCAGATTAATTGAATATACTTTGAATTGTTCAAAAGGTTTCAAGATAAGATGCAAGAAAACAAAGAAGATATGCCTGAATAAAGTTAAATAAGCATAAGAACATGATAAAAAACAAAAAAACAAGAGCACCTTGGAACCTTCCTAGAGTCTGCAATGATTTTGCCTTGAGAAAAACAGCTTCAAGAAGTAAACTAACAGCATGAATTGACATAGGAGGCAGTGCATCGCTTTGTGACTGGCGTCTATTGGGTTCACATTTTCTGGATATAGAAATTTTCATCTTGGGAAGGACAGCAGGAATATCTATTCCTTCAAATACATGAAGTGCAGCTTCGATATTACCTTTCTGATACTCAAGTCTTCCTAATAAAGCTCTAGCTTCCTATGAGAAAAAAGGTCATTTAGCTTTATCTTATAATCAAGAGGCATTTCAAAATTTTCTTACCTAAAAATATTACATATTACAGCCTAAGATGGAAGCATAATAAGCCTCATAAAAGGGATAAAAAGGAAAAATTGAAAGAAAAGCAGATAGGTGTTGCTTCTTACTTGTTGCCACCCTTTTAAAGTCTACAGCATATATATGTGAACATGCAAATCCTATCATGTACGGAATCTGCATGGACCTTTGCTAACAATTCAATTTCTACATCACTATCACATGGATTATGGTGGGAAAATATTTTTGATCATAGAAGAAATTCCTAATAAGAAGATACTAACAGAATCTCTGCAGAACACCCTCGAATTGCAATCTGGGTATTCTGCTGCCTACATCATGCAATCTATAAAGACCTTTTGTTAACATTTGTGTATCAGTTAACACATTGCATACACCAGAGAATTTAATTATGAAAGCCATTCATTTTTTCCTAAACACCTAAATTACACAGACCAGAAAATTCAGTTTAGGATCAAGTACTTGTCACAACACTCAAAGCATGAGCTGTAAGTGAGGGTGCAATTTTATTTTCTTTCACCACATTAAGCACCTAGGAGCTTCACCGCAGCACTGGGTTGAGACTTGAGATGTTAAGTTCAAGAATCTGAAGGTGATGATAACCTGATTTGGCTAACATCAGTAAATGCATGCACCCAATGAAAGGCAAAAGAAATTTTTTATCTGACCTCATAGTTTAAATAACCACTTTCACGAAGAGATGATTCTGCTTCTTCAATGTTGCTATTGTCCACCTTTGTTTCACTTTCACCAGGACGCGATGAATGACCGCCACTTGCAGAATAGTCTCTGGTTGCCAGGGACTCTGATGAATAATTTATATCATCATCAACCTTTAACTGTTCCCTGGAAGAACATATACACTTACTCATGTTTCTCAGTTTCCTTCTAATGCTAAGCTTCCTCTTACTTATCCAACTCTTAGCTCTCATGCTGGAACATACCACTTCATACTTTCCTGAAATGTCAATAACATAAAGCATACAACATAATAAGAAGCACTTCAAGTTACCTCTTGAGATGCCTTACATGAGCTATATTCCTGTACCTATATAGGATATAAAAACATGGGCCCTTTTTAAAATCTACTTTTTGTGCACTGGTTTACTTTGAAATAGATGACACAATTCCAGGTTTAAAACAATTTTTTTTTTTTTTTTTTTTCAGAAATGAGAACCTCTCACCTAACAGGACCAAGTCAAACTGAACCAACAAAGGAATTGAGCAAAATTCACCATTTACATACTCAAATTAGTGATCAACAAAACTAAGAAGCAAACAAGTTTTCTTTTTTTATCTTAAAAAAAAAAAAACAAAATAGAATCAGAAGCTTTGAAACTATACCCATATAAAGTGAATATGCAATGGGGACTGCTGTAAAAGGGGAAAAAAAGGATGATTTGCAAACCTAGAGTTGAAGGGTAGGAAACTCCTTATTAGTATCATAGAAAGAAGAATAAGTGAGATAAAAAAAGAGGTTGAAAAGAGTGGCTTTTCTATAACACAAAGGGTGCAGGGTGAGCCCACAAGAGAAAAGACAACAAGTGTGCAACTCCTGGTGCTCAATTCACCCATAATGAAAGTTCCCCCATGATTATCTCTTGTTAAGCAAGAATCCAAAGCTGCAGATACTTTCCACAACCCTTTGTCTGTTCTGGTAATTTTCAATATTTCCATTTGATATGAGTTGACTGCTTGTTCAGTTCAAAGTATAGTAGCAAGTAGCAACTCCAACAGCTCTTTGACAGTGCATTAAATTATTATGAAAGGGGAACCCTCCCAGATACGGCTTAGACTTTGACAGTCCTCATGAACAGTTGCACTTGCTTGTTCACTAAGATAAGGATTATATCTTAATTCTTAACAAAGTCCCTCTTTAAATAAGAATAATTAGTGCATATTATGCACAGTTTTTTGGATATGGCTTTTTTATTTTTATTTTTTGTCATCTATTTATTCCGGCTTTTTTTAAATAAATAAAAAAAATATAAGGATGACACAACTCTTGTTTTAGAACTTAATAATTAGGACTTGAGATTTATTTATGTAGTAATTAACTTACCATCCCTAACCTTAACTAGTCATTTATATTACATATATCTATTGTTTTCAGAAATATTAGGAGTAATATCACAAAATTCCAAAGAAAAATATAAATATATCTTCAATTAGCTACCCAAAACCAATTCTAGCAAGGGATGAGCTTATTTGAACTTATAAAAATAACTTATGAAGATAAATTTATACAAATAGTTTATAACTTTCTATAAGTTTTTTTTAGTTTATTTCAATAAGCTTATTAAAAAAGATTATGAAAATAACATGTTTTTAGCTTATTTAAAAAAATTAACTCACAAGATGTGGTCCGAGTGGTTAATAGCTCGGGCCATTTAACCATATGTCCAGGTTCGAATCTTAGTGATGAGAATATAGTTGTATCTGTAAGTAGAGGAGTTATCTTTTAACTGATACTTTACATCCTTGGGGGATTAGTTCTACGAGTGTGGAATGCCCTAAGGGTTCGTTTGGTGGTCAAGATAAGAGAGACAAGATAGGATAATCTATCATATTCTGTTTGAAACTATTGTCTGGTGAACCAGCAGGATAGGATAAATCAATCCTGTCACTTATCATATCCTGTCCATCTAGTTAAAATTTTATCCTGAGGGGAGAGCTGGGTTAGAACTCAACATGATAGGATAAGGTGATTTAAAGTATAATAAAATATAAAAATATTTTATATATAAAATAATTAAAATATAATAAAATATAATGTGGTTACCAAAAAAGGCATAATAAAACATAAAATAATAAAAATATTAATAATTAATTTTAAAAATTATTTTTTATTTTGTCACAAGGCTAATTTTGTTACTTTATATTATTTTTAAAAACTAAAATGTAAAAAAAAAAATATTCTAATAATTTAAATATATGTAAAGTAGAAACTAAAAAAAAGATTTAAAATTATAAAAAATTTAATTTAAGTTAAACAATATTTTAGAAATTTAAAATATTATATGTAATTTTATCACAAGGACAATTTTGTCTTTTCATATAACCTTAAAAAAATGAAAATTATAAAAACAACTAATAGCGTACATTGAAATATCCGCCATCAAGACTGAACGAGGTTAGAAGATAGAAGTTGAGATTGGCACTTTAGATTGCCTTTTTCTTCTATTTAGCAAAATACCACAGCTTTTAGTGTTCTATGATTCACCTCTGAATAATGAGTAGAGAGTTCAATCCTTTTGATTTTTCTATTTTTCATTTTTAACTGATGTAGAAATTCGAAGCAATAAATCGAATTACTATATAACGAAGAATTTAGAACTAAAAAAACGTTTTAAAATAGATAATCTCTCATTTCGTCTCTTCGATAAAAATACGAATTTGAAATAATACAAATTTTTTTGCATGCTGTTGTGCTCAGCTCAGGAACTACGCTAGTTCAAGTTAGTAATCATTTGATTCGCAGGATAGGGCACATTCCATTCCATTCCGCCATAACCACGCTTTCCAACTCGATCCAGCTCTCAAACTATATGATCCTCGTCACCAGTCAGCAGCTAATACTGACTATCCTAAGACAAAAGCGAGGCAAGACCCCCTCGCAGCGGAGCTCTTGGGGTAGAGTCGAGTGATCGTAGGAAGCAGTTCTACTTATTAGCTATCGAGTTCGGGACAAAGAGCAAGTAGTCTTACAGTTGCCTGCCCTCATTCCCGAGTCGCATTAGCACAAGCCACGAGCGAGCAGCAGGTTCGCGATTTCCAAGTTAAGTGCCACACACCAGTGACTCCTTCAACATGTTAAGTCTCTAAAATGTCTGTGTGCATTTCCCTAAGTTTTGATGAAAACTAAACATTGGGTAATGATTTAATTAACCTATTTTGTGGTTGCTAACCTGTCTACTTAGTGTACAGATCAGAAGATTACAAAACTCACCTGTCTGTCTACCTAAGTCTCACCTGTCCGTATAAGCCAAGAAGTCAACCTGTCTGCTGACTAGGATTGTTGACTATGTGCAAACTGGTCTTACAACCTGTCTCTACTCTTCAACTTGTCTAAGGTTCTTCGTTAAAGAACTCGAAGTACAGGAAGCTTTTGCAAGCTGTCTCCTCATGAAGAATACTCTGAGAACTCTCTCACGCTTATCAAGAAACTCAGAAGTGCTCTCTCTCAAGCAAACTAGGAAGTCAGAGATAAACTTCCAGTTAAAGAATGTTTCCAACATGCTTTATTCCCTAGTACTTTCAGTCATTACACAGAAAGGGAAATGTACTCTGCAAAAGTACAAAAGCACTCTGCACAACTCTGATTTGGCGTCTACACGATGCATAAAGCTATTATCCCTCATGTTAGAGTACAACCAACGTCTTCATTGCATTAATGGCTGCCCAGAACGACTATATTGCATTTAATGAAGCTCTGCTTGAAGCCATAGTTGCAAGGAATGTCTCTAACGGATATTAAATGTTTGAAGGCTATAAATACAGAAGTCATTGAAGATGAATATCATCAGAGTTTTAAAAAGCATTAAAGAGCCATTACTCTGTTCATTTATTCTGTATTCTTCAATCATTTGAAGTTATTACGCATACTTTCCAAAAGCTTTATATTTAAACCACTCTCTGAGTGTTAGTGAAAGGTCTGTAAGTGTATTTATTACAAACCAAACTCTCAAACAAATCTGAGTGAGCCTGAAGAGGCTAGGTGTGCAAAGAATACTTGTGTTGGAGCCTGAAGAGGCTAGGTGTGCAAAGAATACTTGTGTTGGAGCCTGAAGAGGCTAGGTGTGCAAACAATACTTGGAGTCTGTAACCTGATCAGTTATAGTGGATAAATCTTGGTGCTGCCAAGGACTGGACGTAGCTCTTTGTGTTAAAGAGTGAACCAGGATAAATCTCTGTGTTAATCTCTCTTCCCTTAATCTCTTTAGTTACTTTGATTATATATATCATCTGCTTTCTAACAAAGGGGTTAAAACTGTTTCTGTCAAGTCTGTTTTCTTATCTCTACGTGTGTTGTTTTTTTGAGAAAACTACAACAGACAGGTGACCTGTCTGTGTATCCTTTTACACCTGTCTGTGCTTAGCTTCTGCATGCAAAAAGTTTTTAACTTTATTTTAAATTCCAATAAACACAATTCAACCCCCCTTCTCGTGTTTATAGTTGTCTATTTCACAACAAATAAGGAAAAGTCATTCCTTGCTGCGGGAGAATAATTACTTGTAGCGGTGGAGGAGTTCTACAGAATCAAGGGGATTGAACCTTAGCCTACTAGGAAAGGGCTAGAAGACCACAGACAAAGATTACTTAAGCAATTACCGATTCGAAGACTTCGACTGCTAACAAAATCCAGAATTTCTTAGGGAGAACAATTAGGGCTTTCCTCAAAGGTCGATACGATTTGCTTTCCTCGATGACTAAGGCAAATCGCCAACCACCAGACTAAGAGGTCGGGGCTATGGTTCTAGACCCCAGAGAGGATAGCACCTCTGATTCGAAAAGACATTGAACTTGAGCCACTGGGACTCAGGATTGGGACTAGAACCGCATAGACCTTCACTACTTGAGAGAAGAAGGAAAGCAAAAAGCATTTCCCGAACACTTTAGTTTAGGTTACCCGCGGGACTCTTAGAGGATTTTGAAAATATTCGGAACAAAAACGAAATTTTTTAAAATTCATACTAAAATTACAATGCTATCCAGTTGGTTATCTAGTGGACACCAAACGTCGGAAAGGATAATAGCTTATCCTGCTCATATCCTATCCTACTCCTATCATACCCTCTTATCCTATCTGCCCCTATCCTATCCTGACCACTAAACAAGCCCTAAGTTTCATCTCGGACCTAAAAAATATATTAAATAAATACTCAATTAAATTATTAATTTACCCAAATATACCCGACCACAAAACTCAACCCGTGACACACTCAACTCCTATAGAAAGTTAAAACAATACATACTTAAAAAGTGATGGATATTTTTTTTTGAAAAACAAAATGTATTATAAATATTTGTAAACTGGGTACAGGAAGTACTCCATCAAGTACAATCAGTAACATTTTTACAATTTCACCCTAGATGACACCGGTATTGTTGACACTTGTTCCTAAAAGGATAAATCATGAATAAAACATAATCTACCCCTGAATGTATTTTTCACCTAATTATTATAATCAAAATTTGATTCCCCCCACTGCTATAGCAGAAACCTAACTTGAAGACAGCAATATCAATAGCAAAACAGATGCTATTTCCATGATAACACACCACCTTTTGCATGTGGTTTTAACCAGGGTAGTTAATCCTGGATAGCAGTGCGGAGCGGCGGACCCAAAAAAGCAATAGCGGTATAGCGCATAGCGGGATGACCGCTATTTTAGGCATTTTTATACTGGTTAGATAGAAATATAAATTTATACTAGATACATATAGATACATATACATGTACAGAATACTCAAAATTCAAGTCATATTCATAATTCATCATAGATAGTCATACTGTCATATGTCCTAAGCAAAGCACACTAGTTAATAAGTACAAAAAGTAGTGTGCACATATCAATTTAAGCCCTACTACCCTAGACCTAGAGGCTTAAAGAAACTAAACATTAAACTTAACATATAGATAGTCATAGGTCCTAAGCAAAGCACACTAGTTAATAAGTACAAAAAGTAGTGTGCACATATCAATTTAAGCCCTACTACCCTAGACATTAAACTAAACATCAAGCACCATATTCAAGATCAGCCAAGTATTCTTCTTCTTCTTCCTCTTTTTCACTGTTACTACTAAGCTTGTAGAGTCTTTCCTCCTCCTCCTCTTAAATCTCTTCATCACTTTGCTCTTCTTCTATCATTCTTCCCCTTGAGCTTGTAGGCCTAGAAGCAACTGCCCTCCTTGTTCTTGTATGTTGCCTAGTGTAGGTTGAAGGCTCACCAGCCCCTGTTAAATCAGCAACATCTCCCCATGTCAAGGTATCATCATCAAAAACCAATTCAGCACTAGCATCTTCACCATCTCCACCCATTTCTCCCACTAACCACTCATTGCTATCATCAATATCATTCAAGAGAATGGGATCAATCACATCGCTGCAGTCAAAACGCTCTTAAAGAGCTTGGTTATATTTAATATAAACCAAGTCTTGTAACTTCTCATGCTCAAGCCTACTTCTCTTCTTCGAATGGATCTATGTTATTAGTTTTTTTACAAAAACTGAATGTTAGTTTCTTTGCATTCTCAAAAAATGAATGTCATTAGTTCTTTTCTAACAAAAACTTAATGTTAAGATTAACTTACATGTTCCCGATGCACTACAGGTCAAGCTCAATACTTTGATGGCAAGTTGCATCAAATTTGGACAATGTGATCCATAATTCCTCCACCACTCAGCTGCAAGTTAAAAAAATTGAATGTGATCAAAACTGAATGTGATTCATATTTAAAAAAAAAAAATGAATGTAATCAAAACTGAAGCCCAAACAACTGAATGTGATCAAAACTGAATTGTAATATTACCAGGAGCCATAGTAGTCCGGTGCCTTACATCTGATCTTATCCCAAAGAGGCCTAAAGGTCTCTTATATTTTGACAGCTGGTTGGTAATCTTGTCCATAGCTTCATCATTTGCACTAAGTTTTTCAATGCATTGATGAAGTCCCTCCACCACTTCATGATCAAGTTCTATAACTGGATTGCTGTAGAAGAACTCAGGGTTTAGAAAATGGCTAGCTGCATGGAGTGGGTGATGAAGTTGGCACTCCCATCTTCTGTCAATGATTTCACAAATCTCCTTGTACTTGCTTTCATCTCCATTGAAGGCATTCTGAATTGCCTCCTTGGCCCTATCCATGGCTTCATAAATGTAACCCATTGCAGGCTTCTTTTCATTGTCAACAAGCCTAAGCACACGTACAAGAGGGCCCATAGCCTTAAGTGTGAAAATAACATCATTCCAAAATGTAGGCATAAGTACAACATCGGCTGCCTTTTTCCCCTTAGGTTCTTTGGTTGTCTTGGACTTCAACCAATCATCAGAAGTGAACATTTTTCTAAGGTTGTTCTTTTCATTATGCAACCTTTGCAAAGTTAGGAAAGACGTAGCAAACCTAGTGACTCCGTATCTAACCAACTCTGCCTTGCTTGTGAACTTCCTCATAGTGTTCAAGGCCAATGTGTGGTTATAAATAAAAACCCACAAGATTGATGCCTCTTTGTATTGCCTTTTTAATTCTAGGAATCTTGCCAATAGCTTCTAGCAACAAGTCTAGGCAGTGAGCGGCACATGGAGTCCAAAACATGTTTGGTCTCTTGGCTTGCAATAGTTTACCAGCCAATACATAGTTACTTCCGTTGTCACTCACTAGTTGCACAACATTGCTTTCTCCAATCTCTTCGGCAAAACTGTCCAGAAGCTGAAACAGTTTTTCCCCACTCTTCACATATGAAGAAGCATCAATGCTCTTCACAAACATAGAGCTCGTTGGGCAATTCACCAGAAAATTAATCAAAGTCCTATTCTTCCTGTCGGTCCAAGCATCCGACATAATTGAGCACCCATAAACTACTCGCTCATCCATATGAGGCTTCATCAGTGAGTTGGTGTGTTCCAACTCCTTTTTAAGGAGTGGAACTCTCATCTCATGATAGCTTGGTAGCTTTCGGACCATAGTTTCCAATCGCTTCGACCATCAGCTGGAAGCTTCTTGTACGCACAACATTGAAAGCTATTCCATTCCGAGAAAAGCATCTTGTTATGTATTGGACAGTTTTTGCGCTTGCCTCCTTAATACAAGCATCATTCATGCTTGTTTGCTTCTTTTTCTTTGCCAAAGCAAGGGTTATTTCAGGATTTCTCCACAGCAATACATCAAGAAGGCCTTTGACATTTGTAGTCTTCTTGGTTGGAGGCAAAGAGGCACCTCCTGTTGCTGCTGTTGCAGGCCTCTTCCCTTTTGATAGCTTGAAAATTTCTTGATCATCATCTTGTTCATCTTGTTCTTCAGTCAACGACTCAGTCAAGCATGCCTCCTTGTCCCCTTTTTTCTTCTCCTAGGCTTCCCTCAATAAGTTCTTAACATCTGTTGGAGTTTTCTTACAAAGATTCACACCTTCCCTCACCCCCATCTGATGTCTCTTAGCCCTGGTAATTCCTCCGGTACTTGTTTTTCCACAAAAATCACATGTAACACTCTTCCTATCTTTGATATCTTTCAAGCTGTTCCATTGCCATGCTATGTCAATATTCTCACCAGTAGGTTTGACCAGCCCACAAGAAGCAACTGATGTTGGAGCTGGAGCAGAAGCAGATGCTTAACGACTAGAAGCCATATCAGAGAATGAGAGACTGAGAACAGAGGGACCGAAACAGAGAGACAGACTTGCTTCCAAACTGAGAATCGAAGCTGAGAGAAACAGAGAGAAGACTTGCTTCGAAACTGAGAACCGAAGCTGAGAATGCGAGGTCCGAGTATGGAAACACTGTTTCCTGACCGAAAACTCGCCGGAGATGGTCACCGGTGTTCGCAAATGAGAGTGAAAGGAGAGGGAAGGGAGAGTCAAACAGTGGAGAGAAAGTGTTGAGCAAAGATAAAATGAATAGGTTTAGAAGTTAACCCTAAAGGTTAAAACTTTAAAGTCTGGTTTAAAAAAAAACTTTTAGGTTCGAAAACCTCAAAATAACCTTAAAAACATGAACCCAACAGAAATATTGGAGGGTAAATGGGGAAAATCGGGCCATGAAGCCCTAGAGGACCAGAAGCGCCGCTCCTGTGCGCGATTTGGCGATCTCCACCAGCAATAGCGACCGCGACGGCCGCTACCCAAAAACGCTCAGCCCTGTTGCCGAGGTAGTGGCCGCCGGCCACTTCGCCTCGTGCCGCCCCTATAGGGCCGCTATTGCGCACTAATGATAAGCCTGGTTTTAACATATGTTTTGACTGCAGCAAAACTTGCGTCCCCCAAGCTGTCCACACTCCCCTTCTTTTACACTCAAACCAATCCTGCAAGACATAATTTAGTGCACTCCAATGGACCCATACACCAAATCAGAAAAGCTTACCACCCCATTTGAAGTACCATTAAACCAACCCCATGATCTACTCTTCACCAAGTCTAACAACCTTACCAAATCAGTCCTTTTATTGTTGAAGATCCAATTATTTCTCTCTAACGAAATACTCCACAAAACAGAATTCCATATCATCATACCCCTTTGTTTCTTTTGCTTCCCCCTCAGGTTTCCTCCAAACTGAAAAAAGTGATCTTTGACAGATACGGCCTGCACCAGAGGAACTCCTACCCACCCACATACTCTATCCCATAACCTTTTTGCCATGAAGCATGATAGGAACATATGGGCAGGGCTTTCACTATATAAATTGCAAAAGAGACATCTATCATGATCAGTTTGAATGACTATACCTCTCTTTTGTAAATTATCCTTTGTTGCAATCCTGCCCAAAATTGTCTGCCAAAAAACACCAGAACTTTATGAGGTACTTTGCATTTCCACAACATTTTGAATATTTCCCCATCCCTATCAATGTCTACCTGCATCTGATCTATTCTTTCCTGAGCATCCAAAGACTGATATGCTGATCTTGTAGTGAACATCCCTGTAGATTCTGCCACCCAAATCCATTTATCTTTTTTACTCTTATCCACTGTTACAGAATTCAATAATACCAACAGATTTTGAACTTGCTCTGCTTCCCATACAAAGAGCTAGGGGTGGCAAAATGGGTTGGGCCCTTCGGGTTGGCCGGTTTAACCCACCTTTTTTGGCGGGTTGGGTTGAGGTCCTCAACCCATCAACCCACTTTAACCCGCCCCGCCCAACTCGCCCAAAAAACGGGTTAAGCTCGGGTCGGGGCGGGTTGACCCGCCAACCCACCTGATATTTTTTTTTTGTAAAAAAAAATAGATTAATAGGCTTTTATTTTTATGCATGACTCTTGGACTGCTCACAAGTCACAACGTATACGAAGAGACTCAAGAGACAGACTCTCAGTCTCAGTTTCTCACACACCAGTGACACCACCGTCCCTAAGTCTCTCTAAGTCTCTAACGCAGTAACGCCCTTTCTCCCTCACCTCCAGCGCCGGAACGACGGCCCCACCGTCACGCCCACCACGAACCAGGGTGTCACTCGTGTTTGCACCTTCTGCCTTGCACGCCTCGTCGCCTTCTGTCTTGTACATCATCTGTCTCCGTCAGACCGTCACGACGCCGCTGCTCCTTCTCCGGCCCGACCCAATCCGTTAGCCCGTCACCTGCACCGCTGCTCCTTCTCCGGCACGACCCAGCCTTCCAGTTGCAGGTAACCCACCTTTTATTCTGTTCTGAAATATGATTCCCATCTGGTTATGTAGCGCCCCTGTATGTGTATGGTTTTCTCCTAGACTATGTTTTCTCCTACATGTAGCGCCCCTGCCCCTGTATCACTGTATGTGTATGGTTATGTAGCGCCCCTATACCATACGTATGTAAAAACTTAGAATCAAATGGCTAGATCCAATTATTTCCCGATTGATTGATATACTTTTGTTTGTTAGTACCAGGCTGTATGTGTATGGAATTTATTTCAAGTAGAAACACACTAGAGTGGGACTAAAACTAATGCCACTGGTACTGGACGTTGGTGTGCAGTCATAAGTCTGTTTGAGTTTTTCTTTCTAGAATGGTGTTTTACAGCCATCATTTGTTTGATCTAATTGGAATTTGATGGCTAAAAACATGTTTCTGGTGTATTTAGTTAAGGGTCTATTAAGGGGTTTTATTATCTTGGTTTGTTATAAAGTAATTTTAATTTTATTCACCTAATTGTTTCTATTTCTGTTAATGACTATTAAAAATTAATTAGTTAATTTTTGGTTTTTGTTTCTATTTGTCCCTATTTAAAATTTTGATGCATGTTATTCTTTGCTTAATTGTTAGACATGGATTCAAATAATATTGTAGTTGATATGGAAGTTGATGGGGAAATTTTGGATATTGGGGTTGATGGATCTCAAATCAATGAAGCTATTAAGAAAAAGGCCAAAGCATCAACAGCTGACTGTTGGAAGTTTTTTACTAAGATAGGACCGGGTAAAGATGGAATTGAGTTGGCAAGATGTAATGGTTGTAAACAGGAATATAAATATGGCGGTAAAAAATATGGAACATCAACTTTAAAGCGCCATATTCCAAAGTGTACGCAAACTAAATCTGAAGATATTGGTCAGTTGATGGTAGACATGCAAGGAAAAATGAAATCTCCTAAGATAGATCAAATGGTATCACGTCAGATGTGTGCCGAAGCAATCATTGAGCATGATTTGCCCTTTAAATTCGTTGAGTTTAAGAAGATTAGGAATTGGTTGAAGTACTTGAATCCAGATGTAATTTCTATTACTAGAAACACTGCTAAGGTCGATGTCATGAATATTTACTTGAGAGAGAAGGAAAAGCTTAAAAAAGAAATGGCTAGTATTCTTATTAGGATTTCTTTAACTTCTGATTTGTGGACAGCTTGTACTACCGAAGGTTACATTTGTTTGACCGCTCATTTTGTTGACACAAATTGGAAGTTAAATAGCAAAATTCTCAACTTTTGTCACATGCCTCCCCCTCATACTGGATTGGAGTTGTCTAGGAAGATACTTAAATTTTTGACTGATTGGGGAATAGAGAAGAAAATTTTTTCTATCACTTTAGATAATGCAAGCGCAAATAATGTTATGCAACTACATTTAAAAAGTCAACTTGCCTTGAAAAATTGGTTGTTATGTGATGGAGAGTTTTTTCATGTGCGTTGTTCTGCACACATTTTAAATATAATTGTTCAAGAGGGATTGAAGCTGGCTAGTGATGCATTGAGCAAAATTAGAGAGAGCGTGAAATATGTGCGGGGTTTAGAGAGAGCGTGAAAGAGCTCTCTTCTCCACTCTAGAATCCACTCCCAACACTCATTTTGCCACACACCACATTCTCCAATAGTAAAATTCTTTTATTGTGATAGCGGATATAACCTTGGAAAAGCAACTTTTAAAGGTTTTTCCCCCACCCACACCTCATCCCAAAAATTGATAGCATCCCCAATCCCAAGTTGCCTAACCAAACCATCCCTAACCCAATCCAGAGAGAAATTAGAACCGCCACTCAAACAAATTTTGCCACGATTTTGATACTTTTACCCCTCTATGATTGACTCCTCCCTCCAAAGGACTCCCATATAAATAATCATACCTAGCTTTCAAAACCTTCGCCCACAGCATTTCCTCCCCACTCAACAACCTCCAACGCCATTTAGCCAAAAGAGCCTTATTATGCAAACACAAGTTTTCATTCATCATTCTAAGCATAATCACGTGTTTATGGACATACTCACTTCCAAAGTCATAACACAAAGTTACTTAGAATCTTTTTCTTTCTTGAATAATCAGGGTTTCACTTTCACAAACGTAGATCTCAATTGAATAACGTATTTCATATATATTGATAACAACTAATCTTTTTCAAAAAGTAATTCTAATTAGGAGACAATATAATTTTCTTGCTGGATAGTTCTTTTAATAAGAACTCTCTTATCACAAATAATATTCTTACTATATAAAGAAAGAAATGAAGCTCGAATATATTACGAGGTAAAAAAGAATAATATCTTATTTAAAGAATTAATTTAATAAATTTAATAAAAAATTTTTTTTGAAAAATATAATACAACATTAAAAAAAAAAACAATTTTTGACTTTTAAGAAATTCCAGATAACCTTAACTACCTTGTCAAAACATTATGTACAGGGCCTATATAATGTTGTCTACAGTAATTTTGAAGACGTAGTATTATTATTAGTAATTCAAAAATTCAAGTATGTAAAGGATAAAGGTCATTAAGTTTGTTAAGTCAGTTATGTTAAGTCAGTTACTAGTTAGTTATAGTTCAATCTCCTTATCTTTGTAAGTCTATATATAGAGACCTGATGTAAAGCCTTTTGGCTCAAGTGAATGAAGTATTATTTCATAATCTCTTTTCTCTTGATCTTTCTATTTCCTTCATCTACATACATACTGCTCAGATACCTTTAGGGTATCAGAGCTTCAATCCAGAAATGGGTGAAGCTTCTGGGTCACGCTTTGTAGCTCAAACTTTCACGAATCCTGTGTCAATCAAATTGAATGAAGATAACTTCTTAACATGGAAGCAACAAGCCGTGTTCACCATCAAAGGTTCAAAATCGCAGAAACATATTCAAGATTTGGGGGGCCAACCAGCACAGTACTTGAATGATCAAGATAGAGCAAAAGCAAATGTCAACGATGAATATACAAATTGGGAGCAGCAAGATCAGCTCCTAGCTTCATGGCTTTTAGCCTCGATGTCCGAGAATCTGCACATTCGCATGGTAGGATGCGAATTTTCTTTTGAACTATGGAAGAAATTGGAAATTTTCTTTGCCTCCCAATCAAGAGCAAAGATCAGTCAACTCAAAATGCAACTCAAAAGTGCCAAGAAAATGGGCACTGTGAATGATTTCTTGTTGTCCATCAAGAAAATCGTAGATACCCTAACAGCTGTGGGTGCTCCAATTAGCACCGAAGATCACATTGAAGACATTCTCAATGGCTTACCATCCGATTATGACCCATTTGTGACCTCTGTTATGTCAAGAATCCAACCAAAAGCATCAACTTCTGGTCACTCACATTCCAGCTTCTGAACAAACCGCAGATGTCCTTACTAAGGCTATTTCTCATCAAATGTTTCAACAGTGTCGCTACAAACTCAGAGTGAGTCCCTCCCCTGAGTTTGCGGGGGGATGTAAAGGATAAAGGTCATTAAGTTTGTTAAGTCAGTTATGTTAAGTCAGTTACTAGTTAGTTATAGTTCAATCTCCTTATCTTTGTAAGTCTATATATAGAGACCTGATGTAAAGCCTTTTGGCTCAAGTGAATGAAGTATTATTTCATAATCTCTTTTCTCTTGATCTTTCTATTTCCTTCATCTACATACATACTGCTCAGATACCTTTAAAGTATAAATGTAAAAAAGCAGATAAAGTTGTAACTATATATCTAACTTAAAGATAAAATTAAATTAAATTACACTAGTTAAGGAACCAAGAAAAGTAAAAGAAAATACAAATTAACCAGTATTACGTCATTTAAAAATAATTAATTTATACATTATTCACTTTAAGTATATTTTATAAAATTATATAAAATATTATAAGTATATTTTATAAAATTAATTATATATTTGTAATGGTTTTTATTTAAAAAAATACGTACATTATATATATATATATATATATATATATATATATATATATATATATATATATATATATAGGTTTTTATTTGTAATTGTGGATGATATTTTTGAACTTATTGGTGTAATACAAACAATACGTACCGCTTCTTGATTAATAAATTTTCTTGTTAGATTAAAAAACAAACAGACAATACCGATGAGGATGGAGATCATCTGTCTCACTTTTCTGTCACATTTTCTATCTCTCACCAGTTACAATTTGTTACTTAATAAAATAAAATCTTAACTTATTAACGCTTATACACATTATTAAATTTTGATTGGTTAGGGACACCGAGAAACCATTTTTTGAGAAAGCAGACTTATATCCTGCAATTTGCAAAGCTTGAACCTCTTAGTTCCTTTAAAAAAAAAAAACAAAAAGGAACCTCTTAGTTATATTATTAATATTATAATTGTTATTGCTATTTTTTTTTTTATGATTTCGATCTTATCAGAATAACTGAATTAAGACACCAATAACCAGTAAAAAAAAAAAACAAATAAGAATAAGACACCTCATTCAACCTTAATTATTAAAGAAAACGGAGTACATTAATATTATGGCAATATTATCAAAAGAGTAATTCTTTCTTAATTTAGTACATTAAAGTAGTATGAGAAATACTATGATCTCATCTCAAGTTTCATGCATGCAACGTTGGGGGCCGGCACTTAGTGGTGTCCAATTCCACCACCTCCACCTCCACCTCCACCACCTCCGCCTCCACCACCAGCTCCTCCGCCAAACCCGCCACCTGATCCTCCGCCGAATCCCCCACCACTACCTCCTCCAAAGCCACCACCTATGCCTCCCCTTTACCAATTCCTCCTCCAATGCCACCACCTTTTCCAAATCCCCCACCAATGCCACCACCATGACCACCTCCAACACCACCACCAAAACCTCCACCTTTGCCAATTCCACCTCCAACGCCACCACCTTTTCCAAATCCTCCACCAATGCCACCACCATGACCGCCTCCAACACCACCACCTAGACCTCCACCTTTGCCAATTCCACCTCCAATTCCGCCACCTAACCCTCCACCTTTGCCAATTCCACCACCAACGCCACCACCTTTTCCAAAGCCGCCACCACCTCCGAGACCGCCACCTTTTCCAAAGCCACCACCGGCACCTCCTCCAAGACCACCTCCTTTTCCAAAGCCGCCACCCTTGCCGATTCCACCACCAACACCATGACCACCTCCTAGCCCTCCACCCTTTCCGAAGCCACCACCAACACCATGACCACCTCCTAGCCCTCCACCCTTGCCAAAGCCACCACCAACTCCTCCACCTTTACCTATACCACCACCAATCCCTCCTCCTTTACCAAATCCACCACCAGCACCACCTCCAATCCCATGCCCCCCACCAGCACCTCCACCAAGTCCTCCACCCTTACCTATCCCACCACCAATCCCTCCTCCTTTACCAAACCCACCTCCAACACCATGGCCCCCACCTGCACCACCACCAAACCCTCCTCCACCACCTGCACCACCTCCAAATCCTCCTCCACCTCCACCTCCACCTCCGAACCCACCACCAGCTCCTCCTCCTCCCCCAGCTCCTCCACCAAAGCCTCCGCCAAACCCACCTCCCTTTCCAAAGCCTACGTTCTTTTCATCATCATTTTTGACACTTGCTACATTCCTTGCGACCACATTGGCCACAAAAACATGAGCACAAAGCAATAACAACAAAGCTACTCTTTTGCCTCCCAATGACATCTTTACTATGTGACACTCTTCAATTCTCGTTTGGTGGAGTCTGCAAAGCATGAAAAGGCTTTTATAAGCCGTGATATCCTGATGTTGCTCCTCTAGCTAGCTCTTTAATTGTCTCAACCACTAACTGCTCGCCACATTAATTTAATGTACACACAGTTATTCACCAAGTGTTCGGTGCACCTGCATTTCATTTTCAAACACAAACTTTGTACTACTACGCTTACACACTCTGACACTACTACAGTCTACTCCCTCCGGTCTCTATTGTAAGCAAAAATTAAATGGGACACACATATTAAGATAGTTAGTTGATTTCATTTAAACGAGTCATTGGGAATAAAAAATTAAGTGTGTTACCTAAATTACCCTTCCTCTTATTTATTAAACTTGTGTTATTGAGAATAAAAGGAGTCATTGGAAAACAAAATTTATATTAAATGAAGGGTATTTTGAGAATAACTTCATTAAATGAGAAGAAAGTAGTTGAAATTTGCTTATATTTTGGACCAAAAAATTTGGAAATTTTTGCTTACATTGTGGACCGGAGGGAGTACATGGCTAGCTATAGCCACGGCTGCTGGTAATTTATTCTCATGCAAGGTTTTCAATTAAGGTCACAATTGCAGTTGAGTTGTGTTTATCATAATCACGAAAAATTGTGAGAAAATTAATGTGGTCAACAAGGGTATAATTATGGTCGCGTTTCGATTTCAGAGACCTCCAAAACCAACAAGTTGCGATCCCAATTACAATCGCGAACCTTTGTTTAAAACTTTGTTCCAGTGAGGACGAGAGACCTCTTTCTTTTTCTCCGATTGGCCAAACTTGCATTTCCTATAACTGTTGTCTGTTCAGCAACTTCTATTTCTATTTCCTGTTTCTATGTCGGTGCAATTTTTTGTTTCCCATTCTTCATGCGTGCCTTATAATGTACAAATATACTTTATATGTTATGCATAACGGTGTCTGAATTAAAAAGCATTGCATGGACGTTTTCATTTCGTTTTACAGAATTAAACTAGAGAAAAGATACTTACAAATTATGTGAATTATACATAGTGTTGGTAATGAGTGCTTTACTGGGACTTGTTAAAGAAACAAAAAAAAAAAAAATTATTAAATAAAAAATAAAGCTTTTCAATTTTTTCCTTCTTAATTAATAAGTGCCTTTAGAATATTTGTTAGAAAAATCCATTCTTATTATATAACCTGATCATTAATAAAAATGTTTTACCAAATACTCCCTCCGGTCCTTATTATAAGAGGCAGATGACTACTTTTTTGGTCCAAAATATAAGAGACATGCATGTATTTTGACAAATATTAAATGCTCATTTCCAATTTTACCCTTATTTATAATAGGGTTTATATTTACGAGACAATGCAACTTTTAATACAAGTAGGTTTGTTCATTAATTATTGAAGGGTTAAATTTGTAAATTTATATGAATATTAATTACAAATAGCTTATTTCAATGCATTTCCTTGGTCTGTGTGTTTTAGGATTTTGCCTCTTATATATAGGACCAGAGGGGTAATTTACATGAGATTATATATATATATTAGGAGTATATGTAAGTTTGTACAAGTATCGCGTTACTTATTAGATTAAAATTAATGAAGCTGGATGGTTGGATTTTACTTTTCCTGGAGTTCATTTTTCAATAACTGCATCTCATGCATGCTGTGGCAGAGAATTGCAATGCAACTCTGAATCTGACGATTGAAAATTATCTTAGCTAGACAAGATTTGATGGGTACTGAATGTCTGGGTTAGGCAAAGGCAACGGTGTAGTAAAGATCATGGGCCGAGCATTGAAAAATTAAGTGCCATAGGAAGGATTCAGGCAAATTGACCAAATTGGTGTCATTTTAGAAACTATTTACCAGTTTAGGGTCCTTTTGAAACAATTTACTAAAGGGGGGTCGTTTTTGCCACATGACAAAAAATATTATTTTTTTTTTCTGACACAGGGAAGGCGCCACTTGGACTGGCGCCTTCCACTTAAAAAAAAAAAGACAAAAGGTCAAAGGCGCCACTGCCAGTGGCGCCTCCCTCCCCCAATTTCGTTTGTGTACTGTAGCGCTACAGTACGCAACGTACTGTAGCGCTACAGTAGTTTTTTTTTTTTTTTTTTTTTCAAATTTTGACTTTTTTTATAAAAAAAAAAAAATTTGTTTTTTTAAATACTAACATTTTTTGTTAACCCATTAACCATATAATGAACTAAATTAATCAAATATTTGCACGTGATTAACCATATAACAGAATACACTGAATTAACCAACCATTTTCAAAGGATTAACCACGTGTTTTGGTTTTAAAAAAAAGTCGAAATTTGTCAAAAAAAAAACCCATTAACCATATAATAAACTGAATTAACCAGATATTTGCACGTAATTAAACAAAAATATTAGTATTCAAAATATTAATTCAGTTTATTATATGGTTAATGGGTTTTTTTTGGACAAATTTCGACTTTTTTTTAAAACCGAAACACGTGGTTAATCCTTTGAAAATGGTTGGTTAATTCAGTGTATTCTGTGGTTAATCGGTAACTCTGAGAAAAAGCATAAGGTGGTGAACATGCAGAGTTACCGATTAACCACAGAATACACTGAATTAACCAACCATTTTCAAAGGATTAACCACGTGTTTCGGTTTTAAAAAAAAGTCGAAATTTGTCCAAAAAAAAACCCATTAACCATATAATAAACTGAATTAATATTTTGAATACTAATATTTTTGTTTAATTACGTGCAAATATCTGGTTAATTCAGTTTATTATATGGTTAATGGGTTTTTTTTTTGACAAATTTCGACTTTTTTTTAAAACCAAAACACGTGGTTAATCCTTTGAAAATGGTTGGTTAATTCAGTGTATTCTGTTATATGGTTAATCACGTGCAAATATTTGATTAATTTAGTTCATTATATGGTTAATGGGTTAACAAAAAATGTTAGTATTTAAAAAAACAAATTTGTTTTTATAAAAAAAGTCAAAATTTGTAAAAAAAAAAAAAAAACTCTACTGTAGCGCTACAGTACGTTGCGTACTGTAGCGCTACAGTACACAAACGAAATTGGGGGAGGGGGAGGCGCCACTGCAAGTGGCGCCTGACACTTTTTTTTTTTTTTTTTTTTTTTAACGAGGCGCCACTGGCAGTGGCGCCTTTGACCTTTTGTCTTTTTTTTTTTTTTAAGTGGAAGGCGCCAGTCCAAGTGGCGCCTTCCCTGTGTCAGAAAAAAAAATAATATTTTTTGCCATGTGGCAAAAAACGACCCCCCTTTGGTAAATTGTTTCAAAAGGACCCTAAACTGGTAAATAGTTTCTAAAATGACACCAGTTTGGTCAATTTGCCAAGGATTCATGAAAGGTTTGAAAAAGAAAGCTGGATTGCATGTGCTTGGTAGCTGAAGAATTTATTGCCTGATAACAATACATTTTGTTTTGTGCTCCAAATCTGTGAGTCGCTGGCATCCATATCCTAGAAAATTAAGTAATTGGATAATGGAAAGAAAAGATCCATAGATCTAGTATCACTTTCAACATATTGCACATTAATATATTTTTAGGGACCCAATATGCTATTTTGAATTCCTTGCAGCATGTCAAATGTTCATGTTGATCATTATTAGTGGTCGTAAGGGGTTAGGCGGTTAGCCATGTTACGATGGTCACTAGTTATATGAGGACGTTGATATATAAATTCTCATATATATTTACTATGTATCTTACATCATTAAAATTCTGCACTAGGATTAATTTAAGTCTCGCAGGAAACCATGTGTGTATCCTACACAAGAAACAACACCAATGCTAAAAGTAGTGTAAAAAGTGGTGCAGGAGAAAAAGAAATGCGTGAGAATTATTATCTTATGTTTATTTGTTATACAAGCAAGAGTATAGAGAGAGCGAGAGTATATACAGAGTAGTTTCTTATGACTTCTCAGTAAATGATCAAGAATTATTTGACATATTCAAATATATCCGCAGTTGATTTAACCAAATTTCATAAGATCATGCATGGCGCAATAAGGTATATATCATGTATCATTTTTTTTCTGCAATATTCCTTCATCAAACTTAATTATTATATGCTTTGCTTCCCAAAATAAAATTATTATATGCTTTATAATGGAACGATATTTCTTTTAGCTTTTAATTATTCCTATTCTATGTTGTACCAATGTGTCTTCCCTAAGCCTATAGGCATAAATATAAAAGGCAAAACTTAAATGTGAAACTCAACCAACACCAAATGGGCAACAAGCGCAGATGAGTTGTGCAGTTCATAATTCGTTTTCAGGCTTCCAAATTTGACCAAGCTATCCGAGCATTGAATCAAACATGTGTTGCCCTGGCAGACTTTAACGTTTGTTTGTTTTGGACTAAACACCTTATCCCTGAAATTGTGAAGTAGTATCAATTTGGTCCTTGAAATTATCAAAATTTCAAAATCGTCCCTGAATGATAAGTTAAATCAATTTGGTCCCTTATTTTACTCACTTAATATCAATTAAGTCATTGACATTGGAAACTTAAAATCAACTTAGTCCATACGATTTTCAACGGAGGGATTAAGTTGATTACCGTGTTATAATTTCAGAGGCTAATTTGGAATTTCGATAATTTTAAGAACCAGGTTGATACTACTTCACAATTTCAAGGACCAAATTTGGTATTTACTCTTTGTTTTGATATATATCTTCATAAAAGCAAGGGCCTTTCTCTTTTTAAAACAATAAAGATATGTACAAGAGTTTTAAAAGTTTCTTGTTTTTTTTTTTTTCCCTTTCTTTGTTTTACATTACTTTCTTTTTTGAGAGGATAGCCTATCAGTTGGACTGTTGGAATAACTATTTCTGTGTAACTTTTTAGCATAGATTAAAAAAAATGACTATTTGCAATTTTGGAAGCTAAAAACTTCAACTTCTAAAAGCAATTTAAGTTTTAAGCACAAGAATGGCTATGGAGCACAAACGATTCTGTTATTCATATACCTTAAAACTCGTACTTGCTTATCATAATTTAGAGCCTGTGTTTGTTTAAGATTAAAAAATAAATGATTTTGATACAAAATAATTTAGTGATTATTTTTAGATATTTTAAAGAAAAGAAAAAGCAAATTTATGTTTGTTTAAAAAAAAATCATTTTTTTAAACAGTAATTAGTTATAAAAGCTGATTTTTTTTCTAAAAGCTAATGAAAGTTGTTTTTTATTTTAATCCTGAAAATGATTTTTTTTTTCTGCTTTTCATTATTTTAAAAAACAAAAACAAACACACTAAAAGTTTTAAAAATTGATTATTCAGTTAAAAATGATTTTTTTTAGCAAAATAAGCAATAACAAACACACTCTTAATTACTGGTGGCTAGCATTTATTTTTTGTTAGATAAAAAAAAATCTTGATAACGAGTGTCCTAAAGGACATTGATTAAGGAATCCACAAAATAAGAGTTTGTATTGGGAAACTAAGTATAGCACTTTTTAAAATGTTATATACACTATTTTCTCTTACAAATTTTCCTTTATTGATTCCTAAACAATGTCCCAAGGCAATTGTCAGCATTCTCCTTAAAAAAACATAAAAAATATAGTGTTAGTCCGTTAACACGATAAATATTATTAACCAATAATAATGTCATCTAATAAGCAATAGTCTAGCTGTGAAATTTCAAAGAAATAAAACAAATATCCATTTCTCTATCATGATATGAGAGGAAACATAAGAGAAGACTCAAATTCAATATCGAATATAGATCAAACATATTCGTTGTATGTTATCATGTCAATCTCGACTACATAGTTATTCCTCATTCCCTAGCATAACTAGCTATAAAGTTAGCTAGAAGTTGAGAAATTGACTAGTTTGCTGATACGTGCAAAATAACATAAAATTACACGTTTGTAACTTTGTGTGTATATGTATATTTATATTTATGTATATATTTATATATCTATATATAAATTAAAGAGATAGTATTGATAATAATTTAAAAATATTAATATTATTATTAAATAGTATTAACAATAATTTAAAATATATAAAAAATATTATTATTCCTTTTGGATTATTAGACATTAAGGATAAAATAAAAAGTACTTTTTTTATATGCAAATGTTAGTGTTAATATTATTATTTTGTTAGTAGATGGGGTTTGAACCCCCAAACACTTTACCGCTCCACTCATTAGCTCCTCACCCAAACCATCAAGCCAACATTATAACCCCTAATAAAAAAAAGAGTGTTAAAGCACAAAAAAAAAAAAGAGTATTAATAAGAAAAGAATAAAAGATTGTCACTTTTGAAAAACTAACAGGAATAAAATTAGTGGAGAAATTGTAAAGTCACTAACTTTACCTCTATACTGTAGCATATCAAAGAAGAGTTTTTTTCTTGTTCAAGAAAACGGCCACTCATCAAACAGTTCTATTAGTTTTTAGTTAATAAAACTGGTTGATCGATCCTACCCCTTATTAACTATTTTGGTGCCTTGCCAAACAAAACTGCAGGCTAGTGCTTTGTAACTTTTGCTGGCTGCCACCAACATGCCAACTTACTTTAGATGTGACACTTACTGAGAAATAAAAAATAAACGAAATATACAATTTGCTTAGCAAAAAAAATACGAAATATACAATTAAAGCTTTGTTTCTTTCAAGGAAGCTTAATTTTTCATTCAATTTTTTTATTTCTTAACAAATGCCCTTAAAGATATCAAGAAATATAAATAATATTTATTACTTTAAAAAGAAAAAATGTTAATAAATGTTTTTAGAGTGCTAATTAAGGAATCGAAAATAGAAAGTTTGTATTGTAAAAATGATGTATTTAGTACATTAAATTATCAAAAAAAATATGATTTTAAATTTTTATAATTTTAAATGCTTCAACTTCTAATTTAATTATTTCTTAAACTTTTAACAAAATCATTATCTTCAGAGTCAAAACTTTTTTAAATTATTTTGTGTGCCTTTTAAGTTTTAACGGAGTCAAAATTTCTGATGATTTTATTATTTTGAGAGTAATGATAGAGTTGGGCTTATCTGATTAGGTCGCTGCCTAAAGCCTATATAATATGCCGCAAAAAGGGGGCTAGCCCAAACCCAGTAACAGAAATAGCAAGATGCGGCACGGCAGACTGGCAGAGTCTGATAAATGGACATGGAGACATGGAGTAGACGAAATGGCAAGAAAATAGTAAAGTAACAACATTAAAATAGGATAAATTTTTTAAAACATATAATTTTTTATATACTTTAGTAATGCTCTACAGCCTTAAAATATGAACAATAATATTTTATATTTAACCTAACGACATATATAATTTATGAAGTCACATGTTACATTTTTTAATAGAGCAGTCTAAGAAAAATGTTTTTTGACCTCAAATTGCTGGAGTGTTGGATAATGTTTTTGATGTGAGTGTAGATAGATAATGTTATATATAGGTACAAAGTTAGATTATATATACTATACAAATTTGAGTAAAATAAGGATAATGAAAAGTCTGGCTAGAATATGATTCCAATGGTTAAGTTCTTCCCAAACGTGACTATTTAAAGGAATCAAAACCACATAAACAATTGATGAAACAAGACGCTAGCCTTTAATTTTCAGATTCTTTTTAGTTTCTCAAGTATCCTTCCCCTTACTTAGGTAGCTTTCATTTACAGACAGGGGCGGATCTACTAACAGCTGAGGGTGCGCAGATGCACCCTCTCAAACTTAAAAAAAAATTATAATAACTTTAAATTTTTTTTTTGCCCCCATTGGTTGTAAATATTTGCACCCATGCCATTAGGGTATCAGTTGCACACACTTCACACTTGGACCCACACCCACACGAGTCAGCCACCCCCACACGACACTTGCCTAGTTGCCTTGCCTCTGACCCCACCACCACAGCACCACTACACTGCCTACACAGAGCCTCCGCTGCCGACCGCCTTCCGGCCAGAACAGCGGCGCGAACAGAACAACTGTGCGAACAGAGCAGCGGCGAGACGCGAACAGAGCCTCCTTTGACCACCGCCGGCGGCGCCTCTCAACCGCGAAGCAAGCACAGTCGCGACTCCGCCTCCTCCTTTGTCCTTCCGTCAGTTGGCGTGGCGTCTTCGCCTCCTGCCTTCCCTTGCTAATCGTGACTCGTGAGTTTGCCTCCTCCCATACTCAGTGACTCAGTTTTGTTGAATTAAAAATTTAAAATGTTAGGGTAATAGGGTAAATGGTTAATTAGTGTTGCTGCTTGTCATTTAATGTTCAATTAAAATATTAGGTTAATAATAATTGCTTCTTTGACTTCTGAATCTGAACAGTATGACATTGAATATAGGTTAAGGTTAAAATTGGGGATATTAAGATAACAACATCATTTCATGAAATTGAATGGTTAAACATGAAATTAAATGTATTAATTTTGTTTCTTTGATTGTAGGAGATAATGGAAAATTTTTTGAAGAGAAGATTATCATCAAATGAGCAACCACCTTCATTGAATTCTTGTGAATCAAGTCTTCAACAACAAAGGATTGAGATTGATTTAGAAGAGTTGCCATCCGATCCAGGAAAGCGAGTTAAAATTTCTACATATCATCCTAATGATCGAGATAAGACACGAAGAGCATATATACAAAGAGGACCATATCAACCTACTCAACATAATTTTCCCCAAAGAAAAATTGGGAATTCTTTAAGAAGATTTTGTCCTTCTTGGTTTAATGAATTTGGCAACTGGTTAGAGTATAGTATAGAAAAAGTTGCCGCATTTTACTTATGTTGTTATCTTTTTAAGCCTGATTTTGGAAATCAATCAGGTGGTGATACATTTGTGACAGAGGGATTCACAAATTGGAATAAGAAAGAAAGGCTCTCATCTCATGTTGGAGGTCCTAATAGTGCTCATAATATTGCTTGGAAGAAGTCTCGAGATTTGATAAATCAAAATCAATACATTGAAGTTGCAATATCTAAGCAATCGGAACAAGTTCGTGACTTATATCGAAGGCGTTTAACAGCGTCACTTGATTGCATTCGCTTTCTATTGAAACAAGGATTATCTTTTCGTGGTTATGATGAATCAATCAATTGTGCTAATCAAGGTAATTTTCTTGAACTTCTTAAATTTCTTTCTGAACACAATGAAGCAATAAATCATGTTGTTTTGGAAAATGCACCTGAAAATCATCAATTAATTGTTCCAGCAATTCAAAAGGAAATTGTTAATGCTTGTGCATTGGAAACCATTATTGCTATCATTACTGATCTTGGAGATGAATCATTTGCTATTATGGTTGATGAAGCCCGTGACATATCAATTAAGGAACAAATGGCTGTTGCTTTACGTTATGTTAACAAAAATGGAAGTATTGTTGAGCGCTTTCTTGCTATTGTTCATGTTAAAGATACTACAGCTTTATCATTGAAAATGGCAATTGATGAATTGTTTTGTAAACATGGGCTTGGTATATCAAGAATTCGTGGGCAAGTTTATGATGGTGCTAGCAACATGCAAGGAGAATTTTGTGGTCTCAAAAGTTTGATCGTAAGGGAGAATCCATCTGCATTTTATGTACATTGTTTTGCTCATCAATTACAACTGACATTAGTTGCTGCTGCTAAAAATCACATTGATGTTGCCTCTCTTTTTACTTTAGTGTCCTCATTGTTAAATGTTGTTGTGGGATCTTGCAAACGACATGACATGCTTCGTGAAAAACAATTGGTCAGTGTTAGAGAGGCATTGGAAAAAGGAGAAATTCCAGGTGGGCAAGGTTTGAATCAAGAAACTGGTCTCAAACGAGTCGCTGATACTCGTTGGGGTTCACATTATGCAACTTTGATAAACTTGATATTGATGTATTCTGCTATATGTGATGTTGTTAAAATTATTAAAGAAGATGGATCAAATCCAGAACAAAGAGCTGAAGCCAAAGGTCTTTTATGCTTGACAGGGGATTTTGAATTTGCATTCACATTGCATTTGATGAAAAATATCGTGGGTATTTCGAATGAATTGTCACAGGCATTGTAAAGGAAAGATCAAGACATCATCAATGCTATGAACTTGGTAAACATCACAAAGCAACGGTTACAAACTATGAGGGATGATGGATGGGATTCTTTATTGCAGGAGGTAATTTTATTTTGCAATATGCATGACATTGACATTCCTGATATGGAGGATAAGTATTTTTCCTGACGGTAGATCACGACATGGAGGCAGAGCTCAAGCTATCACAATAGAGCATCACTATCGTGTTGAATTATTTTATACTGTTGTGGATATGCAGCTTAAGGAACTTCGTGATCGTTTCTCCGAGGCAAGTACTCAGTTGCTTCTGTGTATGTCTTGTTTGAGTCCGACCAATTTGTTCTCCAGTCTTGCTAAGGCAATGCTGATTGAATTTGCGAAGTTTTATCCACATGAATTTTGTTCAACTGATTTGGTGATGCTTGATAATCAACTTGAGACTTACATCATTGATATGCGTAGCAGTGTTGAATTTGCATCTTTGAAAGGAATCAGTAATCTTTCAGAGAAGTTGGTTGAAACTGGAAGACACATTATTTACCCATTAATTTATCTTCTTTTGAAGTGTGCAATGATTTTGCCTGTTGCCACATCAACCGTAGAAAGAGTCTTTTCTGCTATGAAGATTGTGAAAAATAGGTTGCGTAGTCGAATGGGTGATGCTTGGATGAATGATTGTCTAGTGACTTATATTGAGCGAGAAGTGTTCAACAACGTTGACAATGAATTGATCATTCAACGATTTCAAAACATGAAGTCACGTAGAGGGCAGTTATGAGGTATGTAATTTACTTGATTAGATATATTTAAATTTTGTGATTTTAACATTCATATTTTCATCTTTATATATATGATGATGTTTATTATTAATTATTTTAATTTTAAAAATATGTTACCTCCACTACTCCCGGGTCCTACATCTGCCACTGTTTGCAGATTTCTTTTTAGTTTCTCAAGTATCCTTCTCTCTATTATGTTATATGTTATTGAGCTTTGTGTTTTCGGTCTCCAAGTGTCACCCATTTCTCAGGGCTATGTACTTTGTTACTCTTGTTTTTAATATAACTTCCATTTTAATTTATTAGCCGAGCACATCTTTATTATATCACGTTTAGGAGGTTTGCATCAACTTCCAGGGATCCATTCTGAAAGAGCACAATTTTCTTTTTGGTAGCTTCCTGATGCAAAGCTAATGGACTTTTCACACGCCAATAGATAAATATACATATTATTGGCATACTCCTCTGCAATATATTAGATAAACAAACTTTTACTTCTGTTTGAACAGTTCAAAATTTATGCTTATCTCACATAATATATGTAATTATATATTTTCGTTCACATCATGGGTGTATTTCATATTCAGGTATCTTCCTGAAAAAGCTTATAGTTTCAACATACATCAACACTTGAGTACTTTGCTTCCTGTTGTAGGCAAACAGATATACTTCCATGAAATACCTGTAGATCTAGCTTCCAATCTAGTATTATGAATAAAATACCATCAACATTTTCAATTAGAGTCTACATTTTGTTTCTATTTCTCACAGAAAATTAAATTTGATCTGCTTAACAGAGAAACAACATGGAAATAATAAGCTTGTGTAGCCATTACGTACTAGGGCATTAAGCTAGCTACTAGCTAAACATTTGCAAGTAGGTTTCAAGTCAAAATCATATTTCCTCCTATATACAAGATTCCTTTATTCTAGAGTCCAGACCTTAATTTCCCACAAAGTCAAAATCCCAATAGATCTTGCATCATAAAGATGTTAAATATAATGCAACAATATAGACTATCATTCAACATGACAAAATTTCAAGCCATGTACCATTTTAAGCGAAACAACACTCAATGCCATGATATCAGCAGAACAGAATGCAAGGGTATTCATTTCGTATTTGAATTTATTATACCCCAAGGTCTTCCTAGGACCCAGCTTAATGCTTTTATTTCAATGCAGTGCAGAAAAATATAATTGGTCATTCCTTTTTCCTCTAACCGACTCCCACTTTAAATTTCAAGATTACATGTGATTTTGGAATTATGCTGATGCAATGATGTAGACATAGCAATAAAACATTAAACTTCTGTTGAATTATCGAGGGATGGTAAAAACCTATAGCTATTAGGACTAAAATATTGAACTTGTACAAGTAGGGAGAAAATGTATGCCAGAAATGAAATCTTGGGGAATGAGACAGAGACTAAGATATACAACAGATAATATACCAGATGTGTCTGCTAGTTCATCACAATTAATATAAGTTAAACATTTTTATGTGGCAGGGATGCCAACATAGTTGGAAAGTCTGTCATTATTGTGATGCTTTTACATGCCTTCTTTGCTTAAAAAAATAGATGAAAAAAGATTCAATTAGAATTTGATCTTCTAGTCAATCATGGGGTATATATAGTTGATTGGTTTCTCTATCAGATTAAGAACTTTGAAGTTTAATTTATACTTTCTATTGGTTAAGTGATAATGTTTCAGCCAAACTCACTACTGACTCTTCACCCAACATATATGTCCCCAATATGGAAGACATACTTCCATAGCTAGTAATGCTCGAGCTACCAATCTAAATATATTAGTGTTAAAAATTTAATTTGTTGGTACACTTTATTTTTTATATCTAACAACAACATTTTTAGTAATAACATTTTCGAGTATATAATTCCTGGATACGTAATTTATTTATTTTTGGTACAAATTTTTGGTATAAAGAGAGGCCTAGGCCCAAAAGAAAAAATGAAAGAAACTATGAATGAATAAGACGGGGTAATGAGTCCCCCTGAAACATCACCAATTATGCAGAGGTAGAGATCCGTTGGGGGATAACACTTCCTCAAAACAACCAAAATCTTTAGTTAAGCTCCAATTAGGTAGTTAGTCCATGCATCTATTCCCTTCTCGTAACGTATATTGAAAAACTACTTCCCATTGATACGAAAGCAGCTGTCTAATCTTGATAACCAGTTTGTTCTTGTTGAAAACTTGAAATCTAAATTACCTTTGTTCAGTGCCATGATAGAACTTTGAGAAATTACCTTGAAACAAACGTTACCTTAAGGATTCACAACAAAGGAATTCCAAATTAACAGATCTCGACTGAAAAATATAGAACTATTGTCTTATATACTGAAACAAGTATGGAATATCATGTAATTGTTAACTCGTCTTATATTATTAAAGGATTCAAGAGCGAAAAGTTCAGAGATATGGGCAAATACAAAGATCATCGGCCATGACATTATGCGCAAGAAAGTCACCCACATTATTACAGGAACTACACACAAAACTAAATTTTAAGTAACTAAACCAAAAAGCTATTATATACATGTACTAAGTATGTCACTAAGTATAGTTCTGTTGAATGATAGGTCTTGGTCACTTGTGCAGATGGAATCATAGACTTGCTTTACATCTCCTTCAAGTCAATTATTCCTTATCCAAGTTTCCATATAAAAATTAATCCCTCTTTAATAGTTTTTTTTTTTTTTTAAAAGCAAAAATGACATGCAAAGGCATCACTAATTTACTAGACATTCCAACTATGTTGGCACTCCTAGCAAATCCATGATCATTTGCAGCACAACATAAATTTATTAAGAAAGGAAAACAAAGAATACAAAAAAGGGCATGGTATTTACCTAACCCAAAAAGAATCAATCAACCCAATCTATACTTAGCTCAAGACAAATATTATTTAAATCTATAATTAGGAAGACTCTATCTATTCCGATAAAATTATTCACTAGTTAATCTAGGAATTAACTTTCACCAAGTAAACCCTTGAATAGACCATGATCAGCAAGTTTATCTGCACAAGTATTTCCCTCTCTATAGATATAAGAGCAATAGAAATTCATCTTACTAGTTAGCAATAAGCATTTTTTCCACCTATTCCTAAGCTTCCAAGAACTATGTCAATTGATGAAAAAACAGATATCACCGAGATCTATGCCAACCTTTGTCATACGCCAACTTAATAGATCTTTAATAGTTATTACTAGCTAATAACGCTATTAGTTAATAACTCATCACGAAGCGCATCCCCTACACCTAGATATTTTTTTAGCAGCCATAAGTTCATCTTCCCAATTACGTATAACAATCCCAATATCATATGTACTTTCAGGGTAAAGAATGGCAAAATCTATATTTACTTTGCAGTTTGCACATATCAATTACTGGTTTAGATAATAGATGTATCCTTACCAATTTGACGGTTCTCTGATTTTTGAAAGACCATCATCCACTTAGAGAGGTACTGATGCTGGCATTGGTAGTTGCCTTCACAAGCAAACGATCGAATAATAGCCCAAAATAATTGTTTGTTAATTAATTAATTAATAAAAGAAACAGTAGTAGTGGGTGTCATAACAGTTATTTGCAGGAAAATCAGGGACAAATGAGTAAAACAGACTTCACCAAATAAATATATTATATCGTCACCCCGTTTTAGCCTCACACATTATTCCTTTCCCTCTCCCACCTCCATTTTCATTCTTCTAATCCCTCTCCCTCGTTCATTCCTTCTCTTCCCACAAATCACAATCCCTATTCTCTCTCTCTCTCTCTCTTCCTTAACCATTTCATCTTTATCTCTCCACGGTATCCAGCAGCATCACTTGGAGCCCTTTGCTTCTCATATAGATTCCCCACCCAACGCCGCTTCCTCGATCCCCTTTTCATCCACCACCCCAAACCCCATCTTTTTTCCCCCAAATTCCTTTTTATTTTAAAAAAATTATTAGTCTTTATTGCCTTGTCACTTTCATTATCTTCTAACGTTTTTTTTATATTCATTTTTATTTACGTTTTCGAACCCGCTCGTTGTGGACCCTTTTTTTTTTAGCAACAAACAGAACGTGGAAGAGTTTGTCATTTACGTTTTTACCCCCTGGTTGTTACGTGGCATCATATAAAGTCCATGATGATGAATCACCATCCCCGTAAGATGTTGCCACCCGGCACTAGCAGAAAGCGCAAGCATGCAGAAGCTGACGAGCCGGCTACACCAAAACCGGCCGAGCCGATAGCCTCGAACCGACTCCTAGCCGGTTATTTGGCTCACGAGTTCTTGACAAAAGGAATGCTGTTCGGACAGAAGTTTGACGTTGACTCGGCTCGAATCAATGCTGAGCCTCTGGCTGGGTCCACCACAGCTGAGCTGAAGAGAAGCCAGGTGAACTTTCAAGCTGTGGAGAGGAAGGAGCACGACAGTTACGGTGAGGTAGCAAGCATAATGAAGACGGATGGGACCCACATAAAGGGAATCGTGAACCCCACGCAGCTCTCCAGGTGGATTCACATGTAATGTAGTGTGTGGGTGATGACGTGGCAAGTTTTCATTGGGCGTTCTTGCAAGCGTATGAATCATATTCTGCGAACTTGCACAGGTTAGTCTGAAATTGGTGGATTGCTTTGTTGGTAAAGCACAATCGTTGTAAAAAAAAGGTTTATTAATGTGAATTTGTTTTTAAGTGAACCTTTGAGTATACTTATTTTTAAATTATTTAGTGCGTGTTCAGAAAATTGGTCAGAATTCTCGGAGATGTGGTTCCCATAAGCTATTAATGGGCGAAATCTTAAATACCTTTTATCAAATTAAGGGTACTTTAAAAGCAAATTCAATTTAAAAACCCTTATTTATAATGTTTATACTTGTACTTCTTTTAGTTCAATTACTTTTATGTGATGATGGTTGGTTGTGAAAATATGTGTATGGATACCCGAAGGGATTGATCTAGTGGAAGCTTGTTAGGTTCGTAAGGTGTAGAATGTGTATATGGATACTTTTGATAAGTGAGAGGTCTCTGGCTCGAATCCTTGTAAAAAATAAACTCCTTGGAGAGGGGCCATACCAATATCGCTCGCGGCTCCGGAGTGATAGTTCACTCCCACCATTTTGTATTGAAAAAAAAAAGAAAAAAAGAAATATGTGTGCGGATCATATTATGTAAAAAGGCACTATTATCATGATAGTTGAGGGGGAGACGGTCGTGTCAAGAAATTTTGGAACTTTATGTAATTGATATAGTTATTAATGGATAAAATTTATTAGCGAAATTATCATTAAAATTTAAACAAAGATTATAAATTAATAACAATTATTAGGTTGATAATAAATTGATTTTGAAATGGCATAAGAAATTCAAAAGACTAACAAAAAAAAAATTTATATCAGTAAAATTTATCATCTAAATTAATAATAAATGAAATTTATTAATAGTATAAGAGTTTTTTTAGGACCTTAGACCATTGCCTAGGTGGCCTCATACTAGACACGACTCTAGAGAGGATCATTAAATTTTATTTGAATAATTAATATTAAAAATCAAATACATACAACTTTTTCAAGTGCATAAATAATGTTATGGTGCACCTAATACTAATGCTCATTGGTTAAAAATGAACCATTATCCTCCTGGTTGGTCTGATCCCAGTATGATCTACCACCAACTTACAATCAAACTCAAAGGAGGCATTCTCCAAATCCAAATCAATTGCCCACTGAATACCTAGCTGTTAATAAACCCATTGCTTTACCTTCCTGGACCATCACCATCGGAGAGAACCATTCTGTCCTGGCCATCAAGAACTCACCTCCATCATTCCTTATACACAATCCCACAGCCGTCAATTTTTCATCACTAAAACAGGTTGCATCACAGTTACACTTCAACAAACCAAGGGGAGGCTTGGTCCAAGAAGAAGTATGTTACGCCACAGTGGTAGGGCAGATCATATCACCAGTGTTGTCAGCCATATTCCAATCCTCCATCATGTGCTTTGCTCTCTCAGCGAGGGATTTCCAAAATAATGGAAGTTCCAGACACCAAGTTGGAAAAGGGTTGAAGAACACCAATGAGTGTGTCTCTTCATGGCTTTCAAATATTTCCTAATGGGTGTGTTTTTCATTGTTAAATGTGTCCATTCATCAATGGTACATTCATGAAAGGTTGGAATCATTCTTTAAAAAACATGAAAGGTTATTTCATTCACCAAGAGACATAAGTTGGTCTATAAATAGAACCACTTGTGTAGGCAGAAAAAGGTCTAAGAAATTAGCCAAATTTCTGCAAGCCAAATCACTTCATTTCTTCCCTTAATGCGTAGAGAGAATTGAGAAAACTATTATTCTGTAAAATGCCATTGACGATACGCTTGGTTTAGGATGTGCAAATCAAACCAAGGTTCTCCATTATATCCTGAAAGGGATTCGTCGGTTACACCATGTTGCATCCATTCTACAAATAGAGATTGGTGGGGGGCAAATCGAACCTAAAGCCTAGTGTTTTTACACGCCTTGGAGGGTGCGCATGTCACTTGTTTTTGTCTTCTTTGTTGCAGACCATACCCCATTTTCTAACAATCTTTAGGTTCGAATTTCGTTCTATAAAATGGTTGCAACAAGGAAAGGAGATGACATTTTGACATTGTCAAAGTGAAGAGATTCGACGGTGGAACCTCCGTTCATTAGTAGAAATAGATGCATGGTTATTTTACAATAAGGAGAGATGAGTACTCATATGTTTCTTCGAAAATATGTTTATTTGTGATCATGGTGAAAGGTACACAATTACTTTTCATGGCTATATTATATGTTTGATATTCTAAATTCATGTACGTTCAATCTTGAAGACATTCTTTGTTTATGTTAAAACTAGTTCTTGTACCCGTGCGATGCGATGCACGGGGTATTATGTCTGAGGAGGAGTATTTTATACTCTTTTGAACGAATATTCCTATTTAAGCATAGAAAAGAAGAAATTAAAAAGCAACAATTAAGTGTTTGTGTGTAGTTTTAGAAATAAAAAAAATCAGGTCATGGTTTTTGTTTTTCGGACTTTTATATGAAAACACTGACATAAATAAAATTGTAAAAATTTAATATTGTGACTACCATTCAAGTATTTTGGTATGGAAAATTAGCAATTGAAAAAAACAAAGGTGAAAATTTTGACATACAATACCAGATTGTGATTGAACAAAAATGTTATTGATAAGATTATTTATTTAAAGCATATAAATGAAGCATTAAACTGCAGCATCATTTTGATGTGATTATTGTATTTTTCAGTCAATCTTAAATAACATGTAAAGCACAAAAAAAAAAAGAGTAAGTTTGTTGCAGATTATTCGAAGAAAAAATCACTTTTTTTAAGTAAAAAAATCATTTTCAATGAGTTTAACTGTGATTATTTAAGCTTTTCACAAAAACGATTTTTTTAAAAAAAATATCGTTTTTATGATTAAAATAGAAGCTACTTTCATTAGATTTTGTTAAAAATCATTAACTATTTTTAAAAAATGATTTTTATGATTGTAAACAAATACAAAATAACTTCTGCTTTTCTTTAAAACCTCTAAAAGATAATCTCTAAATTATTGAATGTCAAAATTGCCTTTTTTAATACATAACAAATAGGTCCTAAAAATGAGAATATCCTATATTAAAAGTTTAATCATCTTCCATACATTTTTCAATCAATTATTGTTGACGCTATATCCAAAACAATCTTTATGTTCGGGGTCACTAATTATCTTTGCTGCGTATAAGTCCATTTAAATTCTTCATCTACATCAAATGCTACCTTGTCACCCAATTTAGAGTGTTTCTCATTAAAAATATCAAAGAAATCAGATAATGATCATGTGTGATAGACATATATTAAATTCTAAATGTAATTGAATCAATATAAATACAAAGTTATCGTCTGAGGACTAAAAGAAGCAAAAACACATTTCCTACAAAGAAACCATTTGGAAAAAAGATTTGAAGTAGAATGACAAAAAAAAAATAAAAAATTTAATAATAATAATAATAAATAAATAAATAAATAAGTTAGAAGGGTATAGATATTCTTTATAACCCACCAAACCGTAGTAACATTTTCTCATTTTTTTAACATAACTGTAAGTCTTGAAACAATTGAAATCCCGTGGAGTCTTACCAGCATATTGTTGTTAATGTTCACCACCACCAAAGCACAGTTTGCAAATCATTGAGTGTTATCACTGAAGTAGCATCACTCTTTACGCAAAAAATTGTTATAATATTACAAAAAAAAAGAAATTCTTCTATTGGATCCAACTATAAATTAAAGCGTATGCCTATAAAACTAAGCACATATCCTTATACCAAGAGAACCTGGAAGGAACTCCAGTATATTTCACTACAAAAAATCATCTGTTTAGCGACCGACAACATCGGTCGCTATATCCGATAAATCGGTCGCTATTTAATTTAGCGACCGAATTAGCGACCGCTTCAAGGTGGTGGCCAATTACCTGGTCGCTAAAATCTTAGCGACCGAATTTATATATCGGTCGCTATATGGCGACCGTATTTTCGGTCGCCAAATAATAAAAACCGGTCGCTACTCGTTTGGTCGCATTGATTGGTAACCATTTTTAGCGACCGATAATCGGTTGCAAAATTCGGTCTCTAAATCTGGTTTAGAGACCGAATACTTGGTTTCAATTTCGGTCGCTATATATATATCAGCGACCGAATTTTGGTTGCTATTTTAGTCGCTAATTCTGGTTACTGTTAAGCTATATTTGCGACCGAATTGTTGGTTGCTAATTCGGTCGCTAAATTGATTTTACTATTTTTTTTAATTTTAAATTTTTAAATAATAATTTTTTTTTTTGCTTTAAAGTTTCGCAAAATTACTAATAAAACACACCAAATTACTAATGAAATGTAAAATCATAAAAAATAATGAATATATATATAAAAAAATAATACAAAGTGTCGTACATGAATGGTTTAAAATCGGAAAAATGAAAAAAAAAAAGAATTCAGTCATGATGAGGTGGAGGTGGAGGAACCCAATCATCCTCAGCGTCCGTGCCGCCAACGTCTGCAATCTGATCGTCCTCTGGAGTAGCATCATCAGTAGCTGGCGGCGGAACTGGAGGAGCGGCAACAGGCGGCACAACCGTCGGAGCATCACCCTGAGCAACTGGAGACTGGATCCTCATCTGCTCCTACACCAGCCGCAGTGTCTGGCTCTGCTCGATGCTCGTCTGCATCAGCTACTGGTGTGCCTGAGTCAACTGTCCAATCTGGTTCGCCATCTGCTGCTCTGTCTCCCTCTTCTCCCGAAGCTCCGCGTTCAGCTGCGTGATGGTGTCCTGCATTTGGTTGAACTGCTCCTGAGGGACGGTATCGGTGTAGGAAGGAGCAGGCGTGCCGGATGATGAAGCTATAAACTCGCCTCCCAAGTGTCCGAGGCCATACACGTGCCCCTTCTTGTTCCTGCCCCCGATGACCTCCAAATAAATGGCATTATCATCGACGGAGATAGGAGGGCTGGGCCCACCATCAGTCAAGGCCTCATCCTGTGACTGTGAGGCACGTGATATGGCATCGTCCTTCTTCTCGTTGAAGCCCACCTGCAAAGTATACATGTAGAGATTTAGTTAAAATTATAATCAATATTAACAAATCAATTATAATAAATTACAAGTAAAGACTAAATTATTATTTTTGCTTACAGCATAGTTACGAGCCTTGTCGTTGACCCATGCCCCCGACTTCAACTTCTTCGTCCTCTCCACCAACTCCATAGCAGTGGGGGGCCGCTGTTTCTGTGCTTTCTGCACAGAAAAATATAATCTTAAATTCATAAGAATATTTAAAAATGAAAACACATTAAATAGTATACTTAGTCAATAAAGTTTTAAGTATTACCAGCTCGTCGTAGTGGGCGGCGGCTGATTTAGACCCGCCGGTCCAAGCACATGCGCCACCATCAGAAGCTCGATTACGCCGAGCTGTGGACTGGATCTCATGGAACTTCTCAGTAGCCCAGTACTGGTCAAGCTGCCTCCTGATCTCAGGATCCACCCACCTCCCCTTATTCTTACCTTTCCTCAGCTTGTTCGTCAGATTCTTCATGACCAGTGAGCCTTTATGCTCAAATATGTCCCTGACGAGGCCCTCTAAAGCTGCGTCCCACCTATACTCTTTCTGCAACTTACAGTTGTTAGGAAATAAAAGTGTGTGTGTATATATATATATATATGTTAATTTAATTTAAAAAACTTAATAAATTGTTACCTTAAACTCTTGAAACAACTAATCCCTATGGCCATCTGGGATGGCCTTCCATGTAGGCCATGGACCATCAAACTTGCGTCGCAAGATCTTCGATATCGAATCAGAAGGGCCCTTCGCTGGCAGAAAGCTGCAGTAAAATTAGAGCATTAATAAATGTTATAAATAAATTAAAAACCAGTAAATAGAAATTAACGATACTTTATATATATTAATTTGATTAAATTAGCTTACTCGTTAACCCCCTTGGGGATAAGAAGAATCCTCCTGTCGGATGGACCACGGCTCTCCTGCCCCGCTGATGATGATGGTCCTGTCATAGGTGTGGATGATGACGGTGCAGCCTGTGTCCCGACCACATGAGGTTGGGTAGGGGGTGCAACTCCATCACCCTGATGTGGCCCGTCCACAGAGGTGCTGGTAGGGTGGTCTCGATCTGAAGGCCGTGGGTCGACCGGCGAAGGAACTCTCGTAGCACGACCTCTGCCACGACCTCCTCGTCGACCACCACGCTGCCCTCTACCTCTAGAGGAATCTGCCATCTGTGTAAAAAATGAAAAGACGATTACACCACAGTGTAAATAATACAAAAATAAATTACCTAAGTAGAGCGAGCTTGACGCAATGAATTATGACATAAATAAATTACCTAAGTAGAATCTCCGTCACTAAATTCACCCTCACTCTCATCAGTCTCACTTGATTGGAAAGTGGCTTCGCTAGATGCGTCCAACTCAGATTGATCCATTAACTCTCTTTCAACCTCTTCCCCATCGCCGGAAATGTCCGCCAGAGAATTAACAATAATGTCCGGCGTAATTTGCAATGGTACGTGGGGTCTTGAAAACTCATCGTCTTGGTACGGAGCATCTTTTTCAGGCTGGTTGATTACATTATCAGTAATTGTACTGCGAGCCTTTATCTTAATGACACCCAACCAACCTTGATGTCCTTCGGGATATGGCGAGTAATAAACCTGATCTGCCTGTTGTGAAAAAATGAATGGGTCGTACGCCTTGTTATACCTACGAGACAGCCTAACTTGAACAATACCATATTTTTTATCGATTTTTGTCCCTACGTCAAGAGCAGGATCAAACCAATCACACTTGAAGAGAACCAACTTCATCAAGGGGAAACCGGTATAATCGAGTTCAAGGATGTCAGTTAGAACCCCATAGAAATCATCCTCTACGTTCCCATCAGTGGCTCGCACACAAACACCATAGTTACACGACTGCATTCCTTCATTCCATGTTTTTGTGTTAAATTTATATCCATTTACAAAGTAAGTATTCCATGATGTAACCCATCTGTTAGGCCCCCATGCCAAATTTGTCAACAATGGATTTTGAACATTGTTTACTGGATCTAGTACCTAAAAAATCGAATATTATAATATTCTTATACATGCTATATATTTAAGGAGATAAAATGTATTGCAATAAATGAAGATGCTTCACCTACATATTTACTGAACCACGTAGCAAAGTGAGAAGTAATTTCTCGATCAACCTGATTGTTTGAAATGTCAGGTTGGAGATCCCTTAGAAAGTTGCCGTACATCCTACATATGGGAGATTAACAGCAGGACGATTAATAATCATAAATGTCAATTGAACCTATAAAAGACATTGTAGAAACTTACTCTAAATATGGCGCCACCTCTTCACAATTTTGAAGGATATACAGATGAGCAACATTAATGTCACGCTGCTCCAAGAAATATCCTTTTGATTTGCCACTAAATCTGCCCGGATAGTTGAATATTGATATAGGAGGACTAGTTGAACTTCCTTCGCCCGAATCAACATTTCTAGGCATCCTTGTCCTTTTCGTGTTAACTTCGTCCGGATAGTAATAAGAGGCAAAAGTGGAAGTCTCCTCTACTAAGTATGCTTCACAGATGGAACCCTCCACTCGTGCCTTGTTCTTGACTTTGTGTTTAAGGGAGTGCAGGAACCTATTAAAGATGAATACATACAAATAATTACTAGTTTTAGGGAAAGCTAAACTACGATTTCGTGTTCGTGAATTTCATATGTATTAAGTAAAATAGTTGGTGTTGTATACCTCTCAAATGGATACATCCAGCGGTATTGGACTGGACCACCAACTCTTGCTTCGTAAGGTAGATGAACTGGAAGGTGTTCCATTGAATCAAAGAAACTCGGGGGAAGATTTGCTCCAGCTTACATAACAAAACGGGTATCTTGACTTCCATATCCTTTAATTGATTCACATTGAGTGTTGTCGACGTAAGCTCCCTGAAAAAGTGGCTCAGCTCAACTAGTGGGTTCCAAATTGGTTTCGGTAATGCGTCGAATGCAATTGGAAGCAACCGTTGCATGAACACGTGGCAATCATGACTCTTCATTCCATGTAACTTTGCTTCCTTAATGTCAACACATCTACCCAGATTGGAAGCATACCCATCTGGTAACTTTAATTCTTTAACCCACTTACAGACAGCCACTTTCTGTGTTTTGCTTAATGTATAACTTGCCTTCGGTTTGATAAGTCTGCCACGACCACCGTCCTGCAACTCAAGCTCCTTCCGATTACAAATTTCAGCCAGATCCAGTCGGGTTTTATTTGTATCCTTTGTCCTCCCCTTGATGTCCATCGCAGTGTCAAACACATTCAAAAACACATTCCTCTTAGTATGCATGACATCAATGTTGTGACGGAGTAGCTGCGTCCTCCAATACGGCAACCTCCAAAATATACTTTGTTTTGTCCAATTATGGTTGACACCATAATCAGGGATATGTTCTCCTTGGGATTCATGGACGAGCGGTAAGTACTGTACTCTCCGCCATACATTTGGACCAGACAAACGTGGTGGAGGCGGTGTTGTCTCAGCACAACGCTTCTTGAATGCATTCTTGTTCCGCCTATAAGGATGATCTTCTGGAAGGAATTGACGATGACAATCAAAATATGAGATCTTTCGACTATTTTTAAGCGTGAATGCCTTCGATCGCTCCATACATATTGGGCAACCAAGCTTCCCCGCGGTCATCTAACCCGACATCATCCCATAGGCGGGAAAGTCGTTGATCGTCCACATCAAAGCTGCTTTCATCATGAAATTCTGCCTCAAAGATACGTCATATGTCAACACACCATCATTCCACAGCATTGCCAGCTTATCTATCAGCGGCTGCAAGTACACATCAATCTTCCCTTTTGGGTTAGACGGACCCGGAATTATGACTGTTAGGAACATAAACTCCCGCTTCATGCACATCCCTGGGGGAAGATTGTACGGAGTCAGGATAACCGGCCAGCAAGAGTATGTTTTTCCTGACTGCCCGAAAGGATTAAATCCATCCGTACATAACCCCAATCGGACGTTCCGAGGGTCCTGCGAAAATGCCATATGAACCCTATCAAAATGCTTCCAAGCTTCTCCATCTGATGGATGACACAAGACATCTTGCTCCCTCTCATGCTCACTATGCCACCTCATGTGAGCTGCAGTGGCCATCGAAGAGTACAATCTTGCTAGTCTTGGCACGAGTGGAAAGTACCACATCTTTTTTAGAGCGGTCTTCTTCTCAATGCCCCTCCTAGTGGTTGTCTTATACCGATCCGCACCACAAAATCGACAACATGCTATGCTCTTCGCTGAATCATCCTTATAGTACAACATACATCCATTCGGGCAACAATCAATTTTCAAACACCCCAGACCCAAATTCTCCACAGACTTCTTAGCATGATAAAAACTAGTAGGCATCCGATTGTCTTCCAGCAACGCCTTGGACACTGACATGGCGAGGCGATTAAAACAGTCTTCTTGCATATTGTAGTCAGATTTGATACTCAACCATTCCATACACATCGACAACTCTGTGTACTCCCGACATCCTTCCCACAACGGAGATCGTGCAGCACTCAGCATATTATAGAATCTTTGAGCTTCGGGATTCGGATTCTCCTCTATGTATTGGGAACCCATTCCACCATCTTCTCCCCCATCTTCTTCTAGTGCAACACCAACCGAGGGTCCAGCATGATCCATTATCATCTGCTCGTATGGATTAAATTCTTCCCTCCGGTCACCACTTCCATAGTACGAACCTTCAAACACAACCGGGTTTAAATCAGGCAACGTCTCACCATGGTTACTCCACCAATAGTAATCAGGCATGAAGCCCTTCTCATAAAGATCGGCTACAACTCCATCCACGCTTTTGAAAGATTGACACTTGCATCTTGTGCAAGGACACCTCAAATGATCACCGCCCAGCCGTATAAATCTCTCTTGGCTAACAACAAACTCTATAAACTCACCCACTCCAACTCTATACTCTTCCCTAAGACGTTTATTCCGATCCAACCTACGGTACATCCATTTCCGATTCTCCGGATTATCCATTCCTGCCAATTAAAAGCCTGACCAACCCTACAATAACACTTATATATTACGGTGCATTCCAATAACTACATCAATCTCGTTCTTATGACAAGGTATGAACCTATCCCATTCGAGAAGAAACCTTTACCACACTCGGCTTATAATAGTTATTCCCTTATTCAAATACCTTATACCTAACAAAATTTCGGCAGCATTTCCCATCGGTCTCCAAGCACACGACTCGAGCACGGTGAGAATCACCACGATCAAGTATGTACCCGGAGAATAAAAGGAAATGCATCAGACCGAGATTTCAACAAGTATATAAGGCATTTGAACATGGAAATGACTATTGTACGAGTGTGAAAAAGGTTTTTTCCCAAACTGTCCCACTTAGACAATTCAAGATTCAATACAATGAGCATGCGTACCTTGGGAAGGTACATATACTCATTAATATTGAATCTCAAACAGGAAACTAAGGCTTTCGTAACTTAATAATTAACTCTAGCAGAAAATAAAACCATTGACTTATAAGGATTGCAGCATACTTCAACAAATATATATTGAAGCATAATTCAATAAAAACTTAGATAAAATATAGTAGCAAACATCCTATTGAGCTCCGCTCTCCACTAACAAGTAACACATAATTGTCAAACACATGCATAACTTCTTAATTAACAGCACACAACAAGCATCCCGCCTTTTGGACAGGATCACATCCTATTGAGCTCTGCTCTCCACTAACAAACAACACGTAATTGCAAATACATGCATAAATATTAAATTATCAGCACACAATCAAGACGGATACCATCCTATTGAGCTCTGCTCTCCACTAACAAACAACACATAATTGCAAATACATGCATAAATATTAAATTATCAACACACAATCAGCATCTTGCCTTTCAGGCAGGATACAATCCTATTGAGCTCAGCTCTCCACTAACAAACAACAAGATATATAATTCACATAACACATTAAAAGCACCATACAATCAGAACCTTTTAGACAAAGTAGAACCTTAAAAGAGAGTATTGAGAGAACTTACCTATGCGACAAAATGCAAAAACAAGTAAGGATAAGGGGAGGAGCCTCAGACAAGAAGATTGGGAACTGATAAATATAATAAGACAATATGAAAGCAAATTAATATCCTTAGAGCCAACTTAAGTGGATTCAAGTCTGTAATATAAAATTAAAGTTCAACAAATTGTCATTACGACCAATTGATTACTTGTGGAGATGGAGAGGAGACGAAGGGACTCGGTTTCAACTCAGGTCATGAACTTTTTCGATGCCCGGCTCCTAATAACGTTGTAAAAAGTCTACAAAGTGACATAAACAACATATGAAAATCAGTCTGACAAATACTTCAGATGTAAAAAAGCAGAGGATTTCTCATATGCAACTAAAAAGAAATGGGATAGGTAGCATAGCTCTTGTTAGGTATTCAAACTCATGAAAAGTCATTAGTTCCATTCCAATATAAATGAATGCAAATCTCAAAGAAATTTAGAGAGGTGTTCCTAATGAAATAACACAGGTCCCCTAACAGATCGACTTTCTGCCTCATGAATTTATTGTACGAGCAGGGTATGCATGTGGACTGCCATTCATTTGTCTAGCAGGGGAAAATACTCTGCCTTCTTATTGCAATGTTATGCAAGAGGCCATTGTAGTAGGATGCATGCGTGTTTCTGTTTTGTCTATACAGTAATATTGACTAAATGATTAGTTTAGCAAACAAAAAAATGATTATGTAGTTCAGTGGCTTTTATGAAGTAATGGAAAAATAAGATAATTTATGATATAATATTGGATGGCAATTAATTCCAATGAGAAAGATGCCCTTGGATTGGGTTTAATTAACTAGGACTGGTTAATTAATGAGTTTCATTCCTATACCTGAGATTGGCAACCTAACATCAATTGATTTTCATGGAGATAGTGGAAATTTTAGAGAGGTTCCATATCATAGGTACATTTGCATCATCAACAAGTAAAAAAGGCATAATATTTTCTTTTCCTTATAGTCAACTAGTATAAGAACCCAGGGCCGTCCCTGAGATTTTGAGTGCCCTGTGCGAATCGAAAAATTGGTGCCCCCTTTAATACGACCTCAAGTGAAACAAAATATAATCGAAAAAAGGAAAAGATTACAGTAGCAAATTATAATAGAAGTATAGCAAAAATATTTATGCTTATATCTAGCAGAAAATGTTGCTACAACATCCCTACACCAGCAATATCCTCCACTGATAGCAAATGAAACACAAGAGCTGAATACTGTTAAGCAAGATATCTAACAACAGGAATTATTCTAACTAAAACATTCTTCCAATGTTCATTTTCTTTGCTTATAAGATGTTGAAAATGTTTATCAATTGTTATATTTTTCTGAAATCTGATTTGTAAGTCAATCCATTTACTCATGAAAGCCATGTGTGCACCACTTGATTCATGTTCTTTAAGCCTTATAGAAAGATGAATCCAATCATTAAAGCCTTCATTTCCCAAGTGGTTTGTTCTATGACTTGTACCAAATAACTTACAATAAAAACAAAAAAATTATATCCAGTTCTTTTGAATAAACAAGTCAACTCCTATCTTGCTCTTCTCCATCAGAACAATAACAATGTAATATGATGACGAGAAGTGCCTATCAAAAGTATCTTTAGGACCATTCACAATTGACATATCTCTGTTAGGACCATTCACATTTTACCCTATCTTATTTATGATAACAAGTAATCACAGGTTAATGTCTTGTTAAGTTTTGGGCCTCAATTTTAAAAGACAATTGAGCCCTTAAATAAACAATTTAATTTTTTTTTTTTATATTTTAGTATATACACACACACACCAAGTAAAAAAAAAAATTGGTGCCCCCTAAAAAATGGGGCCCTGTGCGATCGCACCAGCAAATCATGCTCAGGGCCGCCACTGTAAGAACCCGTGCAATGCACGGGACATGTGTTGGCTTCTTAATGTTTATATAAAATATTTTGTTTTATACAAGATGATCCTATGTCAACATAATTTATTAAAAAAAGAAAAGAAAATAAAACATGAGGAGCATAAACCAAAACCTATTGAAAATAAATCATTTAAACCTAATATTAGGTTTTCTATTCCTCCTCAGGATCGGAATCAACTTCAACAGCATTATCATTATTTAACTTCTTTACTGAGAGTTATTCTTTAAAATATTTGAATTTTAAATTTAAATTTTTTAATATATAAGAATAAGAATTTTGTAAACATCTATCTTGCTAATGTGTTATACATGGGATGCATGGAGTACAACGATGATTGACTATAATATAAAAAGTACACAATTTGAAATTTATTTTCAGTTTTGAAATATAAAAGGAGGGTTTAATAGGCAAATTTTAAATATCAAAATAGACATTAAAGAGTGACAAATGTAACACATCTAAATAACTTCCAAAAACATCGGTATGAAACATCTGTTTAAAGAGTATGACATATGTGACACATCAAAAACAAAATGGAAAGTTTCAAATCCAATTACATCACAAAACAATTCATTAAGGCAGACTAAAGCATAAAAGAAGAAAACTTCAAATGATAAATGCGCCTACTGGAGAAGGAAAAGATTCATAGAAGGAATCATTTAATATTGGTAGCATTAGTACTAATCATTGGAATAACTGAATCAATTAGGCCATTCTCTTGGGTATGTCAAGTCTTAGACCACAATTTCATCATCAAATTTAACCACAATTTCTCTTGGGATAACTAAATCAATTAGGCCATTCTCAATATGTAACTTCACTAATTTTCTTGCTCTTCTTCTGGCTATGAGAATCTCCAGCCTTTTATTTCTCTCCATCCCAGCAAGCCCAAGATCCATGGGATTTTTTCTGGTCATCATCTTTCAACTATCACACCATTGTATAAATAACAAATGTTCTCTAAAACCGTGTCTAACATACTTTAATTTTCACTACCTCTTAATATCCTATCCCATCACATCTATTTGCATATGTATAGAAGGATGCAGCTGAATGTTATAAAACAGGAGAATAGATTATTGACTATAACCATATGAGCAGCAAAAATAATTTATTGAGCTTAAAAGCCTGCATTCAACTTCATACACTCAGGTAGAACTAAGTTGCTGCAAAACTAAGTTCTTCCATTAGGTTATGCATTCTTTATTAAAAGAACAATTTAACAGAACACTAAGAACTGAAAACTCTAAACTTAACCAACTCCATATCCAGTGACCTTACTCAGAAGCACAACCTCAAGAGAGAGAGAGAGAGAGAGAACCGAGTAAGAGAGAGAGAGAGAGAGAGACAGAGAGACAGAGAGAGCTTACCTATGGAAGAGGAGGATAGTGGTGGTGGTGGTGGCCGGAGGCAACCTCAGAGAGAACCTGCGAAAGAGAGAGAGAGAGAAACAGAGTGAGAGAGAGAAATAGAGTGAGATAGAGAGAGAGGGACAGAGAGAGACGAAGAAGATAAGAGGATGAGAGCTTACCGGAGGAGAGGACGACGGTGGTGGCTCGAGGCGTCCTGTGGTGGCCGGAAATCGCGAGACGGAGAGAGAAACAGTGAGAGAGAGTGAGAGTTCGGGGAAAAATGAGGAAGAAAGGGGGTTCTGCAGATTTAGGGATTTTAATTTTAGCGACCGAATTATTCGGTCGCTAAATTGGTCGCAAACGTTATTTTGTCATTTCGGTCGCCAAAACGGTAATTAAGAAGGTTAATTTGAATTTTGAATTAATAACTTTAGCGACCGAATAAAACCGGTCGCTAACACGCGCTATTTTAAATTTTTTAGGCACCATTTAGCGACCGAATTAATATCGGTCGCAAATATAAATAAAATTGTATCCGTTGCATTAAACTCGGTCGCCATTTCGGTCACTGAAAAGTCAGTAAGTTTTGACTTTTGATTTCCTTTATTTAGCGACCGAAATAGAGACCGATGACTCTGCGACGCTCTATTTCGGTCGCTAATTCGGTCGCCGAAACAACTATAACAAGTGTCTCTTGTATATCCTTCAATCGGTCTCCATTTCGGTCGCAAACAGCAACCAACAAATTCGGTCGCTAATTTCGGTCGCTAAATGACCTTTTTTTTGTAGTGTTTGATGTTAAATAGGTAAAGGTTGAGACATGAGATCCTACACTCCAAAAGAGCTAAATGGGGATTAATAAAATGTCAAAATAGCTTTAAGCTCCTTTTCATCAGAACTGTATCCCAGATGTATGCGTAAGAACTGATTTAACAAAAGAATAAAATGATTGAGAGCCAAAGATAGGAGTTTACTAAAAAGTTCAGAACCTATGGAGTACAGTTTGTTTTTCTAAATATTAGCCTTTGTGCCAACCTGCTACCATTAGAATACATGAATATTTGTTGCACAAATCAGAAATAGCAATTGAAATGCAAGAAAATAAGCTCTCCAAACATCAGATAAAGACTGCAGATAAAATGTGACTGCTCAAGTTAGTAGAAAATATAGCATTGTATAAATACATGCTTTGCAAAAAAGATATATAATTTAAAGATGAAAATCGACATTGTTTGTTCCCTTCAAATACTAACTACAATATAAATACAGCTAAAAGAAGACAACAGTAAACGTAGTTTAAAGTAATAAGTCAATGAAGAATTTTCACATGAAAGCCAAAAAGAGACCTGGTTCATACTGGAAATCATAAATTCAACTAGGTAATTTAGTACTGAAATTTTTATAAAACAGAGGGCAACATTTGTACTTTTAGTCCGGAAACAAAGGCCTAAACATCAGTCACTACACCCTAATCATGTAAATATACTTGCAGGTTGGCAATATAATTTATTAAGCTTCTGCTCCAGGTGAAGAGGCTTAAGCTGGAGATATAAAAATAACTCATTTTATTTTCTCATACATAATAATAGTTCAGTTCTAATATGTTGATGGATTTAATAAATAAGAATACATTTTGTGGCTAACATAATCTTAGTCAATCTTTGTTACCACTGCCAAGAGCCAAGTGAAACTCAATGATCCAGTAGTTAAGATATTTACTTAGTCAAAATCTTTCAGCTGATCAGCAGTAATTCATAGCTAACATAATCTTGATTGGGCAACATAATCCATATCACATAATCTTGATCAAAAGTAATTCATAGCTGACATAATCCATATCACAAACAAAATAGAAACATTGATTCAGTATTCAATTATCAAACAATAAATAAGCAAATCAGTATCACCTAAAAATCAACATCATAACAGTCAAAGAACAAAGTGTAACTTTCAAAGAACAATAACTATAATTGTGCATTACGCTAGGATATTTGGTATATAAGAATAATGTTACCCAATAAACATTATTTGCTTATTAGAGGCAATGGTGCTAACATGAGAACAATATTACCCAATAAACAAATTTACAAAAAAAAAAAAAAAAAAAAAAGACAATTGTAGCTAAAATGGGGTAGGGTCTCACATCTAAGGGATGTACCTCTCAGCAAAATATTTCCCTCAAAGTTCCCTCCTCCTATGGTATACCTCTCTTCAAAAACCAAACAAAACCAAATATCCCTCAAAGTGCATTGTGAAAATAAAGTAAAACAATGCAAATCAGTCCAATTTTGAAACCAATCTTGCATGCAAGAAGAGTGCAAAAAACTTTTACCTTGACTTGTTTGGTTTCTAAGTAAACAAAGAGAAAGAACCCGATCAAAAGGCTAAGATGATTCCAAATGCAAAACCAATAATCCCCAATAAACTGTTGATCGATCTCATCTTTGACAGAAACGAAGAAAACCCAACTGGTGATCAATGAGAAGATGAAAGGGCCAAGCAAATAAAAAAAAACAATTCTCATGTGTTTCATACACGTAATCTTTTCCTTTATTAGTACCTTCTTTGGCTTTATGAGCCATTGTTCCTGCAGCATCTTTGGCCCCCTCCCATGTCTCATACGCATACTCTCTGGCTTTGTTTGTAGCTTCTTTGGCTTTATCAGCTATTGTTCCTGCAACACCTTTGGCAGTCCTCGTTTGTCTCATGCACATACTCTTTGTTTGCTTTATTTGTAATTTATTTGGCTTTATCAGCCATTGTTCCTGCAACATCTTTGGCTCCCTCAAAGTCAGGTTTTAATTTTGTTTACCAATGTCACATACAGGAGACAACAAATGTATCATCCTTAAGTTTTCATCCTACGCTTTGGTCCCTTTTAAGTTTTCAACACGCACACACTCATTCACCATAGCAAATTAACACTCTCAAGCACATGGTTTTTTTTTTTTTTTAAGGTGTCATCAATGGCTACAACAATAAAATTAAGACTAAAGGCTCAATTTGGTTAAGTGCTTCCTTCTTTTTTCTCTTCAAGCTCATAAACCCAAATCGGTACTAAGATCAAAGCCATCTATACTAACAGGAGCTATTTATCGGGTAATGCGACATCAATAATATTAAAAATTACTAAGTCAAATTTAGTTACCTCAAGATGCATGATTTCATAAACCAGACTAAGATGTGCTATTGATAGTTCAAGGCCACCAAGCAGGTCCATCTCCAATGAGCCAAATATCTTATAGTTCTAATAAAGAAGATTTATAAATATCAGAAAATTACAGGCAACCAATAAGTTGGGTTAAAAATAAATAGAGCATAATATCATACATCACTTACATAGACATTGAAAAGAAAGATACATTCATTAATGAACCACGTATTAAAATGTGTATTACACAAACTAAACCTCACAAAATTGGTATGTGTCAAGAAAGGGGGGCAATTTCCTAACATAAAACACATGTAATGCTGCAGATTGGGAATTTGATAGTACAAAATGGATCATTCACTATTTGAATTTCATAAGCCATGCACAGCCCAGAAATTTGCACAAATTACAATTAAATAAAAAAATTATACTTTATGAACAAATTGACTTTCACATTGACCATGAAGGATAACATGAAAATAAATAAATATATGTTTGCAACATCTAATGCTAATAAAATCAAATATTATTTACAACATATGATCAAACTAACCAAAATAATACAAATAAAAACCTTGCTCTTTACAAAATTGCCCCCAACACTTATACTTTTACAAAATCCAAGTGATTTTACAAAATTACCCCCAATCACCACCTTCCTTTTAATAATAAAGATTAACATGTGGTGTTAGTGCCTTAGATGTATGATTTGGAATCTACTCAAGCATATGAATTTTGATGATCATGAACATGTTTGGTTTATGATGCATGCATGTATGTTGCTCTATTTTGATAGAAAGGTCTTATATATATATATATATGAATGATTATATCTCTAAGTGCATGTATTAATAGAGGTGTTCCATGCAAGAACCAATTGTTTTAGAATTGGAAATCTTATACTATGAGTGTGTTTGGGAAAGCTGGAAAAAAAAGATTATGCTGATAATGACTCTGTTTGGTATGCACAATAAGCTAGCTTATAGCTTATTTGACTAGCTTATAAGCTTGTTTGACCAAATTAGAGGTGTTTGGTAAACAAGCTTATTGCATGAGCTTATAGCGTTTTTTGATAAGCTATTTGAAATAGCATTTTAGCTTATAGCTTATAGCTTATCAATTTTTTTTCCCACTTTTACCCCTATTATTTTAATCGTATTCCCACTTTACCCAACTGTCCCACTTCCACTCTTTTATTACGTACACTCTTTCATCTTCCCTCTTTCCTAAACTGTAATGAAAAGCATCTTGAATTTATTTTAATTATTATTACTATTTTTACTTAATTGGGTTATTTTTATTATGCATGTAATTATTATTTTGTTGAGCCTAAATTAAAAGGATCTTGCTTATTCTGTATGTTATATTTTTACATTATTTTTATGCATATAAATAAATTATATAAGCATGAGTGTTCTAATATGAATATTGCGCGACATTGGTGTTATAAGTACTCGATGACAATCAATTTATAAAAATTTATATATGATACATTACCTAAATGTTTAGGTTAGTTGCGTCAAAAAAAAAAGTTAGTGATATATTACATATGTTAAATATATTTTTGCAGGTTTTGCATATACTACATATTTTCATATTACAAGTTGCTCATATATCAATATCATGCATAATACGTAAATGATATATATTAAATATAATTTTATATTTATTTAAATTATTATTGAGCATAAGATTTTAATTTTTATTATTGAGCATAATACTTTTTCTCTATAAAAAAAAAAGATTTTAGTTTTTCACATTAATAAATTTTAAAAATGATGTATATAAGTGTTATATAAAGATGTCCTTTTATGTCATTTTGTATTCATAAGTTAATTCAAACAGCTAATTTTATCAAACACTTCAAATTCAATCAGCTAACTTTTCAGCTATCAGCTATCAGCTAGCTTATCAGCTATTTTTGCCAAACATAGCCAATATGTTTTCAAATAATCTATTATTGTGATAATTGATTATAATCAGAATCTGTTTTTGTTTGAGTATATTTGCTGAAAAGCGATTTTAAGATAATCTATTTCGTTTGGGTGGTGTAAAAATAATCACTTTTACATAGTGAATTACGAAAAAGAGTATGAAGTTATTTGTTTATATTTAATATTTGATGTTTTTTAACATTAATTTTTTTTTAATATTTTGTCATCAATTTTTTCTATTAAAAAAAGTTGAATAAAATTTGTAACATTTTCTCATACTTATGAAAACATATAAAAAAAAATATTATTTTTAGAATGTTTAAATATAAATAATAAATATTTCATTTAAATGAACTAAAGAATTTATATTAAAAAAACTTATATTAAATATATATATATATATATATACATATACACACACACACGAGCCTCACATTTTTAGAGCCTGCAAGGTTCCATTATTTGTTCCATTATTTGAGGCTTTGAGCGTAATAACATGCTGCTGCAGTAACGCTGGAGAGAGAAAAACGTGGACTGAGGCAGGAAGAAAACAACGTTTTGTTAAAACAGTCCACCATCCAAGCTTAAACCAAAACAGCTGAAACCACTCACAATAAACTTTTTAGAAAAATAATCGGTGTACTCAAACATCACAATTTTTTTTCCAAAACAGCTTAAATCACAAAAAACAGCCGAAACATCAAAATTTCATCTTTCCCAAACACCCTCTATAAGTGCATGATTTTGTGAGTTCGTGATGTGAATTGTTTCTTACTTTTGTAGGAAGTAGAAATGTTTTGGATGTTTTTTGGATTGTTCTAAGTTGTCAAAATGACATGAATGTTAATGGATGAAAGAAGAGGTCTTAGATGATGGCTTTCATTATGAAAATTATTAAATTTATTCTAGACATGTTTGAAATATGAATCCATGACATAGAGACAATAAAAATATGTTTAACTTTGCATTGAAAAATTGTGAAAATGACTGGAAATGGCTGCTGGTCACGAACGGGTCGTGTTAACATAGTATGGAAAACGGGTCTGATTGACCCGACTGGTAGAAGGTGGTGGTTAAGAATAGTAATGGGTGCATCTTTTTTCTAGAGGCGCGATGGTTTAACGATACGCACTAGTTCAAACATGGAAGCAGGTTCTCTACCTTCAAGGCGCCAACTGCACCCTACCTTTCTCTTCTTCTGGTCCGTTGGATCAATCCAACAGCTTATAAGTCGCCACGTGTCCCTCCCTCTTTTAAAAAAAAAATTTAACAACAGAAAAAAAATAATTAAAAGATCCTATCCCTAGAACGTTAACTTCCTCCTCTGTTACCAGACTCAACCACCGCATAGGGGCTCCGTCGCAATGCCGTTTCGTCCGCTGCCATGGCTTCGTGGCCGTCGCGCTCAGCTCCACCGTCACCGAAAACAGGCCTGCCCCACAGCCACCATGTCTGTCGTCGCCACCCCTGGGTATGAAGCCTATCGAATCTGGGATGCTGCAAGCTCCCTCTCCGTCGTCCCTCGCCGTAAACAGGTGTTGGTGGTGACCCTCCTTCTTATGGCACTGAACTCCTCTCCTTCACAATGTCAATTTCATCCCTCTCCTCCTTAATCCTTGATTTCTTTCATTTTTGATCAATTCGTTTAATTTGTAATCAGGGCCTAGGAGCCAGTCGCCACTACTGTTCGTGTTGATGCAGCACCTTCCTCTGACTTTTCATGATTTTTCTCTCTTTTTCGGTACAAGGCAGCTTGCAAAGATATTGTTATCATGCTATGGAAAAGTAGGAGATGCGGTGTAAACTAATTGATTCATGGTGGCATGGTGGAAGAGACGACGGCGGCATGATGCAGTTAACAGAGATTACGGTGGCGGCGTGGCATTAAAGCTCATTGCAGCGGTCTGAATTCATGATGGCGGCTTCATGAGTGGCGGTCCAAAGAAGGTCGTCTTCTGTATTTTGGAAGAAAGAGGAGTTTCGTTTTTTTTTTTTTTTTTGGTTACAGAGGAGTTTCGTTTTCTTATGGACAGGTGTTGGTTATTTTTTAGAAAATAAAAAAGATGGACACGTGGCTTCATCTGGAACACCAGATTGATCAGACGATCTAAAAAAATGGAAAGTCATGGTACCTTTCCCACAAAAAAGTTAGACAATCCAAATCTTTCAAACATTGACTTTACCCGAGTTCGAATCCCATGCACCACCTTTTGAATATTTGTGCAGTCTTTTTCTTTAGTTTTATATTTAAGCTGTTTTAAATGCTATAGTTATGGTTGAAAGTTTGCATTATTAATTCCCTCTTAGCAGCACTTAAGGAAAATAAATCTTAAAGCATAAATGTATATTCAATTACCCAGAAGCTTTGATTCTTATATATGTTATTATATAATGTGGGTAAATTGAAGTTATTTGTCATTAAATATTCATTAAATGCTTTAGGAGTTATTAGAATACAAGAATTCTGTAATGGTAGTTACTTTGAGTCTACTAGTATAGTTGATCAAACAACTGCAATTTATTCCCCACAACAAAATAGTATAGGTGAAAAGGAAAATAGGATATAAGAAAAAATGATAAAAGCCTTGTTATCCTATGTTGGTCTAGCAAAATGATATTGGAGAGAATCCATGTTGAAGGCTTGTTAGATAGTAAATGGAGTTCCAAACAAAAGGAATAAGATAACCCCATATGAGCTCTTAAAAAATAGAAAGCCAAATCTCAAACTATTTCATTGTGTGGGGTTGTAAGGCAATAATAGTAAAAGTTCTTGAACCAAAAGAAGGAAATTAGGTGAAAGGGGAATTGAATGTGTGTTCTCGGGCTATGCTAAAATTAACAAAGCATATAGATTTATGGCTATGGAATCTAGTGACTCATCATGTTACTACAGTGATTGAGTTTGGGGATGTAATATTTCAAGAAGATAGGTTTAACTCAATTCCAAATCACAGGGATAATGTTCATAGTAATGCACATAATCCGGAAAACAATGTATCTAATAAAGATACTTTGGAGGGTTTAGAACTTAGGGAAAGTCAGAGATCTAAAAATGAGAAAAATTTAGAGGCCAAGGTTCTTCATATTCCTTGTTGAAGGAACAAGAGAGTCCATAGACAGTTATGGACCAATATATTACTATATAGAAAGTGATTTAGGAGACAATAAAGTCTCAAGATGTTACTTCCTGGAAGGAGGCTATACAATAGAAAATTGATTCAACAAATGGGGAATAAAACTTGGAAATTAGTAGACCTCCCACCCGATTCCAAACCAATAGGTTGTAAATGGATTTTCAAAATGAAAATGAAGGTAGATGGTGTGACACCCTTCTACCCTGCATGTTATAAAGCATTTAATATAAAAGCAATTAAATAAAAACATTCATTTTACTGAATAATTAAAACATTTGTCCATGGGTAGAAAAGTCCCACATGAACGAGTTCTCAACGCGGAAAATTACAACAAGTTAAAACAAATAAAACATAACAAATAAACTACCCAACCCCGATGTCACAACTCAGAGCTGGTATAATCGTTCCGTAAAACATGTCCTCAGAATACAACTGAAACAAACTAACTAAACATAAGAACAAGCCCTAACTATGAGTGGCGGCTCCTCAGAGTCACTCCTCTTCGGGCTGCTCGTCATCCTCTACATGGTGCCAACCAGGCCAAACAAGCAAACAAATAATGGGGAGTAAGAATCATGTAATCATAATAGCAATGAGGTAGGAAGTAAAGTAAAACATACAAGCATGGCACCAACGTAAGCATACATCAACAACATGTATATACATACATCAACATCATCGACATCAATCTCCTTGGATAGCCAACGCATCAAACCAACAAATGCCTCATCACGGGGGCGCAAGAAGAATCTACTCCAACCGTGGATGGCCAGATCGTCGTACTCTAGGACGACCTCCCTTATGTCAAACATCCCTCAACAACAACATCTCCAATGATGCATGGGCAAACAACAACAATGGCCAACGCCACCTCCTTCACTTCAACGGAATCAACCGAAGACATCAGCGGAATCAACCCCAAAACCTTTAACCAGCGGAATAGTCCGCAGCGGAATCTACCGCAACACCTTAAACCCAACCGGGTCAAGGCCCCCTTGGAGCAAACTCTCGGCTGCCAAGTTACAACATCAACAACACCTTAGACCCAAACCACGGGGTCAAGGCTTCCTTGACCAAAAAGCATCAAGGCATAACTCATCAGCGTGCGGTAACCCAACGGGTACCGGCTTATCAAACTCAATACCTCACCATCTCATCATCTTAATTATCTTTGGTAATCATTAACTAAGTTGTCTAATCTTTATCTTTGATTAGCTACTTCAACTCATCAACATTGGGGAAAGGTGGGGTTAGAACCCCTTTAAGTCCTTTAATTCCATTTGTCTGTTAGGGGAGCATGGTCGTGCTTGTCCCCTGCACGGTCGTGCTGTCACATAAGTGAAGCACGGTCGTGCTTCCTATTGGGCACTGTAGTGCTCTTTGTAAGTGCAGCCATTTTCTAGAATTCAAACTGGGACCGTGCTCCCTATTCAGCACGGTCGTGCTCAATGCACGACTGTACTGTTCTAGGCAGAACCTGGAACTGAAACCTTAACCAATTTTTAGGGTTTTTAATCCATTAATCCTAAGGTCGATTATCAGTGTATTTTCAAGGTCAAACTCATCCTTAACATCGATCCAACTCAGCATTGGCATCAACCAATCACATCATATTAACCACCATAATCATCAATAAATCAATGATAACAACACACATCATACATTTATATTCAACAATCAACAGTATAACATCATATTCATCAAATAACTAAACATGAACATGTAACTTACCAAAACACATACTATCAACAAAGGCACTTAATCATATAATAAACATACATCCAATCGGGGTTATGGGAACCCCTTTACTTTACTCTAACCCCAAGCCTATGAGCACACTACCCTTCTCCCCATGCCTGGATTGAAGGTTGCCCTAACGTAAGCTCCAAACAACGAAACGACCATGGTTCCCAAAGCGACTCAGCTAGCCTTCCAAACCTTGGTTACACAATACATAAGCCATTAGTTTCCAATTCAAGACCTTGAAAAGGAAACTTAGAAGGGAAAGAAACGTTACCTATATACCTGACACAGATAGCAAAGGTCTCCCAAGGTCTCTAACACTCACGAAACTGCTTGAGTTAGTGGAAAAAGGGAGATAACTGTTCTGGCTGCAATAGGGTGACTGTTGCTACCAGAAATAGGGTTAAAACGTAACCCTCGAATTCTGTGCCAAGAATATATAGGTCACACTTGAGCACGGTCGTGCTCGTCATCAAGCACGATCGTGCTGGACTTAGCGTCAGCGAAACGCAGTCCGCACAGTGAGCACGGGCGTGCTCATTGTTGAGCATGGGCATGCTGGCTAATGAGCACGGGCGTGCTCATGTAACAGAAAGGGACTTTTAAGCCAAAAATCCCACTAAGCCCTTAGCCAACAATTCCAACAAGCCTAAGGAAAGCACTTAACAAAAAGCGGGGTGTTACAGATGGAACTATAGATAAGTTTAAGGTAAGACTAGTTTCTAAGGGATTTACACAACATGAGGGTATTGACTATTTTGATACATATGTACCTATGGCAAGAATTGCTTCAATTAGAGTCCTGAAGGGGATTCGCCGGTTACACCCTGTTGCATCCAGTTTACGAATAGGGATTGGTGGGGGCGAATCGAGCCTAAAGCCTAGTGTTTTTACACGCCTTGGAGGGTGCACATGTCACTTATTTTTCTCTTTTTTATTGCAGACCATACCCCATTTTCTAACACTCTCAACTACATGGGCGTGAGTTTTCAAAGGCTAACCCGTTTCCAACACTTCACGCTCGTTGGGCACAATAAAAAACTATAATATTTCATTCTTCAGATCACAGTCCAATTACCATGCTGGTACAAATGAGATCGAGGTGTCAATCACTTTATCTAAGAATTAATTACAGGCAGCCTTCACGGCTTCACCGAATACACCCCTTGCTTGCAAGGCCACCACCTTAATAGAATCATAAATAGGAACCTTAAGTATTGCTAATACATCTGTTGGGTGCATAACATTTTGGATTGAAGCTTCATTCCAATGCTTCATACCAGGGACAAAAAGATCCTTAACCAACTTCACGTGATCTCTCTGAATTGGGCCTTGAATCTTCATATAATCAATGTTACGCAGCCAAGGATCAAAACGAGCATGAATCTTGGATCCATCGCCTATTCTCCAACGAATACCCTCCTTTATGGAACTCCAGATGTTTAGTCTGGATAAGGATCCCATGTCCCATTTTGGAGTACCACATCATGTCCCAACCAATACTATCTTGTCTTGTATGTTAAAATTTTATTTAATACTGAAAAAGTAGAATACATGACAAAATATTATGGGTGGGTTGGGACATGAAGTGGTACACCAAAATCGGACAGAAGATTCTCATCCGTTAAGTCTTCAATGCACTAAACATTTGGTTTTTTTTTTTTTCGTACATTTTTTTTTACTCTTTAGTCCTTGATAAGTATTCACATAAATCCTATTTTTTATAGAACTTCTTACATTGCTTTTGGATATAGTTAGTATAAGATAGTATTTTTATATTATCGATTTTTTTAACCTGTGCAATCTTACACATGTTTAGCAATCAAAAATAGAAATATTGTGTTGAAAGATTGTGTATTCGATTCTGTACTGACCGAGAAATAGATATCGGCATTCGAGGACATTGAGTACCTCAACCGAGGATATCAACATGAAGACCTAATGATAATTAAATGTCTTCGATCAAGCTATACCAATTAAGACCGAGGGAAGCTAAATGTTGATAAAGCACACTGGTAACAATGGAACCGAAGGTTCCGAGAATAGTACCCTCGGAACTGAGGTATGATCCACATACTTATCCACATCCCTAATAATGGGGGATAATATATGTCTGGTAACCACCGCATGAATGCACAATGCTCAGTAGCTGAAAGTAACTGCCCATGTTCACCTTGCAACCGCCACGATTGAGTAATAACTGCCGTTGTCGACACTATATATGGGAGAAGTTCATCAGAACTACGTCTGGCTTTGATTCCCCGAAGGGATACGTAGGAGCAGAGAAAATCCGTCAAGCCATATCTAGATAATACTCATATTGTGTGAGAGTTCTTGAGAGACTTTTTAGTTAGTGTTATTGGTGGTCAGGTCAGATTTCGATTTACCGGATTTTGGTAGGAACCGATTCTTTAAAAGTTTAAAAATTATTCTTTTCAATATAACAATTCTATTTTTTAATTTCGTAACATGTGCAAGGTTGCACACATTAGAAAATTCGTTTATATTATTTCAATTGACATATGTATCGCATCATCAGTTTTATAGGTAATTATTTGAGTTTGACTTTAACATAATATATGAGTAATTTTTTTTGTATACTATCAAGAATGGGAATTCTTCCAGTATCCATGGGTTATCGTACCCTTGGTATCCTTGGAATGAAATAATAATAAAATAGTAATAAAATAATGAGATTATAAGAAGAAAAAGCATTAAAATTTGAAGGAATAGAAAAAATAATATGAGAAACTAATAAAAATATTATTCTATTAGTAGAAAACGCTAATAAAATTGTAAATTATACTTACTATAGAATAGAAAAGGCTCAAAATAAATAAATAATATAAGAGAAACATTACAGTAAAGGGAAAGAAATAAATGAAAATGAAAATTTTAAAAGAATTAAGGAAATTCTCCAACAACTAGAAAAACTCTTAGAAGATGAAGAAAATAACAAATGTATAACAAAAACGTAATTAGAAGAACTGTTAGAAAAACCAAAAAAAGGGTTTAGTAGAAAAACAAGAATCTTCTTTTGAACCCGATCAAAATTATTAATGCTAGTTACCTCATGGAGAGGATAAAAGATAAATATATGGAAACACTAAAGAAATCAAACGATATAGAAGAAATTCAACAATTATTAGAACAATTAAAAATAATGGAAGAAGAAAGTGATCAGATACAAAAAAAAAAGAACGAACTGAAAAATATAAAGAAGAAAATGAAGCAGTAATACTAAATTATAGTTCTTCAGAATCAAATCATAATGAAATACATATGGAAAAAGGAGAAACAAGTAGTACAAGACCTAAAAAGAAATAGGAAGAATATTGGAATAATCCGGAAAGTTCATGGTATAAATATAAACCAAAAACAATGTATAATAAGGATATGCAAGAAAATAAATAATAGGTGGACAAAAATCCAAAAAGAATTATGAAACAATAAGAATATAAAATATACTGAATGTTGATTGTACAAGAAATAAAGAGGAACTACCTATGCAATGGACTGATGAAATAACATTATTAATAGCAACGGATGAGAGATTTAGTAGTTTAAATCTAATGGATGTTAAAAACTTATTAATTTATGAACTAGCAGTAAATGTACTAATACTAAATGTATTTTTCCACTAATATTGTTTTCATCTTTACCAAATATATTTTCAATAAGAATTGAATTTAAGTAATGACTTTTATTTGTCTGTCAAAAAAGGTAAGAAATTTATTTTTTAGATGATAGATAAATAAATGAAAAAATAATTATATAGTGTGTAGTGTATATAAATTATTTTAAAATATTTTTATATATATATATACATATAATACAATTTCATTTAAAATTCATTACATATGTTTAACATTGTTCTTAATGTTTGTTTTAGATTTAATTAAATATTCAGTTAATTTTTTTTTAAAGAAAGGTACCTACATCTGACATTGGACCTTGGTTATACTGAAGACTGCACAACGTTATTTGATTGTTTAAATTATATTTTGTTAACATTGTTTCCTTACCAAAATCAACACTGTCGGAAGTGCCATCAAATGTCACAGCCACTGCCCTTCATTTCACTTAGGGTCTGTTTGAGAATTAGAAGGGGAAGGGAGGGGAGCCGAAGGCTTATAACTAACATTTTCATTATATGAGAGTATTATAAACATGTTCTGTGGGACATTGAGTTCAATCCAATGTTTTCTTATTACCTCAAATGGCTAAGCCAAATTTTAATTAAACAATAAGCAAATTTGAAATGATGAAATGGGAGAGTTCATACAATGATAAAACTTAATCAATCTTAAAAAAAACAAAAAACAGTGGTCTTGAGGGGTCTAAAGTGGATGTGCCCAAGAATGAGGTGTTGGATATGTGTTCATGCAAGAGTTTCTCCTAAAGTGAAGGAAAAAAAAGTCAGAAGGCACCAAAATTAGTCCTCCATATGCTCCTTCCAGTTTATCTATTCCATAATTTATTGAAACGTGCAATGGTTCAAGTGTTCTTTTCCTTTCAAGTTGGGTTCTTCAATACCTGTAAACTGAAGAAAGCAAATATAAACACTAAATGAAACAAAAATAAAATTGATGCTTGTTATGTATATGCCTATATAAGACAAGTCCTTGTCTTAAACTCTACGTTTCAAAAAGGAAGACTATTTGCTATCTTGGGAAATATATAAACAATTATATTTGTGAAATTTGCTTCCAAAATCATTCGCACTTGAATTGTTTGTAAAAGTTCTATTCCACCTCTAGAACCAGGATTTGGCTTTTCAGCCAAATAAACTTGGATAGTGTGGGAAAGAAAATAAATAAATTTCAAACCCCATGCTTTTCATGCCATGTCCCAACAATTCATAAAGTTATATAAAAGAACTATATGAATTTATCCATTTGCATTAGAGAGAAGAGAGAGCCGAGGTAGCAACCATTGTAGAAAGACAGCAGAATCTCGTGCATGTATGCAGAAGACATGTAGAATTCCTCGTAAGCATTTAGAGGGGAACCAAGATAAAATATAGGCAAAACTGGTAGGAAGGGATTAGAGGTCAATGGTTTATCTATAGACATGAGAAACAATAGAACATTATGACGTCATTTGATCAATATAGTTGATCCCAGCTAGTGAGAAAAGGCTTAGCTGTTGTTATAGTAGTAGTTTCAATATAAACTTGCAGCAGAAAATTAGGAGGTTGCAAGATTTAATTATAGGGTAATATATGGGCTCCTTGTTGCTTAGTAAATGACTACCCAATGACCCATAAATAGATGAAATCACAACAAAACACCAAAAACAACAGAAGACCAAAATTCAACCTGGTAAAATATAGGCAAAACTGGTAGGAAGGGATTAGAGGTCAATGGTTTATCTATAGACATGAGAAACAATAGAACATTATGACGTCATTTGATCAATATAGTTGATCCCAGCTAGTGAGAAAAGGCTTAGCTGTTGTTATAGTAGTAGTTTCAATATAAACTTGCAGCAGAAAATTAGGAGGTTGCAAGATTTAATTATAGGGTAATATATGGGCTCCTTGTTGCTTAGTAAATGACTACCCAATGACCCATAAATAGATGAAATCACAACAAAACACCAAAAACAACAGAAGACCAAAATTCAACCTGGTAAAATATAGGCAAAACTGGTAGGAAGGGATTAGAGGTCAATGGTTTATCTATAGACATGAGAAACAATAGAACATTATGACGTCATTTGATCAATATAGTTGATCCCAGCTAGTGAGAAAAGGCTTAGCTGTTGTTATAGTAGTAGTTTCAATATAAACTTGCAGCAGAAAATTAGGAGGTTGCAAGATTTAATTATAGGGTAATATATGGGCTCCTTGTTGCTTAGTAAATGACTACCCAATGACCCATAAATAGATGAAATCACAACAAAACACCAAAAACAACAGAAGACCAAAATTCAACCTGGTAAAATATAGGCAAAACTGGTAGGAAGGGATTAGAGGTCAATGGTTTATCTATAGACATGAGAAACAATAGAACATTATGACGTCATTTGATCAATATAGTTGATCCCAGCTAGTGAGAAAAGGCTTAGCTGTTGTTATAGTAGTAGTTTCAATATAAACTTGCAGCAGAAAATTAGGAGGTTGCAAGATTTAATTATAGGGTAATATATGGGCTCCTTGTTGCTTAGTAAATGACTACCCAATGACCCATAAATAGATGAAATCACAACAAAACACCAAAAACAACAGAAGACCAAAATTCAACCTGGTCACATGCACAATCAGCTCCACAAAGATCAACTCAGATTCACGAATTAAAGCCCAATGAATCATTGCTTCTATACAAACAAACTATCCTTAAGATATTATTACACCATATTACAATTTTCAGAACAACATCAAACTGGAAAAATAAGATTATTAAAGAATTATATTTGCCATAATATGCTTATATAATAAATTGCATCCTTATATATATATATATATATATATAAAGAAAACAATGTCGTAAATTACCTTGAGGAACTAGAGGGACCAGAACAATCTAATTAAAAAAAAATCCGAAGACAAATCATATATTCATCAACATCAGTGTTTTAAACATGCTCGCTTAGCAATGTTTGAAGAAATAGCCTGATTGATAAATTTCATCGAAGATGTCAGATTCAAGTATGGAAGTTTTGGATGCTGGAAGAGTATTCTGGTCCTGGTCACTATGGTATGTAGGTGGATAATGTCTAAAATGCACAAAACAGGAAAGGGAAGAGTAATTGGTAATTTCGTATAATGCCTGTTGATTGTTAGCACCGTGGTTGTGAATTGTTGTTGATTACTGCGGGCTGTTGGTGGTTTGATCCTAATCATAAGGAAGAGACACAAAATCTGTTTCCTATTCTTTTGCTGGAGTTTTTGCTGGTTTCTATTTTGCTCCATGCGTGTTGGCTATACAAGCTTCATTGTTCTGGAAACCTGGTTGCTTGGCACATTTATCGGGTTTGAGGTGGTCCATGGGATTTGGTGAAGCTCCTGCTATTTTCTGATTGTGTGGGGGTCAAGATAGATGCTCAATCATGAAGATGCTAAGGTGGTGTTGCTCTCTGGACTGGTTTACTGTATCTGCTGCAGGGTCTGTTTTGGGCTTGCTATTGTTTTTAAGGGTCACTTTTCTACAGGCTAATGATTTGGTTCCTTATAACTGTTTCTTGAGGGGCTTTGGTGCTTGCTGCCTTATGTGATTGGTCAGCTACTGCCTATGCATTTCATCCCTTCACAGTTCAAAAGAATGTTATGGTGTATAGGTTTCAATTCCTGTTGGGGCATTAGTGTTGTATCAGTCTATGGAGGGGCTGGGATCAAGCTATATGTTCAACCTTGTTTTGTTATCAGCTCTTGGTTGAACAACTACCTTGCTCCTTGTATTTGGGGTTGAATACCCCTTATACTCTATTCAATACATTTTGCTTATAAGGAAAAAAAAAAAAACCAGGAATCATAACTCCTTAAAAAACTGAGAAAACTATGACAATTCCATTATCCTCCAATAAGAATAAATAAGTGTCAAATCCTAGTCACTGTAATCCAGTTAACCAAACATTTAAATCAAACAAAATCTGTTGTACATTTCACAAAAACAATAAGAGGAACCAAGGGCTGATGCCACTTTAGAACATGCTACCATAAACACAAACGTTTCATCATTATTTCTTAGCTAATTATAACAAGAAAGGAAACCAATATAACACAATTAAAACATTGCATTAACAATTCTAAAATTATTTATATTCACTCATCATAAGTAAAAGGTAGAACCAGCTGCAGGATTTCAATTCTCATATGCATCAAATTAATGAGTAAATGTTAACCAACAAGCTGAGTGAAAGTAATGAGATAAGCAGCAGTAGGATATGTATCACTAAAACCATTACCCTCTGTCCATTCACACCATACCAGTCACGCAAAACCATCATTCATTTCCTAGGACAAACATTAAGCTAAACAATAAGATACGCCTATCCTAAAAAGTAACCACAAATCACCACCGTTTCATTGTCTAAATGAAATACTTAACACTGAAAGAACAAATCCACACCCCAGTTCATAGTAAAATGAGTTCAGCATTTTATCAAACAGTATGACACACTTGCATATCATGATATTAAGTCCTGAGAATTAGCAAGACTCTAAATCACTCACAGGGTTCAATAACTGTTGAAACCATTCTAGACAAAGCAAGAAAGATGAGCTTAATGTTAAACTCACCATATCAGACATTATTGAAAAAAAAAACAATAGATTTTGATATAAAATATTTCAGGACAATTTCATATATGTAACTGTTCTGTTGAATATTATCTCACATGGCATAGGTAAAATCAATCCACAACCAAACCAGATATGCCTTTGAAACTTAACTTGATAATGCAAGATTTATAGAAATAACATGACCAAGGATTGGAAAACATTACATACCTTAATTCTTATTTTTGATCATCTTTCGATGGTTGCCCAGAGTCAGTAGGGAGTGAGAGTAGGCTGTGTGTGTAAATATGACAACGGTGACACTCTCTTTGACAATGTAGCAGCTCCCCTTTGTCATTGAGTTTTGCTAATCCGATACCTGATGAACGTCCAACAATTTGACCAGCTTTAGTGAAGTATATGGGGGCAAAGTGGAAGCGAGGAAGAGGAGTTGTTATATCCAGAGGAACATAATTGCACTTAGTCCAAGATGACTTCACTTTATATTCCTTCATCATCCATAGCACAGCAAAACCTGGCGACTTCCTTGGATGCAGCAATAGACAGAGACATCCTCCAATTACCTCCAATCTTGCTTCCCATTCACTGACAAAACAATCATGTGGCAGAGGTATCTCGAAACAATTCCTTTCAGTCATATCAAAGGCAGTAATTGAAGTAACTGTTCGATTGTTAATGGCCAGCAAATGAATAGCACCGTTAAACATTGTAAAGAGAGGTCGGAACAACACTTTGCTACATGGAAACCCATTACTAGCATCAAAGTGTGTCCATGAATTGGTTCTCATGGAGAATAACTCAAATCTATCTACATAGGGGGAAACCAGGGAAAACCATGCTATAACTAGAAAGTAATCATCTGTGAATGCGTCATACTCTAGACTATAGTCAGCGCGTATGGGTGGGTGGTTTGGTAAGCAACGAAGCATGGACCCAAATTCAGAGTATGTGAGTGTTCTATGGATTCCGGTTGATGGGTTCCACACAAGCAGATTTTCGTAAGAGAATGGATAGTGTGGATATTCCCAGTGGTTCATTTTAGGGCCATGTCCTAAAAGGAAAAACCCTCTGCAAACACTGAAAACACTAATATCATGTGCTTGATGTGATGACAGTAATGGAGAAACCAAGTTTAGAGAATGAAGTTCTAGTGATCCCTCTGGATCTACATATTGAATTTGGGCTTCAGTAGAATCGACAACGGAGATATGGGAAACAAGTAGTGGAGTGTGAGAAGATGCAGTTAGGTCATAATGTAATTTGGCAAAGTTGACATCGGAAATCATAGATAACCATGGCTTAGAGACACACTTAAAACGAACAAGTGACTTCACAGGCAACCTCAATAGAATTTCCCATATCAAATGCTCATCATGTTTCGGCTTAGTCTCCATGCTCCTTGCAAATGAAATATGATGAAATTTAGATATCACAAACAAACACACATATATAAAATAAAAACAAAAGAACAGAAGCTAACCTAGCTCTCTCTTTGATCGGGGATCTCGATCTCTTCCCTCGTTGTGAGTGAGGGACATGATCCAGACCATTAACATTACTGAACCAAGCAGGAGGGCCCAACAAAAATGGGCCTCTTTCGTCCAGTGTTTTAAAAATCGGGAACCGGTCATGACTGCGGGACTCAAGAACCGGTAGTCTGAATGAACCGTCAAAAAACCGCCAAAACCAGATTTAACCGGCCTTAACCGGAGGAACCGGATAACCGAGACCGGTTCTTAAAAACCGCCCGGTTCAAAAAAGATGACTCCTTTGTAGAGGTGCTCGGAGGTCGGAAACATGCGGAGTGGCTGAGAAATGGGAAGAAGCCATGGAGGAGGTTGAGTTGGGACGCAGTAAAGAAGAAGATGGAAAGTTGCTCTGAATGGAAAACTAGGCCTAGATGTCTAGCACGGTTCCTTTCTTTCTCTCTTGGAACTTATAATTGCAACCCAAATATTAAAAATTAAAAATTAAAATAATAATGAAAGTAAATAAATGGAAAGACTTTACAATGAATATTGATATGGCTTTTTCGCTTTTCGGGAGAGATGGTCATTTGAAGGGTGGTAAGTGTGTTACAGCTGGCCCAAAAGTCAACTATCTAGTACCTGTTAAGTGTATGTTTGGATTAGTCTTTGACCAACTTGATTTTGAATAGAATTGATTTTGTGTACTTGATTTGAATATAATTGAGTTTGAAGTAAAGTGATTTATGTTTTGATGTTTTTATTTTCAAAGCAAGTTTGATATAAAAATTAGTGTAACTTTTCAATCCAAAAGCAGAAGCTACTCCAAGCTGCTTCTAGTAGAATTGATTCTGAAGTCTAAAATTGTTTTTGCATCTAAGAGCCAAACATCGTAAAAAATAGTCAAACCCACGTTTGACCATTGCAGAAGTGAGTTTGATTATTCCAACCATGAAACCAAACATGCACTAATATAATATTTAAAATTGATCTTTTCCAAAATTAGCCCAAGTACCCCCAAAATATGAATATATAATTATATTAATTATATAATTTATTATTTATTTATTTATTTATTTATTATTTATCCGATTCAACCGGTTGAATCAATTGAACCATGACCCGAAGGTTTTACCGGTTCGATCTCCAATCCGGTTCTTAAAACATTGCTTTCGTCACACCAAAGCCCCAAAGAGGTAGGTAGTAGCTAATATAAAAAGCTAATAGTGTGTTTGGACCTACGTCCATTCCCACTAAAATTGTGTTCAGAACCCATAAGCTACACTTTCTAGCAGCATGCATGATAAATAATCTTTGAAATTTGGATTAAACAAATTTACTGTCCAGATGAAACCGAATTGGCTACCTCCTTTCCAGTTGCAAAACCTTCAATTGCTGTGTCAAAATTGAGACACAATTTCCTCTGTGGCCTTTAACTCAAAAGGATCTCTATATGTTAAACTTATATGATACTGGCATGTGGGGAACCAATAGTTTCAAAAATTGATTCTTGAGGATTTAGACCTCTCCAACAACAAAATCCACGGACCACTTCTGGAATATATCTGTTATATGATGTCCCAATTGTACAATTGGAATAATGAGGACATAAAGCAATTCATCAAAGGAATAGAACGTGATTATACCAGAGAGCTGAAGCTTTTAATCAACATGGACTTCTCAAACAACTCTTAGTGGAACTATCCCTGAATGTTCTTTCTGGAGTAGTCAGTCTTAACTATCACACAAGTTTTTAATCAACATGGACTTCTCAAACAACTCTTAGTCTGAACTATCCCTGAAGTTTTTATATTGCTCTTAAATGTGAGGTCACTCTCAAACCAAATCACTTCTTAATATAAATTCGTTTATGCATCTGCAACATGACATTACTTGATACTACATTTGGTCAATAAGAAAAATTATGGAAAAAATATATAAAATCTTCATCTTAAATATAAAAGATAACTCATAGCATCGTTTGCATCAAACGACACAATTCATAATGCGGATTTGGAAGCAGGTTGATCATCTCATCTAATCATGGAGGGAGGCATTCTTGGTGGAGCATTCGGTGGCCCAATCCAACCTACAGATATTTTTTGTGCAATAACGTTAACTTGAGCTTTCAAAATAAATAAATAAAGGATAGATATTTAAAATTCATTTAAAAACACAACTCTGGAAACTATTCATTTGTGAGTCATTAAACAAGGATCTTAAGAATTCATAGTTTTCACTAGTAGTGTGGATAGAAACACTAACCTCTCACCATGCTTAAATGTCAATGATTCAAGGCTTGAACCTTCAATGCCAACAATGGAAACTCTTCTATCTCTTTCCTTCTTCCTTATGCCTCTAACTTTGCTGGAAATTAAGAGACTTGCTTTCTAGGCAGAGATAGGGAAATGTTTCATTTCCTTCTCATTTATAATTGCTTCCATCAAGCAATACATCCTTTCATTCATAAGACTCCTTCCCAAGAGTCATAACCATTCATTCAAATAATGAACAAATGTCCTTTCATTCGAATATTAAACCACCACTAATATTTGCCACACACATGAGACATTAATTCTTACATTCTCCCACTTGGCTCATGTGGCAAAGTACAACTTCATGTGGTCTAATAAATTCTCAATCATAATGCGCATAGATAAGGACAAATGTTTCGTACATTTGTTTCATCATAAGTCATATTTAAGAACAAGAACTAATAAGAGTCATGGCGGTCATATATACTTATTTTGACATAGTTCCTTCCATGTACCACTATATTAGTCTTCTTCCTGACATGACACTTTCATGGGAAGTACATAATATGTCTAACAATAATGTCATTTTAAAGACTAATCATGTTTTCAACGTCATCATTCATACATGTGCACACATGAGTTTGAAAACAAAGTATTCAGAAACTTAAACATTAATGAGCTCAGAGTGTCAAACATACATCAAACTCAATACATAACAATAATGATCATCATTCGCTAGCAGACGTAATGCTCATTCTTTCAACATGACCAGTGAATGTTTTGGGCGGTAACCCTTTTGTTAAAGGGTCAACAATCATAAGGTCGGTGTTAATATGATCAATTGACACTCTATGAATATAGATTAATGACTCTTACGGGATTTATGGCATGATGGCCTAATCCGTTTAATAAAAAGTAAAGTTATGACTTTTTTTTATATGAGAATCACACAACACCTTCACAGTTCACACTACCATATTGCCAATTTAATTAGGTATATATAGAAAATTAAATTTCCATGCCTTTATATATATATATATATATATCTGGTGCTAGTGGGCAGCTTTAATTAATATAGTAAGTGATATAGGTTTAGAAAAATCAGAAAAGTGATATAGATTTATAACTGAATGCACATTATGAATAAATTTGCATGTTAAATATAAAAAAATTTAATTAATGTGTGTTGTTAATATAAAGTTTTTTACACAGGTAACCAATTAAAAATTATGACGTTGCTTGGAAGTGCAAAAAAATTTTACACTAACATTATATAACAATTAAATTCAATAAAAAATGTTTACAAATTTAAAAAGTTTTTAAAAAAAGTTTTAGCTAAAATATCTTTTAAATTAATATGAAATAACAATATCGAAATCTTTTAATATTACTTATATATTAACATAATTGGGTTATCACTATTATATAAATAAAGGTGAATCATATTATAGCTTTATATATATATATATATTCTCTGTCATGCACGTTCTTGTAATAATAAGGAATGATCCTAAATTCCGTAAAAAGAAAAACAAAAACAAAATAGGGGAATGATCCTAAATTTTCAATTCGAAATAATTAACACGAACATGTCATTGTTGCTGATCACCATCTGCAACTCACATGTTGCTTAAATCTGACAATCCACCATTGTGCACTGCTGGCTATGATGGCCGAAGTCACCTGACTTGAATCTTCAACAGCTATCGATGGCCGAAATCATCCGAGTATCCGACTTGTCTCTTTATCTCATAATTAAGATAAGAGGAAACATGATAGAAGATGTTCCCGCCATATTTGGTCAGGGCCCAGAAGTTCATGTTGAGACCTCATAAGTCTAAAACACATTCAAAGTGTAAATCCTCTATGTTTTGATGATTTCAAATAGTTCAAGTATGATAATATTGAACCAAATGAAATTACTGATATATTTGATAAATGTGCAGGAAAATAGACTTGAGGTCACTCATCTAATTTTGACCCGTCTACTTTTTAGTAGAAGCTCAGCACTGACTCGTTTAAGTCCCCACTCGTCTAAACAGTTAGTCAAAGAAAGTCAACGCTCATGAAAGACCAAGTTCACTTGATGACGTGGCAAGAAGCATGCGTCTAAGTTTGGCTCAGCTGATCACCCGTCTAACTTTGGAACATGACAGCACCCGTCTAATGTTTGAATGATCATCACCCGTCTAAGTTTTGGATGACTTTCACCCGTCTAAAAATTCTCATTACTGACACCAAGTCAGTATGTCAGAAATCAAGTCCAAGTCACCTTATTCAAATTATATGCCATCCTTAAGGGTCTCGAAGACCTCTGGACAATAGCTCAAAGGACAAAGAATAAAGAACGTTGTTTCAAGATTTTAAGGAATAAACATGCTATCTCTGCACCACTGCAGTAACCTTTTGCCTATTTAAGTACAAAGTAAAAGTACTTTATGGAAAGTGAACTGATGTTGCACTGAAAGAGGAAAGCTCTCTGCAACAAGTACAAGAAGCCTGCTGCCATATACTCTGAAAGAACAGCTGCTCAGTCTAAAGTGTACTCTTGGACACTCTTGACAATGCTCAACGTTTTCAAGCATTTAATGAATACTCAGAACGACTCTTTGGCATTAAATGGTGTCTCAGAAAGCTCAAGACAGAAGCAAACACTTTCTGAAGCTGTGTCAAAACGGATCTCTTGATTGAAGCCTTTAAATAGATCAAACAATGAAGATGAAGCAAAGAAGTTGAATATCAAAAGAACTCTGCACAGAAGCATTTACTCTCTTCATTAACTTCTTCATTCCTACATTGAATACACATTCAATCATTTGATATAAATTCGCAGTCTTGCATACTTCATATTTATTCCACTCTGAGTGTGATCTGAAAGATTTGCAAGTTGTATTAACTATACAAAACTTTTTATCTCTTACTGTTTTTGAGCCTGAAGAGGCTAGGTGAGAAAAGAATACTTGTTTGAGTGTTGAGCCTGAAGAGGCTAGGTGTGCAAAGAATACTTGTACTATAATTTACTCAGTTATAGTGGAAACTTGGTGCTTCCAAGAAACTGGACGTAGCCCTGTGGATTTTGGGGTGAACCAGTATAAATCTTCTGAGTGATATCTCTACTCCCTTTATCTCTTAATTTACTTAAGATATTATTTCTGTTCTAACTTTTAACCTGGGGAGTTAACACTGTGATTATCAAACTCTTTTAAAACCTTTCCTGTTTGATTGCGTGTGCTATTCTGTTTTAATATTAGACGTTTCACTCGTCTAAACCTCTCTTACTCAAACCTTGCTTGCTGTGCCTGCGAAAATCTTTTTAAGTAACCGAAAAAGTTGGTAAACACAAATCAACCCCCCTTCTTGTGTTCACTTTGGTTATTTCAGTTCAAGGCCTGCATATAGAGACAACAATATGACAGGCCCAAAATGTATGCAATCCCAACAATACCGAGGTGCAAACCGAGTAAACATCCATAAATGACTGACTTGGATTACACCAAAAGCACGATGCGACTCGGGTATAAGAAGACAGAAGAGGCCACACGGGTAGGAGATCCGGCAACCCGAGATGATTAAGCTGCTTGAGAACTCGGAAGATGAAGAATTCCCAGGGACACGTCATCACATTCTAGAAGGATCTTATGATGATTGCAAAGAGAGGAAAGTCTGCCATCCGTGCCCGGAAATTGCGCTAACGGGATAGCGGACCCCACTGGGTCTAACCCTCTTGCGTGTAGGACACGCGTTAGCACTCCTATATAAGTCGAACACCCCCTCATCAATACGGACTCTCACACACACGCATTAATGGCCTATGTCTTGTTTATACCTAGGTCATCTATGTAACCAAGCCTTCCATGGCTTCCATGTACTACTCCATTCATCAATATAGCTCATATTTGATATATTCCTCTTTATTGTTTAGCGTAAACAGAAGAAAATGAGAAGATTAAAATCCGAAATCATCTTAAAAAATGTTTTAAGAAACCAATCGTGTAAATCTTATTTTTTTTAAATACCATTTCTTAGAATAGTACTCGAATGGCCAAAAGAAAACAATTGTACTCCAGAATAATATTCCACGAATATTTTTTCCCGAAAGTTAAATCACTCATCCAGGAACACGTTTGATTTTACTTAATTTTTTACATAAAAAACATGATTTCAGCCAAAAACTATTCATGTAACATTTTTATTATAAGATTTTCTAAACAAACAACAAGCTAATTTATCTAAGCATGCAAATAGGGTTTCATTTGCACTAATAAATGGTCTAATTAGAGGTAATCAGTGACCTTTGAGTTTCCGATGAGCTTTTTATTTGAAAAATTATTACATTGGTATTTGTCAAACTCGGTATCAAGAATAACTTGAATATTTCTTTTTTTTCAAAAAAGAAAAGGTAATACGGGGTCCAATGCGTCAAGTCAATGCCTAATCCATATACTTTATCAATTGGGAATGTCCGGTTACTGTTACAAGAACAGTAACCGAACAGGTGTCAGCTCCAGTTTTTTTGTCTTTTTTTAATTTCTAAAAAAAAATTGATTTTTTTTAAAAAATTAAACTTTCTTTTTTATTTATTTATTTTATTTATTTTTATTTTTTGTTTTTTATTTTATTTTTCACTTTTTTTAAAAGTTTTTTAAAATTGTGTTTACTTTTAAATTTTTTTTTTACATTTTCCTTAATTTTTAAAGATTTCGTTCTAATAATTTTTTTTTTTACTTTTTTAAAAAAAAATTAGGTTTCATTTTTTACTTTTGAAATATTTTTTACATTTAATTTTTAAATTTTTTTATTTTTATTCTTTTTAAAAGTTTTATTTTGTTTATTTTTTTTTTTACTTTAAATTTTTTTTTACGTTTTCCTTAATTTTTAAAAAAAAAATTTCTTTCTTTTTCTAATAATTTTGTTTTTGGTAATACTTTTTTTTATTTAATTTGTATACACTAACCGTGTAAATTTTTTTACACTGTCAACCAATCATAAATTGGCAAACAATAAAAGTAGAGCTGTCATGTTCTTGATGTTTTAATTTTTACAAATTTATATTTTAATGTATATATAATTTAATAGTTTAAAATTTAATTTTTTTTATATTTTTATTGATATATATATATATATATATATATTTTAATATTTTCCTGTTCGAACCGAATCAAACCAAACTAATTTTAATTGGTTCGAACATTGTTATTGACTTTTTATTATTAATTTTTTAAAGTGTACAAATTTTTTGTTTTTAAACGTTTTTAGCAAGGTAAGGTAGCAAACTACTGTGTTCTTCGAAAAGTTTAGCTGCGTAAACCCGAACGAATAATTCGATGGATCGATCTAATTAAATTGGTTTGAATTTTTTGTGTGTCCGGGTCTGAACCAACCCCAATGGTCATTGGTTCGGTTATCATGTTCAAGAATTTTGAAACCGAATTAATTATTATATTTTAGTATTTATATATATATATATATATATATATATATACACACACACATTAATATTAATATTTATTATATTTCAATATTTATACTAATTTTTTTTAAAAATAAAATTAAAGTTTCTTTTTTATTTTTTTTTACGTTTATTTTTTTATTTTTTAAAAGTTTTTTAACATTTTGTTTACTTTTAATTTTTTTTTTTTACGTTTTCCTTAATTTTTAAAGATTTTGTTCTAATAATTTTTTTTTACATTTTTAAAAAAAATTTAAATTCCATTTTTTACTTTTAAATTTTTTTTTTACGTTTAATTTTTTTAAAAAAAATTTTTTTATTCTTTTTAAAAGTTTTAATTTTTTAAACTTTTTTTTACTTTTAATTTTTTTTTATGCTTTCCATAATTTAAAAAATATATATTCTAATAAATTTTTTTTTGCTAATACTTTTTTTTTTAGATTTAATTTGTATACACTGACAGTGTAAATTTTTTACACTATCAACCAATCATAAATTGACAAACAATAAAAGTAGAGTTGTCATGTTCTTGATGTTTTAATTTTTACATACGTATATTTTAATGTATATATAATTTAATAGTTTAAAATTTAAATTTTTTTATATTTTTATTTTATATATATTTTAATATTTTCCGGTTCGAACCGAATCAAACCAAACCAATTTTAATTGGTTCGGATATTGTTATTGACTTTTTATTATTAATTTTTTAAAGTGTACAAATTTTTTGTTTTTAAACGTTTTTAGGAAGGAAAGATAGCAAACTACTGTGTTCTTCGGAAAGTTTAGCTGCGTAAACCTCAACGAATAATTCGATGGATCGATCCAATTAAATTGGTTTGTATTGTTTTTGTGTCCGGGTCTGAACCAATCCCAATGGTCATTGGTTCGGTTATCATGTTCAAGAATTTTGAAACCGAATTAACTATTATATTTTAGTGTATATATATATACACTTAATATTTATTATATTCAAATATTTATACTTAAATATAAATATTAATTATATATTGACATGATCCAGGACCTCTTGATCCTTGTGCTAAATGGTAGATAAGTAAATTATAATCATCGTTGAGAATTGATCAATCCAATTAAATTGCATTATTTCGCTTTTGGAAAAAAATATCTTTCTGAATAATTCGATGAATCAATCCAATTAAATTAGTTAGTATTTTTTTTGTGTCCGGGTCTGAACCATACCCAATGGTCATTGGTTCGGTTATCTTGTTCAAGAATTTTGAAACCAAATTAATTATTATACTTTAGTATTTATATATATATATACTTAATATTTATTATATTTAAATATTTATACTTAAATATAAATATTAATTATATATTGACATGATCCATGACCTCTTGATCCTTGTGCTAAACGATAGATAAATAAATTATAATCATCGTTGAGAATCGATTTTGAAATTATATGATAGATAAAATAGTGAAAGATTCTCATAGGTATAATATGATTTATATTTCAATAAATCTGCATCATATCGCTTTTGGAAAAAATATCTTATAGGCACCCGTGCGTACCACACGGGTTATTCCACTAGTGTGAAATCCACTCTAAATTTAAAAAAAAAAAAAAGTTAAAAAATAAAATAATTCGTTCACATAACAAATTGTCTTAGAAAATCATTTTCTAACACGCGTTGCACGTGATTTGTTTTTTCCCTCTCATTTTCCCTCTTTTCTAGACATACACTCGAGAGTTATAGTTTTGTATTGTTTTCTGGTGAACTTTAGTGTGGTGTAAACAAGATGCTAAATTTTGGAAAATCAAAGGAGTGCATGTACAACATAAAATGGAGATATCTATTTCACATATTTCCTTGAAAAACCCATTGTACCACCGGATGTGCAATTTATTATTGACCAACAAAAAAGTAAAATTGTATTATTATACATGCCATAATTTTTTTTCGATCTACTTCGAGGAATATCCCCCCCAACCTGAGACGGGGACTAATCTCCCACGGGAGTTTATTCGACACCTCGATGGGTGGCATCCCTCCCAGCTAAGGTTTTTTCCATATCCAAGGCTCGAACCCGAAACCTTGGTTAAGGAACGAGAGGCCTTTAACCACTCACGCCAACCTCAGTTGGTGCATGCCATAATTTGATATCAATAAGTTCAACAAATAATTTAATATCACTAAGTAAACTTATAACTAATGTACGAATATTGACGAGTGCATAGCAACCAATGGAAAGTAAGAATAATCCAACATGGCAAGCAAATTATCATGAATGCTCCCCTATTAGCCAAAAAAAATGGGAGATTTCCCATCCCACTTCACATAGGAAGTGAAAAGAAAATTACCCAAAGGTGAGAAAAGTGAAAGGTTTGTTGTGTCCTAGGCCTTCTTAATTGCAACAGACCTTGCTTTCAGATTCAAAAAGATTCCCCTGAAGCAAGAAAGTAAATCAAAGGGCCATTAAATATTAAATTATTCATGTTGATAATGCTAATTAACAGAACATTCTAGCATTTACAATAGGCTAGTAAATGATTAAATCAAACTTAAAAGCAAGGGAAAAACGTTCAATTCTTTTTTGATGGAGAAACAAATTATATATATTATAGGAAAAAGATTGAAGTGCAACTAGGGGAGGATAAGATATCCTCCAAAACATATAAACTAGATGCAATTCAAAATGATTGAAGTTAATGCTTGACAAAAAGGTTTGGTGATGAACCATGAACCTTGATCATAAATCAGTACAACAATATGCATTGGCTTTGCCAACATGATATTTTGAGCGGGATGGAACAACCCAGTATTGCTGATGTCTTGTCATTATATAATTACCTCATAGCACAAATGCACAATTCAAATTGAGGGAAACAAGAACGAGACAAAATGTTTCTGCATTGCATCATGCATATAGACAAATTTTAATCGAGGAACATAAAGAAAACCAAAGCAACGAGTGTGGGTTGCACAATGCCTTGACTTTATCACAGCTTAAATAATTTAAGTAGTTAGTTATAGTCATGTTAGTTAGGCTGTGATAAATTAGTTGAGCTTTGATACGCTTAAAACCTATTACGGCACTTTAACTTCATGCTAAAAATGAAAATGTCAGCAGTTTAGTGACATAATTAGTGTTTCGTAAGCATCACAATAAAGTTTAAACGTAATTTAAGCAGACTCTAAGCATCTGGTTTTAGTACATAAATCTTTAGCATATTTGATTAAAGCCATGTTTGGTTCAGCTTATTTGGGGGGACTTTGGGGGGGGGGGGGGGGGGGGGGGTGTGGTTTCAAAAGCTCTCATGAGAAGCTTTTGATTATAAGCTTTTAAGCGCAAAAACAAAATGCTAATCCAAACACACAGAATATTCTTCCCAAAAACTTCTAAACTACAGGCAGACATAACTTTCTGGTAAGTGTAAAGATCGAGATTCCAGTATGAATTAAGCACCATAAACATTTATGGCGTTCAAATAGGTTATGTTAAATTTCCTTTGAAGTTTTATTACAGAAAAATTAAATTTAATCTGCATGACAAACAAAATGCATGCCTATATTTCATCTCTATCAACCGATGATGCTTACTCAATAACTTCGGAACAAATGAGAGATGGAATGGAAGAGTAATAAAATAGCAAGTTGAAAGAAGCAGGAGCTCACCAGCATGATGCAACAAAGCTGTGAAATACAACACGGAACTGCAAAGGCATATACTGGTAATTCACCCAACCAACGATAGGCCAAAACTGCAAGTTAAAACCAATACAACTTCAAAATGCCAACTTTTCAAACTGCCCCATAAGCCAAACAACAGAAAATTGTTCTCATTGCCATACCTTCCACGCAGTCAACTGAACAGAAGGGTAGTCCATTTGAACTTTGTTGATGACTATACTCCAAGGTCTTCCTACAAACCAGCTTCATACTTTAATTACTATGAAGTGCAGAAGAATACATAAAAGACCACTCTTTTACTTTTTCAAAGATTTAATACTGACATCTTGATTAGTTTTTATTTTCAACATTTTCCATGATGTAGACATAGCTAAACAATATAAAAATAACATTGAATTAGTAATGAAAAGAAGAGAACCTTTTCAGGTAACATGACAGAACTTATACAAGAAATTACATGTATGCCAGAAAGAAAAGAAAAAGATTATAAGGCAATGTGTGTATGACAGAGAGAGAATGAAAACTGCAGACAAGACAACAACCAGATACAGGACAAGAAAATTTCATTATCTATCTCAGAATGTTAAATAAACTTTGACCTTCACATGCTTGTGAGGAAGGATATAAAATTGTTAGATCATTTAAAAAAAATCCACATCTTCATATTAACTAAGGGCATGTTTGATAAAACTGAAAAGTTTAGCACTGAAATTTTAGTGATAAAAAATTAAGCACCGAATTTGTTTCGTTTGAAAATTTAGCACCGAATTTGTTTAAGAATTAAGCAGTAATAAACCAACAAGTTCGGAATAGTGTTCAACATCTTGCAATCACATAATAACTACGATATACATCAAAGGCATGTATTTAAGGAAAGAGGAAAAATGAATGGTTCCTGTTTTCTGTGTAGGAAGGTGAGTCACAGATCAGAAGAGACATTCACAACAAAAGCTGACACTAATCATTATTCATTTAAATGTTTCAAACACACTGTGAAAATAGATGTTTGACATACAATATGAAAATTTTATCAATGATCATACCTTCTATAATCAAGCCATAGTACATCATGAAGAAGAAGTTGTTCCATGGGGAACTAGTTATCTGTTCAAGGATCACCTAATAATAGGAATTTTCATTCATTAGAGCATTACATGAAAACTTGTAGAAGGGCTAAGAAAACAACTGAACCTTAACACAACACAAAATGCTATCCCTATGGCTACAAGTGAAGGGAACATATGACAAACATTTACAAGCTAACAATATACCTTCTTTGCAACAGTATCATTGCCTTTCTGCCCCTTAAAGATTTTATCCATCAATTTGTGGAAAAAATGTCCAAAGGGTCCTGAGTAGGCGAAACCATAGAGCTGCAAAATAATTAAATTTTAAATTTGCACTGTCCTTAAAAATTCCACTACAAACTTTTAATTTCTGATAAGGAAGCACAGTAATCAGATATGTTGATTTATTTTTACAGGTCATCGGTTGAGACTCGTGAAATGGAAAGACTCTATTTTGCTTGGCTTGAAGCAAAATTCTGATTATCTTTCAATTTTCAGCACAGTCCAGATTGTAAATGGAATAGAAATTGTGGTTGATCACATTGAATGATTTACAAAAACAATCATAGTGAAATAGACATACCACGAAAAGAAGCAATCTTCTCAACTGAAGCTTCTTGGCCCCAGTAATCTTTTGTGCCACTGCATCACTAAAACCAGCTAGAACCGCTGCAGTAATTGCCTAAGTATTTCGTTTTTAATTTTTTAACAACCCCATTAGTCTCTTAAAAAATGAAATGAAAAAAAAAGAACATATTTTCCCAATTTTTGTCTCAGGAACTATAATAAGAAAATCAACAGAAAAAGTGGGTGACAAGAGAAAGATGGAAAAGGGGATTGATTAGCATGAAGAGAATGGGAAACCTTGGTTCTGAGAGGATGGAGCTGAAGCTGGATGAGATATTTCCTCCAAGCATCTTTGACTATGTCAGACATGGTGATTGATCTTCTCTCTCTTTCCGGGGTTGTAGTTTCAGTTAAGATGGAATCGGAGTGAGAGCGACAGAAACATAGTAAATATGGAAAGGGCAGAGCAAAACAAAGACAAGGGAAGGGTTAGGTGGCAAGGCGTGTTAGGCTTCAAATGTGAATCACATTTCACAATTCATTCGCACAGGTCAACCAAATACTGAACCAACATTAATAATGTGTTGGAAAAATGTTGTTCCCTCATATTTATAGCTCAGTGGTCCCATCAAGTGGGGATTATTGAAACATTGGGCTTGAGGGGTAGGTAGAATCATGTCATAGGACCCAATTCAGGTGGGGACTTGGGACTCAGGAGAAATAGAAAACAATTAATCCCCAAATTTATGCTCATTCTTAAGGTTGGCTTAGGGTCCAAAAAGATCACTCACCGGTGAGGGATCAAAATTTACTATTAGATATAGTATAGTACTCCCTCTTGTCCTATATATAAGAGGCAAAACCCTAAAACACATAGACCAAGGAAATGCATTGAAATAAGCTATTTGTAATTAATATTCATATAAATTTACAAATTTAACCCTTCAATAATTAATGAACAAACCTACTTGTGTTGAAAGTTGCACTGTCTCGTAAATATAAACCCTATTATAAATAAGGGTAAAATTGGAAATGAGCATTTAATATTTGTCAAAATACATGCATGTCTCTTATATTTTGGACCAAAAAAAAGTAGTCATTTGCCTCTTATAATAAGGACCGGAGGGAGTATTAAATTAAATGGATGATCGAGATTTGTCACCTAAACCTACAATTTCCGGTTGTAAAAAAAGGACCCTATCACCCACATTTTCTCATTCTCACGCCCTTTCTAAAAATTAAAAACTTCATGGCCCAAAATTGATTACGGTTCAGGTTTGTTTAAATCCATCATCCAAATTCATTAATCTCTTCCAAACACACTCCGCACATAAGTTTTTAAACTAAAACTTTGATACCACATGAGAGCCATAATTATTTTATGAGTTTAATTGCTATGCATTGTCAGTATTAATTTTTTTTACAATATCAACTAATCAAAAATCATGATATAGGCTACTTTTAAGGTAATTAAGATAAGAGTCCAAGATTTTAGCTGATGTGATAATTTATGATTGACCGACTGTGTAAAAGATATCTACACCGACAATGTATACCAATTAAATCATTAGTTTATACACGAAAAACTTTTATAAACACATCAATTCCAATATCTATAACTTCATGTGTTTTGCATCTACTTTTAAAGAGAGCGTATCATTCTCTATGAGCTTGAAGGAAGAAACAACATTCCTTTAGATGAATGGAATATGTAGAATTTGTTTCCCCCTCTTGATCCATTTCTTAATAGTACTTCTCTTATTAGATAAGAATAAAGACCACATCCTAAATTCTGTCTAAAAAAAAAAGCACTTCCAAAATTTATAGGCCATGATAAGGTGCTTCTATCACACTTTCTTTCTACATGACTATTTGAATGAATATAACAATTCAAATCGATATGACAATCTATGGTAAAGTATGTCATTATATATGATAACTTAAACGCTTCTCATTTTTTAACCTACAATTTAAGAATTGTCAATTCTATACACATCAAAGGGATGGTGCTAATAGAACACATCAAATTCCATCATCGAAATAGATCCTTAGTTTTTCCAAAAAAAAAAAAAAAACACTGAACATGTATGAAGATTTAAAATGGGTAATTTGGTAATAAAAAAAAAAAAAAAAAAAAAAAAAAAAAAAACGTTAGGTTAGAAAACATGAGAAAACAAAACTTAACAAAGTAAACGTGCGGACTAAAGTTTTGCACACTTTTGAAAAAAAAGGTGTATTTTTTTATAATAAAGACTAGATAGTGTACTAATCGTATATTTATATTGGATAAAGCCCATCTAAATGAATAAAAGTATGACGTGAGAAAGTAGGTTTTTTTTTTAAAGGAAAAATAGACATTAGGTTAGAAAACATGGTAAAACAGAAGTCAATAAAGTTTAAGGCATTGGCTAGGGTGAGCAACCCTGCCATATCGCTCACTATGGGCGACTTGAGTGAATCAATAACAACCATTCGATGGTATATAATATTGAAGATGCAAAATACACCCACCACACCTTATTTTTCCCCCACTCTCTCCACTCTCTTTTTCCTCTCTCCTCTCTCTCAATCGTCTTCCTCTCTCCCCATCCCTTTCAACCTTCTACAACGCCTCACTATTGGGATTCCATGGCCATGACCACATTAAGGTGACTGGGAATCCATCATCTTAAATAGAAATCCCTCTGGGAAACAGCCACAGGAGCATAGAAATAGTAGAAGTTGGTGTTGTATTGTGCGAGGAGCATAGGCATACCAGATTGATGATTGCAAGGTCAAATAGTCAGTCCAACATCGTTCATACGCAGTGCATCGCCGATTCTACCAAATGAGGAAAAAAACAATAATAACAGAACATTAATGCTTCATTCGAGACCCCAACCCCGCATCTCCCTCTATTCCCAACTTTGATATTCAAATTCCATTTGATTAATAATATTTATTTTGGGGTGCCCTGTGATAAAAAAAAATATTACATTTTTGGGGCCAAGATTCTGGTTATATAATAAATAATAAATAATGAAGCTTGTGGTTTGAGTGATTGAGGCAAAAAACTTGCTAGCAACAGATCCTAATGGGTTAAGGGATTTGTACGTGTGGTTACAGTTGGGGAAGCAGAGGTTCATGATGAAAGGTAGGTGATGAAGAAGAGTTGAGGTGCTTGACAAAGGAGAGGAGGAGAGTCAAAGAGAGAATCGAGAGTTACGGAGCATTTTCACAGAACATCAGAGGGGTTGTGCTCCATTAGAGGTCTTTGTTGTAGAGAGAATCAAAGAAAGAAGATTAGGGAGAGAGGATGACGGAAGAAGACGAGAGTGGAGAGAGAAAAAATAAGGTGCAGGCGGTATAGACGGTGTATTGTGTAACTTCAGCATCCGACGGTTCTTATTTATTCACTCAAGTCGCCCATGGTGAGCGATATGGCAGGGTTGCTCACCCTAGCCAGCGCCTAAAGTTTAAATGAAAAACGTTTGGACTAAAGTTTTGCACACCTTTAAAAAGAAGTGTAGTTTTTAATGATTAAAACTTCAACATAAATTTTAGATATTGTATGTGACATCATATATATTTATCTTTATCTCTCATTTACTTCTTATCTTCTTTGTATACACCTTCTCGAAAATATACTAAAAAAATAAAAGGGACACCATAAAAATCATTTCTTTTAAAGCTGTATGGATTATTAGTGTAAAAAGTTTTGTATCAACATTCACTTAAATTTTGACATGTGTTTTTATTTTAATAACTAAAAAATAAAATAATAATAATAATGTTAATTTGTCAAGATATTATTAAATATTTGTGTAAAATCCTTTACACTGACGTTTTATAATATCTCAACAAATCAATGTTATTATTCTTTCTCTTATATTCTTATTTATTAAAATAAAAGCACACATGTTAAATGTTAGTGGATGTCAATGTAAAACTTTTTACACCGACAATGCATACTCCTTTAATCTTTTTTTAAATAAAGATAAGACAGTGTAATAATCGTATTTTTATATTAGAGGAATTAATTAAGTCTAATTTTATTATTTGTCATTATATATATATATATATATATATATTGTTACATAGGCATTTAATATTTCTCTTAGTTATTAGTTATATGACGTTTAAATGTGAGATCACACTCTCAAACCAAATCAAATCTTAATATAAATTCGTTTATGCATATGCAACATGACATAACTTGATACTACATTTGATCAATAAGAAAAATTACTAAAAAAAAAACCTCATTTTAAATCTAAAGGATCTGTAACTTGCACATCAAATCTAAAGGATAATTCATAGCATCGTATGTATTAAACAACACTTTCTTTGGAATTGAAAAGAAGAAAGACAGAGATCACACTAAGATGATACACAATTCATAATGCGGGGATTTTTATCTCAAAGCAGGTGGATCATCTCATCTAATCATGGAGGGAGGCATTCCTGGTGGAGCATTCGGTGGCCCAATCCAACCTACATATATTTTTGTGCAATATCGTTAACTAGAGCTTTCAAAATAAATAAATAAAGGATAGATATTTAAAATTCATTTAAAAACAAAACTCTGCATCAATCACAGAAATATTGATTTGTTGACCATAGTGAAAAAATTTTAAAAAATTGATAGAAAGTGTTTTGATTGAAAGGTATAACGAGTAAAAGTGAAAAACTATCTCTCGCATAATTTAATTGGGTGGGACAAAAAATGACATACCATTTTGAGAGAGGCGATTCATATTTTAAAGAGAAATGTCTACTTTATTACATATCAGCAAACAATGAGAGTCAAATATATTCCTCTCGTGGAAGCTATGAGTTTGTCCCCTAACTAGAGATGGGTGTCCGTTTAATCCGAAATCCGCATGGACTTGGACACCCTAAAATACAAATACGAGTCCATTTAAATGAGGCTTTTTGGATTCGATCCGTTTAACCCGCGGGTTTAACAGACTCAGTCCTCGGATTCGGGGATTCGTCCGCGGATTGATGCAGTTTTTTTTTTTTTAAAAGAAAATACCTATGTTGGGCAAAAAAAAGGGATCACCCAGCAGCCCAAGTGTGTCTGGTCCGTTTTAATTTGCTGGATATGGCACAAGAGAGCCCAGTGAAACAGAGCTGGCACTCGCAGAGCATCAGGGCAAGTATATGGCCCTTGTAGTCAAGAAGCTCGCGGCTTGAATTTGGTGATTGGTTGATTTCATTCTATTCTTATTGACCATCTGTATTTTTTGACCTTTTTTTGTTGTCAAATTGGTTCTGGCATTTTACCATTCCATTGTGACTAGGAATGGCAGCACCGTTCCACTATCAATTCTCATGTTGTTCTTGTTTGCTTTGTTCTTGAAGGTATAGATGATTATAAATTTACATCAAATAATCTACATCTATATAAGGCATTATTTGTTTTTGATGCTTGATATTAAAAAAAACAAAAAAAACAAAAGTGTAGAGTCCGCAGACAGTTCGTTTAGTCCGCGGACTCTGTTTTCCAGAGTCCATTTATCATGCGGACTTTTAGGTCCGATCAGTTTAAGTGTGGACTTATGCTGATTGGACCGGTCCGCATACCCAGCTCTACCCCTAACGCATACAAATCTTATATATAAATAACTCAGTGGAGATTATCAACCAGTACATTTGTGTTGTACACGGGTGTATATATTAATAATATATACAATAGATAGGCAGGGACAGTATATATGTACATTGGAAATTCATCAGAAAATAATATACATACCTTTGGAAGGGTCAAGTCCTCTTAGTTTAAGCTCTTCATGTTCTTGGCATAAAGCGCAAAATTCGCAGCAGCAATGAACACAGCAATCGCAACAAGGTTCAGCTGGTAACCCAAACTTTGATCTCAATTTCTCTCTATAAAGGCATGAGTATACCCAGTGACAGGCACAGACCATGAGTAACCCATAGGCACACCCTTGCGCAAAGCATGCTATTCCCACATAATCAATCAAATCCACAAAATTAAAAGATATTACAAACCCAAAAATCAAACCAAGTTATCAAACTACCTATTTGTAAACTTAATTTACTTACAACTATGCCCTTCATCCAGAACTTCTGCAATTTGGCCAAAGGTGATGCAAGGTAGACAGCAAGTTATGAAACCTGCATTGTGTTAATCTAGAGTTAGTTATTGTATTAAAATACTTAATTTGATCACAATTAAGGGCTTGTATATTGATCTTTCTTTTACTAAAAATGGGTGGATTTTAGAGAAGAAAAATAATTAACCCTAGTTATGTAACCAACGTATTCATATACCAAAAACCAAAATAAATAGGTCGTGTGTCATGCTGTCATTTCATCAAAGTCTCTATGCTATGTATACATCTTACATGTTTTAGGGTCTTCTCCACAGCCAAGCAATGAAGTAGACCATTTGGGTGGGGGAGGAGTACGACCGAAGATCATTGGAAGTGCAGATTTGAGAGCATGCACGTTCAATCGATCACAAAGATATCCTAGAGCTGGTTTGAATATATACCTCAATTTGGTCTATTTATTATAGATAATTCCCTGGCCGGTCCACACGGTCAAGGATTTCCATTGGAAACATCAGCTGTGAATCAATTAGAAGTGGTTTATGCACTTGTCTTTAACAAAAAAGATGTACTATGCATGTTTAACGATAAGAGATATTGCTTAATTAATATGTGCCGTGCCACCTTCAAACATAGTTTGAATAATTGTAGAAAACATCGAATGCCAAGTGGATCGTTTATCTAATTCTTTGCCTAAAGTTCATCCTGCCGTCTTATGAATCATGATTTTATTACAAACTACAGCTTCTGGCCGTCTTCATTATAATTCTCTTTTTCTGTCGTCTTTTTTCATTTTTGTTCTGATAGTTACTTCCTTTTTTATTATATGTTTCCATAGATATTGTTATAAGGGATTAAAATAGCAAGTTTTTATAGGAAAAAAACAAACATGAGACTGAAGTTTTTATATTGCTAAATCTTGTGTATCCAGTGTCACAACCTGAAATAGTTGGTGATCTTCCACCTGGGCCTGAAGCCTGTTAACGAGACTGCGAATAATGGGCCTGGATGTGGTAAGCTTGGTGAGGGAAATGGGTTTGAGATTGCTATGGGTGGTGAAGAAGATGGGCTTCATGCTGAGGAGGGACTTGGTTGTGCCGTTGACAGAGAAGAAAATGGTGGTAAGGTAAATGCTGATGGCAAACAGTAATGGGGGAGGGAGTTGGGACTAATAGAGATATAGATTGTGAGGCTAGTGGTGATAGAGGTTGTGAGGGTTGTGATAATATGATGGTTTGGTTAGGTTGGATCTGGTTCAATTCGATTCGGTTTAGTTCAATTTTGTCCTGTTTGGTTCGGTCCAATTTGGTTTGTTTTGGTTTGATCTTGTTGTTTTATTTTATTATCATTATTATTATTCGGTCTTGAATTCAAAATTCGGTTTGAATCCTTGTTCATTTCTTTCATAATAAAACAAAGTCCAAATTAACTGAAATTGCATAGAAATCATGGAATATTCATGCAACTGTCCTTAATTCTAAAATGAAAATCAAGCAACATTAAAGACTAAATAAAAGCTTAAAGTATGAATCCGAGACGATAATTTTCCAAATTTTGTCCTGAAAAACCAATATGTAACAGACTATCATATATTCATACATATTACTATCAAGTCCTAAGCGAGCAACTCAAGTGTGAGAAAACTGGCAAGTGGCAAGGGATAGATCAGAAGGCTACCGTGATTAAATTCAAGTACTATTTCTGCATAAAATGGGTTTTCTAGATCATCGCCTGTCCTCAATTCTCAATATCTATATCAAACAACTTTGTTGGGTTATAAATTAAATCATACCATTTTAATGATACGGTAAGATTCGAACTTACAGTCACTAGACATGGCAATTTCTCTCATTCCACGAGAGACTCTTGGGTGGGAGCTTCTTTCCTTAGCCATACAAATCAATCTTTCATATTTGTAAAATTGTATTAATAGATATCTATGTACTTTTAGCATGAGTCACACAAATTTAAACATGTCAGAAGTTGATTTGCATTAGCCAACATTTTCTAGTCCCATGATGATAATCACGTCATGATAACGTCAATATCAAGTCAGTTGCTCCTTTGGTAGCTCAGAATTATAGAGTAATATGCCACTACTATATCAATTTGAAGAACTCCTAGCCTGTAGTTTGATAACCTAATTAAAGCAGAAAATACTGTTTTTACATTCTTTCAGTGCTCTGAAATGCATAATATGATGGTGCCCCACTATATGCATCTAATTGACCTTTCCATACACAGGTTATGTATTAATTCATTGATTGGAGCAGATCAAATGTTATACCTTTATCTGATGCCAGATTTTCAGTGCTCTCACTGTGAATTCCATAATAGGGGCTTTAGTGTATTGCATGCTTTTTAGCAGTGTTATTTATCATAAGATTGTTGATAATCTTCTAGAGACATCAACCAATTTCCTATAGAATTATTGGAGGAACTTTCCGAATCTTGGACTGATGCTTTAGATCAAATAATATCCAACAAAGAATTAATTACATTTTCTGGTTTACTTCTGGAGGGAGCATGGATTGGAAATTGGAGTTAGATAATTCCACATATGATAATAAGCCAAAGAACTCTCTTGTACATTTCACTTTCCTGCTTTCCTTTGTAATATTTTCTTTCTTTAGCAATTGGCCTGTTTGGTTTGGGCTTAGAGGTAATGTCTTTGTCACTCACTATTTTATACATTCTCCACTCAAAATGATGAGTAATCATGGCCTTTGCTTATTAGTCTAAAACATTAAATGAAATTCAATGTGCTCCACTTAAAGGATAGCCCTTCATTAAATTTTGTATTCTACAACTACAACTGGATTGATTCCTTCCACCTTGTGAGAATGAACTTTCTCAATGATGAAACCTCTTGGTACCAAAATATGACCCTGAACTCTATAAGCTGTGCAAGCTACTGTTATCATGTTCTCCACAAGTTTCATCAAATTACTTTCCTGAGGTGACTCAGCATTACAATGAACCACAATAGTTATGAGACTTAAGTTGATCCCAGATTCAAAGTGCTTGTTGTAAGAAAAGATCAATTACTAATTGCAAATATGCTGGTCCTCATAGATAGGTCAGAAGATCATCCTTAATAGTTGATTGTATATTTGTAATTAATATCTGTATAGGTTAGAGATGCGTGAAAGTACAAACAAAATTGATGTGACAATGGCTACAAATTTCAAGTGTCTAAACATTGGGCAGTGAGTTAAAAAAAGGGAATAGCAGGAGGAAAATAACTAAGACAAAAAAGGCTAAAAGGTTTTCCAAGACATCATTCAATTTAACATGGATCCTGGTTTAGTTTATTTGTCTCCATGATGATTGGACTAGGTGACCAAAAAGTAAAACAAATCCCTCAAGTACTAGCTTGCACCCTTGAATTGCCGACTGGGAATGTAATGGTGGAATGTCAAACATCTTTTTCATTTGGAAAAAAGAGATACTCAGGTGATAATAGTTGTAAGCACTAATGGAGAAGATATGGTTTTGGTTCCACTTAAATAGTTCTTACAGTCATATTCAAACTATACTCTTCAAGTACCAGCAGCCTCTTCCCAACATGCCAAGCCATTACTCATACAAAAAGTAACTTCTCTCTTGGATTCTTCTTTTCCCCCTTTTAAAGACCTTTTCTTGTGAGGACGGGTCAAGTAGAGTGTTGTTCTTGCCCAAATTAGACCAAGGACCTAATGTAGGACAAACCCAACTATGATGGGTGAATGGTCCAATAAGGATGGAGACCAATCGGGATAAAAGGAAAACAACTTGGTCAACCTAAGAAGAAGACATCTCGGTCGGGACAAGAATACATCTCGGTCGGGGAAAGAAAACATCTCAGCTGGGACAACACATCTCGATCGGGGCAAGAAGACAGCACGGGAGATTGTGCCAAGGTCCAATTCCTTGAAGATTGAACTAGGTTAGGTCCAATAAGAAGGCTATATAATAAGAGCCTACCTATTCACAGACACACATCTTTCACACACCAAAAAAACCTAGAACTACATTAGTCTTGATTCCCAATCGGGAAACATAGGAGCAGAATTCCATATTCTGTCAGGCTCAATCCACAACCCCCAACTGTCTCTGCCTTACCGGAGTTTATTGTTTCTGTCCAGACGGAACAAGTGCATTTCTGATCGGCCTCTTTAATTTCTCACCACAAGGTTAAAATTTTGAGGAGAATCACTAATTGATTTAAGCTTAGGAGCTTTTCATAGTCATCTCAGCTGTAAATTAATTGGTCCTATTGCATCTTAAGCATGTGGATATAATGGAGCCACCGAGCCAATTAACAATGTAGAGAGTGATCTGTATGCTGCCTAACTCCTATATATGATTTGTTAGACATGTGAATAAAATATAATTCAATCAATTCATTTACTCACCCAACATTTTCCATGTTTCTTTTGGTTCTCATTCATGTTTCATATTTTTATGGCTTTAAATTGTAGCCGTGTAAGTGAATGAATCTCACATCATTTTGTTAATTAGATTATGAAGAGATAATTTTCATTGTCACCACCTTTTTTCTGTCACTAGCAAACCAAATCTGATATGATTTGAATTCCCATTTTCCCCAGGCCAAATTAAGCACTAAAATTCATATATTCTTCTGTCCTTTCACCTATAAATAACAAAATGAAACAGAAAACTAATCAAGTGGTTACAAACAATCTAGTGCTAACTGTAAGTGATGGCCGAAGAATTTGTCACTAAATCAGATTATTTTTTTATTACCATAAAGCATACTTGTTTGTAAGATAATTATACGCATTTTTTTTTTGTTTCCCAAGGTATCCTCCATGCGCAACTGTGGAGACTAATCCCTCGAGCCGGGTAGGACCACAAGGGCGGCTAAGCTCTCTCTCAAGAGTTTTAACGCTGCTGCATTCTCAGGGCCAAGATTCGAACTCGAGACCTCTGGTTAAGCTGTAAGAGACCTGTGTCATCTCATCCAAGCGCTCTTGGATAAAAGATAATGGGAGGGTCAATTAACAACTTTTATCAATCCTATCTTACTATTTTATTATTTATTAGTGAAAAATCTCAAGGAATAGAAATGTCGCTACATGATGCTTTCTGCAGTAAAAAAAAGAAATATCACTGACAAATTCAACTGTTTGAAGAAGAAAAGTAAAGGGAGATATAACTAATTTCAGCACGAAAATAAGATTATATTTGCATTATATAAACCGTTGATCATGTCAATTTGTTACGTGTCTTGTAAGGAAATGATTCATATTCAGATTACACTAATAAAAAGGATATGATAAATTAATCTTCATTTAAAACATGGACTAATGTAGGAGAGCAATTTGAGAAGTAGCCGCCTAAATTGACACCTAGGCCACTTTTAAGGCACAGGCATATTATTAAGGCACAAAGACGGATGTTAGTTCTCTTGTGAAAATGCAGTGCATTTACAATTTTACAAATGCACATGATGCAGATCATATCTACCTAAGCCTAAGCCTCGTGAATCATGATTTCCAGCAACATTAAAAAAATTTGTAGTGTGTTTACTACTACTATATATAGGAATCTGCATCAACTGCATTAGTGTATTGCATGAAATTTTAGTGCATGTTTGGACCCAAGTTAGTGGCTCCTAATGGCAGTTTTGCAATGAAGCTACTATTTGTAGCTTCTATATTTCAAAAGCAATTCTACCCGGCTTATATAAGTTTCCAAACACACTATTAATCAGTTTGTTAATAGGATACGTGCTTGATTTATCATCATTAGCAAATCAAGAATCAGGGGAAAAAAAAGGACATGGGTTATGCTGCCTCACCTAAACCATATTAACTTGCCTATTTTAAGCACGGTTTCTGCTACGTGCATATGGGGTTATGCTTGCCACTACATGCAATATGTCACTTAATTGCTAGCCAATGGCCATGCAGATAATGGATTACACACCTCTAAGTGACTTGTCCTCTGCCAAAGAATTACTCAATTTAATACTAAAATAGCTAGTAAAGTACTCGAGATGGATAAAAATGAAATACATATATAAGAGAATAAAAAGAGGGAAAGAAACGAGTGGCTTAGTGGAGAATGCACTATATTATTTATGTTACAATAAAATAATAGATTGAAAATGTGGCCTATAGAAAGGACTTGTTATTGCTATACAGATTGACAGTGATCCCTGTCCATTGATGAAGTTGAGCACTCAAGAGTTAGGAATACCATTAGTAAACTTTCTGATATTAGAACTTACTGTACGAGGATAAGACATTAGCCGCATCATGGAGAGATGGACCCGGATTCGCTCCAGCGGCAGGAGCGTCCTGCTGCTGCGCTTGGCCGTCGGATCGTCTCTTTGGGAGCAGGAGCAGTTGGTCCCACCCTCCACTTCACAGCTGGACCGTCGGATCTCGCAGGAGCAGCGCTGGTTGGGAGGAGGAGCAGCAGCGAATCCGTGTTGATGGAGAGATAGGGTCGTAGGGCCCTTTTATTGATGAGAAGAAGGAAAAAAAAAGCATAAGTCTAATGGATCATTTTTAATTTTCTATTTAATGTTTCATAATTTAATTTGACCTATTGCATGTGGTAGGATTCATATTGAACAAACTTGTTTCATACACCAAAATGGAGTATGATCTGCTCATTTTCTATCATCCTAAATATTTTATTCCACCTTTCAAAAAAAAAATATTTTATTTTATTCCATTTCCATCTATCGCAATATGTAAAAGGAAATTTCCAAAAACTTTTCATGAACCTTATCCTAGTGGACAGACCCGACAGAGTATTATCCTTCTTCTCAAACTAAGTACAATTCATGAAATTCAACTACCCTTAATAATAATGTAAAATTTCTTGCAACAAAGTACCAAAATAAAGATTCTCGTTTCTGCTTTAGAAACTAGGTGTTAAATTCAAATAACAGTAATAATAATGTAAATTCTCATAAAATAAAGTACTAGGTACCTAACCTCATAAGGAATTGTGATCCTCTCCATTTTCTCTCATGTTAAGAGAGAGAGAAAGATGTAAAAACAAATTTGAATGGACCCCATACACAAAAGTAAATTTGCTTTGTGTCTTTCTTTCTCATAACCAGTGGGGAAAAAAAAGATCTAAATTCTCACACAAGGCACTCTAAGCAAGCCAGTAACCTTATGTGCAATGAGAGTTTAAAGGGTCAGAGTTAAAAAGTTAAAACCCCATTGTATCCAAAAGGGTTAGTAGCCAGCAGTACTCCCACCCAATAAAGTACTTAATCAGCCCCCAAGTAATGGGCAAATTGTCTTTAAATTTGAATTCACCAAAAGTCACCCTTACACAGTCCCATTAAACACAGAGAAATGTATTTGGGGGGGATACTGTCTAAGTGGGAGCAATATAATTTTGCACCCTTCCAACGTCATCCACACTCAAATATCGAAAGTGTTGGACTAATTGCCTCCACGATTACAACCCCACTAAAACAAGCTCCCATGTCCCTTGCACTGTGGAAAACAACTGCACAATAGTTCAAGATCCTCTTCTAGAGTACCTAAATTCCTAGTTGCATTTGGAAAACTGGGTGTGTATTCTCTGGCAAGGAATCTGTACACGTGATTATGCAAGATAGACACCATAATTGGTGGCTTACCATGTCAGATAGTGTTTTGTAAAATGCAGGGGTATATTATATTTACCCATAAATAATGCCTTTGTTTAGTTAATAATAACTCTTATTTTTTAAAAATTTATTTAAAGGTGTTCCTACTGATATTTGGTATATATATATAATACTTGCTGTTGTTGGGATGAATGATGAAATAAGCCAGTTATACTGTGAATGTGAAAATAAGCCACAAGAACACATGGACTGTTTTGAAACCTTTGCTTACACCACCAGCACACCATGATTTGAAATAAACAGTATGTGAGACAATGACGGCTGCATTCTTTTACAGAAGATATCTTCCTAAAAATTGTGTTCTGTATATTTTCCGGTATTTAGAAAACGGTATTGTTTAAGTGATTTTAATTTTCATAAAATACTTCCATGTAAATTTTGTTAGATAATATAAGACTTTTATGCTTTTATTTATTCTCTCTCCTTAAGGGTAGTTTAGTCATTTTACTTATGCATATGTATTTACTCTTTCTCATTATTGTATTTGCTGATTTGGACTATTTTGCAATGTATTGAACCCTAGCAGCTTCCCATTTGATCCTCTCTTTCTTCTTCTTAACCTTTCTTTCTCTTGCATTATTATGTGTTGTTGCTAATATGGTATCAAGAGCTTAGGTCTCTACTATCTTTTGCATCGAATTTTTTGGTCTTCATTGGTGTCCAAAGAGGTCCACCGTCGGCCATCCCAAGTTCCTGTCTTTCCGGCAATCGAATCGCCTCACCTCCCATACCGCAGCCTTCGTCTCGGGCCGATCTACCAACCGGTGAAATTTCACCCCCTGAAGCCGCCGCACGCACCCCCACCCGCAGCCTCTTCCGTCAGCACGTGTAAATCATGTGCCCAGTCCTGGTCCTGTTAAGCGCCTGACCAGCAAACTGACCCACACACAACCCGCACCCTGACCCACGCGCGGCCTGCGTTCTTACCCATTGACCCGCGTCCAGAAACGTTGACTGATGCTTTGACTCTGTTGACCGTGTGTTGACCAGCCCTTGTTGGCCTCTCATAAGTATTTCGACAAGATCTTTTCATTTTTGCACTCAGTTTTGGTCAATTCTGCTCCGATAGTACTACTATTTGAAGTTATTGTGTTTTTTAGCAATGGTTTGTGAAAAGGATGATTCCCTTGGTGTTGGACATACATATTCTCCTGAAAGCACTTCCTCTACAGGTCATACAGTATCTATATTTTCCGAGCAGTTCCAGAGGTTTCTTGTCACACAGCCGCATGCCACGTCCGTCTCCTCTAGATCATCAGGTATATCTCAATCCATATGGATCCTTGATTCCGGAGCCTCTCATCATATGTCACCTGATTTTAATTCATTTGTGTCTTTACACCCTGCCCCGTCTATGCCAATCATGACTGCTGATAGCACTCCTATGTCAATAGCAGGCACTGGGTCTATTTCGACATCTCATTTGTCCATTTCAGATGTTTACTACATTCCTAATCTCACTTTGAGTCTTGTTTCTGTTAGTCAATTATGTGATTCTGGTTACTCAGTTTTGTTTTCTTCCACCTCTTGTTATGTGCAGGATCCGCAATCCAAGAGACTGATTGGGACAGGCCGTAGGTAGGGGGACTTTATATTTTGGATGAGTTGAGAGTTCCAGATGTTGCAGCTTCTAGTGTTGATCTGTCTTCTTTTCGTTTGAATTCTTCATCTTCTAGTTTTTATTTATGGCATTCTCATCTTGGACATGTTTTTTCTCCCTGTTTGAAATACTTAGCTTCTACAGGAGTTTTAGGAAAGTTGCAAACTAATGATATTTCTGATTGTTGTGGTTGCAAACTTGCTAAATTTTTTGCTTTGTCCTTTTGCAAAAGTGTTTCAATTTTTGTTGCACCCTTTGACTTGGTTCATTTTGATGTATGGGGGCCATCACCGGTTCTTACTAAACGTGGATCTAGATATTATGTCTCATTCATTGATGATTGTACTCGTTATTGTTGGGTTTATCTTATGAAACATCGTTCTGACTTCTTTAGAATTTATCATATGTTTCGTGCCTTTGTTAAAACTCAACATAATGCTGTTATCAAGTGTTTTCGAAGTGATCTAGGTGGTGAATATACTTCTAATAAATTTTCTGAATTACTTACCTCTGATGGGACCCTTCACCAAACTTCTTGTAGTGACACTCCTGAACAAAATGGAGTTGCTGAAAGGAAACATCGTCACATTCTTGAAACTGCTCGTTCCCTTCTTTTGTCTGCCTCTGTTCCAGGTGAGTTTTTGGGTGAAGCCGTCCTTACTGCAGTACATGTTATTAACAGAATTCCATCTTCTGTTACTTCAGGTTTGTCTCCCTTTGAAAAGTTACATGGTTGTACTCCTGATTATTCAGCCTTGAGAGTCTTTGGTTCTACTTACTTTGTTCTTCGTCCTCGTGTAGAACGTAATAAATTGTTTTCTTGCTCTACGTTTTTCTTGGTTATGGTGATGGTCAAAAGGGTTATCGTTGTTATGATCCTGCAAATAAAAAACTTTATGTCTCACGTCATGTTGTGTTTCTTGAGCATATACCATTTTATTCTATTCCTTATGATTCTCATAGTGTTACACGGTCTAATCTCATTTGTATTGATCCTTTTGCCATAGATACAGATAATTTCAATACTTTTGATGTTGAGATTTGTAGGATTGACACTAGTAGTTCTACAAAACCAGATGTCCCTTCTGTCCCCACGGCTCCCCAAGAACCTGTTGTGATTGTTGATCCTCCTCCTCGTTATCCTCGACGTGATCGTAAGTCCACTCACTTACCAGAGTATGTTTATTCTATTTATTCCACTTCTTTTGCTTCCTTTCTGACCTCCATTCACAGTTTGTCTGAGCCCTCTTCCTACAAAGAGGCTATCCTTGATCCCCTTTGGCAGCAGGCTATGGAAGAGGAACTTACTGCTTTGCATAAAACAGATACTTGGGACCTTGTCCCCCTTCCTCCGGGAAAAAGTGCAATTGGTTCTCGTTGGGTGTATAAGATCAAAACCAAGTCAGATGAGTCAGTTAAACGCTACAAAGCTCGTCTTGTTGCTATGGGATTCTCTCAACATTATGGTATGGATTATGAAGAAACTTTTGCTCATGTTGCTAAATTGACCACTATTCACACTCTTATAGCAGTTGCATCTATTCGCCAATGGCATATTTCTCATATGGATGTTAAAAATGCTTTCTTAAATGGTGATCTTCAAGAGGAAGTTTACATGGTACCTCCACCAGGTGTTTCTCATAATCCGGGGGAAGTATGTAAGTTATAGAAGGCTCTCTATAGGCTTAAACAAGCTCCTCGAGCTTGGTTTGAGAAATTCTCCATTGTGATTGCATTTCTCGGCTTTCGTTCTAGTCCTCATGATTCTGCTTTGTTTCTCAGGTCCACTTCTCATGGTCGTATTATACTCTCTTTATATGTTGATGACATGGTTATTACAGGGGATGATGTTGATGGGATTGCAGAGTTGAAATTGCAATTAGCCCAACAATTTGAGATGAAGGATTAGGTACTCTTCGCTATTTCCCGGGGATTGAAGTTACCTACTCTCCTAGAGGTTATCTTCTTTCTCAATCTAAGTATATTGGCAACATTCTTGAACAAGCTCGTCTCTCTGATACTCGAGCAGCAGACACCCCTCTTGAGCTTAATGCTCGATATATCTCATCCGATGGTGTCCCTCTATCGGATCCTATGTTGTATCGTACACTGGTTGGTAGTTTGGTGTATCTTACCATCACTAGACCTAATATTGCTTATGCAGTGCATGTTATTAGTCAGTTTGTTGTTGCTCCCATTACAGTGCATTGGGCAGCTGTTCTTTGTATTCTACGTTACCTTCGGGACACTCAATTTCAAAGTCTTCTTTTTCCTTCCTCAACTTGTTTGGAGTTGCGTGCTTACTTTGATGCTGACTGGGCTGGTGACCCCACTGATCGTAAGTCTACCACAGAATTTTGCATTTTTCTAGGAGATTCTCTTATTTCTTGGAAGAGTAAGAAGCAAGATATTATCTCGCTCTTCTACAGAAGCTGAGTACTATGCTATGGCATCAATCACTGCAGAAATAGTTTGGTTGCGTTGGTTACTTTCTGATATGGGTGTCTCCCTCTCTGGACCGACTCCCATGTATTGTGATAACATGAGTCCTATTCAGATCACCCGCAACTCTGTCTTCCATGAACGCACTATGCATATTGAGATTGACTGTCATTTCACTAGACATTATTTTCAACAAGGGACAATCATTTTACCTTTTGTTTCTTCCTCCATGCAGCTTGCTGACTTGTTCACAAAATCACATTCTACTCCACGTTTTCATTTCTTAACTAGCAAACTCTCGATGCTTCTTATTGATGCATCGTGAGCTTGAGGGAGGATGTCAGATAATATAAGACTTTTATGCTTTTATTTATTGAAGTTGCATTTGTGTCCCATATTGTCAAGGTTCCTGAGCTGTGCAATGCTTATATATGCTTGGGCACTCTCATCCTATGAGCTAGCTTTTGGGAGTAAGATCCAATCATATTTAACATGGTATCAAAGCCGGATTTTGCAAGCAATATGGGAATTGGACCCAGGCCCATGCTGCACGTGGGGGTGGGTATTGAAAGTTGCATTTGTATCCCCCATTGTCAAGGTTCCTGGGCTGTGCAATTCTTATATATGCTTGGGCACCCTCATCCAATGAGCTAGCTTTTGAGAGTGAGATCCAAGCATATTTATTTATCATAGGTTTGCATGGATTTCGAGACTAATAGGCCAGTTTAGTGTAGTTTTAAATATTATTTATCAAGTACAGGAATACCTTTGAAACTAATTATTGGTTTATTGATTTCGTATTTTAGTCAACTTTTACTTTAACAGGAGCATATATATATATATATATATATATATATATATATATATATATATATATATATATATATCAGGAATCACAAGTTTGATCAAACTTAATCTAATGGTTTAATGAGTGAGTAAGGTTTAAAACTATTGTAGAAGTGTTAAGACAACATCATCGAATAATAGTTTTCTCATAGAATTTTGTTAATAAATTAGATTCAAATATGCATGTCGATGAGTCATGCATACTATGACATTATAGTATTTATGTACATGTATGTTACGTGTGCGAATAATGGCACATTCCTGCTAGATTACGATGAATTCGTTAGTGGGTAGGAGGTAGTTAAAACAGTTATGTTATTTGAACATCAAAATTTAGACACCGTATATGATATGATAAATTTTTATCTTCATCTCTCACTTATTTTTTATCTTCTTGTATACACATATTTCAAAAATATACCATAAAAACAAAGGAACACCGTATGGTGTCCCTTATTCTGATGTTCAAAAATCTTTTCTCTAGTTAAAAATAGTCGCCTACACTTCAAGATTGTCAATTAATAGTTTATGACCTGCGTTCAAGCTAAACACAAAATAACTTTAAGTTGTGTTATATAAGTATGGTGTTGTCTAAAGACTAAAATGCACCATTTAAGTGGCACAATCTGAACTAATTAGATTATCACTTAAGGTGATTGACTTTTCAATCAGGTCATATGATCAAAGTCCAATTAACCAAAGTGACAATTTAGATGATCCAAATTATGTCACTTGGATAGTGTACTAGTACACCACTTTGATGAGTATTGCACCATAGCCTTCACCTATTTGTTATTGGCAGACTATCCATGAGATGAAATAAGAAAATAAAACAGAAATGTTTTTTAGACAACCACATTTGACAACTATACGGGACAACACGTATAGTTGAACAGTGTAGCACTACTGTGCAGCACTGTAGCGCTACATTGTTCACTTTTTTTTTTCAAATTTCGAAATTAAAAAAAAATTAATAATTTGCATTTGTTTTTTTGTACTAACATTTTTTTTAAGTACTAACATTTTTGGTTAAGTATGTGCAAATATCTGGTTAATCAGGTACAAATATCTGGTGAATTCGGTTCATTATCTGGTCAATGGGTTTTGTTAAGAAATAAAATTTTTGGTTAAGTATGTGTAAATATCTGGTTAATCGGGTACAAATATCTGGTGAATTCGGTTCATTATCTGGTTAATGGGTTTTGTTGAGAGAAAAAAATTTGATTAAGTATGTGCAAATATCTGGTTAATCGGGTACAAATATCTGGTTAATCCTGTTCATTATCTAGTTAATGGGTTTTTCTGAGAAATAAAATTTGTGGTTAAGTATGTGCAAAGATCTGGTTAATCGGGTACAAATATCTGGTGAATTCGGTTCATTATCTGGTTAATGGGTTTTGTTGAGAAAAAAAAAATTGGTTAAGTATGTGCAAATATCTAGTTAATCGGATACAAATATCTGATGAATTCGGTTCATTATCTGGTTAATAGGTCTTTTTGAGAAAATAAAATTTTTATTTTTAAAAAAAAAAGTCAAAATTTGAAGGAAAAAAAATGCTACAATAGCACTATAGCAGCGAGTTGTCAAGGTTGTCCGATATTTAAATTGTTGAAATAACAGCCCTGAAAATAAACAGTTACTCCCTACACTCTTACCCTCTTGTAGTTGTAGACCTATTTGACAATCAAGTCATAGTCATGATTGTTAATATGGGAATTGTCCCTGCTCCCTACAACATGCTTACATCAAAGTTTTTTTTTTTTTAGTTGTTTTATGGGATATGATGCATCAAATGATATTGACATTGCTACTATTAACCTTGATTACAATTCCGGGTAACAGATTTTTGGGCCGTAGTATGCCTATTCCCGTGAACCAGCTCAAACTAATAATAAAAAAAAAAAAAAAAAATAGGCGTCTTCTTTGATCCTGATCTGAAGAAGATTCATGTTAATTGCATAACAAATAATTATAATTATGTTAATTTGGGAATTTACGTGCGAATTTTAAATACATAGATGGATCAAAAAGACTTTTCGTACCGGAAAAGGATAGAATAAAGTAAATTCTTTAGATATGAAAAGACTTAATTGATAATATTTTAAAAATTGAGTTGGTCATTCAATAAGTGAATCCACTAGTTTATGGTTCAATATATATATATATATATATATAAAAATAGTTTATTAGTGAATATATATATATATATATATAGTTTTTACATTTTCTGGTATCGCTTGCATCGGTAATAGGACATGTTCACCAGTTACCGACCAGTTCAATCCAATTTTCTCAACATGCTTTTATGTCAGTCTATTGGATTGGAAGTGAACCAAACCTAACCGACATGCTTTTTGGGCAAGCCAAAAAATAACCAACCTGATTCAACCCCTCAACTTGGTGAGTTAAAAAGGTTGACTCTCTCAGACCTAGAAAAAATAAAAAATTTTACAAAAAAAAAGAGGAAAAATAAGAAAAATGAAAAATTTATGAAAAAAATCACAAAAATAACTACTAACACTAAATTCCAACAAACCATTCACCAAGCTCAATAACAAATTAACAAGCAACAACAAGACCGTTCAAAACCAAATGAATTATACAATTTAAATACAAAATAAGAAAATTGGATCCATCCGACCCAACCCAAATAAAAACCGTTTTAACCTGTAATCCAAGTGAGCCATATCAAAATAATCTTGGTGGACCCACGGGTCAGAATCCATTTTGACACTTCTAAGCTACATTGAGTACTTAGAAACACCTGATTGTGTTCTCTTAATTGTTGATGCAAAATATACATGCTTCAATGAATGAACTTGTGTCTCAACCCGAAACTTAATGTAATAAATTTATGATTTCTCCACTTAATTATAAAGGTTCTTCACTTTATCGATTCCTTTGTAATGTGATATAACTTTTTATCTACATAATCATATTAAATTGATCCGTAAATTTCAAACAATTATATCTCACAAAACAAAAATGATATTTTAAAACTCTATTAGATATCAGGATGTTTATTGCTTAATCCAAATTAAATAAGTTAAATTGATTTGGATAATTGGGTTAGGTCAAATCCAATATAAATAAAGAGGAGTGCTATTTAGTACGACAGCTTCAGTACGAAAATCGACGAATTGGTTTCTAACCAATTAGAAAAGAGAATGGTGACCATACACCTGTAAGAGTGGCTGTGAAGTTTGAAAGTTAGACCGTAATAAATGTTCGTATGGCACTCGTCTCGTAACAATTAGTGTTTCCGATAAATTAATTCCTATTTGTTTGGTTCTCAAAGTTGTAATTTTGAAGTCAATGGCTTGATGATATGATCTAATGATCCCTGACATTTTTTTTCAAAAAAAAATATATCTCTAATTCCTTATACAATAGTTTATTTTTTGTTTTATGAGACTTTTTTTTTTCCTTGAATCCACTCTAATTAGTCCTTTGGGTCGAGTGGGTTTGCCAGAGTATCCCACGGCTTAGGTTACTCGGGCCCGCTATGTGACTAATCTCTGGTTCGGTTGATTGAGGATAGTTTTACCCCTTGATTATTAGCCTCCCAATGGGGAACGGTGACTTCACAAGGATTCGAATTCGGGATCCCTAGGTTCATGGGGGCAAGTTGCTTCCACTTAACTAATACCCCATTGGTAGACCTTTTCCTTTTATTTCTTATTTGAAAAATCATCCCAAAATCATAAAGCCAAAACCAAAGTAAGAGCTTTAAAGTAGACACGATACACATACATTCTTCCTCTCTTATATCACCTAGCTAATTACCAAAAACTGGTTGTGATGAAGACTTTTTACCCTAGATTAGTCAATAAAAATATCCTATCATTTTCAAAACCTGGATCATTATAACTAGCATAGTAGGGGGAAAATAAGAACAGATTTAACCAGGGGTTTTCTATTGCTTACTTCATGGCATAAATAATGCCAATTAACCTTAATAATTGGACCATTTGTTTTACCTTTACCTTCAGTGTCACCAAGCTTAATTTGAGTGAAAGGAGATCATACTTCTTTCTCTCAAATATTGCCAATAAGCTGCAGTGTGACAAGAATTCTAATTATACAAACATGCTGATGATATCAACCAGAACACAAAAGTTAGGACTCCTAAGGGCCGTGGAAGCTGAGCTAGCATGAGAAGAAATAATTGGATGTCAGTCCCACAATTTATTACTTATATATAAAGATGATGTACTAAGAGCATTCCCTACCTCTCTTAAGTTGCTTGATATATTTCTTGAATTTAGAATATTCTCTGAGTATATACTCGATCCTTCACAACAACAAAAAAAGCATAAACCCATTTACGTCTCCACTATACAAGTAAAATAAGGTGTATGATTCGAACCAGAAATCTTTTCTTCGTTATAAAGCATTAAAGCTTTCAGATTTGGATATAGTTGAACATCTGGTATATGCCTGTACTTGAATGTATCATTGGAGTCTTGCAAATAGGCTTTCCAAATTAATTCCACATTTTCCCCTTTTGCATATAATACAAAATAGGCAAATGTTAATCAGCACTGTTCTAATGACACTGATTAACAAATTTAAAATAGTAATTTTTTTCATAGGAATTAGTTGTGTTATTTTTTAGTACATTAAATTTAAAAGTGATGTTTTTAGTTTTTCAATGAATAGTTGTTTTTTTATTTCTTAACCAATATCCTAAGCATAATGATTATCAACATCCAAAAATTGGATGATTAAATATTATTTGATCTACTTATTAATTAAAAAGAATATACTATTAAATATATTTTTATAAGCAAAAATTTTAATATATGGGGTATCATTTTTTTAATTATCTTAAAATCTTTCTAAAAGTGTTCGATCTGTAAAAACCCTCTACATTCATTAATATTATATAGAAAATATTTTATATGTAAATATATAAAATTATAATTTTCAAAGTATAATTTTCAAACCCACTTCAATCGTTTGAATTCTATTAGATTGATATATTTTGATAATGATCATTGAAGGCTATTGTTTGGTGCTATTTATGAAAAAGTAAAATTTTGGCATGGATTGAATGCATATTTAAAATGCATTAAACTTATTTATTTATTTTTTTAACTAGGTATAATATTTGACAAAAAATATTAATTCTATGTAAAATAGATGTACTATATTAATATATAATTAGTAATTATATAAATAAATATGTCAACTTTATAGGTTAAATAAGTTTTTTTTTTTTAAGTCAAGTGTTAATTAGTCTATTTAGTTAAATATGTCCTTTAAATGGTATATAGTCTGTTCAAGTGTCTAGAAATGGTCCCTACATTTCTCATCTCTTCTTTGCAGATGATGTTCTCTTTTTTACCAAGGCGCAAGCCTCCCAAGCCAGGTTGATCATGGATTTGATAGAGGAGTTTGAAGCTACCTCGAGGTTAAAAGTTAATATTGATAAGTCTAAAGCAATGTTCTCAGCTAATACTTCCCACCGTGTGAGGGAAAATCCAGAATATTTCGTCTATTGCGTTTACCAACAATCTAGGTAGGTACTTGGGTTATCCTCTTATTCATGGTAGAGCGAGTAGGGAGGATTTTCTTTTTGTTGTGGAGCGTATGCAGTCAAGGCTTGCCACGTGGAAAGGTAAATTGTTAAACAAGGCAGGCAAGGTTACTTTGGCGAGCTCCGTTCTTACTTCTATCCCCATCTATGCTATGCAAACAATGTGGATCCCTAAAAATATTTGTGATGACCTTAACAAGTCTGTGCGTAATTTTATTTGGGGGAAGCATGATGGTGGGAGAGGGCTCCACCTTGTTAGCTGGGACACCGTGACTCTCCCTAAAGCTCTGGGAGGTCTTAGCATCAGGGAAAGTGAACGTGGATGGTAGCTACTGTGGGAGGTCTTAGCTACGTGGACACCTTATTTCAAGTCTTTAGCTCCTTCTCCTCCTAGTCAGTCTGGTAGCCCGACTCTCATCTCCTGGGTCCGCCCGATTGAGGGGGTGGTGAAAGTGAACGTGGATGGTAGCTACTGTGGGTCCTCTGCTAGAGCTGGCTTCGGTGGTCTTCTAAGGGATCATGAAGGTTCCTGTATAGCTGGGTTTTCTGGTTTTCTTGGGAGCTCTAACATCATTATGGCTGAGTTAAAAGCTATCCAAACAGGTTTAAGCATGGCTTGGAGCAGGGGTTTCCGGAATATTATCTGCGAGAGTGATTCTAAGGAAGCCATTCGTCTCGTTGAGGAAGCTAACATTGAGTTCCATCAGCTTTCTAATGTGATTTCTAGCATCAGACATTGGATACAAAGAAGCTTGAATGTCACTCTGGTGCATGTGTTCAGGGAGGCTAACTTTGGAGCAGACCACTTAGCTAAATTGGGAGCTGCTAGTGATGCACGTCTTAGAGTTTTCGACGTGGCCCCTTCTAGCATGGCTCAGACTTTGCTTGCTGACTCCCTTGGAGTCCATTTTATTCGCCCTTAGTTTTTATTTTCTTTACAGTTGTACCAAAAAAAAAAAAAATGTCCTTTAAAAAGCCTAATCTTAACTTGTTAGGTAAATGGGGCATGCCTATGTACCTAGGATATAAAACGAGCCATCTAATTTTCCATATTAATTCATTAAAGAAATCACTGAACTTTCATTAAATTGATATAAGTTTAAAGGTAAAGATTTGGAACAAGTCTTTCAAACTTACTCTCAAAGTTAATGGATTTAATCCTTTTATATAAATTGTATATATACACACCCACAGAGATAATTTTCTTCTAAAGCAAGCTTGTGTGTAATAAACAAAAAAAAATTATATATATATATATATATATATGGGGAATGCTACAATGCACCCACTAGTTTTTAAGAATGAGCATTTTAGCACCATACACCTTTTGATTTGGACTAAAAACCCAACAACCTCTTTTAAACAAACTACTTAAATGAGTGAGTATTAATGTAATCTACATTTTTTAATTTTAAATTTTTTAACTGCCCACTCTCCTTGCAATTAATGTTTGGTTCCCTCCCACCTCTTAATTTAAAAAGTTTATACTTTCTCTTTCTTTCAATTAATGATAGTGGATGTATCAAAAAAATAATGATACTAGAAAAATAAGTTGAAAAAACTAAAAATTAACGTGATTTTTTACACAAGAAAAAAAACTATTATTATAGTAAAACTAATTTTATATTAACATGCTATTATAGAGTAACGTGTTATTATTATTTTTTTAATAAGAAACGTGTTTTTTTTTTTTGACAAAATAAGAAACGTGTTTTAAGAAACTGTTTTACGTGATTCAAAAAAAAAGAAAAAGAAAAGAAACTATTTTACGTTAAAAATATTTCAAATATAAAGTGTTATTATTAATATAATGTTCCATGATTGTCAACAACAAGTTCCATAAAAAAAAATATTAATATAATGTATAACATTGTTTTACAGTAAAACTATTATATACATTTAATTTTTAATTAATAGTAAGACCGTAAACTATTATGAAAACAAAAGTAATATATTTTCAACATAATTTTTTCCTGTAAAAACATTTATTTTAAATTTTCAACACATTTTTATTATTTCATAAACTTCATGTAATATGGGGGAACATTAAGTATGAGGTGAAAGGGAACCAAATATTAATTACAAAGAAGAGAGGGAAATTAAAAAAAATTTAAATTAAAGAGTGTAGATGATTACATTAATACCCACTCATTTAAGTAATTTGTTTAAAAGAGTTTGTTGAGTTTTTTAGTCCAAATCAAAAGATACATGATGGTAAAATGCTCCTTCTTAAAAATTAGTGGGTGCATTGTAGCATTCCTATATATATATATATATATATATATATATATATATATATATATATATATATGTGTGTGTTTTTTATGTAGTAAATTAAGATCTAGAAAAGAAAATATATCAATTATATCTTACCTCCATATGTTGTCCACACGGCTCTTCTCTTTTCTTTATATATTATACCTATGAAATCTCTGATTATCAGATTCTATCAGGATCACACACCCACTTCAAATATATAACCTCTTTCCCACCTTTCTTTCTACACTGCCCCACCCTCTTCACCAAAACAAAAATGGTGAAGTTCTCAAAGGAGCTAGAAGCTCAACTCATACCAGAATGGAAGGAGGCTTTCGTCAACTACTGGCAGCTTAAGAAGCAGATAAAGAGGATCAAGCTCTCGAGACTTCCCAAACAACCCCACCCCGCAGAAGCTGACTTATTTGGTCGCTCCATTTTGGATTCTCTTCACTTACTTGCCAGCAAATTCACCTACATGTTCTCAGGTTCCCATGATGATAACTTCCATATCATTAAGGTAAAGTAAAGCTCAGTATACATTCATAGTTTATGGGATTTGGATCCTCTTATTTTATTATCTCATTTTTTTCTCTCATGTTGGAGAGAAAGACATATAGTTAAATTTTCTTTTGTGTGTAGGATCTACTAAAACTTGATTTTGTGTCTTTCTTTCATGATATAATAGGGAAAAAATAGTAAATAGAAGGAGAGGGTCCTAACTCCTAAGCATAAACTATATGCATGCTTGCTTCTGCTACTATTCTTGCGAGTATTTCGGTGTGTTTTGGTTGTTTTGGTGTTTTATGTTTATGAAATAGAGAAATTCTCGTTTACTCAAGATTTTTTTTTTTTGCTCTATAGCATTTAGTGTGTACGCCACATCGACGGCTATGATAATCTCTCTCTTTGATTAATATTATTTTTAAAGTTATAACTTATAACTAAGGTTACATACATTAGATTATATAGTAATTAGAAGACCAATATGTGGTTGGTCCAAGTGGTAACGAGCTTGGGCCCCTTAAGCATGTGGTTAGGGGTTCGATCCCTGATTCTTGCGTATGGAGAAAACCTGATTGGGAGAGGTCAACCCTTAAATGTCGTCCAGTATCTTGAGGGATTAGTCTTCGCAATTGCGTGCGGAGAATACACTGGGAAACCAAAAAATATAGTAATTAGAAGTCATAAATTGGTTTGAGGTGTGAGACAAAGATGTAAGGAGTTATAAGGAGGAAGGTTCGAATCTCACCCCTACTAACATAATAAGCTAGCTAACAACTAACACTTGACTATAAAAGAAATTAGATTATATAATTAAAAACTTCTCGATCAGAGTATGATTTTCTTGCATCTCCAGATAACCCTTAGGCAGCAAAATGTTACAGTTTACACACGCGCGGAAAGCTAGTTGATCGGTGCGATTTTTGCGTATGTGTCTAACTGTCTATAGTTCTGTGTTCTTGTAGTGCTTAATTCACTTCCTGTGTCTTCGTGCTGCAATAAAAACAAGTGACACCATTTTCCGACAACAATATGTTTCCGAGAATCCTCGAAACTCTTCGCAGGATATGGGTTAATATGAATCAAGAAAAAAATAAAAAAAAATAAAAAAACTTTTTTGGTAATCAAAGAAAAATTAACTTAATGTAGTTGCAATGGTTGCCCAAATTATAATATGGTGAATGTCATTTCCTCAATTGTGTGCGTGGTCCAATTAAATTGTCCATGATGCCTAGCATCACCCATGTCTGATAAAATACAATAATGGGTTCAATTTTGATTCATTGTGCGTGTAGCACTACTCTAAGAAGTTTAGCCAAGTACTCTTTTAATGATGATGTAAAATATACATGAAAAGTTAATTCCCTTTATTTCATTTTTATATATGTGGTTTTCGCTATCTAAATGTTATCTCTTTGACATCGATGAAATTGATATTTTTTTAAGTGGTAATAAAGGAGTAAGTGCAATGAATGGTTGTTAGAAAGACAAAACCAAAATTTGGAAAAGTTAGGCGGAAAGATATCTCAGAATTAATGTAGTGAGAGTGAGAAGTGTGGCATATATTGAGGACTCTAAAGTGAGTTTTGTGGCCTTTTGTTCTGAAAGCCTTTTCTCATTTCTTTTTCCGGAGTTTCTCATCTTCACACGAAATCAAGCGATGCGGTTGTGGTCTTTGTGGATTCATCGATTTGCCAGCACTGCGTGGGTCATGAATTAAAAGAGAAACAAATTTATTCAGATGATATATAGAAACGGATTCATGTATATATAGTTAAAAACAAAACACTGGCCATTTATAATTTCATTCATGTATATGGTTTGTGGCACTGTATCACCTCTCTCTCTCTCTCTCTATATATATATATATATATCACAAAATCATCATATGCTGTTATGCACCATAAAAAAGATTACGATAAAAAAAAAACACTAGATACCCAATTATGCAAGTTTAAATGGCAAATCAAAAACAGTCGCAAAAGAAATAAAAAATTAAGAGTAATATTAGATACACACTTACATATATATCATTTTATATTTATACAATTTTAATATTTAATGTAATCAAAATATATTTCACTTTATTTTTTGCATACTTATATTCTGATTTTGCCATATCATTTTGACGTGAACAATAGAGCAACCCAATTATAATTCTAGTAAAGCCCTTGCTTCATACCTCAAAAATTTTGCTAATTAATTGTTAATATCCTCTCCTTAAAAATATAAAGAACCTAAAGGGGAGTTATTAGTTAGCCTTTTTTTTTTTTTAAGTTATTAGTTAGCCTATATATGAGTATATTAGAAGTAAATATTTTCCTCCTAAAAAATAACCCCTTCATCCTACCATGATTCTCTTGGTTAATAATAATTACCTTATTCATATTATAAGTTTACTTTTTCTTCTTTCTTAATATTTAGAGTTTGCCATAAGTCTAATGGAGCTATTGTGAGGGAAACTAACTTTTTCGGGATAAAAAAAAAAAAAAAAAAAGGATATAAATATGGATGTTTTCTGATGCATGCAGGTCAGGAAGAAAACCATGAAGGACAGCGAAGAAGAAATCTATGAGACAGAGCTTGCACAGTTATTTTCAGAAGAGGATGAGGTACGCTTCTCAATTTGTTCTTATTTTTATGTTTTGTTATTACGATTAGAATTGGTATTTAATTTAGTTTATATTGTTTGTACAGGTCCGTGTGTTTTTTGTGAGGTTGGATGAAGAGCTAAACAAGGTGAACCAATTTTACAAGAGACAAGAGAGTGATTTCGTTGAGAGAGGAGAAACCCTGAACAAGCAGCTTCAGATTTTGCTTGATCTCAAACAAATTATCAGTGAACGGCGCCGGAAAAGTTCTTTCTCCAAAGCCGGGATTTTATCTCATTCTCCCTCCCGTAATTCAGACAACTCTGGTCAGCGCTCTTCTTCTTTCCTTCCATCTCATTTTTTCTTTCTATCCAAACACCAAACAAAGTGGGAAACCTCTCGATGCAGGATCGATATTAGTGTTTGGGTTTATTATGGTATGCACAAATAATAACTCGACACTGGTCTCAAAAGGGTGTTTTATTTTCTATCTCACACACTTAAATCATATATGTAAACCCGCAGGGTGTAATTCGAGTGACTAGTAGCTCGGTCCCTTTAACCATATGTCTAGGATTTGAATCCTGGTGATAAGAATAGAGCTGCATCCTCGAGAGATTAGTCCTACGCTCAGGGTCGGCCCTATGAGACTTTTTTAAAATCAATAATAATATTTTATTAAATTATCAATGAATAATAAGCCTTTTAAAATTTGAGATTAAACATTTACATTATTAATCAATCATAAATTATTGCAACATTAAAAATCTTTAACTTTCATTATAATTATCTTAAAAATCATCCATTTTGTTACTTGTGGTCAGTTGGTAGTGTAATTTTTTTTTACACTAACATTACATTTCAATTAAATTCTTATAATATACTTATTTTTAATTTAATCTTTATAAGGTTATTTTGTAACCAGCATCCTAAATGCACTCTTTAGCAAATGTTTATTATATGATTATTATTATATCATTAAAAATATTGAACTTTTATTTTAATTATCTTAAAAGTCATGCATAAATTAATATTTAATTTTAATAATATAAAATATTATTCTATTAAAGTAAACTGGTGTTATATTATATGGTAAATTAGTGCAAGAAATTGGATTTTGCGTTTTGTACTTTTGTGGCTGTGCTCAAGTGGTCAAGAAAATTACTGTGTCAACTCATGTTTCTAAGTGCTTGCTGACATCATGCAACAAAAGGAAATTGTATATTTCTAAGTGGACTAGTATGGAACATTGTCGACCCAACACATGCTTCAATTTGCAATAATTTAATTTAAATAAAAATATTATATAAATATCATTTAACAAAATATACAAATTTTTCGCAATGCATTATTTCTAGCTATTGTCTATATATATATATATATATATCATTGAGCTGCATGATTATATATATAGTTGCATGTTTGTGCAGAAAGTTTTGGAGATTCAGACGAAACAAATTCAGAAAATAATTCACAAACGGATGAAGTAATCACAACATTAGAGAAAAATGGTATAAATTTTGTTAATTCGGCGACTCGGACAAAAACGAAGAAGGGAAAGCCTAAAATGGCAATAAGAATTGATGTTCCGGCCACCAACCCAACTCGGGCGATTACGGCTATTACTAGCATGCTGTGGGAGGATTTAGTGAACAATCCTACCGGAGAGTTCATTCACAAGAGAAAGATTCAATGTGCTGAGAAAATGATTCGAAGTGCATTTGTGGAGCTCTATAGAGGACTTGGCCTACTCAAAACTTACAGGTTATTATTTATTCAGTTATTATTAATATTATCATTATTATCATTTTTATCGTTGTTGTTATTATTATTATTATTATTGTTGTTGTTGGTAGTGGTCGCGGTGTGTGATTGGAAAACATTGGGGAAAATGAATATTGATTAGGTCATGCTATCAAGTGTCCTTATGACACTCTTTAAGGAACTAAGAAAGACAAGTTTTTATTGGAAAACTAAGGACCTGTTTCGTTTATTTCCTGTTTCCTATTTTCATTTCCTGAAAATATGAATAATTGCAACAAGAATAATTACAAAATTATTACTTTATTTTCATTCTGTTTCTTGTTTTCAAATATTTGTATAGGAAACAATGAAAACAAATAAAAAAGTTGTTTCCGGTATTTCCTGTACAAACCTTTGGAAACAGGAAACGAAATGAAAACAAAGTAATAAATTAATTTTGAATTTAATTTTGTTGTAATTGTTCTTAAAATCAGGAAATAAAAACAAGAAATAGGAGGTAAACTAAACAGGTCCTAACTATTTCATATTTTCAAACATTAAATACATCAATTCCCCATGAAAACTTTGGGTCTGTTTGCTTTGTTTCCAGTTTTCTGTTTTCATTTCCTGTTTTCAGAAATAATTACAAAACTGCCACCTTGTTTTCATTCTCTGTTTTCATAAATTTGTACAGGAAACATTGGAAACAACTTTTTTTTCCATTTTCACTGTTTCCTGTACAAATCTTTGGAAACAAGAAGCAGAATGAAAACAATGTGATAATTTTGTAATTATTTCTAAACACAGGAAATGAAAACAGGAAACTAGAAACAAAGCAAACATACCCTTTCTTTTCTTGATTCCTTAAAGAGTGCCTTAAGGGCACTCGTTAACATTCTCTATATTGATTTGATAACTATCTTTGCTTGAATTTGAATTACTCAATTAGAATATAGTATATGGAAGTGGTAAGGAAGCTAATTAAATGTGAGTGCATGGTGGTTCACAATACCACGTAAAGTTTTGGGCAGTGTAAATGAAGGTTGGTGTGATTAGTTGCGTCATGTATGAGAATGGAATGGGCCAAGACGCTTCTATAAGGATCTAAAGACAGCGTCCATCCACGGTCCACGCACACTTCCAAAGTGGCCCACAAGAACTAATTGCATATCTTTATCGTCAAATTTTCTTTGACCTTTCTCATTTCGTTTTGCTTCCAAAAATAAAATTCTTTTCCATTCCTTTTTTATTAAATTTTCTCCGTAAATTTAATGGTAGAATTTTATAGATTCATAGCAAAAAGAACTTTTCTTTTCAATATTTTTTTTCTTAATTTTATGCATTTGAACCGAAAAGACTCATCCCACTTTTAAAGCAAAGTATTAATTTCATTGTGTAATATTTTTTTTTAATATATAAAAGTTTAATTAGGGAAGGCACACCTCTTGTAAGGTCATAAAAGACTATCAACATAAGGGATAATTCATAGTAGAATTTACATACCACCTACCAACACATCTGATAATTGAACCTAAGCCACAGTGAATATAGGAGAAAGGTTTGACAGATGTGTCAACCGTGGATGTTGGTTGATATTGTTTAATCTTATACGAAATTTTAGTTAGGTGCTTTATCCCAATATTATATAGCTCATCCACCCCACACCTAATAATAATTGTATCATTTATGCTAAAAATCCATTTTTAAAGTGCATATAAAAATAAAAAAGAATTTTTAATATTAAAGACAGTGTGAAACATTCTATGATTATGCCTGATGAGATAATAATTACGTATAAATTCCAATTAGCTTCACTTCTTTGATCACGCAACTGTGTATGTCTTTCAGCCTTACATAGATATTTTTTTTTAACAAAATATATGCATATATGTTTGATTGGAGGATAATGCTATTTTCAAAGTTGTCTATTTACATTTCTTATTTAATCAATGATAATTTTAAAAAAAAATTAATAAAATTATTATTGACTAATGATGAATGTGAATATACAATTGAGAGCGTTAATAGTCTCACTCTTTAATAGATTGTGGTTAATTATCGGCCTTATACCCACTTATATAAACACCTTTCATGATTGAGCAATTTATAAATATGGAAACATTCTCTCATTTTGGCAGCACACTGAATATGGTAGCATTTTCCAAGATACTGAAGAAATTTGACAAGGTAAGTCTTGACATATATGTCCATCTATTTACTCATTACACACTATATGTACAAATATATAGAGGCAAATTACAGAGGGGTTTGGTGAGATATTATTTTTCTTTCCTTACCTTGTAGAATTAGTTACATTTTTGCTATATTTGCATGAAAGTGCTTATTTATTTTTCTTTTTTGGTGGTTTGCATGAAAGTGCTTTTAGGTATCACTTTAGTCTTTAGGGTCGCATTCAATCACGTATTTTGAAATAGTACAAAATATGAAAAGGAAGTAATGAGTCAAGTTTCCCAAGAATTATTGGTGCTTTGTCCCAATAATTGCTCGTCTTGCTTCAAAGTTCGAACTGATTTGCAGAAGACTCTTCTCACATGAAGGTTGTGAGAGTCTGAACGACTATCCCCATTATTCAAACCGAACTATATATATGACTCACACACCAAAGACAGCGACAGAACCACTACTTTCTCTTCCCCATCCGGCCACCCTCCTTTTGAGTGATGGATTGATGATATCTTATGTTTAAATCCCTGTTTTTGCTGCATCGTGCATCTACTACATATTAGAATCTTAATTAAATGTGCATCTGTTATATTTTTAATTAAGAATGTGAGTAATAGTGTTTGACACAATATATGAGCTTAACATAATTTATTTTGGCAATAGTCATAGAGAGCTATTAGATATTTAGGTGGCGTTTGGAAGAGCTTATTTAAGCTTCTTTTGACTTATCTGATGACATAAGCTCTTATGCAGTGTGTTTGGTAGAGCTTATAAAAGTAACTTATGTCATCCCATAAGGAGTTTTTGACTTATTTTCATAAGTCACTGGAACAAGCTTATGGAATTTTAACAAGTGCTTATGACCCCTCCGTGTTTTCCCCCTTCGATTCCTCTCCTGTCCCTTTCTTCATAAGCTCTTATGACATAAGCTCTCATGCGATAAGGTCTTATGTGATAAGTTCTTAATTAAGTTGTTTACCCAAACGTACCCTTAATGCTTACTGGTGGCGTGGAGGGTGCTTTTTAGGTTTCTCAAAATATCCTCTCACCCGATATGTGTCTAATCTCCCAACGTGGAGGGTGGCTTTTATCTTTCTTTACTCTTTTTTTTTTTTAATAAAAAAAATGGCATTATAATTCTTTCGGCCCAATAGGGTGCTGGTGCTTTTCTTGAGAGCACGACCCGTTTGAAAATGTCCTTTTCTCCCCTTCCTTTTCTTAAAAGTCATAATAACTTTTTAATTTTGAAGATTATTAGAAAGAAAAAAAAACTCAGGTTTAATTTTTCGAAAATAATTTACTTATTTAACTGTAAGTAACGTTTTATTGCATCTATAAATTACATTAAGTAAATTTTTCTACCTTTTCTTTATAAATCTTCCATTTCCTATATTTATCTATTTATTTTCTCAAAAAAAAAAATATTTATCTATTTATAAGTTAAGACCAAAAAGATTAAAAAATAAAACTCTTGACATGTATCCTTTAGAAAAAGAGAAAATGTTACAGGTGTCACCTAAATTTTTTAAAAGTTTAATTTTTATAGACTGTTTTACACCGACATCTAATAATATTTTAATAAATCAGTACTATTTTTGTTATTTCTCTCCTTTAGTTACTAAAATAAAAGCAAGAGATGTCAAAATGTTACTGAATATGAGTGTAAACATTTTTATATTAACAATGCATACTACTTTTTTTTACTGCAATAAACTTATTTCATTTCACTAGCAACAAAAAGATCAATACATGTTGGGACATATTAAAAAACTTGGGGACCAGGAAGAGTAGTAACCGTCATAACAAGCTAACAAGCAACTATATTCCCTTGTCTCCTCACAAACCACACTATGATTTGGTTTCGAAGAAAGGAGTTGTGTACATTGATCAATGATTGCCCCAAACTCAGATGTATCCTCCTTGGTAGACTTAATATGGTCAACAACGCATACTACTTAAATCAATTTTTTTTATAAGTATTACTTAAAGGGATGAATATTGAAATGGTCTTTAACACTTGAATGAAATCAGAATTGTTTAGCCATCTCGATAACGTCCAAATTGCAGTGATTATTATGTAATTTATGGAATTAATAATTAGTTGATTACAAAAGGACTATTTAATTCACTTCCTTAGCATTGATAATTTATTTATACTAGCAACTTTAACTAAACTGGCTTCCATGTCTAATTTTTTACATTGATTTTACCATAAATTCCTATAACGTGAACAAAAGTATATATTGCCATCTGGTCTAGCAGGTATCTTGCCAAAAAGCTTCTGCAAATTATTTAAAAGAAGTGAAGAGATCCCATTTCATTAGTTCTGATAAGGTATGCTGGTTTTTTAAGAATCCCTTCATTTTAAAAGTTTGAGAAAGTAAAAGTAAAAGGAAAACAAACATGTTGTATTATTAAACTTTTATAAGTACCTTTTTATTTGGGTCTTCTTAAAATTCTTCGTGTGGAGAATGGGTTATATCATATTCTAATAACTGGTTATCATTATAATATTTGGTTTAAAAGGTTGTTAGACTAATGGATGAAGTGGAATCCATATTCACAAAGCACTTCGCCAGCAACGATAGAAAAAAGGCAATGAAGTTTTTAAGACCCCAACAACATAAAGATTCTCATATGACCACTTTCCTAGTCGGTAATGCTTGTTTCTCTCTCCATAACAGCATTTTAGATTCACCACCATTACTAATAATATATTTTATGCATAATATCAGCACCATCACTTCAAATTGTAATGCAATATATGAGGTGATCACTGCATTTTCAAAATTCCAATTCCAACACACAACTGACACAAGCCAAATAAAATTTTGATGTACTGCTACTAGCTAGTGGCCAATGATCACTAATTTGGGCATTAAGTGGACCCACCAAGCTAATGGGTTAAATTTGAAACTTTGATAAGTAAATTAAGTTTTTTTTTTCCTTCTCATATTTATACTTCATTGATGTTTATTAACTTTATTAGTGTCTCTGCAGGGTTGTCTACAGGTTGTTTTGTATCCTTGTTTTGTGTATACGCAATCCTGGCCCATTTGTGTGGTATATTCTCCCCTAGTAAGGAGCCAGCTTATATGGATTCTGTCTACCCTGTTTTCAGGTCCTACTTCACTTTGTTCCTATAATCCTTTTTGAAATTTTTTTTATACATTATCTCTTTTCTGTGAATTACAATTACCAGTCTTCAATTCCACATGACCAAGACACTATATAAATAGGTTACTAATTTATCTCTCTTTTAGATGCCCTCAAATTATTACAATTATGCCAAGGTATTGATAAGGCTGAAAATGAGATGAAAACTTCTCTTAAGTTTTAATTAAAGCTAAACTCTTATCTATTCCAACTCACCTTTATAATTACAAACTGTGAAATTGCGCATACTTAAACTAAGCTGATTGTAAGATCTTCCCTAAACATTTAATTTGCAGAACTTAAGACAAAATACTTACATTATAAGTGTACTAATGGTTACAATGACTTTGTGCAGTGTGTTTGCATTGTTAAGTCTGCACTTGTTTATGTATGGATGCAACCTATTCATGTGGAAGAGTACAAGAATAAATTACAATTTCATATTTGAATTCTCACCAAGCACAGCACTCAAGCACAGAGATGCCTTTCTGATTTGCACTAGCTTATTGACAACTGTGGTTGGGGCAATGGTCATACACCTGCTTCTAAGGGCTGCAGCCTTTTCTCCTAGCCAAATTGATGCCATTCCTGGAATTCTTCTTCTGGTTAGTCTAATGACTATTGCATTTTCCTGTTACCAAAATGATAAACTAACTTAGTTTGCCTGAAATTCAGTAACATGCTTTATATATCATTTCTGGCTTTCAACCTTCAAAGCACTTAAAGACAGTTAAACCTTTGTGCTGACTATGAGCTTCCATTTTCAGTGTTTCATAATACTGCTCATTTGTCCATTTGACATTTTTTATCGACCAACTCGTTACTGCTTCATCCGTGTTATTCGCAACATAATCTGCTCTCCATTTTATAAGGTGAACTTCCCTCAACTGAATCTTAGAACAGTTGGATATATTGTTATGCCAAGCATGTAGAAAACTGAACCTGGCATTATCTTATTTAATTTATCCTTTCTACAGGTTCTGCTAGTAGACTTTTTTATGGCTGACCAACTAACTAGCCAGGTGATCTTATTATAGCCTACAAGTTCATTTCCCTTTATTTCCTATTATTCATACTAATTAGCATTAAATTGTATGTTATGGTAACAGATTCCATTGCTAAGGCATTTGGAAACTACAGGTTGTCACATTTTTGCTAGGATTTTCAAAACATACCACCCAGAGACCTGCCATTCAGGGAGGCTATATATGGAATTAACTTATATCATCTCATTTTTGCCATATTTTTGGCGTGCTCTGCAGGTAAGCCTTGGATGCTGATTGATAATTGTAGATTCCCTTTCACATTGCAACCTAGCTAGGAAACTAACTAATCAACTACTTCAAGAATTGAGCACATGTTATATTGCTAATTGAACAATTTCTACTAATGTATATTCTCCATTATGTCATAAACTAACACATACTTATTGAATGTACTTACAACTTACTAGTGTGCAAGACGGTGGTACGATGACAGTGATGTGAACCATTTGGCTAACATGGGGAAGTATGTTTCTGCAATGGTTGCAGCAGGGGCCAGAGTAACATACAGCAGGGTAGATAACCATCTATGGTTTGCAGCAGTCTTGATCACTTCTATAGTGGCCACAGTTTATCAATTGTACTGGGATTTTATCAAGGACTGGGGATTTCTTAATCCCAACTCCAGAAACCCATGGCTTAGAGATGATCTAATTCTAAAGAATAAAAGCATATACTACATGTCTATGGTAAGTTCTCTTTTTCTCCCTCTGATGTGAATATTACAATCATAAATCAAGTTGTTCTTATCAGAAAGTGGTATTGGATTACAGGCCTTAAATGTTGTCCTAAGAGTGACATGGGTGGAGACTGTCATGCATTTCAAAGTGGGGAATGTTCAATCACGACTACTAGAATTCTTGTTAGCTTCACTTGAGGTTATTCGAAGAGGTCATTGGAATTTCTACAGGTGCATTTTATCACATTGGGAAGAACTGAATGATTTTTTTTTCAGAATTTCCTTGTCAATAGTAGTTAGCACATTAAATCATTTAACCAAGGCATGGACAAAACACATTCCTACTTATACTTTTGTGTTAATATAGTTCAAATAATGAAGGCATAGAAGAATAGGATTGAACCACTTGGCTATATAAGGTGTAATACTATGTTAAAGACCAACTCATCTTAAAACCTTAATAAGCTTCTAAAAATTGGTCCCTAACAGTTGTTCAATAGTATACAAACTCACAGAATCACTGGTGAACTTAATAATTTTTCTGAATAGGTTGGAGAATGAGCATCTAAATAATGTTGGTCGTTACCGGGCAGTGAAGACAGTTCCACTACCATTTCGTGACACAGACTCTGACTGTTGAGGTGATATTCTTATACATGTAAAGATGTCCTATAGACAGACATGCTGACATAAATGAGGCAGGGAGTAGCTGAAAGGGAGTCATATTTCAAACGTGTGAGATCCCTCATCTTGTCTGAAGTGTGAATAGCCCCCAATTGCAATGCTAAAAGTGCATCTCCAATTGACATTTCTCCTGTAAATTGGTTCTCAAATTTTGGATTTCCTGTTCTACATCAATATCATTAGTCCAAAAAAAAAAAGCATTTTATTTCCTTTTGTTTGTCGTCTATATATCTTTTGTTAAATTGGTTTAAGCAACTAGAAGCTTGTTTCTATCTATCTATCTATTGTAAACTGTAATCAAGAAAACAAGAGGTATCAATTTAACTGCATGCAGTGAGTAGCTGTTAACCTAATGAGAATAATAGTATTATACAAGCTATAGTTCCAACTGCAATGGCATTACACAAACTTTGCATGAATTTAGATAATGATGAAGATCACACTTATGTTTGTTGCCATGTTCCTTGCAATTAGCACAAATTTCAACTGATATTACCAGTATTTAAAGTAATTCAAGAGTGGAAAATCACAATAACATTGCTATCAAGTACTCATGACATGAATGGTTTTTCAATTCAAACACTCCATGCAATGCAACTAATAACGGATGCTTGCCGTGCCATAATTTGTTCATCTACGCCAGCAGGGGCTTGCTTGCTTGAAAGAAAAAGGGATAGACCTGCTTTCGAATTCTATTCTATCATCAAAATCTCTGCAATTCTCTTCGCGACACAAAATGCAGTAGACTGGATAGTTATCATAGGATTGACGCCAATTGCAGTTGGCAGCAGACTGGCATCACATACAAATAGGCCTTCTGCTTCCCAACTCTGCCCATTTTCATCCACTGCTCCTTCCTTTTCGGTCATGCCCATTCTACAACTCCCCATCTGATGAGCAGAACCATATAGAGTCCATTTTTCTTCATGTGACATTGGCCCTCTTGCTGCATACACTGATTCCAGGAACATCTTCAATTCCTTGTCATTATTCCCATTACATTTAATTCTCTGTGCATCACTTCTGTGGGTGCCTACCTCAACAGCACCTGCTGCTATTAGAATCCTCAGTGCCTGCTGCAGTCCATCCTTGATGTTCTCTTTGTCTGATTCATCTAACTCATACCTTATCCTACCCTCAGCCCTGACTTCTCCACAACCCTTATCGCGAATAATTGTGATCAAATGAACAGTCCTTGAATATTTGAGCATTCTTTCTTTAAAGTCAAGTCCGGACTCCCAAGGAAACAGTATAGAAAACGTTCCTGGCCCCATTGCAGGAGTTTCAACTATAGCTTTTACTTTGGAGTCCTCTGATAGCACCTTGTGAACAGATGTGATTATTCCTCCCTCATAGATTTTACCCTTGAGATCAGATATTGAGTCTGGAAAATCTCCCCATGCCATTAGCACCGGATGGAGATGAAGGTTCCGGCCAATGTTCTTATTCTTTAATCCACTGGAGATCATTAAGGGAGGTGTTGAAAGTGCCCCACATGCTGAGATTGTCACTTTGGCCTTAATTTGTAGTCTCCATGTGACATTGTTTGTTAAAGCATTTGCCATCACTCCTAAGCATTTCTTTTTTCTAACACATCCATCCTTGTTCTTTTCCAATATAAACCTCTCAGCTTTGTATCCTGTTAGTATTACTGCACCATGATCCACAGCATCAACCAGCCATGTAACCTCAGTCCCTTGTTTATCCCCTCTTCTGCAGCCATAGTTGCAAGACCCACAAAAATGATGTTCTGATGAATTTCTTGGCACATAATCAACTTGAAGACCGAGATCCTTACAACCTTTTCGGAGGACTTGATTCTGAAGCCCTTCCTCCACGCATTTATCCGTCACGCCAATCCTTTTACACACCATGTCCATGGCAGAAAGATATTCATAGCTTGAAAAGAGTGATAGCTTGTAGTCCTCAGCCCATTCCTTAAGCACACAATCTGGTGTTCTAATAGATGCTGCCCAATTAACCGCAGAACCGCCACCAACTGTTGACCCTGCCAGGATTGCCATTTTCCCATCCCAGGATGTAATAGTTCCTCCTAATTCATAAAGTTCATTCATAGAGGGGCCTTCTAGAGAAGAATAATCCCTGGGAGTGAAGTAGTTACCCTTCTCAAGAACAAGCACCTTGTGGCCTGAGGTTGCAAGAACAGCAGCTGCAACTCCTCCACCACAACCAGACCCAACAATTACTACATCACATTTGATTTCGAGGATGTTGTTTTTAGCATCTATAGCAACTTCAAGGCCTTTCTGAGCAAGAGACTGAGGCAGACTCAAGTTAGTCTCATTGATAGCTTCCACTATTCCCTTTTCAAGAGGCCTCTCCTTGTGAATGATGTTTGTGTTCCCATCACTGTCACTGTCAACCTTATATCCAATGGCTTCCCAAGTTGGGTTTTCACCATTTTCATCACACTGCACACAAGTAGATTGAACATTATAACATACACAGACACACACACAATCAGGCACAAGTATGAGAAAGATAGAAATATTACTGAGAATTGTGAATCAAGAATGTGGCATTACCCTTGAGAAGAAAACAAGGAGGCAGAGAACTTTGATGTAAAGAAATGCAAGTCTAAGGGGTGTCAGGAGCCTATGCTTGAGCCATTTCTGCAGAACCTTTTCTCTGTTGTCCAAAGAAATATTTGAGAAGTTATTGATGAAGGGCCATTTCCCACTGAGGCAGAGAGAACCACATAGCAACAAAGTGCCCAATCTTGTTGACAGCATCCACAGAATCACTCTCAGAATTATCATTGCTTCTGGTAGAGCTCTTTTCATCAGTATCTCTGCAACCTGTGCAATTTTCAAGTTAATTAGATTGTAATTACTAATTAGAGATAAAGTAGTGGTGCTACTCTAACAGCTCTATTACAAAATATCACAACTATACTTACAAGATGGTAGATCACTGACTTTACCAGAGAGAAAATATTGCATCATAACTTGTTGTGCACAATGAAAATTAAGTACTTTTAATTCAAGAAGTTGTTTGTACATTGATGATAAGAGAAGCATAGGCTCTATTTGACAAGTCTGATAAGCTAGCTTATAGCTTATTTGACTAACTTATAAGCTTGTTTGACTAAAATAGAGGTCTTTGGTAAACAAGCTTATCTCATTAGCTTATAGCTTTTCTTCATAAGCTAATTTATTTAGCTTATGGCATATAGCTTATAGCTGATTGACATTTTTCTCGTTTTTACCCTCATTCAATTAATTAAATTCTCTCTTTACCATGTCTATCATAAATATGTCCTTTTATGTCATTTTATATTTATAAGCTAGTTCAACCACTAATTTTACCAAACACTTCAAATTCAATCAGTTACCTTTTCAGCTATCAGCCATCAGCTATAAGCTATCAGCTATTAATTTATCAGCTATCAGCTAACTTATCAGCTAGCTTATCAGCTATTTTTGCCAAACAGAGCCATAGTTGTCAATTTTCTTTGAGCCTATAGATGTAACTTTTTTTTTCTTCCAAAAATGTAGCTGTAACATTATTCTTTATCAGTTTATTAATTTTTAATAATCAAAATCAATATTTATATTTTCTAGTTTGCAATCAACATCAATAGTTTATAAAATATAATTGTGGCTTAAAAAAAACTAAATGAATTCCTGAATATTGTATTATTATATTTATAACATAAATAGGAAGAGTGAGACTTTCTTTGGACATTTGAACAATTCCATAAGTTACAAGTTAATAGACACATTTTATAAATAAAAAAAGAAAAATGACTAATTTAAGTTAATAATAACATAATTAATTTAGAAAAAAAAATGAATGTAATTAAAAGATAAACTATAAAAATAAAAATGACAGACAATTAAAAGAAAACAGAACAGCTGTAAACAAATGGCGCAATACGGCAATAGAAACATAGAAGTGATAGATAGCACTCGTTAACTAGAGAACGTGAAGTCAGTATATTTATGATTCATAAAAGCTTATGACAATACTTTTGTTGTTGTACAAGGGTAACGATACTCGGATACTACCCACAAATCATAAATTCCATTTATAACATCTAAACATGGAAAAGGTACATCATAATATCTTCAATTCAGAAAAATTGTACTAAAACTATTATAATTTAATTTGACACTGAAAAAATAATGTTTATTCCTATTTAAAGGGTGAGTTCTACAGCTAAATTTGATTGTAATTTTTAACATATGGCTTGAAGCTTTACAGTTCACACAGAAAAGAACAAAAAACCCGTCAAAAAAACAATGAAAAAGGCAGAAGATATTGTCAGGGCCATTTACAGTATTTCTTTTTCTTTTTCTTTTTATGTGGAATTATGCATACACATATCCACCAAAAAAAAAAGAATTATGCATACACTCTTATTAACATTAATGCTTCCTTATTTTGGTAGAACTAACATTAATGCTTTGGATGCATTTTAGAGAACCTTAATTTTTTATTCCCACAGTATCCTTGCACAACTTAGAGATTAATTCTTGTGAGTTGAGTAAGATCACAAAAATAGCAAAACTCTCCCTCAAATCAATTATTAAATTGAAAAGGCTCATATCATCTCATGCAAATGCTTTTGAGTAGATAACCGTAATTTGATGCTAACTTTTCTTTTTCTTATTTTGATAAAATTGTCTTTTGCGTAGAATTGACTTGGACTTTTAAGATAGTAACTAATTATAACTATCGAAATGAAAAAAAGAAATGCACCTTAATTAGATAACTTCAAATTTCTTTAAAGAAAACCACAAAACAAATCTGTTTAGTCCACTTTAAGGCCAACACGCTATCAACAATGCATGCAAAAGTCAAATAGCATTAATTGTAGAAGATGTGGCAACTGGCAAGAATGTCAAAATAATACAATTTTCAGCCTTACTTGTTAGATATTATTTCTAATGTCACCATAAAAAATAAGAGACAGAAATAATTGCACATCAACCGTGATAATACTCTCATGGATTAATTGGGAAAATATAGGTGTATATAAAATAAGGTGAACTCAACCAACATGATGTTCGGAGAGTTGGTAACATGGCTCTCCTGCAGGAAAAGAACTCGAATCCGATTCTTGAAGTCGCCCCATTTGGGAGACAGCCCAACTTCGGATGTTAAAAAAAGGACGTCCTGCTACCTAATTGGTAATTAGTTTCATAACAGGTCCAAAAGACCTAAGCTTGTGAGATACCGGAGATACTCATTGGGGGAGCAAATGCCCTTAATTATGGTGGTTTAGCAAAGTAAAAATAAAAATAAGGTGAACTTATTTTTAATTAGTGATGTTACCCAACAACAACAACCACAAACAATAATAATAAATTAATGATACAAGTGTGTGCATAAATGTTCATGCAGCATTATTACAAAAATAGATCAGAACCTGCTTTTCCTTATCAGATATACTAGCAAGAGTGTATTCTTAAATCCCAATAATTTCATTTTGCAGAAAACCCCCTCCATTATCCCAGAGGGAAATAATGCAGTTGAATAGTTTTTTTTTTTTTTTTTTTTTTTTTTAGAAAATGCAGTTGAATAGTTGATGATTATCTTTCTGTGATGAATATTTCGGTTTGGATATCTAAACTAAAGAAAAACAATAAACATGCAACTGATGCAAGAGTAGCATACATCAGGTGGGGTACCTCATCAGGGACAGAGAATTGAGAACCAGAAGATTTCCAGAAGAACTGAACAGCTTTGCATGTTGGCTTGTTTTCCACTGTGTCCAAAGATTCCAACTGCAGAGGAGGCAGAAGTGCCTCACATATGCTTGCCAGTGATTCCATCTCAGTTGAAGAAAAAGCATGTTTATATTTGTCTCCTCTTCTTCCACCTCTCAGTAAAGGGTGACTCTCTCTCCTCATGATCTCTATCTCTCTCTCTCTAGAAAACACGATCAATTTGTGATGCCTATGCTATAATTAATGAATCAACAAGGGTGTACTTATAGAAAGTCAGTCCATACTTTTCTTGTATAACAATAACAAAAGACAGGTAATGGAAAGGGACAGACATGTACAGTATCTCCTCACTGTTTTCCTTCTCTCATTTGTGTCCAGAGAAGTGTATCAAATATCAATTGAAAGTAAGCAGATTTGGTTGTTATTATGTTACCTAAACACCCATAAACAACCTTTTTTTATTATTAACGAAAATGGTTTATTTTTATATATTTAATCTATGAATTTAATTAATATACACGGCTAGTGTTAAAAAATTATTTTATCAATCAATTATAAATTGTCATATTATTAAAAATATTTTACTCTTATCGTAATTATTTTAAAAGTCACACATAAGAAAAATATGATTGATTCACGATGTAAAAGATTTTACAATTACATTGTACTAAAATTAAACACTTAATCTAATTGAGCCCCTTATAAATTTAAGTTTATTCAATCGTGTGAGCATAAAAGTTTAAAAAAAAAAAAATTCGTGTTAACCAGTGCTCTAAAAACATTGATTCAGGAAGCCCAAAAAAACAAAAGTTTATTGGAAAATTAAGTTTATCATTCTTCAAATATAAAATACACCAAGTCCCAATGCCATATTTCTATTTTTAGATCCTTAATTAATACCCTTAGGACACTGGTTAGCATTCTTCTTCTCTTTTATATAAAAATTGTTTTTTTAAGATTTCAACTTACGTCCTGCTCCCAATATTCTTATGGCTCGTTTGGTGGTCAGGATAGGATAGGGGCGGATAGGATAATAGAACATGATATGAGTAGGATAGGATATGAGCAGGATAAGATGTAATCTTATCCGATGTTTGGTGTCCATTAGATAACTAACTAGATAAAATTATAATTTTAGTATAAATTTTAAAATTTTGGTTTTTATTCTAAATCTTTTCATATTTTATTAGATTTTAGTTTTTTATAATTTTTATTTTTTAAATATAGAAAAATTATCCTTATGATAAAATTACATATAATTTTTAAATTTTTTAAAATATTGTTTATCTTGAGCTCCAAAAAATATTGTTTAGATTAAATTAATCTTTTTATAATTTAAATATTCTTTTTTATTTTTACTTTACATATAGTTAAATTGTTAGAATAATTTTTGTATTTCTCAGTTTTTAAAATTAATAAAAAATAACAAAATTAGCCTTTGTGACAAAACATAAACAATTTTTTAAATTAATTATAAATATTTTATATTTTATTAATTTTTTTGTAATCATGTTATGTTTTATTATACTTTAATTATTATATATAAAATATTTTTATATTTTATTATACTGTAAATCCCCTATCCTATCCTGTTGAGTTCTAACTCAGCTCTTCCCTCAGGATAGAATTTTAACTAGATGTATATGATATGATAGGTGATGAGATTGATTTATCATATCCTACTAGTTCACCAAACAACAGTTTCTGACAAGATATGATAGTGTTCCCGCCCGAAATAGCGCAAGGGCCATCTAGGTCGGGATAAGCGTTGAAATTGTCTATGGCCATGAAGTAGGGAAAGTATCTTTTTAAGGAAAGGTCATATTGGTATAGGGCAGAAGGCAATCACCCGGGTTGTTGCGCATTGTAACCAGTCTAAAGTCTTCAACCAAGGATCCCAGGCAAGACGAGAGTGTCTTGGGTTGAGAATCACGGGACACATCGGTCGGTCAAAGGTGACGATCTCAATGAAGCATCTCGGTCGGGCAAAGGTGACGGTCATAATAAGACAAGCTAAAGGATGCGTCACCCATTTCTAGAAGAATCTCCTAGTGATTGACAAAATAGAAATCCCATGCACGATTCCGCAAATCACACTAACGGCCTAGTGGGACCCATCTAGGATAACCAACTCGCATGAACAGTACGCGTCGAGCATGTTATATAAAGAAGGATCTTCGTCCTTGACACACACGTTGTATATACACACACCCAAGTACTGAGGATAACAAAATAGTACTGTAATCACCATTTTCTTGTACTTAGTTCTCAATCAATAATACAACAACCCTATACATTATTCCTCTTTATTGGGCACAAACAGATAGTTTATCCTATCATGTCTGACCATCAAACGAGCCCTTAGGGTAGTAGTTAGTAAGACCCCTTTTTTTAATTGGGAAAATTTATGCGTCATTTTCAATTTTCACTTTTTTTTTTCATTATTTGCATTCAATTTCTGTAATTTTCTTCCCATTTCCAAGTCTATACTTTCAAGGAAACTCCTAATATTAAATAAAATATTTAATGCCGCACACGCAACAGAAGCATCGATTGGCTACCCTGCCTGCTCGTAGAACTTGGTAGAATCAATTACAGAAAACAGAGAGGGTGTTCTGTTTCTATATTGTAGTGCCTCCTGACTCAGGTATAAGCAAAAATAAATAATTTCATACTTACTAAAAAAGTTAGTTAATTTAGTTTAATTATATTGATTTATGTAAAAAAAAAAAAAGTTATAATTATTAAACTATCATTTAATTATCTCGAGAATATGTAATATTCTTGAAAAAATAAATGGAGAATGGGTTAGATTGGTTAGTTTTCTTGATTTTTGGAATAGTTACATTAAATATAGTTAAGAGGTAGTTACATTAAATAGAGTTATAATTACTAAACTATCATTTAATTGTCTCCAGAGGTAGTATGTCATTTTCAATTTGCACCTTTTTATTTCATTATTTGCAATCAATTTCAATAAATCATTGCATATTTCTTTTTTGACCATTTGTATATTATTCATTAATACTAAACAATTCTTTTTCCCGGGTGCACAAACTAATACATGGAAATGTGGTCATGCTAAAAATGTTACAGTAATCAATCCTCCCTCCGTTTCTTTTCTATGGTAATTTTAGCTTTTTGTTTTTGTTCCAAAACAATAGATCTTTTATAAGCCCAAGGTATATTTGACAATTTTTTTTTCCATATATACCCTTATCATAAAATTAAATTGAAATACATTGAAAACACACTAAACCCCTTACTTAAATTTAGTCATAAATACACTACACATATCAATGATACTATAAATAAGGGTAATTTGGTACAAATGTAAACAAATTAATGCTTTCTTAATCTGTGTGTAGAAACCTTAAATTACCATAGAAAAGGAACGGAGGAAGTAATTTCTAGTTTTTTTCTAATTTTTTCTTATTCTTTCTCTCATTTTTATGTCATTCCTAACAACTTACAACTAACCTTATAATGTAGTTGCAATGGCACTAACCAAACGTAAATAAGACCATTGCTCATTCTAGAGGGGTCCTTCTTGTTGTACAAGGCATGAATAGCCTGTTCATATTGGCCACTCGGTCTTGATTTCTTGCACTGCGGTTGTTGAACAAAAACAGGGGAGCCAGTTAATCCCCCAGACCCCAGAGCAGTACGTGCATGTCAGCAATGTGCGTGGTTTCAAGCGAATCCATAAATAGTATCGTACAATGTAAACTTTCAAGCAGTATTCTATTCCTTTTTAGTAACCACATTCGATATTCGATATCTATTAAAAATTGAAAACCATGCTAGTTTCAGCGGATAAAGCTTTCAGTACAAAGTAATATATGAGAAGGATCAGATACGCAGACTTTCAAATATGTTTCTAGAGAAAGAGGATGGATTAGAAATTCTACTTATGAGGACAAATGTTGGATTAATTATTTTATTTAATTAATATTATGAATTAGTATTAATTAATTATTAGGAATTATAGTTAATATATTAATTATGGTTAACTATTGATATTAAAGCACTTGACCAATATGATGAAATATATTATTGGGTTGTCTTATGAGTCGACCATGATGTATCGAACCATTCATTTTCGGTAGCCTATTGAGAGGTCCCTACTCTTATCCAGTGAATTATAAAACTGACTCCTCATTAAACAGTACATAAGCTCACCAGGCAGGGAGAAGTTCTCTCTCACGCCAACACGAGACTCTTTAGATTCACTCACTCGTAGGATATAACGGATCTTCCCTCCACACATTGCTTGCCCCAGTGCATGTGGTTTATTGAAAATTTCGTTACTAGCTCTACTCTAGGGTTGGCAACGGGCCGTGGCGGGGGTGGTTTACCTTCCCCGACCCCGCCCCTGCTCTCCGTCGGGGTTCCCCATCCCCAGCGGGGGTCGGGGTTCCCAGCGGGCCCCCCTACGCCCCGTCAATGAATAACTAAATTTAAACATTATTGTATCTTAATTGAAATTAACAACTCAAAAAACACACTTCCAAAAATAAACAAATAAAACCTTCAAACAATTAAAACAATCAACTAGATAACTTAGTATCCTTATGGCTACAAATTAAAAAAGAAATTAGTGTTTTAGAAGTACTTTGTTATGCTTCAAATAATACTGATAGCATCAAAATACCATAATAAAAGCATAATCAAATGTTCTGTAATTTTTTTTAAAAGTATCCTTTATACAGAATGGAACCTTTCAGTCAAAACAAATTCAATCCCCTACGTAGATATATGAAGCGATTATTACAATTACGTAAACATCAGGCGGGTTCGGGGCGGGTGGGTATCAGTATCCCCATCCCCACCCCGTCTCCAGTCAAAGTGGGTTTTCCCCGTCAAAGTCGAGATGGGTTCGGGTGGTACTTGCGCGTTCGGATCTCGTTATCTGCCTACTCCACTCTAATTATATCTATGGTCCCAAGGGGGAAAAAAGAAAGCCTCGAGATATATCAAAAGCATGATCTGATTATTTTGATAGCTAAGCTACGTCTTAGAGCTATCAATATGGGTTACAACCTGCGAGCCAACCCGGCTCAACCCGGCTCACTAGTGGGTTGGGTTGCTAAAACGCAAGCTCATTTTGACCCGGGTTATTTTGACCTAGCCCACTTAACCCACAGGTTGACCGGATTCAACCCGCAGTGAGCCTGGTTGACCCGCGAGCTTACTCACTTTTTTTGTGTAGAAATTTATCCATTTCACCCAACCAAATCAGCCAAGCCCACTTTCAACTTCCCAACCCTAATTTCCTCAACCCGTTCACTTCACTTTTCAGATGGCTCACTTACTTTCGTTCTCAATCACTATCAGTTTCGTCTCTCCCCTTTTTCCAACAAGCAACAACAGTAAAACACAGGCGCTAATCTGAATGTCGCCGAACGCCGTCGAATGTCGTTGCCCTATCCGTTAGAAGAACGCCTTCATCTCTCGCCCCTGTGAGAAGAACGTCGCCGCCTCCTCTGTTCGCCTTCGTCTCTCGCCCCTGTGACTCTGAAGAACACTGCCGCCGCCCCTGTATAATGATTTTCTTCTTGGTTGTGGGAACATGTAGGCTTAGATGCACATGGGCTTAACTTGGAGTCCTGGACATTAGCAACATAAATGCCTTGATCGATTGCTTCATCTAATGGATGTCCCCTGTTTTTGCAATTGTCTAAATGTACTGGGTAGACTTCAAGGGGATAATTTTATTTTCCAGGAGTACCTTGGCAGTTTAGTTAATATTTGAATTCTTTTTTTTTTTTAATTCTAAGTGAGCCAACCTAGGGTAGGTCGAGTCGGGTTAGTTATTTCTTGGCTCATCGAAAAAGTGAGCCAACCCAGTTCAGCCTATTTTATGCTCAACTAGTGGTGAGCCAATCCGGGTTGGCTCACTTTAACATTAACAGCTCTACTACTCTCATATCATGTTTAAGGAAATATATCAACTAAATAAGTTGAGCACTTTATTTCTTTCAACAAATGTTGCTTTCATAATTCGTCCACACTGTTTAATGTGAACCGTTAGATTATTAAAACTAACAACAAATTATTGAAATATTACAGTGGCTTTTTTCTTCTAGACGTGATATTTGAACAACCCGGCCAGACAACTCTACGGGACAATTTTTTGTCTTGTAATGCACTGTAGCGCTACTGTAGTGCTATAGTAGTGTTTTTTTTTTTTTTTTACAAATGTTGACTTTAAAAAAAAAATCTATTTCTAAAAAAACCCATTAACTAGATAATGAACTAAATTCACCAGATATTTGTACCAGATTAACCAGATATTTACACATACTTAACCAAAAAAACCCATTAACCAGATAATGAACCGAATTCACCAGATATTTGTACCCGATTAACCAGATATTTGCACATACTTAACCAAAAATTTTATTTCTCAACAAAACCCATTAACCAGATAATGAACCGAATTCACCAGATATTTGCACATACTTAACCAAAAAATTTATTTCTCAAAAAAACCCATTAACCAGATTATGAACCGAATTCACCAGATATTTGTACCCGATTAACCAGATATTTGCACATACTTAACCAAAAAAATTATTTCTCAAAAAAACCCATTAACCAGATAATGAGCCGAATTCACCAGATATTTGCACATACTTAACCAAAAAATTTATTTCTCAAAAAACCCATTAACCAGATAATGAGCCGAATTCACCAGATATTTGCACATACTTAACCAAAAAATTTATTTCTCAAAAAAACCCATTAACCAGATAATGAACCGAATTCACCAGATATTTGCACATACTTAACCAAAAAATTTATTTCTCAAAAAAACCCATTAACCAGATAATGAACCGAATTCACCAGATATTTGTACCCGATTAACCAGATATTTGCACATACTTAACCAAAAAATTTATTTCTCAAAAAAACCCATTAACCAGATAATGAACCGAATTCACCAGATATTTGTACCCGATTAACCAGATATTTGCACATACTTAACCAAAAAATTTATTTCTCAAAAAAAACCCATTAACCAGATAATGAGCCGAATTCACCAGATATTTGTACCTGATTAACCAGATATTAAAAAAAAAAAAGAGCAAAATATATATTTTTTTAAAAAGTCAAAAATTGAAAAGAAAAAAAAAAAAAAAAACTACAGTGCGTGCTACAGTAGCGTGTTACTGTAGCACTCTACGGTTGTCACCGAAGAGTTGTCGTTGGCAGTTGTCTAAAAAACATTTTTGTTTTTCTTCCTTGTGTCACATGAAGAACGTCAAAGAAAAAAAAGGGAGAAATGATAATCCTTTTCCTTTTGGCAAATTCCAGGATGGTCACACTCACATTAATGTTATGGCCCCTTGTAATATGACTTGTGGCAGCCAATATTTTTTGTATTACATTTTAGCCCTTCACATCTTTTTTTTTTTTTTTTTTACTTCTTAACTATTTGAGAATTTTCAAATAGGTTCATGAACTTTAAAATTTTATAATTTGATTCATAAACTTATAAAAATTTATAATTTAGTCTTTCATACATATATCGGTTAAGATTTCGTTAGAGTTCTCAAAAAATATAGGGACCACTTTGAAATTTTTCAAAAAGTATAGGGATCTATTTGAATTTTCTCAAAAGGTTTAGGCATCCACAAATGAATCAATGGTTGGATCACTTAACAAAGGCTTAACGGAATCTTAATGAAGATGTGTATGAGGGATCCAATTACAATTAATTTTTTTTTTATAAAGTTAGGGATTAAAGTTCGTGGGCCTACTTAAAAATTCTTAAATAATTCATAACCAATAGAATAATTTAACCCATTTATTTTTTTTAATAAAAAATGCTAAAAACACACTATTTATCATATTATTGTGTGGATTTCATGTGAGACCTATTAAAATATATGGTCCACATGGAATCCACTCAATAATAAAAAATGTGTTAAGAGAAGTGTAACGAATAGTGTGATGCTAGCATTCCATTTTTTTTTTATTAGCAAAATTAAAGTTTCGCCTCGCATGATTTTAAGTAGGAGATCAGTTGCTTGGTTCCTCTGCAAATTCAACCATCAATCCTACTCAATGCCTTCGCGGTTGAGTCTTGATTTTGCAAGGCCCATACGTGAATGTCCAATTTTGTCCAATTCACTTAAAAACAATTTTTCCATAAAAAATCTGCTAATTAAAAAATATATTCAAATACAAAAAAAAAAAAAAAGGATTAATGAAAATCTACCAGTCTGGCCCATCTTGCTCGTTTAGCTCAAATATGATAGCCCACTTTATCCTAACCAAGGAAAACCATAAGGACACTGCTATTTACACCGTGCAAAATACTATTTATATCTTGCAGTTTCAATTTAAAATTTTCATTTCCAAAAATATCATTTTCACCTTCACCCGCTCATTATCACGCAACTTCCAGATTTCGTTTTCCGGACACTAGTTACACCTCCGGAATTCGAAATCCGGATAAGTATATGGCATTGTTTTGAACTACCGCAATAGATAATTCGGTAACTTCTGGAAAATGCATTCCGGACATGTGTTTTATACTTCCGAAAAGTGTTTTCTAGACATATGTTGTGCACTTCCGGAAATTTTTTTCCGGGTTCACATATTGCTGATGTTACATTTTGTACGTCCGGAAAGTATTTTCCGGATGTTTTAACAACTCCAGAAAATACTTTCCGAATGTATAAATTTTCCTGATGCAGCTACAAATTGTACATCCAGAAACCATTTTCCAGATGTGTAAATTTTTAACACCTCCGAAAAATACTTTCCGGATGTGTAAATTTTCTTGTACAATTTGTACATTCGGAAATTATTTTCCGGGTGTGTTAATTTTTAACACCTCCGAAAAATACTTTTCGGATATGTAAATTTTCCTGATGCAGCTACAATTTATACATCTGGAAACTACTTTTCGGATGTGTAAATTTTTAACATCTCCGAAAAATACTTTCCAGATGTGTAAATTTTCCTGTCCGGAAAATACAATGCGGACCCGGTCAGGAAAATAGAAATCAGAGGGGTCCGAAAAATATATTGCGGAAGGAACACTTAAGGGTATTTTTGAGAAAAAATAAAAAACAAAAAAAGTGCAAGGTGCAAGGAATAAAAAAAATCGGTGCCAATAGCAGGTCCAAACCATAATGACACTTGTGAGATTGAAAGAGCCCATGTGACACCCCTCTGGCCCTATTCGTGCTCTTACGTCCTCTGTGATTTTTCCTCCACTTTTTTGTCATGTCACTGGCCATTATATTAGGAATTACTTTTTGCACCCCATTTTTACTAAATATACAATCCGTCCTTCTTTTCATTAAGATTGTTTTGTTTTTTTGAAACATTCATTAAGATTGTTGATACTTGGCAAAATTACACTTTTGGTCCTTTAAGTTATTTGTTTTGTTCAAATTGGTCCCTTAAGTTTTTTTTGTGACAAACTAAACCCTTAAGTTAGGTTCAGGTTTCAAATTGGTCCCTTAAGTTTTTTTTGTGACAAACTAAACCCTTAAGTTAGGTTCAGGTTTCAAATTGGTCCCTTAAGTTTTTTTTGTGACAAACTAGACCCTTAAGTTATGTTCGGGTGACAAATTGATCCCTTAAGTTATGAAAAATAATAAATTAAGGGTCTAATTTATTGGTCCCTTTGACAAATTAAGGGATCAATTTGTCACCCCAAACATAACTTAAGGGTCTAGTTTGTTACAAAAAAACTTAAGGGACCAATGTGAAACCTGAATCTAACTTAGGGGTCTAGTTTGTCACAAAAAAAAACTTAAGGGACCAATTTAAACAAAACAAATAACTTATGGGACCAAAAGTGTAATTTTGCCTTGATATTTGGACAATCAATTATTGTCGGACATATATAAATATACTTTATTTTATCAGGTCTGATAGCATGATTTACCCAAAAACATTACGCCAACTATGATGTTGCATACTCCCTTCGATTATTATTATAAGCAAAAATTGAATAAAACATACATATTAAGGTAGTTAATTGATATCATTTAAAAGAATCATTCGGAATAAAAAATTAAGTTTGTTACCTAAATTACCTTTCCTCTTATTTATTAAGCTTGTGTTGTTGAGAATAAAAGATGCAATTGGAAAACAAAATTTGTATTAAATGAAGGATATTTTGAGAATAACTTCATTAAATAAGATAAAAATAATTGAAATTTGCTTATATTTTAAATAAAAAATTAAAAAAATTTGTTTATGTTATTGACCGGAGAGTACTTGTTGTCAGAAATATATGTCCAAGTATTATTTTTCTTTCATTAGTTTGTTTTCTCAAAGTACACTCCCCTCCCCTTTCCCGACCGCATACCCACCCACCTTCTTGTTTCTTTATTTTTTTAACCTTCTAAGTATTCAATTTTCGGAAATCGGAATACAGGTTCTAGAATTCATATACGTGTTCCGGAAGTTATTATTTATTCTATTTATATATATGAAAAATTAAGTTTCTAAGTTATTTTTTCAATTAGTTTAAAAAAAAAAAAGTTATTTTTTCAATTAAAAAATGATTTTTTTTTGAAACGTAAAACAATGATGTTTATTATTGAGAATAGAATATTTTTGCCTTTAAATAATTTTGACTATTTAAATAGCATATTGACCAAACAAAGATAGAATTACTGGAGATGACTTATATTTATGGATACATTTTGTCTCTAATCCTATATCTAATTAGTAAAATTAAAATTTCAAAGCTAATTAAATTTTGGACAATTTTTTGCACAATTTTACTTTTTCATAAAGCAAATATAAATACTTTGGGTTGTAAAAATTAAAATTGTTTAGAAATTATTAATAATAGATATTCACAAAACATTTTCAATAATATTGTATAAAAAGTGCATTTCAAATAATGAAATTTTTGTCAATAATTGTTTTTGACAACTTTTTCGGTCTATTTATTTTTTTTACAATGCAAAATGTTTATATTTTATGTTATAAAAAAATGTTATCCAACTTTATTATAGCAATAATATTACTGAAAGTCTATTAAACATCTATTTTTGACAATTTTAAAAGAACAACATTGTTACACATACAAATTTATATACAATACCTTGTTAGGAAAAAATACTATCTTTAGTGCATTGAGTAAGGAATCAAACATAGAAAATTTGTGTAGAAAAGTAGTGCATTCAAATCATTGAACTCTTAAAAGTTAAACTTTTCAATAAAAAATTCTATCTTTAGATTTCTTAATCAATGTCCTTATGACACTGGTTAGCAAGGCCCTCCTATATATTATATAGATTAAATATATTAAAAGTGTCCTAAAGTTATGGTACACACTACACAGACAAATTCAAGTGATGTGGTTTATCATGGACTGGAGAGTCTGAGAAACCAGATATGCATTACGTGTCGCAATCCCATAAACGGTGCCCAAGAAAATTGAGCTACGTTGTTCTGTTTAAACTGCTAATCATGCTTTTTGTCCCTTTCTCTCCGCTTCTCCTCCGTATTTATGTATTTGCAGTACACACAAATCTCATTCACATACTCAAATTCCAATAATCTATTCCAAGTTCCACACTTTCAATTCCCCCTTTAAGAATTAGTGCATGTTCATGGCTTCCCTCAACCTCTTTCCTCACCCTGCACTATTTTATTCCTCTTCTTCTCCAAAGGGTTTTGTTCCCTGCTCCAATATTCATGTTCTCACACCAAAGGGTACCCTTCAATGGTCTCAACGCAGGCGTTCTCTCAACCCCACTCTTGCTGTGGCTGATGCCTCTGTAGCTGATACTCCTCGAACTTCTTTTTCCTCTGATTCTATCTCCTCTTTGAAGCTCAATCTTCTCGTAGGTTCTTTTTGTTTTCCACCGTTTTATATTATCTTAGTTTCAGTCCTTGTGCATGTTGATGCCATAATTAATTGTTTGGAACTGCCTTGTTCATTGTTTTGTTGACAAATTAAATGATGGATTTCATTATCATGCTGATTGTGTGGTTAGTTAAACCGTGAAAGAGGGAAATTTTTGGGGGAAGAAATGATAGTATGAATTAATTAATTTGATATTATATTCCATGCTTAAATATTTGTTCTTTTTTGTTGACAGAAAATATTTGTTTCTTAGTCCTACAGATGGTAAAAATAAAAATTTGAGGACAATTTTTTGTGAGCTTTATATTAGGTTGCTGGTAGTTGTAGGATTAGCATGAAGCTAGTGGATGTACACAATTGTATCTGCTTTCTCCACTAGGGAGCATCATGGTATATCTTTGATTACAGTTTTATGAATGGTCTCCTTATTTAATGATTGTCAGTCAATAATATTGTGCATAACATAACTGCATACAGCAATGACCATACAGAGATTTGGAATGCTCATGGGCTTATAATTATGATTTTCAATATGCTTTGTTGTTGATCTTTTTTGTTGGGTTCCAAAGCTTGTTTCTTATGCTTGAATTATTAATGCAGAGTGCTGTTTCTGGGCTAAATAGAGGTCTTGCTGCAAATGAAGATGATCTACGAAAGGCAGATGCTGCGGCGAAGGAACTTGAAGCTACCGCAGGACTAGTTGATCTCTCAGGTGACCTTGATAAATTGCAAGGAAGATGGAAACTGATATATAGCAGCGCATTCTCGTCTCGTACTCTTGGTGGGAGCCGTCCTGGACCTCCCACAGGAAGGCTCCTTCCTATAACACTTGGACAGGTCTGTTACTGACCACATATGATTATATAATTTTTGTTTGATTGCATGTTCTCTACACCAGGAAACCATAGAGTTCAAAATGATAGATAGTGGTCGAGCAAGTTGCAGATTCCCATACAATCCATGTTCCTTCTATTCTCGATAATAAGTTTTCCAAACTTCTAATACTTGTTACATTTCTACCAAATTTATGATCTGTTTTGATGATAGGTTTTTCAACGCATTGACATCTTGAGCAAAGACTTTGATAATATAGTGGAGCTTCAATTGGGCACTCCATGGCCCCTTCCACCCCTCGATGTAACAGCCACATTAGCTCACAAATTTGAACTCACAGGTTTGTTTTTATGCTTTGTGTTTTGTTTTTTTATCTGCATATGCATAGTACTTTTGCATGATTGCTATTTGCTACTAGCCAGATATGGGAATTGTACTGTATTGAGACTGCCTTTTTATGGTGTGTGGGTTTGTATGTCTCAGGATCTGCAAAGATCAAAATAGTATTTGACAAAACCACTGTGAAGACAACTGGGAATTTGTCACAGTTGCCACCATTAGAGATACCTCGAATTCCAGATGCACTGAGGCCTCCATTTAATACAGGAAGTGGTGAATTTGAAGTAACATATGTTGACTCGGATACTCGCATCACAAGAGGAGATAAAGGCGAGCTGAGGGTCTTTGTGATTTCATGAGTTCCTGGTGTATGAACTATGCATTTTCGCCATTGGACTTAAAAGTCTTCCAGTACCAGTGTCTGTCTTCTGTTTTTCTTTTTATCTTTTTCCTTTTTAGTTTTGTCTTGTTATAAGTTCTTCAATACTGTAACATTTGTATTTCATATACTGATGGAACTAAACCACACTATGTAGCTCCAAGGGAACAAGTTACTTTTTGTTTAAATGTATCATATTTCATCTTGAGAAATAAATGCTTATAGATCATTAGATCTGGACACTTAAATTCACTGTTAAGAGAACTCCTTTTCAGTTTTAGACTCTGTTTGCTTTGTTATATAAAGACTACAAAAAATAGTCTACTAAAAAAAAAGACTTTGTTTTCTTCGATATATATTTTTTTCCTTCAACATTTTCCATGGAGCAAGTATTTCTATGTTTGTTTGAATACTTTACGGCAATCAAATTCAAACGTAGCAAAGAGAGGCAAAGAGGTCATCTCTTTGCTTTGGTTGTCTCCAATGTTGAGATGTGGACACATTGCATATTAAATTTTAACATCATCTTAGATGCTTGTTTTAGTCTATGTTGCATTTAATTATATTCATCTTGAATTAGTGGCTTATGTGATTCCTTGTATCAATAAAATTTGTATGCCATTCTTTTATGGTCAAGAAACATTTGTGTCTTTCACTCACAGCTTCTCTTTCCTTACTGAAATTACGATGTGCTTCTTCCTTAATGATAACTATAGTATGAAATTCCTTGTCATTTGTTGTCTTGTGAAATATAGTTGTGGTGAATATGCAAACCCAATGTTCTTATTCTTCAATCCACTGGAGATCATTAAGGGGGGTGTTGAAAGTGCCCTACATGCTGAGATTGTCACTTTGGCCTTAATTTGTAGTCTCCATGTGACATTGTTTGTTGAAGCATTTGCCATCACTCCTAAGCATTTCTTTTTTCTAACACATCCATCCTTGGTTCTTTTCCAATATAAACCTCTCAGCTTTGTATCCTGTTAGATTTACTGCACCATGATCCACAGCATCAACAAGCAATGGAATTTGACAACAATTGGTTTTGAATTGCTAATCAACAGTTTTTCTTTTGACCGTGAATTTTTTAAATATAATTTCCTCCATAATTTTAGGGAGATTTTCATACTATTGCCTTATATGTTTATGCACAAGTAAGGAATGCATGCTGCCAGATAGGCGTAGCTGCTTTATATTGGCCAAGATATTGCATCTCATTACATTTTTCTGCATAAAGCTTCTTTTCTGCATGAAGCTTCTTTTATGCTACTGTTTGATTTTGCAGCTGTGATTTGAATTCAGCAGTCCTTGAGGATGGTTTTGTACTGAACTTTTTTATTTCCTGCAACTTAATTAGTGTTTAATTAAGAGCTAATATATCTTTCATCTGGAAAATGTTTGTATGTTAGAGGCAAAAAGCTATTTCTGCTGGCCTAGATATTCTTCATAGATCCTGAATCATCAACATTTCACTTGCTTCAGAGAATTACATTGTGGCTCGATTATTGAAAAGACATTATCATATATGGAAATCAATTTCTCATGTTTCAGGGATGTTTACCTCTATTCCCCTCCAGTATCCTAAGAATTTTTTAACAAAACTGTAGAATCTTAGGGTGTGTTTGATTTTTTTTTACCTTATTTTCATCATGTTTCTATTTCAAGAATTTGTACATGAAACACTAAAATTTTTGTTGTTTTGATTGTTTCCTGTATAAATATTTGAAAATAATAGACATAATGAAAACAATATGACAATTTTGTAATTATTTTTTAATATAGAAAATGAAAATAGGAAACTAAAAACAAAGCAAACAGTGGAGTTTGAATCCTGGAGTCGTACCTATCCACCACTTCTGGCCCGAGCGTTAGTCTTACATACTTGTAGGATACCCGACCAAAGGCCAAAAGGTTTTAGTGGTCTCATTAGAGATGTGAAGCATTTTAATACATAATCTAATGAGTGATTTAGTGAATTAAGCCTCAAAATAAAATTGAAAACATAGAAGCACTTACTACTTACTAGCATGATCTCTATTATATTTGAAAGATAATGGGTTTGTTGATCCACCAATTAATTGTGGTGGATGCGAACCTATTAATTTCTATTTATCCATATTTTTTATACACTCTCTTAAATATATTTATATCTTTTTATCGGGTCACATCTCATACTCTCTTTAAAGTTTATGGAGAAAATGTATGACACATAGCCCAATAAAAAAGACGGTCCCAAAAGTGTGTGAGAAAGAGTGTCAAATCTATTAATTAATAATTATTTTTAGCATATTTGTTGATCATTAACTTATTTTCATTTAATTTCTTTGCTTTTCGGAACAGAGTATTTTTTTTTTAAAAATATTTACACTTATATATTATATTAAAGTATAATCTCTTAATACTGGTCAAATCTTTTTGACCACTCTTGTCTATATCAATAGAGTAACACACATCATTCTTAATTTTTGCTTTTTTAATATTTAAATGTAAAATTTAAAATTAATTACGCATATCTTTTTTTAAAAAAAAATTGAATGTTTTCTCGTTTAATGTACTTTTTTTAGATTCTACTTGAATTAATTATATTTATATCATTTATAATTTTATTTTATTTTTTATTTTATTTATATAATTTTTAAATTAAAAAATAACCGTGAAATGTAAGGAATATTTGCTAGTATTCCTTACAAACTTTACAAAAGCCCAATAATTACTACACCTGTTTTTTTTCCCCTCCCTTTAATTCATCTTACATCAAAGGCCCAGTCAAAAAAAAAAATCTACATCAAAGGCATCAAGGAATATTGCTAGTATTCCTTCCAAACTATTTTTCTCGTGCTCATTCCTTCCAAACTTTACAAAAGCCAAATAATTACAACTCATTTCTTTTTTTTTTTCTCTTTATTATAACTAGCAAGATACCCGTGCAATCATACGGGTTGTTTGGGTTTTAATATATGTTTAAAAACGGATCTGCACATAAAATTATACAACTACTTGAGAATCAAACATAACTTGATAGGAAAAATTAAATCTTGTTAATTTCAAATCAATTCACCGTAATATTAATACCATGAGCAATGTCACACAATAAGAAATTTCAAAGTTTTATAAGTTAGCAAAATAATGAATAATTAATTTTTTTTTTTAATGAACATAATGAATGAGGAATTCACAGCATAATAATATGAACATAACCAACTTTCGATTCAATCATATCATCACAATTTGACAAATCTACCATCTAAGCTTTCTTTTCTTGTAAATATAAACTCATCCATAACCAACTTTTTACTCTTATAAAGTTGTATTGGTTTTTTTCCTGATTAAAATAAGTTTAGTGACTTTTATTAGAAAAAAGCAATCGAATTTAAGAACTCTTGATGAAGTTTGTAATAAAAAATTACAGTGACAGTTATTTTAGAAGCTGCTCAAACAACTATTCGTGAAGAAGAACCTCAAGATGAGGAACATTGTTGATATTCAAATTCATAATATTAACACAACCAACTATCTATGCATATTTCACAATCATGTTTAGCACTATAGGACCTCCTTACATGTGTGCCACCTTCAGCTAAATTATGTTGTCAAATATGTCTTTTGGACAGGCACCACCCATTATATTGCAACTGCAACACACATAGAAGCATAAATAAATAAATTACCATTGAAATGTTAAACAATTATTTGAAGAAAATAGAATAAAATCTATTGTAGTCAGAATTCATGTTAACAAAAATGATAACGACATTTAATCAAGCCCCTTTTTAATTTTCTGGTACTAAAAACTTCTTTTAAGGACTATGAAATGAAATTAACTTTTCTTTAACCAAAAATTTTAGATTGTATTTTTCTAAACAAAGAATTATAGCTTAATGCTATTGTCTAGTAAGCGTGTACACTCTGTAATAGTGCAGTGTTAACACACCCTAGTAAAATATTTTTAAATGAGTAAATAAAATTACTTAAACTAAATAACATTAAAATAAACATAAAAATAAACTTTAGAAAATTAATTTTTAATAAACACATATACATAATTATCGGGATGTTACAACTAACTCCACACTTATTAAGGAAGTTAGTTAATTTAGTTTGGTTGTCTTAATTTATGTATAAAAAAAATTGAGATATAATTACTAATCTATCATTTAATTACCTCGGGTATGTACGTTGTTTTTGGAAAAGTAAAATGAAAATTAGTTGGATTGGTTATTTTCTTTATTTTTAAAACAATGACATTAAGAGCCTGTTTGTTATTGCTTAATTTATTAAAAATATCATTTTTTAATCATAAAATCATATTTTTATATTTTTGTTGTGTTTATTTTTGCTTCTGAAAATAATCAAAAGTAGAAAAAAATCATTTTGAGGGTTAAAATGAAAAGCAACTTTCATTAAATTATTTATGATTGTAAATAAACAGAAATCTGCTTCTATATATATTTTTTTAAATCTATAAAAATAATCATTAAATTATTTTGTAACAAAATCATTTATTTTTTAAACCTAAACAAACGGGCTCTAAATAGAGTTGAATTTGTTGACTTTTGCTTATATTTGAGTCTAAAAATATAGATATTCTTTTGCTTATAATTGAGTCCAGAGGGAGTATTACAAAAATGTTCTTCTCAATAGTGCAAAAAGTAGATAAATGAATGAAATGAAATGAATAAAAAATTGAAATAAAAGAAGCAAGTAGAGGCAAAAAGGGCGGGAATTTTTTTTATGAAAATGTGACACGTGGCCACAAAGGGACACTTTTCTTAATTAGGATAGATGAAAAGCAACTTTCATTAAATTATTTATGATTGTAAACAAACAGAAATCTGCTTCTGTATTTTTTTTTAAATCTTTAAAAATAATCATTAAATTATTTTGTAACAAAATCATTTTTTTAAACCTAAACAAACGGGCTCTAAATAGAGTTGACTTGTTGACTTTTGCTTATATTTGAGTCTAAAAATATAGATACTCTTTCGCTTATAATTGAGTCCAGAGGGAGTATTACAAAAATGGTCTTCTTAATAGTGCAAAAAGTAGATAAATGAATGAAATGAAATGAATAAAAAAATTGAAATAAAGAAGCAAGTAGTCAGTGGCAAAAGGGCGGGAATTTTTTTTATGAAAATGTGACACATGGCCACAAAGGGACACTTTTCTTAATTAGGATAGATTACAACTCATATCTTTCATAAAAAAAAAAAGGTTAAAGTAATCTTTTGGTCCCTATACGTGACATTGATTTTCAATTTGGTCCATATATGTAAAAAAATTATTAATTTGGTCCCTATACGTGACATAGGTTTTCAATTTGGTCCTCACCGCTAATTGGTCCCTATATAAGAGGACCAAATTGTAAATTATTGTCACATGTAGGGACCAATTCAACAAAAAAAAATTGAAATCGGTCCCTACATGTGACAATTATTTTCAATTTGGTCCCTACATGTGATAATAATTTGCAATTTGGTCCCTCTTATACAGGGACCGATTAGCGGTGAGGAACAAATTGAAAACCAGTATTACGTATAGGGACCAAATTGATAACTTTTAACGTATAGGGACCAAATTAAAAATCAGTGTTATGTATAGGGACCAAAAGATTATTTTAACCAAAAAAAACATTACAACTCATATCTCTATATCTTTTATTCTCCCCTTTAATTAATCTATCTACATCAATGGCATTTTTTCTCCCCGAAAAATATAAATGCAATATAAGTAGACGTTAGAGAATGTAACGGCTACATTTTTTTGGTTGAAAATTCAAAACCCTTCTTTCAGTTTCACTTGTTTCTCTCTCTTAGCTATCTCTGCATCTCTTTGTATCGTCTTCTTCATTTCTTGCTTTTCCTGCACCTTCTCCTTCATTCTTTTTCTCAATTTGGGTTTTCAAATTCAACCCAAAAGCTTCAATCTTTATTCTCTTTTTCTCTCTGGGTCTTTTCACATTCACATTCATTCATGGCTCCTACCCCTTCTTCAAAACCAAGCCACCCCACTCAGTTGAAGACTCCACACTCAAAGCATCGCCTAAACTTCAATGGCTTCAAATCACAAACACCACAGCCACACCCATCTCCAAATCCCAATTCTGCTTTTGCCAACAAAGATTCCCCTCATGAACACCCAGTGAAGTCATTGCAAGAATCCGTGACTACCCAGATCGAAAAGACAAGCCTTTATCCGTTCTTCAAACCAGTTCAAACTCGAGATCTATTAGGGTACGCGCCGATTTTGGGTACCGTGACTTCACCCTTGATGGGGTGTCTGTGTCTGAGGAAGAGGACTTGGATTCATTCTATAAGAAATTTGTGGAGTCAAGGATCAATGGTGTTAAGCTAGGTGAGAAGTGTACCATCATGATGTACGGTCCAACGGGTTCTGGCAAGAGTCACACCATGTTTGGGTGTTCAAAGCAGGCAGGGATTGTGTATAGGTCCTTGAGAGACATTCTTGGAGATGGAGGTGGAGATGGTGATGGAGATGGAGAGCAACTTGGGTTGGGGACTTTTGTTCAAGTGACTGTTTTGGAGATTTATAATGAGGAGATTTATGATCTCTTGTCCACTAATGGAGGTGGAGGAGGATTTGGATTTGGGTGGCCTAAGGGGGGTAGTGCTTCAAAGGTAATACTAATAATATATGTTGGTTGACCACTTGATCTGTTTTTGCTTCAATTGTCTTGTGTCTGTTGGTTTTTTTGCTTCAGATTATATTTGGGGTTTTGCTTTTGGATTGTTATAGTATTCAGTTTCATTGTGCACTTAGGTAACTTTCATATATGTTTATTTTCATTGCAAATTTGGATGTTTAGAGTTTTATTAGTTATTTTGGCTCTATTTGCTTTGTTATATGCTGTTTAAAACTTTTGTAGGTTTTTTTTTTGTATTTGTTTTGAAAGCTTGTTTTGAAAGAGCATCAGTCAGCTTATTGCATTTGCAGCATTGCCTTAATGGAATTTGGATTAGTCCTCATTCCTCAATAATGAGCAAGACCGAGCAATGCTTCTCTGATTTGTATTCATATACATGAACATCATCAGCATAATGAAACACTGTAGATATTAAAAAAGAAAAAAGGAATGTTTGTGTGGACCAGTTTTACTAATCAAGAATGATGGCAATGTTCTACCTCTAAGAATTAAAAATTAGATGTTAGTTTAGAAGAATTAACTGAACCGTTGCTTTTTAAATCAATCGTTTATCCTGAACATCTTGTAGGTGAAACTTGAAGTGATGGGGAAAAAGGCTAAGAATGCAACCTACATATCTGGAAATGAAGCAGGCAAGATTTCAAAAGAAATTCAAAAAGTGGAGAAGCGAAGGATTGTTAAAAGCACACTTTGTAATGACAGGAGTTCTAGAAGTCACTGCATGGTATAATTGCTTTTGAAGGTGGTTCTGATAAAATTTATTAAGCTCCCTTGATTGGTAATGACATGTGTTCCGTTCTGAACAGGTAATCCTTGATGTACCAACTGTGGGAGGGCGGCTAATGCTTGTAGACATGGCAGGATCAGAAAATATTGAACAAGCTGGTCAAACTGGATTTGAGGCCAAATTGCAGGTAACTTTTTTGTCATGTTTATTTTCTTTCTTGAATCAAGTTCTCTGCTGATTATTATGCTGTCAATGGAATTATTACAGACTGCAAAGATTAATCAAGGAAATATAGCACTGAAGAGAGTGGTTGAGTCCATTGCAAATGGCGATTCACATGTGCCTTTTAGGGACAGTAAACTCACCATGCTTCTGCAGGTAATTCTTGTCATTAGTTGTGTGAATTGCTGGATTCCTGTTATATGTTATATTAAGCTTGATTGATGTTGATGGAAAAGTACTTTTTCTGTTTTCCCTTTTAAAGGATTCTTTTGAAGATGATAAGTCAAAAATTTTAATGATACTGTGTGCAAGTCCTGATCCTAAGGAGATACACAAGACAATGTCTACACTTGAATATGGAGCAAAAGCAAAATGTATAGTTCGTGGGCCTCATACCCCAGTCAAGGATGAGGAATCTTCTTCTGCTGTCATTTTGGGTTCAAGAATTGCTGCAATGGATGAATTTATCTTAAAGCTGCAAATGGAGAAAAAGCTCAGAGAGAAAGAGCGGAATGAAGCTCACCAGAAGCTTTTGAAGAAAGAGGAAGAAATCGCTGCATTAAGAGCTAAAATGGAGACTACAGAAGGCAAAGGAACTGCTGCAAGCGAGGAGGAGATTAACTTGAAGGTAAATGAACGAACCCGGCTTCTGAGACAAGAGTTGGAAAAGAAGTTGGAAGAGTGCCAAAGAATGACTAATGAGTTTGTTGAATTGGAGAGGAGGAGAATGGAAGAAAGGATATTGCAGCAGCAGGAGGAAGTTGAAATTCTGAGAAAGCGACTTGAAGAAATTGAGTTGCAGCTATCTCGTTCAAAGGAAGGGTGTGATGAGGAAAATGAATCAAAGGACATGGAGTCAAATGGATTTGTGAGAAGGCTATTGCATATTTACAAAAGCGAGGAGGACCCTGGAATGGTGAAATCAATGGACTTGGACATGGATGATCCAGAACCACTAGCCCGCGAAGTAAAAATTGTTGGGGGAGTTATGTGCAGGAGTGATTACAATGTTATGCAAGACTTTTCAAATCAACCTTGTCCAAATACTCTGAATGGTCTTCAAGATGCTCATGCTTGTGCACCTAGCTTTGGCCAAAAAGCATGTCTTAGTACAGTATATGAAGAAGAAGGAGAAGGAGAAGGAGAAGGAGAGGGAGAGGGAGAACCGGATCATGAAGAAGAGGAAGTGGAGAAAGAAGTCATAGAGGAGAAGAGGGTGTTATGCACTGTTGATAAGGCTAGTGTTGCAAGCTCCTTGGTTACTTCAAACATACCTAGCAGAAGTCCAAAGAAAGAGGCTTATTGTTTTAAGCAAAGCAAAGAGGATGACAAGGATGCTGATTCTTCTAGACTACTCAGAATTCAAAACATATTCACTCTTTGTGGAAACCAAAGAGAGCTCACCCAGCATATTGGAACCCCAATTCCTACAAAAAAGTGGTCTGATGAAACTTCTGATTTGAGGTTCAACAAGGAGAACCTGGAACCACACAATGTTGTTGGAATTTAGCTTCCATTGGTTGCACTGAAAAATGAAAAGGATGTACAATATATGATTTCCTTCTGGAAATGTGATTTATATATAGCTTCCGTTACTTCATCCTCAATATTAATACTATGTCCTTTTGAGGTTGATTTTTGAATGTAGCTTTTGACAACAGAGTGATTCTGTATTTCTTAATCCGATTAGTTGTTTGTACTACTTTGTTCTGTTTTTTTCATGCTGCTCTATAAATATATCTGGCCTTACAGTTTTACATAGCTATCTTTGCTTTATGGGGTTTCTCTATAAACTATCACTTTTAAGTTTTATCTACACTTGCAATTCAGCACGCTCCACTTTTATCAATAGGCACAATTTATACCAATTTAGAAATAAAATTTGTGACTCGCACATCAATATTTTTAATCTTATTTGAGAGAGAGAAAAAAAAGAGGGTGGGTGTTTTTTTTTTTTTTTGACTAAAGGGTGGGTGTTGAAATGTGTATTTTTTCTGTTTTATTATTCGAAAAGGAAGTGGCATCAGAATGAATAAAATGTTAATAACATTATTAGTTAGAAATTAAGTTTTTTTTTTTTGAGGAAGTTAGAAATTAAGTTAAATAATGCTAGTTATACATATTTACATACATATCATCTTCCATCTGCATAATTTTTAGTTCCACTTAATCTGAATATATTCTAATTTTTTCACTTACAGTTAATGCAAAGAAATACAATTTTGAAAGATGCGCAAGAAATATTTTATACATACAGGAGATTGTAAGCTTATTAGCTCCAGATATTTCAACTAAAAGTAAAGTATATCTCGATTTTTCTTTTTTCTAAAAAAAAAGGTATGCAAGAAAAGTGGTAATTAAAGGATTAAAGTCATGACACCAAACAATCTTATCATACACATGTAATGTAATAATGTAATAATAAATCCTTTGCACTGCAATCTCTCTCTCTCTCTAAAACTGAATTCTGGTAGTGGTTTTGTAATGTTTTCTAGTTGGGCCGATGGGCCAGGCCCAAGATCCGATTAAGAAACTTCAGTATCAGTTAATGAATCCTCCTTGGAAGCTCGTCTAGATGTTCTGGAAGGCCTCCTTACGGAACCTTCCTTATCCTCTGACGTTGACGTCTTTGACTTTCTACGATGCGAGTGTTTGGTTGATGCTTTCTCTTCTTCTGTTCCACTTCCGTTATTCGAATGGTGGCGATGCCTTCTAGAAGATTCGGATGAATCGGATGATCGATGATGGCGTCTAGTATGCTTGGAAACGGATCCTTCGGAGCTTAGTTCTCTGCTCGGAGAATCTGAATGGCTCTCTGCATGATGCTTCGACCTTCGACTATGGTGTCGGCTCCCATCAACCTTACCACTATTACTATCTGCAATATCGCAACACTACAGTTATGTTGTTGACTTGAGCCTAATGCATGCAATAAGCTATCATGAAGTACAAGAGAAATTTATGGGTGATCCACGGTTAACAAAATGGATTTAATTGTTATATACAGTCGGTGAAAAGAAGTTTTATAACGTCAATCAATCAAAAGTTGACATAGTAAAATGTTTGATTGTTATTCTAACTATTTTAAAAATCACTCGAATCATGATTTTTAATTAATTGATAGTGTAAAACACTTTAGACTGAGTACTATACAAATTAAATTCTAACAAAATTTTCTTATTTGCATCATGATTAACCACCATTTAAGTTCTAAAATTTGTAATCTCATGTTATATTAATCTGTAAATTTAGAAAATGAAAACTCCTAAAATTATAAATATTAGTCATATTAGTCTCAAAATTATGTTTCTTTAGTCTTATAGATTCTTAAACAACAAAACTTATATGCGGAGTCATGAGTATTTTTGGTGCTATTTTCAAGAATATCTATGTACAGATCATCTAATATAATTTGTAATAGTTGTTACAGATATATTCTTTTTATTGAAAAACAATATCAAATGTACCCATGGAACAATACCTCCATTCTTAAATTTATTTATACTAATATAATATATTGGTCTTTATAATTTCATGAAATAATATAATCGATGCTTAACTTTAGACTGAAATAATCGCAACTATATACATTGCTTAATATTTAGTCATGTGTTTTATTATTTCTAAATTGTTAAGATATAATTTCGACTCAAGGACAAAGGCTATGAAAGAAGCTTGTAAATATTCTCTCAGTTTATTCATAATCATGGTGGTAGATAAATATATGCGAACCTTCAGGTGACTTGGTAGAGTTTCCTGCTCCTGATGAAGGCTCTGCTGTACCTTTAAACTCGGTCATCTGCACAATTTCTCATATTGCACTTTAGGTTAACGATCAAATCATGCCTTCCAAGGAAGTTAATTTGTGGGGGCAATTAATTAAAGAGGAGAAAGGAGAAAATCAAAATAGTACCCAGCTTGGTGCATTTGTTGCTGAATCATCACATCCAATATGTGCCAGGTGCTTTACATCTGTTGGGAACCCAATTTGTATATCTTTTTCTTGATCCCCTTCATCTGCAAAATTATTATCATGCTTTATTTACTAAATACACAACTTAAGAGAAAGGTTTTTTGATGTTTGTTGTCAGAACTTTGGCTTATTTACTCTTAATTAAAGGAGAGAAAAATATATAATGTTATTTGATGAAATTGACTTGTGCAAGGTTAAGGAAATATATTTTCTGTTCATTTTTCTTGAAATAATAGAAGAATGAACTTACCAAACATTTGGGATATTAATCTAAGTCCTTTAAGGAGGCCTTTGACCTGACCTTTTACAGCGGTTGATGACATTATGTAGATGAAGCTCTTTGATATATGTTTTCAATCTTCAATGGAACCAACTACAAATTTCTGAAAGAAAAAACAAAAAAAGAAAGAAAACGATGATCATACAATAAATCTTCATTATACCAATGAATCAGTTGGCCTCAAATGCACTACCAACCAACCATATCATCTCATGACTCAACATTTCATAGAGGCATTCCTAGCCATTCTCCAAAATCCATTTACCAACTAGTTTAACAACTTTGTCAATGTTTTCCATTCCCTTTGTCTTTCCCGAAAAGGAAGAAAGAAAAGGAAAAAACAAAAAATATGTAGCATCAGCATGTGCTGCAAGCCTGCAACTACATATAAAAACAGATTTCTATTTGCATATGTTTGTTTGAGTGTTTGGACCCTCGTTGGACATGCGTTTAACCAGAGCTAGGTGCGAGTTGCTTTGGAAAAAATTGCTTTGTAATACATATTTTTTCCGTTTGCATCCAAAACAATCTATAAAAGAAACATGTTGTATGTTCCAATATAGACAATTTCAATTTCAAACATTGGTATTTAAAAAAAAAAAAAAGAACAAAAAAATAATAATATAAGAATACAAGAGAAACACATGCCTGGCTACCTCCAGAACAAATGTTTAAATCTACCATATGATGATTATGTTGGCCTTCTCAATGCTGAAATCACAACCCTTGAGCATATTATATCAATGAAGATTATTTATGCAAGACAACATGGGAGAAAAGTTTTGGAAGCTACACAGTTCTTGGTTGGATGTATTGGAATAAAGCATCCAACCAAACCAACCTAGAAGAGGGAGACCTCAGGGTGGAAAATCTCAAAACTGCAAAATTCAAAGCAAATGGGTTTTGATCCACCACCCTCTACTGATGGCCAGGCAAATCTAAACCAGCAACTCAACGGATTTTTTGGTGGAATTCCAGAGAAGTTGTTCTGTAATTTTTATGTGCATAAGCTATATTTGGGATAAATGTTATAAACCTTTTTTTAGACAAGGTGCGAGAAAAACGGTTTGAAAAATTATTCTCCTTTTTCTCTTTCTTAGTATGTATATTTTTAATGGTTATATTATATACTTGATCCATATAATTTATGCTTCTTTTCAATTTAGTCCTACACTTTTCATTTTACAATTCAATCTCTATGGTTGCAATTATTTGCATAATATTCCATGTCGTTACTCGTTAACTAGTTTCTAGTATTACAAATCAAATCAATCCTACATCATCTTTGTTCATGTCAAAGACCCCAACTATTATGTACGGGGAACAAAATAAAAATAAGAAAAACTACTGGAATTAAATTAAAAATGCAAGGACTAAATTAAAAGTACGAAAAATTGTAAGAACTAGATATATAAAAAGTAAACACCTAAGATAATGACATTAATGTGATCCTTTAGAGAAAGTTTAGTCATTCAATTATAAAAGATAACATTAGATTGATCCTTTAAAATAAGTTGGCATCAATTTAATTATTTAGTTTAATAATAAAAGACGAAATAAATTTAATTCCTCAGTCGAAAGCTCCATTGACATTTGACAATATTCTCGTGATTCTTTACACAAGGAAGATTTTGATATGGACAAGTATATTTTTTATTAAATATATAATATTTATTATGACAATTTCTATCATTTTGAGATAAAATAAACTTTATTTTATTTCTTATTTGATACTTTTTAGTAGTTAAACCCTTAATAATTAATTTTTTTAAATACATATAATATATCATATAATGTTAATATATTATATTACTATATTATATTGTATAATTTTATTTCCTTTCCTTTTATTTTAGACTCTTAAATACTTACAGATATCCATGAATACCCGCTACCCGCATAAATATTCATGGATATTGACGGGTATGAATGCGGGGGAAGCAATACCTGCACCCATCTCGCCTCATTGCCATCTCTAGATAGGTACAATAATCTCAACTCTTTATAAATAATAGCTTAAGACATCAGAAAACAAAACACGATTTCATTCGGCTCAAATCATTTGTATTTCATGTTGGTTTATCACCATACTGTTGTAAAGAACAGTCATGTTCCTTTTATAACTGAATAATAACATTTTATAACCAGATTAGCCACATGCTAAACTAGAGTTCGATAAGTTTGGTTTGTAATTAGTCCAAGATTCTATAGAACGAAGCAGAAAACGAGTAATTTACGGTACATAATTAAAGTCAATGATTGTTTATCAAGCTAATGGTCTGGATGCCAATAGAGAAATATGGAATTCGAAGACTGGACAAGATGTGAGAGTGAGAATGCACGAGCCACTCATCAAGGGACTTTTGATCATGAATCAATGCTTCATGAAGCCTTCAATTCATCCAAGCCAAAACGAGCCTGTGCCAAAAATGCAGTTTAGTAAGCTTCTAAGTTCCAATGCAGAAATTTCAAAACTAACACATTAATATCTGCTATGATAAATTAATGAGACTATATATATTTGATTCCTTTTAATTTAATAATACAATATATTGCTACCAAAATTATGGCTTAACTAAAGAACTTGATGATGCATACAGTTCAATGTCCTTTGTCCGGCCATTTAGATCAATGTCATTAATAAGCTACAAAATGATCCAAGAGATATTACCAGAAACTTGTGATTCTCTTCAAGGAGAGGAGAAAACTCAGAACAAAATTTTTCTATGTCAGCAATGACATCACCAGTGCCTCCTATCACGTCCATGAATTTCTTCCTATCAGGAGCAAGCTTCATGGCCACCTGTAAGTAAAATATTGAATACGTCACAAAAGCCCATGGGCTTCAATATACGATACTACCCCTTCTAAAATAGAAGACAATTTCCAAGGAAAAAAACCAGAAGAAGGGACTAGAATAAGTTGAATAGAGTTACCTGTATAGACTTTAAATTGCTTTAGTTTAATCTAATAGACTTTAAAGTGCATAACTACAGATGTTAGTTTATTTTATTATCATAATTTAATTGCTACATGGCTGAGAATATCATTCAGCTCACTTAATCTGGAAGTAAGCTTGATATGCTAGTACGCTACATCTCTAAATTGCTGAAAATTAGGAAAGCAAAAAAATAACTTGAATAGATGAATGCATTTCCCAGTTCCCACTGCATTAGAGTATGAAATATTCATAGGATAAAGAGCAGAGATTGTAGAAAATAGACAGCACGATGATATACATAGTAAACTTAATGCATTTCCTATGATAGCTATTTTATGGTCCAGCATATGACAATTGACAGACTTAGGTCAATATGAAGCAACATTATTCAATTAACAAGTTCTGTTTCAATCAAGAAATTTCAAGATTATAAGAAGAAAAAGGAAGCATCAAAAGAACATTACAGTGAAGCTTGAACTAGCAAGCCAACCATGCCACTTCTTTAGAGTCTTGCTGTAAGAATCTGCACAGGCTTGTGACATCGACCAATCTTCATGCTCGATTAAGTTTTGGAACAATGCCACCAAGAAATCCATTGCTCTGAAGATTTTACAGATAAATGTATCATAAACTAAAATACATGAACCAATTATACAAAGGCAACTAACAGCCATTTGCCAAGGTCTCTGACCACAAAATATAAATTAGTAAACTACTAGAATGATCTCAACACATTTACGGCCTTAACACCATGAGAACTCAATTAGCAGAAGCTTCATAAGCTCAAAAGATATTAAAGTAAAACAAAAATATATATAATGAGAAGAAAGGTAATAAAAACAATATAAATCCTTCCTAACAACTTGAGAAAGTGACTCAATCAAAATAGACAAGAAAAGTCCAGGCTTTTGATCATTTGGAACAATGAGCCAGGCTTGTATTTTGCTGATCCTCAAGTAGAGTTACTCAAGAATACCAAGGCAGATTTGTAATGTTACACATCCTTGCATAACAAACAATCATGCAAACATGCACAAATTACTATTCTTTATAGTCTCTCTATTCATTATGACCAATTTCATGTTGCATTTTGATCCCAAAATTTGGAAAGCACATGCCCTAACATGACTTCATGAGATTTCTTGCTAAAATCAGTATTTCAGCATTTTATGCACATATAAATAACCTCTCTTATTTTCCTAATCTATATCCTTTTGGTTTTTCATTTACTTATGGACAACAAACCCTGCATGCGACACTAAGAATAAAGAAAGAGTGCAATACAATAACAGATTTGGGAATGCCATATCAGTTTAGATTACAAGTTAAATGGTAACTGCTTCGTGCTCTTTACCTTGTAAGCCAAAGAAGTCCATTGGTACAACTGGATGATGACTTGGCAGTTTTAGTTTCAACCTCTACTTGTACCAAACTGTACAGGTAGTTGAATCTGGATGGATTGGAGGAGTATTTAGATTCCAATCTCTGCCTTGAAAGTCAACATGGTATAGAGTGAGAACATATAGCAAACCAATAAATAGATAAAAACAGGTGACAAAGACATACCGATATGTTACCACCTATATCAGATTTAACAAGGGCCATAGCAGCTCCGAACTTATCTGCACATAAAAAAAAGCATTAGTTCTTCTAACTATGGTACAAAGTAACATATTATGGACATTTGAAGCATGACCAATCAATAAACCACAGAGAAAAAGTTCACAATTTATTGTTCTGTACATATTTGCTGCAAATACTGGCAATTCAGGCTATAGGCTGCATGGAATTTATTTAGATTTTAGATTTAGATTAAAAGTTAAAAACTTATATTAGACTCATAAAATCACTATTGTAACTGTCTTATCTGTGATTTTATGGCATATTACTATTAGTTACAATTTGGTTTGTAAAACAAATAGGCTGCCCTCAACTAGGTATTTTGAGTAATTTTGCTTGTGAAGTAAATAAATATAGAAAAAATGAAGAAAAATATCTAAAAGCTGAACGCTGAATCATACTAAGAGCTTCATGTAATGTAGATATAAAATTATTTCAAAAACTAAGAGTGACTACCTTTTTTCCCACTATAGATATAACCACATGAGTTTGAGTTATTTTTTAGTGAACTCGAGAGAAGCAGGGGGCATGAAAACATAAGTCGTCTACGTAAAAAATCACTTATAAGCATCTTGCTCAGAGAGAGAAAAATACAACAAAGATCTAACAAATGTCATATTGTTTACATGCTGGATAATGCAAATTATAAAGACCATTGATATTCCTCTCACAAAATAAAACACAGCTAAATAAAGGGAGAAAACACACTGCAAATATACAAAAAAACATGATTGGCTTTCTTTTATGCATGTCTTGTAAGTTGTATTGTAAAAATAACAAAATAAGGAACCAAGAGCTTGAACCTATAACAGGCAGTATATGTTTGCACACATCCAAGAAAGGCTGGGACAGAATTTCTCCTTGCTCAGACCTTACAGTCTTAATTCCTTCCAATGCAGGAGTAAAAACAGTTCCCTCCATTTTTGTGTTTTGCTGCACACAACATGGTCATAATCCAATAAATAGATAAGTGAAAGTTTAACAGAGAACAAATCTACATCTAAGCCACCACTGTCAAAGTATACAAATATATTCCTTTTCTTTTTGTCAAACTGAAAATCTCAGAATATGAAATCAGGGTAAGAAATTCGGAACTTTCATCCGCAGATCCAGACTTATAACTTATAGTTAAAGTCTGGATAGACTGGATTCAATTAAGATGAATAGTGTGGGAAATTACCCAAAACAACTCAAATCACTTGGTAAATGATACATAAATATTTTCATATAATGCAACAGCTATGTATATCTAACTTGTATCTTATCATCATAATTTGTTTTCCTTAAAAATTGAAATCCACAGTTGCCTATCACCAAATACAATTTATTTTATTTTTATTTGTTGAAGATCAACAAATGCAAATGGAAGGCAATAATACTATCTAGGATTAGATGGTGGAGGTGGAAATTTCAGGGGCCAGATCAAAGAACACAGATGAACAATAATCTGAGGACATGAAATAATGATTTGACACCCACTGAGCTGCTTTTAATAAAAATCAAAACTTTACTGAATCAAGGCGTGGAATAAAAATATCAGATCTCTTCAGTGGTGACCAGAATCAAGCTAGCAAATGCAAAATTAGGGCCTACCCAGCAACTGAATTGAGTTCAGAAGCATAACAATTTAACTAATTTTCCAAAATTCGCAAAATTTTTCAGTGTTAGTTTTCTCCGAGAACAAACATTGATCTACGAACGGCAAGAAAACAATTAGAATTGAGAGAAATTTACATGTATGTAACACGAACTCGTACGAGGGAACACCAACGTGATCTGAGTCTGAGAGAACAAATGCTTGCACTCTCACGCGTAAAACTAATTTTATAGGCAATTTTTTTTTCTTTTTCTTTTTGTTCTGGTGGGGCCTTGAGAAGAGCACAATTGTCGTAAAATAATTGGACTCCAAAGGTGACGTGGAATTTAGAATTATAATTGAAATTTCTCAAAATTATAAAAGTTAAATAAGTAAAATAAATAGTTGTTTTCTTTTTTTAAATAAAAAGAAAATTCATTCTATTATTGGGTTTCATGTTTAGATCAGTTACAGAACGTGCAGAGATGATCCTAGCTAATAATCATAAAATCATCTCATTTTACTAGTATTAAAATTAAGTTAGCAGCTGAATCACTTCTAAACACAAATTTGCCTAAAAGTATTCAATTTTTTTTAAACTAGATTGATGGACCCGTGCCATGCACAGGAAATATGCTATATTTTCGGATTTTTTAAATATATAATTGTTGAATTCATATTTTGTGGTTTTAATTTTTTTTTTGGGAAATTATATACTAAAAAATGTTAAAAAATTATTTTTTTCTGAATCGCCGGTCATAAATTGTAACATATGTTAGCTTAATAATTATTATAGATATTACAATAAAATAATGATGCGTAAGTGTAAAAAGTAAGTATACACTGTCTCCTACACAATTTTAATATTAAAAATATAATTTAAAAATAAGACATGTATGAAGAATATAAAAAATATAATATTTGAAAACAACTATTAAAATTTTATTGTGAAATTTTTTTTCAAAGCAAAATTATAAGTTAACACTAACCATTTCATCTCTCACTACTTTAGTATCGTACTTCTATGAACATTTAATATTAAATATACATTTTTCAAAGCAATAACTGCTTTCAACCTGATTATAAATGTAATATATTTAAACACTGATACTAAATACATCATCGTGATCTTCGCATATTATTTTTTCTTCTCTCTAGAAAATTTATTGATTTAATTCTCTTATTTTTCATGCAAGTTAAGCATTTTTGAAAAATATATTTATCTATCATTTTTTTTTATTCTCTCTTGAAAATCTATTTTATTCATTTATTATATTATATCGTGATCGCAGATGAATGCACACACTATTCCGTGCAAGTTAACCATTTAAAAAGAATATTTATCCTATTATTCCATGCAAGTTAATCATTTTAAAAAATATATATTTATCTATCATATTATTTTTAATATTTTCAACCTACTTTGACTAATCAAAGGATGAATGCACACACACTTCCTCACTTTACACTTTTACTCACTTTAGAGGAGTATGATCTAATATCAAATGTGATGTGAGAGCAAAATTTACCTAAAAACGATTTATTTCTACCTCAATAAGGAAAGGGAACAAAAGTTGCTCTTGTAAAAATTAATTATTCCATCGAAATAAAATTATTTAAAAGAAGAAGATATAGATGTATTCAAAAATCAAAATGGATATTTTATTATTACACACTGTACCCTCTAACAATGAAATATTGCAAGCGTAATTTCTAGTGGCAAAAGAATAAAGGTCCAACGCTCCAGTGTGGTGGTCCAACAAAGCTTATGAAATCTGATGCTGGTCGCAAGGCGCAAGCCCTTGAATAAATGAGCTTTTTACCCATATGACCTCAATATGTACACTTCATATTTATAAGAAAATGTTTTTTTTATATATCTAATAATTTCTATGAGAGTAAACACTCAATTTGGTTCATGAAATTGTGAAGGGTATTAACTTGATCCTTGAAATTATCGAAATTCCAAAAGTATCCCTGAATGATAAGTTAGTATCAATTTGGTCCCTCGTCTTACTCATTTAATATCAATTAAGTCTCTGACACTGCTAACTTAAAATCAACTTAGTCCATACGATTTTCAACGGAGGGACTAAGTTGATTACTGTTTTACAATTTCAGGGACTAATTTGGAATTTCGATAATTTTAGGGACCAGATTGATATTACTTCACAATTTCAGGGACCAAATTGGGTGTTTACTCATTTGTATGAACATTATAAATTCGGCTGAAATAGATTTTTGGTCCCTTATCTTATATTTTAGATTCGTTCTGGTATCTTATTATGTTTTAAAAAAATTCATTTTAGTCTCTTAAGTTTGAAACATAATCCAAATTAGTCATTTTCGTCATACTACCGTCAACATCTTTCCTACGTGACAGTTAGGTGATGATGTGAGCAACTGACATGTGGTGGTGTCACGTGGCAACATGTGGTGGTGCCACGTAACAGCAAGTTGTTTTTCAATGTTCAATTTGGTCCCCAATTCCGGCAGGTCAGACAGGGTCAACGTCCATGTCCGCTAGTCAACTTGACGAAATGACTCGATTGAATAAGTTTTAGGAACTTAGGGACCAAAATGAACATTTTAAAAACTTGGGGACCAAATTGAACATTGAAAAACAATTTGGGGACCAAAAGTGTAATTTAGCCTAAAATATTTGTAAAGATATTGACAACCTGCCATGTTGTCCTAGCGGTAAGGCTTGGATGAATGGACCTGGAGGAGCACAGTTCGAACCCCACTCTTTGCAGCTGGAGCAGGAGCGTGCGCGTGTGACATCGTAGAGCGTGCGCGTGACTGGTTCCGCTGTTGGGCAGCGTGCATTGGTCAACTCGGGCGGTTCGACCTTGATTGGTTAAGGCGGTTTAGTCCTGTTCGACCGCAGTTCTGTGACGTCAGCACCAGTTTAATGGCTTAAGCGGTCCGATACTGTGACCGGACCGGTCATAGGTCCGGTTTCCAGTCCGACCGGCCGGTCCGGTTCGAGTTTAATAACACTGCTGTTGGGCAGCTTGCATTGGTCAACTCGAGCGGTTCGACCTTGACCGGTTCAGGCGGTTTAGTTCGGTTCGATCCCAGTTCTGTGATGTCAGCACCGGTTTAATGGCTTAAGCGGTCCAATACCGTGACCGGATAGATCATAGGTCCGGTTTCCGGTCCGAGTTTAATAACACTGCTTCTACTTCCTTTTTTATTATGTTATCACTTGATTACATGCATCTATGATTAAGATAGAGATCACATGTCTAAAAATAGTATTTCATTCCTTGTCTTGCCACTTGAGTTCTGTTACTTGGAATATTAATCACATTTATTAAAATTATATTCTTTTAAAATGACATGTCATAATTTAAGCGGGTGGGACAAAAAATGAAACATTATTTTGAGGCAGATGATTTCCATCCCTATAATTATAACAATGTAAGTATTGTTACGTGTTAGTGGAATTGTAAACCAACTCAACCATGGAAAATCCACCCTTCTAAAGTGAGGTCGAGATAAGTTCCATATTCAAATATTTCGCAAAACCCTCTGCATGTCCTCCATGTAGCCCATGCTGGCATCAACCATCACAGCCTTAGATTAATTTGAAGTGGTGTGCAACAAGAAGGATGAGTATCGCCAGGGTGGAGCCAGAAAATTTAAACGAGGGGCCCAAAATCTAATTTACATAACGTGATGAAATAGCATAAATTTTTTTAACTAATATATAAAAACAAATTATATAATACAAATTTGATATATGATTAACAACTTAATACAATATAAATTACCCAAATAGATTTATAATCAAATTTTATATATATCTAAAACCTTCACTTCTTCAACTATGCACCGCGACGTTTCATGGAGTAAAAGTTATCTATTGTCAATATAAGTGGTATATGTTTTATCAATTTTTTTTAATGTAAATAATTGTATCTATTCTATGATTCTAAAAAAATGAAACAAGAAGTGTTTGAAATTATACCTATTGTAGTTGAATTTGAGTCAATTTTTTTTTTGTTATATATATATATATATAAACAAGATGAGGACATGGAGGGAGGGGGGCCATGGCAACCCTACGTCCCCCCTTCCCTCCGCCCCTGAGTATCGTGTCTGTGATCGGTTATTTATGAGAGAGGACGATAAGTTTTAGTTGGGATCGAGGTTGGCAATTTCTTTTGATGGAAGAGTGATGCAATGAGGTATCTAACGTGTTGGAAATTCAGAGGGGCCCCAATAAAAGAGTGCAAACTAATCTGACAATCAAGCTTGGGAGTTGTCATATTATCCATAGCTTGGGAGTTGTCATATTATCCATAAGGTCTTAACGAACTCATGCACACTTAGCTTATATGCACTTTAATTAGTTACCTTTGTTTTTATCCGTGTGGGACTTTCTTGTTCTCCAACAGTCCTATCCTAAGTTCAACTGGAACGATCTGTTCGTTGGCCCAATTGTGTCTTGCATACCATCTTATCCTTAGATTACAAGTATTCTGTTTTTCTTTATTGCCTGGGCTTGTACATAAGTGAGCCTCAAGGGCCTCAAATATTTTTTTTAGTGCATGAACTTATGTTTCTTGTGTCTCAGAGGCCTAATTTTGGTGATCGGTGGTGGTATGGTCTGCAACGCCATTTGGGCTCTAATACCATATTTGGAAAATCAAAGTGGATCCAATACAAGAGAGTGCTGACTGATTCAGTATTCAAGTTTGGAAGTTGTCATATTATCCAAAAAGTCCAGAATTAATAGACTCATGCACTCCCAACTCATACGCATTTTAGGTCCTTTTTATCTTTACCCATATGGTACTTTCTTGTTCTCAAACAAGACCTGCATGATGATGATGGTGGGGTTTGGCGGCAAAAGAGCAAAACAATATGGGGATCAAAATGATGAGATTGTGAGATGGCTAGAAGGTGACGATGGCGAGGACAATAGCACGGTGGTAGCGAGGGGACTCAACCTAGTTGAAGGCAACTTGTGGTAGGGGTATTTATGGGCCATTTTAGTTCATATATATATATATATATATATATATATATATATATATATATATCGAGAACCAACAGATTATCATTGAGTTTGGTTTAATTCGAATATAATACACACAAAAAAAAGAACCAATTTAATTGGTTTGATTCGGATCTTTTATTCATCCAAGCGATTCGAACCAACGAACAACCCTAACTTGAGTGTGTGAATACTTAACAAATTTTTTTAAAAAAGAAGACATGATATGATATGGTTTGGGCCTGAAGATTAGAAGGTGTCACATTTGTCCCATCATTTAGAAGCCCAAGATCCAACGAGGCCCAATTCCCATTCCATGATAATAAGTTGAAGAAAACCCTAATTCGTTAACTCACCCTTCTCCTCCGCCTCTGCTCTCGTGGTGACACAACTCCATAGCCGAAAATGGTGAGTCTCTCTCTCCCTCTGCATCCATGCATCATCACTCTCTCTCTCTCTCTCTCTCTCTCTCTCTCATTCTAATCAATCTGTTCCCTTCACACACAGCCTTTCAAGAGGTACGTCGAGATCGGAAGAGTCGCACTCGTCAACTACGGCAAGGAATATGGCAGGCTCGTCGTCATCGTCGACGTCATCGACCAAAACAGAGTAACCCCAAAACCCTTCAAGTTCTAACCTTTTCTTACTCTTACGCATTCCCATTTGCTTGATTTTTTGTAAAACATTGGTTTGGTGAACAAACTTAGGCTCTTGTGGATGCACCTGATATGGTAAGGTCCCAAATGAACTTCAAGAGGCTTTCACTCACTGATTTCAAGATTGAAATCAAGAGGATCCCCAAAAAGAAGGACCTCATTAAGGCCATGGAGGATGCTGATGTTAAGAACAAGTGGGAGAAAAGCTCTTGGGGCAGGAAACTCATTGTTAAGAAAAGAAGGGCTTCCCTCAATGACTTTGACAGGTTTAAGATTATGTTGGCAAAGATCAAGGTACCTTTCAATTTAATTTAGTTGCATTTTTTATTTTTTTTACTTTTACATCATTTCATGTTCAAATACTCAAATTGTTAAAATATGTTAATTTTTAACTTGTGCAGAGGGCAGCTGTTGTTAGGCAAGAGCTTGCAAAGTTGAAGAAGACTGCAGCTTAGGCATCACTTACTTCATGTGCAATTTCAAATTTTGTTGTGTTTCCTTTCATATAGGTTCACCTTGGTTGTTAAGAGCCTTTTTATGAATTATTGAGTTGAGACACTTGGTAAAAAGGTTTTATTTTAAGATTTTTATGTTAGAGGATTGATGCCAGTACTTGGTACTGGTTTCTTCCAATTTTATGCTTTTGCTTGCAGGTGTTTGAATATTGGTTTTTAAGATAAAGTAATACTGCTATCGAGCTGCTTCTTTATTAGGTTGGGATTGTGATTGGATTCTTTCTGTTCTGAATTCTAAACTGCTAGTTTCAATTGGTACCTTTATTTGGTTAGCTTTCATACAATAGGTGTTCATGTTGAGTTGTATGCTGTGAAGTGGAAGTTACCCTGTTGGCCAGTGTTCAATTTTATGAAGTGTTGAATTTCTTTAATGGCAACGTCCACCCAGCTATGTAGTTTGGTTTGTCCGTGATTAAAAACGAACAATTTGAATACATAAAGTCTTCTATTCTATGGAAGAGTAGTGAAGCCTAAGTAAGTTGTTGCATTAAACCTTAATTTCTCCAGTGCTAATTGACTAACTGTGCAACTAAGGGGACACTTGCATTATTTGGATTCAGTTATGCATTTTGGAAATTAAGCATTTTCCATGATGCTTTCATCTTAACTGTCTGCTTTGTAGCTTATGTATATTTTTTTTTGGTACATTACAAATTTAGGGTGAGGGGATAGTACCCCAGTCCAAGGTCGAGAAAACCTTTAGGCTATACGAGCACTTACAAAAGGATTTACAATTACCTTTCCAAAGGAGACTAGTTGGGGTTTGAACCCTTGCTTTTGGTAGTTTAAGTTTAGGGTAGCGAGAATTCAACTTTTGCTGGACGTGATTGATGCATGCTTTTGTGCATATGTTTGGATCCATTGTAGTTTTCTCTTGGACATGCTTTTCCTTGAAGCTAATATGAGTAGCTTTTAATTCTCAAAGGAGATTCTGATACTTTTGACATGCATCCAAACATGCTAATATAGATGTTAGTGCTGGAAATCACGTTAAAGGTGTGCTAGTCATATTCACAAAATGAATTGCCAAAAATATACTCAGTAAGGAGTCAAAGTTATACTCAGTGCTATCTAAGTAATCATATAATCATGCTGAAAGGAGTTCTTTACTCTAGTCAATAGTCATGAAGAAGAAATATAATGGATTTCATTTCATTTGATATTCCTCCTCTCGCTCCTCATTTGTAAGAATATATCCATGCACCATGCTTCTGGGTGAGGTCACTTGCTTATGCTTATGCTTAACTAAGGCTTAAAGCTCCATCGGTAGATGGCTTTCATGCTAGAACATCTTAACCAGTAGATGGGGTAGGTGTTTTAACACTGACTGTTCTCTTACAAATATCCCTATAAAGGTGGTAGGAATTAGCTCCCAATTCCATCTACCGTCCTAAAACAAAGATACGGCATGATAGCTTTTTTTGTCAAATTTGTGAACATAACCATCTCACATTTTCAAGAGGCCCTATGTTTGGGACCCAAGCATAAGTCAAGAACTGAGATTACGTTAATCTTAATGTATGTTAATGAAATACTAAACAATTTTAGATTAAATAAGATTTTGTAGATATGATTTACGTGATAGGATGTCATAATCCAGCAAAAGATTTTATGGGAAAAAATTCAAGGTATTCTCACAATGTCAAAATTGTCTTTAGTTCTGAGGACTTAGGAGGCTGCTCCACATTCTTTGGGTACGAATAATCTTTATTTGGGTCCTTGGGATGGTGAGGTTTTCCCTCAACATTGGTACTTTCCTATGAGCTGAAAATCTTGACATTGTAGCTGCCTTTTGATCGATCAGTTCAAGCTTACATACCCCTTGGGATAATGATTTCATATATTTTAATGCTTTCAATTTCAGTATTTTTCATTATGTGTGTGTGTGTGTTGCAAATTTATTAATTGGTGCAATGCATTATTGATAGCTCTTACCAGCGTTCACTAAGTTCCCCTTCTTCCCAGCGTTCAAAATACGCAACCAACTTAAATAAATAATAATCAAAATGACATGGAACTCTATATTTAAGTTCCATAAAAAGTAAACCAACTCACATTCAAGATTCAGAAGCACCTTCATTAAGCAACCAAAAGACAATGAATATTGATGTGCCACTGCCATGTGTTGTTTACCCAATATGTTTTTCTTTTAGTGCCGCTCTTCAATATTTATTTTATTTTATTTTATCATATCCCCACCCTTGGCTTTGGTCACTTTGATCCGAATAAGGGGAATTCACCTTGTTGAATGTAAATCACAATTATAAATCCTATAATAAAGACTAGGGGTGTGCAAAAACCGGCCCGGCCCTAGAACCCGTCCCAATCCATGATGTTCAGGTCAGGTCTGACCCTAACCCGCAGAAGAGAAGGGACGAACTCGTGTCCCAATTTGTGACCCGGTCTCGAGTTAGGGAGTGGTCCGGGTTGACCTTCGGGTCACCCAACCCGTCCCATATAATAAAAATATACATTTATCCCTCCTTATAATATGTTTCACTCGTGGTCACTAAAAAAGAAGTATGATGTAAATTACTAAACTTTTACTCACATCTCACGTCTCACACTAGTCAAATTAGTAGCTTTTAGGAAGTATTATGTGGCTTTTATAACATTGAAAAAATATTGTTTGATGAGAATATTTTGTTTTTAACAATGTGAGTTTGGTAACATGAGCATCAAGGAAAGGAAGCATCTAGCAAAATGATTTATTTGTTGATATGGTGTAACATCTAATTTTGGATCAATTGGTGGCTTTTAGATAGCATCGTTTTCTTATATTTTACCTTACAAAAAAAGGCTAACATTTTCCCACTCATGGAAATTTTGTTTACAAAGAATCTATTTAAATCCGGTTCAACCTAGTCCCATCCCATTTAGACCCGGTCTTAAACCAACCCGCGTATGATCGGGTTCCTTCGGGTCTAGGGACGGGTTCGGGTTCAAAGATTTGGCCCTATCAATATTTAGGGCCGAGTAAGGGACAAGCATAACCCGTCTCAACTCATCCCACGCTCACCCATTAAAGACTACAAAACTAAAACGGAAAGAAAGAGTAAATTATCATTAGTCATTGAAATTATAAGCACCGATAATAATAATTTTTATTTTAAGAAATTAACGTATTAAACCTTAAAACTGTAATATGTTAGTCAATTTGGTCTCATGCATACCTTATGTGAGGATCAATTTAACTGAACAACATTTGATATAAGGGATTAATAAGATTGACACTTATAATTTCAAGAGTTAACACTTATAATGTGATCCGTGACCACCATATCAAATACTAAGACAGTATTTACTAAAAAATAAACAAAGTCAACCGAGTATTCTCTTCACAGTCGATACACTAACCCACTTAGGAATAACAAGGTAAGAACTAAGAAGAAAAGAAAACTCAGAAAAGTCTAAGTTGTCAGTTACTGGTAGAATATTTGGTACATCTCCACCCAACGAGTTGAATTGATCCTTTCCATTGAATTCTAATTTATGTTGCAATATTTTATTCCAATATCATAATGTGGGTAGATATAAGTAATTAGCTATTTATTAATTAGGGGTCTTCATTGATATGTGATTGAATTAAGAGATAAGGCCAATCAGATATCTGATTTGATAATTTATTATCATTAATTATCTGTTATGAGTAAAATATGAGCGGATGTCGCCGATGGCCAATTTCGGAATAATGAGATCCCTAATTGGCCGTCACACTAAGGCAATTACATACCACCTTTTCTCCCTATCTGAAGAGCGACTAAGGCATAAGAAAATCCGGTTGAGGAAGAACCACAAGCCAATGGGTGTTCATTACCCGTCTCTCTCTTTATCCCTCCTTCTTCGTGTTTCAGGTTACTACACATCAACCATTAGCGATGACAATGGATCAAGTTGTGGTTGTTCTTGATAAATGAGATGCATGTTATATGGTTATGATGTTTGCACAATTAAGTTTTATGAAAGCATGCCTTGTATATGATATTTAGCCTAAATCTAACAATTTATTTTTTGTTAAAAGTTTCCTCCTAACTGACAATTAAAACTAATTAATAATCTCAATGGAGCAGCTTGAGTTTTAATTCACGAGTCAACAGTCAACACCTCTACTTTCATTGTAACGTAAGGGTACTTTGGAGTCAGGTTTTGTGTGAATTGAGACTATTTCTCTCTCCCTGGCCATGATTTGAATTGTAGTAGTTTAAGTATAAAGCATACCTCCTTAACACCATTCATGATGGAGGGGTGCACCTAAATCATTAACTTAAAGGGGTAACAAAAAAGAAACAACAACATTGTTTAGAAACATGGGATTCAGATATCTTCATCTCAAGCTCAAGCTCAAGCTCAAGGTAAGCCAATGTTCTTTTCCCATTTACATTGGTCTTTGGAGTTCATGAGAAACGAATTAATGAATATCTTAGTCATGTTCTACTTCTGCATAATACATCAAATGCAAAGGAAATATAACTTAGAAACAAGAAATGGTCTGGTCTCGACCCTTTTATAATGTTTGTTTTTTTTCCCTTGATGTTGCTAAATGCTAAATCATAGCAAGAATTGGTCATTTACAGCAAGAGCTAATATATTTATTGAGTTGGATAGGCATTCAGGTTGAAACGTTTTCTGCTAGGGAATAGAGCCAGAAAGGGAAAGCACATGCCTGCAAACAAGCCTTCATGGATGATGCCATTAACACATGGTTATTATGTGGTGGAACAGCATATGATCAGAGATGGTTCTCATGACTCGGACTTGGATTCAGTTGTGGTACAAAGAGAGCAAATAGATCACACAGAATTGTGGTATTTTGGAATTTTTGATGCACTAATAGGAGAAGGGGTTACCAAGTACATGCAATCCCATTTCTTTAACAAGAAGCTTCAAGAGGTAATTTATCAATCAATATTACTCATTTCTCCCATATGCTCTCCACTTTGTTGAGCCAAACTTGAGTATTGAGCAAAAATCCTCTTTTTTGCCTGTACTTTGGGTCTCTAATACGTTTTTAATGTTTTAATTATATGTCAGTCTCATTTAAGGAGAAAAGGCAGAGAAACACTGAAGAGGGCTTACCTTGGTGCAAGGGCAAAGATCAGAGAGGAACACAATTCAGAGGAGACAGGCAGAATGGGTTCAGCGTCTGTTATGGTGATAAATGGAGAAAAACTTGTAATAGCCAGCATGGGAGATTACAGAACTGTTGTGTGCAGAGATGGTATAGCTTATCAGGCAACTGGGAGATACCAACAATCACCCAAAAGACATTGGTCTCATAGACTCTTTTCAGGTATCAAACACTCACATATCTATTTGTCATGACTCATTCATTATTGTAAGGGTGAAGTGTCTTTAATCTGTTTCTTGTATGAAAGAGCCAGTTGTTTAATCCAGAAAATTGCTGCACCAGCTTCTTTTACTTGGGCTCTTTCTGGCACAACTAGCCGAAAAGGTAGTTGAAAGCTAAAAAGCTAGTTGAAAACTTAAAAGTTGGTTAGGTAGCTGAAAGATGGGAAGCTGAAAAATAATAAGGTAGCTGATTGAATTGGAAATGTTATCAAATTAGTTGATCAACTTGCTGATACATGTAACACAAGTCAAAACCGTTTGTAAATGCAGCTGAGAACCCAAAACACTTTTACTCAAAGAATGTTAAGTTAGAATGTCATTAACTGATAAAGAATAGAACCCATTATATTAGTCATCACAGTTTTGTTCATCAATAAGTGGGCACATATTTTTGATTCACACGTCTATTTATGCATTGTATGCTATATAAATGTGTTCACAAAGTACACATACTAGCATGTGATTCAGGAAATGCAGCAGGTACAAGGCAATCTAGAGGCTCAGAACTTGTCATCAGGGGTGAAAGGATTGATTCTGATACTGAATTTTTGATATTAGCAAGCAATGGCATATGGGAGGTAAGCTGCAATGTAAACCATTACATATTAATATTATAGACTTAGCTCCAGTGGAAACCCCAATTCCATAATCCGATTTATTTATTTCCTCCACCCTCTCAAGAATTTAATCATCGAAGTCAAAAGGGCAAAAGAAAAAACTAATAGCTAGTGAATCTCCATATATGTGTAGGTGATGAACAACCAAGAGGCTGTGAATTTGATCAGTTACATAGAGGATCCACAAGAAGCAGCTGAATGTTTGGCAAATGAAGCTTTGATTAGAATGAGCAAAAGCAACATCTCATGCTTAATCATTCGCTTTGACTGATGCGTCACCAAATTCAATCCTAATGGCCATAAAGATGCACCCTTGTAGAATGCTGCAGTACATGTGGCGAAAACTTTGTATACCAAAGCTCCTTCCAGCATTGACCCTTTATTAGACATGCTACTTGAGATCATTTTTATTCAAAATTCTAATGAAATCAAGATAATCAATTTTGAATTTAACCTATGCTTAGAGTAGACGCATTTTTTTGTTGACAGAAGAGCAGATGCTTGTTTACTTGATTCTAATTCTTAACATAATTGACCATATGCTATTGGCTGACATTTCATGGTACAGCTTCATCATTACAGATCTCAATTGACTTAATTTTATAAATAGAAAATACTTACAAACTTACAATGCATTTAACTCATCTTGACTGCACTTTACGTTTTTTCATATTAATAATTTATAAACGACAGGGACAAGTCACATAACTCATCAAAGTGCGTGTTTCCTCTCCCTTAATTCAAGTTTGAACCCTAATTATAAAAGAAGAAAAAAAGCTAGCTCCTCAAAGTATGGCATAAAATCATGTCCTGTAAGTTGATGCTTATTCTATGGACTCTTTATTATACAGATTTAGAATTAGATTACTTACAATCTTTAAATGGAGTGAAGTTGACAGCTAACTCAGCTAATGATTTTTTTTTTTTTTTTGGCAACTAATTGTAAGGACCTAACTTCTATTCTAAGGAAATTATTAGGAGTAATGCCCTTCTACCTGAAAATCAATTCATGAATTCTGCACAAAAGTTTTATTTTTATTGGAGGGTTTTGTTTCATTTCTATTTCTTCCACATTTTTCTCACTTATGATTTTGATTTTATTTTAGTAATGTTAGCAAGATATGGATCCACTTGGTGACAAAAAGCTTTGTACTAATTAGCACCACTCAATTATTTTTATATATTATAAAATTTGGTAATCTCTTTGCCAGATTTGGATCCTCTAACTTTAGGACAGGAAAATCACGATGACTTTGTGTCTATAGAGAAGAGAGAATGGTGATTAAAAATGGGAAGATAAGGATGAGAGAGAAAATGAATAAAGAATGAGATAGACAGAAAGGTACGTGACTTTCCTACCCTAAAGTTAGGGGATCCAAATCCCACGTTGCATTTGCTCAAGTGGCATCATTTCCCTTTGAGGATTGCTTGATCCGAGGATTGAATCCGACAAAGCCGACCTTCTTTGTCACTGAAAGCATATTTGTGTGAATTAGATTCACTCTATTGGCCAGATCATAAAATTGATGACCAAGCCAAGACTTATATATATATATATATAGGGGGCATATCTAGTGAGAATGAGTGATTTTATGTGAGAGTGAGAGGGTTATATTTCAGCCATTGGATTAACTTTAATGGTACAGATTACACTCTCTAATTAAAAAAGCACGTGACTTGTTTTCTAACAAAACCTCACGTCTCCAATTTCTTCTTTCCCCATGTTCCTGATACCCATTTTTTTTACACTACTTACCTTCATCTTCCTGACGGTCAATTCCAAGCAAGCATATAAGGTCTCCACAAAATTTATTATTGATTCATCATTTTATTATTGCTTTTCCTGGTACGGCTCAATTTTGGTACGACCTTGCTTTTCCTTTTTGCGCAAATTTTTGGGGCCACGGTATTGGCAAAAGTAATGGCGCCATCACTCATATTCAATATATGGCAGTGAACCAAAAATAATATTTATAAAACTCCATCACTCAATACCCCTATCATGGATGAAGACTTAAATTGTAACTTGCTGTCATGGATTTGCTGCCATGGATGAAGAGGAAAATTTTAATTTGCTGTCATGGATTTAGTGTTGAAACTTTGTTATTTTGTTATTCTTATAGCTTATATTTGGTTCATGAAACTCACTTATATTTTGTTAATGATACTCAACTTATACTTTGTTATTTTGTTAATGAAACTCAGCGTTATTATCAACCCCTTTCACATTTTCCTTGTAAAGAAGGGAAAAGCTTCGGCCTTATTATTTTGTTAATGAAACTCAGCCTTATTATCAATAACCAGCAATCAAGAAGTCTGTTATGAACTAAAAGTCAAGTATGACAGAAACAACATGAACTAAAAGGCAGGGGCTTGCTTCATTTCAGCAACTGACAGAATTTAAAAAGCAGAGGCTTGGTTCAGTGGCATGAGACTTTGATGGAGCAGCAAAATAGAAATGGGACTGAATTTAATTTGATGGGACCAAATAACATAATGAAGCAGCAAAAAAGCACAAGAGGAGCATCATTCAAATGTTACTGCGACTTTGATGGACAAATGAGACTAATTAACAAATTGCACTAATAAAGAAATGGGACTGAATTTAATTTGCCAATATGAGTTATGGTATGATTTAGGTTCTGAAATTGTATCAGTTATGGTACCATAATGTTATGGTATCAGTGCAGTAAAATACCAACAACAATGTAAAGTAAAGCAATGCAACAATATGGCATAAATAAGACTATATTCATTCTAAAATACCAACAGAACCAAAATATAGAGTAATTGAATACATAGTTATTGCTATTGCAAATGTAAGAACCTAGTCATTGCTATTGCCAATTACATCCCGAAACTCCTGAAATAAAGGCCAAAATACATGTTCTTTCCACATCATAAACAGATCCAAAATTACATAATCATTCCAAACAAAAAATGCCTTGTATTACATAATATTCTTTTCAACACCAGGTTCATAACTGCCAGCATCAGTGCAAAACTATTGTGCCCAAAACTTCTTGTGCCCATAGCATCCTTGGAGAAGTGCCATATATCTGCAAATGAGAAGAGAGTCATGCAATATCCCTTTGGAGCATTTCATCAAACAGCTTGAAGGTGCAAGGCATGAGCTTGGTATATCCCTTTGGACCATTTCATCAAACACCTTCCCTTATTTATCTTTGAAACTCAACAAAAATCAGCAACAAGAAGCATCAAGTTTAGCTTATCATGTAAAGGAAGAGATGTGAGAAGAGTATTCGTCGTGCTTGGCGATGAGATGACGCGGTGCGAACAGGTGAAGAGACGATGTTGGGGGAAGACAGAGAGATGGCGATGGAGAGATGAAAGAAGAGTATTTGTTGTGCTTGAGGAGGGTCCATCTTCATTTGCCTGCTGCTATGGCAGAGAACGAAAATGGGAGAAGAAAGGGGCAAACATTGGGAGAAGAACGAACGGGGAAGCGAACGTGAGGATTTGGGGAAAAACAGAGCACGTGAGTTTTAAGAATAGATGTTTTAATCTCAGCCATTAAATTTGATCCAATGGCTTGAATCACCCTCTCTCACTCTCACATAAAAACTCATTTCTCACTAGATATGTCTCATATATATATATATATATATATATATATTATGACTAGTCAAGAACACTATTGAAAAAAAAAAAGCTCTATTCAATCATATTCATTTTAGATTTTCTATGCTTTATTTTAAGAGTAATGCTAGCATCACACTCTTCATCATACTCCTCTTAACACACTCTATTATTGAGTGAATTTCATGTGAGACCATGTGTTTTGATGGGTTTCACATAAAATTCACCCAATGAGATAAAATGTGTTAAAGAAGAGTCTGTTAAAGAGTGTGATACTAGCATTTTTCTTATTTTAATTGATGTTTTGAGTATCAGGTTTATCAATGGGTTTTATGGAAAAGAATTGTTGCCACACGAGGAGTATAATCTTTCATATAGAATTGTCTTAAGACTAGAATCCATCAAAGGGAACATTAAGTTCAAATCATTCTGAAATATCGAATGCGTGCCTGTTAAAGAACAGCTTTTCCACCCAATTTTGGCACCAACATTTTGTGTATTAGCAGGTTTTTAGCCTGACATATAACAAGAAAAATCTTTATACAACAAAAATGTTTAAGAAGTGGGATTATTTTTTACAACAAACATGGGATCAAAACAAATTGCTCAAATCTTCTCAATCGGATATAAATATTTGAACCATCATCTCAGCTCCAGTGGACTTGGCAAAGAAAACATCCTCCTTAATCCAGAGATAATGTTTAATCAAAATCAGACAAGAGTACAATATATAAATTACTTCTACATATGAACATCGAAACATGAATATACAAATATCAATTTTATAGCAATATATTACTCACTGATTTTTTCCAGCTAGACAGTACTAACTCAAAACAATGAGGGGGAAAATGGGAAGAATCAAGTAAATGGTCTAGCTTAGCTTGTCACTACCTCAACCTTAACCAAGAACAGCATCCACAATCAAGCCATCATTATCTCTCTTTTGTTTTTCACTTCTTGCCTCGAAATGGTGATAACAAGGAGAAAGAGCGAGAAGCTGCACAACAATATGTTTATCATGGTCCATATTGAGAACAAGAAGAGTTGATTAAAGTCTACTTAAATAAATTGAGCATGGAGTGAGTGCTTACACTTTTGTTGAGTTGTGCTGGCGGTGGGAGTTTCATTTTGAGAGATCAAATTCTTCAAAGTATGAACTGAAAATGACATGGTAAATATGATGCTCACTTTAAGTATACATCTATATCACAAATAAAATTTAAAAGGAACAAAAATTTATATAAGAGAAATACAATATAAGATCTACCTGCTCTAAAGCACAGGCTATAACAAAATACAAGACTTTCACCAAGCCATAACCAGTCAGTTATTTGTAAATGATTGAATGGTCTTGGCTATTTACAGTTTTCAATTGACAGCTTTGACCTAATTGATTGCACCGCCATCCTCACAGTTTTGACCTTAAATTTAAAGTTGTGTGTTTGGTGGATCATGGTATCAACACTATGATTACTAAAATTGAGGTCTTAGAGGTGGTGGTGTACCATATATCAGAAAGTGTTCCAGGGATGTAATCTCTGGATTTTAATTTATTATACTGATGCCCATGCGGAGCACATTACCTTCATTAGAGGAACTGTTAGTTCCAATCACATCTGTCTCAGAACCGTCAATACTGACATTATCTGATTCCATATTGCGTCCAGCAGTAGCTGAGCTATGACTCTTTTTTCCGAACTTTAGCAGCCGTCTGAACCCTTTTGATGATTCCTTTGTCTGAGGCTTCTCAATTGCTTCAGGAATCTTCTCAAGTGTTGAGTTCCTGATGTCAGACACATGTGCTTTAACAGTCTCCATACCAATTACTGCATTCTCTAAACTTGTGGGGACTGCTTTACCATACTCAGAATTTCTTGTACTAGGATCTTCCAAAGAAGAAACACGAGCATATGGGGCACGGTATGTTTCCTCGGCAATAGAAATGCTGGATGATTTTGAAGGTTCTTTATCTCTATTATCCATTTTGACCTGATTTTGGATGACATTATATTCAAAATTAGCTGAGGTATTAAGTCATCCCATCCATGGAGACTTTGGATACACGTGAGCATGTCTAAGATCAAATTAAAAAATTTCTTGCCCATACAGTTAAACTAAAGAAACACATTGCTGAAATTTAAAAATCAAACATTAGCATATTCTAACTATCATTAAATTGAACATAGACTTCTCTTCAACACAAAATATCTGGATTTTATAAATTGGAACGTGTGGAAAAACTAATTTTGTAGATAGTATATGGAAGGACAAGCTGATGAGCCTTGGCACAAGGTACTGATGCTGTTTTGAGACCCAGTGATCACAGGTTCTTGTTGTGGAAACAGCCTCTACTATTGGGAGTAACTCAGATTGAATTTATTATTATTTAATTTTTATTAGAAAACAAGAATTCGCACATTTTTTTTTTAACAATTAATTTATAAGCTCAGATAAGTCTTACGGTTTGAATCAAGGTTGCATACATCTGACCCTCCCCATAACTGACAATGGTGGGACCCTTGTGCCCGAGGCTGTCTTATATGGCGGGACCAAATAAAGATACTGTAATGCTATTCTCAAATTCATAATAAGCATGTAGAATTGGAAGTACATCCTTGAGCTGAATGAAACATAGACTAGAAACATAATATATTAGGTACAGTTTTCAAGTTTCATATAATAACCTTTAAGGATATAGATGACTAATTAAGGTTGATTGCAATACTCGTATATACTGTAATTTAAAAGAGGGTCTGCTGTCAGACAGAAAGAACATGTGTTCTTGTACACGTATGATCATGTCACAGAGAAGTTTTTGATGCATATTACCCATACAGGAGGACGAACTAACAAGGCAGTTAAACTATCACCAAAGCTACTCTAAACTAAGTTATGAATACATACCACAGTAGATATGGGTTGCAGGTGTGATTGGTTCTCTGTGGTCTCTTTATCTATTATATCCGTGCTTAGTGGTGAAACAGGTGCACGAATAGCAACATAATTTGATGTTGTCTCAGTTTTCTCCATCACTTTATCATTATCAAATTGTTTCTTTGGTATCTCAATTTTTTCTTCAGTTTTATGAATAGCAGGAGCATAAGGTTTCTCACACTCAAGCATCACAACAGTCTTCTCAACTACAGGATTGTCATCTCCATCATCATTTGATGAAGTTCTCATTTCAGTTTTCTTTGGCATGGTACCTTCTGAATTCATACAAGATTTGTTACCATTCAACTTCTGTGTCTTCTCTTTGACTGATGATTTGTTTTGGCCAATGTCACTTGCTTTAGTTCTGACTTTCAGTTCTGGCAGGGCTGCTGTCTTGCTTTTATCATGATTCACTATAGCAGAAATCTTTTTGCTCTCGGGTCCATCAGCTGATTTAGTTTTTGGTATTGTCCCAGTGCTATGTGGTTTAACTGAGGGAGTCTGACGAATGGTACTCATTTTAGGTTCTGACAATCTCCTAATCCGTGCCATTGATGCCTTAGTATCAGTTGAACCATTACCCTTCTCTAGCTTAGACTCGGGCAAGGAAGACACTGATCTGCTTAATTTGTTTTCAGCTGAGTGGCTTCCAGTATTCAATCTGCTGGTTTTTGATGCCTTCGAAGAATCATTAGATCCAACAGAAGCAGTTTTGATGGAGAATCTTTGAAGGGGTGAGGATGGTCCTGGCTCTGAATCACTAAATTTTGATCCTTTATGAGAGCTTGGCGAAAGTTTTGTTGGAATTTGTTTCTTGGTTAGCTGTGATGGCGCTGGCGACTGTGCAGTGTTTGAGCCACTCTTGGCAGCAATCCTCCTCTGCCTCTCCATCTTTAAAGCTTCTAAACGCTTTATCTCTTCCTCTTCCTAGTAAATAAAAGGAAACAGAAAGAGTTGAATAACAGATGAATGTAATCTAAAATGTAAACATGGTAAAAAAACTGTGTTAAGATCATGTATACAAAGTCATTGGTCTTGACTAACTGTTTTACATCCATTTTAAGTTAATTGTATTGTATGTAATAGAAACATAAAAGTGGTGGGACGGGAGGGTTGGGAGTTATGGGAATAGGAGTACCTTCTCTTTCTTCATTTTCTGGAGATCAGCTTTGTAATTTCTTAATCTATCAGCACGTGCCCGTGCTTCATCCAAAGGACTCAGTTTAGAAGTCTTCCCTCTCCTTATCGGCCCAATGCTCTTTCTTTTATCAGAACTATTTGGAGTAAGTTTTGATTTTGGCTCCTTATCCAACTTCTTGGATCCTGGTTTGGTTTCAGCCAATACATCTTTGTTCTTATCTTGTAAAGCACCACATTCAGCCTCGGCCTGCATTTCATAGTCAAAAGCAGGGTCATAACTCATTGAACCCCTTTCAGTCCCCCGTTCAGGCATCATGCTCAATTCATCTGGCTGATAATTGATATGGTTTTTCTCGTTAGAAGATTTTTCTTCCTTTTGATGCACCATTGGGAACTCAGAGTCCATGTCAATAGCATTTCTCTCAACATTTCCTGCATCACTGACTTGGTTTGATCTATACTCCACTATGTAGGAGTCATCATTCATATCATGAAACAACTTCCTTTCCAACTTATTGTTTGAAAAACCTAGTCCACTGACAGTTTCCAAATCTGAGGACGGACATGAATTACCAAACTGACTTTCTTGTTTAGGAATTATGAAATCATCATTGGCAGCTCCCCTATAACCACCTCTTCTGCTTACTTCTAAAGATTGTACATCATCTACAGACCTACCATCACCAGATTTCCCTTCCCTTACAGATAACAATAAACCATCATTGGATGCCTTAGGCATGCAGGTCAATCCTTTGCTAATGCTATGCACATCCATAGTACCACTGCCTTGAACTTCATGCATATCCCGCTCATTAAAAACCATAGGATCATTGGCTGCAACATGTTTTTTTCTTCTCAAGTGATCCGCCTTTTCCGCATCAAAGTGGTCTTGATCAATGGCATGTCTGTCTTCATCAACATCTCTCAGTAAACAGTTTTGGAATGCTTGCCAGTGCCCTCCTTCTGCATTCTTTCCATAGTCTGTTTCTTCCTTATCAGATGAACTCAACTTCTTCAAAGATTCTTTTCTGGGTTCACTTCTTTTTGAGGTCTTCACAGATTCCTGACTATCTTTATCTTCACCAGTTTCTGAGGCAGAGTCTGAATATGATCCACTGCCAGAAGAGTTTTCTGTCTTTGTTATGTAGTTGATGTTCCGAATGACTACCATGCCAGATTTCTGCTTACCAGATCGGCTAGCCTTCTTCCGTCGATTTCCAGTCTGTGAACCTTCCCTCTCCATATCCACTTCATCCTGCAACCTTGATTTTGAAGTTTCTACATCCCATGTTTCTGATTCAGTATTGCTGTGTCTACTATCCATGGAATACCTTCTGCGCCCCACATTTTGACCAACAATTGGATTGGGGTCCCCCACAGGTGGATAATTTGGCTGCATATATGGACTGTTTCCTGGATACGTCTGATAGTAGGGTATGCCTTGCACTGGATATGGCTGAAAGACTGGTATAGCACCTGGGGGAGAATGAACAGGCCAAGGAGGGAACATATGATGTTGAAATTGACCTTGAATATTATCTTGGTAGCCTACAGATGGTGGGTGGTCCATTGGTGGCACATCTGGATATGTGTAAACAATAATCTCAACACATTTTTAATAAAGAAAAAAGGCAGACATGGATTGCAGATCATCATCTAACAATCTCAGTTGAGGAGATGAATCAAACCTTCATCTTCCCACAGGAGAAAGTTACAAGTCAGACATCATGATCTAACAATTTAAGTATGTACGCAGTAAGACAAACTATAACACGATTGAAGGCTTTAGCATTCTTTGGGCTTGAAGTGTGGACAATGCACAAGCCTATTTTTACCATGTGCTAATATTGAGCTTTTGTTCCGAAGAATGGGGTTGGCAAGGATTGAACCCATGACTACATGGGGCCAACAATATTTTCTATTGTTCCAAAAAAAAATTTCCCGAAGCTATTGGTATTTCAGTAATTCATTGTTAGTGCCTTGAAGTAAGGTATTTTTGTTACATGCATGTGTTAGTCTTGTATGCTTTTCCTTAATTTGCTTAATTTCTCTGAGCTTTTATATATGTTTATCAATGGCTTGTTATTTAGCTTCAGCCTTGAGCTGTGACTGGACGCTCAAGTTTTGACTAGTCCTATTTAAATGATGTACTCAGCTAATAATAGAGTGAAGAATTTTATTAGTTACTGCACCAAGTTGCTCTGTTCATGGTTGTGTTAATCCTAGGTCAGTTTTATTCTCAATTTCTACCGCATCTTCTGTAATTTTTCTGACTTCCCAGATCCATTTTTCTTGGCAGGCAGCATTAAAAACTCATTTCAACAAAACCCCAGTTAATTCTTCCTTGTATTAACTGTAGAAGTAGAACCCATCAAACTGACAAATGCCAAATTTGTAGGTCCTCTTCATAGCACCTAAACAGCCACCAAGTGATCCCTTGAAAGCTATCCCATGACTTCCAAATCACCTTTGCAGACACAGATAGGAGGCTTCTAGACACAGATACAGATAGGGGACGTGGATATAACACGACACGACACTGATACATGGATACTGTAAATCTTAAAAATAATAGGACACGATAAGGTTACTATACATAATATAAAATTAATATAATATTAACGTAAAAATGCAAATCCTAAATTAAAATAATGACATCAATGTTTTATAAGTCAGCTCTAGATGATGTAGACACAACAAAATAGTACCATTTATCTAATTGTTGTGATATCCCACTGGTATTGGTATAAAAATTCAAAAGCTAATTGAAATATTTAAGGTAGAAGTATCCGATAGGATAAGTATCAGATACCAAATCGATACAACAACCATTTTGAGGTATCGGTGCTTCCATGATAGGAGGCTTAACATGATCCGTGAGCTATGTGGCATCTAGAATCTTTGAAGTAGCAGCTCATTACATTTAAAAAGAAATTGTGAAACGCAGGTTTGGTCAAAATATGTTTATGAATGTGTTTGTGCATGTAAGAAAGAGTAATGAGTTATTATAAATGTACACATTAAGTCATGATCACTCCATAAATTTACAAGTTGACAATGTGTTGGAATTGTCAGGTACCTGAACTAGATTTCCCATTATTCTCTGAACTGAATTCAGTATGGGTTGTAGAGGCCATATTGGGAAGTAAAATGCCGGATGCATTTAATGCAGAGAAGTCTGAGCGATTGGACATTGCATCAGCCGCTTCAATTTCAAGCCATTGTCCAGTTTCATGTTTTCTTTTCCATAGATCCCTAAACTTTGTGCATGCATCCCTGACACGTGACAAAAATTAGCATGAGCAAGATTGTCAAGAAGTCATCTGTATATTCAGGTCAATGCATGAAGAACCCAACATTTCACCAACCAATATTTAAGGTCAAATTGGTCTAAAGAAAATTATTCTTACATCAAGCGCGATGCTCCAAAGCATTCAGCATATGACATCAAAGCTGCTATATAGTCAATGTCAAAACCAGCAGCAACAGCACGTGCAAATGCCATGCCTTGCTCTTTCTGAAGCACTGATTTACGTGTCTCTAGGACTTTCAGAAGATGAACTCTAATACAATATGTAATAGAAGTGGATACAGAACAGATGTTAACAATCTGTTTTACATAGTGCAGAGAAGCTCAATGAATAAAGAACAGATAAAGAAAGGAGCAGCTAATTCATAACATCTGTGTGCAGTTGGGGGGAATGAGCAAGTCAATCCAACTGAATTTTAATTAAAAATACACAAGAACATAAAAACAGTTGTCCCAAAAGCTTAAGCTATCATAGATGCAATAATAAACCATCTTTACTTGCATGCCTGTCCAATAATCCTAAACCCAAAAAATAAAAAAGAGAGCATTGCCTTCCAACATGCTGTTTTCAGTATATTGGTGGATAACCAATTATGAATTGTCCTCAAAAGGTAATATCAAGTTACGGGAAAGCTTATATAAGATTCGACATTAAAATCCTTTTTCCTCCTTACTCCTAACAGAATATCTACATTCTCGGTAATCGAAATAAAAAAAGAGAGGTTCAGACCAAAAACAAGTTTTATCAGAATTTTAACTGATTTTTAAAGTAAATCCAGTGGCATTGTCCATGTTGATAACACATTTGCTTTATTTGCTACAAGCATATTCCAGTATGGTACGGACATTTGATGACTTTATGTATAATCATACACAGATCATGATTAAAACTTAAAGTTTTCTACTCTATGAGGGATGGTCATAGAAAAGGGGGAAATTGAAGGACATATGGAATTTACTTTGAGTTTCCTTCTGATGTGGTGCTTCCATTTGCTTCAGGCGGCTGTGCATTAGGCTGGCACATAAACACACAGATTGTTAAGAAAATAATAAACTCAATAAATGGTTAGGATATTAAAGACCAACCTTGAAAAGTACAATTGCTTTCTCTTCATTAGTATCCTGCACATTCTTCCTGCCTGTGTAAAGCAGCAAATTTTGTTAGTTGTGAACAATTATAAATCTTAGTACAGGCTGCACAGCTTTAATACCCATATTTCAATACAAATTAATTGTACACAATGATAAGTTGCAAGACATACTTGCTCTTTCCAAAGTGCCTTCAGTGTTTTCCACATGTTTTACTTCATTTTCTTCCACCTGAAGAAATGCATGATTATTGAAACAGATCCTTCAACTACTGTCAATAAATCATAGAATACTAGGAGATATCTATTCAGAGAGCTAACCCCTACAGAATTATTTCCTTGAATTGCAATCGCCTCTTCGATTTGTAAGATTTCAGATTCTATAGTATACACACGTTCCAATATCTCAGGAGTGCTCACAAAGCGAACAAACCTACAGAGTTAGTCCAGCAGGCTAAGTTTTTATGAAAAAAATAAGATGTATCCTAGAGACATTTTTAAGAAGGAAAACTTAAGATTGACAATTACAGTTATGAGTTATTAATTTGCATTTAGCATCAAACCATGGTTTCAATGCCATTTCTACAGCACTTCCCTTTCCTTTGGAAAGAGTAAAAGAAGAGATATAACAGGATTTTTGTCTAAAGAATACAACAAATTGACAAGGGAATTCTAAATTGGCAATCTAGATCCATGCTGACCACCGGATGCAATAATACCAATTACAGAATTTAGAGCCTAATACTCTAATGGGCATATATCAATGAAAGATCAATCTCAATTCAGCTTCCAAGCTATGCTGAACGCAATAATAAGCCAAAAATAACAAGTCAAACCTTTCAACGGTCCCCTTGGTAAACCATGTGGCATCACTACCACCCTCAACCTCAAGAACAATTGAATAACCACCCTTGGCCATCTGATCTTGAGCAACATTTAAGTGGGATAGAAATGGGTTGAGCAAGCCTGAGGCGATTTTCTCCTTCTTTCCTTTCACAGTTATAACCAAGTCAAACCTGATTTAAAGAAGAGCATGGAGAGTGAAGGATCAAAACCACAAGTCAGGTGCTACAAATACAATGCCATTGACTCATTGTTTGGAAAGAGCTATCACATAGATGAATTAGCGACATAAAAAAGACAACAAAAACAAGATTTCTGAGTGTTAGTGCTCCTTTCTTAAACTTGAGTTTTAGTACTGAAATTTATAAACAACAGCACCGTGATATCCATAGAACTTCAAATTTGATCACATAAGGAATTTCCAAACCAAATTTAAACTGGTGAAAGCTATGAAATCAGTCACAAAATCATTATTAAACTAGTAAATAACACCCATGTTGCCAAAACCAAATCATGTTGGGTCCAATAAAATAAACAGACATGAAAATAAAAGTGAACTGAAAAACTTGGCCAATAAAGAAAAAAACTAGAGCGAGTGGTACCCTTAAATGAACTCCCAACAATTAACTGAGGGCCAAAAAGAGAACTTCAACATTGTATAGCTTAGTTATAGTTTTTCCTTTTTGGGTGAGAAATAGCACAAGTGGAAGAAACAAACCCAATAACATATTCAATCCAATCCATTGATGAATGAATGAAAGAATGGATTTTACTATTACCTGGTTCGAGTGGGTGTGAGCTGAAACACAGCTGAATCTAACCTTGTTGAAGAGTTCATTTTTTTTTTGTCACACAAAAAACCAAAAACTGGGTTTTCTGTGAGATCAAATGGCCAATCAAAAAGGGTGTAAAAAGAATCAATCACACTCCCAAAATGGGTTCAGTGAAAAAAAAGGACAAGCTTTTTTCTTAAATCAAACAAAAAAGTGAGTTGCAGAGAGAAAAGTAACGGCTTCAGAAGAAGGGTACAGAGTTTCAGAAAGACACACAGGGAAGGGAAGTGGAGAGAGTGTGACAGAGAAAAGGATCCAAAGATTACCAAACTCCAATCACAATTCACAACCACTGTGACCCATATCAGTTTTTTTCTATTTAGACTTTCTAGGCTGGAAATAATGGGAATGGTTGAGGGCATTATAGGAAATTCAGTAAAATGGACAGACATTGTTGGAGGCGCCGAAGTGTGGCAATGACTGGGTCGGACAGAGATCTTGACTTGTAGGTCCGGGGTTCCCATTTGAAGTTACTGTAATACCCTTAGCCCTTTTTTTTTATGGTAACCGTTGAGGGTTGTCCCTCACTGAGCCCTGTTTGGTAAGTGGTGAGTTGGAAAACCTTTTAACCAGTTTTCTCCCGTGTGTTCATTATAAAAGATAATCACTTTTACTTAAATTTGCTTTTGGAACCACAATAAATTTGCCTCAAAATTGTTTCTGTAAGACAAAAATTACTAATTATAGTTTCTATAAATCACATCCAGTTGTGTCCACCATGTTCCCAAACATGCTAAATTTGTACTGTTTGGATCTCAGTTTATTTATTGGGCTGCTTGGCTAATTTCCTATTTCATAATTAACAAATATTTCTAGTAAACCACTTGATTAATAAGTCTTATTAGGGACCCATAACCACTTTTTTGTGACTTGAAAAACTTACCTAAATTTCGGGTGGATTTAGCAATATATTATATCCACAAGAAATTGCTGATAACGATCGACTTACTAATGATTTAACACATTAATGTGTATAAGACAATGTTTTTTGACCTGGTCTGTAAGATAGTGTGAAAATTTTTTTGAACCAAACAAGTAAATAAATGACTATATTAGAAGAATTCTTTCACAAACTGAATGCATTCAAGTTAGATGTATTAGATAGATCAATCACATTATTAATTCATAAATAACTATAATAATTAATTAATAATTTACCTTAATTAAATTTAGCGATTAATAGTACAATTATCCTAGTATATCTAATTTAATTAGATACACCAAATTTATATAAAAAATTCCTGTCCATATATAATGTGATATCTTTTTCTCATTTCTAAATTGATCAAGTCCGAGAGTAATTATTTTGTACTTTTGCAAGCTTTTACCAAAAGAATAATGGTAGATGATAATGGAGTAGTCTAAGCATATCATTGGATAATATCATAATAACACTAGAAAGGAAAAGAAGGGGATAAATAATCAACATACTTTGAAGCCAATTGAAACCAACATGCCAAAAGTTGTTGCATTATCACAATTTTTTCCCCGAAACCTTAATTAGCAGAGATGATGAGGAGGAATCTATATCCTTTGGGTTATGATGAAGAAACGGACCTTCATCACCCCCACCAATCCAGTCAATCATTGAAAATGAAGCGGAATCTATTCTTGAACAGCAAATGGCACATATCTTTTCATATAAAATTGTTTTGCTTTTGTTTGGTTGCTTCGACCTCTCTATTTCTAAAAAGATATATTCTACTGCCTTTCTTCATTTGTTCTTTATAAAAATATATTTGTAATAATTGTTTTATATATGAAAGGTAACTGCATGAACATAAACATAATATTTAGACACACACATGGGCTCCACTCATAGAACCTGTCCCGTCCATGAACCGAAAACAACAACACAGAATTTACATATTTAAACACACATTATCTTATTCACTTTTTTTTAAAAAAAAACCCACAAATTATTTTAAGCTTAATTACACTTTTATCCTATTTTAGTGCTTTGACACCAATCCAATCGTGTAGACGGGTAATAAATTTTGGCAATAAGCCAGTTGATTTGTAGTTACTGTTTACTTTATCTTCAAGGAAAATGTTGTGTGCGCCACCGGATTTAAGATCCAGTGAAAGAATATTTCACTGTAAGTAAATCCAGCAGGGTGTTTTGGTGTCCTAATTGACAATAGGTGGAGCCCACGTACAATTCCTTTGACTCATAATCACACTGCAATATTGGTTGCACCGTAACAAAGCGGATAAACAGATTACAAAATAATGCAAAAGAGACATATTATTAGCGTTTCTATTAACATATTCATGGATATGGCCATTCTCAAATTGACTACTTATATAGTTACCTACCCTTTTATAAATTCTCTCCCTTCAAAACCAAAGTGAATGTTGGCGATCAAATTTCTTTTCGGTTCCCTTGGTCTCAGTCCCAACATCAGAGACGCATCTGACATATTCAATCTTTTCACGACTTCCTCTTCCTATAGCACCATTACCAATAATCTTTGAGTAGATTCCATTAACAAACCCTTTTGGTTTTTCCACATTTTCATCCTCATCATCATGATCAAAATCAATCAAAATATCTCCCTCTTTACCTGCAGCACCATCCCAAATGTGGTTCTCGTCCACATGCTTTACAATATTCTTTGATGGAAACACTATATTATTACTATGATCTTTAGAGGGTGAGTGGTGTTTGTTTAGGTATTCATTGGAATCCATGAAAGCAGGAGTACTACTACTGTTGGTAGAAAATGAACAAAATGATGATGATGATGCTTCAGAAGAGGATGAGTAAGGTGATGATAAAGGAGAGTTCACTGAACTACTTCCAAAGCCTTGGATTTCATTTGTTATTTTGAGAGCCTTCAAACGTGCTTCTCTCAGACTTTCTCCACCCTGTAAAAGTTTCAGTACTTGGTCTGATAGTTTTTGCATTCTGGCTCCCCAGTTGAACCTGAGATAAATTAAACAAATTGATTCATGGTGGAAATAAAAAATCAAAACCAAAAGAGCAAAGCTACCAACATACTATTTTAGACACTCTCTGTAACACATTTTTTGCTATAATTTGATGATAAATTTCATCATGAATATTATTATGTGGATCCACTCTATTTAGAGAGTCGCATTCACCTAATGATCAACAGTGTGTGGGAGAGAGTACTAAAAAAAATGTGTTGCTAGCTCTATTTACGATCATCCTTTCTCTCTATATATATTTCTTTTAATCTTTATCGTTTTACTGAATTTTAAAGTAAATTCATCGAGTATTAAAAGCTTTAATTGACGTTAGTATAAAGATTTTCTATACAGTTAACCAATTATAACTTTATCTATATCTCTCAATTTTTAACCTCCATAGTAAGTTTAAAATGAAAACTAACAAATTATAATATAAATATACCATTAGCTGGGCTTACAACTTATGGGGTTCGGATTTTGAAAGTTTACCCTTTTTCATCAATATGTGTAAAACTTCCTAGTTCTCCAATAATTTCCACGTCACATTGAAATTCTAGAGCAAATTCTTGAGGACCATGGGTTAGCATGAATTCCAGAAGAACAAGTGCTTTGTAAGATTGTCTCCATTGTACCCAATCGATGGTGTACAACCTGCACTTTGAATTATATAGTAAATAGCCAGAAGATATATATAAACTCTAGAGAGGTAGCATTTGTAAATTTGAAATATATAGTATGCCATCTTAAAAAGTTAGCATACCTTCTATGAAGAACATCAACAATCCTCCAATATTCATCTACATCAAATGATGCCTCTGCAATTCTAGTCATTGTTTTGGCATCAGGGCTGCAATCATCCTTATTTGTTGCTTCCTCAGCCAGCCTAATTAATGATGTAGTACTATATATGTTAATGCCCTTTAATCCAGAGCAGCTAGGAAACTATAACCATGAATTAAAAATTTAGTAAGAGCTACATTTATTTACCAGAAATTTGTTTGTGCCCACCCAAATTATGTACTGTTAGCTATTCTTATATGGATTTAGATTGCACATGTTAAGGAATCAAAAAATAGAAATGTTGTATTGGAAAGAGTAGCTTTTAGACTTTCAAGGAATTGAATACACAACTTTCAACACAATATTTCTATATTTGATTCCTTAATTGCACATGTTAGATAAATTGTTCTTATATTAACAGATTAATTTGTTCCTCTCACTCTTCCTCTCACTTAATATACTCCACCTCTATCTATATACACACACATGTATATATAGACACACAAGCACTTACAATTCAACTTCAGTAACATCAGTAAATGTGATCCTAGCAGATTTGTACTTTTCTTGTAGGAAAGTTGTTGTCTGCTTCTTGATTTGCCCCAGCAATAGGCTGCCCATTACCACTTATATGATAAAACTACCAACTGGTTGATTATGGATATAGTTCTCTATATATATGAATTTGTAGCTTTCTGTTGTATCAGGTATAATCTAGGCTAGCTGTCAACAATGTTCCTGGGAAAAGATTAAAAAATGAAATAAAGTATTGTACTGAATAACAAACGGAAAAAAAGAGGATAAACCATGGAAGTGAGTTAATTGCAGGCTATGAGAACACTAGAAGTTTATGGTTAGCCAAAATTATAGCTCAGACAATGCTGGAACAGTGCTCATTGGCCAAAGCATAAAAGAGGAAATGAAAAAGAGAGAATGGACCAATATTAGAAAGTTGACCGAATATACTCAATGAATTTGACTCTAGCCATAATTTTTTATATTATGTTGGCCATACTGAAAACTAGGATGTACACACAATTTTTTTTTTTTTTTGATAAGCTAGGATGTTCACACAATAACAACCATTAACATTCACTCCTTTTTGTTTAATTTCCCCTGTCCTTTCTTCCTTGGGTAATCAACTCCTCCCCAATGTTTGGTGATAAACTCATTTTCATTTAAAATTAATTAATTTAAAAACTAACCCATCAATGAAAATGAGAAAAATGTAGCTGATAAAAACCTCTCCAGTCTATTGCAAAGTTATAAAATCAAATCTTACGTTCACCTAGTCAAATTTATCACAAGAGGATCTGATCATGTATTGACTATTAGATAAACTATTTAAAAAGTTTGACTTTGAAATGATTTTTGTTATAATTTGACTATTATCCAATGTTGGTCCAGCATTTGCAGCAAGTGGCTGGCCACACACAGCACCAGTCAAGCTCCATTGAATCATCAACCAACCTTCCAAGAGACAATCAAGCTCAGGCAATCTCCACCCACTGGGTGTCCAACCATCATTCAGGACTTTGACACTTTTATGAAAATGAAGTTACGTTTTTAAAAAGTCTATGTCGGGCGAGCGAAACAAGTTACACCAATTTAAGACAAACCTTGAGTCATCTTCATGCTTAACAAAAGTTAATAAAATAAGGATTTATTTTATGTGTACTATCAATTAATCTCCCTTCATACCTCTAAGCAACAGTTTTATCAAGGATATTTTTTTTCATACATATCGAAGTTTAAGATCAAAATCAGGATTTCTTAAAAAAAAGAAAAAGAAAGAGAGATCAAAATCAGGATCACATACTTAAGAAAGTCAAATCCTTTTTGCTTGGACTTATCCATATTGGATATTAGGCAATTGTTTTGATTTTACCGGATTCAACCACAATTTCCTCATCCTTCAATTCCGGACTTTTGGAGAAGTTAATACTGAGAATCAGTTGAGTTTCTATTTTCGAAAAATAAAAGCACAAACTTTAAGATTTTGATTTTTCAAAGTTTTTATTTTAACTACTACTCCCTCCGATAGGTAAATGATTATTATTTTTTATCCAAAATATAAGAGACATGTATGTATTTTGATAAATATTAAATGCTCATTTCCAATTTTACCCTTATTTATAATAGGGTTTATATTTACAAGACAGTGCAACTTTCAATACAAGTAGGTTTATTCATTAATTATTGAAGGGTTAAATTTATAAATTTATATAAATATTAATCATAAATAACTTATTTCAATGCATTTTCTTGATCTGTGTGTTTTAGGGTGCGTTTGATTTGTAAAAATTCAGGGGACTGGACAGCACAAAAATTTTTGTCCCTTGTTTGATTTGAAAAGTGGTCAGGGGACAGGACAAAAAATGGGGTGAGGGACAGGACAAAAACCCAGAATTTTGTCCCCCACCAAACCATGGGACAACTTTTTGTCCCATGGACAAACTAACAAATGACAAAATTATCCTTACATCTCTCTCCTCTCTCTTTCTCTCTCCTCTCTCACTCTCTCTCTCCTCCCCCTCTCTCTCTCCTTCTCTCTCCACTCTCTCTCTCTTCCCTCTCTCTCCTCTCCTCTCTCTTTCTCTCTCTCTCCCCCTCACTCTCTCTCTCTCTCCTCTCTCTTTCTCTCTCCTCTCTCTCCCCCTCTCTCACTCACTTTCTCCTCTCTCTCTCTATTGTCTATATTTATATATTAAATAATATAATATATATATTATAAAGGATATTCCGATAAATTTAATATTATTTTGTTTGTGCTGTCCATTATCCATCAAACAATGTACAAGATAAAGAATTGTCCTGTGACTCAAGAATTTATCCTGTACTGTTCTGTATGTCATGTGCTGTCCTGATACTTTTTGCAAATCAAACGGACCTTTAAGGTTTTGTTTCTTATATATAACACCAGAGGGAGTATTAAAAGAATTAATTCTCGTAAATGATGGTAGGTGCACCCTTAAAAATGCTGACACCAAGTTCTTTTATTGCGGCACAGAAATCTTTATTGAAAAATGAAAGTGCCTTTTTACGCACACAAAATAATTTTAGTTTTCGTAAAATGCTAGCCAGTGTCTTTAGGACATTATTTAATGAACTAAAATAAGAAAATTTACATAGTAAATGATGTATTTAACATTTTGAAAAGAGTGTAAGACTTATTTTTTAAATACGAATTTTCCTTTTGTAAGTTTTCTTAACCAATACCCTTAGGACACTCGTTAGCAAAACCTTTAGTTTTTAATTGAAGTAACCTTTAGAGTGTGCGTTAGGAATAACTAAAAAAAAAAATATTTTGATATCAATTATAATTGAATCAATTTTATATTTGAATGTGTTTATTAAAAAAGTGATTTTAAGATAATTTATTTTATTTAGATGGTATAAAAACTAACTTTTACACGATAAATTATAAAAGAAAGGTACGAAGTTATTTATTAGTATTTGGGATGTCTTTAAGGAAAACATCTATACAATTTAATGGAATTTGAAGTTCTATAAGAATGGAAAGTAAGATTATTTAAGGCCAACGTTTGAAAAAAAATAGCAAAAACAAAAACTGAATATATCAGCAAAATTTACATATACACAAGGCTAAATAAAACAGTCATCATAGAAATATGTCATCATTCAGTACTCCTCCATACTTCTTTCAAAAGCTCATATCGAACAACCTTACGGCCCCCCTTTACTACTGTCAACTTTTTCTTAGATATAGGTGAAGAGTCATCCATGCCAAGAGCAGAAAGGGGTGAATCCAATTCATCAAGTTCATCATCACTGGTATATAGTTTTTTGAGCACAAATGACCCAATTCTTAGTGAATTTTGGGTTCCCACTTCTTGTAGCATGCTCACAACTGAGGAAGCAAGAGGTGCTGCATAGAATGTGGAACCAGCAGTGCATGGAAAACTTGTAATAGACCCTTCATCATCATGAATATCCTAAAATAAAAAAAATTCCACTCAAAAAATATGGATAAATTATTTTCTTCTCTTTTTCCCCACTCTATTAAAAGGGAAAGTGCTAAAACAGTAATCAGCATATACAAAATGTGGATGAAGATTTTGTCTCATTTTGGTGTTCCATACCATGTCCCCACCAATACTAACTTGCCCCATCAGTTAAAATTTCCATGTAATGTTAGAAAAGTGGAATATGTGGCAAGATGGTATTGTGGGGATAGGGTGTGGAACACCGGAGTAGGACAACAGATCTTCATCCACGTAATGTAGGCATTGCAATAATCCTTTTCTCACAACTTATTCATTTTATTGCTTGTTTTCACAGAGGAAGTGCAAGCACACAAAAAATCTACCAACCTCATTGTCCAGGGCTTCGAGAACAGCATCTGGGACAGGTCCTGGGGAGAACTCATCAGGGACAAAGTTGTTGACAACCTGTTTTATCAACGATAGACCAAATCTAGGGCATACCTACAGAAGTTTTTACATGATAAGAATTCAGAAACAGTTTCCCAATAAAATAAAACAAAAACATAAGTCAACAAATAGGAAGTTTGATCCAACCTCTTTTCTCATTGATCCATCTGCAAGCATTTCAAGAGGAAGCATCATCAGATCACTTAATGCATTGAGGAGCTGGAAAGGCTTGAAGGCTGATTCACATTTTGGTTCATCATTTTCATTGCTATCTTCACGAGAGTCACTATCATCAGTGCCAAATAAATCTGATAGCCATCTTGTCCAGTTACCAATCTGAGTACAGATAATAAAAAGTTACCCAAGAGGATGAACATCGCAAAGTCTTCATGGAATTAAACCACACGTTATCTCAAATGATGCTACTATAACTTTCTCCAAGATACATTCATTCCTAATCTTCCTTTTCTTGTATATCCACTTATCCATCTCAACATGCTAATCTCGACTACACTTATTTTTGCTTGTTCGCACTTCATTGCCCAACATTCACTACCAAGGAGCTTCACTGGTTTAATAAATAATAAAACTTATTTGATTTTGTCCATCATACAACAAATTTAGAAGGACAACTTAAGGAGTATGTCTAAGAAAAACTTGGAAAACACGTTTCGAGGGGGTACCCAAGGAGGAAAAAAGACCATAATAAACTAATAGAGTATTTTTTTTCAATAATTCCATCACCATCACAGGGTACTTACTTCATCCATTTAATCAGTTAGCGAACTTCCTCAAAGTTATCCTAATGCATATTGCTGTGGGTACAGAGGAAGCATGATAGGATACTGGGTTTGGGCCTAAGCCCAACAACTACGCTGAATAGAGAATTAGTTACAATTGCTTATGTGGCTAGTTGGAGGGAAAGTAGTTATAGGGAGAGAGCATGGAAGGGAGGGGCATTATGCATTTTGCTGGTTAGAACCTTGGGGTTTGGGCAGAGAGAGAAATATCTCTTCTCTGAGGAGCTTATGCTCCGGGCAGTAGGAACACTCATTCCTCTGTAATCTCTTTCATTTCCATCAATAATACACATCTATATTTCAGTAGTTGGTGTTTATCTCTTAATTCCTTATTTTCTAGTTTTGGTTCCTATCAAAGGCATATGCATCGAAAAATATGCAGTACATGAAACATTAGGGAGAGAGGACACGGGTCATAATAATATGACCAATCTAGTGTTTTATAGAAGACGAAAGAAGGCACGGAGCAAAAATTTAATCACTCACAGCATTCTTCAGTTGTGCACCAGCCCCAAAGCCTGATTTTCCAGCTGGTATAGGAAGAACCTTAGGATCACTAATGGGGTCAGATATGGGATCTGTTGGAATCTCTTCATCCGATTCACGAAGAATCGCATTAAACATTGCCACATCAAGTCTATTTACCAACTGCTCCATCACCTACAACAATAAGAAAAAGTTCTATTTCAATCAGACTGCATTGCATTTTTTATTTTATTTTAAAGGTAGGAACAAATAACCCATTATCATTAAAAGAAAACAAGAACACGTACATCATCTTACCAACTAGAAAGTTTTCAAGATAAACCACATAACCAATTCTACAAACACAAACAGAAGTAAATAATTAAACAATATGAGCAGGTGGAAAAGGCCTATGTTTCCCACAACTGTCACTCAAGAATCAACTCAACCCAAAAGCAGCTACAAATCAACCCAGATGCTTATGACGTTAGGTGTAGGCCCAAAAATGAGTTTTTATAATTTGTCTCTAACAATCACAAAGGTTCAAGGAACAACAGGACGCTGGTGCAGTCTACATAACCATCCATCTATACAATAAAGTATAAATAATCAGGCTATAAAAGAAACAATGAGGATACTATCCAATACAAAGAACTAGCCACAGACAGAAATGAAAAAACACATAACACGTATGTCGATGGTCAAAATAAAAGAGGTAAATAGAATTGAGATACTCTCAGGTTTGGAGTAGCTAAGTTGTAAGTTCTAAGTTGTACAACTTACAATGTTGTCATTGAAAAAAAAAATGGCAGTAAGCCTAACATACCACAATTTTCACAAAGCAATGGCAGAAATTGCTTCAATATTTTCTCCAACCTATTACCTTTCTATGTTCTTATTCAAGTGCAACGATTCCACCTTATGGCTTATACCACCTTTAGCTTTCAATTTACGTATACTAGCATTCAGTTTATGTATGCTAACATCTTCACATCATCTTGCTTTTGTACTTTTCTCTTCTCTCTTAATAAATTCTTCTTTTATTAAAAGGAAAAAAATTACTGTACCAATCTAGCTATCACCGGCAAGCAGCCACACTCAAGCCCTCCGGCTCGAAGAGGGCAAAGCCTTTCACAAGCATCCTTGAAAGCTCTTTCCCATAAATCAATAGAAAAGCTTCCTTGATCTTGATCACCTATACCACATCCCCTCCCATAGGTTTTCCTTGAGCTAGAGTTCTTAGCAGCTGCAGACTGCATGTATGGAGTCAGAGTCTGGGGACAACAAACACCAAAAAGTATCAGCAAAAGGTACAAGGGCATTCAGTTTCAAATCAAAGTGTTCTTTGAGGTGATACAGAAGCAGACGAATCAGACGAAAAAGGAGCAGGAGAAAATGAAGGGTGATGATTCAACCTGCCACCACACAGACTCAACAATTCGAGAGAATATCCACGCCTCGACTTTTTCCAATGCAACTAAAAATGTTTCTGGATCCTCCCACCTATGAAATTGTTTTTCTGTGTTTTCTTTTTTTTCTTCATGAAGGGCTGGATCATTTTCATCACATTCACTATTGATGCGTTGACCACCACCAAGGTGTATCTCTTCAACTCCTTTGCTCACAATTGCTCTCAGCAATATTAAATTCGAGAACCAGAATGTCAACCTATTCAAGGTTAAGAAATGGTAAACGAAGAACTGATACAAATGCATGTTCATGATGAAACTATGCAGAGGACCTTTGAAAGTGATGTTAAATCAACCACTTCAATAGAAAAAACAACAACCAAGCTTTACCCCATTAGTTGGGGTTGGCTAGTGGCTACATTGATCAAACAATGCCATTGTACTCTATCAAAAGCCAAATTTCCACACAAAAAAAAAAAAAAAAAAAAAAAAAAAACAGAAATTCCATTTAGAATATATGATCAAGGCCTTGAAAAAATATACAAATCATTTATGTGCTTTCACCTAACGACTTAAGCTTTTAGGAGAGATGATTCATGATATGGTATTAGAATCTCTATGACCAAGTATTCTAGAGATCAACCCTTGCCACCCCCACCCATTCTTCTAATAAAAAATTGAATTTCAGCACAAGTGGGTGGGCTTGTGCTTCGTCCATGCTTCAAACCCAAAGGGCTCTAGCATAAAGGGTCGTGGTTAAATGTATAAAACCATCCATGTACCTTCACCTAGCAACCTAAGCTTTTGGGAGAGATGGCTCATGATAGTTTTCTTCCTCTACCTATTTTAATTAGTCCTTTTTGCTAAATTTTCTCATTGGAGTCTCTATTGACTTCTCCGCACAAGACTAAAAATCACCTTAAGTGAGTCTATCATCTCCTCAATAGATGCTTTTCCAACTTTCTCCCAAATATATTCATTCATAATCTTATCTTATTTGTATACGGTATACCCAAACTTCAATTGATAAGAAAAGAAAATTCTATAGCAGTTTTTCACATATGAAGAATATTTACCCCACACGTCAGATCATAAAGTTAGTCACTTAAGTTTAGCTTCTACCAAAGCTTCTCGTAGCAGGTTAGATCCATAAGGACAAGATCTTCGGTTAAATGCTCCCGAACTTATCATTTCAACATACTTCAGGAAGTTATGATCAAGTTTTATATACCTTGGAACATCATTGCCGCATGCTTTAGAAACCAAAACAAATCCTGAGACAGCACTTTGGGCTGCACTTGCGATCATAGCTGGGGAGCCAGCTCTACAAGTATGGAAATAGAATCTAGAAAGGCGCCGAGCAGGTGCATGGACCTTATTTGATGAGCTACTATGCTCAGCAATAACTGAATACAGTGAAACTTCAAGAGCAGCAGCTTCACTCAGTTCTTCTCGAAGCATTTCCACTTCAGCCTTCAATTCAGTTATATCATTAGGAAAGCTGCCATTCACATTAATGTCTTCATGGCTAGCAGTGTCAACCTGAACATCATTCAAAGTGTTAATTTCATCTGCCTGATCTAAGGTCTGACTCCTGCTGAACTGCCCATAGCTATCAGCAGATTGGTGAGGAAACCTTACAGTTCTGACATCCTCTACTTTATCATTCATCAAAATGCTTGTTGGATGTTCATGTGATTTCTTGCTTAGCAGAGGAGTAGCACTATTTAATTTTCCTTTCCTTGTAGAATCATCATCAGAAAAATTATTAACAAGCGCATTTTCTAAAAGTTCATTCCTCATAGTAAACTGTTCTTTTCCCTTTCTTCTCTTGTCCTCCAAAACTCCAGTGTTAGAAACGCTGCTAATTTTCTCTGGACCATCTTTGTTATATCTTTGGTCTTGTGTGGTATCTTTGGACCAATCTTCATGGCTAGAAGTATCAACCTGAACATCATTCAAAGTATTAATTTCCTCTGCCTGATCTAAGGTCTGACTCCTGCTGAACTGCCCATAGCTATCAGCAGATTGGTGAGGAAACTTTACAGCTCTGACATCCTCTACTTTATCATTCATCAAAATGCTTGTTGGATGTTCATGTGATTTCTTGCTTAGCAGAGGAGTAGCACTATTTAATTTTCCTTTCCTTGTAGAATCATCATCAGAAAAATTATTAACAAGCACATTTTCTAAAAGTTCATTCCTCATAGTAAACTGTTCTTTTCCCTTTCTTCTCTTGTCCTCCAAAACTCCAGTGTTAGAAACGCTGCTAATTTTCTCTGGACCATCTTTGTTATATCTTTGGTCTTGTGTGGTATCTTTGGACCAATCTTCATGGCTAGAATTATCAACCTGAACATCATTCAAAGTATTAATTTCCTCTGCCTGATCTAAGGTCTGACTCCTGCTGAACTGGCCATAGCTATCAGCAGATTGGTGAGGAAACTTTACAGCTCTGACATCGTCTGCTTTATCATTCATCAAAATGCTTGTTGGATGTTCATGTGATTTCTTGCTTAGCAGAGGAGTGGCAGTATTTAATTTTCCTTTCCTTGTAGAAACATCATCAGAAAAATTATTAACAAGCTCATTTTCTAAAAGTTTGTTCCTCATAATAAACTGTTCTTTTCCTTTTCTTCCTTTGTCCATTTTCTCTTTGTCCTCCGAAACTCCAGTGTTAGAAACGCTTTTAACTTTCTCTGGACCATCTTTGTTATATCTTTGGTCTCGTGTGGTATCTTCTTGATTCATGCTATCATCTTGAGTCACTTGAGAAAGAGAATGTCTTTGAGAGTTTGGCTGCATACTCAATGAACTGTATGAAGCTGAAGATGTGTCTTTGACCATATCACCCGTAGCGATATTTTGATCAGAAAATTGTTGAATGTTTTTTGGTATTCTAGAACTTGCACCAGAAACCTTGACACTTTCCTCGGAAATTTTTGGTAAAGAAGGCCTGCCATTTGCAGCATTTCCCATATCTGAGGACAGAACCACAGATGAAGAGGGAGATTTGATGCCATTGAACTGCGTGGATGCTTCACCCTCTGTGTTTCCCAGTAAGCTAGAAGTGGTGTTTTCCGAGGGTGGAAGAAATTCTCCATTAGATCCCTTTGTTCCTCCTTTGCCGATTTTGGAGTTGTCTGAAATCAAGTGGCAACATGCTATTAACATGGCAGAACTCAACAATTGCATTTCTGTATAAAATATTATTGGTCTAGAGATCAGATAATCAATAGAAAAAATGCATGACGTGCAATAATCTAGCTCCTTCAGAATATGTCTACTTACCATTTAAAAGGGATTACATGTCAAGACATTCAGAGTTCAAATATTTGATCATTTTGTGCCGGAGCTAAATTGACAATTACATACCAACCTTACAGGTAATTGATAAACAAATGTCCCATGACCAAACAAATTCAGGATAATGTCATATCATCTCCTGAATATAGCAAGATGAACAGAACATGAAGCAACATGCAACTAAACACCACAAGCATATTGATGAATACCATCAATGCATATATGCATAATACATGTCAAAAATGAAGAGGAAAAGGACCAATTAATACTATAACTAAAAGTATAGCATTGTAGCCGTTTTTTGATGAGCAAACTCCAGCTCAATAGGGCGACAGCAAGAATTTGAGGTCAATTACTACCAAATCATAACAAAGCAATGTCCATAGGATATAGAAAGTAATCCCTTTGTCAAGGAGAACAAGAGCAATGATTTAGATCTATTTGCATTAAGCGCAAATAGGAAATAAATAATTTAGTACTTTTTCACTTAGAGGGGGCAAACCTCCAGTAGTCTCTGAAGAAGATCTGATAGTTTGCAAGGTATTTGGAGGAATGTCATCACTATCATCATCAGTAAAAGATGCAATTTCAAGATCATCACCATCATTTACTGCCTGTGATACAGATCCACTTTCTTCGTTGTCTAGTGACAACTCTTTTGACAAGCAGCTGTTTGGTGATGAGCTTGAACACTCCATATCAAATGGCTGAATATTAACATAAAGATATGGCTGTGCTGAGTTCCTGAAACTCCTCTTGCAGTTCAACTGAGTGCTTATGGCTTTGGTTTCCTTAATAATTCCAAAATCTGCAAGGTTTATTGTGGTTGATCCCAAGAGTTGGCGTTTTCCTGTCTTGTCATACAAGTAAAACTCTAAGCAATTCTTCTGGAAATTCTCACGTTGTTTGCCTTTCTTGGATGCTTCTCTCCACATAAGTACTGATAGTCTGAAAGATTCGTTAAATTGGATTTTTCCATCTCCAACACTGGAAGCCAAAGACCCAGAATTGTGATCACCATTTTCCCATTGCAGCAGTACAGATTGAACAGATCTCAGTGATTGTGAAGGTGGCCACGGCTTGATCTCCTGAACATGGATGATGTAGTTAACTTGGATTGAGACACTTTTTCTACTCTTTGATCTTATTCCCAGTACCATCTTCCCAAAAAAAAATACCAGTGCTATGCTTGGTGGTATGCTGACTCACTCTAAATGATGAAACACAAACACACAACAAATATTAGAGAAAGATAAGGATCAAAACATTTCAAACATACTTAACTGATTAACAAAGTATCAAAAGAACTAATTTTAGAAATAGCAGATATTATGGTTAGTTGCATAACAAAAGGTGGTGAAAAACAGCCAGCTATGATTTTAAGAGGAATATGATTATATGAGAACGTGAAAAGTTCTCCTTACTAATACCAAAAAGGGGGGAAAAAGTACAATACAAGATGCTAGGAATGACCAAATCAAAATAAAAACTACCAAGCCAATGCACAATGTATTTTGATTGCAGATATTTTCCTGAACACAGCAAACAAGAAACAAAAAACAGAGTTGGGATAATTCTTCTTACTTTTTATTAATAAATGAAAATTCAGAATATAAGATAAACATCAATGAAATTATGAAAATGTATTTTATGGGAAGAGTCAAGAGAGACAAAAGCTACCGACTGCAATGAGGTAAGAAAGAAGAAACCCAGATGGAGTGCCACATCCAGATTCTATATACAACTAAATGCATGCAAATTGTAGCAGAAAAGCATAAACAAACACTTAGAACTCAACAAAGCTCAACTCAGCTATATCATCAAATGAAGACAACTATTACAAAGATAATATTAACAATATCCAACAATTAACCAAACCAGTTAATCAATGCAATTAAAACCCATAATCGAGGAAGAGAAATAGAAGCTAACTTGGAATGAGATCAACAAGAAGGAGGAGCAGATGGGGTGGGATTAAATTGCTATAGGAAGGAACCCATTTGAGAAAAGAAGAGAAATTGGTTGGTGTTAAGGAGAATAGAAGAAGATGGTGAAGAAAGTGATTGTGATTGGATTTTCAATTGATAAAGATGCTTGGGGTAAAATAGAAACAATGTGGTTGAAAAGGTACAAAACTGAGAGGCTAAGGAAAAGGAAAAGTAAAAAGGAACAAGTACCAGAATGAAAGAAAGAAAAGCGTGTCGTCCGCAGAGAGGGATATTAGAAAGCGCCAACTGCTGAGAAGGTCAATAGTTTGATCACTATGGTCCCCACACACACTCACATTCATTCATTCGCATTAAGGATTCGATAATAATATTTCTAAATTTTGTCTACAACTCATAAATCATAAGAGTTTCTACTTTCTAGATGATAATAATAACTAGCTGTGTACCCACTACCCACGTAATCTTAAAGAGTTGTTAGGTTCCTATATTTATATATATGTGCTGTTAAATATTTATTAGTTTTCAAAAATGTTTAAGGGATGTACTGATATAATGGTTGGCTTAATGTCTGTTTGTTTGAAATATGGTTGAATGGCTTAACAAAAAAATTTAATTGTATCTATTGATTTACTTTTGTCATCATTGTGCAAACTAAGACACCTTGTTCAAGTTGATGTACAAGAATTTGGAAAAATGCATGTATATATATATATATATATTGGTAACCATGACATGCATATATATATATGTTTTGATAAACATGTTATAGGTACGAAGTATCCACCACCGTTAACAGTGACTAATCTTCGTCGAGGAACCTGTTGGACACACAAGATTCATTCTCCCCTCCCAACCAGGTTTTTTTTTTTCCGTATACAAGAGTTAAGATTCGAACTCTGACCACTTGCTTATGGTGTCCAAATCCATTTCCACTTGGGTCAACCTAGAGGAGGAAGAAATGATGGAAGAAGAAGAAGGGGGTGGGGGTGTGCAAGGTCACAAAGAGAAAGGAAGGATTACTTCTTCTACTCTTGAATAATTATCTCTTTAAAAATTTAATCTTATTCTAGTTTTACGATATTTTAGAAGTCGAACCCCTAACCATTTATTTAAGGATTTCGAGACTTTTATGATTTGGATGAATCACATGTTGATATAAGCTTATATGCATTTATTTAACCAATAACATTTATTAGGGAAGCCGGATGTCAACAATGAATTATATGACAAATTGTAAGAGACTATTTCTTTTAAATATATGCAATATAAATAGATAATAGAAGGCCATTATCGCATGAATTACCTTCAATATACAGTATATAAATGCTAAGGAAACGATTTGATAGGGACGAGTGACTCGATAGATATGTTTGGGGCGGAGCTAGGAAATATATGTGAGAGGGGCCAAAATTAAATATACATATAATATGAAATAAAAAATAAAAAATTAACTAACATATAAAAATAAATTATATGAAACAAAATTGATATATAATTAATAATTTAATATAGGGTCTTACTAACAAATGTACCAAGGACATTGGTTAAGGATTCCAATAAATACAAGTTTTCATTGAGAAACTAAAGATAACAATTATAATCAAAATATTGAGATCATCATTTCTCAATAAAATTTTTTTTTATTGGTTCCTTAACCAATATTCTTGGTACACTTATTAGCATTCTTGTATAATGTAATATAAATTTGATATAATTTACTCAAACTAATAACAATTTAACATATAAACTTCACCAAACTGTTCAAAAAAAAATTGATATAAATTAGAAATTTCTTTTAGATTACGAAAGTATCAGCAAGAATTTAGTTTGGTATGTGTGACACAAAAAATATGAATATGTGGGGGAGGCCATGGCCTATATAGGCCTCCCCCTCCCTCCGCCCCATGCAGCTTTATCATATGGAATATTTACTTGCTAATATATATATATATATTTTGAATGTTACAACTTACACATCTCTCTTCACCTCTGGTATCTCGGGTATTTTCAACAAAAATAAGTTTAAGTGTTTTTGAAGTAAAAACAAATTCTTATTTTATTGACTTTATGTATTACATCAGTTTTATAAACCATAACTATTTTTCGTTTTATATTTTAATGTTACAGTAATTGATATGTGATCAGATTCACAAATATATATATATATATATATATATATATATATATATATAACATTAAAAAAATATCTTACTTAAGAGCTTTGTGTGAACCTCCTCCCATTTTCTTGTCAAAGTATTTGTGCCGTGCCTAAATAGGGATCTATAGGTTGGGAATCAATTTAGCTATAGTCTGGTGTGTGAGTTGGAGAACAACCGTTGGTGTATGTCACTGATCAGGTTCACGATTTACATCACGACCTTCTTATTTTAGCTACTATAGTTACCTATCATTAACATATAAATATCTACCCTTTTAGACATCATTGCTTTCACTCACAGCATTGTTATCGTTTGTGAGACTCTTCTTTTGGTTACCACCTACCACTACATGAAGAATTACGCACACTGTATTGTGTAGATTTGGCAATCATGGGAGGATGCTGACTCAATTGTTAGGTGGATGAATCTGCTTATACCAAGAGATATACTCACGGAAATAGGGTTGGCAACGGGGCGGGGCCGGGGTGGGGGCGGGTTGAAAAATAGATCACATTTGCACTTCCAGTGAGGTTGGGTTTCCCTATGGGTCTCCTGCCCCCCGTCAATGACTAATAAAATTTATAAATTATTTTGCTTTAATTGAAATAAACAACTCAAAAATTGTACTTTCCAAAAATACACAAATAAAACCTTCACACAATTAAAACAATCAACCAGAAAATGGAACTTAATTTTCTTTCAACTAAAAATTAAAAAGAAACTAATGCTTTAGAAACACTTCGTTATGCTTCAAATAACACTGATAACAATTAAATGTTCTGTAATTTTACCGAAAAAAAAAGTATCCTTTTATATGAAATGAAACCTTTCAATCAAAATAAGTTTAATACCCTATATAGATATATGAGAATATTATTATAATTACGTAAACAGCAGGGCGGTGAGACGCCCCGACGTCCCATTAAAGAAAACCCAAAATATTAAAGCCTAATTTCGTTATTATCGTTAAGTGAGTATATTCAAAATAGCGAAAAAATTTAAAAAAAGATAAACAACATATATACGCATACATGCAACACATAACGATAAACATATAGATACATGCCAGTACTGCTATCAAGGGATTCCCATCTGTGGGATTCCGATATATACAAATTGGTGTCACCAACAAAAACACATCAAAAGTCTAAAAGAAAATATCTCACCGAAGCACTCCGCACCCCATCCCCTCTCAAAATAGAGTAAGAACCTCACTCACACCTATAGTGATGGCACTGGCCCGAACCATCATATGCTACCACCCTAGTCTGCATCCTGGGGTCCGACAGGTCCGGATACCCCTCCGCTTTCACTAGAAGAGCTCCTGTCCGACTGTCGCTGAAACCTCGGTCGATAAAGCCTGCTGTCGCGAGGATGTAGTGGCCGAGAGGACACCCGTGAAGACTTTGAAACTGTAGCTCGAACCTCTAGAGGTGCGGGCACCTCTGGAAGTGGTGCTGGGTCTGGGGCGGGGGTAACTGGGTCCTCCTCCTCTGGAATGGGTGCCAACTCAGGCTCCGGTGCCGGTGCGGGTGTAGGTGCAGGTGCAGGTGCTGGCATGGGTCCTGGTACCAAGGCATCGAGAGGTACCATGAAGGGTACTGGAGCCATCTCAAACATAGGCGGTATCGGTGGTACGTGTCCAGTAGGCTGTCCTATCTGAAACGGGAAGGTCGTGCCAAAACGAAAGGTACCAACAAATCCAATGGGCGCTCCCTGCCCGAGCCCCGTAGTGATGGACGCGGGACCCGTATATATCGTAAAACGAGCGACTGGGTCCACTAGCCACCCGTGCGGATCTAGGCACTCTACCTCACAGGTCCCCGAGAGGGGGAACCCCGGGTCCTGAGTCATCCACGGATGATCCCAGTGCGCCATCTACACGATCTGGATCTGATATACAAAACATATATGTACAAACACACAACAAAAGAAAAGGGGATAAGAAGCCATATAACATCAAACGTGGAAAGGGTTTAGCGACATTTAATTCTATAACAGCAAGATAAACATTCATCTCCCAAAACATATATATGTATGTATGTATATCACAATCATCATCAATCCACATCTAGGGTCTTTCCTCTACCCCCATCATGATGCAATGCAAATGCTGTATCAATCTTCTCAGGTAGTCGGCCATATCCAGATATCACAACTCTACACGTCCCAGAGGCCCCGGCGCACACCCTCGTTCGCGGATGGAGGGTGCCCATGCAAAGCAATGGCACTATAGCTACACAATCCGGTGCACACCTCTGGACCCCGGCCAGGGTGCTCATGCAACGCATGAACTATTACTGCAACTAAAATGAAATCATGTCTGGGACGGTCCGCCGTTAGCCTAGACCCCGGGAATTCTCCCTCCGAGGAATAGACCCCAACGACCATGTTTCAGGTCCACATAACGACCATGTTTCAGGTCCACATATCACAGACCATGTTTCAGGTCACCCCTAGTGCCCTAACCGCTCATCATCACCTCATAAATAACCTCAATAAAATCTCATCTCATCAATCTCATCATCATATCACATCAATCATCTCGGTTAGGCACTACTAACACATAAAGTATGATTTCCCCAATACATCATCATGACTCATCATATCTCATCACTTACTCAATCTCTACTCATAATCATTACATTCATATCATCATACCATCATGTCATCCACTCATCATATCAATCATGTCATCATTTCCAATATAATAAAATACTTATTTTCGTAAGAGATTCCAACACTCATATTATCAATCATCAATCATCATAATAATTCAATCAGTCCAAGCAGTCACAACAGCCAGTCATAAATAATAAAATAATAAAATAATATATTTTTATCGTAATGACGATAAATGCACAATTTCAATATCATCATTGGTACCACTAAGTAGTCCTCAATGTGACATGGACATTGTCCGTTACTCGCTCTTGAGTAGGGTTTAGGTCGCCCTACGCCATTATCGAACTAAATGTAACTGCGCCGTTTCCGACGTTAAATGGTTTCTTTCCCCCACCTGGAAAGTCGTACGATGTCCGGAACGAAGCAAAACGAGACATTCCCAAACTTCCGCGAATCTGCCTTGAGCGCGGTTCTAGTGCCCCGGGACTTCCAAAAATTCACCTAAGCGTCACATTGCGAAGCACACGTTACCATGAGTTCATACTCGAAGACGGAATTGAATTCCGTTAAACGAAACGAAAGATACATAGAAAAACATAACGAACGGAGTTTTCGACATAAACGGGAATAATTTACCTTCGACATAAAGGTATCGTCACTACGATCACAACCACGTACTCCGTTTCGCGAATGGACGATCGAAACTCACACAACCCTCACCAGAAGCCTTTCCCTCTCTAAGATCTCTCTCTCTCTCTCTAAAACCCTCTCTGCTTTCTCAGTCTCAAATCTCTGCTCTCTGCTCTCTGCCTTGCTTCTTTTTTTTCTGATGGCTTAAGTGACATAAGTCACTTAAGCCCTTTTTATTTTTCTGCTTCATGCTGCCACGCTCGAGCATGGAACAATCCACGCTTCAGCGTGGAAAGCCACAGCGCCATGCAACCACTCAGAGGCTGCCACGTCAGCCCCGTTGACACGTAGCAAGTCAAAGCATGGCCCTTGTCTGTTGACTTGGGCGCTTGAGCATGGATACACCCACGCTTGAGCGTATTGTGGACGCGAGCGTGAGGTTTGCCACGCTTGAGCGTTGACTTTTTGACTAAAAAGTCAACTCTCTACGCTCAGGGTCCGTTAGACGTCCGATTGACCTCAAATTTGAGATATAGGCTCATTAGGACCTAATAAACAATCTCCAACCATCCAAATGCCTAATCTCATCTCTAACTCCAAATTTATTGTTCCACCCTCAAATATCTAAAAGACACTAACCGGGAAACCCTAATTGGTCTCTTCGTTCAAACTCACCAGAAAAAGCTGCGTACTTAACATGCAAAGGTCTCTATGCCTCAAACCACTTCTCAGCTATATAATCCAAGCCTTAAACCTAAACATCATACGTAAACCACACATAAAATAACGGGTGTTACAGGTGGGGTCGGGGCAGGGCGGGTATCTGTATCCCTAATCCCCGCCCCCGCCCCCAACCAAAGCTGGTTTTCCTCATCAAAGTCGGGGCGGGATCGGGTGGGTACCCGCGGGTTCGGGTCTCATTGACATACTTACACGGAAAGTCTTTTAAATGCAATCAACATCTTTTTTCAAAATAAAACACTAAGTAAAAATAATAGCAATGATATATTTTAGCCGATATAATGACTTAAGCTCAAAATTAGGCTTTTTGACTGAAGTAACATACTTTTAGAAACTATCTATCAAAATAACATACTTTTGAAATAATTAACCAAAATAAATTTTTTTTTGCCACTTTTATTATTTTTTATGCTGACTGTGTGGCGCCAGTTTGACTGCCATGTGGCAGCCTTTCATTTATCAATTTGTTTTAGAAGAAAAAAAAATTGCATGCCGCCATGTGTCGCATGCTGGTAAGTTTAAATGGCGTCACTCGCCAAAATGCGACACATGGCGCAACCCCCTCCACCCATTATATCCACACTCTTTCTTAAAAAAAATTAAAAGTGATAACATAAAAAATTAAAACAATACATAAATAATATTAAAAATAATAATAATAACACCAATAAAAATATTTAAAAAATCAAAACAATAATTATAGAATAACATGAATAGTTAAAGAATATTATTAAAAATTATGATTAATAGTAACTAATAGTAATTTAAGAGAGTAATTAATCGTATTTTGTAGTTTTAATGATTATTGTCATATAAGAGAGTAATTAATAATAATTTGTAGTTTTAATATTAGATTAGAAATTTATAGTTTTAATTTTTTAAATAATAGTTATATAATAGTAATTAATAGTGATTAATAGTTGAATAAAAATTTAAGAGAATAATTAATAGTAATTTGTATTTTTAATGATTATTGTTATATTATAATTAATAATAGTAATTTGTAGTTTTAAGAGAGTAACTAATAGTTATTGTTATATTATAATTATTGTTTTACCTTTTTTTTTTAAATATTCTTTATGAGTGTTATTATATTTTTAGGTTAAACTAATACTTTGGTCCCTATACGTGACACTGATTTTCAATTTAGTCCATATGCGTAAAAAGTTTTCAAATCAACCCCTACACGCGACAATCATTTTCAATTTGGTCCTCGCCGTTTATTGATGTTATAACGCCATCATATGACAGGGACCAAATGGAAAATGATTGTCACATATAGAGACCAAATTGAAAATGATTGTCACGTGTAGGGACTAAATTCAAAAAAAATTTGTTCAATTCAATCCCTACACGTGACAATCATTTTTAATTTGGTCCCTATACTTTAACTCCAACAAACAACGTTATAACACCAATAAGCGGCGATGACCAAATTGAAAATGATTGTCACGTAAAACGACTAATTTGAAAACTTTTTACGTATAGGGACTAAATTGAAAATAAGTGTCACGTATAGAGACCAAAGTATTAGTTCAACCTTTTTTTTAATATTCTTTAAGTATTGTTTTAATTTTTTAGTATTATAGTTTTAATATTTCTGGTATATTGTTTAATGTATACCGGATTTGTATTTCCGGTATAGTAAATTTATAATACCGGAATTATAGTTCTGCTAAGTATTAAATCAAATAAAATGCAGACTGAAAATATAAATCTGGTATTATAAATTTACTATATTGTAAGTAAAATACACACCAGAGTTAAGATTCCAGAATCCTAAAAATATATACATATGGTAATTGAAATTCTGGTATGGTATGAAGATAATTTAGAAAAAAAAAAGTCACTTGATGAGGTGGAGGTTACAATGGTATTTTGGGGATATATTTAAATTTTTTCAAAAAAAATTGTTGTTTATTAGAAAATTTTGTGGTGTAAAAAGTAACACCCTTTTTTATATTGAGCCCAATCTCCTCTTTATTTTTATTTGACCAATTAGGCTCATATATGGCTTACCCAAAGAGATGAAGCACAATGTCGAAAAATGATTTGGACAAATTTATGTATCAACTTGTACCACTGATACCAAAATACGACAATCATCTAGCAGAATACGTAGTAGAACCTTTAATTAGTAGAATTAGATGTGTTGAGATATGCAGAAAAGTTTTGATTATTTTAGAACTTGTCACATATTATCTCTTTGTTTCTGGGCTCTACCACTCATCCTTCTACATTTCACTTGACATACTCATCTCTCTTTTTTTTGGACCAACCATCCCTTGAACGCATTGCTGCACGCTTCGAAGGCTGCAATACCACCCTTTAGAGATTTAGGAAATAAACATTATTTGTATTTTTAAATTTTAGATGTTGCTCAATAAACTTTATCAATAATAGAAAACTCGACTACCACTAGGTTGCAAATTATGGTCTTTAATTGCAATGAAGTCAGTGGGAACTTTTGTCTATTTTCTAACAATTATTTATAATTTCTGTAATCGCAATGCAAACACACTTTAAAATCTTGATTACCCATGTTGGTTTTTGTTTTCTTCCATGAATTCCCCTAGAAGAGTCGGCAAATTTCGTTCTAATACAAATTAATTTGTTGATCGACAGTATTTTTTGTCATTTTCACAATGTATCATGTATAAATAAATATGAACTTCAATAGAAAAGGGAAAGATTCATATTTCGATCTGCATCCCCTGATATCATGACATCCGCAATCACCATGCAATTACTTATTGCATTGGCTTGTATCGAAATGCATCTACTAGCATGGCTGCAAATTATGGTCTTTAATTTCAATAAAGTTGTAATTGTGGGAATTTTAGCTTTTTATTTTTTGTAATTATTCATAATTGTTGTATCACAATGCAACCACACTTTAAAACCTTGGTTACCCATGGTGGTTTTTGTTTTCATCCACAATTTCCCTTGAAAGAATTGATGTATTTCATTCTATTACGAATTAATTTGTTGATCAATATTATCTAGTTATCTTTTTCACAACCTGCTGTGTATAATATGAAATTCAATAGAAAATGGAATTGATTCATATTTCGTCTGCATCCCCTGCTATTGTGGCAACCATGTTCAAATACCTTGCAATTGCATATTGCATTGGCTTCTATTGGCCCCAATGCGGCTACGAGTGTGATTACAATTTAAAATTGTAGATAAGAAAGCGCAAAAATAATAATCGTCAAGGGTAAGGAAATACTTATAGCAAATCCGATAATTAAAAACCAAAGCATTTATTTTATTTCTTTTGCTCCTTCTCATTCTCTATATCGCATACAAACTTTAAGCCTAAATGAGAATCAACATGATAGGACTTTGGTACCGGACTCAAAACAAAGATATTATGAACTCTTAACTAAAGACGCACAACTTTATTTTAACATGAAATTTCCAGAAACACCAAACAACATGGTTGACTGGTTGTTTTCACAACCAAAATCATAAATCATGAAACTAGGTAAAAGGAGCAACCCTTTAATGCTCTAGAGCTTTAAATCCAAATCCAATATTTGTAAATCAGGGTTAGCACCATACATGTTAACCACATTAACAAGCTCATTGTTGTTGATGGGTTTCTCCAGCGGGTTTATATATGGCTTGGTTCCATCAACAGTCGATACTTCCATTTCCATCATCTCTGGATGGATTGGATGGATTGCTGGAGCTGGCAATTGTACCGTTTCAACTACAGTACTCCCATAATAGGTCATAGACTCTGGTTGAAATTGGATTGGTGGTTGAATTTGTTGTGAAGCAGCAATTTGATTAACATTGGGTAACCAGTTTGTTCTTGGCGGTTGAGGCATCACCATGGGTTGTGGTGGTGGTGCTGGGAAAACCCGAGCATCAACTACATTTATAGTTTCTTGCATTAGCATTTCCCTACGAAAATATGCTTGGTGGGTGTTTGATATCAACTCTCTCCAATAGTCGACATACAGGTTTCTCATGACATTGTTTTGAATATCAAAATGAGACTCCAAATGGGTGATGAATTCTCCCGAGCTGTAAGTGTGTTCATTGCACACACTGCACACAATAAGCCATCCGTAATTGAGGTTGTTGGCCATTGTGATCTAGGGTAAGGAATTGAAAGAGAAATCACAATGAGCACAGTTTAGGCTACCTCAATGAGCCTTTTTATAGATAAAATTTAGGGTTTTGTTAACAAGTGCCCAAAGGACAAAACACGAGTTAGAGAATTAATAAAAAAAAAGTTTGTATTGATAATTTAAGTTTAAATACCTTTTGTAAATATATATCATCGGGAAATTAAATTTATATATAGCCTACTTTTTGTATAAAAACACGCTTGTATAGTTTTCTTGTGGCAAATTTTTATGTTAAAACGTATGGTTATAAATATGTTTTTAAAATAAATAAAAATAATAAAATAATGAAGAAGAAAAAACCAGTGTTTCAATTGTTTTCATTTTCCCACTCATTTTCCTTTTTCAATGGTCTAAAATTTTTGAATTTCACATATCACATGTTAAGTACATATTTCGATTTATAGATTATCATATAATATTAAAATCTTCATTAAATACTAAATTAATAAAATTAAAAAATAATTTAAGAAAATCTTTCATAAATATAAAAACAATTAAGTTATAAATGAGCTAAACAAGTTATATTCAAGCTTCACTTTTTTTTAAAGGCTTGTTCAAACAAATGAGCCAAGCTTAAGTAACTTATTTTATACACAAGTCTAACTCAAGTTTCAAGTGTTCGACTCGACTCGACTCCACTCGTTTAAACCCTTACCCTTAGGTAGTGTTTGGTTGGAGGGATTAAGAGAGGAGGGAGGGGGAGGGAGGGTTTTTTTTTTAAATCTATCATGTTTAGTTCAATTTTTGGATTGGTGGGGAGGAGGGGAGGGGAGCAAAATCCCTCCTTAAATGAGTTTTAGCTCCCCTCCAATATTGGGGGGATTTGGAGGGGAGGTGAGAGGGATTTTAAAGTATTTTATATGCATTGACTAAAATATCCTCATTTGTCTATTTTTAAATAAATAATATAAGGGTTAAAAAGTAAAGTTGTTTTAAAATCCCTCCCCTCCCCTCCTGAGCCAAACAAACATGAGAGTGTTATTTTCCCTTCCCTCCCCTCCTTTGAACCAAACACACCCTTAAGGCGCCAGTTGGTATCCTCCTAAAATTTAGTGTTGTTCTTCAAATGCAAATTCAATTATTTTGAATATTTATGGATACATTAATAGAAATTTAATTATCGTCTCCCCTTAACATTAATGACACTTTTTCACAAAGGAAAAAAGGCTTATCCTCATTTAATGAAATTAAAGATACAAATTTAAATTGCTATAAAGTATTAAAGTTAGAAAACACAAATGGAAAAAGAATGAAAATAAATTTAGAGAGCACAATAAAAAATGGAACAATTAAATAATTTATCTTTAATAATGGTGACAAGGTTTTGCAGGTAATAACATGTGAATTGTGAATATATTTTTTTGGTTTCCCAAGGTATCCTCCGTGCGTAACTGTGAAGACTAATCCCTCGAGGTACTGGACGACATATTGAAGGACTTACCTCTCCCAATCAGGTTTTTCTCTATACGCAAGAGCCAGAGATCCAACTCCTGATTACTTGCTTAAGGGGCCCAAGCTGGTTACCATTTGGACCAACCACATGTTGGTTGAATTGTGAATATATACCAACTGAATATATAAGATATTGTCTTTTAAGGAAATATAAAAATTGTTTTGGTAACTAATCAATTTCCCAAAATACAATTTCAAGTTTCGAAACATGTTACCCATCAAAATATTACACTTATTAATTGGAAGTATTCTTTCTTTCCCTTATTATATATTTGGTTTATTGATCTTTAGAAGTTTGCTTAATTTTTTATATTTAAGAATCTAATAGTAAGAGAACATTAATTTTCTTTTGAAAAGGAAAATCAACATTCCATATGATTAAGGTTAATTTATACATAATTTCTAAAACTTCTTTTGCATATGACAATTTCGGGATAGATTTAGCCAGATCCAGATCCCCAATTTAAAAATTAAAACAAAAACCCTTCCTTATATAACTAATATATTTGCTTTCTTCATATTTTTGATAGGTTATTTAGTTTTCTTATATATATTTTTTGACATAGTTTTTATATACGATCATAAATTATTGTTAAAAATTTATAAAATATTTCTTATCAGTAAGTTTATTCCTAATTGTACAAGTCCCTTTGGATATAATACAATTTAGAACCTGTTTGTTTAGGCTTAAAAAAAGTGATTTTAAGATATTTTAAAAAGTGATTCACAAATAAATGATCTTTTGAGAAGTTGAAAAGTATGGCTTTTCACCAAAAGTAGGAGAATGCAAGTTCGAATTCTAGTAGCAGACACTCTAATTAGGAGGTTGTGAAAATCAAGGGTTAATTCCCTGCTCTAAACAATTGATCGAGGATTATTCACATAGTCGATCCAAAGAGCCTAAGCTTGTGGGGATACCTTGAAAATTATTGAGGAGCCAAAGATCCTAATTATGGTGGTTCATAAAAAAATATGGTTTCTCATAAAACTCATTTTTTAGCTTCTTTTTAACTGATACTTTTTAATAAAATCCCAACCAAATAAGCATGTAAATATCATAAGTAATTTTTCTATCAAAACAATTAGTTTTTATGTGGAAAAAAGCCTAGACAAATGGACCTCCCGAACAGATCTCAGTGACTGTGAAGGTGGCCATGGCTTGATCCTGAGAACATGGATGATGTAGTTAACTTGGATTGAGACACTTTTTCTACTCTTTGATCTTATTCCCAGTACCATCTTCCCAAAAAAAAAAAAAAATACCAGTGCTATTCTTGGTGGTATGCTGACTCACTCTAAATGATGAAACACAGACACACAAGAAATATTAGAGAAAGATAAGGATCAAAACATTTCAAACATACTTACTGATTAACATAGTATCAAATTAAAGAACTAATTTTAGAAATAGCAGATAATTTTTTTTTTTTGTGTGCAATACAGATAAAAAAGAAAAAAGAAACCAAAGGAACTAACTAACATTATATATATATAACGAACTAACTAACAGAGGGAATCCATTAGAGCCTGTTTAGTTTATTTTCAGTTTCATGTTTTCATTTCCTGATTTCAAAGATAATTATAACTAAAATAATTACAAAAGTGTCACCCTATTTTTATTTTATTTCTTATTTTCAAATATTTGCACAGGAAACACGGAAAACAACTTTTTATTTGTTTTCATTGTTTCATGTACAGATCTTTGGAAACAAGAAATAAGATGAAAACGTGGTGACACTTTTGTAATTATTTTAGATATAATTATCTTTAAAATTAAAAAATAAAAACAAAAAACAAAAAACAAATTAAACAAGACCTTAGGTATGCCTTAACAAAATAGAGCCAAGCCCCGGAGGTGGGTCTTCCCAAACTGTCGATGTAAGTTTAAGTGTTTTTGAAGTAAAAATAAATTCTTATTTTATTTTATTGATCACTTAATGTATTACATCAGTTTTATAAACCATAACTATTTTTCGTTTTATATTTTAATGTTAAATTTATATTTTAATGTTAAAGTAATTGATATGTGATTAGATTCACTAATATATATATATATATATATATATATATATATAGAGAGAGAGAGAGAGAGAGAGAGAGAGAGAGACATTAAAAAAAAAAAACTTACTTTAAGAGCTTTGTATGAACCTCTCCCCAATTTCTTGTCAAAGTATTTGTGCCTAAATAGGGATCTATAGGTTGGGAATCAATTTAGCTATAGTCTGATGTGTGAGTTGGCTAACAACCGTTGGTGTATGTCACTGATCACGTTCACGATTTACATCATGACCTTCTGATTTTAGATACTGTCTATGGACTATGGTTACCGATCATTAACAACGAGTAATGATATTCTAACATCTGATTTGAATACCTCTAGCAATATATTGGTTAATCACATATAAATTCTTGCTTAATTTAGTTCATTATATAGTTAATGGGTCATTTGAAGCTTATTTTTCATAACCATATAAATATTTGGTTAATCACATGTAAATATCTGGTTAATTCAGTTCTTTATATGATTAATGGGTCATCATGAATTAATCAAATATTTACATGTGATTAACTATATAATGAACTGAATTAACCAAATATTTACACCGATTAACCAAGGTATCAAAAGTTAGAATATCATTAATCTTAACATATATCTACCCTTTTTAGACATCAATATTGCTTTCACTCACTGCATTATTATCGTTGCGAGACTTTTCTTATGGTTACCACTTACCACTACATGAAGAATTACGCACAATGTAATGTGTAGATTTGGCAATCATGGGACGATGCTGACTCTATTGTCAGGTGGATGAATCTGTTACCAAGAGATATACCCAGGGAAACTCTTTTCAATGCAATCAACATCTTTTTTTCAAAATAAAACACTAGTAAAAATAAATGTTATATATTTTAGCCAGGATAATGACTTTAGCTCAAAACTAAGTTTTTTATATTAAAGTAAACTACTTTTGTAGATTATTTAACAAAATAACCTACTTTTGAAATACTTAATCAAAGTAATCTTGTTTTTGCCAAGCTGAATTTTATTTTATGCTGACTGTGTAACGCCAGTTTGATTGCCACATGACAGCCTTTTATCGATCACTTCGTTTTACAGAAGAAAAAAAAATTTGCAAGGCGTCACGTGTCGTGTTCTGGTGAGTTCAAATGGCGCCACCCATTAGAACGCGAGACGTGGTGCAACCCCTCCACTCATTATTCCTACACCCTTTTTTTTAAAAAAATTTAAAACTAAAAACACTAAAAAAATGTAAACAGTACTTAAATAATATTAACAAAATAATAATCACACCAATAAAGAATATTTAAAAAATCAAAACAATAAGTATCGCATAACATGAATAATTAAAGAATATTATTAAAATTTATGATTAGTAGTAACTAATAGTAATTTAAGAGAGTAATTAATTGTAATTTGTAATTTTAATGATTATTGTCATATAATAGAGTAATTAATAATAATTTGTAATTTTAATATTAGATTAGAATTTTGTAGTTTTAATTTTTAATTAATAGTTATATAATAGAAATAGTAATTAATAGTTGAATAAAAATTTAGGAGACTAATTAATAGTAATTTATATTTTTAATTATTATTGTTATATTATAATGAATATTAGTAATTTGTAGTTTTAAGAGAGTAACTAATAATTATTGTTTTACTTTCTTTAATATTCTTTACTAGTGTAATCTTCTTCTTTTTTAATATTCTTTAAGTATCGTTTTAATTCTTTAGGTGTTATAGTTTTAATTTTTTTTTAAGAAAGAGTGTAGAAATAATGGGTGAAGGGGGCTGCGCCACGTGGCACCCTCTGATGTGTAGCGTTAGTTGAAATGCCGCCATTCACCAGAACACGACATGTGGCGCCATGTCATCTTCTTTTTTTTTTTTGTAAAACGAAGTAACTAATGAAAGACCGCCACTTGGCAGTCAATGCATGGTGCCACATAATGAGCATAAAAATAATAATGAAAAATTCTATCTTGGCAAAAACAAGATTACTTTGGTATTGTTTAAAAAATAGGTTATTTTGATAAATGGTTTCTAAAAATAGGTTACTTTGATTTTAAAAAAAAAAAAAAAAAAAAAAAGCCCTCCAAACTATTAAGGTTTATCAATAATTTTGAACGAGTTTCTGCCCATATATACGTGGATGAACAGAAATCCTAAAACCAAGTTGAGGTCTGTGTTAAACAATGATTGATGTTCTTTAATCTATACCCAATAAAATTATAACATTGTGGTACCATAATAGTATTTGTATAAAACTCAAAAGAAAAATGAAAGAATATGAAAGTATTATATAAGTTTTTGATACAACTGTTTTCAAAGGGCGTTTGCCCCCCCCCCCTCCCCCAAAAGAGAATTATTGATCCAATTTGGAGGAGAGATACGAGAAAGATTTTTGTTTGCACTGGCCTCCAATGCTTCATCTATAATTTAGAATGACACGAATTGTATACCTTACAAGTGGTTTTTATATTTCAAAGTTGGAGTTCGATGATTGATTGCGAGTAGGAAATGTTTTAACACCACGCATGTTTTGCTATCTCGTGTCCAATAACGAATATCTATTTAATATAAAGTGTTTTCTTAACGAAGTAAATGTAATCTTTTGTTTATTTTTATTTTTTTTTTTACTGAAAAAAAAACTTATTTCATTTCAAAAGCAATAGTAGCAGACAAGTACAGGGGTATATTCTCATCAAAAACATGAAGACTAGGATATCTAGAGGCCGCCCTATAGCTGAGGCTCATGAGCCAACAACATTACCTTGTCTCCTAACAATCAACTCCACCTTGAGATTTTAAACTAGAGCTAAGAATCTCCCTACAACTCTCACGATAAATATCCAACCAAATTCCGCAGATAGCAATAGTGGATGTAGATGTAACCCGCAACAGGCGGCTATCAACTTCCAAAAATATGACGAAACTTTGGTCCAGACCATGTCCCTGTAAACCCAATCCATACCAGCTAGGAGAGCAATCGCTTCCCCCTCCCTAACCTGCAATAAAGCATTCATCCCACCCTAGATATTGCAGAGCACACAAGGTATCAATGTATCATCGACGCAAAGCCAACACCCAAAGAGGTTAGGTTCTTGTTCTTTTAAAGAATGCAGCATCAATTATTGTACTTTAGCCAGCCATGAGGTGGAGGAACCCACCCTTATGTTTATATACCTAGCCGTAGGCACTGGCTACCTTCCTGAGTAGATCTCGCAAGATATCCACTCATCTAACACATTGGCTTGCTGTAGACGACCACTTGAGAAAACATTACTTCATCTCTTTGTCCTACCAGAGACATATATAGGTTGTTGCCTGTGCTTCCTCCAAAGACTCTCCGAGCAACATAACAAACTCGCGCCTCTCCTCCCCATTTTAAGCAAGCTACCTAGCTTGAAAAAGAACTCAGAAAAACTCTCAACCTCCATATCAACAAAGGTTCAGATGCGCTGGCCATAGATGTCTTCTCACCAACAACCTAAAAACACTCGAATGACATGAAAGGAAAGAGTGCCATGCATTCTCAAGGCCCGTTGCATACAGAATAAGCAACTCAATTGGACAATCCACTTCCTTATGGACTGAAGGCCTAGATCGGACTGGAATTGGCATTCTCTGCCAAGCTTGCCAAGCAAAGGACTTTAACCTATTGTGTGGGACCTTCACACTCCCAAATCATCTTGCAGTCCCCCATCACAACAAAATTAAGTCATACAGTACTCATAGGCACGATTTGACCGTTGAATTCTCCATCATCACATCACTTGCCACCCCAAACGCGACTATCCCTCACCAGCGTTGAAGCAAAACAAAGGGACAACGTAGAATGGAGCGACTCAACCTCATTAGGCCCAAAGAAGCATTGCTGAAGCGCTTGAAGATTCCAACCTCTTTAAATCCTGGTAGTATCAAGTCCTTAACTGTTAAGGCCAAACAAGTGAAGAGGAGTTAGGGACGCCATAAGTCTAGGATTTCAAATTTCCTCTTAACCAAGAATCCTGAAAAAACACGGATATTTGAGCCATCTGCCGATGCTCCATCTCAAACCATCTTTTAACCTAACCCGGCGAACTCCAGATGCTACGCCACTGAGTAACTTTGGATTATGACCAAGCAGAAGACTCCAAAAAATCCCCTTTGGGGAAAATCATTTATTATGCGTTTGCTCAAAAGACGAGTAGTAACCATAGAGCATCCGGGTTGGAAATAAATTTCCAGCCTTGTTTCCCTAGCACATAGGCTAAGTTGAAAGCTTAGAAGGCTCCGAAAGGCCCCATATCCTCCATTCTGCCTTACTAACCACCATTTTATCCCACGATAACCAATTAATTCCTCTAGTACCATTACTACTTTTTCCCCACCAAAAAAGATTGTCATCAGTCCATCAGGGTGCTTCTGAATCTCATCGCAAAGAGAAGGGAGGAATTAAATAAATGGCTCATGACATTAGGCCTAGGGGATAGCCTGAACAGAACTGCTTTGATAAGAACCTCATGACCCCCCTTTAGAAAGAGACCTTCCAGACCATGAGAATTTATTTTTTGCCACACCCTATCCTTCAAATAATTAAAACGGTGGAATTTCTTCTATTCTAACCGGTGATTCCACCGAAGGCAGACCCAAATACTTTCCCGCATCCTAACTCGTTCCTGACATCAAGAAGAGACAATAAGATTGTCCCTACGCCTCCACAGATACATTGCTGCTCAAAAAAGACCTCTGACTTCTGCGAAGTAATTTAGTAGATTGCCCTTGATGCTAGGCTCATAATCATTGAGGAATTTTCTTTTGTGCATAGCAGAGACTTCCCTTATCATTTTGCACGGAGAAGAGAAAAGTACTATCATCCTCAAATAGAAGCATGAGACACAAATAGGGTCCCGCCTACAAATCTTAACACCATGCCAAATTTCCTTTGCTCTCCTCTTCTTCTTTAAAAAGAGCCGGAAAGAACCCTTCCTCACTAATAATGAACAGATACGGAGACAAAGTGTCAACCCTGTCGAAGGACCCCTACCTGGAAAAAATGTGCCCTACTGAATCCTGATTGATACTAAAAGAATAGGTAAACAAAGTTAATGCACATCAGTAATCCAATTATCCAGCAGAGAGCAAACTAGCTTTTACCTAGCATAGACCTGTAAGTAACCCCAATCAACCCTGTCATATGGCTTTACCTGATATCAATCGTTAGAGCCATCTCCCCCTCCCACCTTTAGTCTTGCATTTTAGATAGTGAATAAATTCAGGTGGCAATCAAAATATTATCAAGAATGGATCTTCCCCGAAATTAAAAGCAGATTGGCTCAATAGAGATATATTTTTATCCAAAGACCAACTTCAGCCGCTTAGCAAGGACCTTAGCGAGAGATTTTGTAAAGCACATTGCATCAAGAAATAGGTCTCCAATCCCCCATAGCACTTGGATTCTCACATTTTGGAATTAGCACCAATGTTTTAGTGTCATTAATACCTGTTGGGAGTTTTTTTTTCTCGGGAGAGCTCCTTCCTTTCGAGCCAGTTAACAACAAGCTTGGAAAAATATCACCACCAGAACACATTGTCGCCAGAACCTCTTATAAAAAGCCAGATTGAGACCATCTCTTGAGACGCAAGAGCCTTGGGGGGTCTGAGTGCATACTAAAGAGAGGCCACATGAAATTCTTCTAGACGAAGGGGGCAAGGAGAATAGAATTATCCTGATAATCCATCACTCTAGACTCAATCAAATCCGTAACTAAAGAATACTGCCACCTGCCTCCTTTCAAAGAGCTTATCAAAATAATCTTTCGAACTATATCGCATAACCCAGCATGGGCTTCAACCTCAACACCCTCACCATCTTTCAACTTCTTGATCATGTTCCTATCTTTTCTTTCTTTACTGAAGCAACAGATGGAAAAAACTTTGTGTTTTCGTACTCCACCTTTCTTTCAAACCAACACGCACCTTAGATCTCTCTGCTCTGCCAAACAATTTCTATCCTAGACAGAAGAGAAGATAGGGTGTGGCTTTAAAGAAAAAAACTGCTCCACCGACTTCGGTATCGTGACGCTCCCTGCAAAACTTTCCATATGATTTGTTTACAACTACCACTCCCACCTCCGCTACGGATATCTCATCTCTAAATTCTAGGACGTTAGATTCTTTCCCCATAAAGAACAAGCTATCAACGACAATTGAGGTCATTGCTTGTCCATGATAGGAAGCACAGCGCCTGATGCATTCCCAGCTAGTCGAAACCATATATCATGAAGCTCTTCTTCCTTCAACCAAAGAATTTTCGAATTTTAGAATTTTCTTGGGAAAAAATTAATCTATTCTGCTCCTCCAACACTAAAACCAAATACGATTATGGTCCTCACAATCCCGACAAAAGATTGAGTAAAACCGAGCATGAAGGAAAGAGATCCAACCAAGCCACCAGACCACCATTGGCCCGTCCAGTCTTTCCTCCCAACAATAACCTCGTACCCTCTGCGCCATAATCCAAGTGAAAGGGTTACCCTTCAAAAGAGAGATCATCCACCAAGTTACTTCGCAGTCACCAGTACTCACGAAACCATTCATCAGGAGCCAAAAGACTGATGATCGTACCCCTACCACACTTGTCCTCACCGAAATGATGTCATTAAAGTCACCAAGGATGCATCAAAGGAAAGAGAGGAGGCATATCAGCCAAGTCCCTAATCCATTTTTCCATGAATGACTCCCTTCCTCTAGCCCTCTCTGGAAAACCATTTTAGAAACCCGGGTTATCCCTCCCAGTCACCCCTAACATGATCAGAACACTAATGGCATTTATGAAATTTTTGTGAGTAGGTTTAAACAATAATTGCATTGAAATAGAAGCTTTCCAAAATTAAGCCACCCCCCAACCTCTACCTAAACAATCTATCAAGGGTGAAAAATCAAAATCAAAACCAAATACTGACACGAATCTCCTCCAATCCTACTAGCCCTTGAACTAAAGTCTCAAACAAGAAAAAATTAATATCCGGATTATTTGACTGGATTAAGGTCTCTAAGATTAGGAACTACATGCAGCTGCCCAGGCGCTTCGGCAATTCCAAATGAGGATATTCATGGCCCCCGGCCGGACCTGGGAACGCAGAACCTGCCGAGTAAAAAATGTGATTATGATCTCTATCCCGAAATGGAGCGATAGTGGGGCTGTGGTTCAATCTGACAAAAGTCCTCCAACCCAATTCCCTTCTTCGTTTTATGTCCCCATTGGATTAGCATCCCCCCTAAAAATTTTTGATTTGGAGGGTTTGAACCAAGATGTTGACCCGGAATGCCAGGGCCCAAATACTGAGCTTACGGATCCCGTACCATCTGGCCCACGCTCCTAACGCCATGCACACCAGTGATTTTTTGAAATCTCAACAAGCAAAGAATCACGCGGTTCCTTCCACTGTTAAATAACCACAAGCCTGAGGAATATCAGGCAGACCAGAATCCTGATTTCCCTCACCTGTGTCCCTACTTTCACGGGCTCTAACCCCTTATGGGTCACGAAGGTACTTGCTGCATCCGCTTTCCTCGACCCTCCTAGGCCATCTGCACGCAGTTCGGCGCTCCAAACCCCCTGCTCCCATCGTCCTAGAACCCGCCTCCAAACAACTCCTTCGCAAAACTTCTCATCGTGTGCCCAATCCGGCCATAGTAGAAGCAGAACACACCAGAGCTTTGCGTATTCTGAACTTCACGGGTCCTCCATTCCCCACCTGGTTTTTCTAACCTTCTGCTCCTTTCTTCCACTCGCTGTCTCTCGTCCACGAGAATTGCGTCCGCACACCTAACACGGCATATATGACCTCCAAATTCCAGTAGCATTGTTTCATATGTTTATGTTAAGATTCTTTATATTTTTTGTGCTTTAATTTTAAATGGCTCATTTTTCAGCAAATCTATTATAAAAAATGATAAATGACTATGATAGAGAATGAGCGTTTAAGTAGGCATTGATACAACTTATTGAACGTGATTGTGCAATATTAAATTTTAAAAGTTACAAAAAATTGTGAGAACAAAAGAGATATAATTCGAAGAATGCATTTTTTAAAATTTATTTTTGAAATGGTTCTTTTTCAAAATAAGGATTGGGGAAAAGAATGTGCCAGAAACATGAGGTTGGGGATAAACAAATTTGTTCACATCAATTTTCATTGTTTCAAAAAAAATATATTATTATTTTTAAGTGTGGAAATTAGACCTGCCTACGCTCCTAGTAAAATCCAATAAAATAACCTCACAAATATTAGATAGAATGTACGTAACCGTCACATTGGTCATCCCCAATTTTGCTATGTTAGCAAAGTTTTATTTTTATTGAGAATGTTTTATTTCTTTTGGTTTGTGAAAATTAAACCACATCAACATTCCAAGTGAAATCCAAAAATAACCTCAAAAAGTTTTTATATTTTGAAAGGTATACACCTTACATTTTTTTTATTACTATTATTATTTTAAAAAAAAAAAAATTGATATAAGGATTATATTAGTATCTTTAACATCTCGTCAAAATTCTTTTATTTTTTTATATTTGTTCTTTAAAACCTTTCTAACTTGTCTTCTTCGTAAAGTTATGAAGTTCCTAGATCTCCCTTTCTCAACAACGAACTAAGTGAATAAAATCAAACAACACTTGGGACCTGCGAAGTTTTTCGAGCAGGGTTGAATAGAGGACGAAAATAGTGTGAACATGAACAAAGGCCAAGGCACAGCCAAGAGGCTGGGGCATAGTACTGCAAAGTGTTATCGTTAGCTAGAAGAAAAGGCTGGAAAATGGGTGGTTGACCGGAAGAGTGAAAGAAAATGCCTGCTGAAGATTAAAGGAATGGGCCGAACCAACATCTAGGTTTTGCCAAAGGTTAAGGATTTCTCACCTAAAATCATTCCAATGGAGAAAGCGCTCTGAAGTCCAAAAATTAACCTTGAAAAAAGGCTCATTAATGAAGGAAAGAGGAGAGTAGAATTAGAAGAGGTATGTAGGCTTTGCAGGCAGAGGAGATGGGATGCGCGACAGAGGCCCGCGGTGGTGCATCAGTGATGCGGTGAACGGAAGGTGTGGTTGAGCGCGACAGTGTTGACAGGTCCGCGCTTTCCTCTCTGCCGCCACTCCTCATTCCTCTCCGCCGCCACACACACACACAAAACCACCCTCCTTTCCTCCTTCATCTCTCTACCACCCAACTCTCAACCGCCCTCGAACCACCGTTACAAACCAGAATGCGACCAGACCTCGCTCAGACCAGGGCCATCAAACAAGCTAATCACCACGCAAACCATTATACATTAGTCACCTTGCTCTGCCACAGTCGCGCCACCGCCACGAGCCCGCAACCACCGCACTTCACAGCAGTCGAGCCGTCACTGGAATCCCTCTGTTCGAGTGCACGCTCCCTGGTTGGCTTGTCCCATATCCATTGAGAAATTGAGTGGAAGTAGGGATGGCAAAATTACCTGAACCAGCGGATATCCGCATGGATTACCCGTAATGGATAGTAAATGAATACTTATTAAATAGGGATGAGAATCATAGTACCCGCCCCATGGATACCCGCATATTCATAATAAATATTTTTTATTAAATATATAATATATATTATGAAAATTTATATCACTATGAGATGAAATAACCTTTATTTTATTTATTATTTCATACTTTTCAGTGGTTAAATCCATAATAATAAATTTTTTTAATACATATTATATAATATTAATATAATATATTGCTATATTATTCTGTATAATATTATTTTTCTTTTCTTTTATTCTAGACTCTTAAATACCCATGGATATCCATGAATACCCGCTATCCGTATAAATATCCATGGATATTAACAGATCCGATTGCGGGGGAAGCACTACCCACACCTGCCCTGCCCCATTGTCATCCCTAAGTGGAAGAAACACAATAGAAAAGAGAGGGAGGGCGGGATCCTTTTAAAAAAAAAAATGGTAAAATTTCACTTTTGGTCCCTTAAGTTATTTATTTTGTTTAAATTAATTCCTTAAGTTTATTTTGTGACAAATAGGTCCCATAAGTTAGGTTCGGATAACAATTTTATCCTTTCACTCCATTACTTCAATTGCTCTCCTACATGACATTTCCGAACCTAGCTGCGTGTTGAGTGGGCATCCAAATAAAAAAATATAATTAATAAATATAAATATAAATAAATTTATAAATTAAAAAATTGAAAATTCATCTTCTTCCTTAAAAATTCATCTTCTTCATGTTCTGGATCTGGGGTTTTGGGCAAGGCACCATCACCGACGATTGACAAACGCAACGCAACTTCGATGGTGCCGACGAACAGATCTATGAGTTCCTGCCTTCAGCCTCTTCGATGGTCTCTTTCTCAGATCCCTTTCTTCTCTCTTTATTATGTTTCTCATATCTGATTCTGGCTTCAACTTTTCTTCCATATCTCAAATTTGTCCCACCCCCTTTAGAAAATAAATAAATACTGAAACTTTGCTGGTTTTACAATCTAGGATCCTTCTTGTTTAAAGTTTTGCCTTTGATTTTGGGTCTATGGTTATTGGTACTGTCATCAACCCAACGAAAGGGATTCAGAGCTACTGTTATTTACTACAAAGACAAACTTTGAGACAGAGACCATATTTGACCAGGTTATGGTAAATATTCATGCATAAACTAATAACAGGAAGACCATACTTGACCTCCTCCTTCCCGACGTCAGCCACCGCCAACCCACACTCGGCCACCATGACGCACGCCTTCCCCACCGCACAGTTGCACTGCCCAGATCCGACCACCATGCGCCCGCCATGAGTTTCGCCACTGCGACGATGCCGCTATCTCAGCCTCGCGGCTCCCCCATCTTCTTCCATTGTAGCTCTGCTCGCAAGATCATGGGAGGAACAACTTTTTGAGATTGACTTATTGGGGTTTGGTGTTTTTTTGGGGTTCTGGGGTTTCTAGTGTTGAGAAGATGAACATGTTTTAATTTATTTATTAATTATATAGTCAGCTCGCTAGTTAGGTTCAGAAATGCCATGTAGGAGAGGTATTGAAAGAATGAAGGAGAGGTATTGAAGAAATGCCATGACAAAGTTATTACTGGAACCTAACTTATTAGACCTATTTATCACAAAATAATTTAAGGGATCAAAAGTACAATTTTGTCAAAAAAGATAAAAATAAGAAAAAGTCAATATCTTTTTAGATTTAAAAAGTAATAACTAAAATAAAAAGGCAATGACAACTCTCTCGGTCAGCTAAGCACTTAATGGAGGAGACTGACAGTAGGGACCGGTTCTAAAATTTAAAAGGTAAGAGATACACAATGCAAATGTAAAAAAAAATGCAGGGACTAAAAACCAAAAATGGCCATAATTACAAGGACCAAAAATATTCATTAAGCCTAAATAAAATTAAGAATAAATTTGAGTTAACTATTCTTATCACACTATTTAATTGTAAATATATTTTCATATTTATTCCACTATTTTTTTTAAGGTGTTGTTTTTTACAAAACAAATTTTTCTAATACATCACAATTTTCTTTGAAAAAAATTTAATATCCCCAAAATACCCTTGTAACCTCCATCTCGTCGGGTGCCTTTTTTCCCTAAATTATCTTCATATCGGAACATATGATAGTAAATGTTATGGCCCAAGATGAGGTCCAAATGCAATAAGCTTTGGCCCAATGCTTAGAGATTATGAGTTGCCTTAGGAGCTTCTAGAATCCTCTCTGCCTTGCTGACCTGATTAGTTAGTTATTCTCTTGTATTTTCCTACACTTTTCTTCATGCCCAATCCCATAAAAATAGGGAGGTTACAACAGAAATATTCCCTAGAGTAGGCCTATATATATGAAGGCAGTGTAATGGAAAAGGTAATCAGAGAAATTATGAATGAAGTTAGTGATATTCAGTAGCTTAGCTCTTACTTTTTCCTTAGCTTAGACTTGTAATTGTTACAGTAAACATCTCCAATCCGGTAGTATACATTATACAGTATACCAAAAATATATTTCGGGCACACATATTGCAGGTATATGATAGAAAACAGACCAAAACGCAAATTAGGCACTCTTCAAGGTCGTACGTGGTGCAATATTCATATCCAGGATGCAATTGGGACACAGGCCTTGTATGTCACAACACTGCAATATAAAACACAATTGAGCAAGGGATTTAGACCAAGAAGAAAAATGATGATCCATTGTAAATCTCATTGTAGAAACTCGTGCTGATTTTGTTGATTTTGGTTCGAATTTCTAATACTATTAGTTTAAGATTCATAAGGAGTGATTCTTCAAATTTCCAAACACCCAATTGAAAAAGACCCAAGATTTATTGGTGTAACCAATGCCCATCATCCGCACACACTCATTCCTATAGCACTCAAAATCGATAAATAGGAAGGGGGGAGGAACTGAATCTTGGCTCGTTAATTAATTAGGAGCACCAAAAGATGAACCCTTATATAGGTTGGGATATGACCTTGGAGATTGTACCACATACCACCTTGAAGAGTGCCCAATTTGCTTTCTTGTTTGTTTTCTATCTTACGCCTGCAATATGTTTACCGAAAATATATTTACGGTATATTGTGTAATGTATACCAGATTTGAAGAGTGGCCAATATGTTTACTGTGTAATGTATACCAGATTTGTATTTCCGGTATAGTAAATTTATAATACCGTAACTATAGTTCCGGTAAGTACTAAATCAAATAAAATACATACCGAAAATATAAATCCAGAATTATAAATTTACCATATTGTAAGTAAAATACATATCGGAGTTAAGATTCCATTATCCTAAAAATATATACATATGGGAATTAAAGTTCTGGTATTAAGATAATTTAGAAAGAAAAAAAAATAAGCCACTTGGTGAGGTGGAGGTTACAAGGGTACTAGAAATGTGGTGTGAAATTTAAGATAATTTAGAAAAAAAAAATGTGATGTATTAGAAAAATTTTGTAGTGTAAAAATTATTTTATATCGAGCCCAATCTCCTATTTATTTTTAGGAGGGGACTTTTACACAACAATTTTTTTCAATACACCACAATTTTTAAAAAATAAATTGAATATTCCTAAAATACTCCCTACTACATACACCAATATTCTGAAAAAGGACACCACTTCCCTCTTCTCCCTCCTCACCCCCAGAACCTTCAAGATGGAGACTCAGCTTGGTTGTTTATGGGAGCTATGCAGGGCTCAGTGACGGCGGCGGGACGATGGCTAGACGACTGTGCGATTGGCAGCGACTGACATAGGTGGTGGAGACGACCGACACGAGGATGCCAGAGCCAAGGACGAAGAGACTCGCGGCGACGGACGGTGGCCTTCTGGGCACAGAGCGGAGAAAAGCAAAGGAGCTTCATAGTGGCGACAATGGCAAGCACACATTTCTTTTCCAGAGATTGGGTCTTCTCTCCTTAGTCGTGATTTACAGATGAAAGTCTCAGTTTGCAGAATTTAGTGGTCTTCCACAGAATTTGATGTGGCTTTTGAGGTTGATTGCCTCCAATATTAGGTTGTTTTTCCTCTTGATTTTGATGTTCATTGTTTTTAAGATTGATTTCCTGATGAGTTCACTTGATTGGTTTTAATAACCTGGAAGCATTTTTTCGTTGGACAACTAATGGGCCTAACCTCCCATTTCTCATGGAATATGTGCTTGTATAAGGCATGAAGGAAACTTGTAATGGTCAGAAACTTCTTCCACCTTTTGAAGATGAAAAAGGAAATCAGAAACATAAATAAGGAAGAAGACACAGGGGTATTTTAGGAATATTGAAACTTTTTTAAAAATTATGTGGTGTAAAAAGCACCACCCTTATTTTTAATTGACTAATTGGGCTCATATTTGGCTAATCCAAAGAAATGAAGCACAAGGTCCAAAAATATCAGGACAAATTTGCATATGAACTTGTACCAACATTATTACCAAGATACGATATTCTTCTAGTAGAATACGTAGTAGGACCTTTAATTAGTCGTCAATTAGATTTGTTGAGATATGTAGAAAAATTTTGATTATTTTAATTGTTGATTATTTACATATCTAAGTTCACATATTGTCTCTCTGTTTCTGGGCTCTGCCATTCATCCTTCTACATTTCACATACACACCCATCTCTCTGTTTTTGGACCAGTCACTCATCTCTTAACCGCATTGTTCACTCTTTGAAGGCTGCAATACCACCCTTTAGAGATTTAGGAAATAAACATTAGGGCCCTACTATTGGCACCGTGCAAATTGTTATTGGCACCGTACAGTTTTAAATTAATTTTTTTATTTTTGAAAATACCCCGCAATGTAACTTCCGGAAATTACTTTCCGGAAGCTTCCGGAAAATGAAATCCGGACACTTTACACATCCGGAATTCAAAATCCGGATACTTTTTACACCTCCGGAAAGTAATTTCCGGATGTGTTAATTTTAACACATCCGAAAAATACTTTCCGGACATACAAAAATTAATATCAGCAATAACACATCCGAAAAATGGTTTCCGGATGTACAAATTGTACCTCCGGAAAGTAAATTCCGGATGTGTTAATTTTAACACATCCGGAAAATACTTTCCGGACGTGAAATTTTCGTTCTTTGGATCCTTTGTTACTTTTAACGAGAGGGGTACGTAAAGTGAAAGTACATAAAAAAGAATAAAGTTACCAAAAGAAAATGAAAGTCTAACCGTAAATGTGAATGTCCATTGTATGTTTATTAGCAACTTTCAGAAACATATGCAAATCTTCAGCAAAAAGTCAACACATAAGATAAATTTACTTCACGTCCGGAAAGTATTTTCCGGATGTGTTAAAATTAACACATCCGAAATTTACTTTTCGGAGGTATAATTTGTACATCCGGAAACTATTTTCCGGATGTGTTATTGCTGATGTTAATTTTTGTATGTCCGGAAAGTATTTTCCGGATGTGTTAATTTTAACACATCCGGAAAATATTTTTCGGAGGTGTAAAAAGTATCCGGATTTTGAATTCCGGATGTGTAAAGTGTCCGGATTTCATTTTCCGGAAGCTTCCGGAAAGTAATTTCCGGAAGTTACGTTGCGTAAAAACTTGCACGAGTAAGTGTAAAAGGGTATTTTCGGATATAAAAAAATTAATTTAAAGCTGCACGATGTCAATAGCAATTTGCACGGTGCCAATAGTAAGGCCCTAAACATTATTTGTGTTTTAAAATTTTATATGTTTCTCAATAAACTTTATCAATAATAGAAAACTTGACTACCATTAGGTTGCAAATTATGGTCTTTAATTGCAATGAAGTCATGACTGTGGGAAGTGTTGTCTATTTTCTTACAATTGTTTACAATTTCTGTAATCTTAATGCAACTGCACTTTAATATCTTGATTACCTATGTTGGTTTTTGTTTTCTTCCATGAATTCCCCAGGAAGAATCCGCAAATTTCGTTCTAATACAAATTAATTTGTTGATCAACAGTATTTTCTATCCCTCTCACAATGTATCAGGTATAAATAAATGTGAAATTCAATAGAAAAGGGAAAGATTCATATTTCGGCCTGCATCCCCTGATATTGTAACAACCACAAACACCCTGCAATTGCTTATTGCATTGGCTTGTATCAAAATGCATCTACTAGCGTAGCTGCAAATTATGGTCTTTAACTGCAATAAAGTTGTAAATTTGGTAATTTTAGCTTATTTTCTTGTAATTATTCATAATTTTTGTATCACAATGCAACCACACTTTAAAACCTTGGTTACCCATGTTGGTTTTTGTTTTCATCCACAATTTCCCTAAAAGAGTTGATGTATTTCATTCTAATACAAAGTAATTTGTTGATCAATATTATCTAGTTATCTTTTTCACAACATGCTCAGTATAATATGTAATTCAATAGAAAATGCAAATGATTCAAATTTCATCTGCATCCCCTGCTATTGTGGTAACCATGTTCAAATACCCTGCAAGTGCACATTGCATTGGCTTCTATTGGCCCCAACGCGACTCTTAGTGTAATTGCAATTTAAAATTGTAGATAAGAAAGTGCAAAAAGAAGAATCGCCAAGGGTAAAGGAAATACTTATAGCAAATTCGATAATTAAAAACCAAAGCATTCATTTTATTTCTGTGTGCCTCTTTCTCATTCTCTAAATCACATACAAACTTTAAGCCCAAATGAGAATCGATATGATAGAACTTTGGTACTGGACTCAAAAAAAAGATACTATGACTCATAACTAAAGACGCACAACTTTATTTTAACATGAAATTTCCAGAAACACCAAACGACATGGTTGTTTTCACAACCAATGTCATAGCTCATGAAACTAGGTAAAATGAGCAACCCTTTAATGCTCTAGAGCTTTAAATCCAAATCCAATATTGGCAAATTAGGGTTAACGCCATACATGTTAACCTCATTAACAAACTCATTGTTGTCGATGGGTTTCTCCAGCAGGTTTATATATGGCTTGGTTCCATCAACGGCCGATACTTCCATTTCCATCATATCTGGATGGATTGGATGGATTGTTGGAGCTGGCAATTGTGCCGTTTCAGCTACAGTACTCCCAGCAAAGGTCATAACCTCCGGTTGAAACTGGAATTGTGTCTGAATTGGTTGTGAAGCAGCAACCCAATTAAAATTGGGGAACCAATATGTTCTTACTGGTTGAAACATCACCATGGGTTGTTGTGGTGGTGCTAGGAAAACCCGGGGATCAATTAAATTTGTAGTTTCTTGAAGCATTTCCCTGCAAAAATATGCCTGGTAGGTGTTTGATATCAACTCTCTTCGATAGTTGACATACAGGTTTCTCACAACATTGTTTTGAAGATCAAAATGAGACTCCAAATGGGTGATGAATTCTCCTGAGCTGTAAGTGTGTTCATTGCACACAGTGCACACAATAGGCCATCCGTAATTGAGGTTGTTGGCCATTATGATTTAGGGTAAGGAATTGAGAGAAAAATCACAATAAGCACAGTTTAGGCTCCCTCAATGAGCCTTTTTATAGATAAAATTTCGGGTTTTGTTAACAAGTGCTCAAAGGATAGAACACGAGTTAAAGAATCAATAAAAAAAAGTTTGTATTAAGAATTTAAGTTTAATACTGCCTTTTGTAAATATATATCATCGGAAAATTAAAATTATATATAAATATATATATATATATATATCCTACTTTTTGTAGAAAACACTTTTGTATAGTTTTCTCGTGACAAATTTTTATGTTATAATGTATGGTTATAAATTTGTTTTTAAAATAAAAAATAATAATAAAATAATGAAGTAAAAAACCAATGTTTCAATTGCTTTTAGTTTCCTACTCATTTTTCCTTTTCAATGCTCTAGAATTTTCGAATTTCACATACCACATGTTAAGCATATATTCCAGTTTATAGATTATCATATAATATTAAAATCTTTATTAAATAACAAATTAATAAAATTAAAAATAATTTAAGGAAAATTTTCAAAAATGCAAAAACAATTAAGTTATAAATGAGCTAAACAAGTCAACTTCAAGCTTTACTCTTTTTTAACAAGCCGACCTCAAGCTTTTAGTTAAGCTTGTTTAAATAAACGAGTCAAGCTTGAGAAACCCATATTTTTATACAAGCCTAGCTCAAGCTTCAAGTGTTTGGCTCGACTGGCCTCGTTTACACCCTTACTCTTAGGGCACTAGTTGACATTCTCCTAAAATTTAGTGTTATTAAATGCAAATTCAATTAATTTGAATATTTATGGATACATTAATAGAAAATTAATTATTGTCTCCCCTAAACATTAATGACACTTTTTCACAAAGGAAAAAAGGCTTATACTCATTTAATGAAATTAAATATACAAATACATTAATAGAAATTTAATTATTGTCTCCCCTTAACATTAATGTCACTTTTTCACAAAGGAAAAAAAAGGCTTATACTCATTTAATGAAATTAAAGATACAAATTTAAATTGCTATAATATATATATATATATATATATATATATATATATGATAAAAGCTATAAAATATTAAAGTTACGAAAACACAAATGGAAAGAGAATCAAAATAAATTTAGAGACCACAGTAAAAAATGAAACAAACAAAGAATTTATCTTTAATAACGGTGACAAGGTTTTGCAGGTAATATCATGTGAATTGTGAATATATTGTCTTTTAAGGAAATATAAAAATTGTTTTGGTAATTAATCAATTTCCCAAAATACAGTTTCAAGTTTATCAAAATATTAAACTTATTAATTGGAAGTATTCTTTCTTTCCCTTATTATTATATTTGGTTTATTGATCTTTAGTAGTTTACTTAATTTTTTATATCTAAGAATCTAATAGTAAGAGAACATTAATTTTTATTTTAAAAATCACTTTTTTTAAGCCTAAACAAACATGACTAAGGTTAATTTTTTCGGTTTCCCTAATCCCTCGAGCCGGGTAGGATCACAAGGGTGGCATAGCTCTCCCTCAAGAGTTTTAGCACTGTTGCATTCCCAGGGCCAGGATTCTAACTCGGGACCTCTGGTTAAGCTGGAAGAGATCTGTACCATCTCATCCAAGCGCTCTTGGGTATGACTAAGGTTAATTTGTATATAATTTCTAATACTTCTTTTCGCATAAGACAATTTAGGGATAGATTTAGCCAGATCCATATCCCCAATTTAAAAATTAAAACAAAAACCCCTTCCTTATATATCTAATATATTTGCTTTCTTCATATTTTTGGTAGGTTATTTAGTTTTTTTATTATATTTTTTACAAATATTATGTTAAAATTTTATAAAATATTCCATATCAGTAAGTTTTTCCCTAGTTGTATAAATCCCTTCCGGTATAATATAATTTAGAACATGTTTAATGTTTGTTTAGGCTTAGACTTTTAAGATATTTTAAAAAGAGATTTCACAAATAAATGATTTTTTGAGAAGTTGAAAAGTATGACTTTTCACCAACCAAGGGTTAGTGGCGTGGTAAGCATCTCCACCCAATAAGGAGGAAAACGCAAGTTCGAATCATAGTAGTAGACACTCTAGTTGGGAGATTGTGAAAAACAAGGGTTAGTCCCCTGCTCTAAGCAGCTGATTGAGTATTAGTCTCATAGCCGTTCCAAAGAGTTCAAGCTTGTGGGGATACCCAGAAATCATTGAGGAGCCAAAAATTCTAATTATGGTGGTTCATGAAAAAAATATGGTTTCTCTTAAAAATAAAAATAAAAAATTTAGCTTCCTTTTATTAATTGATACTTTTTAATAAAATCATAAGTAATTTTTCTACCAAAACAATTAGTTTTTTTTTTTTTTGGGGGAAAAAGGCCTAGACAAATGGACCGTAAGGAAGGATCTTAACCTGATTACGGTTTCTCCTACAACTAAATAAAATAAATAATCCTTTCTCGTAGATGAAGCGGGATCACAACTCATCAAATATCGTTTAGTTAACCAATATAATTTCTGCATGCAAAAATTAACCTATTAGTTACGAGATTTAAAAGAAAAGTTATTGGTTTTGCATTATGTTGCAAATGTAGAACCCACAAGTTCAATATATAGACAAGAATCTAAATTTTATATTATATAGTAAAAAACTTGTTTTAAGAAACCATTAATAATTGTTCAAAAAAAAGAAAAGAAAAGAAACCATTAATAATATCGTTTATGCATATTAGTTGTTAAAAGAAAAGGATGGATTGTTGACATTAGAAATGTTGGTTTTAGAAATTAAATAATGGAATTAATAGAGAATTTTAAAAAGATAAAAGTATTAGAAAGTAAGTGTTGTATAATAATAATAATAATAATAATAATAATAATAATAATAATAATCAAACCTTAGTGATATTATATATTAAAATCATCTTCAGAAGCAAAATTTTATTTTTACTAAGAATATTAAAAATTAAATAATTTATTTTAATTTTTAAAGCAAAATAGTAAAATTAGAAAAGATAAAAAAATAAAAAAATATCAATAAAGTGATAGTGATTATCAATGTTATTAAAACCGAACCGGTGATCGATTCGGTCAGGGCACTGGGTTAATGGGTCACTGGTTGACTCGGTTTGAATCGGTATACATTAAAAAATTCTAAAATATGCATATATATGACAACATATTTCAATATGTCCATACTCCAAATTCAAAATCATTACCATAAAAAAAATCTAATTAAACAAATATCAATCAAGGTCACTGGTTGAACCGGATGAACCAGTATATATTAAATATATAAATTATTATAATTGACTTATGCATATATATATAGTATTTGACAGGAGTTGACTCGGTATATATTAATTTTTTTTAAAAAAAATTCATACATAGGCCAGCATAATTTAACATGTTCAGATTGTGGTTCAGATTCAGTAGAAGACATCTTTGACTAAAAAACAACTCAATATTATGGAGAGTAATATTGAGTATATTATAGTGTCAGTATTATATCAGTTCAAATCAGTATCAATATATTACTTGAATATTATCAGTATCAGAAATCAATATATCATTGTATCATTATAATATAAATACAGTTGATGAAAATAAATAAATAAAATAATAAATGGCATGGTCAATGGGTCACTAGTTGAACCGGATGAACGGGTATATATATTAAATGTATAAATTTTATAGTTAGGTTATGGGCTAAATTACACTTTTGGTCCCCAAATTGTTTTTCAATGTTCAATTTGGTCCCCAAGTTTTTAAAATGTTCATTTTAGTCCCTAAGTTCCTAAAAATTATTCAATCGAGTCCTTCCATCAAGTTAACAACAAAATCAGGGGCCAGCGGTACAACCCCCTGTGTACAGCCTGCTAGACCAAGGTTCGATTCTCCCTCATGACAACTTTTGCAAATTTAGAATTTGCATTGAGTTGATGCTGTAACGTACGCACATGTGTGGGCACGTCGGAACCAGAGGGTCCAACCGGGACCGGTTCAACGATCGAACCAGCCGGTTCTTACCGGTTCTGGCCGGTTTAATGACATCAGAGACAGTTCAAAGACTTATCCGGTCTGATACCATGACCGGACCAGCCATGTACCCGGTTTCCGTCCGAACCGGTCCGACCGGCCGGTCCGGTTTTATTAACACTGGTGATTATGACAAAAAAAGTAATGATGATTATATATACAGAAAATTGTCCTTTGTATTAAAAAAATATAATTAAATGTGAAATATAAAACAACCAATAATATATAAAAGATAACTAATATAATGAGTGATTAGATAACCCATACAATGCACAGGCTGTAAAATAACTAATATAATGTGTCATTAGATATAAGTTACAAATTCAAAATTAATTATATCCATTGTTTACAGTCAAACTGTAAAGAACATCCTAATCTCTCTTTGGAGAGCCTGCCATTGACTAAATCATGAAGGGGAATTTATTGGGGTTGCACACAAGTTGATTCAAAACACCGCTTAATGCTCAATGCTTAATGCTCAATGAGTGTGACTTAGTTGGTTGCACAGATTGTGGGGGAGGATCACTCTTCCTCCAATTCACATTGCATGAACCAACAGACATCTCTAATCAGTTTCTCCAGAAATCATGATCAAATCACTAAACACACTATCATGATCAAATCACTAAACACACTATCATTCAGCCACCTAAATTCCCCCTTAAATCGCTTACATATATAACAACCTTGAAACATAGCACCGCATCAACTTTCCTAAAAACACCAACTCCTGCAATTCTGCCTCATTCAGGTACAGACAATAGCCAGGATACCATGCAAGCCACCACCATGTTAGTGTGCTTCACATTCACACGATCTATTTCTCTTTTCCTATACCATTGCATAAGAGATAAGGTCATAAGGGTAAGCCTTAATTTAATTGAGGGAGGAAAAGCAACCAATGGAAAGCTTGACCGCTGAAAACCATTGGAAGGAGGGAAATTAAGGATAATAACTTTGGGAGGGGGGGGGGGGGGGGGGGGGGGGGGGAAGATAAATTGGTCCTTTAAATTATTTTCTATTTCCACATCAAAAATAGGTGATTGTCATTTGTACCACATTCTCAAATTCCGTTAGCTGCTAATGGAATAGCTAAAAAGGACCACATTAGTTAAATATTCCCAACTTGAAAGGACCAAGTTGATAATAGAAATATAAACAAATCGAAATATGAAATCAAATTAAAAGATCAAATTACCTTTTTTCACCATTTTATCATATCACTTGATCAAGAGATAACTTCCACCAATATGTTTCCGCAAGGCATATGTATTTGGTATTAATGGCAGCAAAGAGATCTGAACTTATGATCTTATGCAAACTATCCAAATCTCTAAGCACTACCCCAATCCTAGTGGCTTCCTTCTTATGTACTCTTTTTTTGATCAGATTCATCTTATGTACTCTTAAGGAAGTAAGAATATTTAATATCCTATGAATATGAATGACTTATATTATTCTAATAGAAGGTGAACATATCTTAACTTTAAGAAGGGGGGGTGGACCTAAGGAGTAAGGACCTTTATATTATTATGATAGAAGGTGAATAAGAAAGAAGAAAGGGACCTTTAAGTAAAGGATGATATGCCATTTCTCTTCACTATGTAACAAACAAAACAAAGAAGTTGAAAGTTTAATACAATTAATCTTGATAAAATTTGTAAACAAAAAAAAATTAACAAACATGGAAAAAATGAAAACTCCAAGGGGGGAAAACTGAAGACTTTTTTTTTTTTTTTTTTTACAGAAATTTAATTTGATAAGGATAACTCTAACAAATATGTATATAAACAAGAATAAATCTGCAGCTGGTCGTACCCTGTCCGAGGAACTTGTTATTCATAGTTTCTTACTAAACAGATTTCAAGGGAAGCTCTCTAGACCCGAGCACACTATTAGACACTACCGCAAACAAGGCCTCTTCAAATGTTATACTGCTTGCGCATTCAGGGGCTAGAGTGCACACATTCTTAGAAGTTAGAAGCACAAACATCCATGACCTTTGATTCACCTGCAGTTATTATATACATTGAGGTCTAAAACGAAATGCATTTTTATGAAGACATGCAAAATCTTATACAATACTCCCTCCGGTCCTATATATAAGAAACAAATGGATCCCTTTTTTTGGTTCAAAATATAAGAAACATACATCAATTTTCATATATATTAAATGCTAATTTTCAATATTACCCTTATTAATTACTGTCATTAATTATAGGCCATCAAAATATTAATTAAAATTAAAAGGGGTGTTTTTGGAAATTTATATGAGTATTAATTGTAATTAACTCATTTCAATACATTTCCTTGGTCTGTGTGTTTTAGGATTTTGTTTTTTATATATAGGACCGGAGGGAATACTCATTATAGTGTAAATCTCATTCCATGTCAAAGGCGACAGGTGCCCTTAAGAGTTAAAATGATATGATAGGGTGCCAAAAAGCGTTGCCGAGAGGCTGATTTAGGTTTTAATACTCAACGTACCTAACTAATCTCAGAATGGAGCCTCAAGTGATTCTTCCCAGACATCTCCACTGGCATTTGACATATCTTCACCATCTTCTTCCATAGAAAGCCTAATATACTCTCTATGAGCAAAACGATCCCATTCTGTCAAGTTTGGATCCTCACGTTCCTAAAAAAGAATGTCCTCTTTGTAACCAGAATTTACTTAAAGCCTTCAATGATAGCGAATTGACATAGGATATAAAACAAGCTTGTACCTGTCGTATGAGAAATGGATCGCGAGTCTCGAAGGAAATGAACTTGTTGAGATTGAAAAGAATATTGAAAACATTTCCAGAAAGTTTGCTGCTTTTCACATCTCGTAATGTGATATATCCCTCGTTCTGCAAACATAAGACAGTTACCACTTGATATACCAAAAAGAACAACCAAAGACGTAAGAACATGAACAAAAGAAACACCTCTGGTCCAATCATATCAACAATCTGACATAATATGTCTTCAAAAAGCACCGGCTCTTGGGCCATACACTCCATCCGATGCAACTGCTCCTCATAAAAGAACTGCATTTCATTTGGTGTCAGCACTCCATTTCCATCCAAATCAATGCATTTGAACCTACAAAGGATAAAACAGCATGATATCTGTATTAAAGATGTTTTACATGTCTTTAGACCCAAAGAGACCAAAATAAAGTCTTTCCGTATTGTTTTATTATTAGAAATCTTTCAGGATAAATCACATGGTAAAGAAAATAACTTGCTTTCATTCATCATCCAAGTTGTCATATATCAGTTGTATGATTTTATATGCTGCTAAAGGATCCACATTCCACAGCATTGGAGAAGGCCAGGAGGAATACCAGTATTCTAGACTAGGTTCGGATGACTTATCTTCCTCTGCAAGTATGAAATATACAAAATCTTCATAGTTCATCTTCCCTTCAATTTTGCTGGTAAATTTCCGCGGAATCTGGTGAAGTTTAAGCATAAATAAAATATATGTATATAAAAAAAAGAAATTAAATATGCAATTGGATTGATTTGATGTAGAAATAAAATCACACGTTTGAAGCCAATTATACTGGAATGCATTTTACTTGAGTAATTTATTTTATCACAGTAACTGAGAATATGTAAAGTGGGTATAATAAGGGCAATATAGTCAATTCCAATAATCAAAACTAAAAACAAGTCAAGTCCACTCAAATCCAACCAAATTTAAATGGATTTCTAACACAACTTAAATCAAAAGGATTTCAAAATCAAATAAATTTACAAACAAAGAATTTCATTTATAAATCAAATCCATTCCTAAAATTTGTTGTTCCAAACATACTACATCAATTTTCAGCACGAGGTTTGCTATAGCTGTACATATGTAAAATACCAACAGACCTGGGAAAAAATTCTATCAACAATCCGATACGTAAGAGAATGGTTCCCATATTTAATAAGGTTTTCTCTATCAATGAAAAAGTCATGATCTGTGTCGAGCTCCCAAAATTTGCAGTAAATGACATAAAAATGCTCATATGAGAAGTACCTGAAATTCAACAAGAGAATTAATGAAGCATATAAAAATTAAGCAAAATAAATTTAAATTATAGTGATAACTAAAATGAAAATGAAATTTACATGGACTTGCAACATATTTAAGATCAAATGCCTCAGATTGAACATAGACATAAGCAAAACAGCAAAGAAGCATAAAGAAAGTTGCTCGCAATCACATAATTAACAGTGTTTCTTTGCAGACAAAGTTGATATCGGATAGAGCTGTGTTCTTGGCTTCTCTTTGGTGTTATGCTGGTCAAGAAGTTTTTAAGAAAGTTTTGTCCCCCAAAAATGAGTGCCACAATTTGGGAGATTGATAATAGCTAATTAGAATGATTAGATGCATTTAGTAAAATTTGAGGCATAGGCAGATGGCAACTGATTTTGCTTCAACCTGATGCCGACCCTTCCAAACTTCTCTCTCTAATTTTTAAACACTGCCCGGGGTATAGGAAGTTGCTCTCTTGGATATGCAGAGAATGGGCAGCTTTACTGCATTCATAGTTTTCCCTGTTCTCTAGTTTTTACCCTTTCTGTTTTAGAGGAATTTTTATCCTCCCCCTAGCTGTATTTGGTCTCTTTTCTGTCAAATAAAGTCTCTTCTATTAAAAAAAGAAAAAAAACAAAAGAAGATGTGTCTTAATGACAATACAGAGCAGAAAATACAAGACAATAATGACAAGGAGCAAGCTGCAAGATCACTTTCTCTTTCCAAAGGTATTATTCTATATGAGTCCATGCTAACAAACAATAAAGGGAAACTTCCAGGAGTACAAGTGTATGCGTTCAATATAAAATATAGTTGATTTTCACACATTTTCAGAAGAGAGTCTTTACCTCAGAACTTTGTTAATGTCCTCTTCCTCATCTACATGCTGCATGGCATCAATTAGGTTCCCACGTTTCAACTCCCTAAGGGTAAGTCGGCCATTTCCTGATCTATTCATGTAGTAAAATATTCTATGTATGACAGTCTCAGCTGTTTAAGCACAAAACATGTAGCAATGAGAAATAGCCTGAGAATTTTTATATGATATAAAATATGAAACAGCATTAGATATCTGATAAAAAAAATTGGAGAACAAGAGAATATATCAATTAAACAACTCAAAGTCTTATGTTCAAATTTAGTAAGGCTAAAATTCCCGAGACATAGCCAACAAAGGTTGGTTCAGTTGGTAAGGATACAACTCATAACCCATAAGGTCGTGAGTTCGAATCTCACTACCGATATGAGGACCTCGTTGGTGGGTAATCTGTAAGTACCTTTGTAAGCGCTCTTTAAGCCGTGAGGTCTGCCCTGGCCCTGGTGAGCCCCCGGGACCCAACTCACCTAAACTTTTTTTCAATTAAAAAAAAAAAAATCCCGAGACATATAATATGCCCTAGACGGCAACTCTGTGATCCTAATTCTTTGGTGATGACAACCAACCCGGACTAAAAGCTCTAGAAATCTCCAATCATAAACAATAATCCCAAATTATAATTACAATTTAAATTAACATAAAGATCATCCCCTTAACTGAACTAATAAGAAAGGAAAAAAGCACACATGTCTAGAAGAGAAAATCTACAGATTAGACCAGAGCAGTTTTTATTGTTAGTTATAAACAAACACACAGTGAAATAATTTTTTGTAAAATGTCTAGAAATAATTCTGTTACACTCGTAGTACACTTGGCTAATTGGCTTTAACATTACCCACACAAGCACACACACACATTGCTTAAAAATTTCAACCAACGTAGAATGTCAGCCAGTTTGGGATCCCCCATGTCCCACCCCCAAAGAAAAGAATGGGAACAAAAGAAAACACAATGGGAACAACTAGAAAGTAGCCCAAAAATAGCACAGTAGTATCAGACATTCTAACCTCGCTATTCAGAACTAAATTCCCTCCAAAACATTAGCTGGGGCGAGTGACTAAGATCTACTGATTTAACAAAACAAATATCTTTTAAAAAAGACACTTGACTTGAAATATAAATTTATTAATTAAATAATGTGATTGTACCATATCTTTCCTGAAATTCAGGTGTGCTTTGCAAAAACTCCAACCCAGGATGAGTGGACAATAGCTCCTTCAAGACAGGTTTGAAATCATCCTACATTCAAAACGGAAAGCATAAACATGATTTAATATATAACATTTCAGAAATTACTTAGTAATTCATGTTGAGAGATAACAGATAACAAGTACTTAGTTAGAAGGGTATGACACTTATAAAACAAAGCAAACCTGCACAAGGTATGTTCGATATGGTTGCCTCAGTATGGTAAATATTTGGGTGGCTAAATCCACAGCCAACATATTTCCCCGAATCCAATAGTCAATAAATTGTTCCCTACAAAATCGGTTAAAAGTAGAGGCATTAATTCAACAGGGCTAAATTAGACAGGTCTAGAGAGCCAACATATTTCCCCAAATACAATAGTCAAGAAATTGTTCCTTTAAATATAGGTTAAAACACATATGCATTAATTCAACAGTGTTATCTGTGATAGAAAAGGACCACTCAAGCTCAAGGAAAAATTTTACCACCACCTGTAAGATTTGCAATGTTGTATGGGATTGAATGTTGGGCAATAAAAAGCCAACAAGAGAAGAAACTCAATGTATAAAAAAATGAGAATGTTGCGTTTGATGAGTGGACACACAAGACAAGATATGATTACGAATGAATGCATTAGAGAGAAAGTTGGGTAGCACCTATTGTAGAAAAGATGGTAGAATCTCGACTTAGATGGAATGGGCATATCTGGAGAAGACCTATAGAAGCCCCGATAAAAAGAGTAGCTCAGATGAAGGGTAGCTTAGTCGTTAAAGGCAGAGGGAGACCAAGAAAAACTATTGGCGAAACTATTAAAAAGGATTTAGAAGTAAATGGTTTGTCTATAGGCATGATTTACAATAAAATATTATGGCAGCGTTTGATCCATGTAGTCGATCACACCTAGTTGGGAAAGACTTGGTTGTTGTTGAGATGCTGTTGTTGTTAGTTGTTTCAGATAGAGACAGCATCTTTATAGGCCAATTTTGGAAGGAGCTGCTTATGTTGAGAGATGCGAACTTGGAGGAGTTAAAAGTGAATGTAATGAAGGCACAACAAAGAATGAAATTCCAGGCCGACAAGAAGAGGAGGGAAGTCAAATTTCAAGTGGGTGATTTGGTGTACTTGAACGATCAGAACTATAGGCTTAAATTGTTGGCAAGGCGTGTCAATGAGAAGCTCAGTCCCATTTCTATGGTCCTTATGCAGTTCATAAGAAGAAGGGTCCAGTGGCAAATCTTTTGGAATTGTCTCCTGCTTCACGGGTGCATCCTGTTTTCCATGTGTCCCAACTAAAAAGAGCACACAGCAGATGTACCATGTCACCAGATTCCCAGTTTCTTGTCCTAAGAATGGGAATTTCAAGTTGTTCCCATGGCAGTGCTGGCTGTGCACAAATTGCTTAATAATTAAATGGGAATATCTCCCAGATCACCAAAATACTTGGGAGGACTTTGAAGAAACCTACAGGTTGAACTGATTGGGGGTCTAGTGACCCACGTGTACAAGAGGGGAAAGAAACAAGAAAATGGGCCTAACAGCAACAAAGGCTTGTTAGTGTAGAGAGAAGGAGAAAATAAGAGAAGGGCAAGGAGGCAAATACAGTGAAGGTCTGAAGCAAACTGTTGAGAAGGAAAGGAGAAACACAATGGACAGCTGTCAAGAGGGGAACGGGGGAAGGGAATTGGAGAATGATGAGTGTAATGATGAGGGAAATTATATGGGGACGAGGGGCTGGAACGTTTAGGAGGGATGGAAGATTTTGAGGATTGGAGTGAGGAAAGGCCTTGGCCTAGGGGAGGAAGGTTCGCTAACTCTAGTGACCATTCCTGTACTTTGTTTGCTTGTTATCTCAATTGTCTTATTTTAATGTACTGATTGCACCATTTTTGGGTGGTATCGCTGTTTTACTGCTATTTTCTGGTTTCTTGTTGATGTTTCTGGCTTAACAGAGGAACATTCCTCTGTTGTAAGGAGCTGAGCTCCAGCTTTCCAGTTCAATATCATTAGTATTTTTCACTGCATTTGATCCTGGAATTATGCCTAACCAGGCTACCACTAAAAGCTAACTTGCAACTTGAGTTATGTAAATTCAGTTCCACATTGAATGCAAACAACAAAATGCCAAGCCAATTAAATATGTTCCTCCAAAATCACCTCCCACCAAATAGTAATAATCATCAAGTAGGGTGACTCTTTCTCAGTGTTCGCAAAGCACACATAACCAATTATCAGCCAACCTAAATTACATTATTTATAATATACATGAACTGATCCAAGGTTTAAATATTCTTCTTTTTTTATAAGAAAATAAATATTATTACAAGAAAAGAGAAAAGTATAAAAGAAGAGGATAGGCAATCCTCACAAATATAACCATAAAAAAAAAAAAGCCTCAAACCTATGTTACAAAACCATGCAACAAAGCATGACAATTCCTTTGCATGTCGAACAAAGAAACACTTTCTAAAACCCATGGGCAGAGCACCAAAAGGGTGCCAAAAGAATAACTCTATCCTATCCCAAACAAAGTTTACGACCAAAAGGAGTCACTAAACAATCTACTATTCCTTTCAAGACATATACACCAAAGCACTGCAAAAACAAAGCACTGCCACAGAATTAGGTCAAAACCTCTAGAGTTAGTAAGGAGAAAAGGATGGAAGTCCCTAGTGCAGATTCAAGGCTCTGTAAAGATACCAAACAACCTATTCCAAAGGAACTTCACGACCAAGCAATGCAAAAAATTGTGAGGCCTGGTTTCCGAATCTGAACTACACATTATGCACATACCAGGGGAGTAGGGGACAATGTGGAAAGAGGTCTGTGGTTCTGGTGCAGGGAAGGGATGGAAGTACTAGAAACCTAAACTTTGTCAGCCCCAACCCCCAAGAAGCATAAGCCATTCACCCAGAAAGTAAACATCTTTCAACAGCTCACTATATTGGCAAATATCTGGCAGCTCTATTTTCTTGTTATTTACTAACTAAATGTAGCAGAAATAACATATGAAAATTTAGTGTTAGATCTACTAAAAATTCAGAATGCTTCATCTGACACAGTAATCCATTTAGATTGGATGATTCCACAAGAAATTCGGTACCTTGTGATGGTTCCAGTAAAATTGACATCAATCTTTCTGAAAAGAGCAGTGGAGAAAAATGAAGGAAGTTTGCAGATCTCCTTTGTTACAGACTTAAATTCTGCAAATTAGAAGACAAATTAACAACAAAAGTTGAGAAAAGAACTAGTATTTCTCTAGAAAATGGAAGAGTCTGTCTATCATAACTGAAAATGTAGAACTAAATAACTCACAAATAGCATGTTCTCACCGTGTAATTGTAGACCATCCAAATGACCATAAAACCGACTATCAATTTGAAACAGGAAATGCTCTTTCATTTCATTTGGAGGTGGACGGCCATTTTTGAAGTAGAACTGAAAGCACATCCAAAGTAATGTTTATAACTGTATAACAAGGATTTAATCCTTTATAGATATAAAGAAAAAGAGTTCATAGAAAAAGAATATACAAAGACAAAACAAGTACCTGAGGAATGACTTCTCTTACTGGTTCCCTGGCTAATTTTAGTGGAGAACCTAATGAAGAAGGACTGGTTCTCTGTTTCATGGTACGCGGAGAACCAGATGAACTGCGTGGTGAGAGCGGTGGTGTACTCCCAGCAGGAAACAAGGAAGGTATCGAGTTGCTTGCGAGAGCATTTGTAATTGTTGAGTTCTCAAGTGCACTCAAAGGAGCTCCTGCCTTTACATCAGCAAGCAATGACTTAACCTGTGTTCATAATGCATCAATAAGAGAAATTAAAAAGACGTAGCTTGAAAGAAAGAAATGTTAAAGTTTATCCCGAAAAAAAAGAAAGAAAATGTAAATACAGCTCAGAAGAATTTAAAAACAAAAACAAAAAGGAACGGTGATGTTACAGAGGGAAATTCAAAATTAGATTAACCCATCTACAGTCCTGTACTGCATGATTCAGGAACACCATACCCCACTATTGAATTTCTACTATTCAAGAGGTAGCCTATTCCTTGTATATGGCTATTAAAGGTTTTATAAAACCATTTAATGCATAAAGAATAAAATGACATTTCTATGCCATTCAGCCATGTGTAAATCATGTAGAAGAGTCCAACCACTTCCAACACAATGCGTATTGCACAATAATATTTAACATTAGAAGCTGTGGAAACACAATAAATATGCATCTCAGACATCAAAAGCTGGAAAAGAGTCTGCTTGGCATAAAATCACTTAACATCCAGGCCAGGCCAAGCATTGTCTTTCAGGTAACAACATAAGACCCATGGTTCATTCTGCTGAATAGCTTTTATGACATAAAACAATACATCACAAAGAGCAATGCTTCCTCCTAACCTAATATTCACTGAGAGACAAATAAAAGAAAACATCAATTAGTAAACCTTCCAATCTCTTTCAATGTTTATCAATACTATCTTAAAAATGTCATATTTCAGAAGTCATTACATTCACAGATTCACTTTTGTTAAGGTTAATGATATATGTTAGTTTTTCTTGTTGGCATGGAACTTTCTCTGTTAGAGTTATTACTAATAATTATTATTTCTATTATGCTTCTAACTTTCTATGGAAGGAAATCAAATTTCTTTTAATATGTAACTGCTGCCCACTCTTAAAGATAAAAATTTAACTAAAATATGAATGGATTGCTCCTCCAAAGTCCAGACCAAGTCCCAATCAAAAATTAATATTTAGCAACTCTTAAATAATTCAATTTATTAAATTTCCCTGTACAAATTTGGGATATAAATGTACCCTATGAGAGAATACTGGGATCCCAGCCTGGGCCCACCACAGTTGGGTCCCTCAGACCCTCAGGGATACCAATCTCTACTTAATAGGGGATGATATCCCCTCCCCAAACTCTGTTGCACAATAGAGCTTCCATCACCAAATCACCTTCATTCTGCCTGGTTCCAGGCATGCATCACCTCGTCTGAATCCAGGACAGTACAACACAAAAGATGTTGGTGTATGCCCCACAAGTCAATGTATATTGACCAAACTTCCGTACATTATCTCTAGCTTTTTATTTAACAATATATGATAATTTCATTTATTGTCTTGTTTCTTTTAAACATGATAGTCCTTAAAATAGTAAATTCAATACCATAGGATATAAAGTAGATGGTTTGATTGTGAGATCGTATTCGATCATAGAACACTATTCTTGAATATCCCTAGTCAAGTATTGTTGTTAATAACAACGACACTAATGCGTTGTGACTAATATGTGCATAAATTGATGGTCACATCTCACAGATCATGGATACGAGATACCAAATCTTCACAAAGTACATATAAGAGTAATAATGTATTGGATTGACCCACCATGAAAACGCTACATAGAATGTTATATATGAGTGTCATAAGTGCTTTTCAAAGTAAAAATAATGTATGTAGTTTTTCAACCTGAAATCACTACAATTCATACATGAGGAGTTGCATGTTCTGATGTCGTCAAACATGATCTGTAACAAGGTGATTATAAAGTCAATTATTGGGCATGTTGCAAGTCGTGCAGAGGAATATGAGTGTCCTAGATGAGATTCGTCCCTCCTACATAACATGAGTATTATATTTGGGCCTCTTGATAGAGTGAGTCTGTAAAATGCATGATCATGTTGGAATGAGCCAATATGAGATATCCATCTCATTTGTTATGTCTACTCAAGTGCCAACAAACGAAAGACTGAAATGTACAACGATGACAAGTTCTATGTCTTATGTTCAATTAAGATATCTGGATGAAAGGGAAAAAATACACAAAAACATTGGTCACAGAAAAGTTGCATCAAATCACTGACATTCTAATTACTTGGTTAACAATGATGTATACTAGATACTGCTAACCGTTTTTAATAATAAATGGAATTTTAATATTCTACCAACGTTATGAGAACCTATAGGGTCACACACATAGAACAGATTAATTGGAGCAATGAGGAATGAGTTGCACTTTAATTTTTCACGGGTCAGACTTATAACGTATGAAGCCTAGGTCAGCTGCTGCGCATTCTGATGTCTTAAGGGAGCGCTATTATAAGTAGCACTTATTAAGAAGTTGAGTTGTACATGACAAACCCTGGCCATATTCTACACATCAGAGTGACAAAGAAACAGGTTTAGGTATCTCTTTGCAGCTAGCACTGCTCTGAGGTACGCTTCAAAGGATGTAGATGTTCGACGTTAGTGTATCTGTTCGCTTGGATCCTTGATGGGAATTTTCCCGCTGCGGTGTGGTATTTATCCGCAATCCCCAACAAAAGCATCATCACTTGGGAAGCCTCACAATAACATAGCCTATCAGTATCAGCTATAAATAAATGTTGGTACTTAAGTTGGTTTGTGATAAAATACAACCATCTACAAGTTCCAAAGTATTGGTAGAAAGTTCAAAATTGCAAGTCTTCTCCCCATATGATTTAGTATGAAATCAATATCAGTACAAGCATCTTACAATTCCTGAACTAGAACCTCTCTATCAGATGGTGATTAAAATGAACACAAAGGAACTGGGATTTGTCTATTGTTAGAACATGAAATATATCCAGAGTAATAGATGTACAGCATGAAGCTATTCAGAGGTTAATCACTTACTATGCCTCAAAAATCATCCAAAAGGCGGAAGAAAGAGCTTGAACTCAGAAAAATAGCCAGAGATCTATTATTCGAACTAATAAATGAGAACACAGTTTATATGGTTGGATGATTGGAATCTTAGAGTCTCATCAAGGCATTAACCAGGAGATGGAATGGCATTTATTATGTGACTATTGGTATTATGAAAGCAAAAGTGAGTGCTACGAATTGGAGATCAGACATCTCTGTCAAGTGGCAATGAACTTGAGGTTGGTATAGTGAGTATGAAAGCTACCTTATAAGGAAGGGAAGGAATGCTCAAATGAAAGACTGACCAGTTATTTACAAAAGAGCAAGTACCGAACAGTAGATGAATACAAATGGTGTTTTAGCGATAATCATGTAGCTGAAGAGATTCATAGGATCCGATAGAATAGAAATGACAAGTCAAGTACAGATTGGGATTAAAATCTAATTATTATACAAAGGATTTCCTCCCCGTTCTGGAGAATTTTCTGTCTTTACAATTGTTTTTTTCTTTCAAACATAAGCATCTCTTGGAACATTTTAGTTCAATTTTACTAACTGAAACCCCCCATGTAACAAGAGAAAAACACTTCCATAATTCTACAAAGCTCTCTTTGCACCATCTCCATTAGTCAAACGAATAGTCAAAATCATTCATTCATGAAAAAGCATAACTTGTTCAGTTCAAACACTTCCTACAAAGCTCTTTTTGTACCATCTCCATTAGTCAAATGAATAGTCAAAATCATTCATTCATGAAAAAGCATAACTGGTTCAGTTCAAAACAAGTATTGTATATACCAGGCGACAAGTATCTGGAAGCGAAAGCCACTGTGAGAATAGCTCCTCAGCAACATGAGGACTCGATTTCAGTGCAAAAGGAGACACCTCTTGAAGCTGCAACATATCTGGGTCCAAAGACACCAACTCCCCGTTTTCCTCCACATCCATCACAACCCAATTCTACCCTCTCATGCACCACAACAACCCTAATTCAATCAACCCCAACAAAAACCCTAAACCCCAATTCTTCAACAATCACTCTGATTCTTCCCCCTTACTCTTCTTCTACCACTTGTGTTAGCAATAACCAGTTACCAAGTCAGCAACTTTCACCCAAAACCAATTATGGGTAGCCATGACCTTAGACAGAAGAATAACACAAAGGGTGTTATTTTATTTTATTTTTTGCTTCACTTCACTCGAACACTTGAAGGAAACGAACGCGACCCAGAATTGGAAATTCCGGGGAAGTTGAATCAACGGAAAAAATAAAATGGTTTGGTGAGAATTAGAGAGGGAAATTTTCGAAGGGACTAGAAAATTTGAGTGTGAAATAATAGATAGATGAGAATGAAATCAGAAAAAGAAAATGAAAAGAAATTATTTTTTTACAAAAAAAGAGAAGGAAAAGAAAAGGGTTGTTTGGTTTCGAGGTTTGAAAAAGCAAATGAGAAAGAGTAGCTGGACTGGAAATGGAAGTAATGCATGAGAAACAAAAGAAGTAAAACAGTAGAGAGTAGTATTTATCTGTGGGTGCTGTACCAGCTGAAACTGCCAACCCAAGAGGCTGTAATTTTGAATTTCTTTTTTCGGGTGGGAAAATATATAAAACTATTTTTTAGTGAATGATAAAGTCATGAAACTACTCGTTTTAAGGTTTAATTTACTGCTTTTTAAATGTTAATTAATCGGAAATTTTAAGATGATTTATATGAAAAATATATCTTTAAATTATTTGTTTTAAAAAAATTATAGTAATAAATTTACTATAAAAAAAATACTTATCAATATTTTGGAGAGAACTTTTATTTAATCATCACTCTTGATTCAAAATTTTAAATAATTTATTAAAAAACAGATAAAAAGAATAAGTAACAAATTAAAAAAATAGAATGTCTAATATAACAAGAAAAAAACAAAAAACAAAATCATTCCTAATTGAGCTACATCATGCTTTGCAACTAGTCTTTTAATATAAGACTCATTTCAAAGTCATAGCATAGATTAAATTCCCTGCATTCAAAAAATCACACATTCATATAGTAATACACTGTTGGATTAATCCTAACTTTTCTCAAACACTTTTTACAATTGATTCAATAATAGATTAATGCATGAATGCGTGAACGTATAGTATTTTAAAGGCACCAAATCCATTTTCTCATTCGTATCACCAGCCTTAATTATATTATATCTCACTACAACGTTAACAACTAAAATAAATTGCTAGGAGTAGAAATTTAGTGTATATCTCAACATTTGTTAGAAATTATTAACGTTCAATCAATTTGAATTTATATTTACATATTATACTATATCTACTTATAATTAAGGGTAAAATATAAAAGCAACAACGTTCAGTTTTAAAGTCCTGGGGTCCCCTCTGGTTGCAGTAAAGTAATCTGCATATTGTCACAGTTTTTTCCATTTACCTGTGATTTTGGTAGGACTTTGGTCAAGATTTGGCCATCTTTTTCCATACTTTGCAAGTTATATTTTATAAAGCTGAAAGTCAACTATGAAGCTTTACCCTTTCTCTTCTTTTTTCAGTTTTCATTATGGTTTAGCAGCAACAAGAATAAGTGTCCCTTTCCCCCATACCTGTTCAAGAAGAACAGATAACATCTTTCTTCCGTAACTGTCCCACAAGTTATAAGATTCTAATAAAGGTAAGAGACTTGCAGAATGGAACAAAATTCAACAATGGCCAGCTAAAGCATGGCAAGCAACCTGCTCAGAGCTCAAGCTCTAAATATTTCTTTTAAAACACAAGTATCATAGTTGCAGCTTGGCTACATGCTCAGCAATCTCTTTTTTCTTTTATCCACAATAGGGGCCACCTACTCCATTCCTTCAATGTACATTTGAACAAATATTGAAAATTATCAGGTTCCAAATATTATGCAAATGAAGGGTGCAAAACTTGCAAAGCATTTTTGCAGTTTCTTTTCCTGAGCACGATATAGAGAATGTATTTATTATTACAAGTACCCATCTCTCATATATAAACAAATTCCTAAGGTAACATAGTATCTCTTCAAGAATGGGTCCATGTTGAAATAGTCACGGAAGAACATTTGAAGAGGTATAAGAGGAGTCTGCCAAAGCTTCATGAAGAAATGTCAATTTCAATGAGCTTTTAGCCTTGAATGGACCCAACATAGGATGGAAATATACAGAGTAATCAACAAGTGTGGACATGTCAAAGGAAAGTATTGAATTGCAACCCTCGGCACAAGAAGTCTGCTGACCGCACTACACTTCATTTCCTTTTTCCAGTACCAATTGACAGGAGTTCAAAGCTCCTAAGTGTATCATCACGACCACCTCTTGTCCCTGAAGCACGAGTAAAGGATGTTTTGGACTCGAAACCTGGTTGAAACCTCTGAGTCGTAGATATACGACCACTGCTTGAGACCAGTCGACTAGAACGACTTTCACTAGGCTCGCCAGAAGTGCTTGGTCGGCTGGTTGATATAACAGGCCTTTTTGAGGCACTCCCATTACGAGAAGAGCTACGAGGCCTCTCGGAATCAGCTTGCTGCAGAGATAAGCATTAGATAACAAGCAAAGTTCAATTTGTCAAGTTACTATAAGTTTGCAGGTAACTAATCCATATACAAAGAAAGCAATAATAACACGTGTACTAACCACATCTTTGGAAGATGGCACGTCATCTGAAGACCTGTGCCTAGAATAATCACCACTATGCAGACCAAGCCCAGAGCTATTCCTTCTTGCAAATGCCTCGACTGCACCTGAGAATCTATCCCGAATCTCTGGACCACCTAAAATAAAAGAATCGTTAGCTGATGAAAGCCATTTCTGTTTACATCTATCTTGTACAGCTGAAATAACACAAACTTCGTAGTGTATATAAGACATACTCAAATTATTAAAACAAGTGAAAATAATGGTAGTTTCAAAACCGATGATGAGAATAAAACACCCAGACAAAGAATAATAAAACTTTAGGGCTTATGAATCTCTAAGACAAATAAAAAAATAAAAAATATCAGCATAGCCAAGTGAATTGCTACAGAATAAAACAGATTCCAGATCTTGCTTTAGGAGGAAACCTGAAGGTCGTTCTGATCTCTCTCCCGACAGTCCTGGGTTTACGATTGGTTTCCCGCTTGGCTGTTGAGAATGCAGCAAAAAAAATTTAATTAACAAGAACCTTCACTTTTACTAGAAATGCAAGGAAACCATGTTTCTTGTCTATTCATAGATGAAGATCATAACTATCAAGAAGTACTCACTCGAGCTCTAGAACTGGATCCAATTTGTGGATACTTCAATATAGTCCAATCAAATACATAGTCAAACTGATAACCTGTGAAAGCAACATTTTCAACATACTACCAAAAGCGTTGGAAGAAATTTCAACCGAGGAGCAATAAAGCCTATATTCAAGTTAACCTTCTCGAATGAATAGGTCCCGAAAGAGTCTCTTAAGATATGAATAATCAGGCTTATCTTCGAACCGCAACGAACGGCAATAGTGGAAGTATGATGTGAATTCCAATGGATATGACTTGCATAAGACCTGTCTCAGAAGCACATACAATAAATTATTTTCAACAGATAAAACTGGAAAAAAGAATTGGTGGCACAATTGATTGAACACAATTAAAGGGGGAAAATGAAGCAGAAAAACACTAGTAGTGAACAAACTCTACTCCTATTGAGTATTGACAACTAAATCAGCAAAGAACCAGTAATTGACCTAACATGAAGAAAAAGCAACAATTCTAATCATCAAAGCAATAGCATAAAAGCTGACTGTCAGCAGATAAGACTATAAGAGTACCTCTATTGGAGTAAGCATCTTCTTTTCACTTATCTTGTCATACTTTTGCTTTTTAGTTCCAGCTTTCAAGCCTTGCCAAGGGAGACTGGAAAACAATTGCCAAACTACGTTAAAATACAATGGGAAACATCATCACAGAAGCAACAATCTAAGCAAATCAATCAACCTTCCTCTCAAAAAGTACATGAGCACATAACCAAGCGATTCTAGATCATCTCTTCTGCTTTGCTCTGCAAGAATAATCAGAACAAGATATCATAAGCTGCATCCATTTTGAATTTAAAATTTTCAAGATAAGCTTATTGGTTAGTAGCTGCAACAAATAGTCTCACTCACCAACTCCAAGGTGAGTATTAACACTTGCATACCGAGCAGTTCCAGTGAGGTTCTTGTTTTCTCTGAAAGAGAAGTATTGTGATCATTCATGAAAGAAAAGGAGAGGATGTGTAGGACAATAATTATAATTATATTTAAATTAAAAAAAATACATAAACAATGGATAGTTCCAAACCCAGAGACACATAACAGAACTTAGCAGGAATAGATAAGAAGAATTTCATGCATAAGCAGCAGGTTCAGATTCATGTCTAGGAACATCAATTTGGATTTTGGTTCAGGTTCAAACTAGTAAAACTCAAGTTGCACCTACCAGTTTAACCGCTAGTAAAATTAAATTATCAGCTATCCCACAGCCCAGCTACACAGCTATCACTATTCATTGAAGACAAGGAGCAGAACAACATACTAAGGGAACAACATGAAATAAACCTTGTAAACTTCTGAAAGTAACAAAGGAAAGACAATATAGGACTGTATACTCAAGGATTCATATGAAAACAAGCTACAGAGCCTGCCCAAACAAAACATCAAATCTGGCACCTGTATGGTATATGCTTATGTGTTTGAAGATCCCGATACTTTTTTGCAAGGCCATAATCAATTATGTAAACCTGCAACATATTAAAAACAATTAGAAAATTCAACAAAGGATAACAGTTATTGATACTAAACAGCAGTAAGTCAGCAACTGCAACATAAAGCAAAACCAACTTAGCATGCATATCTTTGAAATTTAGGAAACAGCCCTTACAACCAAAGGACAAGAAAGGCTTCAGTGCAAATATAAGTAGCAAGAAGCCAAGATCACAATAAAAGTTGTAGGATTTTGCTGCTCCTACAGCAGCGGGCAAATATTGTCAGCAGAGTAAATGATAATACTGATGAGTAGTTTCCACATCTCTCCCCTCCTGCTTTTGCTCTTCTAAATCTATTCTAAACTAATTAACATTACAAATTCATCAAAATTACAACAGAGCTTTGCCACAATTTAAATATCCCCATACCCTGAAAAAAATTCTTGAAAGAAAAGGCATAAATCTTTGTGCGTTACTGATATCATATAGCAAAGCTTCATTTTAGTGTATGTGTCCTAACCAGTTCAAACTTCAAACGTCCATTTTGTTTTGCTTCCAACAGTAAATCCACACAACTAAGATACTTAATCACTCACTAAAAGTATGTATAGTTAGGAACTGAAAAGACACAAATACACATGTGAATTCAGGTGCGCGCATGCAAACTGAGAGACAGAAGGGGAGGGGGAGGGGGAGAGAGATTAACTAATTCTAGAGATGGTCTCTCAAAGAATAGCAATATGTGAATAATACCATGCTTGCAAGTATGACTAATTAAATAATCTCAATATAAAGGCCATGTTATATAGGCTTATTGGGCATGGTAAAGTATTAAGGAAAAAGAAAGGTAAGCTTATTTACAACATTCAAGTTTTTAATATTAAAAATACCTATAGTGTTGCTCCTAAACACTATAGATTATAAGGAATTTACAACACTTGAACAATCTGAATGAAAGTTTTTATCATATTCTTAAATCACAACTGAAACTAGGTCAGAATCTTCAGATACAAGTCAGAAGTCATGCTCATGCATTATAAACACCCCAACAGAAAAGGCTGAATTCAAATAAAAGCAGGAATGCATAATACCTGATTTGCCTTGCGGCCTAAACCCATTAAAAAGTTGTCAGGCTTTATATCACGATGCAGAAAACCCCGGGAGTGCATGTACTCAACTCTGTTTATCTAGGCAAACCAAATTAAGGAAAAGAGTAAAAATACAGCAGCTGTCTGTTAAAAGTATAGTTATCTTAAAATTAAATTCATACTTACTAGCTGATCTGCAAGCATCAGAACTGTTTTCAGAGAGAATTTTCTATTGCAATAGTTAAACAGGTCTTCGAGACTTGGTCCAAGAAGGTCGATTACCATGACATTGTAGTCACCCTCAACTCCAAACCATTTTAAATGGGGTATTCCAGCTTCAAAAATAAATATATAAACACACTAATCAGACAAGCTCATAGACTACTCATTTCACTTAATGAAACTAAAATAAGTAAATGCATGTCTTACCTGCAAGAAAAGAAATTGAAGACATAAGTTAGGAAGAAAATAAAGGAACAAAAACTTACATCCCCCTTGAAGAAGTATATACAATTTCGACTCATAGTGAAGTTGAGGATGCTTGGTCTTCACAGATTCCTAACAAACCAAGGAATAGAATGAAGAAAGTATTGACAATAGCTTAACCTTGAAACAGCTAGGTAACAAATTGTAACAGCACTCAAGCTGGTAGAATACGGAACCAAAAATCTGTATCATGTTATGCTCTACACAAAAAAAACTGAGCAAAAATAAAAGTCACAAAGTACAAAGCCTAGATATGCGTTAAGGATTTAGAGCAACCAAACTTTGAGACATAATTACAGCACAAGTTGTTTAAAAGTTCAAGTTAATCAAAAGTGTTGTCCCAACAAATGTATCAATGTTGAAGCATGAAACGCCATGTCAAATAATGACATGTACGAATCAAATTTTAGACTACGGGAAGACCTTTTTTATCTTACTACTACTTTGCCAATAAATACAAATACAGTTCAATGATCTCATAATAATATATGCTTTATGCCAAGACTCTTAGTTCACTATATAAAATTACAGAAATAGTCTCCGAGCACGCCAACTAAAGCGTATGACCTTTCCATTCTCTATGGGATCTTCACTGCTGTCAGATGTCCCAAATGAATCTGCCAATCTACCTTAAGTTTTTCCACATCAAAATACCCAACTCTACAATTATCCTAAAAATATGTTGCTTCTAAAGGTAACTGCACGGTAACATACAGTGCAAGAAGCATGTACAAGATTTGCAAATATTCCACTAACTGAAGGTCATTCAAACAGTTTACAAAAGCATATATAATAACATAGCCTCAGCAGCATGCCTAACGTTTCAAAAAATAACAAAGATACCAAACACTTCACTTCTACACAGCAATATCCATCGATGAACAATGAAAAACAGAAAATAGATAAAACAAAATATCAAACATTTTAACATTCTAAAACATCTAATAGAAGCCAATAATTGCACTTACCAGCTTGACAGCCACTTCTTCTCCAGTTTGTACATTAACACCTGAAACAAACAAAAGCACCAGAAGACCAAAAGAGGTGTGAACTCCAAATCATTTAAAGTAAACAGTGCTACTAATGCTACCAAAATAGAATTGATAAAGTGCACACCCAAATAAAGCTCTCCAAACGATCCACTTCCAATCTTCCTCCCAAGCTTGAATTTTCCACCAATAACATGATCCATGATCACAAACTCAATCTCTTGAACTTTGCTAAATTACAAAACCACTCCACCACATCGATTGTTTAAAAAAAAAAAAAAACTTTTTTCCCTAATCAATGTGCCTGATCAACGATCCATCTTTGTTTCCAGCTCAATCTCAGATCCAATGAGATTCAACATTAACAAAACGATCAGAAAGTGTATTGACTAGCTCAAAAATCACGCTTTGCTAACCCCAATACCTCAAAATTCAACTAAAAAAGAGAACAAAAAACGGTTTGATCAATGAAAATAAGATCAAGAACTAGAATTTACAAAACACCCATTGCTCGTTGAATCGAAGCACAAATCGCTCTTCTGGGCACATTCAAAGAAACCCATTTTCTTCTTCTTCGGAGAAAAGAGCTGTAAAACCGAAAAGAGCGCCAGGAAAATGGGAGTAAACTATGCTTTTGCTGAACAAGAGTGAGCACTGTGAAAAATGCGCAGCTGTGAGAGAAGAGAAAGGAGGAGAAAAAGGAATCTGATGGGTACGATATTCTCGCCGAGAGCTGGATTGGATTTGGCATCCGCTTTTGGATCTGTCTTTGAGGACACGGAGTGATTTTTCTCGGAAAATTTTGACAATTCCGGGAAAAGAAAAGAAAAGAAAGCGATATGACAGAGAGAGAAATAGAAAATGGACAGAAAAGATGATGTGAGGTGGGTAGAAGGGAAAGAAAATAGATGACTGTCTAGAGTGACGATATTTTCTGATTTTTTTTTTTTTTTTGAGATAATAATATTGATAGTATAATATTGATTGTGTACCAACTTGCAGTCGGTTGATTGTAATGAGTTATCAACACCCGAAATGAAAACCAACATCTATATCTAAGAATCTGTATATTAATAGTATACATATATTTACGCATGTTATTGTGTCTATTTACACAATTGTAATTATGTTTAGGATGTATAGAAAAGATGTCTCAAATAGGTGTTCAAATATCATTAGTGTTTAAATAAACTCTTGCGTATATAGAAAATCTAGATGGGAAATGTCAGTCGTTCAGCACTGTGCAGTATCTCGATCGATGAATTAGTGTCCGCAATTACGAGCGGGATACCCTGAGCAACAAAAAAATAAATAATATTGATTGTACTTTTCAACTTCTTAATATTTGCTCTCATTTTCTTAGGGTACATTCTTTTGGTCTCATCTCTCATTTTCTTTTATTTCATTTCATCTTTCTCATGCTTTTCCTCTACCATCTCTCAATGGTCTTCTTCCTTTTTTTTTCCTTTTTCTTTTTTTTGATTTTGCTTTCTCTTTCGATTTACATCAATTTTGTTTTAATCTTTCTAAATCTTTGTAGAACAAAAACATTGCAGGTGGATAACACACTAAGGGTTTCTTCTTCAAGGTACAAATTCGATTTTTCATCACTTGCATCTCTTGAATCTCTGCTATTATTTCATTAACTTTCTTCATCAAAAAATAAAATTGGGTTATTTCTTCTCTTGCATCACTATTATCAGTGTGTCTCTCTCTAAATCTCTTGTTGTCATTTAGTTTTGCTTTATGGGTTTCTTAATTGCATTATGTGTGTTGATGGTTGTGACTCAACTCTTTTTTCCCCTCTCTTTGCATTAAGCAGAAATTAACTGCAGCTTGAAATAATTGAAGGCCATTCCTGCGATAATTGTTCGTGATATGTTGATCAAAAACCATAAAGTTATCAACTTAATAGATGAAGGAAGAAGGTCCTAATCGATGAAGAAAGATTGAATGCTATATTAGTACCGGTTGGTATCAATTTTGTAAAAAGAATGCTTTATCAAAGGGGGATAAGTTGAAGTTTAAAATACAGGATGATCCACATGACCTTCAAGTCGAAATAATCAAAAACTGTAGCTGGGGATTTAAATACTAAGACTGTTTTTATACTTATAAAATTATAATGGTTTTTGGAATTGTAATTCTTAGGGGAATGGTACTTTTGGTCTTTAGTACTTTTGGTGTTTTTGTTTCTAATTGTTGTTATGACAATTTAATCACAATTTGGATTTAGCACTATTTTTGTCATGCTGTTTGTCAACTATTTCTGCCTTCATATGATAAATCATTTTATTTACATTTGTATATAAGGCATCTTTGATCAGGCTAAATATTAATTCCTAAGGATTCATGGTTGACCTTTTTCTTTATAAATTTCTTTTTATAGACAAATGTTAATAGTCAATTGTCATGTTAATATTTTCCTCCTTTGCTAGGGTTTATAAGTTGAAGTTTAAAATACATGATGACCCACATGATCTTCAAGTCGAAATAATCAGAAACTGTAGTTGGGGATTTAAATACTAAGACCGTTTTTATACTTAGAAAATTATAATGGTTTTTGGAATTGTAATTCTCAGGGGAATGGTACTTTTGGTCTTTAGTACTTTTGGTGTTTTTGTTTCTAATTGTTGTTATGACAGTTTAATCACAATTTGGATTTAGCACTATTTTTGTCATGCTATTTATCAATTATTTCTGGCTTTGTAACACCTCGTTTTTCGTTAAGCGCTTTTTTATGTTTGTTTGCATGTTGGTTGTTAGAAGTTTGCTTATGAATGTTTAGAAAAGGCTAAGTGGGACTCTTAAGTTAAAAATCCCTTCCTGATGCATGAGCACGGCCATGCTCATGTATCAGCACGCCCGTGCTTTGTGGCTATATGGGCCACAAGCACGGCCATGCTTAGTAGAGAGCATGGTCGTGCTCAACGCACTCGTTGACGGTCTTTTTGTCTGATCGTGCTAACTTGAGCACGACTCCGTGCTTGAGTTAAGCACGGCCGTGCTTAGAGGTAGCACGGTCGTGCTCAGGTCAGAGTCTATAAAAGCGAGCCAGTCAGCGAGAGTTACGAGTTAAACCCTCACTTTGGCACTTTAGGCAACCCTAACTGTGACAATAGCCTCTCTCTTCCTTTTCCTTTGGACCCAATCGTTTCTTGATGTTCCGTTCGTGTTTGGAAGAGTAAGATCGCGCGCTAGTGCCAAATAGTAAGGTAACGGTCCTTCCTTCTTTCAATCCCCTTTTCCTTTTCATGTATTGGGAACTGATTGGTTAACCTTTTTGTATTGGCCAAGGCTCGGGACGTTCGTCGAGCCATTCGAGGGAACCGGTTTAGAGTATTCGACAGTTAAAGGGGAAATCTTCATACTAGGTATGGGGAGAAGGGATAGTATGAGTATGTAGGCTGGGGTGTAGCGTAAGACGAAGGGTTACCTATGACCCTAATGTTTGATAAAATGCTTAAATGCCTATTTGTTTGATGACATGTTTACATATGCATATTTGATGCCTTGATGTTTAATTGTTTATGTTGGCATGCTCAAACTTGTTGTTATGATGATGGTGTTAACATGTTCGATAATATGTTGTTGCTATGAATATGATGAATTCATGATGTTATTGGTTGATTGGGTTGATGTTGTGAGTGCGTTAATGATAAAACGTTAAAGCCGTTAATGATAATGTTAAGGGAGGTTCTTCCCCTTCTGTTCATAAAACTGAACGATAGTAATGAGATGCAAGGTTTATGCCAAAAGGTTTAGTCAAGGGCCCTAGGGAATGATTTATGAGTATTTAGGACAATTAATATGAAACTGAGATTAAAGAACTAATTTCACGTTTCTATAAGACATGAAGATTAAGCCAATGGTAATGAAATTAATGGTCAAAGACTTAGTAAAAGCCAATAGGTTTAATCCACGAATTTACCCCATGAGCTTTGGGAAAGGAGTTTCTTGTAACACCCGGTTTTTTCGCTGTTTACTGTTTTTATATCAGTAAAATAAATAGAAATGTTTAGAATTTTATTTTTAAACTTAGAAAATGATTTTGGATAAACCAAGATCATATTCATATTATACTTTACCGTAAAAAGCTACTATTAAATTTTGGGTCAAAAATTCAGACGAAACCCGGTCTGCGTTTTACTGACAGTAAGGATTTTACTGCTCAAATGACCTAATTTTGACTCATGAACGAAATGGTTAAGTTTTATTTTTAATTCCCAACAATTTTGGAACTTTTGAAATTTTTCACTAAAAAGTGAAATAATATATAATGAGTAAATAGCCAATTTGGTCCCTGAAACTGTAAGGTCGTATCAACTTGGTCTCTGAAATTAACGAAATTCCAAATAGGTCCCTGAAACTGTAAAACGTTAATCAAGTCAGTCCCTCTGTTAACCCCAGTTAACTGACGCCGTTAACGGTGCTGAGGTGGCATGTTAAGTGCCCAGTTGGCTTGCCACATTGCTTGACAACTGTACCAGGGACGAAGTTGACACTATGTTACAGGGACCAAATTGCAATCGTTCTTCTTCATCTTCTTCCTCTTTTCTCCTCCTCCCACTCCTCTTCCTCCTCCTCCTCCTCCTCCACCGTCTTGCTCTATGCCCCACCACTGGAAACTAGAAAGTGCTGAAACAGTGTTAATGGTGCCGTATTGTCTCCAAAGAGAGTCCCCTCATGGCATGGCATGGCTTTCTCCAATGAGGAAGGTAGAAGACACCACAAAGAACCCAATTGAAGTGCAGAGTACAGCCCCAAGACGAATCAAAGGCAAACCCAATTGAACTATTGTGCTAAACCCACTTTCCTTTCCTTATTGCTTCACGAAAGCCTCAACCAGTTGGCTCAGATTTTCAATTTTGATTCCTCCTTTTTGGGGTTTTCAAGGGTTTTGGTGGTTTTGGTCTTCTCCTTCCAATCGATTTTGGGGTATTGGTATTCCCTTATACTCCCTCCTATGCCAAGTCAAAATGCCTTGGACCCCTTCATAAAACCGAAACCTTCTTTTTGACATTCCATGCTTCAAATGATATTTGACATTCCATGCTTCAAATGATATTTTAGAAAGAGATCTACTCAGAAAACAATCTTCAACTCAATGCCTTGTGCCACCACTATGTCATCGTTCAAGCATTCACTGAGATTTGTGAAGAGACATTCCCTAAGAAGTTTGATGGTGGTGGTGCTTAACCATCTCACAGGAACCACATCATTGGAAAGAGTCAGTGATTGTTGTTGTTGGAAATGCTAGCTAGCTCAGCCCTGATCATATGCGTAGGCCACATGGAGGCATTGAATTCACACATGGGAAGAAGCTTCACAGAGCAGGACGGTGGAGGTGGTGGAAGAGGAGGAGGAAGAAGATGAAGAAGAAAGATGGCAATTTGGTCCCTGAAACGTAGTGTCAAATTCGTCCCTAGTACAGCTGTCAAGTGCCAACTGGGTAGTTAACGTGCCACCTCAGCGCTGTTAACGGCGTTAATCAACTGGGGTTAACGGAGGGACTAACTTGATTAACGTTTTACAGTTTCAGGGACCTATTTGGAATTTCGTTAATTTCAGGGACCAAGTTGATACGACCTTACAGTTTCAGGGACCAAATTGGCTATTGACTCAATATATAATATCTGGGCGTTAGATTAAATCGGGTGAACAACGGAGCTGAAAACGGGATTTGCGGGACCCATTAACGGATAAATAGGATGTCAAATCATGTTGAGTCACCATGGATGAGTCACAAGATAATATCCAAGAGTAATGATTACTTTTTAGGGGAAAAGACCATTATGCCCCTATAGTTGATTTTAACTACAAGTTAACCTAAAGCAAGATTACACCTTTGTCCTTGGATTTTTAGCATATGGACCCTTCTTCCCTTAAAACCCACGGCCCAAGGCCTCCAAGGGAGCCCATCTTCTCCTCTATATAAGGCATGTTCTTCGTCTTCCTCCAAACTTTGGCATTTTTCACCTAAAAACACTAAGTTACCTTGGCTCAATTTGTGAAGGAAGGTGTTGATTTCTTGCTATTTTCGTGAATCCAAGAGGTATACCCTTCTCATCATCCTTATTTAGCATCATGTTCTTCATTGAATTTTTCATTTTGAAGCCTTTCTCTATATGATGCATTTTAGGGTTCCTAACTTCAAAAATTCATAGAAAATCATAGGAAAGTCCAAATGAGATGAAACCAATTTCTATAATCCTATTATCAACTCTATATTCTAGATCTAGAAGCTTGCATGAAGCAAAAATTTCGAACCCTATGAACCTCATGAGGCCGAACCTAGGGTTTTGTGGGGGGGGGGGGGGGGGGGGACTTTTGTTCATTTTCTTACATGATTCAATCTTATAAATTGTATAGGTATTGGATCTATGTTATTTGAGTTAAATTAGGGTCTCTAAACCATTTTAATGGTCATGGCCGAAACTCTTTTGTTGAGGGTTTGGAAGATTAAATTTTTATTCTTATGCCATGATCATTGATTTAGGGTTTTAAGTGAATATAGGTTATTAATCCAAGAGTTTAAAATTTTTGGAAATTTTTAACTCCAAAACCAGCCCTAGGCCGAAACCAACATGTAGACTTTTAGGTTTGATTAATTTGTTTGTTTGTCAATTGATTGTTGTATTTAATGAAGGATAAGCTAAGTTGTCGTATACGCGCGTCGTTAGCGTTGTTTGGATTTCCGACGTACTGTTTTTCAGAGACACCTTGCTTTAAGGTAAGGGGATTACCTTAGGGGGTTTTTTCCGATAGCCATGTGTACTTGTTGTGTTTGTATTAATTATCTGGTGTATGTAATTCTTACGTCGTTAGCATTCTTCGTTTAGTAATTATCTGCTGTTAATTGTTTAATTATCTGCATTTAATTATTTGTTTAATTTGATGACATGTCTTTAATGATTACTTGATATATTATTGACATGATGTATTTATTTGATGTGGATTGTGGATTGGAAAGCCTGACAGTGGTCAGAGCTTAATTAAATACGGGTTAAAAGCAGTTAAAAGTTTTTTTATGAATTAATGAGTTTAATTCAAAAGAAATAGTAATATAATATTACTTGGTGATTTATTTGATGAAAAATAGAAGAAAGTGAAAAATAATATTATTGTAATTATTTTACAGCGAAAGGACGTTTTATGAGTTATCAGGCGGACGAAACCATGAAAATATTTTAGCACAGCTAATTTTCACCTAAGAAATTTCTAAATATTAAAATGATGTTTTAAGCGAAAAAGTTTCGAAAATAATTTATTACAGTGTTGGAAAAATTATTTTACGACAAAGAGTCCTATTTTTATCTAAATGCGTTTTAAACGGCAAACGACGGATAATTCCGTCAATATTTGTGGAAGTAGTTTTACAAAGGGTAATAATGAGTGATACTGAGAATTTGTCTCAAATGAGATTTTTAAGTTCAAATTGAATTTTGACAAGTTTACAGAACGAATTTCCAACGTAAAAGGATTTTGAGTTATTTCCGTCGACTTAGATAAGTTGAGGAAATTTTGGTTGTTGTATTTCACAAAACAAAAATGGTTTGAACGAGCCTAGCAACCGAGACTTCGGGTCTAGAGTTCTAAGAGGTTGACGTTGTGGACTAAATGTCCTATAAGTGGTATTTCAGGTTTTGTGCACTAAAATCTACGTATCTACGACTGGTGCATCGGTCTAGATTTCGTGATTTGCACACTTTTGACTTAGAGTCAATTATGGTTTGAAAGAGGTTTGAAAGAGGTATTAAACTTGAAAGTTTAAAATGTTGTTTTGGTCGTGAGACTTTTAGCTCCGACAACCAAAGATTGAACACAAAGAAAACAACGAGAACAAAACATTTTTCATGCATTACAGGGTAGACGTGCCTTTGCATAGGACTTGAATGCTTGATGGCAAGTATTCATGCAGTTTGCATCACTGTGCCTTGATGGATATATGACCAAGAAAACCATGTGCTATTTATAGACACCACTTTGCCTAGTTGTGGACTGTGAAATGGTTATTTGAACTTTGCCATATCTGGCATTGATTCTGCCTTATTTGGCAATTAGAGCCTGATCAGCTCAGCTACTTGATGGTTGGAGATCCGGAGATTAGGTCTCAAAGTTAGTTGATGATATTGAAGTGTCATGGTTTTAAAAACGGTTACGACTGTCGGGTATGAAACCCTGTGATAAATATATATTATTTATCTTTGAATATTTATCTTTAAATATTCATGTTAAGTGGTACTTGCGAGTTGTATATGTGGTTGTCGTTTTAAAATCCAGATGATTGGTTCTCACCCTTGCATGTTTTATTGTTTTTCTTCTCTCTGTATGGGTATTGTTATTATCTGAGTTTAGATGGATCCGGCCATACCGTTAGCCCACACGGGGTTTCGAAGCCTTCATTTTGAGGACGCCGATAACATCAATGCAGGGGTGATCCACCCGGGAGCCCATGTATTTCGTTATACCGGGCATATCCATACTGTAGAGGGCACACTCGAGACGGGGCCCCAGAGAGAGCATCGGTCGATGGAGACGGTTGAGGTATCTCTACCACCTCTATGGCTACTTACACAGCACTTGGTTGATCATAGACAGATAGAGGCTCAGCCCGTAGCTGAGGTAGCACCTGAGCAAGCTCAGGAGGAGATTATAGCGGACCCAAAGGAGATGGTCATTGATCCCGAGGAGGATCCAGAGGAGTTTGTGGAGGATGTACCTGAGTACATTCCTTTGGATGATGATGACGATTCACCTGATGAGGGTGTTGCTGTGTCATCATCTGACTCATCGGCAGGGAGAGGGATAGACCCTGGTCTTCCCAATGGGTACCATTAGTCCGTGACCAGCTGTAGGTAGTTTCACTTTTGGGGTAGTGATTCCGTCAGTCGTTCTGGCTACTGAGAGCCATGATTTTTGTATATGGCCTAGACGTTTCACTATGTGTCCTTATGTTTTTATTTACTTTCTTAGCTTGGAGAATGACCTATTCTGATAAAGGCCCAATATAGTTTATATATTGTATAAAACGATGATGCATATAGATATGTATATATGGTGTGTTACTTATGTTGTTAGATGTTGTCAAGTTAACAGGTAAAAGAAAAGAAAAAAAATTTTATCACCATTTTTGGTATTAAGTGAAGTATTGGAAAACGTTATTTTCCGAAAGCAACCGGCATACTTGAATTTTATTTTCCGCAACAGGTTACTATGTGACGGCCCAAGGTAGGGTGTCGCATTTCTGACCCTTTCTGCTCAGACCAGTACGACCACGCTCCAGGTAGCACGGCCGTGCTTAATAAGGAGCACGCCCGTGCTCCACTTTCAAATTCAAAAAGGCCACGCTGCTTAAGCACGACCGTGCTTAATAGTCAGCACAACCATGCTTAACTAAAGGGTCAGCACGCCCGTGCTGAAGGGGAGCACGCCGTGCTTCCCTGCCCAGAACAGAAAACAGAGCTGAAACAAGGGTGTTTCACCCCAAACGTCTTAAACAATCTAATAAGACACCAAATAAACATGAAGACAAAAGACAGGTGATAAGATGTTGTACCTTGGTAGCCGAGTGGCCAAGAGGCCTTGATGCATGATGGTCAAAGTGGTAATCTCTGGTGCTTGATGGCCATAGTGTTAATCAAAGATGATGATGTACCTTGGTAGCCTAATGGCAAAGGAGGCCTCGATAGCCGAGTGGTCGAGGTGGTAATCTCTAGTGCAGAACGGCCAGAGTGTGTTAAAAGACTAAACGATGAAACGATAACGTTAAATCCTCGATAGCCAGGTGGTCGAGGTGTTGATGATGATAAAACTTGGGTAGCCTAGTGGCCCAAGCGGAGGTGGTGGTCGTGTTTGTGTGTTGTATTGATCATGCATTCACGCATCGGAGAAGTTGGTGGGGGATGTTCAACATAGGGGAGGTCGTCCGAGAGTAAGGCGATCTGACCGTCCGCGGTGATTCATCTGAGAGTTAGGTGAATTGTGCGCCCCCGCTGTGGCACATCCAATAGTAAGGTGCATCGGCTATCCTAGGGGTCCACCCAAGGTTTGGTGGTTGCCCCGACGTTGGCGCTTATTGACCAATGTGGATATGTAACTTCGAAGTTGACTTCCTGAGGTAGATTGGATCCAAGTGCATAATGGAGTAGTGGAGTAGCACTGCATCGCATAACATACATTATTGTAAGATGAGATTGATTGTTTATGTTATATGTTGTTGTTATAATATGATTGTTGTGAAGCATGCTTGTCTTGTTAACTGCTTCCTTACCATTATATTTGTACATATGTTTCTTACTTCCCATTTCTCTATTTTGTGTTTTTGTGGCATGTGTCTTTTATGCCGAGGACGGCGAGCAACCAGTTGAGGAGTGACTCTGAGGAGCCGCGGCTCGTAGTTAGGATTTCCAGTTTTATGTTTTAGTTTGTCTATCCGAGGATTTATTATGGATTGGTTATATCGGCTCTGTATGTGACATCAGGGGTTGGGTTATGTTTTCTTGTTATGTTATCGTTTTATAACTTATGTTATTTCTACGTTTGAAACTTGTTACAATGTGGTGATCAGGCTGGATATTAATTCATGAGGATTCATGGTTGACCTTTTTCTTTATTATTATTTTTATTTATAGGCAAATGTTAGTAGTTAATTGTTATGTTAATATTTTCCTCCTTTGTTAGAGTTTGAACCCTAGACCTCCTACTCCTCCCATTCCTTATACCCTTAGCTCAAATTAATTGAACTACCTCCCACCTCTTTATAATTAAGTTACGGATTTTTATATATTGATTTATATAAGATTGTTCATTTATTACTATATATCACCATTGATTTTGAATTCAAATATGATTTAAATTAATATCTAATTTAAAGTAATATTACGTATCTAATTATATATTTTTAATTATTAAATAATGTTAGAATTAAATAATATTAATATAAATTACATGTCAAACATTAATTATATTTTGAATTGATTGATTTGACTTAGAAATTAATTGATTTATATGTTTAGAATACATATCAAACATTATTTATTGTATTTTTTAAACAATTCTAATATTCATAATAAAAAATAAAATCCGAAATAAATCAAATCAACTTAGATTTGAACATATTTCTAAAGCACATTGATTTTCTTTATAATTAACTTATGGGTCTTTATATATTGATTTATTAGGATTGCTCATTATGTATCACTATTAGTTTAGAATTCAAATATGATTTAAATTAATATGATTAAATAAAAATTCAGGGTTAGAAAAAAATATGATTTAAATTAATATCTTATTTAAATTAATATTACATATCAAATTATATTTTTAAATAATAGCATCATGTTAGAATTAATTAATATTTATATAAATTACTTGTCAAACATTAATTATATTTTGAATTGATTGATTTGATTTAGAAATTAATTGATTTATATGTTTATAATACATATCAAATATTATTTATTGTAATTTTTTAAACAAATTTAATATTCATAAAAAATCAAAACCTCACTTTGAATTTTGAAAATCAAATGATTATTCAAATTATTTATACTCCTCAACAGTAAATTAAATCATTTAATTGTACTAAATAGTAACTATTTTGTTGTTTAATTGTTTTTCTATAAACTATATTTTTCTGTTGCTGTTACATTAAAAATGATTGACTTTCAATACCAACTTGGAGCAATTGTTGGGACATGTTTAAGTTGTTCTCAAATGCTGATAATTTCATTTATCAAAAGGATTTAATTGGTATACACTGACAGTGTAAAGATTTTCTTACACTGTCAACCAACCAGAAATTGACACATCATTAAAAATATTTGATTCTTATCCAAACCATTTTAAAAGTCATTAATTGCATAATTTTGATTGGTTGTCAGTGTAAAAATCCTTACACTGATAGTGCATGCAAATTAAGCTCTAATACTTTTTTTTATTATATGAATAATTTAAGTGCTTTGTGTAATCAATTAGTTTTCAGCCTCTCTGGTTATTTGATATGTATTCTGATAATTATTTCATCTAATACTTATATTTCAATTTTTTATAATGAATAAAATTTATTTTTTTAATAAAAAAATCATTTCACTAAAGAATTTTAAAAATAAAAATACGTTTTATTAAACATATTTTAAAATAGAAATTTCAATCAACACAATCCTTATTTATAACTCGTGCATCGCACATGTCAAAATGACAAAATACTAGTATACATTGTAAGTGTAAAGAGTTTGACGTTGACATTTACTAATAATTTGATATGTGTGTTTTTATTTTAATAATCAAGAGAGAAAGATATCAATAATGCCAATTTGTTAAGATACTAGGAGACCAACAAAGCAAGACATGGTAGATAGTTAGGTTTCTTAAGCAAGTTGTAAGAAATTCGATTCATGTTGTGCATATGGAAAATGTTTTGTTGAAAGAGGCAAAACTCACTTTAATAATCTCTTTGCCTCCAAAATGATTAGTCTTTTGAACGTGTTCTTGTTAAAATACAATTTTTTTTATATGAAACACTTTACTTTCCAAATAAAACAAGGGGGTGTTTGGAATAACTTATATAAGTTCCTTTTAGCTTATTTTATGACATAAGTACTTATAATGTGTTTGGCATGGCTTATCAAAAGAACTTATGTAATTCCATAAGTTGTTTTGTGCTTATTTTCATAAGCTGGTGGTAGAAGCTTATGGAAAATAGATAAGAGCTTATGCTTTAAAAAACACGGAGCTTATGCACATGAGACTCCACTCTTCGAATCCCATCTCAATCACTTTCGTTATTTTTTTTCTTTGCTTTAAAACTCTGAACCCGCAACCTCTTCCGCCAGCCGCCATCACCCGTCCGCCGTCCGCCGACCGCCAACGCCTTTGTCTGCATCAGCCTCTAACGTCCCTGTTCACACACAGAACCATCTAGCTGAAGCCTCCGTCATCTTCTCCGGCCAAAGCCGCCCTCATACCTCCTTTCCTAGCCGCGAGCTCCGCCGCGGATACCCGCACGTCACGCCCGGAACGAAACAGTCTCGCCTTCACCACCGTCGCAACACCTCCTTCGCACGCGACCCACGCCTCTTTGTTCTTCGCTGTCGTCCTCTTTGTTCTTCGCCGCGTGACCCGCGCCTTACTGCCTCAGATCTTCGCTTAGCTCAGATCTTCGCATGTCTGTCCCAGTCCGCCGTGCCGCGTGGTCGCCGCCGTCCTCTCTGTTCTTCGCCGCTGGACCCGCGCTTCAAAGGATCGTGGTGGTCAGGGTTTTGGTTCTTCAATTTTGGGAGAAATCAGAAAAGGGACACCATATTTTTTTTTCAAGTTAAATTTTAAATTTTATTTTTAATAAAAGTCAATTTTTTTAATTTTAAAATGTTTATAAGTGCTTATGTAGTGATATATCCAAACGCTTAAATTTTATATAAGTGCTTTTCAAAGTATGTATCCAAACGTACATAACTTATTGAATTAAGCTCTCATATGATAAGCTCTCATGTGATAAGCTCTCATGCGATAAGCTCTTAATTAAGTTGTTTACCCAAACGCGGCCCAAATATGATGAGATATTCTCCTTATATTATAGTTGTGTTATTTGTATAACCAAATGAGACAACTTTTCATCAATAATTAATACAGTTCAAAATTGTGGTTAATAATGTGTTAAACTTAGTTTATAGGTAGACATGTAATAAATGAGTAACTCATTAACCATCCACTGAAGTGCATTTTTTTTTATAAGCCAAAAGGTATATAGATTAGGAAAGTACAAGGAGTACCCTAACCCATATACAAAAACAAAATAAGAAAAAGAACTTATATAAAGGAAGGAGGAGCAATATAACCACAATACTGAGTATTGTTTTCCATATTGTTACGTGGTTTAGTTACTATGGTACCCAACTTGCATTTACATGTCACCTATCTTGATACGAAATCAGTATGTTGCAACTCTAATTTTGCTTTCTTGAAGAAAATAATAGATAATGTTGAATATCCAAAGACTGTAATCTGTCGTGAGAAAATAAGGTGAGGGATAAATATTGTAAAAATTGGATTCTTTGGCATAGCATTTTTTTTTCCATATATTATGGTGTAAGATAAGAAAGAAAAATGTCACTTTACGAACTAACGAATCTCCACATAATAGTAAAAGAATGTGTGAAGTGCACATCCTTGTAAGATTGCAGCAGTAACTTAGTTACAAGAAATAACTTGGAAAATTAACACATTGCAGCTTGTTAAATGGTGAACAAAAGGATACACCACCAACCAAAAATGTAAAGAATATATATAAATATACACCTTCCTACACAGACAAATATCCCAGTCAACCCCAAAACCACAAAGTTACAGAGCCTTCGCTCCCAAAGCTATCCAAGCCAAACTAACAAAAGAATGTGGGAAGGAGTGAAACAATCAGCATTCAACCACCCAGCATTTAGCTTAGATCATTGCTATTCACTCTTCTCTGGAACTTCCGGCTGAGTAGGTAAGAGTTTTAAGAAGCTCCCTTGGACAGGTTGACTGGCAGCCATAGCCGACTCGTCATCTGTAGCATGTAATAAACCCAAATTATTAAAGAATGGAGCAACATAAACCAGAAGATATTTTGGTTGTGAGAAAAAAAGGAGAAGAGAGAAAGGGGTGAGAAAGAGTATGAGAAGAGAGAAAAGGGTGAGAAATAGAATAGATTTGATGTGTTGTTTGATACAAGAGAAATAGAGGAGAAAAAAATATATTCTCTCTCTCCCCTTTGTTTGGTTGGAAAGAAAGTGAAAAGAGAGAAATATAATTGTTTCTAAAAATACAAAAATACCCTTAACTAAAAAATCAATATACAAATATTTTAATTTCATTAATTAAGTTAATTTAAATAATCAAATAATTTAAAATAATTTAATTGATTTAAGTTATTTTAACTAATAAAATTTATTGGTTTAATAATTAATATAATTTATTTATTATTTTCAATTTAATTTAATTAAATAAATGATTATTTTAATTCAATTTATTTAAATTTATTAAATAATTGAATGAGAGCTCAAAAGGAAGGGTACGAAAGTCATCTTAGATGAAACACTCTCCTCCTCTTTCATTTTCTTTTCCCTTGGGGAGAGAGAAAATTTTGAGGTGGGTCCCACCAATTTTGTTCTCTCTTCCCTATTTTTCTCCTCCACCAAACAAAAGAAAAATATATTTTCTCCTCCTTTTATCTCTTCTTATTTTCTCTCTTCCCATTTTCTACTCAAACAAACAAAACATTAAAGTTTTGCCTCAATGTTAAGTAGCTAGGATCAAGGTATCTTTGCTTTTCTCAAGTTAGTAACCTTTTGTATACTCACATGGACAAGTTTTATGACTTTTCTGGTACCTAACTAAACAAATCCCCAGCACTTGAAGTGTTGAACATCAATGCTAATATAGATTTACTGTACCTAGCAACATAAATTTCCAATTTCACTAGTTCTTTGATACAAGATGCCACTAGTGATACTTCAAGTGAATATTATTTTTCTTATGTTTTCCCATGAATTGTTGATATATTACTTGAGAGTTGAGACAACCTTCTTCACACAAATCTTTTGCAATTAAAGTTTACTATCATTAACATGATTTCCAAGTTATTACTCCCTTCCGGATTCAATTATAAACAAAATTAACTAATTTTACACTTATTAAAGAAGTTAGTAAATTTAGTTTAATTGTCTTGATTTATGTTAAAAAAATGTGATACAATTACTAAACTACCCTTTAATTATATCAGAAGTGTGCAATACTCTTGAAAAAGTAAAAGGAGTATTGGTTGGATTGGTTAATTGTCTTGATTTTTGGAACATTGACATTAAATAGAGTTGAATTAGTTAAATTTTGCTTATATTTGAGTCCACAAAATATAGGTATTTTTTTTGTTTATAATTGAGTCCAGAGCGAGTACCGGATAAGATATTTAATCTTCTAAAATTTCAAAGATGAGAGAAGCTACCCTGAAATGTCAAGTAGAAGTATACATATTTCTATAATTGAGCCGTTTGGTATCACAGGATTACTAAATAGAACCAATAGATCTTGAGCAAATCATCTTTACTTTCACATTATAGAAACTTAAAAAATCTATAAAAGGGGAAACAATGAGGATATTCTTACCAAATAGGGTCTTAATAGATGGCCGTTTAGGTTTTGTGCTCTTCTTCTTCAATTCAGCTGATAAAGTAGCACATAGCCAAATTATTCGTGAAGATCAGTACAATTATAAATCAATTAGTAAAAGAAGAATAATATTTTTTTTGGGAGGTGAGGGGGATAATAAATAATAAAGACAATGAATGCATAAACTCAAATAGCTCTTGCATCATACCATAATAAATGTTTGATACAAGGTTCAGCAGCATGATCTTAAGCAAAACCACAATTTATTGAAATTAAATTAATTGATGTATCAACATCCAAAATTAGTTACTAACATTAGTTTCCAGGTATAACATATATTTCATATGCCTCAAATGTAATAGAATAGCAAGAGTGGCAAATGCAGGTAAACAAGAAAAATGCGAGGGGTGGCAATGACATACATACTTTTCTTTCTTTACAAAGTAGCCATACCAATATTTTTTTCAAAGCCATGTTGCACTAAAGGCCTTAAAGAATGGGTTCAAATAAGCTGACAACTTTGAGATTTGAGAAAACTTAAAAAGTAGAGACAGGTTGATTCATAATTAAGAGGTAAAAATACTTGCACAAACCATGTGAGGTGCACAATCCGGATCATTCAGAAAATACAGCCAGACCAGGATGTTATCCAATGGCTTGCGTAGGAGTATGTGAGGAGTGTGAGTGCAAGTTCATGTAAGTATCACTACTCAATAAGATTTTCCAACCCCTTAGTAACAAATAGGCTGGAGTGAAATAGAGCATAAAACCTTCCATTAGATTCACAAATGTCACTGGTGCAAACAAATCTTTGAGTGCTAGAAACAATATATTAAAGAGGAACTTTTTTATTATGGAAAAAATGATGAAAATGAGATGAAAGGGCGAAACAGAACAATTGCAACAAATATATACATATACTTGAAGATGTACAAACCTATTCCAGGTAGCTGATCATCATTTACGATTTCAAAGTTCTTATACGTGTACCCAACAAAGTTGACATCTTTAGATGACAGCATCTGCAGTAAATAACATGTCGAAGTTACAAACCAAGACTTGAACAACGTGTTCCACATAAACACATCTCTCAGTAGTGTTTTTTGTTGGAGGATATCTTATCCTCCTATCTTGTTTCTTAATGAATTTCTTTTTCTATCTAAAAAAACTGTTCTATATAAACGTTGATGATCTATGATTTTAAATGAAGAGGTAATTGTATTAAGAGTTACTGCTACCAAAACTTGCATAAAGATCCAGTGTCATCTAAAGCAAATCAATTCATCTGGAAACTAAAGGCTTCCATTGGCAGTTTGCTACAAGCATATCAACATCAGTGATTCAAAGACAACTGATTAACCGAATGAAGTTACTCTAACTATTCAAAGGAGTTTACTTTGTTACTTATTAAATTAAATGCCATGTTGAAGATATTTATTGTTGCGTCGAAATAGAAACCAGTGCAGATAAGTAGTAGATAGATAGATATAAAACTGGAAGAGAAAAAAAAAAACAGAAGAGAAGAAATGGGTACTGGAAGAGCCCACATAGTAAAACTCTCGTTTATTAAATGATCAATGCCACAATTGCAGCAAATCTTACTGACCAAACTATATACAAAGTTTCAAAAACAAAAGCCAACCTTTCTCCATGGGCCTGATTTTGAGGACGATTGAGTTTGGTTGTCCACCTACACATCAGTAGAACACCAAGAGAGGATGATACTGGTTAGCACCAACAAACAAACAAAAAACTTCTAATCCTTCAACATAAACACATATTTTACCTCTTCAAACTTCTCAAAATTTTGAGTATCTAATTCATCATTGACCTCAGGAATAAAAGCAGCTTTCATTTGGTACAATTTGTCCCATTCAATACCTTTAAACCATGGGTGAGCCTACAAATAAAATGACCAGCCAGTTACTTTGTTAATATACAAATGTATCCCAAAATAAATTTTAGAATTTAGAAAAGAACACACCACAACACCTTTATTTCATCAGCTCCTTTGGTTCCAAGCCTCTGTTCCACATTACATAGGAGTCGACAAATAAGATCTTTTGCCTCTGCAGATAGTTTAGCTTCTTCTGGAAATTTTAAATGAGTTCGCCAATTTACTATCTGCAAATTTGAAGGTAGCAGATACAATGTGATCATAATTGATGAGGGTAAGAGTGATAGACAGAGTAAAAGTGAACACATACAGGGAACCAAGATGGAAACATTGTTAAATATTAATAATTAAGACCTGCATCTATCACTATAAAATGTCAATACTGGCAACAGGAGAATGGTCCAAATACATTTAGCAAGCAACATGCTACTATAAGAAGGGGGAAGATACAATCATATCATAAGATTAGGAAGATGCAATTTTAAACATTGTGTAAATTGTGAAAACACCTCATTTTTCCTGGGACTTGTTCCTGGTAAACCAATACTCAAAAACTGCAGCCTCCTAACAAAGCCAATAGTTCTAAGCCTTTCAAAATTTTCTGCAGTCTGTAATCTGATAAATTATTTTTATCTAAAAATGATGCAGCCACAATCTCCACTTTAATTCAGAAGCAACATGTCATATTTTACTTACATCCTTCTTAAAGAGTTCTGACTTCTGAAAGATATCTATATCATAATGCAATTGTTAGAATAACTGGGCCTAACTCCATTCTAAAAGCTAACTCATAGAGGGAGGGATACCCAAGTTATTATAAATGGTTCTTGGCTCAAATACTCTAACCAATATGGGACTTGGACACTTAATACACCCGCCTCACGCAAGAGTGGACATCTGGAGCGTGAAATTTGCAGGACTGGACATCTGCGGGTGGCCCAACATCGTGGTAGGCTCTGATACCATGTTATAATAATCGGGCTTAACTCCATTCTAAAAGCTAGCTCACATAGGGAGGAATACCCACGTTATTACGTTATTATAAACGGTTCTTGGCTCATATAGTCAACCAATGTGGGACTTAGGCACTTAATACCATGAGCTGGCTTTTGGGGTTGAGTTAGGTCCAAACTCAAACTCTAAGATGGCATCAGAGCCTTTCCCAGATCCGTTGGGTCACCCGCAGATGTCCAATCTTGCAAACTTCACGTTCCAGATGTCCAATCCTAGGCGTGGGGGGGTCTTGGAGTCCCACATTGGATAGTGATATGGCCTGGATAGTGGTTATTAGTGGGGGGGCAACCTTCACCCAGTGCTAGCTTTTGGGGTTGAGTTAGGCTCAAACCCAAACTCTAAGAGCAAAAATATGGTTCCAAGGGTAATGGGGCATTTAAGGAGCACGGGACACCTCTTTTTCCATTTATAATATCATATGCCAACAGCCACTAGAAACAGTGATGCACCTGCTTTGCAGGTTGGGGACACATCCTGGCATCCATGAACTCTTAGGAGGAGAAACATTAAATCTCAATATATTTATGCGTACTCTAGGACCTCCACACGAGAAATGGTGATAGTCTAATAGGTCCAGGGCCTCCAGGCATAAATCAATGATAAGGTTGTATAGAATAATGGTAATTTCTACTTAGTATCTACCTCTAATATAGCAATATATTTCTATAAGAACAGAGCCGAGCAGAACTCAGAATGCAGAGTCCTACATATGTGCTAAAGCTCAATCCATATACATGCATGATTCATATTCATCAACAGCTGAGCTAATCAGCTAGACATTACCTTTCTACAAGTCAACATTGGCTCATCTGAATAAAAGGGTGGATATCCCACTAGCATTTCATACATTATAGCTCCCAGAGACCACCTGGAAGCATTAACACAATCCCATCAGAATATATTGAAAGAATAAGAAGTATATGAGAACCAAGGGAACTTGAAGGTATTTAGAAAAGGAAAACTAGAAAAACACATTAGTAATACCAATCACATTCCATGCCATATCCTTTCTTCAGTAGAACTTCAGGGGCAATATAGTCAGGTGTTCCAACAGTAGAATACGCCTGCAGTATTGCAAAGAAAGAAAAGCTTCAAATGTCATAAATATTGAGTCACCATATGATCACAAAAAAAAAAAAAAAAACTTGTCAAAACAGAAGCCAAAACAAGAGGTTACCAAATTTATATACACAATGAAGAATATCTATGAAGAACAAATCATCCAACATTTAGAAATGTATAATATACATACTCATAAGAGACACACAAGTTTGTCAGCTAATGGAGTAGGAAGTAAACATAACAGTTAACCTGAAAGTTCATAAGGAATAAAACAGTCATGCCTGTTTATGTATATTGAGTGACTTACAAGCATTCGCCTATTTTTCTGCCAATGCTGCAGCTGCTCCTGCTGAGTCCTTTTAGGAGCCACAGGACGTCCATCGCTCTGGAGGGCTCCACTTCTGTTGCTTCCAATAGAGAAGTCCTTTTCCTGAAGATTACTACAGTCTAGAGGTTTACATAATCCAAAATCTGATAATTTCATGTGACCATTTTTATCTAGCAGCAAGTTGTCAGGCTTGATATCTCTGGAATGCATTACAAAATCAGAATATCAAATCTTAATTTATGTGCGAGAAAAGAAGACCATTGTAAGATTAGTATACTAAAATTTCCATTAAGTAATATTATTTACAGCTTCATCTTACCTATGAATATAATTATGTTTATGAATTGACTCTATAGCTAGGACAGTCTCCCCAACATAGAACCTAGCCTCATCTTCTGTCAATATATCCTTCCGCATGAGCAATGTCATCATATCACCACCAGGTAGATACTCCATTATGAGATACAAACAGTCTTCATCTTGAAAGGAACAATAAAGCTTGACAATGCAATTGCTATCAACTTCTGCGAGTAGGTTCCTCTCGGCTTTTACATGTTCAACCTAAAAAAAAGAAAAAAAGTAAGCAATAAGGATAACAAGATGATATTTATTTTAACAAGGTGAGCAAGTCCCAATGATTTCAATACCTGACCTCTGCGAAGCATCTCAGATTTCTTAAGCTTCTTCATAGCATATACATGACCAGTTGCCTTCTCTCGGCAGACTCTGACCTAAACAAAAATGAAATTGCAAAGTCATAACAAATCATCTCATAAAATTTCTGTATAAACTAAAAAATATAAAAAGTTACAGATACTATCAGAATCCTGAGTTGTCAGCACAGTAAGAATGGCAAAAGAATCATTACAAGCAGCCAAAGAGTGTATGCAATCAATAGACTAGTCTCTTTCAATGGATATTGGATAGTCTATCATGTAAACAGCTAAAATGCAAAACAAAGACCTGAAGTTGCTTTGCAAATGGAATAATACATAAAATTCATTATCATGATAGTCAATTTGAACAATGAGAAGGATAAAAAAAAAAGGTTATCCAGATTGTAAAACTAGAGATTCATAAGGGTAAACATCCACTACCACCACCAACTTTGAGGAGCTACTTCTCCCTAGCTGGCACACCCTAAGCTATATCCTCAATCTATTTTCCACCATAAGCATTGTAACTTGTAGAATACATATCAGAGTTAAGCGGCTAAAGTGGTTGCTATTACTCTCTCGACAAGATTTAAAAATGTTAAAACTCCCATACACTTGTAAATATCACCAACATCCAAGAGAATAAAAAAAATAAAGGAGTGATATGAATGTCAAATGAAAGAAAAGAGTTAAAATTGAATTTTTTATTTTGATCAACATTTCCAGTCTCCACCCATATATATCATCGAATCCTTTTTATTTACTTGAGGTAACAGTAATATCATCACTAAGAACTGTGATATTAAGGTAAAAACCATTGAGGTCAAAGTAACATAAGAAAGATCGGAAACATGGTTTTACTTGAATGACAAATAAAAGTAGACCATACCTCTCCAAATGCACCCTTCCCTATCATAGTCAAGGGCTCAAAATCATCAGCCCCCATTTTATGCCTCTGAAGGCGCATGTATTCCCTTTCCTTTTTCTCAAAATACTTAAGCAAGTTGTGCTGCTCTTCCTCAGATACTTCGGCATCAGCTAACTTTTTCTCTAGCATATTGCGTCTGCAAAGAATAATGTGTTTGGAGCCTTTAGGCCTTATTAAAAACTTACAAGTTGCAACAATTACCATTTGCAGAAGTTATTTTCAGTTACACGCATCATTAAACAGCACATCAGAGACAATAAAGGACAAGATGTAAAGAATGTGGTGCAAAATTATATTGCAACGTAGAAAGTACTTGTTGACCACCTTATTGAGCTGGGGCAACGAAGAGAAAGGACATCAGAGTAATCTCCCATTTATAATTACCAAGAGATGACTATAAGTATTGTTACAACAACTATTTCATATTGTACAAATCTCATCAGTAAAATGAGATTGCACAGTCATAATGAAACAAAATATGAGTTGAAGAAACACACCGTTCCTTCCTATCCTGCAGGTCCTTCATCTGCTTCTTATAATGGTTTTCTATGTACTGCTTCGCAGCTGCAACCTTCTGTTTGGTCACATTTGAAGGCATTTCTTCATCTATTGGGGGTCTTGACCCTTCTTTTGCAACGCCTGCAGTTTCCTTGTTTTTTGAAGACTGCATTTTGTCTTTTGACTTGAACTTGTTAAACCAGCACCCCGTAGTTTCCATTTTATTAACCTCTTAAGTCTCCGGTGTTATATACTCTATTTTACCAACCACTAAAGATTAGAAGTTTTGTCAAACAAGAATCTCATTTTGCCAGCCATGAAAATCAAGGAACCATTGTACACCAGAAGAATCCAAGGCACATTAACTCTTACTTCTGTCCAAACAGGAAAGTAAATGACAACCAATCAACAACTTTATCATCCACCACATTATTTTAAACTGATCAGAAGCACATGTGCAAAACTTCAACAAACAGATAGGGTATCAAAATACTTGAGTATAGAAACATTAAATCAGAAGCAAAAGGTGGAGACTAGCAAGTGAAAACAAACAAGAAGAAATTTAAGAGCTCATTTGGAATTAGAATAAAGAATAAAGACTACAACACAAAGGGAAAAGGATGATCAACTAGATAAATTGTCAGAGCAAGTGAAAAACTGCAGTACTTTACTAAAAATATAATTAAACTGAAACATAGCCAACAATCTGCCACTAAGTTCTGCAAATGTGAATCATTTGCTAAGATCCTCACGTTGCTGCAAAGGTAGACTCCAAAAATCTTTTATAAAATTTGCAATGCTTCAGAAGCTACTGAAAGCAAATTAATCACTCTGTAAAGTTCAAGACAGTTTAACAGCACAATTGAATCTGAGGTAAACTTCTAGATTTCCCACAAACCTAAAACAGCATAAAAATCATGGAATTCAAAGCCTCAGTGGTAGAATAAACCTGCAGTCTAAAGTCCAAACAGTGATTCCCACATAGTCATCAAGCACACACTACTTCACGCAGAACAAGTCAAATCCCTCAAAATGGGTAAACAGAAACACAGTCAAATTGCAATCCTGAACAACTACAGTGACCCCATCACAAAAATAAAAATTCAAAATTGAAGATACCCATCATCGAAATCGAAATCAGAACCGATCAAGCAACAGTGTCACAAGTAAACCAACTTGAAATTTGGATTAAAAAAGCAAAAGGGTGTCAGAAAATACCTTGGATTGAGATGAATCTGAAGGTTGTGGAAGTGAAAGGAGTTATATATAGAGAGAGAAAGTGTAGAGAGAGAAATTAGAGGTCCGAGATTATCGGTGTGAGAAAGAAGGTGACTAGTGCAAGAGAGAGGGGACCACTTTGCGATCATTCTCTCGTTAACTCGCTTACTTTTCTTTTCTTTCTTTTTTTTATTTTTTATTTTTTATTTTATGTTCATTGTTCTTCAAAGTTGGAAACCACTTTGATATCTCTCCTTTTTTGCTAATCTCAAGATCTCCAACTCTTTCTAAATTCTATATTTCAGTATATACACAATACACAACACAGATATAAATACTTTAAAATATTTAAATTAAATATACATATCATTTTAATAAAGGATTTAATTGGTATACACCGATAGTAAAAAACTTTTTTCCACAGTCAACCAATAAGAAATCGATATATCATTAAAAATGTTTGATTCTTTATCTAACTGCCTTAAAACTCACTAATTCTATGATTTCTGATTGATTGTCAGTATAAAAATCTTTACACCGGCCGTTAATAAAAATTAAACTCTTTAATAAATTATATTAATTTCTTACTATTTTGATTATTACATTTTTAATGATCTTCGAGTTTTTGTGATCTTTTGCTCCAAATAAAACTCTTTTAAGGGTAAATTGAGTAAGTAGAATGACGTTTTTACTTTTAAATCATTAGTGATTTAGGATTTTAATATATTTTATATTAAATTCAAAGATAAATGCGTCATTACCTACTCAGTTTACATATAAAAAAAAAGGCGCTCAACTTAAAGGATTTCTTTCCTTCTCACTTAGGTTGTCTTTCTGTTTCTAATCCCTTTTCTATTAAAAAAAAAAAGACTCATTTTCTACTTATGAGAAAGCTATATCTTTAATATTTTGAAATTTTACATGGAAAATAAGAGTGTGAAGATATTTATTTTAAAATTAATTTATTTGTATGTTTAATAAAATTTGCTTTTTTATTTTATTTTATTTTTTAGACAATTATTTCTAATTACAAAAATTACTATAATTTCATCAATTAATTATATATTTATCAAATTTGCTCAATGCTCGTGCTCTACACTTCCTTTTCAAAAATATTATTTGAACATAAAAAATTGAGACAATAATTGACAATGGTTAATGAGGTTCAAAATTATAGTTAATAACATGTTGAACTTGGTTAATAAGTATACATATAATAGACATGGTAACTCATTAACCGATAACTTGATTAATGATGTACAAAATTGTGATTAATGGCTTAATTCAACTCAATGGATGACTAATGAATTACCCATCTTTGATGTATCTATTAATCAAGTTCAACACATTATTAACCATAATTTTAAATATGTCATTAATCATTATCAATTGCTGTGTAATTTTTTGATATTAAAATAATAGAACTGCTTCCTTTTATCGTAAAATAGGAAGAAAGAAAATTTTACCTTTTTTATCGTCTCTCTCTTTGTTTTTCTTTTTTATAAAATGAAAGTGTAGAATATCATTGTAGAAAATTGAATATAGAAATAGCATTTTTTATTTTTTTTGTTAAGCATAGAAATAGCACTGATTGATCCCCCTTATATTTCTATTTCCCTCTCTGCATTTTAAATTTTGTATATACGAAAAATTAGATATTTTTATGTTATTAAATTGAATTTAATTGTACATTTATAAACCATATATTAAATTGTTTTTATAGTTAAGTACTTAGTAATGTTGTTTACCTATTAAAATATAACAACATATAATTCAGTAATTCACACGAGATTAAGCATAGTTGTAAACGAAGTACACTTTTATGGAAGGACACGAGTTCAAGAAGATGATGACACGTATGAGAAACCTAGTCTTATCACTCTGCTAACAAAATTACTCTCATGCAAAAGGTCTTTCAAATTTCAATCCTAGAAATTATATATAGTTGCCACACCACCTCACTGCCACTTCATCCTCCAATCTCAATATCATAGTTGCCACAGGCCTGCCATCAAAGCATTGATCATAGATACACTGACCATCATTGGCCAAACTAGAAACAACTGTCTTTGAAGCTAAGATTGTCTCAAGACACGAGTGCTTGGTGTGGTGTCAGGTTCAGCTCTATTCAGAACTTGAGCAAGCCATACTGAAAATATTTGCATAAAAATATTAACAATAATATTTTTTAGCATCACAATTGGGACAACATACAATGTCCCCTATGTTTTGTGATGTATTTTTTATATATGTGTATAAAATAAAGATAAAAAATAAGTGAGAGATAGAAATAAAAGCATACACTATCACATACGGTATCTAAAATTTGATATTCAAATAACATAACTCAAATATTAAAGCAAGAAATGAAATTCTGAGCAGAACATGCATAGATATATATTACATAAAAGTGACAAATGCTTACTTTCTATCATCAAGTCTAATATGTCTTGATTATTAAGTAGCTTACATAATACCCAAATGAAGGCAAAATTTTGAATAGCCTATAATAATGGCATAATGCTGTGTCTTAATGACATGAATAACTATCACAAAAATGAAAATGAAGTGGGAATCAACAGAATAAAATCAAATGAAAAGAAAACAATGTGAACATTCTGTAATGCTACAAAATGAAGTTGTTCACTGCTTCACCACTTGGGGTGTGCTTTGATCCCTTGTAGCAGCAGAGAATATATATGAAAATGAAAATGCAACGGTTGTTTTATTCTGTATCCCTTAAGCTTTTAGTAGTCAGCCACAATTTCTTCTGGATGATAAAAACAACTTCATCAGCATCCTGGTCAGAATCAGAACTGGAATCTGCTGTTGCAACTGCTTCCCAGTGCAAAGCACTTGAGTATTTCTTTATAAAATCAATCACAGGCTGCTTATCACGGAAGATTATGAAACCAGTAGGCCTAAGCATTCGATCCATCTCAATTAATAGATCCTCTGGACTGCAATCTTTCTTTTCTAGGTCAGAGAAGACGGTCCATGCATGGAGTAAATCATAAGTCCGGGGGTATGTTGAAAATGCTTCACACCTGATTAAAATATAGTATTATATCAATATCAATACTCAAAATTTGAATCTAATGAGTTCTCAGAATACAAGGAGGAACTATTAACAGAAAATAACAACAGGTTGCAGCAAGAAAGATTAAGATCTCTACATATTAAATTATTCTAACCCTTACAAAATCAGAAAAAGAGAAGGCTGCATTGGTCACTCCTTACTGATATAAAATAGTAATCCCAATAGATTATTTAATAAACCAGCCATGAAAAAGAGAGAATTACATGTGGCATAAATTCCTTGATTTTATCTCCAAAAACCAAGATTTATTTTTAATCCAGTTAAACAACACAATGCAAGTTAATATTTAATTTCAGAACACATTTGTTTTTTTATAAATTAAAGTGGTACACACGAGTTTTACACTGATATCCACCGTATTTTCACACATTTGCTTTTATTTTAATTACTAAAAGAAAGAGATAGTAATAAATACTGATTTGTCAGAATATTAGTAGAATGTCAAACTTTTTTAGGCCGAGTGTATACCAATTGAACCTTTTTTTTACATCAAACAAAATACATAAATCAACAATCTGGATTGATTGCAAATTAATGCCGTAAGATTATACCAAAAATACTATTTCATATTTGATTAAATTATCATCAAGATAAATTCTGCAAAGGGATATATAAAACAAGAACCTGATGTAAAATATTATAGCCAAAAAAACCTTACTGAAAATTGAATACTAGATATCAGATATCAAAATCAGACACTTGATAATTTATAAAAGTAAACTGCCCCAAATGCAAAGAAAGATATTAAAGAAGCAATATGTTTATATATCAGGTAAACCATACCAGTCATGAGTTGTGCCTATGAGGCCTCTGTCATATACAAGCTTAAGTGTGTTTAGTCCATCTTGAGGTACAACATTCATCACCCAAACATCCTTGCCTCTAAGAGCAGCTCCAAATGAACCCATGCTTGCTTTCATATCCATAATGTTTCTCAACGTGTTTGATGTTAATTTTGGGCCCAAGAGATTCCAGTACTTCTCAACTCTGCTTTGCCATCGTTCCTGGACCACATAACAAAAGTTAAGCCCACAGTTTTTATCTGATTGTAAATTGTTATTATGTTATATATACAGTAATTTCTATGCTCACAGGAAAAAATTAATTAAAATCATTAACAAGATAAATTGTAACATCCAATTACCGTGTCCTTTTCAAACATTTCATTTGAATAGCCAAAGTCAGCTAATCTGGGAGGAGGACTGGTCAATCTTGCAGGCCATGGAGCTAGTCCACTACCCTTGGCTCTGTTGTCAACTGATAAAATCAACAAAAGTTATAGAAGGTTAAGTTTCATGTCCGCACTTCTAGCTAATTACACAAGGATAAACCTCTTCTCAATAATTAAACAAAGTAAAAGAAAAAATTTAAGCAGGATTTAAGCAGTTTGGATACAGGCTACATGCACAAGTTACTTCACAGCTTCAACATCTAGCCAGCAGCATAAAGGCAGCTCATTGCATGAGGTTCCCACCAATGTGGGGTTTGGGGAGGGTAAAATATATGCAATGTAACCACTGTGAGTGGAAAGGCTGTTTCTACAACTAGAACTTGTGACTACCAAGTCACAAGGCAGAAAGGCTCACCTGGCTTCCAAACACTGGCTAAGATGGGAAATTATGATATGAATGTATTTCAAATTAATAGATATTAAGGATTCAGGTTAGGTGCATTAAGTAACAGCTCATAGCAAGTCATTTGGGGATGATATAAAACATTAGGATAGGTAAATAGGCAATGCAACAGCAGTCATGATGCACACAGGCCCATGGAAATTGGAAAAGATATTTTCCTATTCTTTCTTAGGGAGAAAGGAAATAAAAACACTGCCATTCACTGTTTAAAAGCAGTTCTTCTAGGCTAATTAATATTCCTTTACCAATGAAGAAGTAGTTCATGGACAGAGCCCGAGATCTAGTATGCATGCAAGCCTCACTTCTCAGGTCCATTTTGTTTACTTGGAGGAAATCACCATAAAAATTACGGGAAAAGAACCGGAGTTACCAGAATGGACCAATAAATCACAGAATAAATATACAATTGGCAAATACACCTGAGAGAAAAAATCCACGCCACTAAAGAAGCAACTATAAATTCCTTGTCACAAAGAAAATAGCTAGTGGCCAGAGAATGCAAAAACCATCAAATAACAGAGAAAAGGCTACTCACGATCACTGTAAGGTGTTATGCAAGCTTCCATATTTACTCCCCAAACTGCATCTGGGTCATCATCAGGTTGGCAAAGAGGAGGGCGAGTACTAGGTTCTCTTTCCATATAGCAGTCATTTGTCAGAGGTTTTTGCCAGATGACAGTTTGGTTCCTTTTTGAAGCTACTTTCCAACACATACGCCCCACAAGGTCACTCATCTCTCTCCATATCCTTAGATCCTCTTCATCCTGCGCATATGCTTCTGGAGATGAGTAAGCAAAATAGCCTCCCGGCCTGAGCAACCTATCTAGTTCAAGAAGTAGTATTCCATCTCTTTGAAGCCAATCAATTCGACAACGAGAACAGTGAGCAAGCTCAAAAGATCTGCTAGGGTAAGGGAGTCTCTTAGTTCCCAAGACACCAAGATATGCAGGAATTCCTCTTTCTAGGGCAAACTGAATTTGATTTTGATGCACGTCATTTGGTGCCAGGGACATTGCAATGATATCAGATGAAAGAAGATATGCTCCAAAACTTGCAACACCACAACCAACATCAAGCACTGTCCGCAACCTCCCTTCATTATTTAGATTATTGTTTGAAAAGTTGAGCATCTGGCAATACAAAGTGGGATGTAAGATAATGATTTATCCATGAAATGCAAGCAAATATAGATAAACCGAACACAAACAACCAGCGCTGACAAATATGGTATTGATATTGAAAAGCATATTCACTGATTTAAAGAATATGAGTATATCATAACTATCAAGGGCTAACTTCCCTAAAAGCTTAGGCTATTACTAGGAGACATATAAATGGATTTATATCTCTAGTATGCCCCTTAACACGAGCCTTTTGGCTTGTGGCAGATACAGTTCATAGGCCCACTTTCACCTTGTGATGGAATTTAGTTTAATTATTAAGAATGAGGTAACAACAGTCAAACTCCTGAACATTTGAAATTGAAAAAATGTCGACGGATATCCTTAAAAGCTTAAGCTACTAGGTGGAGACATATGAAAGATTTTGTATCCTTAACAATAACTGCATCTGTAAATGAAAACATATTACTCAACTAGAATTAAAGAACAACTAAATGTGTTCAAATGAAAAAATATAATGTCCAAGACCAACTAACCCAAATGTTCAAGTTGTTAGGTAATGGGGCTCTATGTTAGGAATCAACTCTCCCAAGAGCTTAAGCTTTAGGTGTAGGCAAGGAAATGGTTTTACCTCAAACATATTTTAAAAAATAGTTATGAAATGAATGAAATTTGAATAAAGAATAGGAGAAAGATGGATAAAGTGGAGATAAAATACAAGATGCAATTATCTAAAATAAACTATTTCTATATTATGTTAAGGGTCTTGCTAACCCATGCCCTAAGGGCATTGGTTAAGAAATTTATATATATATATATATATATATATATATATATATATAGATTGATTTTATGGGAAATCACAACTTTTCATTTTTCTATGTGTTGAATGCATCATATTTCAATAGAAAGTTTCTATCTTTGATTCCTTAACCAATGCCTTTAGGGCACTGGTTAGCATTTGCCTTATGTTAAATTAACATATTAAACTTAAAACCTCATATGTTTCATTAATTTATTAAAAACTAAAACAAAGATAAGGGTTTTTTTTAGAACTTTTGGGCCATTAAATGAAGATGGAAAACTGCAGAAATGTTCTCTATATTAGTAGTAGACATATGGATAGACACTTGCATAAAATGGTACTCCCAACCTGGAAACAAAATACATATGATTTCATCTCTTATAGGCAAAACTAGTAAAGGTGCAGGCCTTACATTTGCAATTGATGCAATGTACTTATCAGCTCCATAGTGAAAATGGGTCCCGCCTCCAGGAAATACTATCTTTTCACCTTTTACAACCATCCAATTCTGGTCAGACTTCTCATGTGCAAGGTGAGTATGCGGGATATTTGCTTTCCATACCTCATCTCTGCTTTGTGGCCACTTAATGGGGACCTGCAAATCAGAGAAACAAATGTATCAACAAGGATATGTTGAAGAACACATCTAAGCACAACAAATCTTCACCTTGTATCCTGATGGAGGAGGAATCAAGCAATTGAACCGTCTTTCGGCAGGAGGACAATGTCTCTCATAGTGTTCCATCAGAGACAGGTCCAGCTTCATTCTCATTTGATAGATAAGGTGTCTATCTAAGCAGGGAATCAATTCTGAATGACGATCATCACAAACCTTCAAGAAAAGAAACATTGGAAATACCATGAGATTGGTGATGAGCAAAATGTATAGCCATGCTTGAATGAAGTGTATGTAACTTGAACTACATGAAAGTTTGAAAGATATGGACTTAGATAACCTTTGAGCGAATTGGTGCTAAATCTTTTTCATCTGAGCCTAAGGAAGATGAATGTGAATATGATGATGAACATGATGGTAGCACTGATTTTGAAAGGGAGGGGGGATCTATGATCTTTCTTAGCCTTTTCCATTTTTCTTCTGTGTGATATTGTGTCCACTTATTTGTGTAAGAAAACTATGAATCTATGATTTTTATTTTCATTATGCAAATAAGATTATTGCTAATTGACTAGGATATTGATTATGGATATGATATTAGTTTTCTTCAATTTTTAACTTTCCATTTGATGATACATTTTAAGCATTTACATAACTGACACGTATTATTACTAGAAATATACTAAACTTATACTTGTTTTTGCTATAGATAGTTGATCCAAGAAATCCTTGAGATTTCAACTGGTAAGTGATTGTGAAGAAATAGAGCATGCTAAGGATGTTTTGTGAAGAAATAGAGTGAATGTGCCCTCCTTATATGTAAGCTTAGAAAGCAACTTACTGGGAAACTCTTTGGTACAATTTCGTCCTCCCCAAAATTTGATGAAGATTCATCTTGCTTGCCATCAGTGTCAGCATCCCCACCCAAATATGATGAACCAAGTCTTTTCAATGATTTGCTGCCATATTCGAGAGCAGATGAACCACTATTTTGAGAACCAAAGATGGATCCAGAGTACACATACAGAAAACCAAGAAAGATTGCCACAACACAAATGGAAGCAACTAAACGCTTCTTTTGTGATCCATCGGACCTTCCCCTCGACATTTATTAGTTGAAATTAATACAAATCCTGATAGCAATTTTCACTGTTCAGATAGATCTTGTTTCACCAGACATTCAGCATCCAATTCACCATCCAAAAGCCCAGTTACAGTAGCAACCCCAACATTCAACGTAGAATTATAATTTATAATAGAGCTTCCTCACAGCACACTGACTTAATGATTGACCTGCAAACAAGTAAAGGAACAGCAGTCAGCAAAACAAATACAGATTCATTACTCTGCTGTTGATTTGACTTTTGATTAAATCACAGAGCTATAAGAATAAAGACCACACAACCATAAATGCAGAACATCATTATACTTTTCCACCATGAAAACATAAATACTAAGATGAGGAAAACAGACACAAATATAGAAACCAATTTCAAACTTCTTTATAAGAAGAACAGATCCATGTACAGATACTAACTTTAAACTTCTCGATTTTCTGATGGGACATAGTTACTTAGATCTAAACAGGGCAGAGTGCACCCAAGTTAAAAGCAATCCCTAGTCCTAGTAACACTGGTCAAACAAGAACAAATGGCCAAGGACAGATAATGGAAACATAGGGAATCCGGGATTTATAAATTGTTAATAATATAATCCGGGAATCCTAGAGTCTAACTGAAATTATTGCACTAGCCTAACAAAATTACAAATCACTCCTAGTTTTCAACCAAATTCTTTGGACTAAACGTCCCATATAGGGGGAGGGATTAAAAATAAACATAAAAATAAAAGAAAGCAATGATGACGCCAATTATACTAGCAATCCAACAAAGTGATAGCAAACCATTGAAAATGATGGATCCAAAAGACCCCGTGAAAAGAAACATGATCTAAAATGATTTGTAAACGATTCCTTTGCAAAAATCTAATTCAGGAAGCTTGAATGGATTTAAATCTAACAACATTAATCACCTTAATGACAAATGTTAACCATAAAATTAAACGGAACTCCCAGATCTGGCGCAATGGAAAACAACATCAGCTTTAAAGAGTAACACTTATTAATAACCAATATTCAAAATATAGAGGCTAAGAAGCATTCAATGCATCATCAGTTGCAAGTTGCAACAACCAAATCAAACATACCCATATTGCAAAATGTTCCAGATCCATCACGAACAAAAAGAAAAAAGTAGAATGGCAGAAAAAGCTTACTGGGTTCGGATCAAAATCCAATTGGGTGTGAGAAAATGAAATCAAAATCCCAGCTTTGTATACCCAGAATAAAAAGTAAAAATAAAAAAACTATATGAATGAAGGAAAAGAAGATGTAGATCAGATCTCAGTGAGTGTTTCGTTTTGATATTCTAATTTGGAAAGTGACACGGGTGACAGTGGTGTCGGTGAATGTTTAAGGTGTATGCGTGTGTCCCTACCTTGTATGAGAGTTTGTTTGTAACAGTTGCAGTGTCGACGAGATGATGGAAACAAATTGACCTGTGATTGAGGTGCCACAAGAATTTTAATTTTAATGCCAATTTGCAGATATATAAAAAAATGAAAATGGGTGTGGATGGGTAAGTTACCACTTTCGTTGCGATTCCATTTGGAGAGAGTGAGTGAGTGGGTTTGCACTTAACATTCAACAATCATCATGCCACGCCACACCGTTTTCCAACTCAACTCTCTCAGTCGGTGGGGGCTTTTTTATGTCAAAAGGAAAAATAAATTACAAATTGATAAATGATCAGGTCAAATATTTGTGGATGACCGTTGATTAGAAAATATGTTGCGTTGGTCGTGAACTATTTGAGAATTTTTAATTAGGTCTTTAAATTAAAAAAAAAATTAATTAGATCCCTGAACTTATATAAAATTTTTAATTGGGTCCCTGAACTAAAAACTTTCTAATTGGATCGTTGAACTTATATAAAATTTTTAATTAGATTCCTAACGCATTGTTTTTTTTTTTTTATATAAGCCATCGTTTGGTTAAGTAGAAGTGGGAGAGAGGGAACTCAAAAACACGGAAGTGAGAGAGGAAAAGGGAATCTTACTAGTTTGGATGAGCAAGAAAACAAGGGAATCTTACTAATTTTAATGTTATTTAATATTTGAAATAATATTAAAATAATAACAATAGACATAGCAAGCAAAAATATTATTTAAGAAATATTAAAATAATTTAATAAAAACCTCAATTAAAACATAAAATAACATAATAAATAATAAAATAAATTAAATAACTCAAAATAAAATTGACAATCAAACTAAGATGTGATATTTACTTAACAAGATTCTTTATTTTATTTATTATTTCAAACAATAACTTTGTTGTTAATTGAGGTATATTTTATTTATATTTATTTAATTGAGGTTTATCAGTTTAATCTCTTAATATTTTGTTATAAAATATGGATTTTCTAGTACAATTTCATATTTCATTATTTTGTTATTATCATTTCAAGAACCAAGTTTTATCTCTCGGATTTATCTATTTTTAATTATTATGCTAAACAATAATTTTTCTCACTAAGTTTTATTTTTCATTTTATTATTATTATTATTTTAAATAGTGAGTTTTTCTTTCATATTCATCTTTTGTCATTTTATTATTATGACAAACAATAATTTTTCCCCCCTAAATTTCATCATTTATCATTTTATTACTTTTTATTTTCTATAGTGACATTTTTACTTTAGGGACCTAATTGAAAATTTTATATAAGTTCAGGGACCCAATTAGAAACTTTTAATTTATGGACTCAATTGAAAATTTTATGTAAGTTCAGGGACCTAATTAGAAAAAATTTTAGTTCAGGGACCTAATTGAAAATTCTCAAATAGTTCAGGGACCATAAGATATTGGGGACATCATAGAAAACAAAAATATAAATTATTTTTTTTCCTTTATCTTTATTTTAGGATTCAATTTGATCACTTTTTTAATTTTCATCCCGATTTGGTCCTTTAAATTTTAAAATCGTTCTAGGTTGGTTCTTATCGTCAACACGTCATAACGGAGTTAGATCTCTGATATTAATAGTGTGTTTGGTTCTGTGTTAATATGCATCAAAATCGCTTTTTCAGCTTTAAAAGCTACAAATAGTAGCACGAAGGAATACTCGCGTTTATGGAGAGCTACTGCACATTCAAACGTGCGCTAACTCACCGAAATTTGAGTATACACTGATATATCAGCCGAAAATTATTCATCTCTCCTTTTTTTCTTCCTTCTTCCACCCTCCCCCTTCCCTTTTCCCCCTCTTTCCCTCCCTCTCTCTTCCTCATTCCCCTCCAAATCTACCTTCAGCGCATTTAAAACAACACACCCTCAAACAAAACTCTAACCCCAAATTAATTTTGACGACAAAGACATGGATTGTGGGCGACGACAATCGCATGATGGAGGGGATCACATGAGTAGTGTGATGTTGTGGCTTTGATGGTTATGTTCTTCGTGGGTGTTGTTTTCCTCTTTTCTCTTTGAGTGAGGATGATAACAGTGGATGGATTGATGCTTTCTTTACTAAATACCAAAACAAAAAAGTTGAAACTTTGATTCACTAAAACAACATGACAGGACAGAACAAGACTGGACAAGTAACTGAGTCACAGGACAATCTGCTATTACAAGGAATGTGAAACAGAAATGGAAAATAGAAAAGAATGGGGCAACGTTTGGGGTGACCTTGTCTTTTTATTTTTAGTGGACATGAGACAAAAAGTTGTCTCATGGTTTAATAAGGGACAAAATTTTGGGTTCCTATCCAGTCGCTCACCTTTTTTTTTGTTCAGTCCCAATACTATTTTTCAAATCAAACATGAAACTTTTGTGTTGTCCCCTCCTGTAGTTTTTTGTAAATCAAACCCACCCATAAAATCATATTCTGGCTAGAGAGTCTGTTTTCAACGAGAAATCTAACACATTAATTTGACATAAAAGACCAAAATAATATAAATTAATAAGGTTGAAAAATGAATCGGGACGAAAATTAAAAAGATATCAAAGTGACACCTATAATAAAAAAGCCGTAAAAAAATGTAATTTAGCCGATAGGGAAATACCTTATTTACTATTTGACACATTTTTACTAATGTTATAATATTATACTTAATATTATATACTTATTTATATATTCTTATTCTATCTCACACGATTGTGATTGATATGCAACTAATATGTAGTTTGCATTTTTCTAACAAATATATCTCTTTAAAAATTTCAAATTTTTTAATTTACTTTCAAATCAAATACACAAGCTCCATGTTTAGGTGTAAAAAAAAAAAAAAAACAATGACATAAATTCTGTGTTTAGTCTTTATCAATTATCATTTCACAATTTGAACAACATAATTGGTAGCAAGGATGATATTGAAAAATTGATTTTTAAAATGTAGATAAGACCAAAAAAACTTTTAATACTAAATAAAAATCATAAACGTATAGCAATTTAAATAAGAATTAGGTCAAAGAAATTAATATTAAGTTACTTGACGATAAATAATTCTCACATGCATATCTCTTATAACATGTCCTCACATTTTTGTGTAAAAAACATAAATATAAAAATTTCCATTGCTAATTAAAATAAAAAACAAATTACAGTATATTTGTTTTAAATAAAATTACAACCGTCTCTGTAATTTTTTTATTTATTATATATTTGAACTTTTTCAATTATTTTCTATTTGATTTTTTTCTATTATTAAACCGCATATACAAATCTCTTTATATTTATAAATTAAATTACGAGTAATTTTAAGGTGCTATATATATCACTACAAAAAAAGGCGTGATTACCGACGGCCAAAAACCGTCGGTAATGCAAAAAATCCGTCGGTAATGCGCTTTTCCGACGGACCAAATTCCGTCGGTATCCGGCTCGTAGGAAACGGTTTCCGACGGACTTAGGATCCGTCGGAAATTCCGACGGTAACGTTACCGACGGAAATTTCCGTCGGTAACATTTCCGACGGCATTTCCGACGGAAATTTCCGTCGGTAACGTTACCGATGGCTTTTTCCGTCGGAAACTCCGTCGGTAAAGTTACCGGCGGTTTTTTCCGTCGGAAAGTTACCGACGGAATTTCCGTCTGTAAAGTTTCCGGCGGAAATTTCCGTCGGTAACGTTACCGTCGGATTTTTCCGTCGGTAACGTTACCGTCGGATTTTTCCGTCGGTAACGTTTTTTAATTTTTTTAATTGATTTTTTAATTTAAATATTAATTATTAAATCAATTTTGTTAATAAAATTAAGTTTTTTTATTATAAATAATTTTTTATATAGATCAAAAAAAGAAATCACAAATAATTAAAAAGACAATTAAATTTAAATTAACATTAATATTCCACACATACAATATCCGTCAGTCTAGAAAACACAAGTAAATAAATCTAAAACTATCCTAATCATCATCATCATCATCATTATAGTACTCATCATCATCATCATCATCATTATGTAGGGGGGAGTTCACCGGCGTCAGACCATCATGCTGCGGCGCAGAAGCCACACTGGCATCATGCGGCTGCGGTGGTGCCATGGTAGAAGTAGTAGCTGGCTGGCTGGCATGGATGACCCCCTCTAGAGCGTTGCGCCTCTCTGGTGGAAGCAGCTCGAGCAGAGAGCTCATCACCGTAGACCAAGTCTCCATCTGCTGCTCCATGCGCTCTGCGCGCTGCTGCATGCGCTGTGCATGTTGCCTCTGCTCCTGCATTTGATGCCTCAGCTGCCGCATCTCCTCCGTGTCCTGTGAGCCGGAGGATGTAGGCTCCCGAATGGTCAAGCTCGGCATCGAGGCCCGAGTGATGGAACGAGCCATAGTCGCGGTACCGTAAATGCGACCCTTCTTCTTCCCACCCGCCACTTCCATCCAGACCTGGGTCTGTAGTCGATCGACCTCGGCAGGGTCCAGCTGGGAAGGATCCGAGGCACCAGAGCAGGAGGCGACCTCAGACGCTACCTGACTGAACCTGGCATTGTACTCTGCCTGCGTTACAAAAACTATATTATTAGACTATAATAATGAAAAATAAATCAAATGTAAAGAGATACTTAAATTAGCTCACCACTGTCTGCCTTGACCTCTCATCAACAAACTCGTCAGTGTCTGCGCGAATATGTGTCTGCTCAAACACGGTAGGGACATCAACCGAGTGGGTAAGCTGTCCTACCTGCAACCGACAAAGAAATATAATCACTTAATTATAAAATAAATCATATAAAAAAACAAAAAAATACTACTATTTATATGTGCATACCATGTTAATGGCATGCTGCATATGGCTAATCGAGCCACCAGTGTGCATGCTCCCACCCTTCTCGGAAGCCCGATTTCTCTTTGCCTGCTCGCACAAAGCTGGGGCCAAATTCTGGGGCTTATGTAATCTGGGCGCACCCGAGATTCCCTAGCCGTCGCGAGCATGTCCCTCAGTCGACTAGACGCTCTTTCGTCAAATATGACACGTATCTGTGCAGCATGCTCCGGTAACCAGCGCACAAGGGCTTGTTAACAAAGAAGAAATATCAATTTTATACAAAAAATAACAAATATATAAACTGCGTGAAAAATAAATATATAAAATATAGGAAAAAATGAAACAAGTTACCCCGAATCGTGTGAAGATACGATCGCGGTCTTCCTTCGGTATCCTCCCCCACGATGGCCAGAAGCGACGATATTGTGCCTTGAGGGCGTAGGTAACGTTCTTCGATCCCACTTTCGATGGGATGAAGCTGCAAAAGTTAAAATTTTATTAATTCAACAATATGCATATCAACAAATATATACTTATCGAATAAATATGAAATAGTCAAAGTTTAAAAATTTCTTACGATCCAGAAACAGGCGTGACCCATGGTCGATCCTCAGGTCTGGGAATCCTGGCCCACTCAGGCAAGTTCTCAGGTGCGACCGAGTGCTGGCCGGACGATGTGGATGGAATGTCCGTGCCGTGAGGGTATGCGGCCCCGGATGATGAGGGTGGAATGGTCGGGTCAGGTCAGGTTGTGCCGACATACCAGGAGTCGGCATAAATGATAATCCTGCTGCCTGTGTGGCATATGCAGCTGATGTAGGTGGTGCTGGGTGTGGGTGTGGTGCAAATCCAGTAGGGGGCGGCGAGTAGCCGGCTAGTGAGCCTCGTGGGGCAAATCGAGTGGGTGGAATATGTGTGGAGGAGGGTGTAGGGTGCGTCGGGGATGGTGTATGGGCAGGGGATGGTGTAGTATGGGTCGGAGAGGGTGTAGAATGAGTGGGGGAGGGTGTAGAACGGTCGGGGGAGGCTCCTGTAGCTGGAGTGGGTGCGGTGGGTGCAGAGGAACCTGTACCGAGACGGGCAAGCACCTGAGACTTAATGGTGTATCGGCCTCGCTTAGCCTTCCCCTTCCCCTTATCACCGCTAGGCGATGGGGGGCGGGGCGACTCTCCTCCTGATGCTGACATATCTATTTTTTTTATCACAATTATAAGTCAATGTAAAAACAATAAATCAATCGACATTTAACAGCATAATCTAATAAGCAAAATTTTAAAATACAACTAAATTACAAAAGTCTTACATTTAAATGAAAAAAAAAATGCAAAATACATGATACTGTAACTTAGCAGTAAAATTCCTATTCAGACTCGGTATCATCTTCTGATTGTAAGTCTGACTCTTCTTCTTCTTCTTGCATTGAGTCATCACTTTGGATTTCTTCCTCTGATGATGCATTAATCGATACCGATGGATTAGCAATGGCCACTTCTTCCCCATCATCAGCAGATCCCAACATGCCAGTAATACGCTCGTCCTCAATTACTTCATTGACATGTGACGATTCATCCGCCTGGAAGGGCATATCATCGTCTGCATTATCGCTTTCTATGCGACCCCTAGGTTTGGTAGTGATAGCAACACACCAACCTCGTTTGTCCGCTCGCGTTGCTGGATAAGGGACATAGTAAACTTGTTTGGCATTGTGAGCAATGATAAACGGATCAAATTGTTGATATCTTCTATCCATGCGAATGTCCACAGTGCCATACTTGGGATCCACCTTTGTGCCTGTCTTCGATGGATCAAACCAGTTACAATAAAATAATACTACTTTTTTAGGATAAGTAGTAGTATTGTATTGTAACTCGTATATGTGTTTTATGACTCCATAAAAATCACCAGTACCTTCACCCTGTACAACAACCCCGCTATTAATGGTCTTTTTGCCAACGTTCCATTCATCTGTGTGGAATTTATACCCATTAACGAAGTATGTATGCCATGATCTAACACTGCTGTAGGGCTCGTACGCCAAATCTCTCAAGTGTTGATTTAGCACACTTAATGGTTGCTGATACACCTATGAATTTATAAGTCATATTACAATATTTTCATTTTCAATTAGCAATTAAGCTTAATATATTGTTTGCTAGGTTATACGACACTTACTTGTTGTTTGAACCATTCAGGAAACTCTGCATGTGTACGAGCAGAAGCATCTTGGTCACTAATTTGATTAATTTGCAGGAACACACTGACAAATTAATAAAATACGTACAATGTGTTAAAATAGAATATGATATACCGTATGAGACATTATTTAAAAAATTAGTCTTTCAAACTTACTCATGGTATGGTTTCACCTTTGTGCAATTTATCAACACGTGAACATGAGCTGACTCATACTCCTCATCACTTAACCAATATATAAGCTCTTTGCCAGCATGACGGCCAGGAAGATTAAATACGGATAGCATATACGGATACCCTCCACCATCAGCATCAACCTCGTTCCTAATATTCCGTGGTGCCAACATGAAGTTGTTGAAATAGTGGGAACAAAAATAGGTTGTCTCACGGTGTAAGTAGGACGCACAGATTGATCCTTCCACCCTAGCCTTGTTTTTAACTGATCGTTTAGAGTCGCCCATGAATCTAAGAAAAAACAACTATTAGTCACAAGTCATTATTCAAGGGACGTTAATTGTTGCAATGTGAAAATATAAAAATATTACCTTTCAAACGGATACATCCACCTATATTGTACTGGTCCACCAAGCCTCGCTTCGTATGCAAGATGCACAGGGAGATGTTCCATTGAGTCAAAAAAACCTGGGGGAAATACCCTCTCCATCTTGCAAAGAATTGTTGGAATCTTTTCTTCCATCATCTTCAGACCATCCGCACTTAAAGTTGCAGAGCATAAATCTTTGAAGAAATGACTGATTTTTGTAAGCGGGTTCGAAATGACCGAGGGCAACGAGCCGAAAGCAATAGGAAGCAAACACTCCATGAATACATGACAATCATGACTTTTCATCCCATGAAGCCTGCCAGTTCTTACATCAGCACATCGTGCCAAATTAGAGGAATAACCATCAGGCATCCTAAGGTCTTTTAACCACCGACAAATTGACTTTGCTTCATCAGCGGTTAGAGTGTAACAAGCTTTTGGTTTGACCATTTTTCCATTAGGTAGGGGCTTCAGCTCCAGATCCTTTCGTCTACAGTACAACGCTATGTCCATCCTTGCCTTCTCATTGTCTTTCGTCTTGCCAGACACATTCATAACCGTGTTAAAGATATTGTCAAAGAAATTCTTCTCAATATGCATCACATCAAGGTTATGTCTTAATAGATTATCCTTCCAATACGGTAGTTCCCAAAAGATGCTTTGCTTTGTCCAGTTATGCCATTCTCCATACCCCGGTATTTTTGACACACCAACAACAGTGACTTTAGGAAGATCCCTAACTCGGTCCCATATTTGTTCAGGAGTCAACAAAGGCGGTGGACCTTCCTCTTCTGTCTGATTCTTTTTGAATGCTCGGGTATTCCTTCGGAAGGGATGGTCAGGATCTAAGAACCGACGATGAGAATCAAACCAGGAGCTTTTGCCACCATATCTTAGGGTAAAAGCCTTTCCATGTTCCATGCAATACGGGCACGCCAATTTACCATGTGTCCCCCAACCAGAGAGCATGCCATATGCAGGAAAATCATTGATAGTCCACATCAGTGACGCCCTCATCATAAAGTTTCACTTCTTTGAGACGTCATACGTCAACACACCATTCCACAACTTCTTCAGATCATCGATTAGAGGCTGCAAATATACATCTATCCCAGCCTTCGGATTAGATGGTCCCGGGATAAGACAAGTCAGAAACATGTACGGTTTTGACATGCACATCTCAGGAGGCAGATTGTACGGTGTAACAATCACTGGCCAACATGAATATGGCGAGGCTGACGCCTGAATGTACGGGGTAAAACCATCTGAGCATAGTCCAAGTCGTACATTGCGAGGATCTACTGCAAAGTCAGGGTGTACCCGATCGAAGTGCTTCCAGGCCTCACCATCAGAAGGGTGGCGTATAAGGCCCGTATTTCTCCTATTTTCATTATGCCATCTCATATGTCCTGCGGTTTGCGGTGATGCAAACAGTCTCTGCAGCCTTGGAATTATTGGCAGATAGAACATTGACTTCACAGGAACTGGTTTGTTTTTACTACGGTCACTGCTTTGAACATGGTACCTGGGTGTCTGGCAGAATTTACATCCTTCCAACATGCTATCATTTGTACCCGAAGCACTGTCATAATATAGCATGCACCCGTTCGGACAACAGTCTATTCTTTTAGCCCCCAACCCAAGTTTTGACACCAACCGCTTCGCATCATAATAACTTTTTGGTAACAAGTCTTTGAAGGGTGTTACATCTTGAAGCATTTTACAAAAAAACTCCAAACACTGCTCGGGCACATTCCAATTGGACTTGCAAGCTAGAAGCCTAACACAAATTGATAATTTTGAATCCGACGCCCCTTCAAACAACGGCTTATTTGTCTCCAACAACAGATTATAAAATCTCTGCGCTGATTCATTAGGAGGCTCTTCCATGTCATCAGACATATCTGCCTCGAAGTTCCCATGTTGCCCAAGACAATCGTCCACCATCATATGCATTGACTGGAGTTTTTCGACATAGTCGTCATGTAAGCCACTGCTAGATGCACCCATGTGAAGATCGTCAACACCGACATCATTCAGATTAATATCCGGCAACTCCTCACCATGATCAGTCCATATCCAATAATTAGGCTTGAACCCACGTCGATATAGATGTAACTTCACGTCATCCTCACTCAAAACTTTCATACAATTGCACTTTATGCACGGACATCGAATCCCCCCTTCTTTTGCATAATCACAATGTTGTTTGGCTTTCGATATAAACTCCTCAACTCCAATTACAAAGGATTGTTTTAGAAGCCGTCTCCCAGACTCGTTCCTATCATATACCCAACTACGGCTCGGGAGATAATATTCCATCCTTCTGCATATCCAGATAAATTGACGTATTTTTAAACATGATACTATAACCTCAAATCGTTCCCTTTCCTTCAAAGGTGTGGCCCTATCCCATTCGAGGAAAAACTTTTTCACCACTGTATTATACTAGTTAATCATCGCTTCTCATGTCTTATAGCTGACGAATTTTCGGCAGCATTTCCTATTGGTCTCCAAGTACACGACTTGACCGCGATAAGATACCGCAATCAAGCATGGACCCGGAGAACAAACGGAAATACTTCGACCCGAAATTTCATCAACTATATAACAGATGAGAATCAACGAGTAATTAGTATATTAGTGGAGAAAAAGTTTTTTCCCAAACTGTCCCAATTGGACAATTCAAGATTCAATAAAATGAGCGATACCATGACCACGAGTACACATGCTCAATAATATTGAACCTTGAACGGGAAGCTACGGTTTTTCTCAATTACGTATTAAATATATATACTTTACGATAAAATTAAACTTTACGTAACACAGATAATTTGCGTAAAGTTTGATACCAACAACAAACTATATAACACATAATTAAGCAACCAACATAAACATATATCAGCCCATAATCATTTGTCTTACGTTTTATTAAATCATGTATTTTTCAATTTAATATAATTAATAAAACATTTTATTGATTTAGTAAAGTAATTAAGTTAATTTGTATACTAGAATTTTAAAATCTAAATTTTATTTTAAATTCTATTATTAGTATTAGTGGCAACCAGTCTGGCCGCATTTCGATCTAATCCTTTCACGCATCTTTATCGTGTAAATTTCTTCAATTTTACAATGTAACCTATTAATGTAAACACACATTATACACTTAATCATTGCATTAATAATATTATGCTAAGAATAAAAGTAAAAATAAATAACATACATATTTAAATAAAAAACAAATCCAAGATACAGAATATAATTTATCTACAACTAAAGTTTGGTTATGACATCTCACAATCTAGCTTAATTACGAGATTACATAAGGAATAATTTCAGGTGCCTTTTGCATTTCTCTACATCAAAATCAAAATAAATTTATATTGTTATTTTTTGTTAGTTAAAAAGTAATAAAGCATACCAAATGATAAAAAACAAAAATTATTACTGTACAACACTGCTAATTACAACATAACCGTACAACACACCAAATTGATCCAACATAACAGTCCAACACATTTAACAATATACAACATAACATTACAGTACACCTTATTACACTCCAAAAAAACTGTCCAACACACTTAAAAAAAATAATCCAACATAACAGTCCACCTAATTACACTCCACCAAAACTGTTGTACACACTTAAAAAAAATTAATCCAACATAACAATCCAACACATTTTTTACTTTGTCCTAACAATTTACAACATCCTATAATTAACAACTATCCATACAACATTTAATTAATATACTAAAAATATTAACAAGGAAAATTGGAAACTCACCTGAAAAAACCAAACTGGTAGCTGGAATTCCTCAGGCACGGTGGCTGGTGCTCCAAACTGGTGGTTGTTTTATGGAGAAGACAAATATTGAGTAAGTATAATGCACAAACAAAGAACAGAGTTGAAGGAGAAGGTGGTTGCTCACCTTAATGTAGTGTCTGTGGTGGTGAAAGATGAGGTGCATGCGGCGGCTCAGGCGGGCAGCGCGTCGGCGTGGTCGGCGCAGGCGGCGGCGGCTCGATACAGGGGGCGGCGGGTAGGGGCAGGCGGGCGGCGGCCGGAGCTGAGACTGCTGGTTCGGTCGAATGAAGAAGAAAGGAGAGGAGAAAGGAGAGGAGAAAGGAAAGAGAGGGAGAAAGGAAGAAGAAGAGGAAGAGGAAGGAGGAAGAAAGGGGCAAATCCGGTGGTGAAGAGAGGAAGAAGAGAGGAGAAAAGAGAAAATGAAACATGAAAATGAGGGGGGGGGGGAATCCGGCGGTTTAAAGGGGAGGAGGCATTACCGACGGAAATTTCCGTCGGTAATGCAGGGACCGATTTAAATTACCGATGGCGGGATCCGAATTTCCGACGGATCCGCCGTCGGTACCGCTACCTGTTTTCCCCCCTTTCGTTACCGACGGAAATTTCCGTCGGTAACGCGCCCCCGATTTCCGTGCCGCCGCCGCATACCGACGGAAATTTCCGTCGGTAAGTTACCGACGAAAATTTCCATCGGTAACGCGCCCCGATTTCCGCGCCGCCGCCCCATTTCCGACGGAAAATTCCGTCGGTAGCTTACCGACGGAAAATTCCGTCTGTAGCTTACCGACGGAAAATTCCGTCGGTAACGCGCCCCGATTGCCGCGCCGCCGCCCCTTACCGACGGAAAATTCCGTCGGTAACGCCGTTCCAAACCCCCTGTTACCGACGGAATTTTCCGTCGGTAAGCCGCCCGCATTTCCGAACCGCATCAGTTTACCGACGGCAATTTCCGTCGGTATTCACTAGTTTCCGACGGAAATACCGACGGAATTTCCGTCGGTAACGTTACCGACGGAATTTCCGTCGGAAATATTTGGGTTTGTCTGTTATCTAACTTTCCGACGGGTTTTTCCGTCGGTAATGTAAAAAATTCCGTTGGAAATCCATCCGTCGGTAACTGTCTGTCGGTAAATCGATGTTTTCTTGTAGTGTATAGCTTTGAGAATTGTTTTTCGATTGGGTCTGTAACTAGTTTTTATTTTGGCCAATTAGGTGCTATATTGGTTTAGGTGATCCGTGGCTTTTTTACGTGCTTAGTGTAATTTGATTGCAAAATTACATATATAGTATACATTTGAAAAAAAAACTAACCAACATAAAGTAAGTCGTGAGTGAGAAATATGACTTATCGGAGCAAGTCGTAGGCCTCGACCACGACTTATTTTTATATTCAATCACCAAAAAAAAAAAACCTCAAATCATTGAAAGTCGTATATATGATTTACAACTTGAATTTTTTTTAAATCTTTTTTATACTTTTTGTAAGTCGTGACAATGATTCACGACTTTTACATTTTTTATTTTAATTTTTAATAACTTTTTGCTTTATTTTTCTAAATCATGCATGAGATTTTTTTTTAATGGTTTTTCAATTAAAAATAAGTTTAATTGATAAATTAATTAATTTTGAGTCGAATTTTTTATTTATCTTTGTGCTAGTGGAAATGTTAGTTCACGGTTGTACCGTAGTGCAATAAACGACTTACGGTTCAAGACTCATGATTAAAACAACAGTATGCATCCACTCATGTGATCGTTGTTGGTTCACATGCTGCGACTTCATGATATATGTGCCAGATGTGTACAAGTTGCAGAATGTATTAAACGTTTACGGGGAACAATTCGACGTCGTAGCCAACGAAACATATTGGCCACAATAATACAATGGAGAAACGGTGTGTCACAATTTAGAAATGTGGAGAAATCCACGGGGTTGTCCAAAATCTACACGCATTTGTACTGAGATAGACCTCAAGGAAAATATCACCTAAAAAGATGTGGATTGTGTCTTAAAATTTTTTATTCAGTGTACTTTTATTATAATTTGTAGTAAATTGCTAATAAATTTTAATTAATGTTTTTTATTATATTATTAAGTTTTTTATCTATTAATTAACATAACAATTAACTTAATTAAAATGATTAACTATAAATATTAATGAATTAATCAAACCATTTTTTAATTAAAAAATAAAGAAACAAATAAAAAAGCAAAAGGTATATCTCATACATGACTTAGCAAAATGTTTATAAAAAAAACAATTAAAAATTTTATAAAAGTCGTATATTCTAGAAACGACTTGTCAAAAAGCATAAAAAAAAATTTAAAAAATTAAAGTCGTAGACCTTGCAAGCAACTTTCAATTATTTATATATATATATATATATATATATATATATATATATATATATATATATATATATATATATATATTTTGTCATTGATTATAAAAATGAGTCGTAACTGAGGCATACGACTTGCTTGGATAATTCGTATATCTCATACACGACTTACTCTATTTTGGTAATTGTTTTCAAACATACACCGTACCTATAATTTTACAATTAAATTACACCAAACATGTAAAAAAGCCGGTGTTCCGTTTTGTGCTTCATGGGATATGATTCTTTTGGGTGTGAGGTTTAGATAGTTTTTCAACCATGTAGTTTCTTAGGCTTGTGGTTGAAGAATTAACTTCTCCCTCTTTTGTAAATGTAATTAATTCTTCTCTTAAAAAAGATTATTCGTTAATTGTGTTATGAGCTTTGTTGGATATGCTGGCATTAAAATGTCATTCATATCCTTATTTATCAACCCCTACATGTTCTAATTCTTAAATGCGTGAATCATTCTCCACATGCTCTTTTTTTCTTTGTGCATCAAATATATATTTCATTTTTTAAGTATATTTTGAAATTTCTTTACTTATTTTTTCATTTAATTTTTTTTTTAATCACGACAAACATTTTAAGTTACTATAATTACAATAATTAATATATAATTTCATTGATTAATTATTAAAATTGCCAACTTCACTTAATTAATTCTTTTGCATTTCAAGACAAATATTTCTAATTACATACTAACACTATTTTCTGTTAAATGTGCTTGGATCTCACTCCCAAAAGCTAGCTCAGAGGATGAGGGTGTCCAATCATATATAAGCATTGCACAGCCCAAGAACATTAGCAATGTGGGACACAAATGCAACTTCAATACCCACCCTCACGCGCAGCGTGGGCCTGGGTCCAATTAATCCAAGCACATTTAACATGATATCAGAGCCGGATTTTGCAGGCAATGTGAGAATTGGACCCAGGCCTACTCTGCGAAGGGTGGGTATTGAAGTTGCATTCGTGTCCCACATTGCCAACGTTCTTGGGCTGTGCAATGCTTATATATGCTTGGACACCCTCATCTTTTGAGCTAGCTTTTGGGAGTGAGATCCAAGCACATTTAACAATTTCAAGATTAGCAAGTACCGGATTGTAGGCTTAATAAGAAAGCCATATTTTAACACAGCTTGGCTTGTGATCCAGATGATAGTAACCTTGGTTTTTATTGGATTTACCTGATGACATGGTTTACAAGTTACAATCACATGAATGTATATGATCACCATCTGCAAAAATGGACGAAAATTTAGCTTGGCTTGCCACCATATGTTAAGGAGGAAAACCTTATATAGTGACAATGGATAAAATTTAAACTCTCCTACGGTGATCCAATTTTAGCATCAAGCCTTGCCATCTTCATCTGCTAACAAAAAGTGGTGCAAATAGAAGTGGATATGAAGCATAACAATCAGAGGAGAAACCCACTACAAGCCTTTGTTTTGGTTGGGTGAATTAACAACGGAGGAAAGAATATTGAAAGAGAGAAAGTAAAGAGATTTTTCATTTCTCTCTCGTTTGGTTGATTAAATGGAAGAGGAAAAAACGTTGGGTGATTTATGTCTTGCTTTCTCCCCTGTAGAAGCAGGAAAGAGTGGAATGTCAAATATTTATCTCCCATCTCTTGATGAATAAAGATTTTCTTCCGTCCCATTTTTTTGTCATATTTATTGTCTCCCACCAATGATAATTTGTCACTTAATAAAATAAAATCATAAATCAATAACACTTATGCATATCGACAACCTTTGATTGGTAGGAAACATCAGACACCATTTTTTGAGACAGCAAAATCTTATTCTCATCTGATAGTCGAATATTCATCTAATAGGGACATAGTTATATCTATTTAAAAAAACTCATTTTCTTATTTCCACTTTTTCTCTTACCAAATAATCATTAAAATCCATTTTTTTTCCTCGCGACTTTCTTTATGTCCACATTCTTTCTTTCTGTATAGATTTCCATTTCTTTCTCAAGCATAAATTTCACAGCAACTCCACTTAATAGCACACCATGATACTTTGGTTCGCATTTCACCGCTATCCTATATATAATATGATTAATTAGTAATTACTAGTCCAATAATAATTTACTAATTATTATTTTTTGTAATTCAGTCAAAACTTTTACGGATGGATTCAAGTGCTTTTCATTTAGTACTCTTTAGCATTCTCTTTTGCATATGTAATACCAGTAACATCCCACATATCAGGTTTAAATGTTGTTGTGGTCCAAATATGTAATTGCCCAAAGCCAAATCACTGCCCAATAAAAACCTGATCCAAAAAAGGCCCAAAACTAAAGGGATCAAACGAAATAGCTCTAGGTCGATCGAAATGCTCGACCGAAAACCCCATCTAAAAGAGTTGACTTCTCCGCCTTGGGAAAGACCTCCTACCTATTCGACAATATGTCAGGTACAGGCCACCCATCCCCTTGACACACGGGTTCAACTTCTCTTCAGTCACTGGACAGCTCCAGTAGGAGAGAAAGGAACATAATGATTAAAACAATAATATCTATAAATAATATTATTTTAATCATTGTGACACTCTCTCTCCTACTAGACCTATCCAGTGACTGGAAAGGATCTCAATCCATGACAGACACAATCTTCCCAAATCGCCGTCATTACCATCCCATCTCACTGACATAACATCATGCAATGTGGGTCAACACCAACCCACAGGCACCCAACACTCAACCTGGTAAGGGGCACCATATATGGTACTCATGATCATCCAAGCCAATACACCACTATAAAAACCTTCTAATGGGGCCAAGGTATAATCTTTATGACATGCAACATATACTCAATCTGTTACACTCTTGCTGACTTAAGCATCGGAGTGTCTTCGCAAGTACCCTCAATCGGTCCAGACATTGAAGCAAGAGGAAGAAAGAGAGTAAGAAGGAGAAGGGTCATACCAGCAGCCTCAAGACTAGCTTTGGACCACCTCCACATAGGCCCAATAGTTAGAATCCTTATTTGAGTTAACAAATGTCAATCCATGCATTCTTTAATTTATTACGGTGACAGAAAGTCCAAGGAGGAAAAGGTTGCTAATCGATGCGCATTTGAAAGCAAAGTTAATCAGTTTAGGACCAAGCATATATATTAATGATTCAGCAATTATCCATAAGAGTTCCTTCTCAATGGAAATTAACCAAACATGCAATTATCCAGAATAACCGGATGTGAAATTTGAGAAGTAAGAAGGCCGGGCCCTCTACTTGCATAATTTACCACAGTAAACCCACTATACAAAGAAAACTAGTTTAAGGACATTGCTTTAACAAATTCCTTTTACGCCCTTTAACTTTAATAATCGAACATGCAAACACTTTGACACAGCAGGTAGGGCATCTGTGTGAATGATCAGCATTTAAGTGCCAGACAGTTGAGAATCCCAATCAAATCCTTGGTCTCAAATGTATCTCTAAGCAAGTTTATGCATCATGACCGAGTATATAATATAAACGTTGTAAAGTATCCTTATATATAAAATCAAAGATTGGATGTGTGCTTCACTAATCTTTTAACTTATATAAATCAACATCCATTTCTTCCTCGGTAATTTAGGGCTAACAATATACCAGCTGCTCTTAATTGTATTTCTACACCATGGCAGGCTTGTGCAAAGCCCAACAGTCATGCAGAAATATACTATAATTTCATAGAGAAAATGCAATTTTCTTTCACCATATATATATATATATAATAATTAATCAACACTAGACAATATATGCAAGATGTCTTAACCTTCATGTTAAAGATGTCTTGGGTTTGTATTGCCTTCAGAATCTCTATAAAATCAGTATATGTTAGGCTCCATATGATCATGCATCCAATCGCATGAGAAAATTATGCCCACATGCACTTGTTTATGGTAAGAAAATAATTAGTTAATTTTTTTTTTTGGCTGAGAAGAAAATTATAATTAGTCATGTATATCTAGCTATATATGTGTATTATATTACTGTCTCCATCTCATAGTTTAATTCGGTTCTGCTTATTATATCATAAACAGAATATTAAAGCTGAATTTTGTTTCAAAATTACATGGTAAAATTAATGAAATACATAAATTTGATTTTTGCAGTGTTTATCAAACTACTACTATATAAATTTCAGTCTTTGACCAAAAGAGAACAGATAGTACCATTATAAGGGTGTTTAAAATTGCCCAAATGATTTTTGGACATCCAAATCTAAATACTGTATGTTGGGTGATGTTTTGAAACAATCGAAAACCGGATGAGAAAGAATAAAATAATAAATAAGTATTGAAATATATGAATATATATACGATGGTTGGACAACAAGAATATATGTCAAAATAACAGAACTCTTAAAATTGTCCAGCAAGTAGCAAGTGCCAATTATCTATTCTCCAACTAAAATAGAAAATATATCAGAACCTTTAATATATATATATAGAGAGAGAGTGTGTGTGTGTTCACAATCTCCAAGGCACTACATAGCTTATGTGATGTTACCAATTGCATGTCAGTTTGAAGCATTTGTAGACTCCGTGAATACACCACTGTCTATCTATTTATAAATGAAGAAAGTATGAGACTAACATGAAATCCCTGAACTCAACAGGGCAGGAAGAGCAAAGCCACCAAATTGACCAGATCCCTGAACTCTAGTCATACTGTATAAATGCTAGACAAGTTGATGATTGAGAGATGTTTCCAAAATGCTGCCAAGTATATAATTGAAGGAAAAGAAATTGCAAGTAATTCACTGCACTTACCGATTCCAAGGAAGACATGGAAACATGATCTTTGGAATCCATTGTTTTCATCGTAAACCTTCAAGTACATTCATATTCATATTCATATTTATTACAAGTTGGACGATGTATTGGTCTGTTACACTGTCCTCTTACTTCTTCACAGTCCTTTTACTGCTAATACTACTGCTTAAATTACTTTTATCACTGCTTCTTCTACCATTACCGCTGGCTAGATTGCACCTTTTTTTAATCAAATTCCAAAGGGTGTTCCTTATTGTGCACTGACCCCATGTCAAATCACAAGTTCTGCATAACCAAATATAGAAGTAAATTAAAAAAAAACACACACACATAATTTAGATAAAAAAAAGAAATGGTAACATTTAGAATGCTCATATCTCTCACGCAAAATATACTAAAGAATTAAAATATAAGTGTGAAAAAATAAGATAAAAAACAATAATTGTAATTATAGATAACGATGCAATCAATGATAGGTAAATTAAACTACTCATGGCATGTCATTAAAATTCAAAGAGAATTATCAATTTTCAATAATGACTTAATTATTCAAAATGATAGCATAGGCCGCAATATAACTGCATCGGACAGTTTGCAGACCGCATCGGCCGCAATATGATTGTATCGGACTGCAGCAACCACGATGCAACCATCATCGTAATGTGACCGCAATCGCAATTTAAAACCTTTTACAAGACTAATATGAACACTATATTTCGATTGAGTTTGGCTACATGCAGCAGGTTGTGGCCTTACTAACATGACTTGCATTAGATGGTGGCAATGCTGCAGGAGGAGGTGGTGGTGGTGGCGTCTGTTGGGGACGCTTTCGCTTCTTTTTCTCATAGCTAATTCCTCTAGCTTTGGCCTGTGAATCACGAACTTCACGAAGGTAAAGCCTCACAGCTCGAGCACCAAAAGGGTTAGCCTCAGGCTTCCCTCCATTCTCTTCGAAAGCAGCTCTAAGGCGACCTATGAGTGCATCAAGGCTACCCCACGCTTGGCGTAGAGGACAAGGGCATGGTGCAGGTGGGTTTGGGTGACCGAAGAAGGGACAAAGCTGTGTGTGAACCTTAGTTTTTCCGAACTGGTCGAGGTACCTTAGGAACTCAAGCACGTGAGCACCACTGCAGCGAGAGAGACAAAGTGGGGGTCTGTGGTTTCTAAGGTATTGGCCAAAGGTGTTCCAGTCACGGCGCTTCTGGTTCTCATAGCGACTCAGAGTGGTGGTGGATGAAGTAGTGGAAGAGGGTGGTGATGATGAAGATGAAGACAAATTGGAGGTGTTTGTGATGATGGGGTTGATGGCTATGTTGTTGTCTGTGTTTGATGAGGAATCAAATTCTTGAAGGGAATTCATCATATCACTAGTGTTTGTGATGATCTCTAGATAGATCGGATCGAAGATCTTGTTACTGTTTGTGAAGGTTTGGTTAAACTTTTTGTGATAAAGAGGAGGAAGAGAAAGATTCACATAATATGGCTTTGATATATCAGATTTGAGAAGGGTTTCATTTTCAACTATGCTTCACGAGAGAGAGAGAGAAAGAGAGAGAGAGAGAGAGAGTGGTGGACAATGGTAGGGACGATATGTTATAGAAGGGGAAAGGGGTAAAAGAACAGTACAGAGAGTAATCTATTATTTTCTTACTAAGCTATTTTTTTTTTATTTTTCAAACTCGGGTATCCTTCAGTCGGAAGTGAAAGACCAATCTCTTGAGATAATGAAATCTATTTAAGGGATTAACCTCTTCTAACATATGCTTTTCCTTACACTTGATTCAGTAATCGAACCCATAACTACATACTCAATAAACTCAATTATCTATCAATTATGCCACATCATTTTATACACCTTTGAATTCCTTTGGTTTTTGATAACTCCTAGAATACTTTGAAAGCGTAGTAGTAATGTTACAAGGTGCTTTTTGGCAACCCCATTTTTGAGAAACCATTTTTAGGAATTTGGCAGCGTTGTTTTTTTGAGAAAAAACAGGAGAGAAGCTAGCTGAGTTGGTTTGACCTATCCCATTACTGAGTCCCAAGCAAAGTGAGGGAGGGACCAAGAGGGGCTTAATTGAGAAAGAAGAGCAGTGTTTTGGCCTTTAGGGCTTTTGTGGAAATGGAAATAGGTTGAAAGTGACAGTGAGATATGATTGATGCTGACAGTATAAAGTTAAATTAATTGGTAAAAAAATTAAAAAGAGAATAACGTGATTTTGTTGCTTCTTTCCTGTGTGTTGATTGACAACTCCTTTTATGAAATGACTACTTTGCCCATTCATGTCTGACAGAAACAACTCTAGCTTGGGAATGGGATCATCATCAACCATAGTTGGAGACAAGTGAGAGCTCAGAGCAGGGATCGTGAACTTGCCACCGTTCAACGAGTAATTTTACTCACATATATTTTTATTTTTATTTATATATATTATGTTAGATTTTTTATAATTTTTTAATTAATTATGTATTATGTTACTCGTAAATAATTGAGATTCTTAAACATATTGTTAAGTATTCAATTCATATCGTATGTATGGAAAAAGCTTTTTTTTGACTAACAGTTGGGAATACCTATATTGCCAAAAATCAAAATCCTCATTTTTTTTTGATAGGTAAATATTAGTATGTTAGTTGTTAATTTTTTTCCTTTACCAAAGTTCAAACCTTGGACTTCCAATAACATCAACACTTTAAACCCTTAGCTCTTACCACTTGAGTTACCCCCATATTAAACGTGAGTCATTCTCCATAATCTCTCTTCCATATCGGGTCACATGTCATTTGTTATATATTTCGAAATTTACTTATTTTATTTAATCGTTTTTTAAGGAAAATATCTCTAATTACTATAATTATTGATCACTATAAATCCATCAATTAAATGTTATAATTACCAAATTTGCTTAAATTATTTTTTCATTTAATATTTTTTATTTTTTTGAAAAATATTTTTTAGTTTATTCAAATAAAATAAAAATATTTTTTTAGTTATTATAATTTCATCGATTAAATGGTTTACCAAATTTCGCTTACTTAATTTTTCAATTAATTATTTTTATTCCCAGAACAATATTTTCAACTAATTGTGTATAATAGTGATTATATATTAATATATTTTCAATTATACTAATTAACTATTATCACTAATACTATTTAATTTGGTAAACAAAAAAACTATTTAATTGCTACTTCTAGAATTTGAAATCCTGCATACGATAATTAACATTTGAACTCAATCGAGATGGAGGATCCAGATGATCACATCACCAACTATAAGGATTGATACACGCAATTTTTATGATAAACTAATATAGAAATTTATAATTTTTACATAGTTTTAAAAAATTAAATATTAACAAGCATAATAAAACATTTAATTAGTACATCATAAAAGGACATATTAAATCGAATAGAAAATTAGTATATTACGTAAACTATTAAATACATTTTTATATTTAGAGTTTAATTGATATATATTATAAATGAAAAAAAAATTATACTATCGACTAATTGAAAATTATAATTATATGATTTTAAGATAGTTAAGATAAAAATTAAATATTTTTAATTATGTATCAATTTTTTATAGATTGACAGTGTAAGAAAATTTCACACTAATAATTCAGGTTAATTTAATTGTTATATTTATCTTTCATCTTTGCATAAATCTTTTTCATGTAAAATGTAAATTTTCATTTAAAAATGTTGTATTTAATTTTTCAAGAAGTATATGTACATTTTCAATAAAAACTTATAAAAAATAAATGAACGCATATCTATTCCACATGAAATACACATCTTGCATTCTTGCTTTTTGCCTCATTCGATGGTTCCTTTTCTCAAGAAATGCTAATCCCTAGATATCTGTGTGCAGATTATAATGATTTCAATGATGAAAATCATTGACGGCAAAGGGAGTCAATTAAACAACTTATTAAGTTTAAAAGATTTAAAAATGTTAATTACATATATTTTGTTGAGTTGTATTATTTGATTATAAAATTTTAGACATCGTATGTGATATCATATTGTTTATTTCTATTTCTCATTTTTTTATCATCTTTTATATACACATATATCAAGAATACCCAAAAAAGAAAGCAGACATTGTATGGTGCCTCCAATTTGATGTCCAAGAAATATAGATTCAAATGCTAGTTCTTCCGAAACTAGGATTCAATAGCTAAATCTTCAGGAATTAGTTATAATATTTGTTATTGATAATCTCGTCAAGTGTGTAACCAATACAAACTGAATACTACTATATTTATAACAAAATAGTAGACTCATGATCTTAATCAGTTTCATATAAGACTAGACTTTTGTACCCACGTAATGCATAAGCTTAATAATATTTTTTTGGTATCAAATAAACGAAGTAAAATACTCCCTCTGATCCTTAATATAAGAAACAAAATCATAAAACACACAGACCAAGGAAATGCATTAAAATGAGCTAATTGTAATTAATATTTATATAAATTTACAAAAATGCCCCTTTTAATTAATGAACAAACTCACTTGTATGGAAAGTTGATATATCTCGTAAATATAAATCCTATTATAAATTACGGTAATATTGAAAATTAGCATTTAATATGTGTGAAAATTGATGCATGTTTCTTATATATTGGACCAAAAAGAAGTACCCATTTGTTTCTTATATTAAGGACCGGAGGGAGTAATATATTGTGAAATAATTAATTGTAAATTATTAAATAATTTTGTGATGTCAATGGTAAGAGGCTTAGACTCCTTAAGCAGGTGTTAATAGGCTTGGACTCCTTATGCAAGTGGTCAAATTTTCGACTATTGCCTCTTGTGTATGGAGAAAACCTAATTGAAATGAGCAACCCTTAAATGTCGTTCATATCCTCCACTGAAGATTAGTCATTATTTATGATATTATATAATTCGTACAAATGACATGATAACCTAAAAAAAGGATATTTCAAATATGAACAACAATATTTAATAAGTCTTTCTTATTATCAAAACAATGACATTTTCTCTCATCTTTCACTTTTATTATACTATCATTATCATTGTTATTTAAATAGTAACTTTTTTTTCAGTTTTATTTGTTATTCTAAACAATAAAACTTTTTTGTTAAGGTTTGTCTTTCATTATTTTATTATTATTTTAAATAATAATTTTTTTGTTCTAGTTTCACCTCTCAAAATAATTATAATATATAAATTATTTAAAATGGTGATTTTTTCTTTTAACTTTCATATTTAATTATTTTATTATTATTTTAAATATTAAACTTTTGGCTCTAATTCATTATTTATTATTTTATTACTATTATATATTCTAAATATTAACTTTTGTTGTGCAATCTCATATTTTAATATTATTATTGTTTATTATTTTATTATTTTACCAGTATTTCGAATTGTAAACATTGAAATTAAATTAACAGTGAAATAAATAGTGTGATGAATATTTAAAATTGAATGAAAAATAAAAATAAAATATGAAAATGAATAATGAAATGAAAGTAAGTGATAAAATATGAGAGGATGTTGTTAGAAAACGAATGGTGAGCGAGCGAACAGTAAAAATGTACAGTGGAATGTGAATGATTGAATAGTACAATGAATATTGAATAGTGCCTTAGTTCATTATATAGTGAGTATTATATAGTATAGAAGTATAAATTCTTCCTCTAAAGGAAAAAAAAAAAGAAGTATAAATTATTATCATTATTATTGTAAATATTATAATGATATTAATTTTTTTATATTTGAAAATAAAGTTATTGTAGCACAATGTGGCGAGAATGCACCAGATACTAGGGGTGTCAATGGGTTGGGTTGAGTTTAATGAGTTTTGGCACAACCCAGCTAAAGACGAGTGGGTTGGATTGTGTTTGTCAAAAAAAAAAAAAATTTGAAATCCGAACCAACCCGACCATTTATGGGTTGGGTGAGTCGTTGAGTCTGGCAAGAAACACATGGATGTTCTTTTTTTGGTCGGGTTTCACAAATAGACATATTTAAAACTTTAAATTACATCAACAATCATGAACTAAAAGTCTAAAAATTGTCGACAATCATCAACTAAAAGTCTAAATTATTACAATGAAAGAGTAAAAATCATCAACATTCTAACAATCATCAACACAAAACTAAGTAATATGGGTTGAGTTGGGTTCAATGGGTTTGGAATTCTGAAATTCAAGACCCAACCCATACTCTATGGGTTCTATGTGTTTTTACCCAACCCAATTAATCACCCGAACCAACCCACGAAATATGGGTTGGGTCGGGTTGGTCGGGTTCGTGGGTCTACCCAGACCCATGGCCACCCTTACCAGATTGCATTATATAATATAGTATAGAAGTATATATTAATTTTTTTTTAGTTTTTATAATATTTGGATATAACTTATTGTGGTGCACTGTAGCGGTAGTACACCAGATTTAACTATAGTATCGATAAGATAAGATATGATATAAGAATAGTCGTCTATTAAATCAATTTGTTTATAACATTTCCCCTTGGATGACTATACCTTATGAATATTGCCTCGTTAAAAAACCTGGCGGGATAACAACCCAGCGAACGAAAACGAGTATAATATTCATGGTAACTTACTTCCCCTCAAAATACATCAATTATGAAAAATCTCTTAGTTGACACATTCCAATGTTATGTATGTCACATTTATGGAGGCACATTTGATCTGTGCAATACATATTGCATCATCTTTATGCCATATCGTTGGCTTGTTATTATCTTTCGCCAATCCACATGCTCCTCTAATGTGTCATGTAATATTTCTTAACCAAATGCATTCACGACATGCTTCATGAATATAGGCAAATATCTTAATGCTTTGACAATGTAGTCATGATTGTTTACTTCACAGACCGCCATGAGATAATAGTACTACCATATGTAATGACATAACCACAAAGATAACAACAAATGTGTTTCACTTAATTCTGATGCCTTTGAGTTTGTGCAGAGCAAAATCTTGGTAGTAAACTAATTGCAAAAGTTATATCTAGTATAGTGCTATTTGTAAGACACAAAAATGCTTCAATGACAATAAGGTATGGTACTTCAAGACCAAGGTTCTTTGTTGCCAAATGCTTGAACTGTAGGCTGAGACAGAACTGTATCTTTTTAAAACATTTTATCTGAAAATATTTCTTTATACCTTCCATAATTTGGAACAACTTCAAGTCACTCAAATAATATTCATATATCAAAACTCATACCAATTATATTAAACAAAATTGCAAAATTTGTTTATGTGGTCATATAAGAAAATTAAAATTTGAAATAAAATTACTCATAATTGCATGAAATACCAAGATGTATGTAAACCAAGCTTTACTTTCCAATGTGAAATGTTCAATATGAAAACAAAAGAATATAAATTATCTGTACATGTAAATCAAGATAGTTGTTTTTGATACTTTCGATCCTTCTGAGATTTTCCAAGTAGAGATCATTCTCGAGTCAATCGTATGGTGTAATAACACATATTTGTGTCAATAGAGTTTATACTTTATAATACCCGGACTTCAGGTCCATTACAATATTCTTTGAGGCTTGAACTATAGGTTCAAAATCTTCACATTTCATAGTTTAAAAATGTACATATGTCAAAGTTTCAAATAATACATTTAAGATATCTTAAATTCTTCAAGGATATGCTTCAGGCATATCGAGTCCTCTAGGGATATGCTTCAAACATCTTAAATCCTTCAAGGATATGCTTCAGGCATCTTGAATCCTTTGGGAATATGTTTCATGCATCTTAAATCATTCAGTAACTTTCATATATATGCCATTATCCAATGACTTATATAACTAAGTTATCATTACCTATATTAGATGTGAGTCAAGTCCTTCAGAGATTATGAAACTAATCAATAATCTAAAAGTAATTGCACCCACAACAAAGGTTAACAACTTTAGGTGTTTGGACTACTGGTCCAAATGCTTTATGTTTGGCTAATAAATTTAGCTCATTTTGTATTATTTCTTTTCATTTTGGCCAATCAATTTAATGCCGACATTCTTTTATAATTTGAGCTTCATGCTCTTTTCATTAATAATTTCAGAAGCAATTGCTATTACATAGCAAGGAAGACCGAAAGGGGAGAGGTCCAATGATCGTGTTTTCAATCCGAATGAAAGCAACACCTTTGCAAATGTTATCAACAATAACATTATATATTCCAATCATATTTCTAGATTGTAGTGAGAGCTCGTAATTTTCTGGTACCGGAACCACTTCAGGGTTGCTTACATAAAAATATGAGATTGTTGATTTGTATTGTTTTCTGACCTCTTCTAGAGTGTTAATGACCTCTTCTAGAGTGTAACTTTGAAAATTTCTCAGTTCCTCCCTTTTACGGAACAATGACCTTTGCACCAATAGGTGTATAAAGCTTTTGAAATACTTTATATTCATGGGTTGTCATATTTGCAGATTGTCCTACAGGGACAATAAAGCACGCAGTAATAATTGCAGGTGACACATGCGATCTAGTGACTCTTTGAGTATCTTTAAAATTATTTAGCAATTGGTTTGTGTCATTGTGCAGTTAACCCCTTCCTTATAACTCGAATGAAGTAGCTCTTAAGTTGGACTACGTAAAATTGTGGAATAACAGGAAGGAAATTAGAACAACTGTATGCTGGAATCCACCACCACATAATACTTTAAAGTGGAATGTTGATGGATCATCCAAAGGAAAACCGGGTCCTGCAGGTATAGGAGGAGTTCTTAGGGACAACCAAGGGACAATAAAAGGCCTCTCTGCTGCATCAGCAGGCATAAGGGACTCTAACAAGGTAGAATTTATAGCAATCGTCTTCACTCTTGAAATGTCTCTACAACACGAGTGGATCAAGAATATGGAAATCATTGTTGAATCAGATTCAAAGAACATTGTTGCATGGGTTAATAGAAAGGAGAGGTGTCCTTGGAATTTATGATTTTTCCGGAACAACCTACAAAATATCGTGTATTTTGAAAAATGCTATTTTTGTCCACAAGAATAGGATTAGGGAAGCAAATCAAGTTGCTGATGCTCTTGCAAAAGAAGGGGCTCAAATAGAAGGAACCTGGATACTATTGACATAATTTGATTGGCTTAAATGTGTTTTCTGGTGTATCCATTTGCAGGTGTTATGCTTTTGGAGGATAAAGCAAAGAAGACCAGACTTGAAGTGCAGATTTTTGTTCCATTGGCTGTTCATTTTGATGCAGGGCATCTCTAGTCTTTTTTATGCAGGACAATTGCAGGTTATGGTTAGCTCATAGATTTGGTGGTGCAGGTGGCTTTAAGCAAACTATTTTTTGTTGCCTGACAAGTGAAGTGGGTAAAAGGAGAGTTTTGGTTTTGATAATTATGTTTCCATCTGTCTTAGTGTTGGGTGTTTCTGGTTGTGATTCATTTGTTGATTTTTAATGTAACCCACTAATTTTAGTTTAAGGCACTGTTTGGTTTGCCAAATCCGCTAGCGTTTAGCGGATAGCGTATAGCGGATGGGAAAGTAGCCCCGTTTGGTAATCGTTTTTAAAATTAGCGTATAGCGTTTTTTCACTAGCGTATAGCGTTTTTCCCAGATGCTACTTGAAGTAGCGTTTGAGCTTATAGCGTATAGCGTTTCATTTTTTCTTCCATTTTTATCCCTACCATCTTAATTAAATTCCTCACTTATCATTGATTATAAAATAAAATACTAATCATTTAACATAGTATATAAATAAGAATTAATTTTGCTATTTAGATTTATATTTAAGATAAAAAAGTGGAAAATATATTTTTATCTATAAAAAATAAAACTTATATAAAAATCAAATCAATATATAATTTTTTTTATTATTCCATTTTATTTATTAAAAACAATTAAAACTAAATTAATATTTAAATTTAAAATTAATGATTGAATTTTTTAAACGATAAATAATTTTTTTTTGATGTGATAAACGATAAATAATTTAGAATAAAATAAATTATTATAAGTGATAATTATTTTTAAATAAATAATATAAATAATATATATACATATAATTTACATAAACAAAAATGCAAACATATCCTTTTATGTCATTTTACATTTATCAGCTAGTCCAACCGCTAGTTTTACTAAACACTTCAAATCCAATCCGCTAGCTAATCAGCTATCCGCTATCAGCTAGCTTATCCGCTATCCGCTAGTTTATCCGCTAGTTTATCCGCTAGCTTATCCGCTATCCGCTAGTTTTTACCAAACAGAGCCTAAGACTTGGGTGTACTGTTACTTTCTCCCAGGATGGGTGTCTTATTTTTTGAACATGGGTTGTTTTATTTGAACACAAATTTTAGATATTATATGTGACACCCTATATATTTCTTTCTATTTCTTACTTACTTTTTATCATCTTTATATACACGCATCTCGAAAATACAATAAAAAACAAAGGAGACATCGTATGGTGTCCCCAGTTGTGTGTTAAAAAAAATTCTTCTTTGAATAGTTATTGTATTGTGTTTTGTCCAGCTGTTTAGCAAATGATAGTGTGTGTTCCCTTCAACCCTATCTAGACTTTTGATGAATAAAATTTCGTTATAAAAAAAAAATCCTTCCTTTTTTCTTCAAGAAATGGATGTGTAGTTATTTTGCCAGAAGAAAATGAACATTACATACTAATTTTTTCACCTTTTTTATGCTACTCTTGTTTAGGGAAAAGAAAATAGTTAAGATAATATATATTGAGATGTGGGTTTTTTATTATTATATTATTAAAAAAATTAATGTAAACATAATATAATAAGAAGGATTTATATCCTCTCCAATTCTTTAAAAATAGGATACCAATAGAGAGAGAAAGAAACAAAAAATTAAAATGTGAGTAGTGGGTCCCTATAATCAATCATGGTCAAGTCATTATGATAAAATTTGTGTCTATCTCTCACTAACATGACCATCATGTTATAGGAGAGGATCCTTTTCCTAATAAGAATGACGTAACCAGGAATTTGGCTTCTCTTCAGCTGCTGGATGGTCCAACAGTCTCAAAATATAAAAACAAGCTACCGGACCTGATAGCTTTGATGTGCGACAAAGAAGAAAAAACTTGCTGGACTGCTGGAGAGTAGCCAAATCCACCAGTCCTCTCATTCAAGAATTTGATCTTGAATTTCTGCTATGGCCAATCAAGTATTTGTTTCGTGACTCATTCCAGCCATTGTCTGCCATCCATTTTTCCATAGATTGTTGACCACCAAAATACTCTTGACGAGTTGTCCGTCAGAATTCAGAAAAATATTTATGCAATTTAAACAACTTCGCACATTGAATATTCTTCGTAAGTGTTATCTTTCCATTATTATCTACGTCAAGTCATATCAAAATTATTGCTTAGATTTATGGCTACATTTTGCTTAAGAAATACATGTACTTCAACAGAAGAAAACACGACGTAATCAAACCTGTTTCTAAAAGAGATTTTATTATATTTATTTTATTATTCTTATCATGGAGGAGATGTTCCCTTAAATTACATTTTATTTTTCTTAATTAACTTTGATGGAAAAAATAAATAAACAAACAAAGCATAAGAAGTATGCATTATGTTCAACAGTTTGCATTAAAAATCCCAGGAATGTTGATACCACTTTACAAGCCTTTTTCACTTTTAGATATAAAAGCACAATTGGTCAAAATCAAAGTAGTAAATTTTAAGAAGTGAAAAATTGAACCCACAAATACATAGAAAGCACAAAGCAGCATATGAAATTAACATATTCACAAAGTCCCGTATGGGATATGGATACTTCTAGTTTAGGCATTTTTCTGTTTGTCATTTTCACCTGTAGACAAATTTCAACTGAATACGCATTTACATTAATCATGATAAACGACTGGTGCCACTTGTGCAACAGGCAAGAGCATTGCAAGCTTCTCAACACTATTCCAAATCAGATCTCAAACATGATATAGCTTTATGACCTGATCTATCTTAGCTCTACATACCGGGCAACCCCACTTCTTTGTTTTGACCTCATTCAAGCAAGACATGCACCCAGCAACATGACCACAAGGTATGCATGCCCCTTCTGCTGGAGCATCTAAGCATATCACACATGAAGAACCACTTCCATCAGCATTTTGTTCTCCTTTAGGTAGCTTCTCAACAACTGGAGATGACACCTCAACTGGGCTTAAATCAATTGATGGATAATGAATGGGGCCATCTATTGGAATCTCATCACCAATTGGAGGAGCTGATGGATTGAAATCCAGGTCACTAGTGGTATGGCCAGCAGAGACATTGTCATTGTCATGAATCTGGACATGCTGACTATTGCCACCTTGCTCAGCTTCATGTACAGAGTCACTGTCACTTGTATTTGGATTTGAAGTACCCAGAAAACCATGCATGCTCGAATTCTCCACTCCACCACTTGAAGAGCTAGCTTCAAAGTTTGGATGGGCATGAATGGCATACTGAATGGATGCATTGATAGCCATAGCCAGCTCTTGGTCTTCTGCAGCTGGTGGTGCCGTGGGTGGAACGGTAGCCACATTATTATGCAAAAATGCAGGATATCCCTGAAAAAGCCAAAGATTAAAGCATCATACAGTGAGCAAGGGAGTCATGCATCAAAAGTTTATTATCTGCAAACCTTTGGTAGCATTTTCCAGGCTACAAATGAACTATCAGAAGCATTAAATCATTTTGAAAAGCAAGAATTAGAAATCTGATACAAGAAAAATTTACTTCACAAAGAAGATAAAGGAAATAAAGAATATGGAAGGGTGTAATATCAATATGAGCTGTGAGGATTTGAATTGGGACTGAAATCAACCCACTGCCAGAGGCAAAACAAACTAAACTAACATTCTGGGGGAATATAAAAAAGGTTTATTGTGAATTTCTGTGAAATTAAAAAGATGCCTCCATCTTTGAATATATTTGCAGAGCATAAAAAACTATGCATACATAATGTTTGAGCAAATTGCACGAAATTTTAATTTGAACTCAATTATTTTTCCGAAAAACAGAGAATAAAATAAATAAATCCAAGTTCTTGACGGTGGTTTAAATAGTTATCAACAAATGGATGGGGGGTGGGGACCATATCATGTGGAAACATTGAATATTGATTACTGGATCTTATTTGAATAGTCAAGATTAAAAGATGAACGCATGTGATTTTTTTAAAGTGGTCATGTGACCACTAAATAACTTTTAATCTTCATTATCCATGTATAGTTAGTCAATATTTATTGTTCTCCCATTCTTAAAATGCAAATCGTTCTCGCTATGATGCCTAAATATTGATGCCAGAAATCTGAAACCGCAACCATCTTGAACTTAAATAGGGCTACATTCCATCTTGATAACCCCTTTGGAAGTCCAAAGCTCCCTCTAAGGTCAAGTTTTTCATTTGGACTACATATAGTTATCAGGAAATCAGAAACCACAACCATCTTGAAGGGCTACATTCCATCTTGATAGGTTCCCTTGGAAGTCCAAAGCTCCTTTATGAGGTCAAGTTTTTCATCTGGATTGTGGTGCTAAGTGCTAACTATAATTAATGCCAACAACATGTTGCATGTTTGGAGGCCACAGACGGCTCTTCTCACTGACATGTGTGGCGCTTGCTTTGAATTGGTTCCTCATATGTTCCTACAATGTTCTACAGCTGTTTCTCTATTGAACTCTTTTTTCGCCATTTTTGGTGAATCTTGGGAGTGCCCTGGTAGAAGCAAATTGGACCAATTTTTTTATGATTATCTTTAAAGTTTTTGGTAGAAGCAAAAGGGCAAACTTCTACATTTCGGTACACATGGTTGGAGCTTGACTCATGTCTCTTTCTTTATGGAGTTTTTTTTGGCACAGCAGCTGATTTTGGACAAGACTATTAGGCTTGACTTCTATTCGGGTTAAAGCACATGATCTTTTCAAGGGTGTTTCCCTAAGGTGGCATTTGGTTCATATTGAGAAAAAACCCAAGTCCCACATTGACTAGAGATAGTGTCCAATAAGAGCTTATAAGTAGTAGGAAATCCTCATCCTATGAGCTAGCTTTTGGGATTGAGTTAGGCCCAAAATCTAATATGGTATCAGAGCTATCCTAGATCCATTGTTGGGCCACCTACCATGTTATCCATGCACCAAGCCCAGTAGTGCTGGGCGTGAGGGGGTGTATTGGGAAAAACCCAAGTCCCACATTGACTAGAGATAGTATCTAGGAGGGCAATCCTCATCCTATGAGCTAGTTTTTGGTATTGAGTTAGGCCCAAAATCTAATATGGTATTAGAGTTATCCTAGATCCATTGTTGGGCCACCCACCATGTTATCCACGCATCAAGCCCAATAATGCTGGGCGTGAGGGGGTGTATTGGGAAAAACCCAAGTCCCGCATTGACTAGAGATAGTATCTAATAAGAGCTTATAAGTAGAGGGCAATCCTCATCCTATGAGCTAGCTTTTGAGATTGAGTTAGGCCCAAAATCTAATAACTGGGCGTGAGGGGGTGTATTGGGAAAAAACTCAAGTCCCACATTGACTAGAGATAGTGTCTAATAAGAGCTTATAAGTAGTGGGAAATCCTCATCCTATGAACTAGCTTTTGGGATTGAGTTAGGCCCAAAATCTAATAGTTCATGGTACCAAACGCTACCTATAAGATATATTGAGGGACTGAGCAGCTTTTAACCATTGATGTTTTCTTTTTACTTTTTTGTTTCCCCTTACATTATCTCTTCATCTTAATGAATTTTTTCTTCTAAAAAGAAATCAATACTCCTCCTTAAGGTTAACAATTAAGTTACATTTAGGCAAGTATTAAAGCACAATGTGTTAGAACTGGTTATGCAAATTGACTGAAACTATATGTTTTATTGATGAATCTCTATGAGGAATTGCCTCAACAGAGCAAGAATCCACACTGCTAGTCTAGAGAAATACAGAGAGAGAGAGAGAAAACTCTAGGGATTCGAGAGCCTAGCCTCTCCAATCAAATCCCAATCAACTTCCGAATGCCTAACTTTCCCTCCAATTCATCTATTTATACTACTCATGAGCTAACTTCCTAACTAACTGTCAGGTGCCAGCTGTTTATTCTTCCTATAGTAGGCTCTATATATGGGAGGCCTAGTGTTACTAACAATACTCCCCCCAAAAGTTTCACCTTGTCCTCAAGGTGAAAAAGAGGGAATTGTTGTTGAATTACATCATACGGTTCCCAAGTAGCTTCAAACTCTGGTAAGCTCTTCCACCTGATCAAGACCTCTACCCATCCTGCTGCTGCTGTCCTCACTGCCATCACTTGATCTGGTTCAACTATTAACTCCAGATCCTCACTTAGAGCCCTAGGTAGTGGCTAAGGCACCACTGATGGTCCCAAGGCTTTCTTCAACAGAGAGATGTGAAAGACTGGGTGGATTTTGCTCTCAGCAGGTAACTCCAACTGATATGCAACTGCCCCCACTTTCTTGCAAATTTGGTGGGGTCCATAAAACCGTGGTCTCAGCTTTTCATTCATTTTTTTTAGCCAAAGATCTCAACCTGTATGGTTGCAGCTTCAAATACACCCAATCTCCCACCTCATAAGTGACATCCCTCCTAGCTTTGTCGGCTGTAGCTTTCATTTGTCCCTGGGCCCTGAGCAAGTTGCTCTTGAGGTCATGTAACAGCATATCTCTTTCTTGAGTCATAGTATTAACCTCTTCCACAGATGATGGCACAGTGGTCCCTTTCAAAATAGGTGGAGGGTCTCTGCCATATAAAGGCTTGAATGGGGTCAACTTGGTTGAGCTATTGTAGTTAGAATTAAACCAAAATTCTGCCCAACAAAGCCACTTTGGCCACTGCTTGGGTTTGGAGCCAGTCAAGCATCTCAGATAAGTCTCTAAACATCTATTAACCACTTCGGTTTGTCCATCGGACTGAGGGTGATATGCGGAGCTGAATTTCAGTTTTGTCCCTGCGAGTCTGAAAAGTTCAGTCCAGAAATTGCTCAAGAAAACTTTATCTCTGGCAGAAACTATGGTTGATGGGAAACCATGCAATTTCACCACTTCATGGATAAAAACTTCTGCAACATCTTTTGCAGTAAAAGGATGCCCTAATGGGATAAAATGTGCGTACTTAGTAAGTCTGTCCACCACCACCAATATGACATCCTTTCCTTGAACTTTTGGCAGCCCCACTACAAAATCCATTGAAATATCTGCCCAAACTTGAGTGGGAATTGGGAGAGGTTGCAATAGACCCGCGGGGGATAGGGTTTGATATTTGTTGAGTTGACAAACCTCACAAGTGGCTACAAAATGTTGGATATCTTTTCTCATTCCCTCCCAGTATACCAATGCAGCTATTCTTTTATAAGATCTGAAGAAACCTGAGTGGCCCCCAATGGCAGAGCTATGAAATTCCTTGAGTATGATAGGAATTTTTGAGGAGCTTCTGGGCAACACCAACTTCCCTTTATATAATAGTTTCGTATTCATGAACGAGTATCCTGGATGAGAGAGAGGATCTTTAATCAGGTCATGAATGATGTTTTGTAATTTACTATCCTTCTGAGCTTCTGCTTCCCATTCTTCCATTTCTGAAAACTGAACCACTGATATAGCAGCATATGTCATCCTGCGGGAGAGTGCATCTGCTGCCATGTTGTCACACTCGGGTTTGTATTTGATCTCAAAATCGAACCCCATGAGTTTAGAGGTCCATTTAAACTGTTCCTCCCCTAACACTCTCTGTTCCATTAAGAATTTCAGACTTTTCTGGTCAGTGTGAATGATAAAATGCCTACCCATAAGGTAGTGCCTCCACTTCTGTACAGCCATGACAATTGCCATCAACTCCCTCTCATAAACTGATTTCTTCTGTGCTCTATCCGACAGAGTTTGGCTTAGGAAAGCTACGGGTCTGCCTTCTTGTAATAGAACTGCTCCCAGACCTTTGCTAGATGCATTGGTTTCAATGACAAATGCCTTTTCAAAATCAGGGACAGTCAAGATAGGTAGCTCAACCATAGCATTTTTCAAGGAGTCAAAGGCTATTTGAGCTTCTCCATTCCAACTGAAACTATCCTTCCTTAATAGCATGGTGAGGGGACGGGCAACCTTGCCATAATTGCGCACAAATCTTCTATAATACCTTGTGAGGCCTAGGAATCCTCTCAGAGCCTTCACATCTTTAGGCGTAGGCCACTGTTTCATGACTTCTATCTTCCTTGGATCTGCTGCTACTCCCCTCCCTGATATGATGTGACCAAGGTATTCAATCTGCTCTTGCCCAAAAGTACACTTCTTGTTGTTGGCAAAGAGCTGATTTTTCTGTAGCAATTGTAACACTGCCTGTAAATGTTCAATATGATCTTCTCTATTCTTGTTATACACCAAAATGTCATCAAAGAACACAAGAACAAACTTCCGGAGATAAGGTTTTAGGACTTCATTCATGAGTGACTGAAATGTGGATGGCGCGTTTGTTAGCCCGAAAGGCATGACAACAAACTCATAATGGCCTTCATGAGTTCTAAAGGTTGTTTTTGCAATATCATCCTCCTTCATTCTAATTTGATGATACCCTGCACGTAGGTCCAGTTTGGAAAAAACCTTTGCTCCTCCCAACTCATCTAACAATTCATCAATGATGGGTATTGGAAATTTATCGGGCACTATTATTTTGTTCAAAGCTCTATAGTCCACACAAAAACACCAGCTTCCATCCTTCTTTTTCACTAGAATGATAGGACTAGAGTATGGGCTCACACTAGGCCTGATTACTCCAGATTTCAACATATCATTTACAAGTTTTTCTATTTCAGTTTTCTGATAACGTGGGTACCTGTATGGTCGTAAATTGGGAATATCAGCCCCTTCCTTGAGCACAATTGCATGATCATTCCTTCTGGAAGGTGGTAACCCCTGAGGTTCTTTAAAAACTTCTTCATAACTGTCCAATGCACCCTTCACCCAGTGTTTCATTTGATTCTTCTCCCGAAATGGCCTGCATGCCCAAGTAATCTACAATAAACCCTTGCCCTTCTGCTTGGATGGCCTTCATCACAAATTTGAATGAAGCTGCTGCTCTGGCCAAAGCTGGCTCACCCCTTAACACCTGAGTCCCCTTGCTTGTAGGTACCTTCAGTGTTAACTCCTGAAAGTTTGCCATGATTTCCCCCAATCCAGCCAACCATTCCATCCCTAAAACAATATCCACTCCACCCAATTCAAAGATATAGAAGTCTTGTTGTACTTCTAAACCTTGAATCTGCAATGTGAGCTTAGGACAAACTCCTGCACATCTAATCTTCCTACCATCTCCTACCTCCACAGTATATGGAACTGTGTCAGTTACTTCTATTGCTTCCTCTTCAACTAAAACTGAGGAAATGAAATTGTGTGAGGCTCCACAATCAATGAGCACTATCACCTTCCTCCCTGCTAGTTCTCCCCACACCTTGATAAATTTCTTTGATGTGATCCCTGTAATACTATACAAGGATAATTGCAAGTTCTTGAACTCAGCCTCTGTTTGGTTAATCTCTTCCTCCTCTACTGTTTCCTCCCTGTCCTCCTCCTCTAGAGTCATTACCAGTAACTGTTTGTTTGGACAAATATGGCCTGGGCCAAACTTTCCATCGCATCTAAAACATAATCCCTTAGCTCTCTTTTCATCCTTCTCTGCCTGTGTCAGAATTTTGAAGTCCCTTCCTCTAAAAGACCCCGTGGTTTTCATACTGTTGGAGTCATTGCTCGAATTAACACTTCTATTGGGCCCCGAGTGTGGGAGGCTATTTTTATTCCCTGGTTCCCAAGTTACTGTTCTCTTACTCGTGTAACTCCTATTACTATTACCACCCCTATTCGACACCATTACCCCTTTACTCAACAAGTCATTCCTTTCATCCACCTGTTGTGCAAATTTCACCATCTCCGGTAGGGTTTTTAGCGAGTGTAGCTTCATTTCAGCTTTGATCAAGTCGCTCAAACCATTTAGGAAATTCCTTTGATGTATTCTGGATCAGCCGTTTTCAATGGTCCTGAGTATAGCTCAAATTGTTCCCGATATTCGGCTATAGTTTCGGTTTGTTTGACACTCATCAGCAACGCAAAAGGATTCTGTGAAATAGATGGTTGAAACCTTTCAATCAGCGCCGTATGAAACTCCTCCCACGTTGGCTCCACCGCGCAAAACTCCCACCATTGGAACCAATTTAGGGCTTTGCCTTCCATCGCCACCATTGAGGCCTGTAACTTTTCACGATCGGAGATTCTCTTCATCTCAAAATAGCGCTCAATCTTGTTCACCCAGCCAAATGCGTCATCACCAGAGAAGATCGGAATCTCTAATTTCCTCCATTTGTCTTCCCTCCGATCATCGTTCTCCTTCGCCACTGTTTCTCCCTCTTCGCTCCGTTGGCTTCCGTCGTCACGATGATTGTTATTGTTCGAATTCCTTTGTAGGTGATTTAAGATCGCCTCCAATTTCTCATCCATTGTCTCTACCTTCGCTTCTAACTTCCTCCGATTTTCCTCTTCGATTCGTCTATCATCGTTGCGGTTTTGCCTCAATTCTTCGATCCCGCGCTCAAACCCTGCTAATCTGCGCTCAAGAACCTCGACTCGGGCTTCCATTCTTCGCGTATGGACCATGTACTATGCCCAAAAAAGAGCTTTGATACCAGTGTTAGAACTGGTTATGCAAATTGACTGAAACTATACGTTTTATTGATGAATCTCTATGAGGAATTGCCTCAACAGAGCAAGAATCCACACTACTAGTCTAGAGAAATACAGAGAGAGAGAGAGAGAGAGAGCGAGAACTCTAGGGATTCGAGAGCCTAGCCTCTCCAATCAAATCCCAATCAAGTTTCGAATGCCTAACTTTCCCTCTAACTCCTCTATTTATACTACTCATGAGCTAACTTCCTAACTAACTGTCAGGTGCCAGCTGTTTATTCTTCCTATAGTAGGCTCTATATATGGGAGGCCTAGTGTTACTAACACAATGTTTCCAAAGAAAAACTCCTAAACGATATACAGAAGAGTGATTATACAGTAGCACTTTATGTAAAGCAAAACTTACAAATAGAATAAGTTACATAGCATGTAGCTTACATGTGGAATTCCTTTGCAAGCATTAGAAAACGAAGTAAGTTGTTGCTTGTCATTCTCATTTGCAGGCCCAAGTTTAATGCGTGTTTCTGGAAAGAAGCAGACAAAGTCAACATAGTGTCAAACGCTGTCAAGAAGGACAGAACCACTTCCTGTATGTATAGCCATGGTTATCAAACTCTTGAGTTAACTCTCAAACTCGAGTTTACGATCTTAGGACACAAAAACAACTTAAATCGCATGTAAACTCTCCTTTTTGTAAAACTCAAATAAGTTTAGGTAAACTTTGATAGAAAATAAAAAAATAGTAATTCTATACTCTACCAGCGAGTTTACAAGTAAGGATCTGCACATAGTTTTGGCCTCAAAACACACAGCTTAGGTTGATTTTGTTGCATAGTAAAGTTGAGTTGCCTCCATTCTGCGATTTATTGGGTTTATGAAGCTGATTTTATGTTCTTTATCGTTTCCCCCCGTTTTGGTAAACTAAAAATACAATAACCACTAGGCTATAGTATAACAGTTGGGTCAAATATTGAGATTTGCTTGTTACTTTATTACTTTTGTAGTTTTGTTTGCTTGTTATAGAGTTGAAATGTTGAATATTGATTATGGATATGCTATTAAATTATGTTTAGGGATTACAGGATATATTTTCTAAATGAATTTTTTACAAATTTTTTGTTTGTTTACTGGGCTCCATGAATTTAACAACCTTGTGTAAAACAGTGGATCCACATTACATATGGAAGGGCCCCTATCCACTGGTGGAAGATAATAGGGGATGGTTTGTACCAAAAAAAGGAAGAAAACATATAATAGGGGAATGGGATCACAGCTGCCCCCTCCCCTTAAAACCAAAAAAATGCTCTACTGCCATTAAAGGTTCTCTGATTGGAACTGCCACTTGATACAAATGTTACGTAAATGACCGACATAACATGACTGAGTCATGCATACGTAATTTTCAAGAAAGTTTGGAAATTTAAAAAATTGTAGCCCAAAAGGCGCATAAGTAATGCTATCCTATTATATGGATTCAAAACTGGTGCTTAGTGTCATTTCTTTCTAGTTTCTAGCTTCAGTATAATTAAAAACTTATTCACTCAGACGGTCAGACCTTAATTGTTGGCCCCTCCAAAATTTTAATCTAAGTTCCGCCACTGGCCTTATCTTATATTTCTGGTTCATAGAAAGAAGTGAGGTAGTTTTCAGTCTTCACTTTTCGTCACAAAAGTTTCAAAAATATCATTATACAATCCAAATATTTGTTTAAAAAAGAAGTATATGGATATAAAAGTAAATATAAAATCATAAACATAGAGGTTTGTAAGTAGTATCTACTCTTACCTTTCTCTACTATTATCTCTGTCATTTAATTTTCTTAAATACACACATGTATGCTTACCACCTTCTACTCATATGAAAAACAAAAATAAATACTGAAAAGTGATTGGCTTAAGTGATGGGTGACTAAAAGTCTAAAACAGGAAAATAAAGACAGAAAGGAAAAGAACAAGAACTCAGATTACTGGTAGTGGTATCAACAATTGTCACTGTTGGATCAGACTGGTGAAGCTTTGGTTCTTCTAATTTTGCCTTCCACAAAGCGAGAATTGTACGTGGGTGTGCATCCTGCTCATTTAATATTAATGTCAAGTAGGAAAAGAATAATGACAGGAAAAGAACACCCAGATGATGATAGGAAAAGAATATCCAGAAAAAGAAAAGCACCAACTCAAGTCTCGTGTATTAATTTTAAATGCAAACAAATACTAGTAATTACAACAATTTGCATTTTGATGTCCCTATCACAGTTTAAAATCGTGTCTGCAATGCCGAAAAATAAAATGAGCTGATGATTCAAAAACCTTCCTTTTAATGAAATATAAACTTATTATTCTCTCTCTATATCTGTGAATTTATGGAAGAATGATGCACTAACTATGGAATACCTGCAAAGTAGAATATATGGCAAGCTCCAACTTGTAAGGTCTGGTAAGATTACGGGAGCCAACTGGTAAAACAACCACCCAACTGCAAAGAAAATTAATCAATAACGAGCATAATCGCAGATTTTTTACCAACAGTTCCTCCATAGGAAAAAATAAAAAATTTAATTTGCAAGTTGTGTGAGTGCAAACCCAACCATCTAAGAATAAAGCTAGAGCAACCAGCCATCGCAGATTTTTTACCAACAGTTCCTCCATAGAAAGAAATAAAAAAATTAATTTGCAAGTTGTGTGAGTGCAAACCCAACCATCTAAGAATAAAGCTAGAGCAACCAGCCATTAAATAGAAAAAACAGCAATGAACTAAAATGCTTCAACAACATATCACATGATACCCACACTTTTCTAGATACCAACTGAGGCGCTACTACTTCTAGGAACCCAGGTCCATGAAACTCCCGCAGCCAACCGGAGAACAAGCATAAATGACTCTGCAAAACAATAATAATCATTTGAAGGACTTGGATGGTTCATGTATATCATGATCAAGAGAAGACAATCAGCCCATTCAACTTCATACAGAAACACGAAAAATATTACTCCCTCCGGTCCACAATATAAGCAAAAAATCTCAAATTTTTTTGTCTAAAATATAAGCAAATTTCAACTACTTCCATCTTATTTAATGAAGTTATTCTCAAAATACTTTTCATTTAATACAAATTTTGTTTTCCAATGACTCCTTTTATTCTCAACAACACAAGTTTAATAAATAAAGGGTAATTTAGGTAACAAACTTAATTTTTTATTCACAATGACTCTTTTAAATGAGATTAACTAACTATCTTAATATATATGTCCCATTTAATTTTTGCTTACAATAGAGACCGGAGGGAGTACATGACAAAATGTTTAAATGTACCTCAATTGCACGAACAACATTAGTGTGCTTTTTGGCCCTGGCAACCTCAAGAGCAGTTTGACAATCATCATTCAAGACCAAAGGATTGGCTGAAAAGTTGAACAGTAAATCCCATATAAACATATTGACAATTGAAAATTAAATAACACTTCTTGGAGTTTCCAAAACTCAAATGAATGGAAATAGTCATATTGTTGCTGATATGTAGACACTTGATCATACCTCCATGCGAAAGAAGTAACTTAACAATACTTTCAAGGCCCCTTTTAGCTGCATGATGCAAAGGAGTCCCACCATGACGACCTAAAAAATAGTTGAAACTAATGGATAAAGTAAATGGACAACATAAAACCAAGTTCATCTTTCAATTTCCGCTACAATACTTGATCACAAAAATTAAGGTGGCATGGTGACAAACAAGAAACAACCATCTCAACTAAGAAATCTACAGATTCTGTAAACATCTAAAACTAGGCAACTCATTCTCCCAGAGAGAGCACTATCTTACCTCAATATCAAAAAATATATATATATGAGAGTTACTTTTACTACCAAGTACCAAGTTTTGTCCAATCGCAATTTACAACATATCATATAATTCCATCCATAGCAATCAGCATCACTTCCCAATAAGCTAACTAATGAAACCATAAACCATAACAAACCAAAAGGAGACAAAATACCTGGACGGTATGCATTGACATTTGCTCCAAGTTCTATCAAAGTTTTAGCAACATTATGAAGCTCAGGATTCATACAAGCAACAATCAAGGGTGTCTTTGCTTCTCTATCAAACCACTGCATCAAAAATATCAACAAAACAATAAATAAATAGAAAATCAAAATCCAATGGATCCAAACCCAACAAGCATTATCATCCCTTTAATCCACTACCCATAATTAAAATAAAAATAATAATAAAACAGAATTATCCATGAAATTTTGCTAAAGTTTCTTTACCTCCAGGCTTGCACCTTCTCTGTGAAGGGCTTTGATTCCTTCGGCGTTCCCATAACTGACTTGCTGGTAGAGCAACTCGCCTTTGGATTGCCCTTGCCCCATCAGATTAATACGATGTCAGAAGCAAAATTGGAATTTATTTTTATATATTTTACAGAAATTCTGAAGTAGGTTTTCTGAAATGAGGGGAAGGAAAAATGGGTTTTAGTTGAATCGGGGAATTTTCCAGGAAAATTTTGAACTTTCCTGGAAAATGTAAATTGTAGTGTGTGCGGTTTGGAAAAAATAATAATTGAAAAAAGATGAATATGGAAAGGGGAGAAGGTTTGTAAAAAAACGTGTGGGGGCTAAAAGTGTAAATATCAACGAAATCATATCATTAAAAAGTTTAATTTAATTTTGATATGATGTATATTATGTGAACATCCAATATGGACACCCAAGAATATGTGTGTTAATAATATACTTATATTTACATAATTGTCATTGTGTTTATTTATATAATTATCATTGTGTGTAGGATATCTAAAAAAAATATTTCAAGTGAGTGTTCAAATATCATTAATGTTTTGATATATTGACTTTGTGAAGTTTTTTTTATCTTAGTCAATAAATTATCCTATAGATTGAATCAGGAACATTCTTCACAGCCTCTCTATTTTAGTATTTCTTGATGTGTTAGGTGTCATTTCTTAAACGTATTTTCAAATCTTTTTACTTATTTTTTTCCATTTAATCAATTTTATGTTCACAATAAATATTTACAATTATTATAATTTTAAAATGACTTAATTATACTTTTTGGCCTCCCCTCTTATTGATCATGTGTGATTTGGTCCCTATATTTTTTTAGCATATTTGAGCTCACGATTTTTTCAATATTGCTTTTTCGATCCTTATGTTCAATGTCCATCAATTTGTTAATGATCAGTAGAGAGGAATCACTTCTTTAAGCACATAAAACCTCTAGTTAAACTTCCATGATAAAAGACCTTGTGGTGAAAAAAAAAATCTCTAAAAGGATGGACTAATGCCATAGAAAAACCATTGAAACATATTGAAGCGGAGAGATAGAGGAAGAAGAAGCTCAATCAAGGTTCTATATGTTTAAAACAATGATTCATCTTTGTCAATTTTAAAAAATTGGCAAACATTAGATGGAACTTGGAAGGACCAAATTTATAACATTAAAAAAATAGGTTGATCAAAATTGTACATGACAAATAATGTCGAGATCAAAAATACAATTAATCTGTAAAAAAAAAAAATTTAAGCCTTCTAAAATTTAAAAATACTATGATAATTAAAATTGCTAGTTGATAAAAAAAAAAAGACAGACGCATATTTCTAAGTTCTAATTTTCAAAACCAAAAAACAATCCTTAACGCCCATGATAATGACTGATTTTTACTGGATAATGATTGATTTCTTAGTCTAGAAGGAAACGGACCCTTTCGATAAAGTTGCATGAGGTTGTGTTTGGTTCAGATGATGGAAGTGAATGGGGAATTTTAATAGAGGGGGAAGGGAGGAGAAATAACATTTTTATTGGTTGAGGAGGTGAGGGAGGGATTTTAAAATAAATTTAGTTTTAAATCTTATAATTATTTATTTTAAAATGGATAAGAGAGGATATTTTAGTTAATATATGTGAAATGTTTTAAAATCCCTCACCTCCCTTCCAAATCCCCATTTATTGGAGTGGAGCCAAAACTTATTTAAGGAGAGATTTTGCTCCCCTTCCCTTCCCTCCATTCCCTCCAACCAAACATTACCTCAGGGAAAGCTCCCAATGTAGATTGTCCAAAAAATACCAAACAAAATAGTAATTTCTCAACTTTCCCCTCAAGAAAATGTAACCTTTATATATAAAGTAGTATTCGTTGGACATTTTTTTCCTCCAAAAGAAGCCTATTTTGATCATTTCATTTAAGAATTTAATTCAATATTTTTTTTTAATAAATAAGTTAATGCCTCATTTTAAATATCATTTTTCAACTTCTCAATGCATTTTCAAATTTCAAATTGCATGTATTAAATGGAGATCATGGAAATAAGGAAACATTTTATCAGGCTTTTGTTATTCTGATGGATTAATACATGTAGAAAAAATTACACATAAAATATGAAAATGAATATTTTATATTGAAATATTTTTATAGATGAATTATTACTAGAAGAAATTATATTTTAAATTGCTAGGGAAAAATTATAATTTGTCATAATTTAAGCATTTTTTTGAAAAAATAAATCATTGCTGTAATAATTCAACATAAATATATTTCTTTGTTAATATTTTTATTTATTTAAGCAATTTTAAATTTTCTATACATTTTTTTTTCTGCAGGTAAGACCAATTTGACTCTACATTTGGATTCTAATGAATTACTTCTTATATTTGCTTCGACGAGAAGATAACATGGCTACAATAAGTTAAATCTAATACATATCATTATATTTTTAAAATTTCTTAGGACTCCTTTTTAAAAAATTAAATTTTATGATTTAATTTTGGTTTGAAATTTTGTGTAGGTGAGGTAAATTTGATTCTACATTTGAGTTCTAATAAGTTGCTTTAACAAGGAGATAAAGTACCGCAACCAGTTTAATCTATTACATGTCATAATATTTATAAAATTTCTTAGAACTCCTTTATTAAAAAGTTGTGTTTTGAGGTGAAATTTCATTCATTATATATTGTGTTTCTGATATATACTATACTATAAGCATTGATTGAACTGAGTACATGGATAGCTGAAGAAAGTAGAGTAAAAGAATGCTGAAGTATAATAATTTATGTTTTCTTGCATATATATCGAGTCTTATTTTATATAGAAATCTTTTAGATCTCATTATATTTAATATTATTTTAGGTAGAAATACTTTACCCGCGCATCACACATGTATATGTGTGATACACGAGTGTATTGTGTTTGTGTTACCTTAATTAGGAGGATTGTGTTCGTGTTTTCTTAATATTTATTTATCAATAATATTTTATAATCCTGCTATCTTTAAGATAAAAAACAAATTTCCAAATGCAAAATGTATTTTTATACTTTTTTTACAAGATCAGTTGTACCTTTTTTTTTTACAATGTTTATACTTTCATTTATTAATTTCATATTTAAATTAACCATGTATATTGTGTTTTCAAATGATATAAAATTATATCGCTAACGCATATTTCACTTGTGCATCGCACGGGTCCATCGTCTAGTTTTGTTATAAAAGATAAAATGAGTAAGGTGACAAAAAAAAAAAATTGAAGTGAGGTAGATGATGAAAAAATCTTAACGGTGTTCTAGCTTTTTAGTTGATTAGAATTGATTTTAGGTATGCAGTCTACAATATTTTTTATATTTACATCTCAAAAGTAATTTTGTTTTATCATTCAAAGAAAGTCAATTGTTTTAAACTCACATATATTTTTTTGGTTACTTTTAAACTCACTTTTAAAATATCATTACCAAACACAAATCAATTTTCTTAAACTCAATATTTTTAAAATCAATTCTTTCAAAATCAACTTTTTTAAAAATCAATTATATCAAAATATAAAACAAACGGACTCTGGAAAGTTAAAATTTGATTTACTTAAAAAGATATGAAACCTCCATCCAAAATTAAAATTTTATAGTGTTGCACCAAAAAGAAATAGTTTTAGGGTCCGTTTGATTTGTTAAATATTGAGGGACAGCACAACACAAAACAATTTATTCCATGTTTGATTTTAAAATTAGTTGTGGGACATCACAAAAAATAAGGAAGGGATAACATAAAAGAATGAAAAATTATTACCCGCTTAACCAAGAGACAAAAAGTTATCCCACGAACAATCCAAATGAAATCTCAAAACTACCTTCCCATCTATTCCTCTCTCCCACTACCCCCACTCCCTCTTCACGGCATATACCATACCTACCCAAATTCCATCATGCCAACCTATATTATTATAAATTATATTTTATTAACAATATATAACTATTATAAATTATATAAACATTTCAATAATTTAATATAAATTATTTTAATTCATAATATGATAATTATAAAATATTTATAAAAATTTATCAGCATTATTATAAATTGAAAATTATTTTTTGAAAATGGTAAAAATAAAATAATACTTAAAAATATATCAATATTATTAATAAATTATAAATTAGAGGATAATATGACAATAATTAAATTATAAATACAAATTAATTTAAAATATAAAAAACTTGTTATGTGTCTTTTTATAATGCAAATCAAATATTATATAGTACAAAGGGCATTTTGGTAAAATTTACGATGTTTTGTCCAGTACGTAAGAATACTAAACAACACATTGTACAAAATTGTGTGTGCTATGCATCGACTAACAAACACCATACAATACAAAAAATTGTGATGTGACTAACTACTTATCCCATATTTTTCTGTATTGTTCTCCATGTTCTTTACTGTACTGCGAATCAAACGACCCTTACCATAATCAATTTTAAGAGAGTACGTTAGGAAATTATGATACTTTGGTAGCATAAGAGTTATCTGCATAGCTTCCCGCTAGTATATATATGAATAAAATGCATAAAATGCGGTATATTTCAAGTTTCAACTTGATCTTGCATGCAACTCAAAATTTTCTTTAAAAAAAAAAATCAAAACTTTAATTAAAAAAGGGTTTTGAGTTATAAAAGAATTAACTAGACGTCATGGTGTAAATAATTAAGACACCTTCTACCAATTCATGACTAAATAATCAAACATCTTGTACCAATTAATATGGATGGATAATGTAAGTCATATGGATGGATATGGTAATGAGCTCATTCATGTACACTTCTGGCATGTTCGAAATTTCTTGGCGAGGTTTATTTTTTTATTTTTTTTCCTAGCCAGGAGTCATAGACTAATCTCTCGAGATACTGAGATCCATTTAAGGAGCTGACATCTTACAATAGATGATCTTTCCATGCACATCTTGAGTCAAATTTCTTTCGTTGCTTTTTATGTAAAATTAATACCACATGTGATGTGATCCTAAGTTAAAAATAATTCGCTGTACCATTATACGGTTTTTTTTTTTTGACGAAACACCATTATACGGCTAGGATAACGTAAAAATGTGATTTTTAAATTATGAGCAGATTAGGCTGATAAATTATTGGCTTGCAACTCGAAAGTGCACAAACGCCAGCCCGACCTAATTTAACAGCCCTAAAACTGAAGTCTCGTGAAGACAGTAACGTTGAAGTGAAAATAATATATTTGCATTTATTGACACCAACTTCATCTTCTCTCCAACGGTCCTACCTTTATGGATTGGTTGCGGGTTAACATCATGTGTTGGCAAGATTATTGTTGTCTTAAAATCATATCAAGGGACTCGAACCAGTTATTACTGGGACCAACCACGTGTTAATATTATCATACTAAATGTTTATATCGAAAGGAGAAAAAAAAAATATTCGGGCCAAGCCGAAGCATTACTCCGAAAACTGTTCATGTACATCCTAAGTCCAAATATGCTTTATGAATTATTGGGCTTGGTCAGACCCAGATCAAATTCAAAAAATTCATATAACAACATGAAAGGTGGATAGGTTCCTCTCTTTCTATTGTTACAAGGTTTTGACTTTGAGAGTTTCCACGTAAAGGAAAATGCTTATAGACCACTGACACGTGAAACTCTCAAGTCTCAACTTACGGAATTACTCCCTCCGTCTCTGTTGTAAGCAAAAATTAAATAAGACACACATATTAAGATAGTTAGTTGATCTTATTTAAAAGAGTCATTTGGAATAAAAAATTAAGTTTGTTACCTAAATTACCCTTCCTCTTATTTATTAAGCTTGTATTATTGAGAATAAAAGGAGTCATTAGAAAACAAAATTTATATTAAATGAAGGGTATTTTGAGAATAACTTCATTCAATGAGAAGAAAATAGTTGAAATTTGCTTATATTTTAGACCAAAAAATTTGGAAATTTTTGCTTACACTATGGACCGGAGGGAGTATCATTTATCATCAATTATGGATATATATAACAGACTCTACAGTTTGTGGTTATCGTTTGGAATGATAGTGGAAATAAGTGGCTGGTACGTTTCTAACATGGTGGGTCATTTATTATATCAAATTGCTGTCAAACACAACCTAATTATACTGTTTCCAAATCTAAGGGAGAAAGGTACTAGTAGTCTAAACTTTCAGGGGTGGCCAAGTGCTGGTCTATTTTCATTCGTCCAGTCTTAATACTCAACAGGTTGTCTTCAATTTCTCATTACTTTTTCTTGGAAACTGAAAAATAGACAGATTTTATTGTACCCCTGTATCAAGCATTATCCTATCCTGTAAGTGTATGTTTGGATTAAAGTTTGCAAAACCTAAGTTTCAATCAACTTCATTTTGCAAATTTAAGTTTGGTTAAAAGTGAGTTTATTATAATGAGATTTGTGTTTGAATACTTTTTACCTCAAAAAAAAGGTATGTTTGACAAAATGAAGTTGATATGGGTGATACTAATCAAAAGCACTATTTTTAGGAAGTTGATGTTGAAATTTAAGAGTCTCATTAATTTCCCAATGGAAAACGCAAAAGTAAAAACATCAATTTTATGCTTTGGCTACAAGTGAGGTTTGCACTCCAAACTCAGTGTGTTTGGATGAGCATGTTGAATGTAATTGATTTTGTAAAATTGATTTTAATATAATTGAGTTTGAAGTGAAGTGATTTATGTTTGGATATTTTATTTTAAAAGCAAGTTTGATATAAAACTTAGTGTAATTTTTCAATCCAGAAGCAGAAGCTACTCCAAGCTGCTTATGGTGAAACTGATTCTGAAATCCAAAATTGATTTTGCATCCAAGAGCCAGACATCTTAAAAAATGGTCAAACTCACGTTTGACCATTGCAAAAGTGAGTTTGGTTGTTCCTTTAATTCTATAGTGCACAAGTGCAATGGGTACCCCCACCATGCACAAGTATGTTTTAACCGTTAGATTCCGTTGGCCTACATATTGCAATCTAAATCATCCACACCATATCATTAGCATCCACTTTTCTCTCTTTCTCCCTTCCCCATCCTCCTCCACCGCAGCCCCCTTCCGACAACACCAGCACCTTGTCGAACATCTGGTACACGCAACGACTCTATGGCTGGTGCACCGACATCACCACCATCTTCCCTTTCTTCACAAGCGCCCCCCAGCGTCTTCACCACCCGATGCGTCATAGTCGAGTCCAGCCCGGAGGTAGGCTCGTTCAGGATCAGCAAGCTTGGGTTCACCAGCATCTCGTGCGCGATGCTCACGCGCCTCCTCTCCCCGCCGGAGACCCCTCAGATGAAGTTGTCCCCGATTATGGTGTCCTCACACTTGGTTAACCCCAGCTCCGCAGTCGCCGACTCCAACATCAAAAAGGCGTCCATCCTCCATCTCGTTTCCCCCCTCTGGTGCAGTCTCGAGAAATGGAAGGGAGGTGGCTGCCGGGGAGAGCTCACAAATGGGTCAATGAAATGGGTTGTGCCACTGGAGCACGAAGCTGCTCGCGGATTGCAGACTACCAGAGCCGACCAATGCGACAAAATGGCGGCAAGAGGAGGTGCGACTGTTACTAGGCGAGGTGTGGCAAACCGGAGACGCGATGGCTGTGAGCTGGCGCTGTTCCACGATGGAGCTAGGTGCAGAATTTGGACAGTGAGTGGGCGAAGGAAGGGAAGAGGGGAGAAAGGGGAAAATCCTGGTGTAATCTATCTATTATTAGATCTATAAGTCTTTTTGATTAAACGATCAAGATTAAAAACAAAACTTGTTTATCGTGGACCACCTATTAAACTTGTCCACGGTAGAACCCGCCATGAAATTGAAACCAAACATGCACCCAGTTTACAATGAGAGCTCCCAAACATCAATAAAATTGTCAAAATTGCGTTTATAAACCCCAACATAATTCCATGGGCTCCAAACGACACTCCAAACATGCTTTAAGTTAAATGTGCCTAAACTCTTGGTTTGGCAAAAAAAAAAAATGTTATCACGACACAGCCATCCAACAATAATGCGGGTCCGACAGTGTCATTTTGCATTAGGTGAATAACATCACTCAAAATCAATGGGAAAAGGATATAAATAAATTGAAATACAAATTTATGTGATTATTTTCTTTTTGCTGTGGGGAGAAGCTTTTTCTGTAGTAATCACTTGCATTTATATAAATTAGAAGTGAAGGCCCGCACCAACACTACACATGGAAAACAACAATATGCTGGGCTAAGGGCATGACAGAATTGAGCTTTCCTTATTTCCCATTCAACTTAGCACACAAGCTTGCTTCTGTGCTGTCAATTATGCCGAAAGCGATATGCTTGGACTAAGAAAGAGAAATAGCACCCTTTAGATTAAATTTGATTATTTTGCAACTTGTCGCACACCTTGACCAATATCTATGATTCCAATGAGTATGTTTTGAATCATTATTTAGGAACTGATCGATTTAATTTCAATTCATAAGTAAAATTCTTTGTTTGGAAAATTTTAAAATAAGATTTGATTTGATTTTAAAATCATTATAATTTAAACATGGGTTTTAAAATCCATTCAGATTGTACACAAACAAATACTCTATTCAAAATTTTATTTTATTCTATTTTTAAATGATTGAATTGATAGTTTACCCTTATTCATTAACCCACTTATATCAAAATGATTTTTTTAATTAACTTTAATTCCAAACATAAAAAATTAATTTCTAAATCAAAATACAATTTCTATGATTCTAAAGTCTAAAGTCTAAACACACATGTGATTTAATTATTTTATTTTATTTTAGTTTATTGCTGGTAATATAAAGATCCACATTTGCTGCTATAGAAACCATACAAATGGCAAATAAGCAATTCTCTTGGCAAACAATGTGCCAGTGTGACACCACAAAGATAATATAATTAGGGACTTGAAGAAAGAAATTATACAAAACTACTGTGCATAAAAGCTTCCTTCATCACAACAACCATTTCTAAGTAACCCTCTAGCCTGCTTTTTGTCAATCTTCTTCCAATCCAAGCCTTACCTTTACAACTCTTTCTCTCATCCTCTTTCCAACCAAAAGCCTGTTCTGATGTCTCGGCTAAGACTAGGAAAGAAGCTTCAACCTGCTAAGAAGGCTTGGAGGAACTTCTCCACCACACTGCAATCAAAAGTTCACAAACTCAACATTCCCAAAGCCATCAAAACCACCCTTAAACGCCTCCTTTCCACCTTTTATTCCCTTTGTCACCTCATAACCTCTAGAGGTCATCATTCTCTCACTACCAGAAGAGCATGTGCTGCTTCTAACTACCATCTTCATGGCAAGAACTTCTCTGCCATAAGCATAGAAGATCTCTTTGCTGAGCCTGCTTCTTCTACATATGTGCATGCCAACAACAACAAGAAGAAGACTTATGCACAAGGGAAAACAGGCAGAGGCAAAGAGGTGATTGGCAACAAGGATATGATGACAGGTGAGAGCAGTGGCATAAATACTATTGAGGATGCATGGAAGGTTGTGGTTGCTAAGTCACCACAGCTGCAGGTGGATGAGAGGGCAGAGGAGTTCATCTCCAAGTTTCATGAAGATATGAAGATTCAGAAAGAGAGGTCACTGCTGGAATTCCAGGAAATGCTAGCCCGAAGTGGCTAAAGTTGACGTCAACTATTCTTTGTTATATACTAAGATAAGAGATTCATAGTGATTTTTTGAGCATGGTTGTTTGTGATTGCTTTTGTTGTTCTTCATTTTTTATTATTCTGTTGAAGGCAGTCATATAAAGTGATTTTACAGAAGGTGGTGTGTGATGTATAGAAACTTTAGGCTTTTAGCAAGGGAGTATATGTCCTGTTTCCCTCGTTTTTATTCTCCATTCCCTTGGCTCACAGGAAATATCCGATCAATTGTGCATTGCAATTTAATCTGATTATTGGAGTGTGTATACAATGTATTTAACACTTTTTTTGTTCTGCTTTCTCATTTTGCATCTCTCTTGAAACTTATCCACTGAAGTTTAAAGGATCGAACTCTCTTGTTATCTGTAGGTAAAGTAAGACCAAGTTAAGTGACCTCGCAAAATAACTAAACACTACTGCTGTTGACATAAAAACTAAATGGAGTTGAGGAACCCATAATCCAAAAAAAAAAACAGCCATAGCATGCAATATACATTTCAGGGTGGTGCTAGTTTGTGCTAGATTTGTACAGTCCTCCTATCCCAGTAAAATGAGAGAAAAGCTCAAAAGATGAATAAATCAAATCATCAGCCAGAAAAAAATTTCATGTGGCACAGACACCTTGTTTCTATGACATTTACACAGTAGGAAACACCAACCAGCAGAAGGGCCAAAATATTGCTAGTTAACTGTTTGAAACTTTGTTTTACAACATTATTTCAAAATCATAGCAGCCACCCCCAAGAATAACAAGACACCTAAAGCAGAAAATCTTTCATGGGATCATCATGATGAATCTTTTTCATGCGATATGCCTCCATCTCCTCTGGAGTGACCTGCTAAAGGCATTTAAGTGTCAAACAGAAAATAAATCTCCCCAATAGATATGAGTGCATTATGGCTTAGCAAAAAACTATAGCAAAAAGAAACTTTACCTCATCATTCCATCTAACATTATACTTGCGCTTCCTTTCATCTTTCTCCTCCCTCTTTCTTTCATCCTCCTGACCAAACAGAAATGGTTTCTTTATTTCTTGACCAAAAAATAAAAGTAATGGTTGATTTAACAAATTAAGATATGAAATCATCATTTATAACCAATATAATTTCAAATTGTCAAGCTCCTTACAGGATAACTGAATAGGAAATGGAACTTAAAAAGATAAAATATTTTAAAAGGAAAAAACAAATTGACCTTTTTAAGGGCCTCAGCAAGTTTTTTCTGGTCCAGGACTAGATCATCAGGTACATCAGTTCCCCAAGTGGCAAGCCTTTTCTCCTCTGCTGGAGTAGGAGTATCTGCATTTATTTTTTGAAAACAAGCATGAGAATACAAACAGTTGCTATCAATTAGATCATATGATACAGCAAACACTTCAAATAATCAACAAACAACATATATAAAGTATACCAAATTCAAGAAACGTCCTAAAACAACAGGATTGAGGGAGTTGGAACAAACAGAATACAAGATACATCATATATGGAAACGTTGCAAATGAAGAATGATAACACAGAAGAATGTTTTAAATGGATAAATGGGAAGACTTGCCTTCAGATGCTGCTTTACGATCAATATTTGCCTTCATTAAATCTGCTGCTGCCTCGGCAGCCTCAATTCCTGCTGCCCCAGTGCAGTAACTGTTTTTTATGGTTTGCTTGCAACATTTGTAGCCCCATTGATGATCCTTCCACCATGAACCCCATACGTTTGTGTGATTATTAATGTATAAATCTTCTTCGTATTTGCTTTTTGGGAGAGATGTCTCCTACAATTATAAAACCAAAAAAAATCAATCACCAGAAACATTTCCCACAACTTTACACATTATAATGATTATTGGCAGAGGAAAGAGCAAAAAATTATCGGATACATTAATCGTAATTGTAGTTGAAAATTTTGTACCAAAAAGTTACAATCATAACCAATGAACACCATTTCACTATTTCAAAGAATGAGTGCCACACAGATAATATATGTACAAATAGAAATATACAATGGATCAGTTGTAATTTAAAATATATGCAAACTAAGGAATCTGATTCTAATAACTTATTTAATCCTCCAACAGCAAATTAAGCTCTAATTTCAGAATGCAAAGAGAAAAATGGACAAATGATTGTGCAAGACCACCGAAATCCAAAAAGATATTTTATTGAACTCTCCACTTTTTCCAAATAAAAAGTATTTTATACCTAACGGTGAGTCAAGACCCAAAATAAGATCCATTAAGCATAAATATGAAATTAAATCTTCTTAATTCATAAAAAGAAAAAAAAAATGACATGAATTTCACAACGAATAATACCTGGCCTTTTATAATTCTGCCAGCACGATCATATTCAACTTGTCTCTCGGTTTGTCCCAAAAGAAGCTCCTTTGGAAGCTCTTCTGGGGTTGCTGCATTTCCATACCTCTCCATTATGGCACTTTTTGTTTGTGACTTCAACTTCTCTTTAATTATCTTAAAATTTTTATATAGCAATTCAGCTTGAGACGGTGCAGCTTGCAAGTGGATATCCTGGCCTTTCTCAAATGCCTCCCAAACATGAGCATTAAGTTGCTTGAACTCCAAAGCTTGCCCACTCATTCTATATTGGTTGTCACCCTGTAAAAAAGAATAAAGACATTATATTAAGTAAAGCATTTTCAAAGTTATTATGGATCTAACAACCAAATAAAATCTCCCATGATACTCACTCCATAGAACTTCTCATTAGGATCAGCATCAGGAAGGGGATCCTCTCGCATAGAACGGGTCTTCGGATCATAATAAGCAGAATTGACATCAAGATTCAAAAGGTATTTTGCAATGTCCTCCCGGATACGCAAGTTTCTGAAGCAAAGAAATAGAATCAGAAAAGTAATCACATAATAGCCTATTACACTTTTTTGGAGGGGAGAGTGGGCAGAATATGATTTTGCTCCACTAAACATAACAAACTAATAGGAAAGACAAACAAAAATTATAAAGAAACACACCTTACAGTTCCTGTACTGCCACCTCCTGTAGTTCTAACACGCTTTTCAACCTTTGCAAAGTCCACCTGTTTGCTCTCATCAACCTTAGCCTCATCAACCTTCAAATCATCTTCATCTTCATCATCGTCGCTATACTTGTTTTCACCTTTTTGCTTATTATTTTTCTCCTCCAATTTCTTTAATTGCTGTTCTTTCAAGTACTTTTTCCGAGCCTCATCCCTTGCCTCATATCTTTCAATGACACGAGCATAGGTTGCTGCATCATAGCCATTCCATCGATCTCGCTTGCCGTCATAATCAAGTTCAAATGATTCTATCTTCTCATCAGGAGCAATATGCATGTTGGTCCATTTTGCTCCTAACTTTCGAGGCCTCTCCATGCATGACTTTGTATTATGTGTCATTGCTCCACAGCTTAAGAACAAACATAAGCCAAAAGTCAGTAGGTGTAGTAATGTCATTCTAAACTATTAATGAAGTACCAAATCCAGCAAAGAAGAAAGTTATTTACACCAAATGTAAGAAAAACATCACATCTTTAACTTTTATCAATGGGTATCTGTTGGAGAATAAGCCCCGCATTGCTTGGAATAAAGAGAAAGAAAGGATATATAAGCTAGAAATGCTTGAGTCCAAATAGTCTAGACATTTTGGACAATATGGCAAATCCCAAACCAGCCCACTCTCTCAATTGGCCCCACATGGAGAATAAAGAAAGAAAAGAAGAAAATGAGAGAAAGAAATAAATCGTGAATAAGTGCAAGCTAGCTTGTCTTTAGTAACCACTTCTTTAATTTAACCTAGTTGTGACTAATATCGAAAATTCACAACATCCACTATTCCACTTCATTTGATCATAACTTGGAGGAAAAGATTAAGAAACTCATCTTACATGTTTCAAATTCTCGATTACAAAAGAATTTTGTAAGCTACAAGGGACAAGCTCTATGCTAAAAAAGGTAATGGATTTCTATTTTACCTAGGTACTTAGAACGTTATCACTACATTTAAAAAAGAAATGAAATATATACACGGTAGCTTTAAACTGAATTTCGCAAGCAACATATCCATCTACACAAGCACATACTTGAGAAGGAAGAAAGTAGTTAAGGAAAGAATGGATTGAGTACGCATAAGAGAAAGCTAAATATTACACACACAGGATGTTCAGCGGTGATGAATAAGGAAGGAAGCCATATATCTGTTATGATTTCAGTTACCACTAGACGCTTAAACATCAAAGTCTATGGCTATAAGTAAACGTTAATTCGTCTATGAAACTTCAACAAAAAATAAAATTAGCTCTCATATTAAATCCATAATAGAGCAAACAATGCCACAGCATACCTGCTTTTTGATGTAATTAGAACTAGAGTATTACTATTATCATAAGCCTGTGTATTAAGGGATATATGCGAAAAAGATAAGGTCTACCACTGAATATTAACATTACATGAGTTCATCAGCACAATAACTCCATATCTTATCAATGCTTATATTGAGTTCATTGCACCTCATTGCAACTACAGAAAACAAACCTGTATTGGGTTTTCAGTTTCTTCATGTAGCAAGACGCTATTTCCAAAACAGATAGCTGCAGAGACATGCAAAAATTAGAGAATCTTGATAAAAACAACAAATTCCACTTACTTTTCACATGCTCCCTTCCTATACTTGTCAGCCTGAAATATTTTTGCACCTCTATCATACCAAGATTTTGTATAATTTGGATCTGATTTCCATTTTCTTTGATGTTTTAGACTCTACAAAGAAACAAGTAGAAAATGCTACTGAGTATAAAGTGCTTCATCATTATAATAAATAGGGGCCGGAAAGAAGAACAGGAAAAGGAAGTAGCAAGTTGTGAAGAACTGAAACTTACAGGTTTCTCAGCATTCAAATACCATGGAGCAGAAGACATATACTGGGGGATATGAGGGTTAATCTCTTTCCCATCTTCATCAACCTCAGCTGGTGCAAGCCCAGCTTTACGTGCCTCCTCCAATTCAAGTTGTTTTCTGTGGTCCTCCCTAGATTTGAAAGCCACTGCAACATGTGATCATGTGTTTATAAGCAGGTTCATTTTCTTGAGCATCATCTATGCCTTCACAGTTCACATGCAAGATATGTAAAATTGCATTGAAGACTATGGTAATTGCAGTATTGCACTACCGTTCAGCTTAACATCATCAATTATATCATTAACATCTTTCTTACTTGAAAACATTTTTCGTGTCACAAACAATTCATTTATCAACTTTCAGATGGTCTCGAGTCTTTCACAGTCATTCACATTATGTTGATATTTTAGTTACCAATGCATGTTGGTCTATGTGGCAAGGAATTTGGTTCCCCTTAAGCCGCTTCTATTTTAACTTTGCTTCTACCGAGTTCCATTTTGTTCTAAATCTTATGCTCATAACATGGATGGATTACAATTGCATTCAAATTTCAAACAGACGTTATGTGATTGAATGAGTATATCTTGGAGGAGAAATTGATCACCTATTGAGCCATTTTATGAACAATCATTAGCATTGGAAAATATTTTCCAATTTTAACACCAAAAAACATAAAAGAAACACACTTGAGGGAAATATTTTCTATAATTTTTTAAGATGCTTTTCACATCAATAGTGGACTATCCAACACTGATGAAATATGAAAGACACAACAGTTACTAGGACTATAAAAACAATGGAAAACCCTGCAGAAACTAGCAAGAATCTGGGTTATTTTCTAAGTTTTTCTCACATCAATACAAAGTCATTTTCTAATAAAACCTTTTGATGTCTTTTAATGAAAAGATTATGCATTAAAATCCAAAGGGTAAAGGGAAAATGGAAAGGCATGAAGCTTTGGAAGCTCAGTACCTGATGCAGTTGCCATGTCTGGTGTATGCAGAATACGAGAAACACAGATACTATGATGGACGTTGTAGAACATTCCTCAATGTTCCATGGATGTGTTTTAATTTGAATAAAATTATAATATTCTAATGCAATTAGCCGTGGACTTTGAAGTAGGCCTCTTGTGTTTGTTCATGGGCTAGCCCAACTTTCCGTAACACATAATCCAGGTTTTGCCCCTCTCATAATAACGTGTTTGGAAACACGTTCAACAAGTCCACTACACTCAAAAAGCGCTTCCAACACTTTCCGAGTTTCCAAACACACACAATTTGTACAACTGAAAAGTCTGATTTCTGATATCAACATGAATCCGGATCAAACATACCATCCGATTCCCGATATAATAATGAATTAAGAATTCATCTTGCAATCGCTATTAAGTTTTCACAGCCCATATCATCCTATTCTATGGTTTGTATAGCCAACTAATTTTGATTCATCAGGATTGAACGTTCTTGAATAATCAAGAACAAGATTATAAATGTTATAAACAATTTTTCCTATAAAATCAGTGCTGGAATAGAACATTCCGACAATATCGTAGTTTAAGGAAAATCCAATTACTGTCATAAACGAAGAAATTGCCTCAACATTTTTAGGGGTTTTGAACAGAGAGCATTTGCTTCAGTTAAATCAATTACAAATAAATAAATTAACAAATATGATTGAGAATAGAGAGAGAAGAGAGATATGACTGTGTCGGAAATAGGAAAAAGCCACACAAAAAATAAAATCAAATGGTTAAAGTAATTTTTTGTCCCTGTACGTGACACTGATTTTCAATTTGATCCCTATACGTAAAAAAATTATCAATTTGGTCCCTATACGTGACACTAGTTTTCAATTTGGTTCTCACCGCTAATTGGTCTCTATATAAGAGGACAAAATTACAAATTATTGTAACATGTAGGGACCAATTCAACAAAAAAAAAAATTAAAATCAGTTCCTACATGTGAGAATTATTTTCAATTTGATCCCTACATGTGATAATAATTTTCAATTTGGTCCCTCTTATATAGGGACCAGTTAGTGGTGAGGACCAAATTGAAAACTAATGTCACGTATAGGGACCAAATTGATAATTTTTTACGTATAAGGACCAAAAGATTACTTTGACCAAATCAAATGCTCTCTCCCTCTCCTTCTCCTTCTCTTTCTCTCATGATTATGTTTTTTTTTTTGGGTGGATTCCCTCATGATTATGTTATGTATCATCGATTGGGAAAAAAAACAACTGAAGCAACTGACATCGTTATGCAGCGGTAGCAACATTATAAACTTGAATGAAGTTGAAACTTAAAGATTAATCACAATATGGGCCTTTTATCCTAAGGTATGGGCCCAAGCCCAAGATTGAGTGTGTCAACGGAGGGACATTTGCTTTTGGCACCCCCCATTTGTTATTTCCACCCATTCACTGTAAGAAAAACAGAATATTCTTCCTCCGCATGGGGCATCCCATCAGCAATCGCTAAAATTGAAATAAAAACGGTGTCGTTTCATGCCATCATAGGGTCATACATAGCGTGGCATCGTCATCTCCACAAGAATAAATAATAGCAGCAGCAACAAGGTCCTCGTGAGTTCACTCTCACTCTCTACCTTTACTATCCTTCTTCCTCTTCTTCCATTTCTTCGATCCAAAACCAATGGCCAAAGACCCAGTACGCGTTCTCGTCACCGGTGCTGCAGGTACTCCCTTCCTTCTCTTCATCACAATCATCACTTTACACTTCGTATTTCCTTTTTAATTCGTATCCATCTATCATCTGACCATGTTTTTGGATGGCTTTACTCATTATAAATTCTGGGTTCGTCTCAAAATTCTCTCTTTAGTTCTTTCTCGGATCTTATCTTCTGATATGGGTTCAGATCAGATCTGTTCCTTTGATCTTTTATTTATGCGTTTGAGCTCTGATATAAATATTGAGACTTTTTATTTTTTTCTCATTTTTTTGTTGGTGTAGAATGGTGTGTTAGTATTTCTAATGTTTCTATTTCTCATGATTGGCTTTGTTTTGACTTATGAATTGGCTGCATTAGCTACTGATAGTTAAAGCTATCTCATGGATTTGCAATAGTACTTGATGTCTCTTGTTATGTGCTTGCTATTTGAACATATAACAAACATCTATTTCTGTGCCATTCAGTGTGGAAAGTTGACTATGTATCTGTTTCTGCAAAAAATTGTTGCAAATTGTTGATTCTCCATGGAAATTTTTTCACATGGAGCACTTCATTTTATAGTACTTCTTATTCTGTAGTTTTTGAAGGGTTGTTTTTTTAATGGTAGATTTTATACCCCTTTTTTTGTGCGAAAGAGTGTGCAACCTCCCCGAGCTTCAGTCCTTTTTCAAATCACCCCCACGAATTTTGAAATGTTCCTTATTAATCTCTAAACTTCAATTAATGTCCCAGTAGATCCTTCTGTTTAATTTGACTCTCTTGATTCACTAAAGATGATAGTGCTTGACAACATCATATCTATATTAACCTTAATTTTGTACTCTATTAATTTTTGTTTGGTTTGAGACACTCGGCATCTGAAAGTTACGATGGACTCTTATTAATCCGAGTCAAACTGTGAAGATCCATTTAAGGGGCGCAAAGTTCTTCTAGTGTACTTTTTTCATTTGCAAGACTCGAAATTGAGACTTTGTTTAAGAGGGACTGAGCTTCTTGCCACTTGGACTAACATGAGTTGGTGCACTCTTTATTAAATTTATTTATTAAAATTTGATTCAAGTATAGTTTATTTTTTACTTGGTTGGAAAGGAGTGGTAGAATATTCTATGATTGCTTTTTTACGTAGACTTTGTTTGGGATAAGGTTACTCTTTTGGTGTTCCTTTGGGACCCTCTCATGGTTTTTTTAAGTGGTATTCCGTTTGTTAGACATGTTAGACATTTCTTCCAGTTGTACATTGCTTTGTCACATAGGTTTTAGTTGTTTCATTTTTGTTTTGTTAGTGAGATGCTGCCACATCCTTTTCTTTTGTGTTTTTCTCTTCTCTTCTAATAATATTGTTTATTATAAAAATATATATTTACAAAATAATAAAAAAGAAATGTTGATGTAAAATAAAGTTTTTATTTATTTTGTAAGAATAAAGTATATTTAAAATCAAATTTTATTAATAAATAAATGAATAAACAATGCAGAATTTATGCTAATACAGATATGTTGCCATGCAGTATTATCGTTAGTGAATTAACTTTTCCAAATTAAACAGAAGGATCTATAGTATTGAGACATTCATTCATTAAAATTTAGGGACTAGTTGGAAAAGTTTTAAAGTTAGTGGTGGTATTTTGCAACAGCATTAAAGTTTAAGGGTCTAAGCTCTTTTCCCTGTTATTTTTTAGGTAGGTCAGGATTTTGAGAATGAGATACTAAAGTGTTTTTTTTGTTAGTATATATAATCTTAACCTTTGGTTTTGTTTCATGAAGAGTTGCAGCAACTTGGTGTTAAAATAATTCTTTGAAATCGGTATGCCAGTATGTATCAATTTTACTTTCAGTTGCACGGTTCTTTTAGAAATTTGTGTTGCTGGAAATATTTGGTGCCACTTTCATGATCTAATGAAAACCCTTTCAAAATCTTTCTTTGTAGTTATAAACTTCTTAATTTTAATTGACTTTCTTAAACTTTTCCAATGCTTTTCTGTTGAGAGGGATGTTCTCTAGTGTGAGAATTGGGTTTTATTTTATAGTGAGATGATTCATTGCTTGACACCCCCTTGGACCTGTGCTGGATGTACAAAAAGTTTGTTCTTATTCATTTTATAAAAGTAATATTTGAATTAATTTGATACAAAGCCTAGGGTTATTTTGCTATACTGATAACGTATTTTTCCAATTTTAGGGCAAATCGGGTATGCTCTTGTCCCTATGATCGCTAGGGGAGTGATGTTGGGCCCTGACCAGCCTGTGATCCTCCACTTGCTTGACATTCCACCTGCAGCAGAGTCACTGAATGGTGTTAAAATGGAGTTGGTGGATGCTGCATTCCCGCTTCTTAAGGGTTTGTGTTTCACTTCTAATTAAATGTTATATGAACTTAAAGGATTACCATCTTAGTTTGACTTTGGTTTGTTTTGGTTGATTAATTAATTCATAACGTTAACAAGATATTATGAAATTATTTGTTTCAGGTGTTGTTGCTACAACCGATGTGGTTGAGGCATGCACTGGTGTCAGTGTTGCTGTAATGGTCGGTGGATTCCCTAGAAAAGAAGGTATGGAAAGGAAAGACGTGATGTCCAAAAATGTCTCTATTTATAAGTCCCAGGCTTCTGCTCTTGAAAAGCATGCTGCTGCAAACTGCAAGGTAATCCTTTAAAACATGTTGGTTTAGTCTATTGGTTGAACTCTTTTTTGATAAGGTATTGATTGTACACTGTTAATGTCATGGTTTCTGTGTTAGGGTTTAGGGTGATGGTTTCTTTGTTATGGTTTCTGTGTTAGGATGATAAATGTAAAACAAATGGTTCTTTTTTTGGTTCCAGAAGAGAAGAGATTTAAAATTCAAATTTATTTAGTTTCATCCTTGGGGTTCTGTTGAATGCATGCACTTGAGATGCAGACTTTTACTTGACTAAGCTGGCATGCTGTTTAAAAGGTTCTGCCTCCACCCAATTCATGTGTAATTGGATCTTGTATGGTGGAGGCTTGTGATTCCAGCCTGATGAAATCAGTCTCTTCTCTTTACATAAAATAAGTACTTTTCATTTTCGAAAACATGTTTATCTTGGAATATTTGTAAGCTTTTGAGTTCTGTTTTGTCATGCAGGTTCTGGTTGTTGCTAACCCAGCAAACACAAATGCATTGATCTTGAAGGAATTTGCTCCTTCTATTCCTGAGAAAAACATTACTTGTTTGACTAGATTGGATCATAACAGGGCACTGGGTCAAATTTCTGAAAGACTTACCGTTCAAGTTTCTGATGTAAAAAATGTTATAATCTGGGGTAATCATTCATCAACTCAATATCCTGATGTCAACCATGCAACTGTTAAAACTCCAGCTGGGGAAAAGCCTGTCCGTGAACTTGTTGCTGATGATGCCTGGTATGTGGATCTAACTACAATTTGAACCATTTATTTTTAAAGTTTCATTTATCAAAGCATTGATGTAATTTTCCGTGATCTAGGTTGAATTCGGAATTCATAACTACTGTCCAACAACGTGGTGCTGCAATTATTAAAGCTAGAAAGCTTTCAAGTGCATTATCTGCTGCTAGTGCTGCCTGTGACCACATTAGAGATTGGGTTCTTGGAACTCCTGAGGTTGGTTACTTTTTGCTAGATCTTTAATTCCTACTCTGTATAATGTCTCTAGCTCAGCTTTATTTTTTCATTGCAATACTAGGGCACCTGGGTATCCATGGGAGTTTATTCTGATGGATCTTACAATGTACCGGCCGGACTGATCTATTCATTCCCTGTCACCTGTCAGAATGGGGAATGGAAAATAGTTCAAGGTAAGAGTTTGGTTCATCAATGGGAAGAATGCTATGAAACATATTGAAAGTTTAATGTGAACACTTTTTTTCTTTCATATTCTTATTTTTTTTTTTATTGAAACCATCTGATGTGTGTATCTGATGTAATTCTCTAATTTTTAACCCAGGACTTGCAATTGATGAGTTCTCAAGGAAAAAATTGGACTTGACAGCAGAAGAACTTTCTGAGGAGAAGGCTTTAGCTTACTCATGCCTCTCCTAGACCGCTTTGTTTATTTGCCTTGAGTCATTGCAGGTTCCCTTGTTCATCTTTAGAAGTGGCTTCAATTTTGAATAATGTTCCTCTGAGATACAGAGAAACTATTGATGGATAATCTGCTTTTTATGGAAACTCCTTGTATTGCAGTGTCTAATCCCTTTTATCAGGATATTTGAGCTTATGTATTTGGTCGTGTTAATAGATCACAGGCTACATATTAAGTGGGATTAGGCTTAATCTTATGCATTTATGACCATTCCACGACTTTATTTTACTCCTTTGGTGAATGCGTCAGTGCCTGTGCAAGTCTTTTGATGTGTGGAAATGCGCAGGGGTTGATATTTTTTTTTTTTCATGGATGCTCTTAGTCAATGTTATTAAAACCAAACCGGTGATCGACTCGGTCAGGGGATTGGGTTTGGGTCCTTGGTTTAACCGGGTTCAACTGGGGGTCATTGATTGACTCGGTTTGAACCGGTATATATTAAATATATATATTATTATGATAGACTTATGTGTGTGTGTGTATATATATATATATATATATATATATATATATATTATATTTGGCAAAAGTTAACCAACTAGCCGTGGTGGTGCACTGGTAAGGCTTGTGGTCTTTGTGCCTCATGACCAAGGTTTGATCCCCCTTGCTACAACTTTTGGAATTTCAAGAATATATGGTACTTGTGCCACATGCTGACATCAGCAACCTACCCGAACTGGACCGCGTGTCGAGTCGTCGGTTCTTATCGGGTCACCCCGGTTCGAAGTCGGGTTGATGATGTTGGCACTGGTTCAGGTGACTAACCGGTTTGATGTGTTGACTTGATCGATCATAGGTTCGGTTTTAATAACTATGCTCTTAGTAATCACAATGAATTAGAAGGGGAAACAAATAAGGCACGGATAGTATATTCTTTAAATAATTTCCTAAAGCCTTGCTAAAATATGCAAGGATAAACTAGCAATAGGCAATAAGAAAAGTAGATAAAATCCATAGGTTTATAACCGAAGTTCCAAAATACACCCGCTCAAAACAAATTTATTTTGGAAAATTGATCTTTTTCAAAGTTTTGTGATTGATCAACAGTATAATTAATTTTTATAGTGACAGTGTATCAATATTAAAATTAAACTATAAGTTTATTCAATCCATAATACAAGTTAATCTCATTTTTAAGTTACTTTCGTTCATATTAACATATTCCCACAGCCATCTGACACACCGAGTACCAAAATAACATCTTTCGTGGTATGTTCTGAAAGGATGTTCTTGTTCTTGTACATCGTGTTTCACATATATCCACTTGAATAGACATCACCCCTTAAAAGACTTCTCCATTGCGTACGTAAGCAATCTTGTGATGTCATTGTGAGGGATCTCTGACATCAAAAGACAACAAATTCTTTTGGTCTTGGTCATTCGGATTAAAAAGATGAACTCTAATATATGACTTATAACTTCTTATCATGGTTCTAGTATATATTCTAACATTGACTCCATTTATAAAAGTTGGATTCGTGAGACACCAGTGTCATGGTTCGATATTCCTTATGGTCTAATTGCCTTTTTTTCTTATTCTCCATAGTGATGTCACTCGGTAAAACTATCCAAAATATAGAAAGACTTGTTTTGGAAAATCATCAGCACAAAGACTTGAAGTAAACGTGGCCAAAAAAATTTGGTGATATTTTGTATTTTGAAATTAGCAAAGATTGAGTTGTTCATCTACACAGCCACAAATAATTATGCCGAGTTAACTCGTAAAAAAAATATGTTAACTCTATAAATTGTTCTGGATCAATCTTGGGACTTGGCCCAAATGGTTGACCTGACCCAACCCATTACACCTAGCTCAATAGATCAGTCAATGGGATAGGATGAGCAGGGCTAACCATTGAGGTTAGCTGTGCAGTATCCCATTTAGGTGTTCACCTAATATTGTTCTTATAAATATCCACATACGTGGGGAATCTCTTCCTTTACTATCTTGTTCTTAAATATTTTTTCACCGAAATATTTTAAATTAGTGTATTGACTTAGAAATCAAAGTTTCTTTGTAGATGCAATCCGCTCCATCAACCACACCGAGGTCGACTTTTGGGGGTCGACCTCAGATAAAAATATTGGGAAGTCGACCTCTAAAGATTGTCCAACTTCAAGAATTAATCGGTGACCCAACACACATCAGAGAAAAACGCAAACAAAAACCATAATTCACATTATAAGTTAGAAGGCCAACAACTTTAATATGAAGTTTCTAGATATGCACTAGGTCGTATTAATAAAGAAGCATTGTACAACCCTTAACTTGCTTTGGAAACGTAAACAGAGTCCATTTTCTCTGGCCACTGATCAAATTATGAGTATTCTAATAACAAAGTGAGTTTAAAAGCAATATGACACTGAAGGGATATCAATCAGTTCACTGGGAAAGAAATTTTCAGGGCCACCCATTAGCTCACCATTGTATCTGTGGAACTCATGTGACATTATTACGAGATCTATACATGTAAGTGATGTGTGTATAAACCAATGTTGTTAAAGCCCGAACGGACATCAAACCAAAAAATATTTCGGTTCAGGTTTAACCGGATCATCATGCAATAATATAAAAATATTATAATAGTTAAAAGTTAAAAAAGAAATTAAAAATTGAACTTACCATCTCTATAATATAATAATATTATTATGAAGTTTATAAATTTTAACTTTATACATTTTAATTTTTAACTTTGCAAGGATTGAGGAGTTTGTTTTCATTTTTTCGGTTTTAAAATTTTATTTTTTCTCTCTAGAGAACCCGTCAGATTCGGTTTAACTTGATATAACATGGTTCAATCGGGTTTTTGACTGGTTTAAAGCGGTCTGACCGGGAAAATGGTTTTGACCCATGACCAAGACCGGACAAGAGGTTGGTTCACGGTTCAACAGGTCGGTCCGGTCCGGTTTTGATAACCTTGATATGAACACTACGAAAATACTTGATTCGAAGATTGAGATCACTGCATGCATAGCAACTACTAAATCATAATTTTAACTTCAATCTGCTACAGAATTTAGACTATGCACTTATTGTTTGGTCTTACAAGTTTTTATTTTATTTTATTTAAAATACTGAAAATCCTTCTTCACAAGTTTTTTGCACCTTTAGAGATCCTTCAGCTACGTACTAAGCTCAAACTTATTTACTAATTGAGTCACCTGTGTATGCTAATTATACGTAAACATGAATTGTTTGTTATGTTTCAGTTTAATACTCTTAAAGTAATATCTAATTGCATTTGAAATTTTTTTTAATTAGTATAGAGGTTGAAATTTATGTTTCAAATGTACTACCACATCCCTCTACTTGTCTCAATAAACAACAGTTACCTAGGCAACCCAAAGTTTTACTTTACTTTCCGTCATGGACCAAATCACTTGCGAGTTGCAATTAAAAAAGGTTCACGGAGGAGCAATTCAATTCAAATTTGATAGTATATTTGAGTGCAATTATTAGACTGAAAGAAAATGGATAGGCAAAATTATATTTTTGGTCCCTTAAGTTATTTGTTTTGTTCAAATTGGTCCCTTAAGTTTTTTTTGTAACAAACTAGACCCTTGTGTTAGGTTCAGGTTTCAAATTGGTCCCTTAAGTTTTTTTTGTGACAACTAAACCCTTAAGTTATGTTCGGGTGACAAATTGGTCCCTTAAGTTATTAAAAATAATAAATTAAGGGTCTAATTTATTGGTCCCTTTGAACAAATTAAGGGACCAATTTGTCACCCGAACATAACTTAAGGGTCTAGTTTGTCACAAAAAAACTTATGGGACCAATTTGAAACCTGAATCTAACTTAGGGGTCTAGTTTGTCACAAAAAAAACTTAAGGGACCAATCTGAACAAAACAAATAACTTAAGGGACCAAAAGTGTAATTTTGCCAAATGGATAAGAAAAAGAAAACTCAACAAGGGGCATGAATTTTTTGAATAATTCACATACTTAAGAACATCATTTATTTTTGTTACAATCAAATAACTCTAACCTAATGAAACATTAATTTGTAAAAAAGCAAAACTGTTAAAAACTTGCTGTTTTGCACAGTATACATAAACAAAGTCAGTGTTTAACTTCTAGTCCCCCTTTATATATGTAGATCTCATACTATTAGCCAAATTTCTCAATACTCTGTAGCTGGTTTTTTGTCAATGGATGACTGTAGTGGCTCTTGTAGCTAGCATCAATGCTGCCCCCACATTAGAAATTAATGTACCCTTTCATAATTCCTAGTAAGTAGTAACGGTCAAATTCAAGTTACCATTTTAATAACACCCCCATTCAATGTGTAATTATGAAAAATTCAGAACTCTGGCAATTCTATTGAATCCCCAGTTCTGATGAATATGTCATACCAGAAATCCATGCCATCATCTAAGTTTGAACTACAACCATAACTCTGTTGGAAACTTTCCTCATAGCTATTAAATGGGTATTGAATTGGTAACTCATTTGATATTGTCAAAGATTTTGGTGATGACATCATGGTGGGGGTTTCATCCATTGCTGCTTCTGACCAAAAGCTTTCATCAATTTCAGGCATTGTGTCAAGACCCTCTATGTCTTCTTCACTCTTGATAACATTTTTGCTTTCACCATTAACCGTGACTGATGAGAAATCACTAGAAGTAGTGCATGCTGATGCAGACTCCACTTCAGGGAAACTAAATCTGGCAGGTTCTGATGATTGTGTTATGGTGCTGGAATTGGAATCAGAACGTTTAATCTTTGGTTTAGACTTGGAGACTCTTTTGGTATCTGAATTGGGTTGGTTTGTTTTCAGCAACCTCTTCTTCAAATGAGTGTGCCACACATTTTTTATTTCATTGTCAGTTCTTCCTGGTAATTTTGCTGCAATTGCTGACCACCTGAAAATAAGGATCAAAATTATTAGTATATTGATCATGAGATAATTGCACGAGATTCGTGTTCAGTTTCTTGATTATAGTGAATCAGAAAACAACAAACTTTGATATTGTCTTATTAATTGTACATTACATGCACAGTGAATCTCATGCACGTATTGGTATGTACGTTTATAGCTGCATGTGCCATAAAATGCCACACTGAGTTTCGTGCAAGGCAGATCTAATCAGAGAATCTTGCAAGTTGCAGATTCGCCTTTTTTTACGGGTCATGTTTTATATTATTTTTCTCTACATCACTTTGGTATCATTCCAATTGAATTATTCAAATTCTTACACAATTTTGGAGTATTTTGATTAAGAATAGATTTATGCTGCTCATTATTTTGAATTAAGAAAATGACTTAAACATAAAATACTGAAGATAGTTTTATGTATTTGTTTGACAGAAGAAAATTGATAGAGCCATAATTTTTATCAGTTTTGTTTTTTGCCAGAGTGATGTGACAGGCTTATTGACTCTTAATTAAATTAGCAACCGATCCCTATCACTTTATTCTATGGAACAACCCCCTTATCATATGTATACATAATAGTTTATCTGTGATGAACTGGCATGTTTTGTTTCGATACATCATTTCCCCTTCAATCTTGTACCACTTGCATAGACATAGTCAAGGTGGGGGCATAGCTAGATTATCTCACAATTAAATGCTCTATTGGGGTTCCCCATTATGGAATAAATATTAGTTAACACAATCTTTTCATTTTAGTTTTCTCAAAGTTGATAATTAAGGCCATTAGCCCCCACCACTTTAATCTGACCTATCTACTAGAGAAATTTAAAAAAAAAAAAAGAAGAAGGAAGAATCCAAATCCAGTTTTCTAAAACACAACCCATTTACAATTTCAGCAATTAAGCAAATTAAAAAGATCATTAAACAGCATCATGTGAACTAAGAGTTGGATAGATGGCATCATGATATACTTTATCCTGATCATTAATCATTAATTAACTTTTTGACTGTGAAGTTAAGATGAATGTCATATGGATCCATGAGGAAAGTAAATAAGTGAATATATACCTGTTCCCCATCATCTCATGCAGCTTAATGATAGTTTCCTCTTCTTCATTTGTGAAATTTCCTCTCTTGATATCAGGTCTCAAATAGTTAATCCAGCGCAGTCTGCAGCTCTTCCCACACCTTAACAGTCCTGATGATCAGCAAAATATTGATCTCAGTACACATATCATAACATTGACAAATCTTCCCAAGCATATAAATACAAAAAAAAATATGGAAAATTCAAGAAGCTTTGTGAACCATCAAGTATATGGCACTGAATGAAGATATGCAAAAGCTAGGCCTGTTATCATATATGATGTTGTATTAATATTTAATATGTCATAGGTATTAGGGTATATATAAATTGTTCAATTCAAGTAGTATTGTAGTAATTAGTACCTGCTTGACAAAATACTATCATTAACACTAATATTTGTTTATAAAAAAAAGTACCTGCTTGCTTCGGGAGAGCACGCCAGTTGCCATGGCCATGTTTTTGGATGTAAGATATGAGGATTTGATCTTCCTCAGAAGTCCAAGGACCCTTCTTCAATCCCATCTTCTCACAACAAGGAGCTCTCACCATCTTTTTGTTTTTTGTGGCGAAGAGATTGAAGAGTTGTACAACTAAATATGCTTGCTAGTCCCACGTACTATGTAGCTGCTAGCTCTCCTCAAATGGGATTGTTCAACTTCGTTTCCTAAGGCCCATGCTGGCTATTTATCCTTGGATATTCCGCACGCCATCAGCTACAGAATGGTCCAAGACAAGGAAAGCATATTTCCATATTCAAACTGTTTAGCAGTTTCCGCGAAAGAGGATAACTCTCTCTTTCTCTCACAGTTAAAGGAAATGGAAATTAATTAATAATTTTATATGAATATAAGTAAGACTTTGGAGTTTAAAGATTTCATAACCTGTCACATTGTTGAATGACTAAGGACAAGTTAGCACACTACATGATATTATGCCAGCCAATATATATTTCTATATATGTACTTAATTATTTTATGTGACGTTTAAACATGTGTTCAACTCAAGTATTTATTTATGGATTTAATTGCGATATATTATCGGTGGCAATGTTTTTTTTTACGTTGTCACATATCATGTATTATCACGTTATAAAAAATTTATAACATATGATTGATTGATAATATAAAAAAGTAATCTTTATATTAATATTTTAAAATTAAACTTTATTTATTAGCTAAAAGGTGAATATTACAATACAAACTAATATTAATATATATATATATATTATGTATCGATCCAAATTTTTACTTAATTAAGCTTTTTAAACTTGTTAATATAAATTTTGCTTATAAAAAAAAAAAACTTTTTAAACTTGAAACCAGCTAAATTAATAATTATAGACATAAATTAGGTAAATGTCATTTTTCTTATATTAAGTTGTGTAGTGTGATGTATTTTTCAACTTTATTTGAGTACCTACTCAGTTTTCACATCCTAATTAACACAAACATACATTATCTATTCCACCTTAAAGTATGGTATACTTTGAAATCCATTAACATCCACATAATTAAGAATGATATTACAACATGTTCTTTTCAACATTCTTTTTAGCACAATATTTATCATTAGATGGAGTTCATATGCATGTGGCACAAATAAACAGAGAATAGACCTATATAATTTAGTGAATCTTATATAAAATTTATTCGATAAAAAAGTTTGTTGAAAAAACTGTTTCGCTCGTCAATCATCACGAGCCTCCAGCAGTGTGGGATAAGCCTCCGGAAGGATGGGCAAAGCTCGATCAACGTTAATGGAGCTCATGGATACAAGAATGGCAGCTCGGTATGTGGAGGTCTGGTGAGAAATTCGAATGGCCACTTTATGAGAGGGTTCTTCTACACTTCTACTGTAAGGTGACTTCGAGCAATGATCTATGGGCTGAAATGTATTCTTTCAGAGTTAAGAATGGCTCGTAGTCTTTCAATCCCCAAATTGATTGTGGAAAGCTGATTCCAAAGTGGCAATTGATATCATCCTTAAGGGAGTGGCGACTTACCTAGCAATCTAGTTTTTACTTGATGAAATCCTTAATTTCTTGCGCAAAAAGGGTTGGGAAGTGAAGATGGCTCATATTTAAATATCTGCAAATTCATGTGCAAATGCCCTTGCCCAAAAAGAACAATAGATCCTTCTCATTGACTTTCATAGAAAGACCTTGACCTCTCTTACTTAGCTTGATTCAGGAAGATAATAGGGGAGCTTGTTCCTCTAATAATTTCTGTGTAGTTGTCTCTAGGTTTCCTTTGTAATAAAAAAAATATATTTCGCTCAATAATTAAAATAAATAAATTATTGAATAGAATGCTAATATGCATGAAGGATTGTTGAAGAGCATATATATATATATAGAGGTAAGAGGATATATATGAGCTGATATATAAACTACCTTTGGGGAGAGATCTTTTTCTCCTAGCATCGCGGTAAAATATTTGGTGATACCTCCTAAAATATTTTGATTGATCGATCATGTCTGAATGAGCTTGTAGCAATAGTATCAACCTCACACCTGGTCATGAAGTCTCATCCTCCTCAGGAGAAATCTTGACAATCTGAGCAGTATAATTAAAAAAATATTTTCCTATATTATTATATATTTCAGTTTCTTTCTGTTTCTCACACGTTGCACATGAAGTGGAATTTAATATAAAGTCAAGTTTTTTTTTTTTTTTTTTCATTTAGTAATATTTTGAGCAAGTCAAGTTGGTCAAATAAAAAAGAGAGAGTGGGGGAGAGAGTGAACCAATTGGCTTAAGTCTATATGGTGGTTTCGTCGTTTCCTACATCCATCATGCATAAGGCCAAAGAGGACAAGGAGACACCAGCAACTTGCACAATCACGTGCTTTGATTTCAGCGAGGATCCGATACCAAGTCGCCCATGCAACCTATTTCTTATTCTTATTTTATGGAGAATGTTACTACGTGCTTTTAGGGTATTGTTTAAGAAATCAATAATGAAAATTTTGTATGAAAAATAGTGTATTTAGTATATCGAAAAGTCTTAAACTGAGTTTTTCAATGCAAATTTTTCTTCTATGTATTCCTTAACCAATGTCCTAAGGGCACTCGTTAGCAAGACTCTTATTTTATTTAGATTTTTGCTAATAAGTGTCCTAAGGACATTGGTTAAGGAACTCACAAAAGGAAAAAGGGTATCGAAAAACTAAGTGTTATATTTTTTGAAATGTTAAATACATTATTTATCATACAAATTTTCCTTTATTAGTTCCTTGAAGAATGCCCAAACTCCCTAAGGGCGCATTGTTAAAATTCTCCTTTTATTTATGGATTTTTCTAACTTGTGTACCTTTACACATGTTAAGGAATCATTAAATAGAAATTTGTATATCAAGAAATTGAATACACAACTTTAAATACAATATTTCTTTTTTTTATTTCTTAACATGTATAAAGTTGTCCAGGATACAAAAATCGTTTATTTATTTACTCATGATCTCATCCAAAAGTGAAATAAAATTGGAAGAAAAAAAATATATATGCCTGGCTTTCTCTGAAACATTTCTATTTTTCTACATAAAACAATATGTAGGCTATTATTAGATTATTAATCAGTCCATTTTTATACATGTTAAATGTTTTAGATATATAGTAACTAACCTGATGTTAATTAATTATAAATGATGTACGAACAATATTGCACTAAATATGATCATATATTCATTAATTTTATTAATAAGATTCATAGTGCTTACATGCAGTGGCGGACCTTCATGGTGTCTGAAGTTAGCCACGGCTCCCCTCAAAATAAATTTAATCAATTTTTTTAATGTAAAAATATTATTATAGCATCCTAAAAGATATCATTACATACATAATTTAAGGATTTAAATTTGTATGCATTATTGGTGTAAAAAACTTATACTACTAATCAATCATAAATTGTCACATCAATACAAATATTTTATTTTTATCATAATTACCTTAAAAATCTTACATAAAATGATTTGTAATTTGTTGATAATGTAAATTTTTTTATACTGACAGTGTATCAAAATTAAACTGTTAATTTAATTTCAAGTGTTTTATAGAAGTATACATTTATTTCAAAAAGACACAATGTTTGAGCATAAAAAATAATTTGATGCATTTTTTCAAGAAGAAAACTTTCATAAAGATTAAAATATTATACTTACAATATATTCACTTCAAAAGCATTAATTATGTATATTATTTTGAAATTTTGATAAAACTATATATGATATATATAAATTTTGAATAAATTATTTTAACTATTAGCGGTTCCCCCGAAATTTTTAGTCAAGATCGGCCACTGCTTACATGAATGATTATTATTATTATTATTTCTATTTATTTCTTGGGTAATATATTTCTATTTTTATTATTATTATTATTATTATTATTATTATTATTATTATTATTGGGGGGTAGGGTGGCTCAAGTGATTTGAGCTAAGGGTATAAAGAGTTGGAGGAGTAGGAGGTCTAAGGTTTAAACCTTGGCAAATGAGAAGAAATTAACATAACAACTAACTACTAACATTTGCCTATCAAAAAAAATATATTATTATTGTTATTATTATTATTATCAAATAAAATAATGAAAACTTTTAAGGACTTTATTTAAGTTTAAAATAACAGTTTAAAAATAATTTTGATTTATGCAAGTTATTATTACATAATTAATTATAAAATTATATGCTGTTCCGCCGGTGTTCATTATTGGATAAAAATAGAAAGAAAAAAAAATTTAAAACTCATACTTTTTATCTCCAATTTTCTTATCTTTCTCGCTACAATTCTCCATTTATTCTTTCTTTTTGTTAAAATAAATAATTTTTTTGTGTATACTTCACTTATTTCTTGTATGATCTGATTTCCATTTTTGTTACCATTTTTTAGGGTCTACTTGGTTTGTTTGTTGTTGTTTTTCTGTTTTCATTTCCTATTTTTAGAAGTAATTACAACAAAAATATTACAAAACTGTCATATTGTTTTCATTATGTCTCTTGTTTCCAAATATATTTGTACAGAAAACATTGAAAACAACTTTTTGTTTGTTTTCCTTATTTCATGTACAAATATTTGGAAACAGGAAATAAAATGAAAATAAAGTAATAGTTTTGTAATTATTTTTGTTGTAATTAGTTTTGAAATTAGGAAATCAAAACAGGAAACTGTAACTAAACCAAACGTACCTTTAAATTGCAGACTTTTTCCCTTCACTTGTTTTTTATTTTAAAAATTACCTTCACACCTTCTTCGTCTTTATTTCATTTGGCTAAAATACATTTTTAGTCATTTATCTTTTAGTGAAAATTCGTTTTGGTCCTTTATCTTTTAAAAAATTTCTTTTGGTCCTTTATATTTCAAAAGTGACTCAAAATGGTCCTTCCGTCAGATCTGTCACTGGATTCAGTTAATGACCCACAGTAAACCCGCCAGAATCTGGGTATTTTGTCGGAATTTGGGTATTTCGCCGGAATCTGGGTATTTTAAACCCTAGGCTCTTCTTCTTCTTCTCAAAAACTTAGAAGCAGGAGATGTGATCTCCATGACCATGAGAGAATTTTGAGATAATGGCCAATACAATGAAACATTGTTGCTATCATATTCTTATCATCTGTCTTTTGCAAATTCTCCTATCTCAATGCCCATGAACTCATTTTTCTAACTCTTTTGAAGCTTCATTTTCTTCCCTTAAATCCTTCTAGAGTGTCCTTCTTCTCCTTCTTCTTCTTCTTCGCAAAAATCTTAGCTTCACAACTTTGAATAGACCCTTATTGTTTCTGTTCCACTCTTGCTTGGTCTTTGAATTTTGACAAACACTGCAAACTGGGTTTCTTCATTGTGTAATGGTAACTTTAGATTTGATAGCTAAAAATCGAATCTTTGCAGGTTAGTTTTGAGATAATGACCATGAGAGACTTTTGAGATAATGGCCATGACCAAACGGTGGATCTGAACAGAGGAAGAACTGCGTCACGGAGGAACTGGGCGGCACGCACTGCTATGGGTCTTGCTCGTTCACCAGATCTGTGACGTGGTGGTCCAAGCCATCTCTGAATCATTGTGTAGCTTTTCCTGTTTTCACAAATGGGGTATTGGAGGCTTCCATCCTCCGATTCAACACCTCCACTGTGAATCCACCATAAGAGATTTGTCAAAGAGTTCCCATCATCAAATCCTTTCAACTTCCATATCTTCTCCACTTTCTTATCAAAAAATCCTTCAAGAGCATACACAAACCCTTTCCACCCAGATTCCGGCGAAATACCCAGATTCTGGCGGGTCTCCGGCGGGTCATTAACGGAATCCGGTGACAGATCTGACGGAATGACCATTTTGAGTCATTTTGAAAGATAAAGGACCAAAATGAATCTTTTAAAAGATAAAGGACCAAAAAGGTATTTTAGCCAATTTATTTTTTTTATCTAATTTTCTCTTTCCTTATCATTTTCATTTGTATGGTATCCACCTATGAAAAAAGTGTTGTACAAATTAAACCAATTTCAGCTTTCCTATAATTATTTTTAATTAATAAAGATTTAGGGTGAGGGGAGACTCTCCTGGTTTCAAGATTAAGGAAAACTATTAATCTTGACAAGAATTTACAACGAGATTACATATTACCTTCAAACTCTAATCATATTGTTGCCACGAGCAGAAAGTCGACCAAATGAGCCAACTCCCAACTTCAAAATTTATGAAATAAGGCTTATAAAAAAATTATCAAACAAGGGTTCAAATAATATTTTTAATTAAATTTCACTATTTGATGGTTGTATACATGATTAATTGATTTGAAATAAGAAGTCGAGTCCTGATGTGCAATATGTAAATTACAGTTAAGATATTGTCAATTTTCGACGTGCTAATATTGCATGTGTTTCATTAAATAATTATGAAATTGTCAATGTTGACATGCTATTTGATGGCTTGTAAAATGCATGAATGTTAGAGTGAAATTATAGATTCCACGTTGATTGTTTATTTTAATACGGGGTAGTAGGCAATTGTGGGCATATATAATTTATATTATTTGATAATTTAAATTATAGTTTATTATTATATGTATAATATGTGCTAGCTAGCTATTATAGACTCATTCTTAAAAGGATTAACTTTACTTTTCAAATATTAATTTGTTGTGAAAATTTAGAGGATTTATTATATATATATATATATACACATTTTAGTTGTACCCTCGATGCCGTTTAATGCCTACCTAGATATGTGAGTCTTTAGTCAATTCAAAGGTTTATAATTAATTAAGGAGTAAAAACAGATCATATGTCACATCCTGGGACCGTACGTCTCTACGGAGGCTGATTAGGGTCCGTTTGGTTTAGATTTTGATAGAATTGATTTTGAAAGAATTGATTTTGAAAAATGGAGTTTGAAAAAATTGATTTGTGTTTGAGAATGATATTTTAAAAGTGGGTTTAGAAGAATTGTTTTTGTTTGAATGATAAATTAAAATCACTTTTGAAGTGTAAATATATAGAATTTTGTGGGTCCTACATCTAGAATCAATTATTTTCAACGGAAAAGCTAGAAATTTTTGCTTCCACAAAATTCCGTTTTGACCAATCAAGAATCAATTATTTCCAACGGAATTTCATAAGCAAACACATGAATAGTAAATAAATGAATAATAAACTGAGTTTGGGAGTGAAACGGAGTTTCAAACTCCAAACCAAACAAGCACGTATTAACTTAAGACATGCACCTATCAAGACAGATCATCATATTATTTTGCACTCCATATGTGTTGCCAACTTTGCTCATGCAACTGGACATCGCCACATCGGCAAGACTCTCAAGTTGGCACTCTGTGTCATGGTTACATTGGGTTGAGAAAATGATGTAATTATTATTTTTTAGAATAGAAGAAAATATAGTTAATATATAGAAAAGTGAAACTTTAAGTTTTTCAATGAAATATTGCATTTCTTCATTTTTAATCAGTACTCTTAACACACTACTTAACTACACACTTTCAATATAAACATGCAGCGAACAACAAGGATGGAGAAGCTGGTTCCGTGATTTGCATGATATATGTGTCAATGTGAGTCATGTGACGATGCAGGTTTTTTTTTTATAGTTTTTTATGTAAGTCCTTATAATCATGTTTCAAAAACTTATGGCAATTAATAGATGATATTTTGCCCACCGGATATGCAAATCTGCAAATGCCCTGACGGTGGCTGCGCTGGGTTGGTCATGGTGGTGTTGGGGGGCAGTGCTTAACTTCTGGATCTCGCATGGGAGACAACTTTACAACATGAATTTTGGGTGGCATCATGAAATTTATGTAAAACTCATTAAATAGAGTAAGTCTTATATAAAATTTATGCAATAATCAAGAGTATATTAGAAAATGTTAAAAAAAGAAAAAAAACGTGTTAGTAAGAGCATCTGTATCGCCTAGTCTTTGGAGGTGCTTAAAATCTTAAGAACAGGTGCTTAACTTTTTGCACCATTGGAGGAGGTGCTTCACAAGCACCACATATTTGATGGGTGTTTCTACAAGTACTTGGTGCTTATGACAATTTGATGGGGTCCACATAATTTTATTGTTTGATCACTAGTGCGAAATATGCTTTTAACATCGGGGTTTTAACATCGGTTTACTGAAAACCGATGTGAAAAAGGAGGCGGTGGCATTTTTGAAATTAAATTGAAGACTTTTAACATCGGTTCTAAAATATACCGATGTTATAAACATTTTAACATCGGTTTTTATAAAACCGATGTTGACAATTGAACCAAAAATAAAATTTTAAAAATTCGTAAATTTAACACATCGGTTTTTTATATAACCGATGTGAAAAGTTTTATGTTTTAACATCGGTTTTTTATAAACCGATGTGGAAAACTGAATAAAAAAAAAAGAGAAAATACTAATATAACTTTTAACATCGGTTTTATGTATAACCGATGTGGAAAAGTTTTAACATCGGTTGATTTCCAAAACCGATGTAGAAAAGTTAAGGAAAAGTTTCTATTTGCTTTCAATTCATTCCCTCCCTTCTTCCAAAACCTTCACCCCATTTTCTAGATGCTAACTAGAGTCCTGACGTCCACCGCTAGCTCCGGAGGGCCACCGCCTCGCACCACCGCGCACGGCCTCCGACGCACACACCATACGCTGTTCACATCTGATCTCTCCGCCGTTCGGCCTCATGCGATAGATCTGCGGCCACCGAAGCAGCTCCACCACAAACCGCCACCGCAGTGCGTCGCTGCCAGAGCCGCCGTTGCCATCATCTGAATCGTGCACAGCCTCCATCTTCTTCGAGAAGGTTCTGTTATGTTGAGTTTTTTGTTTTTTATATTTGGTTTCTTTCTGACTTGTGGCTTCGAGAATTACTCACAGTCCGCCTCTGTCTCAATAGCTGTGCGACCAAAAAGATCAGCTTCACCATGTTTCCTCACACGGTACATTCCTCTGATTTTTCTTTCGGTTCATTGCTCCCATAAACTCGAGCCACTCGGTTCACTGCAAGGTGTTTGTGTTAAGTCCCCTATGGTGAACTATGAATTTTCAGGCTTATTAATTACAAAATACAGCATTATCCTTTGCTTTGTACTTATTTTATTTTATTCTCCTCTATTAATTATTGTTTAAAAATGTAAAGTATAGATTACTTATAGAATATCTGGATGAATGTGGGTATTTGTCAACCTTAGTAATGCAACTTATCACTCACTAAAAACTGTTTTCTTGTTGCAGTGTTATATCGTTGCTTTGCCACTTTTCTGTTTACCAATTATTATAATTCATATGTAGTTGCAACTATTGGCTCTTTAATTTGTATGTTGATGAGTTTAATTGTTGTTTTGGTTCTTTCAGTGGAAGCTTCTCAAATGATCATAAGTTGAACAGTGTTGTTGGACATCTGCTTCATTCTTCAATTCTAGTTCCTTATCATGGATGGTATACTAATGCTTCTGAATCAATAGCTTTTCATCTGTCTCTCTTTTCTATTAATATACTTCTATCTTTCATGCTTCTTTTTTAGTTTGCTTGTAGGCTTGGGGTTTGTAATGGGACCAGGTCCATTGTTTATGCTCTATGGTGTTCCCTACTTGGTAAGTTCCTCCTCATTTTCCTTGCTTTAGTTTTTCTTTTTGAATCAAGAATGAGATCCTTATTTGACTTTGATTGGAATTGTAGCTTTTTGTTATGTGGTTGGATTTGGTGACTTATTTGCATCATCATGGTCATGAAGACAAAATACCATGGTATCGTGGAAAGGTATCATTTTATATTCATATTTCTTTTCCTAAAAAATTTATTATTTTACTAAAACTTTGTCAATGTTTTCCTGGTTTATTGAGGCTTTTATTGTTTTGTAATTCAATTTTTTTTTACCATGTTATGTTTTCATCATGTTGTGCAGGAATGGAGTTACCTTAGGGGTGGTCTTACAACTCTAGACCGTGACTATGGTTGGATTAATAATATTCACCATGACATTGGAACTCATGTCATTCATCACCTTTTCCCTCAAATACCACATTATCACTTGATTGAAGCAGTAAGTATCTATTTTCTTTTGATGTAATAGGGGATAATGATGTTCATAATCTTTTAATTTAATGTGTTTTGGTTGTACAAAAGTGATTCTGTTGAGAATATTTAGATGCTGTATTGATCTGGATTACTGAAATATGAGAAAGGATGTCACTACTGTAAAGGGAGGGTTTTAAAAAAAAAATTACTTTCCACATCGGTTTTTGTAAAAACCGATGTGATAAAACTTTCCACATCGGTTGTTATTATAAAAACCGATGTGGAAATATAGTTTTTAACATCGGTTTTTAAAATAACCGATGTGGAAAGTCAGGTTACCACATCGGTTTTTACAGAAACCGATGTGGAAAGTTAGGTTATCACATCGGTTTTTACAGAAACCGATGTGGAAAGTCAGGTTACCACATCGGTTTTTACAGAAACCGATGTGAAAAGTGCTGAACAGGTTACATTGTCAATGCTGAAATTGAATTTTTGACATCGGTTTTAAAACCGATGTGAAAAGTGGCAATAAACCACATCGGATGTTTCAACATCAGTTTGAAAACCGATGTGAAAAACCAAAAAATAACCGATGTGAAATCCCTTTTCTGCACTAGTGGATATATCAAAAAGTTATGTTATAAAAAATAAATTATTGATGAAATATAAGGATGTAAGGTTACTGGTGTGATCCATTTAAGAACTTTTTATAAGTTGCTGGATTGAAGTGATGACGTGCTTAAGTTATAAAAAATAAAAATGGGTGACGTGTAATGGTGGGACATATTTAAGAACTCCAAAGTGGGTTGCAAGGATAAAGATGCTCTAAATAGTAACACTTCGAGCAAAGGGTATCAATGCACTAATGTCTTTATAAATAAACACAACGTTAAAACTTAAGGCTTTGGCTAGGGTGGGAGACCTTGACATGTCTCTTACCATGAGCAGGGGTGCTTATGCAACTTTTTATTTGTTTTTCAGTCCTTTTATATTTTTAAATTATACAAATGCCCCATGGTCATTCTCCTTCAGATGTCCCCAAATCACCTGGGGAACCTTGACTTCCCACCACCAAAAGTCGCTGGCGTCGGAAAAAGAACATAGTGACCCGAAAGTCACCGTCATCTCCTCCGGCGAGCATAAACTTCCCAAGACCCAATTTTTTTTTGCAAACTCGGATCAATCCCTCCCTTCTTGCCCTGCACAAGGCTCCATCTCCTCTCATTTAAACAAATCCAAGTACACCAATTAATTTGGGAGGACGACAACAGAAAAGCTATGCCTGAGCCTGAACCAAATCTTCTCATTTAAACAACAAAAAAAGACATAAAGAAAGGGTAGGATGGGAATCAGCAGCTGCGCCTCCACCGCCTGAGCCACCGTTAGATGAGGTCTGTCGCGGTCACCACATCTCTTCCGCAGGTTCGAAACCAGAACACCATCGCCATCTGACCACCATCGTTAGGCCCAGCAACCACCGCAGATCAGAACTCAATCCGACCTCCTAACGTATCACCGCACCAAAGTCTTGACCACCGCGATTCCACCTCCGAGACGCACCGTCACCTAGCCGCTAGCCGAGCCACCACCTGAACCGTGCCCTGACTCCCACCGTGATCTGTCAAGCCCGGATAAGTGGATCTGGGAGGACGACGACGATATGGTGGTAACACAACAGCGGTATGGATTTGGGGTTCTGTATATTTGACTGAAGGTTCAAGATTTATGGCATTGTTTGAGTTGATGAGAGAGACAAGAGAGTGGAAGAGATGAAGATGAGGTACAAATTTTAATTTTGAAAAGTTTAAAGATTTTAAAATAAATAAAAAATTTTATGAAAATACCCTTGCTCACGGTGAGATGAGAGACATCCCAAGTCTCTCACCGTAGCCTTCGCCTAGAACTTAAAAGTTAGCGAACAAACATAAATAGTTTTGTACTATTTTTATTTTTTTTACGAAAAAAGAAAATATTATTTGATAGTTGTGGGATTTTGACAGCTGGCGCCATAGACCACTCGACCAGACTGTCTAGTTTTGTACTATTTGAAAGTTTAATTTATTGAGTTTGATCAAATTCTTCATTTATAAGTGTAAAAACATAAAAGAAATTGTTTTGTTATATAATTCATCCAAACAAAAATATTTTAGCGTAATATATCCACTATAAGGGGAATAAATTAGAAATTCTAATTCGTATCATTACGTCGAAGACAGAAAGTACTAATAGTTGTACACATATTTTGACTTGCTCAGTAATGTTAAAGGAAACAATGCGTATTCAAAGCGTATACTTGAAAACATGACACGTGCATACAGTCTTTTCTATCATCCCGGGCCGAAATGAATAATTAATTAATAATTAATAATGGGCCATAGACTAGACTACCACTAGTTTGCCCTCATCATCAATTTTGCTAACCAGGGCTCTTATTTAAAGAATAAAAAACAATTTTATGTTCAAAAAATATATTTAATATAAAAAATAATATATTTAATTTAATTTTTAATATATATATTTTTTGAAAAATCTTAACTAGTGCTACTTAGCAAGATCCATTCTTTTATCAGTAAATTGATAAAACGCCAAACTACCAGAAAAAAAAAATGATGAAACGCCAATCTTAGTAAAAAATGTTAGGCCGCAATTAATTAAGTTTTAATTATTTAGTTGGTGCCTGAACTATTTAAAAATTTTTAAACATGTCTCTAAACTAAACAAATTTCTAATTAGGTCCTTAAACTTATAAAAACTTTTCAATTGTGTCTCTGAACTTATAATAAAAAATGTCAATTGGGTCATTGGGATGAGATTATGTGAAGAGATCGATAAACTTGGTGATGTGGAACTTGAAATTCTTTTCCCATGTTGATTAATATAATGCTTCCTTATTTTCAAAATAAAATTTATTTTTAATTTAAAAATGAAACATATAATTTGAAAAATATTATAAAAAGGAAAATCATTCTCTTAGGTATTTAATTTCAGTCCATTATATGTTTATTTACACAAACAAATATTATTTAGTATACACTCTAACAAATACTGGAATTAAAACATGTACCAATTATGTGATTTTTTTTTATTATATTCCTATTTTTTAGTCATTTAGCCTAACAAGTACTTTTAAATAAGTATCATGTTTTCAATTATTTTATCTATAAAAGATACAAATTATAATAATACTTATTTTTGAATATGACAAAAAAAAATTAGATACGTATATTTCAATATGAGACTGAATATAAATTTTTTCAATTATGATATACAAGTTAAATAAATATAATGATTACATGTATATATATGTATATAACGTAAAAGTAATTAATATATCATATATGTTTATTGTGTAACAAGAATATATATAACATTTTTTTACTATATTTATTTATTTATTGAGCCTATAATTTCGTTGTTCTTTGCAAAGTTCTCACTTTAAATTATTCCGTATATGCATGACATAGAATATTTATATATGATCATGAAGTTTATCTTGTCACTCATATACAAATTAACTTGTAGGAACTTTGCTAAGAATAAACTAAATTGTAAGCTCAATAAAATAAACAAATAAATAGTGTAAACAAGAGTATTACAATTTTTTTGTTACATAATGAACATGGGATATATTAATGAATTTTTTATATTAAATTGAATTATAAAAATCATAAATTTATTGATAGCATTTGTTCAAACAATACTAAATAATATTTATTTGAATGAGATAAATAAATAATGGATTGAAGAAATAAATACTTAAAAGAATTATATTTTTATAATATTTTTAAATTATGTATTTATTTTTTTAAATTTAAAAATTAACGTTATTTTGTAAATGATAAAGCATAATATCAATATTTAAAAACCTTTTTAACTATATAAATATTAAATGACTTATTATAAATCATTTTTACTTTTAAGAAACTCAACGGTGTTCAACACTATAAAATTATGTGAAATGTAATTTATGATCAGGTGAGGTTCACTGTTATATTTTAATAAACTTAAAGGTGGTGGATTGTAATTTTTTTTTTTTTAAGTTAATAGTATCCTCTTAACATAATTTAACTCCTCTATTAGTCAAATCATCAAATGGGGTGATGAGTTATTTTTACTCAAAATGGAGTTAGTTGTTGTTTCATCAAAACTCAAGGGGGACTAGTACAACAATTAATTTTAAAAAAGATAACAATTTAAATAAAATGTGATAGAATATAATTAACATTTGAATTTCTTTTAAAATATAACAATTTGAATAAGATATGATAGCAAATAGTGTAGAGAATCCAAATTAGAATTGGTAACTATAAATGTATGACGTAAAATTAATATACTTAAATGAATAAATAATTAAGGATTAGATAATTAGAACAATTAATTAGCATATTTAGCAATGAATTTTAAAAAATATTATAAGAAATATTTGACTTAGGTGACATCACGTGATATCATGAAAATTTGAAAATTTATCTTTCATGTATTTGAAATATTTGATGTAGGTGACATCACATGACATAACTGAAGTATTTGATAAAAAATATTCATTTAGTTCTTTTATTCATCTGAAGCATTTTCAAATATACTAATTAATGGTAATTGCTATCAAATTTATCAAATTTTGTTTTCAGTGAACAAAAGGGCTAAAGCCCGATACAAGATCGAAATAACACGGGGCAAGGCAACCCTGGTAACATCAGAAAAATGATTCTAGCAAGCTCTACAAGAGGAGAGTCGATGATATGATCTCCAATCTCTTGAGAAAGGCTCCATTTCGTTAACAATCCGCACCACGATTTCCCTTTCTTCGGGTATGAACAAAAGCAATATGCCACTCGTTTTGTTTTCAAGCAAAAATTCTACCAAGGAGCTTACTTCTAAACTAACTATGAATAACTGAGGAAATAGATTGGCTGTCCTCCAGACAGTTTCAGCTTTAGGACAAGAGAGAAAAATATGCCAATTATTTTTAAAATTTGAATCACACCAGGGACAAACAGACTCACATTGAACACCTCGAGAATTTAACTTGGTTCTTGTTGGGTAACAATATTCATGGGCAGCCCTCCATAAAAAATTTTAACTTTGAGAGGTTCACAAAGGTTCCATAATTTTTTCCAGTTTCCAGCCACCTTTAGATGATCCAACTTCTTGATGGGTGTAACACAAACATAAGTTATTTTCACCAAGAAACTATCTTCATCGGGTAGAATTTCCCTTCCCCAGGTTGGTTTATACTATCAAATTTAGTTATTGATCATTATCTTAGTAGCCCTAAACCATTTAGAACAGGAGACCAAGTCCTTAGGAGCCTATAGTCCCCTTAGAATTTGTTCATTACTTTGTCACCTAAGGTTCGGAGACAAAAATAAAATTTTAGATTAAGTTAAGAGGTGAAAAATATCTTTTGTTATCATATATATATATATATATTATATATATATATATATATATATGTGTGTGTGTGTGTGTGTGTGTTTTTTTTTTTTACAAAGATCTCAGGTGTTTGATAAAAATATATATGTCTCTTTACACTTGGTGTGGAATTTAAGGATTTTTTTTTTGATAGAATTTTTTTATGTGGAATTTAAGGATATGCGCCATAAAAATTATGTTTAGGTTTTATGTGAACGAGTGTATGTAATATATAGATTGTTTGATTTTGATATGTTTATAATGAAAAATTTTACGTTGTCAATTAATCATAATTTATTTTATGAATGATTTTTAAGGTTGTTATCATAAAGATTCAAGTATTTTTAATGATGTGCTAGTTTAAAATTAATTGTCAATTTATTTTTTTTACAATAATATCACATATCAATTAAATTCATATACAAAAATATTAAATAAGAAGGATGTTATTAATTTTAAATATTTATTAATTAATCCGGCAGCCGCAAGCTGGCGCAAGGTACAGTGCATTGCATCTACGTTATGTTTGGGAAGGGCTTGTCAGCTGCCACTTGAGACTGCTTTCAACCTTAGTTGCCATAGAAATCAAGTTTGCCTTTGATGTTTTTTAACGATTGATTACAACGGAGTAAATTTTTTAATGTAATACTGAAATTAAACAAGCTAAAGAACGCATACAATTAATGTCTTTTTTTATATATAAATAATAAAAAGTAATAATAGTTGCACACCTAAAATTGATATATAGGTTAATCGGTACAAATATTTAGTTAATTCAGTTCATTATATGATTAATCACGTGTAAATATTTGATTAATTCATGATGACCCATTAATCATATAAAAAACTGAATTAACTAGATATTTGCATGTGATTAACCAAATATTTACATGATTATTGAAAATAAGCTTAATATAACCCATTAACCATATAATGAACTGAATTAACAAAAAATTTACACATGATTAACCAAGATGTCAACTTTGAATATCAAACCCAGATGTTCACCTATCATTACTCCTAATAAAAGTATATTCATCCACAGTATAAGGTGTAGTCTAAGTCTCCAACCCATATATAATAGTCATAAAAAAAGGAGGAGGCGAAATGTAAATATAGTAATACTTAGAGAGAACAACCAATATACAATTAATGTATGTATACAATTAATGTCTAGTCTTGTAAACTTTGTCATGGAAGTAGGCAGAGTACTTTGATCCTCTGCTAAAGAGTAATCCACTTTCAATGAAGTTACACTATTCCAGATTGATTCATAATTAACAAAAATATGGCGGTGTGGATATTTGAACCTTTCACTTTCACCTGAACGACAATGAGGCTGTGACTTGCATCATACATTCCCCATTCCCACTTGTCCATCTAATCTTGTTTAGTTTCCAAGGATGTATTTTCTTTCTTCTCTGTAGATTATGATTTGTCCTCTCATTTGAAATTTATTTTGTTTAACTTTCATCAACGATTTTGTCTAGTCAATTAATGACACAACTAAAGTCTTCGTATGTTTCCATCAATTTTTATTTTTCAATTATTATTTCATTAACTGAGATTTATCTTTGGTTACTTCCTGCCATGTATATAGGTTAGTTGTAAAAATAGATTATTTTAATAATTCATTATATGTATAATTGATTATTGTTATAATTGATTCTGATGGAATCAATTTTATGTTTGGATACGTTAATTAATGAGTGATTTTAATACAATCTATTTTAATATCTTAAAAACATTTCTGTATACCAACTAATTTTTATTTTGGTAAGTAAATGGTTCAAGGCATGAAATAGAAGACAACCACACAGGAAAAACTGGGAGTTGAAACTATTATAACAAATCAAGTAGATCAACCATTGTGTTTTGATTTTCAATGAAAAGTTGTGGGTTTTCCCTTGTGTCTGATTTTTTCATTCTGGTTCACCCTCTCTACTAGTAACTACTCTCCTGTATCTATGTGGGCCAAGAGAAATAACAAAATTGCTAGTTTATCCAACAAATTTGTGGGCTTGAATCCATTGGAATGGGCGGCATATATTAGCTATACGTATGATTAGCCCAACATTTTTTGCATCACAACCTATAATTATCAGACATTAAGACCAAATCAAATTACAAAATTAACATCACCCATCATCCATACATCACATAGCCATAGGGATGACAAATCAAGTAGACCCAATGGGCACCCGCAAAAATTACCAGCAATGGGCATGTGCTTTCCTCGTTAAATGGGGGATATAATTGAGTATGAGTAATTACCTGTGAAGATCTATAAGGTTGGATGTGAGGCTGGATATAATACTATTCATTCTTGCATATCTAATTAATTTTTTTATAAGAATTTAGTTGGTATATATTGTCAATGTAAAGTTTTTTATACCGTCAACCAATCACAAAACAAGCTATTGAAAGATCTCAAAATATTATTTTTAATTGAGTTATATGTTGCATTTTTAATTTTTAATTAACGCTCTTTGTTTTATTGATTTTTCATGATTAATATAATCTTAGAATAAAATTATTATTTTACCAATTTGTAAAAAAAATAAAAAATTAAAGAAATAATATATTCTATTTAACTAAAATGACAATAATGAGTTCAGATTTGAGCATATAAATACCCAAAGGGTATGGAGATGAGCATTGAAATTGCTAACATATGTGTATGAGAAGAAATACAAATATTTTTCTACAATACAAGTGTGGGAGGAAAGGATACTCTAATATACTACCTAAACCATGTCCATTGTCAAGATCATGTAATATGGCATTGGCATGCATAGTATCGGACCAGTTTTCAACACACAAACATCTAAATCATTGAAAACTAAATGAAAAATTTCAAATTTTTCTCACTTCAAAATCATAAATCATCATATGTATAATTTTAAAGATTATTATATGATAAAAATAAATATTTGTAAAGATATGACAATTATAATTGATTAACAATATAATTTTTTGTATATTCATACTGTATACTAATTAAATTCCAAAAAAAGGTAAACAAGATAAGTAGATAACACACTTTTGCTTCCAATGTGGTAAAAGAAAAAAAAAGAAAGAAAAAAAACAAAAGCACAAAACTCAAAACGACGCCGCTGATTGTTTCTTTTGTTCCAATCTTGGCTTGCTGTTGTTGTTTTTCCTTTCCTTTGGTTTTACTTTTCCCCCCTTTGTCTTTCTTCGAGACAAGTGACGAGAATATATCCAGTTTTTCTTTTCCTACAATTTTTCCTTTCATTCACATGAAATTCATTTTCTGCCATTTTCCTTTGCCCTTCGGTGTCTGCTTTTTTTCTTTCCTCCACACTTTCTCTCTTTAGAAATCCATCTTTCTTTCTCTGTCGGCAGTCGTCACTGTTTCTGAGCTATGGCTTTCAGACTGGGAGTGGGAGGGGTAAGCTTCCTTTGCTCTTTCACCTTCATTCTCCTCCTTTTTTGCTCAACTGTGCTGTTTTCAGCTTGATTTCGTCGAATGTTGATGTTTTTTCCCGTTGTCTTTGTCGAATTTTGATGGGTTCCATGTTTGATTTTGGTGTTCTTCCCATTACAAAGTTTGGGTCTTTCTTTCTTTTTTTTGGATACCCTTTTGCTTAGTGGTCGGTTTCTCCTGTTCTGAGCTGAGGTTTTCATTTTTTTTTTTTAATTATGCATACGGTTACTTGTTTAATTACATGTTTTTGGTTCGTTACACTCACTCACTCGACATCAAATCCATGTTCATCGTAGTCTAGACTCTAGAGTTACGATGATATTGCAGATAATGTTTCTCACATGTTTTTTCCCCATTTAAAATAATTTATTTGTTTATTTATTTATTGATAAAATTTCCACTCTGCAACTTCTTTTATTTTTACCCTTTTTTTGTTGTCTTTTTGGTTTGGATCCTGGATATTGTAAGCTTCTAGTCTTCTAGTATTTGATGCTTCTTGTTGATGCATTGGACCTGCCATCTGCAATGTTGGGTTGCCTGTGCTGTTAATACACCTTAGAAATTAAAATTTGAGAAGATCTTTCCCTTGGTTTGAATTTCAATGGGGTCATGATACAGATGATTTTATATAAAGGTTTAAAATATCAGGCTAGACTATATGCTGTTAAATGAGAGCTTGTTCGTGCTTCATTCCTTCCTCATGCATGAAGTTACTAATAGCTTTAGGGATGCCTTTCTTCATGGTGAGACTTTTGTATGAGAAATATCTCTGAATCCAGGTCCAGGACTCTAGGGATGCAAGACAAGTAGTCATATGATATCAGGTTTGAGTGTTTGTCATATTTTTTACAGATGTAGTGCATGCGCATCTTGCGTCCTGGGGTAAGAGATTTAACATAACCGGTTAGTGTATAAAATAATCTCCTATTGTATTTCTGTGTTAAAGTAATATATTTTTATAAGATGGAAGAATTAGAAATCAGACTGCAAGGATTCATTTCAATGGAAGATCATTCTTTTTACTTCTTTTAACTTATTTTTTCATTTGGTTATATTATTAGTTATTAAATTTTAAAAAGATTATAAGTAACTAATATGTGGCTTCAATGTAGGGAAATGCCTCTTCTGGCATGGGTGTTGCCGAGCAAAGTGTAAGCACATTCTTAGAACTGCAGAGGAAGAAAGTGCACCGCTATGTGATTTTTAAAATTGATGAGAAAAAGAAGGAGGTTGTGGTTGAAAAGACTGGCGGCCCTTCTGAGAGCTATGATGATTTCACTGCATCCTTGCCTGAAAATGATTGTCGATATGCTGTCTATGACTTTGATTTTGTGACTTCTGAGAACTGCCAAAAGAGCAAAATCTTTTTTATTGCATGGTTAGTTACTTAGTTTCTTGTATAGAAGTCTCATATTAACTCATTCAAGTTTCTTACATTGATTTCAGTATATATAATTATAAGCTAAAGAGACAAATCTGAGAGGGGGCATCTTAATCACTTTACTCCCCTGAAGATGTGTCAATGGGTAAAGTGGAAAGTGGGTGACAAGTACATTCTGTACGAAGATGCAATTCTCTAGTATATCATCTAAGATTATGATTCCTGTTGTTCACTATCTTAACGTAATTAATATTCTATTCTTAAGAATGGTGATTCTTAATCTTGGATGCAACCAGAGGCTCAAGATTTAGTGTTTTGACAAATTCTTAAATCTGAATTGCTGTATGTATTTCAGAGTCTGACTTCTTTTGCTTTTCTTCCCTCTGTTTTTTTTTTTTTTTTTAATAAATAAAAGTTAAGAGGACTTCGATACTTTTCTTTGACATTATTTTTAAATATTTTTGCTCATCTTTTTGTTGCCAAGGATTAGCTGCTCCATGGAAGTTCTCATTCTAGTTCTCACTGTGTTTTATTCCTAGCCTCATCAACAAAAGTTTATGACACACCTAGATCTTTACCTATCACAGATTTTTCTAGGAAAATACACGGAGAATAATGTATCAATTCGAATTACTGAACTGATGTGTCTAGACTGAAGTTGTTGGAATTACAAAATATGAGATGAATCTCTTTTCTTGAACTCACAGGATGGAATCCAGATCTTGGTAAAGCAGTAAAATTTCTGTTTGCTTAAGATTTGGGCAAAATAATCTTACTATAAAGGAATGCTTTGAGTCATTGGTTAGAATGCTAGGTTGGTTGTTTTGATGGTTTACTTTTTAAGATAGAAGGACTTCTGATCTTTTGTTTTTGGTATGCGAATTGTTTTTGGAAAGACAATATTCTTTGTTTAGTCCATTTATGTGTATGCTAAAAGCAGCTTATGGTATGTGCAAGTTTTATTAGATGGAAGAAAACATATTGCCATGGTCTATACCAAGTTATATTTTCATATGGAGTAGAGGTAAGTTGTAACAAAACTGTTTATATATGATAAAGCAATATTGAACTTCAATTACTATATACCTTGTTGAATTGGGGACAACATGTTAGACTATAAGAATGTTTTCAAGAATTACTTTGAAGTCTGGACATTACTCAGAATTTGAGGTTTCTGACAAAAAATATTACCAAGTGCTGGAACTATCTATGCACATCCATATTCCATAGCCTTTAAAGTTCTATATTTGGTGCACCCTTGCAATACTGTTGGTTAATCTTCAATTATGAACAACCTTGCTTTGGTTGGATATCAATCTTGAACTGTTAAATATAAAGAAAACAGAAATTTCTCTACTGTTTGATTTATATATGTTCTTCTATCAGCTTTGAGACCCTCTTGTTGCTATTACGTTTTTTTTTTTTTAATTATTATTTCCATTACTTGGTTATGTTTGCTCTTCTTCACCAAATTCATGTGATAGTTATCTTTTACCATTCACATACATGAACTACTGTGTAATGTGTCTGCATTTGAAATATCTTAACCCATCATCTCAACCATTTCTTCATTTTGCTGTTGATTTTCTTAGGTGTTGCGATTATTTATACATTGGGCATGGTCGTAAGATAGACAGCCTTTGAAGAAATGTTGGTTCAGTGTCAAAAATCTGATTTACTGCCATTATCTACTTGCATATGGAAAACTTATCTGTGTTAATACTTGCAGAAAAAATTCTCCTTTTATTTACTTCTCTTGCACTGAACCAGAGGAATTTTGACTGTTATATAAATTGGCACAGTTATTACCTTTATTTTGCTTCAGTTTATCAATTGACTATTTTACAGGTCCCCTTCTGTAGCCCGCATTCGTCCTAAGATGCTTTATGCAACATCCAAGGACAGGTTCAGAAGGGAGCTGAAGGGCATCCATTATGAGATTCAGGCAACAGACCCAACAGAGATGGATCTCGAAGTCATCAGAGACCGGGCAAACTGAGCTCCTACATCAGCTGAAAGGGTTGTGTCTAGGTGATGTAGTTAGTATATCTGAGGCCTCAAGTAATGATGATATTGACTGTTACCTTTAAGATTTACTATGATCTTTGTCTGTTCTGGCAAATTTCACCTAAATAGCTTACTTATATCTAGTAAATAACCTACACCTGTGAAGGCTGATAAGGGGTTCCTGGCTAAGAAACCCCTCTGCAGGGAAATTGTTGCTCTTCCTTACTGCCATGATGCTTCTCAGGTGCAGATTAATATGATTATGGATATTGAAAACTTGACTTGTATGCTATGGAATTCAAACTCTGTCAATGGCGGCATTTGGTAAATCTGATCTGTTGCTTGCCAATACATGTATAGATTTGCTTTTGTTGCAATTTTTGGAACATTTGTTTTCTGAAGCATTACATTAGGTTTGGGAACTGATGAGAAGGAGCAGTTAATGAGTGATGGAAAGTATGCACTGTAAACTGCATATATAGACTAGAAAAGTTTTCCCTAAGGTTTTACATTTCCTTTCATTTATCTTTTTTTTCACTCCCCTAATTTTTTCCAAATCTTAAATGTTATGTGGGGTTTGATTTTTAATAAGCATGCCAACTGGTCCAGGCAGTTTGGCATCCATATTATTGTCCAACTGCCCATGGCTCTACCAGAGTTATTGCACACTGTCCCCCTTGACCTTTCATTTATCTGTCTTCTCTCAAATGTGGGAGCAGTCATTGCTGAATCCTAATTAGTTTCATCTATGACTTTATGGTAATATTATTAGCAATTCAAATTGTCTATCCACACTTCCTGTTAACCAATTATAGTTTTAGTTTTTTTAGTTTCTAAAATTATGATTGGTTAGTAAAGAATGTAAATAGGCAATTGGGAGTGCCCACTCATCAATATAATCTAGTAGCATTAGCATTATTAGGAAGCGAAGGTTCTTTGGATCATATGCACAAAGAAATGTGGGAACGGTAGTAGTAAAAAACAGTCATCATGATAGTAATGCAGTTGCCTTAGCCATTTTCTACCATAGGCATTCCCCTTTCCATAATTGCCTCAATAGATTAGAGAGTTTCAAGCTTTTTGTTACGCATGTTTGATGTTGAATGGAATGTCTACATTAGTCAGTACCTACCGAATAATTTGGATTATTTTTCATGAGTTTTATTATTTGTGTAACAAAATTGAACATCAATACTATATTTTTATACTCTTACACATTTGTTTTTTGGTCTCTCCCTGCATCATTTCATAAGGCAAAAAGTGGGACAGTGTCCAACTACTGTGTCTGATCTCCAAATATTCATAAAACACAATTCCTTTGTCATAGTCAGTTTTACATTCATTTTCATATAAAACTCATCAATTTTTTACGGGTGTATCAAACTGGCTCTGCCTATGCTCTATAGTATGTGCCTAAAATAATTAAATAACATAATGTGCCGAAGCCATTGCATTGTTTTAAATAATTCACTAAAGTATGATGTCATCTGTGTAATTATATATTGCTAAGCAAAACTCCATTATATTCAATTACATTGTGACATATACAAGTATATTAAGTGTTATTGTAAAGTGAAGCCATCTCAACTCCATGTGAATAGAATTTCACCTTATCAATTCTGACGGGCTATAAAATCTTACTGTGGAACTGGAAGCTCTAAAAACTCAGAACTCAAGGCCTTTTAACAATTAACGTCTTCAAATTAATTCAATCTTCAACCTCAGCTCAAAGTACCAAGAGAGATCCCTGCAGAAATATTCTGCATTTGTTTCTATTTTGGAAGTTAAAGTGAAGTAGTCTTTCGATTCAATATCAACTTCAAAGGTTAAGTACCAAGGGATATCGCTATAAAAGCATGTAGTTTATTTCTTTCTTTCCCAGTTCAAGTGAAAAAGTTTTCCAAATCAAATCAAGTCAGCTTTTAATATCTCCATGGTCAAATCCCAATTAAGATAGCTGTAGAGATTCAACTTTTTCATCAATATCAAGCCAGGGGGGCATTCAAACAAGGCAGAGGTTCAGCATCACCAAGATTGAGCATCGAGCAAAATTATGAGGACTTTAAACATTTTCTTTTGCCAAATTCAAAGAGATAACTTCTTAAGGATGTTGAATAAAATGAGCAACTTAATTTTATTTTTAATAAAGAATAAGTATAGATTGTACTCATTCCTTCATCAGCATAAGTTGCTAATTTATTTCTCATTTTATGTCTTTATTTTCTAATGCGAAATTTTTATTTTTATATGAATTAAAATAGTATGCATTGTTTGCTAATAGTTTGAAATGTGTGTTTTTTATTTTAATAACTAAGAGAGATAAATAATAATGATGATAATTTGTCAAGATATTATTGGATGTCTGTATAAAAGTATTTTACACTGACAGTGCATAGAAATTAAACCTCTCTTTATAAATGTACATATGTATATATGTATGTATCATTGGTAAGTTGTCGAGTATTTATTATTCACTAATTCCACAATAAATATTTGAAATTTAATAACTAATAAAGTTCTTTAATTCTTTTCACGTGCAACAACTAATAAACATTGAATTTTTTTGTTGCTTAAAAAACATTGAATTTAATTGTGAGATATTGTCAATATGTAACTTTTGTATTGCTTATCAAAAAAAAAATATGTAACTTTTGTCATGATTTTCGTTAGAATTAAACATTTTAAATAATAATAATAACGCCTTAAAAAAAAAACTAACAATAACAATAACATTTTATATTATTTAGATGTCAACTCAAACATGATAATTGATTAATATATATTTAAAATGTGTAATTTTTCTCTTTAGCAGTTACTTTTAATTACTTGTGTAATTGCTATTTTTTTCAAGTTGGCTTGAACTTACTTTTTCTTTTTCTTTTTTTTTTCTTTTTTTACAATAACTTGCTATCAAGAAGAGTTATATTATTTGAACATTAAAATTTAGACACCAAATATGTTTATTTCTATCTTTCACTTATTTTTTATTATATTTGTATGCAAGCAACTCGAGAATACAGCTGAAAAAAAAAGCAACAAAAGAGGACATCATATGGTATGCCAATCAAATGTTCAAACAACATATCTATATGTGAAGTGTACTCTAAATTATTGTGAATGGATTCTATCCGTAGAAAAATAAGTTGAGAAAATAACGTGGGAAAATCCCATCTTTAAACCTCCTCTTCCTTTTATTTAGTAAACATCCTATTTGGTCCTTAAAATTATGAAGTAGTATCAACCTGATCTTTGAAATTATCGAAATTCCAAAAAGGTCCCTTAATGATAATTTAATATCAATTTGGTCCCTCATTTTACTCCCTTAATATCAATTAAGTCTCTGACACTACTAATTTAAAATCAACTTAGTCTATATGATTTTCAATTGAGGGACTAAGTTAATTACTGTTTTATAATTTTAGGGACTAATTTGAAATTTTGATAATTTTAGAGATCAGATTGATATTACTTCATAATTTCAAGATTTTTCTCCCTGTTTTTTGATGGACGATGGATATTTCATTGGATGGGAAAGCATGAAAGACAAATCATTCCCCTAAATAGTAAATAAATAGCATAAATGCATTGATATTGAAAATTGAGGTGCATGTCATCATTATCTTTCTTGCAAGTTACAACTTACGACTATTGTTATTACGTTTGTCAGGTTATGTAGGATATTTATTAACAGTGCGGTAAACCTTAGTCCAGATTCATTCATGAAATAGTGAAAGTTTGATATCTTCAATGTTCTCCTTATCCTTTTGTCACGGTTCAGAAAGGAAATTACATGTATGGTGCGTCTGTCTCCCACTATCACCAGTGCACCTCTCCCATGTGATCCCCCCCACAAATCAGATCCTCACAACTCTCCCCTACACTGCACACTTCAATCATTCAATCACTTTTGTCTATATACACTGCATGCTAGCCTAACATAACCTTGTAATTTTAGGATAAAATTTAATTTGATTTTATTTGGTGCTTTCTCGTCTCATCTACAGCTAAACTGAATATCTAGCTGATTTATATTTGATATCTTCCTTATATAGCATGAGTTTGAAGTGGATTTGTGGCTAGAGTTGAAGAATTTTTCAGTTACTCTTCTCTTTTATCTTAAAGGGTTTTGTTTTGTTATATAATTTGGTTAATTCAGATAATTTCTGTTGGTGGGGTTGAGATCTTGGTTCTTGACTAGGAAAATCATGAAGTTTTGAGGTGAAATCTGTGCTTTTTCTTGGTTGTAAGAGATTTCTGGAGAAGCCAGAGATATTATATGAGGATTCACGCTTGGGCTATGCCATGATAAATTTGGAGTATAAAATATGGGTAGCAACAGGACCATTGTTTGGTTTAGAAGGGACCTTAGAATTGAGGATAATCCTGCACTAGCTGCTGCTGCTAGAGATGGTTCTGTCTTCCCTGTCTACATATGGTGCCCTAAAGAGGAAGGACAATTTTATCCTGGTCGTGTGTCAAGGTGGTGGCTGAAGCAGTCTCTTGCTCACTTGGATCAGTCACTGAAATCTCTTGGAGCTGGACTTGTGCTGATCAAAACCCAAAGTACTCTTGCAGCTCTTTTGGAGTGTATAAATGCTATTCAAGCAACAAAAGTAGTGTTTAGCCATCTCTATGGTAAGTACTTCTGTCCAGAAGGTAGCTTTGTATGGAATTTGCTTTCTGTTTTAGAATTGCTTCCTACCATATATTTGTTGCCACTTAATTTTTTGGATCTCCAAAATTTGAAGAAGCAACTAGGCTTTTGATATTAACATCCTAGAGGAGGTTTAAGAAAGAGCTTCAAGGTGGGATAGTCCTTGAAGACAATCATCAAAATTGAATTTGTATTCTGAGAAGATCAACAGTTATTTTCATCTTCTGGCTATTTGTTGGTTCTTCTATACTTTAATTTTCTTGCATGTTATATATAAAGTAAATGAACAACTATAACTGGGATGATGAAGGGATAACAGAAAATGGTAAATGATACATCATGGCCTGTCATCGAGGCAATATTTTTTTTTTTGGATTGAACATTGGCAAATTGATGATCAAAATGTTGAGTTTTAGTCAGGAGCCATCCTGATTCTTGAGGCACATATAATAAGGTGGAAAACCTTGCTTTGTAAACAACTGAATTATTTTATATTTGGGCAGGGTCAACAAGAGATGTTATGGTGAGCCAGGAGAGAAGCACTTATTTAAGGAGTTTCTGAAAGTAAAATCATGTTTATCTTCAAATATCGAATTGTCAAAATCAATTCATAAGTCTTTGCATGAAGTGGAGAATTATCTGAGTATACATTTGATTAACAATCACATAAAAACAAAAAGTTTGAAGCAGATGAGAATTCCCTCTACAGGTGACCGCTGTCATCAGGCATTTAATCTAGGGACATCGCTTAACTGTGCCTGAGCACTGCTTGTTTTCTAATATTGAGATGGAGGAAACGCTTTTTTTGTTTCTTACAGTGCATCAAGTAGCATATAAAATAGATTATCTATGTGAATCTCTTGGTATGTTCATTGAGTTACAAATACTTGTAAGGTTTACTTGTTCCAGGCGTCATTCTCATCTTTGTTTCAGTTTGATAGTTTATTACTGAAAATGAAGAATGCTTGAATTGAAAAAAAATAGGCTTAATTGCAGTTTTGGTCCCCCTACTATTGGTTATGTGCGATTTTGGTCCTTGAAGTTTTTTCGTGCACATTTGGTTCCCCTGTTTTTTCAATGTTGCAAATTTGGTCCTTTTATCCAATGTCTGTCAATTTTTTCAATGATCAACATAGAGGAACCACTTCTCTAAGCAAGCACAACCTCTAGTTGAGGTTCTCTCTCCTCTGCTTCTCCGATTCAGTATGATTTTGTGGTTCCTCACTGCTATTTACTTGTTTTGTCCCTCTTTTTCGGGACAGTTTTTGGTTCTACCACATGATCCTTTACCACAAAAGCTCAAAAAGAGGTTCTATGCGCTTAGAGCAGTGGTTCTGTGTTTAGAGGAGTGGTTCCTCTATGAAAAATTGATAGACATTGACAAAGGACCAAAATTGCAACATTGAAAAAATAGAGGGACCAAACGTGCATGAAAAAAACTTTAGGGACCAAAATCGCACATGACCAATAGTAGGGGGATCAAAACTGCAATTAAGCCAAAAAATTAATACGGACCTTGGGAGAAACACACCACAAAAGCTAGCCGTTGTGGTTGGAGAGCCCAAGGTCATATAAATCCGTTATTGGAATCCTATACTTCTGATGTGGAACTCAAGTCCCAGTAAACCTCTGTTCTTTTTTGTTGAGACACAAATGCGTGTAAGCTTTATATGTTTCAGGCGTTCTAGCACTACTACTTTTGATATTTTTGTGAAATTAATTATGGAATGCATTTATTTTAGTCTTTATGGTGCCTAAAACTGTAAAGCTGTTTCTATTTCTGTTGTGCAAAAGAGAGTGGAGTCGGTCTCTCATACAGAATAAAAGTAGTTTTTAGATAACAGATTTATTTAGTGGAGACTTGAGAATCAGATGGAATTAACAGTAGTGATTGATAATGAACTGGATAATTTCCGGATAGATTTCTTACCCTGATTCTTTTCTCAGATCCAGTTTCACTTGTTCGTGATCACAACATCAAAGAAAAACTAGTGGAACTTGGCATATCTGTGCAAAGCTACAATGGGGATCTGTTGTATGAGCCATGGGAAGTATATGACGAGAGCGGACATGCTTTTACAACCTTTGATCCTTTTTGGAAGAGATGCTTGGACATACAAACCAAAGCTGTTTCACTTATTCCTCCTTGGCAATTAACTCCAGCTGAAGGTATGACTATATTAATATTAGTATGTTACTGTGATTTGATTGTGTCTTGATAATAAGATTGTTGATATCAGTTTTGGCTAAAGATACATTATAACCAATTAGGACTGACTGAGAAGCTAAGAATATATAATATCTGCTTGCGGTATAAGAAATGGTATGTGGAATGTGGATGACAGGAAAAGTTGAGAAATTTTCAATTGAAGAACTAGGTCTTGAAGATGAATCAGAAAAACCCAGCAATGCATTACTGGGACGTGCATGGGCTCCAGGTTGGAGCAATGCTGACAAGGCTTTAACAGAATTTGTCGAGAAGCACCTACTTCACTACACCAAGAATAGGCTAAAGGTTGGTGGAGACTCCACCTCACTCTTGTCTCCATATCTTCATTTTGGAGAATTAAGTGTGAGGAAAGTTTTTCAATTGGCACGTATGAAGCAGATATTATGGGCAAATGAAGGCAACAGTGTTGGTGAAGAGAGTGTAACTCTTTTCCTAAGGGCCATTGGACTTAGAGAGTACTCGCGCTATCTTTGTTTCAACTTTCCATTCACTCATGAGAGAGCACTTCTTGGGAACTTGAAGTTTTTTCCTTGGAATGCTGATCCTGCCAACTTTAAGGCTTGGAGACAGGGTAGAACTGGCTATCCTTTAGTTGATGCAGGAATGAGAGAACTTTGGGCAACAGGATGGATACACAACAGAATAAGAGTAATAGTTTCTAGTTTCGCTGTGAAAATGTTGCTTCTTCCCTGGAAATGGGGAATGAAATATTTTTGGGACACACTTTTGGATGCAGACCTTGAAAGTGATATCTTGGGATGGCAGTATATCTCAGGATGCTTACCTGATGGTCATGAGCTTGAGCGCTTGGACGATCCTGAGGTTTGTCTCGTTTTCTTTCACTGAGAGAATTTACAGTTTGCATGGTGTCAAACAGATGTGATTGTCTTATCTTATATTCAATAGTTTAATTTCTATGCATTTTTATGCTTCTCTAATCAATATAACCAGTTTAACATATCACAATCTGCTATAGCATTTTATTTTGCTTTGTTTACTTCCATGCTATTGTGCCATTTTTCAAGATCTAAGGCGTTTGATTACACTCAACCTATTAGTAACACTGCATAATATTGGAAGAAATAAATGTTTTGCACTGAAGAACAAACTTCCTAGATCTAAGTTAACCCTCCTGAGAGTAAGAATTCTCACTTCTTGAATTTGGTTTTACTTTTGGGGACAGGTTCAAGGGGCTAAATTTGACCCAGAAGGTGAATATGTAAGGCAATGGCTACCTGAGTTGGCAAGAATGCCAACTGAGTGGATCCATCATCCATGGGATGCACCTCTTACTGTGCTTAGAGCATCAGGAGTTGAGTTGGGTCAAAATTATCCAAAGCCAATAACTGATATAGATTTGGCCAGAGAAAGACTGACTCAAGCTATATTCAAGATGTGGGAAATGGATGCAGCAGCTAAAGCTGTTGAAAATGGCTCAGAAGGAGAGAATGAAGTTGTTGTTGATAACACTAGCATAGTTGAAAAATTGGACATTCCAAAAGTTGTCTTGAAAGGCAAGTCTCCATGTGCTACTACTTCAGCTAATGATCAGATGGTGCCAGCACTTCAGGATCCCAAAAAAGACCTGCCTGTTAGGAAGAGATCAAAGTGTATGGCAGAGGCAGCACAGAACCAGGATAAATCGCAAAATCATAACGAAGGTACTACTGAGGTGTCGAGCATTGACCAAGAAATGCGCTCCACTGCTGATTCATCATGTAAGAAGCAGTGTTCAAGCACATATTCATTTTCTGTTCCCCAACAATGTTCCTCGTCTTCTAATCTAAAGTGGTCATGGCAAGAAAAGATTGACACGGAGCAGAATTCTAGCAAAGATGGTAAGTATACTTGTATTTCCAAGGGAGAAAAGAAATGAAAATACAGTCTTGAACAAAAAGCATCTTTAGGACACTTATTTGCATAAATCAATGTCCGAGTTAACACAAGCTGAACTAAGAAAACTTCAGAACTGAAAAATCTTGATTCCTATAATTCTATTAACTGATTCACAATGAGGTTTCTTTTCTTTTCTTTTTTCTTTTTTTACACTCCCTTTTTTCTCCTTGTTGGCTTTGGAATGGTACTAATAGATAAGAAGATAAGAATTTCCATGCAGGAGCCATGTGAGGTTAATGCTGCTGTTATCATAAATCCAGTAGCAGCTGCATCACTCAAGGATAGAAAATCGTGCTATTAAGTGCTGCAGTTTATATAGTCTATGTTGTCAATCAGTGGAGCAAAAGGTTTTGAAATCCAGCAAAAGAAGGCATGATTGAAACAATAGTCAACCTTGTATATTATTTGTCTGTGCTGATGGTGAGATCCATACTGACAATCTTGTAGCCAAACTCAATAAACTTAAAATATTATACACAGTAAATCACTTGTATTTCCTGCATCTCATATTACACAATTTTTTTCCCTCTATTTGAAACAAAATTGCACAATTTTTTTTAATTGTTAAAGCTGTAACTAAAAACCTAAAGCAATCTTCCATAATTTTTGTAGAATTTAATTTTGAGTAGATGTGTTTCCCTTGACTTCATGTGCTAAGTAGGTCTGACCGTCTGGCCTTATGTATACCCTGTCCTTAAAATCAATTAAGCAACAAAACCATAGGAAAAATATGCATTATATTGTGAGCCCAATGTTAGTTGCAGAAGACAAAAGCGAAAGTTGTTTATTATGATTCGGACTTTTTCACTATGATCCAGATTACAATCATAGTTTGTAAAGTATTGCATCGTATCAAATGGGAAATTATTTCATTCTTTTGTTTTTTTCATTGTAAGTGTAGTTTCCATTTCAGGATATTTATATCTCACGTTATTTAGTGACAAATGCAATAATCTTTTACTCCCAGCTTGAGTGTTTCCATAGTAAATCACTTTGATTATTTTATTTTTATGGCTCATATTGGGGATGAACAGAACCAGGTAAAAACTGAAAAGTAATTCAAGATTCAAGATGCACTTGTCCACTGTATATAGTAGCTAGTAGCTACATCGAACAACCATGGCCTTTATTTGGCAGCAAAAAAAAAAATATCATAAAATAGAAATTTTGGGAGGCCATGCATAAATAGAACCCCACTTATTTATCACCTGGATAGACTAAGCACAGATTTTTATTGGACCAGAATCATAAAATAACATGTTGTCTAAGCTGAAGAGGTAAAGTTGAAGTTAGCACAATTGGTGTGCTCCAAGAAAAGGGAGCGGAACCCAAGCCTTGAGGTTGCTAAATCAAATTGTAGCAAGTTATTCTCTAACTGATGTGCTCCAATTGTGATTGAAGTCATAGGGTGTGAACCACCCACCACAAATCCAACTTGGGAAGTACTTGGATTTGTTCCAGCATCCACAAAACCCAAGCAAATCACATCATCAAGCTGCACCATTGAGTTTGCTCCAATAATGTTCCACACCACTTCCTCATTCTGCAACACTAGATCTATGGAAGGCACACCTGGGCCCATTCTTGAAAACCCAATATCTTGGATTGCAAAACAGGTGCTAAATGGAGCCACAGGTGCAACTGTAGGTTTTCCTACTGCTTTCACAAATGCCTCAGCAACAGCTTTGTAAATTGTGGTCTCCATAACAGTGTATGGATTAACTGTGCTAATCTTAGTCCCACCAATGCCATTTGAGTCTATAGATAAAAGGGTTGTATTCAATGGTACTTTTTTCCCAGATACTCTAATAGATTTCACCCCAATGAAGTATTCCACTGAGGGTTCCCCTAAGAAAGCACTAACAGTGCTGACAGGGTTTTTAATTAGAGGAGTGAAAGTGAGAACCTTAGAGACATCCATGTTCAAATTATAAGGGCCATCACCAAAGAATAATACACCATCTGTGCTAGTGGCAGAGCTCAAGCAAATTGCAAATTTCCTATGAAAGCTGAAAGCTGATGAAAACTGAGAAGGGAGTGAAACCTTAGTCCTCCCAAGACCAGCCATACCTGTGACACCTTTTGCAAGGCCATCTTGAACAACTTTTGATCCACAAATGAAGAGAAAGTTAGGAACTGAAACTACCCTACCAGGGTTGTTTCCATCAGTGGATTGGACAGAAACGACATCTGCATGAATATCACCATATGTTGAGACACCTGTTACAGTGTTGGTTGGAGAACGACCACAGATTTTGTCTCCACTGCAACCATATAAGCCAAAGAGTGAGCATTGAGCTGAGCCACAACGTGCTGGTTTAGAGGTTGATGATGTGTATCCCTCTTCACAATTCACCCAAAGGTAGCCACCACCAAGATCAACAGTTAGCTTTACTGGCACAAGGGGTGTCCTTTGTTTGATTTTGGTGACATATTGAGGGGTAGAGGAAGAAACATCTTTGGTGACAGGAAGAACAAGTGCCTTTGGTCTGAAAGACGTTTGAGCTAAGGAGGAAGAGATGATCAATGAGAGAAAGGAACAGAAGATGAAGAATCTAACTGGAGCAACCATTGGAACAAGCATGAAAAGCAAAATATAGATAAGATGGAACTGTGTGAATTGTGATGTATAAGGGAAAGAAAATGAACCTACTTATATAGATTTCTCATGTAAGACTTTTCTTCACTTTTTGGATGATATGGTATGCGGTGAAAGAAATTGAAATGCATGGATGCATGCGTGGCTTGAACAACTTGAGCACACAGATTAGTAATGGGTGTCAAAAATGGCAACCAAGTTGATGCGGTGCCCAACTCAAATATATATCCACCTTTGCAGCGTGTTTCCAGTTTTGACTTTGACTTGTATATTTTTGTGGGGATATATTTCACTTTCACTCATTATTTTCTTTGGCCTTCATTCCTTTAGCATTAATATTTGTTCATCAAACATCAATATTACAGTTGTACAGAATAGATATATATATATACTTTATGTTACCGATTTCCATGTGCAAGGAGGGCTTCATGAACCTAACTTGGAGGCCCACTTCGGGAGTAATGAACCTAGGTGTGAGACTTATATAGGATGGGGTAAACCCTCCCCTTATGACCATGGTTTTGAGGTGGAGTTAGGCTCAATACGTATCACCTCACATGCTTTTCATATTTCTATCTCTCATTTTTCGTTCAATCCAAAAAAATAAAAATAAAAAAATCTTTTGCATCTCAATCTTAACTCTTTCGACTTCATAGATTTTAAAGTGCTTCTTCAAGTATATATATATATATATATGATTAATTTAAAAAGAGTTTATCATATAAAACATTTTTTGTTAAACTAATTATTTGGTCTCTATATGTGATGCTGATTTTCAATTTAGTCCCTATACGTAAAAATAAAAATTAAATTAAATTGGTCCCTACGTGTGACAAACATTCTTAACTATACCCTTTGCCGTTTACTGGTGTTATAATGTCATTTATTGAAATTAAAGTATAGGAACCAAAATGAAGATGGTTGTCACATGTAGGGATCGGATTCAAAAAATATACAAATTAATTTGGCTCTACACATGACAATTATTTTCAATTTGGTCCCTACATGTGGCAATCATTTTCAATTTGATGGCGTTATAACACCAATAAACGATGACGACCAAATTGAAAATGATTATCACTTATAGGGACTCATTTAAACCTTTTTTTTTTTTTTTTTACATATATGAGTGTGTTTGGGAAAGCTGGAAAAAAAAGATTATGCTGATAATCAATTTTTGTATAATCGATTATTGTGATAATCGATTATAATCAGAATCTATCTTTGTTTGGGTCTGTTTGCTGAAAAGTGATTTTAAGATAATCTATTTCGTTTGGGTGGTGCAAAAAAATCACTTTTATATAATAAATTACGAAAAAGGGTATGAAGTTATTTGTATAATTTAATAATATTTGTTTAGAAGTTAGTTTTGTAGGGGTAAACATGGAAGAGAGTCTTGAGAATGAAAAATAATCAGATCACAACAATCTTAAGCTAGAAAAAACTAGATGGCATAAAACAGTTTTTTTCCCCTGAAAAAAGCTTTTTTTATAAATTTAAGCAAAATATTCTATGAAATAGCTTTTAAGCTAAAAAACAGCTGAAATGGGGAAAAACAATCTTTCCCAAACACACTCATAAAGACCAAATTAAAAATCTGTATCAGATAAGTAGTAAAACATTTTCACATAAGGCCTTCTTAAGAAGAAGAAGAAGAAGGGCCGAACCTAAGAAGCCGTCCTTGGGCCATTCCATTTTGCCATTTTGGACTTTCATCATCGCACGCTATACACACACGCCATCCCGGTGACTGGTCAGCTCGGAAATTTCGTGCCGTCTGTTTGCATTAATCGTCAGTCACCATCGACGTTTTTCCACTCTCACGGCCTCACTTCACATTCCACAAAACCTACCAAACCCAATTTGATTCACACCAAGCCAAGCCATGTCTTCTTCAACTGAATTCCTCTCCAACCTGAAAGAAGCAGGTCAATCCGTGATCTCCACGCGCCGCCCCTGGCACCAATTCTTCTCCCTCTCATCCCTCTCCCTCCCTTCCTCCTTCTCCGACGCCACCACGCGCCTCACCCACAACCTCTCCCACTTCCTCTTCAACTACGCCCTCATCCTCCTCCTCATCCTCTTCCTCTCCCTCATCTACCACCCCCTCTCCATGCTCGTCTTCCTCGCCCTCTTCGCCGCCTGGTACTTCCTCTACTTCGCCCGCGACGACGACCAGCCCTTCAACCTCTTCAACCTCGTCGTTCTCAACGACCGTGCCGTCGTTGTCGGGCTCGGTTTGGTGACCGTGGTGGCGCTGGTTATGACCAATGTGTGGCTCAATGTGGTGCTGTCGGTTGTTGTTGGGGTTGTTGTGGTTTGCTTGCATGGTGTTTTGAGGGGTACGGAGGATCTTGTTGTGGATGATCATGAATCGCCTTATGGTCCTATGCTTAGTGACCCTCCTGCTCCTTATACTCGTCTTTGATTTTGATTTCATCATTGGGGTATGTTTGGTTTGGTTCTTGTTTTCTTGTTGGAAAAAAAGAAAGGGGTATAGTTAGTTATGGAAGCTTGTGAATTTGGATTCCATTTTCTAACTGTGTAGACTTGACAAACTATGATGCTGAATTGATTCATATAGATTGATAGATATATGGTGCCTGCCTTCCAACTTGTCCTATTCATTATGTCTTGCAATTTGTTTTTTCAAAGTGTTATTGATGGTGAATGTGTAGATTGGGGTTTTGTGGATTCATCTAATGAAAAGAAAAGTATAAAACCCTTTAGTTGGAATTGTCTGGTTGGACGTGTGATGGTTATTAATTTGTTTACTTGGTATGTTGTGTGATATTGTGTTTGTCTCAGTTGTTGTCGTCTGTTAACTATGTGCTCTTCAAGTTGAGAAATTGGATTTCGGGATGCTTGTCATTGTCCACTTTTGCAGTGATTGTGAATGGTGAGACTAAACCCTGGTTTAAAGGGCAAAGGGGAGGGAGTGAGGCAAGGCAATCCCCTGTCTCCTTTCTCTTTACTGTAGTGGTTGATGTTCTTAGTCAACTAGTGTCGAGAGCTGTGGATAATGATTTGGTCAAGGGGTTGAAGTTTCAATGAGAGGGCATTTCTATATCCCATCTTCAGTTCGCTAATGACATTATCTTCTTTTTGGAGGCCAAGGTTGATTCTTTGAGATCATTTCAGGGCTCAAAAATAGTTTGGGCAGTGGGTGTGAATGTGGATAGTCCGATGCTGACCATGTGTACTACTTTGGCCCCTTCAACGGCCTTTTACGTATCTAAGATCCTTCTAGTAGGTAATACTTCTTGTCCTTTTGGAATTTGGTGGTGTCCAAGATATCTAAGTGTTTAGATTGTTGGAAAGGTGTTTTCTTTTCTCTCTTTAGGAGGTCGTGTTTCTCTTATACAATCTTGCCTTTCGGGCAACCCTCTATACTTCATTTCCTTTTTGCGCATCTTGGTGACAATCGCCTACAGAATTGAGAGAATTGTGAGGAACTTACTTTGGTTTGGGGCAGGGGATTCGAATATGGACCATCAGCTGAGTTGGGAGGAGTGTTATAGGCCAAGGAAAGAAGGGGGTTTGGGACATGGAAATTTGGTGTCTAAGAATATTTCTTTGGTAGCTAAGTTGCTTTGATGTTTCCCTCTTCAGATTTCTTCTCTATGGCATAAAGTTATCAGAAACAAATATTGTTTGCATCAAGAATGGATGGGACACGAAACCTGTGAACCAAGCTATTCATGTGAATCCTTGGAAATTCTTTCCTAAGGGATACCCCTCTTTTAGGGCTCTTGTATCCTTGAGTTGGGATGATCGTGATCGTATCAAATTCTGGGAAGAGACTTGGCTTGGAAGTGTTCCTCTTACTAAGGCATATAAGGCCTTTTCAGCTTTCCTCTATTTGTAATGCTAATGTATGTCTATGTTACTCTTCTTCTTCTGAAGCCCTTTTGCTTGAGCTTGTCCAATTCTCCACCAACAATGATAAGAGTGTGGTCTCTTCACTCTCTTGATTCTTTGGGAGTCTCTTTGTTGGCTTGTTTGTGGTGTTCAGCCCGTGGTTTCTTTAGAGGTGTTGGCTTCTTCTCTTTCAATTTGCATGATTGAGAAGTTGAATTAAAAGCCCTTTTGCTTTTGCTCGAGCTTGTCCAATTCTCCACCGACAATGATAAGAGTGTGGTCTTTTCAGACAATGATAAGAGTCTCTTGATTCTTTGGGAGTCTTTTTGTTGGCTTGTTTGTGGTGTTCAGCCCATGGTACTCTTGGATAGAGTATTAGAGCAGAAAAATCCATTAGATGATGAACTATTGGTTCTAAGCCATCTCGAACCAACAGTTCGAAATGCTTTTCATGTATATTCTTGATAAACCAGTATTTATATATAGCTGTAGGAAGATCTGTTTGGGAAGTAAGAAGTCCCCCCTTGACATCTCTTCCTTTGTAAAGGATTCTCGATGTAAAAACAAAGAGACAAAAGGCTGTTCTTTGAATAGGAAAAAGAGTGGATCTGCAAGGTGACACAATCTATTAGCTCCCAAGTGCTACTTTTTTGGTTTCTTAGGAAGATATGCATAGAGATTAGACCCCATTGTGCTTTGTCTTGTTGGAGCTTTTTGGCTGCTCTTGTTTTTATTTCTCTCTGTAGTTTTTTTATGGAGGATATCTTATCCTACTTTCTTGTAATCATCTTCCTTCTTTAATGACTTCTTTTTTCTATAAAAACAACAAAGTTCTCTTCAGTATTACAATTTACAAGTTTCCTTGGTTTTGATGGGTTTAAGAAAGGCACATTAGCATGCAGAGATGCCCTGATTTATTTCTAGTTTAGATAGAGAAGTATTTTGATAAATGTGAAGATTGTCTTCTTACGGAAGCTCAATGATGTCCAAAACTGAGATAGTCCTCTGCATGTGATTTGAAGGTTAATGTTGCAAAATATATCTTTCACCTTGCTCATAGGGTGCAAATATATCGTGACTACATGGGGGTTCTTTCTGTTGTGGGTTTCTTCAGTTTGTTTATTCTATATAACTTTGGTCTGTGCATCAGTTTGAAAGAATGCATGAATTGAAAACATTGGTCACTTCCACCTCCATAATTGGGCCTGCTTAGACTATATGACCAGTTTCTTTCACTATCAAACTATCAAAGTATTAGTAGGCAGCCTTAGCCAAAGCCATTTTTAGCTAATATGTTGCCTTATTTTTTAGATTGTACAAGTCATGACTCATGAGCACTTGGGGTTGATCTTGTACCGTATTTAGTTGCCTTTGCATACTTGTATGTTATTAATTATCATGTAGAAGAATCAAAGATTGTTGCCTTCCACAAATCCTATATATTTTTTGAATGTATCTCTCTACTGTGTTCTACTAAGAATTGTTCAAATAATCACTGAGCAGATATAGGTCTGCCCAAATGGCTTAACGTGGTATAGCTGTTGATTGAAGAATATATTACCTCAAACCTAGTATTGTTGCATTTTATTTGCTGACAGTATTTTGCCATTGCTAGGGTGAGCTGATTATTGGGGTAGTATATTAAACTTGTTGGAACACAAGCACTCATACTCGCTCATAGCACACACATAGAAAGAATAGAAATATTGAGAAAGATGAGAGAAAGAGATACATCAAAAAAAAAACTTTTATTCAACACTTTGCACTACACTTTCACTTGCACATATACACTCAGTGTTCACACACTTTCACTTCACCACTTGTGTTAATTTACATCTACACTATGTCTATTTATAGACTTGCACATACACTAACTAACTCACCTAATAGCTTCTAACTAATCTCTTTAGTTACAACAAACTAATCATACTTTAACAAACTAACCAAACAACACATATATTTGAATTACATTTCAATAGAACTGTCATTGTGAACTTGTTTCTTTAGTACCACAATTGTTATCATAATGTTCTTAAAAGACCTGTCCTTGTTTGTGTTGCCTGCAAAATGAATTGTTCTAATGTCACAACACATGATTTCTTGCTTTGAGATGTTATATAATGCACTCATGTTTTAACATGAACACCGTGGTACACAAACCCTATTTAACAGGGATAATATCCAATTGCCTGTTCTGCAAATTTTGCCCTTTGCCAGAAGCATTCCATTTTTTATTATGCTACTTCCTTTTTGTATCAGACTATCAGTCATCTGTTTGGGCACAAGTCCTAAGCAGAAAATAAAAAGGAAAAAGAGAATGAGACTTCTGAATAAGATGCATTTTAGGTTCCGCATATTTTAATGAGAAAAAGGTTTTTTCTTTTGTACAACTTCACCTTGTGTTGTGGTTTCATTTTATTCAGTAAGCGTATGATCTAATTTGAATCACGCCAAAGCTTGATTTCCAAACAGTTGGAAACTTTTTCATTTTGTGCTTGCAAGATATCTCTTTCCAATATGCATGGGCCTTTGCAACCGCAGCATTAACGTTCCTTGCCTGTGCTGATCCAAGCGATCATTCAAGAAATAATTCCACGTTTTAGAACCAACCCTATTAAGCCACAAGTTTTGTAAACAATAATAGTTACATTTCATTTTTTGTTTTCTTCTAAGCAAAAGAATAAATGAAGATGATGTTTACAATGGTTTTCCAAAATGAGGAAGACGCTATTTGTTAGGCAGGCCAACTCGTATGTCATGTGCATAAACTTATTCATTGGGTAAATTGAAAAATAAAGTTATAAACTGCACTTCTAGTCACTAGAATTTTGGTTCCTTTTCACATTCTCAACTCTAGTTTAATTAATTGTAGTGACAAATATTGTTAAATAGTCTCAATTTTATCCCTCTTTGTCACTTCTAGTGTGTTGTTACAAAGAAAAAAAAAAGTTATTTAGATTTGACAAGCTTTCAATTATTATTATATAAAATATTATGTCTTGCTCTTCAAATCCCCATTTGGGTTAGTTATCCTTGGAGTAGCTAATTGCAGACAAACCATAGATGTCTAGCCAAGCTGGGTTGGGCTAATTTTGAGAAATGAACACAAATTTTCTTGTGGAAGACTGCAGGGAATGTTCTTCCGGTTAAATAAAGGATCATCTCCTCTGTTTGTCTGAATAAACAGAACTTTTCTCTCTTCCGAGTCCACACAACTAGCACATCTGTAACCTACTTTGATTAAATAGTCCACATCCTTATTCTTCCTTCTACCTTGAGCCACAAAACACATTCTTGCACTTTCCCAAGTTTGGGTTATATATCATGCCAATTTTTTCCCATGCCAGGAAGATTCACCATAAATTAATTCAATGTGAATGTATTAGCCCACAATGTAAGTTACTTATGGAGCTACATTTTCAGCATATGGAGTTATATCAATATAATCTCAAAGCAGCTTGAGGCTTAGAAGAAATTTTAACTCATAAAAGAAAACCATTTTATGCCTTGAGTTGTCATATTTGTAAATAAATTCAAAAAATTTTACATACTAAAAAATTAATCCCTTGTTAGTCGCCAATCATAATTGCATCCCTTGTGCTTATATAGTTCGAAATGAAGTACCTTTTTGGCAGTAAAAAATATTTAATTAAAAATTTGAAAAGAACTGTTGATTTGTGGCCAAACAACATATTCATATCCTAAATAGTAGTAACTATTAATTTTGGTGTGGTTTCCTGCTTGATCACCAAAGAAGCAATAAAAAGGGAGGTGACAGGGGTCCGAATCCTCTACCTTTAGAGCGGGAAAGGTAGAGTGACTTTGCTCTCACAGATATGGTGATCCGCCCGCAGGAAAGGTAGAGTTATTTTCCTCTCACATATATAATGATTCGCGGGACGGATCACGATATCTGCGAGAGCAAAGTCACTCTACCCTTTGTGCGGGGAAAGGTAGAGAATCTAAATCCAGAATGATAGATATAAAAGCATCACAAAAACAAAATAAGAAAGTCAAGTTAATAATGTATTCCTTTCTGTCGACCAAACAACAGCAACTACTTACCTTGGACACCAAAAAAAAAAAAAACAAGGAACTACTGTGAAGCACAGGTATATACCACACATAGGGCTCAAACAACCATATGTGTGTAGCTTAAATAAAGTAAAGAGAGAAGTCTTAAAATTCTTTAGAACAACATGTCAGGGTAATTTATGAGCTCTCAACTCAAGCCTTTCGCCCATATGAAAGCACCATAACAAATTCCTTAGCTGAGCTTCCAACATATGTAAGAATGGTCTCATCTTTTGGCACTGTTTGCAACCACATTTCTACTAAGTTTCCAAGTTGCATTGAAGATAAAACTGGCTGACCTCGTAATGAGATCTCCACCTGTAAGAGTATAATCAGAAAAGCAATTAGCTTCTCAAAAAAGGCAATACTAATACATTGTTCACAGAGATGTTAGATTAAGCAAATAGAGTAAACCAATTTACCTCAGCATCACTAGGAAGACCAAGCTTCTTCACCACATACTTTTCAATATAGGAAACAGCTAAACTACCATCCCTATAATAATAATTTTAAGATTAATTAGTGAAAGTTGTCAGTTATATCTGCTATATGCTAAGACAAGAAAGACAAATTAAACACAAGCATTATAGTTGAGAGTAATATTTATTTCTTTTTAGTATGACAAGGAATTGTCTCACAAGGTGCTTATGATGAATTCTTGTTTCATTCCAATCTTTACTCAACTTTAGAATACCAATTAAATGCAGATTATCCAGATATGATCTACTTGTAGCAATTAAATGAGCAAAGACATTAATGAGTAATCACTTACTGACTTTACCACTTATTGAAGTGGTTAATTGTTCCTGAACTGTAGAAGAATAATTGTTTCTAAGTTTCCATATACACTGTAGCTTGGAATTACAATTACTAAAATGTCTCAAAAGCTGAAATGCTGATGTAAATGATAAGAGATGCCCGAATAAGGCATTGAAAACATGGTTTAGACTTTAGAGCATATAAAAATGAATATACAAAAACAGCTCTTTACCAAAGAAACATGAGCCAGATAAACAGTTATTTATTGCATGACATGTTCAGTTCAAGCACTGAGAAATAAAGGACTGAGCAAAGAACATCAATTCATAGCTGAAAGAGGGAATATGAAACTCACTTGACCCTTATGTAGCGGGAAGATATTTGAGGCAATCGTGCACGTGCTTCCCTGCATCCATGAATTCAAATACAAGACATTCAACATTCAAAACAAATACTTAAGAAATTTCAAGAGATCAATTTAAATAAGCCATGAAATTGTAATCTTACTTCTCTTCAGAAGCAACCAAGGAGAACCAAACTGGACCACCAAAGTTTTTGTTGCTTTCACTGCTTGAATCAATCACAGGTTCTGGTGCAACATTCAAGTCCCCAGAGAATTTGACTGTTTTTTCTTGGGTGCCCTGCAACTTTTTAAGTTTGGTAGAATCTGACTCTTTTTTATCACCAGTGTGATTATGTTTCTTAACTCCTACCTCAGGCACCTGGGAGTCATTGTCACTAGAGTCCACAGGCACAGGAATGACAGCATTTTTTTGCATGGGAGACTTATTACAAGACTTCTTTTTTCTTGCAGCTTCCACCAGGGAAGTTAATGGGCCAGACATATCAGCATTTTCTTTCCATAACTCAGCACTGTCCTCTGGAATCTTGGTAGGCACTATTTGTTTACCAGAATCTGGTTTTGAAGAATTCTGCAAATATTGGTAAACAATTATACAGTAAAATAGTCATGCACTAAAGCATATATGTAAAGATCTTACAAACAAAAAGTGAAGACTAAAAGAATGAAATAACATCAGTTACCTGAAATATACAGTAGAACAAGAGAAAGCAGAAACAGAAAGGATTAAGAGAGAAGAACCATAAAAAAGAATAGTGGAAAAGAAAAGCTATCCTCCTTTACCTGAACTCTGGTTTTGGAAGTCTCATTGAAAGTTTTAACCTGGGAGTGGTTATCATCTTTCTTTTCATCTCCTGTTACTTTGTCAAGAATTGGAATAAATTTTTTTCTTGCTGCAGCTTTTGCTCTTCTTGCAGATAGAAGTGTAGAAACTTCATCCAAAATTTCTATCCCGCCGTGTTTTTCATCTTTCTTAACACCTCCCACTTTATCAGGTTTAGAAGCAGATAAATTTGATTCTTGTGTAGTGACAACTTGTTTTGCAGCAGCTTTTGCTTTTCTTGCCTTGGCTTTCAATGAAGATAGAGAGGCCTTCTTGCTTTTGGTTGGCAATGTAACTGAAGGCACATTGTCAGGTGCCTTGGTATTTTTTTCTTCGCGGGGGAAAATTGTATCCCTCAAATTTTGCAGACTGTGATCTGTCCTGTAGTTTTCCAAGACAACATAATAATGAAGTTAGGCCAAATTCAGGAAAACTCCATAGAAAGAGGAAAAAGACTGAAATGATATGAATAGCAACCATCAGAAAGAACTAAGGAAGGGGGTTATGCAGAATTGGATACATCAATTTTCTCACAAGGTGCATTCACAGAAGCAAACAACCAAGAATTCAGATGATTACAATACAAGATATAACATTTTTTCCCAATTACTAACATGTTCAATATTCACCATATTTTCCCCTTAGATCATTCAAAGTCCACTGTGACTCAAAAAATATTTATATATGCATTAATACTGTACATAGTATGATTTAAAAGAATTCAGGAAAAAGAATGTCAAACATATGAACACTCAGTGCAAACAAAGCCAAAGTGTAAGTGAAAAGATCATTGAGATATATTATCCTACATGCAGAGATCCACTAAAAACAATACTCCAGCTGTACCATTCAATGAACAGTTAGATTAATATAGCATATATTTTAAAGCTAAAAAATGTTAAACCCTCTAATTTCACTAAAATATGACAACATGTTGTTAAAATGTTGGCACTGAATCATTAGCTCTGTTTTCTTTGTTAAACATTGACATTCTTCAGAATATCTATAATTAAATCCTACAAATCTGAGTTTTGTCCTGATATGCACCTTGCATTGAAGCAATCTAACATGTAAAAGAGGCAACAGCTATGAGGCACATTTGTTAGACACCTAAATTCCTTTTTTCCCAATCAGTAAATTGTTGTATAAGTTGTTCATTTGCACAAACATTTGTTTGCCTCTCTCTGCATAATTCTACATTGAAATCAAATTATTCTACCCAAAAAAAAAAAAAAACCATTACTTACCTTAATTTATCCAGTGGAGAACAACCCAGGTGTGCATTGCATACTGGACAATGCTTTAATTTCTCATCTATTAGCTTCTTTTCTATGCATTCCTTGCAAACTGTTATTGAACTCGAGATTTAGGCTCACATACAGGGAATGAGAAACAAAAAGGTGGCGGAAAAAAAAAACTATGAAAGATATCAATTAAATAAAAAATAAGAAAAAAGCAAGGGGGTGAAGGACATTGGGGCCAAGTTTCTAGCATAAATTACACACAAGTCTTAGTCACTGAATCTAAAATGACTAAGCATAAGCACATGCTCAAAAAATGCATGAAGTGAAATCAGAAGCAGCAAAAACAGAAACAATAAAGAAAATATCCTATGAATTGACACTTGGAAGACCTTAATCCTGTCGCAATCTGCTAGAGCTTTGAGGTTTTTCAGTTAATTAAGAATTTCCTAATGAAAACGGGTCCTGTGAATATATGAGTGTGCTTGAAAAGAGTGAAAATAGAAGAAAATCAACAAGTAATTTGCCTATGTCTTTAGATACATCTCTCATTTTCAAATCTTCATTTTCTAGCTTCTCATGTTCATCCACTCATACCAAGCACACCCTATAAGTTTATCACAGTAGTAAAAGTATTCCATCAAATAGCATGATACAATCATGATTTTACCGACTATTGGAAAGAGATAATAGCTGATTGTACAGCCAATAAGTATGCATATCTCGTTCCTTCTTGATTTTAGCCATATCTAATGTAAAAATCAATAACCTTCATTTCAGCTAAGTCTACCAAATCCAAGTAAATTCATTTGAAAAAAGTGCTGTTGGGAAATCATCTTGATGAAAAAAAAAAATTCAGCATTTCAATTGAAACCACTTAAAAAATTTGTCATGCAGATTGCATACAGTATCACATTTTGCTAAAGAAATATTGCACAATACTACAAAATGTTTGCCACCTACCACATTATGTGTAAATACAAAATAGCAGAAACTTGCTTGTTTCTGAGTTGCATGGAAGCAGTCCAAAACAGAGTGATAAGGCATTATTGTAATCTAAATTCATAAAAGCATAAAAAGACACATACCGTGAGCTACAATAACTAAGATTCGGGAAAATTTTCTCAGCATAAAAATGTTGAGTTAACAAGACCACATAATTGAACAAAGCATAACATGAGAAAAACAGAAAACTAGATGTTGAGAAAATGAAGCACTTACAAGCATGCGCGCATTCTTTAAAACTGGTGGCATTTGTGAAATAATTATTACACAAAAGACATGTCAAACATGCCGAGATATCCTTCTTAATCACATCCCTCCTCATCGACATCGTTATTGTTGTCTTTTTATAACTGTATCTGACAATGACAACAACACACACTACATAAACAAATGCACACAAAACACACACACACACATAGAAGAACCACCACCTCCTTACTCACGTACCCCACATGGTGCATGTCACCAAACAAAGAGCAAGGAATGAAAACATGCCAGTTTTACATCATTCTCAACGAGAAAAAAAAAAACCCGCGAGAATCACTAAGAAGATAAAATAGCTGCCAGGAGCAGAGAAAAACAAAGGGTTTCAAGAATTGTGCATGATCCTATGATGGGTCAATTTTTGATCATGGAAAGATGTGAAGAAAACAAAAAAGTGGGATTCTTGAAGTATCGAACGTGTGTCTTGTTCGATTTGTACTATGGTGATAGAGTTTTTGTTTCTATCTCTTGGAGGCTCAGAAACATTAACGTAATCGAGAACTAACACCAACCTATTCTATATCTACATGCTTGATGTTACTGTGAGAGAAGAAACGGCATGTGTTCCAAATTTGAACGAAGGAATGGCTTTCTCGGGTACATAACAAAATATAAGTATAACTATTAATATTCTTAATTATCTATTTATATTTTTTTGACTCATCATGATTTTATAAAAAGATTACGATCCATTACAACAAAATAGGGATACATACATTCGAAAATCTCACCCTACATAGGATAATATTATTTTGGTTGCACATTGGGGTTCAGGGATCGAATCCCTAATCACTTACTTAAGGAGTCTAAGTCCATTATCACTTGGATCAACCACATGTTAGTGGTTGGATCAGCTTTAAATAAATAATAAAAACTATGCTAAGGTGAGATGATGCATGTATAAAAATGTGTGAGTAACAATATTTTTTAAGATGTGGTATGTCTGCTTATTATATTCTCCGAGGTTTAGACTATATGTTAGCAAATGCATTTGAGACTCAAATTTTCATCACTTTTTCTATCCTAATCATTGTTTTCCTAATAAAATATTACTAATTAAGAACAAAAAAAGCTTACACTTCTAAATCTAATTTCTTATAAACCGGGATTAAAAGTTTCCGCAATTCAACTCTATTCACTTATCTTGTTATACTCTACTATATTTTGCATTAATCAAGACTAATTGAAACTCATTTAAATCTCCATTCCCTTTTCTCCATCTTGAATCACTATCGTCTCTTTCTTAGTTGGCAATGTTTTTTAGGTGTCAACATATATTTAACTGGAAAATGTTTTAAGAGCCTAGATGCATCAGGGGGAAAAAACCATATATATAGTAAAATGCAGTGTGAGTCTCACAACTCTTTGGTTTTTGTTCTGTTTGACACAGAAACATACTTAGCATTAAGGCAGAGTCAAGCCCTATCAGGATTTGAAAACCAGGAATCTCTATCACTACTCTATATAATCTGCGGAACACAGTGACAAGAATTTATAAAAGATTCAAGCATGAATAGTTTGAGGCAAGCAACACACCTCCTTGACACTACACCCATCACACCTTAACCACTGGACCCAACCCCCCAAGGTTTTCATTCCTCTTTCACTAATTATATGAACTATTCCTACTTTGATTCAAATGTTGTTAAAAATCGCACTTAACTAAGCCAGTCACACAATTGTTGAGTCGATCAAACTTTCTGCAACCTTGTTAGAGAATTAAGGATCCGTTTGCTATAGATTAAAAAAAATAAGTGATTCTAACATTCAATAGTTTAGAGATTATTTTTTAGAGATTTTTAAAAAGACAAAAGTTATTTCATGTTTGTTTACAATTACAAAAATCACTTTTTTAAAGATAGTTAGTGATAAAAAATGATTTTCCCTAAAAGCTAATGAAAGTAGCTTCTCATTTTAACCTTAAAAATGATTTTTTTTATAAAAAAAAAATATTTTTGTGAAAAGCTTAAACAAACACAACTAAACTCATTAAAAATGATTTTTTTTTACTTAAGAAAAGTGATTTTGTCATCAAATAATCTATAACAAACACCCTCTAAATAGATAAAGGATTTTACTAATTATTTTGAAAGATAATCACTCTAATAACTTTTATTTTTATAAAGTACCTGATAAGACGTGTGTTTGATAAAGATGGTACTTAACACTGTTCTTCCGTTCAAATTTAGATCATTTACAGTTTTGAGCTAAAAAATGGTGAGCAATAATCTCCAAGTTTGGGCTTTTTTTTACTATTCTAAATGAGATATGCTACTAAAGCAGACCATAAAATACCTATGTTTTCTCCATCTGAATAAAATTCACTTGTTTTCTTAGTAGTTCTGAAAATTGTTTCTATGTTGTAACCCCTGCTTTTAGTGTTTTTTTATAAGCCAAAGTTGCATTAAGTAAAATATTAGGATACTCTAACCATATACAAAATGTTCAAACAAATACCATTTAACAGCTACATACACCATATGGAAGCATAGACAGATTCACCTAAGAGCACAAAATAAAATAGAATAAAACTAAGATAAGAATATCAATGTCCAAAGTCCAAACAAAAGGAAAAAAATTGAAGCAATAACCAAAATCATCTACATTTTGCATTAATAGATGGATAGAGAGAGAGAGAGAGAGAGAGAGAGAGAGAGATGTACCTAATTGGATGTATCTTCAATAGAAATGGTGCTCAACTATGTTGCTCTTGAAACTTAGAACACCTGCATTTTTGAATTAGAATATGATAGTGATATTAGTATAGCAAATTGAACTAGTAATCAAAATCTTCATTTTGCATCAATTGGTTTGTGTGAAAAATCTTATAAATTCTTGTCGCTCTTTTTATTGTAAAGACAAAAAATTGCAATAATATGCCATAAAAAAATCATTAATTTTTGCAATTAAATGAATCTTGCATAAAAGATTACCAAATTCATATCCTGCACAGATCAAGATTCTCTACCTTTAGGATGGAAAAAATATTCTACTTTTCTTCTCATATAGAGTGGATTCCATCCGAGGACTAAATTAAGTCGGATGTAATCCTGGCAAGTGCACTGAATTAAGCCAAGCAAAATTGCTCTGCGTGAAAGGAAAGGTAAAGTGCATTTCTCGCCCTAAAGATAGAGGATCATGATCCCGAATCCTTTTTATTCTCATAAAAATAATAGATGAATTGTTAGATCTGACATAATTATAAAACAGGAAAATGGTGACTGAAAAAGAGAAATACGTAATGAGATTATCTTTGATAGAAACGATGCTTAATATTCTTCCATTCAAATCTAGATCATCTTTTGTTTTGAGCTAGAAGATGGTGAGCATCTCTAAGTATGAGCTTCTTTGATATGTTAAATGAAAGATGATACTAGTAATGCAGACCCTAAGATAGTTTTATTTTCTCTGTCTGAACAGACAACTACTCACGTTGTTGTGCATGTCTAGCATATACCTTTTAGTATGAGCTACAAGACTCTTATTAAAAAAATTCAATAATACTTTTTTCCATCTCCTTATGATTGTTCAATTTATAAATCTCAATTTCATTTATCAAGGATTGATTTTTGTTTGGAACATAAACCTTAACATAATTCCCTTATCCACCCAACTTCATCTCACTCAAATCCCTTTTACTCTCATAAAAATAACAAACGAATTATTGGGATATAACATAATTATAAAATAGAAAAATGGAGACAGGAAGAGAGAAGTACCTGATGAGATTATCTTTGATAGAAATGGTGCTTAATATTCTTCCATTCAAATCCAGATCATCTGCCGTCTTGAGCTAGAAGATGGCGAGCATCTCTATGTATGAGTTTTTTTTTATATGCTAAACGAAAGACGATACTAGTAACGCAAACCCTGAGATAGCTTTATCTTCTCTATCTGAAAAAGAACTGTCCCCCGCCTTTTCAGTAATTCTGACAACTGTTCACGTTGTTTGCATGTTTGGCATATACCTTTCAGTATGCGTTACAAGACTCGTATTAAATTAGTCATTGTACATTGAATAATAAAAATTAAAAATAGAGTAATTAAGGAATATCGGTATCCGAAGTCCAAAAAAGGATGAAAATTGAAGCAATATAAAAAATTATCCTTTTGAATTAGCTCAGTTGGATAAGCTACGAAAATAAATTGTGTGTGCGGGTACAAATCCCCACAATGCGCTCTGTATACTTCCCTTTCCTTTCTCCCGAATCCCCCTCCCCTGCATGATAAGGGTGTACGCAGATCCAACCCGATCCTCGGATCTGATGGATCTGAACCGATTTTCGCGGATTGGTTCGGATCATCAGATCAGGTCAGATTTAAAAAACATTAATCTGAACAAGGTCAGTTCATGTCTCGGGTCCTACATATCTAATCCGATCCGATCTGAACCCTATAAATATTCATTTTTTAAATTATTTTATATAGAAATATATAATGTTAATATATTATTATATATATTTAATATAAGTAATAATTAAATATGTATATTTTATTTTTCTATTTTTTATTATTTTTTGAAGCTTAAAAAATAAATAAAAAATAATGGCTAACCCGATGAGCCGATCCGAACCGACCCGATTACACTCCCACCGCGTGAGACCTCTTATGAGTCTCTTCTTACGCCCAAAAAAAAAACAACCAAATATTATATACTATTTTAATGTAATGACAAAAAACTGAAATTATATTCATATTATAAAAAAATTATTGTTCACGAGTGTCTTGAAGACATTGATTAAGAAATTTTAAAAGGTATATTTTTATGGAAAGTTATATATTCAATATACTGAGAAGATATATACTTAAACAATACTTTTAGGGTATTCGTTAGCAAGACCATGTAAAAAATTCATTAAATCTTACAATATTGTGTAAAATATTATTAAATTCACCTCTTGGACGTAACAAAAAAAAATTCATCTCTTGGATGAATACGATTATTAAATTGATATCCTTTTTGAAGTATTTGATTGAATCAAATTCTTATATGTTTTTCTTCTTTCCATTACGCGGTTGTTGAGTCAATGGAGCTTTCTGCAACCTCGTTAGAAAATTATTTTTAAAAAAAAAAATTTGCTAACTTTTGTGGTAAATAATTACTCTAATAATTTACATTTTCCGTAATCTTAAAAAAGATTGTCTCTAATACTTTTTTTTTAATCTACCAATTATTTTTTTATTTCCTAATCTACAATTTTGAATTGGAAAATGATGGTGATATTAGTATAGCAAAGTGTGAAATTACTGAGTTATCTTTAAAAAAAAGGGTGAGTTAGTGCACGGGGCTCTCACCTGATGTAGATCTATGAAGGATATATATATATATATATAGCCTTATCCTTGCAAATGAAGAGACTATTTCCAAGAGACAATTCTATTTGAACAAACAATTATTTTCACATTTTTTCCTAGAATGTCATGCATATATATTTCATTAGTTGTCACAAGACACTCATTAAAACTCTCTAGAATGGAGACTCCCGAATTTAAATCCCCAACTCAAGAAGCATGAATACAGAGGATATATATATATATATATATATATATATATATATATATATATATATATATATATATGTTAAAAATTCAAAAAATAATTTAAAAATGTTTCAAAATTCCAAAAGTATCAAAGTATCTGATATATTGAGGGGTATGAAATACTGGTGAAACGACCATTTTAAAAGTGTCTATGCTAGATAATTTACAAAGAAGATTGGCTACACTCTTCTCCATTGTAGCTAACAATTGTGGGATTGACCCTGAGCATTCGAATCAACAGAACATTTTATTTAAAAGAAGAGCAAGTTCTTCTGCTTGATCTCGAACTACATCCGGTCAGAAACGAGAAAACCGTTTTTATTATTCATTCATTTATTCATACTTTTTCTTTTGTGCACTAATTTATTAGTTAAGGTATGTTGTTTATCACAGGCCATGCAACCCAATTCCATCCACTATTTCCAAGTCTTACACCTCACATTTCCGCCTCTTAATATATGTGAACAAATTCTTAGTTAAGCAGTACGCACATGTATAAGATTATGTGAAATTATGTTTGAAATGCACCAATAGCTTAAAATTACCTTGACATGCGTCACGTTATTACTTGAATAGCTATATAAACACAAGAATTCATATTCATATATTATGAAATGAAATCAATACTGTAACGATGACTACAATTACGATTCTTCATCGCAATGCTCCTTACCTTGAATGAGGGTCACTCAACTTAAAGTCTGTTTAGTTTAGATTTTTTTTAATCGCAAACGAGGAAAATCCATAGTTACAAGACACAAGCTTTCCTTCAACATGATTTTGAAACGTGATTCTTTGGAGAAGAATCTAAAACAAACAGGCATTTAGTACTTTTTATACCTATTTAGACACTGGTTATCCACACTGCTCAACTTGCATTTTGATGAATGGACAAACAAACTATGAAGCATTCTTAACTTTCACCATCACTACACATTAGACTAGGAAAGTGAAAGAGTAATGTTATATCTACAAACCAGAATGTCAAATCCATTTCTGTACCATTAAATTATATATGAATTTTTGTAGGAATCAAATCAAAATTTTTACACACCCACAAACAGTCCAATGACTCATCTAGAGGTGTGTGCCCAAACTAACTCAAATTGGAAAGAAAGGGCAATGTGAGAATAACCGGGAGCTAAACCACATCTAATTGCTGAAATGGCATGGAGTTCGGGTGCATTTATGAAGCTTATCCAATCCCTGTCTATATAAAAGTGAACAGAAGAAAAATAGTAATAGATTGACAGATAAAGCATGTAACGATTTAACATATTCAACTAAATTTAATCACATGTCAATGCATTAAAATTATTCAAAATCAAGAACAAACTTTCAATCTGTAGACTGTTTTTACAGTCTTGTTTTGATGCTTGAATCCAGAGAACAAAGTAGTTGAGGATACAGTGAACCGCCAGGCTAACACCTGCTCAATATCAACTTGGGAACTCAGAAATAAACTCACTACATCCTTTAACAGAAGTTGTTACTAAAGCATACCCAACAATTCAACAAAATCTTGAATCACCTCCAATATAAAGTTCCGCGACATAAGTCATTAGACTGTATGTAGGAGTCATGGAGTTCATTCTCTGCACCCTTTTTCCAGCAGATTGACTCATTTTTTTCATGATCCAACCAACCCCTTTTTGCGAGCATAAGCAACAATCAGGAGAAACATGATAACAGAAAACACTCCTGAGACGATAACTACCTGTGAATAAACAACATATATTTTATTCTTTATTCAGAATGTCTGGTTCAAAAATTTGCAGCATGAGCATGCAAAAAAGTAAAAGTTTGCATACCCATTTGAACATGTAACCATGGTCGTCATTCCAAGTGTATGGGATATTCATGCCAAATATTGCAGCCACCAAAGAGTAGAAAGATAGGCAAACAGTTCCGGAGCTAAGAAAGAGCTCTAACTGCACAAGTGTCAAAGAAGATGAATACAAATACTAGAAAGCTTAGTGATCTCAAAAACAAAATACATAACAGAATACTGATACATGACATGCATGACACAGAAACATAAAGGCACCTGAATAAGCTGATTACGATGGTTGTCAAGCTGCAAAATGGAAAAACTTTTCTTTTATTACATTCATTCACCAACTACCAATAGATATTACCAGTAAATAGCTAGTTACTTACTTGGATATTAATGTAATCCTCAGTATCATCAATATACTCTCGTAGCTGTAAATGAAAAGAAAAATAACAGTAATTAGAATCTATAAATGTATGTCACTTAGCATAACTAAACTTGAAATGTCATTTATACATCAATAAAATCAAACTAAAAAATTTTGCTGCTTTGAGGTAAATTAGCAAATTCACAGTTAAGGTAAACCTATTATGTTAAGAACGCAGACTTGTACAGGGGTTAAGCATAAATCAAAAGAGTATTCTACTTTTCTTACCCTTTCTAGAAAAGCTTGATATATTAGGTGTAGACTAACACATCTGACACACATAAATTCATGGAGCTTGAAAGCATGAATTAAGCATAGAGTCATGATTATCTCAGTGGTATTCCATTACAAAGCAAAATGCATACGGCAAAAAAGTATATTCTATTTGATACTTTTGATCAAAAGGCTCTAACTTAGCACGAAAGTTTAAGCAACTGAGTGAGGACTAGTATAAATTCTGATAGACAGAAAATTATATTTAGCAATAGGATAAAGGGAACAACAGAGAGAGAGCAACAAATGTACTGAATTGGCGATGCAACAAGATTAGACGCCGTTGATTCACAAGATCACCCTCTCAATGCACCAAAAAGTGGTTTATTGTAAGACTGAGAGGATCAAATCTTCATCTAACAAGTTGACAGAAAACTTTTGGCTTCTTATCGTTATTAAATTTACCAAAAATGAAGTATATGTTTTAATGAAGTAAAAAAAAAAACTACATATTAAATGGATGTACCAGCTGGGACAGGAAGAAAAAAACTAACAGAGACAAAAATCTCACACATGATATACATGCAGACTTCATGATTCACAATTTTGAGCATTTTGTGACGAAAACACCAGCATTTTTTTTAATTTAGTAATTTGTAGCAACATGTAGATAACAAGTTTAAGGTATCAAACCAAATCCCTACCCACCCCAACTACCTGAGTTGAGCCCAAGTGGCAACACATACATAGTTGAACTAACAACCACACCTTTTATTTATGTATAAAGCAACATAAAAGATAAATCCTAAACGTCTTAGTAAATAGTATCTAAGTTTAAAAAAATGAAAACAGACAAAGATTAATTCATATAGAAATAAATAAAAAGATCACTCAATCTCAAACTAGAAGGATCTCTTAAAATCCCTATAACTAATGAGTATGAATTTTCAAAATCATTGCACAAAGAAACTTTTCAAAACAAAATTTTGAGTATAAAGTTCAACTTCAAACAGCAGGGCAAGGGGGAGAAGGAAGAGAGGGAAATGAATATCCCCCAGTTCTCCCCCCATTAATTTCACAATATTAATAAGCTAAACACCTGGGTAAACATTTGAAGTATTTGATTGGTCAAACTTCAAGATGATTAGTAATCTAAAACTACGAGTGTCTACCCAAAAGGTTAACCCTTCTCAGCCTAGTAATTAGATCAGTAAATAGATCTCTAAATTAGTAAACAATAAATTATAATTTTTTTCCATAATCACAACTAAGCAATCTTCCAAAATACTTTATAACTGATATGTATCAGCCATATGCAAAATTTAAGCTTTACAGCACCCTTTTGCACAGGGACACAGGCACACATGGAAGATACTTACTGTGGTTAATTTGTTCAACGTGCCATCAATTTGCATGAAATAAGCCTGCAAAATGAACAACCACCACTTCAAACAATTTTTTTATTAAAAAATGGAACATCCTTTCATTCTAAATTTTCAGGTAAATAATGTTATAACCTCGAGTAACATTTCAAGCTCTTCCACATCATTTTCATCAAAACGAACTGTTGCCATACTTGCTCTACTTGCTCTGGATATCTTTGATCCTATGGTGGGGGAAGCAGCAAACCAATTTGCAGCACCTGATCCACTAACTGGTGATGCTGAACCTGCTAACTTTCTTGACAAGTATAGGTCAGCCATATCATCGTCATCATCCAGTAATTGTTCTAGCTCATCTCTCACCTGCAGCAGATAACAAGAACTCTTTACAGGGGAAGGAAAAGGAATAAATGTTATGTTCCATTTGAAATTGATCCAGGAAGTTTACAGCCATCTAGGCTTCACAAAATTCATCATCCACAATTGGGTAAAATGTTGTTGAAGATATCGAAGAGTAAAAGTAACCATATGATTTTTAAAATATACTTCGTATTTTTGGTAGAAAGGAGACGAGTCAATCCAAGAATGAGGCACGACACTCGGTCAAATAAAGTAATACATTCTTTTTATAAACTTCTGAAATTTTTATTTATATTGATCATGTGAAGCTTGTGTAAAAGAACGTATGAACAACCTTTTACTAAGATCATAAACAAGCTGAGGACCATGACCTAGATCACCATAATATTCAGACAAAAACATTTCCGAGATAAAAGAAGTCCAAAGTATCAAAAGCATTGAGAGGCAGCAGGTGTGGAACATATTCACATACAAATATTGAAATACAGCAGAACTCAACATACCTTTTGAACCCTAGCAGTCAGCCTAGTCATTGCACTCTTCAGTTTACGAACTCTGTCCAAATTACGACTACTAATCTGCAGATTACAATATTTCAAAAAAGCTGATAACAACTGAATAAAAGAACAGTCACGATTTGTTTTAAAGAAAAGGTTCAAGCATGGAACCACATTTCACACCAAGCAACAGAAGCCTTCTTAAGTAAAGCAATCATAATTAGAATGAACACCTCAGTCATGTTAAACGAAAGCAATCAAATGAAAGGATAAGGTATTTAAAACAAAAATCCACTCACCAAGAGGAATTAAATATATCCGAGGAAAGGACGCAGGGCTTCAGAATAAAACCGAAACAAGAGGAAAGGAAAAAGAAATAAAGAATTCAATTATATGTGTACCTTGGAGGTAAGTTCATCTAATGCAGGATAAGCAGCCATCTCCAATTCTGTTGTACGTGCAGCAAGGAAACTACAAATGGCTTCTAAAGCTACCTCCAGGGCCCGGAACTCGAAGGGTGACTCTACATTGCATAATCTAGATCATTCAGATACAAAAAAATAAAGCAGTGTTTGAGAAGAATCAGTGCTAATATATTCATAAACAAATGAGAAGGTCTGGAGAAGATGCAAATAAGAAGACAAACTCCCAAGAAGAGCAGAAACCGTCAAAAAGTTTGATATCAGTCATGGTTCATCTATAATCTAACATACCATCTTGAGCTAGGCCTATAGGATTGGGCGAGTGGTGAGGGGTCTGGATAGTTTGCATGAGATCATAGGTTAAAACCTCATTGCCACCATCGTACCAAAATAATAATAATAATAATAATAATAATAATAATAATAATAATAACGATTTTTCTAACCTATACAACTTTGTATATGTTAAGGAATCCAAAAAAATAAATGTTGGGTTGAAAGTTGTGTATTCAACTCCTTGAAAACTTAAAAGCTACTCTTTCCAATACAACATTTCTAGTTTAAGATTCCTTAACATACGCAAAGTTGCACATGTTAGAAAAATCCTAATAATAATAATAATAATAATCTAACATACCATCTTCTTCAGCTGCTTCATTATCATGTTGACCACCAGGATACTCTTTACCATCTTGCTGTTGATGAGAGCTACTTACTTGAGGCAATCGCCTTTGCAGTTCCTCAACAACAGGGACCACATTTTCATCTGTTGGATCTCGCAGCAATACCTACACCACGATTTAGTTACAATTACAATCTGGAAGCATAGACCCATCTCAATCTCTAGAAACACCTATATGTTCTACAAACACAAAGGGCCTAAAGTTGAATACAGAAATCATGTTATAGAACATAGGTAATGAACTTATTGAGGTTCAATGCCATTATTACATTAAGGCTTGAAACAATAATGGGCATAACAAACCAATAATTAGTTTATTGCCTTCACTGCCCATTTTCTTCAATGAACTTGATAACAAGACTCAAATTTTATAACCACAGTAAAATCTTTCTCCAATTATTCGCAGTTAACTGCATGAGCAGGATATCATGCTCAATCAGTCTGAGTTTTTCACTCACAAATAGCCTAAAAGGACAAATTTGAAGTTTATATTAAGTTCATAATGGTTCTATTCACGTCCCTCGTTCATTTTAAGTTCATAATGTTTCGACTTATGTTCTTTCCAAGAGATAAGAAGCAACAATGTTTTTGTTTCTGTTCCTTCATATAGGAGGCAGTAACATTAGGTAATTAAGCATAAAACTTCAAGGCAATACAACTACTTTTCAATCAGCTTTTATTCATTGCAAGCTTGCAACACAGTGATCCTGATGTGAAATTCAGAAAGAAGCTTCAACCACCACTAACATAAACAGTCAACAACAAATTTGTAGATACAAAGAAAAGCAAACTAACTAACCTCTTCAGCGGTGATAATTGCCTTGATATGCTAAAACCCCGGAATAAAAAAACCGAAAACAAAAATAAAATAAAATTAGGAAGCAAAACAGAAAAAACAAAATGCGATAAAAAATGAAAATGAATTATTATTGGAATGAATGAATTAAACAGCAGCAGCACCTCCAAGTTAAGAACAATAGCCTTCTCACGACCAAGAATGGTGGAGGGGTAAGAGAGCAAGGGATCAAGGATCCTAAGATCACGAGCATGAATTTGAACCCGATGCATGATGGCATATTTGTCCACGTCAAGCAATGACCCTTGTCCTGTGCCATCAAACAAAATCCAACTCCTCGAAGACTGTGTCTTCTTCTTCACAACCGCCATGGCCTGCGGGTCCGCAGGTACAACACTCCCATCCCGAGCCATCTCTTACCATAATACCCTCCACAATCTTACAATTCACATGCCCCCCACCAACAACCTCAATTCAAACAAACAAAAACCAAAATTTCACTCACCCCCTCTCACCCATTTCATCAAACACCAAATGGGTACCCCAGTTACACCCCAAAATATGTTTTTTTATTCAACACGACACTGATGACAGAGAATCAGATTCCCAGAATAGTAAATTAAAAACCCCGAAAGCAAAAAGGGAGAAAGGGAATTTCCTTTTCTCTTATTCGTTTTCTTTCACTTTCCCGGGAAACAAACAGACTACGTTTCTGGGTTTTGATTTATGTGCCCTTTAGTGATTGAGAATGAAAGAGTGGAGGCACAATGAACAATGGGAGAGAGAGGAGGGTGAAAGAGAAGAACGAACGAGGTTATTATAAATATGAAGGTGTCGTCACGGTTCTGTCAGGGTTCGGTGCGACGGTGGGTGCGGGACGGCGCAGGGTTGTTAATGTGGGGGCCCGCATATCCGCCAATGGGGTGATGCCAACGCAGCAGAGGTAGGGGTTAAATGGGAAATAAGGACTCGGAATGGAGCCCGCCTGACATACGGTACGGGCGGATCCTTGTTGTTGGCTTTGGCTGTACTGTTTGTTTCCCATGCAATGACGTTTCTCACTTCTCCTTTTACTTTAATTTTTTTTTTTATAAAAAAAATCTCATTGACTTTCTGTTGAGATAAAAAAATAAAAGTATGATATCTTTTTTTTTTTTTTTTACTCGAAAACTATGATCTCGTTAGATGATCAGATATAATAAAAACAGATAAGATAAAAGAGTAGTTCTACCACACAAAAAAAAGAAACGATAATGATAGCATAGAATTGAATATGGTCACCTCTTATCTTATTCAATGATTCACGGGCATTAGTCAACCAATTACATAGTATTATATTACATAGTATTATATTATTCTTTTTTTTAAACTATAATATAGGTACGAAATATCATTATCGATAGTAAGGGTTTATTTACTTTGTTTCTAATTTTATGTTTTCATTTCTTGTATTTTATTTTTTGTTTTAAAAAATTTATACAAGAAATACTAAAAACACGTTTTTTCTATTTTCACTATTTCCTATACAAATTTTTAAAAAACAAACATACCCTTATCTTTTCACTAAGTCGAAGTTTAGTTTCTTAAACTCTTCCTTAAAGAGGGTTCAGTAAATGGATTGCCACAAGATAAAAAAAAAAAAAAAAAACCATTGTCAGACGATTCAAATATATATCTGACATCATACTATTTTAGTCCTTTATATTATGTTATTTGGGATTTATATTACGTTGAGGTATTTCAAAACTTTGGTGGCGTTTGGAAGAGCTTATTTAAGCTCCTTTTGACTTATCTGATGACATAAGCTCTTATGCAGTGTGTTTGGCAGAGCTTATAAAAGTAACTTCTATCATCCCATAAGGAGTTTTTGACTTATTTTCATAAGTCACTGGAACAAGCTTATGAAATTTTAACAAGTGCTTATGACCCCTCCGTGTTTTCCCCCTTCGAATCCTCTCCTGCTCCTTTCTTTATAAGCTCTTATGGCATAAGCTCTCATACGATAAGGTCTTATGTAATAAGCTCTTAATTAAGTTGTTTACCCAAACACAGCCTTTGGTTTTTTTCCTCTTTAGGCAAGATCCAATGCATGATGTCGATTTAAGTTTAAAGTTTACTATGTATTTCTATTTTTATTTTAAATGTCAACATTGCGAAGTATTTCTTTATTAAAAAGAAAATCCTAAATGGTAAGATTTTGGTTTTGGAAAACAATTTTTATTTACATAGTTACATAATTAAAATCAATTTCCCATACCAACAGAGGTTGGCACAAATGATTGTGAACTTATGCCCCTTAACCAAATGGCTAGGGTTCGAATCTCAGCTCTTGTGTATGGAGACAATTTCCATTAGGAGGGGGTTTCCCGCCTTCAGGTGCCATTCATTCTCCCGTAGGAAATTAGTCCCTGCTTCCGACGGTGTAAACTCCTGATCAAGGACCAAAAATAAATAAATCAATTTCCCATGGAAACAATTATATTGGGATTTAATTATAATAGGATTTAATTATAATACATTGTCACGGTGTTAATATATTTTATATTATTAATCAATTGTCATATCATTAAAAAAAAATATCGGGGATTGAGTTACTCTACTCAAAGAATAACTTTAAAAAAGTTACTCCATATATTCACCATTTATTTTATCGTAATCCAATGACTTACATTAATTCATTAAAGAAGTCACCTAACATCCATTGGATTATAATAAAATGAAGGATGATAATTGGAGTAATTCTTTTAAAATTACTCTTGGAGTAACTTGATCAACATCCCATTAAAAATATTTGACTCTTACATAAACTATCTCAAAAATTACATATGAAATTATATGTCAGTGGTTAACAATATACGAAATTATATACTAATAATATTTTAAAGTTTAACTCATCATATTGTTTCTCTTGGGTTTCAATGTCATCTAGCATTATTTGCAGGGTTTGTCAACATGATGTTAACTTCTAAATACTATACTAATAGGATTAGAACCACGTGATCTCAAGGGTATTTCACCTTTGAATCATTTAGTAAGTCATTTAGTAAGTTAAGATCTCTATATATTTTATCGGAGTAAGAATTGATTAATTCTAACTTTATCACTTTAAAAACAAACTTAATTCAAGACAAAAAATCTTATCACAATCTCGGCGTCCACCCATGACAAATACACGACCTTAAATTTCATTGAATCTGGTAAAATAGTAAACTAATATGAGGAAGAAAACAACAAGAGGGGGGGGGGGGGGGGGGGGAGGAGCCTCAGGGCAGAGCGTGGGGCGGCGGCGGCATCGTCCCGACAGCAAACCAAAACATTGATGGCTAAAACGGATATTTGTATGAAGTCGGAAAAACTCTTGATACACAGTTTATAACGACAAAACTTAATTCAAACCAAACTTGGTCTCTGGTCTTACATCAACTGCCAAGGGTGGAAAAATATAAAAAAAACAAAAGATTAAAAGATTTCTATCACGATAAAGACTTCGAAAATAAATAGATACAGTAATCCCAAGTTGATTTTCATATGTAGGCTGGGGCTTTCACTACGAACATAAATTATACATAAGGTCATAAAACATAGGGAACTGCAATTAAACAGACCGATACAAAAGATACATCAAGTTCCCAAAGCATTCGTACATAATTAACATAAAAGAATATACTCAAATATCCCTCAAACAGGGGATCCACCAAAAAAAACCAAAAGTCCAAACAGTGCATCATCAGTCATCAGTAATCTCGATCCCACGTATGATACAACCATCAGAATCAGCTACTCATATACACAAGAATAAAGAAGAAACGCATGCGGAGGTAAGATTCTATGCCAAGCTCATAACGTAGATATGGGTATGCGGCGACAAACAATCAATCAAGTGGATACATATATTTAGGGAAACTTTTATAAAATACATATATGTATACGATTTCAGAAAAAGGCTGAGACTCGAATGCATGCCTAAGACTTCGACCTAACCTTGCTCTATGGAGACTATTGTTGTCATACTATTCTGTCGAGATAACATTCAGGTAATATGCGTAAACAACTCGGTGCACAAGTCCCGATTGGAGTAGGCTAACAGCCATCTCCACAGTCCTTTCACACGATAGTACTTAACATCTGAATAATATTTAGTTCAATGGAGTTTCAAGATAGCCCTGATGTCCAGGTCTCCACCGACACTGGTGATGCATACACCGGACCATTGGCAGGATCCACGCCTGACTATCCCCGAGGTCTCCGTGGCCCCCAGACAGTCCCCTAATATCCTATAAATAGGTGTATATGCCTCCAGAACGACAACGACTATGATTAGGTTGGAATGTTGTCTGAAGACACAAGGTAGGAACTAATACGTTCCAAAGCGTCGATATCAATATAAAAACAATTGTTGGTAAGAATCGGGCTCGAATAGACTATCAGCCAAAATTATCCTCTATAACTCAAATTCATTTGGATACTTTAGATTAAAGCTTAGTTAGGCTAAAATTAATTATTTAAGAGTACGAGCATCGATAAACTGATTGGACTCGATAAATTACCATTTTGACTCACTTTGGATAAAATACATAATAATAGTTGCAAATAATATTTGGTGCTTAAAATTAAATAAATTCATAACTTTAAAACATCCAAGGACAAATAATTTGAAATTCCTCAATACCGTATAATAAATTAGTTTCGAGCCCAAGACTTAACAAAACATAAATAAGGATAAACCTTAATGTTGAATTAATAAATCCAAGAAGTAAAAATTGATACCAACTAAAAATATATACATTCCAACACCTCCCGAATCTAAGTTCAGAAACAAATGCACATCACAACAAGTCCCTAAGCGACTTAACGATCGGACATAAGGCTTGTACTTAGAGCCCATTTACTTGGAATTATATCCAACGCTTAACATACGCGAGTTACTGAGATAAGTAAGATTCTCGAATTAGAACCTTACGCCAATTCAACTAGATCCAATTTAGCACAATGCTAAACTAAATCTAAAAAGATACAACAAGATATAAGATCCTAAAATCATACAGATAATCACAACATTAAAATATTAAGCAAGCATGCTAAGATAATTCCCAATATTCCTAAGCAGATATACTAACCCGCATATACCCCAAACTACACCTAACATATAATCTTCCCCCACCTGACATCGACGTTCTGGGTTCCTTTGACACTTTGAAACGCATGCAGGCAACTCCTGTCAACTCCCAAAATACCAATCATGCTCCCCCCAAGCAAGCACAATCACGACCAACATCCCAGAGAGGGAGTCGAAACATTTGCAACAACCAAACAGTACAATCATCAATAATTCATCACCAAAACACAACTCTTTGTAATTTAAACACTCAATTTAAATAAAACAAAATTGATGAAATTAGTTTAAGAAATCACTATTTCACAACCCCAAATGCACAAAAACATGCTTAAATTCTAGAATTACAAAATGAAATAAAAAACCTAGGGTTGGGGTTTGTAAATTAATTTGGGCTTTTTAAATCTGAAGCACAATGAGTGAAATTTACACTCACCCAAAGAAGAAGAAGAAGGAGACAGAGGTTGTTTGATGTCCGGCACGGCGGCAACAGTGGCGGTGCGCCGAAGGACGGCAGCGTACGGTCTCGTGGCAGAGATGGCGGCGTTCACTGTGACAACCAAGAGCCAACAGAGAGAAAGAGAGTTCAATAGGAGAAGAAAAGGAAGCTTAAGGTGAACATTGTAACACCCTGTTTTTCATAAAATGTTTTTATAAAGCTAGCTTATTAATTTAAAAGTGTTGGTTAATGGCTAGGTGGGATTTTGCTTAAAAGTCCCTTTCTGGTACATGAGCACGCCCGTGCTCATCAGCCAGCACGCCTGTACTTGAAGTCAGAAGCGTGTTTCTGATTTTAAGTTGAGCACGACCATGCTCAATAGTGAACACGCCCGTGCTCATTGTGCTGACCGCGTCTCGCTGACGCTAAGTTGAGCACGACCGTGCTCAAGGGTGAGCACGACCATGCTCAAGCACAGGCTATATACGTTTGGCACAGAAACCAAGGGTGACGTGAAACCTTACTTTTCCAGTGACAGCAGCCTCCATTGTGGCCAGGTGTGCTTCTTCCCCTTTTTCCAACAAACTCATTCAGTTTCTTGAGTATTGGAGATCCTTGGGAAGTCCTGTTTCTTCTGTGCTTGACGTATATAGAGGTAAGGTCTTTCCTTTTTTGTTTCCTTTTCTCGTTTAGAATCGGAAACTGATCTTTTGTTTATGTTTGTTCCAAGGCTTAGAGTTGTGAGCCGCTTGGAGGGAAGGATCCAGTTTGCCGTTTAGCAATTGTTGGAGCTACCTTCAATCCAGGTATGGGGAGAAGGGAATTGTACTCATTAGGCAGTGGGGTAGAGTAAGGTTAGGGGGTTCTCCATGACCCCAGTGTTGTTCTGGTTGTATGATTCATATGTTAATGATGTTCTGTTAATAAAGTGCTCTTTTGATTAATCTGGTTATGTTTTGATGCATATATCATTGCCATTATTGGTTGTTTTATGGTTGTTTGTTGGTAAGAATATGATGATGACATATTGGTGAATGATTGAGCTATAATGGTTGGCTGAATGATGTGATGTTATGTGGCTAAAAACGGATTAGGATTAATGAGTTAAATCCCCTAAATAATTGGTTGGAATTCTGTGTTGAAACCCTGCCCAGAACAATACTGTCGCGCGATGAGCACGACCGTGCTGAACAGGGAGCACGACCGTACTTCCATTTGAATTCTGGAAAATGGCCGTGCTGTTCAGCACGATCGTGCAGGTCAAACAGCACGACCGTGCTGCTGAGCACGACCGTGCTGAGTGTGAAGCACGACCGTGCTTCACTTAAAAGGGCAACACGCCCTCACGTATCCAAGTTGTTAAGTCGGTATCCGATGGGTTAATATTTAAGATTATTAAGATAACAAGATGTTAAGTCGGTATCCGATGGGTTACCGCACGATTATAAGTTGAAGTCTTGGGTGCTTATTGACCCAAGCACGTTGAGTTGAACCTTAGTGCTTCTTGGCCAAGGGAGCCTTGACCCACGGTTTTGGTCTAAGGTTACATTGAACGTTGATGTTGAAGTCTTGGGAGCTTCATGGCCCAAGTAAGGAGGTGGTTGAGATTGTTTGTTATTGTGCTGTTTGCATAGAGCATTGGAGTTGTTGATGGGGGAGAGAGTACGGTGATCTGGCCATCCACGGTAGGTCACCCATGGTTTGGTGACCGAGGCCTCCCGTGATGAGGTATCTACGGTTTGATGCGTTGGCTATCCATGGGGTTCACCCAAGGTTTGTGAACTGCCGGTGTTGGTGCTTTTATGGCCAATACGGATATGTAACTCCAAAGTCATTCATCTTGAGTTAGTTTGGATCCACATGCATAGTTGAAGTAGCGGAGTAGTCGATGCATTGCATAGCATAGCATACTTGGTTGATATAGTATTGTTGGATGTTGATGTATGTCTATGTTGTATGTTTACCTTGCTTACTATTCCCATGCTGTATATGTTTACATGAATCTTACTCCTTGTTATTCTTTGTGTTTGGCCTGATCGGCATTTGCAGAGGATGACGAGCTGCCCGGAGCGGAGTGACTCTGAGGAGCCACCACTCATAGTTAGGGCCTTTCATTTTGTTTAGTTAGTTGGCTAGTTGTTTTTCCGTGATGTACGGAATGGTTGTACCAGCTCTGTTGTGACATCGGGTTGGGACGTTTGTTACTATTTTATTATGTTTTACTGATTTTAAACTTGGTTTATTTTCCGTGTTGTAAACTGGTTCATGTGGGACTTTTCTACTCATGGACAACTGTTTTATTTTATTTAGTAATTGCATGTTTTTATTTTTAATTTCTCTTATAATAAATGCCTTATAGCATGCTAGGTAGAAGGGTCTCACAAACATAATGGTGGAAACCACCATGGAAGTGGCTTACCACGATGGGGCAACGACCGACGGTGGCGGACCCATTTTCGCGTGGCGGCGATGCGTGTAGGCGACGGCGCCATCGCGTCTTCTCCTCCCCTGTTGAGCAGTGACGACCAGTGAGCTTCCAGGCGGTGGCGCGCGACTATGCAGGGGCGACATGGTTTGGTCCAACAAGAAAGAAGAAGGAGCAATGGAGTTTGAGAGAGGAGAAAAAGATGAGTGAAATTCTGATGTTAAAAAAGGAAGAGTGTTATGTAATGTAAAATAAAGAAAAGAAACGAGAGGGAGAGGCGTATGAAACGTGGGTAGGTGCAGAGCCAATAAAGAAGAACTTTAAAAAATGATCTATTTTATTTTTCTGGTACTAAAAATTTCTTTTAGAGACTATGAAAATAACTTTTTTTCAACCAAAATAATTTTAGATTGCATTTTTCTAAACAAAGAATAATAGTGTAATGTTATTGTCTAGCAAGCGTGCATACACTGCAATAGCACAGTGTTAACATACCAAATAAAATATTTTAAATGAGTAAATAAAATTACTCAAACCAACAACATAGGAATAAACAAGAATAATTATTCAAATAATTAATCACTCCAATAAATAATTAAACATATAAGCAAAAATTGGGATGTTACAGCAGAGTTCACGGTGAGACGGAGCGATTGGTGGGGGCTAGGGCATGGATCTCGTCGTGCGGCGGTGGGAGTCAATCCACGGTGACGGTCTGGCCGACTAGCTGACATGGAGCTCAAGGCTGTCGGCCTGAGGCGCGGTGGAGAATGAGCGAGAGGCGATGGCGGACTGTGAAGGGGTGACGGAGGCGTGAAGGAGGGAGAGGAGGAGATGAAGTTAAGAAGATAAGAATGAGAGAAGAGAAGAAACATACAACACAAGCAGCCTCAGGGTATTAATGTAAATTTGCATGAAAAGCAGCTTTTCCAACTCTTTTCTCCTTATTCCGCGCAAAAAACATTTTGGGGTGGGGCCCACCAAAATGTTTTCCTTCCCGCACCTTTCTTCCCTGAACCAAACGGTGGAAAACCAAGTTTTCCTTCACTTTTCATTCCTCTCGTTTTCTTTCCCTCCATTTTCTACTATACCAAACGCAGTGTTAAATTTCATGTCTGGTATCCTATGGGTGAAGGTGGGCTTTTTGAGAATCTCCCGTAAATGCTCATGGAACGGAGGAGGCTATCCTAGTTCTAATTGGGGCAACCATTTCCATGCATTCATACACTTATTTTTAAAAGGTCTTCATCGGTGCTTTGAGTAGGATTTGGTGGTATCAGATATATTTTAATATTTTTTAAAAAATAAACGAGAATAAAAGTTTTTCATATTTAGTATAAGAGATAATAAAATCATTCATAGTCATAAAAGATGTTCAAAAACAATTTTTTTTTTTGATAGACAAATATTAGTAATTAGTTGTTATGTCAAATTTTTTTCCCTCTTTATCAAGATTTTAATATTAGACCTTTAATTCCATATACCTCAGCTCAAAGCCTCAAATCACTTGAAATACCAAAAACAAGTGCCAAGTGCCAATATTGATGCACACCAATTTGCATGACCTTAAAAAAATACCGAATATTTAATGGCAGGTTGAAGGTTCACAGTACAAGGCCATGTGTATAGTTGACTTGTGGAGTCTTGTAAAAATGGAATACGATGGAAATATACATTTGTTTTTTTTGCTTTCTGCACAAATTTGTTAATAATGACAATTAATAAAACAGTCTTATTCCTGAATCCTGATTGCTTTGGACTTTGTTGGAGTGTTCCCTTGAAAAATGAAAATGACAAGGGTATCTGTCTATTTTTGAAAGAAAAAAAAAATCAAAAGGAAGTAATGTTCCGTTGCTTAAAACTTATTAAATGATTAATTAATTTAGCAAATAGACAAATAATAATATAATAATATAATAATAATAATAATAAAACACAACAAAGTACAAACACCTTGAATTTTGCACGAGCATGCCGTAACCAATTGATCAAGCAAAAAAAAACTTTGTTTTTTTTAAGGAAACAACTTAATTCATTTCACTGGTAATAAGCGAATCAATACAAGGAGGGACATGATAAAAAGTAGGCAAAAATATACTTTTGGTGCTTTGTCTTTTAATCAAAATTCATTTTACTCATTTATCTTTTAAAAGATTCATTTTGATCTTTTATCCTTTTAATATTACACAAATTAGTCCTTTCCATCAACTCCGTTAATTATATTGACGGAAATTTTGGATGTGGTAGCTTCAACCCCTTCAACCATAAATATCTTCAACCTTCTCGTATAGTAGTTTAATCAATTTTGCAAACACATTATCATTTTCCATTATCTAATGATGACCATGTCTTTCTCTTCCATGGGGAAGAAGATAGCCTTCTTAATTTGGGATGAATACATCTTCTTCGAACGGTAAAGTCTATGTGTGATGACATGTCACACTACTTTGACATGTCACAAGTCAGGAGGGAGAGTTATCGGCCATCTCACTAACGTTTGTTGTAATAGAGCTGACGGAAATGACTAGTTTGTATAACATTAGAAAGATAAATGATCAAAATGAATCTTTCAAAAGATAAAGGACTAGAAAGAATTCTGACTTAAAGATAAATAACCAAAAGTATATTTTAGCCTAAAAAGTGTGGAGGCTAGGCAGAGTAGGAGCCACCTTTGCTAAACAATGAGCAACTCCATTGACTTGCCTCCCAATAAACCTCACTCTAAGGTTTGTGGAAAAGGACAAAAAGCCTAGAACATTCTCTAATAATGCAACCAAACTCAGTACAATTAATCATTCCTAGGCAAATTAACACTATCTTACAATCAGCAATTAGCACTATCCATAACTTTACGTACCTTGTCATACATGCCCACCTTATTCCAGCAAGTGCCAGTTATTGCCAAAGATGCATCTTGATGCGCTGAGGTACCTCCATTCACCATACAGTCGAGGAAAAGGTAAATCTTTACAAGAAAGTATTAGAAGGCAATCATACTCTGTTTGTTAAGAAACTGGGCAAGAGAAACAAAGAAAATATAAATTTGAAATGGATTGAATAATGTTCAAGAATAGGCCCAAGAGGTGGTGTCGTGCATAATTGTTAATGGAAAATAATGTTAAGGCCCAAAAATAAAATCAAGCCCTTACAAGACTATCATAAACCCACACCCAATACGTCAACAAGATTCTGGACGCTTGCGCCTACAAGCCCATGTGACATTGACATAAAGGTTTGGGAAATATTTAGAAACCCGTTTTTTTTAGTACACGAAATTACGTATTGCCATCTAATTTTATAATTAATAAGTTCTTCAAAATTTATAGTAAAATCAATGACAAATAACTCTTAGGGGAGTCTACTTCAGGCACAATAAGGGTATTGTAGCAACTTCGACAAAAGTCAATATTAAGATAGATTCCCATCTTCTTAAGTACTTCCTCTATTTTATATTAATATCTTGGTTTTCGATTAAAAAAAAATGTTCCGTTTTTCTTATCACTTTAGAAAACTAAGAAAATTGAAAATTCGAGGAAAAGCAAACGGATCCTTATTCTCTAAAATGTATTAGAATTCAGACCCAAAAATTGTATGCAATTAAAACATGTTCAAAGAGAGTTTAGTCCCGTTTATTGCAAAATCTAACTCCAAAATACTCTTATAAAAAGATCAGTTATGTATTTTGTTTGTGAAAATGAACATTCCAATGTTGTTATTAGCTAGTGATTCTAATGGTATCACATTTGACGTAAGATAGATGTTCAACTAACAATTTTTACTTTTTTTCAACGTGAAGTATTTTTACACACTTATTTGAATCGTCTATGACGTTGTTTAATTGTGGGAGTAGGAGGATTATGCAATCTCTCTACAAAAGTAATTTTTAGTAGAATTTGAATCGTAATATTTTTCCCATGAGGTCAAATTTATTTACCACGTCCCGAACTCAACAAATATACCTGCCAATCCTTTTTAGTTTTTATACATGAAAAAGCCACCTACTTAAAGTTCGCAGGGGAACTTATATATGTAGTTATATATATATATATATATATATATATATATATATATATATGGAGCAACTCAAGTGAGAGGAGTGTGTTATTATGAGAGATGAGATGAGTAAATATGGACCTTTGGATCATATATGAATGGTCAAGATTAGAACATAAAGTCATGTGACTTTTTTAAATCCTAATCATTCATGTATGGTTTAATGGCTCAGGTTTGTTCCTCTCACTCTCACAATAAGGTATATTGATGATATAAAGTACAAAGGGTACTCTAACCCGTATACAATAGAACCGAAAGAATGAGACCTGTGTAAAAGTACCCCTAAAATAAAAAACCAGAATCAAAATTACAAAAGTTCACCAAAGAAAGCCATAACAGATAGCAGAACTCCATAGCCCCCACAAAAGAACCATCAACTCTACCAACCAGAGCATACACTGCAGTAGACAAAAAACCAAAGAACCAATAATATTACCACCGAGTTTATACTTTCAGCAATTAAAATATTTATGTAACATTGAACAAGGATGCACACTGAGCTCAATCCATTTATATACTTTGACTTTTAAACCTCATTGCAACTATTCTCCTGAATTCAGAAATCGGATCTTACTTTTCACATAAAACATATCATTTAAAAGATATTTTGAACTTCAATCGCTTTTATATGTATTTTATATAGACAGCAAATCCGTTAAAATAATGGATATTTCTGTAAGTTGTTGTAATTCTAGTGCTTGATGATCACAGACATAAATCAACAAGAAAGATAAAATCTTGAAATCTCACGATTTTCACATAATGCATTTAAGAGAACAATTGTATAAATAGAGATACTTAATTATAACCTTGATCCTCATGCAAGCTAGGGGTGCTCGTGGGTGCGGGTCAATTCGATAAATTGAAAAACCGAACCCAACCTTTTTAAAGCAAGGTTTTTTTAGTCCAACCCGACCCGACCCAAATAAATATGAGATTGTTTGGTTCGGGCAAAGAGTTTAATTACGATTTTCAAACCTAATACCCGACTACCCGACCCGTTGAACATGGTTTTATTATTTTTTTAAGGAAAATATCAAGAAGCCCAATATACCACATATATTATGGTTCTGCACTATAATGTCCCTTACTAGACCAGTATTCATTTTCTCTCCAGCGGCAAGAGGACATGTCGCCACCGTTGCTGCCCTCTTTCCGTCTATATGTTCTCTCTGCTGTCGTCAACCACTATCAGTATCTATGTCCTCTTTGTCATCGTCGGCCTCTCTCTGTCTCTCCGTTCTCTTAGCCGCAGTCGCAAAAGTGCATTAGTGATTTAGTGTAGCTACCCTCTCATCTCAAAAGTGTCACCATTATGTCAGCATCTCTCCATCATCGTCTCCTTCGCATCGTCTCTCCATCATCTTCAAGGCCAGATCTAGTGTCCTGGCCATATTCTTCTTCTTAAGGGTAGTAGCATGGGTGAATTATTGATTTCAATGTTGTTGAGTTTGATTTTGCGTGAGAAATGAATGTATATCAACTATCAAGGGTTAATCGATATTTTTTTTCAGAATTTTAACCATTTTTTTTAGTTCTAGTATCTAAAAGGTTTGTTATATGCTTGATCTGATAGACCCAACTCAGCTTGTCTTTGACCGAGTTGGTTTGGTTCAGGTTTGACAGAAAAAAAAAATAGACAAACCCAAACCAATCCAAAACATAAGAAATTGATTGATTCGGGTAATGGATTTAGTCAAACCCGACCCAACTCTATCCGTATACACCCCTAATGCAAGCCTAATTTGAAATCTTTAAGAAACTACCATTTGGTTATATACGTTGAAGATTATAAAAGGAAACTATGTTTTGACGAAAACGGATTCGCTCCTGCCGCTGGAGCTCCTGCCACTGTCGCTGCACCGTCCGATCGTCCCTCCCCCACATCACAGCAACTGGATCCGAGCCCCACACACCACACCAGCCGTTGGATCTTGCTGCAGGGGCGCTGGACGGGAAGCTCGCAGGAGCGAATCCGAGTCCTGTTTTTACCCCTTTCACTTCCTTTTCCTTTTTCACTTTCATATGAAGAGATATGGGTTTGGATTGGATCTCTAGTCATCCTCTCTATCTCTCTCTTCATCATTTCCTCATCTTCACTCCATTTTCTCTCTCCTCCTACCCTTATTTTTCTTGCTCCAAAGGCAGCAGAGAATCTATTTTGAAGAGATACAAACTTTATAAGTAGTGCTAGGACCCATTTTAATTTATTAGATAATAATTCCTTATTAATCAATCAAAATTAACTCTATATTGCTCCGCAAAAAAAAATAAAAAATAAAAATAAAACTCTGTATTATTATTTATTTAAACCAACGTGGGTCACAAATTATGTTGTACATATTTTAAAGCTAGGACATGAAGCTGTCAGTGTCCGATCCAATAATTCTTATGCTTCGCATACATGTATAATCCCATAAATTATATGTAGTAGTATTATATGACTAGTTTTATATCTTTTGGGTGTCAGGTATATTAAGATTGCCCGTCTTCGTAATATATTTCTGGGGATTCGAACTCTTTATATTACTAATTAGACTCAACCATTAGTCGATCAAACTTATAAATAAATTGTGCTTCTAGCCACTCTTCATAATGAAATTAATATTCCAACCACATTACTCACCAACCCTACATTCACCCAGTTAATACGCATTTGATTCTACAAAACTAATAGACAAATACTAAAAAATTATTGGCCATAAACGAAACTCCATCAACATGCACATGGGCCTGTTCCCCTCTCACTTGTGAACCATATAAAAATTTAATACCTACCTCATCCAGCTGAGACATTAATAATTTAGCAGTATACAAAATTAATCAAAACACAAAAGAAGATACAATGATATATGAAGAATCCCTTGAGGGAATAAAGTATGCATTAAAATACAAGGTATTAAGCACACAACAATCATGACAGCAAGGAAGGATCACATAATAAACAAGCCAGACTAGTATATAGGTTAAGTTTATTGTTTCTTGTCCATTACAAATGCCCTTAGGCTCCTTAAAATTAAAGCTGAATCTATATACCAACAATAGAAAAAACACAGACACATTCAAACTAACGACACTCCGCTCCATATATATGTCTCTGCAGAAGTGCTTCATATATTTTTTTATAGGCCCCTTTGATACGGGACTCTGATATAGAACATGTATTATGCCAGCTTTCAGCTTCTGCTTTTGCATTTTTCCATGGCTCTTGGCGCTGAAAGTACACAGAAAAAGGATGGCAGCATTAGACTAACAAGAAAAAAGTGGCATATATAAAAAGAAAAAAAGTTGATGAAATTAAGGTATAATGATGTGATGCATACCAAGTCCAATAGCTTCTGATCCTTTCATTATTCGCAGACGCTTGCATGACCCAACAAACATCCTTCAGAAAATTAAATAATTAAGGTTAATTACATGGGTTTATAGTACTAAAATAAGATTAATAGCTAGAAAAGCATGTTTTTGAATAACTTCTCAACAGTCAATTTGGTTTGTATACACCAAGGTTTTAAACCGTGGCACACAATCACAATTGAGGCCACAAAAATATTGTAATATTGTTAGTCCGCAACCGTATTGCAATCACAATTACTTATGCATTAATCATATTTTTTCGTAATTGTAATAAATGTAATGTAATCATAACCGTAATTTAAAACTTTGGTTTATACTAATTAGATATAGATTACTAAATTTGTAAAATATATATAGTTATAGTTATAGGATGATTATATTTATTTAATGAAGATGGTAAATAATGGTTGCAGAAGAGGTTTGTTGGAAGAACTTACTCCCATGGGACATCACCCACGAGCATCCAGTCACCATCCTTATCTTCATAGGTTGGCACATACTCAGAGCTGTTCAGAAGATCCATCAACTTGCTCTCATTCATGAAGTCTATCATTCCTTGGGTCCCATACTCACCTTTAGTAGTCCCATCATAAAACATAAATTACAGAAAACTAATTTAATATTTTCTCATTAATAGTTAATAACAAGCAATAACCCACAATCATATAGCTAGAATATAACAATCCCAAGAAAATTAATCTAACTCGTACAGGCATCGTCAACAAATTCCCATGCATCAAGGATTTAAAACCCCACACAAGTTTGTATTTTATGTGTGATTGTATGTATGTTTCAGTCACAAAGTTGCAGTAAAAGAGATGTTATGAATGGAGATCTGTTGTCTCATTTTGGTGTATCATATTCTGTCATCACTAATAATATCTTGTCATATAAGTTAAAATTTTACGTAATTTTTAAAAAAAAAGTAGAATATGTGGTAAAATATTAGTGGAGACAGGATGTAGTACATCAAAATGGGACAATAAATTCTTATAATTAATGTTAATTGAGAGCAATATAATGAAAATATTGCATAGGAGAGTTAATTATTGTACTGATGTAGGGGTTGGTTAAGATTTTCTAAATATGTACCCTTGCATTCTCAGTAATTAAATTTTTGCTTATCCAAAAAATTAAAATAATATTGTTCTATATACTGACCCTTGGTGAAGGAGCTGAACATTTTAGCTAAGGCATCAGATAATTCTTGGTAGCCTTTGTACATTGTCAAGTCCACTTTGCGTAGGTAAGGTGCACCATCCATGGAAACCTTGACAAATGCCCCAGAAGCATTGCTGCCTGTTGTCTTCTCAGTGCCATCCTCACTATTAACCTTTTGTGCCATCACGTTCTTCCTGTATGACCTCACTGGTGGCCAACCAACTACTTGAGCCCTGCAATATTCCCAAGGAAAGTGAATATCTTAAACCTTTTTTGCAACCCCATCTTTTACACCTCCTTAATAATTATTAATCTATGTTTTTTATTGTTGTTTTCAAAATAAAACTGTTTTGATCAATGATTATAAAGTAGATATAAAAAAGTGACGTGAGAAATATTCAGACGCCTATCAATCTTATTCTTCTCTCTTTTTTGGTACAAAAATTATATAAAAGTTGTTGGAATTTTCGACCTTATGCAAACTACATAAGGACGCCTATAATTGTGAATATTCTCTAAGAAATATATACTATTAACAGAAGAAAGAGAAGGATATCCATAAGGACTAAGAAGTAGCATATCATGATATCAACTTAATGCTAGGTCCAAGAAAAAAAAATGGGGAATAGAAGCATGCAAATTAAAAGAACATTAATTATGAAAGAAAAGTGGGAAAAGGGACTACTTACTTAGCTGGTGGCTTGGCAGGGTCCTTAAGGAGGGTCTTCTCCTTAGGAACTACATTCTTCATATTCTCATTCAGATCTTCCTTGTTGGATGGAAGATTAAGCTTCAGATCCACTGTCTCAGAGAACCCTCTCTTCCCATTGGCTCTTGGAGTTTCCACCTCAGAGCCACCACCACCAGGCAAACCAAGGCATAGCTCAGTCTCCTTCAGGTTCAAACCATTCTCCTTTCCCAGCAAAGTTGCCATTTTTGGCTTATTGTCAATGAAACCCAAGCAAATAAAATAAATAAAATAAAAACTCCTTTTCACTTTCCCACTCTAGAAGCTAGCTTCCCCTTTCTTGTGTGTGTCCTCTTCTATTATAATGCTGCTTGGTTTGGATATATAGATTGGAAGAGAGAGAGAGTGATTGCCCTTCAATAATATAGCTTTGAGGAACTTGTGTGTGTGGCTGCATGCCTATGTCATATCAGGTTTGGGACCAATTGCATGCTGACACATGGACATATTTGAGACGTTGATCTTTGCAAAAGGAGGGGTAGGCTTCACCGACTATGATAATTTTCATATGCAAACGAGATTTGAGGTACCTACTAAAATGGAATGACCTCCAATGTGTCTCCCCAATATACTAATCAGCCTTTGTTGTAATTTTCAAAGCACATGCAGGGCACTTGGTCTTGTTAGTTTTCCATCTTCTATTGTCCTCTCATTCGAGGACTAGTTACCTAGTTTTGTTATCTAAAATAGTGCATCGTGTATTTCTCTGTCTTCACAAGATGGCAAGTATAAGCAATATGTTTGCAAATTATTTTAGATACCTCTTGCCGGCAACCATGCTTTTCACCCCTCAAATAATTGGATAAAATTTTTAAGTTTGTCTACATTTTTATTAGTAAAATTCAAATATTGTGTCATAGAGGAAATTATTTATCTTCAATATTAATGAATTTTATTTTCTTATCAGTACTACTGTTTAGTACGAAATAATTAATGGACGAATTTGTAAAGCAAATAAAATAATTATTTAATTGTTAACTTTTCTTTAAAAAAAAAAAAAACTAAGATTGAAATGGAAATCATGATGCCATATAGCTAGATTTTGTACCTTTCATTTTGTACCAATGATCATTTCCATTTTTTTTAATTGAGATGGAATTTCAATTTTCATATGTGAAAATTTTAGACTTCTTAAATATAATATTGTAATGAGTTCAAATTTAGGAAGTACATATGCACACAATGAGAATAATATGAAATTTACTTTATTCAAGTTGGCTGTAAAAGTCCTTACAATTCTTAATATTATTGCAACATAATTTTTTAAACTCTCGATATATATACGATGGTCATGATGGCCACAAAGCAATGATGGTTGCAGTGATGATACTACAATAATACAGTACTAGCAAAGTAATAATGATGGTGAGCGATGGTAGCAATTGGCAATAGTGATGATAATTTGACTTTCGTTGCATAAAAATTGTACTAATCTCAAAGTTATGGATAGGAACTAATGTGATCATTAGATACAGTAATTTATGTTAGATATAATTAAATCACTTTTTAGTATTCATCTATCATGTTTAAGTTTAAAGAAAATTTGATCTTTAATATGGTATTTTAAGCTCAAAAGATTTTTGCGTGAAGGGATATATTAGTGTTAGATATAAGTTTAATATATAAAACCATTCAGGACTTAAACATAAGAACTACTCCACTGACCCAATTCATTAGAGTTGTTTAATACGTTTTTTATATGGGCCCTATCATATTCACTTTTTAGTTTTTATTTTATATTGTTTTAATCAATTATTTACTCCAATGATGTAACTCTAAAAGGTTCATCAAATGAGTCTCATATTACTTGTATTTTATTTATATTTATTCTCTATTATTTTTTTTTTTTTTTTTTATAGGACTCTTATATAAGAATCAATTGCTTATAAAAATAAGTGTCCTTACATGTGGATGTTATATCATCTTACTCCAATAGTACAACCCGGCAAGGACCCATCCTTATTTTTAAGAGCTAGTTAAATAACTCTCATTAGAATTGGTTTAAGTATTTAAAAACGATATTTGTTGTTTGTTGGACATTTGTATATGGATTAGAGTGTCCATATATATATATATATATATATATATATATATATATATATATATATATATATATATATCTTAATTAAAAAAATTATCCATCAAATACTATGGTCAAATGCCTTATATTTATACGGTTCTGGTGGTTTAGCAAAACAAATAGTATGGTCATTTGTGTTCTTTCTTGGTGATTGATTTCATGTTGATTTAGAGTAGTGTAATAGACATACTAGTTTATGATTCTGTTGATCAGCATGATAGTTACATTTCCTCTCTCTGGGTTCATATTGTAATTTTTTTTTTTGTTCGGGTTTGAGTACCTACTCTTTTAATTATATTTTGGCTTATAAAAAAAAAGTTAAAATTACCAAATCATAACGTGTATGTTTGGATGAGCGTTTGACAAACGTGATTTTGGATATAATTGATTTTGTGGAATTGATTTCAATACAATTGAGCTTGAAGTAAAGTGATTTATGTTTGGATATTGTTTTTACTTTGAAAGCAAGTTTGATGTAAAACTTAGTGTAATTTTTCAATCCAAAAGCAGAAGCTACTCCGAGCTGCTTCGGGTAGAATCAATTTTGGATGCAAAATTGATTCCCCAAAGGTGTAACCAAACACCTCTTTTTTTTTTTACCAGAATCATGTTTGACAGGTGCAGAAGCACTTTTGGTGTCTACAGAAGTGGAACCAAACACATACAACATCTTTTGACCAAAATATTATAGTAAAAAAAAATAATTTGTTTACATATTGTTACACATATTGACTAGTATCTAGCTAATTGGAATATATCCCTTTCGATATTGAGATGATAAATATGCCAATAAAAAGTATTACACATCAACTTTCTAGTATAAATAAGTGAAACACTTCAAACAGGACAAACGAATATATTAATGGTTACCAGTTTTGTGAGATGGATAGCTCTAAATTCAACAAACTAGTTTGACTTTTTAACTGAAAAATTCTCCCTTAAAATTACTAGTGATTAGTGTTTCAGAGGTCAACCAAGCTTGAGATAGACTATCTAAGCCGCCTTTTTCATATGCGCTGCTTGTAATGCTCATCCCAATCTAGGGGCAGCAAGAGTAACATCTAATTATTTTACTTTTTAAATTTGAATTTTTTTTTTAAAAAAAAAGTCAAGTCAAAATATATATGTTAGATCTCGAGAAAGCTTGTTAACAGTGTCAGATGAAAAAAAAATGATGCCTTAGAGTTCAAGGGAACTCTTACAATAGAAACAATGAAGGGTCACTCAGTTGTCTATTGTAACCTTGAGATCTAGTGATGTGAATGGGAGCCTTTTATAGCGAGATTCTTGGTGAACACAATGCATGATAGCAGGGATGGCGCATATATAGTCAAGCTTGAGGCCATGTACCCCCAATTTTTTATTTTTTATTATTGGTTGAAGTGAGATCAGTTTTACGTATGTGTGTTTGTATTAGTTTTTTGTTTGTATCTCACAATCTTACAACTCCACCTTTGCATAGGAGTAGCACACATATTGCACAAGGATAGGATAAGTGATTTTCCAGGTGTCTAATAATTCAGGTATAATTAATGGATAAGAGATTCCCCGAACACATGGAGTCTCGTTTGATACAAGCCTTAAGCAATTATGCTAATGTGATATATAGGTACTGCTAGGCATGGAAGTGATTCACGAAACCTTCTAATTAGAAGCTTTTAGCTGGAGAAAGGATGACAAAAGTGCAATAGTACAAAGTCAGGTGATCTAGGATGTGCAGCAAGGTTGGCAGATGATTTAGATATTGCAAGGTGATTGAGCCAAGTCTCGATGGCCCCCAATTCTAAATATTTTTTTAGTATAGAGATATGATATTCAATTGTAGAGTAATGTTACACAAACAGGAAAAAAAAAATATAGTTAGAAATTTGACAGAATATGAAAGGTAGTTGTGGAATGAAATAAAGTGATATATAGGTGTTATCACCTGAAAAAATAAAATAAAAAAATTAGGTGATAGCCGAAGACAGCTGATAGAGATAATCAAGGAAGTGATTAGTCGATGATGAATGATAAAATTCAGCAGGATGCTTGTTGGGCCTTGGGTTAATGGGCCTATTAGGAAAGAAGTCCTTGTGGTCAGCTGAGGGTTGGAAATCCAACTATGATTTGCCACGCATTGCTCCCTAAAGTCGCGGGTAATGGATAAACACGTCGTAGCACACATTTAAAGAGTTCATTGTTAGGAAAATCAAAACATGTAACTCGGCTAGTTTTATACTTTTATCACTCGGCTGAGTCACAATTTTGCGTGATGACAATAGGATTACTCACCCATCGAGTAATCAACATGTTTATCGTTTAGTTGCAAAAATACTGGTTCTCTATCATTTTAATTTCTTAGTTATGTTGATATCTCAACGAGAATATACTTGTAAAGATAATTTTAACTCTAATTTTTTTTTTAGCATTGAATGCATGAGGAGATAGTTGAGCAGGAAATTTTTTTTTTTTTGGTAAGCAAAAATTGTATTAATTAGGTACAAGGGGTACCCAAAACCCATTTACAAAGTTGAGCAAGAAATTGATTATGTTGTTGAGAGGTCTAGTTAATTTCATCCACAAAAGTATTTCTAGCTTCATGAAGTTAGGTTCAATAGCATGAGAATGCCTTGTATGATCTGCTGGGTTATATATGACTTATATCTAACATATGTCACAGGCTTTTCAAGAGTAACGTTATTATAAATCTAATCTCCGGACCTTTTTAATAAAATTTGGTATGCTCCAAATGATTGATAAAGCTTGAAGTGCCAACCTAGTTGGGATGTCTTGTTTTATAGTGATACTTCTGCATATTATTGTTTGCTTAAACCAAAAAAAAAAAAATCTCCAGACCAGACAAGCTTCACCTCTTTTCTTCTTCTGATCACTCTTATTCTTTCTGTTGAAATAAATGGAGTGAACACATCATACACCTATATCATTCTCAGAAGTCATCGTTTCATTTACAAAATTCTTCTAAGACCTAATAATAGCCACACAAATTAAATGCATTTTATTCTAAGAACTCCATGTTCTTTTCAGCCCCCTTTCCTTCCTTTTCCAATTAATTAAATTCGTTGTGTGTCAGAAACAGAGAATATGATATTTTTTACAATTCCAATTAATTAATATAATCATCACCAAAGCACGACTAACGCATCTGATATTTTTATCAATTTTTTTTTAATGTGTACACATTTATATAGTTTATGGTGAGACTCTTCAAGGAAGCTTCCATTTAAGCTATTGGCACATGCATTTCAATGAACACTTCTTAAATATTGTAAAGAAAATAATTGTTCTCATATCTTAAATTAATAATCAAGGAATAAAAGCACATGAAATTATTTTCTATCTCATGTCAAATACAAACAACTTCTAGTTAAAAATAATTTTAAATTACTAGAAGAGCTTGTTAATTTAATGTTTGTGAGTCTCATTTAGACAGCTCACTTGGTGATATTAAGGGATATAAGTAGACTCCAAATTAACTTGGAGGTAAGGAGTTCAAATCCCATCTCACCCCCTAACATAACAACTAACACTAACATTGGCTGATAAAAAAAAAAAAAAAAATTTCCGTGGGCTTTTGGTAAAGAAAGAATGGCTCCTAATTATATGATAAGCAAATTATGATCTGAACATGAGGAAGAAATTTGGATAGCAAGGATGTGTTACAGCAAATCCCCAGCACTACAGCAGGGCACATGATCTCATGATCAATCACTACATCAGTTTCCAATTGAACTTTTAGGGCATGGTGATAACTAAGAGACAGGTCACATCCCAAAGAGAAGGAAACATCTCAAACCCTAGCTGTGCCCTTGTCCTGTCAACATCCCTCCTTAACCCCATCCTGGGTTGTTTCTTTCTAACCTACCTCAATGATAAGTATCCCATGGATTCATGTCCTCTTGGCCACATATTCTTAGAACTTTGCCCAGATGGAATTGTCCAAATAAAAACATACCCTTTTCGTCTTTTAGACCTGATGGAGTCTTAATCACGAAAGAATACAAGAAGCCAAATTTTGGTGCAGGGAAATCCCATGCATCTCCTTATCTAATGTAGACAGTGACTCCAATTTAGATAATCCCATAATCTAGTTTTACAATGCAGTGACTTATATGGATTTTGAGTGGTCCTAATAATACCTATATTTTGATGTACGGTCAATAAAACCTGGTCAAACTAAGTGGTCCTCTAGTCATATATAAACGTAATACCTGGAGAATAGGGTGGGAGAAGGGGCAGGAAGGGAGCCCACGAGGAAGAGGAGAAAAATATTTACTTTTTTCTTTTTGTGCATAACGTTTTTTATATCGAGTGTTTTCACTTTTCACACTCTTTGGGCGTTGCATGTCAAATTAATTTTTGCTCCAGGTCTATTTGTCTTTGACTATACATAAATTGGAATTTGGAATCTCTATATTTGATTTTTCCTGGATCTTGCATTTAGACAAATCTACAGAGGTGTTTTTGTCTTTATTGCACCCAACAAATTTGACTTCAACCCTCTTTGGACAGAATTTTGCCTAACTACAAGAGAATTTAGGAATTCCCTGAGAATTTGGATCCCATAATTTGTGTGTGCAAATTTCCGCAGTATACTCCACTCCTTTCCCATTCCCTTCCCCCCTTTTGTTTTCCCCTTGTAAGGCCTATATATTATAAGCATCCACTTGAAGAAAAAAAAGTCTATTTACATATTGGTTTACCTAATCACTACTCTTAGGATAATGATTAAAAATTTTAAAAAGAAATATTTTTATTGAAAAATTAATATATATATATATATATATATATATATATATATATATATATTTTGCATGTGCCAAGTATTTCCAAACCAATGGCTGAAGACTAATACTTTTTAAAGCATAGAAATCATTGAAGTGAGTTTTTGTCTCTCACAACAAATTTTTTTATACATATGACAAGAATTAAAACCCCTGACAATTGGCTTAAGGAATTCAACTTTCTACTAATTATGTTGGACCTTGTTGGTCAGATACAATAATCTTTAATATATTAAATATGCTATTTTTCAATAAACGTATTTATTTTGTTTTTTTTAGCCATGGCGTTCTAAGACAATTGTTAGCAAAACCGAACTCGATCGCTTGATTAGCTTTGGCACAACTCATGATTGAAATATGAATTGAAAAAACTCTTGATTGAAAATAATAAGAAATGTTATATAGTTGGTGTTTTTCTGGTGCTTTGTTCAGGTGCTTGTTTCCTTTTGTATACGGGTTCGGGTACCCCTTGTACCCTTTTAATAAATTTCTTTGTTTTTCAAAAAAAAAATAATTTAGAAAAAAAACTATCTAATTTAAAAAATCACTAATTGTCACTTGACTATGGACTTTAATACATCTTAGATTTGGTTTAATTTGATAGACGGTTGTGTTGCTTTTAGAACATTAAAAAAATACAGTATTATCAAGAGCTTGCAATTACTGATCATCAACTAATATCAATTATGAGGCTTCGTGAAGGCCAGAAGAGACAACAATAAGGAGAATACTCTTAGAACACTTTGTGGACAGAAGGGACAAATGTAACTCCAGCAGAAATAACCAGACCTTGAGTTCTAAATTGGTGGACTAGCAGAACCACCAACGACTTCTTCTAAAAATGGAGGCTCAATAAGTATTATAAGCACCCAAGTGTTCACCAGAATGATAGAAGAAACAGAAATCATAGCATGAGACCTTGAAAGATAAAATCAATGACTAAGAGTGAGTGTAAGAACAAATAATTTAGATTGGTGTGATAGGATATATCTCGTTTGTAATAAGGTATAAAGAAATATACCTAACAGTAACTAATAGAAAGAGTAAAAAGAAAATAAAAAACACTCCTATATGAGGGGAGTAACCTCCTAAAGCAAAATGCTTTTCTTAATAATTTTCTTCTTGAATTCATTCATTAATCTTTCCATACATATATAGTGCTTGTAGTCATCTAATAAGCACAAGACAAAATATAATTGAAAATAGAATCTAATAAAATCTTAACAACTAGTGACTCATCATTATTCTAGACCCTTCCTAGATGATAATTGGGCTTAGTAATATTTGGGTCATCTAAATCTCTACTGTAAATTCTAGCCACTGTGTACACTAGAGGATCCTTCAACTAAGACAAATAAATTTCTAAATAATTTTGGAATGATTCTTTCACTTTTGTTCCCACCCTCCACTCTATCAAATTAATGTATCAGAATCCCAAAATTCTCGTTTATGTACATACCGAGGGGAGATATGTCTTACTGTGTTACATGCCATTAATTAGTTAATTGATTAACGAGTTAATTATGATTACTCATTATAATACAGTTGTTTATAATATTGGCTCAGCCTATTATGAGTATCTTCAGCCACAATAATATTATTCCAAATGTTGGTAGAGTTTGGGACAGTGGACACCATTGTGGGGGCTGACCAAGGACCCTTTGCTTGGTACGCATAGAATATATAGCCTGCCCGATCTGCCCAGTTGTATTTCATCATTATCATTTCTCTAACGTACGCGGTTTTTCGTTAAGCTATGATTAGCAAAGCCTTGTAGAGCTGTTTAGTCAATCACTTTCTTTTTAAGGCATTTTTTGGGAGTTTGAAAGAAAAGGAAAAAGGAATCAAAAGGAAAAGTGAGAAAGTCGGACGAGGTTTAACCAATGTTATTAAAACTGAATTGGACTGGTCGATTGGATTGAAAAAAATCGGAAATCGACTTCTTGTTCGATTCCAACTAAGTTATTTAATCTGTGTTAAACTAATTAAAATTGGTAAAAAAAAAATCGAGTTTGCTATTTTAAACAATATTTGATTGGGTCTAACCATTTTTATTATCAAAAGTTCCTTATAGCTCCCAAAATACATCCATCAATGGGAATCAAACCTAGGTTCATGCTGGGATAAGAAACAATTCAACTATTACATACACACACATATTGTTGGAGATAATTCAAATTAGGTAATTAGTTAGTTTGTTATTGTTAGTTGAGTAGTTAGTGTAACAACTAAGAGTGAGTTAGTTTGTGAGAGTAGTGATCTATATGAGTCTATAAATAGACTTAGTGCTATAGTGTAAATGTGAAGATAAGTGAAGAGAAGTGTAGAAAAAGTAAAAGTGTGTGTGAAGTGAATAAAAACTTTTCATTATAGAAGTATTTCTTCTATCTCTTTCTTCTTCCTCTCAATATTCTTTCTATGTGAGTGCACCATGAGTGATAGTGAGTGCTTGTGTTCCAACATGGTATCTAGAGCTACAAGATTAGGGACTTGTGACTATGGGTTCATGGATGCAGAAATTGAAGAGATTGTGAGTGGGGGTTTATCAATCCCTTTACCGGTTCTTGATGGCAAGAACTTCCATCAATGGGTAGTGAAGATGAAAAACATTTTCAATTTCTATGAGGTGCTTGAGGTGGTGCAAGAAGGTGTTCAAGATGTGGAAGATGGTGCTTCCAAAAAGAGAGATTACAAAGCTCTCTTGATTCTTTATCAATGTGTGGATGAAAGAATTCTTGAGAAGATTGTTGCTGCCAACACAGCCAAAGAAGCATGGGATATCTTGCACAAAGTCTATGGAGGTGATAAGAAAGATGTGTGCAAGGAGGAGGCAAAGAAGGGTGCAGAGATGGAGTTGTCGTCTAATGAAGAGGAGCAAAAGCAGGAGAATACTGATGATGGTGGTGATGCAAGAGATGGAAAAGTTGCATTTTCAGCCCAGCTTTTGAGCTTCATACCAGAGAGGTGCATTGTGCTTGAAAACTCATATCAGACAGTGGAGGTTGCACATGATGCACGGATAAAGTGTGTGGATGTAGCTTGCAAGCATCATGTCTATGAGTTGGGGAATGCAGAATTGGTTGTCACAAAAGATTCAAGAATCATGCATGAAGAGTGTGAATTGAAAGAAAATGCTAATTCTTGTAACAAGGAGGCAAGATAAGACACAGATAGTGATGCCAAAGATGATGGCTACAGTCAGAGAATCGTGACAAGTAAAAATGGTGGTGCTGGGCTTTCTGCAGTTGATTTAGGTGAGTTGCTAGATGATGGGGTTTCAGTTTGTGAAGGTGGCAGTGAAGAATCTGATGTTGTGTTTAGTGGGTCATTCCATCAAACACTTTGTGAGCAGCCTCTCTCTCAATCCAAAGATCAAAAGAAAGAAGAACCAGAACCAGATAAGGAGATGCGGGAGCAACTTCGCAAGAATGACAGCGACAGAGGAGAAGCCGTTGTTGCTACGGCGGCGCAAGGTGTACCGATGACGGAGGTCGAGACGGCGGTGCCGGAGCTGAAGACAAATATCAAGATTGCTAGAGCAAGTGAGAAGGGCGAAGATGAACGGCGAACTGAGGTCGATGCCGGTTCGGAAGAAATTTGTGGTCGAGGCGGCGATTCCGGATCTGCAACTCGCGATGGAGGTTCGGACGAAGTGGGAGGTTCGGACAGAGAGGATTGGACCTGAGTCAGTCATAGTATCGCCGGAGCCGCCATGGATGTGCAAGGACGAGTTGTGTTATAACAAAGAAGATGAGTTGCAGCCATGGCTAACCATCGTGAAGGAGAAGGAAAGTAGTGATCTTGATGACAAAATGTTGAATATTGGGTTAGAAAATAGAGGAGGTGGAGCAATAGATGAGGTCTGCAATGAACCTCTGATTTCTGGTGATGAATGGGTTCGTGAAAAACCAAATCGTGCTCAGCGGATGGAGGAAGATGAAGATTCATGGTTCTGGAGAAGGAAGAAATTCCGACAAGGAATGCTGATCGTTTTATTTTTGGTAAAATGGCTTCAATTTTTCAAAACCAGAAAAACGTGCACAGGTGAGATTAGAACTAGGGACTTCAGGGACGCAGTGAAAGAACTTCAAGTCAGTGACCACCAGAACAGTGATTTAATTGTGTCAAGTTGTTGTTTCAGTAAATACTTAATGTTTTGGTATTTCTGGGAAGGCAGAACAACAAAAAGAAATTTGTGTGGCAAGGATCAATTCTTGATATTTCCATGGAATCCAGGAGGATATGAGAGTATTTCTGCGGAAGATAAATCTTTGTGCTTCAAAGTATGGGATCTGGAAAATTGTGTTTAGAGATGTATTAGCTTTTGTATTTTGTGTACTTTGTGCTTTTAGCTAATTTGAATTAAGGGGGTGTGTTGGAGATAATTCAAATTAGGTAATTAGTTAGTTTGTTATTGTTAGTTGAGTAGTTAGTGTAACAACTAAGAGTGAGTTAGTTTGTGAGAGTAGTGATCTATATGAGTCTATAAATAGACTTAGTGCTATAGTGTAAATGTGAAGATAAGTGAAGAGAAGTGTAGAAAAAGTAAAAGTGTGTGTGAAGTGAATAAAAACTTTTCATTATAGAAGTATTTCTTCTATCTCTTTCTTCTTCCTCTCAATATTCTTTCTATGTGAGTGCACCATGAGTGATAGTGAGTGCTTGTGTTCCAACACATATAAGATATTTCTTGTATATAGGTTAGAGTACTACCCTTATATTTTCAATCAATATACCTTTTGTTTATCCAAAAAAAAATAGTGAACCAAAAATATTTGAGGCCAAGCAAATTATTTTTTCTAGATCTTCCTTATTAGAAGATGTTTATTGTCTACTAGCCAACCTTGCTTGTGAACTTCAATGGTTTCAATCCTTATTAGAAGACTCGTATTTTACTTTTGATTAGTCAGCTTTTGTTTATTGTGACAATCATCCAACCATCTACCTCACTGACAATTCGGTAAAGAATTGAGCATATATATTAAAATCGATTTACATGTTGTTTGAGAGAAAATTCAATATGCTTCTGCATTTATTGGCAATTGCTTCTTTGGCCCTTCTTACAGATGTTTTCACAATCATTGCAGCTGCCTCCTTCCAATCTCTTCTCAACAATACTTAAGCTCCCTAAGTTAACAGCACTGTTACATTATCTTAACTTATAATTTTTGTGTTTAATTTTCTTATTACTTCTAATTAACTTATATAATCGTTACTAAAAAGTAACGGGATACGCCGTCGCCGATACGGGATACCGAATCAATTAGTGGCTGACAAAAGAATCCCCGTGGTTTTAGAAAAGAAGATTACACGAATCATTTTCTTAGTCAATATGTCCAAAAAGATTAGTTTCACCCTTCTCTCTTTTATCTGTTTTCGGAGAAAAATAAAAAGAAAACAAATCTTCTCTTACTATGGAAGCTTCATGTTACACACAACACAATATAGCGCTAGCACCCTATGCTATAGGAAGTGGAACGGGGACCAATCACGAGACAAACTGCACTAGTGGAGAAATTAACTTCCCCTAGTTGTTGGTGCTGAACAAGTTAATGTGCCATATAGGTGCACCTAGTGAAAACAGTTTGACCTTTTTCTATGGGATATTGTCTCCCAAATATTGCTTCAACTTTTTCCCGTATAGGAAAACGATATAGGCTAAAGTCATTTACGATATGCTTAGTTAAAGGCATTTTTTTTATAAACAAAGACATATATCAATAAGAGTACAAAAAGTACTCTAAGCCAATACATTTGTTATATTATTGTGTTATTATTAGATGGTTAGGTAATAGGTATGTTAAATACCTCATAAAGTATTTATATTTTTGTTATAATTATTAGTTAATTTGAAGGTGAGTGCTTATTGACCTATTTGTATATGAAGGTTTATATTAGCCTATTTACAAATAAAGATCTTTTGGCCTATTTATATGTGAAGGTGCCCTTGCCTATTTATCGATAGAGGCCTATAGGCCTATTTACATGTGAAGGCTTTATTAGAAAAGCAGGTCTGTAATATAAACTTTTAGGATAAACAAGTTTAGATCTTGAAAATTGATCTATATAAAACTAATAGGCTAGACTCAAATCTTAAATTATAAGTCATACATATTTATTTTAGGACCTGGTTTAATATATTCACACCCTATAAATAATGGAGTATTAAGGGATGACAACCTGATGGGTACCTGCGAAAAATACCCATAATGGGTACGGGTACAAGGGCATAATCCTTGAACTCGAGAACCAGATCAATCACCATCGGATTTGGTTTGATTTGATTTGGTTTGGATTTTCAGGTTCATCGGATTATTGGTTCGGGTTTTACACCCCTACCTTTAGTACCCACCCCGCGTGCCCCATACCCACATATATATTAATACTTATATATATATAATTATATATATATATATATATATATATATATATATATATATATATATATATTAAATTAATATTTTGGTTCCCTTCTTATGCTAGTTCCTGTTGTGCTTTCTGGTTACTTGCACATTATACATGAGAGATTTGCTTTTCGTATGCAAGCTCGTATTTGGTCGTCTTTTGTTCAAGAGAGATTTGATTTTTCCCTCTTACAATTTTTGCTTTCCGGTTATGCTTGAGATTAGCTTCACTCATAGTATGCTGTTTGTGATTAGTTTTCTGGTTATGCTTGGATAGCTTCAGTTATGTAAAGTTGAAAGTACATGTGACCCAAATTTATACAAAATATATATTTTTTTTATACCGGTAATTAGATATGTGAGAGCATATTTAAGTTGAATTAACATGTGTATAGACTTGATGCTAGTGAGTAATGATATTAAGTGTTCTGTATATTTTTTTATACCATTTGTTCATTCTAATTTCTAAAATCTTATACTATAATCAATACTTTATATATATATATATAAACCCTAAACCATAAATTCAATTGACAAGATATCAAAAACTATGTACAAAGTTCCCTAAAGAAATTACTTGAATAATAAGTTACTCACCTCCTTTTTTTCTCCGGTTGAATATGAGAAATTCTTACACCAATTCATGAAAAATAATCATTTTTTTAAACAAAAAATAATAATCATATATTTTTTTTTTTGGTTTCCCAGGGTATCCTCCGCGCTCAACTGCGGAGATTAATCCCTCGAGCCAGGTAGGACCACAAGGGCGGCAAAACTTTCCCTCAAGAGTTTTAATGCAACTGCATTCTCAGGGTCAGGATTTAAACTCGAGATCTTTGGTTAAGCTGGAAGAGATCCGTGTCATCTCATCCAAAAGTTCTTGGGTAAAAATAATAATCATATTATTAATTAATAATATGTCAATATAGTTAACCCAATATATGCTTAATTTATATCATATATATGTGCAAGAATTTCTGGCAAAGTATATGTGGTAGGTCCCGGTAAGAAGGGACGATGAAAGGAAGCAAGGCCCGCACGAATGGGCTTGGGTGCTAGACGTGCATGGATGCAGACCAAAAGGACACAACAGAACAAAAGTGGGTTTGGACTTTGGAGTTGGAATTGGGTGAGTACGTGTTTGTTTGTGTGCCTCGTCACATCACTATGGGGCCTTTTATCGTGCCAGTCCTCTCGTGTGGATTGGGTTGGGACCCATAAAGGGACACCACACGTGTGCCTGTACTTGACGTTCATTCTCTTTCTTCGATATCTTCTTGTCGGGATAGAAACTACGCCTCGTATATCCGATTACGAGTGTCCGTGGATCGGTTTGGATTGGTTTGGAGTCAAAAAAATTATCTGATTCAAAGATTCAAACATGAGTTCGGTTTGGTTTGGACCACTTACTCTAAAAAATCCAATATGATTAAATACGGTTTGGTTTTGTTCAGTTGATTCAGTTTTTACCAACACATCATTACATATTTATATTATATCAAATAATCAAATTATAAGCTAAATTGAACAAAATCTTACACATATATATAATTGTTGATACATTCATATAATATCGTTTCATAAAATATGTATAGAATAAATAAATATCATAATCATCTAGTTCCAAAACATTTTTTTTATGTTGGAAACATTAGAAATAATAAAATATTACGTCATAATCAAACTAGTAAGTATTATTAGAGAAAAAAAAAATAACAAAGAAAAATTAACAATGTAAAAAATAGAATAGATATATATTAAGTTTTATATATGTTGTTTGGTTTGGATTGATTCGTTTTAAAAAATGGATCCAAAATCAGATCTGATCTGATTGATTTTCACAAAACAAGATCCAAAAAATTCAATAAACATCGATTTTGTTCGATTTTCGATTTTTTTGGATCAATTTTTGATTTTTTTATCGGTTTGGATATGAACACCCCTACATCCAGTTATCTGCATAAGCTATTTTAAAATAAACAAAAATATAAAGTTAGAAATTAATGGTGCCCCTATTATTGATTAATTAAAGTGCATTAAAAAATCTCAATATATTTTAATTAATTAAGGATTTAGACTCTCTTACATTTTCACTTTGCATTTTTTGCTCCCCACTCATTTAATCTCTACCTTACCCCAAATTTTCTTCCAGGATCCTCTACACTTCTACATGTTTGAGTTAATTTTTAAATACTTGTAATATTGTAAGAAAATAATAATAATACAATAATAATAAAATGGAGAATATTAATCAATATCATGAGTATACTTATTAAAAAATTAAAAAAAAATTAAATGTTAAAATGATATATTTAAAAGTTTTATATTCATACAAACTTTTTTTTGAATACATTATCCAAAATTTCTTCTGGTTCATTCGTTAACTAGGCTGCTAGGGGTGTTCATGGGTCCGGGTCAACTCGAAGACCCAACCCAAACCGTTACGTTTGTTTCGGATTTTCTTCATTTTCGGGTTCAAACCAAACCATTCCAATCAAACCCGAACTGGTTTGGTTTGGGTGTCGGATTTAGCATTTTCGAACCCAAGACCCGTTGACCTTACCCGTAGACAATAACAAGCTTTAAGAACTTCAGTAACCAGAATGTACCAAGGAGAGAAGAACAGATCCACAGCCGCCACCCCAAATGTTCTTCCATGATTAAACACTTGCCGGAAACCTAACAGCGACTTGTGCTAAAAGTGCCGCCGCTACAACGGCATCCTCTACTGCTTCTCGCGCTTCGCAATGAAGAGAGGGGGAAGGAGGCGTCGCAGTGACCATTTTCTTTTTCTTGTATGTCAATGTGACACCCTCAGTCTCGCGCGCCTTAAGCTCTCCTCCACTGCGCCGCCTGTGACACCCTTCTACCCCGCATGTTATAAGGCATTTAAATATAAAACAATAAAAAAGAAAAGCATGCATTTAACTGAATTAAATAAAACAGTTGTCCATGGGTAGAAAAGTCCCACATGAACTCGTTTACAACGCGGAAAATAAAATAAGTTTAAACAAATAAAAACATAATCAAATAAATAATCCAACCCCGATGTCACAATTCAGAGCTGGTATAACAGTTCCGGAAATAAATCCACGGAATACAACCGAAAACAGACTAAACAATAAACAGGCCCTAACTATGAGTGGCGGCTCCTCAGAGTCACTCCTCTCCGAGCTGTTCGTCATCCTCTGCAAATGCCGATCAGGCCAAACACAAACAATGCAGGGAGTAAGATTCATGTAATCATATAAACAGCAGGGGAATAGTACACAAGGTAAACATACACATAAGCATACATCAACATCCAACAGTATCATAACAGCCAAGTATGCTATGCTATGCAATGCATCAACTACTCCGCTACTCCAACTATGCATGTGGATCCAAACTAACTCAGGATGAACGACTTTGGAGTTACATATCCGTATTGGCCATAAAAGCACCAACACCGGCAGTTCACCAAACCTTGGGTGAACCCCATGGATAGCCAACGCATCAAATCGTGGATGCCTCATCACGGGGGGCCTCGGTCACCAAACCTTGGGTGACCTACCGTGGATGGCCAGATCACCGTACTCTCGGGCGATCTCCCCTTTGTCGAACCTCCCCCATCAACAACTCCAATCCTCTATACAAATGGCACAACAACAAATAATCTCAACCACCTCCTTGCTTGGGCCATGAAGCTCCCAAGACTTCAACATCAACATTCAACGTAACCTTAGACCCAAACCGCGGGGTCAAGGCTCCCTTGGCCAATAAGCACCAAGGTTCAACTCAACGTGCTTGGGTCACTAAGCACCCAAGACTTAACTTAACAACGTGCGGTAACCCAACGGATACCGACTTAACACCTTGTTATCTTAATTATGTTATATAATTAATAACCAGGTTGTCTAATCTTTATCTTTGATTAGTTATCTCAACTTATCATCATAGGGGAATGGGGTTTAAAACCCCTTAAGTCCTTTAATTGTATTACTGTCCAGGAGGTCAGCACGGTCGTGCTTAGACCCTAGCACGGTCGTGCTTGGACATGTGAGGGCGTGCTGCCCTTTTAAGTGAAGCACGGTCGTGCTTCACACTCAGCACTGTCGTGCTCAGCAGCACGGTCGTGCTGTTTGACCTGCATGGCCGTGCTGAACAGCGCGGCCATTTTCCAGAATTTAAATGGGAGCACGGTCGTGCTCAATGCACGACTGCACTGTTCTGAGCAGGGACAGAAACTAAGTTCTAATCAATTATGTTAGGGATTGATCCCCTTAACTTAACACGTTTTTACACCTAAATAATCAGTTAACATATTTTATCAACCAATCATCATCGTAACAGTCCAAACAACAACAACACTGTTAAATCATAACATCAATCATCATATCATATTAATAACCAACATATCCATAATATACATATAACATCACAATCAACCAATATAGCATGTTATTGACAGAAATAGTAATCAACATATAAATCATACAGCATACAATGACACCGGGGTCATGGGGACCCCGTTACCTTACACTACCCACTGCCTAATGAATACAATCCCACTTCTCCCCATACCTGGATTGAAGGTAGCTCTATCAACCAACGTATGCTCCTAACTGCAACCGGTTCCTTCCCAAACGTCTTAACCCAAAGAACCTTAAACAAAAGAACGCAACCAGATTAGTTTCCCAATCAAAACAAAGAGGGAAACCACAAGGGAAAGAGAAACCATTACCTCCAGACCAAGATAGAACCACTAGGCTCCCTAAACTGCTTCCAATAATCCACAACAATGATGAACGAAGAGGGAGCAGAGTGGAAACGTGCTCTGGCCGCAACTACGGCTGCTGCAACTCACAAAAGTAGGGTTATACGTAACCCTCGGGTTCTGCTCACGTTTATAACGTCCGGACCTGAGCACGGTCGTGCTTAGCATTGAGCACGATCGTGCTCCACTTAGCGTCAGCGAGACGCGATCCAAGCATTGAGCACGGTCGTGCTCAACTTAAAATCAGAAACACGCTTCTGACTTTAAGCACGGGCTTGCTGGCTGATGAGCACGAGCGTGCTCATGTACCAGAAAGGGACTTTTAGGCTAAAATCCCACTTAGTCCTTAACCAACATTTTAAAATAATAAAACTGGCTTTATAAAACATTTTACGAAAAACGGGGTGTTACACCGCCTTAAACTCTCCTCCACCGTGCCGTTGTGGGTTCCGTTTCTGGGCATTAGATAGGGGTGGCTTCCACAAACCACATCGACGTCGTGAAAGACCCCACCTGAACGCGGCTTCTGTTTCTCTCCACCGCCGCTGTGACAGACACGAAGATGAAGATGATGAATAAGCAGAGGCGGTGGATGTGATTCTGCAATGCTAACTAGGGTTTTTTTTTTCAGTTTTTTTGGAATGGGCTGTGAATATATATATATATTTCTGTGTCTTGGGCTGGGGCCGCTGGCCTGTGCAATTTTTTTTTTTTTTTTTAAAGTTTAACTAGCCTTATATCAGTATGTAACCCGATGACCCGACCCAAACCAACCCCTTCTTGATCGGGTTGGTTTGGTCCGGGTTTGAACAGAAAAACACACGAACCCAACCCAACCCGTGCAAAATTCATTGGTTCGGGTAACAGGCTGAGTCAAATCCGACCCAATCCGATCTGTGTACACCCAACTATCCTAACCATTATAACATTACTTGTTATTAGGGGCAGTTATAGTAGATCGTCTCCTGAAATTGTTTCAAAACTAAAAGAATTTATATTTTTTAGAGGAAAACAAATCCCAAATATTAATAAAGTCCATCGAGCTTTGTTACGTGTGTTATTTCTTTCATTTTTTATTTATCTTTTAAAGTTGTCATTTAAAAATTAAAAAGGTTAATAATTAACTTAATACTAAAAAATAATTACATTTGACTAAAATATTTTTTAATGAAATGCTAAAAAAATCTATCACTCTATTAGTTAATTAAATATTTGTTTTATTGTTTATTTTTAAGAGAAGAGAAGTGCTACCAACACACCCTCTAACATTAATTAAAACTTCTTTCATTTCTCTCTCTTTTTTTTAAATGATATATATAGATAAATATGAATACTTTTTTTTGGGAAAAAGATAGGCAAAAAAGAACAATGAGAGTAGTACTTATTAACTTTATGATATGCCTTTTATGTTGTACATGTGACATATATATGTAATTGAATTAAAAAAATTTAAAAATGATATTGCTATTTTTTTTATTTGTAAAACATATCGATTTTAATAAATAGAAAATAAATACATGCGAGAATCAAATTAGAAAATAAATACATGCGATAACGCATCTAAAAATTGCTTCATAGAGAGGAATTTAATTATACAACGAAATTAAAATTTCATTGTTATGTGACCTAATCTATATCTATATCTATATAATACATTTGAGAACAATCTCAAAGAGGAAAGTTCTAAATGGCACCCTCACATGTATTTTCTCCAAGGAATTTATCCCACTTGGCTTCACACAATCGATTCTCTCCAAATTTTGCTTACGTGTCGGCATAACATTCATTTGCATGGAAATTTACTTATGGCAACTTTTTACATATATTCTCCCTCTGTAATATTAAAGATATCCGCCCACAATAACATTAAATGTAATGGAATGATGGATCCAATATATCAATCAATGTCAAATTTCAAATCCGTATATTCCTAAAAATGATATGATATTTACACACCAAAACAATAAATCAAATCGAATGTCAAATTAAACTTAATAAGCATAAATTGTAAATATGGAAAGTTTTCAACCAGAATTTGAAGAGTGAACAAATTATATTGAGATTTGTCATGCCATTATTGCATATAATGAATATAATAAATTCGAATCAATTATGATGACAAACAATATAGGAATGCTAATCAGAATCAATTTGAAATCAATAAAAATTAATGAATACTATATGAAATCAATTAATGTGAGCAAGAAAATTGTGGCAATTCAAAATTTATGAATAAATCTGACCATAAAATCAATGAATTATTCAGAATTATTCACTTCCTTCTCTTTTTCATTTCCACCTTTTCTCTCAGGTTTTTTTCGAAAATTGTCTCTACTACTTGCTCATTCGGTTTATCTCTCATCTTGACAAGACTATTTTTTTAAGTACTTTGTCAATTGTACTATAGTTTCTGAACTTCAAGTTGCTATATTTGGTTGTAGTAATGCTTGCATCAAGCTTGCAAAATATCAGGCTGTGCTAAGGTATATTTTGAGACAGGTGCTTCGTTGGCCCCGGGAGATTCATGATTCACTAATTTGATTAGAGAATGTGATAAGCTCATGGCAAGTAAACATTTGTTCTTTATTTATTTTTTTGTTTTTCATTTGAGTTAGATGGGTTCTCATGATCATGCCTTGACAATTGAGAGAGAAATAGTGTGACTTGAATAATGATCATATACTATTTGTTTTTTTCCTTATAGTGTAACCTGTAAAGCATCAATATAAGGTTGGACTTCCTGAGCAAGGAGCCTTACACTCCTCTCCTTCATTGGCATCTCGCTTTGGCCCTCCCTTTTCTTATATTTTCACTCCTCGCAATGTATTTATATATATGTTTTCAACTCTTTCTCATCTCATTTCCTCCATCTCAATAATTACAAAAGGAGAGCAAGATATAATATCAACCAAGAGCAACCTAATAAAAAAAAAAAAAAAACCAAAAGAAGGGTCCATTGTGCCATTTTCAAAGAAAGTTGTATTTCCACCTATTACAAATTTTCAGGTTGTTTCATGATAAGTTTATGGATGGATGCTATGAACCAAGTAATTTATGATTTGTTTCATATTTTTAGACACAAATCATAAATATTGAAGAATTTCTTTTATATAAGTAAATAAGTAAATTTTTTTAAAAAAACTTTAATATCTACATGTAAAGTGATAAATATAGAAATTTAAAATAAAATATAATATATGGGATCAACTTTGAAAAACGTTTTAAAAATATTTTTTTTTTACTTCCTACATGGTGTGAGGTAATAAAAAATATAGTCAATTGAAATTTATTGCATTAATATTTTTAAAAGAAAATAAATGAAAAATTGTTTATATATACCATAAAACAACTCAATTTAGTAGTTATGGTTTTTTAACTAAGAAACAAAAAAAGTCTTTTATTAAATACAGTTAATTTGAATAGTTAAACATTTACTCAATACAAAAAATTCAAAGAAATATTTATTTTACTTTCGTTAAAAAAACTTCATATTTCAGGTTATAATTTGAAAATTTTGTAAAACTTTTGATCTTAAAGATTTCGTAAAACTTCATATTTTGACTGTATATTGAAATGATATGTTTTCAATTAAATTTACTATCTGAAAATGTAAACATATTTTAAATTGATTTTATTAGTAAAGTATTTATGTTTATATAAATGCTTATTGTCTAGAAACTTTTATAATTTATTATGTATTTATTTGTTTTGATTAGAAATTAAATATCAACTTAGAAACAAAAGGTCTCATCATATTATTGGACGTAATTATAAATATAAAAATTATAATAAAGTTAATATTAATTATAATTATAATTATAAGAATTTTACAATCAATGTCATTAAGTAAATAATTATTGTTCTAGATTTAATTTAACTAATTTGAAATTGAGATTGGAATGAAAAATTACAAATTGATTAACATTTATATGAATTAAAAGAATATATCCTTGGTTTCGAAAAAGAAAGAAAGAATATATCCAGTATTGATATCAATTTGTGATGTGATTTAGGTCTTTCTTCCTTTAATTATCATGAATTGTCGAATTGTTATTGCTAAATTGGAGAATCCCTTTTTAAATCACGAGACCATGTTCTTTCGCCAAACATTATTTAATCATATTATAATTAAATTTATAACTTTTCTCTCTCAAATATTTTTTTTGTATTATTTTGTTCCATTTCCATATTGAGGTAGAAACAAATTGTGTTTATGAGGCAAATTTTCCCACCCATCATATTTGATACTGGATCAGACTCCTCTGAAGTGACTAAAATTGTGTAAAGTGAGAAAATAAGGCTGCATTCACCGTTAATTAGTAAAAGTAAGTTGAAAGCATTAACAATATGAGATAGATAAATATATTTTTTTTAAATGATTAACTTGCACGAAAAATGAGGAGAAATAAATCAAGTAGATTTTCAAGAGACACAAAAAATATATTATAATAAATAAATATATTATATAAAATTAATTAACTTACACAGGCCGGAGAGGAGAAACAAATCAAATAGATTTTCAGCAGAGAAACAAAGTATGACAAATAAGTATATTTTCTAAAATTGTTTAACTCGCACGGAGAAAAGCGGGGAAATAAATCGAATAAATTTTTAAAAAATAATACAAATTAATATGATAGAAGAATATATTTTTAAAAAATGTTTAACTTACACGGGAAAAGGAGGAAAAATGACTCAAATAAATTTTAGAGAGAGAATAGAAATGATAATATGGTAGATGATAAATAAATGAAATTGACTTTGAAAAGATAAGAAAAATTAATATGATAAGTAAATATATTTATCAAAAAAAGGTTAACATGCACAGGGAAAAATGAGAAATAAATAAATAAGTTTGGCAGAGAAAAGAAAAATAATATTATAATAGATAAATAAATTTTGTAAAAATTATTAATTTGATAGGGGAAAAATGGAACAAATAAATCAAATATATTCTCAAGAGGGAAGAAAATATAACATGATTGATAAATATATTTTTTATAAAAGGTTAACTTTCACGAGAAAATAGGAGAGATAAATAAATATATTTTCCATAAAGATTTTTTTTTTCATTTGATAGATAAATATATTTTATAAATATATTTTCATATAGAATATCAAGTTATTGGGAGAAACGTCAAATATTAAAAATTATATGATAGACAAATATAATTTTTTAAAATGGTTAAATTTGACGGGAAAAATATTTTTTCAAGTGAGAATAAAAATTAATATGATAGATAAATATATTTTCTAAAAATGGTTAAATCACATAGATTTTCAAGAGATAAGGAAAAGCTAATATGATATATGAATATATTTTCTAAAAATATTTAACTTTCACATAAATATAGTAGAAATAAATCAAATAGATTTTCGAAAGAGAATAAAAATAATAATATGATAGATAATTAATTCTTTAGAAAATACTTGAACAAGAAATGAGGAAGAATAAATCAAATAGAATTTGAAGAGAGAAGAAAAATTAATGTGATAAATAAATATATTTTTTGAAAATGTTTAACTTTCACGGGAAAAGGAGATAAATAAATTAAATATATCTTCAAGATAAAAAAAAATTCATATCATTATGAAAATCATTGTGTTTAGTATTAGTATTTAAATAAACTAAATTGAGAAATGATTAATCAGCTCGAAATGCAGATGTTGCCTTAGAAATATATATTTACTATTACATGTTCAAAGAATTACAATATTAAGGTGGTGAAAGAAAGAAATAACATCTTTTGATTAATTGAAAGATGTTTTCATGGTGTTTATATACATAATCTTTTTTTATTATCATTAAATTTTCTTTTCAAATAAACATCTTTAAAATAACAATATTCTTCCTTTATTTTTTCCTCCACATGCTAACATTTTTTTTATATCTAACTTATTTTTTTGATATACAAAAGTTTAGGTGAGTTGGGTCTCGGGGCTCCTGGGGGCAGGGCAAGCCTCACAGCTCAAAGAATACCTAGAGAGGTACTTACGTATAACCCACCAACAAAGTCCCCACATCAGCAGTGGGATTCGAACTCACGACCTTGTGGGTTATGAGTTATATCCTTACCAACTGAGCCAACTTTCGTCGGTTTCTTATATCTAACTTATGGTATTGCATAACTGGCAAGAGTGCATATTTACAAGAGAGTATATTGTAACACCCTGCTTTTTACTGTTTTAAATAACAGAAATACAGATGAATATGTTTAAATGTTTAATTATATTTTAGAAAATTATTTTAAATAAACGGAGTTTACCACTCTATTCTACTTGATCGTAGAAAGTTGTGATTAAAATTTAGGTTGAAAAGTCAGGCGAATCCCGGCCTGCGAATTTCACTGACAGTATATTTATACTGATCAGAAGACCTAATTTTAATTCGTGAACGAAACAATTAAGGTTTTTATTTTATTTCCTACAATAGTGCAAGTTTAGAATTATTTCACAAAACGTGAAATAATATAAGTTTTACGGACGTTATGGTCAATCGGGTAAACGACGGAGCCGATTACGGGCGTTTTGAGACTCGATAAGTGGACAAAACCTATATGCCCTTAGGAATAGGTCATCCATGTGAGAGGTTTAATGTGGCTTAGGGTTATGTATGCAATTTTTTTAGAATTGCATTTTTGTCCCTAAACTTTCCATTATTTGCATTTTGGTCCCTAAACCAATTTCTTTGATACACTAAGTGAAGTGGGCCAAATTCTTGCCATTCAAACCCATTAAGGGCTGCCCACAAAAGTCTTAATTTCATGTCCAAGAATTCATTTTGCCATAAGTTGGTTTAAGTGAAAAATAATTTGGGCTTGGGCTTTTTGGGCCCAAAAGTGGCGCAAGGCCCATGGAGAGGAAGGCTTGCTCTACAAATTCTAGAGGCAACTTGAGCATTCTAGCTTATTCTACAATCTTCCTAACTATTCATCATCTTCTATCTTTCTCTCTTTTCTCTCAAACTCCATAAGCTAGATTTGTGAAGGAGCTTGGTGATTCCTTGCCCATTTTCATATTCCAAGAGGTGATTCATGTTCCTCATCCTCTCTAAACTCTTATTCCTTCATGTCATTTCTTGTTTTACCTACTTTTTCATATGATTCCTCTTTGTTATTCTTAACTTTGAAAAATCATAGTAAATCATAGAAAAATCCTAAAAATGTGAAACCACTTTCTATGTTCTTATTATTCTCTCTACTATCATGATCTAAGAGATTGTTTCAAACAAATTTTTCCTTCCCTAGTTTCTAGCCTAGGCCGAACCATGCAAGAAAATAGGTGTAGGAACTTAATTTCTTTTGATGAAAGTAATTATGCTAATCATCTATTGAACATGTATTAATGATGAATCTAGGTTTTTATGTCAAACTAACATTCCTAGCCCTAATCTTGAGTCTTGGCCGAAATTAGGGTTTTGTGAAATTAAAAGATTATGTTCTAATCTTTGTTGTTAAACAAGTATTACAAAGACTTAAGGATTTTGGATCATTAATCCAAGACTTGAGCAAAGTTACATTTTTTTGTCACTAAACCTAGTCTAGGCCGTGACCAACTAGGAGTGATTAAGAAAATTTGATTCTTAATTTTTGTTGATTAGTCATTAATCCATTGTCTTAAGTGATTAGGATCATTAATCCAATGACTTAGGCAATTCTAGAAATTTTAGCCACTAAACCTAAGAGAGGCCGTGACCAATTATAAGGGATTAGGAGGATTTTAATTGTTTGAGTAGTAATTGTTTGATTACATTGTTGAAGGTTAAGCTTAAGCCGAGGTGTACGTGAGTTTTTGACTTCCGACGACGTAATTCGACTAACCGAGAAATCTTCGAGAGGTAAGAGGGGATTACCTAAGGGGTTTATTCGATGGCTACATGCCTATTTGTGTTGTCTGTAATTAATTATTGGTGGTTGTTTACGTGTTTCAGTCGTTTATATTTATCTGTGTTGGTTATCTGTTTGGTTATCTGTTTATAATTGTTTAATTGCAATTATTTATTTAATGCTTTGATGCATGATCTACCTGAAAATATTATTGTGATATTGTGGTGGATGTTGTTTGAGAAGCCTGACAGTGGTCAGTGCCCAATTAACTAATCAGATAAAAGCTTTGAAAAGCTTCGTAAATTATATTAAATGTTTTAACGGTAAAATATTGGAATATAATATTAATGGAAAATATTTATTTGGGAAAAATAAAGAGTTTTGGAAAAGATCATTATTTTAATGATTTATCGCTGTAAGAGTGATTAATGAGTCACAGTGAGGACGAAACCGTAAAAATATTTTTGTACTGCTGATTTTTACGTAATAAAGTCCGGAATATTATAAAAAGTTATTTTATGAAATTAATTTTCGAAAATAACTTAATAATGATGTTAGAAAAATATGTAAGTGAAATAGGCTAAAATTTGGCTAAAATGGCTAATTTGACGGCAACTTGGAAAAATACCGACGGCAAGAAATCCTAAAGCGGCAGTACGTAGTTTAAACAACTTTGAGCCTCAAGTGACCATCTTTTATAAAAAGTTAAAGTTTTAACTTACGGTTTTATTTCCCATTTGAAATGATTTTCCGAAAAACAAGTTGAACTCAACTGTGTTAAAAAGGTGTTGAACTTAGTAACCGAGACGTCGGGGTACTAAGGTTCTTGTTGTGTTATGGACTTGGGGTCCTTTGGACTTTGAGGTCCTGTAGACTTGGTGTCTACTGTAGACTTGGTGTCTACTGAGTTAAAAACATTTAAGATGTTTTCTATTACCACGAACCCAGGGCTGGTGCATCGGTCTAGGGGTGTCGTGATTGAGCACTCTGACTTTGAGGTCCTGTGTTGTTAATAAAGTTTTAAAGATATTTAAAACTGTGGTTAGTCGTAAGCCATTTTGAGCTTCGGCAAAAGGAGATTGAACACAAAGAAAAGTGTCAAGAACAAAGTGTTTTGTTGCATGCATTTGGCAGACGTGCCTGGTTTATGTGTGAGTACCTTGCGGCGTCAGGTCTCATGCTACGATTTTCTTCATTGTGCCAGGGTTGGACAATGAAACCCCATTTACGTGGTTATCACTGTGCCTCGAGTTTGGACAGTGTGCAATGGGTTTGGCTGCATGCCAATGGCTGCGTGCCAGTGTGCCTAGTGTGGCAATTGAGCTTGATCAACTCACTACGGTTGGGATATCTCATGAGATTAGGTGCAAAGTTAGACGATGTTTTGAAGTGTTCATGCATAGTTTTTCAATTGATGATGTGTGGGGTATGAAACCCAGTGATAAACTATTAGCTTGATATGAATGCTTATAACATGTATATGTGTATGTGTTATCTGTGGTGTCATGCATGGAGTTATCGAGTTAAATCCAGATGATTGGTTTTCTCACTCTTGCATGTTTTATTTTTGGTTCCTCTACTTGTGCATATACGATTTCGTCTGAGATCAGATGGACCCGGATATGCCACTGGCACATTCGAGACTTCGTTCGATCAGGTTTGATCGAGCCCATTATGGTGGTGCCTGGGAGATAAACCCTGGGGCACTCAGTGCCACCTATTATGGCCCTACTCGAGAGATAGTTGGCACCGTAGAGGCAGGACCGCAGCAGAGGTTGCACGTTGTGGAAACGATTGAGGTATCTCTACCTCCGATATGGCTCTACCTACAGTTTCTGGCCGAGCATGGATTACTCATCGTTCCGCCTCAGCCCATTCAGCCTCAGCCTCTTCAGATGGTAGCACCGGCAGTACCTCCTGTTGAGGTGGCGGAGGAGATCGAGATGGAGAAGGATCCTTATGAGTACCTTGAGGACGATCTGGAGTTTCACCCTCCTGCAGTTAGTGATGATGACTCTTCTGACGATGGAGAGGGAGCAGAGGTATCTTCACCGGATACACCTGCTGGGGGTGGGGGTGATCATCCTGATCTCCCCAATGGTTTTCATTAGCTTGACCAGCTATAGGTGTAGTTTTGGGGTAGCGAGTCTTGTCAGTTTTTGATCTGGCTACTGAGAGCCATGAGTTTTTGGTATGGTTCTGGACTGCTCGTTACTGTTGTGTATATGTCTTTACTTTCTTTACTTAGTTTGATGGAGAATAGCCTATACTGATGAGGGCTCTTTTGTAATCTCCTACTAGTGATGTTGTATGTATGTAACTGTCGATGCATATACGCATAGATATATTTGTTTATGTCATGGATGTTTTAAAAAAAAAATTTATCACCATTTTCAAGATAAAACGTTTACTAAAAAGTTTATTTTTCGAAAGTAACCAGCGATTAATAATTTAAATTTTCCGCATTTGAGTGACTATATGATGATCCCAGAAAGGGTGTCGCATATATAGTTACTATTTACACTTAATAGTCATTATTTATATTTATATTATAATATCAATAATAGTTATTACTTAATATCTAATACACTTTGTAATCGATGGATCAAAAAAATAATAATTTTTTTTAACAATTTTTGGTATATAATCAGCACAAAAGATTTTAACAAAAAAGTTAAAATCAATAATTACAATTTTTTTTAATAAAATCTCAAAATATAAGTATTTTTCCCATGCATGACACGGGTCTCTACACTAGTCTTAAGCCAATTCTTGTCAAACGTAGGGTTTGATGTGGGATCACTCTAATGGTATTGTCATTAGTCGTTTTGGTCGGATATCATATCAGTGAAGTTATTGATATGTCGCCAGCAGTCCTCGCAAGCCATTTCAGTCTCGGATGTAGTCCAAATCCAATTCAATGCATTTGGTTATATTGTATGACATTCATTGAATGCTAATTGCAAATACACCAGTTTTAAATTTACAAAATATATACTTTTTTTGAAACAAATTATAACTTCCTCTATGATTTTATTTATTTTTGAATTCATCAAATATTGTGTTAACATTTTGAAATAAATTCCACTCCAATTTCATAATTTTATACACATTTAATTAATTAATATATTTTAATCTAAAATATCCATTTAGTCAAGTTGATGTATCACTTTAAAATTAAAGAAGGAAATCTTATAATTGAGCATTGAGCTTTTTATTCTAACATTTTGAACCTCATAAAAATGGGTACACAGTAATCCATCTTGTACATTAAACATCACTTACCCTTGCCACTATGCCAGTTCGTAGCATTATAACAAGTACAACAAAAGTACTTGGATCTAATGGCACCACGATGTCGTCCTCTATACCATTCTTCTTCAAGTCAGTATACTCTTACAAAAATGTCGTTTTGTTTTCAGCATTGAAACTTCTGAGTTCTACATCACCTTCATTTTAATTACCTTAATTTATCTTGTCTCCAAAGGTTCTTTGACTTGATGTACAATTATCAATTATGAATCCGCAAACATGTTTCACATTAACTTCAAGAATAAAATCAAAGTCCCCAAATATGTTACACGTTTATAGAAGAAAATATATAACACTGTACGTGACTAATAATTAGTTGAACAATAAACTCTGTTTTTTTCATAGCAGGCAGCATTTTTCAATCTGAGCCATAAGTTCATTATAGTTTGTGAGTTATGTTCTTAGAAAATAATTTTGGATATCAATTAAAATTATCAAATAAAATCAAAAACTAAAAAAGAAAAAAATAATAAAGAGAATATTCCAAGACAAATTTGATAATGGTTTTCATGCAAAGGAAATTGTTATGCTCATGGAATTCATCTTTAACTCTTGATAAAATTTATATTCATCATTGAAAAAAAGAGATGACAATTTTCAAATGTCATGTAAAGGCGAGGAAAAATCAATATCAAACTACCCATTCTTGAAAAACGCTACATCAAACCACTATATAAAGCGAGCCTTTGTGAAGTATTACCAAGAGCACTAATTGAATCCACAAGCAAGTGTGTGGGACATTTAAGTAGTGAAAGTGTTTCTTATTAATGAAATTAATGAATGTTTATTATTATTATTATTTTTGTAACTCTTAAGTGAGGTACTCGAGTTTCTACAAATTTTAAGGTGAGTTCTTTAAGTTTTAACAAAATAACTTGTGTTACTGTATGAATTTGGTATAAGTCAGTCCGACTATACGCATAGTTGGATCGAAAACCCATTCAAATGGTAGCCGTTAATGGTAGCTGACGGACTTGTGTTACTGTATGAATTTGGTATAAGTCGGTCCGACTATACGCATAGTCGGATCGAAATCCCATGCAAATGGTAGCCGTTAATGGTAGCTGTTAATAGTCGGATCGAAAGCGCATGCATATGGAATAAATTAGTCACGTTACAATAATGAGCCGAGTTAAATGTATCCCTTAATGGTAGCCGACGGACTTAATACCTAAGTGGCGCCTTTAATCCCAAGACGACGGGTGTTACAATCAGACTTAACTAGCATAACGATTCTAGAGCTAAGTATAAAGAGGAGAGCCAGATATACACTGGAAGAGTAATCAGAGCAATTCATACACTCAAACACACTTATCACTAGAAGTTTCGAGTACTAATCTCTCGATCATAACAACTTGTAAATTATTTTGTGATAGTGAATATTTTTTGTTGAAGTGTTTTTATGGATGTAGGCAGCCAATGCCAAATCATGTAAATATTTGTATGTTCCATTTCTATTACTGTGTTTTGTATGTATTCTCATCCTCAATCCTTAGAGTGATTTCCCCCAACAAATAACATGTGCTTTCAATTTTTAACATTCTTGTTGATGAAAAGACAAAACAAATAATCAAATATGTTCTTCATGAAAGATATTAGATTTGTTGATGAGAGATTAAGAAAGAGGAATTATGAAATTAGGGTACCTTTGGGTAAGCAACTTAATTAAGTGCTTATTTAATAAAGTTTTTTTAAATAAGTTACAAACAACTTATTTTCATAATCTTCTTTGACAAGCTTTTAAAAGGAACTTATAGATAGATTATAAAACATTTTTCTAAACTATTTGCACACATTTATTTTCATAAGCTATTATCATAAGCCCAAATAAGCTTTTAATAAGTTTTTCCAAACGCACCCTTAGTCCTTCAAAAATTAATGTGTGATTACATTAATTAGTTATTTAAAGTTTTTATCAAATTAATATTTTAAAAATATATATAAAAATGATAATTAATCAATTCGTGGTTTGGAACTTATTTAAGGAGCAACATAATAATAATAATGAATTTGATCACATTTTTATATCTCAAGGGACTAATTTTATGGCTTTGTTTTGACACACAAATAGTTGAAAGCTTAAAAACTAACTAGCTAAAAGTTAGAAGTTGAAAGCTAGAACTGGAAGCCGATATGTTGAATAATTGAATTATAAATGTTTGGTAAAAGAATACCTATTTTGGTTAGAGGTCAAAAAAACATATTTTGCTGTTAAACTCATCCACCTCCTATGTCACGTTGAGATTTTTGGTTATCACAATTAGATGCAATTAACGGAATTATAATGAAAGTAAATGTCTAACTTTTTAAAGTTAAAGGATAATTTAATATAAAAATGAGAATGTTAACTAGTATCCTTAGAACATACTAGTTAAGGGTAACGTCTCGGATTAAGCTACTCATCATATGTTAAGATGCACCACACACACTAGATTTTGGCCTCACTCACCTGCTTCTGTCTCAATCACCATCGTCCCTCTCCGTCACGAACTCCGTCGCTGCCATCCCGTTGCTTGGTCTCAGATGATGCTATGGTCTCAGATGATTATGGGTCACTGCAGTTCAAATTAGGGTGTTGAATCATCAAGGAGCAATGGTGAGCGACTGGATTTGTGTGAAGGGGTGGCGGATCTGGCGACGCAGCGGCGCTTGTGGGTGGTCAACTCATTGGGACGCGGATCTAGTATGGTGGTCGTGTGGGTGCTGCTATGAGTGGCGATGCGCGGCGGAGTGGAATAGTGGTTGTGGTTGGTGCTGAGGCGGGAGGAGGAAGGTTACGCCATCGTCGTCGCCGTAGTCGTTTCCGTTTTCGTTCCCATTCTCTACTACATGAACCGGTTCGAAGGGAGATTGGGAGTAACTCAGACCCGGATTGGTGAACCCGAAGATCTCCGGCGACACTGCCATGGAGGTGTGGTCTACGGGGGAGAAGCTGGAGAAGGCACCGTAGCCAGAGAAGGTGTCATCGTTGTCGACGGCGACGTGGTGGGGTGGCCCAAATGCTCCTCGGTTTGGGTTGGGAGTTGGGTGAGGGATAAGTCTGGCGTGGAGGGTATATGGTATGATGGTGAGGATGAGATTAACCTAAAGGTTAAAACAAATGGTCCACCATGAACCACATGGTGTAATGGTTCACTCTAGACGCCACCCTAGTTAAGTAATCAAATATAAAAATATTTTATTGGATGGATGAATCTAAAAATTTAAACAAAGTTGCAAGATGGAAATACCTATTTTACACCATTAATTCATTCGTGCATATATATATATATATATATAAGGGGCATATCTAGTGAGAAAGGGGGATTTTATGTGAGAGTGAGAGAAAATAATTTAAACCATTGGTAGGATTAAAACACTAATTTTAAAAACTCACGTGTTCTGTTTTTGGTGTTTCAAAAATTCACATTCATTGTTTTCTTTCAAAAATCTACTTTACTACTTCATTTCACCTCACGTCTGCTTACGCCTCCAATTCCAATCAATCATGTTTTAGAATACCCACTGTATTAGGATACTCAAGGACAACATCATGCCTTCACCTCTAATCACCTTCGTCAATGGTCGTCCATAGGTGAGAGCGCACTTATCACTGCGTGACTGGGACATTAACTTTTAGTGACTTGGTTGCTATATTCATCTTCGACATCTCTGTTGACCTGGTCATCGCCGCGTTGGAATTAAGGTCCCATGGGCATGGACACGGAGGCATGAGGGCAATGCTTTTCGGGAGTGGTTCTCAATGTTGCTGCTGCATATGATGCCAAATAACAAGTTCGGAGCACTAGGAATTGAAGAACTGTCTTTATTTTTATTTGTTAACCATACAAATATCATGTACTCAGTTATTTGTCTATTTTGGTTATTAGTCCAGTATGTCAGACACTTGTTATTAGTCAAGGTGTAGAAAGTACTTTTTGTTCTACTGGTTCATGAAACAATTTTTGACTCATTTCAGCTGTATTTTATCTCATACTATTACTGTTAGCTATATTAGTCCAGGGGAAGAAAGTGTGCTGGTTCATATTTAGCATGTCAACTTAAGCATCCTGAACTGCAAAGTCAGTCATGTGATGCTGTACTGATAAAAGTAGTTTACATGTTAATATCAGTTAAGACTTTGTTTTCAGATTAATTTTTAATCAATTAGGTTGATCAACAAAGCATAACAATTGTCATTCTTATATGATGTTGTTTCTTATGCAAAGCCTTTGTTTTATTGATCTATTTTGGGTATTGGTTCAGTATGTCATGTGCACTGGTTATATTGGAAAGAGAATCAGTATAGGGGAAAAGGTAGTTTTGAAAATTCTCCTTTCATTGATATTCTTGGTTTATGTACAAGTTACATTGAAACAAATAATTACAAAAATGGATGGGAGAGGAGGAGGGCCAGCGGCTGGCATTATAATCGTAGGAGGGGAAGAGTGTAAGAGACGAGTGGATGGGAGCGGTGGGTCTTGATGGTGCATGAGGCTGAAATCAAATTGGGTCTTGACGGTGGTTGAAAGAATAAAAAACTAAGAAAAGGAAACCACAGATCAGAGAAGAAGGCAGAAGAAATTGAGAGAAGAGAGTTTATTCGCATAACGTGTCTTGGTCTTTTGGGAGAGCACGTGACTTTTTAATTCTCTCTTACAATCTCAGCCATTCAAAATGATCTAATTGTTGAAAGTAATCCCTCTCACTCTCACATAAAAATCCTCTTTCTCACTAGATATACCCCTATATATATATAATTTATTTGAATTGTTTAAAGTTAATTTTTATTTTACTGTGAGAGTATTAAAATTATGCAATTTTTCTATGAAATTTTACTTTTTTTTAGAATTAAAGCTCACATTCTTACTTTATAAGTGGAAGCTATATATATATATATATTGTGTTAGCTGGTTGATCTGCTTCAACTTTTTCAGTTTTTCTAGACTAATAAGGCGCAGTCCTAAGAAAATATATGTAGCCACCACGGAAAAAACACAGCACCGACTTGTGATTTCAGCTTATAACCGACCAATACAGCTTTTGACATGAGCACTGATATTCCTACACCAGCCGTAGACACCAAATTGCGACACCAGGGTACTGTAGCGATACTGTAGCGCTACAGTACGTCACTGTAGCGCTACTGTAGCGCTACAGTAGAGTCTTTTTTTTTCTTTTTTTTTTTTTTTACAAATTTTGACTTTTTTTATAAAAAAAAAAATTAGTTTTTTTAAATACTAACATTTTTTTTAATCCAGTGCAAATATCTGGTTAATTCAATTCATTATATGGTTACTGAGTCATATAGAATGGTTGAAGCATCAGAGTTACCGATTAACCACAGAATACACTGAATTAACCAACCATTTTCAATGGATTAACCGCGTGTTTTTTGTTTTAAAAAAAAGTCGAAATTTGTCCAAAAAAAAAGAAGATCCATTAACCATATAATAAACTGAATTAACCAGAAAATTTGCATGTGATTAATCAAATATTTACATGGTTGTGAAAAATGATTGTTGAAGCATCAGGATAACCGATTAACCACAGAATACACTGAATTAACCAACCATTTTCAAAGGATTAACCACGTATTTTTGTTTTTAAAAAAAAGTCGAAATTTGTCTAAAAAAAAAAAAGACCCATTAACCATATAATAAAATGAATTAACCAGAAATTTGTATGTGATTAATCAAATATTTACATGGTTGTGAAAAATGATTGTAAGCTTCAGGATAACCGATTAACCACAGAATACACTGAATTAACCAACCATTTTCAAAGGATTAACCACGTATTTTTGTTTTAAAAAAAAAGTCGAAATTTGTCCCAAAAAAAAAAGACCCATTAACCATATAATAAAATGAATTAACCAGAAATTTGCATGTGATTAATCAAATATTTACATGGTTGTGAAAAATGATTGTAAGCTTCAGGATAACCGATTAACCACAGAATACACTGAATTAACCAACCATTTTCAAAGGATTAACCACGTGTTTTTGTTTTAAAAAAAAATCGAAATTTGTCCCAAAAAAACCCATTAACCATATAATAAACTGAATTAACAAGATATTTGCACGTAATTAACCAAAAATATTAATATTCAAAAAAACTAAATTTTTTATTTTTAAACAAAAAAGGCAAAATTTGAAAAAAAAAAAAAAAAAAAAAAGGCGCTACAGTAGCGCTACAGTACGTCACTGTAGCGCCACTGTAGCGCTACAGTGAATTGGTGTCGCGGGCTGGTGTCGCCCGCTGGTGTCAGAAAATCATTTCTGTTTTGACATCCTGTACAGGGTCCTCATAGCTTTGATTCCTAGGCTAGCAATAACATGTGCATTGTTCTTTTGGTTCCATTAAGCAGCACCTTGTACCATATATATGTCATGTTTGTTCGAAACACTAAAATTATTTTCTTTAGTCATCTCCTAATTGCACGATTTGATTTTTTTTTTTCTTTTTAAATAATTCTTTGATATTCTTTTACAATATTGTGAAAATTATTATTACTTGTTAATATATTTTATGGAATTGCTCCAGATTTAAAGCCAAAATCGCCTTTAGGTTGTATTCCCACCATTCAGAGGACTTCAAATATACCTACTTTATTTCCAAAACAACTTTTTACTTGTGAAAGAGTATTATCACTTATTTTAAGGCTTTTATAAAGTCTTTCAACTTAATTAATATAATCACTTCTTATAAAAGTTTAATTCCATATTAGTTTTACAAATTAACTAAGCCAACACTGTATACAAATTACCATTTTTTAATTTTTTTTTTTTTTAGATATACCATTGTTGTTGTTATATCATATAGCAGGAGATGGATTACCTTGCGGCAGAAATATTTACTCTGTTGTAACTAGATCAGGTGTGGCTCTGTTTTTTTGTAAGTAGTTGTTAGGTGTTCTTGTTTGGTTAATTGGTTTATGGATTAAAATATCTCTAGTACTTTAATTAATTATTTTATTTTATTTTTATAAAAAAAGGTCTCGTTAACGAGTGCTTTAAAAACATTGGTTAAGGAACCCACAAAAGGAAAATTCGTATTGAAAAACTGAGTGTTGATGCATTGTTCGAAATGCTAAATATACAATTTTGCATACAATTTTTTTTATTTTTTTTTTGGTTTCTTAGACAATATCCTAAGATCACTTGTTAGCATTCTCCATGAAAAAATATGAATAACATTACGTTCAACACTTTATAGTTCTCTCTCCTCAATCTGATTTTTTTCTGAGTAAATACCCAAAGTGGTCCTTCAAATTTTTTAAGTAGGACAGTTTCGTCCCTGAAAAAAAATAAAGGACAATTTGGTCCCCCAAAATTCAAAATGAGAGACAATTTGGTCCTTACGGAGGGACCAAAATGTCCCCCGTTATGAAATTTGGGGGCCCAAATTGTCCCCCGTTTTGAAATTTGGGGGACCAAATTGTCTTTTATTTTTTTTAAGGACCAAACTGTCCTACTTAAAAAATTTGAGGGACTACTTTAGGTCTTCACTTTTTTTTTCTCCGCATCATCGACTAATAATCTATATTTATTGGTTGAACTCAATTTCGTTGGAATTCGTCAAATGCATTGTCATACTGAATAGCATTACTGCTCTCTTATATTAATTACAAATAGCTTATTTCAATGTATTTTCTTGGTCTATATGTTTTAGGGTTTTGTCTCTTATATATAGGACCAGAGGGAGTATTATATGTTGGCATGTTGCTATATGAATTGTTGATTAAATCACTTCATTAACAAGTGTGCCACAACATTTTTGACAAAATTCTGACAAAAATTCTGTTTCTCAACTGTATTTTCAGTAACTTGGTTAGGATATATATACGAGAACGGATTTAGTGCCTTTGAACATCTAAAGGCATCGTGCCTTTGATCAATCCGTAGCCGTCGGATCAATCCGACGGCTCAGAAGCTGACACGTGGCCTTTTTTTATTTTTAAAAAAGGCAGAAACTTCAAAAGGAAGCATATTGAACCCACGCATTTCTGCCTCAACGAGACTGCAGCGAACCATCGACGCTGCACCTCGCCGTTTGCCGTCCACAGTCTCACGGCACCGCCGCCCCTGTTCATCACTCTGCCGTCGTTGCCTCCGCCGCTCCGGCTGCCTCAAGGTGAATAACTCATCATAAAAACCCAAATTTGATAGTGAAGAGCTGACCCACTCCTCTGTTTCAATGCTACTCCTCTGTTTCAATGTTTTAATGCCTTTCTTTTCTTTTATTGTTCACTCCCACACATATTGTATGTTGCTATGTTTTTTATACCCAGCAGTATGGTTCCACGGAGCGGCAGTGGCGTGGTTTGGCGGTGCTGGGCGATGCACGGCGTCGGGGTTGGCGATGAACGGCTCGACAATACGACGAGGCTGTTGACGGTCATGCGTGGAGGTGGGGCTTGGAGCTGGGGTGAGGGATGCGCGGGTCTGATCTGAGAACGGGGCGATGAACAGGGGCGACGGCGCGGCGAGAGTGTTGAACGGCGGAGGTGGAGGTGCAGCGTCCATGGTTGATGTTCAGTGCAGATGGAGTTTGTGCGGGTCGGGTCGGGTGTCTCAAATTGAGAAGTTTCTGCCTTTAAAAAAAATAAAAAAAGTGCCACATGTCAGCTTCTGAACCTTATGATTGATCAAAGGCATGGTGCCTTTAGACGTTCAAAGGCACTAAATCCGTTCTCATATATATACACGGGTTGGGCAATTAATCGCAATGCCATTCGATCAACTAGACTCTGGAGAGAGGAATGCAATGGGACAAGACGATATATATTTCATGTGTGTCAGGGCATAATATTCTTCATTTTCCACAATTAGTTGTCAAACATATAATGTCGTAAATTATAATCTTTAATTTGTTAGCCACAAGTGCCTAGCAATTCATATCATTGAAGTATAGTACCTGGTCAAAACCTATACAATATTCCTCATGAAGGGAGGTCTTCAGTCTATCTTGACAGCCTCCACTTTAAAACGAACATTAATTCTTCAACTCTATTATTTGATGACACTAGAACACCTTTATTAATAGAGAGATAGTATTTCATTATTCGGGACATTCCCTTCCTATTTCATGGTTGTAATCCGTTTTCCTCACCTTTCATAATAAATGCCAATTTAATGCTCTCATATAAATTAAGCCTTTTTCATAGATTTGATAAGCTATATAAAGATATCAACTCATCGAATAATTTAAAGAAGATTACACCCTTACTTTCTAGTTTTATAAACAAGTTTATTAAATAAACTAAATCCCTTCCTTCATATATATTATATTGATTTTTTTAACATATACAATATTGCATAGGATAAGATTTATTAATTAGCCGTAATCAACCCATTGTTACTTAATTATGTCAAGCTCATTAATTATGATTTTTTTTTTAAATTCAATCATCTCTCTCCTATTTATTTGTTTGGATTCAACTTCCTATATCAATATCTCTTCCAACCAAAAATTAATTATCCAATATCTCTTCCCACCATAAATTAATAATCATTTTTGGATTTTGATTGAAAATCATTTTTATTTTTATTTATTTTATAACTACAATTTTTTATTTTTTATTTATAAACCTACACATTTTGATCGGTTATTATAACTACACTAATTATAATTACACTATAACAAAAAAAAAATTAAAAAATAATTACACTGATTAGCTTGATATAATTACAAATTTAAATCCTGCTGTATTGTCTTTCCCCTAGGATTTAGAAAATTATAAAATAAAAAGAAGATTTCAATCAAAATTCAAAAATATGAAATTTGAATAAGAATAGAAAAAGAAGTACAACCTGGAATATGAAAACACAAAATAGTTAAATATCAAGAAAACACAAAATAGTTAATTTTTGGTGGAAAGAGATATTGGTAATTAATTTTCAGTGGGAAGAGATATTGATATAGAAAATTGAATCCATACAAATAAATAGGGGAGAGATGATTGATTTTTTTTCTTTCAAAAAATTATAATTAATGAGCTTAACATAATTAATTAATATTAATTTAATTATGACTAATTAATAAGTCTTATCCTATGCAATATTGCATAGGTTAGAAAAACCGATATTATATATGCACGCGAAAGAAACATTGATATATATCAAATTAATAAGATCCAACACAGAAAATCTTGTTGCTAGCTAGTGAACCAGAAAAGCAGGCAAGAAGAGATCTATAGCGGATTCAAATAATTAGTTGAGCATCACTATCTTACACAGTGACACTGCCGTTCTGGATTGTGCAAGTGCCAAGCCTTCACCACAAGTCCTAGATCGCAGGATTTCTATACAGCCATGTTCTTGGATTTCATACCACAAATTCTAGCTAGCTATATCCCACTGTCTAGCTTGATTTATTAATTAGCGATGGTGACGAAAATCCGACAAACCCAGCAGCGAGAGCGAAATAACTTGAAAGATACTAGTGACATTAATTATTGTATATTAATCTATTTGAGTCCTCTTTCCATGCAATGCAGAAGAGCTAGATCAGCTGTTACAAATTCGACATATGACACGGCTGATTATTAATTGATGTTTTGAGAAGTATAATGTGAAAGGTGGTGGTGTCGTAATGCAAATTGTGGCTTAATCAATGGTTTGCCAAACAGCCAACTAAAAAGAGCTAGTACTCACCGGTTACACCAGCATCTGAAAGAATTAATTCTCTTAAATGAACTTTGGCCAAGTAAGGATAAACCTTGAGATCGCCTAAGAATAAACTTAACGGATTATATCTTTTATATACTATGACTCTATGAGCAACTAAGGATGTATTCAAGCATTGATTTGTTAAAATGTATTGGTAGATATACTCTTATTTTATAACTTTTTTATATATACATTCTAACTTACTTTAAAGGAGCTCCCAATTAACAAAAAAGGATGTGCCACATTAATTTGAAGTATTGAACACCAACTCTACTAAAAGTTTAAAATGTTAAATGGAGATAGTCAATGCACATACATATTTTTATCTTTGGTGAAACTTAGCATCTAATTGTTGGAATTGAAGCAGTAATTATGAAACTCTTCATCATCACTTAATCATAAAAACTAGGCTTAATTGCACTTTTGGTCTTCTTATTATTGATCATGTGCGATTTCGATCCCTAAAATGTTTTTTGTACACATTTGATCCCTTATTTTTTTAATATTGCGAATTCGGTCCTTTCATCCAATGGTCGTCAATTTTTTCAATGATTAACACGGAGGAACCTCTACTCTCAGTACATAAAACCTCAGTTTGAGCTTATGTGATAAATGATCATATGATGGAGACAAAAAAGGTCCGGAAAGGAGGGGAAAGCCAGTAAATAGCATAGACGAACCATTGAATTATGTTAAATTGGATAGACAGAGGAAGGAGAACCCCAACCAAAGGTTCTGTGCTCTTAAAGGACTGGTTCTTCTATATCGATAATTGAAAAAATTGAACGACATTGGACGGAATGATCGAGTTTGTAACATTGAAAAAGTAGGGAATCAAATGTGCACAAAAAAAAGTATAGGAACCAAAATCATACATGATCAAGGTATCAAAAATACAATTAAGCCTAAAAACTATAATAATAATAATAATAATAATAACAACAACAACAACATGTACCAAGGACCACTTTTCCCACAAGCATTTGTACAGGTGGGGATGGCCCTACGGATCTTTGCCTAAATTGTGACGATGAAACGGGGAATTAATTATGCACTCACCACAAATAATGAATTTTCATTTCCTATGATACCTTAGCTTTTTTTGTTTTGTTTTGATTTTGTAATTGGCATTCTGGCAAAGGAGAGCTTTCCTATGAATCTTTGCTCGAACCGTGGTGGTGAAACAAGAATGGTCTTTCGCTATAACTCATGAAAAATTGATGGGAGTATTTTGGGCCAGACATAAGCCCTAGTACAGCCCAACTCGAGAGGCACGTCTATGGTAACTTCCACCTAACTCAACATAAGAGCCATCCAACAACTGATGGCAATGGGTAGGATATGGACAGGGGTATCATAGTAATCGTTCCCATACCCACATTTAAAAAAATTACTCATATCAGTATGGATAGCAACTATCCTTACCCGTAACCTCTGGATACCTAAGTACCCACACCCGCATCCGTTACCCGTATTTTAATTAAGAAAAAACAATAAACAACATAAAGAACATTATAGTAAAAATATCAAAAGATCTTTCAAATCTACTCATTAAACATTACAAACCAAAGTATTAAACTAAATAAAAAATCTAAAACATCCAAAACAAGTAAATATCACAATAAACATCCAAAACAATATATTCATGAACTTGTAAGTCCGGAAAAGGAAAAACACTATTGAGCCCTTGGTTTAAGACTTTTACATTAATTTTATTCTTAAAAATTGATATATATATAATATATATATATATATATATATATATATATATATATATATATATATGCGGGTGCGGGGCGGGGTGGGTACTAGAGTACCCGTACCTGCACCCATACCCTCTTTTGTTTGCGAGTAATTATCCGTACCCGAACTCATACCCCATAAAGCGGGTAATCACCCTACCCGTTGTGGGTATTTTTTGCGAGTATCCATAGGGTAGGGTCCGAATTGCTATCCCTACCTACAAGCAATTTGAGATTCCCGCGGGATTCCCCCGACCGTTATGCGGATCTCCCTAGGATCTCTTGCCTCCAAATACAAGAGAGTATTAGAGAATGTATTGTTAATATTTCTCTTGTTTCTAAAATTAAGCAAGTAGATAAAGGATAAATAATCTCCTCCTTACTCACAAGGACAAACTTATTTTAAATATATCCTCCAATAAAATCTCCCTAATACTAAATAAAGAAAATGTTGAATAAAAAAAAGTAATATATCCAATATTTTGAAAATATAAGAAGTATTAAATACTTTCTTACGAAGTAATTAGGAAGATTAGAAGAGGAAAAGCCTCCTGATCTAAAGTGAGTTTGCTTCTAAGGTGGATATTTAAGGGTATATCATCCTTTAATATAATAAAGTGCATAAAAATCTCAATCCACTATTGCTTTGTTTGGTTGCATAGAGGAAAGTGAGGAGAAAGAAAAAGGAGGGTAAGAAAGTGAAGAGAAAGGAATATATAAGAATTAATAAAGTGGATTTTTATATTGTTTGGTATGACAGACAGAGGGAAGAAAGAGAAGGAAAAAAGTTGTTTTCTCCTCTTTCTCTCTTTTTCGTTTAGTTGGATAGAAAGAGAAGAGAGAGAAATAATATTATTTTGAAAAGGACAAAAATGTCCCTAAAATAAAGAGAGGAGAAAGAAATGTTGTTTTTTAGGGATATAAATGGAAATATACATTTCTCTTCCATCTTTCTCTCCACTTTCTTCTCCCATTTGGAGAGAAACAAAAAGCGGCGAGGCCCACTGGTCTCTCTCCCTCCCTCCCTCCCTCTCTCTCTCTCTCTCCTCTAGCCAAACAAGAGAAATGCTTCGTATCGCCTTTCTTTTTCTCTTCCCTCTCGATCTCTTCTCTTTCTCTATTACACTTATAACTTGAAGTATTTTTCATTACTAAATTATATTACATGATAATAGGATTTAGAATTATTAATACCTTCGAATAATCTCAATTTATTGGTTTAATAGAACTGATGAATTAAACTAACAGAAAACTCCTAACAAAAGAGCACAATGCATTAATTTGTGGTAGTGGATATAAAATATGCTTTCTAAGGATATATATATTTTTTACTGGACTTTCTAAGGATGTTTTTTCTTGGTGAACCCGGGTATCCTCTGGTCGGGAGTCAGAGACTAATCCCTCGAGGTACTGAGATCCATTTAAGGGATTGACCTCTCCCAATAGATGCTCTTCCATACGCATGAGCCAGGAATCAAATCCCTGACCACATGCTTAAGGGACCCAGTTATTATCTACCAATTGTGCTATACCATGTTGGTTTTCTAAGGATATTTATAACTCAATTAAACTAACTGAAACCAATAATTAAATAAAACTGAAAAAATAGAAGTCATACACAATTGAATAATTTTTATTTTTTAAAAATGATTGATTTGAACAACTTTTTATTTATGAAACCAAATTAAAATAAGTTAAATTAATTCATACAAATATATAATTATATGTTTATTTTTTTTTATAATTTTAAAATTATAAAGTATTATATTTTGTCGTAATGTTCTTTCCGTTAAAGTATTTAGCCAATTTATCGTCTGTATTTAGAGTTTATATTAGTCTATATTTAATTATCGTCTGTATTTAAAATTTATATTTAGTCCCTCTATATTTAACTATTTGCGCTTTCAAGTTTTATTCAATTCATCAAATTTTAACTAAATTTGATCAAAAAGTTGCGAGTCTTTAACTGAGCAATCAGGTCACTGATTTTTCAGTCCAACCGAATGAGCCATCCCCAGCAGCATCCTACAACCCCTTTTTTTTTTTTTAACATATATTTTGCTTTTTTATTTTATTTTATTTTATTTTATTTGAGGAGGTGCTTCTTACAACCATGTTCACATGTAATAAGCCCCCACAAAGCATCGAGCAATTAAAATAACGTGACCCACATGTCCATGTCTTGCCCATGACCAACTCTCTCTGAGTCTGAGGAGGGGGACCCTCCCTTCACATGGGCCTGTTTCCTTTGCCCTTCCTTAAAGCCAACGCTCCTGATTTTACTCCCAAACCGCATCTTGACCTTATCAAAAGTCTCTTCTAATTCTAAGTTCTAACTACACATTTTCGCTTATATAATTTTTATCACTTAATTACATACAATTTTGTTGCTCAAAATAAAATAAAAAATTACATACAATTTTGTATTTTAAATACTTCTGTACTAAGGGGTACATAGATAAATATAAGGCGAAATAGGTAGGTTGATTTTATATTTATATTTTTTTTTAAGTTTTATTTTTCTCAAAATTGATCCTACATATTACGTTCCGCTTCCACATTAGCCATTTCCATAAATTTTGACTTAACGTCAGTTTTGACATGATATAACTATCATGTTTGTCTGATAAGTGGTTTTTGATCTGACAACTTTAGATCAAAATTAACGAAAATTACTAACCTAAAAATGGAATGTAAAATATAAGACCAATTTTAAAAAAAATAAAATTTATAGGACCGATATAAAAAATATAAAACCAATATATCTATTTTACCTAAATATAAAAATACATATAACATGAAATAACGTAAAATAATGTATATCTAACTTTTATCTTTCCCTAATGGGAGAGAATGAGTGAGACAATGTCCCACTCTTGTCCCCAAAATGTAGGGACACGCTGCTTTAAAGTTGCTGCTCCTGCTGCCGACACCTTAGCTTGTCTTTGTCCATAATTTATGCATTCAAACAAAGAATGGCAACAAAGTAAATGTCCCTCTCACAACTCATACACGTTAATAACACAGTAACATACCTCCTTTATCTTCATATATCCCTATAAAACAAACCATTATTATATTCGTAAAACCCCACAATTGGATCACATATCATCTTAAGTCTTTAAATTCTCACAAGGAATTTAGAAGAGACTCCTCCCCAGAGAAGCATAAGCAAGAGGAACTTTCTTGTTGCCTATACAATTGTTGAATAAAAAAAAGAAAAAGAGGGTATTTTGGATAGTTTTTGAGGTGGGAAATTCTGAATCACTAAGAGAAGATGGAAAGCACTGTGGCATATGGGAATGATCTTAACCTCAAGGCAACAGAGCTTAGACTGGGGTTGCCAGGGACAGAGGAAAATGAGGAAAAAGAACTGCCTAGTGTTAGAACCAACAAAAGGCCATTGACTACTGAAACTTCTGAGGAGTGTGGTTCAAAGGGCTCTAATGCTCAACTTGTGAACAGTGATGAAGCCCCTCCTGCCAAGTAAGTTTAATTAACAGATTATTATTAACACTTAAAAAGCCTTTCTCTCATGTGGTTGATATATGCATGAAACCTGTTTGTTTGAATCTTAAAAGTTTGAGTTAATTAATTAATTATTTCAATATGTTGCTGACATATCAGGGCAAAGATAGTGGGGTGGCCACCAATCAGATCCTACAGGAAAAACAGCCTGCAAGAGGCTGAGGGTGTTGGGATCTATGTGAAAGTGAGCATGGATGGAGCCCCTTACCTTAGAAAGATAGATTTGAAGGTTTATGGAAGCTATCCACAACTCCTCAAAGCTCTAGAAAACATGTTCAAGTTAACCATAGGTGAGAACTTAGAAGAAATGTTACTTTTTGCTACCATTGTGATGAAATGAAACTATTAAATCAATTAAATTAATATTCTTTATGCTAAAAAATACCTGGGTTTTACTTTTTCAGGTGAGTATTCTGAAAAAGAAGGTTATAAGGGATCTGATTATGCACCTACATATGAAGACAAGGATGGTGACTGGATGCTAGTTGGAGATGTTCCATGGGAGTAAGTACTCTCTCTCTCTTTTGTTTAAGTGCTTTTTTGTAGTCATAAGCTGAGATCTCAAGCTGATAGAACTATACTTTTTCTGCAGAATGTTTGTGACTTCCTGCAAAAGGCTAAGAATCATGAAAGGATCAGAAGCTAGAGGTTTGGGGTGTGGTGTATGAGAAACAAAAATTACTATGACCATTATGCAAAAGAGGAGAAAGGGTTTTGGTGTGAAGGAAGAGCATGGTTTCAGCTTGGGTTCTCGGAACTATATGGAGGTGTACTCTACTGCAGGGAAATGGAGGAAGATACAGTGCAGTTTCTTTCCTCAAGTTTGGCAACATTTCTGGTTATTTTAGCATCTATGGTGGGATGCTATGCTATATATGCAGTTGTTTTCACTGATCCTTTCAAGTTTCAAATGAGAAATCTCATGTAGAGATTTGCTTCAAATGAACTATGTGTATTAAGAGGGATAGAAGGAGGGGACATGTATTGTTCATCTAAGTTCTTTGTTTTGTGTCGATACAAGATTATAATACAGTGTAATACACCAAGTATTCGTATGTATAAATTGTCTGTTATTGACTAGACACAAATTTATGTGTATGCACTCTTTTTAATTGCTTCTAGCGTGTCATTCATGATCCTAAATACTTCTCTTTGTTAAGTTGAAGGTAAAAATTCTGAAATTTTGATTATTAGATTAGTGTTTCGATCGGAATCACATCTCATATAATGAGTTGTCTTCTGTCATTTTTCATCCTTTCTCGTTTAGTCATTCTTATCAAGTGGTTAGAGTTTAATCTTGTCGCAATTCTAAAATATCTAAACTAAATTCCAAAGCAAGATAAAATGGAACTGTGGCTTCGAGCCTCCTTTCCCCAAAAATGAAGTTCCGTATATATTGTGTAATCAGGGTGAGCATGGGACGGGCTTCGACGGGTTTTGTTTGTCTCTTATCCAATTCTAAAAATATTATTTTTTTATAAGCCAAAATATCGACAAAAGATGCTACCTAAAAGTCATTAATTGATCTCGTGTCACCAAATAAATCCAAAACTGGATGTTACAAAATATCAATGAATAGATCATTTTGTTGGATGCTTTATTGATGCTCGTGTTACCAAAGTCACATTGTTAAAACACATCAAACAAGATTCTTTCAATGTTACAAAAGCCACAGAATATATCAAATGTGAAACGTAAACTAGGGAGAGATAAAAATAAAAGTAGATTTTTATTATATGGGACAGGTTGGGTAACCCGAAGATCAACCCGGATCCGTCCCTGACCTGACACCAGGTCACTAAATGGGACGTGTGTTCATCCTTTCTCTTCAGTGGGTTAGGGTCAGACCCGGCCCAAACAATACAGGTTGGTACGGGTTTTATGATGGGGGCGGGTTTTACACACCCCTACTGTGTAACTTCAAGTCCTAGTGAGAGGGAGTCTAAAAAGACATAAAACTATTTTTAGCTTTCTTCTAATAAATGTAGCTTTTTCCTACTTTCTTTGTGGCCACAGAAAATCACAGGTTGAAGCTAATATATCAAGGTTATGTTTGATTTACTATTGTAAATGTACATTTGGGTTTAAATGTATGTTTATTCTAAATGAACTTTACAGATATTTTGCCTTCAACATATGTTTGCAGTTTTTAACTATAAACCAAACATCCACAAACTGAAATAACAAACGAACATGTTCCGGTGTCTTTTAAGTATGTGGCTCTCTTCATTTTACAGCACATGTACTTGTTTTCGAAATGAGTACATTTATAACAAATTAAAAAATATTTTTTATTTGCTCACTTTAAACAATAAAACCTTTTTTTTTTTCATATAATTTTACGTATGTGATTCTCAAATTAGTACCATGATGAGTGACCTTTGGAAATGTACTTATTTTAGTATAGGTCCTCTCTTTCATCAATCCGCCTGCACATAATCCCTACATATATATCCTGGCAACATTTGAGTTCTCACCCAAACCTGACCCAAAATTCATATGCACAAGGAATCTCGTTAGTCTATAAATATAGATATTTAGACATGTTGCAGTGAGATCATGGACAAACAAAGCAGTAAACAGGATCAGCCTCTAAATTTAATTAGTATCCAGATTTGATGAAGATATGATGTTAGTAATTAGTAACAAAAAAAGCTGTGTTTAAATATTATGTTAATCTATAGATATGGTGCAGTGAGGTTAGGAAAGTAATGATGGTTGGTAGATATATATTTTTTTAAAAAAAAAAAAAATTTATTTTCCATGAAGGAATCTTCATAATGCTGAACGGAAAGTTCAATTTATAACTAACAACAAGAAATTATCATGAACAAGCATGGCAAACATTGCAGAAGACATGACTTGCAGGCTTGCAGCATTGCACATTACAAATCATTTATGAAGGGAAATAATGAAAAAGCTTAAGCAAATCGATTATTCATTTATTTACATCAAGGTCATAGATCAAACAGTGCCAATTTTTTTTTGTTAGTTTCAGAAATACAATAGTAAAATTTGATTACAGAACACTCAAGTTCTCTTGTACCACTGATGCTGTTTTTTATGATATGATATGATATGATAATGAATGAATGGAGCCCAAACTGTCTTAATTAGAATTTAGAAACCACAGGTCACAACGATTATAGATAGAGACTATATGCAGTTCACCTCATTAGCCTAGTTTGCAATATTGCATCGATAGAATAATAAAAACGTATAATAGTGGCGGCAATATATTTTATAAAGGTAGCAGTTTTTAAGGTAATTGTGCATAGATAAGTACATGCATAGCAGTAAACTTCCTTAAAATAAATAAAGCAGAAGAAGAAGCTTCCTTTTAATAATATATATCGTGGTGCCTCTTTTACTATATGTTCATGTTGTGTTAGTCTTTTTATGGGGTTAAAGGAGCCTATCCCGGTTAGTGGCAAGAAGTTGAAAGTAATTATTAGCGCTGTTGGTTTCTTTAAGACTAAACTAGGTAAATGTAATAGTAATACTCGATGACTTTTTCATTTTTAGTGTGAACTCAATGGCTTTTGGACACAATGAAATGTTACTTAGCTGTATAACTATATCCTTCACTTCCTATATCATTAGCCAAAGAAAAGAGACAAAGAAAGAGCAACATTAGAATAGAACTTACTTTTCCTCTCCACGCGTGAAAAATCACTTTTCTTGAGAGTAAAGCTTTATATACTTACTTTTTAGAAATAAAAATGTATATGTTTTTATTAATTTTATTTGTAAATGTATAATAGAATCACATTATTGTCCTGTTACACATATTCGCATACTATTTCTTAAGAAAATATTTATTAGTCTCCTTAAACCAAATAGTATTACTACTTTTTATCTGTAAATATTTTTTTTTCTTGGAACAATATTTTCTTTATGTTAATAATAAACTTATGCATATGTAAATAATATATACCACTTTCTCTTTCCTGATGTAACTAACTATGCTTATGCTAATTAGATGCTTTTGAGAATATGTCTGCCCATCATTCAGACATTAGTTGCTACAAAAAATTATTTGTTTTCGTAGAAAATCTAATCGATCCGTGAGAAAATCTATTAACCTTAGTAAACATTGTTTTGGCCAATATTTATTTTATTATTCCAATAAGAACCCTTGGCAGGACATGAAAGTGCATCACTGTCAGACAGTGTCTATGTTTACTTTCATCACTTCATAAGATGCACGTAAAGTTATCTCTATCAGTCTTGGCACATTGCTTCTTTTTAGAAAAGTTTTGAGTAATTAACGTGATTAAACATGCAGAAGTCACCAGACATAACTTCAGTTTTATGGCAAGTTCATAGTATATTTTCTGCTTAGTGACTATAGTTTAGCAAAGGAATAAATTATATGGTCTAAAGTCTACCCTGGTAGCCAAATAAAAAATACGGGCATCCAAGGTCTGACAATATTAAATATATTATGAACGTAGCTAAGAAGTTTAGATCCCTCTTCCCGGCAAAGTTTAGGGAAAGGTACTCTGAAGAAAGACGAGGAAATTAAAAATAGTGAAAATATTTTAGTGATAGAGCTGAAACTGTCCTTACTCAATGCATTTTGTAGCAGGGAACAATACTCGATCAGGCCAGAAAATGTGCATATCTTGCAGACCCTTATAAACAGTGATGTTTCAAAATGTTGTTGACTACAGAACATATGCTCCCACTTTCATGTGCTGCAACAGAACTTGATGACACGTTACTATGAGAGCCGATCAATGACGGCAGAAACTCATCCTAGCGAATGCGAATAACTGATCTTAAAAAAAATATAGAGATGATTAATGGATAAGAATGTGAGATTATTTTATTTGTGAATACGTACAAAATAAAAAAAATAAAACTGATTACAAATTTAAAGATAAATATACTAGTAAGAAATGCTAAAATTTGTTTGATTTTTATATATCAAAGTTATCAAATAGGTTGCGTCTCTACTAACCAAATTACAGATGTTTATAAAATTAAGGTATTTTCCCCATCTCTAGATCATATATACAATGGGCCGGTTAGAATTTTCTATCAACTAGAATTTAACCCTAGCAATCTCGGGCTAATAATATTCACTACAAAAAATTTGTCTTTTAGTGTCAGACAAAACTGTCACTATATGTTTAAATCCGCAGGTAAATATAAAACTTCAGTATCACTATAGGCTTTACCTATGGTCATATACTTTTGTCTACAGTTACATGTGACTATCATTGTAGTTCTCAAAACAAATAGCAATTGTTACTATAGGCTTTACCTACAGTTGCCTTTAAGTGTCACTAATCACTATAGCTCTCAAGACAAATAGCAACAGCCACTTGATTGTCACTATAGACTTTACCGACGATCCACATATCTTTAGCCTTTAGCCACAGTTGCATTTGTCATCTAATATTAAATTAATTACATTTTTTTATTATTGCATGAAACTTACTTAATATAAGTTATTTTTTTAGAGCATCCTTTACTTTATTTAACAAGGGTTTAGTTGATATATATAAGGTTTACCCGTTATGTCTCTAGAAAGTCAGCATATGAGGGTTAACTCGGAGCAAAAGTAACCAAAGTGAAAAGACAAACATACATAGATTTCAAGGCTAGAACTAATTGAATTCAAACTAATTGGAGTAAAGGAGAAACATCGACGGGCAAAATGGAAGTGTAGGTAAAACTTTTAACATGTAGTGACCTATTTCTAAAATTAAGGTAAAACTAACATTTAGTGACAAATTGTTTCATCAGTAAAAGTGTCTGCCACTATTTGGTAATTTACTTGTAGTGATTTCTTGTTAGTATAATAAGTTAATTATTAACTTGAATTGAAATAATTCCTTTTTTAGTAAAAAATAAAAAAATACATTATTAACTTTAACTCATTTATAATGGGAAAGAAAAAATTATATAAATTAAAATATATAATGAAATTACATTATCAAATAGTGAATGCTTTAAACATGAAAATAAGATACCATTTAGCTTTTAAAAAATTCACCTTGATGAACAGATATAGTAGTGGTCTAGTGGATGGAAAAATTCTGAAATCGGAGGTGGAAGCATAACATGTTTACTTTTTTTTTTTCTTTTGACAGTAAACAAACTTCATTCATTAGATAATAAAGAAACAGTACAAGCAGATTGAAACAGGCCGTGTTGGAGCATTCCCCATCCACATTTTAGAGTCACATGTAACAGTTAAGCCTACCAAGACATGAGCAACATTTCACATAGATTGATCATAAGCCAAATGGGCATAACCAAACCAATCGCTATATCCCAACTGCCGACGTATCAGTATTTTTCGCACCCGGTCAATGACACCGGAGAGGTGAGAATCTACAATCTTTTCCCCTATCCAGTTACGGATCATTTCTTTATCTTCTTTTGGCACATTTCGACTATGAGTGGTCTCGAGGTTGTCCACATTAACCCCTTGTTCGGAAGTCGTTTGATACTTGGAAAGGATACATAAATTGGCGTCAGCCTCATAAAGTTCTGCACGCACTATGGGATTCCAAAATGCCCAGTTCTTTTGGAGCTTTCCATCAAACACTTCATGTGCACACTTTACCCAACCTATTCTTAAAACAAACCTACACAAAAGGGAGCCCAAAAAGACACCAGCAGCAACAACATTACCAAAATGAAACTTTTTACCTATGTCCAGCGACTTTGGGGGAGGGCATATGGGGCCCAGGTCAGCAGGAGGGGGGCGTTGATGGGTGCTTTGGCCTAGAGCACCTTGGCCTTGTGAGGCTTGTTTCTCCCTTCAGAGTTGTCGCTCTGTCTGATGGTGGCGGCTCAGGTGGGGGTCGCTCCACCGGAGAGGAGAACAAGATGGTTGTGGGTGGAGGCTTGAGGGGGCACTGCGTGGGTGTGGGGGCTATGAGGAGACGGCGACAGGATTGTGGCTGGAGGAATAAGTCTCCAGTTAAGGAGCTATCACCCAGAAGATGGCAGAGAAGCGATCTCCATGGCGGTTGCTGGCAGAGGTGGTAGCGGGCTTCAATGGAGGATCACAAGGAGACTGTGGCGGTTGATGGTGGAGGCACGGGGTGTGACACTCTTCTACCCCATACGTTAATATAAAACATTTACTTAAAAGAGGAATTATAAAAACATGCATTTATTTTAATAAAATAAAAACTTGGATAAAAAGGTTTCACATCTCAACATAAACAACACGGAAATAACATAGTTTTAAAAAGATAAACATAAACAAAACAGATAAAGAAAACCCAACCCCGATGTCACATACAGAGCTGGTATAACCGAAATCCGGATACATCACGGAAACAAACTGAAAACTAAAACTAACTATGAAACTAGGAACCTAACTAAGTCGTGGCTCCTCGGAGTCATTCCTCAACAGGCTGCTCGCCGTCCTCTGCATAAAGAGATACATGCAACAACAGAAATAGAAAAACATGGAGTAAGAAATCATGTAAACACAACAGCATGAGAATAGGGAATAAGATGAACATACATCATATCGGGCATAGCAACAAACATCATACATCATCATTTACATATTATAAGTCAACAGTCAATAGATGCTATGCGGTGCAACACTACTCCGCTACTCCATTATGTATGTGGGTCCAACTATCTCAGGAAGTCAACTTCGGAGTTACGTATCCACATTGGTCATAAAAGCACCAACGCCGGCAGTTCACCAAACCATGGGCGAACCCCTTGGATAGCCGACGTATCATAACTGGATACGCCACCTTGGGGGTGCACAGTTCACCAAACCTTGGGTGAACCACCCGAGACTTAGGCCAGATCATCATAACTTGGACGACTTCCCCTATATTGAACATCCCCCACTAATCAACTTCAAAGTATAAATGCATGAGCAAACGACACACAAGGCAACCACCTTCTTTGCTTGGGCCAATAAGCACCCCAAGACTTATCTCCAACATCAACATCAATGCCTTGGCCAAAAAGCACTAAGGTTCAACTCATCAACGCCTTGACCAAAAAGCATCGAGGGCACTTTGGCCAAAAAGCACCAAAGTGTATCAACGTGTGCGGTATCCCAACGGGTACTGGCTTAACCAGCTTATTACTCTTTGTTATCTTAATTAATCTGTAATTAAGTTATCTATATTTTCCTATTCGATTGGTGTCTTATCATGTTATTGGGGACAATTGGGGTGGAATACCCCTTATCAACCTTTAATTTACGATTCTGATCAGTAAGGGGAGCACGGGCGTGCTCACCCCAGTACGGTCGTGCTGTCACTTAAATGAAGCACGGTCGTGCTCACTGTCCTGTACGGTCGTGCTCAATGCGCGGCCTGTCTTCCAGAATGCAAGTGGGAGCACGGGCGTGCTCCCTGTTCAGCACGGTCGTGCTCCTGGGCCAGTCATACTGTTCCGGGCAGATTCAATTATGCTTGGAGTTCTTGGCTCCCTAACGCTCTCAAATCATATCCTAGGGTCCTTGGACTAATCCAGATGGGATCATTCTTCACTTCTCACTAACAATTCATGTCTTATGAAACTTTAGGGGATTAACCCATTAATTCTTATGTTAACTAAGAGTCCTAATTAAATCTGTTTAGGGTCTTATTAACATATTCAACATATTAACAACATCAGCCAATCAACATCATCGATAACAACAGCTAATAACATTCTCATCATATCATCATTAATAACCAATGGCATTCAACATAGCAATATTCATCAATATGCGTTATTTAGCATTCAACATCGTAACACTATAATAAAGAGGCATACCAATTAGTCAACTAGTAACATAACAACAACTCATACAACCAGGCAGAACATGACATTGTCAACAGTTAAGGCGTATTCATAATCAAACATATCATAACATTAATAATAGTTAACAACAACAATAAAACGGGGCTATGGGAACCCCTCATATTATGCTACCCCCTTGCCTAATGAATACACTATTCTTCTTCCATACCTGGATTGGAGATTCAACTGTAACAACCAAACGACAAACTGGACTCGTTCCCTCAACCGGCTCGAACAGCTTCCAAGCCTTTCTAATAATGGTACTGACGAGCTAGATGCTCCCAAGGGTCTCCACTGCTTCAATAACGAAAGGAGTTTAGAAAAAATAGGGAACAAAGGGGTTGCAACCGCACTGGGGAAGCTGCTAATGCCAAAATAGGATTCTGACATAACCCTCGATTACTGTTCCATATTTAAAGGCTCAGACTTGAGCACGATCGTGCTCCTGGTGAGCAAGGTCGTGCTCAACCTAGCTAGCGCTTGCGAAGCACGTCCTGTCATTGAGCACTGGCGTGCTCAACTCAGCGTCAGCGAGACATTCACTCACAACGAGCACGGTCGTGCTCCTTAACAAGCACGAAGAAGAGATTTCAAGCCTAGAAGTCCCACTTAGCCCTCAAGCTAAGTCTTAAGGCTTAACCAACCAAACAAGCATACAAAAGCATTTAACAGAAAAACAGGGTGTTACACGGGGAAGAGACGCAGCGGAGGGGTGGAGTGCGTCCATGGAAGAACATGGGTGACCTCCTCGCAACAGAGACAAGGGAGGAGGGATAAGCTTCTTCTAACAAACCCCAATCGATTGGGGGGGGGGGGGGGGGACCCTCTACAGAGAGAGGGGAAAGTTAGCTCCAAACAGCTGGAGGGGAAAAGCCCTAAAAGAGCACAGTGGCTCATGGGGGAGAAAGTTAGAGAGAAGGAAGAGCCTCTCTCTCTCTAACCCTAGCAGCCCGTTTGAAGTGGGTACATTCATAACATGTTTACTTGAATATAAGCAATAACATATTAATTGTACCCGATGCTTTTGGAAAATTCAAATAGTTCCTGGTTTCTGGCAACAACCCGAGCCAACTAATGAACTTTCTCACGGTCTAGTTTGTTATATTGACACAACATTTAGAAATAGAAAACAAAGTAATTTACACTACATCACCTTTAAGTTTATTAAAATAATAACAAATTTTAAAATTGGTCACAAATTATATTTCATCTATTTTTTATTGTTGACTAACTTTTGAGTACTTAACACCGTTAAGTTATTTAAAAATATAAACTTATCTATAATAAGTAATTTGATATTTATATGTTAAAAATATTTTTAAAGAGTAATCTTATATAATTTTTTAAAAAAAAAATCTTATATAATTTGAAAATCGTATAAAAAAATACAACTCATTTAAGCATTGATTTTTGAAATCTATTATATATTTATTTCAATAAAAAATAATTTTTTAGTGTATATTCTAACAAATAATCGATATAAAACATGTATTAATTATGTGAAAATTGATTTTTTTTCATCATATTCTTTTTTTTATAAGACATTATATTCTTTTTTTAGTCTTTTAACTCAACAAATTTTAAATAAATATCATACTTTTAATTAATTTATGTATAGAATATATGGATTATTATAATAGTTGTTGTTAATACATATGACAAAAATCCAATTAAATAAACAAGCATATTCGATATAATACTAAATATAATTTTGTCAAATTATGATATAAAATTAAAAAAGTATAACTCGAAAAATGTTTTGAATAATTTCATAATTTATATTTATTTATTTTAATTTAAAATAATTAACCTATATTATGTTCATTATGTAATAAAAATATATATAATACTCTTGCTTATTTGATTTATTTATTTTGTTGAGCCTATAACTTAGTTGATTATTAAAAAAAATTTATTGCTTCAAAAAAGAAGTTGAATTAACTGACTCAAAAAAGAAAAAAAATAAACAAAAAAAATCAATTTTCACATAGTGGGTATATGTTTAATATTCATAATTCGTTAGAACGTATACTAAAAATCATCTATAAGAGAAAAGTAAATATATATAATCAATTTAAAGAATAAATATTTATATGGATTCCATTTCTTTATATAAGATTTTCAAATTGTAGATTTTATTTTTCAAATTAAAAAATAATTTTATTTTATAACCAAGATAGCCTAGGATTAATCTTTAAAAAAAATTATTGCATAAATATCAAATAACTAATTATAAATAAATTTTTATATTTTAGTGACTTAATGGTGTGAAGTCAATGGTTAGACAACTTTAAAATTGGGGGTAGGATATAATTTATATTCATATTTGGGATTTATTGTTATTTTGATGAACTTCAAAGTGGTAGAGTGTAATTTATTAAAAAATAAAAATAAAAATGATAAGAAGTAAGCTAAGGATTCGAATTGGAATATATCCGACTGTGCTTCTTAGACATGAGGGTTAAAAAACATTTTAATCCTTGAATAGAACAATAGACCTCCATAGAAGCATCTAGAAAACTACTAGTAAGTATCTAAGATATTTCCTAGAGATATTTTATCAAAAATTGTTTGCAAATATTCTAGAATTTACATATTTACTAGATATGTTTTATAGGTGTGTTAAATATCTAGATTTTTTATAAGTTGGGTAGGGAAGGATGTAGACTGCATACACTTGGCTATATGTCCATCTTTGAGTACATTCTATATTGAGAAGGTAAAGTACTATAAATAAGAGAGATCTATTACACCAAACCGAAAAATAAAATAAAATTAGAAACTTCTAAGGTTTTTTTTATAGACAAATGTTAGTGTGTTATATTAGTTTTCCTTCTTTATCAGGATTTGAACTTTGGTTTTTCAACTCTTTCATATCTATACTTATAGTATAGCATTACCAATAAATAAATAAAGTTACAATGCAGTGGATAAAAATCAATATGTATGAAATCAAAAAAAAAAAAAAGAAGAAGAAAAAAGCAGCAACCCAATGGAATCATCAATCATCGAGTGACCTAACCCATGCTATAGGAAACAATTAAAATTTTACAATACAATCAGGTAATGATGAAGTTTGATTATATTGGAATTCTAGAGATCTATTATGTTTGTCATGTTATATAATTATAAAAAAAACATGTTTTTAGGAGAAAAATAACGAAACTTTTGTCCAATAAATAGTGAAGAATGCCAAATAAGACTTAGAAGAACATACAATCTTCTAAACTATAGTACATGCTGGACGTTTACTAAAATCTAGTTGAATTATTTGTTCTCTAGACGTTCTCAATAATGTAATGGTTGATCTAACTTAAGTGCCTATCCTCTAGCTAAAATTGCTCAATATGGCAACTTTGACCACTTCCAATAAATACAAGTGAGTAAATAGAATTGCAAACTCTCAGCAATTGAAACTGTGGTCTAATTTAAAGGATCAGATAATACCTATATCATATGTACACATTTAGACCTCTATGACAAATGGGTTACAGAAGTCATAGGAAAACATGATACAACAAAATTAAATTACACTCTTTTACACGAGCCCAATGAACAATGATGATTAGGAGGCAGGATACTGTCTCAGACCTTTGGTAGCACACCCCAAGAATTAAGGGGTCATTTCATCCATAATTCAACTTTGCTCCATGCTCACTGTATCAACAGTTGCCGAAATTATCAAACTTATGCTTTCTCAATCATGAACAACCTAACAAAAAGTTTGAGAAGTTTACAACCCTTGTAAGTTGCAAGATATATGATTCCCCACCAATCATCTTTCCATAGTTGAGATCTAACAAAGCCTATGTTTATGGCTTATCATCTTGGTTTCTATTAGCACCAGAAGTCTCAAACTTCAGGAAGTAACATCTGATTTGTGGGTCTGGCTATCGTTATGATCACTGCTATAGTCCGGTATCAATTGGTCAGAACTCTGACCAGGAAGAATCAATACTGAATGGCTTTGTGTAGTTCTTGATTCTTTCTGGATGGTTTCATAATCATGATGTTCATCAGTTGAATGCACATATGATATACCAAACTTCTGTCCATGATTTAGTCCTGGGCAGACACCCTGCAGAATTATAACACACGACATGAAAGAATTGTTACAACTTGAATTATGAAAATATAGAAATTTACCAAAATACATAAATAGAAATCAGATTTCTACAGAACTATCTGCTATTTATTCTTGAATGTATCCGTCACTTCATTATCCATTGGCAGTAACTTGTCAACTGAAGTTTATATCACTTCAAACCTTTAAAGCAAGGACATGCTCAAGAGGCATTAGACACAAGTTAAAAGGCACGACATGGACAGTGAAATGATAACGTCTAAAAAATGTTAAAACTACATCGAAACAGTTTCTGTTGACTAGCTTTACTGTTTTTGGTAGAAGGAAGAAGCCAAACTTTTGTGGCAATGTGAAACCTATGCTACACTCGGTGTATTTGGTTGGACCATAACTCTCACATGTTTAAGGAGATTTCTGAAGAAGAGCAGCTTCTTTGGTACAATATTAGGCACTTGGCTTCCATTTGGTGTAAAGCATATAGTCTTTCTATAGGGGTTTCTCTTATAGATAAGATATGTTGACGGATTGAGTAGCTTTGCTTGAATGATGTTTTCTATTGTTTGTTTTATTCTTTCTTTTTCAAGTAGGAATGTAGGATCCCTTATCTTCCTAACTCTTTCTAACCATCTTCTCTTTATCTTAATGAGTTTCTTCTTTTTTCTCCCCCAATAATCATTCAAACATGGCGAAGGTAACTCTTCCATTCCATCCCATCCCTTCCCTCTCCATCTCATTAAACTCCAACTCTCCAACAAAGCCTACGTTTCAATTTTCAACTATGATCACATAAACAAATAAACTATTTTGTTTCATTTGACACGTTGCTTAAGCACCTAAACATAGTCCACAAGTTGTAGAAAATGCATGTCAGAGTTGTCAGTGTGGTCAGTGTACCACCTAGTAGTCATACTGACGTCATAGTCTTAAACTAATTTTGAAGAGAAAATGGCAAAAATTAAACCACTTTTCATCTTCTCACAGTATGTGGAACAAGAAATAGAAAATATGCAGTTGAACCTAAATCATAAGCAGATAACTTGATTTCCAAATTTCTGATCTTTGTTTTAAATGAAATTAGTTTGAAGAAATAAATTTATCCATCGCAAGTCCTACAGTGAAGTAACGCATGCTGTGAAAGGAGGGTAATAGAGGGTCCAAGAGCAATATTCAGCAGGAGTAACACGAAAACTGTGAAAGGAGGGAAAGAAAGGATCCAAAGTGATGGGAGGAAAGAGTACCGGGTACCTTGATCAAACCTGAAACGCCAGTCGACTCAAAAGTAGTGTAGTCTGATGAATACGCAGCTTTAGTCCAACTCCCATTAAATCTAATATCATTGGATTCTTGCTTATCATTGTCAGCCTCCGACACAAAATAAGTTTGTCTTGGATCACCACTTCTACAATAAGCCCCATGGTACGAACAATGTTCCCTCACTAGGGAGATTTGAGGAGTAGCAGGGAATAAATGGCCTTCAGTGCTGAATATATACCTGTTTCAAAGCAAAATGTACAAACCTGAAGCAAATCAATTTTATTGTAGAAGTTCAGCCACTAAATTGTAAATGCATAATCTCACTCACTTGTATGGCCCGTTTTCCACAAGGTTAGCAGGACCCACGGCCAAATCAAATAGAAGCCACAGATACTTGACCTAATTGTAACAGGTTATTAGCAGCATTTCTCTTATGAACAAATAATAGAAAAAAGACAAGATATGGATGACAAGACAGATGTAAGGGCCAGTATGAAGCATTCTTTATAAAGAAAGAAAACAGAGAAAGTTAAACAAAATGAATCAGTTTTAAATATAAAACCATTTCTGGACTTCCACCTGAAAGAAGCTTAAGCTTTTAGGAGATTTCTTTGACATTGTCAATTCTCAATTCTCACCTAAAATCTTAATCTTCCATACAGTTCTCAATCCTATCAAGAGACACCAATTGAAGCCCAAAATAAAGATTGTTCTACCTATCTTGACAATGATCTTCAATGAAACACAACTGAAAAGATAATGTTCTTATTTTTTGTTTTTTGGGTTTGAAAAAGTTTAGGAGGGTATTTGTTCTCAAAATTAACTCATGCTGAGTTTATTCTTACTGTCTCAGCTAGGAAGAAGCTCTCCATGTGATCTTCCTGCTTGTGAAGCTCAACATCTGAAATGTGACAATATCCACAAGGGCATCGAGTTCCATATTGTAAACTGGCAACCATGTCCCGCCCAGCATCAAGATATCTACAAAGAAACACAAGACAGAATCAAGTTTCATATCAATAAAATAAAATTAGGCCACAATTATCAACAAAAAGTTCACAGAAGTTGAACAAGAAAAAGTCATCCCAATTTCCTATTTTTGAAGGGAAAAGGAAAAAAAGATCTTCAAAGTAAACCACCAGATGAATAATAAGGAAGCCTCTGTAAGCAAAAGAAGAACAGCAACAAAAAAAAAAATTCACCAAAATACAGTATGAACCATCCATGTATTTATACTATTCAGCAGAAGTAAATGTAATTTGCTGAATAATATTCTGAGAGAAAGAGTGAGACTGAGAGATTATATGAAACTGAAATTGAAGAAATAAAAGAAAATAGGGTGTGCTGAATCTCCCAAACCATGTTTGTGAAGACTTTTTCAAGCTGTAAGAAAAAAGACAAGAGTTTTGGAGAGAGAGCCCTTCTTTTGAATGTATAAGTACTTAACGTTGTACAGTGAGTCTTATTTACATTATAAACAGTGCTATGCAGTGTTATTAAAACCGGATTGGACCGGCCGGTCCGACCGGTTGGACCGGAAACCGGACTTATGGCCGGTCCAGTCAACATATCAGACCGGTTAGCCACCTGAACCGACGCTGACATCATCAACTCGGCTGTGAACCGGGGACTCGGCTCGTGGTCCGGTCCAGATCTCAACCGGTTGATGACGTCACTATGGGTCAGTGCTGACGTCAGCAGGCGGGTGAGAGTTTTTACAAGCAAAATCTTGCAAAATTGCTTGCTTGGGAATCGAACACGGGTGGAGGCCTTACACAAGGAAAAACTATGCCGCTGAGCCACTGCAACTTCTTGTTGTATATGCTGAAAAGATTATATATATACATAGGATTTATAAGATTTATTATTTATAATTATATATAAATGCTCTGGCCTTTGTTATTTAGTTATTTGTGAGCTTGTGTGACCTTGATTGGTATTTAGTTAATTAGATATTTTTTTATGATAATGATTTTGAATTTGGAGTATGGACATGTTAAATTATGTTGTCATATATATGTATATTTTAGAATTTTTTAATATATACCGGTTCAAACCGAGTCAACCAGTGACCCCCGGTTGAACCAGTGACCCATTAACCCAGTGCCTTGACCGAGTCGATCACCGGTTCGGTTTTAATAACATTGGTGCTATGCACAGCCTTTAAGACAGAGTAGTACACCAGTACAGTTGTAGTACTAAAGATAGTATTAACTATATACAGATGTCATGAATAGTAATACAAAAGCAGACATAAGCAACCAAACTTTACAATGGTACCACAAACTAAAAGCAGATATAAGCAAACCTAGGATCTCTGGTAGCTTTGTACAGCCAATAGGTGCTCTCTATTAACTCGGGCCGCAGCGGGTAACTCTTTTGCCCATGCTGATATAAGGGGATAAAAAAGCATACACAGTTCACAAATATTAGAAATAATCAAACAATATTTAATCAATAAAAAAATTTGCACAAAACTTTTCTATTGGCAAGAAAATGTATTAGACTGGGCCAAATGTAAATGACGATGATGAAGGGCCATCAACTTTTAGGGCTCAAGATTAAATGGCTAAAACCTTAAAATCTCCCACGGCCAATCTGTCATTAACTGCTTAAATTGCTTGAAGATATAACACTGGCAAGAAAAATTTGTTAAATTCTGAAAACATGGTTTATGAAAAAACTCAACGGCATCGTTTGATCCATATAGCCGACGCCACCTAGTGAGGAAAGGCATTTGTTGTTGTCAGACTTGTTAAATATGCAGTAGATAAAACTAATGTTCTACTTCTGAGTAGTCTTAGTAGTTAGTCCCAACACTTGTTGCAGAGTCCTATACCACACACTGCTCTTTCTCTTGACATTATGTTCAGATCCAACTTCAAAACAGTAGGCAATTTGTTCTTGCATTAAATGGCAGCTAGCAAACTACATTCCTATTGGACAATCATTTGGGATCCTTGGTAATAGTGTGTCTTGCTATGAAGAACTTTTTTTTTCCCGGTTCATTATAAATGTTTTGACAGTGGGAAGTTTAAGCAACTATTTGTTCCATTTGCTCATGCCAAATTCTCTCATTTCCCTCTTTACCTTTAAACTTGTTATGGGATAGAAATTTGTCGATGGCCTATGTTTACCGTTCTGCTTGCACTGTGTGAAGAGAGATGAAATTTCAGATATAGACTGGGCAGCCTTGCTGCATTCTTGATTTTTTATGTTCCTTTGTGTATCCTGACTTTTCTGTTTAAAGGATCACTTGTCATCCCCCAGTGTGCGTTTAACATTTTCTCTCTAATAAGATTCTTTTATTTTTTTTAATAAAAAACGTTTTATTTACTACATGAACAGAGATTTTGAGCTAGAAGTTTAAGAGGACATTATTCAAACTCAGGTGCAACAGATCACCAATTACCCTAAAATGCTGCTAATAGATAGAATGCTCAAGCTATAACTAATAACTAAAACATTTAACAGCCACACTGGCCCTCAGGTGTCAGAACTAAATATACCTGAACACTGAGACTAGCAAGATTAAAACCCTCGGGGGTAAAACCATATCTTCTCCAGACACTCAAGAAGGCAGCATGGGTACGAATTGCAGGATCGATATCTCCAGCTAAAACCTTGCAACAATACATGTTTCACTTAGCCCTAACCATGATATTATTATTTATCCAGAGTCAACTACAAATACTATATTATATCAAAAACAATAAAAAGAACAACCTGAAGTCCGGGCCAAAATGCCTGCAAACTGTTAAATAATGGCCAGACTATAGCAGCGGAGTCCATGTTCACTTCCACATACCTACACACATAAACACAAATCACAAATCACAAATACAAGTTTCAAACTAGAAATACATTTCAATCTAAACAAACTGATGAGTTTCAAAGAACTATAGACAATAGGTCCAGTATATTTACAGGGTGGCACACATAGCCACAAGCTTTTACCAAGGGTCATGGTAAAGATAATGCATGGCAGCAGCGTAAGCTTCTTGGAATATATACAAGTATTCCTCATCTCCAAATAACAAATAAGCCTGAAACGTCATGCACGGGAAACAAAATCAGAGAGCCCCATGTAATATTACTAACAACGTAAAGCACAAAAAAATGGGAAATTTACCCAAAAAAAAAAGAGGAATTCTCTGTAAAAAAAAAAAAAACGAAACTGGTTAATAATGTTTAAAAGTTGGTTAATCAGAAACCACTTCATCACTTGATCACTCGAGTAGTTAAATGTTCTGAATCTGGAAATATTTTCAATCAATAATTCCAATTTTGCAATTTTCCCCAAAAACCTTTAAGAACCAAGTCTTTTATACTCCCTCCATTCTTTTTCTTTGGTAATTTTAGCTATTTGTTTTTGTTTCAAAACAATGGGTGTTTTATAAACCCAAGACATATTGACCATTTTTTTTCCATATATACCCTTATTAGAATTAAATCGAAATGCCTTGAAAATATACAAAATCTTTCAAGTACATAAATGACTAGTGGAGTATGGAGTAAATGTAGTTGGAATTTGTAAATAATTAATGATAGAAATAAGGGTATTTTGGTACAAATATAAACACATTAATGATTTCTTAATCTGTGTAGAAACCTTAAATTACCAAAGAAAAAGAACGGAGGGAGTATCTAGTAAAATCATAATCATATCAGGAAAATATATATAGAGCTGACAAGCATAGATAAGTATGCACCAACAGGAAGACTAATTTTAGAGTTTCTAAACAAACATACAGTCCCCAATGCTACCTCTTTTTTCTCTATTGATATTAAAATTTGTTTTTGGTAAAAAATCCTTAATGCATTAAATGAATTCTAGGGAAATCCTATACGCTGAAACTGATTTCAAACAAGTGGAAGTGTATAAGGAAGTGGTTCTTTTCCATAATCATGGAAAAAAACACTTAGTTACAAATTGCTTCATAGAGGCATCACATCAATTCCTGCTACTAACCTTCAACAGATACTCATAGAAAGAGTCAATACTAGTTCCTATCCCAGCATCCTGCAAAATGGCAAAGAGACAGCTGTAATTGCTGCTGATGCAAGAAAAGTGGAACACATCTATGTCCTAAAAGGTTAGAAATATCCAGGTAGAAAATATCACTGGGACAATGACAGAAGAATGACAATATCAAGAAACTGTAAAACAACATAAAATTATTTTGCAGTTTGCCTCTTCATATAGTTGAATATGCAAGCTAAACTAAACCTCTATTATCCTCATAGAGCGACTACATAATGACTCTTATGCCCTTCCTCGACTGAGCTACAAGTAACTAATTACTAAACCCCAAAAACACTTTCCTTGTTATTATACTTTATCCTTAAGACTCCCCCTCAAGCTGGAAGCTTACTTGTTAACAAAGGAAACCCAAATTAAAATAAAAAGAACATAAAAACCTCAGTCAGTTTATGTCCTCTCCCAAGAGTGCCAACTGGGATGCAGTGTTGCATATATCTAAATATTTGAAAAAAAATAACTTGGACATACTATTTAGTTTCGAGATCATGGTCACTTTCAGATACAAAGTTTTTTTTTGATGCAGAATGGGCTGGATGTCCCCTAGATACAAGGTATATATCTTTTTCTACCTGTGAATTCATAGGGTTGTGCCAATTACTTGGTAAGATTGGTTTCAAGAGAGTAAGGCTTATGAAGTTGTGGTGTGACAATGAAGCAAATATTGACATTTCCTCTAATCAATCTTCCATGAGAGGACAAAGCATAATGAGGTGACTGCCATTTTGTTTGTGAAAATCTCCAGCAAGGACTTATTTCTATATGTCATGTGAAGACTAGGGTGCTGCTTGCTGATGTCTTCATTAAATACTATTTGTTGCCATAAACTCCAAATGCTACCAAATTCCTTAACTGTATTAGGATGTTCAGCGACAGCATCAGTCGACAAATGTAAGGTTTAAGTTTTGTGAAACGGATTGAAAACCTTATCATTCTCCAGTCTCTGGTTCCTCCTTTGCTACCTTGTCCTTCTTAGGGAATGGATCATCAGCAAGATGATACTCTGTCAATGCTCGACAGATACCACCGGATAATCCTTATCCACTAAAATAATTACTTTTGCCCATCAGCAGAAGGCTTAAAGAACAAGGATTAGGTCAAAATTGAGAATCCAGTCCGACGCCATGTAGAAGATGAGAGAGAATGTAGTACAGTAGATGGGGCATGTACAAGTGTATTACAAGATATTACACAAGTAGATAAAACAGGAGTAGGAATAAAAGCACTATAACTGATAAAGAAAGCAGAGCATCACTTCGACATATTTCTTAGCTCTATTATTCAAAAAAAATGTTTCCTAATAAAAAGATGAAATAATGCTAATGCCATAAAATAAATACTGTCATACTATACGATATAATACATACGTACATACATATATATATATATATATACATATATATATAATTTCCTTAGAACTGTTTACGATGTAACTTCCAACAAGCGTAATGTATTCTGTACCTTCTGTGTCCATTCACCTGTAAAAACATTAATATGAGCACCAACCAGATTAAGCTTTGAACGACGTGCCCAAAGTCCACGCACTGCATTCTTGGTGACATGTTCAAAAACTGCATGTTAAAAATTCACACAGAAAGGACTGTAAGTAATAGAACCACCTCCCTCCTGCCCTAAGAGAGTAAAGAATGAAAAACTTTATCTGAGAAAAAATGGTAAGCTTACTAGGATTGTTTGTCAAACGGCTTATAACTCCAAATTCAAGAGTCAAGGTCCCACCACCAGCAGTTGAAGTTATCTAAAGCACAAAGCAATTATTTTTAGCACAATATGAAAACAGGAAACAGGTTGAAGATAAATGATAACCAACAAACCAGTAAGTCCATAAGATATTATTAAGCACAATTAAAAAGTTAATTTACAATCTACACTCTAGTTCTCCACCAGCCAGCAACCGCAGAAAACAAATTTTACCCCTTGTTTTACAGGTTCATTACTTTGTTAATATTTAACACGATAAATAGGAATTGGATGCATAAATATCATTTTAAATTTTTGTTAAAAGCAAAAGAAATTTATTTTTGGGGTAAATGAGAAAAAGAAATTTCATTACAAGAAAAAGAGGAAAAATAAAACTAGGGGAGGATTATTTATCCTCCAAAGCAAAAAATTCTAAACATGCGGAACATGTAAAAACTCAAGAAGGTAGCACAATTTCCCAATCTGTCATTCTGTCTACATCTCAGAAAGAGCAGCTCCCTTCAAACAACCCTGAGCTGGACACCAAACAGAAACCATAAACCTAATCCTACCAAGTTTAAAGGCAAACAGATACCCTTAAAGATGCAAGCATTCTACTCCAACCAAATGCAACAAAGAAATGCATAAACAGCACAATACCACAAACTTAACATCCTAATTTCTGCCAAATATCAGGAGATAGCGCAGTGTGAGGCCTGTGAATCTGAAATGAGTGACTTGTATAAATCTTGTTAAGTACACTGTCCAAACCAAATATTTTACCTCGAAGAGAGATTTAGAATTCCAAATGGGTTTGTCAAGAATGAAACTTGATGGTTTGGAGAGGAAAATAGAAACTGAAAGGATGTACAAGAAAACTCACCAAAAGTATTTATGCAAGGTTATAGAAATGAGGAAAACCTCTAAAAGAGAACAGTCCTCAGTCCTCACCCAAATGTGCTCCCAAATCTGATATGGAAACCATCATCCAATCTCAGAAATTAGTGATCTGAAAGAACTTTCCAAAGACTCACATGAGTAATAATGATCGCAAGTTTGGGATTCCACCCATTCTATTATAAACCATATACATAATTACTTGGCGCCACAATGAATTGACCTCCATAGGAAAGTGCCACGATCGCTTAGCGGTCAACCCATCCCCCCTTTCTAAGCCAGCAACAACAGCTCCCAACTCACAAGGTGGCCTCCCCCCCACTAGAGACCCAAGGAAATCACGCATTATCCTTTCAACTCTTGGTGCCACTTCAGCTGGAATCCAAAAAGGGATAGATATAAACAGGAATGTTGCACAAACTGGTCTAAATAAGAATAATAAATCCACCAAAAGAGAAACTAAGCACCCCCCTACTATCCAAATGCTCCAGATTTTTGAATCACTATATTCCAAAAGAAAATAGCCTGAGGATTACCACCCACCAGAACCCCAAAATAAGTGACAGGCAACTACAATATTTTTTCTTTTATAATAAAAGAAATATTATTAGAGGGTAAGCCTTGGCATGGTGGTTGCTGCCTTGTGACCTGGAGGTCACGGGTTCAAATTCTAGAAATAGCCTCTTAGCTTGCGGGGGTGAGGTTGCATACATCTACCCTTCCTGGACCACACCAAGTGGGAGCCTCGTGCACTAGGCCACCCGTTTTTAAAAGAAATATTATTAGTTGAGAAGAGAAAAATGCAAAGGAAGACGATAACACATCCTCACAAAGAACAGACAAACAACTAAAAACAAAAGAGACAGAGCCATGCAACAAACATGCCAGCCCCTCTACATGAAATGCCACTAAACAAACCTATGGATGAAGCACCAAAGGATGCCAAAAGAGTAACTACCCTAATGAAGTCTAGAGCCCAAAAGAATTCATTGAAAATTCTACCGTTTCTTTCCAAACATATACACCAACTAACAGCAAAAACAGAAACATTGGCATCTTTACGATTACAAGAACTAAAACCTCTAAATTTAGTAAGGAGAAAATTGTGCAAGTTCAAAGGACGGATCCAAGACTTTTCAAAGACCCCAAACAACCTATTCCAATGAAATTCTCCCCCGAGCAATGCAAAAGAAAAGAAAAAAGATGAGTCCCAGTTTTGGAATCCAACATTCAACTGCAGTCTTTGCCAATCAGCCAAAGCAACAAGGGAACGGAGGGCATCAAAGTCTACATTTATACAAGCCAAGGCACTCTTTGTAATTTTTAATCTTCAAGCTAAAAACAACTCAAAGAACAGGAAACTATACAGAACATTCACAAACTTGGATGTGCTAAGGCCAATATCTATCAGAAGAGTATGAGTCCTTTATTTCAGCTTCAGTTGAAACACTCCCTTGACATTAAGCACTCAAATTAATACCTAAAGGAAAATTTGAAATAAAAAAAAAAACTCACAGATCCTCTTAAAAATTTGCAAGATGATAAGTTTAACATCTGCTGCCTTGTAACACTTAAGTATGAATTCCCATCATCAACCTACAATCATCTCCAGAATTCTAATTTGCAGCTTGTTCTCCACATACCACAAGCCAAAAAGGATTCCGATCTAGTATCTCTACCTTCTGTTAGAGATATAAACCAATCAATCATGAGCCTCGGACTAACAACTTAACCTTTTAGAAGAGTTAGTACTTGACATGGTATCAAAGCTTCTATAACCAAGTGGTTAGGAGTTCAACCCTTGCCACCCCATTCTCCTAAATTAAGTTAAATTTCTCCACAAAGTAGAGTGAGTCTGTGCATTGTCCATGCTTCAAAAGCCTAAAAGGCTCTTGTGAAAGGGGTGTGTTAGAGATATAAAACCAATCATGGGCCGTCGCTTGACCGCTTGAGCTTTCAAAAGAGTTTATTCTTGAGACCTACCTTCCTTCAGCTTCCAGAAACTAACTGACGGGTGTGGCGAAGGTTGTACCGACACATTGAAAACTGAACTGAAACCACAAGGACACAAGCAGCTACAAGAACACAGATGGTTCTTCGCCACCCTGCTCCAAAGAATTCTGCAACAGAGAGGAACTTTTCTCTGCTATTTTGTCCTTTGACCACTATGAAAGCCTTCCCTCTTCCACAAGGATCTCATACCAATTCAGTAATCACATATCTCTCAAAGAACTGACAAAAGCCACAGAAGGAAGTCTCTTTGCGAAGAATGTTACAACTAATGAAGCCACATCCACGTTCAACAATTCTCAAACAACTTGAAAGGAAAAGAAAGCAGTGAATACAAACTGAAGTCAGCAAAGATTCTCTGTTTCTAAAAAATAAAACAGTGGAGCATGAAAACAGTCAGAGCAGAACTGTTTTATTTTTAACAAATTTTCTTTAGCACATTACTTGATTTGGTATAAGATTTGGCATCTATTTGGTGAAAGGAACATGACCTTTTTGAAGTGGTTCACCAACAGATATGTTGAGTGATTGGGAGGCTTTGTTCCATTGGTTGTCTACTATTTCTTGGTTGTTTTCTGTTCGCACTTTTGTTTAGGAGGACTCCTTAACCTCCTATCTCTTGGTAATTTTTTCTCTTCCTCTCAATAAATTTCTTCTTTTATAAAAAAGAAAGGGTGGGGCAAATATCAGATATCAGTCTCCGAACCATCTCCTGTGCTAATTTGTCTCTCATATATTATTTGACATTAATAGCCACTAACCAGATCAATAATTAGAAAGCATTAGAAGACCTACATATTCTAACATAAAAGGAAGAAGCATAGGTAAAGACATTACCTTGCTTTCATGTTTATCAACTCCATGTAACAAATTAACAGATCCAAATGGAATTCCTGCAATACAACGTAGCATACGACAGCCAACACATTAAGGAGGTAAAAAAACATTCTCTATCAAGTTAAGCTGAAAATATTAGCCAGTTTACATCACTATAAGGAAATTGCCGGAATGATGATTTCTGGATGCCTTTTAACCGCTATTTTTTTATGATTGTGAATGGTGAACGCGTGTCTGGGTTTCATGTACGGTAGCGAGTTAGGCAAGGGGAACCTCTATCCCCATTCTTGTTCACTTTAGTGGTTGATGATCTAAGTATCATGTTTTCAAGAGTTGTTGATAAGGATCTCATTAGGGATATCAGAATTGGTTCAGATGAGATTGCGGTGTTCCATCTTCAGTTAGAAGAATGATACTATTCTCTTTTTAGAGAAGGATATTAATGACACTTCTGTGACTGCTCTTTCTATCTTTATGTTCTTTCAAGCTATATCTGGACTGAATATTTATGAGAGTTTCTATGATTGTCTGGTGTCGAAAAACAAAACCAAAGAAGAGATCTTTTTGGTTGGGAGGTTGGTTACAGTTATAGGTTTCAGTAAAAATAATGAAGCGAAAATTTTGACCCAGTATGCAGTTTACGTTATATTAAGTACTCAGTTTTGCAATAAACACACTCTATCATTCTTCACCATGCATGTGTCAGTGTCTGTAAACAGTATGGTGGTAAAAATTCCATGGAGAGTGAGAATTCAAAAGAATGAGAGTAAAGGATGCAAATAAAATTTATTCTTTCCGGAATCAAGAAAGATGATTATGAGAGTAAAGCCACTAAAAGACAGGCACAATTATGTATGCAATGAGCAATACCTGTAGGAGTATCAAATGCAGGTAACAACCTCCTGGCAAGATCTTCAGCTAAGGTTAGTAACTGATTATCATACATTGGAACTCTCATGCCCTGCAGGCAATGAAAGTGAAGACAATTCAATGAAGACATTAAAACTCTAAGTCATGGTTATAAAATTGGGAATCGAATCGCGAATTGGAAAGCTTATTTTTCGAATCATGAGTGTAGAATCCTATCACGATTTGTAAGTTACATAATCAAAATTAATATATAGCATATTCACATAATAACCTATGAAAATAAATAACTTTATTATTTCTTTTTTAATGAACATTAATTTCCTCAAATTTTTATTTCTTATTTCATATATACATTAGTTTCCTGATATTTTTATTTCCTTATTTCCTATGCATATTAATTCATATATTTTTATTTCCTTATTTCCTATGCACATTAATTATTATGGTTTTTTCTTCCTCTTCTATCTAATTTTTAAAACAAAGAAAAAACCTGTTTTTCCACAGCCAGGCGCCTTTTCCATTTCTCTACTCAGCCACACTCATCTTAGATCCATAAATCTGACTTATGTTTCACCTATGACTGGCCTCACCACTCTCACTGCTAGTGCCAGAGCGTCCAACCACCAGAGTCTCATTGTTGCTGGAGTAGCCACGCACCCCTACACCTTGATCACTGGTTCACATAAGCGCAGTGAGAGATGGTGTGTCTGAGCCCGCTTCTGGTCATTCAATGAGATTCCAACCACATCCAACCATCACTACCTTGGTCAGTTGCAGCACGATGGCTGTTTGGCTCATTATCCATCCGAAACTTATGTCATCAGAATCGCAACAGAATAGAATTCATGCGAGTCTGACATGATTTCGACTATTGAATATGCGATTCGGGCAAAGAACGCGATTCATGTGATTCCCATACCATGCTCTAAGTACATAGTATATTCTTGTATAAATTTACAAGTGAAATGGGACAGCGAATCAATACAGAACAATGTGAATACATAAATAAGCCCTAACAAATGAAAACCATTAACATTTAACAGGAGGAAAACTACAGCATGGAAAACTTCACATGTATTTGTGTGTGTGTGTGTACCTGATGCTAAACTACCTAGATTCTCGTTTGAATGATTAGATTATAATTTATAAGAAGATAATCATGATGTGTATGTACTATGCATAAGGAATACCGTAGCATTATCAGTGGCAATAAGATGAGCTGAGAGCAATCCTCCAATTACTCTGATGGTAGTCTCAAACACAGAAACTGTTTTATTCTGCAACCAATCAATATAACATACATTTGTGACCATAAGCAAAGGAACATGTAATGAAACAAAGTAACTAATGAGAAAATGGTGGTGATGCATAATCAACTAACTACTCACAATATCAAAGCGAACATTTTTACCAATCCATTCAACAGAAGCTGCGAAGTTTTGGCGGTCGCCAAGTAAAGCCAAAGTGTCTAACGAGTCAATCTGTTTCGGATTGAACACAGAAATTCTTAATTGCATTTCTATTCGTATAATAATAATAATAATAATAATGTGAAGAATGTGTTAGTAATAAGTTTAGTTTAGTTACGAGAGTTAAGGCATAACCACCGAGCGTGTCTTCTCCAGCACAGGACAGAGGTCTCAATTCATCGAGTGGAAAAGCATGCTCCATGTATCCATTAAATGCGTGATAAAACATCTCACGAACCTCAATTCAATTCAATCCAGTTCAGATTTTGAATTAAATAAATAAATAAATAATGAAGAAGATAGAGATACCTCATCTCTGAGTTGTTCTGCTTCCTGAGGGGTAACGGAATCGGCGAGAGTGTTATTGGAATGAGTTAAGCATAGAGAGACTAATAATATAAATAGTGAAGGGATCTGAATCCATAGCCTCCCAGCTTCCATTCCTTCCTCCCGACACACACACAGTCACAGTATCAGTTTTCAAACACTTCGACTTTTTCTTCCTTGTCGTCCATCATTTTCATTTCTACTTTGCTGAAGTTTTCGATCTATTGGGCCGGCCACTCCCTCGCTTTGTAAGCCCACTCTGTTTGGCCCACCACTCTCAATAAATAAATTAAAAGAGTTTAATAATTTTCTTTTCCGAGAAAATCTTAATGGGATATATTTTCATATATTATCATCATTTTCATCATAATTCTAAATACGCATTTTACCTATGCGGCTGTGACTAGAACATGACTTGGATAAGACTAAGATGTTGAATTTTTATGATAAAAAAACTTTAATTTCTATATACTTTTGCAATTATGAATGTTTGCAAAGTCAAACTATCCTTAATGCTCTGTCAAACGTTCAAGCCACTTCTTGAAATAATTGAGCCTTGCTAAGAACTTTGATTAAAAAAATCAACAATAGAATTAATTTGTATTCAGAAAATAAGTACAATACTTTTCAAAATATTGAAATATTGAATACACAATTTTCTCATGTAAACTTTCCTAATTTGATTTCTGAACCACTACTTAAGAACATTGGTTAGCATTTTCTTGTAAAATTTACTGCTCTGCCACACCACAGCTCAATTGGTCTGGCAGTAACGCTTTTAGAGAGAGAGAGTATTCCAGTAAATTAACTAGCAAAATTTATAGTGATTATTATTGCACTGATTTTAAAGTTACGTTCAACCAAATAGACAGAAATTGAAGTAATCATGCTACTTACAGAACGATCAACAGCAATTATATACAACTGTACAGACGGCTTCATCTAAGTTTAACCAGTCCTGCTAGCATATTTTTTAATATAATTTAGATAGAAATATGTCCAGTTATTTACAGAACAAAGGTGTAGTAACATTATTCCAGAAACATTCTCTATTTCTTGTGCAATAAAATGTAGCATCATTCTTCACACATCATATTTGCCAATGCGGTAGTACATCAAATCTCACAAGGGCAGAAAACTTTATCTTCTGGATAAACAGATCAGCATTTAACATGATTTACAGTAAGCCACAGGTAACTATAAAGAACCCAGTCAAAAGTTTATCTATAGCAACGAATTCTCAATCTAACCTAACAAGTCAGTACATATATGATCATCATAATGACCAGTGAAACAAGCTCACAGCGGGTCCACGGCAGAACACGATCCATCCAGGTAAGACATAACTGTAAGAATCTCCAATGAAAGCGACAAGCTAAATCCAATTGCTATGTCCTCATAGCAAATGCTAGGTTTGACCATCATACCTACAGCAGGAGAATAAATATGGATTACGATCAGAAACAGAAAGAGAGGAAAATAAATATTGGATGTATTTGATGAACATGGAACCAATTATTGTAAATACAGAAGTCTTAATTAGCCCACTGATGGCACATTCATTATAAGTATTGACGTTGAGCCATAAAGTGTACCATGCATATTTTATAGTCTTCCTCTTTTGTTTCACACTTATTTTAGGAGTATTCCACAGTAGAACTAGAGCCCACTAGCTTCTCAATTGATTCTATCACTCAATCTCATTAATCCAGCTTCAACTCCCTGATAACACAGCAGTCTCGTGTTCATTCTTTAACAAATCCTAAGAAACCTCTTTCAAGAAAGCCAGTAAGAAATTATTATTTTCTTTAAAAATTTCCACATTTAACTTCCATATGCTGCTTTTCCTTGAAGACTTTCAGAATCTGACACATTAGCAACAATAAATGAAAGAAACTAGACAATGCATCTTAATGATGTGATGCAGAAAGGCACATTCCTTAGGCAACTATGCATCCGATAATTGCTTAAGGGCTTGTTTGTGAGTTTTGGAGGGGAAGGTTTTGGGAGGAAGAAGGGGGAAAGGGATGTAGGGAGGGAAGGATACTCCCCCACCTTGCATGGGGTTTATTTTTTAACGAAAGAATCAAAATCCTCCAATTTGGAGGAACTAAAAAAATGAACTAGAGGAGGATTTTGGAGGGTTTTGGAAGGCTATCTTCCATTCCCTCCCTTCCCCCCTTCTTTTTCCCAAAGCCTTCCCCTCCCTTCCCCTCACAAACAGACCCTTGGGAGTTTGGAGGGGAAGGAAAGTGAGGGGATCAAAGGGGAAGGAAAGGGGAGGGAGGGGGGGGAGAGGAAGGAGAGTATTATCCCTCCCCTTGTTTGTGAGTGCATATTGTACGAGGGAAAATAAATGGAAGGTTTATAGCATACTTTTACAATTTTACCTTTATTTTAGAAAATTAACATAAGTAATATTTATTAAATAATATTAATGCACCTTTAAAAAAAAAAATTAATACTAATGCAAAAAAAATTATTCATTTTCCTCTAAAAATTGGGGTAAACCCCCCAAAAAAACTCCAAATTGGGGTAAACCAAAAAATTGAGGTGAGGAGGGGTTTGGGGGGTTTTCTAAAATCCTAAAAAACTTCCCCTCCAAATTTTTGCACTCACAAACAAGGGAGAGGTTCTCATAAACCTTCCCTTTCTCTTACTTCCCCTCATAAACAAGACTCGCAAACAGATCCTAAGGGTTTGTTTGTGAGTTTGGAGGGAAAGGAAAGGGAAGAGATCAAAGGGGAAGGAAAGGAGAGGGAAGGGAGGGGAATGGGAGTATTACCCCTCACCTTATTTGTGAGTGCATATTATATGAGGAGAAGTAGATGGAGGGTTTATAACATGCTTTTACAATTTTACCTTTATTTTAGAAAATTAACATAAGTAATATTTTTTAAATAATATTAATGCACCTTTCAAAAAAATAATTATACTAATGCAAAAAAAAATAAAAATCATTTTCCTCTAAAAATTGGGGTAAACCCCTAAAAAAACCCCAAATTGGGGTAAACAAAAAATTTGAGGTGAGGAGGGGTTTGGGGGTTTTCTAAAATCCTCAAAAATTTCTCCTCCAATTTTTTACACTCACAAACAAGGGAGAGGTTCTCATAAACCTCCAATTTCCCTTACTTCCCCTCCTAAACAAGACTCACAAACAAAGCCTAAGGGTCTGTTTGGGAGTTTGGAGGGAAAGGAAAGTGGGGGGATCAAAGGGGAAGGAAAGGGGAGGGAGGGGAGGGGAGGGGAGGGGAAGGAGAGCATTATCCCTCCCCTTGTTTGTGAGTGCATATTGTACGAGGGAAAGTCAATAGATGGTTTATAGCATATTTTTATAATTTTACCTTTATTTTAGAAAATTTTAGAAAATTAACATAAGTAATATTTGTTAAATAATATTAATACACTTTAGAAGAAAAAAAATCATTCATTTTCCTCTAAAAATTGGGGTAAAATCCCCAAATTGGGGTAAACCAAAAAATTGAGGTGACGAGGGGTTTGGGGGGTTTTCTAAAATCCTAAAAAACTTCCCCTCCAAATTTTTGCACTCACAAACAAGGGAGAGGTTCTCATAAACCTTCACTTTCCCTTACTTCCCCTCCTAAACAAGACTCGCAAACAGACCCTAAGAGAAACCATACAACCAGAAATTATCAAGTAAAAACTCCTCTATCATGAACTTGTCTCTAAAGTGAGCAGAACAATGTGTATATAATCTTGATTTAATTTAAAGTGCATCATGATCCTAACCTGCTGAAATTAATGGTGGATATTCCCTTGTTCATTTTAAAGACAAACTCACTTTAGAGGAGGTTTGTCCAATTTTATACCAACCATGCAAGCTCTTTTAATTGACTCAAGTGCACCCAACTTGAACCATTTTAGGCCTCTGAGATATACCAGACTTGAAGATTGATCCCCTTCCTCAAACAGAGTTCCACCTTAAAATCTCCTGAATGTTTTAGATTCCCCAAAATAGAATCAAGTTTCAAAATCGTGTTAAATGAAAGCTAGTGTCTTGTAGCTTTTGAAGACTTTGCTTCCGGACTCGTTTTTCCCCATTGCAGTGGGAAAAATATAAACCAAACAGGCTAACATGTTGAACATTGAAACACTTCAAATAGCACAGACACAACTTCAACCTAAATTACATCAGCACATTGCAAAATTGTCATTGCATCTATTAAATAATACTTTAGCATGGATACTATGACCAACTATCAGTAGCTCCAAATATCATCGAAGAATCTCTGAAATGACTTTTATCCTCAAAAGTTCTCTGAGACTAAGACCATTGCTCCTATAAAATGTCGCCGATGAAACATGGTAAAAGAAAAAAATAAACTTCAAAACTGTATACCCTGTGTTTACTGACAAAAACAGAGTAAGGGTGCAAGTATGCAGTATCTCGTTACATCAGCACATTGCAAAATTGTCATTGCATCTATTAAATTATACTTTAGCATGGATACTGTCTATGACCAACTATCAGTAGCTCCAAATATCATTGAAGAATCTCTGAAATGACTTTTATCCTCAAAAGTTCTCTGAGACTAAGACCATTGCTCCTATAAAATGTTGCCGATGAAACATGGTAAAAGGAAAAAATAAACTTCAAAACTGTATCCCATGTGTTTACTGATAAAAACAGAGGAAGGGTACTTGCAGTATCTCCTTACAAATGCTTGACATTCATACACAATCACAATTGCATATAGATATCTAGTTTGTTTTATAAAAGACTTGAGAATAAAAAGAACAAAATTTCAAATACAGCATACAGAAAGGGCTGTCAAAAGAAAAAGAAAAGGAAAATATCAGCTCAAAAGAGCTATCTAATCCCTTTGCAAAACCATTAAAGGGAACCCTTAATAAAACCATGACCTTTAACCCATAAGCCCAACAACAAGCCTATCACATAGAATGTGGCCAAAAGTCATGTGGCCAAATCAAGCCTATCCTATGTGGAAGCATATACAAGTATTAATTAGCAAATATTGGAAGTCACTGGTTTAAAATAATATGCAAAACAGTGACTTGTATTATTTTCATTGCACACATTAGCATTTGACTGCAGCACAATTGGCATATATCAAAAGTATCACAAGCATGCAGAGTAAAGGAGCATCCAGTAATGTCCATATGCCAGACAACTCTTTCCAGAGAATGAAGATGCCAAGCTGAGTAGTACTAGCATGACAAATGGAGTGATTCTTGTGTATGATTAAGTTCAAAGGTTATGCAGGTTTGAATTCAAATCGGACACAGCCAACAAAAGGTATCAACAACAACAACCAAGTATTTTTCTTTCCCACTAGTTGGGAACACAATGTCATAATGTTCTATTGTAAATCATGTCTATAGATAAACCATTGACATATAAATCTTTTTTAATGGTTTCGTCTGTAGTTTTTCTTGGTCTCCCCCTACCTCTAGCAATTGGGCCACCCTCCATCTGATCTACTCTCATCACTAGGGCTTCTCAAGTCTTCCTCACACATACCCAAACCACCGAAGACAAGATTCTACCATATTTCTACAATAGGTGCTACCCCAACTTTTTCTCTAATGTATTCATTCTTAATACTATCTTGTATAGTGTGTCCACTCATCCAATGCAACATTCTCATCTTTGCTACATTGAAGTTATTCTCTGGTTGGCTTTTTAACACCCAACATTTACTCCCATGCATTGCAGGTCTTTAGCTGAGTGGTAAAACTTTTCAGCACTCGGAGCCCTCTTCCATTTCATCCACCGAGAATAAAGCCCTTTCATCCACCCCACTTGAATCAAGCCCTCCTCCCGAATTCTACAATAAAGGGTATAATTTGGCCCTCCTCTCTAGTGTTTAACCGATCAAAGTGTAATAAACTTTTGTATACTTCATTATAATTTATAATGTATTAGATAACGACAATTTCAGAAAAGTTAAAGTGAACAACTTTTACACTCAGTTTCTTCCTATACAACACTTTAAATTGAAGGATTTATCTTCATGAACAAAACGAACCTATGCATTTATTTGGATAAAGAACAATGTTAGAGAAAAGAGGGTAAGCACAACTGAGAGGAGGATAAGATGCCTCCAAAAGAGGGAAAAAAGTATGCAAAGTGAGGACGAGAAGAAGGAACCTGCTTCTTTTTCTTCTTAGGTCTTCTCTTTCTCCGAGGCTTGTGAGCATCAGAGTTGGAACTTAAACTACTACCATGACCTGTGCCTGATCTTGAAGGTCCCCTTACATTGAAGTCTGAGCTACTTTTGCTATTTGATGTGTTGCTGGATGTGGAAATCTCAGATCTCTGAATAGATGAATTTTGGCCTGAAGACGACCCAAACCTTGACAACTTCTTGTTTGAAGGATGAGGAGGAGGCATCAAAGCTCTGGCTGAAATCTGCCTCTGTAAAAATGGGTGAAGATATTTAAAGTTTCAGAAATGGTTTGTGACTACCTATTTGTTATTAAGGAAATCAAAGTTATTCAATTACTACTTCTACTGCAGACCTGATTTTTTTCATCACTGGACATGCTAGACATTGCTTTGCCAGAAGCACTAGAAGCCTGCTCTCTGCGACACATCAGAAATTTTATAATGCAGATTTTGTCAAAATAAGACAGGTAATATGTTTACAACATCTTAATCAGCAATGCAATTCCGAAAAGTAAAAGTTGTTGAATATTTCTCTATCATACTAACAGAAAGATGTCAGAAGTTTTATAGTAGACATCTCAAACACAGGTTAACTCGGTTACTCTTTTTATCATTCTAAGTTCCCTTTACCTTACTGCAGGGTATATACGAATCATCATTGATATAATTGCTTAAGTTTTAAAACTAACCTTGTGCTTTTGTCTGTCCATTCATCATCTGCATCTGCTTCATCACTAGAACTTCCAGCAAGGAAAAAATCATCTTCACTCAGATCCAAAAGGCCATCATCTTCACTGCCTGTCTCTGTTAGAGTAACAAAAGAAGAGATGAATCATACATAGACAGCAACTCTTTTTGACATTTAATTGTAAAGGAGTGGGGACATTTAATTGTAAAGGAGTGGGGCATAACATAAATACAAAAGCATGTCTATAAATCTGATGCAAAGCTTATTCTAAATGCGGCATGTCCATGCAAGTTGACCTAGCTTTCCCCATTTTTTGACAAACCACATAATGGATCCAAACAATTTCAAATAGAGCTCGTACAATTAAAACCAGTTATTTGAAAATAAGAGCAGCAATTGAACTATTGTCAACATGCTAAATTCATATCTAAATTTAGAATACCATGATTGTACTCTAACTGCATCTAAGAAGGGACATAAACATCTAAATGATGTTATGTTCAGTATAAAATAAACAATAAAGAAACCTTCTAAATCCTTGCCACTGGCTGCAGCTGCAATCAATCTATCTTCAATCTGTTTGCGCAGTCCATTTCTCCTGTCGACTATATCCGAATCATCACCTCCAGTAAATAAAGGAACATATTTTTCAGTCTTGGGAAAGTACTGCATTGCATTTCAAATGAATGATAAGAATTTGTTAGTTACTTATTATTGTCACTCAAAAACAATGCTCAGCATATAGTATAATTTGTATCATTTCCACAAAAAAATTGTGATATGAAAAAAAAAAAAAAGCTCTATAGAACAGACCATAACATATTGAAGATCTTGTTTAAGTCTCGAAAGCTGTTCTGCAGCCTCAGAAGCTTGGGCCTGACCAGAAGAAGCACGATGCAGTTTCTCGAGACGTCTAATCCTTCTTTCTATTTTCCTCCTCTCTAGGTTAATTAGGAAAACACACATCTATGAAGAGATTATATAACATAATAAATTGTACTCAACATATTAATCATAATTTTGAATTATACCGAAGAACTTAATCTTTCTGTCACGCAAGAATATTTTGCGTTCAGCAGCAAGACGAGTGTGAATCTCCTGCTGCTTCTTCAGTCCTTCCAGCTTCTGTTGTTGTGCCTCTCTCACTTCAGGTGGCAGATTCTGAACAAATCGAATCCCAAAATTATGAAGTGAATGGAACAAGCAAACGCATGAAATGGAACGAAATTGGTTGGTTACCTTTCTAAGGAGCATGCGCTCTGCGGATCGAATCTGGTTTTTGAGAGAAACGGGGGGCTTTGGTTTCTTAGCCAAAGCCTTTGAGTTGGATCGACGGCTTGCCGGGTTGACGCGGCGCTTGTTGTAGCCTCCATGAGCCATCTCTATCTGACTAACAGTCTAACACTAACAACTTTGCAAGGCTCCTTAATTTGCTATTCCAGTCTCAGAGCCAAAATGCCCATTTCAATTCAACTTCGCTCGTTAGGGTTTCTCATTCTTCTTACGCATGTTGTCGAAACGGCGAGTATACTGCACGCAAAAAATCCAACGGACAACTTTAACTATAGGCCTTTCCAAAAAAAAAAAAAAAAAAAAAATTAATGAGTTCAATTTTGATATGTTTAGCAATTAGCAATTGAATATAAGAATTAATCTTTTCACCAAAGAAAAAAACAGAATTAATCTTTTTTTTAATCAATCATAATTAGGGTCTTTTATTCCCAATGAGTCAACGGAATATCATTATTAAATTCATTGGACTCACTATAAGACTAATCTCTACTCGGATGCTTAATCACAATTATGTTTTGTTTGGTTGAACAGAAGAAAGTGGTAAGAAAAAAATAGAGGAGAAAGAAATACGTGAGAAAAATAGTAGATTTTTATATTGTTTGGTATGAGAGAAAGAAGAAATAAATAAATGTAACACCCGGGGCTGAGGGATCCTGAGACTGTGTAGGTATGAGACTATATGGTTGAGGATAGCTTACATGAATTGATTGACACTACCTATACTAACAAGATGCATCTTCTTTTTGGGAGCCCATCACTTAAGAATTCCACAGTTAAGCATACTTGGCTTGGAACAATTCTGGGATGAGTGACCTCTTGAGAAGTTTTCCCAGGAAGCGTGTCAGTGAGGACAAAACACTCTGAAAGGACTTGTGTTAGTTTGTGGGGACAGTCGTCAATCCAAAAAGTCGCCAAGGATGTTACAATAAAAGAGAATGAGATGTTTTCTCTTCTCTCCCTTTTGTTTGGTTAAGTAAAAAGGAGTAAGAGAGAAATGATATTATTGTCAAAAAAACAAAAATGTCCCTAAAATGAAGAGAAAAGATAGAAGTGTTAGGGCATTGATGGAAATATACATATCTCTACCCTTTTTCTTTCCTCTTCCTTCTCATATTTTGAGAGAAACAAAAAGTGGTGTGGATCTCTACCAAAAAAGAGAAAGTCCCTCATTCTCTTCTCTTCCTTTCTTCCTTATTTCTCTCTTCTCTTATTCTTCTATACTGAACATTGTGCTAAGGTTCTTCACTGCTCCCTAAAAATGTATTATGTAGGATTCGAATTGAGGTCATTGCCACAAGTTCAGTCTACATAACAAACTGAGTCACACTCATTGAGTAGGGAATAAGTCTTATCTAAAGATCCATTTTTATGTTAAAAGTTGTTCTTTAGTAAGTGTAAAGTCTTTATTTTTTCGGTGCTCTTAAGTGTGAAGTTGTCTCATTTAAAGTCAAATTTTCTTTAAAAGTAAATAAGTAAAAATTATTCATATTTAAATTATTTAATAAAATAAAATTGTTAGAAAATAATATTTTATTATTATGTGTGACTTATGTGAAATAATGTTTGGAGCCTATATATAAATTAATGAAAGTAAATGGACCTAAATTAATGAAGTTAAGCAACTGATTATAATAGTGATAACTTGATGGGAGTTACACACACTTTATGCCAAGGGTTCTGTCTCTCCCTATAAAGTTCTATGAACCATTGTTATCAAGAAAGAGTGTGAGAAGAAAGTAAAAGGTAGAGATAGATTGGGATAAGGAGGAAATTCATCTTGCAACTTGATCATGGATCAAGGTAAGTATCACTATCATTTATTCTTATGTGAGAATTATAGATTCTAAGATCCTTCTGATGAGTACGATGGTTTTCTATTATTGAACCCTAAAGAACTATGACTTACAAAAATTTCATTTATTTTATATATTTATATAAAGAAAGAAAATGAGACTATTCAAGTAGTTATTATGCAAAACATGTTTACTTTGTTTTCAATTTATTGTTTTTATGTTCTATTTTCAAAAATAATTACCAAATTATCATCTTGTTTTCATTCTATTTCCTGATTTTAAATATTATAGGAAACAATGAAATTTTTTTTTTTATTTTTAGTGTTTCCTGTACAAGTTTTTAAAAATAGGAAACAAGATGACAGTTTTATAATTATTTCTGAATAGTGAAAGTGAAAAGTAAAGAATGAAAACAAAGCAAATAGGCCAACTTTTACTAAAAGAAAACATCATCAGCTAAAAATTAAAATCATAATATCTTAGAAAACCAAATGCATTAGCTACCTTCTTTTATAAAAATTGAGGAACACTAGGTTGATTGATTAAGAATTTATAAAACTAAAGAAGTACAAAATTTTAAAATGAAGTGGTTGAAATTATCGGACAATTCCAACTTGTTTCAACGAATGAACTTGTTAAGATATTACTCTTTTTTAAGAGGCTGAAATTCCAGAGGAAATCTGGCTCAAAAAGAAATGAAATGCGTTTGACAATATTATATAGAGTATTACATTTTTTTTATCATAGTCTTATAGATTATTACACCAGTATCATGTTGTAGCAAAAGTGAACACGTGCAACACTGTCAACTATGGAAGCTACGTTTTGCGAGAAAAAAAAAAAACCTATGGAAGCTACGTCTATTGCATATCCTGCAGTGGAGAAATGTTTTTTTACACAAAATTCCGACAACAATGGGACGACACCGTATCTATCAGAGTGTAAGGGATACGGGGCCCGAATAAAAGAAAAGCATGAAACGTATTAATATATGGTGTCCGACACGGTAAACGTGTTCAAATAACACATCAGTTTGTAGTGCAAGAAGCTGAACATCGGTCTATTAGGAATGAAGTAAATTCCTAGATTTTGAATTTGAGCATCAATCTATTAGGGACTGTTATTCTGAATCCCAAAAAAAACAACACATGCACACAATATATTCTAAATGATGAAAGAGCAAAACAAGAATATTCAATAATCCTAATTAATTAGCAAGCAATCACCTAGATGCAATCACCCAAATTTTAGGGGTAAGAATTTTCAACAAAAAAAAAAAAAATTTCTTAACATGATTAAAGCCACAACACTAGAAAATGATAGGTTGTTCTCCTTCAAGCTCAGATATGACTATCAAGGAGTCGGTCAGTTTAAGAGAGAGGGGTTCAGACTTAGGCACTGGGTTGATTACCTGCAAACGAGAAAGGTATGAGTAGCATGTTCAAATGAATGACTCAAGATAATTTTGAACTGCCATTGGCATACCTTCTTGTTGTTTTTCACATAACCTATGGCTACTTCTCTCCGTAAATATGCTCTCTCAGAAAGCTCTGAAAATGATGGATCCTCTCCTTCTTTCATGTAAAGGCTAACATCCTATAATAAGAAAACAAAGGTGAGTCACCTGCAATACTATAACAGCTATAATGCATACATTAACAGAAAGGTCCTCAGTGTTGGTCATTTGTTATGTTGGTACAGGTTAATGCCCATGATATAATTTGAAGGCAGCATACTTCACAGTATAAATAACATGTTTGGCACATGGGTTGATGTTGTAAGTAACCTCAGTCCTAAAGCAGTTTATTATATATTCATTTCATAAGGTATAATATGATCAAAGGAATGTGGAGTGATAAAGGAAGGAGATCATCCATGAAATGAAACGGAATGGTAGGAAAAGTTCATAAAAAGGAAAAACTACAAGACTGATGTGGCTCAGTCATCATGATTCGTGCAATAATATCTTCATATATATTACCTTCTTGGGATGAATGTTTACAAAATAAAATATCACAACAGGAGTAGATATTACCTTCACATATATTTCATCACCCTCTGCATTTAGTATGTCTTTCCAAACTTCATTCAGTTCACTGTTCTCCGCCACTGTTTTTAAAAGTTTGAAAAAATAACTTTAACATTGACTCAGAAAATAGCCACAATAATTAAAGCTCATTCAAGAAGAGAACAAAGATTAATGACCTTGAGCTGTTACAAGGCTCATTACTTCCTCTGCTGCAATGTAGGTCACTGATGGCTTGATTCTATTAATCTGCAGCATTTTCATATATAATTACCATCACTACAAAATACTGAAACCTACAATTTGAAAGTTTAAACAAACCCAACACAAGAAGAGAATTACTTGTTTCCCCAATTTTGAATCAACAATTTCTGCAACTAGATTTTGCACCTACAAAATAGCCAATGTAATCCAACTCTTATTCTCGCTAATCATAAGAATAACTAACATTTCAAAATGAACAACTCCTATCAAGTATCAACATTTAAAAAATGGTAAAATTGTCACCTTAACTCCAAGTTTGTTGCAGATATTTTCTGCAAGTAAGAGAGAATAAGCAGATTGCTTGTCTGCCTTTGATGGATCTGCAAAGAGAAGAGTCAATAGGAGGCTATTTTCAGCTACAAAAATGTTTGTGCATGATTACCTCCCAGAAGCCACTCTCTGTCAGATATGACAGCAATTGACAAAGGAATATCTTCATTCTTTAAAGAATTCTGAATATTCAAAATGGTTTCCTTTATGGTGTCATAGTCCATGGGATTTCCAATCTACAGAATATGAATGAAGTGAATATAATCGTATCAAAAGCAGGACCATACTAAAAGAAATGGGAATACATTAATTGACTGCTTGAGACAATACCCTATGAGAAACTCGGACATTCTTGAGTTTGCTTTTGTTACCTGCCCTAGAATTCCTGTCATCTAATGGTGTGTCTGATAATACTTCCTGCATGTTACATATGGCCAGAAAGAATAAATACTTCAAGTGATATAATCTGGAAACGAAAAAATACCATGCTAACATTCAGTATCAAATTGATAAGCAATATCCATTGTCATAAATCTGTTGGCGATTCAAAATAAAGATCAGTCCATATCATCGACAAAAGCATCTAGTTGGTAGGATAATGCATTATAGGTTAATGCCAATAGCAAACAGTAAACCACCTTAATTCCTTAAAGATGCAGTTTCACTTGATTGATAACATCAATGTTCATTATAGACATGTAGAATCGTAGACACTGATGGCACAATCAAAATAAGTATCATGATCAAAAGCTCTTTGGCTGATTACAAAGCTGTCAGAATATTTATATTTTGCTTTTCCCCGATATAGACGGAATAAATTTTTGAAGATGCGTGAATGGAGTATCACAAATTTTCAATGGTTTACATGTCACCAGTCTATAATTCCATTATACACACGTTATGTGGGGTAGGTATATTTCCAAAAAATTATCAATTTTCCATTAAATCCCTTAAAACTTTCCATATTGGTTTGGTCAGTTTACTATTTTTAGTTTGTATCAATGTTGGTATTCTTTTATATTAGGATTTAATTGATATGCATTGTCACTGTAAAGATTTTTTATACTATTAATCAGTAATAAATTGTCATACAAAGGTACGTGGATCAACAAACATTCGAACATACAAAAACATACCAAAACACTTCCGGGACCAAGATAGTTATCATATTCTTGAATCATTTCTACAACATCAGGTCGCCACCCAAGTAAAAGAATGCACTCTTTCGGTCCTAGATTCCCATCTGATGCCTACATCACAATCACCAACAAAGGCTAACATTTAGTACATACGGTATAACACTCATTCAAAATATCTATACAACACAGAAGTCATACCTTGGAACCTGACCCGTTGGGACGTTTTACAATATTAGCAAGTCTAGATTTACTCAATTCCATGGCACAATCCGCATCCTTTTCATGTACTTCCTCATTGTAAATTCCATGTTTTCCTTCTTTCTCATTTGGGGTTACAATTTCTGGGTTTTTAGTATCCTGAAGGGATCCAATGAACAATACCTAACGAGGAAAGCTGGGTGATATGAGAAAATATGGAACAATGAACCTATACTTCTGCTGGTTCAGACAACCCTTTAACCATTGCACTTTTACAAAATCCAAGACAAGGGTAGACAAAACATATGATATAAATATGAACTAGACTCATGTTAGTCTACTACATACTTTGTCAGTTTGCTGCAGAATTTCATCATCATTTGGGTGAAAGTATATTCTCCCACTCCGGTAAAGACCACAGACAACAGTCTGAAATAATTTAATACAAAAAGCATTGATGTAAAGTACATGAATGAAGTTTTCAGTCAAGAAATTACATTTGAAGAAAGCAATTACCTCTTGAAATCCACGTCTTATTTGCCTGTATGTCTTTCCCTCTAGAGTAGGCAAGCTGCAAAGGTTGAACACATTTTCTGCCAGTGGAAGTAATAAAAATTAGAATTCAGGGATAAATACATATAGGTCAAGAAGAGTTCATTAAAAGTTTAACTAGTTCTCAAATATAAGGCAACATATCTCAGTCTACTTTAGTGCATCAAAAACTAAACTGGGAAATGAAAATCGATACCTCAAGTTAAGGCAGGAAAGAAAAACATAAAAGACTCAAAAAGGAACACTTTAAAATGTTCATTTACATCTATAACAACTAATTAAAAAATAGAAACACACAAAATGAGTAATATGGTAATTGCTAAGTCCAATTCACAGATTATCGAAACACAATTCTAACTTATCTGTAATCTATTCTGAATTATTTTGGTAGAGATTAACACAAATATATAATACCATTAAAGAAAAAATTAAGAAATAGGTAAACAAGCAATCGTTACAAACATGACATGTATGACATGTAGACTAGGGAGCATAAATGCATTACTTCGATAATTTAGCAAGTGCCTGTAGATCTTTATAAGCCCCTTCTGCCGAGAGCATTGAACAAATAATTTGGATGCAACATTTTCTACTGGCTCTACTTTCAATCCTGAGATTGACTTCAGCAACTCACATGTCTTGGAACTTGAAACCTACATTCATTCATTGAGAAAAATTCAAAATGTTTCATTCTGCTTTTCGTCTTTAGTCTCACAAAAAGCTACTCATAAGTATCATACCTCGACTATGGCGGGTACAGAATCCATCTTTGGAATTGGTTGAAGGGCTAAAACAGAAAGAAATGCATCTGTATCAACTTCATACCTAACACATAAAGGATCTGAAATCAGTACACTTCATTAAAAGTGGCATTCAGCTTAGGACAAAAGTCAAATTAAGTAAAAACTAGTCAGTTTGAGGGGGAGTGTTGGAAATAGAAGTAAAAATTAAATTCAGATTCATGTATATGAGGTTCATGTACATAGAAAGCAGCATTCATGAACATAGGAGGTAGCACTCTTATCAATTTTCCTTGTAATCATACAATGTAATCAATTCAAAAGTGTATATAAATATCAACCTTGCTAAGTGCTATCACACTCAAACAATTCAGAAAATCTCTTCTCCAAATTTCCCAAAACCTTTCTCACATACATTGAAGCCTTTACTGCCAAATGAGCTGGATATCCTATACATAAAAAATACAAGCAGTGAAACTGTATCTTTGTTTAGGGGGAACCTAGCTTCATGGAGAAGCAACAAGAATGTAGATGCAAGGTATAGTGTTGATTCTGAATATCTTGAATAGAACAAACAACTTGTGAGCTCATGTGGTTCGATACTTGCTGCCAAACACCTCCCCACTGAGATTGTGATGTGATAATTAGTTGCAATGCATATCTCCATTAAACCAGAGTTTCAAGAGAGAACAAAGCATATTGAAGTGGATTGCCATTTTGTTAAGGAGAAGACTCAGTAAAACCTTATCTCCAATGCACCTTATCTCCAATGCTTATGTTCAAAAGCAAGCAACTGGAAGATCTGTTTACAAAGGATCTCCCAGGAATTAGAACTAATTTTAGTTGTAACAAGCTGGGCTTGTTAACTTTTTATGATCTAGCTTGAGGAGTAGTGTTAGGATGAGTCCCTGATTTACCGGGATTTGGACTGTGCTTACACTAATATCCAGTTGTAACCTAGTTTTATGTATAAATACATACACATGGAGCCTAATCATTCAGATTCTTTCAGCAGTCTCTCTCTCCTCTCTCTTTCTCACCCTTAAGAAAATCTCCAATAACAACTTTAACTAAAATTAATAATTAAAATTCAAACAAGTAACCACTATGCCTAAGATAATTATGGTAATAATTACAAATAGAAAATTTCTCTAACATCATTATATACCCTCATGCACTTTAACAAAGTCAAGAAAAGAAGTCAAGCAATTTCAAATGAAACTGAACTACACCTGTACCATGAACAATTTAAGTAGATTAACTCTTACCGATCCCCTTTTGTCGGCAGTATAATTACAGCACGTGCCTTGTTGGCTGCTGCTCTTTCAAACGATTTTGATAAACTAAGGCTGCAACTGTAAAACCAGAAATTTCAAGCATGAGGTATGAAAGAAAATAAGTTTAAAGCAACTCAATACATGACTACAATTTATTACTTTTGCTTTTACATGGTTCAGAAACAAATGTCCACTTGGATTATCTTATTTTGTGTCCAAAATAGCTTATAATCAAAATCTTATTGAGAGAGCATTTAAAAAAAAAAAATCCCCTAAAAGATAAGCTTTACAAAACATGCACTAAGTTGGGAGCATTTCGTAAATGCCAGGCTTGTGAAGTTCCTTTGAAATTTTTATAACAGTTCTTATTAATTAACTTTGAAGGGTCTGGAAGGCCCAAAATGGAAAGCGTAATGATGGTGTATGGTTTCAGACTTTCAGCAGTTATTTAGCTGGAGCAGAATGCTATTTTTTAGAGTGCTTCATGGGATATAATAGTTAATAGCTTCTTTTTGGTGCTCTTCCCTTGCTTCTTTGGGGAATATCTCAACCAGATATCAGAGGAAATGCAGTGCAGAGATTCATTGTATTGGTGAGCTTGATCGTTTCTGTCTTTTTGTATTCTATTTTTACAAAAAAAAAAAAATAGATAAGAAACGAAAAAACAAAACTACAATGAGGATAAGATATCCTCCAAAACAGGGGAAAAAAAATTGTAAAGACACGGGACTGCGGTAAGGCTGCAAATCTCTACGCATGTCAGGAAGAGCAACCCACTTGAAACAGCCATTAGCCGAATACCTAAGACAGGCCATAAACAAAATCATACCCTAAAGCAAGTAAAAGGGCAAAGAGACATCCCTACAAATGCAAGCATTCTGCTCCAAACAAAAGCAGCGAATAACTGGATCAACAGCATGCTGCCACAAAATTTAACCTCCTTATTCTTGCCAAACCTTGTACTAAACCATCAAAAAGAGCAATAAAGCTGACGGACACACCCAATGCTCACCAAGGGCAGAAACAAAGATAGTTTACTGTTTCTGAATTGGTTGTGCATATAACACATATCAGAAGAAGGGCCTTGTGAGAGAGGCCTCTGAATCTAAAACGTCATTAGAATTAAACCTATTACATATTTACATGCCACTGTCCAAAAAATCTGCAGAAACACATATCCTAAACTGAAACTCAGGTCATAGTTTCTGATGTGTTTCTAGTTTCTACAGTAATTTTCCACACCAGGCATTTAAAAAAAAAGAGAGAGAAAGACAAATAAGCAACCCCATTAGTGACAAAAAAGCCAGATCATGAACATTTTGAACTCAAACTAATGAAGGTTAGGGATTTCCTTAATTTCTCTAATAAAAAAATGAAGACAGGATTTCTCTAATTGAAAGTTGAAACTAGAGGGGACTTAAAGTGCAATTAACATAAATAATAAAACCAACATGACATGAAACGGACAAACAATAAACATACACACAACATGTTGGAATATATTGTATTTATTAGTAGGATATTATTAGTTTAATGTACAAATCTTGCATTTAACAATAGTTATTAGGTTTCCTTTTCTTTAGGATGGCATTAAGTGCCATTAGCCTATATATTGTAAGACATCTTTGTACAAAAATTAAGTGAATAATATTCAGAAAATTATTCTTTCAAGTTGGTATCAGAGATCTAGGTTTTTCCTAGGGTCTCTGCTCCTTCTGTTTCTCTTTCAAGGCAGCCTTCATTGCTGTATTAGGGTTTCATTCCCTCTTCCTTTCCAGGCAGCCTTTGTAGCTGCATATTAGGGTTTTATTCCCTCTTTCTCTATTGTGGCATGATCTGCCACCTCAGCCGCCGCCTGCCGCCGCCGCCGTTCACACCACCGCCCTCACCGGACTGATCGCCGTCCCTGTTCCGACCTACCACCGAAGAGCCACCGCCTTCCGACGTCTCACGCTCCCACACGCGCCACCTCCTTCTCTGCGCGTGTAAGCCACGCGCCGCCACCTCAGCCGCGCATGACAGCGCGTCCAGCTTCAGTTTTGGCCGCCGTTTGCTGCGTTCTACTCGCCGGCTCCTGCTGGTTCAAGTTCAGGTTGTGGGTCCTCAAAAATCGTTGAAACAGAGGCTGTTTTGAACCTCTGATTTGTGGGTCATCCTATTTGTGGGTCATTGCTATTCCACTATAGCCCTTCACTGCTGCGATGTCAGATTCAATGGTTCTCAAGTCCATTCCACTGGCCACTGGTGGAGACGAAGCTCCGGCTCTTACTAAGGATGAATTGACGTGCCTACGGACAATCCTTAAATCCGTTAGTAAGCCTTTTGGTACTAGTTCTTCTCTACACATGTCTGGTAAGAATTTAAGTTCCGTATCCTTTAATGCTTCTAGTACTATATCTGAGGATATCTGGATAATTGACTCTGGTGCTACTAATCATATGACCCCTTACCCCTCATATTTTTCGACCTACTCTGAGTTGTCTAGTAAGCATCACATCACCGTTGCTAGTGGATCCCATGTTCCTATTTCAGGATGTGGTAACATTTCACTGCAACCTTCCATCCCTTTACATAATGTGCTTCATGTCCCTCAATTGTCAAATAACCTCATTTCTATTCATAAGCTTACTCGAGATTTAAATTGCACAGTAACCTTCTTTCCCTCTCATTGTGTGTTTCAGGATCTTACCACTGGGAAGACGATTGGGGTTGCTAAGGAACAGGGCGGGTTATATACTCTGCACCGGGCTCGAGATAGTACCAGACAGGAATTGTCCACTTTCTGTCATCAGACAAGCACAGATTCCACTACTTCTCAGATATGGCTTCACCACAAACGCCTTGGTCATCCTCCTTTTAGTCTCCTCAGGTCTTTATTCCCTCATTTGTTTAAAAAGGTGTCAGTTGAGTCTTTTCACTGTGATGTTTGCCAGTTTTCAAAACACCATCGTTCAACTTTTTCTCCTAGTAATAGTAAAAGTATTGAACCTTTTGATCTTATTCATTCTGACGTGTGGGGACCATCCTCTACCTCTAATTTATCTGGTGCAAAATGGTTTGTGTCTTTTATTGATGATTGCACTAGGGTCACATGGCTATTCCTTATGAAAGACAAATCTGAAGTTTTTAAATTATTCTTACACTTTTACCGCATGGTTCAAACTCAATTTGGAAAAACAATCAAAAGGTTACGTTCTGATAATGGCAAGGAATATGTGAATCAACATTTCACCAATTTTTTTAAAGAACATGGTGTTTTGCATGAATTGACTTGTGTGTATACCCCACAACAAAATGGGGTTGCTGAAAGAAAGAACTGTCATCTCCTTGAAATGGCACGAGCTCTGCTCTTCCAAATGTCCGTCCCTAAGTCTTACTGGGGGGAAGCTGTTTTAACTGCCACATATTTGATAAACAGGTTGCCCTCTCGGGTTTTGGATGGTCTTAGTCCTATTCAACTCATGACTTCTTTCTTTCCTTCTGTACCTACTATGAAAAGTCTCTCATGTCATGTCTTTGGTTGTGTTGTCTTTGTTCATGTTCATAGTCAACATCGTGGTAAGTTGGATCCTCGGGCTGTCAAATGTATCTTCATAGGGTATGCACCAGACAAAAAGGGGTACAAATGTTATCATCCTCAAAGTCGTCGTGTATATGTCTCCATGGATGTCACTTTTCGTGAATCTGAGTCCTTTCACCTCCATCCTCAGCTTCAGGGGGAGAATGATCAAGAAGCTGAGTCTCTTGAGTCATCATTTATTCCTCTTCTAGCTAAACCTATTGAGTCATCTGTTGCTCCTCTTATGAAGGATGTGGCATCATCTTCTGGTACTTCAGAAACGCCTAAAGAATCAGTATCTGTTCCAATATCAAATGAGATAAATGGTTTGGATCGATACAAGCAGGTGTATCATCGGAAAAAACCCAACCTGGTCCAACAGCAACTTCAGTCGCCTGAACCAGAGGTAAGCATTCCAGACTCTGAGCCTTTGAATAGTACTTTACATGATATTTGTGAACCTAACCCTGATGACTTGCCAATAGCCTTGAGAAAAGCCAGAAGAACTTGTGCAAAATATCCTATATCTCAGTTTGTGTCCACTAAAAATCTATCAGTACAACACCAGAGTTTTATCTCAGCAATTGATTCTATCAGAGTCCCCACTTCAGTACAAGAAGCTTTAATGGATAAGAACTGGGTTCAAGCCATGCATGAAGAGATGAGTGCCTTGAACAAAAATGAGACCTGGGAAATTGTTGAGAAACCGAAGGACAAAAGGATGGTTGGGTGTAGATGGATTTACACAGTGAAATATCGATCTGATGGTACCCTGGATAGGTATAAAGCAAGGCTGGTTGCAAAAGGGTACACTCAGACATATGGGATTGATTATGAGGAGACATTTGCCCCAGTAGCAAAGATGAACACAGTCAGGATCATTCTCTCCTTGGCAGCACACTTTGGATGGGACTTGCACCAATTTGATGTTAAAAATGCTTTTTTACATGGCAACTTGGAAGAGGAGGTTTATATGGACATTCCACCAGGGTATGATCCTACTGGTGGAGGAAACAAGGTGTGCAGATTACGGAAGGCTTTATATGGTCTCAAGCAGTCTCCTCGTACTTGGTTTGGAAGGTTCACCAATGCTATGGTGTCCCTTGGTTATAAACAGAGCCAAGGAGATCATACACTATTTGTGAAACATTCTCGGGATGGCAAGCTTACACTTCTTTTGATCTATGTAGATGATATGATCATTGCTGGTGATGATGAGGTAGAGAAACAGGTTCTAAGAGACAAACTAGCTGAACAGTTCGAAATGAAAGACTTGGGGAAGCTGAAGTACTTCCTTGGGATAGAGGTTGCCTACTCTAAACAAGGCATCTTTATTTCTCAAAGGAAATATGTCCTGGATCTTCTTAAGGAGACGGGTAAACTAGGCTGCAAAACTTCATGGGCTCCGATTGAACAAAATCACAGACTTGGAAACGATGAGGAGAGCTCAAAGGTTGAAAGGGCACAGTATCAGAGACTTGTGGGAAAGCTTATATATTTGTCTCACACCAGGCCAGACATAGCCTATGCTGTCAGTGTAGTTAGCCAGTTTATGCATGATCCCAGCGAAAGGCATATGCAAGCTGTGAATAGAATCCTCCAGTACTTGAAGACGAGTCCAGGAAGAGGACTACTATTTCGGAAGGAGCAGAATTTGTCCATTGAAACTTATACCGATGCAGACTATGCCGGGTCAGTTATAGACAGGCGCTCTACCTCCGGTTACTGCATGTTTTTAGGAGGAAATTTGGTGACTTGGCGAAGTAAGAAGCAAAATGTGGTTGCAAGGTCAAGTGCAGAGGCAGAATTTCGAGCTATGGCACAGGGAATTTGTGAACTGTTATGGATAAGAATCATACTTGATGATCTCATAATCAAGTATGAAGCTCCTATGAAGTTACTTTGTGACAATAAGTCTGCAATCAGCATTGCTCACAATCCGGTGCAACATGATCGGACGAAGCACATAGAGATTGATCGTCATTTTATCAAGGAAAAAATAGATAATGGTCTTATAGCTATAGAGTACGTTCCCTCAGAGCACCAATTAGCAGATATATTCACCAAGGGGCTTGCCACTGAACGATTTCAAGGCCTTACTTGCAAGCTGGGAATGATAGATATTCACTCACCAGCTTGAGGGGGAGTGTTGGAATATATTGTATTTATTAGTAGGATATTATTAGTTTAATGTACAAATCTTGCATTTAACAATAGTTATTAGGTTTCCTTTTCTTTAGGATGGCATTAAGTGCCATTAGCCTATATATTGTAAGACATCTTTGTACAAAAATTAAGTGAATAATATTCAGAAAATTATTCTTTCAAGTCAACAAGATGTTACCTCAACAAAAGAAAATAACATAAGGCCTATGCATTTTATCCCATTTAACAGTATATATTATAGGCAGTGAAGCTAGAAAATAAGCAATCCTTCATTTATATTTGTTATTGGTGACTATGATCTCTTCACACAATCTATTTTGCATTCTCTTAAAATAAAAGGGAAAACCTTTACCAAAACCAACCAAAGAAAGTACCTAGTACGGTAAAATCTCTGGGCAGACCTAAGTAAAGAAGAACTTGGAATTTCTACTAAAGGTGCTTCTATGATTAAAAGAAGGAAATTACCCAACACTGATACCTCTTAGTAAGGACATCAATGTGATTTAAATCTTTTGCAATATGGTCAGCTACCCTATCAATCTGTTTTCTTGGAAGATCAGACATGAGAAGGATTCTCTGCCTCCTGCATAAAAAAGAAAAAAAGCATATTACAGAAGCCAGCAATCAGAACACAAGTTAAGGGCAACTGGCAACTACCTTGTCTGAACCATTTACCTAGCTGTTGCTGTGCCTAAGCGGACAGCGAATTCATGATACTTATTTAGCTGCTTTAATATGAAAGGCAGATGACTATTCATCCCACAAATAATTATATGATCAGTCTCCAGAACTTGCATTTGGGCCCCCTCCCTGAGTCTTTGCATATTATTCTGTTGTGAAGATTAACAATCAATGAGTACAGTTTTGTTATTGATGGCCAAAGGACCTTCTCATCAAACTAGTGCTCAAGCCTCTTTTTGGTTGTTTATCTGTATTCTGGATTTTTGGCGTGCCTGTGTGGATTGTGGACAGTTATTTTGCGCTTGCTCAGGGCGTTTGAAGGTCTTATCCGGTGGTTGGTTTGGTTACTTCATCAGCTTGGTCCTCTTCTGATTGGGTTTATTGGTCTTTTGTAAAGGTAATATTGTTCCTAATTTGGAGCAGTATTTTATTTACAGTTGATGATTGTTGGGTGTTCAGTTGTATATGGGTTGGGGTACCCCAAGTACCTCTTCTTAATACAAATAGTGTTTATCAAAAACAATCAATGAGTAATGACATGTACTGAAGGTATTGCTTAATGGATGTTTAATGCTTCAGATCTTACCCTAAATTGTTCAGTCATCGTACTTAGAAGGCGAGAGTAGAACAATATACCCCATATTGCAAGAAGAAAGCCAATAACACGCTCAATGCGTGTTGATTGCTGCAGGCCAACAAAAAATTTATTATTTAATGTCACGGCAAATGCTTATAAACAGTATGAAAGGTGTCAACAAAAAATCAGATTATGAAGTCCACAATAAGACTAACATACTTTTAAATGAGTAGATGATGAACAAAGACATGCCCAGGCTTCCCACAGACAATCTTCCAAAGAATGTTGACTACCCCTGGACAATTTAATATTGACCCAGATTATTATATAAGCACAACAGCAGTGAAATAAAGTACTAATTCACCATAGTTTAAAGCTGCCAGGATATAGCTAAGTTCATAGCAACTAGCAAAGGAGACATAATAAAAATAAACCTCATTACCCAGTGACAACAACTGTAGCAGACAATAACAAAAATAAAAGAGTGTAAGCACCAATAGGGTTGGATTTTAAATAAAAGAGAAAGTTTCCTTTTTTATCAAGGCTTCCTGGGAGTTGATAATGCTATTTACAGTTTGGAAACCAAAAAACAAAAGGACAGGTTAACACTCTTAAGACAGTGCATTTATCTTTGATTACCTGAACTTGAAGAACAGGAGACCACCGATGACAACAAACGAGAAGCACGCTATAAGGAGCACCACAAGGAACCTGTAAGAGTCCATACGATTCATTCAGATAACACACATACATAGCCACCAGGAAATAGTTTGTAAAATGAACATGATCCGTTGGATCCATTCATAGAATAAAGCCACTCAAATTACACATTTTTTACGAAGTGTGCAGACATTCTCAGTTACCCTTTTCGGTCACAAATAAATAAGCTTCCTGGTCCATAGGAATAGATGCAAGAGAGTATGTCAATAAGGGATTCTGTCCATTTTGTATTTACGTTATTATTATCTTTCCTATTATATGATATATACATTAGGATTAGTAACTGTCCATTCATTGTATATAATGAGATTGCCTATTTTTAGGGATTAGAATAGGAATTAGAATAATTGTGTCATAAGTGCCATTAATGGCTGTAAATGGGTCCGTACTATTATTGATGAATTCCTATCAATGAAAACCAGAAAATCAGAATTTCTGACAGAGTAACCCAAATATTCCAGAAGCATAGCACCCAAGGGAGCAATGTGAACATTCCTACCCAATGGTAACTCTGAAGAATATATCGATCCTTAAACACTTTTGCATACCTCTCTAACCATATGAACTGAATCCCCGTAAAAGAGGCATGTTTTCAGATAATCTTCCACATTTTTTTTCCTTTGACCTCCAGAGGTCTACTGTGAAGTTTTTTTCCCAAAATCCTCCAGCAGACTCATGACTCATTATAGATGAAAATCTCTATTTCAAATCATCCAAGATAACAAACAATGCAAGAATAAATCACCATAAATCCCAAATGCTGCCATTCTTTCACAAAGAAAGTTGGTTTCCATACTCAGTATATTCATGAAGAGCATATGCCAAAATTAATAATAAAATGGAAACCAAATTATGAAGTCATCCTCAGAACAAATAAGCACCATTTTAGCTTGACAACACACCAAGGGGTGCACCCTGCACACCGTTGCAATTTACTTGCAAGATGATGTATATGGCATACTATTTTCCTTATAGCCATGTCATATCACACTATGCTATACTGATATAATCATATAATACCAATATAAATGCACAAAAAAGGATAAAAGCCATGCAACTTAAAAGGCTTCAGTCAAGTGAGGAACTTAAAATTTATTAAATAACCAGTAGATAGAAAAGTTCTCAGCCAAATAAATGAAGTGATAAAGGACTTAACTTACGTTGCAACATTTCTCTCAAGTTGGATGTTAAATAAGTACAACAACCGTGCTAAGCTCCATCTAATATCACGAAAAGAAGGAAATGACACATCTAACTGAAGAGGCTTAGGTTTATTCAAGGAGTTAGAAACACAAGCAAGAGGCAAGCTGGTGGTCGAACTAAGAGTCTGAAGCACATCTGGAAGTATTGCTTGGACAACATTTAACATCAGATCAAAAAACTTCTTATGTGTCAATCTCAGTATGAAGTACAATGACATAGATTGTATCAAGCTTTTAGCCTGTACACCCTGCAGCATATACAGTTTTTTGAGAGATTTACCAAACACTGAATACTGCAAAGTCTAACAAGCCTAATTGATAAAACATCCATGATTTAGCAAACACCAAATGCTGCAAAGTCTAACATGCTAACAGATTTGGGCATAAAACAACCATGGTATTGACATAGACAAAGAATCCGAAGAAACATAGCTCCAAGGACCACAAGTTTATATCCATCATCAAACATATGTATTTAACTCTTATATAATCGCTGAATAACACAGTAGAAATTTTGTCATAACATGTTCAAAGATCATAATCAACAAATACTACAATAAAGCCATCTTCAAACTTTCACTTAAGTCAGATTTCTAAACCTTCCATAAGTAGCATTATGACGAGCACATCAAAACATAATCCTGTTTTGATTCAGCAAATATTATAATTCAAGTAGGGTGTAGCTTGATAGGAACTGAAAAATGCTAACTGATATTCTACTGGAAAATTAGATCTCAGCTCCTAACAATAGAGGAAGTTCCTCTGTTAATTCATTAAACAGCAACAACAACCAATAAACCAGAAAAAAAAAAAATTAGACACTCCGCCACTGTAAAACAGGGAACACAAGAAAACAGAAAAATAGGAATGGCCACTAGAGGTAGCCACTAGAGGTGGTGATTTGTGAACCATCTTCCCTAGGCCAAGGCCTCCTCCCACTTCAATTCACATTTTCGGATACCCCCCTCCCCTTCTCTGCCCCCACCTATGCACCATTTGCTCTCTTTTTCCCCTATCATTGCTGAATCCCTCCCCCCACTCACCATATGTCACCTGTCCATTCTGTTATTTTTTCCCTCCCCTCCAACCGATTCCTCAACTCCTCTACCATGAGTCATTGGCCATTAATACCTGTTGGAGGCCCATCAAAGCTCCATTATAGAATTAGTCATAAATGAAATATAAACTTCCATGCTTCCACAAAAACAAGCAGACCTAGTGTTGTTACTATGTTGATTTATGATGACATCTTTAAGAAAGTTCATTCAGGTTTCAGAATTTCCAAGAGATGTCATTATCAAAAAGAATGATCGAATAAAAATAGAGAAATAGCCACCATCCCACCACATCATTCCTTACAAGATTATCCTTCAATATCTTTTGTAATTCTCAAGCACCTAAGACATAAAAAAACTAAACAAAAAAGTGGCTTCTGACAGAATGTAAAATCTTATTAACATAACTTGAGACTGAAGAAAAATAATTTCTTCACCATTTATTGAAGTAAAATAATTCTTTTTCATACATGTATTTTATGTTTCTTACTTTTGCCCTCAATAACTGAAGAAATTTCATATCAATCTTATCAAGAATCAAGAATCAATTAAACCTAAAAGCTTAAGCTGTCAAGAGAAGGCCTGGGAATGATTTTTATATGTATCTCTAACATGCCTACTCATGCAAAACTCCTATGGGCTTGAAACAGGGAGCAGAACTAGAGCACTTATGTTGGGGGTGCAAATGGTGTGAAATTTGATATTATTAAAATTCATTTACTGTATACCTAACCAAAAGGCTTGGGGGCATTTCCAATTTAGGGGGTGTGGCTGCCCCCCCTCCCCTTAGCATCTACGTAGTTCCACCCCTGGCTTGAAGGGTGGACAAACAAAGCATACACCCACCACAACCTTGTGCTCAAATTTAATTTTATTGATGAGAACAAAAGCACAGAGGAACAAACTTCAGATCACCTAGTGAAAAAGGCTTTGATTTGATACCATGACAAAAATGAATTTGAGGGACAAACTTAAGCTGTTAGAAGAAGACCCCAATAATGGTTTTATTTATAACTCCTACAATTCCAGTTTTTTACCCTGATAACATTTGATATTTTTCCAAATATCTATTATCTGATATTCATCACCATCAAAGCAAACATCAAAGTATCCTTTTTTTTTTTTTACCACCACAACTTCAGTAGTTACATGCAAATATGCAATAACACATGTCTTAGATCACCTTATAATTCTCAGCATCAACTTTTATCAATGCATAATGTCATATAAATTATACTTGCTATTTTCCCCCATTGCAAATATCGTGCTTATTGTGTAATGGGATTTAAATGATAATCCCAAAAACCATTTCCAACAAAACAGCAAAAAAAGGATACATTAACAAACAATCCTATAAACAGTATTTCTTAGCCAATATTACTATCATTCGTTTTACTCTCACCGTTATCAGAGAGTCAAAATGATGGGAAAATGCAAAAGCCTTTTAGTGCTTAGAATACATCTGTGCTAATGCACATCTTGCTTCAAATTTGGGAATATGGGAAAAGCCGCAAACATTAATTAACTAAAACTGTATATAAGATCCATCATTATATGCAATTTTGAACTTCATGTTTAAAAAAAAAAAAAAAAAAAAATTTGCAAAAAGTATACATGCCAGCATGAAATGAAGGAACAATGTAATACACAGAACCATAAGAAAATAGTACAATTACTATATATCCTCAACAAATTTGTATCATTTTCCAAGTTTTCTCATAGATTTCTTACCTGAGAACTAGTATTATTTTTCTCCATCCAAATGAACTCGATGCCCAAATTTTCTGGAATGTGTTTAGAAGTGTTGGAGTTTGACTCAACTTCTGACCTGTGAGAATCAACCTCCCATCTCCCTACAGGGATTTCATCAATTCACCTTTTAGTCTTAGGTAGGAACAGTCAATCACATTAGTCCATATAAATTATTTCTAATTGAAAAAAGAAAGACCATATATCATGGGCAATAATGAGATGGACAGCAGGAAGGCACTATAACTACATAATTAAAAAAAATTAAAGATCAAATACATGTAAGAAATGAAGTTCACAATTTTGACAATATGAAGCATTAGTCAACTCTTCACATTCAGTGAAGTTTCTTGATGTGCTATACTTTTCATATATGCATATCATGAGACCAATCCGCATGCGAGTGGAAGCAATCTTCTGCTTTCTTTCTTACAAAGCTAATATAGTTAACAGATAATAGTTTCAACAAGGAAATTTCAAGATATGCAGTAGAAAGACGAAAGAGCAACATGATTATAGCAGAGGACTGCATGGAGCCTTTGATTTAAAAATAAAAAAATAAAAAAAATGAAAGTACAAGATATAATAAATATAAGTAAATTTAAGACTTGTGACCCTATCAATGCTCTTTAAAAACTGGGCAATCTGACATTAGTGGGACTGATCCTTTTACAATTTTATAGACACGAGAAGGAGGGGAGAAAGGTGTATAAAACATTAGAACTAGTCGCAAATTAACAACCAGTAAACTTATCAAACGTATATGTGACGACCTTTTCCCAAATAAGAAGCATGTAAATAGAAAAGTAAAAGAAGAATTGCACCCAAAAGTAATATTGAAGTAGGTAAATAAATCTTCACAGTTTTATTATAAACAGTCAAGAACAACTTACCGGACAGAAGCTCGGTAATCGACAAGTTTAAGATCATGTATATTCAAATAAAGCAGCATTATTTAATTTGTTGACAAAAAACTGAAAAGAGAAACTCCATTATTGTTTTCTTTTGACTCATGGAGCTCACCTTCACTGTGTGCTCTAAGACCAGGCACATTTACTGCTAAAGATTTGATCCAGCTGAAGTGGCAGGGAAAAAACCTCCTGTGAAGTATCACAAGCAATCAAACAAATATTTTTCTAAATAAAATCGTCATCTAAAATCTAGAAAACTTGCCAACAAAGATTGGTACAAGGGCCTTGTCAACTTAGTTGGCTGGGGTTTAAATTCTGTCAGGTTCCATTGACACTCATCGAGTCTAGAGGCATTTCATGGGCTTGTGATGGGGCAGCCACTGCTGACCCTAAATTGTTTTGTAACGAGAAAAAGAGGATGAGTATCTGTCCGATTTTGGTGTATCACACTCTGTCCCCACCAAGCATATCTTGCCGTATATTCTAACTTTATAAAATTATTACAAGAAATTGCAACTAATGTGGCAACATATGATTAGTGGAAACAGGTTTGAATCCCCATTCAAAAAAAAATAAAAAAATCTAGGAGACCCAATTTATTATACAGCAATACTGGTTACTGGAATGAGTCAAAGGGTCTAACTTTTGAGGTTAAGCAAATCCATTCAAGACAACATCAAACTACCATAAGTAAGGAATGGGTTAAGGAGGTGTGCTCCATACTTTACTAGAGTTTAAACCTCAAGCTATCATAAGATTTCACATTTGGGGGGTATGACTTATGAGATCAAGTCATAAGATAATTCTGGCCCTCAATGCACCCAATGAATCACACCCCACAGGTTATGGCCATCGCCTACGCAGAGGTATAATGCCAAAATCTCTTAAACTCCGGTGTAAGCTGATCTCAAATACAATATGATTATGCATGTCCCCACAAGGATGATGATGATGATGATGATAAAAACAACAACAACATCAACATAGAAAAAGACAGAGGTTGAACCTGAACAAATACCTAGTATTCTTGATGGTTGATGAGAAGTGGGTATGCCTTAAAACACGAGGTGGAGGTAGGATCCCTGGCTGAGAGCTCTGCACCTGAGTGAGAAGAAGCATAGCTCCTTCCTTCAAGTGAGGGAGCTCAAACAAAAGTCAAAACAATACAAGAGAGAATGAGAATGAGAATGAGAATGAGAATGGTGCTGATGCTGATGTTTGTGCATTATAATTGTGGGGAAATCATATAAGAACGAAAAAAACGAAAAAGTCATTGGAAAAATTACATAACATGTTGCATGTGACAACAAATAGGATAAAGTGGAAAGCCTGGACAATCCCTTTCTCTGATTTGGACCAGCTTTCCATTACATGATATGATGATAATAAAGAAGTGATATCGTGATGGACCACACCACAGTACTGTTTGTCATAGTTTATTCACAATGTGTTCCACATAAGGAAAAAAAAAAGGTTAATGGGCATTTTTGCTACTCCAAATATCAGTACAATTTTGGTCGCGTCAATTGAATCTCTCGAATATCATGATTGGACAATTAATTGTGCCAATTAGTCTTTTAGGTGTTATGATTGTGCAATTTTAATCCTTTGATATCACGATTCTACAGTTTTTAAAGTTAGTAGCCTCGGTGGCACAAATGCAACTGATTTGAGACCAATCTCCAGAAATTTCATTCACATAGAAACATTAAGGGCTTGTTTGCTTTGTTTTCAGTTTCTGTTTTTATTTCCTATTTTCAGAAATAATTACAAAAATATCATCTTGTTTTCATTATGTTTCTTGTTTTCAAAAATTTGTACAAGAAACAGTGAAAACAGAAATAAAAATAAAAAATTAATCAGTGTTTCCTGTGCAGATTTCTGAAAACAGGAAAAAAAATTGAATATAAAGGCCTGTTTAGTTTATTTTCATTTTCCTATTTTCATTTCCTGATTTCAAAGATAATTATAACTAAAATAATTACAAAAGTATCACTTGTTTTCATTTTATTTCTTGTTTCCAAATATTTGTAACGAAACATTGAAAACAACTTTTTATTTGTTTTCACAGTTTCCTGTACATTTCTTTGGAAACAAGAAACAAGATGAAAACAAGATGACACTTTTGTAATTATTTTAGTTGTAATTGTCTCTAAAATTAGGAAATGAAAACAGGAAACCAGAAACAAACCAAACAGGCCCTAAGGTGACCGTTTTGTAATTATCTCTAAAAACAGGAAATGAAAACAAGAAACTGAAAACAAAGCAAACAGGCCCTAAACTTCTATACTCTCGTGATGTACATGTAACCATTAAAGTGTGTCAGCTGTCAATAATGTCACATAGGAATACCATAGAAGCTGCCAAAATGATCTCATTAAGTGTCAAATCAGTCACACGTGTGTCACGTAGGCTACTGACATTAATAAATATGATTATAATTATCTTTTAACTTATTATAATTATATTTTTTATTTTATAAATATAATTAGTTAATAAATAATGCAAATAAGTAATTAAAAGTATCTATATATTTATGACTTAATGGAATGTTTGGTTGGAAATAAAATAATCACAATTTTTATATATTATACATATGTTACTAACAAAACAAAAATTTGAAATTAAAGAAAAGGAGATAGCTAAATAGTCAAAAAAAAAAAAAAAACTCAAAACAAAACAATATAAAATGTGGTTATTATGTTGTAAAGGAAAATTATAGAGAGTCGTGATTTTCGTTTTGTATAATGATATTTTTAACAAAACTATTATTTAACTCTTTTCTGTTATGAAATGTTTTTTTCACTGGCTGTTGTGAAATGTTATATCATAAGCAAGTAAAAAAAAATTTCTAGGGTATCCACGACTAATTGTGGAGATTAATCCCTCAAAGTACTGGACGATATTTAAGGGTTGACCTCTCATAACCAGATTTTCTCCATATGCAAGAGTTGGTGATCGTACCTCTGATCACTTGTTTAAGGGACCCAAGCTCGTTGCTTGAACCAACCACATATTGATATATTGATATACGCAAGTAATTTTTAAAATCTTGTAAAATGTTATTAAAAATTAAATAAAGAGACAAAAATACTCATAGAAAGAGTTTACAATGCTGAAAGTAATACTCACAGAAGAAAAAAACACTTACAGATGATTTTTCCCAACAAAAAAAATAAGATCATAGGGGAAAAAGGAGAACAAAGCATAAATTAATAAAACTACAATTATTCTCTATAAGTTCCTATTAAATCTAGAGTTTGTTTAAACTTCCTAACCAGAAATGTTATTAATAAATGTCATAATGATATTAGTTAAAGAAATCATAAAAGAAAAGTTGGCATTAGAAAATTAAATATAATACTTTTCAAAATATTAATACACTATTTTTTTATATAATTTTTTCTTTTTTAATTTTGAAAATAATATTCTAAGAACACTCGATGGTGTTCTTGTTTGAAAAATGACACTTAGGTAAAAAAAATAGTGCCTTTGCAAAGTCATAAAAATCATCATTACACAAAACAAATAGCGTTTCCCAATGCCTTCTGCCTTATCGTTTTTGTTTCTTGTTTTGCCATAATGGAGCAAGCTTGGGGTGTTGGATCAGATGCATGGGCACGTGCCGTGGACCGTTAGTACCATTATTACATCCATTATACCTAACTCCTCACTACCGCGTAACAGGGTACTTCTTCCATTTTTATATATTTATTATTTAAAAAATGTTTTATTTTTATTATTCCCTATTTGAAAATATTTGAAAATATCAATTAATTATTTACTATTTTAACTAAACTTATTAATTATATATGTTAATTATGATTATGAAAATAATTATAAATAATAAAATGATAGACTAATTGTATTAAATTATACTTTTTTCTATTTAATAATATTTAATCTTTATTGGAAAAAGATTTGATTTATATGTATTGTCAATGTAAAAAAATTACATTGCCAATCAATCAAAAATTGATATATCATTTAAAATATTTGAACTAATTATCTTAAAAATTACTTATATCATAATTTTTTATTGGTTAACAACATAAAAAAATACAATATATCAATTAAACTCTTAAAAAAAATTCAAACATAAATATAAAAGAAAAATTTAACAACTGACAAAACGTATCTTGCATTGTGTTGTGTTACAATATCTTTTTTTTTTTTTTTTTGACAATAACAGGCTTATTTCATTTCAATAGCAATCTGAGAAACAATACAAGATGGAATGTAATCAAAGACATGGGGAGTAGGATATATAGTAGCCGCCCTAGCAAGCTTATGAGCAACTACATTACCTTCTCTCCTAGCAAACTTAACAACATAGTTTGTTCTAGAATTCAAAATGTCCCTACAATGCGAAATAATAAAGTCAAAATATGAAATATCAAGCTTAGAAAAATCGAAAGAATCAGCTACTGGTTTGCAGTCCACCTCAAAAATAACCTTCTCCAATCCCAGGTCAAGAATCCATTGAATACCTTCCAAGAGAGCCATGGCTTCACCTTCCAAACTCCTTACCATAGGTATGAACCAGCCAGATTTAGCTAGGACAAAACAGCCATGTTCATCACGTAAGCAAATGCCAAATGAAGTCATATTTTCATCTTTAAAAGCACCCGCGTCAATATTGCACTTTAACCACCCATCATGCGGTTTTGTCCAGCTAATATTACCAATTTTATGACCAGCCACATGCAGCTCCTCGCCACCTTCCAATCTTGGAGAGTTTGGGATGCACGCTGCCAAACATACCTTGCATCCTCCTCCTTCTCCTCCCACACCTTCAAATCCCTTTGCCTCCAAATACTCCAAAGGACCATTGCAAAAACTTCCCTTTTCTCCCAGTTCAAAGTTGCACCAATGAAAAATAAACTCAGGGAAACTCTCCACCGCAAGCATAGAGAGCTCCATGTGCTCAAGCAAACCCGCCTCTCTCCGACATCTCTGGCTCTTCGAACAGGAAAGAAATAAGTGCCAAGTGCTTTCCATCGAAGAAGAACATAAGGGGCAAATGGCTGGGCAACAAACTCCCTTATCCTGGAGTTTTAGTCTAACAGGGGGCACATCTCTAGCTACCTGCCAAAGAAACACTTGAACCTTGTGAGGCACATCCGACTACCACAACATCTTCCAATTACCATTCAACTGCATATGAGTGACATCAACTATCTTGTTAACAAAGACTTGGTAGGCTGATTTCACTGCATATATACCATGCGAACTAGGCCACCAAATGAGAGTGTCATGCGCCACTGACTTGAAGATAGGGACTCGCATGATGCTCTCAATTTCGTGGGGCAAGAACAAATCATTAAGAAGAAGCACATTCTAGTGCTTGGTTTCTGCAATAAAGAGGCTATTGACTTTAAGATTTACCACGCTCGCATGTATAGGACCCATAAAAGCATTATTCTCTTCATCAGGAAGCCGGGGATCAGAAAAAACTTGAATGTTGGAACCATCACCGATACTCCACCTAACTCCTTCTTTAACTATTACCCAGGAACTCCAAATGCTACTCCATGAATAACTTGGATTATGGCCAAGTCGAGACTCCAAAAAATTCCCATTAGGAAAATATTTAGCTTTGAAAATACGAGATACCATAGCATTAAGATCAGAAATAAACTTCCAACCTTGTTTCCCCCGCATAGATAAATTGAAGCCTTGGAGGCTACGGAAACCCATTCCACCAAACTCCTTTCTAACCACCAGCTTATCCCAACACAACCAGTTAATTCCTTTAGAACCACTGCCACTTTTACCCCACAAAAAAGAATTCATCATTTTCTCGATTTCATCACATAAAGATGGAGGAATCAAGAAAATACTCATGCAATACGAGGGAATAGCCTGTAAAACCGCTTTAATGAGAACCTCCTTGCCACCTTTAGAAAGGGATCTACCTGACCAGGAATTAATTTTCTTCCACATTCTGTCCTTCAGATAATTAAATGTTGCCTTCCTGTTATGGCCAATCAAATAAGGGAGACCTAAATATTTTCCTGAAGCCAAATTAGCTGAAACACCCAACAGAGACATCAAGTTACTTCTCATATCATCATTAACATTGCTACTAAAAAACACTTCTGACTTCTGAAGATTTATAGCCTGTCCTGAAGCTAACTCATAATCCGAAAGAATTTTTTTCATGACATTCACCTCAGATTCATTAGCCAGAAAAAATAAAAGACTATCATCGACAAATAGAAGATGAGAAATAATAGGAGCTCCCCTACAAATTTTAATACCATGCAAATCACCCTTACTTTCTTCTTTCTTGATAAGAGCAGATAAACCTTCCGCACACAAAATAAAGAGATAAGGGGAGAGGGGATCACCTTGCCGAAGTCCCCTTCCAGGAGTAATAGGACCAACCAAGTCATGATTAATCTTAACAGAATAAGAGACAGAGTTAATGCACATAATAATCCATTGGATCCACCTCGGGGCAAAGCCAAACTTAGTCATCATAGCCTGCAAATAGACCCAATCTACTCTGTCATAGGCCTTGCTAATATCAATTTTCATTGCCACAATATCTTCTCCGTTAGCAACATCAACATCAACATCAACGTCAACATAAAAAAAAAACCCCACTCGTTCCTTATTATGCCACCAATAAGTGCACCCAGCAAACCTGCTAGGGATGGCAATGGGTAGGGTACTATAGTAATCATTTTCATACATGTGTTTGAAAAAATTACTTGTACCCGGACCCATACTCGAATGGGTAGCAACTTCAGTACCCTTACCCGGACCCTTTGGGTACCTAGGTACCCGCACCCGTTACCCGCACTTTAACTGTGAAAAAGCAATATATTACAAACGAAAAGTTATAACAATTAAAAAACGATTCAAAGTTCTTTTAAATCTACTCATAAAACATTATAAATTAAGATATTTAAATAAAAAAAACATCTAAAAAATAATTATAGATGCAATTAGGTTTAGAAAGTTAAGAATCTTTAGATTAATTTGGTTTTAAAATTTGTATGACAGTTAAAATTATATATATTAGTAATATAAATATTTAAATAAATAAATAATTATATATACATATGTACATGTGCGGGTGCAAGGCGGGGTGAGTACCACAGTACCCGAACCCTCATCTATACCCGTTAAGATTTGCGGGTAATTACCCAGACCCAAATCCTTACCCATTATGCGGATAATTACCTCACCCGTCGTGGATAATTTTTGCGGGTACCCAATGGGTAGGGTACAAATTGTCATCTCTAAAGCCTATTGCCCTATTTGTTGGTGCAATATATAGAAAATTTTGATTTTATAGATTAAACAAATGAAAACTTACACAATATTAATTATCATTTATTTGGTGAAGGCCACACTGAGACACCCAGATGTGCCCCGTTGTGCCATTGATTATTTATTAAACTTAATCGCGTACTTAACATTAATCATAACCCAAAAATACGAAGGAATTAAAAACTTAATTAATAACCATATAACTTCTGCAAACTTAAACACACCATCGTGATAATATATAAATACACATATGTTTATCCATTACATTACCAAAACACTGTATAGGGTATCTCATCAGTAGGATCTCTTACAGGTACATATTCATACAAACTCTTGCTAGCGGAAAATATAAAAATAAAATATCTTAAGACACACTGGCCATAAACTACCTAAGTTCTACCACTTAAATCCACTGCTCGTCCTCCTGCATCCGATTCATACGGGGTTCCATCCAACTCCTCATTATCAAACTCCTCCACACAGTCTTCTCGTACCATCACATAATAAATAAAATACAGCATACAGGCAAAATAAAGGGGATAAGAAACATTTCTACCATCAAAAGCGGAAAAGAGTCATAGCATATAATATAACAACCATCACCAACACTCAACATCAAAACCAACAATCATCAATCATTCTTACTTAACAACATCATCCTCTACCCTCACACTCATGCAAATCTAACTTTTATGCTGACGTGGCCATCTCTATTTTTGTCACACATCCCTTGCCCGCTAAGGGATGTTAGTTAGCCCGTCCAAGCGACACGTTCCTAATTCCCGGTGCACGCCCCCATTCCCGGTAAGGCGCTCATGCAAAGCAATGACACTATAGCTGCACAATTATCTCGGTGCACACCATGTCCACTCCCGAGGGTGCTCATGAATATCAATGACACTATAGCTGCACAATCTAATATCTAGTTGGAACGGTCTAGCGAGAACTTCGGACCTTGTGTATTCCAAATACAAGGTTGTGAACAACAATGCAAACACATGAATCTCACCAACTCACATTAATAACAACCTAGTGCCTTAACCTTCCATCATAGCCCCAACACATGTTCTATGTCACACCTCCTTTTTGAAATAATCAATCTAGGTTAGGCTCCTCTAAGTCACCATTATACTCTCACCCAAACCAACAACATCCGAACTACACATATCTTCGCTTAAGAATCAACTAAGCACAATATTAAAAACCAGACAGATCATGCATAACACAATATCAACAAAATATTCAAATATCAAAATATCACATAAAGCAATTCAATAAATAATAATGATAAAGTCAATCAACCTCAGATAAGATGAAATCATCCTAACGTCGATAAACCTACAATTCCCAAATTATCGTTGATTTTTCAGAAAAGCATTCAAAGTGATTTTGGTCTTGTCGATTACTCGACCACTAGTAGGGTTTAGGTTGCCCTACACAATTATTATATCATACACTACTTATCTATTCCGACGGTAGATTGGTTCTTTCCCCCACCTGAGTTAACACCGGAATCCCGAATTCGAAGCGGCTCGTTATCACACCACAATTTATCAATTTCACTTTCAAACCAAACAACACAACAACAAATTAATCAACAAACTCATCCTTAATCCTAAATAGCTAGGTTCGGCCAATCAATTCAAAAGAGGCTAGGGTTATTTTCTTAATTCCATCCTTTGGATCCTAGTTCCTAGAGCATTAACTATCATAGATTAGTTGTTACAATTCAAAAATATGAAATAAAATCCTCTAACCACTTTGGTTAGGGTTTCGGCCTCATGAGTGAAAATAGGCTAGGAAGTTCTTTTGAGTTCAAACTCTTGGATTTAAGATCACAAGGCATATTAGAAGCAAAAACAAGCATCATTAATTACAAATTGAACAAAAACATCATACCCAGATTCAGAGAGGGTTTCGACCCTAACTAGAAAAATAGGTTAGGAATTTTAGTTGAATTCAAGCTCTTGGATTTAGATTATATACATACTAGAGAGCTTAAATCAATCATTAGATTTCTAAAATGAAACAAAAACATCAAACCCATTTTTCTAAGGGGTTTCGGCCAATACAAGAGAATAGGGAAAGAAAATGATTTTGCTCACATGCTCTTAGATGATGATAGTAGGAGTGATTTAGAGATCATAGCAATTGATTTCACATTAAAATGATTTTTCTACAATTTTCTAGAATTATTTGAAATTCTAGATCTAGGAATGGAAAATCATGAAATAAGCAAGGAAATGAGCCTAAGATAAGAAGAGATGATCATGTTACCTCAAGTGTGTGAAGAAAAATGAAGAAGATGAAGAAGAGATGATGATCTTGGCAAGGTTCAACTATGGCTTCCTTACTTGAGCTCTTGGAAATGGAGTTTAAGGCTTTGTGTTTTGTGAAGCAGAAAATGAAACAAGAATGGTAGGGGGGCGCTGCCGTGGGGTTTTAAGGGTAGCTTAGGGAGATAAATTCTAGTTTAGGTCATATTTGGATCTTTAAACAAACCATTAATAGGATTTTACTTAATATAAAATCATATCTTTAAAGTTGTCATCATGGCTTTGATGAGTCATGATGTGATAATTTTCACAAGTCTCATCCATCACTTCCATCATCTCTGCTCCATATTATCTCTGCACTACATCCATCTCCACCGTTATCCCCACTTAGGGTTTTTATGCGCGTTTTATTTAAATATTTTGCCCGAATAAAATATAATATTTAATTTAGAGCGAAAATATGAAAACAACCCATATTACTTAAAAAGGGATAAGAAACATTAAAGTTTCGTTCACGGGTCAAAATTCGGTTTTATGATCAGTAAACTTGTACTGTCGGTGAAAACGCAGACCGGTTTTCGTCGGAATTTTCAACCCAAAATTTTAATGTAATCTCCTACCCTAAGGTAGAGTATGAATATGATTTTGTTTTATCCAAAAATCATTTTCTTGGTCTCAGATAAAAATATAAATAAATATATCTTTACCGTTAATACAGTGTATCCGAAAATCGGGCTGTTACACACACAGTGAAGCACCTTATAGGTGTTGCATAAGTGCAACAATAAAAATACTTGTTACAATTGGACATTGGTCATGTTCACTAGCTAGCTAAAAACATAAAATTATTGTTTAGTCCCTCAAAATTTAGGAATAGTATCAGACACCTCTCCCTTCAACTATATCCAGCGACCATCGGACCACTTGCTGGAGCACCGCCCCGTCGTTGTCACTAACCACCATAGTTCCACCAGTGCCTGAGCCACCACAATGCCATGCAGTAGCAAACTAGAAGTTTGCTTCATGGCAACCGCTCTTTTTATCTAAAGTTTAAGGATTAAAATGCAAATAACTAGTTACTAGAATAAACATGTGATCATTCATCAATCCTAGCCATTCAATTAAATATGCACAAGTTTGATTCTTAATGCTCCAAGATATGGGGCCCCGAGCATAAAGGTATACCTTTTTGTCGATTTTCGCTCATCTAGGTGACCCTCAATCCGAATATTATATCCAATGACCTAAGATGTTGCTGCATTAATGCAGTACCTATGAGGTGTTTCACCGTAGCCTTCATCCATTTATTAATATATACATATTTATTTTATTTTATTTAATGAACAATAATGATGTACTGGTCTTTCTTTAATCTTTCGACCAAGTTTATAGAAAGTTCTCTCTTAAAACTAACAAGACGTGGAAGTTGATAATGTTTAGAAACCTATACGATTTTATTTTTGACACAAAACCTATGCGATTTTAAGTTTGCAAAAGTAACGAAAAGATGCCCAATGCCCATTTATTTACTTATGATAACATTAGGTAAGGCTAGTGAGGCTTTGTCACCTTCAATAATTTAAATTTAAATTTTTAAAAATTGGCAAACAACTGTATAAAGAGTATATATATAAATATCTGAAAGTGTCAACAAGTAAAATAAAAAGTACTCTCTCCGGTCCATAATGTAAGCAAAAAATTCCAAATTTTTTTGTCCAAAATATAAGCAAATTTCAACTACTTTCTTCTCATTTAATGAAGTTATTCTCAAAATACCCTTCATTTAATACAAATTTTGTTTTCCAGTGACTCCTTTTATTCTCAATAACACAAGCTTAATAAATAAGAGGAAGGGTAATTTAGGTAACAAACTTAATTTTTTATTCTCAATGATCTTTTTAAATGAGATCAACTAACTATCTTAATATGTATGTCTCATTTAATTTTTGCTTACAATAGAGACCGGAGGGAGTAATATAAAAGCGTCAGAAAATTTTTATTACACTGAAACAATGGTACCATAGCTGTGACCACAGACAAATTTTTTTTCTGGGACGCAACCACTGCCAAGTTCTTAAGTTCAATTATTGAGTTGGTGACCAATAGAATATTCATGGATCCACGTGGGTGGGACAAAAGAGTTTTTTTCTTTCATTCTGTGGATGTCAATGCTGGTATTTTTAGGTTAAACTAATCAATTATGCCTTAAAATTATTTTGATTTTTGAATTTCATCATTATATGTAAAAAAAAAATTTAAAATGGTCCTTATTTATATATTTATTTTTGATTTGATCTTATATTTTTTTAATATTATAATATCGTTTATTGGAAGGAGATATTTTTTTTTAATACTAAATACAATCTATTACATGTATATTTTAACACCTAAAAATTATGGTTAAGGACGTCCGGTTAATAGTTAATTAGTTGTGAGACCTCGATATATTCATTAACCAAACTTATTATTTCATTAACCATGTTTTTTAATTGCATTAATCATAAAAATTGTTGTCAAATTTTATTATCCCATTTTGATTTCAACTAGCTAACACAATTGTTGTTGCAATTAAATTATAAGAGTCAAATTAAAAATAATTATCACATACTTTAATAAAATTTGTCAAACATATCATATTAAACACAAAATATTTTTTCAGAAGAACAAATATTTTTATGTGAAATATTCCTTCCCAAACACCCGCTTATAAGAAGGAGAAAACTTAGGTACAATTACATAGGTATATTAGGTGTTTTTTTAATAGAATTAAGACATATGTAACACCTCATACATATGTTATGTTTTTATTAATGACTTGTTACACATGTCATAATTCTAAACAATACCTAATATACTTATGAAGTTGTACCTAAGTTTTGTGTCTTTATAAGAACTACTACAGAAACGACAGAACCTGTGAATAAGGCCGCAATCACTATTCCTATGGGGATCGTGACACTTGACTATTCTAATGTGGGGCTTTTCTCCTATAAATTTGGGCTAAAAATCCTCTGCACCAGGATGGTCTTTCAAACCTGATGGATCAAGCCCATCATCTATAGCCTCATGTGAGTGATTACGGTGTAATGACATAATGGTCGGCAACGAGTTGACTGACACCAACTTTTAACTCAAAACTTACTTGTGAGTTGTTTTTTTAGGGAAAGGGAAGGAAAAAGGGATCAATGCACCCTAGCAAAATGGGGTGTAATTTGCTCCCCATGGTGTGATCATATTATGATCGTTGGATCTGCATAAGTTATAGCCCCTTCTAACCTATAACTAGTTGTCCAGGTCATTTGAGATTTCTTCCTTATTTGCAACTGAGTCATTTTAGTTGGAATTATATATTTAAGAGCCCTTTATTAAAGAGTGGGAGTAGCATTAGAGAGGAAGAAGACCTTGAAAGACACGGTATGAACCATCACGGCCTTCCATTGTTATCATCCCCACCAGGAACTGTGAAAAGTGCTGCAAATGCAATTGTTGCAAATAGAACAGCAACCATCGTTACTGAGTTGGTTGCATTGTTAATTCCAGCTCTGTGCAATTTGCGAAGCTCTTTTTCTATTCCACTCACGTTCTTGTTTGTTTTTCGAGTTTGTTTAAGCTGATAATAAACCATCTTTTTTAATTTGTGTCATGTTTTTCCTTAGGTCGTCCCTTGGCTGGTTGAGATCAATGGCTTTAACTGCACCGTGATGAATCAGGCACTCTTTAATCTCTAAAATTTCTTCAGATATTTGTAGTGCTTCAGCAAGTTCAAGAGCAGTTTTGTGTTCTCTCTCTTGTCAAGGCATTTACATGGGTGTCAGAACTTTTTTGAAATTTAAAATATTTTAATATTTATTTTTAATTAATGAAAAAAAGCTATAAACTTACTACCACGTGTCAAAAAGGGGGGTGTAAATTACACCCCACTCATGTTTGGTGCACGATAGAAGCGGCCGGAAAGAAGAGGTTAATTTTCTGTCCCTCTTGTTTGTGAGTTCTATTAATTGGAGAGAAAGGTTTTGGGGGTATTTTAATTAATCATACATTCTCCTCCTCAACTCACTTTATTTCATTTCACTCCCAAACAAGGAGGGGGATATACTCTCCTTATCCCCCCTCCCTCCAATTTCCTTCCCCTTTGATCCCCTCCATTTCCTTCCTTTCCAAACTCTCAAACAGGGCTTAGAGTATGGTTTAGATACAGGTTGAGACTTTATATATACCCACAACAAATTATTTATTAAAGAATAATAAGTGAGCGAATTATAACGCACATTTCAGATCAAGAGAGAGGCAACGAGCTTCAATCCACCCATGCATCTTTTTTATATACTAGATTTTGTATCCGTGCAATGCACGTGCATATTATTTGTGATTACTTTACAATATTTTATATTTTTAACTGTTGAAATAACAATTCAAAAGAGTACCAAATAAGCATTCATATATTATTTGAAATGAAAACATATCGCATGATTTTTTTTAGGACTTCTAAATTTGAAACATTGATATGATTAAAAGTTGTGCGATGTATGGGTGTATTATGTGTGATTATTTTACATTTTTTTATATTTTTAAATGTTGAAAATAACAAATTAAAAGAGCAATAAATAAGTATTTGTGTATTATTTGAAATGAAAAATCATCGCATATTTTTTTGTTTGAAACTTATAAATGTGAAAACATTGATATCATTAAAACTTTTAAAATTTGATATTGCGACTACCATATAAGCATTTAAATACGAAAAATTAACATTTTAAAAGTTTGTAAAACATGTTTTAATGGGTGCCCAATCAAAATACCGGTTGAAAGAAGTTCATGGAAATAGATTCAATCAAAACACGGAACTGTTATGGAAAGAAGCAAATTTTCAAAAAAATGTACCTGTTGCGAAGGGCTAGGTTGCAGCTGGAGGGCGAGGTTGCAGAAATGTGGGGGTGAAAGCGAAATTTGGAACGATGCCCTGTTGCAAAAGTGTGACGGAGACGACGAAGCTTAAATGAGAAGAATGGGAGATGAAATGGAACCGAAGATGGGAGAAGAAGAAAGGGAACCAGATATAATGTGGAGAGGGTTTAAGACAAGTGGGGGTATTTTGGGAGTTTGGAAATATTTTTAAATTTTTGTGGTGTGTGAGTTATTTGTGGTGTAAAAAGAAGCTCCCTAATTTTTATTTTTTGTTATGAGTATTTTTTCTGACGGGATTTGGGCTTGGAGAATGGGTTGAGCCCAATCCCTTTTTCTTCCTTTTTTCTTTTTCTTCATTTCTTTTCTCTTCTTCATTTTAGTTTACAATGAATTAACATTTTTCTCACTCACAGAAATTTAGTTTACAAAGAATATCTTTAACTTCGGGTCAACGAGCTCCCGTCCAATTTAGACCCGGTCTTAAACCAACCCGCATATGATCGGGTTCCTTGAGTCTAAAAATGGGGTTCGAGTTCAAAAAATTGGCCTTATCAATGTTTAAGGCCGGGTAAGGGACAAACATAACTCGTTCCATGCTCACCCTTACCTTTTGCACAGTAATAAAGGAATAGAATCTCAAATATATGTGGATTAATTGACGGTTAGTAGAGTTTTAAACCCTTATGTTACCATTCATAAAAAATTAAAAAAAAAAAAAATTAAAAACCTATGTTACCAGACAATCGAACCATAGTAAATTGATGACTAAATTAAAATAATCAACAAAATAATAAGAAATCGAAATTCAAGAAACAGAATACTTTATAATTATGTGTACTAAATTGTTGGGTTACTCAATTTCTTAGGAATTATGTGCTTTGCTTTCACTTATCAATCCCTTGGATCTATTAGCAATCCATTGTTATACATTACTAATATTTTTCCCTAATCGAGCACTTAATTTGGTCTTGCAAGAAATATGTTAAGGAAAAAACAAAAACCCAGAGGTAATTAACTGATTGGAAGTGTGGAAGTGTAGATTACACTCCTTGCACCAAGAGGGAATAGCCGATTGGAAGAATAGTTGATTAGGGTTATATTCTAAATTTGATTCTCTTTGCTCTTTCTTGCTCATTATGTATAGATTAAATTCCCATTTTGCGGCTATAAATTGGAGACGCAATAGCTGTGATTTCTCATTTTGGTTCAACGCCAAATAATAATATCACTAAAAATAACGTGGCACATGTAGCAGTCATAATTTTTTTTTAACTGTATTTTGTGTGATTCTGGCTTTTTATACGTGCTCCTTCGGCCTTTCTTTGTCAATAAGTAAAGTTATGACTTTTTTATAAAATAAAAAATAAAAAAAATCATTATTACATAATAGATTCATATATATAAGATCCATATACGATAAAGTCTGATCTAACATGACCCATTTTCACTCTAATTAGTGATGTGGTAACTCTAACATTGATGCCACAAAAATCTTGTGCTATTTAAAATGAACAGCACATCAAGTTGGAAATTGACAAGCATTAGTCCTCCTTTAGAATATTCTCTCTCTCTCTCTCTCACACACACACACACACAAGAGAGAGAGAGAGAGATCAACTTACATCCCAAAATATTTACAACTCTTACACTTAATCTCGGCCATTGAGATTAAGTAAATCTAATGGCTCTTATTCCTTCCTAATTATAAAATCAAGTGATTTCTATTGACTAAGTGTGTGTTTGGTTTCAAGTTTAAAACCTCCAAAATTGATTCTGCCCCCATCAAACATGATTTTAGTAAAAATAGATGCTTGGTTACTGTCAGATAAAATTGATTTTTCTTCTAATAGTGATTCTGACTAGAAGCTACAAAAAAAAAACTTTTGAGTTGAATTGAAAAATTTACACTATATTTTACATCAAACTTGCTTTCAAAATAAAAACATCCAAACATAAATCAATTTAATTCAAACTCAATTCTAAGTGCGTGTTTGGTCCTGCGTTTCCCCTCCTTCAAACGTGCGTTTAGGGCTCCAACGCAATTTCTGTCTCATGACCAGGGCCGTGTACAGACATTTTGGGGCCTAAAGCAGATTTTATTAGAGATTTTTTTTTTCGAATTTCATTGTATATGTAGAAAAAAAACCATTACTTTATTAATTCCAATTCATTGTTATTAACAAAATCACATGCGCAACTGATTTTTCTCCAACAGTACCAATGTTTAATCTTCTTAGACAAAAGGAACAAATAGTTTCAATTGCAATCAATTTTTACTTTCCGAAAATTTCACTCCTACACACTCATAAATATTTATTTTTTTATAAAATGCGCACTCATAAATATTAAGATCGTCCCGTATTAAAAAAAGATGTATTAGGATTGTTGGGTCATATAATTAAAACACTTGATGTTAGTTTGTGCTAGAAAAGTCATGTTGCTACTTGATGCTTTAATAAAATCTCTCTCACATGCATGTTGTTATTGTTTGGCCTTTGTCATGTTTTGATGTATTTACTACATATTAAATTTTTGGGCCGTTATATAATATACAATATTATAAAGGGTCAATAGCTAATTGAATGTGGGGCCTAAGGCAAGTGCCTCATTGGCCTTGTGGCCTCCACGGCCCTGCTCATGACCTACATGTTTGGCAACCTACAGAAATGTGGTTTGCCATCCCAAAAGCGCTTAGGAAGAGAGGCTACACAGAGTAGCTTCTAGATCATGGAAACTCGATTCTAAATCAGAGGGAGACATATGTTCTTTTTTTGCCCTTCTTTTTGTAACTGAAAAAAAAAACTTTGTTGTAGAAGATCTGTATAGGTGAAGCGGGGATGGAGCGGCGAAACGAAACAATGGAGCCTCACAGAGCAGAGCACCAGCATCGCAAGCGGCAGGAGGTTAGGATTGGTGATTGTTGTTGGTGCCCTAATGTCACACGGCCCAACCATCATGTGCCACATGTCCTCAATTCAACATATACATTAAAATAACTTTTGTTAAATGATGAGGTGCCGCCGGTAAAGAAATCAGGACCTATTGATGGTTTTTTTTTTTTACTTTACCGATTGATGTTAATTAAAGTATTTATAATTAAAAGTTTAACATAAATTAAAATATTTATCTTCACCTGTTTATTTGAATTGTTAATATATATAAATATAAATATAAATAGAAACGAAATCTACTTGAGTATATACATATATATTATATATATTAAAGTCCTTTTTGGTAATTATACGTCCAAAAGCAATTTTGATCCAAACTATTCAAACAACATGAATTGATGAAAATCACTTTTTTCAAGAATGCATCCAAACGTAAATCACTTCACACTCAACTCACGTCTAACCAAAATCAATTCTACAGAATCACTTTCATCTGAAATTATGTTTATCACACGCTCATCCAAACACACAACCAAATAAATTTTACAAAATCAATTATATTCAAAATAACTTTTATCAAACACTCATCCAAACAGATACTAAACTTTTTTCTTTCCTTGACTTGTTTTTCCTTCTCTTCCATCTCATAAGCCTGAGCACATGAAAGCACCGCCACACATTAAATAAGAAATGATTTGATATTTTGGCAAGAAAGGAAATAAGAAACAATTAATCAAAAACTAAATGAGAGAGCTAACACCAAGAACCAGGTCATTTGAGGTATTTTCTCATACACTTCATGCATCAGTTCTATCCAGACTCGTTCTGTCCCCATCCCTGAGAGTCATTGTTAGACAACATTTTGTAGGGAATATAAAAAATCCTTCAACATTTTGTATTTTGTACAGTGGAGAATAAAAAAATTCGTAATTGATTGGACTTTCCATGTTAGGTTCTCACTATTCAATATTTAATATTTGTAAACTGACTACCTGTTAAATAAATGGTGCACCGTGATCATTTCATTCTTTCGGTTTTATCCTATCCATCACAAATAATAAACAGAGATAGAGAATGGAAATTTTCGCAAATGGGAAAAAGGATTCCAGGGACAATAATTTGGGCCTACTTTGTTATTATGAAAGGGGGCTTGCTCTTTACACCTTGTTTTTTACTCCCAACACCTTGCAATTTTTTTTTTTAATTTTTCCCCCAAAAATGTCCTTTTCATCTTGTTAGTATGTTCATGTTGGAACTTTCCAGAAATTATTTTTCGGAAAGAGTCCGAAAATTAAATTCCGGACATTCATAATATTACTCCGGAATAAATAAAAATTCACACGTCCTAAAACTTATTTCCGGAAAAATTCCAAAATTTAAAATCCGGATACTGAATTCTACATCCGGAAAATAAAATCCGTTTCAGGAAAAACAATTCCGGAGACTTGAAACACCCAAATGCCACCATCTGCAGTCCTGTATGGGTTCGAGTATGCAGTCTCCCCTACTCTCTTTCTTGCTAAAGCCCGTGACGGAACATGTACTCTTGCAGTCTCTGACCAAGATGATATTCCTATTGTTTATATGATGTATGTGGTATAAATGTGTTCAGTTCAAGCACTCTTTTTTTTTTTGGGTGCTAAGTTCAAACACTCTTTTTTATCATGATATTTTCATGTTTAAAACTTTGACCTCTCCTGTACTTATTTTTGGCTTTTAATTTTCCCAATGCTAGAACATCGTATAAGCATTATTGGTGGGCATGTAGCTACTGCTTCAGCAAGTTTAACAGGAAAATCAATTCAAATTTCCCCTTTTTTTATAAAAAAAGGAAAATCAATTCAAATTCCTTCTAGAACCCGTCCACCCATTACAACTCATGTGCTAGATGTTTCGCGAAGTTCTCCGGCTGCTGATATTGAGGTACTTTTGGAGGCTTGGAATGGTACACATTCTCATCCGACATTCAGGGCTGCAGATGGTGGTATTTGGGTGTTTCAAGTCTCCGGAATTGTTTTTCCGGAACCTTTCCGGATTTTATTTTTCGGACATAGAATTTTAGTCTCCGGATTTTAAATTTTGAAATTTTTTTGGAAATAAGTTTCCGGACATATGATTTTTTTTTTATTCTGGAGTAACATTATGAACGTCTGAAATTTAATTTCCGGACTGTTTTTGGAAAATAATTCCCGGAAAGTTTCAAAATGAACGCACTAACAAGATGAAAAGGGCATTTTTGGGAAAAAAAATTTGCAAGGTGTCGGAGCAAAAAACATGGTATAAATAGCAGGGACCTTATGAAAGTTGTTTAAAAAATAAAAGGTATAGAGGTATGTCTCAAAGGAACCAAGAAGTACTAAGTGAGAGTTATGTCATATTTTGGTATGTAATTATATTACTCAAGAAAATTGATCAAGTGATCACATTTATTCTCCTTCGACATTTACATAATATTTTTACTATTAGTTATAATATGTTTTATATTCTATATATACACTTAATTCAAATAACACTTTTAATTTGAAAAGAGGGGAAATATCCATCTGATGATTATTATTTCATAATTCAAAAGAAATCTTTATTATTAAAAGGAAGGTGGTGGCTGGGGCAGCTTTTGTAAAATCACTTGGGTTAATGAGTATTTTAAAAGGAAGGTGGTGGCTGGGGCACTTTTGTAAAATCACTTGGGTTAATGAGTTTTTTTATTTATTGCAAATTTAATGATATCTTTTTGTGCTAGAATCTAATGAATTTTTTATTTTAGAAAAATTTGCACCTTTTAGTGTTAATGCTTAATGGTTTTTTATATTCCTTCACCCATTTGGAACCCCTTTTTATCATTTTTGCACTGTGCATCGTTTTCCAGGCTTCATTTCTTGTAATCATCCACCGTTTGGAATCCCTCTTAGGCTCTTATTAGCTTTGCCCCTTTCTATATTAATTTCAACTAACTTTTTGGCAGGAATTGGTGCATTTTACCCTAGAACCCTGTGAGGATGTAGACTTCCATTTTCCTATGAATTTTAATTGTGAGGAGCACATTGTCTTTGTGGGATGCCAACCTCACCTCCAAGATTTCAGAGAGTGTTTCTGGTCTTTTTGAGAATTACAGGTATGATGCAGGCACTATCATGTTATTTTTTTTTCCTTTAAAAAAAATCATAAAATCATATTTATTAGATAAACAAATCCTTATTGAGTTAAATAGTTTGATTTATATAGATGGGTAGTCCTGCTGCTTCGTGATTCAGTGAACTGAACAGTTGGTTTGTGACTGAGTTTGATCCAGCCAAGGTAAGTGTTTCAACTATAACCCATGATATTTTTCATGTTTTTTATAAAGGTAGGTGTTGCTTGATATTTTTGTTCTTTTAAATAAACCATATATGTCTTCGAATAAATGTTTTTGATTCAATTTTATGACCCTTTTATATGGCTAAAAAGAATAAATTTCATCACTGAAGGGGATGACTGGATGATGGAAGGGGTGTTTGTAATGAACTGCTCTCAACAAAGGAGTTTGCACAAATGTATGTAGAACATTTGACAGAGCCCCTACTGTAATGGGCAGTGCGTAAATTTCGTTAAATTGATTCAATGGGCAAGAGGGTAATTTGATGCCTTATATTCGTGGATTGCCTCATTTCTTTTAAACCTATGATGTAGACCTCTCTTTTACATAATTATATAAACACAGTTGACATGTTAATCGTAAATTTTGATAGGATGGAGTATTATCCTCAATCATGTAAAAGTTACATTTATTATTTTTTCCATCCTAGCATTTTGGCTTCTAATGTATTGTTAGCCATCTCAATGTTATTATAGATAAGGAAAAATGGAATGGGTAGAAGAGGGACTTGAGTAGTAACAAGAGTCAATGACTGACATTAGATTTGCTTAAGATTCTAGCAAATCATTGTTGGACAACATGATTTTGGTTTCTCTCCATTTGCCTGTAAAACACATAGATAGCAAAAGTGTCACTTGATTTTGATTCAGATTCTATGTCTCTTACCAATAATGTTTTTTATATTCTTTACAAATACAAATTTGATTTATAGCTATCTTAATTTTGCATTAAAGATGAGTACATATTTATAAATATATTTGACATGTAAATCATGTTTTTATCCAACGTTAAAGGAATAACCTACCTCTTATTGTTTAGTTATCTATTTGCTGCACATTTAGAAATGTTTGGATAATTTGATGTTTTCGATAACTTTAATTAACTTTGGGGGATTTTGGAAAACTCATGTTGATCTTTTTCATAATACTATGATACTTTATATTTTAGAATGCTCTTATAATTTTGGGTTTCTTCTTTAACAAAATATTAAGATATAATGAATGCATTATTATATTAGGTAATAAACATGTGAACACTTCCTCATGGGAACATTTGATTGAAATGTGGGAGTCATTCTAATGCTCAATTGCATGCACAAATGCAGAGACATAAAATGTATGGAGTGTTAAGGAGAGGTATGAGGACGCATGTTAATTCACCCTTTAGAAAGTAATTAATAGATGCATAACAGTAAAGATAATGTAGATTTGGATATTCTAATTGCATGATATATAGATTGGCTTTACACTTGATGTGCTAAGAATTCATAAACACAAATCACGTTTCATTTCCACATGCTGATAATGCTTTTGATTGTGCTCAAGTTACAAAGCACGAATAAAATAATCTAGATAACTTTTAACTATTATCCTAGGAACACATTCCTTTGTGTTAAAATTTGCTCATACTTATTAAGATCTATATTTAGATGGAGCATCATGTCTATTTATTATGTCATTTAGGAATTTAGATAGAGTCAAAAGTCAATTCAAAAATTACTCTTGACTAATTTTTTTCCCTAATAGGTATATAATTGTATCTATATCAATTATGTTTGGATTCACTATTTTTCTTCTCAAAGTGTGTTGTGCCATAGAGTTTTTTTGGTTACATTTCACTTATAAATAAAAGGATGTCTACTCTCTAGCCCTGTTTGCTAATACACCATTCCACGCTTTTTCTTTTCAAAAATTACACAAATTATAAAATGTTATTTTCTATATTCAAGAATAATTATCCAAATAAATTAGTATTAACATGCATAAAATGTTCGTGCATCGCATGGGTACAAGATCTAGTATGTATTATTTTAAGTTGTGTGTTAGCTTCGTTTCAGTGGAACAAAATATTCAAGATTGATTTTTTTATTTTTTTTGAAACAAAGGAACTTATATCATTAAAACATCAGAAGAGTTAACATTACAATCAGCAAAGTAATTAAACATAGCTTCTAGAATAACATATAGGCTTTCTAGCTAAAAAGTGGGCTTGGACATTCACATTCCTACTAGTAGGGTTGTAAAAGAGTCGAGATGAGCCGAGCATTTGAAACTTGAGCTAGGCTTGCAAAAAAATAGTAAAGCTTCAGCTCGACTCATTTATTTAAACGAGCCTAACTAAAAGCTTGAGCTTGACTTGTTTAAAAATAATATAACTTGAGCATGGCTCGTTTAGCTCATTTATAATTAATTTATTTTTTATTTATTAAAATTTTTCTTTAATTACTTTTTAATTTTATCAATTTAGTACTTAATAAAAATTTTAATATTATATGATAATCTATAAAAATAGATATATGTACTTAACATATGGTATGTGAATTTCAAGATTTCTTAACTATAATAAAAAATAAACTTCAAAAGCATGACCAAAACATCCATTTTTTTAAAAAAAACATGCCCTTGCCAAATTCAATTTAAGCTTGACCACTACAAAAGCATGAATCCAAATATACAATTTAAACTTAACCATTACAAAAGCATGAGTCAAAAAAAAAAAAAAACATGACCACCATCTATTTATTGAGATATCTAGTCCAATGCTAGCAGAGCAACTTCACTTAACAAAAAACTACTACAACAACTTAAAGACCACAAAACCTATACCAGCTATTCACGAGCAGTTTAATGTCGAGTCTGTAAGGCTTGGGCTTGGCTCATTTAAATAATCGGCTTAGTCAAACTTGATTAATTTAAATAAAGAAACGAACTTGATCGAGCATTTAACGAGTCAAGCCCAAATAGTTCACGAATAGCTCAGCTCATTTACACCCCTACCTACTAGCATACTAAACTATACTAGAAGGGCAATTTAGTAGCAGCTCCTTGCAATGAGTAATCAAGGCTCCATACTCAGATGTTCAAGACTGATTTGTTAAGTTTGAAATATATTCTTTATATTATTGGTATCCTTATTTGTGTGCTACACTTATTTAAATTCTATACATTTATTCAAGGTGTAGCACACAAATAAGTATACAAATAATATAAAGATATGTATGTGCATAGTGCCAAGGCATGGTGACTAGTCAGCACACATAATTGATGGCTGATAGGCATACCCAGCAGCTCTGATGGCATTCACAAGATCAGTTATAGGCTATGTGCTTGATTCATCAGGTACGATCCCGGCATTAGCGAGGGCATATACCAGGTCTACCCCATTTGTCCTATTAGTTAATGTCCCATAGAAATATTGGTATTGGTCAAAGTTGTTAAGGTTGCAAGTGTCATGCTTGTCCCACTCATATTCCCAAAATGTTGATTACTGCCAATACGTATATTTGGCCAATAGAGGTTAAGATCGTTCACCAAAGGTTGAATCTGCACAACTAAAAAATTATTTTTTCTAGAATATAATAAAAATAACAAAAGTAATTTGTTTAAAGATTAACTCATCGTTGGCATTGAAAATCCTCCACTTTCTGAGCAATACTGCAGGTTAGGAGAGTTGTAGTTGGAAGGTCACGGACCATAGATTGTGGAGTACTGTGGAGGAGAGGAGATACATGATGATTGACCTAAATTCCAGCATACAGTTGGAGGCCATTGTTGTGCTAACATCATATAGTCATACTGCGAAGACGAATCCACGAATTGTAAAAGGATGACAATAAAGACAAGGTATTTCATTCCTAGCAATCTACTGGAGTGGATACAGAGAGAGAGAATGAATGATTTTGGTGTGAAGAGGTGTCGTGAGAAATAGCTTGTATATATAGTGGTGGCAAAACCTTTAATAGCACTTCCCCAAGGAAGCGCTATTAAATGTTAATGGGTAGCTTATGATAGCACTTCCTAGAGGAAGCGTTATATATTCTTACATTAAAAAATAATATACTTATGATTTTAAAAGTATTTCGTAATCGGAGTATACGACTCCTTTCTACGCATTTCGTTACTCCTAGCTAAGAAACCAAATTGCACTCACTAGTTACGTAAAAATGTACACAAACTAAATTTTACTCGTGTTTTTTTTTAAACAAGACAAATTTCTACGTGTTAATATATGAATAGCAATTAGTCTTCTCATTAACCTTCTCATTTTTGCTTGAATATACGCAAAAATGCAGGCACGCAAATCGTGTCACGATGTCCTATATTTTGGACATTGCTGGTGTCCGGTGTCAATGAACCAATTGATTAGATTTTTATAGAAATCTGATTTCTTGTAAATATGGTGACCCCCCATTAGCACACATAATTGATGGCTGATATGCATACCTAGCATCTCCAATGACTTTCACAACAAGGGTTAAGGTGGCTTGGTGGTTTGGTGGAGGGAGATAGGGTTTGGAGTGATAAGGTGGAGGTCGTGAGTTCAACTCCCCCCACTAATATAACAAATACTAACAATCTAACATTTACCTATCAAAAAACAAAATCGGTTATAGGATATGTCCTTGATCCATCAGGCACTATCCCAGCATTAGCGAGGGCATATATCAGCATTAGCGATGCTCATATTTAATTTCATTTGATTTAACACATACGCAGGCAAACCGCATGCACTCAAACTGGGTCACAGTGTCCTATATTTTGGACATTGCTGGTGTTCGTGTTTGCATCGTGTCCGATATCTGTGTCTGTGTCTATGCTTCATAGCTTAATACAATCAATGTAATGAGGCAAACTTCACAATGATCATTGGTTAAAAATGAACCAATTAATTAGATTTTTATGGAAAATCAAATTTGATGCATTTTCTACAATTATTTAATTATATAAAACACTTTATTTAATAAGTTTGACTATGCTAATATAATTATATTATATCTCAAACTCATTTGATAAGATAACAAGAAATTCTACACTGTAACGAAAAACTATAGTAATTCTACAAGTGTGATGGAGAAATTATGAGAAAGAAAATATTTTGATCGGAAAATTGATTGCACTTGTTACAGTTATCTATTGGGGTTCAATAAAGATTAAAATAAATGAGGCTAGTTTCGTGATTTCGAATTCAAAATTTTTGATGCACAAAAAAAATCAATTCTCCTTCCCTTAACATGACAATGAGTTCAGGATCGGAGCTAGAAAATTCATATGAGGGGGTCAAAATCAAATATACATATAATGAAATAGCAATAAAAAAGATTAACTAATATATGACTAACAACTTAATATTATATAAATTATTCAAACAAATCTAGGTTAATTGGAATGATATTCACAAATTTGTGGACACTTTCCAGAATCACATAACAAAATATCAATAATAATTTTTCCTTGTTCGATCCTTGTAATTTTAGAGGAGATGACGTAATAAGTTACTCAACAACATATCTTACTAGTTGAAATTAAAATTGGTGCACTTCATCATTTTTTTTCAACACACATACATACAATATGTGTGTTGTTTATTAACATTCTTCATTATTTATTCATATTTTATATTAATCATTCATATTTTTTAAAAAACAAATAAACTTTAAATTAATAAATAAAAGGGTAAATAAAAAATTCAATGACTTCATCACATGCACTAAATTACTGACTATTCCACAGCAACCTCGAATATCATCAATGAAAAATTTGCTGCAACAGTCATGTATGGCCTTTTTTAGGCTAAGCTAAGCCCGAGAGAGTGAGTGGCCCAGTATCGCACAAGTTTGGACAACATCGTGGGTACACACTGATAAAAGCATATAATCCAAGATTTTTTTTTTCTAGGATTTATTTTTCCCACCTCCTTAATTGATATTCCCACCTCTCTCTTTAACCTTTTCCCCCTATTTTGCCTACTATACCCCTCACCCCTCATCTAACCTAACCCACCGTAAATCACCCCCACCCACCCACCCCTCCCTCTTTTATTTTTCACCGATTCACTCCCTCACTTCTCACCTTCATCCCCACCCCACAGGTTTTCACTGATTTACCTATTATTTGCTTCTCTGTGGTGGTGAACTGCAACAACGGCCAGGGAGTTAGCGAAACCGGAGGCTGCGAGGCGAGCGACGGACTGCAACGAGGCTAGGCGCGATGACTGAGGTGTGATACGGAGCAGCGAGCGAATAGTGAGGCGAGCGGCGAGCGCAGAAGGATGGGCCCGCACGAGGAGGGCACCTCCCCACACTAGGGGGACCGAGGCCCGATGCACCTCAAGCCGCACCCGAGGAGTCAAACAAATTCACGGATCGCACTGCTTTATGAGGATTCGATAATGATCCTTCTGCAGGTTCACCTACGGAAACCTTGTTACGACTTCTCCTTCCTCTAAATGATAAGGTTCGGTGGACTTCTCACAATGTCGCCGGCAGCGAACCACCCACGTTGCTAGGGATGGCAATCCGGACCCTACCCGCCGGGTACCCGCAAAAAATACTCGCCATGGGTAGGGTAAAAACCCGCTTTATGGGTATGGGTACGGGCACGGGTAATTACACACAAATCTGAGAGAGTATGGGGGCGGGTACGGGTACCTTGGAATCCACCTCGCCCCATACCCGCATATACATATACATATATATATATATATATATATCTATATATACATATATATATATATACATATATACATATATATATATATATTAATACATTAATACATATAATTATATCAAGTACACAATACCCCACAACAAACATATTCTTCCCTTTGGTTTGTGAAATAAAGCTCTCTTTGAAGCAATGGGAGACTTGCTCAATTGAGGCTATTAGAAATATGGCTTCAAAAATGAATGACAAATTTGAGAAATATTGGTCTGTTATTCATGGAATTATGGGAATTGCCATTGTTTTGGATCCAAGATATAAATTGAAGTTGTTGGAGTACTTCTTTCCGTTGCTTTATGGATATGCATCTTCAATTGAAATTAACAACATCAAGAAATTATGCTTCTCATTGTTTGAAGATTATCAAACTAAGACTAGTGGGATGGTTGAAAGTCCAACTGAAAAGTTAAATGATAAGGATTCAAATCTGGATAGGATGGTTGAAAGTCCAACTGAAAAGTTAAATGACAAGGATTCAAATTTAGATAATATTACTTGTAACAATTTTCTTAGTGGTTATGACTCCTTTGCCAACGATACCAATGACATACAATCAAAGTCTGAGTTGGATCAATACTTGGAAGAGAAGGTATTGCCTAGGAGTGCTACATTTGATATACTTGGATGGTGGAAAACAAATGAGATCAAGTTTCCAACATTACAAAAGATTGCTAAGGATATTTTGGCCATCCCAATTTTTTCTATTGCTTCTGAATCTGCTTTTAGCACAGGAGGTGGATTGTTGACTTCTCATCGTTCTAGGCTTCATGAGAATACTTTGGAGGTGCTTATGTGTGCACAAAGCTGGATAAAACATGATAAGGAAGGTAATAAATGTTGCATTAATATATTTGTTTAATTAAATTTGTGTTTAGTCTAACCATTAATTTTGTTTTTTGTTCTAGTTTCCGTTGGTATAACTTGACCAAAGCAATATTTACACATGAAAAACAAACGTTTGCAGTCTTTTCAAGACTCTGATTCAGAAGATGAGGTAAGATAATCTAACAATTTGTTACTAATTGTTGCTTTACAAGTTTATAATGTATAACTAATGTAAGGTATGATTTTTATTATACAGGTTTTGGAGAACATCGGCAACATCGGCTTAGGAATTACAACTTGATAAATTTATTGTTTTGCAGGCTTATTGTTATTTACTTGTTTTGGATATTTTACATATTTTTATTTGGTATAATACACTGGTTTGTAATGTTTGATGAATACATTCGAAACATCGTTGGATGGTTTTTAAATTAAGTTATGATCATTTTGTTATTTATTTTTTTCTTTGTTGAAGTGTGGGTAATGGGTGCGGGTGTGGGTACTTAGGTACCCAGAGGGTACGGGTAAGGGTACTGAGGTTGCTACCCACGAGGGTATGGGTCCGGCTACGGGTAATTTTTTAAACGCTGGTATGGGGACGGGTACTATAGTACCCTATCCAAACCCTACCTATTGCCATCCCTACACGTCGCCGCAATCCAAACACTTCACCAGACCATTCAATCAATATGAGCGACGGGCGGTTTGTATAAAGGGCAGGGACGTAGTCAACGCGAGCATCGGTTGGCATATTAGTTGACATTTCTACTTCATCGAAATTAACATAATCGTCGATCTAAACTAATTAAAAAAAAAAAAAAAAATAAATCAAAAAAATTGCATGAATATTAACAAATTAGTAGTAATATCAATATATTTAGGGATAATTAAAATTATTAATAAAAAATAATAATAAAAATATTATTTATATTATTAATAAATAATATAATTAATTAAAATTAATTATATTATTAATATAATTATATTATTAATAAAAAAGTAACAAAAAATTAATAAAAATTATATAATTAATATAATTAATAATTAGCACAAAATTTATTTAGGATAATTATATCATTACGTACTAATCATTAATTAAAAAAAATAAAAACAACATACTTACGGAAACTGCATTTTCCACAAGTGATCAAAACTTAACACTTGCGGAAATTACAGTTTCCGTAATTAAAAAAGTAAATGGAATAAATATAAAATCACTTACGGAAATTATTTTTTTACGGAAACTGATACTTACGAAAATTATTTTCCGTAAGTAAGTACAAATTTTATACTTACGGAAGTTAGTTTCCGTAAGTAAAATAAAAAATTAAATACTAACGTGAAACGAAAAAAAAAATAACGAAGAATGATACATATTGGCGTCGACTGCTTTCACCGTACTGGGCATGCAAGAAATTGGAACAATTGAGGGTGTTGTTCTTCTCTCCGTAAAATCTCTTAACAAGCTTTTGATCTTTCCCACGTTGTTTACTTGTTTGTATCTATGTATGCATGGGTTGATCATATAATGTATTTTTATTTTATTTTTTATGTGATTGGGGTATGAAGCATGAAGGTTTAGGTTGCAGTGGTAGGGGGAGAAGAATGAGGGAGAAGGCTATGAAGGTTGCAGTGGGAGGTTAACGCAAAATGAGGTGTGAATAGGGAAATAAATGTGAATAGGGAAATAAATGGTAAGGGTTAAGAAGGGTATTTAGGGAATAAATGAAAATTTAAAAGGATAAGAGGGGTAGGAATATCAATGAAGGAGATGGGAAAACCCACCCCCCCCCCCCCCCCCCCCTTTTGATAGAAGATGGGCTAAAATTGATTAGTCACACTGACTCGTATTATTAGACAACAGAAAGTGAAGCCTACTATGTTTTTTTTTTTTTGGTGTACAATAGGGCTTAAAGCCCAAAAAAAAAGGAACTAAAAATAAAATCAACGGGGTATGGACACCCCACACGAATCACGATAGAGAAGTGGCCTCAACCCCGAAGGGGGGACCTCAATAAGATGAAAGTCAAGCTCCTATGAAATACTCCAAGAAGCAATCCAGTCAGCACATACATTCACTTCATTATAGGTATGGATGAAATGTAGCTGCCAAGCCTTGCTTATCCACTCCAAAATTCTAGAGACAATACTGCTCCTTCTGATAGACATATCTTGTTCTGAAGTAAATTAATAATCCCAGCCGAATCAAACTCAAAGATAACCCTCCGATAGCCTTTATTCTAAGTCAACTCGAGACCCTTGAGAATGTCCCATAATTCAGCTATAAGGTGAAGGCTATGGTGCACCACCCACCAAAATGGTGCAGTGGTGTACTACCCACATGGTAGTTTGTGGGCCAATTATTGTGCCACATAGATCACTTTGACAATTCAACTCATTTATTGGGCAATTCTTCAATTCTCACTACTAAAGTTGGAGGATAGATCCTTCTTATTCCCGAGCCATTGATTTATTATTTTTTTAAAAAGGATGGTCCAGATCCAAACTTTTTACAGATAACTTGTTTAGCCAGCTCATGTTTTTCGCTTGGAATAGGAGACCAACGGTACCAACTTTCCGGACAGGCCTCCCCCTCCTCTCTGCCGGTGCCACCATGATCGGCATAAGTTTTTCCTAGTAAACATCAACCTATTCCCAGATAAAAAGGAGAAAAAAAAAGAAAACTTGAAAATTTTCACTACCAAATAGATACCCAGATATCCTGATCATCCATAAACCCCCAAAACAAAGAAATTGCAAGATTTTGCAACAACTAGCCCATCAACCAAAAAAGTGAAAAAGGAGAGATTTTTGGGCATACCCAAATGCATCATGTTTGCAAAGATTCATGATGATCATCGGTCCCACACATCATTAATCATTATCATTATTTTTGCAATAATACAAGAGAAGAGATAGCCATAGACTCTCATGTGATGCGCTCTGTTTGGTTGTTTTCCTAGAATGAGGGTACAACGCCGTATTGAGTATCCAGCGTGATAGACGCAGGAACAGAGGAACGGTACTGAGTATTCACCACCTCGTCTATCGCTCGCTGTACTGAGTATTCACCACCTCGTATGCCGCCCGCCGTCCATGACCAAAAACAGCTTTGGTTCGCGTCCTCGTCCTAACCCATCACTCGTCATCTATGGCAAGGGAGGAGAAAGGTGACGCCGACGACAGAGGCAATGAGGTCGAGAGAAAGGAGTGGGTTCAGATTATCAGATCTACAAAAATGTCTTTTGATAAATAAAAATATATATAAAAAAAAGAAATATATTTAAATTGGGAACCGGTTTGTACCAAAAAAAAAAAAATTAGGAAACGGTTATAGTAGGTAATTTTAATGGAGGACCCATCCTCTAATCTTGGGAGTGAGGATTGAAGACTTACCCATATTAAATGAGTTGAATTGTCAAAGATCTAGGTGACACAATAATTGGCCCACAAATTATCACGTGGGTGGTGCACCACTGCACTACTAGACAGAACCATATGAGTAACATATCCCACTAACCATCTACAATTTAGATCCTCTCTTGCTGCTGCACCGTGCAGCAGTAGTGTTTTGTTCACAATTCAAGTTTGTGGGGCCCTATGAAAAATGTGTGATTGTGGGAGAGAATAATCCTGGTCATTGATTGTTGCATGAGGGGTGCTGCAGGAGATTTTGGCTGGAGGGGATCCAGATTGAACCATCTACCACTATCATCCCTGATGAGACCCCCATATCCAGCAACTCTTGAGTTGCCTTTGGAAGCACCATCAGAATTCACCTTGACCCACCAGAAGAAGGAGGAGACGACCATCTAATATCATGCACTGCTCCTTGCTTCTTCAGGCGAGAGGAGATGTTGACTATTAACGAGTTATCTACTTATCTTGTTTTGTTGCATGAGTTTTCATTTTCTTTGAGTTAGTTATCTTCGATTGACATTCTTTGGAATGATGAAACATTTTGATTATTCCCATTTGTGCACTATTTTTTACCTCAAAATTTGCGAAAATTGTATCCTCTGAAAATCAAGAAAACTTATCTGTTCTGCATTTATTTTTCTTCTGCGACTTCATGCCCCATGAATAGGCCATATATTTGTCCATCATGTACTCATCGTGCCTATTGCCTAAGGCTGTGGGGCTGTGGGCTCTAAAAGGGCATAAGACGGTGCTTTCCACCCAATTCATAGCAACCTTTTTTTTTTTTTTTCCAATCTCGATTGTCTCCAACAGTACTACTTCTGCAGCACCAAAAATAAAGAGAAGTGAGGAGAGAGAAGATTATGGGGAGGGTAATGGTGGAATAAAATAAAGGAAAGAAGAGAAGGATAAAGATGATGGAGAGAAATGGATGGAGAGAAATTTTTTTTTTATATAAGTCAATTCATAGCAACCTAATTTCAAGCATTAGTTTTTTTTTTTTCCTCTTCCAATAAGCAATTTCAAGCATGATTAAGTAGTAAGGAGAGTTGGGTATAATAGTAACAAAATTAAGTGGTTGATTGCAAGTGGTTAACGCACTGATACTTAAGGACGAATTTTTCGGGCTTTGCCCGAGTTCGATCCTTGGGTATGTAACAACATTTGGCCAGACTTTACTAACTGCGCAACCGATTCGGATATTAGTCTCATAACAAGTTCAAAGGATCTAAGCCGTGAGGATACTTCGAGCGCTCACTCAGTCCCAAGGACTAATTAGGGTGTGTACCAAACCAAAAAAAGATGTCAAAGACCAAGATTTCTGTTATTTAAATAATATTAGAAAAAAATTATTGTTAAATTTTATGAATATGGACAAATCTAGTTATTCTAGAAACAATTATTTAATATTCCTCATACTTAGAGTCAACTATCCCTGAGTATTACATTGTTATATTAAGAAGAGATAAATTATGTTAATTTGATAAAATTTAAAATTACTTAATATTTCCTTTAGTTCATATAATATTATAAGGGTATTGACCAACACGTGGTTGGTCCGAGTGATAACGAATTTGGGCCCCTTAAGCAAGTGATGACTTGATACTGGATTATACGTATGGAGAAAATCTGGTTGAGAGAGCTTAGTCCTTCAATATCATCCAGTACCCCGATATATTGGTCCCCATAGTTACGCACAGGGATATCATGGGAAACCATTGCAAACCCAAAAAAATTATTATAAGGATATTGTTAATGAGTGTCCTAAGGACATTATTTAATGAATCCAAATAAGGTAATTATTTATTAAAAAAAATAAGTATATTCATTTCCAATGTATTGATTACAATCACTTTTCATATAAATTTACTTTTATATATTTCTTGTTAGTATTTTACTTCATGTGAATAATAAATTAATAACTTACTTACCTTGAGTGATGGATATCAAAAACGGAAAATTTCTATCCGACTTTGAAAGGGTACTTTTGAAGCACTGATAAGCATTGAATGAAAAGACAAAAAAAGAAGAAGAAGAAGAAGAACGAAATAGTATATCTCACTTTGACATGGAGTAAGAATGAGTTTATTAATTATTTGCTTCCAAAAAAAAAAAAAAAAGAATGAGTTTATATATTATATATATGGAGTTGCTCGTGGAAGGAACATGCGAGGGAGAAGGACCAAACTTCGTCTCCTCTTGCAACGGAGCTAATGTTTCCTTTGATATTTTATATAAAACTTCTTTATCAATAGATGTTTACAATAATTTCAGAATTGTACCCAAAAAAAAAAATTTCTTCAGAAAACTTATAAATAGTGCAATGATTAACATCATAAAAAAATATAAAGTAATAGGAAAAATATGATTTTGCTAGAGGAATGATATTCTAATATTATTACAAGTTTATACCACCTACATTAATCATGTTTTTCCTTTATTAGGTTTCTAATAGTAAGGATACTGGAGGGGTTTGTCCTCTAAGTATGACTTCTTAGTTTTGTTCTCCCTTTCTTAGCAAAATAAAATAAAATAAAATTATTACAACTTTACAACTAATAAAAAAAGATGAAGACGCATTGATAAAAATAAAAATAAAAAATGAAGACGCAGCCTACGGATGAAATCATGAAAATAATATATAAGGATATCATCAAATCTTCAAATATCAAGATTTGTCCATTGTTAACTAAAGCCGTGATTATCGTTGAAGAGAAGGACTATAAGAAAAGAAGAAGCCTAACATCTAATCGGCTAATCCTTAAGAAAGGGATTGAAGAGAAAATCAACGACTGGATTAGGAAGGATCTGGTTGTAAATATTTCATTAGTGTTGTTGTTGAAATACTACACAAACGGACACTTTCTTCTTTTTATCTCTTAATTAATTTTCAATATCGTGTCTATCTCTTGAAGTAGGGACATTCTAACCTTGTCGCTTGCTTTACAAGATGATGATATTTTCTCTGCTTAATGTCGGTACCGCAAGGCAAAATGTGTGAGCATAATCGAAGAGTACCTACACCGAATGAAAAAAACTGACCTGGGTAGATTTTTAATAGATATTTTCAACATAGATATTCTGGAGTACTCCATTAACAGAATTGGTTAGAACTCTTGCATTTGTAGTATTCAATAATATTTGTATTTCACTTAACCATTGTCTTATATATGTGTGTGTATCTGATCAAAAAAAATATATATGTGTGTATATATTGATGTTGCATGGCTTACTTTTCATATCAAAATGAAATGCATGATCACGTGGAGGATAAAATTCAGAGATTACATTGCATTATTATTTAATAAATGAAAACTAAAACATGTATATATAAAATAAAAAAATACCCCTCGATCCCAACTTATTTTTCATACAGTTATGTTATTTTGAACATCCAAATTTGGACACCGTATGTGATATCGTACATTTTTATTCCTGTCTATCACTTACTTTTTATCTTCTTGTATACACGTATTCCAAAAATATATATATACCATAAAAACAATTATGGTGTCCCTTATTTTGGTGTTCAAATAACTTTTCTCTTTTTCATATGTCTCCAACTCATGAACAAATGCCTTTTAAGGTTACGGCCAAATAAGCTTTGGCATTCATGATACTTCTATTCGGGTTCATGTTTTACATTTTATTCATTATTCTTCAAATTCTCATAGAGTGATGGAAAATAAAATGGTTACTTATGAGTAGGGGTGTAACGGGTCGGTTTGGTTCGGTTTTAGGCAGAAAAAAAATCCGAATCAATCAAAATTGGTCGGTTCAGTTTGGTTCGGTTTTCTACATTTTTTGCTACAAGACCCGAACCAAACCAAACCGATGGAGTTCGGTTTGGTTCAGTTCGGGTGATCGGGTAGCTTACTTAAAATAAGCCAAAATGCTACAGATGCAAAATAATCCAAAAACCATAAGAATTTGTAACAAATCTGTCAAAAAACACAGGCTGAAAAACAGATGATTAAAAATGAACCAGAATGTTTCATGTTCCACTCTATTACACAAGCTGAAAAACATAGAGGATGAATACTCGATGCACAAATTGGGTAATCTTCAATTATACATAAAAAACAAGAAACATTCAATTGAATTGAAGCAACCCCATCATAATTGTCAGTAATATCCCAACCATCATCGAAGCACCGCAAAAAAAAACAAAAACAAATAATAAATTTATGAGGATCTGAGAACTCAACACTGGTTTGTTTTGGATTTGAAAAGAAACTTGGAGTTCTTCAAGCAAAGTTAGGTAGAAACCTGCAAAACATTGGGAAGAACATATTTGTTCTAGATCTGAAAAATGGGAGAGGGTTTCTAAATCTGAAAAAGAACATATTCACTCAGATTTAACTTGCAACAGCAACACGGAGGTTGGAGGAATCACCACGACCGAGGACGGCGCGGCGTCGTCGAAGCTTCTTGGCGGAGGACGACGCGGCTCTGAGAGGACGAAGCGCGAGTGCGACGAAGCTTCTTGGACTACGAAGCACGATGGTGTGGGACGGAGGTTCGAGGAGCCGATGATCTGCTTGAGTGGCCTGCGATGGAGGTCGTGGCTGTGTGCGGCGGCGACTGTGAGGCTAAGTCAGAGATGAGATGAAGGTGAGTGGCTCATGGCTCTGTGCGACAGTGAGAAAAGAGGCTAAGAGTTGTGAAATGTGAAACATACTCAGTTAGGTCAGGAAATTAGGGGAGAAAACATTGAAGTGTAATTTGATCGGGTCAGGTAGTCGGGTAGTCGGTTTTGGAAAATAAAAACCACTACCCGAACTAAAGCTCTTCGGTTTCAATTGGTTCGGTTCGGTTTTTTACCCGAACCAATCAATTTCGATTTTAAATGGTTTGGATCGGTTCGGATTGGTCGGGTTTACCCAGTCCACTTACAACCCTACTTATGAGGTTACGTTAGCAAAATATGATAAACTTTGCGCTAATACTCCAATATTAAAGTTGTAAAAAAAAAAATTTTAACTTGACCTTTTGATTATTGTTATGAACATCTATTTTTTATTATTTTGGAGAACACAAAGTATATGTTTTGAGTTATAAAAAATAAAGTTAGTCAAAATCTTGTATGAATTTGTTGTATATACATGTTTATTCATTTACCACATATAGTTTTCAACAAATAAATAAAAGAACAAAAATTTCTTACTTCAAATCACTGAGCCTGTTTTTGTTTTATATTTTGATAAAATTGATTTTAAAAGAATTGATATTAAAAAAATTAATTCTAAAATAATTTATTTGTATTCAATAATGACATTTTGAAAGTGAATTTAGAATAATTGATTTTGTTTGGATGATAAAGTAAAAATACTTTTGATGTGGGAATATAAAGAATTTTGTGTATTTCACACCTACAATCAATTCTATTTAATGGAAAAGTTAGAAATTTTTGCTTCTCTCAAAATTAATTTTATCGAACCCAAAATCAATTTTATTGGACACAAAATTTAAAATAAACACCATCAAAATCCCAAAATTATTTTGACTGAAATCAAAATGATTTTGGGTTGCTCAGAATCTAAACCAAACAAGCACTAAAATGAAGTGAAGCATTTCATAATCATACAAACTATATTTATTTAGATGAAAAATGATATATACATACATATATATATATATATATATATATATATATATATATATATATATATATATACATATATACACTAATTTGAGGACTTCTCTTTTTTTTCTGAATGATTAATGCACGGGAGTTGCTAAGCTATCAATATTCTGTTAAGAATACTTTAATCAATTGTTAAGTACCAGACTTTGATGCCGTATCTGCATGGGGCAAATCATAATATATTTTTTTATATTTGTATTAATACAATAAAAAATAAAAAAAGATATGATAACGACTAGGGGTATTCATCAACCGATCCAAACCGATTCAAACCGCAAAAACCGAGCCGAAAAACCGAAAACCGAACAAACCGAAAACCGAAAAACCGAAAAAACCGCATTTTTATATTGGATCGGATCGGATTTTGGATCCTCTAGTGAAATCCAATCCAATCCAATCCAAACCGATTTATATATATATATATATATATATATATATATATATACTATTATTTTTGAAATTATAGTATTAGTCATACTTAAACATTGTTTTTCATACTTTTATGTCCCTCATTCTCTTTAATATTTTTGTTGGAATGACATATATGAGACTATTTAGAATAAATATTAATGTCTTGAAGTTATATTTTGCTAAAAGTTTTGATGCATAACATATGTATACTTGATTGAGTAAACATGAAAAATAGGAAATCAATTAAGTAAATTTGAAAAATAATTAGCTACAATTTATTTGTATCCAATTCAAGAAGAAGAAAAAAAGGATAAGCGAAAGTAGATATAGAGAAGTAACATAGAAGAACGTGTTAGAAAATATCGACACTTATTTTTTCTCAAATTAAAATGAAGATTATCTTTTGTCCACTATTAATTAAGTAGAAAAGACACTTGACATAAGAAAAAAAATAAAGTATGACAAAAACCGAATTATCCAATCCAATCCAAACCGTACTTGATTGGATTGGATTGGATCGGATTTTTTTAAGGAAGCAAACCGATCCAATCCAAACCGCACGTTGTTTTCATCATTGGATCGGATGACTTTTTAGCTCAAAACCGATCCAATCCAATCCGCGAACACCCTATTAACGACACGTGGAAACTAACATATGACAAATTTTTCTTGCACTGAGCGACTCAAGTGAGAGGAATGTCTTAATATGAGAGATGAGAGGAGTAAATCTAAACCTTTGAATCACACATTAATGGTCAAGATTAAAACATAAAATCATGTGACTTTTTTAAGTGATCACATAATCACCAACTAATTTCTAATCATGACCATCCATATATGGTTTAATGCTCTAGATTTTTCTCTCTCACTTTCATAATAAGACACTCCTCTCACTTGAGTCGCTCCCTATATATATATATATATATATATATATATATATATAACACAAACATTTCCTTTGTGTCATGTGCCACCAAGTGTTGACACTTGATGCATGACACATGACAACATTTCATGCATAAGTAACATGACACATGACAAAACTATGTTACAAAGGCGATTGAATTGTATTGTTTAAGAATTAGTTGATTTCATTTACACTCATTTTTTATGATAAAAGTTAATGTATCAATCACAAATACCAAACAAAAAAAATTTACTGGTATTGGATCTCTTTTGCATGTATACAATAAGCCACTATACTAACCAGAAGAAGAGAACAAGACAGTATTGTATTCAACATACCAAATTACAAAGACGAGTGTATAATTTTCATAGCAGGAACTAGGAAACTGTATAGAGTAAGTAGGATCTAATAATAAGAGCTAACCTTGATCAGCTACTACAACAAAGAAACATCGGCCACCATATTCATGTAAATAATAAAAACAAAAAAAGACAGTTGAAACTAAGTAATCAATACACCTAGAACTATAACACCCAATTATCAAATCAAATAAAAAAAAGTGTGTTTTTCTAAAGCAAGCAAGATCATCGATCAGCTTCAGCTATCAGCCTGCACTTTGTTTTCTTCATCATCAGGACCCATTTGTCATCTCTGGCAAATAATCCATCATGCTCCACAAATAGATATCCTTCATTTGAGAAGAATCGCAGGCTATATCACCTCAACTCAACTATTGATCAAAACTCCCATTTTCCACTCACTCACTCACTCACTGTACATATTCACAGTGGTGCTACTGATTCATTGTGCCATGAAAGCACAACATCTTTCAACCCATCTTTCCAATCTCCCCAATGAAGCTCCTCAAATTCCAAAACACCATCCACAACCTTCACAGTCACCAAATTCAACTCATCAGGGACAATCTCAAACACCTCAACAACCAAACCCACCTTTCCCTTCCCCAACCCAATTGCACCATTCTTCCCTACTTCTACCTTAAACCCCAATACCCCACCAATCTCCTTCACCTTCTCCTCCACTACCTCCACCCTCTCACTTGAACTGAACCTCTTCTCCCTATCCTTATACGACGTCGTTTCAAACAACCCCGTCAAATCCAAACCCGAAGACATCGATATTATATCAAACGCGTTCACCCCCGAACCCTTCCCTTTGCAACAACTCTCCTGCACGTGGTTATAACCCTTCCCATATAGACCCGACCCGAACACGCTTTTCTCGGGTTCGGGTGTAAGTGCTTTCTTGAACCACGCGTTCCCGAATAGAGACTCCAGGTTCATTCGGGTTGCCGGATTCGGGTCGAGGAGTCTGTGGATAACGAAACGTGCGGGTTTTGAGATCCAATCAGGGTACCGGAAATCTCGCCGGGAAATCTTCTTGCACATCGCCGGGATGTTCGAATCGTCGAAGGGAAGGTGTCCGGCGAGGAGCACGAAGAGGATGAGGCCGCAGGACCACGCGTCCGCCTTGGAGCCGTCGTAGCCGCCGCAGCGTCGGAGGATCTCCGGCGCGGTGTACGCCGGCGTGCCGCATGCGGTATGGAGGAGGCCGTTTTTTAGGTGCTCCGGCAGGGCGGAGAGGCCGAAGTCGGAGACCTTGAGGTTGCCGTCGCCGTCGAGGAGGAGGTTCTGCGGCTTGAGATCGCGGTGGGCGATGCCGTTGCGGTGGCAGAAACGGAGAGCGGAGACCAGCTGCTGGAAGAGTCGCCGTGCCAGGTTCTCCGGGAGCCTTCCGCGGCGGTAGATGTGGGAGAAGAGCTCGCCGCCGGCGGCGAATTCCACGATGAGGTGGATCTTCGTCTTCGAGGCCATGACCTCGTGGATTTTGAGGATGTTAGGGTGGTGGTGAAGACGGTGCATGGCGTCGATCTCGCGAACGATGCGTGGCTCCATGGCGGCGTCGACGGTTTTGGATTTGTCGATGATTTTGACGGCGACGGTGGCGTCGTCGACGAGGGAGCGCGCCTGGTAGACCTTGGCGAAGTTGCCGCGGCCGAGGAAACGGGTTAGTTGGTACTTTCCGAGGATGGTAGTGGCGGAGCGCGGGGAAGGTGGCGGCGCCGCCGTTGGTGGTTGCGATTGCAACCGTGGTTCCATGGCTTAGTATACGTTTTGAGGAATAGCGGAGAAAAATAACCCACGGGAACGAAGTATATGTGTGTAAAGGAGTTGGGTTTATATAGAAAAAAGTTTTGGACCATTGGTTTGTATGATTGTATCGTTTCATCGTGAGAGAAAAAGAAGGAATTGGCTTTTAATTGATTGATTGAAAACTCCAATTGCCACCAGAGATATTTTTTGAAAAAAAATCATGTTTTGGCTTTTCCTTTTTGTGTTTATGCCTTACAAGTCAATTTATTGGTTTTTCGATTTTTTGCTTTAACAAGAAATTATATTTGCAGAAATAAATATTTTAAGAGGATATTTATAGTATTATTATTTGTTGGTGAGTCTTATTAGCACGTGAAAGACTAATTATCATAATAATAACAGCACAAAATAAAGCATGGTAGTTTAACTAATAATAAGCCATAAAAGATTGAAATTTGAAAGGTAACATGTTACCCGACGTCTCTAAAAATTAAAATGAAGAGATTCTTCTTGTTCTTCTTGTCAAAAAAAAAAAAAATATGAAGAGATTCTTATGTTTTTCTTACATATTAGTACATTAGATTAAATAATTTCCATTTATTAAATATTTGAGTCATTAATTAATAATATATGTTTCTCTTTATTTTTTTTAAATTTCCCTAAATATAAATGCGAGTCAAATTAGTATGACGACTCAAAGTAGCTAGTCACAAGAAAATTTTACACAAACAAGTTCATCGTATTATGCCGCTAAAATAATATACATTGAAGACCCTTACTTTTCATATCATTTTGAAGTTGACCGTGTCACATACTCATCTAAAATGAAAGAGAGCAATATTCGTTGAAAATCTATCAGTAGTTTTATTCATTGAAATTTTTTGCTTTATTTTTATTTATTTATGTATTTGATTAATTTTCCATTATTAATTAATTTATTATTTATTAAAACAATAACTAAGAATTAACACTCTTATACTACCTAATAACTTTTTATGCAATATAATTTTATGCAATAACTAAGAATTAACACTCTTATCCTCTTGATCATTATCTCAAATTTTAGAAAATTAGAACAATATCAATGAAAATGTCATCAAGTATGTCATGACTCAAATTTCGTAGTCATGACCAACCAAAAAGGAAAGTCATTGTTTTCTCTTCGCAGCCTCATAAGTATACAAAAATTCGTTTTATCCAAAGAAAACAATTACATTAATTAATTACAACATTATGGATATAATACATTAGAGTAACTAAATAGCATAATTTACAAAGTCCTGTTAAAAACTATATATACTTAAACTATGGGTATCGACCCATCAAAAGTTGTCCACATGGCATCCAAGGCTTCCGCAACCTCACAGATACCTGCATCTGAAATGTTAAACGTGGGGTGAGTCCACTGACTCAGTGAGGGAGTTTCCCCCAAACACATGCAATCACATAAAGTCACACAATTAGGCAAGCAATAGTCAAATAAATAGATAATCATTCTCAATTTACACATCATAAACGTCTTCAGGTATGGAAAATGTCTCACAAACTAACAATACACGGTTTGGACATCTTGTCCCTCGAGAGAGTACTTGTAGAATGGCTTGCACTACATTCTTTTCTCAAATCCATGTCTTTCTCAAAAGGTGATATAAATCATGTCATATACATCGAATCTTTGGGTCCACTTGGGGTTGTTAACTCAAGGTCCCCCGCCCCAACGGTTTTAATTTCGTACCCCGGAGATACCGCACCCTCCGGCAAACATCAACATCCATCTTCAACGCCCGGGGAATCTAACGAGGTCCCCTCATCCCTGACGGTGATATTTATATACCGGAGCCTCCTGCTCCCCGGTTGACCTACCTAGAGATTCATAATCATCAATTGACAATCCATTCCATCAAGTACTTTCCATAAGTTTCAACTGCATACCCCAATCATTCATTACAAACAAGCATATTTAACAATCTCATTGTCAACATATACGTATTTAGCATTCATCAATAACATAATCAACTTATTTCATTACTCGGTATTTTGAGTATATAAAATATCATAGCAGTTTAACACCTTAATCTCACATTAGACATTTCATTTAGGACATTCTCAAACAATATATATGAACCTACTCTACGAGGAGCACTTTAACAATAATTCTAATAGTAATATTTCAACCATGAGATAACTAAATAATTTACCCCATTTTCTTATCAATCTGGCACATCCAATAACATTTATCACAATCATATAATATAACTTACCAATAAAATTATCAACTCAATCCAGTACACAATACTTTCAAAATCTCATGTACAATTGAATACCTCAATCTCATAACAAATACTACAATAGTAACTTCTCATCATCATCAAAATGCATGTACAAGATAAACAAGCGTATCCAGTAGTAACTTCCACGAAATTTTAAAAATATCTCCAAGGTTAAGAAAATTCTAAATAATTTCTAGGTCCTCATATAACATGTAATACTCTAAAAATAATTTTTCTAACTTAGAACAACTTATCCGATCCTCAAGTAAATTCAAAACTGAAACATGCATAGAAAGTTCAAAATCTGTCATTTACTGAGTTATTTAAAGTAACGATTTTTCTATCCTGTCAAACGAACTCAGTTTTCCCTCAAACTTAATTTGTAGATCCTTGATATATAACTGTTCATTGAAGTATTTTTATTTGGTCAAAAACTATCATCAATCAATACATAAAAATCAAATAAAATTCGGATTATGCCCAGAAATTTCCAGCAAGCACTGTTTGTCATATATAGTGTCATAGGAAGGTCAAAACTCAACAAAAATTCACCAAATTTAATATGCTAGAACCTAACACATATATAAATAGTCTCCAAGTGGTCCTATGTCAATATCATGTCTCAAAAATTCCTAGTTAATTCGGACAGAACCATGTTCTTCACAAAAATTTCTTGAAATTCACAAACCTTCACCTTTAACATGTTCTAAGTCATTCAAATCCATATGCAATGGCGGACCTTGACTAAAATTTTGGGGGGAGCCACAAGTTACTAATTAAAATAATGTAATTAAAACTCATATACACCATATATATATTTTTATAAGCCAAAAGATGTATTAAATAGAGTATTAGGGGTACTCAACCCATATAGAGAGTAACATACAGTTGTAGCCAAGCATTAAGACTATGGTGCTACCACAGTCCCAGGCAGCACCAAAACAGAGATATACAAATTAAAACAGAAAAGCTTATCAAAAGTAATTTTTCCCAAAAAAACCACAAGGACAAGAATAAAAAACCATAAAATTAATTGAACCCACACTCAAAATTCAACTCTCGGCACAACACTCCAAATTCAACCCACACTCCAAATTCATCTCAGGATTCTCACCCACACCACACAGCACAACAAGGCACAAATGGATTTGGAGTGGGTTCATCTCAGAAACTCCAATAAGGCACAAACAAGACACAACAAGGCACGAATGGATGGAACAATAGCCAAATACCCAAATACTCAGAGAGAAGAAAACACTTACCTGGTCGGAGCAATCAAGCAGAAGCCACTAGCCAGAGGTGGGGTGGTTGAGAGGCGTCCACTGCGATCAGAGGTGGCGGCCTTGGCGAGCAGAGGCGGCGCTTTTCTGAGAGTAACAATAGGCAGAGGTTGCTGTGCGATGTAGTGATTGAGCGACAGAGAACACGGCGGTGGTCGATTGACGCAGCGGTAGTCGACGGACGAGACAATGGTCAAGGTGGAGGCCCTCGTCTATACTGGTTGTTCGATGGTGTGGTGAAACGTGCTGGCATGTGATAGTTGTATATCATTATTAGGGATTAGGGATTTCAATTTTTCAGACCTCACACCCCCAAAACGACGTCGTTTTGAGGGTTGCCTCTATAAAAAAGCACTCTAAAAAAAGTTTTTTTTTTTCCGCCACAACTAAGGTCCGCCTCTGTCCATATACAAGCTTGGTTAACTCAAATATCACTTTTATAATAGTTATCCAACTCCATAAACTCAGAACTAAACATGCAACTAAACCAAAATCTTGAGCAACATAGAAAACACACATATGAACATTATTAAACACAAGGTTTAAGATCAATTTCATCTTCAATGACCCAAATCTAAAAACCCCATGGGAAGAACTCTAAATCCCTAAAATAAACAATCAAACAAACAATGAACACCAAAATCCCTCACCTTAAAGCATGAATTTGTTGAGCTTTTGATGACCCACATGAAAAATGAAGAAGAGGAGTGTGAAGACCAAGCTCAAAGCTCTCCAATATGGCATCTCCTCCTCCAAGCTCCCTCACACTTTCTCACTTTAAGCTCTCTCTCTAGGGTTTCAAAAAGAAGAAGAAAATGAAGGAGGAAGGGGATGACACTCCTTCTCAACATAACCTTCACTTTGGGCCTTAGGTGGATAAAGGCCCACAATCCCATAAAACACTAATGTCATCACTTAAGTTAACTTAATTTAATTACTAGGGTGTGTCAAATATGCAATATCATGTTTAAGTCTTAAAATCGTCATTTTAATTAATTATTAAATATTACTCCAAAACATATTGTTGATCATAGCGTAATTAATTAATTATGAACATCTACTAGAATAATGTCACTTAAAGTCTTTAATTAAATTATTAAATTTTCGGGGTATTACAAAGTAGCTCCTATTTTCATATATATTTAAAAAATATATATTATTTTAATTTTGATGTATATCAATAAAGCAGTAAAGAATTTCGGTTTCATATTAAAATTTATACATATAATTTATATAATAGAAGTTTTCAACCTAACAATTGATTTCGTAATAAATTTATTCAATAAACATTTTAGGTGGCGTTTGCGGATGTATAACGAAATTTTGGTCTCAAACCATGGTTTGAGTATATAAGTGGGAAAAATTACTTTCACATTGAGTTAGAAATCGTTTATGATCAAAATTCCCACCTTCAAAAAAAAGTATATCTAAATAAGGTGAGTTATCGTTGTTCTCTCGTTTCGGAAAGTATCGTTCTTCTCTCGTTTCGGAGAGTTCTTCTTCAAAAATTTTCCTTTGTTTCAAAAATTAATGTATTCTTACTATTTAACCTAGCTAAACGCACTAGATCTCCTAACAATAACAATATTTTGGTACAATAATAGACAAGTTAAGAAAATACCGAAAATCAAACTTTAAAAGATAATTATTGAGAGAACTAATGTTAAAAGGATTTAAATTCTCACACCAATCACCATATATTATGAAACACACTTTCTTCTTCTTGATTTTTTTTTTTGATAGACAAATATTAGTAATTAATGTGTCATGTTATCGTGCAAGTTGGTCTGAGAAAAGCTTATTTGCTAATAAAAAGAAAGAAAGAAAGAAATCAGGGAGTGAGATACAGCGAAAAGCAAAGCCACGAACACAGATTAATATCATTATTGTTGGTTATATAAAAGGACCAACCTTACTAGTGCTGACAACTCAAACCATAAACAAAAATATCACTCAAGCTTCTCTTTCAAGAAAAAAGTTGATTAAGACGGAGCCATTCATTACCGTTCATTGAGTCGTCCACTTTGATTAGGAATTTGATTTCTTTTTGCTAGAAACATATATATTTCTCCACAGCCATGTGACAATATGTATATGTGATAAGAATATCCAAAGCATATAATCAAGGTGTCCCATGCACAAATGCACAATATAAGTTGGTGCACATTTATACTCACCCTAGATTCAACAATGGATCCTTAATGGATTCCATCACTTTACCCATATAACACAAGGATACAAATCTGTTGTCCCTAAAAAATGATATCTTGATGTCCTCTACCAATCAAAAGCTGAGAATGTGCATAAGTATTAATGAGTTAAGATTTTATTTTATTAAGTGACAAATTATAATTGGTGAGAGACAGAGAATGTGACAGGAAAGTAGGACAGAAGATCTCCATCTATAAGACAAACCATTTTGCTGAAGCTTCTTGAAGACTGCCTAGCCAAATTTGGGTTTACTTTAATTTTCCGGAACATTACGTGTTCGTTTTGATTGGTGATCGTGAGGCTTAGTTGAGGTCTTTCTATTACACTTTTCTTTAATGAGAATTTTTCATGTTCTTTAAATATGAGATTAATATATCTGAGAGTTATTTCTTCTCATAATGCATTTCTTGAAAATCTAACTTCGTAAAATTATTTCAGAGTTTTGTGTTCAAAACTTGCTTACTACTTGAGATAGCAGAGTGGGTAGTGGGTACTTTATACTATATATATATTTTTTATTTCATAGTGGGTTCGTCACTCATGGGTTTTGTTAAAGTTGGCGAGCCCTTTCAAAGAATAAGGCGTTTGGTAATTGATATAATTAATAACCTTATCTATAGTATAAACAAAACGTAATAATAGTTACTGTGCAGGACACGTGTCATAAAAATAGAAGCTTTTTTGAGTTATTAAATAAATATAGAAGATTCTGGTAACTTCCATCATTTTTTATTTATACAAACATTTATCCATTCCGTTTCTTTTTTTATTTACGAAACCGGAAGAAAAAAAAAACAGTTTTTAGAATAATCAGAGAATGATATAATATGAAATTGAAGAAAACCATTTTTTGAAATGATAATAAAATAATAGTTTAATTATACTTTTGGTTCCTCTTATTTAGTTTTTGGGCATTTTGGTCCCTCATTTTTTTTCACTGAATTTTAGTCCACACATTTTAAAAATATATAACTTTTGTCTATCTGTATGTAAACATCCAATAGTTAATGGTGTATCCAATATGGCTTGTGATATTCTAACCTGACATATGTTTTCTAACAAATGATGCCATAAGTGAATACTGATTTGGAATGTTAATTGTTGGATGTTAATTTAACGAATGGACCAAAATTGCACATTTTTAAAATGTGTGGACTAAAATCGAGTGAAAAAAAAATCAGGGGGCCAAAACTGCCTTAGCACTTAAAAAGAGAGGCCAAAAGTACAATTAAGCCTACAATAATAATATTAATAAAATAATATAATATGAAATTGAACAGAAAAATTCATTTTTTTGAATTGATGAAAAATCATTTAAAATAATAGTGAATACAACGAAAAAAATGTATATTTTAAAATAATAATAAAATGAATAAGAAACCACCGAAAGAGAAATTCGGTGTATGAAATAATAATAAAATGGCAAAAATAAAATTAAGTTGAACAATTCACTTTTCAATAAAATTATTAAATATATAATGATAAAATAATAGAGGATAAAACATAGTAAAAAAGTTATTGTATGACACAATAAAAGATGAAACTGAATAAGAAAGATACTATTTAAAAAAATATATAATAAAAAAAGGGAAAATAAATTTTATTTAATAACATATTACAGATGTTCTTAGTGGCAAATGTTAAAAATAATATGATAAATAAATACATATCAAAAAATGATTAACTTGCATGGAAAAAGAAGTAAATCATGTAATATTTAAACATTTTATATTTATATTTATATTATATGAGGTTGAAATCCAATAAAAGGAAAAAAAAAAATCTGACATAAAACTGAGATATATTGAATTGAAACATTACTGAAGAAATTATTTTGGTAAGAGATAATTATATGGAAACAAAATATAATTATTGTTTATATATGATGACATATAGTATTTACCTTTTATATTAATTAATTTTTTATATTAATATAATAAGGGGTTGAAATAATCATTATCACTATTATTTGTTCATGTTCTAACTTTTTATATAACAATTTATATTTTTCTAATTTTTATACAATAATTTATAGTGTTAAAATTAGACTATTGAATATTCTTTTTTTTAATTCTAAAGCCTCAAACAATTTTTTAAATTTATTTTTTCAATTATTGGTTTAAACCCGTGCATTGCACGGGTAACTTTCTAGTTAATATTATAATATGATAAATGGAAGAAACCTTTACAATATCAGAATTTCAAACTTCCTCCCCCGAAGGAGGTGGAATCAGCACTGATGTGGGGGCCGGAGGAAGCACACTGAAGACCAGAATAGTACACTAACGACAACTTGGCCTCTTCTCTCTCCTGTTGTCTGCACTAACTATTATGTAAGGACAAATTAACTTCTAACTAAGGCGGTTGCTACTAACTAACCCAAAAAATGAAGGAAAAAAAAAAATCATTTGTGTATTATGTGTGTAAAAGTATTATATTATAATAACTTTACTTTTACTGTAGATCCACGTGTTGATCTACAAAATTATTGGCATTTTTTAATTAGCAGTCCCACTAATGCGCAAGCTGCTTGAGATGCCTCAAACTGCACACGCTTGCTGGAAATGGCTCACGTGCACGCTTCCACAGCACCACTTATAGCAAATACCAAATTAAAAAAACAGGGCATTGATGAGGAACGAGCACAAGCCAAAAAGAAAGACATCATGTCACTTTACCACTTGCACCATCGATACTTATGCAATTATTGATGAGAAATAATTTATATATACAGACTTAACTAGAAATTTACATATCGATTATATATCAGTTCATCCGATTCAACCAGTAACTCATTAGTTCGAACAATGACACATTGACTGGTACTCTGACCAAGTCGATGATCGGTCCGGTTTTAATAACACTGCTTGAAAGTGTATCCAATCTACTTGAAAGTGATTTGGATAGCTATTGTGTTAGGTGAAACCTTTATGCGATATTCGGAATGGTATATCTTATTGTTCTTTCTATTTTGCCAAATTTAATTTATATAGTTCTTGATTTTTTATGTATAATAATTTAATATATATTTTTTGGACTTTATTTGTATACGTGTTTAATTTTTGATATGTAAAATATTTATTAAATATTTTTTACATCCCTTATTTATTGTGTGGTTCTACAAATGATTGGTCTTGATTTTTAAGGGATCATTATTTAAGTTTGATTATTTATTTTCTGATTCGATATTTATTTATTTTTTTAAGGTGTAATTTGAATTTACTTACTTTGTCTTCGAATAATTTGTTTATATTTAAATCTTTTGATTTTTTTTTTAAAAATAGGTTTAGATTTTTTCAGCAGAGTGAAATCCCAACAACATGGTCTTCCAACCCAAGTGAGTTATTGTGATATACTACATAGAAGAAAGAATATTAATTTTACAATACATCCATGTACTAGAAATTGTTATTTCGTTTATATTATTGTATATTTTTTCCCACTTGCATTCCATTTTTTTATTTGATTGGTTCATTGTTATTGATATTATATAAATGGATTTTCAAGTTCATGATGAAGAGAATCCTTTATTTGTTGAAGTTAAACACGAAGGTATTTAATACAAACACACAGGCAAAATTCACATTTAGTAAATAATTTTTTTTTAAATGATATGACTAAAGAATATGCGTTTTAATACAAGTTTCAGTAAGCTTTGGTGTATTTTTTATACAGTAACAAAATTTAGAACAAAGCCTATCATTCCTATTAATACTAATACTAGCACCACCTAACCACTATAACAAATACAAACAAAATATGCTATGACAGACCAATTGATGTAGAATTAAACCCCCATGCCATAGGAACAACTGCAAATTGAGAAGCAATAATCTATATGTGTGTTTGCTTTATTATATATTAGCTGAACCTACTTCAAGAATATTGGCTACATGTAAATTTTATGAGTGTTGATTCATTTGCTAGATATGAGTCACCAACCACAAAGTCTGATCCACACCCATAACGCAATACTCTATCTAATAAAAACCATTATTCATCATTATCAACTAGCCTTGATAAACAAATGTTGGCCATTTAGGAGGCCATATTTCCCCCCTTTTTTTTTAATGGACTCTTTGCATTATAACATGATGCTAACTATTTATGTTTGTGGTACCACAGGGTCCCTGTTGAGGGGGAAAAAAAGATCAACTAAAGGGGTAACTACTTCAAACAAATTGCTACCATTGTTGCTTACTTTGCATGATCTCTTTCTGTTTGCTAATCAATTATATCATTATGTTTGCTAACATAGATTTCTGTATGGAATGTGCCTGTGGGAAACGTTCATAATTGGAAAGATAAAAAGATGAGAAAACTGTTATTGAAGCTCAGGAGCACTTAAATGTGAGGATTTTGTTTTCTTGGGTTTTTGTGTTTGTTTTAGTCTCAATTTTATGAGTGTTGATTCATTTGATAGATATGAGTCACCAACCACAAAGTCTGATCCACACCCATAACGCAATACTCTATCTAATAAAAATCATTATTCATCATTATCAACTATCCTTGATAAACAAATGTTGGCCATTTAGGAGGCCATATCCCCCCCGCCCCACATTTTTTTTAATGGACTCTTTGCATTATAACATGATGTTAACTATTTATGTTTGTGGTACCACAGGGTCCCTGTTGAGGGGGGAAAAATAGATCAACTAAAGGGGTAACTACTTCAAACAAATTGCTACCATTGTTGCTTACTTTGCATGATCTCTTTCTGTTTGCTAATCAATTATATCATGATGTTTGCTAACATAGATTTCTGTATGAAATGTGCATGTGGGAAACGTTCATAATTGGAAAGATAAAAAGATGAGAAAACTGTTATTGAAGCTCAGGAGCACTTAAATGTGAGGATTTTGTTTTCTTGGGTTTTTGTGTTTGTTTTAGTCTCAATTTTATGGTGGTGACTAGCACATTGAATGTAGTTTCTTTAACGTACTGTGCATTGGATAATTTACATGTTTTATTGAATTTGTCCTCAATTCAAATTGTATTTTCTGTCATTGATATTTTTTATGGAATTTTTGGTTTTTATTAAGCTTAGATATAATCTTCTGTTAGATATGAAGTATTGAAATAAGTGACTAATGGGATTTGATTTATATCATGGATTATCTCTGCTTTGTATGCAATATATTTTTTGTGCAATATAGTTTGCGTACAATAATTAAATCTCATTTTATAATTTTTTTTATGGGTATTATTTGGGGAATGTTTACTCTGATGTTGTGATCATATTTTCATCCTCCAACTTTTTTGGTTATTGAGTTTGATGTTAGATTGGATCATTGACGTCGTAGCTTATTTCTGACATCCTCTACGGTCATGCTTTTTTCTCCCAACATCAGGTAGGTAATTACGAAGAAAGAATCCACATATATTATGCACATGGACAAGATAACTCAAGCTTTGTTTGTTGCTTGATAAACATGAATATCAATAGTTAAATCCATTTGTTTGTATGTTTTAAACTTTAAAGTAATATATGTTATTAGTGAAAACGATTTTAAATTGTTATACATTAATATTTTAATATGTGCGCTTTTATTTTAATAATATATAAAAATAACTATAATGTGAATTTGTCAAAATAAAATTAGATATCAGTGTACAAATTCTTTAATTCGACAGTACATACAAATTAAATTCATAAAATATAATTTAAATATATTATAAAATATAAATAACAATTACAATTGATGTTTCAATTACATGTTATAATAACTTATTTAGAAAAGAATCTTACCCGTGCGAAACGCGTTCGCACGGGTAAACAATACTAGTTCATGCTATCATGCCTCGTGCCTGTTGATTATTGATTTATTGTCCGGTAAATTATTCATCCTCGCAACAACTAGCTAGCGAAGCCAACCACATTATTCCTCACGCTGTCGTCAAATGCAACACAAAAACGTGAAGGCTATGATGTAACACTCATCAAAGTGATACAGTAGTATATCATCCAAGTGATACAATCTGGACCGTCCAGATTATCACTTGAATTAATTGGACTTTGACCAAAAATAATTCGTGGCAATCTAGACGGTTCAGATTATGCCACTTGGGTGGTGCACCACTTTAGTGGGTGATCCACCTTAGACAACACCCACAAAAACACACAAATAAACTGATAAAATAAGTGAGTCAGGATCGTCTCCAGTCTTATGACTAAATGGAGAGTCCAGTTGAGTCAATCCGGATCGTACACGTGGCACTAAAAACAATTAATGTCTGAGATTTATTTCAATTTTTTATTTTTAAATTAAATTAAAACTAAAATGGAGATTGGTTTTCATCTCCCCCTTCCATCTCCCATTCGACACTTCCTCCCCCACTGTGTACCAACATCTCCACCACCACCCTGCCTCTGTTCGGCCGATCCGCCGCCCCAATGGATCTCGCCGCCATGCCTGGACCTGACCATCGAGCCTAGATCTCGCCGCTGCGCTGGATCTCGCCGCCATGCCTAGATCTCTCCGCTGCCTCCGTCGTGTTGAAGGAGAAACCGCCCCCTCCATCGCCTCCAACCCACTCTCCCAATCCCAAACCCCACATCTTGAAACCCATTAACAATCTCCCGATTTTGCTAGTGTCAAACTCTCCCCAGAGCTTCCATCATTATGCAGCGGACTCAACACGATGGAGGCAGCGGACTCGTCATGCTTGTGGCGAGCTTCAATGGGGTGGCGGGGCGGTGAGGTTCAATGGGTGGTGGTGGTCGATGGCGGCACATTTCACATTCAACACAATGGAGCAGAACTGCAGCAAGATCGTCAGGCGGCGGCGAGGTCGAAGCGGTGGTGGTTCATGCACGGCGGTGAGGTTGAATGGAGCGGAGGGGCGGCGAGGTTGAATGGGTGGTGATTGTCAATGGCGTATGGCAGGAGAGGAGGAAACGTTCGAATACCCTTCAATGGATGGGGAGATGAAAACCAATCTCCATTTTTGTTTTAATTTAATTTAAAAATAAAATAAAATAAATTGAAATAAATAAATCTCAGCCATTAAATTTTGTTAGTGCCACCTATACGGTTCGGGTTGACTCAACTGAACTCTCTATTTAGTCATAAGACTGGAGAGGATCCTGACTCAAAATGAGTATGGAGAAATTTATTCGAATTAGAAGCCGGTCAAACTGATAAAATAAATGTTTTATTGAAAGAGTACGAATTATGATTCGTACTGAATAATAATATTATTGTTCTTTTTAATTGTGCATCCGAGATATTTGATAAAGTTCCCTCCCCAGATCTGCATGAAACCAATTGAAATGATACTAGAGAATGGCATAATTTTTTTTTTTTCCAATATAGATTTTCAGGAACCAAGTAATGAGGAAAACAAAGTTGCATGGAGATGCAGTGGTGGCCCTAAGTATAATTTGGTGGTGCGACTGCATAGGACCCCATTTTTTTTTCTTTTGCTTAGTATATATGTATTAATGTATATATTAAAATAAAAATCATTAGAGAGTGTTAACAGCTGAATCAAAGTCAAGCTTTATGATATTGAATTCTTTGAAGACATTTAATTATTTTTCTAATGCATGTATAACTTATAGAATAATATTAACGATCCATATGTCTGTTGCATCTGCTGAAAGAAGTTTTTCTAAATTAAAATTGTTAAAATCTTGTTTGCGATCTACTATATCACAAGATAGATTAAATAGTCTTGCTTTGATTTCTATTAAAAATGATATTTTAAAGAACCTTGACTATGAAAAAATTATTAATAAATTTTTGCAGCAAAAAATGAAAAGATGGCAATTTTCAAAGATTAATAAAGTATCAACTTCTTTATTCAGCCATTGTGATTCATCTGCTGTTAGTGGAGGATACTACTGATGTAGGGATGTTGTTACAATATATTCGAGTTGATAGATATAAGTATAACTACCTCTATGTGGGAAGGCCATGTGGAGATGGACACATTAAAGTCGGCAATGGGTGTCTAGCCAAGGTCATCTCGTTTGAAAAAAAAATCACAACTTTCATTAGGAATCTAATCTGGTGTCCTAATCTGTATCTAAACTGTGTTTTTTCAGGCGTGAAGGTACCACTTTTTCTATCACATCTCTATGAATATGATACTTGACTTTGTTTAATAAATTTGAATGTCTTTTCATTCTGTGATGCCACAGTACGTGATCAGTTTGAGAAAAAATCGAGTTAGCTAGAAATCTCAAATCTATCGTGAGAAAAAGTACCCCTGATAAATTTAACACAAAACTGATTCTCAAATCTATCCAAGAGATAACAAAGACAGATCAAGAGATCTGGATAAATTTATTCGAGACAAAATAACAAGAACTAAATGAGCGGATATACGTTATATTTAGCTCATCGTTATAATGTAATTTTGGGTTCAAAATACATTTGTCCTAAAAGAATTATATTAATGTGTATGTCAATTAGGTTTTGTAACTTTTTTTTTTTAATATATATATATATATATATATATATATATATATAAAGAGTTAATTAAATCACATCTCATGACCATTCCACCCCATGGCCCACGTTCCTAAAGAATTCACTTTGAATTCTTTAAGTTACTAGCACCCAGCAGACGTGAGTTGCTTAATTTTGTGGGAACCTCCACCTCTTTTTCTTTTTTTTTTAATATATATAGTTCCTCTTTTTTTTTTAATATATATATATATATATTAATATATAATTTTAGTTTTATTTTTATTTTTCAACTTTGCATTTTTCTTTTAAACAATTCTAATAAATTAATACTTTTATACACTAAACCTATTAATAGCTTAATTTTTTTTTATTAAAAAGACTATATTGAAATTTTAGGATGTTACATTTCTCTCATCCTTCAAGAAATTTCATCCCTAAAATTTCAACATCTAAACACTCTAACTCTAAGGATATTTCAAGAGCAAAGATTATGGCCAATAACTCAGCTTCATTGGAATATCTAAAGCCTACATGGGCTGCAAACATACCCTTAATATCACCTTTCTCATTTCTAAGTACTCCACCAATTCCTACTCTCCTTGGTTTTCCTTTCGAAGAGCCATCAACATTCCACTTAAGCATGTTATGTGGTGGTGGGCTCCAAATAATTTTTGGTCTATTAACTGTCTTGTGCCTCCATTTTCGAACACAATCCAGCTGGTTTACCACTGTTCCGGGTCCAAAGGGGCATTCAAGATTCCGGCCTTCAAGCGAAAAACCCAGCCTTGGCTTGATTATGTAAGCTAAGTATTCCCAATCAATAATTTTCTTCTCAAAAACTACCTTATTCCTTTCATTCCAAATAGACCACATAATGACAAAGAATAGAGAAATCCATAGCTTTTTTTGGAAACCACACTTATAGTATCAACCCATGTTTCAAACCAGTCAGCAGGGTTTAAGGAAATAAGCATTTGGATGTGCCACCATTTTAACATTTTTGTCTAGATTCTCCATGAGAACTTACAATGGAGAAAAAGATGATTTAAGGTTTCCTTCTCTTCTTCACAAAAAGGGCATTTGGCATCATTTTCTTGTATTAAGTTTAATCTCCTTAATTTGTTTTTAGTATTCAGCCTCTGTAAAAGGACAAACCAAACTAAAAGTTCTGCTCTAGGTGGTGCTAATCCAAACCACACACTTCTAACATTATTACAAAGTGTACATTGATCCCAAATAGCATTTGAGAAAGACTTAACAGTAAAATTTCCTTTGTTGTCAAACCTCCACCAAGGTCTATCCTCCCTTAGATCTACTACATTCACTTCCCACTAGTGCAAAATATGCTTTTTACATCGGGCTTTTAACATCGGTTAACAAAAAACCGATGTGAAAAAGGAGGCGGTGGCATTTTTGAAATTAAATTGGAAATTTTTAACATCGGTTATAAAAAAACCGATGTAAAAAGTGTTTTAACATCGTGTGTTTGGAAAACCGATGTTGAAAAGTGAACCAAAAATAAAAATTAAAAAATGGCACAAGTTAACACATCGGTTTTAATATAACCGATGTGGAAAATTATATGTTTTAACATCGGTTATGTTAAAACCGATGTATAAAAGTAAATAAAAAATAAAAATAAAAAAGCCATAATATACCACATCGGTTTAGCTTATAACCGATGTGGAAAATTGTAGGTTTTAACATCGGTTATTTTAAAACCGATGTATAAAAGTAAATAAAAAATAAAAATAAAAAAGCCATAATATACCACATCGGTTTGTCTTATAACCGATGTGGAAAATGTTTTTAAGACATCGGTTTTTAGTTGTAACCGATGTGGAAAAGTGTTTTTTTATCTGGCTCGTGGCTCCATTTTCTTTGGCGCTTGACATTTCGACCCAAATGTTTTTGCTCCTTCCTCTGCTAACGTTCACCGCATTCTCTGCTCCTTCCTCTTTCGCGTAATGCTCACACCCTCCGCCTTCTCTTCTTCCACATTCTGGTCCTTGCTCAGTCCACCGTGTCGCCGTCCCTAACCCATCGAGGTCTGCCGTTGTCTCAGTCCTTGCTCGCTCCCTGCGTTTTCACTTTATCGCCGCCCTCCACTCAGTAAGCACTAAGCAAGGCCGCAAGGGAGGAAGACGCCGCCCTCTGACCTCGCCCCATTACCACGAAAACAGGTCTCTCTCTCTCTCTCTCACTCTCTCTTTCTCTCTCTCAACCCTAGGGAATGTCAAATCAATCCTTTACTTTGTTCCGTTTCCATAAGGTCATATGGCCATGGCTATGGCAAACCGAAGCATGTGAGGGACGCGCGTGAGATTGCAGATTGCTGCCACATTGGGAAGTACTTTGATCAAGGAAAATCCACTCTCTCTTCAGTTCGGTTAGTGGGTATACAGCATAATGTGTTGCCTTTTTTCATGTTTTTTTTTTTGTTCTTATTATTCTGATTTTGTTGGGAGGTGGTTTTTGTCAAGTTTGTTAGTTTGGTACTTTACTGTGTTTTGAAATGTTTGGATATTTATTTATGTTATTTTTGGATTACCACATACCTTTGCTTTGAAAAATGTTGTAACATCCAGGTATAGGTTTAGTTTGGTACAGGGAAACCTGAATGCATATTTGATATTTAATCACTATATTTTCAAGTAATATAGTAGCATGCTTCTGTTGTAATTCCACACATACCATACAACTGTTAGGGAAACAAAAACTCAGACAAACACTTTTGTTGTTAACAATGCATCTCTGGAATGTGAAAGCACACTTATTATCGTTGGGTGTTATTCATTTTTGTGTTCCCTTTAACTTTTGGTTTGAACAATTAGTTTTAGCTTCTCTCTCTTTCTCTTTCAGGGTTTCGTGATTATTTGAAACTTAGGATTTCGTTTCCACAGTTGTTGTGTTTCTTCCCACACCCGGTAAGCTTTCTCATCTCTATTTTTCTAGTTTGATTTTTGTTTGCTTTAACTTGGGGATTAATGGAGTGTTTTATTACTTTTTTGGTGTTAATTAATTAGTAAAGCCTTAGTTTCCCGTTTGAGATGCAATATTAATGAGCACACGTGTACGTACTTAAGGTACAGCTCATTATATTGGATCTTGAATTGTCCAAGTTGGACAGTTTGGGAAAAAACTTTTTCTTCATTCAGTTAAAATAGTTATTCATTGATTCTCATGTTATATACCTGATGAAAGTTCGGATTGGTACATTTCCTTTCGTTCTCCGGGTGCATACTTTATCGTGGTGGATGGCATCGCGTTCAAGTTGTGTACGTCGGAGACCGAAGGGAAATGCTGCCGAAATTTCGTCGAGTATGACCATAGGAGTTAAGGACTAACTGTTAACCGAATGTTGAAAAAGTTTCTTCTCGAATGGGATAGGGCCATACCCTATCATAAGAAGTAGTTGATGAAGATGTTGGACTAAGTATGAAGTTAATGTTTTAGTCATGGATCGCGGTTGGATGAATGCTAGACGGACAAGTGATGAGTATGAGAATGGAGTGGAAGATTTTCTACAATTTGCTAAAACAAATGCTCCTGATAGTAGTGACGGAAGGTTTTGTTGTCCTTGTGTTAACTGTTTGAATGAGAGACGACTAGAAGCTGACGAGATACGGGATCATCTTATTTGTGAGGGGATTTGCAAGAGTTATACAATATGGATATGTCATGGTGAATCGTTAGACAGGCCAAGGGTGTCAGATAGAGAGGAAGTTGATGACGTAGATATGGACGATGGACTAGAGGACATGATCCGTGATATTGGGCAAGAGTCCTTTCGGCGAGCACATGTGTATGATACTTTGTGCAGTGATGCGGAAGTGGCTTTGTATCCGGGGTGCACTAATTTCACACGGTTGTCAGCGGTGTTAAGATTGTTCAATGTGAAGGCGAGAAATGGGTGGAGCGATAAAAGCTTTACCGAATTGCTTGAGTTGTTGAAAGACATGCTTCCAGAAGGTAACACATTACCATCCCGAAACTATGAGGCGAAGAAGATATTGTGTCCGATGGGTATGGAGTATAAGAAAATACACGCTTGCCCCAATGATTGTATATTGTACAGGAAAGAGTTTGAAGAGATGCACGAGTGCCCCAGGTGTGGGGTATCACGATACAAAGTGAAGGATGATGATTCTAGTTGTGATGCGGTCACCAAGGGTCCTCCTGCGAAGGTGTTATGGTATCTTCCAGTAATTCCGCGGTTCAAGCGATTGTTTGCTAATGAAAAGGATGCAAAGAATATTAGATGGCATGCAGATGAGAGGAAATGTGATGGACAGCTTCGTCATCCGGCTGATTCTTTGCAGTGGAAGAGAATTGATAGTTTGTTTCCGGAGTTTGGCAATGAGCCCAGAAACCTCAGGCTTGGACTTGCTACCGATGGAATGAATCCATATGGAAACTTAAGTAGTATTCATAGTTCATGGCCTGTTCTCCTGGTAATTTACAACCTATCTCCTTGGTTGTGCATGAAGCGCAAATACATTATGTTAAGTATGATGATTTCGGGTCCAAAACAGCCAGGAAATGATATTGATGTTTATCTGAGTCCATTGATTGAAGACTTGAGTAAGTTGTGGGATGAAGGCATTGATGTGATCGACGGGTATTGCCGTGAGACTTTCAGATTGCGTGCCATGTTATTTTGCACCATCAATGACTTTCCAGCATACGGGAACTTGTGCGGGTATAGTGTTAAGGGGCATAAAGCATGTCCAATATGTGAAGAAGGCACATGTTACCATCAACTGCAACATGGAAGGAAGACAGTCTACCTTGGGCATCGGAGATTTCTCCAGCGTGATCATCCTTATCGTAGGTTGAGAAAAGCTTTCAATGGACTTCCGGAGAATGCATTTGCTCCGGTGGCCTTGACTGGAGACCAAGTTTATGAACGGGTGAAGAACACTAATGTTATCTATGGGAAGTCCCAAAAGAAGGCTACTGAGAAGAATATATGGAAGAAGAGGTCGATCTTCTTTGATCTTCCATATTGGTGCAAGCTTGATGTAAGACATTGTATTGATGTGATGCATGTGGAGAAAAATGTGTGTGACAGTTTAATCGGAACGCTTCTCAACATTCAAGGCAAGACAAAGGATGGTGTGAATGCTCGTCTGGATCTAGTTGCGATGGGTATACGAGAGCAGTTAGCTCCACATAAAGTGGGGGATAAGAAGACTTATTTGCCCCCAGCATGTCATACTTTATCAAAAAAAGAGAAAAGAAGTTTCTGTGAATGTCTACGGGGAGTCAAAGTGCCACAGGGTTACTCTTCAAATATCAAGAGACTTGTCTCAATGAAAGATCTCAAATTAGTTGGCTTAAAGTCTCATGATTGCCATGTCTTGATGCAACAATTACTACCAGTGGCCATTCGTGACATCTTGCCTAAAAAAGTCAGACATGCCATTACTAGGTTATGCTTATTCTTCAATGCTATATGTAGCAAGGTCATTGACACTAAAAAGTTGGATGACTTGGAAAATGAGGCAGCCATTATCTTGTGCCAATTGGAGATGTATTTTCCACCTTCATTTTTTGACATCATGGTTCATTTGATTGTTCATCTAGTGAGGGAGATTAGATTGTGTGGCCCCGTTTATTTAAGGTGGATGTACCCGGTTGAGCGATACATGAAGATCTTGAAAGGATATATGAAGAATCCACACCGTCCCGAAGCATCTATTGTTGAAAGGTATGTTGCAGAAGAAGCTATTGAGTTTTGTACAGACTACATGTCAGAAGCGGAACCTGTAGGGCTTCCGAAGTCTCGTCATGAAGGAAGATATGATGGGAAGGGTACACGAGGTATCACTGTTAAGAGCATGGATCGGGAGGAAGTGCTTCAAGCACATTTGTATATATTGAATAACACTGATGAGGTTGAACCATACTTATGTGAGCACAAAAGCATCATCAACGAAACTTACCCTAGAATGAATGAAAAATGGTGTTTGAACAAGCATAATAAGACTTTCTTGAACTGGTTTAAAGAAAAAATTGCAAAGGATGGTACTGCTTCTGAAACATTAAAATGGCTAGCACAGGGACCTAACTTTGATGTCATATGCTGGAGTGGGTACGATATCAATAAGTTTTCCTTCTATACAAAGTCCCAGGATGACAAAAGTACTATGCAAAACAGTGGGGTTATGGTCGTCGCTGAGTCCATGCATTTCTCTAGTTCGAAAGATAAAAACCCTGTTATGGCATCCGTTTCATACTTTGGGATCATTGAAGAGATCTGGGAGGTTGATTACATGAAGTTTAGAGTGCCTGTGTTTAAATGTCAATGGGTCGACAGTAACAATGGTGTGCAAACCGATGAGTTAGGATTCAAATTGGTGGACCTTAATAAGGTAGGTAATAAAGACGAGCCTTTCATCATGGCATCCCAAGCAAAACAAGTGTTTTATATCCGTGATCCTTCTAACAAAAGGTGGTCAGTGGTTCTCCAGGGAAAAAACATGTATAATAGTAGTGAGGGAAATCAAGATTCAACTCTTGATATTTCTGACACTCCTTCTTTCTCAACACGGGTGCCTAATTTCAATGAGGAAAATGAAGTGGACGATGTACATGCTACTCGTAATGATCACCAAGAAGGGTTATGGGAGAACGTTACTACTTGACCACAGTGTAAGTTTAGTTTGAGTTATGTTTAAAGTCCTATTATATGTTTACATTGATATTTTTAAGTTATGCTTGCGTTGATTGATATTTATAAGTTATGTTTAATATTTATCCAGACATACTGACTTTTTGTTTTTGTCTAAACAGGTATACATGGCTGATCCTGAGGATATCCCTCCTTCATGCAGTGGGTCGGAGACCCCGTCTTCGGGTAGAAAGGGTAGACGTGCCACACGAATGAGGAATTTGACTGCCAACCGTGGTTCAAATCAAAAGATAACAATCGACTTTGATTGTAACCTCAATCCTATTGGGCCAATGGCAGAGCAGTTTATTAGTTTTGTGGCGTCCCTTGCTCGAAGCAGGCCTAGCATACTTATTGAGACTTGGAAAGATGTACCTCAGGGCGTGAAGGATCAGATATGGGAGACTATTCTGGTATCTATACTTTTCCGTCCTGTGTCTGTATCTATTTTATTTTAATCTTATTAATATCATACAGTAATTCGTTGATTCTTTTGTTGTTAATGTAGCTCACCTTTGACCTGCCGGATACGACGGATATGAAGAAGCGTTGGATAAAGTATGCTGGTGAGCGTTGGAGGGGTTTTAAGGTGGACCTGGGCAGATACTATGTATTCAATCCACGCTGTGAAAAGAACCCACTTGAGGTGTACCCGTTTCTTGACCAGGCGACGTGGGATCGCTTTGTTCAGAGCCGACATGATCCTAGCTTTCAGGTTAACTTATTTGAGTTGTCTCTAAATTGATGTAATTTCATTAATTTTATTAATTTACTGATGTAATTTAATTATCTTCTATTTATAACAGGAGAAGAGGAAAAAGGGGCAGGAAAACCAAAGCAAGAATGTCTACCCTCATGTATTGTCTCGTGGGGGATATAAAAAGCTTGCTCAGACTATGGTGGAAGAGGAAAAGAAAGCATGTCAGGAAGCAGCATCTCAGGCAGATCCTAATGCTGAAAATCATCCTGAAGTTGTTGATCCACCTCCACCCCCACGCCATCGTAAATGGAAGAGGGCCCGACAAAGAAAAACGGGACAATATACATCAGAGGAGGCACGCCAAGTAGCTGAGAAGATTGTATGTGTAGTTTGAATTGTAATTGTGATTTTAACAATGTTACAGAATTGTAATGTGACCTAATATTTTATATGTTGCAGGATGCCTTGGACGAGCAGGCCACTCAAGGAACCTTTGTTCCTAGAGGACGCGAGGATATCTTAGCTGCTGCCATCGGTAAACCAGACCACCCGGGCCGTGTCATTGGTGTTGGATGGGGCGTTGGCATTCGCCAATACCATGGTTCATCTTCACACCAACGCCACAGGGATGTTGCTGTAGATAGAGAACGGCTAAAACAGGAGATTGCAGCTGAGCTTAGACAGGAGATGACCCAGCAGTTTAACCAGCAGATGGCAATAATGGCTGCTATGTCCCAACAATTCACAAGTGTCCAATCCTCTGTCCAACCCTCTGTCCATGTGAGCACTAAGGGCTCATGTGATCCTCCTCATCAGCCTGATGATGATGATGATGATGATGATGATGATGATGATGATGACGCCCCTGATAGGTGTGAGCTGAATGTTGATGATCATAATGATATTCTGCCTAAAAGGTCAGCTCCAGGAAGACCAGAGAAATCTGCTCCGGCTCAGGTATTCATTTGACCATTCAATTAATTACGAATGAAATAACTTAAATGTGATTACTAATGTATATCTTTTTTGTTGTTTAGGGGAACGACAAAGGGGATCCTGGTGATGTTTTTCAACGTCTTGCTATAAAGCTTGTCACCATGGAGGTTGATGCAGCTTTGGTAAGGTTGGAACATGATGGCAGGGCGGATGACGATCTGTATATCCCAAAGAAGGAACTTATGGAGATGGCGCTCCACCATGAAATGGCTAGTGCTGCACACATCTCGTTATGGTGCACGTAAGTACATTTTATTTATAAGTTAAATAATTAAATTTTAAATACTATGATAATTAACATGTTTTATCAATATATTAGGTATCTGCATCGCATGCTAGGTAATCAGGGCAACCTCACCCTTTATGGGTTCATTGACCCCATGCTCATTCAGGGTGATGTTCTCCTAGCATCAGAAGACCCGGTCGCCACTATACGTGATATAGTTGCCCGAGACCATCATCAGTTCTACCTTGCGCCTTATCTCTATAAGTAAGTACCAGTTATTTAATTATAACTATATATGACTTAGTCACTAATTGTTCCGCAAATGCAGACGACATTGGCAGTTGTTGATCTTGTGCCCTCGTGTGAATGTCGTGGTCTTCTTCTGCTCGATGGGCCATAGGCCGGCGAATGAACTGAAGAACATCATGGAAACGTAAGCATTAAAATAAGTTAGAATCAGTAATGAAGTTGTTTTAATTATCTGAAATCTATTAGATATACTTTAATTAATGTTTATTTTCTTATGATAGGTCTATTGATGCAAGCCGCATGCTGTGTGGTGAAAGGCGTCGGCCTATTAGATGGATTATTCCTAACGTAAGATATTTATTAGTTCAAACGCTTCAAGCGCAGTGGGTATAATTATTGATTTCTATTTAATTTCTCATATTCTAACTGGGTTTCATTTGTACGTAGTCTCATAGACAACGTGGATCATGGGAATGTGGATACTATGTGATGAAGTGGATGGTCGAAATTATCTCCTCCGGTATCACTGAAAGATGGCAGGAGGTAAATGCTAATTGGTACAATTAGTTGTAACAATTATATATAGATTCGTTATATGTTTAATTTTAGTTTATTACTTAAAAGATATAATCTAATTATGTCCAATTAAACTTGCAGATATTCAACAATCCGACTCCACTCTCTGATGCCAACATAAAAAACATAAGGATACGTTGGACAAATTTCTTTCTTGAAGTGTACCAACATTAGTTTGTATGTAGTTAGTATATAAACGCATCATGTAATAGCTATAGTGTACTTTTGACTGATATATGTTTTGACATGAAATCTATAATATATCATATGTAGCTTTTTGGTTTCTAATTATCTTTGTTGTGTGAATGTTATTGAATATATTTATTGTTAGTAGACTTTTAATTTAGTGTGTTTTGGTTGGACAAAAATGATTCTGTAGACAATATAGATACTGTATTGATCTGGATTACTGGATTACTGAAACAGGGGAAAGGACTGTCAATACTGAAAAGGCTGATTTTTTAAAAAAAAAAAAACTAAAATTCACATCGGTTTTCATAAAACCGATGTGGTAAACCCAATTTTCCACATCAGTTTTCATAAAAACCGATGTGGTAACTCAACTTTCCACATCGGTTATGCTAAAAACCGATGTTGAAAGTTTGTTTTCCACATCGGTTTTTAGCATAACCGATGTGGAAAGTTGAGTTACCACATCGGTTTTTATGAAAAACCGATGTGGAAAATTGCTGAAAAGGAGACGTGGCTTTCTGGAACAGACTTTTTTACATCGGTTTTAAAACCGATGTGAAAAGTGGTAATAAACCACATCGGCCTTTTCAACATCAGTTTTAAAACCGATGTGAAAAGCCAAAAATAACCGATGTGAAATCCCTTTTCTGCACTAGTGTCCCCAAGACATTTCCATAGCTCCTCCAAATGTGTTGCCTCCCATTCAAAAAGGTGTCTTCTCCAAGTGAGGTTCCAATGCCATTGAGACCATCCCAAAATCCCATATTGGCTATCAATTCATCTTTCTGTAAAGAAATATTAAAGAGCCTTGGGAATTTGTCTTTTAAGCAAGATTCCCCAATCCAGAAGTCCTTCCAGAACCTTGTTTTCCTTCCATTTCCAACTCTAATCCAGCTGCCTTTATTGATGGCCTTCTTAAAATACTCTCCCCATTCATCTACTTTCATTATAGATCCCCAAGTACTTCCTATTATTCTGTTGTTTTTCTGTTGTAAAACAGGAATGTTAGGATCAAGGTTATGAACTGAACATACAACTTTTTTCCACAAAGGGCTACCCTCTTTTGAAAATCTCCACCACCATTTAAAAAGGATCCCTGCATTGTTTATTATCAAGCTGTCCACTCCTAAGCCACCCAAACTTTTTGGTTTTTGAATGGTTTCCCAACTTATGAGGGGGCAAACCTTTCTTTTTCTCATCTCCTTTCCAAAAAAAATTTCTTTGCATGTTGATAATCCTCTTAACTACCTTTTTTGGTATTTTGAAAAGGCTCATATAGTAAAGAGGCAAGCTATTTAGAACCGATTTAATTAGTACCAACCTACCAGCCTTTGATAGAACTTTCGATTTTCAGGTTCCCAACTTTTTTTTGTACCTTATTTAGAATAGGGGTCCAAGTGGATGTTTTCCTAGTATTAGCACCCAAGGGAACTCCTAGATAAGTAACTGGTAATTCTACCAATTTGCATCCTAATTTTAGAGCCATTTTCTCACCCCCAGGCTCTAGCTCTTCCAAGCACCATGATGCAGGATTTGGGAAAATTAATTCTTAGATCTGTCAGGATTTGGAAACACTCTAAAACCCTGTGAAGATTTGTTAATAAATTCCTCTTTGCTGGGCAAAAAATCAAAGTGCCATCAGCAAATTGGAGATGAGATATATTAACATTCTCTCTCCCAATAGAAAGGCCTTGGATAAGGTTCCTATCAGTTACTACTTTCATTAATTGATTGAAAGCCTCGGTTGCTAACACAAAGAGGAAAGGGGATAGCGTAGCTCCTTGTCTAATACCCCTTTCCATCTTGAAAGGGGCTGTTGGGGATCAATTTATAAGGATGGATATAGATGCAGTGGTCAGACACTGCTTAATCCACCCTCTCCACACTGATCCAAACCCCATTATCTCTTGGATGTGCTCCAGGAAGTCCCAGCTCAGAGTGTCATAGGCTTTCTGAAAATCTAACTTCAACAAAACAACCTCTTTCTTGTTCCTCTTGACCCAATGTATGACTTCATTAGCTATGAGGGCACCATCAAGGATTTGTCGTTCCATAACAAAGGCAGATTGTGTTTCTCCTATAAGGACAGGCATCACTTTCCTTAGTCTCAAGGCTAGGATTTTTTATATTACTTTATAAATGCAGCCCACCATGCTAATGGGCCTAAAATCTTTTAAATCAACTGCACCCCTATTTTGGGGATAAGAGTAACCCATGTTGTATTTACAGCTTTTGGGAGAACACCCTGGACAAAAAAATCCAGCACCATCCTTAGAAAGTCCTCCCCTATTGATCCCCACATTTTCTTGATAAAGCCCATGTTAAAACCATCATAACCAGGCCTTTGTTGAGTTACAGCTCCACACAGCCCCTATAATTTCTTCCTTAGAAGGAATTTGCTCCAACTCATCTCTTTGAGATGAGGTTAAAGATGGGAAGCCTGTCCCCTCCAACCTTATACAGGGAGCTTCTCTATCTGTGTATAAGTCTTTGAAAAACTTGATTGTTTCCTTCTTTATACTTCTTGGATCTTTTAGCATTTTATCACCTGTCTTCAGTTTGCCTAGTTACTTTCTACCTTTTTTAATGGAGGCCATCAGGTGGAAGTATTTGGTATTTCTATCTTTGTCAGTTATATTTTTCTCCCTTGAGAGTTGAATCCAATATCTTTCTCTTCTCTTCAGCCAAAGCCATAAATGAGATGTTAAAGCTTTCCTCCTAGATATTTTTTCCTCATCAATCACCTCCTCATCACACAGATCATCAAGGCTTTATTTCCTTCTCCAAAGACTCAATCCTCCTATCCATACCACCAAAGACAGTTTTATTCCACCTTTTAATAGGTGCTTTAATTTTTTTTTAGCTTTAAGTGGAAAGGAATGTTTTTCAGCATCTTCCATTCACTGTCCACTAATTTCAAGAAGTTTTGGATTAGAAAACCACATGTCCAGGGATCTAAACGGCTTGGGACCCCAATTTGAGCTCCCACTCCCCACCAAAAGCGGGCAATGGTCTGAGATAGATCTCTTTAGACCCCATAATTTTAGTTCTTTGAATAATTCCAGCCATTCAGTGTCCACAAACACTCTATCGATTCTACACAAGCACCTCTCCTAATAACAAAAAGTGGGTCCTTTTCATTTTTTTAATATAAATTAATTGTAAATAAAGTATATTATTAATAATGTCACGTGGGATTAGTGGTAGTCCATTTTAAAACTTTTTTAGAAGTTACTGGGTTGGAAATGAGATGAGCTGCTTAAGTTATAAAAAATAAAAATAGGTAATGTGTATTGGTGAGATTCATTGAAGAACTCCAAAGTGGGGTGCTGTGATAAATATACTCTAACACTTCTTTTAAAAATTGTTAGAAATATGTTTGTTGTAAATAAAAAATTAAATTACCATATAACAATGTAACACTACTCTCTTTTTTTTTTTTTTTTTTTGTGAACTGTAACACTACTCTTTTATTTCTAGCCAGTAAATTAATTTTTTTCACATTTTAATTGTATTCTACTACAGTCAGTTCAAATAACATTATTAATCCCGTCCATAATGAATTTGCTGTGTTATAAGAAATTTTTTTAAAAAAAAAAGATAAAAAAAAAAAGTTAATATGTCATTGCCAATTTTTTTTTTAACCATGTTACAGGTACGAAGTATCCACCATTGCAAGTATGCAGTAACTAATCTCCGTCTTGGAACCTGTTGGGCACACAAGGTGGGTTCTCCCCTTCTAACCAGGTTTTCTCCATACAAGATTCGAACCCTGACCACTTGTTTAAGATGTCCAAGTCCCTTATCATTTGGATCAATCATATGTTGGTGTCATTGCCAACTTTTGTTCATACTTAAAAAAAAATTAAGAGAAAGATATAAACTACGATAGGCTTCGCAAACTAAGTTGACATACAATACAGCGCACTCAAGAATAAAGTAATTCAATTTGTTGAGACCATTCACATGGTGTAAATTGAAGTACTGTTCATTTCGTTGAATGTGTTATAATTTTTTTTTATTTTTTGTTTGATAAGCTGTCATAAATAAACTATTCATTTAAGTTCGTCATTGTAATTATGTCACCGCAAAAAAATCTGCTTTAGTGGATCCTATAATATCTTAATTTTTTTTATTTCATTAATTTGTTTGGCTCCTCCTCCACCACACATCTTTAATTTTCATTTTAATGTTCATTCAATTAATGAACTTTTAGTGATTTCATATTCATTCATGCATACGGGTCCAAATCAAACTAACAAGAAGACTCACGGCAATAGATTCTTTTAATTCAACATCACTGTTCTTTCGTAAAAAATAAGCTTGATAGTTTATACTTTATAAGATACGGTTCACGATTAATAAACTCCCAGCTAAAGAGCCAAAAAAACATGATTACTAATTCATGATTAAGACCGCCCCCTTCGTTCCCACCGTCAGTATTCATATTCATATTAATTAATAAGAATGTTTTGTCTTCGGGGTGTGCTGGCTCAAGTGGTAAGCGTTAAGGATCTAAGGTGCTAGAGGTTCAAAGTTCAAAACCTTAATAAATGAGAAAAATTAATAACTAACATACTAACATTTGTCAATATAAAAAAATAAAAATGTTCTGTCATGTTTATTTAAAACATAATGCTACTCGCATACTTTCTTACTAAAAGAAACATTTTAATACAAAACTATTAATTGTCTGAAGGTCATATTCAAATTAATGAAGTATACGAATTAATGATATCGTAGTTCTTAACTGTGTAGGTGCAGAATAGATTTTTAAGAGAGAATAAAAAGTAATATGATAGATAAATGTATTTTCTAAAAATTGTTAACTTGCACCATGCAAAGAGAAGAAATAAATCAAGTAGATTTTCGAGAGAGAGAAGAAGAAGATTAATATAATAGATAATTATCTATATTTTCTAGAAATGGTTAATTTACATTAAAAAAAAGGAAAATTAAATAAAACCGATATTCAAGAGAGAGGGAAAATTAATATAATACTTAAATATATTTAAGCAAAATGATTGACTTGCATGGGAAAATAGAACAACTAAATCAAATAGATTTTCGAGAGAGAAGAAGATTAATATGTATGATAGATAATTATCTATATTTTATAGAAATGATTAATTTGCATGAGAAAAAAAAATGAAAATTAAATAAAATAGAATTTCAAGAGAAAGGGAAAATTAATATGATACATAAATATATTTTAGAAAAATGGTTGGCTTACACGGAAAAATAGGACAACTAAATCAAATTAATTTTTAAGAGAGAAGAAAAATAATAATATGATAGATAAATATATATATATATATATTATATATATATATATTTCCTAAAAATCCATATCAGTACGAAGATCATTGGTACATATTTAGTATTATTGTTTAAATAAATTATAATGAGAAATGGTTGCTGCTTTGAAAATATGAATTTACTATTAAATATTAAGAGAAGTACGACACTAAAGTAGTGAGAGAAGACATGGTTAGTGTTAATATATAATTTTGCTTTGGAAAAAAAAATTCTCAATAAAACTTTAATGTCTATTTTCAAATATTACACTTATATATATATATTCTTTATAAATGTCTTATTTTAAAATATTAAAATTATGTAGTAAACATTAAGTGCTTACTATTTACTCTTAAGAGTCATTATCTGTATTGTAATGTCAATAATAATTATTAAGTTAATATTTGTTATAATTTTTTATCGGAGATTTAGATAATATTTCTTTTAATAATTTTTGGTATATAATTCCCCAAAAAAAATATTTAAACCATAAAACGTGAAATCATCAATTACATTTTTAAAAATGAAATCATAAAATATTAGCATATTCCCCGTACATGGCACGGGTCCATACACTAGTTTTAATACAAAACTATTAATTGTCTGAAGGTCATATTCAAATTAATGAAGTATACGAATTAATGATATCGTAGTTCTTAACTGTGAGGGTGTAGAATTTTGTCATAAAGAAAAGAATGTTTGGGATGATATTCCTATGCTATATTTTAGGATCCATATCGAGGATATGTACTAACGATATGGATTTTTCAAAGACTAAACTCAAAGATAAAACATCAATAAATTGTTTAAGAATGTAATGTAATGCTAAGATCTGCCTTTTTCTATAGGAAATACGTCCCACCTTATACTCCCGAAAATTATAGAGTTTGGATTTAAATCTAAAGATGTCTTTGATAGGTGATATATATAACTATTAGATATTTTATTTATAATATTTTATTTTGAAATTTGAATTCTCTCTTCATTATAATTTATTTTCTCAAATATTTTTGTTAATATTTTAATTCCTTTTTATTATTTTTATTGTGTGTTGGGATAGCTGGGAAGAATAACTTTTTCAATAATTTCTCTCAATTTTTTTTTTCAATAATGGATTATATATATAATCGATTGTTACAATAATTAATATAATTAGAATCAGTTTTTATTTGGATATGCTTGTTGAAAAGCGATTTGAAATTGATCTATTTTGTTTGAATTATATAAACAAATAACTTTTATTTAGTAAATTACAAAAACAAATATGAAATTATTTATATAGCTAGAATAATAATATTTGTTTGATAGTTAGGTAAACAGAGGTAAAATAGGAAAATATGATTAATCATTTAATGCACATGTACTGATAGTGTAAAAAAGATTACATATCCATCCAATCATATACCATCAAATACTTCCTCCGGTCCACAATATAAGAAACAAATGAATCCTTTTTTTCCAAAATATAAGAAACATGCATCAATTTTCACATATATTAAGGGTACGTTTGATTTACAAAAATGCAGGGGACTGGACAGCACAAATTTTTTTTGTCCCCTGTTTGATTTGAAAAGTGTTCAGGGGACAGGACAAAAAAGGGGGTGAGGAACATGACAAAAATCCAAAATTTTGTCCTCCACCAAACCATTAGACAACTTTTTGTCCCATGAACAGACTACCAAAAAAGACAAAATTATCCTTACCTCTCTCTTGTCTCTCTATCTCTCTTGTCTCTCTCCCCCCTCTCTCTCTCTCCTCTCTATCCCTCTCTCTAATATATAGTATTATTACGGTGGTAATAATATATTATCACATATACTATATATTATAAAATATTATTTTACTTGTGCTGTCCATTATCTATCAAACAATGTACAGGATAAAAAGTTGTCCTGTGACTCAAGGGGTTATACTGTGCTGTCCTGCTTGTCTTGTGTTGTCCTGTACATTAATGCGTATCAAACGCACCTTAAATGCTAATTTACAACATTGTCCTTATTAATTATTGTCATTAATTATAGGCTATCAAATATTAATTTAAATTAGAAGGGGTGTTTTTGGAAATTTATATAAGTATTAATTACAATTAACTCATTCCAATACATTTTCTTGGTCTTTGTTTTTAAGGTTTTGTTTCTTATATATATTATGGACCGGAGGGAATAGATATTTGTGGAGATGTTTTATGAACTAATATAACAAGGTGACACAATAATTAAATATGATTGAACGTTTGTGTACAACTTTTTTACACTATCAGTATATATTATTATTTATTAAACTCTTTTTTAAAAGCACTACTTCTATAACAAAAAGATTTTTTATACTTTATAGAGCGGTTTCATGATATCAAATTTACTTCATAAATAAACTGCAATGAAAGGTCTTCCTCATGTCCAATTGTGTAACAGTTTTTAACCCAATCAACTGTCTAATTGCTAATTTCCTATTCATTTGCCAATACTGGCCAACCAGCGAGAAGTAAATTACTTATTCATTACCATTAATTAACTAATATTGTTTTAAGAAGGTGAAACGTCTTTTTTCTTTTGTAGCTTTTTAAGCAATCACATCACAAGGTAAAAATATCTTGACTAGAGGCTACAAAATTCATTTTCTTTCTTTATAAGTGTGATGTGAAGCGTGGCTAGTTTCATGTGGCTTGGAGTGATTCGATTCAACCTCCTCGTCAAGTTGGACCAATAAGAAGTTATTATTCGATGGCCGTGTCATGAGAGTATTAGATATTATGTCATTTTCGATCGTGTCACTAATCTATTAATAGGTTAACTTAATTATATGTACAATATGACGAGAAATTCATTGTACAAGAAGGAACATTTGACGCAAACAAGGCACCATGCTTTGGTTACTGCTATAGTAGGTTAAACAGCGAGACGAGAGCCTGAATTATCTTTCTTGAACCTTTGTCACTGCTCACTCGTTAATTGTGTAATGATCGTATTGTCTCTCTGGTGGATACCTCAGCCAATCTTGTAAGCGTAGACGTCCTGTGAAAATTAACCTATATATCACACATATATTGATCAATTTTATCGTTGACTTGTTTTATATAGATATTTATAACAGAATTTGAAAACATTACAACATCTTGTTAATGATATTCAAAATCATAGTTAATGATATGATGGACTTGGTTAATGAATATATTAAAATAAGTAACTCATTAATCATGCCCTAAGATTCATTAACCAAGCTATCTATGTTAATGAGTTACTCATCTACAGATCTATTATAGGTATACCCATTAATTAAATATAATATATTATTAACCATGATTTTAAACATTCTCAATCTAGATGTTGAAATGTTTTCAAATTTTATTATCCAAATAATATCTTTGTATTCTTATTTAGACGTTATAGTATATCTTTATAGGTATGCCACATGCCCACATCATTTCACTCTCGTTGTGACCAACTTAAAGAGAGGAGACGTGATACGAAGCAAATCAATACTGAGTTGACCTATTCTCCTCCTACCTCAGTTCAAATAATATTTTTAATTATTTTGCTTTTTTACCTAATTTTTTTTTATTGTTATGCTTTTTTATTTTTTATTTTGACAAATTTTTTTTTTTAAAAAAAAAAGCTACCAACCTGAAAAACTTGAACAGAAATAGCCCAATATAGAAAGAGGGGAAATTGTCATAACTCCATAAACCCATGTATATCACTAAACTATATAAAATAAGGGATTTTTTTTTCACTATAACTTTTCAAGTGTCTTTTGCTTTGACTTGAGATATGTCTATAAACAATGTATTTACCTGCGGATTTGGATTCTCTCTTTTTATTCTCTCCTTTTTCGCTTTATGCTAGAGAGAGAAATATACAAAATCAAATTTGCTTTTATGTGTAAGGTCCACTAAAACTTGTTTTTGTGTCTTTCTCTCTCATAACATGAGAGAGAGAAAAGAGAAAATAAAAGGAGAGGATCCTAATCCTCTACCTACTACTTGTTTTGTTTCTCACACTTTCCAGTGTTGTTTTTTTTGTTGTGCTGTTAATTTTTCATATTTTGTTGTATGAAATTAAATTAATACTATATGATAAGGGTCTTTTGATTGACCAATTATCCTAAACAAAAACAGCAGCAACAACAGCAAAACCAGTATCATATAGCATTAATTTTTTGAGTGAAATTGTTTGCAGGAACAGATAATTTTTTTTTTGGAAAAGTAAGATAAGAAATTGATCTCAATAGAGATTGTGCATATTGGTCAAGACATGATTGTGTTAGGGCTGGACCTCGATCGGATTTGGTCGGATTCGGACCCAAAATGTCCAATCTAAACCAAACCGACCATTTATCTGTGAGATCCATTCTCGTTCGTTTTAGCCATCAAATTTGACAGTGGGGGGTGGCGCAGAATAGAGTAAGGAAGAACCCAAAACAGAGTAAGGAAGAACCCATAAACAAAGAAATATAAAACTTTCACAAAAAAAAAAAAAAATTCAACAAATGTAAACAAAAACTGCACGACCACCTCTTCGTTGAAGACAGTAGCACCAGCACCATGGGCAGATTTGGCGCAGAGGAAGATAGCAACACCATCACCTTTACCCTAAATCCAAAGGTTCCCATCAACAATCAAAGAGTGGAAAAGTCCACATGAGATACCCACTTCCACTATCTTTTCTTCTTCTTCATCTTCGTCTCAGCTAGGCGGCCGGAAGCGCAAGAGATCGTGTCATCGTCATCTTAGTTTGGTTGGAAGCGAGAGCGATGTTGTCATCTAGTTTGCCCGAAGCGCCTCTGCGACAGAGGAAGCCAGAAGAGACCGTCACCGTCACAGAGGAAAGCAAGCAAGAGACGAGCAAGAAGCATCGTTGTGATAAAAAAAAATTTCATATATTACATAAGAATATTGTTTAAAATAATTTATTCAATCAGTTTTTTTTAAAAAAAAAAAAATATTTTTGGCCCTTTTATTATATTCTATAATTTAAAAAACATTAGTCAGTCTATTTTTTATATATTTATTTTATAATAAATTTCACTTATTTCTTAAAAATTAATTCTTATAAATATTATAAATAAACCTGTGAAACGCACGGGCATTATTTCTAGTATTAAAAAATTATAAAATCCTCTCATAAAAATGTCATAAAATTTAAAATGAAATAAACGAAAACTATATAAACTGATTGTTTGTTTTGTAGCTAAAGCTGCTCCCGTATAAGGAGCGAGGTATTGTAATGTAGCTGGGGAATCCGCTGTTTCGGCTACTACAATAATGTATTCCATTTCTCCTCTTCTTGTAAAGTAGTTACCACTTGAGCCACAAAGGATGCTTTTTGACCAATAGCTACATAAACACATATTACATTTTGTCCTTGTTGATTGAGAATCGTATCTGTGGTTACTGTTGTTTTACCCGTTTGCCTATCCCCAATAATTAATTCTTGCTGACCACGCCCTATAGGGATCATCGAATCAATAGCAATAAGTCATGTTTGAAGAGGCTCATATACGGAACGTTGCAAAATAATACCGGGAGCGAGAGATTCAATTAACCGAGATTCCGAAGCTGAAATTTCCCCGCGACCGTCAATAGGTTTAGCCAAGGCATTTATAACACGACCCAAATAAGCCTCACTTACTGGTATCTGAGCAATTCTTCCTGTTGCTTTTACCGAACTTCCCTCTTGTATCATCAAACCATCACCCATTAATACAACACCAACATTATTTGATTCCAAATTCAAAGCAATGCCTATAGTACCCTCTTCTAATTCCACTAATTCACCCACCATTACTTCATCAAGACCATAAATACGAGCAATGTCGTCGCCTACTTGAAGTACGGTACCGGTATTTACAATCTTTACTTCTGTATTATATTGCTCAATACGTTCACGGATAATTTTACTAATTTCATCTGCATGAATGGTTACCATGAGTATTTCTTAATTTAATTCTTTTTAGAAGAAAAATAATGCTTTGCCTATATTCTATACTATAGTAGAAAGACTAATCCTTTATTTCTTTCGTTACCCCAAATATGCTAATATTGGCACTAATGGTACGTAAATGTAATTCATTATTTAAGTAACTATTCAGAGTTCCTAGAGCTCCCTCTAAGGCTTGTTGGAAAATCTGCTGTCGAACATCTTTTTCTAATTTGTTGGTACACTGCACGAATAGAAAATACTAACAAAAAACAAAACAACCCCGTTTTCTCCAAAATCTAACCCGAATTACTCTCGAAGACTGAAGTCCAAAATAAAGGATGAGAAAGAGCCTAACTCCTTCAAAGGCTCAATCTCACTTCAACTGGCCTTAACCCAAACAAAAACAAAAGAAACTCACTCCCAAATTCTCCATCACCAACTAAGCCCACAGAGTTAAAAAAATCTCTTGGAAAGGCCGAATAGCCGTTCAGAAAGCTTGTTGGGTCGAACCAAAGTGTTGGTAGTCTTTGAGTTTGGTTGTTTATATTCCATGTGGTGCGTTCTATGAGGGCTTGTGTTGTCGATTTCTGTTTGGGATTGATAGTTATGCATGGTTATGTTATAACTAAAATTGCCAGCAAGTAAGAATGTTCCTATTATTATTCTATAATCTATATAATGTTACTTGTAATGTTATATCGCTTGATACGAGCCTTTTCTGATTATTTAGGGTAATGATATCTTCATATGAAAGAAATTTAGCAAGTTAAATGGGCCCAACTAAAAAATTAAAATGACAAACATGTAATGGGCCCTGAAAGCTTCCGTTTGGGTTTGCGAAGATGGTCGCCTCGTGAAACAAGGGTCAGCACTGGGCCATCTCATAGTTCGTCTCATGAAAACGCTGTCAAGCTCTTTAGCCATCAACATCAAGTGTTCAAATCATCATTCTTTTTTTTTCTTCATATAATCAAATCATCATTCTTCATTTTCTATTATCATTCCTCGAACAGTTTTGTCACTATTCTTAAACGCGCTTTAGTGTAAAAGTCATCTTTGTTTTTCAGTAAATAAAAGTTTAATGCTCATTATATTCGTTTTTTTAACTTTTTTTATGTCAAATTCGTTCTCTAACTTCGAAAAGTCAGATAATACCAATGAGGTCCAATACGATTGGTAGATAACTAGATTCCTCAAGTATTTTTTTGGGTTTGATTCTTGGCATATGTATGAAAAATGTTTTGTTAGGAGAGGTAAAACCCCACTTTGATAACTTATACGTCTCAAAAGGGATTAGTCCCCGGCTATCGGCTAGAAGATACCTTGATGCACCAAAAAATGAAAAGTTAGACAATATTTTCCTTCCACATTACTTTCATTATAACTCTGTTAGTTACATCTTATATGGCAACAAGAAATCATATATGATATATGAGTTGGATTATTTGGTGACAAAATAAATATTTTTTTCTATAATTTTATTTATTTATTTTCAAATCTGTCCTCTGACTTTTTTTCCTGTATACAATGTCCTCTAATGTTACTTTTGTTATAACTTTGTTACTTATGTCATATGTGGCAAAAAAAATAAAATGCATGACATATAGTTTGGCTGTGTTGGCATATAAGTCGCTAAAAAAACTTTAGTCGGATCTTCTTTACTTCTACAGGTCAATCTGCATGAACACGGGTCCGATCATGGAAGACATGCATTTTTCATAAGATTCTTCACCAGAGATTAAATTCCAACAAAAAATGAATCAAACCCATGACCAAGAGTATTTGTAAGAAGCTTTATGAAAGCCCCAATTGAACATAAAGCCCTGCAACATGATCGAACACTATTTCAATTTTAATAAATTTCATAGAGCCAGATTTATGTAAGCCTCAACATCATTGCGTTTAATTTCAAATAAATTCAAAGATTCCAAAGAATAAGTTGCACATCAATGGAATTACACACACACACTCACTACATGAACAATCTCGGAAGAGGTGTTTGATATAAAAAAAAATTAGAGAATGAATATGCAAAATTAAATAAAGTTAAAGAATGAAAATACTTATTTTATCTCTAAATTAATCTTCCTCATACGTCATGTAAGATTTTTTATTGCCACATAAGAGACAACAATTGGATTTGGAATTATAGCGGAAGAGGAAAACATTATCTAATTTTTCAAAGTTAGAGCATAAATTTGTCACAAAATAAAATCAGATAACAAATATAATCAAGTTACTTTGACATAAGACTGATTAATTATAATCAAGTTACTTTGACTAATTATTATTGAAGAATGCTAACCAGTGCCCTAAGTACATTGATTAAGGATCTAAAAATAGAAATTTGGCATTGGGACTTGGTATATTTTATATTTTAAAAGATAATAAACTTACTTTTCGAATGAACTTTTGCTTTTTTGGGTTTCCTTAACCATGCTCTTAGGGCACTGGTTAGTAATGACCCATTATTATTTATTATATTGTTTTTCAGATCCATTTTCACATGAAATTTCCGGCCAATAAAAGAGTTAGAGGTTAACAGTCAAGTCAACTGTCCGTGTTCTTTGGAGTACAACATTGTCTGTAAGACACTAACCAATTTCCAAGCAAAGGAAAATCTCCTGCAAGAGAATGTGTGTCACTCATTGGTTCTGGCCCTGCCTCAACTTTTTCCAAACCGTGTAAAAGTCCTTTAAAACATAGAAATATAATTCTTTGACAGTGCAATTTTCCTGGAAACAATTGATAAGCTCAAGTCGTCTCTCCCACTGGGCCAAATAAAATATAGTAAATAACAAACCGCTATGCTTCTTTGAGGTAAGTCTAACACTCTTACACTCTCTTCTTCCTAGTTGCTGCTGAGGTGATTTAAGACTTTGAATTGAATGAGACCAGTATTATATTGAAGATATACGTGTTGAATTTTGGTAACAAACAAGTGATTTGGAATCTACCCTTTTATTTGGTTACTTTATAAAACACATAGGATTATGTGTCTCATTTGTTATTTGAGGGGATTGGAATAAACTCAGCTGAGACAAAATAAAATTGTTGCATTTCATTGGTTTTTCCTTCAAGACTTGGGTTTTTATTTGAAAGGCGGTATAAATATGATGTCTCCTCTTTAGGGGATTCTCAGTTCTTATTCTTAAACTGTCTGTAGTTGATTTATGTTCTGTTATATTGCTACAAGTGTCAAGTTCTTAAAAGTAAATAGAGGTTAATATCATGTGAAAAGATTGAAACATTCATGGAAAAGTTTTGCTTACTATTATGAATTACACACTCAAGCTATTTACCTTTGTTTTGTATTTTGTATGTTCCATCAAGTGAGATGAGAATTCGTGCGTGCTAATAAGCACGAAGTGCTATTTTCAATCAGCTTTTTCATGTTTGTTGATTGAATATAACAGTCCGATTTTGGAATTTTGTGGAATTTTGGAATATAACAGTTCAATCTGACAGCAACAAGTACCCAAGACCTCAATGTTACAAGTTAGGGAGTTTGGCCAAAATCACATATAGTCCTAATATATTATGCATAATCTTTATCACAAATAGAATGGTCCAGATAATTTAATTGATTTTCTTTTAGTCTATATCCCTTTCTTCCATCAGTTAAATGCCTTGTTCTAGAATTGGTTGATGCACCTTATTTTATTGTTTTTTTGCTTATAAGATGATTGATTTAGAGGAATTTGGTTGCAGGGAAGAATAGGTGCAATTTGCAGGTATATCAGTTTCAACTTCTGGGCAATAGACAGGGTTAGTTTACACGATTTGAGCAGAGAATTCAGCATATTATAGACTTTTCACTATGGTAGGATTGGAACTCATACCCATAGGTACAATTTTGGCTGTTGTAACCAACCAGGTCTTGAAAACAGCTCATGCAGCAGCTGATGTTCTTATTGATAAAGAAAGTTTCAAGGTCCTTTCAAAACACCTGTTTGATATTGAGCCAGTGCTAAAGGAATTACAGCGTCAGGAATTAAATGAGTCTCAAGCTGCAAGGGTTGCTCTGGAGTCTCTTGAAGCAGATGTTAAAAAGGCGAATAACTTGGTCGAGAAGTACAAGAATCGCGGCCGTTTTTACTTACTGTTTAAGTGCAGATCCATAGTTGAAGAGGTTGAGCAAGTCACAAGGAATATTGGAAAGTCTCTAGCTGCACTGTCTATTGCAAATACTGAAGTCTTATCAAGAATTTCTGATCAGGTTAATAGACTACATAATGAGATGCAAAGGGTGGAGTTTGGGGCTTCACAATCTCAGCTTCAAATTGTTGACAAGTTGAACCAGGGACTTAGAGAACAGAAACTAGATCAGGCTTTTGCAAATGACATGCTTGAAGAGATAGCAAGAGCAGTTGGGGTGCCAATAGAACCCTTGGAGATAAGCAAAGAGTTGGCCAGCATTAGAAAAGAAAAAGAAGAAGCTGCCAACAGAAAAGAAAGAGCTGAATTTGTTTTCTTGGAGCAGATTATAGAGTTACTCTCTAGAGCTGATGCAGCAAGGGATTATGAAGAAGTTAAGAAGCAATACTTTGAAAGAGTTCAGGTGATAGAGAGATATGATTCAAGGGAGAAATATATCCAACCACTGAATTCTTTCCTTTGTAGCATAACTGGAGCTGTTATGGTAGATCCTGTCAGCCTTTGCACTGGTACTACATGTGAGAGATCAGCTATTGAAGCTTGGTTTTGTGATGGCAATAGCACTGACCCAAAAACCAATGAGGTTCTTGAAGATTTTACCTTCAGGCCTAACATTCCACTAAGACAATCCATTGAAGAGTGGAGAGAACGTAATTACTGTCTTATAATAAGGTCTATCAGGGAAAACCTATTATCAAATTCTGACTCATATCTGGAAGAATCCCTGAACCAAATGCAAGCTCTCACAGCAGAGAACTCTATTAACAAAGATTGGATTTCTATTGGAGGGCTTACTGATATTATTATCTCTATCCTTAGAAACTCTGATAAGCAAGAACTGAAGATGAGTATTTTAATTACTTTGAAGGATGCTGTAGAGGGGCATGCAAGAAACAAGGTAAGCAAGCTTTTTCTTTTTCTCGTGTCAGTCAGATCACACACACACTGCTTTCTTGAAGACTTGCAATTTATGATTTAGAGGAATGAATGGAAGAAACATAGGTACAACAAATGTGAAAATGTAACCTTGGTTATGCTATTAGTTATATCTTCTTAAACATAATGTTTTTAAAAGAGTCATATGTTGCTCATTTTGGCTCACTGCTTTCATGGTACCATTTTTTATGTACAACAAGTTGCTTTCATTCTGTTCTGAATGGGAAGTAGACCACTTTAACCATTGAGATACATTACTCCTGATTCTTTATATCGCTACACACAAACATGTAATCATGAAGTCCAATTTAAATTCAACATTTGCATAAAATTTTATAGGAGAAAGTGGTTGAATCACAAGGATGGGATCACATTATTTCCTGCTTGGGGTGTGACACTAGCACTTCAAAGGCAGCGATAGATTTGCTATATGAGTTGCTTCAACACCGATCTGGTTGGAATGAATGTTTCTGCCAAAAACTCTCTGAGAATAACAATGCAGTTCATTTTCTTGTCACCCTTCTAAAGGGTCCTGTCAACTACTCAGCTGAGATTGCAGAAAAGATTTTGATGAAGATTCTTGAAATAAACGAGGACTGCATTATTGCTGCTGCGAATTTTGGCTGGTATAGACCGCTTGTTGATCGTATGATTGAGGGTAAGAAGATGGATTATTTTCTATTTGTACTATGTTTATTGTGATTAGATAGGTATGTTTAATTATGTTGAATATATATTTGGCACAGCAATGGCAGAAAGGTCAAAGTTGCCATGTCATCTAGTTAGTTGAGGACATACACAATCTTCCTATATTGTTTAGAAGTTTTTTTTTTTTGGTTGAAAACATGAAATGGTTTATTTTAAGCGGTATTAGATTCTTCCTATTCCATGTTCTAGATGACCCTTCCCAGCTTTGGAGAAAAGCCATCAGTATTAATGGTAAAAAATACTTCCTTGAAATGACATGTCAAAATGTTCAACTAGTGCATGTATCCTCTCTGAAGAATTTGACTTGCTTAAAATAACATGGTAAGAGTTCTTTTTGTGGGGCATGAAGAATCACCTATTTTGTTGTGTTTGTGCACATACTCAAATTGAGACAGTCTTTTTCCTTTATAGATATTTGTTGAATTGTGCACCAAATAAAACTGTTATGCCTGACTGATTACAGATTTACAATCCTTTATACAGAAAGGCTACTTATATAGAAGATCATATTGAGTTATTTGTCCTTGTTTGTCTTGTCAGGACCGGATTCAAGAATACCATTGGCAAAAGCCATAGTTAATATGGAGTTGAATGATTTAAACTTGAAAGTTGTTGGACAGGAAGGAGTTATACCTCCTTTGCTAGAAATGCTGTCTGGCAATATTGAATCAAGAGAAGTGTCATTATCAGCCCTGGTTAAACTAGCAGGATGTCATGCCAATAAGGGGATCATTGCTGCATCTGGAGGTGTTCCTATTATTCTAGATTTAATATTCTCTCCTCAGATCCGAACATTCATTACCATTAAATGTTCTGAAATCCTTGAGAAGCTTTCCTCTGATGAGGATGGAATTGATTTCTTTGTTGATGGGGAAGGGAAACAACTAGAGTTAGATTCCATTATCACCAACTTGCTATCCCTTCAGCAATGTTCCAACTCAGGCTACAACTTCCGTAAGCCCGCTTTACGTGCTCTTCTTGGCATTTGCAAGTTTGAGAGTGGTTTAGTTAAGAAGGCAATACTAGCAGCCAATGGGGTATCTCTAATTCTTTCACTTCTTGATGATTCTGATTCAGAAATCCGGGAGACTGCCATAAACCTTCTCTTTCTTTTCTCTCAGCATGAGCCAGAAGGAGTAGTTGAATACCTCTTCAGGCCTAGAAGGCTTGAAGCATTGATTGGTTTTCTTGAGAATGATGACAATGATAATGTAAGGATGGCAGCTGCTGGTTTACTAGCTAACCTACCAAAATCAGAAACAGAACTCACTATGAAGCTGATTGAATTGGGTGGACTTGATGCAATCATAAGCATTTTGAAAACTGGCACAATGGAAGCAAAAGAGAATGCTCTAAGTGCACTCTTCAGGTTCACAGATCCTACAAATATTGAGTCACAGCGCGATTTGGTTAAACGCGGAATATATCCTTTGCTTGTAAATTTTCTCAATAAAGGTTCAGACACAGCAAAGGCAAGAGCAGCAGCATTCATTGGTGATCTTTCTATGAGCACTCCAAAGCTCACAGTTATTTCCAAATCACCTGGTTGCTGGTTTTTTAGATCATCAAGAGTTCCTTTATGTTCAGCACATGGGAGTGTATGCAGTGTGACTACCACATTTTGTTTATTGGAAGCAAATGCTTTGCCTGGCTTGATAAAGTTGTTATATGGGGAGGTTCATGCAACTGCTTATGAAGCAATACAAACACTTTCCACATTGGTTTTAGAAGACTTTCCTCAAAGGGGTGCTCGTGTGTTGCATGAGTCAAATGCAATAAGACCCTTATTAGACATTTTGAACTGGGGAACTGATTCTCTCAAGGCAGAAGCTTTAGGACTATTGGAGAAGGTGTTTGTGTCAAAGGAAATGGTTGAATACTATGGAACAACAGCAAGGTTACGTCTAGTTGGTCTTACTGGCATGAATATTCATGGGGATGGCCACCTCAGGAGAAAGGCTGCTAAGGTACTGTCATTGCTTGAACGCTATTCAAAGTCATCATCATCTGCAATCTCTGGAGTTCTGGATTAAAATTATAGTCCTCTAGTTGGAAGTTGGAACAGTTTGCTCCCAAGTCTACTCTTATTAAATTTCTTTGTTAATTCATTGAGTAATTGTCTATTAATGTATTTGCTATTTAGATACATGTCATTCAATTTTTTATTAGATGTTGACCTTGGCAAATGGCTAATTCTTCTATATAAATCCATGGTACCTTCAAAATGAATCAGGGCAGATTTTTGCTCAACTGGCAAATTGTAATTAGATCTCAAAAAGTGTAAGTCATTAAATGTCGCATCTTTCCTCCCTTATGTTGAAATTTTCAGACTTAAAAATTAATGTTAGATGACAGTTGTTAATACATGTGTCTGCCAACTAGCTAGCTGGTTAGTGGTTCATTTATTTATTATCATTATATTTGTATTAGCATGGGACCATGCCTCAACTTAATACAGATCCCTTAAGAAAGAGAAGAATGCTATTACTAGATAAACCAAAACTCACTACAGGGCAGAATGGCATGCATTTCATACACATTGCCATTCACTTTCTTTTTCATTATTTGATGACTGAGTAGTTGTGCCTGCCTAGGTGGGAACACATTGACACGAGAGTCAAGACGCCTAGTTTGAAAAGAAGTGCAAGATATCTTGAAGTAACTTTTGGATTACCAAGGCCAAAGCTATAGTTGATAGTCAAGTGCAACCTTTTCTCAATCAACCCAGGAAATGAATTCTCTGCATTCATGTTCCCCTGAATTCACTGCACTTGGTAAATCGGAACTGTTGGATGAAGATCGAATGACTCACGTTCCAAGTTTATTTTTTAAATTTGATTCACCAAGCTTAAAATATGAACTGTATGTTCTTCATCTAACGATTCCAACCGCAGAATAATGTGAATGTAGTAAAATTTGATTGCATGGAATTTTGATTCCTAGTTTGATAACCCACAGTAACAACTCCCTTTCGTGCCTGGAGGTGCAACTGTGCAAGGCTTTTAAAAAGGCATTGATTACGGCGAAATGAGACGCTAAAATATGGAAAAGTAGTACTCCCTCCGGACCTAAATATAAGCAACAAAATAACTATATTATTTGGACTTAAATATAAGCAAAAATAATTAAGTCAACACTATTAAATGTTAGTATTGCAAAAATCAAGAAAATTAACCAATCAAACTAATTCTCCATTTACTTTTCCAGGAGCATTGCATATTCCCTAGACAATTAACTCTCTTTTTTACACAAATCAAGATAATTAAACTAACTTAACTAACTTTCTTAATATATGTGAATTTAGTTTTTTTTGCTTATAATTAGGTCCGGATGTAGTATATTGACAAAGAGTAACCATAACTGAAATATATCGTAGCGTAAAAGTTAGACAAAACAGTAAGATGTGTAACAAGGTCCAAATCATTCGTATAAAACAAAAACAATTCCCTCGATTCACAATGAAAATCAGGGTGACAGCCCCAAAATTCACGATTGTACAGGCAAGACAACTAGTATAGTATGTTATACTCCCTCGGTACTTGATATAAGAAACAAAACCCTAAAATACACCGATCAAGGAAATTCATTTAACTGAGCTAATTATAATTAATATTCATATAAATTTCCAAAAATACCCCTTCTAATTAATGAACAAACTCACTTGGATAGAAAGTTGATATATCTCGTAAATATAAATATAAATCCTATTATAAATGAGGGTAATATTGAAAATTATCATTTAATATGTGTAAAAATTGATGCATTTTCTTATATTTTGAACCCAAAAAAAGTACTCATTTATTTCTTTTATTGAGGACTGGAGGGAGTATTTTGTAGATATGCAAGCTATACATCGAGTAAAGGCCCTTCTGCATATTTCACTTTTATAAACGGGGTGGGGCTCCATCAACTATGAGGAATGATTTTTGTACATAAAATGAGGATCATAAAGTGTTTCCTTTGTTTTTTTAGTGTATTTTCGAAAAGTGTGTATATAAATAAGATAAAAAAATAAGTGAGAGACAGAGATAATTATCTAAAATTTGTGTTCAAATAACATATGCATCAAAGTTCAACGTGTTGTGTTTTCTATGTGGACTTTTAATGAACTTATGAAATTGGTTAAAAATAACGCATCTTCCACTTTTGGGACCTAGGCCCTTTTCCAGTGAAGTGTTTGTGAAAATAAAATATTTATTTTATCACTGTTTTTATTACAATAAAATAAAATTTGCTTGTAAAAGTGTCGTCTTCCTCCGTTGTACACGGACTAGTTTGGCCCGCCCTTTCCTGGCGAAGATTTTTTCTCCCCATTCAAATTCTTAGCTCTAACTTCTATGCATACAGTCTCCCGGAGGTCATATACATATTTCTTTTCTAATTCCTATTACTCTATGATGCATTATTCGTTGTGGGTAAATACATTGACCAGTGATGGTACGTAGTGCCAGTTTTTTTGCATGTAATTTTTCTAAAATACAATTTTTTTAATTTGGCTCTCTTAAATAAAGTTTGCTTCTTTCAGTCAAAAAAAAAAAAAAAAGTTTGCTTCTTCTTTGATCTACTCAATAAACATCTTTTAATTTTACCCCTGATGGCTGATGGGAAGCTCATAGAGATAATCAGATAAAACAAATTGTTGTACTAATCGTTTTGCCTATTCCTTATGCTCCAATTGTCAAAGGAATCTATCTATGAACAAAACAATAAATGACACAATGAAAAGTCAAGGCGTGTGCGTCAAATAAATGGGAAGTGACAGTATTATCTTCCCTAATTATTGCAAAAACGATAAAAAAAAATAATTCCAAATATCCTAATCATTTTATTAATCCTTTAAATTATTACATAAAAAAAGTATTAAATATTTTTATTTTTCATTTAACTCTTTTTTATTTAGTATTGGTTGAATTGGTAAAAAGATTTCATAGGAGTAGTATACGTTATAATACTAAATCCTGAACGCTAGAATCCTCAAACTAAACATTATCCTTTAGAATTGGCTCATTAACGATTTCTCATCTCATCAATGAGAAAATAAAAGAAAAAACGACAAAAGTACAAAACTATCTTATCTAAACTGCTTGAAGAAAGGCTTCTTTGTCTTTGTCTAATAGCGGTACTACTGCCTGTGAGTTTACGGGACAATCCACAGCCTCCAGCTCACCACTGCGACGTAATCTTCAACTCAACTATCTGACGTAACCAAATTTTTTTTTTTTAAGTAAGGTGATAAATTATCATAAAATTATTAATAAAATAAAAAAACAAAACAAAAAAATGAGGGACAAAAGTCAAAACCTATGTAAAATAAACGAGAATCAAGCAAGTCTAGAATTAAGTTTTCTATTCAGTCTTATGTTATACATACTTCTTCTGAGATTTGAACATAACCACCGTGAAACCATCCCCAGTAACATTATCATTATTCTGCTCTTCTTCCTTAGAAGTACTTGTATCCTTTTGCTTTTCCCACAAAGCAGATAAAACATTACAATCATTCTAAACAACAGCTGAAAAAGAGCTAAGATCTTGAGCATAAACTAGGCTGATATTAAGGGGACTAGACACAGCAACAGAAACTGAATTTTTCTGAACAGGCACAGTTTTTGAAGAAATAATCTTTGCATTCGAGCCGCTTGGAGAGGCAGAAGTTTGAGAAACATGATCAACAAAGTCATCATCCTTATCATTCATGTCAGCAGTTGTTTCATCATATACAGGTTGTATAGAATCAGTATCATCATTTTGAACATCCTTATGATCATTCTGAAAATTATGAAAAACCATATCAGTATCCTCAAAGTCATTGACAACATTAACCACAGGATCTGAAAATTTTTCCTCAACACTATTAGTGACTTTTGCATCCTCATGATCACTAATAAGTTCCTCACAAGAAGCACCCTTCTCATTTGCATTATTCTGTTTGGCTGCATCTTGCTGGATATTTTCATCAACCACAACAACTTATTTAACAGATTTAGGAACATAAGTAGCTACAGTTCTGCCCTTATAAGGTAAAGAACTCTGCTGATTCTTAGAATTAGCCCTCCCTTCCTTTTTATTGCAATAATCAAATGAATGACCAATATTTTGACAATAATTATAATAGGAAAGCATTTTTTTCATAATCAATCCCAACATATAAATCATAATCATTCCTTTCAACTAAGTTATAAGTCAATTTAGCAGATAAATCAATATCAACCAACACTCTCGCAAAATTAACATATACTTGCTTTCGAGTCATCTCATCAATGGAAATAGGGGTTCCAATTCCAGATGCTATTTCAAAAAGAAGTCTAGGTCACCAATATTCCTAAGGTAAATCATAGATCCTTATCCAACAACGAGTATGAGTTTGCTTTTGATTTTTGGGATTAAAATCATGTGTCCATTGAGATAATCGCAATAATCCAGGTTTAAGATTACATGTTCCTGAAGACCAAACCTTTTTGAAATCTTCTTGTGATGAAAACTTGAATTCGTAGTATCCTGTCCCAAGTCTAGTCATGCTCCACTGGCCAATCGATTTCCACAATTTTCCCAACGCTTTTTGGAAGATCAAGATATTTGTAGGGTTTGTCACCTTTAGACAGTAGAAGGCGTCCATGTAGATTCATCTTACATGAATTGACTCCCTTGCAATATTCATCCTCTGAAATCTTGATTGACACAGAACAACCCTTGATGCGAGGTCGCGGAAGTTGAGAAAGAGAAATATCGCACGTGATAGGGTGTTAGTGGTTCGGTTTGAATCGGTTTTGAGGCAAAAAGTCATATGATCCAAAGATAAAAAGAGCATGTAGTTCGGTTTGGTTTGGATGGCTTCCTTAGAAAAATTTGATCCGATCCGATTAAATGCGGTTTGGATCGGTTCGGTTGATTCGGTTTGTACCGACACATCATTACATATTTATATTATGTCAAATAACCAAGATTACAAGCTAAATTCAACAAAATCTTAAACATGTATATAATTGTTTAATGTTTATATATTCATGTAATAATTTCATAAAATATGTACAAAAAAGATAAATATCCATCATCAACTAGTTTCATAGCATCTTTTTTATGTTTGGAACTTAGAAATAGTAAAAATATTATGTCAAATCAAACTAGTAAGTATTATTAGGAAAAAATCAACAAATAAAAATAATAATATAAAAAATAGAATAAATATATATTAGATTTTATATATGCGGTTTGGTTTGGATTGATTCGGTTTAAGAAAATGAATCCAAATCCGATCCGATCGGTTTTCACAAAATATGATCCAAAAAAATCCAATAGGCATCGTTTTGTTCGGTTTTCGATTTTTTTGGATTGACTTTTGACTTTCTTTTGAATCGAATTGAATATGAACACCCCTAATTGAAATGGAATAGGAGTTTTGTTATACGATGACTACTACACAGAAATTGGATGAACTAAATTGTTGATCAATGATAAAGTTGTGGTTTTTTTCCTATTGGTTAAAGAAATTTAAAAAATATATATAATAATTTTTATAATCATAAATATATATATTCTTACGAAAACTTTTCTTGCTGTTTTTTAAATCAAGGATCTGATTCCTTAAAGTCAAAATAATAGAAAAATGCTCACTGAACACAGTTTCCCGACATCAAATACGCGATATGTGTCGCATTATGCGACACTGTAGCTGTATTGTGCGATACTGTAGCAGGTCTCTCTTTTTTTTTAATAAAAAATTTTAGTTTTTTTTTTAAATGGTTTTTTTATAAATAAATTTTTTGGTAAGTATGTAAATATCTAGTGAATCAGGTACAAATATCTGGTGAATTCAGTTCATTATCTGGTGAATGGGTTTTTTTTAGAAATAAGTTTTTTAGTTAAGTATGTACAAATATCTGGTGAATTAGGTACAAATATCTGGTGAATTCAGTTCATTATCTGGTGAATGGATTTTTTTGAGAAATAAATTTTTTTTAAAAAGGCAAAATAAAAAAAAAATAAAAATAACGCTACAGTGCGCCACGGTAACGTGATGTCGCGTATTGGTGTCGACCCGTGTGTTCAGTTATCACGGCTCAAATAATATGTACTCGGTGTGTATCATTAGATTAATTTTAGGCTTTCTTAAATATTTTTTGTAATTGATCCAAGGATGTATATTGAATGAATGGGTGAATGCCTATTATATTGACTTTAGTATCGTGGGCCTGCTGGTGCCATTTTTAGAGTGTGTTTGGGAAAGCTGGAAAAAAAAGATTATGCTGATAATCAATTTTTGTATAATTGATTATTGTGATAATCGATTATAATCAAAATCTGTTTTTGTTTGGGACTATTTGCTGAAAAGCAATTTTAAGATAATCTATTTCGTTTGGATGGTGCAAAAAAATCACTTTTATATAATAAATTACGAAAAAGGGTACGGAGTTATTTGTATAAATTAATAATATTTGTTTAGAAGGTAGTTTTATAGGGGTAAACAGGGAAGAGAGTTTTGAGAATGAAAAATAATCAAATCACAATAATTTTAAGCTAGAAAAAACTAGATGGCATAAAACAGTTTTTTTTCCCCTAAAAAAAGCTCTTTTATAAATTTAAGCAAAATGTCAAACATAATAGATTATCTATGAAATAGCTTTTAAGCTAAAAAATAGCTGAAACCAGGAAAAATAATCTTTCCCAAACATACTCTTAAAGGCCTAAAAGTAACTACGTTCTATCGGGTGCTTATTCTATGTTTATTTTAAATTTAAAATAAACATAAAATATTATCATCTAAAATAAACATAAATTATCTAATCGTATAAGGTGTTGTTACTTGGCACCCCAATGCAGAAGGCAACGATGACAAGCCCAAGCAAAGCAAATTGTCGTTGCTTTATCAATGTGAACCCCGGATCACAAGAACGACAGATGTCCTTATTCGTTTGCATACTTTCCCTGTTGTGCATTCAAGAAGATCACACACGCGTAGTAGTAGTAGTTGAAGTTCAAATCGTGCTAAAGGATAAAAATATTTAGACACAAAATTTGGATATGTTATATAGATATCATATAATTTATGAGTATTTTGAAAGTGATAAAATACATGATATAAAAGAAGAAAATAATAATAAGCAGAAAGGAATACTTTTATACGATTTGTGTCCAAAAATGTTACTCTTTGCAAAAGTGGTGCAAACTACACGGATATCAATGATGAAGGCCAGTAACCAAATCTACCTTGGAAGAAAGAAACTAGTGAATGCCACGCTCACTGCTGAAGATTATTGTTCATGTTCTTTAATAACCATGTATGCTTTTGCATGAAAAATAATTGTTACTTATTGTTGTCAAATTTATTTATTAAATTTGTGTAATGGTTTATTATTATATTACTTATTTATTACTCCATTTAATTGATTGTATTTTTAAATTTATATTTTTCATATTTTATTAAAAAAAAACATCGGTACGATATTCGAAATACATTTGCTAGCTACTTAGCCAATTTTGATTCGGGGTGTGAAAGGTATCAGTAATCACTAATCAACAAGAAGGAAACTGAGAGAAAAAGGCTTCACTTTCACCGAAAAGAGACTAACATTGATATTGTGTTTTTTTTTTAAAACAAACATTGATATTGTTTGGAAAATGACAAATGTCAATTGACCCATTATACGACAATCACAAATTAGCTACACAAGCCTATTAAACTGCACTTTAGAACTTCAAAAATGAAAAATCTGGTTGGAATTAAGTAGGGGTATCGGAGTGCCTCTAACTTGGTAACGTTTTCTTCCCAGTGGTAAGGTTTGTTTAACTGTGTATTTGGACGCGAGTTTAATAAACATAATTATAAATGAAATTGATTTTATAAAATAGATTGCATTATGATTTCAAAAAAAAAAATTAGATTGTATTATAAATCTTTACGTCTCTAAAGAAATTAGTCTCTGACTAATGGCTAGGATATTTTTGCCACACCAAAAAAATAATTGATTTCATTATGTGTTAATATTTTTATTTTGATAAAAAGTTTGATGTAAAATTTAGTGTAAAATTTTCATTCAAACGCAAAAAATAATTTATGTAACTTCTACCAGAATCATGTTTGAAAATAAAATCAACTTGTTTCACAGAAACTAAACACCACTACTAAAATCACATTTGATAAAGTACAAATGTAAATCTAATACTTTCTGCCATTGAACCAAACATATACTAAATTAGGATGTGTGCTAAAAAGAGGAAGTGTATATAAAAATAGTGTTATGAATACATCTCTGCAACTTAACTTTATATTTACATGAAAAGTTTATAGAAAAATATGATTTAAATGTAATTAAGATAAATTGTTAAACGTGAAATTTGATTACGGGATTTCCTCATATTTACTTCGGATGATATGTATGTATGTATGCATATGTGATATGTATCGAGATTAAGTTACTTCAAGAACTTAAAAGAACTATTTTGAATTTTCACCATTCATTTTATAATTTAATAATCTACATTAATTTATTAAAGAAGTTATATATATATTTTTTTTGAGAGATTAAAGAAGTTATTTAACTTCTATTAAATTACAATGAAATGTAGAGTACACACTTAGAGAGAGTAACTCTTACTCTTAGAATAACTTAGTCTAGGGCTATATATTAACGTTAGAGAGGGAAATGGTAGGTTGTTTCGTGTGAATCATATTTTCTCGTCTAACATTTCTAACTTGCAGATGAATATTATGCCCAAGATTGCCACTTTACTTGTGCAATTATTTTAAGCTTTGCCCGCAGAATGTGAAATGTGTTTCACGCTGTGCAGCACGGCAATTGGGAAGGGTCAAATTGGTGGGTGTTTGGTGCGAAGTTTGAGCATTTAAGAGATGAATGAATAGTTATGAGTTTGTTGGATGACGCATCTCAAAACCAAGAAGAAGTTGCATTAAACTTGGACAATCATTCATTCCCCATATACAGACAAAGAGATGGCGCGTAAGCGGTGACTTCTTTTGAGGCCAAATTGGTGAGACCTCGCACTTGTCACTACTCCAATCCTTTGTTACACTGAATCACTGCTCTGCCAGACTGCCACACACCACCCATATCGGTTATTTATAGTAAACATTTACTCCATCACTCCCATTTCTCTGGTATTTTAAGATTTCTATACATAAATTAAAAAATTCTTAATTTATATATATTTATATCAAAATGTTATTACTTTTATCATTAATTATTTACAAGTTTTACTGGTATTTACTACATACTATACTAGGCTAATTATTGAAGGTTTTGTATATTTGCAAGACAAATCAACTTAGTTCTATATAAAAGTATACATGAAAAAATTTGGTCAAATATTATATCTTGGTTTTATAAACAACCCATTGTTTTGGAATAAAAACAAGTAGCTAAAAACATCAAAGAAAAAGAATGGAGGGATTTCTAAAATCTAATTTAAGTAGGGTCTTGCTAACCAGTGTCCTATGGACTTTGGTTAAAGAACCCAAAGGTAGAAACATTTTATTGGAAAATGTAACTTTTAAGAGTTCAATGACTTTAATACATTATTTTCCTATATAATTTTTTTATATTTGAATCATTTACTAATACCCTTGGGGCACTGGTTAGCATTTCACATCGAAGTAACGTACTGGTAAGAAATAGTTTTGAGTGATTATTTAATCCTTATCTTTAGTGGATATCCGAATCGTAAAGAGATACTCCTTCCGATCCATAATATAAGAAAAAATTTCCCAATTTTTTTGGTCCAAAATATAAGCAAATTTTAACTACTTTTATCCTATTTAATGAAATAATTCTCAAAATACCCTTCATTTAATGCAAGTTTTGTTTTCCAATGACTCCTTTTATTCTCAATAACACAAGCCTAATAAATAAGAGGAAGGGTAATTTAGGTAACAAACTCAATTTTTTATTCTCAATGACTCTTTTAAATGAGATTAACTAACTTCTTTAATAAGTATGAAATTAGTTACTTTTACTTATAATATGAACTGGTAGGAGTAGAGTTTATTTATTGGGTTTAATTGAAGTAAAGTACTCCTAGTAAGAAATAATTCAGTGATTAATTAATTCTTTCCCTCAACTCATTAATTGGATCCATAGGAGTACAGGGTAAATCTAACAATCACCTTGTTCGGCTCCCTTCCAAATTATTGAATTTTTACGCTGACAATGATTAGCATAAGTGAAGCTTGTGTGGCACCGACTCTCCGGTTGAAGCATAAATAGGATATGGAGTTTACCAAAGGGGGGAAAATATAAGGATATCGTTGCACTAGATGTGATTAAGAATTTCTCTTCCATGCTGATCAATGTTATTAAAGCATAGAAAATTGAAAAAGATTGTTAGGTTCAATTAATTTAATGGGATGGTCTAATTAAATGATGTACTCCCTCCGGACTCAATTATAAGTAAAATTAACTAACTTCACACTTATTAAGGAAATTAGTTGATTTAATTTAATTGTGTTTTTTTTTTATAAGCATTAATTTAATTGTGTTGATTTATATATAAAAAAAAGTTACAATTACTAAACTACTCTTACTTATAACAATCACCACATTTAATTCTTCGGAGTGTGCATTGTTCTTGGAAAAGTAAAAGGACATTAATTAACCAATGATGTTTTTGGAACACTGACGTTAAATAAAGTTGAATTTGTTAGATTTTGCTTATATTTGAGTCCACCAAATATAGGTACCTTTTTTTATTTATTATAATTGAGTCCGGAGTAGTATAATATAAAGAAGAATGCTGACGAGTGCCCTTAAGGCATCAGTTAAGGAATAAGAATAAAAAAATGAAAGTTTTCATTGGAAAGTAGTGTATTCAAAATTTGGAGAAGTGTTATCTTTGATTTTCCAATGAAAGTTCACTTTAATTGAAATCCTTAAACAATGACCTTACTCGTTAACAAGACTCAATATACATTTGGTAAAATGCTAACGATTGTCCTACGGTTGACTAAAAAAAATAGTGTGCAAAAGACATTGTTTAAGGAATCTAAAAAATTAAATTTTTATGAGAAGTGGTGTAATCAATATATTAAAAAGAAATATTTAATTTTTCAATAAATAATTATCTTATTTGGATTCCTTAAACAATGCCTTTAAGTCACACATTAACAATATCCTATAAATTTGTCTCATGAGTTATAACATATGATATTATTAATAAAATATTATAATTAATAAAAGTTAAAACAAGAAATTTAAAACTCAACTTACCATCTCTATATACAATATTATTACTATATTATAAAGTTTATAACTTTATACATTTTAACATTAATTTAAGTAACTTAATAAGAATTTAGAAGTCTATGTATTCTAAGTTTTTTACTATTTTGTAACTCAACCACTTAAGTTAAGTGCGTGAAGACAAAGAATACGAGCGAGTGACTGACTGCACGCACACAAGTGAACTGACAAAGATCGCGAGCCACTGCATAAGGATGAAGATGAAGGAATGAGACAAAGGGTCGGGCAGACTGCAACAAGGACGGACTCGAATGTAGATTAAGGAGTGAGATAGGCAGTCAGATTAGTCAGTCAAATTAGTCAATCAATTACGAAGGAAGGAGTAATGGATTTGAAATAGAGGATTATTCAGTCAATTAAGTTTTCTCTTTTTTATATCACTTTTTTACTCTCTCTTTTTTCAATTTTTTAATTTTTAATTTTTCTTTTCAAAAAAATCGATCGGATCCGATTCAACCCAATTCAATTGGGTTTTTGACTCGGTTTGACCTTAGAAACAATTTGACTTGTAAAAAGTATTGGACAAGAGGTCAATTCATAACTCGATCAGCTGATTCGGTCTGATTTTCGTAACCTTGATACAAATACTTTAATTTCACAATTAAAGATAGTAAACAATTGATGCATGAGAGTTAACTTGACATTAGCTCGGTGAAGTACTAATTAAGTTTTAGTGATTCAGATTAAGCAATTGAGGTTACTAATCAGGAAGGTGACTTTTAATATAATTAATTGGTACAAATAAGGGGGTTGGGTAGTTTAAATGGCTTGAGCTAAGGGTATGAGGAGTTGGAGGAGTAGGAGGTCCAAGGGTCAAACCTTGGTAAAGGAGAAAAAATTAACATAACGGCTAACTACTAACATTTACTATTAAAAAAAAATTGGTACATATAAGAAATGAGCCATTGGCCTCTAATTTTTATTTTGGTAGAGGCCCTTCAATGATTTTAACATTTAATTTATTTGAAAGACACCACACGAAAGCCCTACTTATGGATACAGTAAATGACTAAATGGCAATAATCAAGTTGAATTTATGATATACTCCCTCTGGTCCTATATATAAGAGGCAAAACCCTAAAACACACAGACCAAGAAAATGCATTAAAATAAGCTATTTGTAATTAATATTCATATAAATTTACAAATTTAACCCTTCAATAATTAATGAACAAACCAACTTATATTGAAAGTTGCACTGTCTCGTAAATATAAATCCTATTATAAATAAGGGTAAAATTGGAAATGAGCATTTAATATTTGTCAAAATACATGCATGTCTCTTATATTTTGAACCAAAAAAAAGTAGTCATTTGCCTCTTATAATAAGGACAGGAGGGAGTATGGTTAAGGGCAAAAGCAATCATCTAGAACGAGATTTAGCAAACTCGCAGAGTGGCCACTGGCCACCTCCAAATTTAGGCAGCTTTAAATGTAAAAGTATTTATTATTGATAAAAGAAAATCGCAACACTCCCCTCCCCTTACAAGGTTTGTACGTTTCAACAACCAAATATATTGAAGAATTTAATTTATATATGTTATTAGTGGGAAAAAAAAATTACATTATCAATCGATCATAAATTATTACATCATTTAAAATATTTTATTATTATCATAATGGATTTAACTTGTCTAAATTAAACTTAAAACTAAAGTGAGAAAGTAAGGTTATATCTACATTTGATCATTTATTATACTGAGATCTTTATGTATTTTATCAAATCAATGATGAATATATCTTTATTTTCTCACTTTAGGGATAAACCCACTTTAGATAAGTTAAATCTTATTATAGTTATCTTAAAATCATATATAAAATGATTTATGATTGATTAATATAGAAGTTAACTGAATGTGTATTTTTCATTAACCAAATGATAGTTACAAGCTGATATAAATATACAACTTAAGTGATAACAAGATAAGCTCAATCTGTTATGCACTTTGAAAATAAATAGACTAACAGATTTACATAACAAATTTACAAAACAAAGATAAGATGACATCCTATTTTGAATTAGCTTCTACAATTAATAGATTAAACATTGAGTAATCTTTTTGATGAGATTTCATCTATTTACCTTTAAAAAATGTTTCAATAGCAACATTTAATTTCAACAGACACGTTAATTTACACGATATTTTTTTTTACGACTCCAACTAGGAACGTGTGTTTGGACGTGGATAAACAACGTGTGGAGATGTCGTCAAAAGGAAAACATTTCATTGGAAAAAGTCGAAATTCACCTCATACTTTAATTCGCAACTTTTCGTGATATACAGTGGTGATCTTTTCAACAATTATAACCACGGGAAATAGAATTTTAACTCACCTTACTTAAATTGATTTCAATTTTTTTGTATTTTTGTTAGAAAATTTGATCATTCTAAAATGAAAATTTGACAACAAATTATATAAACAATTTAGGCACAATACGCAGTTGGGAGTGATGGTTCAACGTTTATTATAGTATAATAGAGTAAGGAGGCTTTCTTATCTGAAACCAAAAGGTGAAAAGGAAGAGGAAAAATAATGAACAGAAAGAAGAAAGCCAGGATATACATAAACATCATTTATTTGTATTGTTAACCAATCACCAACGTATGATTTTGACCCAAATGGGGGACTGTTCACCGATCTAACATGCTTGCATGTGCTGGAACTATGTTTTGCTTGTTGCTTATTAATGAATAAGCAATGAGAAGTTGAGAACACACCATAAAAATAAAAAAATAGTGGCAAAACAGCAATAACAAAGAAAAACAAGGTCCAAATTCATAAAAAAAAACCCAAAGAAGAAGCCAAGAAGGCAATGTTCCTAGTTGGCTTATTCAATGCCCAGCATGTCAACAATTAAAAGTTCGTTGGGGTAGTTGTATCTGCTATCCTCCACTATAGGACCCTTCCCTCTCTCTATCTCTACACACACACCCCCTTTAAAAAACCATGCCATCTTCCACATTTTTGCAACACATCGATCTTCTTCCCTTAAGTTTTTTCTCTTTCACATGTTTAGGCAAACATATACTCTTTTCCAAAGTTAAGTCTTTAACAAAAACTTCCCATTGAGAAGGAAAATACAAAGCCACAATCTTTTAATTTTCTATTGTTATTTCTACCCTTGCTTTATACACACCCAATAACCCCACCTTCAATCTCCCATATTTCCAATACCACTTCCCCCTCCTAATGGCAGATCACAAGAACCAAACGTTGGATTCAGGAACCATTTCTATTGAAGGAGGGAGACAAGAAAAAAGGAAACTTCCAAACTTTCTCCTATCTGTGAGACTTAAGTATGTGAAACTTGGGTACCACTACTTAATCTCCAATGCTATGTACCTTTTGCTCATACCCCTTCTAGGGGTAGCTTCAGCTCATTTATCAACTATCTCTCTCAAAGATGTTGTCCAATTATGGGAGAATCTCAAGTTCAATCTTGTCTCAGTGACTGTATGTTCTAGCCTTATAGTATTCCTTGCCACCCTTTACTTCATGAGCCGCCCAAGAGGTGTTTACTTGCTGGACTTTGCATGTTACAAGCCAGAGGCAGATTGCATTTGCACAAGAGAGTCATTCATGGAAAAATCTGGTCTAACTGGGACCTTTTCAGAGGAGAATTTGGCCTTTCAGAAGAAGATACTTGAGAGGTCTGGTTTGGGACAGAAGACTTACTTGCCCCCAGCAATCTTGAGTGTCCCACCAAATCCATGTATGGCTGAAGCAAGGAAAGAAGCTGAGGAAGTTATGTTTGGGGCCATTGACCAGCTTCTTGCAAAAACTGGGGTGAAGGCTAAGGATATTGGGATTTTGGTGGTGAATTGCAGCTTGTTCAATCCCACACCATCTCTCTCTGCAATGATTGTGAACCACTACAATTTAAGAGGGAATATCCAAAGCTATAATCTAGGTGGCATGGGTTGCAGTGCTGGCCTTATCTCTATTGACCTTGCCAAGCAACTCTTGCAGGTTTGCTCTTGTTTTCTCTTTTTTACAAAATTTTAGTCCATCTCTTATTGAATCATACTATATATATTTTAAGCTATATATCACTTCATGTAGTGAAACTAACTGTCTTGCATGCATGTCTCTATATGACTATATTTTTTCCTGTGTCCAAATTAAAAACCAAATTATAGGACCCATAAAATTGGATATTCTAAAAATCAAGGACCACAAGTAGGCCCCTTCATGCAAAGAAGTTTCTAGTGGCAGTTGCAGCACCAGTTGTCCACATGTCCAACAGGTAGTCCATGTTGTTGGGAGTTTTGTTAGGTTAGCCAGCCTATTTATTAGTACCCCGAAGATATAGACTCTTTTAGGTGTGATATATATGCCTTGCCCACATGTGCAATATTTGGGAAAATGAAGCATTGAAATTAACGACTGATCAGTAATACTAATTAAAAGTGACAACCTTAGTCATACCAACAAATCCTGTTCTATATATATACGCAATCCATAATAATAAATAACTGCACCAAAATTCAGCAAACCTATCGATAGTTTTCTACATGTGATTTGATGTTCTTTATAATATACTTCATGTACTCACCACCTTTTAATGATAATAATTATTATTATATATAGGTACACCCCAACTCCTATGCCTTAGTAGTAAGCATGGAGAACATCACTCTCAACTGGTATTTTGGCAACAACCGGTCAATGCTAGTCTCGAATTGTCTCTTTAGAATGGGTGGTGCTGCAATCCTCCTCTCCAACAAGTCTTCTGATCGAAGAAGAGCCAAATACCAATTGGTCCATACAGTACGTACTCACAAAGGTGCAGATGACAAATCTTATGGCTGTGTCTTCCAACAAGAAGATGAGACCAAAACAATTGGTGTAGCACTCTCAAAGGACTTGATGGCTGTTGCTGGAGAAGCTCTCAAGACCAACATCACAACACTTGGACCATTAGTCCTTCCTATGTCAGAGCAGCTCTTGTTTTTTGCTACCTTGGTTGCTAGGAAAGTGTTCAAGATGAAAATAAAGCCTTACATCCCTGATTTCAAGCTAGCTTTTGAGCACTTTTGCATCCATGCTGGAGGAAGAGCAGTGTTGGATGAGTTAGAGAAAAATCTTGAGCTCACTGATTGGCACATGGAGCCATCAAGGATGACTTTGTACAGGTTTGGTAACACTTCTAGCAGTTCCTTGTGGTATGAATTGGCTTACACTGAGGCTAAAGGGAGGATCAGAAAAGGTGACAAGACTTGGCAAATTGCATTTGGTTCTGGGTTCAAGTGCAACAGTGCAGTGTGGCGTGCATTGAAGACTATTAATCCAGCAAAGGAGAAGAATCCTTGGATGGATGAGATTGATGAGTTTCCTGTTCATGTGCCTAAAGTGGCAACAATTATTGGCTCCTAAACTAAACCTTCTGTGTTTTTTGGGAGGGTATATCTAAATGGAAGAAATTATATTAAAGGTTTCATAGTAGTTAATTAATCTTAGGAGGTGTGGGAAAATAGAAGATTATATAATCTTAGGTGGTGTGGGAAAATAGAAGATTATATTAGCAACGGCTTTCCCAGTTTCTTTGTTATTGTGCTGGTGTGCTAGCTGAAGTTGAAAGAGTGTGCATAGAATTATTGCTCAATTGAACATTTATTACATGATTTTTAATTAAATGTATCAATTGAGCTTTCAAAGATATATATATATATATATATATGAAAATTGATTCTTAAGCTGCTTGTCGTGCTGAGAGCTATAAGAGAAAATCGTATAGAGGATTGACAAGGTTCAATTAAAATACGTACCCACAAAGTGTGGTCCGAGTAGCTAGTAGCTCGATCCCTTTAACCATATGTTCAGAGTTCGAATCCTGATGATGAGAATAGAGCTAGTTACATCTATGGGTATTCTATATTCTTGGGGGATTAATCATACGGGGATCCCCTAAGTTCCATCTTGGACTAAAATAAAAAGGTGATTAAAATTATTTCTAAAATGGTGATATTGTTGGATAAAATTGATAGCTTGGAAAGATATGACTAGTGTCAAGGATTTTTGTATTCTCTATGTTGAGGGCTACGTGGCTACCGTTAAGTAGGAATTGTAAATGGGCTCCTCCAGAATCCTTGTAAATGAAATTGGAAGATCGATCCTCTCAGGAAAATTAACCATTGGATTAATAAAAATATAAAAAATGAACAGATGTAACGAGATAACAGGAATTTGAAAAAACTGTAACAATAAAAACTTATAAATTACAAAACAAGCCATTGCTTTCAAGTATTTAAATTTGCAAACTCTCCACCATCCATCAGTCCCCTTCCTCCACGAAACTTAATCACCGACAATAACTTGTCTGGCCCATTCCCAACTCCTTCGAAATCTTCCAAACCCGAAGGTGTCTCGAATCTTCTAGAAGCTGCCATCCCCTACTCTCGTCCATTTAGATTTATGGCTAGTTGGCTAGCCGATTCATCTCTCAGGCCCCTGTTTACGGTGTTTAGAGCTAAAGCACAGGATTGGAACACTAGCAGCTTTGGCAATATCTTTCACAAGAAGAGGAGGCTTATATGGGGCGAATGGAAGGTATTAACAGACGTTTATCTACCACCCAAAGAAGTTGCTTGAGAAGTTATGGAAGGAGTATGATGAGGTTTTGGCGCCAAAAGGCGAGATGTGATTGGGCTAGGGTATGGGGCCTTTAAAAGCTCCAGGACCGGATGGTCTCCACCCTATATTCTTTCATAGCCAGTGGGATATTATAGGTACATCGGTTTGTGATTTTGCCATGATAAACAACGCAAGGTGCTGCATACTAGTACCATGGCTACGCAGTTCCTTTTGTGCTCTTACCTATTTTCTCTATCACGATCATACAATCATGCAGGGACGGACCTAAGAGCATGACAGCGGGGGCAGCTTTTAATTTTTTTCATATTAAATTTTAGATAACTTCCCCTCCCCCCACCCCAATTAAAAAAATTAGATTGCCCCGTATGCTTTATATAACTCTACTCTAAATAGTACTAAAAATGTTGTCCTCATTGCTTTACAACCCAACTTTACATAACACATTATATTTTTTTAGTACAATTTGGTCACATAATTATAGAGAAATATTTTTAACGGTGTTGAAAATGAAAAAAATATACATATACAATAATATCAAAGTATGAAGATAAGTAGAGAGCAACTATAAATTTATAGAAATTGAGGTGTCTTCAATTCTATGGGTATATAATGATATAGTTTTTGTAATTTCCAATTTCTGACTTAATGATCACAACATTTATATAAATTTTTATAAAAATATTTATAATATATAATCTTGCCCTTACTAATTAAAATTTCTGGGTCAGTCCCTGCGATCATGGTCCTTGTTTGTCTCGTGCAACTGCTACCGAAATCTAGTAAAAAGCCCAATTTTTTTACTTCCTCGAATCACTGGAGTAAGACTGATAAAGAAGTAGGTTCAAAAATTGATACCAAAAGCATGGTTACTAAGTGCCCTGATAGTCCTGGACTTGGGGAAGAGTTTTCTAGTCAGTCGTACAACCAAATAATCAGTGCATGTTGCAAAGTTAGATCTTGATAAAGCTATGTCCCTTCTTGCTAAAAGGGAAGCTCAAGGGTTTAAACCTATCTGATAGAAGCCCTTGTAAGGGTTTCCTGACATTTGATTGTGGAGTCTGATAAGCAAACCAAGGAGAAGAAAGTCGACGAGGGGGAGGACATTTGGAGGACGAAGGGTAAAAATGTCATTTTCAAGAACCCAGAGATTAAGTCATCCTAAAGTCATCATTGTCACTCATCTATTTAACTATTAAATCTAATGATTATAAATGCTTCCTGGTGGGTGAGGGACTTAGTTATTCCCACACCCTCGAAGCCACCATGGGTCAGTAGAAATTTTCTTCAGTTAATTTTATCACAAAGTCTAAAGAGAAGGACAAAGCAAACTCGTTTGAAGCCCAACTAAATTTGGGCTTATAAATCTCTCTGTTCGGTGCTTGTACCTTGTGAGAAGCCTTAGGGCCCTTATCAATGTTCCATGGTAGCAAGTGCCCTCCTGAGTTCCGCCTAGTCTAACAAAAGAGATTTTGATAACGCATCTGTATCATGATTTTAAATTATATAGCTGGGATCACGATTTTATGAATGATGAATATGACTATATTTTTAAAAAAATATTTGGTCAGTATTTAATTTTTTTGACAATTACACTTAATTTTTTTAAATATAATTTCAAATTTTGTTTGACTCAATATAATAAATATATGTAATATCTCACTATTTATTCTTCAAATGAGATAGAGGCCGCGTTTGGGTAAACAACTTAATTAAGAACTTATCATATAAGACCTTATCGAATGAGAGCTTATGCCATAAGAGCTTATGAAGAAAGGGGCAAAAGAGGATTTGAAGGGGGAAAACACGAAGGGGTCATAAGCACTTGTTAAAATTCCATAAGCTTGTTCCAGTGACTTATGAAAATAAGTCAAAAACTCCTTATGGGATGACATAAGTTACTTTTATAAGCTCTGCCAAACACACTGTATAAGAGCTTATGTCATCAGATAAGTCAAAAGGAGCTTAAATAAGCTCTTCCAAACGCCACCAGAATTGTGATGCGGAGACACGAGTATCACCCGTTACAAGTAAAAAATAATAATAAAGTGAAAAAGTGTAATTACTAGCACAATAACATTGATCAAATAATTTTGTTTCAAAAAACAAAATTTTTTGATAAACAAGCTTGAACTGGTCAAATAAGTTATAAAATAATTTATTTGATTTGTCAAATAGAGTTAATAGTGATAAGTTACGTTTACGAAAATTCAAGTTATAATAAGAAACAATTTTTAGAAGTTAGTTTAATGACAATTGCAATAAGGGTAAAGCCCCATTTTGGTCCCTGACAAATTTTCTGGTACCCAATTTAGTCCCTGAGAAAAAAAACCTCACTTGTTAGTCCTCGACAATTATAAACGTGAGACATATTAGTCCCTCCATTGATGTCCGTTAGGAAGCTCTGTTAGTTTGCTAATGTGGCCCGTTATCTCATCCAACTGTTTGTCAAGGGACCAAAATGGGCCTAAAATTTGTCAAGGACTAAATTCGGTACTAGGGGTGGGAATAGGCCAAGCCAGGCTAGGCTTTGTTTAAATAGGCCTGGCCTGTTTAAAACATTGAAAGCCTAAGCCTGGTCTGTTACCTGTTAAAGGCTTTATTTTAAGCTTGGTCTAGCCTTTTTAGAAGCCTGACCTTGCCTGTTAGCCTTTTTAACGGCCTATTTTGTATCAAGCCCTTCAAATAGTTTGTTTGACCTATCTCTAAATAGGCTAACATGTCATTAAAAAATTAAAACTGGTATGATGAATCAACAGCTGAGAAAGAGGCAGTAGAAATAATTGGTTAAGATTTGCTAAACATAATGAATTGAAAAACCCAGTATGATGACTACACATAGCAGCTAAAAAACCACGAGGCAAAGCAGTGGAAACAGAGAAACCAATTTATCAAATAAAAAAATTGAAGAAACCATTTTATTAAATAATCATTGGTTTGGTATCACAGTAAAAGAATGAAGACAAGAACATGGTATTACAAAGTGGTCCAAGCCATAGTATCACACAAAAGAATCGGGAACACAACAAAATAATAGGAAGAGGACAAAACTTTACCCTTTGTTTTAGATTTGTTGGGTTGCTGACCTTTCTTCTCCAACACAACCAGTAGCGGACAAAAACCAGGCGAGCGACGAGCGGCAAGCGTCGAGCGGCGGAGGGCCAGCAGCGAGTGGCGGAGGGTGAGCAACGAGCGACAGAGAGGCGAGCGGCGAGCGTCGTAAGGGCGAGCGGCAGAGGGGCGAGCGGCGAGTGGCGTAACAGCTATCACGAGCGTCGGAAGGGCGAGCGGCGAGGGCGAGCGGCGGAGTCCAAGGAGTCGCACGTTCAAGATCGAGATGGACTCACAGAGTAATGGCGGCTGAAATGAGAGAATAAGAAGAGTCCAGAAAGGTTTAGGGAATTAGGGCTTCTGAAATGAAAATGGGAGTCTAGGATTCACTGAAATTTTAAAATTAAAATTCGTTTTATTTTTACATTAATATATATATATATATATATATTCTTGATATAATTAAAATATTATATATATAATCAGGCTAGCCTGATAAGCCAGAAAGACTTTTCTATAGGCTCGGGCCTGGCCTTTTTAACTAAAAAGGCTTCTTAGAAAGCATGAACCTGACCTTTTTACTACACAGGCCAGGCCAGGCCAGGCCCCTGTCGGGCGGCCTGGCCTATTCCCACTCCTATTCGATACCACGAAATTCTTTTCCCCCTCATCTTCCTATGTTTCTTCTTCCTTTTTCTCCCATGCCCAAAACATCACTCTCACCTTCTTCTTCTTCTTTCTTCTTCTTTGAAATTCCTACTTCAGATTCTTAACTCTTCTTCTTATTATTCTTCTTCAGTCCTAACCACTTCACATTCATATTCACATTCACACCCCAAACCCAACTCTTCCTATGCTCCATGGCTCACTAAATGGCCCTCAAACCCTAACCCACCTTCTCCCCAATCACCCAACCCAACAACGTGTAAGGTTGAGCAGAGTAATTCAAGGGTTTGAGAAGCAGCGGAGACACAAGCAACCGGCGATGAAAGTTGATATTAATCCTCAAGACTCATGTCCTGCTCCAATTGACCGTCCCGTACACCGATCCTGGACATAAACAGAGTTGTTAACAAAAAGAACAGAGTAATCAAGAGTGCGAATAAGTTTGCTAATTGACACTAGATTAAAAGGACAACCAGGAACGTAAAGCACAAAATCTAAGGAAAGGTTAGGAAGGGGATGTGTTTGACCAATGCCTTTAACTTTTATTTGAGAGCCATCAGCTAAGGTGACACTAGGCAAAGAATCCAAGTAAGACAGTTTAGAGAAAAGGGATTTGTTACCAGTCATATGATCGGAAGCACCAGAGTCAAGTATCCTAGGTCCAAGAGTGGAGGACTGAGAAACAAAGGCTAGAAGATTACCAGACTGAGCAACAGTGGCGGCAGGTGAGATGGGCTGTTGGACTGCCTTGAATTGGAGAAAATCATTATAATCAGCAACAGAAATAGTAACTTCCTCAGCAATGTTCCGGGTAGTAACATGAGCAACATTAGCATGCTTGGACTGTTCCTTAGCCTTGGTGTGACATTCATCTTCAATACGGCCATAGCGATTGTAATAAGTGCAGCGAGGACGACGATAGCCACCACCACGGCCGCCTCCACTCCGTCCACCATGTTGATGAGAGTGGGAGACAAGAGCGGAAGAATCAGTATGAGGAATGGAGGAGTGGCCTAAAGCATGAGGAGTTGAGAGACGTAACAATTGTTCACTAATCAGGTCATAGGAGGGAACAGTGGCATTAGTTTCTCAAAATCAATAATTAAATGATCAAGCTTACCAAGGTATGTCTGCGTATCCATGTTTTCCAACTTCACAGAAATCAGGTTGAGAACAACACTGTAGAGGTGATGAACATCATTAGAATAGACTTTCTTGACCTTTGTCCAAACATCATAGCAATTGGTAAAGGCCTGGTATTGCGGCTGGAGTTTGGGGGCAATAGAAAACCAGAGAACACTGCACAAAGAGGCATTGATTTGCTTCCATCGGGCTCGTTCCTTGTCTGCAATATCCTTAGCTTGTTTGGTCAAGTGGTCTTCACGGCCTTGTCCTTGAAACCATAACTAGACAGCAGCAGCTCGGGTACTGTAGTTGGCAGTCCCCATTAAATTTTCACACGGGGTGAGTGGAACATTGGTAAATATCACTGTAGCACTTGAATCGGAAGAGGAATCGTTGGAGGCCATGAGAAAATAGGCTGAAACAGGGCTGGAGAAGGTTGCCGGAGTGAGGGAAAGGCGGCGGAGTGGTCGCTGGAAAGTGGGTCATGCCGGAAAGCAGCAAAAAAAAAAAGGATCTGTTGACGGAGCGTAAGACGCACGCGCCGGAGAGAGGCCGCACGTGGAGGCGAGTGCGGCGGCTGTTTGGGACTGGCTTTCGGCGCGGGGGTCGCTGGAGGATGACAGAGCAGGCGGTGGAGGCACACCGGAGGAAAGGAGCGCGATGGCATGGGAAACGAAGCACACAGTGGCATGGGTACTATTCACCTGAGAAGGAGAACCACTACAGAGTAAGAAAAGACCTAAACCACTGATACCATATAAGAACAGTATATGTGAATGTTGTGTGTTGTATGTCCACACATCTGTGTTATTTATAATCACATATTAGGGTACAAGAGGATCAGTCATAAATACAAAAGAATAAAATCAAATCCCTAATTAGTAACTGCATCCCTAATTCCTAGCCCTTGCTATTTACATATTAAGCATGTGTTAAATATGTTTTCTAACAAAATCAATGTGGCAGTAATAGAATATGTGAAAGAGGAAGAAGATGGAGGTTAGAGAGAAGGTTCAGCTTCAATTGGTGAGCCATGGTCTCTCGCTAACACACATGTTTCTCAAAATCAACAATCAAACGTCTCTTCAGCAATTCAACGCTATAAAAATTAATTCCCCCCTTGTTCATTATTTTGGTTGTTGTGGAGATGCTTCAGAATGAACCCACCCACATGAGCAAGATTGCTAATTTCCAAAAAAAAAAAAAAAATTATCAGAAAGACAAAGGGTACTCATGAACCCACCCCTTCTTCTTCATGACCCTTTATTTTCTCCACCGATGCTTATGTTTTTTTTTTCACTTTGTAATGATTATATGATTTTTTTTCATTCAAAAAATAGTTGATTTTGATTGATATTTTCGTATATGCAAGAAATGTGGGGATATAGGGTGAAGTTTAAACCAATATCACCATATGTAGTTTTTCATTCTCAGTTTTTTTCTTATGTGATATATTTGGTGCTCCTCAAAATTTCTTTTTTTGATCAAATTTATAGAGTTCACTCTCTGAGCTCAACTTTGAATCCTCTGAATTTGATTGAGTTTCTGGGTTTATAGGAAGAAATGGAAAAAGAATTGATAGATGAAGAAGATGAAAAAAATGGGTGGATTTTTTTCGTAGGGACTAAAATGGACACCTCGAAAATTAGCAGGGACTAATATTTGAGAGGATATTCTAATCGATAAATAAAAGAGATCTTATTATTTCTATCTCTCTTGGTAAGATCCATGTTCTCCGAAAATAAGAAAAACGCAGAATAAAATTTTCGAAACTAAATTCAGATGTGGTACATCTTTTGATTGATATTTTCTTATTTTCTTTTGTAGTTTAATCATATAGTAGAGAATAGTTACTTGAATAAGAAAAAAATTATGTCAAGTTTAAAATCATAACAGACATAAATATCAATCAATCTAATTCATGTGAGGGCTGTGTTTGTGCGAGTGTGTACTATGAGTGGGACATGTTATTAGCTGTGCACAACAAATTTTTCAATCAAGTGGACCTGAATTGGTTAGTTGACACCTTTGGAGTTGAAGGTCTCTCCTCATTTCCTTGTCCTTGTGCATTGGCATCGCTCTGCCATCATTTACTTGACTCATCCATCAAAGAAAAAGCCACACAAGAGTTTGCTCTGCTTCTTTGATCTTTCTACCCATTCCATCCAATCAAATAATGTCAAAAGCAAAAGTAAAACATGCTAAAAAAACCTATAATCAAGGAACAGAAACAAACATAATCAATGTCATGATTACCATGTGCCTAAGTGGAGGGTTGTTGTTTTGAGTAGCCTTTTTGCAATATTTGACTTCCTGTTTCCATATGATCATTAAATGTGCTTGTCTTGATACTAGCTCATTATACTCCCTCCTATTGATAATGTAAGTAAAAATTTCCAAAATTTTTAGTCCAAAATATAAGTAAATTTCAACTACTTTCTTCTCATTTAATGAAGTTATTCTCAAAATACCATTCATTTAATACAAATTTTATTTTCGAATGACTTCTTTTATTCTCAATAACACAAGCTTAATAAATAAGAGGAAGGGTAATTTAGGTAACAAACTTAATTTTTTATTCTCAATGACTCTTTTAAATGAGATCAACTAACTATCTTAATATGTATGTCCCATTTAATTTTTACTTACAATAAAGACCGGAGGGAGTACTTGACTTGGTTGGTAGTAGAGCTAGGAAAATCTATATCTAGCGAGCAACAAGATATTGTTATTGTTGAATAATTATATAGGTTTTTCCTTGAAACTTTACGCAAGTTAAAAAATCAAAAAAATATTTATTTATTAAAAAATTAAGCATTTCAATTTTGAAAGTATAAAATATATGAGTTTCTATATAAATTTACTATTTTGAATTCCTTAACATATATAAAATTGCACAGATAGAAAAACCTATTTATATAACTTAATTTGAATTTAGACTTTCTCGTTGATAAATAATATATAATCCCATTGTAAATTATCCGAAGAAGGCTTCCTTTCTTGTTTTTATATTTTTCATTTTTCAATTTTAAAATTTTCGTTTGACTTAGTTTTTTATTGGTTAATATTCTTTCGGTAATCCTTATTAGCACGAATGAAAATTTGAAGTCGTAGATTGATACAAATGCTTTTTAAGTTAGGAATATATATATATATATATATATATATATATATATATATATATATATATATTTTACTATTATCTCCTTTTAGTCTCACCTTTTTTCTTTCTTATGGTAGATTGAGCTCATTTCGTACTATATAGCATATCATAACCAATTCGAACGGATGTTGTTTTACCAAGTACCATCTTCGTTAAAAAACTGTCCTTACTCTAATTTTTTAATAAAAATATATTAATGAAAACGTTAACCTCGAAACATAAAATAATCATTATTTTTATTACTATTATACAAATTACTAGATACATTGTATCCACCTAAAGATTTTTAAAAATGTTAAAAGCCTCTAGTGATAACTGATACGTTTTGGTAATACTGGTTCCCATGGTAAAAATGGTCAGACTATATAATTTCTTTCAGTAATATATTTGTGCACGGCTTTTTTAGCGTAGGTTTGATTTGAAAAAAAACAAGGGATTGGATTATACAAATTTTTTTTATTCCTTATTTGATTTGAAAAATAATTTTGGACTAGACAAAAGATGGTGAGGAACTGGACAAAAACCCAAACTTTGTTCCTTACCAAATCATGAGATAACTTTTTGTTCTATAAATATATCACCAAAAAAAAAATTATTCTTACATCTCCCTCCTTCACCCTATCTCTCATACACACCCACCCACCAAACGTTTACTTATATAAAAATAAAAATATTATCAGTATGTTACTTTACGTGTGTGCATATATATATATATAATTTATAATATTAAAAATTATATTATAATATATAATATAATATTATATATACAATACTTATTATTATTATTATTATATATATATATATATATATATATATATATATTATCACAAGGGATATTATAGGAAAATTAATTTAATTTTGTTTGTCCTTTCCATTGTTCATCAAACACTGTACAAGACAAAAAGTTGTTCAGTGACTTATGGGGTTGTCATGTGCTGTTCTCTTTATCTTGTACCTCAATGCGAATCAAACGTACCCTTAGTCTTTGAGAGGTAGTAGTAGTTAGGTAAAACTCTTGCGAAAGTGACTGTAAAATTTGTCTCTATTGTAAGAATCATTTTTATGATAAAAAAAAATTTAAGAAATGGTAAATTTAATTTATATTAAATATATCATATATTTTTTAATTAGAAGATTATTTTTATATATACCTTAGAGAATTGATTAATATTTGCCTTTTTTTCTCATTATGCATGGGTAATGGAAATTTGTATTGAGAAGTTAAGCCTAACACTTTATTGAACATATTAATTTCTCATAAATTTTTTTTTTGCATCAATAAATTTTTTTATTTTGATTTATTAGCTAATGTCCTAAAAGTATTGGTTAATTATTAAGAAAAATATATATGCAAATTATAAAACTAATTTCACAAATCTGAAACCACGTAAAGTATATTCTCTACATAACCACGTATACAAAAGCATATTCATCCCGAGGTTAGGGCCAAAAAATCAATTCAAAATAATTTTCAAAAGTGTTATAGTATGTTTGGGAAAGATTATTTTTCCTCATTTCAGCTATTTTTTAACTTAAAAACTGTTTTATAGATAATCTATCATGTTTGATATTTTACTTAAATTTATAAAAAAAAAATGCTTTTTTTGGGGGAAAAAAACTGTTTTATACCATCTGATTATACTATCCAAACCAAATAGATTATCTTAAAATCTCTTTTTAACAAACAGACTCAAACAAAAACTGATTCTAATTATAATTAATTATCATTATATAAAAATTGATCATCAACATAATCTTTTTTTTTTTCCAGATTTCCCAATCATATGCATAATATAACTTAAAAGATTTCAAGAGACCATGCAAATTTAAAAGAGCAATCTCCAAGCCATCACACACTTTTAAATAAACGATGCTAGTGCCAAACACAACAAAAAGAACCTGTCAAGTCATACCAAAACAATCTCAATTTGATACCAAGTACCCAACTGAAAAAAGCAAATTGTGCTAACGAACTATTCCCCTTACTTCTTAATTACCAAGTTGTTCAATAGATGAACTCAAAATATGTTAATTATTATCCAAAAAAAGAAATAGTTTTTTTTTTGGTGATAAAAAAAAAAAGAAATAGTTTAGTGAATACTACAGAAAACTTCAGACAGAGAGAGTAGGGTAGCACTAAAAACAAAAATTAACACCATTCATTCAAAAACTAACAACAAATGAGAGTTCGGTATAACTAAACTCACCAATGTACGTATAAATCAAATTGTGCAAAAAGCATGGGATAATATTAATGAATTTCCTCAAGTAAAGGAACCCAAAAAAGAAAAGAAAAAAAGCATGATTATACATTATACATGAATACTATTAGTAAGTAGCATTAGCAATATTGCTTCCAAAAAAAAAAAAAATAGCATTAGCAATAACACCACTAAGCTAATATACTAAACAACAAAATATCAAAAATATGAAAGAACCACCACTCTCTCCAGTCTCCACCGCCACCACCATCACAGCCCCAAATTGCATGAGTGAAAGGCCAAAAGCCCTTAATTAATTAAATTAATTAATCTGAAGCATTAGGACCAGCACAAGCTTTCAAAACAGGGCTCCAAATCCACTGAACAAGAAACCTTCTGCCTCTCCTTCCATTCAAATTGAAGGTCCTTCCTTCATTATCCTTCATCACTTCCCCAATGTAACCGCCTCCCCCTCCGGTCCCATACAGCCCTTCGCAAAGGTCACCGATCTCCGTCGGCGCCGTCGGGTCCTCCCCGGCGTACCAAGCATTCACCAGCGGATTCGACGACAGCTCCGCCAATTCATGTCCTATAATGCTCACCATCCCATCCACGCCGACGTCCCCGTTCGGCGGCGACAGCTTCCCCGGACCGCCGCCTCCCATGTAACCTGGCACGGCGAACGGGTACGCGCACATCTCCGGGCACTGCTTCCCCGAATTCCCCACCCACGCGTACGGGAGCGTGTACCCCACCATCGACGGGAACGTGAAGTAGTGGAACCCGCACACCGCGCGGCAGAACTCCTCCATCGTGACGTCGTCGGCGGTGAGGATCAGGTAGATCCCGTTGCGGTGGTCGACCGTGAAGGGCTTGGACTTGACGGCGGTGGCGATGACTTGTTGAACCGAGAGGCGCGTGAGGTGCTTGCCGTGGGAGTATCTCAGGTCGGAGTACTCGCCGGCGAGGGTGACGGTGCGGGAGATGTTGGCGCCGGTCTGGTCGGTGTAGAGGGAGACGGTTTGCCACCAGTCGGAGACGGAGGGGGAGGGAGCGGCGCGGTGGTTGGCGGTGGAGATGGAGAGGAGGAAGTCTTTGATGAGGAGCTTGTGTTGCTGTGGCCAGTTGCCGTACCAGATGAGGTAGATGTTGATCGGAGAAGAGAGGACGGGTCCCATGTGGTACTTGAGGTTCACCAGATCTGAAGAGCCCTCGTATCGTTTTGAAGATGAGAGTGGGAATTTGGGGTTAAATTTGGTGTAGTAGTGTGATGATATTGATGGTTTTGTGTTCAGTGTTTGAACCTTCTCTTCTGGTGATCCTGCTTCTGCTTCCCTTATTGTGTGTAGAAGCAGGGATAAGAGGGTGATTGAGAGAAGGAATTTGGGTAGCGGTGACATGGTGGCGGTGGAGGAGGTGCTGTGTGTTTTTCGGAATGGAAATGGGAGTGTATATATAATAATGGAGGAGAGTGTGAGAGTGTGTATGGAGATTGGAGTGAAGAAAAAACAGTAACAAAAAAAAAAAAAGGTGCATTTGATTGGGAGGGAAATTTGGCTGGAGACAGCTGCCATGTGTGGGCGCACTTTTTACTCATCAAAATTCGAGACAACTTGAGATATTTGGTAGATAGTCGAGGTAAGTGAAGGTCTAAAGTGAGAAGACAAATAATTATTTATCGATTTGATCAAGTATATAAAATTCTCAATCAACTAAACAATAAGGTAGATAATTTTTTACTTTCGAGTTCTAAAATATGATCATGTTAGAGATTTTGTTGTATATATGAAACGCAAAATAGGTAAATTAGTATTATACGTCTATTTTATTTTTTATATTGGTCTTATAAGTTTTTTATTTTTTAAATTTGTCCTATACTTTACGTTCTGTTTTCAAGTTAGTCATTTCCGTCAATTTTGACCTTAAAGATTCAGGTCAAATGCCACATGTCGGACTAAGGTGATAGCCACATTAGATCCAAACTGACGGTGTTAGGTCAAAATTGATGGAAATGACTAATGTGAAAACAGAACATAAGGTGTATGACTAATTTGCAAAATAAAAAACTTATAGGATCAATATGAAAAATAAAATAAACGTATAGGATCAATTTACCTATTTTGTCTATATGAAATAAAGACTTCGTTGGATAAGAGGTAAAACTAGCTTTGATTACCTTAGTGAGATTAGTTTTTTTACTATGAATCAGGTAGACCCTTATGCATGAAAAAAAAATTCAGAACAAGTTCTTATTTGGTAAAATGTGTCACATTTCTATATTATGAAATTTGATTGATGAATTAATTTTAATTTTAATTATTAGTAATCATCGGTACTAAAAAAAAATACCAAAGATACCTACAATTTGTGATCCAAGTAGTTAGTAATTTGTGTCCTTTAACCATATGTCCAGTGTTCGAATCCTGGTGATGTGAATAGAGTCGCATCTGTAAGTAGAGGAGTTGCCTCTTAAATAATACTCTATATCCTCGGGGATTAATCATACGGCTATCGGCTGTGGGGATATCCTGAGTTCCATCCCGGATAAAAAAAAATTACCAAAGATAAAAAATAATATTTTTTTAACCATTCAAAATGCATTAAAGATAGTTAACCAAAAAAAAAGCATTAAAGATAGTTATCCCACAATTCATGGCACAACTAGATATTATCCCTGAAAAAATCTACCAAAATATCTTTCTTTCTTCAATTTTTTTAACTTTACCTTTCTTTCTTCTACTGTTTGTTTTTTAAAACCAAGAATCAATCACCCACTTTTTAATCATGTTGACTTAAAGGGAATTTACCATTTTACTATATGGGTGCATTATTTGATTTTCTCATTCAATCACTTATAATTTAACTCAAAAAAAATAAAAAAATATGTTTGATACGTGAAGAGAAGGGTATTATTGATAATTTGGAGTGCAAATAACTCTCTCATTTGTACTCTCTCTCTCTCTCTTTTTTTTCTTAACTCTGATGGTTGCTTTTGTTTACTACTCTAGGTGCTGTGAATTTGGTTGCATTATTAGAAAGTGCTGAAATGAAAATGGAGACCATGCAATGATGGGTTTTTATCCAGGACCATCATTCAAGCCATGAAAAGATTGGAATTTGGTTACTTGCTATGGAAAAGTATGGAGTGGTGATGAGCTAGGTGTGTTGGGATGGTTGCAGTTGCAGACTACTTTGTATGGAACAAGGAGAGAAAGGAACTCATTGCCATGAATTACATCAAGCAGGACCACAAGGTTTGTTTGTCATTTCAAGTTTTCCATTGTTGTTTTCGGTTTGGCATGTGTTTCACAGTATGAGGTTTTATCCAAGTGTGTGGCTTTAGTTTTACATAGATTCCAGTGGGCGTCCAAAGTTTTCCTTCCTTTCTATTTGGGTTATTGATGGGAAGTTGGATTCGAATTCGATGCTTAAGTAAATTGGGTATTGTAATTTTAGAATAAATTCTAGTGTGTTACATGATAAGCATCCCAGATGCTGATCTGATAGGGACGTAGTGTGCAATGCTGGACAACTCTTACTGCACATTTACCCTTTACGGGGGAGGCATATTTGGACCCCATCTTTTAGGGGAGAAGAAGGTCTTTTTCAAAATATTAAAGCACTTTGGAACTTCAAGATTTTTGTAATTATAAACAAGAAAGTTCAATTTCCATATGAAGTAATCTACACAACTTGTTAGAACAAAAAGATTTCCTCACTCATCACAATTGTTGGTTTAAGCCAATTTTCTTTTCAAGTTGTTTCCTTCATAATGATTTTAAAGTTATTTCCCCCAATTATAGTGGTTGTTCTTTTTTTGGTAAAATAAAATCAATTATTGTGGTTTGATTGTGATGTTTATGTGAGAAGACGATAATAGAGCATTAGTTATAGACAAAAACAGATTGGACCATTGTAGTCTTTTTAATCTGTGTCTGAACTTTTTGGTAGATTGGACATTTGGGGAGCAAGCTTTCACAATCTACATCTGCATGTTTAGATGAAATAATTATAGGCGAAAAATCAACTGTTATTTATAATTTAGCTAGATAGTAGGCTATTCAGTTTCATTCTATGTGTGTATTCTGTTGTACTTCATGCCTCATTTACTCTGAACCTGAATTTTGCTCAAAATTTCTACTATGTTAGTTTTTAAGCTTCTTAAGAGAAAGTATGGTGTACAGAGGTTTCTTAGATAGTCAGGGGAACAAAAAGATGACAAAAAATTCTTGTTACGTTTGGCCATTCTCACATAACATAACTAATGCATCCAAGTTAACCTGCTGATCCCATACATCTAATCACTATAGTGAAGAGGTTTTCTTTATGGTTAGTTTCTCTTTCAACAATGTCAGCTTGTTCCTCAAACTGCTGCTACTTGCCTTTCAGTCACTGCATACAGCCATTCTGAAAGAAAAATGCATACTCTCATAGATCAGCCAAATCTTTCATTCTTAAGGCCATCCTCTAATCCTAATTCCTAAGTCTCAACAGTATCAATCATTATGCTTTATGCTCTGAGGTCGAAGTCTATGTTGATTGGTTTGATTGACCATCTGTTAGTAGAGTATGGTGCTTCATTTATCATATTTACATTAACTTCACAAATCCCGATCAATACCTTTGAGCGAGTCATTTAAGTAGAAGCTTTCTCTTTCCCTTTATTAAACTCTTCTTTTCCACATTCTGCATATTTACATGCAGCTCTATATGCTCCAAAGAGCTCCTTCACTGTTTGTGAATGCTTAAATTTGATAAATAATGTAACTTAACTGATATATTGTCCCAAACTTCCTCAATTTCAAACTTCTTAGTTGTAGGGAAATCGACCCAAGCCTAATTGGCTATAAAGAATAGAATAGAATAAATACATTGACAAATCATTTGGCTTAGGCATATCATTTGGCTCAGTGTATTTTCATGGAATCTTGCAACTAAGAAATTTGAAGTTGGAGGAAGTTTGGGAAGATTGATAAGGTGATTCACATTTTTTATTACTTATTCATCTTGATGCATTGTTTGAAAGGGCAAAGAATTACTTACATGAGCATACTTTTTTGTGATTATAAAACATTATGTAGTTTTTTGTATACTGTCATCCAATCATATATTGCTACTTCATTAAAAATGTTTGACTCTTAGAGTAGTTCATTCATAAGTCATGTGAATCTTAAGGTGGGAATATTTTGTTCATTTGTTTGGTCTGAGATATTAAAAAGTATTTCCTCCCATACCTCATTCCCAAGAATATACTCCCACTAAAGTGATTCTCAATTTCTCATGTGGTGAGAATAATTATAGAGCTACAAATGTCACTCTTGCCCACCCTTATCCTGAAATTCCTAAGAATGGTTAAAGCTAACTGAATATAGGTTTGATAGATTTGTAGAAATACCATTTCCAAAAGCCCATTTTTGGGAATGAAAAAATAAACTCTTCAACCAAACATCCTCTAAAGTTAACGACTTGTTTGGGCTGATAGATCTAACTGTAAAAATGATGAAGTGTAAAAGCCAAGCAGTAACAATGGAAAAGAGAAAGAGAAATCATAGACTTAAATGACTCTATCGATCGGTGTTGCGATGTCCATCCTTGATGTAAATATGGGAAATGAGAGTCCATATTCTGTTGGCAATATGGATGCATTCAATACTGCTTATAGTCAATCAGACTGATTTTCAACCCTAAAGAGACAGTGTAAGGTACCAATGGTTAATAATGTTGATGATCAGTTTAAAATGGGGTCTGATTATAATTTATTTTTTTTGTAGTTGAGTTTAGTTGAATCTGTTGTTATTGCTGGAAATTGATTCACAAAATTTTCAGTGGAGTAGCAGTTGCCTGTTTTATTTCCAGTTGATACTGTTTTCTTCACATTTGTAGGTGAAGTTCAAAGACTCTCTGTAACTCTGGTTTTGGGTTGTCTGTTTGGAAGTCACCAACAAAGTGATCTGAAAACCCAGAGCTTCTGTACTGAAATGATAGGACTTGGCACCAAACCTGAAACCAAAAAGACAGAACATATCCGTCTCATCGATCCAAACACAACCAACGTCTTTTAAATTGAGGTTTGATGACAGACACTGACAAACAGAAAGCAAGAAAATTGATGCACGGGGAGTGATTTTTACATGTTTATTTTTGTAAGGTAGTGCTGCCCACCTATTTGGTTCCACTAGAAATTATCAACTTCACTGTGCATGATTTCAGGAGTTCTGGCGTTTTTTTATTTCCTTCAGATTTGACATGGAGGTTACAATTTATTTTGATGTATCGGTTTCATGGTTTTCTCCTGGGGAGGTCCTCGTCTTTGGCTATTGGAGTGCTCATTGACTTTGTTTGGATAAAGCTATTGCGGGATTGATTTCTAATTCTGGATTGAACTCCTTAGGATCTAGGTTATATTATATTTTGGTCCCTTTTTTGTCCGAGTGGTGACTATGCTAAATTGCAGAGAGCAGAATTTGCTATGGTTCTTAATAATTGAGATTTATAAAGCTTATGTTGTGTATATCCAAATTTGACTCTCTTCGTTGATGTGCTATTGCCTAAAAACTTATAAATAATTCATGCACAATTTCTTAGCATATGCTATCTGTATTAGATTATCATAGGTGTTATAGGCATAATTTATTGGTAGTTATCTTTTCTTTTCTCCCAATTCCACAATGAATGCCTTTTTTTAAGTGACCTTCATTATTCTGGAATTGATTCGTCCAAAGAAAATGGGGATTAAAACACACTCAGAGTCTCGTGGTCATGCTTTCTTGATTGATGCCACCCTTTATTTTATTATTTTAGACAGTGTTGATTGTTGCCACCCTCAAGTGAAGAACAAATTTCTTCTATAGACAGTGTTCAAGTTGGCTTGCATCAATCATTTCGGAATATTAATGGTGGGCTAACTTATAGGGCCTTGCGTCTAATATTAATGGAACTTTGGTTCTCTTTTCGGAAGAATATTCCTAACTCCGAAAATGGGCCCAAATATTATAAGTACATGTAACCACTTCTCCCTAACCCAAACAATGATGTTGATATTCTCACCTCCATTTTGGATATTCCCACCTCTCTCATTATTATTTTTTTTTTTTTTAGTATTTTACCTACTTTACCCCTAACACCCACCTGCTCATACACACATTAACCCACTACCGGAAACCATTTCTCCTTCTCGCCCCTTCATCTTCATCAAATAAATGAATTTGTAGCATAAAAAGAAAAGGGAAAAACGAAATTGTGCGTGTATGAAGTGTATCTAGCGGCAGTGGAGGAACTTGATAAAGAGACATGGAGTGGCTGAAGCCCAAGAGCCAATATGAAGAGGCACGCAGGTAGAAGAAAACCTTCTAAACCTGAGAGTGCTAGAATGGTGATTTCTGTAAGAAAATAGGAAAATGAGACAAAAATAAAAATAAAAATGTTACTTAGAAATTAGGTTCCCTCTTTATCTAATCCACAAATGAAAATGGTCCGAATTCTAAACTCACAGTAGCACTAGAATGGTTCCTTAGGCAAGGAGAAAAGGCAGATTGCAGAATCTTGAGGAGGATGTCGAGTCAATGTTTATGGAGCAAGCCTGTGGAAACTTTAGTTAATAATGTTGTGGAAACTTTGTTATTACGGAAATTACAGCTAGAATTTATGGAAACTATTAATTATGTTAATGTGATGGATACTATAGGGATGAGGTTTCCGTAAAGTGGGGCGGAGGTAAGGGATTGGGAGACTGGGAGTTAAGGAAATTCACTTATTCAGGGAATAAATAAAAAAAATTCGGTGATGGAGAGGTGGGAAAAGTAAAAAGTGGGGTGCCAAAAACAAGTGCTCCCAAACAAATGCAATGCGACATGAACTGTCTAGAGTTTATATCATAGGACTAATAATGAAGTGGAAATTCGTGCTCCCAAAATGGGCTCACCACTTGTCATCCAATAAACCTCAAGCTCAGGTAAAGATCAAAAAGTAAATAACGAAAATAGATGTCCTTTACGAAGGATGTTTTGCATTAAGAGGGGGAAGGGTCACTACTCACTACACCCTCCGGACTCAATTATAAGCAAAAATAACTAATTTCACACTTATCAAGAAAGTTAGTTAATTTAGTTTAATTGTCTTGATTTATGTATAAAAAAAAAGAGTTATAAATACTAAACTACCTTTTAATTGTCTCGGGAATGTGCACTGCTCTTGGAAAAGTAAAGTGAGAATTGGTTTGATTAGTTAATTTTCTTAATTTTTGGAAGACTTACATTAAATAGAGTTGAGTTAGTTGGATTTTGCTTATATTTGAGTCCAAAAAATATAGGTACTTTTTTGTTTATAATTGAGTCCAGAGGGAGTACGCATCTTCTTGCATTACATTGTTTGTCTGCTGCTAAAACTGAGAAATGAGCATGCTTGGTGCTTTCACTATACTGCTATCAGGGTGCACCAGCCCACTGCCTTTTCATTCAGAAACCCTTTTACCAAGTCAATCACATCTTCAATGGATCATCTTAAACCTCCTCCTTTGAAGGTAAAGCAATGTCACCACATCTACCTCACTTGTCAAGCATTAGAGGATCCAAGGTTGGCATTTCTTCACTATATTCTTTTTTTTTTTTTTTTTGAGCTTAAAGTTTGCGTTTTTGTTAGTGGTGTTTCTTTTAAAACTTGTTCTTGCAAATGACCCTTTTCAGCTTTTTGTATGTATGTGTGTATCCTTGTTTATTTCTTTATCTGAGATTAAAAGTTAACATCTTTATTGATGGGTTTTTTTTTTTTTTTGAAAAGACCTGTTCTTGTAATGACCCTTTTCAGTTTTTGTATCTGTGAGTGTAGGGATGATGTGTTACATGTTCCAGCAATATGTAAGAAGACTGCAGGTTCACAAAGGTAGGCGTTTCTCTCTTAATCTTGTTTTTTCTGAACTTAAAAAGTTTTGGGCCTGTTTATTTTGTTTCTAGATTTATGTTTTCATTTCCTGTTTTAAAAAATAATTACAAAACCGACACCTTATTTTCATTCTGTTTCCTGTTTTCAAAGATTTGTACCTGAAACAGTGAAAACAGAAAGGGGAAAAAGTTATTTTCAGTGTTTCCTGAACAAATTTATGAAAACAGGAAACAAAATGAAAACAATGTGACATTTTTGTAATTATTTCTGAAAACATGAAACTTTAAACAAAGCAAATAGGCCCTACATTCTTATTGACGATTTTTTTTATATATATAAAAAAAATCTGGCAACGAAATCTTTTCAGCTTTTTGTATGTATGTGTGTAGGGAAGATGAGTGACGTGTCGAGTCACCATCTTCTAAAAAGACTTCAAGGTTGGACTTTCTTCCATGTTATTGTTTTTTTTAGCTTATATTTTTCACCATGCATGATGTTTTTTATGTGTATTGGGATGATGACATGTTATATTTAAACGTGAACTTTTGGAGCTTCTACTTACCTAGACTAATTTAACAGAATAGTTTAACAATAGACCAATGATTGAAAGAAGGTTCTTTTAATGCTTACATTTCATTCTATTTATTATTTAGTGATCTTTTACAATATAGTCCTTAACAGTAAAATAGTCTTTTACCCAAGATAATTTTAAATAACTATTAAATGAAATTCAAAAATATGAATGAAATGTTTGAAAATGAAATTACTCTGGAAATGTATGAAACAAAAGTCTTAGAGGGGTAGACAACCAGACTCCAAGAGGATGAACAAAGCAATTCCACATACAAAAGAACATTTTAACTCAATTCCACATTTGAATCATTCTCACATTTAAGGAATGTGGTTTTTCTTTTTGGTGTTTACTGAAGTGGTGGTCAGCTTCTGACTTGGTGGCCTTCTTCATTCTCACACTTAAGGAAGGTGTTTTCTTTGGGGTGTTTACTGATGTAGTGGTCAACTTTTGACTTGGTGGCCTTCTTGAATCTTTGGAAGAAGACTTTTTGGGTGGCCTTTTTTTATGGTGTGGTGCAGTTCTGGTGGCCCTATTGGTTTCTACCCATCCCCTTTGATTATGCCCCTTGTTAGTATTGATGCTCCATAGATCTTGGTTGTCCTTGCTACAATGCCTATCTTTGGGACCTGGTGTGTTGGCTCTGTGCACTCATGACTTAGCTACTTTATGGTTATTCTTTGGGTGTGATGTTTCTGCTATGGTTTTGTGGACTTATGCTCTGCCATTTTTCTGGGTGGTTCGTTTTGGTGCTTATTCACTGGTGTTTAGGATGGAGTGCCCTTTATTCTGCTTGGCTTTGTTTTTTCATGGAGTCCAACAAAAAACTGTTGCAATTCTAACTTCCTGCCTTCATTGATCTTAGTACACAACAGGGAAGTTAGAACTGCACAGTTTTTTGTTGGACTCCATGGAAAGCAAAGCCAAGCATATTAGTTGTAATTCTCTCAATTTTCCCCCATCCATCAAAATATGCACTGCCCTCCAACCAAATCGACTTTCTTTTGTTTGTTAAATGTAGTTGCTCCACGAGTGGGCATCATAATGCATTCCGATTCATAACCTTCTATGAAAAGTGCTGCCAAAATCTTGGAGATGTTTGATGTGCCCTATGAGGTTAAATTCTTTCAATTTCTTTTCCATTTTTTTGGTAGCTTACATAGTTGTTTATCCTTACCTATACAAATGTTTAACAAATTTCAGGTTGAACTAGTTTCACCTTTCATCATTCCAAAAGTAATGGCTTATGCCATGTCTGCGCATAACCGTGGTGCTACTAACGCAACATACTTGCGTGGTAATTAACGACTTAAAGTGTGCTTTGCATGATTTTCTTATAAGCATTCTTTTTCTTTTTTATAAGCAATTGATTTCTTAATAAAGCTATTTCATATCTCAGCCTCAGGCATGATTGCAGACTGTACTTTCACGCATGTTATTGTTGTTCATGTCGGTGCTTCTCCCATAGATAGAAGTAATGCATTCATGTCAATTATCAAGGTATATTTCTTAATGATTGTTTAAATATTAAATATTATTGCTTTACATTCTTATTAACATACATGCTTGTTGGATGTGCAGGGATAAAAAATGACCCTGTGGGAGTTTATGTTGATGATACTGCTAGAAGTGAGGATGTTAGGTCTTGGGGATAATAATCTCCAGTCAAGGTTAGCCCATTCCCCTCTTTTCCTTTGCGTTGATGTTTGTGTTTGTTTACAAAATGTGACATTTACAATATTGTGCAGGATGATATGATATCCCGAGGATGAGGCGATGTGAAAAGGATCATAAATATGAAAATATGGTTGAAAATCTATCTTAAATAATACTTTGTTGAACTTGTTAATTTTGGATTATTTTTTAAGCTTGTTCTTATTTTTGGATGAATAGATAGTTTTGATAGACAACAAAACTATATGGAGGCCTTTTTAAATAATACTTAAATAGCTTATGTTTTATTTGTTAGCGAAATTTTAAATTTTCTATTGCTAACATATAAAAGAGAGAAGGAAAATAAAGTTTGGAAAGTCATATAAGCTAGCTAATTATAACTTATTTAACTAGTTTATAAGCTTGTTTGATCAAAATAGATGTGATTGGTAAACATATGTGTTTGGTTAAGGATATTCACTTATTCAGGGAATAAATTAAAAAAATTAGGTGATGAAGAGGTGGAAAAAGTAAAAAAAGGGTGCCAAAAACAAGTGCTCCCAAACAAATCCAATGCGACATGAACTGTTTGGAGTTTATATCACAGGACTAGTAATGAAGTGGAAATTCGTGCTCCCAAAATGGGCTCATCACTTGTCATCCAACAAACCTTGAGCCCAGGTAAAGATCAAAAAGTAAATAACGAAAATAGATGCCCTCCACGAAGGATTTTTTGTATTAAGAAGGGAAGGGCTCACTACTCACTGCTCCTTCCAGACTCAATTATAACAAAAAATAACTAGTTTCACACTTATTGATTAAGTTAGTTAATTTAGTTTAATTATCTTGATTTATGTAAAAAATGAGTTATAATTACTAAACTACCTTTTAATTATCTACGGAATGTGCAATGCTCTTGGAAAACCGAAGGGAGAATTTGTTTGATTGGTTAATTTTCTTAATTTTTGGAATACTTACATTAAATAGAGTTGAGTTAGTTGGATTTTGCTTATATTTGAGTCAAAAAATATATAGGTACTTTTTTGCTTATGATTGAGTCCAGAGGGAGTACGCATCTTCTTGCATTACATTGTTTGTCTGTTGCTAAAACTGAGAAATGAGCATGCTTGGTGCTTTCACTACACTGCTATCAGGGCGCACCAACCCTCTGCCTTTTGCATTTAGAAACCCTTCTACCAAGTCCATCACATCTTCAATGGATCATCTTCAACCTCCTCCTTTGATTATGCCCCTTGTTAGTATTTATGCTCCATAGATCTTGGTAGTCCTTGCTACAATGCCTATCCTTGGGACCTGGTGTGTTTGCTCTGTGCACTACTTTATGGTTATTCTTCGGGTTATTCTTTGGGTGTGATGTTTCTGCTACGGTTTTGTGGACTTATGCTCTGTCATTTTTTTGGGTGGTTTGGTTTGGTGCTTATTCACTGGTGTTTAGGATGGTAATTAACGACTTAAAGCGTGCTTTCCCTGATTTTCTTATAAGCATTGTTTTTCTTTTTTCTTTTTTATAAGCAACTGATTTCTTAATTAAGCTCTTTCATATCTCGGCCTCAAACATGATTGCATACCTTACTTTCATGCATGTTATTGTTGTTCTTGTCGGTGCTTCTCCAATAGATAGATGTAATGTATTCATGTCACCTATCAAGGTATATTTCTTAATGATTGTTTAAATATTAAATATTATTGCTTTACATTCTTATTAACATACATGCTTGTTGGATGTGCAGGGATAGAAAATGACCCAGTGGGAGTTTATGTTGCTGATACTGCTAGCAGTGAGCATGTTAGGTCTTGGTGATAATAATCTCCTGACAAGGTTAGCCCATTCCCCTCTATTCCTTTGCGTTGATGTTTGTGTTTGTTTACAAAATGTGACATTTATAATACTGTGCAAGATGATACAATATCTTGAGGATGAGGCGATGTGAAAAGGACCATAAATCTGAAAAATATGGTTGAAAATCTATTGTAAATAATACTTTGTTGAACTTGTTAAGTTTGGATTATTTTCTAAGCATGTTCTTATTTTTGGATTTATAGATAGTTTTGATAGACAACAAAAGTGTATGGAGGCTTTTTTAAATAATACTTAAATAGCTTATGTTTTGTTTGTTAGCGAAATTTTAAATTTTCTATTGCTAACATATAGAAGAGAGAAGGAAAATAATGTTTGGAAAGTCATATGAGCTAGCTAATTATAACTTATTTAACTAGTTTATAAGCTTGTTTGACCAAAGTAGATGTGATTGGTAAACGTATGTGTTTGGTTAAGGATATTCACTTATTCAGGGAATAAATTTAAAAAATTAGGTAATGCATAGGTGGGAAAAGTAAAAAGTAGGGTGCAAAATAACAAGTGCTCCCAAACAAATCCAATGCGACATGAACTGTCTACAGTTGTATCACATGACTAATAATGAAGTGGAAATTCGTGCTCCCAGAATGGGCTCACCACTTATCATCCAACAAACATCAAGCCCAGGTAAAGTTCAAAAAGTAAATAACGAAAATAGATGCCCTTTATGAAGGATTTTTTGCATTAAGAAGGGGAGGGGTCGCTACTCACTGCTCCTTCCAGACTCAATTATAACAAAAAATAACTAGTTTCACACTTATTGATTAAGTTAGTTAATTTAGTTTAATTATCTTGATTTATGTAAAAAATGAGTTATAATTACTAAACTACCTTTTAATTATCTACGGAATGTGCAATGCTCTTGGAAAACCGAAGGGAGAATTTGTTTGATTGGTTAATTTTCTTAATTTTTGGAATACTTACATTAAATAGAGTTGAGTTAGTTGGATTTTGCTTATATTTGAGTTCAAAAAATATATGTACTTTTTTTTTATAATTGAGTTCAGAGGGAGTACGCATCTTCTTGCATTACATTGTTTGTCTGCTGCTAAAACTGAGAAATGAGCATGCTTTGTGCTTTCACTATCATGTTTTGTTTGTTAGCAAAATTTTAAATTTTCTATTGCTAACATATAGAAGAGAGAATCAAAATAATGTTTGGTAAGTCATATAAGCTAGCTAATTATAACTTGTTTAACTAGCTAATCAGTTTCTTTGACCAAAATAGATGTGATTGATAAATGTACGTGTTTGGTTAAGGATATTCAATTCTTCAGGGAATAAATTAAAAGAATTAGGTGATGGAGAGGTGGGAAAAGTAAAAAGTGGGGTGCCAAAAACAAGTACTCCAAAACAAATCCAATGCGACATAAACTGTCTACAGTTTATATCACAAGACTAATAATGAAGTGGAAATTCGTGCTCTCAGAATGGGCTCACCACTTGACATCCAACAAACCTCAAGCCCATGTATAGATCAAAAAGTAAATAACGAAAATAGATGTCCTTTACGAAGGATCTTTTGCATTAAGAAGGGGAGGGGTCACTACTCACTACTCCCTCCGGACTTAATTATAAGCAAAAATAACAAATTTCACACTTATTAAGGAAGTTAATTAATTTTGTTTAATTGTCTTGATTTATGTAATAAAAAAAAATGAGTTATAATTTCTAAACTACCTTTTAATTGTCTCGGGAATGTGCAATGCTCTTGGAAAAGTAAAGTGAGAATTGGTTTGTTTGGTTAATTTTCTTGGAATAGTTACATTAAATAGAGTTGAGTTAGTTGAATTTTGCTTATATTTGAGTCAAAAAAATATAGGTACTTTTTTGCTTATAATTGAGTCCAAATGGAGTACGCATCTTCTTGCATTACATTGTTTGTCTGCTGTTAAAACTGAGAAATGAGCATGCTTGGTGATTTCACTACACTGCTATTAGGGCGCACCAGCCCTCTGTCTTTTCCATTCATAAACACTTCTGCCAAGTCCCTCACATCTTCAACCTCCTCCTTTGAAGGTAAAGCAATGTCACCACACCTACCTCAGTTGTCAAGCATTAGAAGGTCCAAGGTTCACATTTCTTCACTATATTCTTTTGTTTTTTTTTTTTTGTAGCTTAAAGTTTGGTTTTTTGTTAGTGGTGTTTCTTTTAAAACTTGTTCTTGCAACTGACCCTTTTCAGCTTTTTGTATGTATGTGTGTACCCTTGTTTATTTCTTTATCTGAGCTTAAGAGTTTACAGTAGCACTAAAATGGTTCCTTGGGCAAGGAGCAAAGGCAGATTGCGAAATCTTGAGGAGGATGTGGAGTCAATGTTTGTGGAGCAAACCTGTGGAAACTTTAGTTAATAATGTTATGGAAACTTTATTATCACGGAAACTACAGTTAGAATTTACAGAAACTATTAATTATGTTACTGTGACGGAAACTATAGGGATGAGTTTCCATAAAGTGGAGTGGAGGTAAGGGGTTGGGAGAATGGGAGTTAAGGATGTTCACTTATTCATGGAATAAATTAAAAAAATTAGGTGATAGAAAAGTCGGAAAAGTAAAATGTGGGTGCCAAAAACAAGTGCTCCCAAATAAATCCAATGCGACATGAACTATCTAGAGTTTATATCATAGGACTAATAATGAAGTGGAAATTCGTGCTCCCAAAATGGGCTCACCACTTGTCATCCAACAAACCTCAAGCCCAGGTAAAGATCAAAAAGTAAATAACAAAAATAGATGCCCTTTACGAAGGATTTTTTGCATTAAGAAGGAGAGGGGTCACTACTCACTACACCCTCCGGACTCAATTATAAGAAAAAATAACCAATTTCACACTTATTAAGGAAGTTAGTTAATTTAGTTTAATTGTCTTAATTTATGTAAAAAAAAAAAGTATTATAATTACTAAACTACCTTTTAATTGTCTCGAGAGTGTGCAATGCTCTGGGAAATATAGGTACTTTTTTGTTATAATTGAGTCCAGAGGGAGTACGCATCTTCTTGTATTACATTGTTTGGACTCCAAGGTTGGACTTTCTTCCCTGTTATTGTTTTTTCTAAGCTTATAGTTTTCACCAGGCATGGTGTTTTTTATGTGTATATGGATGATGAATTAGTAGTCCACGGACAGACTGAGAAAACTGCAGGTTTGCCAAAAAACTACTCTTAAATCGATACTTAGTCTTGAAGTCTTTTAGTGTTGCCCTTTGTTAAGAGACCCAACTATGGTCCTTGACTTTACCTATAGTAGTAGCTAAAAATGGGTTTTTAAGAAAATATAACATGTCATCCTAATATACGGAACTTTTGGAGCTTCTACTTACCTAGACTAATTTAACAGAACAGTTTTACAATAGACCAATGATTGAAAGAAGGTTCTTTTAATGCTTACATTTCATTCTATTTATTATTTAGTGATCTTTTACAATACAGTCCTTAACAGTAAAATAGTCTTTTACCCCAGATAATTTTAAATAACTATTAAATGAAATTCAAAAATATGAATGAAATGTTTGAAAATGAAATTACTCTAAAAATGTATGAAACAAAAGTCTTAGAGGGGCAGACAAACAGACTCCAAAAGGATGAACAAAACAATTCCACATACAAAAGAACATTTTAACTCAATTCCACACTATAATCATTCTCACATTTAAGTAAGGTGGTTTTTTATTTTGGGTGTTTACTGAAGTGGTGGTCAGCTTCTGACTTGGTGGCCTTCTTCATTCTCACATTTAAGGAAGTTGTTTTCTTTGGGGTGTTTACTGATGTAGTGGTCAACTTTTGACTTGGTGGCCTTCTTGAATCTTTGGAAGAAGGCTTTTTTGGTGGCCTTTTTTTACGGTGTGGTACAGTTCTGGTGGCCCTATTGGTTTCTACCCATCCGCTTTGATTATGCCCCTTGTTAGTATTGATGCTCCATAGATCTTGGTTGTCCTTGCTACAATGCCTATCTTTGGGACCTAGTGTGTTGGCTCTGTGAACTCATGACTTAGCTACTTTATGGTTATTCTTTGGGTGTGATGTTTCTGCTATGGTTTTGTGGACTTATGCTCTGTCATTTTTCTGGGTGGTTTGTTTTGGTGCTTATTCACTGGTGTTTAGGATGGAATGCCCTTTATTATGCTTGATTTTTCTTTTTCATAGAGTCCAACAAAAACGTGTTGCAATTCTAACTTCCTGCCTTCATTGATCTTAGTACACAACAGGGAAGTTAGAACTGCACATTTTTTTGTTGGACTCCATGGAAAGCAAAGCCAAGCATATTGGTTGTAATTCTCTCAATTTTCCCCCATCCATCAAAATATGCACTGCCCTAAAAACCAAATCAACTTTCTTTTGTTTGTTAAATGTAGTTGCTCCATGAGTGGGCATCATAATGCATTCCGATTCAGAACCTTCTATGAAAAGTGCTGCCAAAATCTTGGAGATGTTTGATGTGCCCTATGAGGTTAAATTCTTTCAATTTCTTTTTGTTTATATTTTTTTTTGTAGTTTACATAGTTGTTTATCCTTACCTATACAAATGTTTAACAAATTTCAGGTTGAACTAGTTTCACCTTTCGTCATTCCAAAAGTAATGGCTTATGCCATGTTTGCGCATGAAAGTGGTGCTACTAACACAACAATCTTGCGTGGTAATTAACGACTTAAAGTGTGCTTTGCATGATTTTCTTATAAGCATTCTTTTTCTTTTTCTTTTTTTATAAGTGAGTCAAATATTTTAATGATCGACAAAGAGGAAGCTCTAAGTGCATAGAACCTCTTATTGAACTTTTCTCTCACACGTCTCTCTGTTTCGTGATGAATCAATGGTTCTTCTATAACATTTATTAGTTTCGTCCCTCCTTTTCGGGACTTTTTTTTGTTTCATCACAGGGTCCTTTTCCACAAAAGCTCAATTAGAATTTCTATGCACTCAGAACAGTGGTTTCTCTCTATCGATCAATGAAAAAATTGACGGACATAGGACGTAAGGACCAAATTTGCAATATTGAAAAAATAAATGGACCAAATGTGCTTGAAAAAAATCACAGGGACCAAAATCGCAAACGTCCAATAGTTGGGGGACTAAAAATGCAATTAAGCCTAAAAAGTATTTTCCATCATCTAGAACTTGTCGTCACTAAGTCTAGTAAATTTATGACTGGTAATATTTGACTAAATATTTTATGCCAATGAAGGATTCTTCATTATTTTCAGTTTTTCTTGGATTCACATTTCTTGTCACATACTTCTACTTCTTTGGTTCAGTCTCATTGAATATTAGCTACAGCTGGTTCCCTTTTGGCCCTTTTCCAAATTATTCTTCTTGGCTGATACATTACTTGTAGTCTTTTCTTTCTAAAATATATATACTTGTTGGCTGTGCAGAAACCAAAACTTGTCCCCCTTGCCACAGTTGCTATTAATAATGCTACTAATGCTGGATTGTTGGCGGTGAGGTTATGTGGTGTTGCCGATAATAATCTTCTATCAAGGTTAGCCCCTTCCCCTCTCTTCCTCTCTGTTATGTATGTGTTTGCTAAATTAATACTCAATTAAAAATGTGAATGTATTGTCTATCTTTCCACTTATATTGATGTGACATTTATAATACTGTACAGGATGAGCCAATATGAAAGGCTCAAACAGAAATCGTCATGTGGAAAGGAGATAAGTTGGAAAAACATGGTTGGCAATCCTACTTAACTAGTACTTAGTTGAACTCGATAATTTTGTGGTTCTTTGGTATGCCTATTCTAATTTGTGGACAATTACAAAGTTTTGATAAACAACAAGATTTGATGGACGCCTTTTAGACATGTGGGATGTCAACAAGTTCATTAAGAGTCAATATATACTCATTTGTTAATTTTATGATAAGTTGACTACAGAGAATTTTCGTTCATGGTTTTAGTAATTTTGTAAACTGAGATGTCATGTCAAGATCATGGGAATGTTTCTTTCAAATAAGGTGCTTGTAGTGACTGAACGACAAGTTACAATAAGTTAGAAACAAACTGAAATTGCTAATAGAGGACTAAGCTACACTCAGAGAAACGAATCTTGTGATTGCAGTCAGTTGGATGTATCGGATCAGCTTGTTATTTGGGTGTATCACAAGTGTTGTTATCTTTTTTTACATGTGGAAATGAGCAAAAGAAGTGAGAATCTTTTGGATGGCTGCAGCTGGAATGTACCATGGCAGCCCTTTCAGTACTTACTATCAAGTATTCACACAATTGCATAATATTTTAATATTCACGTATATGATTTGCCCCCATTTTAACACATCAAGTTTAAAATGGGGTCTGACTATAATTTTATTTTTTTTGTAGTGGAGTTTAGTTTAATCTCTTATTGTTTCTGGAAGTTGATTCACAAAATTTTCAGTGAAGTAACAGTTGCCTGTTTTATTCCCAGTTGATACTGTCTTCTTCACATTGGTAGGTGAAGTTCAAAGACTATAACTATTGTTTTGGATTATCAGTTTGGAAGTCACCAACAAAGTGATCTGAAAACTCAGAGCTTCTATACTGAAAGGAAAGGACTTGGCACCAAACCTGAAACCAAAAAGACAGAACATACCCATCTCATCGATCCAAACACAACCAACTTCTTTTAAATTGAGGTTTGATGACAGACACTGACAAACAGAAAGCAAGAAAATTGATGCACGGGGGAGTGATTCTTACATGTTTATTTTTGTAAGGTAGAGCTGCCTGTAACATCCCAGTTTTTCACATATACGTTTAATTATTTTATTGAAGTAATTAATTATCATGATGTTTATTTTTTATTATTTTTATGCGGTTTAGTTTGAATAATTTTATTTACTCATTTAAAATATTTTATTGGGTGCGTTAACACTGCATTACTGCAGTGTATACACGGTTGCTAGACAATAATATTACGTTATTGTCACTATTATTATTCTTTTAGAAAAATATATTTTAAAATGATATGATTCAAATGAATTTATTTTCATATGTTACTCTATTTAATTTTAGATTTGAAAATAAATTAGTTTATTGTTAATTGGAGATTAATTTTGGAACACTGATTTTCTCGGTTGATCAGTTCAATCATCAATCTTTACTCTAATTTGAATTTTGGAAATATATTTGTCACTCATTATTTTTAGATCCAAGGACCCATATTATTTATTTTTTTCTAGACTTCTTAACCACACATTCTACTTACCACTAACCAAAAATGACGCTGGCTAGGGTGAGCGACTTCATTATGTCGCTCACCGTGAGCCAGTATTATTAGCCGTTGATCAAGTGACGTTGCAGAGATTTATGATGCACCCTTCACACCTGATTATTCCTCCCTCTCACCATCTCAGTGTCTTCTTCCTTCTTCACAGTCGGCACCTCCCCCACAACCACCACAACCGCCGCCGCCGCTTCCCCTCCCACCCCACCTCCATCGCCACCCCTCCCCATTCCCAGAACCCCCTTACCGTCACCGCCACCGCCACCGCCACCGCCACCACCACCCCACCCCTTCCATTTCTGGCATAATCGATCCCAAGCACAGAGGGAGGGTTTGTCGGGTCGGAGTCTCGGAGACGGTTACGATATAGATCTGACCTCCCTTCAACTCCTTTCTTCTGTTTTCGCTGCCACAAGGCATTAACAGAGCCGGGTTTGTCGGGTCAGACTTGTAACAGGATTGGAGGAGGTCGCGGCGGAGAGGGAGGAGAGTGGCGCTCGATGTCGTGGCGGAGCTGATATAGAGTTTGGAGATCGTCATCGAGGTTCTGAGCCTCGCGCTCGGAGAAGTGGTCGATGGGGTTTGTCTTCGAGGTCACGACAGAGCTTGATGTTGATGGTGGTGGTTGCCGCCATGGACAGCGACGCAGCCATGAGTGATGGTCGGGAAATTGATGGGAGGCTGAAGAAATGGGCGGTGGGGGTGGCGGGAGGGGAAGGGAGACTGAGGCGGTGGTGGTGGGGTGGCAGAGGAGAAGCGGAGTGAGAACGTTGGGGTCGGAGTGGGTGGTGGAGGAGAGGGGAGAGAGAAGATGAAATGAAAGGAAAAAAAATTATCCGATGTAGTTGGTACATGATAAAATCATGTGGAGCTCCTTGATCTAACGGTCAAAAATATTTCTCATGTCTCTCTCATATCTCTCTCACCATGAGAGATATGAGTGGCTAGTTCACCCTAGCCAGCGCCAACCAAAAATAAACATAAACTCTTTCTTCCCTCTGCTACACGTATGCGACCCCTCCCCCTTCTTCTTCATTATTTTTTTTCTCTTCTCTTCTTCTTCCTTCACTCATCTCTTCTCCTCTTCACCGTGTTCCTCCACAAAAATCCGGCGCCACCCTTTTCCAGCCATATACAGCCGCACGCACGCCGTTCAGTTGCCGTCCAGCCACGCTAGGCCGCCTGGAGTGAGAAGATGATGCGAGCGCTACTGCAACTCGTCGTCGGTCGTCGTCCGACCACCGTGCCTGGTAGGGAGCCGCACTTATGGCAGTTTGGTTTCGCTCGGAGCGGCTACAGTCACGTGGTAGTGGAGCTCCACCACTCTCACCGCCGGATCGGACCCCAACATCACCTTCAGCCACCATGTCCTCTCTTCTTCTTCCTTGGGTAAGTGTTTACCCCTAGTTTCTTCTAGTTTGAAAAAAAAAAACCCCCAAATTGATTTTGAAACCCTAACCCTAGCCTTTTGAATTCAGATTTCAATCTTGAAATTGAACCTTGTTTTATGCAATTGAGATAGTGAATTAGTGTTTCCCTAAACTAATTTCATCATTCTTCGAGTAGTTTGGTTTTCCCCAAATTAGATTATGAACCCTAAAGCCCCAATTTGATTTTATTTGAAATTGATTATGTAATTGTAAAATTAACTATGTCTTTATGGAATTGGGACTGTTAATTAATGATTTCTAAGGTTAATTTCATGATTCTTTGATCAAAGCTTGTTTTCCCCAATTTTGATGATGAATCTTAATTTTCCCAAAATCTTAATTTTATTGAAATTGGTGCTAGTTTGTGAAATTAAGTATTTAAAACAACTTAGAGTGAGCGTTTAATGATGAGTAGCAAATTGTTTGAATTGTCTGGTTGTTGAAAATGTTTAGACTCCATCTCTGGGATGTTAAAGTGGTTGTGCTTGCTTGGGGAAGCAAGTTTTACATGTTTCGGGAGCTGACAAGAGTTGTCTGCACCTGTCGCAAGGAGTCAGAGGAAACTGGAACGTCCAGTCAGGTTATTCATTGGAGTTTAGCTTGGTGCAGCTTCGCTCTAAGGGAAGCTGATGGTTGAAAACCAAGGAAATGATCCTCTCTTATCTACAAGAGGTAAGGGGGAGTGAACCACATCACACCATATTGGTGGATGTGAAAATGACTTTATTTATCTGGTTGTCGGAAAATCCTAAATTAAGGATTTTCCACCTTGTTTAATTAGTCCCTTATGAGGATGTTATTGTATTGGTTAATTGTAGTTTGATTCATGTTAGTTGATGTGATAGCTTGGTCGGGAAAAATAATTTATAGCATGTTGAAAACCATCACTTTGATCATTGGATCAAAGTGAGGATTTTAATAGTTGGTTATTACAAATAACTTGATTGTCGTGATTATTCGATATAACATGATATGTTGATGCGTATGGATAATTGTGAGATTATTTGGAGAAGCGTAACCTTCACTTTGGTTGTGATTGCCTTTTGGCCGAATGTGAATGGAAATGGGAGTCTCCAATCCTTGAAACTTAAGCGACTTTAATATCCTTAAGTGAGAAAATGAATGCTAAATCCATAAAAGAAAAGGAATTTGTTTTGAACAATTATTTTGGAACCTTGATTTTTGTTAAGGTTTTAGAAATGGTTTGAGAAATATTTTGATCGTACGTCATGTTTTGAATTACCCAAGTGATACTTTAGAAATCGAAGAAATAAGTGTTTTAAGGAAAAATGAAAATAAGAATAAAGTGTTATTTTTCCAAAACTATTTTTACAGTATTTAAAACTGTCTTAAAGTGTTCAGCTGATTCCAAAATGACTTTCATTAAATTGTGATTCACTTACACCACCTTAAATATGATTATATTATCTGGCTTTCTCTTCCCAAAACTTGTGTAGAAATCAATTAGAAGTTCCTTGATTATGCCTTCATCACCCTTTTCAAATACTTTCCTGACCAAATTATCAACCATCTCAACCTTAGGAGTCCTTGATAAGTGTTTAGGTCATAAATGAATAAAATCATGTTTCAAGAGGTAATGAAATTGGGTTTTGAAGAGTTCAAAATCGTAAAATGGACCAAAAGTAAATAATTCGACCAACACTATTTTGGGTGTTGGAAACTGTTTTTGACACTTAACTAAGTGTCCTAAGATTCCAAAATGAATTATTAACCTTTAGAATCAAATAGTTGATGGAAAGGAATTTCCCAATTTTCAAACTTAGAATCTTTTGGTCAAGTTTTAGAACTTTTGAGTGAAATAATATTCAAGACCTTACTTTGGTATTTTAATACCTGAAAATGAGTATTAGAACCTAGATAATTGATGATTTTGAGTAAAGGAAGCTTATTTTGAAAGTTTAGGGGTTTCGGCCCTAAATCAAGTAAAAAGGGGACAATCGTCTTTCAATAATTTTACGGGATTTGAAATACTATTTTGAAAGATTTGGTATTAATATACCTATTTGTCAATCTTATTTTCCTAATGGTTTGGTTTTAACCAATGAGTGTTGATTTTGAATCAAAAGGATTTTAGTCGGTACGACTAGTATTTCAAGTTAAATGGAAAACCTAAGTCGAGGATGGCTTAGTGAAAACAAAGACTTAATGATTATGACTCGTGGTGCAGCAAAACCATATGTCATAAAGTAACGACGATTCACTCGTCCTTACATCCATAATACTTAATGACAAAGAGTATTTTAAGGTTACTTGCTCGACAAGTAATCCTATTCGGGAATGGACTTAAAGAGGCATAATTGAGTTGGTGACGAATGCCCAACATTCATAATTCCCAACGGGTTGGTACTGTCTGCTTTGCCTCTAGAATGGCTTTTGGTTTCCGCAAGGAACCCCGAAATTTATCCGATGGATAAATATGAACGAAATGGCTTTTGGTTTCCGTAAGGAACCCCGAAATTTATCCGGTGGATAAACATGAACGCACACGCCATTAACGGCATTTTTGCCTGAACGCATAGTTGACACTATGTTCCGTAAGGCCTTTGTGCCTAGGAAGTTGAGCCGACATGCATGTGCACATGAGGATGTGCTAGTGACGATCTTAAATGGTCTTGGGGGTGGTTAGGGTAAGAGGGTCACGAATGGCCAGTTGGTGATTCTTCTTGGTCGTGGCGTTCCATGCAATACACCGACATCAACGACTAGATGCTAGCCGGTCAAGGTTATCGAGAGTGTTTCATAATCAATTATAGTACCACTATGTGACTGTTACTATTGAATGCACAAGATGCCTAATATTGGCAGTTGTGAAACATGTGCTCTAATCACTTCTTCCGAATGTTCTCTTAGCTCCAGAGTTAGGGTCAAATCTTCCTTGAGGCTGTGTAGGTATGAGATTATGCAGTTTCAATCAGTTATCTCTGTTCTTGTGTCTCGGTGAACTAACTGTGTCAGACATGCTTTAATGAGATGATGTTTATGATGATACTGTACACCTTTGGTTATATGTGTTTGTGATTGTTACTTGTATATACTAGATTGTTTGACTGAGATATATGTTTACATGGATATGAATATATGCTATGTGGTGTCGTGCTATTTTCATATCTGCCATAGGCTGTGATGTTTGGGAATCTCACATCCTTATTTTATATTGCCTATATCGGTTGGCTATGTGTCTTTGTGTTCTTTTGGAGAAGACTGAGATGTCAAGATGTCGCTTGGCTGATTCATCATAGAGGTTGAGGTTCAATCTTGTAGACGATAGGTTGGAGTTTCTAGTGGACGTCTTCCAACTTTCAGATGGGCCAAGATGATGGTCTTTGTGTTTTCTGTCATGCCTGATCTTTCTTTTCTTGAGACAGGCATGGTTGTCGTTGGTCTGTAGGCTATGACTTTTCTCTTGAAAAGGGAAAGGGCTTAGTCCGAGAGCTACTTTTGTAGTGGCTCTAGTAGTGTCGTTTATGACGACTTCAGTAGTGGGCTCAAATAGAGTTTCCACTAGATTTCGTCAGTTGGGTTTGTTCTTCTCATGATGTACGAAAGAGGATGGTCTTTTATATTTTAGTTTGGCCAGCTTGTGAGGTATGGGAGTTAATGTTATCGTTTATGGAGCAGTGACTCCAAGTATCTTATATTAGGAGCTGTGTCTCCATATCTTTATATTGTGTCTATGTATCTTTATGTTTTCAGTTTATGAGTCGGGTTGGGTTTTATGTAAATAATTTTCGAACTTACAACCTTAATCATGATTAGTAAATGTTTTAGTGCACTATTATCTTCTGAGTAACCCTGGACTGTAATATGTAAATATTTGGATGTTTTATTGCTCTACTGTCTCCCTTGAGAAAAAGAAAAGGATTTGATGTTATAAAATGTTTTATCAGGTGTTCCGACTTCATCCAAACTTCGTTTTTCAAAGGGGACATTTCGAAATATTTTCTTTCAAACTTTGAGAATTCTTTACCTTGATCCATTCTATTGATCTTAAAAGAAAAAAAAATTACCCCATAATATTATAGGGATTTTAATTAAACTACTTTTCGACCTTAAAATGTCACTGAAAATGTAGTGCCCGAGAAGGGCATTCCACTGCCCACCTATATGGTTCCACTAGAAATTATCAACTTCACTGTGCATGGTTTCAGGAGTTCTAGCGTTTTTTTTTCCTTCCCAGATTGGACATGGAGTTTACCATTTATTTTGACGTTTTCATGGGCAGCTGATCTATTTTAGCTTGTCTTGTGAGACAGAAACAAAGGAAATCTTCATTCTAATAAAATATGGTCAGAAACCATTGATCTTTCTTTACATCAATTGTATTACAATTTTATCCTAATGGTTTGAGGTTTGGATGTATCAGTTTCATGGTTTTCTCCTGGGAAGGTCCTCGTCTTTGGCTATTGGAGTGCTCATTGACTTTATTTGGATAAAGCTATTGCAGGATTGATTTCTAATTCTGGAGCAATATGGAGTACACATTCTACATTTGGTTTAAGAACATTGTTATATAGGGTCATATATTTTGGGTCTGTGCGTTTATATGGCAGATGGCCTTTATAGAACTAGACGATCAACCTGAGCGATGCACGGGTAAATAAGGTGTGGGTAAATTATTTGAAAAGATAATTAATTTTGGTAAATTAAAAATAATAACAGAAAAAGTTATTATTTTTTTTGATAATTTAATATTTTTGTCATAATAGTAAGGGTTTATCAATAGATATTGGACTTGCAACTTAATCAAAGTTTGCACATATATAAGAGAAACTCTTTCCTACACCGTAAGAAAGGATTTATTTCCCCCTCCATAAAGCATCATAACCTTGGATTGTATCTGACTTGTATTTAGTTTGTGAGACCCGTTTATAATTAATTCGTATATTGGACTATATAGGAATTTCTGGTATATTAAGTTACTAAATGACCTCTTGTCAAAATAAAATTACTAATGACCACATTATCTTGAGTTCTTTCTCAAACGACAAATGCACATTGAATTTGTAAAAGCAAAATAAAACTATTCCCCTTCTAACTTTAAACTATTGGTAAAAGCCTTGAAAACACAAGATCATGCCTCTGAAGCTGTGATGGTCAAAGGAAAAGCAAAAAAGGGTTTTTTCTTTAAGGGTGAATATATCATGCAGATCATAAGGGTATATAAAAGTGGGTACTTACATAGGGATTAATTGTTTAAAGCTCAAAGAGCATTTAGAGTTTTGTTTCCCTCCTCTTTTTAATAACAAAATCTTAAGAGTATGAATTTAGTTTAAATAAATCAAACAATGTATCTTTGTTATTACCTTTATTTTCCAAATTTTCTGGATATTATGTTTATTTATTTTATCAATTAGAAGTATCACAAACTTTCAAGTAATAGTTGATTACACTAAGGAGAATTGGAAGCTCTCAATTAGATTCTGGATGAACAAGCTAGAATGATTTCCATCTAGCACCAAAGTTCCTTACTTCCTTTATACATGATGTGGAAAAAAATATTATTTATTTTTTAAAGGAATTTTTAGATTCTCCGTTCTCACTTGCTCACCAAATTGCGTAATCACTTCCTCAGAGCAAAAGGGGAGCCAGCAGGACATGGTAATTGAAACAAAGTTTGCAGCATATCTAAGGCATATTAGACCACAACAGTTTCTGAATTCCTGCAGGTATTATTTTTGTGTTGTCCCTAATATGTTTCTTTCTTTTTTTTTTTTGTGTGTGTGTGCAAGTCCCTAATATGTTTCTATTTAGCCAGAATGATAGTACCTGATTAATACATCCTTCTTGAGCATACCATCCCATCTCTCATAACAAATGTTTGCTTGATTTATCTCTTTGCTTATGATAATTGATATTAAGCTGAATGAAATAAATTTCCAGGGCATCATTAGATACGATGTAGATTGAGCAAATCGGGATAGGACAACTACATTGGTCAATTGCAAAATTATGCGCCTTTGCAAGATTTAGCCTTTGGTATGGTTTAGCGGCAATGTTTGAGAAGGTTACAAACTTACAATAATTCATATTTAGTAGGATTATCTGGTATACATACACAAGACCTTGAGTGAACCATTCTATAAAGACTTTGTCAAGTGTTATAATTGTGTTCTCCTATCTAAACATCACATTTGAAGTTTGCAATGACTAGTAGTATATGAAGTATAAACCTGTTAGGGAAGGACACAAGAATCATAGAGTAATGATTTTGATATCCATTTCTTCTTTTTCAGTTCAATGGTTTATTTCTAGAGAAAAATCGTTTTTGATTCATTCAATGATCAAAATTCTGTACTATGGAACTTTATAATTTTGGATGCAATTATAATTTCTGAATTTTTTACTAATAAAATATTGAGATATAATGAATGCATTATTATATTAGTTAGGTAATAAACATGTGAACATTTCCTCATAGAAACATTTGATTGTAATGCGGAGTTGTTCTGATGCTCATTTGCATGCACAAATGCTGGCTCTGTCTTCAATCCTCACTTCTAATATTAGAGGATGCATCCTCCATCATTAATATCCCTTGATCTAATGATATTAAAATCGGATGGCTGAGATTACTCATGAGAAACCGATAAGGCAGGTGAAAGAAAAAAGCTGGCAACCACTTTACTGAACAATTAATTAAAATTAAAATAATTAAAGAAGAAAATCTCAAAATCATAACCCCAAGAAAATTCTGCACAAGGAGAAAGACAAAAAGGTCAGGGAGGAAGGGAAGGTCGAAGGCGTGAAGCTTCCAGCACCCATGGCCTCAGTGGCGAGTGTGGGCTGAAGCGTGTCCGCCGGCAGTGGCAGGAGCGTTGCGGACGGTGGCAGAATGGGAAAAGCGTCATCGAGATCCAAGCGCCACCTTCGACGTCATCTCCGGCCTCCTCGTCGCCGTTAATACGGAACACGTCGACGACGAGCAAACCTCAAAAATGAACCACCGCCACTGAGTTGAGGGAGACCATCAACGGCGGCAGGAGCTTTCGAGGAGACGTGTCATGGTCAGGCTCAAATAACTGAGTTTTCGCTTAGTCTTTCACTTGGAAACGACGGCATCAACCTTGGAAACGAGTTTACTCGCTTGGTCTCTCTTCGGGCTTACTACCTCAACCCGTTTCTCGCCCGATTCGTCCCGGTATGGTACCATAGGTGCGAAAGAAAGGAAAGTAGTGGAACTGGCCCCAACTCTTGCTAGGTGTGACATGGGCTAGATTAATTTGATGTATTTTTTTTAATATTGTCTGTAATTTTGTGTATCTTTGTAGATCTGTGTTTTTAAGACGATGAATATCAGAAATCATTCCAATTTAGTTGTTTTTGTGCATACTTTTTTCACTATCGTTATCAATCTGTTCTGATTTACGAAACTGTAAAAAGAGAAAGGTAGAGATGGAGAAGAAAATGATGTTACTCGTATCACAAAGAAATGTATCTGATACAGTCTATTCAAAGGGAGGGAGAGAGGGAGAGAGGTAGAGAGGAAGAGGAAGAAGAAGGTGGAATCCTTAATTATGAAGTTACCATAGTAATCCATCTTAATTACCATTAATTACCACAATAATCCAGTCTTAATCACCTTTAATTACCGGTCATTATAAAAGTGGAAACCCATTGTTACCGGTCAAAATGAGGGAGGACTGATCCTCAACACATGGGTTAGAGGATTAAAGAATTGCCCTAATGCGCTAATGTGCTGATAGTGTTATCCTACTAATGAAACTTATAGAAATAAAAGCACCATTTATTTGCTACACTTTCAATGATCTAATCTTTGTTTTTTTTTTTCAGGCAAAAATTGAATAGCTATTAAACCTATTATTCCATTTCGTCAATAACATAAAAATGGCCGAATGAATTGAATAATACAGCTTCAAAACGTGAAAGAAAGATGGTATTATTTGTCACTAAATAGAGTTGATTGTTACCAACTTGTGGTTGGTCCAAGTGGTAACGAGCTTGGGTCCCTTAAGCAAGTGATCGAGGGTTCGATCCCTGACTTTTGCGTATGGAGAAAACCTGGTTAGGAGATGCCAACCCTTAAATGTCGTCCAGTACTTCGAGAGATTAGTCTCTGCAGTTACGCGTGAAGGATAACCTAGGAAAAAAAAATAGACTTGATTGTTATGTGATAATTTGTAATTGAAATATTGCACCCAAGATTCTAGAAATATTACATTTTATGACAAAAATAAGTAGTTTCAATAATATATTGCCTTTTTCTTTTTTCCTTGAAAGAATATATTACCTTTTTCCTATACAAATGAAACTGATAGCTATAAACCCTCCATAATTATATTATTATTTTCATTGATTAGATCGTATATTGAACAAACATTTCCTTTCTTTCCTTATTTTCTAATATAATTCATGATTGTTATAATTTCCTTAATTATCATGGCGCTAGTTGCTAACATTAAAAGATTTACCATTTTTATCATTCATCGATTTCGACAGCACCTTGTGAATACTTAATTTTGTCTGGGTATTTTTTTTTTAAAAATTAATATTTAAAAAAATAAAAATAAACATAAAAAGGCATAAAACAGCAAAATATGAATTAAAAAAAAAGAAAAGAAAAATATATTTGTTAATGTTCTTAATCCAATTATATTTTTGGTTGCAAGTTTTGTTGAGCTAAGGATCCAAGCCCAAATAAACAAAATGAAATGAAATTTAAAAAGAAAAAAGGAAAAAAAAACAAAGAATGAGAAATAAGTTTCTGATTTTGTTAATAAAAAAGAAAAAAAAATTGAATATTTGGTTCACTCACGTGCTGTACGCTTTCACCCTTTTCAACTTCGAGTCCATTTCACTTTTCTTTTGTCCTTTGGGTTTTGATTTCTCTTTTACAAAAATGGTATCCTGCTCTGATTTTCTCCACTGTAACAAGACATCACTGTTGTCCTCTCTTCCCAGCTGTCATGAAACATTTTTGTCATATTCTTCATTGATTTATGCTACAGCACTGATATTCCTCCACCAGCCGTAGACACCAAATTGCGACACCAGGGTACTGTAGCGTTACAGTACGTTACTGTAGCGCTATAGTAGAGTCTTTTTTTTTTTTTTTAATTACAAATTTTGACTTTTTTTATAAAAAAAAAATTAGTTTTTTTAAATACTAACATTTTTATTAATCCAGGGCAAATATCTGGTTAATTCAATTCATTATATGGTTACTGAGTCATATAGAATGGTTGAAGCATCAGAGTTACCGATTAACCACAGAATACACTGAATTAACCAACCATTTTCAAAGGATTAACCGCGTGTTTTTTGTTTTAAAAAAAAGTCGAAATTTGTCCAAAAAAAAAAAAGATCCATTAACCATATAATAAACTGAATTAACCAGAAATTTGCATGTGATTAATCAAATATTTACATGGTTGTGAAAAATGATTGTTGAAGCATCAGGATAACCGATTAACCACAGAATACACTGAATTAACCAACCATTTTCAAAGGATTAACCACGTGTTTTTGTTTTAAAAAAAAAGTCGAAATTTGTCCCAAAAAAAAAAAGACCCATTAACCATATAATAAAATGAATTAACCAGAAATTTGCATGTGATTAATCAAATATTTACATGGTTGTGAAAAATGATTGTAAGCTTCAGGATAACCGATTAGCCACAGAATACACTGAATTAACCAACCATTTTCAAAGGATTAACCACGTGTTTTGGTTTTAAAAAAAATCGAAATTTGTCCCAAAAAAAACTCATTAACCATATAATAAACTGAATTAACAAGATATTTGCACGTAATTAACCAAAAATATTAGTATTCAAAAAAACTAAATTTTTTATTTTTAAACAAAAAAGGCAAAACTTGGGGAAAAAAAAAAAGGGGCGCTACAGTACGTCACTGTAGCGCCACTGTAGCGCTACAGTGAATTGGTGTTGCGGGCTGGTGTCGCCCGCTGGTGTCAAAAAATCATTTCTGTTTATGCTATAAGTTGGGCACACAACACAGTGAGAGGGGGAAGAAAACGAAAATACCAAGGGGAGAGCTTGAGAAGAGTTTCTCAGACTATTTTTATATCACATCTTCTCCCATTTCCTTCATCCTTCCATCTGAACCCATCCCACCATTACACTATTCAACCAGTTTTTCCAGTAACATCAAACTTCTCCAAACCATTTTTCTTCCTCCCACAACCCATCACCATCATCTCAGAAAAACCAAAATAAATAAATAAAAACACACACCCACACAGAGACGGATCTGAAGAGGCGTTCTCCTCCGCCATCTCCGCCACGCTCCGTTGCGAAGACCACCACAACACCGCCGCTGCTCTGCCAAGCGCCGTCCGGCCACCCACCGCCATAAGTCCCTAGCCGCGCCGCCGTCCTGCGACACCACCACGGCTCCGCCGCCAACCGCGACCCACCACGCTTAGAACTGCTGCCGTTCTCGCAAGGAGCTCTGTCCAGTTCGACGTTCACGCCGCCATCACGCATACGCCGCCGTGCGAGCCGGCCGTCCACTGGTGAGTCATGCTTCTCCCCTTTTCCCCATTCCCGGTTCCCCTTTATTGAAACCTGACCTTGCTCTCCCTCTCCTTTCTCTCACACACAGTCTCACTTGTTCTCTCCTCTGAACATGAACATTGAACATTTTCCTTATTTTCAAATCACAATCTGTTCTATGCTTTTTTTTCCCCAAGAAAATGATTAATGAAACAATGTGCACGTGTGAACAGTGAACACAATCCCTCTCGTGTCTTTGGCCCCTCCCTTATAAATTTGTAGTTGTCTTGACACAAATATTAGTTAGGGTTTCACAAAAACTGCAATACTCAGCCGCCAAGTTAGCTTAGGAGAAAGTTGCCAAAGGGGCCTTCGTTTTTGTTGTATGTCACCGACTCACATAAGGTATGCTCACAAGCATATTATCGAAGAGTGCATCTGTTACTGTTTCTTTGACTCAGACCGGTTCTATATATATTTCTCATCCATATCATTTATCTCGTTTTCATCTTTGATTAATATGCTTTTTCTTTTGCTGGCATCTCTTATGCTCTTTAAAATTGTTGTGCTGTTTTGTCTTCATTAGATTCATGAGCGAGGCCGTAAATCCTTATTCGTGGATCATTGATGCTGGTCTGGAATCTGGATAGATGGAAACCGTTGATGATCATTGGTTTAACGACTATGATTTCCTTGATTAAGAGGTAAATTAACTAATTTAATAATTATGAAAATTTATATTTAATGTTTATGAGTATAATTTAATTTGATTTTTGAATTTATAGTTTCCATTTTGATTGAGATTTTTTATATAATTTATAATATGTGAATTAATTTTGTGAATAAATTGAATGAAAAATTAATTCGATAATTATAAAATAATATTAGCAAATTATATTTGAGAATTCAAATGAATTCGAATTCGAATTACAAAATCCAAATAAGAACCCGACTGTGTAACACCCTGCTTTTTCTTCTGCATTCTATCTTCCTCGCTTTAACGGTAAATATGTATATCTATATTTTACCTTTGACCCAAAAAATATTTTGTGAAAACAAAATCATTCTTAGAACCTACTGTATGGTAGTAAGTCATAGTTAAATTTTCGGTTTAAAAACTCAACACAACCTGGTTTGTGTTTTCGCTGACAATACATTTTGTACAGGTTATAATACCTTAATTTAACCCGAGACTGAAAAATCACAAATTTTGTACATTTCGGGTCCGGGCATGAAGTTGCATAGATAGGCCGGGCACAAAGTTGCAGAGATAGGCTGGGCACGAAGCTTCAGAGATAGGACAGGTGGATGAGGACAATGTGTCAGATCAGTGATGACTCACCACTAGTAATCATGATAAGATATTTTTATAAAATATCTATACTTGTTAATGTCCATAGTGTCCTAAAGATCTTAATTAATTACCCCTATGTCCCAACTAAATCCTAAATACCCTTTATAAACTAAAGGGACTAGGTTCCCCTTCTTAAAAACCACCTAACTCATCCCTTTCCCAAATCATTTTTATTCTTATCCCTTAAAATAATTACTCAAACAAGTACAAGTCCCTCTACTCCCTCTTTTCCTTGCTCTACGCCCCAATCACCTCACATCTACTTAAATCCACTTCAATAGCTCATTCAGAATCCTCTCGCTTTTCCCTACAACTTGCGTCAGACTCACCCTCTTTCAACTTCATCTTACACAAACACAACCTGGTTTGGACTGAACTAAACTTCTAGGGGTGGACATCCATCCGAAGACTGACCGGAAACCGACAAAACTGAGACTAAATCTGGCACGACGGGTGGGTGGCGGCAGATATTGGTGGTTTGAAAGTGAGTTAGAGGCGAATGACGGCGGTCGGGCTCGGTTCCGGAAATCCACCACCGTTGGTGACCGAATCCGACCTAGGATGTTCTAATTATGGAGGTTCTAAGGGTTTGGCCATGGAGGTTCTGCAATGGTGATAAAACCTGGCGAAGAAGACAAAGATACGAGAGAGAGGAAGCAGATTTTAATATTACTTTTTAACTTTTAATGATATTATTATTTTTAATAGGAAATGGTTAATAAAATTTAAATGGGTTGTTTCTGTTTAAGGGGCCCTTCAGTCCATTAAAAGTTATGGCCCATAAGTGATGGCCCATGTCTAGACTATCTTCTTAACATCAAAAGAAAACCCTAGACTGTAAACAGAAGCAAATACGCGAAGACAAAAGAGATGAGTTTAGAGGTGGCGGCAGAAGCGAAACCAACACTCGCATAGTAGCGCTCCACCTTCAACCGCTGAGATACGCGCAAGATGCGGCCATGCCAGGACCAGGCAGCTGCCGTCCGACCAGGAAACCTCCGTCGCTACCAGGATGCGGCTGTCATGCGTTGCTGTCCGTTGCTGCTTTCGTCTTTGTTTGGCAGCACGGCTACAGATCTACCCAGATCATGTTTGGTTCTGCGTTTGTGTGTGGATGAGATGTTGTTTTTGATATTTTTTTTTGAATTTTGTTAATATTTTGATGAATTATTGTTTCTGGTTTGTCTTTGTCTACTTCTTCTCTCTACACTTTTTTTGTTTGATAAAAATCGATGAACCCGCCTGCCACCCGTCATCTTCGCCACTCGACCTAACCAATCCTTAAAGTGACAGACTCAGTATTTTCTGATTTGGTTTTGGTCGGATTGGGATTTTTGGCCCAAATCCAACCGAAACCGACCATTTTCCACCCCTATAAACTTCCCTCTCAAAAATAGCAAAAAAAATTAATTTCCTCTTCTTCTCTGTTTGTACGATAGTCTCACCATCCATCCACACCATTATAGAATTATTTTTTCTATCTTCATCACCTTTAATCATCAAGAAAACAATGACAAAATACCAAGTACTCTGTAACACCCTGCCTTTTCTTCTATGTTCTGTCTGTCTCGTTTTAACGGTAAATTTATATATTTATATTTTTACCTTTGATTCAGAAAATGAATTTTGTGAAAACAAAATCATTTTGAGGACCTATTATATAGTAGGAAGTTATGGTTATATTTTCGATTTAAATTCAAACGAAAATCGATCTGTATTTTCACTGACAGTACATTTCGTATCAGTCAGAAGATCTTGTTTTAACCCGAAACTAAAAAATCATAGATTTTATCACTTTTTTACTGATATTATCTATTTTATTTAAAATTATTTTTGCTAAAAGAATAAAATATTATATTTTATTGAGATCGTGCACGAAGCTACCGAAATTGGCCAAACGGATGATGACAACGTGTCAGATCAACGATGACTCACCACTAATGATCTTGATTAAAATATTTTTATAAAATATCTACACTTGTTAATATCCCTAATGCTCTTAGAATGGGAGTTAAGGATATTATTCAGGGAATAAATTAAAAAAATTAGGTGATGGAGAGGTGGGAAAAGTAAAAGGTGGGGTGCCAAAAACAAGTACTCTAAACAAATTCATTGTGAACCTCAAGCCCAGGTGAAAAGTTACGAAGGATTTTTTTGCATATTAAAGAAAGGGAGGGGTCACTACTCAGTACTCACTATCACTACGCATCATCTTTGCATTTGCATTATATTGTTTGTTGCTGCTAAAACTGAGAATGAGCATGGTTGTAGCTTTCACCACAAAGCTATCACTGTCAGGGCGTACTCTGTCTTTGGCTTTTGCGTTTACAAAACCTTCTATCAGCTCTCTCCTCACCTTCCCAAAGGATCATTTTCAACCTCCCAGGGTTTTTGTTGGCAAGCATCCAAGGGTCCAAGTTTGTCAAGCCTGTCAAGCATCCCATGGTTGGCATTTCTTTACTATTTCTTTCTTAATCTTGTTTTTTTGAGGTTAAAAGTTTATATTTTTATTTTTATTGTAACAAAAATGTTGTTCTTGCAAGGTTGGACTTTCTTTCCTATTATCGTGTTTTCTGAGCTTATAATTTTCACCATGCGTGATGTTTTTATGTGTATAGGGATGTTGAAGTATCTGTCCACGGACAGACTGGGAAGACTGCAGGCTTGTCAAAAACTTTCTCTTAAATTGATACTTAATCTTGAAGTCTTCTAGTGTTGCCATGTGGCTAGAGACCCAACTATGGTTCTTGACTTTATGTAAAAATGGGTTTTTAAGAAAGGAGAATGCTAACGAGTGTCCTTAGGCACTCTTTAAGGAACCAAGAAAAGAATGTTTTCATGGGGAATTGATGTATTTAATGTTTGAAAATGTGAAATAGTTTTCCAATAAAAACTTGCTTTTCTTAGTTCCTTAAAGAATGTCCATAGGACACTCGTTAGCATAACCCTTTAAGAAAATATAACATGTCATCTAATATTCTGAACTTTTGGAGCTTCAACATAGCTAGAAGAACAGTTTGACAATAGACCAATGATTGAAAGAAGGTTCTTTTGATGCTTATATTTAATTCTATTTGTTATTTAGTGATTTACCCAAGATAATTTTAAATAACTATTAACAAAAGTATTAGAGGGGCAGACAAATAGAGGATGAACAAAGCAATTCCACATACAAAAGAACATTTTAACTCAATCCCACATTTGAATCATTTTCACATTTAAGGAAGGTGTTTTTTTTTTTTGGCGTTTACTGATGTGGTGGTCAGCTTTTGATTTTTGACTTGGTGGCCTTCTTGAATCTTTAGAAGGAAGGCTTTTTTGGGTGGCCTTTTTTTATGGTGTGGTTCAGTTCTGGTGGCTCTATTGGTTTCTACTCATCCCTTTTGATTATGCCCCTTGTTAGTATTGATGCTCCATAGATCTTGGTTGTCCTTGCTACAATGCCTATCTTTGGGGCCTGGTGTGTTGGCTTTGTGTACTAATGACTTAGCTACTTTATAGTTATTCTTCGGTTTATTCTTTGGGTGTGATGTTTTTGCTATGGTTTTGTGGACTTATGCTCTGCCATTTTTCTGGGTGGTTCGTTTTGGTTCTTATTCACTGGTGTTTAGGATGGAATGCCCTTTATTCTGCTTGGCTTTGCTTTTCATAGAGTCCAACAAAAAAATTGTTGCAATTCTAACTTCCTGCCTTCATTCATCCTAGTACACAACAAGGAAGTTAGAACTGCACAGTTTTTTGTTGGACTCCATGGAAAGCAAAGCCAAGCATATTAGTTGTAATTTTCTCAATTTCTCCCATCCATCAAAATATGCACTTCCCTCCAACCAAATCAACTTTCTTTTGTTTGTTAAATGCAGTTGCTCCACTAGTGAGCATCTTGATGCATTCCCATGATTCAGAACCTTCTGTTGAAAGTGCTACCAAAGTCTTGGAGATGTTTGACCTCCCCTACGAGGTTAAATTCTTTTTAATTTCTTTTCCTTTGTTTTTTGCTATCTTACATAGTTGTTTATCCTTACCTATACAAATGTTTAACAAATTTTAGGTTGAACTAGTTTCACCTTTCGTCATTCCAAAAGTAGTGTCTTATGCCATGTCTGCACATGACCGTGGCATAAAGATTGTCATTGTTGGTGCTACTGGCGCAACATACCTGCGTGGTAATTAACGACTTCAAGTGTGCTTTGCATGATTTTCTTATAAGCATTCTTTTCCATTTTTTCTTTTTTACAAGCAACTGATTTCTTAAGTAAGCTCTTTCATATCTCAGCTTCAGGCATGATTGCAGACTTTACTTTCATGCATGTTATTGTTGTTCCCGTCGGTGCTTCTCCCATAGATAGAAGTAATGCATTCATGTCAATTATCAAGGTATATTTCTTAATGATTGTTTAAATATTAAATATTATTGCTTTACATTCTTATTAACATACATGTTTGTCGGATGTGCAGGGGATAGAAAATGACCCCCGTGGGAGTTTATATTGCTGATACCGCTACTAATACTGGATTCACGGCAGTGAGGATGTTAGGTCTTGGTGTTGTGTGTGTTTGTTTACAAAATGTGACATTTTATAATAATGTGCATGATGATACGATATCTTGAGGATGAGGCGATGTGAAAAGGACCATAAATCTGAAAAATATGGTTGAAAATGTATCTTAAATAATACTTTGTTGAACTTGTTAGTTTTGGATTATTTTCTAGGTCTGTTATTATTTTTGGATGAATAGATAGTTTTGATAGACAACAAAACTGTATGGAGGCCTTTTTAAATAGGAAATGGATTTCCTGCTGTTATTAGTGACTGCAGTTGCAATCTGGACCATTAATTAAAATTGGATGGTTGAGATTTTGAAGATTCTATTTGCCAAAGTCACACTGTAAGCCGTCCAATCTCTATCCTGTGGCTTAGACTGGCCCGACTGCAGTGAATGCCGGATTCCTAACTGCAGCCAATCCAGGTATACTTAAATAGCTTATGTTTTGTTTGTTAGCGAAATTTTAAATTTTCTATTGCTACCATAGAAGAGAGAAGGAAAATAATGTTTGGTAAGTCATATAAGCTAACTAATTATAACTTATTTGACTAGCTTATAAGCTTGTTTGACCAAAATAGATGTGATTGATAAAGTAATGTGTTTGGTTATATAGCTTATTTAAGCGCTTATACAATAAGCTCTTTTTTAAATAAGCTAAAAATAGCTTATTTTTATAAGCTTTTCTGATGGCACTCCAGAAATGATATATTCTTATGCCTCATCTGCTCATGGTCGTGGCATAAAGTTTATTATTGTTGGTGTTGATAGTTCACCCGACTTGCCTGGTAAATTATTAGTGTGTTTTGTATAATTTTCTTGAGGATCAATTCTCTTATAAGCATTCTTAGTAAAGCTTTCATATCTCAGGTATGGTTATCGCTATTACTCCCTTTCCTGTTATTGGTGTTCCTATGATTGCTCCTTCTCCGAATGAAGTTGATTCACTCTTGTCATTTGTCCAGGTATTATATTTCTCAATGATGTATAATTATTCAATATCTTTCCAATTTTCTATGCTCTACTAGTTGATTGTGTTTTGTAGGATTGCCTTTCTAATGATGAGATAATGATGAATTTGATATATTTGCCTATTTTTGAAAACTTGAGATCAATATTGGTTGGAAACATTGTGGACGAATGATTTTCTGTAGGTGCCATATGTTAGTTCACAAAAAGACTATAGATGAATTTGGTATTATTCCTTCTTTCTAAAACCTGCTCTATTAAAAAGTTTTTTCCATCATCTAGAACTTGTCGTCACCAAGTCTAGTAAATTTATGACTGGTATAATATCTGGCTAAATATTTTATTCCAATGAAGGATTCTTCATTATTTTCAGTTTTTCTTGGATTCACATTTCTTGTCACATACTTCTGCTTCTTTGGTTCAGTCTCATTGAATATCAGCTACACCTGGTTCCCCTTTGGCCCTTTTCCAAATTATTCTTCTTGCTGATACTTTTCTTGTAGTGTTTTCTTGCTAAAATATATATACTTGTTGGCTGTGTAGAAACCAAAAGTTGTCTGTCTTAATAATGCTGCTAATGCTGGATTGTTGGCGGTGAGGTTGTGTGGTGTTTCCGGTAATAATCTTCTGTCAAGGTTATCCCCTCCCCCTCTCTTCCTCTCTGTTATGTATGTGTTTGCTGAATTAATTTAATACTCAATTAAAAATGTGAATGTATTATCTATCTTTCCACTTATATTGATGTGACATTTATATTACTGTACAGGATGAGCTAACATGAAAGGATCAAACAGAAATCGTCGTGTGGAAAGGAGATAAGTTGGAAAAACATGGTTGGCAATCCTACTTATCTAGTACCTGGTTGAACCCGATAATTTTGTGATTCTTTGCTATGTCTATTCTCATTTGTGGACAATTACAAGGTTTTGATAGACAAGAAGATTTGATGGAGGCCTTTTAGACATGTGGGATATCAAGTACATTGAGTCAATATATACTCATTTGTTAATTTTATGATAAGTTGACTACAGAGAATTTCCGTTCATGGTTTTAGTAATTTTGTAAACTGAGATGTCATGTCAAGATCATGGGAATGTTTCTTTCAAATAAGGTGCTTGTAGGGATTGAATGACAAGTTGCAGTAAGTTAGAAAAAAAAACTGAAATTGCTGATAGAGGACTAAGGTACAGTCGGAGAAGCGAATCTTGTGATTGCAGTCAGTTGGATGTTTCGGATCAACTGGTTATTTGGGTGTCACAAGTTATCTTTTCTTTTCTTTTTTTCGTGTGGCAATGTGCAAAAGAAGTGAGAATTTTTGGGGATACTGAACTGCCCTTAGAAGCTCTAATTCAAATGATGACTGAAGCTGGAATGTATGATGGCATCCCTTTCAGTACTGTCAACTATTCAAACAATTGCTTTTAGACATGTGGGATATCAAGTACATTGAGTCAATATATACTCATTTGTTAATTTTATGATAAGTTGACTACATAGAATTTCTGTTCATGGTTTTAGTAATTTTGTAAACTGAGATGTCATGTCAAGATCATGGGAATGTTTCTTTCAAATAAGGTGCTTATAGTGATTGAATGACAAGTTGTAGTAAGTTAGAAAAAAATTGAAATTGCTGATAGAGGACTAAGCTACAGTTAGAGAAGCGAATCTTGTGATTGCAGTCAGTTGGATGTTTTGGATCAACTGGTTATTTGGGTGTCACAAGTTATCTTTTCTTTTCTTTTTTCCGTGTGGCAATGTGCAAAAGAAGTGAGAATTTTTGGGGATACTGAACTGCCCTTAGAAGCTCTAATTCAAATGATGACTGAAGCTGGAATGTACGATGGCATCCCTTTCAGTACTGTCAACTATTCAAACAATTGCTTTATATTTTAATTTTCACATATATGATCTCCATGCTTTGATACTATATATAGTTTTTCTTGCCCCCATTTTCACAAATCAAGTTTAAAATGCGGTTCTGATTATAATTTTTCATAGTGGAGATTAGTTTTATCTCTTATTATTGCTGGAAATTGATTGACAAAATTCTCAGTGAAGTAGCATTTGCCTGTTTTATACCCAGTGGATACGGTTTTCTTCACATTGATAGGTTAGTTTGGAGGTCGTCAGCAAGTGACCTGAAAACCCAGAGCGTCCATCCAGTGATTTTTATGCTGAAAGAATGAACTTGGCACCAAATCTGAAACCAAAAAAAGAGAACATACCTGTCTGATCCATCTAGACACAACCAACTTGTTTTAAATTGACGTTTGATGACAGACACTGACACACAGAAAGCAAGCATGTGAAATGGGGTAGGTGAAAATTGATGCACGGGGGAGTGATTCTTACATGTTTACTTTTTTAAGGTAGTGCTGCCCACTGATATGGTTCCATTAGAAATTATTAACCTCGATGTGGATTGTTTCAGTAGTTTTGCCCTTTTTTTTATTTATTATTTTATAAGATTTGACATGGAGATTACAATTTGACGTTTTAATGGGCAGCTGATCTTTTTTAGTTTGTCTTGTGAGGCAAAAACACAGGAAATCTTCATTCTAATGAAAGCTGGTGAGTGGTCAGAGACTATTGATCTTTCGTTTTTTTTTTTTTGAAGTTCACATCATCATTCATTGATTGGTAACAGAGTCATTATAGCTAGAAATATCATCAAGAGATGGGGCATACCCCAACTAAGTCCTTGAACCTACACACTTTGCTACCCCTACCAAATTGTGAGACTCTAAGTTAAGTTGCCTTGCCTTCCTATCTGGTGATCTGACTGTTACCACTCCCAACCAGCTCCTGAGTAATACTATTGATTTCTTTACATCAATTGCTCATGCAACTATTTTTGTTCTTTATTTACATGTTGCTATGGTATATGGTATATGTGGTAATGGCAGTTTTTTTTCCTTCTAATATGGGAATTGGAGAGATGATGTAAATATAATTGATATAGAACTCCCAAGGATCAAGGTTATATTATATTTAGGTCCGTTTTTTGTCCAAGTAGTGACCATGTTAAATTGCAGAGGGCAGAATTTGCCGTGGGTCTTTATATATACATGAGAATTATGAAGCTTATGTTGTGTATATCCAAATTTGACTCAGTACGTTGACGCTATTGCCTAAAAGCTTGTAATGAATTCGGACATAATTTCTTAATTTCTTGTGCTATGTGTGTTAGATTATCATCGTTGGTATAGGCATAATTTCTTGGTAGTTAAGTTATTTACCTTTTTTTTTCAACCAATTCCACAATGGCTGCCTTTTTTTTTTTAAGTGACCTTCATTATTCTGGAATTGATTCGTCCAAAGAAAATAGGGAATAAAACACACTCCGAATCTTTTTGTCATGCTTTCTTGATTGATGCCACCTTTTGTTTTAGGGATCATATTGTTGTCACTAGGGGTGGGAATAGGTCAGATCGCTTGTCGGGGGCCTGCAGCCTAGCCTATTTAAGGCCTGGCTCGGCTTAGCCTATTTAGTGAAAATGCCAGGTCAAGGTTTTATAAAAAGCCTATATAGCTAAATAGGTCAGGCCTAAGACTTTAAAAAAAGCCTACTAGGCCTATCAGGTCGACCTATTTAATACATACACGCACATAAATATATATGTATAATATAATATATTATAATACTATAATATATTATTTACATTATTCATAATATTTAAAGGTAAAGGTCTATTGGTCATGTAGTGGCCTACTTGCCTATTTATTTGTGAATACCTAGTGACCTATTTATTAATTATGTCTACCAACTTCTTTGTCATTAGAGACCTACGAGCCTATTTACAAGTGAAGGACTGTGACTTATTGATAGATGGATGCATATTTAAAGGTCTTGTTGATAAGTAGGCTTTCAGGCCAGGCTAGGCTTTAAAGTAGGTCAGGCTCAGGCCATAGAAATTGACCTATATCAGGCTATAGGCCAGGCTCAGGCCTCGTGATTGGAGCATAGGCTAGGCCTAGGCTTATCAGGGCCTAGCTCGACCTAGCCTATTCCCACCTCTAGTTGCCACCCTCAAGTGAAGACAAATTTCTTCTATAGACTGTTCAAAAGGCTTGCCTCAATTATTTATGGGCATTATATTGCCAACCGAATGGTCAATTCTCTATGATGGGCTAACTTATAGGGCCTTGCGTCTAATATTAAAAAGGAACATTGGTTCTCTTTTTGGAGTATGAATCTCCGAGAATTAGCCCAAAAGACAAATATAAGTACATGTAACCACTTCTCTCCAACCCAAACAAATCCAATGTGACATGAACTGTCTAGTGTTTATCTCACCGGACTAATAATGAAGTGGAATCAAGCAAGTGCATCATGGGCTTCTTCAATTGTGTGATTTATGGCGATTGAAGCCTGTTTGGCTAAGGGAATGCTGGAAGGTGAAAATAAATATATATTTAAATACAATAAATCCATGTCATATAATCATTTTTTTTATAGATAATATATAATCATTTCTTACATTGTCATTTTTCTTTTAGATGTATAGTGTTGAAAACTTTTTACCTACTTAGCCAAATAATCAAATACACTCTAAACTCAGAATTTACGCGAGATATCATAATTTATTTTTTGGGCTTAAATATACCAATTTTTTTTCCAACTAGCCTGTAATTACACAATGTCCACATACTGACATTTCACACGTTACATTGTGCAGATTGTCGAGTTCTACCAGCCTTCCAGCCACCTTTAAATTTCCTTTGTAGCCAACGTCAAAAAAAATTATGTGAAAATAGTTTAATTTATTAGGTGAAGATTATTGTCTTTTTGTAAAATTTATTTATCTAGTTGTTGATTTGAAAATTAGATAAAGTAAATACATTATTTCCTCGAGTAAAATTTTAGAGTATGAAAAACAAAGAAATATATATATATATATATATATATATAGAGTACGAATACAATGACAGTGGGAGGGAGAGATTTCGGTTTTGAATATTTTGTTTAAAGTTTCAATACCATGGTGAAAAACTGAAAATATAAAAAGAATGCCAATATAGTTCTTGCTTATAAAAAAAAAATTAAAAAATTGCCAGTATAGTTCTTAAATGATGCTCCAATTGAAGACTGTTAACTCCAGTGAACGATTTGATTTGAGTTAGATAGAAGGAATCAAAAATATGTCAATTGCAGCTTAGCTAACCAATCAAGGACCTCACAAGTAGCTAAATTTATACATACTAAATTAACTACCCTATCCTTTAGTTTTGTCACTAGTGGGTACTTTAAGTATTATATTCTGACATATTTTGTTTAATGTGATTCTTTACTTTAGTACTATCATTCAAGGGTTGGTAATCTGATATTAATAGGTTTTGTTATGTTCTATGCGCTCTGCGATATTCTCAGGTGTGCTTGAGCATAAAGCAGGCTCTGATTTAGCTGGTTTTGAACACTTTGCCTTTAGTTACTCAGAAATGACAGAGCTAGTAAACATTATTAATGTCAACTAGGCTTCAGGGTGTAAGCTATACTTTTATGAACACAGGAAAGAGCATTAATAAATTAGCTCTACGCCTCCAGAGGCTCCTGATTATGGTTATAAGTTAATCTACTCAATCTTCTATTATAGTAAAAGTTAATTATAACAAATAGTACGATTGTAAATTTATTTCTATCATGTTTCAGAATAACATTTAACTTGAAGGGCTGCTTCCATTACAGGCATTACATGTGTGTGTGTGTGTTAAGAATGTTAAGTTCATCAAAATCTTAAAAAAGAATATTGATCAAATAAAACTATCAATAGCATCTGTGAGTAGAGGAGTTGTCCCTTGACAGGTATTCTACATCCTCGAGGGATTGGTCCTACGGCTACTGGCTGTGGGGATATCCTGGATTCCATCCCAAACCTAAAAAAAATAAAACCATCAATAGCAGGTCGGTTTTTAACCTTCTAAAACAGATGAGGGAGAACGTTAGTGCCTCTGTAACATTGGTTGGCAATTAGTGCTTTAACACTGTCTAATTCCCAGAAGGATCTGACCAGTTTCCAGTTTCTTTCCACCATTTTCTTAGGAGCAGTGCCCAGCAAGCAACTGACTCTAGGGGTAAATGAGGAAAATGCAAGAGAGAGCGAAGGACAATCTTATCTGGACTTGTTGAAATGATGAGAGAGTTTGATATAATGTAGCATATAAATTCAAGGTGGATGAATCTAGTCTAGGGTGGTAAATGGTTGGATTGGGTTATAATAAATGGATAAAAATTAATAATTCGTTTTAGGATTCATCAAATCAATACTAACACCGTCGAATCTATTCATAACTCAATTTAATATATTTATATTTATACATCAATTCATCTATTTTAATGGATTGAATGGATAGATTTATTTAAAACATATTTCTTTCAAGAAAACTTCTTTGCCTTTCTAAACCTCTTTTTTTGAGATCATGAAGAAATAAAAAGAAAACAAAAACAAAAAATTGACTCATCCCATTGATAAAATAAAACTTGGCTCGTTTGAAAAAGAAAAACAAAGCTCATTTTTAGCTGGACCCAGCCCAACCAGAAATAATAACCTGAAGACCACAACTCTAATTCTCTCCAATCCTGTAGAAATCCACTAATTAAAAGACATCATGGATATCATCTAACTTTGAAGACCTGTTGTCACAATGTTTGGTTGTCGAGAAAATGGTAAAATTGAGGAAAACAAAGGGGAGTTTTTTGGGGAGTGAGGCTGATGGTGAGGAAGAGATTCCCTGAGTTTTGGAGTGATAAGATGAACTGACAATTGGAATTGGGCATCCAAATGAATATTAAATGGATATTTTGGTTGTTTGTAAATCACGTTAAAATTAATTTTAGATCTAATCCATTAAATCGTATGTATTTAATTGTTTAGATTAGATTAATTTAATTATGAATGGATCAGGTAGATAAAAAATTTAATGGTTTTATTGAGAGCCCTACACATTATTGCTATCTTGTGATCTTGTCCAATATTAATTATGCAAACGTTATTCCTCTCTATTAGCTGGTAGATGAGTCAATATATGACTAGTGCTTTTCATATCATCAAATGCTGATTAATGTTTCTGAAAAGGATGCTTTGCTTTCCTTGACCCCTCTAGTCTTGTAGCATTAGTTGTTCTAAATTTCTAATATGCTAAGAGTAATGATACGCATAAACCCACACTCACGCCTTCTTTACTTATTATTATCACGAAAATCATTGGGGATAAACCTTGGTGTCATATATAACTTTTTCTTGATGGTTGTAGCTGGTACACATTACTCACTTAGTTTGTGATTTTTCCTAACTCAAATATAAATATTTTTGCAGTTGATCACTCACAATCATGTAGTACTTTATATCACATCAATATTTTAAGGGGATTTCACATCTCCTCTTGTTCTTATCTATATCCGTTTCCGCATGGTGGGTGGGGTACCATTAGTAATTAGCTTTAATCATACAACTTTTTAGTTAATGTACTTAAAGGTAAACATAAAACAAAAAAAAGGTAAGGTGGTTTTCAAATCAGAGGTATTAGTTGGGAAATGGTGGATAAGAATCATAATTTTATAGATGAGATTCCAAACGCATTGAGGGCTGCTTTAAGGTTTTTCTGTACATAATACAGCATACTTTCTTTTTAATATATTAGATCAGATAACTCAAAATATAAGATTGAGATGTTACTCGAAATTTGTATTCACCTAACCACGTGAATATAGTTGGCTAAGACACTAATTGCTTCTAAATATTATATAGGCAATCAACTACATTCATCTTGAATTAGTAGCATAAAAAAAGAAAAGAAAGAAACAGAAAAAGAAAATTGGGAATCCTTTAATTCAGGGTTTCATTGTTTTCCCAATAAACTATGTTATGGGGTGAACTAATTTGTCTCTTGATTCAAAGTCCACTGATGTAGTTAAGTCACTTTCAATTCAATTAAAGAAATAACATAAATTACATGCAAGTGTTGATTTCAAAGCTTCAAAATGCATCTCTCTCAAGTCTCAACAACCGGTCTTTCCAAGGAAATCCAACCCATCTAGAAACATTTTTCAAGGTCAGTTTAATGATGAATAATTTGCTTAACCACCTCACATGACAATTACATATCAGTATCACGGATAGCCTCAATCATAATTTCTTCGGTCAAAATGCAGCATTCCATGTTCAAAGTATCCGGTTAAAGTTGAGAAACTAGAGTAATGGTTCCAACTAAGCTTCCCTGAAAAGCACCTATCTAACTCTTTGAATTTTTATTCCTTTTCTTTTTTTATTTAAAGGGTGACATAGTTTTGCAGAAAAAAAAATGCAGACTAGACAATGATGTCAACCTTATGACAAATTAGCTTAGCCAATTTTAGTTTAGATAATTGGTTTAAGTCTATGTGCTAGATACTCCAAACTTAGCTATCTTATCAAATCTCAGTAGCACTGCAAATACCCCAAAGGGTATCCACATAACATAACACACGAGCTGCTGCAGATCCATTCTGGTCTGTGTCAATGTGACATGACTGTTGATTTGGCATATTCCCAATAGCAGAAAATAGATTCTTTATATGCCACAAGGAAATTGGAAAAAGGGCAATACTCAATACTGCAATAGGCCTAAAAAAAGAAAGTAATAATAAGATAATGTCCATTTCATTATGGCAAACATGTTAGTGGCAGTGCAAACAAACAACCACAATGGAATCACTAGCACCATGCCACAGACAAGAGGCTCTACTGAAAATATTTATTAAGCAATAAATCAAAGAGTCAAATTCTTTAATATTTTCTAAGAACCTTGAATTTCTCAGTTGCCATATGCAGATAGCATTTATTGTATTAAGATCATCACACCACTAGTTTCTAGGATTCCTTCAGCTAGAGCAGCAAATCTTAAAAGGCAAGCATTATAAGAAGAAGCTCTAGATCCAAGTAAGATTAAGGCCAATTTCATTACCACTATTACTTTTTTTTTGGTTGTTTCTGATTCCTGTGATATCCTTTCCTAAAACCCTCATGCAAGCTGTCTTCTACTCAACAAATTAATGAATCTTTTGCTATATTCTTCTTGATGTTCATAATTGCCAGACCCGAGGGTGAAAATAAAATATAAAAAAAGAAGAAAAGAACTGATGACACCAAATTCTAGAAAGATATAACAAATTTGAAATAAGCATTTAATTTCCTGAGAAAGTAACAACAAGCAATATCTGAAGACACAAAGAAAGAGCCCACTTTCTTCTAGTAATAAGTAATTACATGAAAATAACATCTCTCTCTAATTTCTCTCATTCATTTCACACATTTAAAAGAAACATTTTACCAAATGCTATTCATTGGTTAGAGTTTCTCAGTGGGGGGATTCAACACACAAAACTATTTTCTATTTTGGCATTTCGAATGGTGATTTAGTTTGACCAATGTCGAAATAACGGATTTGATTCCTCTAAAATAAGAATGTAAGAGTGAATCCACCATTGATTTGATAAATGCATAAAGATCTTAATCCACTAAAAATGATCAAAAGATAGATACATTGTTACTTTCTCACTTTAGCGACTCTTTCACTTTAGAGGAGTCAAATTCCTGAAGAACTATCTTTTTAAAAGAAAGGAAAATTTAAAGGAAGCTGAAAAAAAGGCAAGAGAGAGAATGTGTGTGTGTGAAATAGAGATTACAACTTGGGATGGGGTCACATTAATTTGATTGTCCTTGATGTTCTAGGAAGCAGCAGTCTCTTTCTCCAATTTATCATCAATTTTGTCACATATATGAGTGAGTCAGTCCTTGGTTCCCAATAAAATTACTAGTCAATAGGTTCATCTTGAATGGGCTATGGCCCAAATACACCCCCAAGTGGACCAATAATTAATTATTGACCCCCCAGCACCCTAAATGTTTAATAAAATAATAGATGTAAAAGTCATTTGTTTTTTATTAGACATTTGATTAAACATTTTGTCCAATGAGGTCACTAAATGTCAATTTCTGAACTTGATTGAGAGGAAAGGAAAATGTAAAACTTGCTGAACTAAGCTTACAAATTCTTGAGTAATGATAGAGTAGGAAAAATATTTTATTTACATAATTGAATGTGTATTGCATAAGTTTTTTAATAGTTAGTATTATTCCATTTGTTTCAAAATAATAATCATTTAAGGTTTATATTAAGATTTAAAATACATTAAATAATACTAATTAATAAAAAATTATCATCTAACTAAATTGTTATTGTGAAAATTGTGATTTTAAAATGGATTATGGAGGAAATATTTTTTACTTTAACTATATTTTGTTATATGTCATAATTGATGTGATCCACACTCTATAATATATATAATAAGAAATTTTGCCTCATCAAGAAACACTTTAAAAACTATCTCTACTTGGTATGTTTATATGATTAAATGTGTTGCATAGACTTTGCATAATAATACTCACAAACAAGATAATATCTTGTGTTTTATGGCGTTAGAAAGGACACGTAAGAAGTGCGACTAAGTTTTCTCTCGTTCATGAGAATTTTTCTTTTTGAAAATAAAATAAAATAGAATAGAATTTTTCTTTTTTGTCATTTTGGGCTTGGGTGAGGCTTTGGTTATCATGGTTTTTACCAAATGGATTGTTTTCATTAGGAACATAAATGACAGAAAGGAATAATATGCTAATGAGTGGATTTCGTTTTAAAAATTGTGTTAAAAAATACTAACGCTAGAAATTAAAGAAAAAAGCGAGTTAATAATCATAGATCATAATTAGCTCAAAGAAAAGGGGAGCAAATAAAGGTAATCAAAGGTAGTATCGTGAGTTATCTTGATTGGGGTTATTAATTTTATGCTCACTTTTTTTTTATGGTGCTTAGTTTTATGCTCACTTTTAACTTGCCTTTTTGCATGACTCCGTGCCAGTTTTAATAGCGTTATAGAGTTAATTATTTTAGTGCTTTCTTTTCTGAATAAAAAATGTTGATTTCATGATTGCTAATTAAAGTTTTCTTAGTGTAAAGAAAGAGAAGGCTTGTTTCTTTTATTTTAAATGAAGTTTTTTTTTATTAAAACAAAATCCCTTCGTAAATTCACACAACAATTTACGATAGTGATTGTATGTTTTTTCATTCTAAATGACGTATGAATTGTAAGGCTTAATGTATAACCTTGTTATATATTTTTTTGACAGATATAAGTTTGTTATACTGACCATTTTAGATACGATATATGTTCAAATTCTTTTTTTCTTGAAGATTATTTTCTTTTAAAAGAGAATTTTTATCAAATTTACGCAACGATCTACAACATTGATGTATGCTTTTTTCAACCTCAAGTGTCATATAATTGTAAGAGTTTACCGTTTAGATGTTTTATTTTAAATTTTGTGCAAGAGTGAATTTATTTTAAAATAAAATATTTTTAATTTTCTCTTTATAAAGTTTTTTTTATTTACAAAGAAATAAACTCTTTTAAAAATCCATGCCACAATCTACAATATTGATGTATGAATCTTCTATTCTCGAGTCTCGTACTAACTATAAGGTTTATTGTATGATTTGAACCTCTTTCCGTAGTGAATTTATTTGAAAATAAAATATTTTTTTTAAGAATCCATTTTTAAAAAATTAAGTTTCTCTTTAATAAAGCTTTTTAATAAAAGTATTTTTTTTTAAATTCATTTAAACATCTATGATGTGATGTATGGTTCTTACATCTTTAAATGTCATTTAATTTATGGTATAGCTTTGATATTTTGAATTTAATAAGTTTGCTTTAAAATAATCCCCTTTTTCAAAAATTATTTCCAAAATAAGATCCTTTAAAATTTCAGATAACCATCTTAGAAAAGATATATTTGAGGAATTTAATTTATTCTTAAATAATTATTTTGAAACAAATTTATTCTTAAATAATTATTAACAAAAATCTAATATTGATTTGACATATTATCTTACAAAACAGATGGAATGATTATGACAATAACAACTTGAAGAAAAAAACGAGTTATGTTAAATCATATATTTATTGTACCAAAAATGTTAAATCATATATTTATGGATTATAGAAATATGCATTGTCAGATTTAAAAATTTTATATTGACATTCACTGATATTTTGATTTTTGATATGTGTATTTTTATTTTAATAATTAAGATATAAATAACAATAAAGCTTATTTTTCAACATGTTATTGGATATTTATGTAAAAAAAATTTATACTGACAATACATAAAAAATAAACTCTATATTTATTATATTTACCGAATGTGTTGTCACGTACTATGCGTATAGTTTATACTTAATTTAAATTTGTAAAAAAATTCAAAATGTTAAAAGTATTAAATTTTTCACAAAAAATTAACTATAAATATGACTTAAAAAAATTTAAAATATATAAGGGTTTGAACAAAACAACACGAAAAAACTCATACGACGTGACCCACTTAGTTGTGTGGGAAGAGCTTTTGGGAAGGACTTGAGTTTGAATACCACAGAACACATTTTTGGGATAGATGAAAAATATATGTATGATTAAGTACAAACAATGATTAGTGTCATAACAAATCCAAAAAATATATATAAGCTTGTGAAAATACTCCTTAAACTCGATTAAAAACTAAAATACGACGGTTTCCGAAGTAAAGAAACAACACAAAAAACAACTAAGCATACATTTGTTTAAGATTACTTTTAGGCTAAAATGCATTTTTGGTCCCTCAAGTTTTGCACTTTGGCAAAATTGGTCCCTATATTATTTTTTGAGCGAATTTAGTCCTCGTACTTTTTCAATGTTGCAAATTTCATCCCACCATCCACGGGCTGTTAAAAAATTAACGGAACTGCTTAAGGTGGCTTGTCCTGCTAGGATAAAAATGTTAAAATAATAAAATTAATTAAATAATATTAAAAATAGTATGATAAAAATTTATTTTAATATTTATTATAAAAAATAAAACCAGTCTCCACACCTCCTCAGACCCATCACCGACACCCTCTCTTCCACCACCGCCGCGCCGCCGCCTCTTCCAGATCCACCACCTCCCCAATCCCTTGTTTAGATAAGAAAACCCACCCAAATAACATGTCTCTCTCACACACACCCTTTCAGTTATAGAAAGAAGAAACTAACACTGAAAGTCAGTGAGTGCGTGACTTCCAAAGTGCAAAATGGAAAACTGACGAAGGTGCTGGGAATTCATATTGCAAGTTTGCAACTCCCTCACCCTTAACATTAATATCAACAACTTGTCTTCTATTGCCAACCTTACAAGCCTGAAACCTTCTTCTAATTTCTTCTCTGGGTTGATTCCACCCGATTTGGATGCACTTTCTAATCTCCAAATTTTGAATCTTTCCGATAATGCCCTCATTGATTCGGTTCCTCCTCAATTAGGTAACGTTTCCACCTTGGTTGCACTTGATCGTAGCAAGAATTTCATGTCTGGGTCATTGCTTGATGTTTTGTTTTCTAAGCTCTTTAAACTTCAAACTCTCATTCTCAGTGAGAATACCTTTGATGGTGTTCTTTCTGCTACATGTTATTTGGGTGGGTTTTCTTGTCTAAGCGAGGGATTGGGGAGGTGGAGGATCCGGAAGAGGCGGCAGCGCGGCGGCAGTGGAGGAGAGGGTGTTGGTGATGGGTCTAAGGAGGCATGAAGAATGATATTATTTTTTATCATAAATATTAAAATAAATTTATATTATAATATTATTTAACTAATTTTATTATTTTAACATTTTTATTCTAGTTGGACAAGCCACCTTAAGAAGTTCCGTTAGTTTTTTAACAACCATTGGATGGAAGGATGAAATTTGCAAGATTGAAAAAGTCGGAGGATTAAATTTGCTCAAAAAATAATATAGGGACCAATTTCGTCAAAGTGTAAAATTTGAGGGACCAAAAATACATTTTAGCCTTACTTTTAACGCCAACAAGCATTTAAAAGTGTGTTCACTGGAAACTTCAAATTCGAGCTTTGAGAAAAAACAAAAAATATTGCCTCCAGACGCACAAAAGATGCGTTTGTGTTTGAAAAAATCCTAACCAAACAGGTTGTAAGAAACTAAACCCTCCATCACCATGACCCAAAAGAGAAGAAAATTTAAGAAAGAAAAAAAAAAATTCAGAAATCTGGTGTGTGGTCAGAAATGAGAAGTGTGAAAGGGTAAAAGAGTATCAGTCAGTCTAAGTCTGAGGCACAGATAGAAAAATTAGAAAAGCTAAAATGAGTTCACTGTTTTCAACCTTCCCAACCTCCATCACCAATCTTACGAGAAATGCTATGTAATGCTCCCACGTGTCATGCATTCCAAGGCATTCCCTCACAGTCTGACTCGGACTGAGAAAGATGAAAGTCATGCCATTGCTAAAATGTTGTTCTCACAGTCAAATAAACTTCTCACACATTCTCACTTTTCCATTTTTACTCTGTGCCTGGGTGTCGTGAATTTCACAATCTACTGCCACAGTGCCACCTGTTGTTTTTACAACGTGTTTCAAAGATTTTCACCCCCAGAATTACATTACATATTACATATTACAATAAAAAGTTAAGTACACGCATCAATATAATATATAAAAAAATACGGGATTTAAAATTTTGTGATGTATTTTCTCAGTAAAATAATAAATATATATTATTTTTTATGTGACAACTATATTAATTAGTTTTTAGAGGAATGTGTTTTAACACAAAATTGGAGATACGGTATCCCCTTTGTTCTTTTATGTATTTCCGAGATACATGTATACAAAAATAATAAAAAATAAGTAAGAGATAGAAAAAAAACACAAACAGTATCACACACGATGTTTACAAGTTGTGTTCAAATAACATAACTTTAGTTTTTATTATATGTCATCTAACATGGTAGCTTAAAAGAAGTATCAATATGTATTAAACAAATAAATTTAGAAAAATTAAAAAAAAAATTATTTGTTGGCATATTTATGTAAAAATAATACAATTTTTTCATTGCTTTAATATACACGAGCACATGTCAGACTTTTTTTTCCCTTATGTATCTTCATATGCAATTGCAAAGACTTATCTCTTGAGATATTTAATGACATTGAACTGATTGAAGGAATAATCTCTCACAATCAGGTTTTCTCAATATTCAGGAGTTAGGGGTTCGACCCCTGACCACTTGCCTAAGGAACCCGAGTCTGTTACCACTCAAACCAATCGCATGTTAATGCCCGTGTAAGACTATTGATTGCAAGTCTCTATAGTTAATATATTAGACATTAATTAAATGTGAAATTTATATATTACAATTGTTATTTTAATTAATTTTTATTTAATTTAAAATTAAATTTTACATTAACAGTCACAATGGGTCTGATTTTGATTGAGATAAATTTTAAATAAATAATACACATCAATCAGATATCTTTATAGATAATTTCTATAATGATAATAAAAATTAAATATAATTAAATTATTACTTATAGGTTCAAAGAAAAATTATCAACCAAAAATAAAACTTAAAAAAGGTGCATATATATATATAGTCACATGACTTTGTGATATAATCCTGACCATTTATATATGGTTTAATGACAGGTTTGCTCTTCTCCCTCTCATATATATATATATATATATATATATATATATATATAAAGTGTAGTTTAATATTTATATTTTTGTTATAATTTTATAGTAATTAGAATTTAAAGGTGGATTGGCCTATTTAAAGGTAGGCCTACTTGCATATTTATTTGCGAAGACCTAGTAATCTATTTATTATTGTAGGGCTACCAACCTATTTATCATTAGATGCCTACAAACTTATTTACAAATAAAGGCATGACCTATTTATAGGTGGAGGTTTATTTAAAGGTTTTATTGAGAAGTAGCCATTTAAATATAGTTTTAGGTCAGGCTAGGTTTTGAAATAAGTCAGATTACTCTTAAAATTGACCTATAGCAGATTCATAGATCAAAGCTCAAACCTTGAGATTAAAATACAGGTTAGACCGGTTTCCTTTGAGGCCTAGCCTGGCTTAACCTATTTCCACCCTCATGCACAGGTGCAAACTCTAAAATTATTATGCTACTCTATTTTCTAGGGTTTTGACGAGAAAATGATGAAGTGGACATTTTCATTTTCCCTTTATAAATTTTGCAGCATTGCAAAAACTGAAAGAAGGCACTACTGACAATGTAATCATCACTCAAGAGGTGGTCCATTATATGCATAAGAAGAAAGGTAAACTATTGGCTATCTTCTCTTCAAAATTGACTTTGAGAAAGCCTATGATAGAGTTGATTGGAGTTTCTTAAAGCTCACCTTGTTAAACTTTGGTTTTCCAAGTTCCATTATAAGCCTCATAATGAATTGCATTTTTGCCTCCTCTCTTGCTTTAAAATAGAACAGTGAGAAACTTGAAAATTTTGCTCCTAATAGAGGTTTGAGACAAGGTGATCCAATGTCTCCCTATCTATTTGTGCTCTGTATGGAAAAACTTGCAATGCTCATTCAGGAAAAGGTTCATGATAGGAAATGGAAGCCTGTTAAGGTTTCAAAAAATGGCCCTGCTATCTCTCACTTGTTCTTTGCGAATGATTGCCTCTTATTACTCAGGTAAAGTCTTCCCAAGCTAAACTTGTAAAAGAAGTCCTTGACACCTTCTGTAATGCTTCAGACATTAAGGTCAATGTCCAAAAAACAAGATTTTTGGCTTCCAAGAATGTGCCTAGGTCCACGATTGATAAAGTTGCCCCTATCACACACCTATAACCTAGGCAAGTATCTGGGGTTCCCCATTCTGTCTGGTAGAGTCAGGAAAAGTGATTTCAGTTTCATTATTGATAAGATAAATGGCAGATTAGCAGGTTGGAAGGCTAAGTTGTTGAATAGAGCTGGCTGTGTCACCTTGGCTAAGTCTATTCTTGCCTCATTTCCTATTTATTCAATGCAGAACAATTGGATTCCCAAGGGCATATGTGATAACCTGGATTCTTGTATAACACAATTCATTTGGGGTAGAAGAACTTCCCACTGGGTTAACTGGGATACTGTGACTCAACCAAGAAATAGGGGTGGACTTGGTCTGCATACAGCCAGAGAAAGTAATGTGTCTCTCCTTAGCAAACATGTGTGGGACTTAGTTCACCATCAAGATAAACTTTGGGTCCAGTTGTTAGCTGCCAAATACCTAAAAGATTGCCATGTTCTTGCTGGCAAGCCTATTACTGGTATATCTCCTATTTGGAGTGCTATTTTAAAGTCCATTAAAATCAGGTGTCAGGTTTAGAGTAGGCAAATGTGATATCTCTATCTGGTATGACAAATGGTTAGAGGATGACTACCTTTGCCATTTAGTCCCTTTTGTGCATATTTAGGACACCCATTTAAAGATCAAAGACATTTTCTTTAATGGTAAGTGGCATTGGAACCTGCTTGCAACTCAAATTCCTTTGGACATAAGGCTGAAAATGAAAAGTCACTTTCTGGATGAAGCTAGTGATGATATTCTGATTTGGGGAACTCTAATACAGGCAAGCACACTGCTAGCTCAGCTTACCACTGGATCACTCAGGCTCGTTGGGCTATCATACCTCTAGTGGAGGAGATGTGGTCTTGGGGTTTGGAAACAGGCCATGCCAGAAAATATGAAGCACTTTCTGTGGTTGATTTTACATAGCAGCCTACCAACCAATGCCTTTCGTGTTTGAAGACATGTTTGCTATGATGCTTCCTGTCAAAGGTGTGGAGATTCCCAGGAGGCTTGTATTCATGTGCTCAGGGTTGTGCTACTGCTAAAAGAGTGTGGGAAATGCTCCAAATAGTCCGTGATCAAGATTTTTATTCTCCGGATTGTATATCTTGGCTTAAGAAGAACATCTTTGAAAGTGAAGGTACTTTATTTGTAGTAGTTTGCTGGTTCATATGGAGGGCTAGAAATGCAGAGGTCTTCACTGATAGCAAGTGGACGGAATGGTATGTGCTAAACCAGATTTATGCTTTACATGAGCTTATACAAAACACCTTTGGCAAAATTGATAAAACTCATATAGTCAGAGAAATTTCTTGGCTTCCTCCTGCTGAGGATTATGTTAAAATCAATGTGGATGGTAGCTCTTTGGGTAATCTTGAAAGATCATGTTATGGTGGATTAATTCACAATATGCTGGGAGAATGGATCATAGGATTTTTTAGTTTTTGTGGCTTCTCCACTAATCTGCATGCTGAATTACTAGCAATCTTTCATGGCTTGAACTTGTCTTGGAGATCTGGGCACAGAATGGTTGTTTGTGAGTCAGACTCGCAGATGGCACTGTCTCTAATCAATAAGGGTGTGGATTCTTTCCATCCTCATGCTGTTGTTATAAATCAAATCAGAAACCTTATGTCTTTGCCCTGGAATTTAAGCCTCAGTCATACTTTGCGCGAGGGAAATGAATGTGCCGATGGGTTAGTTAAGTATGGAGCTGTCATGGACCAAGATTATATGCTCTGGGATCATTGTCCAGCTGAGCTTAATTCAGTTCTTATGGTCAATGCTTTTGGTGTAATTAGGCTTAGGCCTTAGCTTTCTTTTTACTTTCTTCCTGATCAAAAAAAAAAAAAACAAACAAACAAACAAATTAATTTTTTCATCCATGACCAATTAGTCATGAAATTTCATATGAATGGTGGTCATTAAATAAAATTCTCTGGCGATTTCAAAATTTAAACTATATCAGGAATAAGGTTTGTTCAGGATTATAGCTTATTTCTACTGCAACCAGACATTATTGGATAAAGAGTAATGATATTTGGACACAAAAATCGTATCCAACACCGTATAAATGTACTTCTCTCCACTTATTTATTGTTTTCTCATCTCTCATCATGCATTTCATCACTCCCAAGACACTCATAAGCTCTACGGTGTCTATACAAGGTGTTCAAATTATGTGTCCAAATATCTTTATTCTTGGATAAAACAAACAATTGTCCCAGAGTTTCGTTCCTGAGCAAGAGAAAAGGAAGAGGAAGAGGAAAATGAAGTGAGGCTTTCCTCCTCACGTTCGGAACGAGAAAGCAGATCTGCAGAAAAGGAAGAGGAAGATGAGGTGAGGCTTTCCTCCACCGCCGTCTCCCACACCATACGAAAACAAATCTGGATCTGCAGAAGGGAGGGCGGCTGCCAGGGTCGTGAATGATGAAAAGAAGAGAAATAGAAAGTAATGGTAGGTTTCTAGGGTTTTTTAAGTGGATAGGTAAAAAGTGTAAATATATAGGGCCCAACAAATGGAATCTATAATGGCCCAATTTATAATTAAAAAAACGAAAATGGCCAAACCAAATTATAGTCTTCTAATAACCCATTTTTACAGTTGTTTCTTATTGAGGTCCAGCCCACTTTTTAATTTATTTCTTATTGAGGTCCATCTGTATGAGCCCAATTTTCAGGCATCATTTTCCTCCTCAAACCCTAGAGTTGCGCCTCTCTCCTCTCTCACACAAAACAAAGTGAACCTAGCTCTGCTCTTCGGCTCTTCCCTGTCCTCTCTCTGACTCTCCGAGTCTCAATCTTTCTGCATCTCTTTCAAACAATTGGTATTGGCTTGTTCCTCTTCTTCTTGTGATGGTGATTTCTCAGATCCTCTCCAAGCAGTGTAGATCGGTAGGGGTGATCATAAATCCAGGACCCGACCGAAACCGCCCGAAACCGTTATGAAATTTGGTGAAACGGGCGGGTTCAAACGGGTACGAATTCAGGCGGATTGAATGAATGGTTACATGTGGATAAGAACGGTCGGGTTCAGTTCCGCATAATTCCATCCATCGATAACCGAACCCAACCGAATAAGATGTTGGCCCAATTAAAATTCACACTAAAATACCTCTGGCCCAATTAGACACTTAAGTTTAATCTGACTCGACAAACCCGTGACCTCTTCCTTCTGTTGTAGTCCTTATTCTGACCATTACCATCACTGTAATATCCCTGACTGCTCTATGGATTGACGACTGTCCCCATAGACCAACACAGGTCTTTTCAGCGTCCTTTGTCCTCACTCACACACTTCCTGAGAAAACTTCCCAGGAGGTCACCCATCCCATAATTGCTCCAAGTCAAGACGCTTAACTATGGAGTTCTTAAGTGATGGGCTACCGAAAAGAAGATGCATCTTGTTAGTATAGGCAGTACCAATCAATTCATATAAGCCTTCCTCAACTGTATAGTCCCATACCTACACAGTCTCAGGATCCCTCTCATTCGGGTGTGTAATCGGTTCATTCATGTGTCCCTCCGCCTAGAAGCCTGCCAGGAGCCGCTCCTTGTCCGTGCCTTCTTGCACCGGCGACCACTCCCCGCCCTCGTCGGCACCCGGGTGTTACATGCCCACCAGCTTCCGCTTGGTTCGTCCCCGAACCACACCGTACTGGGAGAGGTGCCACTCTGATACCATTTGTAACATCCCTGGCTGCTCTATGGATTGACGACTGTCCCCACAGACCAACACGAGTCTTTTCAGCGTGCTTTGTCCTCACTCACACACTTCCTGAGAAAACTTCCCAGGAGGTCACCCATCCCATAATTGCTCCAAGTCAAGCACGCTTAACTGTGGAGTTCTTAAGTGATGGGCTACCGAAAAGAAGATGCATCTTGTTAGTATAGGCAGTACCAATCAATTCATATAAGCCTTCCTCAACTGTATAGTCCCATACCTACACAGTCTCAGGATCCTTCTCATTCGGGTGTGTAATCGGTTCATTCATGTGTCCCTCCGCCTAGAAGCCTGCCAGGAGCCGCTCCTTGTCGGTGCCTTCTTGCACCGGCGACCACTCCCCGCCCTCGTTGGCACCCGGGTGTTACAATCACTGACCAATAAATATTCAGAGTCACCTTCACCAAATCTTCAGAGCACCTTCACCAAGTCTCAACTCTCGCTGGTCGTCCGCCTTCTTCGTCGCCTGGTCGTCGTCTTCCCAGCGGAGATTTGGTCGCGTCGTAACGCTTCCCACCATGACCAAGCCGGATCCGACGGAGGTGAACGCAGATCTGGTCGCGTCGTAACGTTTCGGTCGTTTCCCACCATGACCAAGCCGGATCCGACGGCGTTGAACGCAGATCTAGTCACGTCTCGATGCCATATTCCGATGCCGGCAAAATGAAAGAAGGAGAAGAAGAAGAAGAAGAAGAAGAAGAAGAAGAAGAAGAAGAAGAAGAAGAAGAAGAAGAAGAACTGTAGGTGTGAGACTGTGGAGGCGTCGGGGCGAAAACGGGATCCGACCATCCAGTTTCTCCTTCCCCCAGAACCGTTGCATCGCGTGGGGCTCTGCGGCGGGGGTGCGCCGTGACGGTCAGTTGCGCGGCGGCGACAGGGTCTTTTACATGCGATGCGCATCGATGGCTCGATCTTGGAACCCTAGAACACAAGCCTCCTGCAATCTGCACAGTGTTTTGTTAATGTTTCAGATAGGAAAATTCTATTTTCTTCCCCTTTTTTTTTCAATTTTTATGAAATAAATAATAAAATAATAAAAATTATGCAATCGAACGAAACCACCCGCCAACCCGCCCAACCCGCCACCTGACCAACCCGATGTATAGACGGGCGGAAATGGATTTCATATTTCTTGCATCAAATCCGCCCGAACCCGACAATCCCCACACGAACCCGCCCGGTGCTCACCCCTATAGATCGGCATTTATCATTGAAGATCCGAAGCTTTTATGCGTTTTATTATTGCCTTTCTTCTTCTTCTTTTTTCATTTTTTCTCTCTAATGAAACCCTCCCAACCCGCCCGCCAACCGTCCGACAACCGCCACACCCACCATCCGACCTAACCGTTCTCCAAACGAACGATGACAGGCTACACATTATCCCATTCGGTTTTGGTCGGTTTTTGGATTTTTTGGTCCAAAACCGACTGTTGTCCACCCTTAAATTAATAAGGTTTAAATAAGCTTTTAGTCCCTGGAAAGTTCACCAATTTTGGTTTTAGTCCTTATAAAAAAATTTCTTAGGATTTCGTCCTTGTATTTTCGAAAATTTTGTAAATAGTCCCTATTATTACCTCTGAATACTAAAAATTACACTAGATGAATAATTTTGTCAATTTTAACCCTATGACTCTAATGTATAATTTTATTTATACTTTCTAGCCAAATTTTGGAGCAAGTAGGACAAGAACGAGAAATTACCTCGGTATCCCCTGAATACTAGATATCATACAAAATGAAGGAATTTAGCAATTTTAACCTTATGTCCCTAATATATGATTTTGTTTCTATTTTATGGCCAAATTTTACAGCAAGTCGGACAATAAAATAAAATTACTCGATACCCATGAGTACTAGATAACGGAAAAAGATGATGGTAGGGACTATTTGCAAAATTTGTGAGATTACATGGACAAAAACCTAAGAAAAAATTTGACAGAGACCAAAACCAAATTTGATAAACTTTGCAGGGACCAAAAACTTATTTAAACCAATTAATAATAACAACTTCTCATTTTCTGCTTTTGATAATTAATTGAGCTTGTTTGGTAAATATTAATTGCATTTTTTACTGTTGTTCTTCACGGATTTCCTGCTTTTTGTTTTTTTCGAGATGCCACGAACCTTCGTTCTTCTGCCTCGACTGCTGGCGTCACCAGTACTACCATCCTCCTCTCTCATCCCTGCTTTTTATAATAAAAACAGCAAATAAAAAATAAAAAAATGATAAAATAAATAAGAAAGAATTTTATTAATTAATATTATTCATGAAAAGACTCGAAAATTTTAAGAAAGAAAAGTTTCATCATCCTTTGTCTCCTTTCAAGGGACCGAAACGTTGTAAGCTGTAATTAAATCTTCTATGCATTCCCACAATGAAATTAACCCAACACCAAATTATACACCACATCACATTTAAAAAGTATGGGTCTAAATTAAGCCAAAAATAAATTGTTAAGTAAGAATAAGGAAAATTCTGATTACAGCAATATACTTACACTAGTGGAACTTTGTTTTTTAAAAATTATTGATTTTAAAAATCTACTAGTGTCACTTACAAGTCTCTAACGCTACAATGCATGCATTCTCAGGTGAGCCCACTGTAATATATTTTACATTAATATTTAGTTTATTTACTCATTTTTGTTCAGGTATTTTATTACATTGATTGATCATATATAAGTTGCTTCTTACAGAATCCCCCTTACAAAGAAAAAGTAAAAAGGGGAAAACAAAAGAGTGGAAATTGTCAAAAAAAAGTCTTCCTCTTATCCCAATTTTTTTTTTTTGGTCATATACTTTTTTTTAATTAACGATTAAAAAAAAAGGTGCAAAATTTTCCTCTATGGTTTGTCCTTGAGAAGAGAGGCTAATCCGGTCACAACCTTCGCTCCTCTCCCAACACTCTTCACTTTCACCGCCGGCGGCTGCCACATCGGCAAGCTCTTCCCACCGGAATTATCCTCCGGCTCCGGCGACGATGTTTTCTCGCCGAAAATCAGATCCAACTCACCACAATCGCTCTCCGCCGAACTAACGTCGTTCGAATTCTCCGTCGAGTCATGGACAGCGGACGACGACGGCGTCAACGGCGATGGATTCGCCCTGATGCAGGAGCTAGAGAGCCACTTTGCGAGCATGTACTCCGCCTTCCTCCACGGTGGAACATGCATCCCTTTCTTCTTCAGGCTCTGCTTCGCCGCCTCCGACACGGCGGCGACGATCTGGCAGAGACGGTCCGATTTTCCGACGAAAATGAAAGGCAGAGATTGGAGTATCGCCTTGTATGTCCCCGTCGATCGAGCTATCTCGAACTCCGATCGGAAATCGATATCGATTATCAACCTCTCACCATCCACGATCACATCGATGAATTCATATTCACCTGAATCGAAACCAGAACAATCATTTTATTTTCCAAAATTAATTGAAAATTTTCAGTGTGAAGGAAAATTTGGGGAGAAAAAGTACCAGCGGGGTATGTTAGGGTTTTCTCCCATTTGGATTTGCATATTGAAGAATCGTAGCCTAGAGATGAAAGGCTTTCCGTGACGATCTTTCTCAATTCGTCTTTACGTTTGAAGACTTTGCTGTTTTTCTCAACGATCTTAGATGTGTCAGCTAAGAGGTTTCTCTCGGCCACACTCGCACAAGGAATCAAGCTCTACAATAAAAGAAAACATTGAATTGGTTTCAGAAACTTTGAGAAATTGGAATATAAGTGAAAAATCTGAACTAGCTAACTAAGCTTGACTCGTTGAGGTTTTTGTAAATTTTAGTTAGTTACCTTGAGCGCGTCGCTGGCGTCGCCGACTGAACCAGAGGAGATTGATTCACCGAAAAAACCACCGAAGACGTCGAACTCCTCGTCCGAGCTGTCGTTGCTGTTTCCGTGGAAGCAGTTGCAGCGATTGCGGCCGCATTTTGCCGCCGCCGCCGCCGCCGCCGGTTGCTGCTTCTCATTACTCTCTTCGATGAAACTCTGTACCATTTTCGCCAAACAAACAGAGCTGGGTTCAAACTCCGTCGTCGCCGCCGTTTCTGAGGCAGCGTCTTTATTGGACTGAGGAGCTTCGCCGCCCGCGACAGGTTTCTCCAACGACGAGGACGATGTCTTCGGTAACTGCCGCTCGAACACGAAAAGCCTTCTCAGACGCGACTTCAACACAGGCTTAACGGCGTCGTTTCGAACCACCGCCGTTTCCTTCAGCTTCTGCGAATCGATGTCGATCGGTTGGATCTTCAACGGAGGCATGGCTGAATTTTTTTAAAAAAAAATGCAAAAACAACAAATCTCTGAAAAACTGACTACGAAAACCTCTCTATTTGTCTCTTTAACAACTACTTTATCTCTATCATCTCTGTTCCATTTTCATTGAAGAAGCATCGAATGACTCTACACTCAGCGAGTACAAAAGAAGAAGGAGGTGAAGAACGTTTGGAGGTCAAGGTTTTCGTGGAAAGCGTGGCGGCGATGAATAGAGAGACGAGCATTGTTCATCGACAAGGAAGAGAAGTTCGCCGGAATGTTCATTTCTCCGGCGAGTTCACCGTTGCCGGCAACTGTAAGAGGAACAGGTGAAAGCTTTCTATTTTCGAGTTTTGGATTAGGTGACTGGGTGTGAGAGGGGAGCGATGGGTATTTATAGCGAAGAGGTAGAAATGCTGACTTGGACTTTAAATGCCACGTGGGATCCGACGTGGCGTGGATTATTTGGGGAGCGAAGAGCGTTTAGATTGGCGACGCGTGTTGTGGGAGATTATCGTGCGCTCTACGCTTTGGGTTTGTTTGGTTGTTAAATTATCTTGTTACCCTTGGCACTCACATGGAATATCAGGGAGATGCCCCTCGTGTTCCGGGGATATCGAAAAAACCACCCACTGTCGCACACAGTGCACAGTGATCGTGGCGATTGTGCATTGCATGCTTTTATTTTGTTTTTTTGTTGAATATTTAATTGTTGTTTTTGAAATTTAAAACGGATAAATAAAAGGAGAAAAGAGGAGAAAAATTGAAACGTGTGATGTGAGACGAGAGTTGAAGATTCCAGTGAGAGTAAATACTCAATTTGATTACTGAAATTATAAAATAGTATTAATTTAATCTTTGAAATTATCAAAATTTTAAAAGTGTTTCAGAATGATAAGTTAGTATCAATTTGGTCACTCATTTTACTAGCTTAATATCAATTAAATATATGACACTGCTAGTTTAAAATCAACTTAGTCCATATGATTTTTAAAGGAGGGACTAAGTTAATTATCGTTTTACAATTTCAGGGGCTAATTTGGAATTTCGATAATTTTAGAGACCAGATTGATACTACTTCATAATTTCATGAATTAAATTGGGTGTTTATTCATTTTCGTGAGATGGGTCAAAGACCATGCTTTTAGGATGTATGGGCTGTTTTGGACACGTGTAGGTAGAAATTATTTTTTCTATGGTTAATAGCTTGGTGAATTCTCTAGTGTCTTCAATCAATTTTGGATTATTATTGATGATTCAAGATTAAAAAAAAGTGTATTTTTTACATTAAAAAATATCAAAAACTGAATAAAAAAAAGTTCGAACATATGTTCAACCTCGAGCAGCTACTGTTAAGGTAAGACTTAAGAGGTTGAACTTCAATGATGGTCTTCAATTTTTGCAAAAAATGGTCTTTAGAGGTGATGGCGCTTAGAGCTGGAATGATGTTTGGTTTTTGCAGATGGTGATAGATGAAGATGAAAATGAAGATGAGCAGTGTTTTAGATTTTGCAACTTGGTCCCTTGGGGTAGAAAGTAAAGGCAAGAGTTGACATAGGTCTTTGCATAAAAATGAAAATCTATCCTATGTGGTTCTGATATGAATTCATTAATTGAGTTGGCTTGTTGTTATTGGTCCACATAGAGAGTGTAAAAGTTATACTAAAATTATTGAAGGCACTAGAGAATTCATCTAATAACTTTTGGAGGAAAATATTTTCATCACTTATTATTAGGGGTGGTTATGGGTTTGTGTCAACTTGATGACCCGATCAATCTGACTCAACCCATCTCATAAAATTCGGATTGGTTCGGGTTAGGTCGGGCTCAAAGCTAAGGGACCCGAAGAATATGGGTTGGATATCAGGTTTCGCATTTTCCAACCTAAGCAACCTGACTATACACATTTCCCTATTGCTTCAACCCTCAAAGAGAGCCTCGGAGCACCGTGTGACACTCACCTACCTCAGCTCACAAATCATATCTTCTCCCTTCTCTTATGGAGTCCACAGCCATGACGTCGCTCCGCCACACATACCAGCGACACGGTTCATCTAGCAACCGAAGTCAGTTGTCACACGCAACAGCAACGTACTACCACTCTGCTCCAAACCATCACTCAATCGTGCAGCCGCCACCAGATCCGTCCACATGCACAAACACTACACATAGTCGCGAACTAGATCCGCAAGCCCCACGAGTCATCTGCCACTCTCAGCCGCCTTGCTCCTTTGTCGTCCACTGGAACAACGTTCTCGCTGCCAAAGTAGAAATGGGTTCCCATGTGGTTTGTTCCTCTTGGGAACGGATTCGCTACCTTTGACGCGGGAAAGTTATGGTGCTTTTCCTTCCTTATGAGTCGTCGGATCAATCTGACGATCCAGAAGGTGTCACATGACCCGGTCTTATATTTTTTTATTTTAAAAAAATATATTCAGAAAACTAAAAGAGAGTTCCAGAATCCAGACCCTTACCCCGCACGATGACATCGCCGCCCCAACGTCGACCAGCCACCAGCCATCTCCTGCCCCATCTTTGTTGCCACCGACATTGTGGCAACCTCGCCCTTGTCGCCCCACCATTTTTCATCTTTCTTGTTCCCAGTGCCTTCCCTTTGATCAGATTATTGACAAAAGATTAGTGCATTCAAAGATACCACAGATCCAATAAATTAAACTTAAGTATAAATGAGGCAAGATGCCCCTTTTTCTTATTGATTTATTGAATGAAAAAGACGAAGCGTTGAGGGTTATTAGCTTTAGCCTGGATCCACTATTGAGAAGCACATAACTTCCTGATACTGTGACTGTATAACCAATTTTTGTTGAACTTATCTCCATGGTAGGGGCGGGGTAGTTAGCGCAGCGGTGGGGCGGCGACGATGACGTCGCGGCTGTAAGGGAGAGGCCCAAGAGGCACTGTTCGGGGATGGATTAGGGTCTGATTGCATTTTCTGACTTTTAAGTCTTTTTTTGAAATAAATAATAATAAAAGAATGGGCCATGTGGCACCTTCTGGATCGTCGCATTAATTCAACGGCTCAGAAGAAAGGAAAGGCACCATGCCTTTCCCTAGTCAAACGTAGGGAATTCATTCCCATTCCTTTTCTATTCGGCAACAAAAAATGTTCATAGTTCAGAACGTTCAGATGTCTTTTTGTTTCTTTAAATTATTTGTTTTTTTTTTAATACAGACCCGATGGCCTGATCTAACCCAACTGGTTCGGGGTTTGGATTGCAATTTTTTTTTTTAAAACCAAACCAACCCAACCCTACCTGACAACCTTTGATTGGGTTGAATCCAAGTTCCCCCATACCCGACCCAAACTGACCCATGCCCACCTCTACTTATTTCGAAAATTTCCTAATTTTCTTTGGTGTTATTAATTTTTTAATTTATTATGAAAAGAGAAATACCAATAACACATTCTCTAACACCATATTTCTAGCACACACACTCCTTTTGGTTGAAATTCAAGTGGTCTACAGAATTCAAGTGGGACCTACATGAATTATTTGAACTTATTTCCAAAAATAATAGGACTCACTTCAATTTTAACCAATAGAAAAGAGTGTGCTATAAGAGAGCGTTGATAACACTCATCTTCTGAAAAATGTTAACTTAAATGTTCCCAACCCCCGATATCATGAATTTGTTTTATCTTAGTCATTGCTGTCATGATTGCATTGTTTCCCAAAAATAGTACATAGTTTTTCAAAAATTAAGATCGATTTTCATTTAAACCACCACGATATAAGTGATTTCAGGGAATTCAAAATCATAATAACACTAAGGCCCGTTTCTTTATTGATATAAGTGTTTTAATATAAAAATAATATTTGGATAAGATTAAATAAGCATCTTATTAACCTCCAAAAAGTTATTTTTAACATATCTTAAGAAACTAATTTTTTTAAACTTGCTGAAAAACTTTCGAAAAAGCTCGTAATGTACATGTTTGAGAAGTTGTTTTGCATATTTATGGGACAATTAATTATATCCAATCATAATTTAAAATTCCATGAAAATCAAATTCTACATCTTTCACACTCGTGGCATCCACAAGGAGCGCCATGTTGAGACCTTGTGGGGGACTATCAAAGAGGCAAATTCTAGCATCCTGAGAAGCACCAAGTTTAGCCATAAAATCAGCACACTGATTCCCTTCCCTGAGAGTGTGAGTCAAAATAACCTCCCAATCATGTTGGAGAAAGTCTTTAATAGTCTGTATGAGGGGAGCATGTTTGTGATACCTTGGAACGTCATTCTTCACCAAGTCAATAGCAAGCTGAGAGTCAGAATAGCAAGTCAGTCTTCTAATGCCTTTGGTCCAAGCCATAAACAAGCCATCATGGATAGCGCATAACTCACCATGAAGACTAGTAGAGAAACCAATTGAGCCAGCAAAACCACACAACCGGCTACCATCTGAATTCCGAAATAAGCCCCCAAAACCAGCCCTTCCTGGATTACCAACACTACTACCATCAACATTAAGGACTGTAGTTTGCTCCTCCATTTCGTTCCACTGCACCCATCTGTCACTGTTGAGAAGTAGAATATACAAGAGCATATAGATTTTAAAAATGTATCTTCAAATATGTATCTAAACACTAAATAACTTAATTTAAATGAAATTTATGATCAATAGTTTTTTACATAAAAAGTCGTCTTATATAAGCACTTTACTCAACTGAAATTGTCATGTTTAAATTATGACTAAATTGGAAAATACATATATCACAATTATTGTGTAGATTTTTGTTGGGATTGACGCCCTGAATTCACAATAATATGTACTAGTATTGTCTAAATTAGTAATAACAAGTTTTTTACTTTTTTGTATATGTGTAATAATATATCACGTGTTTTCATTTATTTTACAAGTTTTTATAGATGCTGCACAAATTTGTGTAAAAGATGCCTATTGTAATACACTAGTTACAGTTCTACAATTTGATTGGCAAATCATATTTCCAAGTTTATCCGTATTACCTTGTATTCACCTTTTGAAAATTGATGGAACCAAGCACGATTTCATGTGCCAAAAAAAATACAGCACACTTTATAACTCAGCCACAGTTTCATGTTAGTTAATCACAATTAAAATATCGAGCATTCATTGATTTTTATTTTTTACTATGGGTCGTTAAGGTTGTGAAATTTAACATTTTCAAGAATCAAATTAAACTAAAAGAGTATTTGGGAAAAATTAACTCTTATACAAATAACTATTTTTTTATGGTAAAAATTATTTTTATATAGAAACCGATATGCTTTAATAATAAATGATCAAATTGTAAATTGTGGTACTTGGTAATAAAAACACTTATACGAGTGTTTGACCAGTTAAGAAAAGTAAGAGAAAGAAAGGGTAATCAACTAATCAAATCATTCATAAATCTATCTTGCTATAAGAAAAGTCTTTCCTATTGGGACAAATATCACTCTCCTGGCCTAACAAATTTTTTCCCTCCAAAACCACACCCCTTTTTTCTCTTCTTCTACAATCTATAATATAATTAATTACTAATTTTTTATTTCAAATTTCAAAACATTTTCAGCATTTTCTCTCTTATCTATAAGTACATATATAAAACTCAACAAATCTCACGGTACAAGATCCAAGTGTTATTGATATAATTTACACTTATTATAATATTATATTATTTTTTGGTATAACATTTATTATAATATTTGTTAACAAGTTACCGCTCACTACTTTTTTTTTGTTATTTCTATTTTATGATTTTATCTCAATCAAATTGCGTCAAACAAAAGAAAAAAAAACTCCAACACATTATATTTTCCTACTTTCCTCTTTTGCTATTCCCCCGAAGCCAAGACTTTCATGCTATCATCAATAAATTAACAAACTAATATCATATTTATTTACATACTAAAAAAAAAGGACTAATACCATATTAATAAATTAAAATCAGCTATATTTTTTTATTGATATTATCATAAAAATTTGATACTTCATTCCGCTTGACTTATTATTTTATTATTATTCATATGCTTTATTTAATAAATTTAAATAAAATAATAATGCATGATAAAATAGAATTATTCCTATACAGTGTTCTTACCCCTGACTTCTTTTTTAATTTTAATTATATTATGATCAATTTTTTCTTACAATAATAATCCTTATTTTATTAATATTTTTGCTTCATATATAATAGTAATTTAATTGAAATTATTTTTATTATTCGAGAAATTATGTTAATGCATAACACAAATTATTTACATTAAGATAAAACTTATTGATGATTTTTAAAATTATTTTAATTCATCTTTATATTATCCAGTAATTTTACAGTATTTAAAGGTTTTTTTTTTTTTTTTACTAATCAAAGTTAAATACCCTTTAAGAAATTAAAATAAAAAATATTTTGATGAATATGTACTAATTGTACATCTCCTTATTAAAAAAAATTTTATCAAATTTTTTTTAAAAAAATTATTACAAAAAAATGGAAAAGTAAAAAAAAATTTAAAAAAAAAGTGACTGAATGAGGGGCTGACACATGTCCTCTACTGTTGTGCTACAGTAGGAATGGCGATCAGCCATTACATGTTAATAGATTTATTTTACATGAACGGTAAGGTTCATCGGGTGTACGTCACTACGACTACAATGAAACATGTAATAAAATTGCTAATTATAATAAGAATAAGTGTGTCAAAATCATTAATTCTAGCAAAAAAAAAATGTGTCAAAATCATTGCTATAATAATTATAATAATAATAATAACAATAATAATAATATATATAAAAGAGTTTAATTTCCATGCACTATCAGTGTATCAAATTTTACACTGACAACCAATCAGAAATCACGAAATTAATGACTTTTAAGGTGGTTAGAATAAGAATGAAAAATTTATAATGATATATCAAATTTTGATTGGTTGACAGTGTAAAAAAAATTTATACAATCCTATATAAAAATCAAAGTCCGGTGAACAACTTAACATAGATTGCGCTTAGAAACAGTGATTGGAAATGTCTCCTTTCCTTTTCTTTTTTTTTAAAAGGTAAACCCAATGCTATATTGCCATTGGTATGGCGCGCTACTATCTTTATGGAAAATAAAAGGTTAATATCATGTGTTTTTGAGAAAGCTAAAAAAATTCATTATGCTGATAATCGATTATAAAAATCGATTATAATTAGAATTTGTTTTTGTTTGGGTATATTTGCTGAAAAACGATTTTAAAATAATCTATTTCGTTTGGATGGTACAAAAAAATCATTTTTATATAGTAAATCGAAAAAAGGTATATAGTTATTTATTTATATTAATATTTGATTTTTTTTACATTAAAACTTGTTAAAATGTTTTTTTTTTGTATTTTGTCATCAATTTTTTATTATTATTAAAAATTAAATGAAATTTGTTTACTTTTTTTTTTTAATGAAAAGTCAAGCTCTCTCGTACAGTCCAACGTTAACTACATTCAGGTTTCTGAGATGATGATCATAGTATAAAAGAGTTGGCCGAACGAGAAAAAAAACATACGGGGAAGAAAAAATATGTCAGAAAACTAGTATGGCATTGGGGGGCAAAAGGGGAAGAAAATTATGAGATTGGAAAATAATCAAAGTGAAAAAAGCTAACAGTCCTTGATGGAGGATGGTATAAAAACAGTTTTTCTATCTAAAAAGAGCTTTTTAAAAATTTTCATTTGAATGTCAAACAAACTAGATTATATATGAAACAACTTTTTTAGGTAAAAAATAGCTGAAATGCAAACAATCGATCTTTCCCAAACATACGCTATATTTACAACTTTTTTTTAAGGGAATATATTTACAACTTGAACAATTTTATTTGTTAGCATCAACATCTTGTAATGTATATGATACATTTTAAATTAAATAGTAAAATACGAAAATATGGGTTTTGATAAATATTAATGAAAAGAGTGAACAATTTTACCTTTGATGGCAAACATATATATCAACATTCCGATAATAGTTTAGTTCTTGTTTGGTTAAAATTCATCGTAGATAAAAATGTGTTTAAATATGGGTAAAATTGCTTTTAAGAGGAGAAAGAATTTTTAACTTTTCTATTGAATATAATTGATTCTCGATGCGTGACCAACAAAAATCTTTTTTTTTTTTTTTTGATAAACACCTGATTATATTTAAATGAGTATTTGAGGTACTACAACCTTTTTACATAAGAACACCTATATACTATCTAATGTAAATAAGATACTAATCTAGTTCAAAGACCCGTATTTGCTTTACAAAAGACTAAATTAAAACCACCTGAACCCACAACCATTCAGTCAATGAAGCTAAACTACATATGATAGCTATAAGAGAGCATTTTCAAAAGATACAGCACCATAGCAGTCAACACGTCAATAACCAAAGCAGCAACCGAAGTCAAAGAGCTCAATCCTTTCTTTTTCACTGCCAACGCCAATCATAATCACAAGGAACTAAATCAGCAAACCACATGAAAACCAGTACCAAAAACCATAGCAAAATCAAAATCAACCGAAAAATCACAGGCCCGCTTCGACCTACACCCTCCCCACCATAGATCAACACCTCCACTCTTTGCAAAGTAATCTCCCACACCATTAACGTAGACATCCACCTCAATATCAGCTTACATCAATGTTACTGAATCCAAGCTGTCAAAGATGTATCTACAAAACTCTTTATATTTATATTTCAAAAGTGATTTTACTTTATCATCCAAATAAATTCGATTCTTCTAAAATTATTTTTAAAATATCATTATCAAACAAGAATCAATTCTTTTAAACTCAATTTTTTTAAAATAAATTCTTTCAAAAACATTTACTCTAAATTCAATTCTGTAAAAATATAAAACAAACACACCCTTAGTAAATAATTGGACTATATCCTTGGTGCACACAAAAAAATAAAATAAAATTCAACCATGTATGGATATATTAAATCCTGTTTATTTCTTCCAATGATTCTAACTCGGAGATGGACTAATAGACACCATTGTAAGTCAAGATCCCACTTACACATAGGGACATTTGTGAATTGGTTTTGAGGTAAGAAATCATCTGATCTAAAAGCAAAACAACATGCGATTCAGTTCGGTTTGTATTGTTTCCTTAAAAATATATGATCTAATCTGATCCAATTAAATGTAATTTGAATTGGATTAGATGATTCATTTTTTCCCGACATATCATTACATATTTATATTACATATATATATAAAATATAGATTACAAGTATGATATGGATAAAATATTAAACTTATATATATACAATTACTTTGTTTCATACATTCGTGTAGATGTAGCTGTGTTTGATTCTAAAACTTGTAGTAGTGTTGCCCATAATGGATGTAAATTATATTGTGGCTTGATTGCATTTTTGGTCCTTCATATATCTCGATTGTGTAATGTTGATATCGATATTCTAATTGAGCCAATTGGGTCCCTCAAGTATCCTTTTTGTCACAATCAGGTCTCTATGTCATTGTGTCGTCCAATTTTTAACACCAATAACCTACGTGATACATATGTGACTGATTTGGTACTTAGTGATGCCACTTTTCCTGATAGTGGGAATGACATCTCTCGAGATGATAATGATTATGATGAAGAGTGAGATCGAAGTAGTGTACTGCCAGAGGAAACTGTCAATCCAATCAATCCACAAATAGAACGAAAAGTGCAATTGGACGACATAGATTAAGTGCCAAATTAGGCACACATGTGCCACGTAGTCTACTGGCATTAAAAATTGAAAGACACGGTGATAGAGAGACCTGATCATAATAGGAGTGATACCTGAGGGACCAAATTAGCATAACTGGAACCTGAAGGATTAAGATTACAATCATAATATCTGGGGGATCAAAATGCAATTAAACTCTATATTTTATAAAAAAACTGAAAAACACTTTAAATTCTATTTTAACACTTGCGATTAATCCCTTTACCCTAGTGTTCTTTATGAGATTTTCATCACTTTCCTTTTTGGCTTTTGTTTTTTTGTCCTTTTTTCTCCTTATACAAAATAAAAATAAAAATAATGTTCCCATATATGTGAACTAATTAAAATCATTACCTCCACAATACCAAAATAAAAATGTTACCCTGATATTCCTATCTTTTGTTTCAGCATATAAAATTATTGAATCCCCGACACTCCAATGATCACCCAATGTAAAAGAAAATTCTCTTGTAGCCTTGATGGCAAATATTTGATCATATATGGGAACTTCATTCATACTGTAATGACTTGTGGGTCACTTTAGCAGTCAAACAGTTCATGAAAAGTTAGGTTGAAGACAATCAAAATGATGGAATGAATTGTCGTTTATGAGAGTAAAAATAGTAAAAACATAATTTACAGTTTGGGAGAACTCTTCAATTGTACGCATGTCTGGTCAATTTTGTCATCAGATTTACAGTACAGGCATATCCCATATTATAATTTGTGTACGATCTTGTGTACACTTTTTCCAGCCACAAGAAGTTGTCTGATTTAGAGGATGCAGGATACAAAATTAAAATCAGTCTTTTAAGCACGTTTGAATGTGAAATATTGCTTTTATCCACATTATTTGGAGTCAAGATGTATAACTGTATAAGGAGTTGAACTTGAATTAGTGAAAAAGAATTGAATGGAATTTCTTGGCACCCAAAAATAAAAAAGAAAGAAAAGAGCAAAAGATAAAAATAAAAAAGATGAAAGGGATCTTTCACGTCCTATTTACACCACACACCGATGTTGCATTTGAGTGGGGAAAAGAAAACAAAAGAGAATAAATTACAGGACATGGTTGAGCTTCATAAATTTCTATCTATGAATCTCTAACTTTATCTTTTGGTTTCCTAAAAGAGAAAGAGAAAGAATCATTTGGTGAAGGAAGTCTTGCAGCAAGATACCAATATGTTGTGACAAGCAACCAGAAGCTCAAATTTGATCTCATTAAGGGGTTGTTACTTTTTTTTTTATTTGTTTAAAGATTGAGAAAGTCTTCCTTCATCTCTTTTTTGGGCATACGAAAGTTTAGAGGAGAAAACGTTGCTCCATTTTGAAGTTAGAATATATATGCTATAAATCTTAATGAGAGTTGAGCACCAAAACAAAATCTTAATGAGAATTTACAATAATACTTGTATATTACTTGCAAATAAAAAATGAATCAAACTTGACACTTTTTTTTTTATTGACTCTGCGTGATTGATTGGATTCTATTAACTTATTTTATTGACTCCGCGGTCTGACTTAAGAACCGATTTTGATTCCTGACTAAGACCAAACAAGAGGTCACTTCACGGTTCAACCGATTCGACCGACCGATTCGGTCCAGTTTTGATAACCTTGAGAAATAGCTATCGATAAAACACCAATGAATTACCTACACATTTACTAACGGATATAACACTAGTAAATTACCATGGGTAGGTCATCGGTAAATCCTTCTATATGATTCATACCTTTCTTCTGGTAAATTTCATGAATCTCTCAATTTTATTTTTTTTAATTCATCGGTTGTATTTGCATTGTAGTTTAGCGAAGTAGAAGTCTTAACTGCCACAAAATAGCATTTTTGTTGTTATGAAATTTATTTCCAATGGATAAGAAAATACACGAACCCAACCCATATAATTTATAACGGAACACTCAATAAGTTATGTTTAAAACCTGTTGTAATGCATTAGAAAAACATTCATAAAATTAATGTACAGGTAAAATGTTTAACAAAAGAAAATTAAATTGACAAATTACATTGTTTTTAGGGGGAAATATGCAGGGATTTCCAAAATGGAGAAATCTTACAATATCTCAAACATCAAATTTACTACAAGTAGGATTTGGATCCTCTCACAGGCTCAGCTATTGACGTGAGTTTTTTACATTGCAGGGTCATGTGAACATAAGAGATAGGCACGAATATTTTACGCAAGACAAATTTCGTGTGGACTTATTCAGGATTTTATTACCTTTTTCTTTTCACGTGACAATTATGTGAAAAACTTACATAAGAATATCTAATCTAATTATCAGTCAATGTGTATTTTCATTTGGATTGTTTATTATTAAAAAAAAAATGTATCTTTTCAGTTCTTTTTTGATTAGGATGCTATAAAGCCAAATGGCTTGCAATTAGGGAAACATAATCATGTTCAATGGATTGCCTTATTGTCATTAAACACTACCGGGTTATATTTTTCAATGTTAGAACTTTAATGTGGCTAGACTACTGATGAAGCTTTAGTGAACTTCTTTTGATGATGTCTATTGAAATTATTGAATTTTTCTTTCGATAAAAAGCCCATCATTGTCTCTCTAAATCTTTTGGGAACACGGGATTGTTATTAGCTTTATTATAGATGCAAATGCTTTAATTATACTAGGGGTTTGCTTTTGTGTGACTTGAAGAAAAGTCGCATTCTTTAGTTAGGTGAGAAGTTCAAATAATTTCATTAAGGAGGTCCTACGGTCCTACCTTCATAATTTAAAAGAATCAATGCGAGTTTTTTCTGTACTTAATTCTTATTCCCTAGAAACCTACCTTTAAGGACCATATATAGCTTACTTTTCATTAACCTTGCCAAATTCAATCAAGGGCAAGGGAAGAAAGGAAGCAGTTAATTAAGAAGGGAAAGTAGGGCATGGCAGATCGGTATAAAGTATAATGCTTGGTTTTGGATTATTGTAAGGATTTATAAAGCTTAACTAGGAGTGCCACAAACACACCCTCTAGTATTCTCTTTTCTATTGATTGATTTATGTGGGTTCCACTAATTTGAAAACGGGTCCCATTAATTCTTGTGGGATCCACTTGAATTATGTAGGATCAACATGAATTTCAACCAATAAAAAAAAATGTGCTAGAAAATAGGGAGAGATTGTTAGAAAATGTGTTGCTAACATTTTTCAAAGCTTAATTGAAGAACTAAATTTAAGAATTTTTTATTTGTATATCCTTCAACCTGCTAATTTTTTTTTTTTTAATTTGAGACATTTTCTCCTATATTTTACTTATACTTAAAATTTACAAATGAAAAGACTTATGGCCAATAATGGGATATATTATAAATTAAAAGCTTCTATAAGTTGTTAGAGAAACACCTTCTTCTTCTTTTTTATAGGCAAATGTTAGTATATTAATGTTAGTGTTTTGTTAGTGGGTGTGGTTTGAACCATCAACCTTCTTATCATTCTACTCTTTAACTCCTTCACCCCAACCACCTTGACCACCTTATGACTCCAAACACTTTCTTATTTTGTTTCTATTTTTTGGAGGTAAACTGCAGTACAAACTTTATTTGAAATTAAACCAAACATACCATGCATTTTGTTTAAAAAAATATTTCTCAACATGTATATTATATTTCAGAATATGCTGAAATCATGTTTTAGTTTGAAGAATAATTAATATGGGGAAATCGACAAATTCTAAGATGCACAAGGATAATAGGTATCACCACCGTGCACAAGGATGTTTTAATCGTTCGATCAAACTAATTAATATAGACCGCTGTGATCATTTCTTCATCCCAGTGTGTACCCTACTCCTCCCCTTCCTTGTTCCGATTTCTTGTTGCACCTTCCATTGCTCGACCACCCCTTCCCTTTCCCTTCCCACCTCGACTATTGCGATTACACCCTCCGCTATTACTCGCTAATCGCACTCTTCCTTGCACTTATCACTTAGTCAAAAACTGTGCTGATTGGGTGTGGTCGTGTGGAGTTAAGATCGTGAGTGTTCAAATGTATGTACATGGCGGTATGTGATGGTGGTGAGAAAGAGAAATGACAGTACAATACATGTAACAAACTTAGCAACGAGCAAGCAAGAGAGGAGGCTTAACCCAAAAGAATTTAAACGAACATTTAAGTTGGATTCTCAAATTCAAAAATGGATACCAACCCCATCTAAAAATCATATATCCCGATTCTTGCTATTTACATGTGACACCCTTCTACCCCATACGTTATAAGGCATTTAATATAAAAACAATTAGAATAAAAACATACATTTTAACAGAATAATTAAAACCTTTGTCCATGGGTAGAAAAGTCCCACATGAACAAGTTCACAACGCGGAAAATAAAATAAGTTTAAAACAATTAAACATATCAAGGAAATAAACCTATCCCAACCCCGATGTCACATACAGAGCTGGCATAAATGTTCCGGAATAAAATCCACGGAATTACAACTGAAAACTAACAAACTAACCGAACATAAGAACAAGCCCAAACTATGAATGACGGCTCCTCAGAGTCACTCCTCTCCGGGCTGCTCGTCATCCTCTGCAAGGTGTTAATCAGGCCAAATAAACAAACAAATAATGGGGAGTAAGAATCATGTAAACATAATAGCAAGGAGGTAGGAAGTAAAGTAAAACATACAGGTATATGGCACCAACGTAAGCATACATCAACAACATGTATAAACATACATCAACATCATCAACATCAAGCATGCTATGTAGTACAATGCAGTCCTATTCCGCTAAACCAACAATGCATGTGGATCCACTAAACTCGGGATGGACGACTTCGGAGTTAAATATCCACATTGAGAATCGACTCAACGCCCGAGAATCTACTCCTTGGATAGCCAACGCATCAAACCAACGAATGCCTCGTCACGGGGGCGGAAGGAGAATCTACTCCAACCGTGGATGGCCAGATCGCCGTACTCTAGGACGACCTCCCCTATGTCGAACATCCCTAAACAATAACATCTCCAATGATGCATGAGCAAACAACAAACAATGGGCAAACGCCACTGAAGACATCAGTGGAATCAACCGCAAAACCTTTAACCAGCGGAATCTACCGCAAAATCTTAAACCCAACCGGGTCCAGGCCCCCTTGGAGCAAACTCTCGGCTTTACAACATCAACAACACCTTAGACCCAAACCATGGGGTCAAGGTTCCCTTGGCAAGCACCAAGGCACAACTTATCAGTGTGCAGTAACCTAACGGGTACCGGCGCCTCACCATCTCATCACCTTACTCACCTTGTTAATCATCAACCGAGTTATCTAATCTTTATCTTTGATTAGCTATGCCAACTTATCATCGTTGGGGAAGGTTGGGGTTAGAAACCCCTTTAAGTCCTTTAATTCCATATCTGTCTGTTAGGGGAGCACGGGCGTGCTCATCCCCTGTACGGCCGTGTTGTCATATAAGTGAAGTACGGTCGTGCTTCCTATTGAGCACGGTCATGCTCTTTGTCCTGCACGGTCGTGCTTATTGCGCGGCCATTTTCCAGAATTCAAACTGGGAGCACGGGCGTGCTCCCTGTTCAGCATGGTCGTGCACGACAATACTGTTCTGGGCAGAGACTCACATCATATTTTAACCAATTTCTTAGGTTAATTAGTCCTTTAAACCTAATACGTTTTTAGGCCTAAAATAACCAGTTAATGTTTTAAACATTTTAACCATCAACTCAACGTTCATAGCATCAACTATACAGCCAACATATCATCAACAACCAACATCGTAATAACAACGACAACCATCATACCATCATGTTCGTATCAAGGCAACCAACATAAAACTTAACAACATATCATGAACATGACATATAAATATCATACTAAAACAGCCAACAGCATACTATCACCAAATAATCAATTCAGCATGTTATTCATACATATATATAAAACAACACAGGGTTATGGGAACCCTTTTACTTTACACTAACCCCAAGCCTATGAATACACTACCCTTCTCCCCATACCTGGATTGAAGGTAGCTCTAACAATGGTCCTAATAGCAAACTGGTCCCAAATCCTTGAATGGCTTACACCGGTACTAAGCCTTGGATCAACAAAATACACAAACAATTAGTTCCCAATTCAATATAATGAAAGGAAACTTAGAAAGGGAAGAAACGTTAGCTATATACTTGACAAAGATAGCAAAGGCCTCCCAAGGTCTCCAACACTCACGAAACTGCTTGAGTTAGTGGGAAAATGGAGAGAAACTGTTCTGGCCGCAATAGGGTGGCTGCTGCTACCAGAAATAGGGTTAAAACGTAACCCTCGAATTCTGTGCCAAGAATATATAGGTCGCACCTGAGCACGGTCGTGCTCTTCATCAAGCACGGTCGTGCTTGACTTAGCGTTAGCCAGAGACGCGGTCCGCACATTGAGCACGGGCGTGCTCATGTACAAGAAAGGGACTTTTAAGCCAAAAATATCGCTAAGCCGTTAGCCAAATAATTCTAACTTAACAAACAAGCTTAAGGAAAGCACTTAACGAAAAGCAGGGTGTTACATTACACATCTCTTTCTTCATCTTTATGTACTTATTTTTGTTTTCCCAAGACTGCTCCTTTGTTCGTTAATTTGTCACCCCAGTTATTTCTTTCATCTCATCTTGAAATAACAACTTTTTTCATTCAATGGAGAACCCAAGGGAGGATGATCAAGACAAGAGAAAGCACGAAGAAATTGAAGAATTTCTCACTCTTTCACTTTTCGGTCATTCAATGAGAGCCAGAAGAAGTACTTCCAATTCCTTCCCTAATGAGCAACAACAACAACAACCGATAAATATCCCTTCAGTCCCATCACCACCCCGCTGGGAACATTTTTTGGTGTGCCGGATTTGAGAGCAGTGAGATGCTGGGAACATTCGTGACGTCGGCGTCCCTGTTAGAGGAATCATGGAAGCTGTGCAGCCAGCCACGCCACTGCTTACCCACGTTTTGTGTCAGAGGCATTCGGAGATGTGGTGTACATGGCTTTCTCCGGCGTCCAAATGGCCTGCGTTGGATAGCATTGGAACAAGGAAGGGGAGGAGCCCATCATGGTACAACACGCTGGGATGAAGAAACAATCGCAGCCATCTGTATTTTTTAGTTTAATCGAATGGTTAAAATATCCTTGTGCACGGTGGTGATACCTATTATGCTTGTGCATGGTAGAATTTGCCTAGAGAAATCTCTATCTAAGTTTAACTTTTGAGAAAATATAAAACTATGTTCGCCACAAATTCACACCAGTCAATTGGTTATGCATTATTGTATTATAACAGTAAAGAGGTTATTAGGCAGCAAAGTTACTTGTGACTTGTGAGGATTTAGATTTATTCCATGTTGGTGTTATGTCTCTGTTTAAAAGAAAATATAAAAGTATAAAAACTAGACTAAATGTCTAGTTTGGCCCCTAAGAAAAATTACTGGGACACTTTTGATCATGAAAAAACAAATTAATCATTTGATACTTCAAATTTATAAATGCGAGACATGTTAGTCACTCAAACCAGTTCCAACATTCGTCAGCAACCCTACATGGTCTGTAACGAATTTCATCATAAAAAACAAATAAAAGTGAAAAAACATAAATAGTTTTAAAACCTCTACCTGAAAAATCTAGTATATTTTTCCCTTTTAATTTGTTTTACATAGTGAAAAATCATCACAGGCCATGTAGGACTATCGACGGGCAGATGGGATGGTTAACATGATATGCAGGCAAGTAAACGGATATTGAATTGGTGTAAGAAACTAACATGTCACGTGTTTATAAATTTGAGGATCAAATGATTAAATTTTTTTTTTCAGGACCCAAAAACATCCATATGATTTTTTTTAGGGACTAAATTGAACATTTACTATGAAAACTACATTAATCACAACTTTAGAAAAGAAAACTTCACTTCGATAAAACATTAACTCCCTTGTTAAATTTAGTCAAACAATAATTATTTTGTTACCGTTAATTACTCAAATATTATTAAAAATGTTTAAATTTATCAAACAATTCTTCTTTTTTCATAATTTGACGATTAATTATTTCACTCAAAATTAATTAACATATTTCGAAAAATCAATTCTTCATAAATCAATTTTATATGAACAGTTCTTTCAATAAATAAAGATGCCTCTAGAAAAAAAATAAAGATCTCACATCAATTTCAATTTTCAAACACATTTAGTATCTTCCCTTCCATCCTTGATTCCCTGGGAGAATACACATTATAGAAATTAGAAGGGCAACATTATTTGGCTAAAATAGGATTAAAAGCTGCTCATATAACAGATCTTCTTACCCAATAATAAATATATGCCACTGCTGATCGTCATTCATGAAATTGCCGATTTGAAAAGACTAGCCTTGTATTGGCCAAGAGGTAAAGGGTAAAGGCTAAATAAAAGGAGGAAGAGTGAGGGAAACAAATTGCAGATGAGTGTCATTTTCCATATAGTCATTACAGTTGAAGCAGGCCTATACATGAATGCTTGATAGAGTGGGGCCTTGAATTTGTATATTTTTGCGGATGAGGGGTCAAATCCCTGTACAAATCCCCCAAATAATGCTACTACCAACATTAAAAGTCTTAGTAAATTTTCTTTTTGGATAAGTTTTCATCAGTGACCTTGTAGCTGTGATATTATAAATTGTCGTGACATGTTTATTAAGCGAGTGTTTATAGCATCTTTTGTTAAACAAATACAATTGGCTCTAACAATGTGTTATAATATATAAAGTAAAAAAGTTCAGGTTGCTGTAGCTATTAGGCTAAGCTAATAATTTTTGACAACTAGATGATATGGAAAAATAAAACATACACAACACTTGGATTATAATATACCCATAATTTTATTGAGTGTAACTGTGTAAGATTCAATTAATAAGTCCGTTCAGTGGTTATTCTTCTCTGGAGAGATATAGACACGCAGGGCCTAGGTGTAAGTACCCTTTCGTGTAGGAAATTTCGAGTGAGGCAATCTTTTGGGTAGACTTTTATATGGCTTCCGGAATCTTAAATATGCCACTTGCACATTGATCGGTAATATTGAAGTAACCTATCTTTGTGTTTTTTATTAAAAAAAATCATATGCAAGTTATGTGCATTTTTACATTTACATTATAGTAGAACTATGAACGTTTTGAGTTTGTAATGAATGGGTTATCTGGCATTTTTTAAGATTCTATTTGCAAAAAACAGTATGTACCATGTTGAAAATTGATCCATTCAGGGCTGAAGGTAGTGGATTTAGATACCTAATTAAAGTCACATATTCACCAGAGTCGCTCAAAAATTTTGTCAAGAGGAGGAATGTATGCTTTTTGGATACACAAAAGTGGCATCCCTAATTGTTCTCTTCAACCTAGTTGGGATGCCTTGCAATGCAGTGATGCCTTTGCATGCCTTTTTTGTTAAAAAAAAAATTAATGCATTATTTATTATTATCTTCGAATTTACTCTTTTAAGTCAAAAAAACTCATTTATAGAGGACAAAGCTCTCACGGTATCTATTTTTTACATTCACGATACTTGAACCCGAAACTTTTGCTTAAGGGAAACCTTGCTTAAGTGATTATTATTTGTTTTTTTTTATATTTTTTGACAAAGATTATTATTTGTTATTAGTTATTAGCTTTATTAATTAAAGAGAGAATCTTGGACCGTAACCATTTAGAGAGGACGAATATGGTTTACTAATTCAAAGTCCATATATGATTTTTATTTTATTTTTTTTCCTGTTAAGCAAAGTTAACGCGTGATTAATTATTAATTATAGTAAAATATTAAAAAAAAATATAGTTTGTAATGCCTTCCATGTCAACATAGTTATGGTGTACAATGGAATGAACGTACAATTCTGCACCCGCGGAAGCAACAAGATGATTTTCACGTTGAAAAACCAAATTTGCAAGCATATATAGACGCATAAGAAAACATATTTAGCAATGCACATGGGGGTTTACTTTGACGTCCATATTTTTCAAGTCGAACTACGAAAACCTTAAACATCTCAAATTAAAAAAAAAAAGTTAATCAAAAGATAGAAAACAAAAAGGTGTACAAAATTAAAACATTGTTGCCAAAATTATTGAAATGTTGATGGCAATAACAAACTAACGAAATTCATTACATCACATTTTTTTATTTGTATCAATCGAGTACCGGTACAAAATGAAAGAAAAAAGTTTAATTTTAATACATCATTAGAGTGTGTTAAGAACAATTAAAAAAATAGATTATTTCAATAATCGGGTATAATCAACTTTTGTTTGAGTATGTGATTTGCAGAGAACTCAGTGTATTGTTTATGATCTCTCTTGTTTACTCGTCCCCCCTCTTATTGTCCTAACTCCAAAGTCCATTATAATAATTAGGATTTAATTTATATACACTGACAGCGTAAAGATTTTTTATACTGTCAACCAATTAGAAATTTATAAATCATTAAAAATCTTTGACTCTTATCCTAACCACCTTAAAAGTCATTCAAACCATGATTTCTGATTGGTTGATAGTGTAAAAAACTTTACACTGACAGTGTACAGTAATTAAACTCTAATAATTATGCGACCATTATTATATCTTGTTTGTTTCCTGACTATTAATGTCTGCCAATGATTATGCATTAAGGACCTTGATAACCAAGGCATCCATTTCTATTTGGCCGAAATGAGTCACTCCTTGTTCATGCTCCCTCCGGTCCTTATTATAAGAGGTAAATGACTACTTTTTTTGGGTCCAAAATATAAGAGACATGCATGTATTTTGACAAATATTAAATGCTCATTTTCAATTTTACCCTTATTTATAATAGGGTTTATATTTACGAGACAGTGTAACTATCAATACAAGTAGGTTTGTTCATTAATTATTGAAGGGTTAAATTTGTAAATTTATATGAATATTAATTACAAATAGCTTATTTCAATGCATTTTCTTGGTCTGTGTATTTTAGGGTTTTGCCTCTTATATATAGGACCAGAGGGAGTATTTCTTAAGCCTCTTATCTAAATCCTTCTATATCCTCGATCTATCTCGAATCTGGTTGACTTTATATCTCATCCCAAGTCCGGGTTAGCCTTAACTTGGCCTTGTCGTAATACACGTCCCCAAGCATCGAGTTGCGTGCAACGAAGCTTATCATAGAGTTATATCTTACTGGGTCATGTCGTAATGTTATGTTCGCTGAAAAACGATTTTAAATAAATCTATTTTATTTGGATAATGCAAAAAAATCACTTATATAGAGTATCTTTGGTTTACCAAATCCGCTAGCATATAGCAGATAGCTTATAGTGGATGGACAAGTAGTCTCATTTGATAATCATTTTTAAAATTAGTGTATGTCATTTTTCCACTAGCGTATAGCGTTTTTTCCAGACGCTATTTCAAGTATCGTTTGAGCTTATAGCATATAGTTTATCATTTTTCTTTCATTTTTATCCCTATTATCTTTATTAAATTCCCTATTTATCCTCAGCTAATAAAATAAAATATTAATCATTTAACATGGTATATAAATAAAAATCAATTTCACTATTTAGATTTATATTTAAGATAAAAAAATAGAAAATATTATTTGATCTATAAAAAATAAAAGGCTTAGTTGCAGTCCTATTGGCTACGTGCGATTTTAGTCCCTAAAGTTTTTTTCGTGCACATTTGGTCCTCTGTTTTTTCAATGTTGCAAATTTAATTGGTAATTCTAACAATTTTTCAATAATCAACTACAAGAACCACCCCTCTAAACACACAGAACCACTGCTCTAAGCGCATAGAACCTCCTTTTGAGTTTTTGTGGTAAAGAATCATGTTGTGGGACCAAAAAAAGGTCTTGGAAAAGAGGGACAAAACCAGTAAATAGTAGAGAAGAACCACTGGATCATGTTGAATCGGAGACGCGGAGGAGGGAAAACCTCAACCAGATGTTGTGTGTGCTTAGAAGAGTAGTTCCTCTATGTTGATCATTGGAAAAATTGACAGATATTAGACAGAAGGACCAAATTTGCAATATTGAAAAAACAGGGGGACCGAATATGCACGAAAAAAACTTTAAGAACCAAAATCGCACATGACCAATAGTAGGGGGACCAAAATTGCAATTAATTCAGAATAAAATTTATATAAAAATCATATTTGAATATAATTTTATTTTTATTATTCCATTTTATTTATAAAAAAATCATTTTAATTTTTTAATTTTAATTTTTCAAATGATAAATAATTTAAAATAAATTAAAATTTTAAAGGTGATAATTAATTTAATTAAATTATATAAATAATATATATATACACACACACACACACACATATAATTTATATAAAAAAATTCAAACATATCTTTTCAGTCATTTTACATTTATCAGTTAGTCCAACCGCTAGTCTTACCAAACACTTTAAATCCAATCCGCTAGCTAATCCGCTATCCGCATCAGCTACCTTATCCGCTATCCACTAGTTTTTACTAAACAGACCCATAACAAATTCTCAAAAAATGTATAAAGTTGTTTATACAAAATATATAAAAAAAAAAATTTATAGTAAGTTACATAGGGGTAAAATAGGAAAATATGAAAATGTAATTGGTTTCAAAATAATCAAAAACATTTTTCTAATAAGCTTCAAACTTTTAGCTCTTATGAAACAATTTTTTTCTATAAGAAAAACCTTTCTTATGCTTTAAGCTAATTTTCTAAACACATTAGATTAATTTCAAAACAGTTTTTTTTTAGGGAAAAAAATCCTCTTCCAAGGAAAACAATCTTCCCAAACATGCTTATGCGTGTGACTTTTAAAATAGTTATTATAAGAGAAAGATATTTTTAATAATATAATAATATATGATTAGTTGACACTATAAAAAAAATGTTAACATTGACGATGTATTTTAATTAAATTCCCAAACAAAAAAAAACTGTATAACTTTTTGAAAGATCTAGGAGAACGGTTATTCTCATGCATCAACTTCTTTTAAGTACTTCTTGTTTTCATTTTTGAAATTAATTAATCAAAAGTAGGTTTAAGTTAGTTTTCACTTACTATTTTCATTTCTTTCAATTCTCTCTTTGGGAACATCCTCTTAACTTTTGGTGCAGGAAGATCTTCAGTCATAATTTTCATGGAAGGTCCATATCCATCAAAGGAAACTAGCTGGCCTATTTTTGCTTTATTTCAAATATATATAGTATGCGAGTAAACTTATTCGGGCCGTCCTTAAATTTATTAATTTTCTCAGAAAGGAAAATGTACACATTTTAGATTCATCTATATATGTAACTCTCATTGTGGAACAAATATAGAAACACATTATCACCTAAATAAGTACATATGTACAATTACTTGAAACCTTTTATCCATAAAAGTCTTTCTTTGGCTAAGTTGACCTTCCCTTATAGGTAAACCAGAAATTTTTCTTCCAACTTTTAAAATCCGGTAAGTTGCAAATATTTTTTTTTTGCATCATTTCACAAGTAAAGTTTATAAAAGAAATTAAAATATATATTAATGTACCTTATCTTATTTTTATGATATTATCCCTGTACTACCCAACGCCATTGCTACCCTCTTCTTTGATGCATCAAACGGATCACAATAGAGTCATCTAAAATACATCACAAAATAAATGCTGATTAAAAAGCATGGTCATGTAGAGAGTCAAAAATGTGGGTGACCACACCACAGAAGCAACCTAAAACTAAAGAAAACCATCCACTATTTAACCACTTAGCTAAATAGAGAGGCTATTGTCAGGCATAGTTGTCACTGTCCATATTCCCCCAGAGTACCTCATTGGTTGGCCAACCATGGTATCATTTAGTAGTTACCCATATACCTAGTCAAGTGTAATATCTTGCTCACCTAAGAGAACAATTTGCAATGTCATGTTTAGATAATTTGATACAATAAACCGCATGAGATTGGACCCACATTGGTTGATTCAAAATATTTGATTTTCCTAAGAGGTACATTAAATAAAGTATGCTTTGTTTGACCTTGTTTACTCCACTGTTTGAGATGGAAATAGCAGCAATTGTCCAAAGATAGATAATATTTATTAATCCAATCCCTCTTTCTTATCAGTATATATAATGTTGTTGCCTTGCAGATATATATTTGTGAATAATGAATTTGAATGTGTAATTATATAATGGTTCTAAATCAATCATTCTAATTGTGCTTGCTCAATCTTCTTACTCAGACAAGGTTTGAACCAATCTTATGGGTTGATTTTCCCTATCTAATCAAATCGTAATTAAATATAATTGTTTCTTTGTGAAATGTATTGTTGTGTAGATGATATGCACACCACAATCAGATGTGTGGAGTGTCATAAGAATAAATGGCCGCTTTCATTGTGAATTATTATAACTATAAAAAAGAGGTTAGTATTTGTTTGTATCAATGGCAACAAAAGTTGGTGTCTCAACAATACTAAATTGTCTAGGTTCATATATATAAAATAAAATTGGAGATGATCACTGATGAGGACATAAAGTGTTTGATAAGGAAGAGCAAACAGGACATGATGCCCCTGACCCCAGTCTCTGCTCCTCATCACCAAAACCATCTTTGGGATTCTTGTGGTGGGATTTTTGTTTTGGGTTTTCTTGTTTTCCCATGCCAAAACTCAAAAGCCAAACACTAGGCTTCATGTTAACGTTGTACCCTTTATTTGGTTTTAGGTCTAGGTTATTGTGCTCAAATAATGGCACATTTTAACTGTTCTATGATGATGTTATACACATGGGTTGAAAGGGTCATGGCTGATGATGAATCTATGAACCACTAAATGGTTTTACAAAATGGGGCCCATTCATGATGAGCAATAAGAATTTTACAAAATTAAATTCCATAGAAAAAAAAATCTTTTTGTTAGATGATTTAACCACCCATTTGAAGCAAGCAAGAGATTTAAACCTCAGCAAACAATATCTTCTCACGTGTGATGATCTACAAGTTCAGTTTGGATGATCTGTGTGCAGATATTTACTAACCAAACCCAACAGGGGATTAACTTGAAGACTAGGAGGACCTTATGTCATTTGTCAGTGACCATAATAATGGGTAGTGTAGCAGGTGTTATATGGTGCCTTCAAGTTTTCAAGTCACCTTCATATCTTTTTCCCCAACTTGCATTTGTAAATGTGGGTCCACTAAATTATGGAGTTGGAGGTTGATAGGTTGAGCCCAATCTGTTGGCCTTGTGTGGTAAGTTGAAAGCCACTTTTCTATGTGGTAACAATTGATTGCACTTGGATGCTTCCCACTCTCACACACTAACAACAATGCATTCTAGTTACTCTAGTATTAAAATGAAAAATAATTCTTGCACTATATACTGCATATTAGGTCGTGGTTCTGCAGAACATGAATTCAGTACAAGTCTGATTAAATTCATGCAATTATATATGTAATTAACTAATTATGTAGATAATGTGACTCGAATGATATTGTGAGAATAGCATATGGCATGTGATATGTTGTGTCTTCAATTTGAGTGACATATATTGATAAAAATGCATGGATGCATTGGATATACATGAACTTGATAATTAATATACAGATAAGCATCTTCTCTTATTTAATTTTTTGGCTATTTAAATGGTGGGCTCTCTTTTATTTCTTTCTTTTGTTGATGCATGTGGGTTTTCTTTTCTTCTTTCGTTTGTTCTATGTGTACCTTTATGTTCTTTCTGGGGTCAAGTTAAAGAGAAAAGAACAAGAAAAAAGGAACAAAAAGAGCAGTTGTACCCCTATTCAAATTTAATTGTGAGATGTTAAAGAGCTACATCTGGAGTTCTTGCAGCATTTTGCAGCAGCATAAAAGACTTTATAATACTATACATATTAATGTAGTGCTAATAGACCCAAAGCTCTTGCTTATTTAAGGTCAGTTGCACATCCCATGTCTTTTTCTCACTCTTCCTTTTTGCCCCTTCACCTTTCTGTGTGGGGTTAGCCTGGAAGACAAACAAGCCAAGGAAGGTACCTGTTCAAAATATCAGATCAGAATTTAAAAACTTGACCCAGTCAAAACTTTAGTTTGTGACTGCAATTAAGTTCATTTACCAGTCAGATGGCATTGAATCAGATCATTTATATTATAGGACTTACCGGTCACTACTGTACACAATTCAGAAAAATAGTATATCGGTTATTAAATGTTATATTTTTATATCTCTCAATTTTTTGAAAAGTATGTTATATTTTTATCAAAAATTAATTTTCGTATACAGATCAATATTTTCCATTCAAGTAACAATCAAAAGTTTGTATTTTTACAAAAATATTTACAACAAGCTAATATCAAAACATTGAAAGTTCATAAAATTTTGTAACAAATGTCATAAACAATTAGGAAATCCTTGTAAGAAAGCCAATACAGTTTACCATTAAATTTGACCAGGGATTTCCTTTCGTTGCCCTTATTAATTTGGATACCATTTCTCTTTTTTACATTTCTTTTCTTTCTTTCTCCTTTTCTTTTTTTGTGAAGAAAGCTCAACAACTCCTTCCTTCTAATTTAAGATTTCCACTGATGAATCTGAAAAAGTTCTCTGAGAACAAGTAATGGTAGGGTGATTTGAATTTTATTGCCGGAGTAATTGCAAGTATGGCCTCATCTATTTATTTTGTGCTCACTTCTGGCACAATATATCAAGTTTGTGATTTTTCTTTTGCCATATTTATTGTAATCAAGTACATATGAAATAAAAATACTGAATATCATTATTCTTGGATCCATATTATGCACAGTTGTAGGGAGACTACTCAAATCTGACAAGTTAGTAGATAGTCTATGGAAACAAGCATTACATTGTGAGAGTATGGACATTGTCTTGCCAGTTTCTTAGAAGAACAAGTTTATCAAACTCACACTCTCATCAAATTCTTTGTGAACGAGCTAATGCCTTAAGAATAGACATTTGAACTATCCGTTAGTGCTTTTAATCATTGAGTGACTTTGTGGCGTGCATTCTACATGCTTTTGCCCACAAGGAACTGAAAAAAATAAGAGAAGAAAGTAAAACTGAAAATACGTAAGCTACTACTCAAAGCCATTCCTAGGCAACATAAGCAATGATGAATCTTGTTTCGGTAAAGTTCTTTATTTCCCTTCCTCAATCAACAGCATGGGCTTACTACTTTCTTCAATCAAATGGGAGTATCTTAAATTACCAACATACAATTTTGTCCACTGAAAAAGAAATGGGAAATAAGATGATACAGAAACTATGAGGCATGCATACATAGAGCATATCTGATAAGGTTCCATACAGACTAATGAAGAAACTTTATTGAAACTTGCACATTTTACTCTATGCTATGGAAATGGAAGTGGAAAGCTACTACAAAGATACACTATCACAGAAAATGCAGAAGCTGCATGTGCCTTATACAACTTACAAGGGTAAACATTGCACTATATTCCCTCAATCCTGACAAAAATATATGTTATGCACTACAATAAAGAACTCCAATGGCATGAAATAAAATCTTCCAAATTTTAGTTACATCCTTTGAAATACTAATCTAAGAGTATATTTAAAATGATAATAACAGAATTTATCTCAGGTAGTCTCTCTGCTCCATTTTAGCGCACTCATCCCAATTTGTGAACCAACAGCATCTTAGAAAACTGAGCTTTTAGAAGAAATGAAACATGTTCTCAAGGAACATTCATGACTTGTATTGACTGAAACATATCTGATACAGCAATGACAAGGTCACCTGATTTGATCAGATTTCTGGCCTTAAGCAATGCAAAAGTTCTATTTAGATTGCTCTCCATATCATCTGAGAAGTTCAGACGGAAAGGTATCAGTCCCCACTGGAGGTTCAGACGCCTACGCACAGATGGAATGGTCGTAAAAGCAAAGATTGGGCAGTCAGGGCGGCAACGTGACAACAGAGATGCCATGTGTCCTGTCTTTGTATAAACAAAAAGTGCATCCACCTCCAAATTATTAGCTGCCAAAAATTAAAACTCAAATTAAGATACTCACTAAACAACTCAAAGCAAACAGAGCTGAAGCAAAAATAATAAGCTTTTGGTTTTTATTGACTATGAAGGTAGACTGAAACTTAGATAACGAGTGAAGGAGGTGTTTAACAATTAATTAATAATTAAAGCAGTGCTTCAAATATGAAAACTATGAACTAAGAAATCTTTATCAAATAATGTAATGAATACATCAACCCTCTTATAAATTATTGTAAGAATACAAGACAACAATGCTGAAATCTATCAAAAAAGACTTGCAACAAATAGTTTCTTTAAACACAAATTCTAAAGCATCTATCACAGTTTTATGCTAATTACCATGATTATCAAAGGATGTTCATGGGTTGGCTTGGTTGGGACAAGGTTTAACAGGCATGGTTAGGAATGCAGTTGACTTAGCGTTGTTCAAAGGCTTTAGGATAGGAGATGGTACTGCAGACATCTCTCTATTGCAATATGCGGATGATACCTTGTTTGTTGGAGAAGTGTCTTGGGGCAACTTGTGGGCTTTGAAGTCGATTCTGAGATGCTTTGAATTAGTATGAGGTTTAAAAGTGAACTTTCATAAGAGCAGTTTCATTGGCTGATAACTTTAATACTGCAGCAGCAATTTTTTTGAACTGCAAATGTGGGACTGTGCCTTTTAAATATTTGGGGGTGCCAATTGGAGCTAACCCAAAGTTACTGTCAACTTGGGAACCTGTAATTGAAACTCCTTCAAAAAGGCTGTCGGTTGGAAGAGAAAACATCTATCTCTTGGTGGAAGAATCACGCTTATCAATTCGGTTCAAAATAGCATCCCCATCTGGGAAGTTGTGTGTAAACCCAAAAAGGAGGGAGGTCTAGGGGTTAAGAATCTTGAGCTCTTCAATATTGCCCTCCTAGCAAAGTGGAGGTGGAGATTGCTCAAAGAATCAAATAGCCTTTGGATTAAGGTAATGAGGTCTAGATATGGATCTTCAGTGGATCGGGGGGGTGGTTTTGATGAAGGAATAAACTATAGAAAGTGCTCGAGTTGGTGGAAAAATATTACCTCATTAGGAAGATTCCAGTCTTCCTTAGACTGGTTTCAGGAAGGATTAAAGAGAAAAATAGGAAGGGGCGATACTACTTCATTCAGGAAAGATGTGGATTGGAGATGGAAGTCTAAAAGAATATTTCCCCAGGCTTTTCAGTGTCTCAGAACAAAAGGAATTGAAGATTGTGGAGGTGGGGAATTGGGTGGCGGGGAAATGGGAGTGGATGCTTGAATGGAGAAGAGAGTTGTTTGTGTGGGAGCAAAGTCTTTTGGATGAACTCAAGAATATCTTAACCCCCGCTTACCTGGTAGAAAACTTAAATGATGTTTGGGTATGGTGCCTAGATGCTTCCGGTAGTTTTTCAACAAAATCTGCATATAGATTTCTGTATGGTAAGGTAGCGGGTAACCAAAACATCCAAACGGCTGTGGCAGGCGCTTTTAGGGTACTTTGGTTATGTAAAGTCCCGTCAAAGATCCTGGCCCTCTCCTGGCAGATTCTGTTGGATAGAATACCATCCAAAGCCAGTCTGCCAAAGAGAGGTGTGTTGATTTCACCAGATGAGCTAAAATGTTCCTTATGCAATTCTGGGGTGGAAGACTCCCAACATCTTTTCCTCTCTTGCTCCGTTGCTCAGATATTTTGGTGGAAGGTTTATGGTTGATTAGGGGTAACTGTGGTCCAACCATTAGCGGTTGCGGAACACTTTATTCAACACAGAGGACTCTTTCATGGGAAAAAAAGGAGGAAGAGGGGAGCCATTATTTGACATGCTGTTATTTGGACAATATGGACTTAAAGGAATGCTATGATCTTCAATAACCAGAATGTGGATATCATCAGGATGTTTGACTTGATTATTGGTAGGTCCTGGAATTGGTTTTGTGCGTCTGGAAGTGGCTGTGCTAGTTTCTTGGATTGGTGTGTCAACCCTTTGGAGTGTGTTAAAAGCATGTAATCCTTCTATGTTGATCCAGGAGCTAGTAACATTCCTAATCAACACTGTCTATGGCGATGGAACTTCTGTTGGTCTCTCTGTTGCCTGTGCGGTTTGAGTAAGGATTGTGTTAAAAATTCTCGTGTGTGTGGGGTGGCTTGAGTGAGATATCCGACTGGAGTGAAAATGGGTGAGGATCTATCTAATGCTTGTTCTATATTGTTCTATCTGCTTTGATGTTTTTTTTTTATGCAGGATGTGACGGCTTGGTGTGGAATTACTATCTCTGGCTATCTTTCTGATGTTTGTTGGCCTGATCAATCAGAGAGTGACACATTTTTGAGTGACACCAAATTGAATGAGAGTTTTATGAGTAGAGATCTGGCGAGGTTGGGGCGGTGTGCGATTGGAGAGGAACTTTTGTGAGTGGAGTGTTGAGTGATATTTATGCGAGGCTGGTTTGGGGTGAGATTTCTGTGTTCTATTATATTCAATCATGATTACTGGTCTCCGGCATGGATGGCTTTGCTGTCTTTTTGGTTCTGTTCCTCCCTTCTTGGCATGATGCCGGAGCACCTCTCCCTGCTGGTTTCTCTGTTTGCAACTCGGTTTTGTACTTCTGCATCTTATGCTGGTTTCTTTTCATCTTCGTGACTACATGTTGTCTTTTGGTGTCGGTTGATTGTCCTGGTCTGTGCCATGTTTTTCTCTCTGCGGTTTCTGCTTTGACACTTACTTTGGGTGGTGTTGTTAAATTTGGAAACGAGGGCTTTCATGTTTTTCATTGGTGTGTTGAGATGTGAATGGTGTTCCTCCTTTATTTGGATTGTCTTGCGCTTGCCTCCTTGCAGCTGATGTGTTTTTTTTATCACGTATCCTCTGGGTGCTGGTCTTTTGGCCTTGTTGACATGGTTTTATGGCCTCTCTTGCTTATGGTCTTGCTATTCCTGCCTCTGTAAGCGGTTGGTGCTATTGCTTCTCTTTTGGTGTCTAATGCTTTTCCAATCGGTGCTTTTTGGTCTTCTCTGCGGGTTATGTGTGAGTAATTGACTTGGAATGTTTTGGTTAGCGGTGGTCTATAACTACTACACAGTGGCTTTTTCTGGTGCTTGGATTTTCTCAGTTGGGGCTTCGGTTCTCCTATGGACGATTATTTGTGGTGCAGTTCTTAAAGTTGGTTCATTAGTGTTACTTGATGTTTTCGATTAATCGGCTGTAAATAACTAATTTTATTCCTTCTGGTGCTTTGTACTTTATTGAATACTTCTTGTATTCTTATTAATACAAATTTTGATTCATCAAAAAAAAAAAAAATGACCATGCCAACCCGACGTGTAGACATAATAATTTGAACATTATGCATAGCTAAGATATAAAATTATAGAAGCAGGGATTAAAGACAAGATATATTTTACAATATATAATTCAAAACAAATAATATCAATATACATAAATTATTTATGTTATGAAAAATATATTAATAAGTCAAAATATATTATTATTTATAACTAGTTGTAAAAAAAAAAAAAGTGTAAGTTTAAAAATAATGTGTAATAGTGGGCTGGACCTGGATTGGGACGATCCAAAGGATGATCCAAATTGACCCAGAAACACATAGGTCTAATTTATAGAACCTGGAGCCATCACAATTAGATTTTGTTTTTCAACATGTTAGTATGATGCGTTAGGTCTTGAACTGAATATACCAATTGGAAAGCAGTACAGCAGCCTAATAAATTTTTTTGACTTTGATACTTTTAAACAGTATATGCTGATTCTACAAATCAAATCAAATATGTAGTAGTGTAAAGCATTGAAAATGTAAGAACAAAATAAGGAAAATTAAAAACAGCGAGAAGAAAGTCAAGAATTTAGGTTTATTTACCCATCTTTGCAGCTGAATTGCAGATCTCTTCAGATATTTTTTCTGAAAAAGAAGTCCCAACTGATGGGAGTGCCATAGCTTCATAGCGTTTCTGTTCCCTCCACCACCTCTCGATTCTCAAACTGACACTCCTTAAAACAGTTAAGGCCTTCTCAGGGTACTGGCCCATGGCCGACTCACCAGAAAGCATCAAAGCATCAGCTCGTTGCCTGACTGCCTCAGAAACATCTGCTACTTCAGCTCTCGTAGGCGTAGGGTACTCAATCATCGATTCAAGTAGCTGAGAGGCAACAATGACAGGCTTATTCATCTGCCTGCAAATTTGAACAATCCTCTGTTGGGCAGATGGAACTTGTTCTAAAGGTATCTGAGCACCCAAATCCCCTCGTGCCACCATAGCTCCATCTGAAGCTTGAATGATCTCCTCCAAGTTCTTTAATGAGTCGATACTTTCTATCTTTGCAATGACAGAAATATCGCTGCATCGATGATGATGATGAGTTTAGCAATTCCAAAAATGTAAGACAACATTCATGAAAGCTGAGAACATAAAATACAAACCAAAGAAAAACAATCCATAAAATAATGAAATGAAAATGAGTTTAGCAACTCATACTTGATACCAATGTAGCTAAAGACCTACAAGTGGCAAAAGGGGTGCATAAGGCACTTTGGAGAGGCACCAGAGAAGGGGTCAGAGTCTCTTAGTTGTTTAAGACAAGGCTCCTTCAGTCAGGTGCACGTCTCTAGCACCATATAGCACTTTCCTGATTCAGGCAAGGTGCTAGCCTTTAGTGCCTTACTGAAATTTTCATGGTATTCAAGCCAAAAGGAAGTGTAGTTAAAGGTACCAAATGGCATTCCTAAGTGTTCGGATGGAAGGGGAAGCATATAAGGGTAATTGTAAAGTGGCAATTAGAGTTAATATTAGAATGCAGTTAGTATAGTTGAGAGTGTTGATATTATCTGTGTTTGTTATCTCTTCTGATTTTGGTAGTTATCTTGGATTACAAAACAAGAAATACCAATTCCTAAAATTGAGGAATTGTAGTCTGAATGTAATTGTATGCCTTTTTTTATAAATCCATGAGGATGAGAAGATTTCTACCAAGCAAACTAACAAATTCAAGTACCAGAGCAAGGTTCCCTTCTGGTCATGCTGTGAAATCACTTCAGCAACATCCCACCTCCGTGACCCACTCCGGCAAAGTCTCTGACCATCAAGGTAAGGTGGCCAGTCAACTAAGAAAGCTCAAGCTCAAGCGCTGCCTTCTACTAGGTTTCTCGCGGCGAGTCTTCTCTTCGGTCCCTGTTCCTGGCACCACAGCCCCTCCATAATTGATCCAGCCTCTCTGCTTAGTTCCTCCCATGGCCACTGCAAATGATCCGTCTTCTGTGACTCCTGATTCTTCAAAAGGTCGGTTGATTTCATTCGCTTTCTCTGGTACACCTACTATAACATCAGAGAAACTGAATGGAAAATTTTTCTTGGCCTGGTATGCGGTTGTTGACATATGGTTTTTAGGGCAACGACCTCTGTTCACCTGACAAAGAAGGCTGAGGACATTCCTGCTGAAGAAAGGGACCAATGGAAGAAGGCTTGTTACCAATTAGTCTCCTAACTTTGGCAGCCTATCAATCCAAAGCTATTGGTCCACTTCCATTCCTGCAAGACATGGTATCAGATTTGGAAGGAGGCTCAGAGTATCTACTCCAACAATGTGCAGTATTTATATGATTCTATTGTGAACTTAGCGATCCTCCATGAAGATACTCTCTAGAAAGTATTGGACAAGCTTGACAGTTTATATATCCTTCAGGGTCTTCATTGGGATTTTGAGTTGTTGCGAGTTCCTCTGCAACATCCAGCACTTGCTCTCAAACAACTTCAGAATCCTCAGCCTTTGGCTCTAACCCAGATGTCCACAAAGGACGCAACCACAACCGTGATGGTGGTAGAGGAAGTCTTGGCTCTGGTAATTGCCCTCAGTGCTCCCATTGCAAACGATTGAGGCACACCCAAGACCGGTCCTGTTTTCTGCATGGTTTTCTAGGAAAATCTGGTAGTGTGACTCAAACTCAGGAACCGAATCTTGAGAAGAAGATCGAGCTTGGGAATGACAACCTAAAAACTTTATCAGATAATGAATACTGGCTTTTCCTATAATGGCTGCCATGAATCACTGTCCTCTGCATTAACTGGACATAAAAAATGCCTTTATGCATGGCGACTTGGAGGAGAAAGTGTATTTGGAGCAACCACCTAGCTATGTTGCTTGGGGGAGTCGAGTCTTGTTTTCCAACTACACAAGTCCTTGTATGGCCTTAAACAATCTCCCTGAGCATGGTTTGAAAGATTTAGCAAAGTTATACAACAATCCAGTATGGTATGTGGTGAGGCAGGCCACTTTGAGTTCTATAAATATCCATCCTCTAATCACTGCATCTATCCTGTGGTCTATGTGGAAGATATCGTTATTACATAGGCATTAAAGACTAAAACAGCACTAGTTCTAGCACTTCCAAACTAAGGACTTGGGGCGATTACAATATTTTCTTGGGATTGAGGTGGCCCAATAAAAATCCAGCATTGTCATCTCTACTCTCTAGTATACCCTGAACATGTTGGAAGAAATTGGGATTGTAAACCAGTCAATACTCCTACAGATCCAAATGACATACTTATGCCAAATCAGGGGGGCCATAGTTAGACCTGGGAATATATCGAAGACTAGTGGGAAAGTTGAATTATCTCACAATGATCAGACTAGACATATCCTTTGCTGTCAGTGTTGTGAGTCAATTTCTTAACCCTTCTCGTGACAACGATTGGGATGCAAAAGTTAATTTTTTTTAGATATACAGAAATGTCATATCTTATTCCAAAATTCCAACAGTAACAAATCTCAGTTTCTATCTGAGTTTCTCATGAGTTCTCTAATCTCCCAACTAATCTACTAGATATCTTCTCTATTTGAATGACTGTGCTATTCAATTCAACTATGGGGGGTAACGTAACCCCCCTACATGTTTGGTTCAGAAAATCCCCATCAAGGGGGCAGTAAGAAATCAACAGGATTGAGCAGTAAGCAAGCAATAAAATTCACATCCATGGTTTTTCAATCCACTGATGTATCCAATGAGATCAATAAATGTTTTTTTTTTTTTTTTTGCATTAACCTTTTAGTCTCTTTGAGATGTAATGCATAGCTGCTTTTCTAAAAAAGAAAAAAGAAAGGGGAAAAAAGAAATGGAACACAATAAAATCACTTAGTCACCCAAAGATTAAAAGAAAAATGTGAGACAGGAATAAGATGCACATCAAAAGGGATAACCAACAAAGTTCCTACTTGTAAATGGTCAAATAATATTCAGACTGGAAATGATATGATAGTAATAATACATTTAAATAGAATCAAAAGAAGCTCTCAGTACATACCTATCACGAGATCGTGCAGCAATATAGCTTTTAAGATGTTTAATAACTTCAGCAGACTTGACAAATGAAATAGCAATGAAATCAACACCCTCAGCAATACCAAAATCAATGTCTAACCAATCCTGGATATAGAATATCAGATTAAGAATCAGATAAAAGAAAAATTACATCATTTGAGATGGATAGTTTTCTGGCCAGAGGAAATTTAGTATCAACAAATCAACAATCTGAAATCCAACATAATATGGTCAAAAACATAAAACTCCACGAACATGCATGATAATGAGACCTTAGAATTCATCATAGATCCGTGATGCACCATGGTAAATTATTTGTCATCACCACATGCATTACAATATTCAAACTTTTAACATATTGGACATGGCTTTCACATCAATTTGAACCAAGGTCAATCTAACCATAGTCAACATGATAATGAAGTTGCCTACTTGGCTACATGGATCCAATGGCTTCCAATTGTGACCTTGGATAACACTATAGATTAGCAAGCTTTGGTTCTTTGCTTAAGGGCAAAATCCATCACAAAGAGTTCATGCTCCGTCAAATCATCAGCCATTTATTCTTTCACCAGTAACATTAAACTGTTGCAAATAAGTAAAGAACAGTAAAATGCAAAAGAATTGCCAACCTTTGAAGAAATTGTAGGGAGCATAGCATTCCTTTCTCGCACTAGACTGCCATTCCTCCAAAATGTGAGATTGGCTCTTGGCAACAACAATCCAGGATCAGTACAACGGCACTTGACATCTGGACCTATCTTTTCAATCACCTCAAACCTAACCATTCCTCCATCCACTAAAAGTTCATCTCCCACTTTGACATCTGGTAGAGTAGATTTCATTAAAATCAATTAACAACATCTAGAGTTAACAAATAAAATCAGGGACATATTAATGGCTCATAAGCAACAAAATGCTTCATTAGATTATCCAGAAAGATTAACCTTCGGCAAAACCTTCATAATTCACATTGATAGTGTGTTCTGGGAGAGTTGAATCAAAGGCTCTAACACTGAAAGTCCAGACCTCACCATCCTGCAAGAGAACATAACAGTTATTCATCACCTAAAGTAGATCTACAACCAACTATTAGTTTTAGCTAAAACAGTCCAAGTTGTGTCATACACCACATTAACTAACATTGAGTAAATTGCAAAATTAACCAATCATTCAACAACATTGAAACAATCACTCACTAGCTTCACTGACAAATAGAGAAAATACATTGTAGCAACAATGGACATACAAGTTGGTAATTTTCAACTTATCAGCTAAAACTGAACTTATTATAGAAATTTTTTAGTTTAATGCTAAAATAGCCAGAGAAAAGCTTCCAACAACAACTAATCAAAGAGATGAAAAATGCAGTAACAAAGGAATTTTTTTATTTTCTGATAGGGGATCCCCACAGGCCACAGACATTGTTGTGAGCCTAACCCTTGGACACTGTCAAAACTGGGAAGGCACTTTGATCCCCTATGAGGAGCGCAATTTGCTTAACACAGCACCAACCTTATTGGTACTCACAGCATTTGTCGTGCAAAGAGAACATCATGGAAAGGGATGTTTTGTTATGTTCTCTTTGATTCCATCCCACCCTTTTTGTGTAACCAAAATGTTCTACTTTTTAATCTCATGTCCTATTCCGTGCTATTTATAAAACAAAAGTTAAATTAATCTGTAAGTCCCTAAACTGTTTGGAAATTTTCAAACAAGTCCCTATATTTTAAAAGTTTGCAATTGAGTCCCAGAACATAAAGAGTTTGTAATTGGATCCCTCAAATACTTTTCTGTTAGGGTTTCGTTAAGTATCCGTTAGGATTTTGTGTGACTCATCCACTCGTCATTAGTGGGTTCCTAAACTTTTTGGAAAAATTCAAATAGGTCTAAGTGCTTTTTAGAAAATTCGTATAAGTCATTATCCTTTTTGGATCGCTAATGAAAAAGTATACGAGGAACTCAATTACAAATTATATATGTATTTCAGGGACCCAATTACAAAATTTTAAGGAATTCGAAAATTCCCAAATAGTTGAAGATTAATTAAACCTAAACTAAACCAAAGAATAGAATCCATACATTCTGTCATGTCCCATTCCATCCCTATCTGACACATCTTATCAAACGATTCCAAAGGAATTGAACCATACTAATAGGATAGGACGATATAGTATATACCTCAGCTTTGGCAGAGGAAGCACCACCAAAATCACCCATATGAATCTCACTGCCTTCAGTATCCATCATGATAGCCACAGCGAACCCCTTCTCGTGATTGAGCCTACGGACTCGTTCAATGACCATCTTGTGCCACTCCCTCGTCCCATGGCACATGTTGATTCTCGCCACGTTCATCCCTCCAACGGCCAACGCCTCCAGCTGCTCGAACCCGCACGTGACGGGTCCAATGGTGCACACGAGCTTCGTCCTCCTCGTGCTTCGGAACCCATTCTCCTTCAGCTCCGTCTCCGTCACTGCATCCACCTCAATGGAGCTCAAATCGGGTGACACGGCGGCGGCAATCCCGGGTCCTGCTCCGTTGTTCTCCGAGGCTAAGACCTCGGATGAGGAAACGAGATCGGAATTGGACGTGGCGCGAACGGCGGCGAATTGGGTCGCTGAAAACCGGCGATCGGAGGTGCGGGGGAAGGAGAGTTTGGGAGTTGGGAGGTGGGCGTGGGTGAGGGAGGGAGTGTGACGAGGGAGTGGTGGTGGGGTGAAGAGGTGGAGGGTATGTGACATGGTGGTGGAGGGAACTCCGGCGGTGCCGGTGACGGCGGAGAGAGAGAAAGTTAAGGGCGGGGTTGAAATGGAGAATGAGGTGTAGTGAGGTTTGTTATTAGGTGGAGACGGAGAGAACGAAGTGAAGTGCGTTTGCATCGAAGTTGTCGCCCTCGTGTCCGAGACAAACGACTAGGTTTGTGTCTAATCTCACAAAGACTGATGGGGCCTGTTTGGATTCTAGCTTGCAGGTATAGTACAGCAAACAAGTTGCAAAGGTTAATCCAAACAAAGTATATTACTTTGGTCACGTGGTTAGTGTTGATTTATTGGTAAACAATTTACTAAATTTGAATGATTCTCTTTCTTTTTTTCTTTTTGATATATTTACTCTTCTCCGGAATCTTGTGTTGATTTTTTTTTTTTTTGGGTACAATGTGTTGATAGTTTTTAATTGCTATTTAAGAAATTAAATAAGACACATTAATAAGAAATGTTAAATGATCGTATTCATATTTTTTTTTATAACCGTGTTCATTCTCTTTACGTTCTTTCTAGGCTTAATTACATATTTTGTCAATCTATTATTCATCATGTGTAATTTTGATCTTATACATTTTTTTTTTTGTGCAGTTGGTATCTATAATTTTTTAATGTTGCAGATTCAGTCCTTACATCACTCCTCACTCCTCTAACCCATAAAACCTTTTGTTGAGGTTCTCTCTCATTTGTCTCTCTGATTCAACTTGATTCTTTGGTTTCTCTTTATTATTTACTGGTTTTTGCCCCACCTTTTTGGGACTTTTTTTGGTTTCACCACATGATCCTTTTTCACAAAAGCTCGACCTGAGGTTCTATGTGCTTAGAACAATGAATCATCTCTGTTAATCACTGAAAATTTGACAAACGTTGGAGGGAAAGATTGAATTTTGTAACATTATAAAAATAAAGAGATCAAATGTGTATCGAAAAAAAATTAGGGATCAAAATTAGACATAGTCGATGGTTGGTAGATTAAAAATAAAAATACAGTTAAGTCTTCTTTCTATTTAACCAATAATAATATAATTAATTGGTTTTGGTTCATGAATTGACATGAATGGGTTAGACTTTCGAATTGTTATGTGAGAAAACTAAATAATTATGACTGAGTGACAAGATTGATAAGGTCCACGGATGGTTTTTTTTTTTCTTTTCAAAATAACCCACTTTTAGAAATTATATACCAAAATAATCTATTTTTAAAATAATTTATCAAACTAACCTATTTTGAATAAAATAATTTTATTTTTTTTGTTGACTAGTGGCGTCAGTTTGACTGGCGTCATTGACTTGTTGACCTGTCACATGGCAGGTCCTGATTGATCCCGAAAACCTGAAAAAAAAATTTCTTTTTTTGGGCGAAAAAACAAATTGGTTAGGGTGGAGTGGCGCCATTGACCTGCCACGTGGCAGCTTCCTATTGGTCCGTCAGTTTTTTTATAAAAAAAAAATTTAAAAAAAAAAGGTTTTTTGGTTAAAAATTTTTAAAAAAAATTAGAAAATTAGATTGTTAATTAATTAATATAATTCTATTAATAAATTTTATCATTTCATAATTATACTAATTAATAATAATATACTAATTTTAAAATATAATTATACCAATTAAAATGTTTTTGGGGTTAAAAAAATTTAAGTCAAAGAAAATTATGTTATTAATATTAATAAATACTAATATAATTCTATTAATATATATTAATATTAATATTATTAATACGTAATTATCAATATTATAAATACATATTAATATTATTAAAACATAATGAAATAACCAAAGTGAACACAAGAAGGGGGGTTGAATTGTGTTTACCAACTTTTTGGGTTACTTTAAAACGATTTTCGCAGGCACAGCAAGCAATGTTTGAATAAGAGAAGGTTAGACGAGTGACACGTCTAATATTTGAAACAAAATGACATACATACAAACATAAAAGGTTTAAAATAGAGTTTGATAATCACAGTGTTAACTCCCCAAGTTAAAAGCTAGAACAGAAATAATACTTTAAGTAAATTAAAAGATAAAGGGAGTAGAGATATCATTCAGGAGATTTATACTGGTTCACCCCAAAATCCACAGGGCTACGTCTAGTTTCTTGGCAGCACCAAGTTTCCAATATAGCTGAGTAAATTACAGTACAAGTATTATTTGCACACCTAGCCTCTTCAGGCTCAACACTCAAACAAGTATTCTTTTCTCACCTAGCCTCTTCAGGCTCAAAAACAGTAAAGGATAAAAGGTTTTGTGTAGTTAATACAACTTGCAAATCTTTCAGATCACACTCAGAGAGTGGAATAAATATGAAGTATGAAAGACTGCGAATTTATATCAAATGATTGAATGTGTATTCAATGAAATAATGAAGAAGTTAATGAAGAGAGTAAATGTTTCTGTGCAGAGTTCTTTTGATATTCAACTTCTTGGCTTCATTTTCATTGTTTGATCTATTTAAAGGCTTCAATCAAGAGATCCGTTTTGACACAGCTTCAGAAAGTGTTTGCTTCTGACTTGAGCTTTCTGAGACACCATTTAATGCCAAAGAGTCGTTCTGAATATTCATTAAATGCTTGAAAACGTTGAGCTTTGACAAGAGTGTCCAAGAGTACACTTTAGACTGAGCAGCTGTTCTTTCAGAGTATATGGCAGCAGGCTTCTTGTACTTGTTGTAGAGAGCTTTCCTCTTTCAGTGCAACATCAGTTCACTTTCCATAAGGTACTTTTACTCTGTACTAAAATAGGCAAAAGGTTTCTGCAGTGGTGCAGAGATAGCGTGTTTTATTCCTTAAAACCTTTGAAACAACGTTCTTTATTCTTTGTCCTTTGAGCTATTATCCAGAGGTCTTCGAGATCCTTATAAACTAGTTTAGTTTATAAATTTGTATAAAGTTAGTTTAGTTTTATGAATTAGTATTATAAATAACTTTATATTAATTAATTATTAATTATATTAATAATATTATTAATTGGTATAATTATATTTAAAAATTCCTCAGTGATGTTTAAAAATATTCAGTTTGGTTCCTCAATTGTTTTAATAACATAATTATGTATTAATAATATTGATAATTATGTATTAATAATATTAATATTAATATATATTAATAGAATTAATAGAAGAGTTTAATTGTTGTACATTGTCAGTGTAAAGTTTTTTACACTGTCAACCAATCAGAAATCATGATTTGAATGACTTTTAATATGGTTAGGATAAGAGTCAATGATTTGTAATGATTTATCAATTTCTGATTGGTTGACCGTGTAAAAAATCTTTACACTGTCAATGTATATCAATTAAATTCTTAATAGAATTATATTAGTATTTTTTTTTCAGATTTTTCGGACCAACCAGGACCTGCCACGTGGCAGGTCCACAAGCCAATGGCACCAGTCAAATTGGCGCCACTAATCAAAAAAAAATATTTTATTCAAAAATAGATTAATTTGATAAATTATTTAAAAAATAGGTTATTTTGGTATATAATTTCTAAAAGTGAATTACTTTTAAAAAAAAGTTGTTCCACGGATGATATATGATACTTGAGCCTTGAGGAGAAAAAGAGGAGAGCATATTCCTTGGTCGTTGCCTATGGTCTATAGAGCATTTTCTATGAAAAATCCGTTTCCCCCCCTCTTTTTTTTAAGATTTTTTCTAACTTGTTTTTGATTGGCTTAAATAAATTTTTGGTCCCTGAAATATTCCCAATTTTTGGTTTTAGTCCTCGTACTATTTTTTTTATAGGTTTACATCCCACATTTTGCTCCGTTACGGAAATGGTCCCCACAGTCAACATCCCTCCATTTTCTGATGATGTGGCTAACAGAAGACACCTCAGCAACGTCACATGTGTGCCACATCATCGCCACATGGGCAAATATATAATTTTTTAATCCACGTGTAATTTTTTAATCCAGCTGAACCGAACCAGACGCTATGGTCATTGGTTCGGTTATCATATTCAAAGATTTTGGATCTGAACCAATTAATATACTTTAATTTTTATATTTATTTTTAGCTATATTTTTTTATTATATTTACATATTTATGTATAATTTGATAGTTTAATATTTTAATATTATATATATATATATTAATATATTCGAGTCCGAACGAAATCGAACCAATTTTTATTGGTTCGGATTTTTATATTATTTTATTATTGACCTTTTGAAGTTTATAATTTTTTTTGTTTTTAAATATTTTGAGGTAGGAAAGGTAGCAAAGTTATCGTGTTATTCGAGAAAGTTTAGGAGCGTAAAACCCAAACCAATAATTCGATGAACCTCGAAAATCTAAGCAGAACCAATTAAAGTGGTTCATTTTTTTTTGTTCGGGTCTGAACCGAACCGAACCAAACTTAATGGTCATTGGTTCGTTAATTAGGTTCAAGAATTTTGGAACAGAACTAATTATTATATATATATATATTTGATATTTATTATATTTCTATATTTATATATAAGTTAATAGTTTGATATTTTAATATTTTAATATTATATATATATATATTTTATATAAAGTGGTTCGTTTTTTTTCCCTAGGTCCAAACCGATTCGAACCGAGCTCAATGGTTATTGGTTCGGTTATTAGGTTCGAGGATCTTGAAACCGAACAAATTACTGTATTTTAGTATATATATAGATATATTAATATTTAATATTTATTATATTTTTATATTTATATATAATTTAATGGTTTAATATTTATTATATTTTAAGTATATATATATATATATATTAATATTTCGTGTGAAAGCAGAAAAGCAAAAAAAAAAAACAAACCAATAATATAATTTTATATACATTGTAATTATAAAAAAGTTTTACATTGACATCCAATTAAATTTTAACTAATTATTATTATTATTATTATTATTTGTCTCAGTTATTACAATAAAAGCATAGATGTCAAAATTTTAGTGATTGTTAGTGTAAAACATTTTACCCTAACAATTCAAACTACTTTAATCCATATTAAAAAATGTAACGTTATTTTTAGCACCAATAAAATATCTATTAAAATAATATCCACTATAAGTATAAAAAATATTTATACTGACATTCACTAATATTTTGATAAATATTTTGACAGATATGCTTTTAACCGCATTAAAAAATGAATCAATTATTTAGTTACCCGAGTAGAGTAGTTTGTCTGTGATCGCAACATTATAAAAATGTTAAGTAAGAAATGCTAGAATGAAGTGGTTTTTAGTAACTTAGAAATAGAAATGATGATAATGATGATAAAGACGATGATAATAACTTTTTATAAAATATGAAAATAATTTTTTAAAATTCATAATAAACATATCCTTATTATGTCTCTCCTAAAAAATACAATTTTATATATTCATTGTCTTGCTATATCAAATAATGGTATTTCTTTTATTAACCATTAAACCCACGGGCATATTACACTAGTTGTAATTGTTCCACCGAATTTTTTTTGCTAATGGACGATGTGGCATCAATGCGTTCCACGTCATTCCTGAAAACTTTTATATTCCAACATTATTCCTTTCCATGGAAACGTAACAAAATTGAAAATTCGTTCGCAAATCACAAATTGGGGTTCTTCCAAACCACCCAATCTTTTACTGCAGCAAACAACTCGGATTCTATTTGCAATCCACGCAACGCAATCTCCTTCGAAGCGGTTCCAGGTTCGATCGTTTCCTTTCTCCATGCTTTCGTACATTTTATTGATCGGCAAACTTGACCCAACAAGTTTGACGCTTTTTTGTTTGAAAATCAGATTTTCAGATACCCTTTTTGTTCCCAATTAATGGGTTTTTTTCCTCCCTTAAATCGCTAATCGGTTTTGTGTTTGTTTAGGCGATTAATTTGAAGTAGACAGAGAGAGAAAAGGATGGGGGCAATGATATCGAGGTTCTGGTTCATGTTATTCCCTGCTAAGGAGTATAAAATTGTGGTTGTTGGGTTGGATAACGCTGGCAAGACCACCACCCTTTATAAATTACATCTGGGTGAGGTTGTCACTACCAACCCTACTGTTGGTAGCAACGTCGAAGAGCTTGTCTACAAGAATATACGATTCGAGGTGAGTTAACTAGTTTATGCAAATGGTTTTTTCTTTTTAATTTAGTTTTTTGGCTTTAATATGATGATGTTGCCATCTTGGTGTGATTTAGCATTTTGTAAGTAATATATTTTTGTTTGAGCTTTTTTGTTGATAAATTAACGGGCACATGAGTGATGTATAAAGGGCATGAACCCGTTTTATTCAGTCTCCACTTGGATCAAGTCCTTGCCTATAGGGAATGCAAGTTTAGTGAATATATGTGAGGGCTTGTTTCTTCTTAGTCTTTCATTAGTCTGATGAAAATTGTATCCTGAAAATCACCTCTTTTATTAGTGAATAATAGGCCACAAGCAGTTTTATCAGCAGTCAAGTTTATTTTTCTGAGTATCCAAACATCATAAGACATATAGAGAATAGCCTTTGCTTCTGAATATTGCTTGGAGATGACTATACACTCTATTTTGTTATTATTTTCTTTTCTTAATTTGTATTTACAGGCAAGAGATGGTAATATTGTTTCCAGGAGTTAGATTAAGGACACATTTCGATGACCAACTTAATTAAGTGCTCATTCAAAGCTTTATCAAGCTTATTTCATAAGCTTAATAAAGGGCATTGTTCAGTTCTCGTGTATGTCTCTGTTTCTAAGAATGCTTGGCAGCCTTGGCTACCCTTGATTCTTTATAACTCCAAGCACCATTCTGGCATTCAATGTTAGTGAATGCTAGCAGCTTTTGTATGAACGTGGGATGATCTCATTAAGTACCTTTGTTTTGTCGTAGGTGACAAATGTTTTTGTGAGCACAATAGCATCAATTGATTCCATATAGTTCACCTAGAGATAAGGCATATGTCGTAGTTTTTTTCTTGGGACAGGGGGAGGGACTTTAAGTTGATAAACATTTGTTACAACCAATGTTTATACTTTTCTTCTTTATGTTTTGGAGAGGGCGGGCATTTTGAACCTTTCTCCGGGTCCTTTGCTTTGATAGTTCTTTCTATTTTTCCCTCCTTTTGAAGGGGTGGACCTGGTTTTAATGAGAATCCTTGCATGTTTTAAAGTCCATTTGTTATCTAGTATTTCCATGCTCTGCTATTGTGCAGGATGAGGTATTACTCACCCCACTCTTTCATTCATTTCAGGTCTGGGATCTTGGCGGACAAGACAGACTCCGGGCATCATGGGCGACATATTACCGAGGAACTCATGCTGTAATTGCAGTGATTGACAGCAGTGATAGAGCCAGGATCTCTATTATGAAGGATGAACTTTTCAGGTTGCTGGGGCATGAAGAACTACAACATTCTGTCATTCTTGTCTTTGCTAATAAACAAGATATCAAGGATGCTATGACTCCTGCAGAGATCACTGATGCACTATCTCTTCACAGCATCAAGGATCATGATTGGCATATACAAGCTTGTTGTGCCCTCTCAGGAGAAGGGCTATATGATGGTCTTGGGTGGATTGCCCAGCGAGTAACTGGTAAAGCACAAACATGATTGTTGGGTTGCTGGGAAATTGTCATGAGATTCATTTTTCGTATATTGAATTTATGTGATGAGTCACAAAAATCTATGTACCATCTATACTTCAAAGAGACAAGCCAAGCAGATTTGTAGATTGTTTCAGTTTCAATGTGTAATGGACCATATTGTTTATCAAAGATGTGACTAAGAAATTGGGACCCCTACCTTTTCCCACACACTCCACAATGAAAAACAAAATCCTACGTGACTATCATTAATAAGGGATTGGTAATTATTATCTGCGCAATTAAGCTGTTATCTGAAACATAAAAGCTATGTATTTGCTATAATTGTCATCTGCACAAGGAAGCATTCCATGAAAATTTGCTAATAACAATATTGTTTCAAAACTCTCAAATTTTCTGGGCAATCAGGGATGGAAGAGGAAAAGGTAGGAAAAAAAAAAGAATAAAACTGGCAATCTGTTGATTGAAGCCTATGTCAACAGTGGTAGCAATTAGCCATGATCATCAGAGAATCCAGCATTTGCAGCCTTTGGGATCTTGGGGGCCTTCAAACCATCGATCCCATAAAGGATTTAAGGGACCAATTGTTCTATCAAACCAGAAAATTAGATCTTTAGTTAGAAAAGAATATCATGGATAACATGTAGATGCAACAAAAATACAGGAAGTTCTGAGAAGAGATATTACGATGGTAGTAATGGATCAGGTCTTGTTTCTACATTGCTGAGCATTCTGATAAAACAAGCATCGGATAATAAATTAGAAGTTAGACTAACATTGATTATGCATTATAGAATAATTTTTGTGCTTTTAAGCTTACTCTTTGCATGGTGTAGATGCTTTATCCATTTTTTCAAGTTGTTCCAGCTCTTCCTGCGTAAGGTTTATAGTGAATATCAGAACACTTGCAGCACAAGTTTGAAAACTTGAATTAAATGTAAGCCATTGAAAGGAGAGGCTAGGAAGTAAGAACCAAACAGCCTCCCATGAAAACCTCACCAAATGGCTGCCTATATGTCCCATATTTTTTCATTACAAAAGTCAGTTTAAAAATCATACAATAAAAAAAGACAGCAGATAACAATAGCTAAAGCAGTACAAGAAGACTAAGGTAGTGTTTGGCACACAGAGAGAACAAAATGGAAAGGGATTTTTGTTCTGTTATCTTCGGTTCCACCCCTTTTAGTGGAACTAAAATGTTCCAATTTTTTTATCATATGTCCTATTCTGTTTTATTTATAAAATACACTAAACATGGAGTGAAACTTCTATGTTCTGTTCCATTTTGTTTTATCATATCTACCAAAGGCTATCTAAGGAATTTAATCTCACAGAATAGTGAAAATATGAGCATAATAATATTGAAACTAAAAAGACAAACGTGCGCACCCATATATCTGAGAAAGTCACTTTTATTAAGGATGTTCTGAATGCAGTAAAATAAAAAATAAAAAAATCAAACCATATATCTGAGAAATTAATGCTTGCCTCTATCCTCAATGGATGAAATGGGCTTAGTGATGGATATGGACTAATCACTAATCTCAACTAGGTAAGGGCTTGTGATAAGTATCTCCAAACATATAACTGTTGTCAGAACTAAGACAAAATATCAATATTTGAGACTGCTGTTAACTAATAAGTTTGCAGTGGCACCCAGTATCAACTTCATTCATCACTGGCAAATCTGCAAATGGAATTATCACTCACAATTCCAGTAAATCCTCTTCAGAAAATAACCTAATGGAAGAAGGTATGTTCATCATATACATTAAGCCAATTATGTCAATTGCAATTATATCCACACTGAAGAAGTCACTGGCCCAATTTCTCATATTGGTTTATAGATGAATTGGGGATTCTGCAAATCCCAGTAAGTTTAGATTGAGCAGATGATTCTCATTTTATTGTTCTTTTTCAAACAGGGCACTAAAATAAGTAATCTACATAAGGAGCAGCAACTTTGGAATGAAACCTATGTGATTATTCTCCCATGAAAAGTACTTTCCATTGTCAACAAAGAGGCAAAGAAGATATACAAGACCAGCACCACCTAAGTGATAGCCCAAGCATAAGAGACAGAACAAAGATTGACTTAATTGTGTTGAAATGTATCCTTGCACGCAACTTTCTTGATGATCCTCATTAATTTTCTTCATTTTGAAAGTTGAGGCGATAAAAAGGGGTTAGCCTTGATAAAACCTTGACGAACAAGTTCAAGAATGTAAGTCCACATAGCCCCATACTTAACAGAATACAAGGAAATAAAGAGGCAGGCATCAAGGCCCCTAAATTAGAATTCATCTAATTGATGAAACTCAATTTCCAGTTATATGCTAAAAATAAGGTAGCCTTGTGTCCCCTAACTTTTGATCTTTGTTCAATTTTATGATCGCCTAATTAATTATTGCCATGCCATGATTTTATTTTATGATTGAAATAATCACGACTTCCAAGAATACTTCTATAGGTATGATTGTGAAAAACACAATGGTGAAAGAAATATGGATTCAAATCAACAATAGTTAAAATGAACATACATTTTTCTTAAAATGGAAAGAGAGACCTATATTAATGAAGCAGGGCTCAGCTGCTTCGGGTGTGGGGTATAGATTACTCAATAAAGCTGCCGCTAGTAAAAAGAGTGATAAAATAAATTGCCAATTTAGATAATCTCAGAGATTCTCTGCCCCTTAATGTTAATTAAGGGACTTATGGGCAATTCCCTACAAAATGAAAAAGTGAAGTTGTCCAAACTGCAAGTCTCAACTGTAATAAGAAAGAATCAATGAAAAATAAAGTAAAAAATGGAACATGTGCAAGTTGTATCATTTAAATCATGAAGCTCCTATTGCTGCAATGACAAAATGACAATATGCATAGCGGTATTAATCCACATATCATCAACCATTGTAAAATTGACATTTCTAGGTGACGGCTTACGAAGTGTAGTGGATGGATCCTCAGCTAAAATGTACATATCTCTTTCTCAATGACAAAAAAATGCAGCTAAAAAGACATTTTTATCACTAAGCAAGCATAATTGATAATCCAAATGTCATTAGCATAAATGTGTAAAAAATTTAGGTACCTCATGAGATCACAAGAAAATATTCATAGGGAAAAGGAATTTACTACATAGCATCATGCATTTAATAAAACAAGTACTACCCTTTTAACTGTCATGATTCCAGTCCAGACCCGAGGTCCATGGACCACAATAACATGTAACTCTGCTATTTTCACATTAATTTCTCAAATTGTCCTTGCTCACCATATTCCATAAACCAAACTCATTAATCCAACTGATACAAGAATACCCCGGTCCCCGGCAATCAACAAATTTTTTGTAAACAAAAAAATAAAATAAAAAACAACAAGATTGTTAACTGATTTTCCAACATAGCCGTTTGTCTCTATCAATACAGACACAACAATAAAGAAAAGTTAAAAAACTGTTACCATTTCTCATTAACACACAGAACATCAAAGAGAAAAAAACACGCAGAACAAACAAAAACAAGAACGAAAAACAACATTCCTCACCAATGAACAAAACTTAGTACCTCTAAGAACCTTGCTTCTTGTTCCAATCGCTTCAGTTCTGCATGTAACCTATGCTTCCCTCTTGTATCAGCAGAAGACAGAGACTGCATCTTCATGGATTCAGGTACACCCGATTGCATCTTCTTAGGTGGCAATGGAAAATCCCTAGCTTGCACACAGTTGATGAATCACAAAGACTTTATTTTTAAGGAAAAAAGGGATGACCCAGAAATCTTCATGGACCCCATCAAGTGTTGGCCATGAAAGTAAACACCTGGATCTACAGTTGTACTTGAACTGAAAAACACAAGACACGGAGAGAGATAGAGACAGGTGTGTTTGGTGAAGAATATTAGAGGAAGGTTGAGGTTTGTGTATTGGGTGTTTCAACTTATTGAAGTTTTCACAGGGGAGTGGAGTGGAACATGAAGTGAAAAAGAGAACTTGGTATCAATTCAAGTGTTGGAGTTGTCGTTGTTGTTGGGTTGCGTTGGAGGTGGAAAGCTGGTTTTCTTTTGAGTTTCTCATTTTTGTCGTTTCTCTTCTCTCTCTTACTTTTCAAAAATTTTTTTATGGAACAAAAAAAAAAAGAGAGAAGATTTTGTGAGGTGACTTGCGCATGCGCATGATCCAATTTAAGACTAAGAGGGTGTTTGGGAAAGCTGGAAAAAAAAGATTATGCTGATAATCTGTTTTTAAATAATCGATTATTGTGATAATCGATTATAATCATAATCTGTTTTTGTTTGGGAATTTTTGCTGAAAAACGATTTTAAGATAATCTATTTCGTTTGGATGGTACGAAAATAATCATTTTTACATAATAAATTACAGAAAAGGGTATGGAGTTATTTATTTATAATATTTGGTGGAAAAGTGAATAATATTTCTTTTTAACATTAGAATTTTTTTTGATAAATTGTCATCAATTTTTTTTTCTATTTATAAAAAATTAAATAAAATTCCTAATATTTTTCCATGATGAAAACATGTGAAAATATATATTATTTTTTATAAATAAAAGATAAATAAAAGAAATATACATTTCAGTTTAATAATAAATCAACGTAAAAGGAAAAATGTTAAGGGTTAATTTAAAAAAAGCAAGGAACACCAAACGAACACAGGAAGAGGGGAAAAACGATGGTGTTTCAGTGTTTGTATTCGGTTAAGAGACACACAAAAAAGTCTTTAGAACAAATCTATGTTGGTGTTTCAGTGTTTGTCTTTATCTCGATGCCCTCTCTCAAGAGATCCACAAGAAGCTCCGTGGGTGGGTGGGTTTTCTTTTTCTTCGAGAAAATGGTGAAACTTGCAACCATAGTTCTGTATTGAATTTCCTGCTTGATTGTGTTGTGTGTGATAAATGTGGTTGCTGCTGCAGGAAGACGAAGGAAGACGAAGGTGTTAATATGTTGGGGAGGAGGGGGTTATTTCGGGAAAATGACATAACTGTTTAAGCATAATCTTAAAGATTATAATCAAACCGTTCCCCTTTCAGCTGGTTAGAAAAACAGCTTAAATTGTCATAAAAAAGCTTTTTCCAGTTTTCATCTTTTTTCCCAAACATGATTTTTTTTTACAAAACAGCTTTTTCATCTCTAAAAAGCTGAATGGGAAAGATTATAATCTTTCCCAAACATGCTCTAAAACAGCAAATACTCCAAGTGTTTTATCCTTCCTAAACCTTTTTAACTTAATCCTTCCTGCCAATTTGGTTTCATTTCTCAAACCACAGCATGAGTTAAAGAGTTATGTTAGTTGAATACGAATTTTAGATATCATATGTGATATTATGTATGTTTCTATTTATCTATTATTTATTTTTTATTATTTTTTTATATATATGTATCTTGAAAATATATAATAAAAAAAAACCAAAAGATATACCATCCCATTTTCAAAAAACATTCTTGTAATTTAAGGAGGCTAAAATGCATTTTACTTTCTGACTCTTCCATGTATATGTGTCTAAAAAGACAAAGCCAAACATCAGTCAACAAGTACAGATTCATTGCTGAGGCTGCCACTGCCCAGCACCAAACACCAAGACACAGCAACAGGTCTAGTACGTCATTACTTACTAGAGCCACAACCAAAAGCCAAGAAAAGGATGCCAAATGGCTCAAAATCATCATACCTTCCTTTCATGAGTTTTTCTTCAGTAGCCTTGGCTTGTTGCTCGCTGCACACTCTCTTTCATTTGTCTTAACTTGTAAAACCACAATTTCCTGAAAAATTTGCCTTTAATCTTGCTGCTGTGTATTGCCAGTTGGCTGATAAGATGTCTTATCACATGCTTTGTACTGGAATTTTGGAAATCCAATCATTACATTAGATTTCTCGAAAGAGAAATGATTCATAAACCTCTAAGTGGTGTTTGTTGTGTTTTTTTTTATATATTTTTAAAATACATGTATAAAAGATAAAACAATGAAAGATAAAAATGAATACATATGATATCCAAGATTTGACGTTAAAATAACAAAATTCTTTTGGAAATCCCCTTGCAAAATGTCAAGGAGTCATCAACTATCTCATCATCATCTTTGAGCACTAGATAGGAAGAAGACACAGCTAGCAGCAACTGATTAGTCTCCTTTAAATCGCTTTATCTGCTGATTTGTTTAAGTTTAACCTCTAATATTGCTCTTATTCAAATTTTGCAGACATAGACTTACACTTTTTCACTGTTTTTTTTTCCTACATCCTTATAATTTCCTTTTGACTACCTAGTACTGACCCTTTTGGGGTTCGATGTTTACTCATGTTTACTTTTGTCCCATGCTTCAAAAACATATAGAAAATTGTTAGTGTCGTTGCTCTCATCAATGCAGCATATTTCGGTACAAGAGCCAAGGGTGCTTCAGTAAAATCATATAGAATCACGAGAAGAGTATCAGTGGAGATACTAATGTTGCAGGAGAGGCCAATGAGCAAATGGCCTCCAAAGTGATATTGACAGAGGCATAGAGCATATGATCGAAAGCATCTCCTTTAATCCATTACCATCACTGATGAGCTCATCTAACAACAAATTGGGATTAGTTATTGATATGTGAAGGAAAAACAAAATAAAGAAATACACACATTTTGTAGGTGGTTTGAGATGAATTTAAATGGATTTTTGTTGAAATTTATGCCATTTATGATAATATTTCTTTGATAACTTATGATTGGCTCCTTTCTATATTTTTATGTCCAAAAAGGGATGTTTTTACCTTGTTTTATGAATATTTGGTCATGATCCACAAATTCTTGATTTTGTGTGGTAAAACAGGCATAACTCTAGATATGGAGGTTGAAAAAATGGTGATTTTGAAAGGGTTAAAAAGCTAAAAGAAAGCGCTACAAGTTTCATGAAGATCACAACACTAAATTCCCACTCCATAGGTTCAAACGTCCCTGCATCCCAGGAGTCATGGGAAATCTTATTGTAAAAACAAGAACTAAAGCCTTACATTATCCCTTATGTAAAATTGTAAGGGCCATGTAAAATTACACAATTTAGAAAGTAAGTCTTGACACAACGGTAAGGTTGTTGCCCTGTGTCTTGAAGGTCATTGATTCATTTGAAATATCTTCCCTCTCTTGTTGGGGGTAAGCTAGATACATCTACCGTCCTCGTATCCCACCCATATGAGCTCCTTGTGCATTCTGTCACCTTTTTATTAATGAAATACTCCATCCGGTCTAAAATATAAGAAATAAATGAGTCCTTTTTTTTGTTCCAAAATATAAGAAACATACATCAATTTTCGTATATATTAATTACTAATTTCCAATGTTGCCTTTACTAATTACTGTCATTAATTATAAGCCATCAGAATATTAATTAAAATTAGAAGGGGTGTTTTTGGAAATTTATGAATATTAATTACAATTAACTCATTGCAATTAACTCATTACAATTAACTCATTGTTAATTTTGTTAATTATTTTATTTCATTAATTTTAATTAATTTTATATTATTATTTTCATTCGCCAAAACAATTAAACTCACCATAGTTTAATAATCACACGATTCTCATAAAAACAATATTCTACTCATCATTACTTGTTAACAAATACTCCATTTGGTCCTATATATAAGAGGCAAAACCCTAAAACACATAGACCAAGGAAATGCATTGAAATAAGCTATTTGTAATTAATATTCATATAAATTTACAAATTTAACCCTTCAATAATTAATGAACAAACCTACTTGTATTGAAAGTTGCATTGTCTTGTAAATATAAACCCTATTATAAATAAGGGTAAAATTGGAAATGAACATTTAATATTTGTCAAAATATATGCATGTCTCTTATATTTTGGACCAAAAAAAAGTAGTCATTTGCCTCTTATAATAAGGACCGGAGGGAGTATATACTTAACAAAATTCCATAATAGTTATCACTGAATTAGTGAATTTGCAGGAGAATTCTTGATAATCTTTTAGTGAAGATTTTACATTTGTCCTCCCAGCCTCCAACTTGTATTTTTAGTACATTGTTCAGTCACATTAAATTATAGATTGTTTGCCTCAATATTATATTTATTCCCTTCTGTGTCAAAAGAATGTATCTACTGACTGGGATGAACTTTTATGCAAGTTAATAATGATTTTGTCTGCCTCTCATGAACAGATAATGATCATGGAGAAGATCATACTAGGAAAGCTAAAGTGGAATTTGACTTTGTCCACGCCTTATGATTTCCTTGTTGCTTTCATTAAGGCAACAATTCTTGATTGTAGCTGCTGCATTGCTTCCACTACCTAAATTGCCTGCTTGCAGGTTGTGCTGCTAGAGCATGACAAGTTAATTAATTCAAAGGGGAAAGGGGATGTGCAATAACTAACAACTGTTGTTCTATTTTTATTTTATTTTTCCTTCTTTCTTTTTAAGAAACATATTCCCAGATTAGAAATGTTTGTGGAATATGTTTTGATGAAATAACCAATATGTTAACATTAATTTTTTCAAACCTTTTTAGATTGCTGTTAAAGTAGTTTTCTACAAGAAGTAGAGCAGAAACCTTTGTTCTCTGGAAGAAGTTAATGACGCATTCATCCCCATTAAATAAAGAGTTTCTTTTTTGTGTACAAAGAGTTTAATTTCTATGTATTGTCCGTATAAAGGATTTTTACATCGACATCTAATAATATCTTAACAAATTAATATTATTGTTATTTCTATCTCTTAATCATTAAAATAAAAGCACACATATCAAAATATTAGTGAATATTAATGTATATACTACTTCAATCCATAAATAAAATGGCCAATGTTAAAGAGAATAAAATAGTTCTCCTCATGTTTTTTTTTTTTTTTTTTTTTTTTTATAGCATAGGGATTGAATTAATTAACTAGGGTAGGAGGTGTACCCTCCCAAGTCTTTGCCAATGAGCAAGTCCAAAAGGAGAAAGGGAGAATCTACCAATAGAAACAAAAAAAGGGGCAGAATGACCCCTATTAGCTAACATGTCAGCCATAGAATTAGCAGCTTTCCTGATGTTCATAGACCCAGCCAATCAGATGCCATATAGAAGACCATACAACTCTGCCAGGAGGGCATTGCTGGGACTTAATTTGCAGAAAAATCCTTTCACAAAATTTACAAACTCATCTCTTATGATTCCTCCACAGGAAGAGCTCCCTTCTTGCTTGAAAGAGCCTTCTAAATTGCATTTGGATCATCATGCTTCAGGTTTTCTCCACAGCAGATTAAGATCTTGAAATTGAGATTTAGACCTTATGCTAGGATTTTGTAGTTTCTTTTCAATGATATGGGGGACCTAGGAAGAGACTTAAGACCATAAATTTGAGTTCATGCTAGATGAAGAAGATAAGACTAGAGAGTTTCTATCTTTCCAAGTAGCCCAAACTACCACTCCAAAGAAAGTAGGCCAATTCCAAGGAGAAAATCTAATCTTCTTGGAGGAGAGATACCAATCATGCCATTGATGAAGACCAATACTGGAAAACATACTCCACAGCTTCGTGTCAATACTTTGATTCCAGAAACCCTGAACCACTTCACAATCCCTCATCATATGCATGAGACTTTCTGGTGCAGAGGAGCATCTAGGATAGGTATTATCCTGAGTCATTCCTCTTCGAGCTCTTGCCTCATTTGTTAGCAAACAACCATGAACTAATTTTCGCAAATGAGATCTGATTCTAGCAGGACCTTTCCATATAGAAGCTTTTTTAAATAATGGATTAGGAATTCCATCATCTTGAGAAGGAAGGGTCAGGGCTAGATAAGCTGATTTGATAGAGAACAAACCATTAGCCCGCAGCTTCCAATTGAGAAAGTCATGTGTAGAAGGGGCTATAACTAACCAATATCGACGGAAATGGGATATAAAATCTAACCATTTCGTTCTTGAGTCAAAATTATGTTTTCTGATCAATAAAATTTTATTGTCAGCAAAAATACAGACCAGGTTCCGTCTGACTTTGCAACCAAAACTTTAACCGTAACCTTATAAAAATAAGTATAATATAAATATGACTTTGATTTTCCCAAAATTATTTTCTAAGTCTCAAATAAAAATAAAAATATTTATATATTTATTATTAATATTAGAAAATAGTGAAAATCGGGATATTACAATAACTGCAGCAATCTTAATCTTCTCACATAGAGATTCAGGAACGCGTTGATGAATCAAACTCCACTTCCATCTATTTTGATCCGCATTAAAAGAGACAGGGAACTCTTACTCTGATTGAGGGATAGAATCCAAAATATAATGCTCAATACTGGAACAATCATAAATCCACCCATCCTTCCAGATCCTAGTATCTTGACCATTCCTGACACTCCAATCAATATTAGGTTCCACCTGCTGCCAAGATCTGGCAATAGCTCTCCATATATTAAGAAGAATTGCTTTTCACACTCACTTTAGGTAGTAGTTGGGAGCTGCATTGATACTTCGCTCTCATAACCTACACCCAAAGTTTGTCTCTCTTATTAGCTAGTTGTCATAAGCAAGTTTCATCATATAAGCGTTTAAGACTCTCATGCTCCTCAAACCTAGACCACCATTCTCCTTAGGTTTGCAAAGCTTTTCTCAAGAACTTAAATGACATTTCTCTTATCCACAGTACTACCTCTTATGAAATCCTTGCAGATTTTTTCTGCTTCCTCACACACGCTTGTATTTATATTGGTTCAGATCATAATTTTTTTTGTTTAAGCTCATATTAGAGAAAAACAATACACGAAGTGTCAGAATATATTTTGTACTATTGATTTTTCTTAAAAAAAAGTTTCTATGTAATCATATTAGAAAATAGGCTCATCTATATCGAAAGTTAGAGTATCTTTATCGGTCATTTTTTGGTGCTTAACTACACAAGCATCGATGCTTATTTTGGGAGCATCATTGGAGCAACTGCTTGACAAGCACCCCAGACGTGCTTCCACAAGCATTGATGTTTGCGAGATGCTAGGCCTTTTATTTTTTAACATACCATTTCCTTTTTAATATAACTATTGGTGAGACATGTTTAAGAATTTTTTAAAAGTTGCTGAATTGAAGAGATGAAGTGCTTAAGTTGTAAAAAATAAAAAAGTGATATATTATGGTGCTATGGTGAGATCCATTTAAGAACTCCAAAAGATTAAAAAAAAAAAATAGATGTTGGAATAAAGATGCTCTAAACAAGTCTGATACTAATATTTTCTGCACAAATTTACATAAAACACAATGACTTTGTTACACACAACTTTTGTACACCCTTTTTTTTTTTTTTTCCTAAGAGAACTTTTGTACACCCAACAATAGCATTACTTAAATAAAAAATGGTTTTCAATATTAACACAGAGAACGATTAATGTTAGTAATATTTTTTTTAAAAATGATAATTTTTTATTTAAAAATAATTAACGATATAAGTAATTAATTCAATGAATAAGTGATTAAATATTCCTTACATTTCACCTACCCCATCTGCATGTCATTTCTAATTGCTTGTACCAATCAATATAAATAAAGAAAAATCCCATGGCACTGCGTTTTCATGTGACGGCAACGCCTCAGTGGTGAATAGAACAAGATAATCAGCTCTAGCTTATTTTGTGTGGTGCATATCCACTTATTGATTGCAGCTGCACCAAGTTGTGTGTCCTTATCTCTCACAGCATAATCCTTAATAATAACCCCTTATCATTTTCCAATTTCCATACCATCCCTGTCTTGTTTCTATGATATAATTATAAACCAACCATCAGAATTAATGGTGTCCACTGTCCATTTTAGTTCTAATTCCATACCCCCCTTAATATAAAAAATGTGTCATTCCTTGAAAGAACCTCAATTTTAATTCAACTTTTCTTATTGTTAACATTCCATTCCATGGCTTCTTTAATGCTCAATGGTGCTGAAAATCCAAAGCTCATTAGTGGGATAGCTCCATCTGGGTTAGGCTCAGTGTGTATTAACTTTCACAAGAAGTGCTTCTTCAAGAAGGATGTAGTATCTTATGGTAACAAATGCAGTAAAAGAAACTTGACACCCAGATGCAGCATCTCATCCTTTAGGCCTGCTTCTCAGCCTAGATTCATCCAACACAAGAAGGAAGCATTTTGGTTCTACAGGTTTTTGTCTATTGTATATGATCATGTCATAAACCCTGGACACTGGACTGAAGACATGAGAGATGAGGCACTGGAGCCTGCTGATCTCTATGACCCTAAAATGAGAGTGGTGGATGTTGGAGGAGGAACTGGATTCACCACTCTTGGTATAGTGAAGCATGTGGATGCCAAAAATGTTACAATTCTTGACCAGTCACCTCACCAGCTAGCCAAGGCTAAGCAGAAGGAACCCTTGAAAGAATGCAACATAATTGAGGGTGATGCAGAAGATCTTCCATTCCCAACCGATTATGCCGATCGATATGTCTCTGCTGGAAGGTAATATGTGCTGACATTCTTTTGTCTTTTGAAGGACTTTGTGCCCCTTATAATGCAATTAAGACTTTTGGGCTTAGGAAATTTGTCTTAATGTTGGTGAGTTATATTTTGTCTTTTAAGTTAAGGCTATGAGTTCTTTGGCATGGGTTTGGACCTGAACTTTAAGTCATGCTTGTAGGAAAATTGTGAGAAATCCAGGGATATAAGGGATAGAGGCCATACTCATAGGCTAGATAGAGAGCATACTCATGAGGTAGCATATTGAATTGATTGGAAAGACTATGAAACGAGATACATGAGGCTCTATTTATAGAACTAGCTAACTAACACAATTAACTCCCTAACAAACTATTAACAACTTGTAACAAACTCTAAGAATTATTTATACTCCTAACAAAAATTGATGTAAATTTTGCATTTAAATTGATATGTAGTTTTAATGACACTACTATAATAGCATTAGCATAGTGGATAGATAGGATAGCTGGATGCTGGGTTGGGCTTTTATAAGTCAAACCATAACTAAATCTTAAATTTGAAAAATTAGCCTTCATGAATCATGATGATAGTTAGCATCTTTACCATAAATAAGTCTTAAACTTCATGATCATTAACCAAAAATTAATAAAATGAAAAATTAGTCTTGATGATGGCATGTTAGAATCTTTAACAAAAAGGCTAATCTTATCTATATGATATTGTTTCCTGTATAGCTCTCTCTATTTCAACCCCCTTATACATCAATATGACATATGATTGTATTTTTCAGTATTGAATACTGGCCTGACCCACAGCGTGGCATTAAGGAAGCATACAGAGTGCTGAAAATAGGAGGCAAAGCATGTATTATAGGTCCAGTATACCCAACTTTTTGGTTGTCTAGATTCTTTGCAGACATGTGGATGCTCTTCCCCAAGGAGGAAGAGTATATTGAATGGTTTAAAAAGGCTGGTTTCAAAGATATCAAGCTGAAAAGGATAGGTCCAAAATGGTATCGTGGTGTCCGGCGGCATGGCCTCATCATGGGTTGCTCTGTGACTGGTGTGAAGCCTTTATCTGGGGACTCTCCCCTGAAGGTAATGCATTTTCATTCTTCAATAGTTCTACTTTTGATATCAAAATTCATCCCGCTTTAGTCCTCCTGGAAGCCTTTAGATTTGCATTTTGTCAAATACATAAACATAGTTAACATGTTCATATCCTTGTTGTGAACTTTTGATTACAATGTGCTGCACGGTAGGATTGACATTTCACACATTGACACAGGGTTATTGTTAATAATGATATCTAACAGAATCATAATTATCTTGTACACTAGTAAAAAGTAAGATTCACAGTTATCTTAAAAGGGATTCAGTGTGAATTGGGAATTGGAGCTTTTTTTTTTTTTTTTAATATGCTAAAAGAGTTCAAACTTAAAACCTTGTGGAAAAGAATTGGTTTAGAAGCTCTAGGCCTATACACTTTCATTATTAGTTTTCCTATTCCACAGTTCTGATATGTTTGTTCAGAAATTGCATAAGTCTTGTGGTATTTTTTGTGTGGTTCAAAGTAACCAAAAGATTTCTTGGAAAAGAAACATTGCCAAGTCACATGAAACCTGTTTAGTTTGAAATGATGGTATGCATGTATCTGATATTAAGGTGTGAAATTAACTATGATCAAGGATTATGCCTTTATGCTGAACCTTTTTTTTTTTACATGAGCCTTTATGCTGAACTTTTGTTGTGCATCTTTGCTGCTTCGGCTCTTCCCTTTTTATTTTATTGTAGATGCGACGAATGATAGGGAAGAAATTGTAACTTAATCTGGATGAATGGAAACTGACAATTCACTCAGAAAGAAACCTTAAGTTTGTAGTTCGCTGATCTGAATATTAATGAACAAGGGAGTTGATTTGATTGTCTCAACGAATATCATGCAGCTAAAGTGCAGATACTTGAATAACATTGAGGAGCAATGACTTGTGTGTTTTAGTTATAGGTGGTTAATGATGTAGCTTTCTCAAAATTTTCGTAGCCAGATACATATTCTTTGTGAGGCCAAAATCCGAAAGTATCCCTTAGTGGCTTCATGTTCAGATTCAGTTACCTTTAGGGTCCTTGAATCCACCATATCTACTCATAAGATGTTATATATAATGAATACTCTAATCTAAAGTCAAATCTTCACCAAGCAGCATATTACTCTATTTGGAAGCTTATTTTTCATATTTCACTTTTAGTGTAGTTTTGAAGTATGGTTATGTATGTATTTATGCAGCTTGGTCCTAAGGTAGAGGAAGTAAAGAAGCCCGTAAATCCTTTATTGTTTCTTTCACGGCTCATTCTTGGTGCAATCGCTGCTACTTACTATGTACTAGTTCCAATTTACATGTGGATCAAGGACCAAATTGTTCCAAAGGGCATGCCCATCTAAGATTGGAGAAAGAAATTGGAGTAGGATATAATGGTCAAATTTTGGACCTGTACATCTCTAAAGTCATTGTTTCTGATGGTAACATATTATTCCTTCTTGCATCTTTCCATCTTGCCAACATATTAGGGGACAGATGCTTCTGGATGACATTCTTGCTTCAAAACCATTACTTTGTGCATTAGCTAGCTTCAGTTGTTTAGTTTTGGAAGGGATGGTATGCTTGTAGCAGATACGCCAAGTTTAATATGTTTGTAATATGCTATTCTTGCATTAGTAGAGAAATATAGAATATGTGCCAGCTACTGCCTCACTATTCATGAGCTATGTCTGGAGGAATCAGCAAAATGTGCTTCATTTGCTCTTTTGTCAATGGACTAGACACTGATGCCATTTAAAGTAGGATTTTTTAGCTAATACATATTTGATGATTATTTCCAATATGTTCTTCAAAACATGACTTCCATTAGGTTCCTTGTCCTTGACCTTTCTCTTCTATCCATGTTCAATCTTCAGTGCCACTATGGTCAATGCAAGGAGTCTTCCACGTCAATCTTTCCCATAATGCGTTCACTACAATTGAAAGTTCTCAACATCCAATTTTGAGACATGGAACTTATCACATAACAAATTTTATGGAGAAGCATTTGGAAATGGAAATTTAAGCATGTGGCGTGTCTGCAACGGAAAAAGATTCTCTCCATTTTCTATATCTCCATTCCTGTCCATTTACAATGTTTTATGAAAATAAATAGGTATTATATACATGTATGTAGTTCCTTCATAAATTCATTATCTCAAAACTTTAGTAATAGACATCTCCATTTTTCATGAGAAATTGAGAGGATCCCTACCCGTCTGCAACTTGCTTCAACTTCATTCCATGGTTCCATTCCCGTAATTTTCTGAATAGAATCATTCTTGGTAATCTAGGACAAATTTTGAACATACAAATCTTGGATCTTTCAAATAACTCATTGGAAGGTACACTTCATGAAATTCATATCGGGAATCTATCCTTAATGTTAACGCAAACTTTGAGGATTGGATTAAACAAATTATCTGTGCAGCTGAAACCGAATTGGTTAACTCCTTTCCAACTGCATAACCTTCAATTGAGATGTTGCAAAATTGAGACAATTTCCTCAATAGCTTCAAACTCAAAAGGATCTCTATATGTTAAACTTATCTGATAATGGTTCCAAAAATTGTCTCTTGAGGATTTAGACCTCTCCAACAACAAAATCCATGAACCACTTGTGAGAAATATTTGTGATAGGATACCCCAAATGTACAATTGGAATCATGAGGGAGTAAAGCAATTCATCAAATGAATGTGATTACACCAAAAACCTGAAATTTTTAATCAACATGAACTTGTCAAAGTCAAACAACTCTATAAGTGGAACTATCCCTGAATGTTTTTTAATTTCTGGACATTGGGTCACATAAATATTTGTGTGGAAAGATCCCAAACAAGATAGGGAAAATGAAGTCACTAGAATCCCTTGATTTCTCAAGCTGCAATCAACTTTCAGGCCCAATTCCAGACAGCATCTCCTCCTTGACTTCACCTAGCCACTTGAACTTATCATACAACAAGTACAACAATTTCTCTGGGCCTATTCGAACAGATAATCAGAATCTAATTATTTTTGGGAACCCATCATAATGTGGAATTCAATTGCAGAAGAAATGTCCTAGCACCATTGTATTGGCTTTTTTAAAATCTCTGACCTAAATTTTAACAGGCTTGGGGTTCATTTACAGGTCGATTTGCAATGTTTGGTCTAGGCCTGTGTTTAGGATATTAGAGTTAGCTCAACCGAACATCGGTTTAGTATCATCAATAAAACATTGCGACGATGTGGCATTACTAAATAGTAACACATAATCAGAAGATTGAACTGGATCCTATCCACGCTAATATACATTCATTGGCTTATTTTTGAAAGACTTGATCTCCGACTTTCTGGAAAGACTAATTATTTATAGTACATCACAGCCATTGTCCAGCTATTGCAATAACAAACATGCCAGTCATGTACATACCTGATCATACAAGTGTAACTTCTTGATTGCTAATGGCCCCTACATTATTTTTGAATCAGAATCTCATAGTTGTTTTCATTCTCTTCAAGACTTCAACTGTTATTGCCGTATCTTAGCTGACATAATACTATATTTATTGCATCTAGGAAAACATAATTAAATTCCAATACATTGAATATACCAAACTTGCTGTTCTATTAGCTGGTTTCATGCATGGACCTTGTTTTTGGCTATAATATTAATGACAAATTAAGCTTTAATGGTACGTATTTCTTGAAGTCTGTAAAATCTACATACATGTTTGATCTTAAAAGTTAGAGTCTTATTATGATAGTGGTTAAGGAATCCAAAAAAACGACAATTGCTCATTTTCTTATAGGCAAAAGGCAAATAGGTAATAGGTAAATGTTAATAATTAGTATGTTATGTTAGTGGGGGGACTTGAACCCATGACCTCTTATCACTCCAACCCCTATATTCCTCTCCCAAACTACATTGACCATCTTATAACTCCCAAAGACAATTGCTCATTAAAAAAACTAAGAATATCAATTTTCAAGATGCTAAATACACAACTCCCTATAACAACTCACTCTTTCAAAATCCATAATTAGTGCTCTAAGGACACGTGTTAGCATTTACCGAAAAGTTATACTACCTCCGGACTCAATTATAAGCAAAAATAACTAATTTCACACTTATTAAGGAAGTTAGTTAATTTAGTTTAATTGTTTTGATTTATGTAAAAAAAAATAGTTATAATTACTAAACTACTCTTTAATTGTCTCGGGAAAGTGCAATGCTTTTGGAAAAGTAAATGGAGAATTGGTTTGATTGGTTAATTTTCTTGATTTTTGGAATACTTACATTAAATAGAGTTGAGTTGGTTGGATTTTGCTTATAATTGAGTCCGGAGAGAGTACTACCACTAATATTGCATAGCTTTTGAACTATTAATTATACAATTAATTCCTTCATTTGCTAATTTATTTCTGGAGAATGCTAAGGGCACTGGTTAAGGAACCAAGAACATCAACTTTTTACAGGGAAGTATTATATTTACTCCCTCCGGTCCTTAATATAAGAAACAAAACCCTAAAACACACAGACCAATAAAATGCATTGAAATGAGCTAATTGTAATTAATATTCATATAAATTTCCAAAAATACCCCTTCTAATTATGACCAAACTCACTTGTATGGAAAGTTGAGATATCTCGTAAATATAAATCATATTATAAATGATGGTAATATTAGAAATTGACATTTAATATGTGTGAAAATTGATGCATGTTTCTTATATTTTGGACAAAAAAAATTATTCATTTGTTTTTTATATTAAGGACCGAAGGGAGTATTTGTTTAAGAAGTGTTAAGTTTAGAGTTCCCAAAATAACTTATTTTTTATGTTAGCAAGACCCTTTATTTTTAGACACATACACTGTTTGTACAAATACTTTAGCTCATATATATCCTTACAAGTGCAAAACCATTATGAACACAAATTTTGGTTTAACTTACAAAATATTCAAAAGATATCTATATAATTTTCTCAGAAAAGCTGAAGGCAATAGTTGTAAGGGAAAAATAGATTATAGATACTGAGATACATATATAATATAAGTCCAGAGTGGTTTTTTTCTTTCTTTTTTCTGCTTTTTCAATCCTATATTTCACATATATGTGTAGATTTTAGCTGTAATTTTGCTAGAATAAGTTGGTTTCTATTGGTCACAGTTTAGCCAACAAATATTGGTCCAATTGATAAAGATACAACTTATATCTTACAAGGATGTAAGTTTGAATCTCACTATCGGTGTGAGAACCTGTTGGTGAGTAATTTATAAGTATCTCTGTAAACGCTCTTTGAGTTGTGAGGCCTATCCTGATAAGCCCTCGAGACCTAACTCATCTAAACTTTTAATAATAAAAAAAAAAGTATTCCATTTTTTCAAAGGAGGGAGAGAGAGAAACTATTGGTTTGATGTTATAAATATCTCCACCCATTTGGAAAGCACCAAAAATGAAAACTTATTTGAAATATATGGAATCAGGATTCCCTCCTGCAAGGTTCCCTCCAGCAACCATCTAGCGAGATGATCTGGATCGTCCGTCCAGATCGGACGGTCCATATTAAATATGACTTTAAAAAAAAAAATTTAAAAAGTCCCAAATCCCATGAGCTGCCTGATCCCTTCCCTGCCCAAACTGTACCCTCCCTCGCTCGACCCACCCCCTGTCAGAGAACCTCCGCCGGCGGCCGCCCACCTCCGCCTTCACGCGGCCGCCCCTATTGCAGCGCCCATTGCGGCCGCCCCCATTATCTCTTACCCGACACTCCTCCTCAGGCACCGCCACAAAACAGTCACTGCTACGCCACTGTCCGATCTGCAACCGTCGCGCTGTCCTTTATTCGCCTCTGAACGCGCCTCATTCTGGTGAGGGATCCTTGGGTTTTTTTTGGGTTTTGGCTATGTTGCTCTTGTGAGAACCTTGCTTCATCAATTTTAGCACCAGGGAGAGAAGGGTCATGTAGTGGAACTAGTTTTGGCCAAAAGGTTGATGACCTTTTGTATAGAGAAGCCAGCGACAGAGACAAACTTGAAAAACCAAAAGGTTATTATTTTTTTTTTTGATAATGGTGATGGTGGTAAACTAGGGTGGGGCGCTAGATCGGCGGAGGTTGGCGGCTCCGGCTCCGGCGACGTGGAAGAGGCGTGTTGACGTGGTGGCGGCACTAGCGAAGTTTGTGTGAAAGGGGGGACGACGGGTAGGCGTGGGATGCGGGCAGGAGTGTGAAAGGGAAGCAATTGGGGATTTTTAGACTTTTGTTTTTTTTTTTTTTAAATATTAAAATCCCATTTAATCTAGATCGTCCGATCTGGACGGACAGTCCAGATCTTCTTGCCGGAGGGGCGCTGGAGAGGGCACTGCTGGAGGGAATCCAAATTCGAAATAATGTGAACATTTCGGATCTGGATTCTCTCCTGCCTCTCCAGTGGTCCAACGGGCTCATTTATATTAGATACCACATGCAGAATTACCTTAAAAAAAATTATAAAAGCAAAATAGGTTAGGCAAGAGAGGCTTGAGAGGACCTGATTCGAACATTTCATCGAAGTATTGTTACATGATAGTGTGTGTCTATATATAATTAAATATTCCAATAATAAATTTGCATGACCCCAATAGTGGAAAGTGCCAAAGAAAATGGTGCAATGGATAGGCTTGTACGGTATTGCACCACTCAATTAGATCCTGTTTAAAAATATAATTGTATGCATCTGTGTTAGATACGCCATGATTTTCCTCTCATATTAAAGAGAGGCTACTGCTAATTGGGAAAAGAACGTGGTAGTTCATGATAATTATTACAAAATGAGAATTTGTATTTTATTAGCACAATGCTTCACTTTGCAGTTGGGGATTTTTTAATGAAATAATAAATTTTGAAAACTATACAAAAATAACTTAAGAAAATTATACATACTTCTTCCTCAAATATAGTTAAAACATTATATGGATACTTACCAATTTTTTTATAATGGAAATCCGCAAAGCACAATACCCCTTTATTAATTATTTTGTTAAATTTACATGGTAATGCTAACACATTTTTCATATAAAATGTTCGGAAGATTTTAGTGGTAAAATAAAATACTAGGTTAATGTAAAACTTATCAGACGTCTCCTTGAGTCAGCTCAATTAGTCTGCGATACATAAATTGTGAGTGTGCGAGTTCAAAATCCCATAATGTACTTTGCCTCTTCATATTCCCTCTCCCCTTCCCTTATGTAAGGCATACTATAAGCTTATCTTTGGAACAAAAAAATTTTGTGAAACTTGTCACTTGCAATTCTATCTTTAAAATATTTTTTCATCTTTTATGGCGTCTTCTCAAATTTTTTTTTTGTGTGTACTCTCTCATTCTTAATGGCGCTTTAAAAATTGTTTTTCATTTCATTTTTAAATTATAGGATTAATTGTAGTTTTGGTTCATGAGATTTCACAGATGAGTGATTTTAGTCTCTGTAGTTTTAATTGCTCAAATCAAGTTTCCTTAATTTCAAAATCGAACAAATTAAGTCCATGTAGTTTCAATGACTCAAATCATGTCCTTGTAGTTCCACAAATAAGTTATTTTGGTGTTTGTAATTTCAAAAACGTGCTCTGCACGTGCGTTCTCTTTTAGAGTTTTTAAACTTTTAATGTTAATTTTAGTGTTTTTCCCAACTAATTAAATAAAACTAACCTTATATTAATGTCATATCACAAAGAGCTAGCTAGGTCAACAACTTACGTTGAGTATTGGATGGTAGTCTGACAATATAACCAGATTTATACGATTTTGAAATTAGAGAGATTTGATTTAAGCAATTGAAACTATAAGGACCAAAATAATCCATTTGTGAAACTATAGGGACCAAATATGTGATTAAGCCTAAATTATACTATATATATATAGCAATAAGAATAAAAAAAAACTAGGATAATGCAGACAGGGATGTCAACTGGCCAGGGGGCTAGGGTGAGGAGTACTCTCCCACTATCTGTCCCCGTCCCTGATCCCCACTGTGAGGAGTTTTACTCCACCGTTCCCATCCCCGCGGATCCCCACGGGGACCCCGACAATTCTGAGAAATGGCTTGCTTATTGTTGAACGAATTAGGCTTATAAATAGCCTTTTACAATCATAACATAATGAGAAAAATCAGCTCACGTTTGCAACTATTCAAAGTGATAAAAGCAACTAACTAAAGTCAATAACAGTAACTACATATCCTAAAACATAGGGATTATTCAAACAGAGTACAAAACCTAAACTGAATGAAGGTGCTAAAACTAATAATGAAAAGCGTGAGAACACAAACCAAACAAACAAGAAAGCAAGAAGAGAAACATCGATGGTGGAAATTTGAGATAATTCAATTTTTGGTATACTTGAGATCTAGACGGTGGTCGGTCGGCGGCAGTCGAACAACAATGGCAGAGCAGGAAGAGGAACAACAACGACAAAGCGAGTAGAGGAACAACAAGATAAGGATTTGTGTGTGGTCGAACAACAACGACAGAGACGCGTACGGGTCTTGCTGAGCATAGCAAGCAGAGACGCATACGGTAGAGGAAGTGAGGTGGTTGGCCTGTGCGGGTTTGGCCGTATGGGTTTCTAGTAGTGGGTGCGACGCAGAGCAGCTAGGCTAGGGCTAGGGAATAGAGTTCGCGATGAGGAGAACGGGAAAGGAAAATGAGTGAGCGAATCTCATCTTTTATTTTAATATATTCAGTAAAAAAATTTATAAAAAAGAGAGACATAAAAAGACCCAAAATACATGAATATTATTTTGATAAAAATATTAGTAGTTATAATTTTTTTTTTATCAAAATCACATCAATAGTATTAGTAGTTGTGATATAATATAATAGTAGTATAATATAATATAATATAATATATATAATAAGGATAATTATGCAATCTCTCCGGAGCGGGCGGGACCCTACAGGTTAGGGGGTATGGTCCTCGTCCTCGATTTGACCACGAGGGGATTTTCTCCCCCACCCCGTCCCTGCAGGAGAAAATTCCCTGCCTGCAGAATCCCGAATGGGGCATCCCTGTGCATGGGTGAAAATTGTCATATCTAAATGCAGATGCAATTCAATGGCCTATGCCATACAATCTTGCGAGTAATATTTTTCAGTGTATGTCACAACACTTCATTTTTTATACTCATGGCTCCATCTTAGTTTTGCCAATGCCTTCTAATTTATTTTATTAAACTGGGATAAAAATTAAACTATAGTTTTTACCTTTTTTATATGAAACTTTAATTTTAATAATAATAAATAGTTACCCATAAAGTAAATTGTGATATGAAATTTTATTTAAATTTAATATTGATGTCAATAGTATTATTCCATCAACATAAATGAATCTTTATTTTAATAAATTCATTTTGTCCTTCGTATATGTTTTGTTTTGTCTCTGTAAGGAACACAGATGCAAGGAACAAGTAAAATACTGAATAATACTCTAACTGTATTGTAATATTGATCTAGATGAGCTTAATACATTAAAGAGATGCTATCCATGATTCCATGGTGACTAGAGATATCTAGTATGGAGAAGTACGAAATAGATCAGAAGAAAATGAAAGGAGGAAAAGCAGAGAGAGATGATAGAGCTGGCAATTCGGGCCGCCCGGCCCGGCCCGAATGAGCCAAATTGAAGAAGCGGGCCAGGTCAGCCCGACCCGGTTTTAAAACGGTTGCCTATTTATTGATCCAACCTAGCCCTGTTACATATTATCGAGCCAAATCAGCCCTTATTATAAATAATAAAAAAAAAATAGTAATTATAAATAAAAAAACAGTAATTTAAAATTTAATACAAATTAGTAAAGGTTTTTAACAAACCGCGTTGATCAATATAGTAGACTTGGTCGAAGACTCTGAAACAAAGGAAATCATTTTACAAACTCACCCATCTTTGAAATTAAAAGATGGCATGGTAAAAAACAGAGAATGGAGCGAGGGTGGGGAAAGATGGGAATGAACAGAACAAAACAAAAGCAAAACAAAGGTTATCGAGTCTTCATGAGAGAGATTCTTATCTACCCTCAGATTACTATGGTTTTCAACCACAAATATAAGACCTAGCACCCAGAGGCGGACCTTCATTGTGGCGGAGGGGAGCAACGGCTCCCCCCAAGATTTTTTAACTTTTTTTTTTTAATATAAAATTTTTAACGATACCCCCTGACTTTCTTCTCCTTTCAGTCCTTTGCCACGGTTTCCTTCTCTCTGCAGTGCGTCACCTTATCCTCTGATATAATGTTTACCACCTTGTTTGTTGCCCATGTGGTTTGGGTAGCCGTTCCTTCTGTTACCGCCACTAATGGTGGAACCTGAAACACAGGCAGATGGAGAGAGATGAAGAAAGAGGTTGTGCACAAGATGTTGGGCTCTATGCCTCTCATGCAGATGTGCACGAGATTTATGGGCTTATTCATTAAAAAAAAAAGTATTGGGCTCTATGCCTCTATTATGCGGATGTGCAACGTGTTGGGCTCATCATCTAACTTTTGGACACATACAACATTTATTTTTGATTGAATATATTCAAAACTTAAGAAACAATTGAATAATATCTTTTTTTAATTCTATACCAAGTCAGGGTATTTGTTAGAAAAATATTAAAATAAAAGTGAAAAAACTTTGTATTGATCCTTACAGTATTGAGATGGTAAATTTTCATACCTTTTGTAGCACATGTTCAATTTTAATATATTATTTTCTTGGTAATTTATACCTTTTGTATTGTTTTGTATATTGTTTTCTTGTGTTTAATATATGCTTCATATCATTATATCAATAGGTGTTTAGTTATTTATGCATTTTTTTTTAATTGATTTGAATGTTGATAAATGGATTTTTATAAATTTTTATGTAATTAATTTGGGATAAAATTATATATAATTTATATGAATTTTAATTATATTATTTTAGTTAGTAATTAGTGGCCCCCTCTAAAATTTTAGTCAAGATCCGCCATTGCTAGCACCGTATAATCTTATACACGGTGATATTAAAATAAAAAAATATTGTTAAAAACGAAATATTTGTTAAATCAAACTTAATGGTTGCTAAAACTAGCGAGAGTAAAGAACGTGTACTTATTTTTCGGTTTCCTTGATGAGACCCCATCCAACATCTCGTTTTCTCTTCAACACAACGCGTTTATATCTTTCTTCTATTCCAGACCGTGTGTTGACTGTTGACTGTGATTTGCAACCTATCAAACGCATTACACAGTGCAAAAAAGAGGGTAAAGGCTAATTTTGTTCCTGACAAAAAATACGTGGGCCATTTTAATTCCTAACAAAAAAAAATTACTTCGTTAGTCTCTGACAATTACAAACTGAGACAAGTTACTCCCTATGTTGACTCCGTTAGTCAGCATCCGTTACTAAATTGTCCCACGATATTAATTGTCAGGGACTAATTAGTCTCACTTTAAATATTGTTAGGGTCTATAATGTCTGATAGTAATTATCAGGAACTAACTTGTCCCAGTTAGTAATTGTCAGGGACTAACGAAGTAGTTTTTTTTTTCAGGGACTAAAATGACCCACGCATTTTTTGTCAAAGACCAAAATGGGTCTTTACCCCAAAAAAGAAATTGCATTCCTTTCCCCCTGCCTCTCTCTTTTCGTGCAAGCAAACGGATCCGGATTTTCTGCGATCAGCGTATTAACACAGCCTCTCTCTTTTCGTGCAAGCAAACGGACCTGGATTTTCTGTGATCAGCGTATTAACGCAGTCACTCGCTTTATTATCATTAGATTTATTTCTTTCACATTCCTAATCCTTGATTTATTAGCAAAAAAATACAAGTAAAGAGAGAAATAGAAATAAATAAATGCAGGGAATCTAAATCACACTCTATACACCCCCTTGTTGTCCATAGTCCATACCCTCTTCCTATATTAAATTGATGCAAGTGAAAAAAAATAAAAATGTGTGGCTTTAGGTGTCGGTTTTTATGTATTTAAATAAGTATAGGAGTTCTTTTGAATTAATATCTTTGTTTTGTCTCCTAAACACCAAACCCTTCCAGCTGTCAAAATTTCCACTCCATTATATTATACTATTCCAATAAATATGACCAGATATTAAAAGCCCTTTTAAATCACCATGTCCCACACCCTATGTACTATTACTTAGATAGATATCAAGGGCCACAATGTTGATTCTTTTTTCCATAATAAAGCCACAGCTATCACACCAAATTAAAATGCATTCTTATATAAATAAACTTAATTTGACTAACTCATATATTCAAATAAAAAGTTTTAAAAAAATGTTGCTAGACTTGCCTCATTGAAGTTCTACATATAGCCCAGCTAAGATTGAGCTATACTCAACATTACACACACTCTCTCTCTTCCTCTCTGTCTCTCTTGTTCTCTCTGTGTCTCTATCTCTTTTCCTGTTAAAGTTTGAAGGACCATGACAGATGTTCTAAGTGAAGAACAGATTGTTGACTTCAAAGAAGCCTTTGGCTTGTTTGACAAAGATGGAGATGGTGAGCAAGCTAGCTTTCTCATTTTTGCATTATCTATAATTTTCATCAATATCATATTGTATATGTGATAGGGTTGTGCATAATCTTGTTGAATCTGTAATAGGGTGCATTACTGTGGAAGAATTGGCCACTGTCATCAGGTCACTGGATCAGAACCCCACTGAAGAAGAGCTCCAAGATATGATAAATGAAGTTGATGTAGATGGCAATGGAACCATTGAATTTGATGAGTTCTTGAACTTAATGGCCAGCAAAATGAAAGTAAATTATGTTCTTTCTTTTCCATTCATTATTATACCAATACCAATACCAAAGTTCTAATTTGTTAACATATGTTGCCACCGAGTCAAAGTTTCATGTACCTTTCACTATACAATTACCAAAGACTAATTTCAGTTATGTGATATTTTTCATTTAGGACACTGATGCAGAGGAGGAGCTCAAGGAGGCTTTCAAGGTTTTTGACAAAGATCAAAATGGCTATATATCAGCAACTGAGGTATCATAAATGTTATTCCTTTCTATTTTTCTTTTTGGTAGTAATTTTCTTTCTTTGATGCCAACATCATTTCAAATATTCATTAACACCCACATCAGATTTTCTAAAATGACATAGTGAGTTTCTTCAAATTTGAAAAAAGCAGGACAGACCAAGGTAAATAAAATCTAAAACAAATGAAGAGTTGAGGCACTTGCCACTTTCTTCACCTATCGTAAAATATATATATTAAAATAAAAATCGTGAGCTTGTTATATGAACATCTAGGACAGTACGCTTCGTACGTTTCCGCATGCAATGAATATTAGCTGTCTGACATTAGAAAATGCATCGGGGTTTGACATTTTAGTGCTGCAGAGAATCTTACATTTCTTCTCTCTCTCTCTCTCTACGTATATAACTGTTTATGTACACAAAGACATACTCTCGTATATAACTGTATATATACTCACATGCATACATATATGTATGGCTAATCTGCCTACTCATGTATTATTATATTATTTGTGTGGTGTGCAGTTGAGACACGTAATGATCAATCTAGGTGAAAAACTAACCGATGAGGAGGTGGAGCAGATGATTAAAGAAGCAGATTTGGATGGTGATGGTCAAGTTAACTATGATGAATTCGTCAAGATGATGATGACCATTCGATGAAACACTCTATCTATAACCCAATTGGACTTCAAAGATTGTTATTTAAATCCGATTCCCTCACAAGAAATAAAGTATTCCTATTATTGTTTGTTGTATTCATTCTACTTTGTACTTGTAGCCCATGATGTGTGAATTAATTAATGACCAAGCATTAGTGCCTTGATCTCAACCATAATATAGTATTTGATTTACTCAACTCCAATCTACTCTTTTCTTTTAATTCCGGTATAGTACTATAATGTGTTCCACCTGGAAAATGGACCAGAACTTATTAAATGCGCCTACATTTAATATATGAAAAATCAGTTGTGGGTTTTTTCATCATCTTCCCTTGGAAGAGACACATGTTACTGTTGAATATGAAATGTTTAACACTCTTTTGGATTATATTGACTTTTGACCCAAAATTCGCCAAAATTCAGTGGTTGAATGACTTTGGCATAATCAGATTCATTCTTTTCCATCTTTATGAAGTACTCTCAATCCTTCTCATCATCAGTGTTGTTGCAATCACTTTATGTTTACAATTTTTGTCCAAAGTTAATACCAACAACTCATAAAATTAAAAGTGGTGATGATGTTGTAATGCCATTTAAGAGCTTTGAGTTGAACTAGAGAAAGCTTGCAATTAGCCGTATTCTTGCCATGCAGCCAGTGGGATTCCTACCATACGGGCATACATTAAACACTATCCGGACTCCTGCTATCGGGGAATTTTCTAATTTTTAAAGGTGTTTTATCAATGGAATAAGAATCAAAAAGTGAGTGATATATAAACTAGAATTAAACTCAAATCAATAATTAATAATTAGTTATATTTAATTTTCTTTTTAATTTTTGGCTATAATAGCAAATTCATCAATTTTTTGGTGTTTGACCGAGTTCCCCATCGATAAAGTTGTGCCGTGAGTGGTGCTTAGGTAAAACTCTTCCCAAAGTGATGACTTCAGGATTTGAACCTCTGACCTTGCAAGTAAAGTTTGCATAGGGACATAGTCCACTTTCACTACGACCATTCGATTCAAGATTCATTATTAAAAAGAATAAAAATAAAAAACAAATTCATTTCCTTTTTTGCTGCAATTGAAACTTTTGTGATATTTATCTATGTATTGTTTCTTGTTTCTTAGTTAATTATATATGTCAATGTTGAGAAACACATGCCAGAGAGTCCATTGAAGAAGAAATTAAGAGAGAAAATAAATTGAGAAAAATATGAAATGTGTATTGAAAGAAATGAGAAAGGATCACAAGAAAGCCAACCATGTAACTTATATATAATACAAGAAGGTAACTAACTTGAAACTAATCACTAACTAAATTATCTATATCTCTAACAGCCCCTGCAAGCTGGATAGGTAGTTAGAGATATAGATAATTTAGTTAGTGATTATTTCAAGTTAGTTACCTTCTTGGATTGTATATAAGTCACATGATTGGCCTTCTTGTAAATACCCTTGTCATTTCAATCAATACATATTTCAGATTTTCTCAATTTATTTTCTCCCTTAATTTCTTTTTCAATGGCTCTCTCCAGGTATCAGAGCTTTGAGCCTTTAACTTTGATCAGGGAATGGAAGGACTGGCAAAGGTATCCCCATTGCAAACATGACCCTTCGGACAATCTTCCACTGCACAGGCCAGCGAACATATTAGCGAAACCCACATTGCTTCACTAACTGTTAAGGATGGTCTAATTTCACGACAACACGGTGGAGATGATCACTGTACTCCATGAAATTAGACCATCTTTAACAGTTGGTTAAACAATGTGTTAAACATTTTTGCCTTCCCCTTGTTGTATATATACATTACTTGAGGTGATTCTATACACACTTTTTTGGGCAATATGTGATGCTGATCACAAGTTCAATAGTCAATTTTATATTTTTATATTATCCTTCATAGCAAAGATAAGATAAAATAAAATCACAAAAATAAGTTTAGATAGATATTTAAAATAAACTGAAATTTGATCCTTTTCATTTTATTCACTTTGAGATTTCTGAGGTATTTATGATTTATTCATATATTGTTACTTGTTTCTTCGTTGATAATGTAATGATTTATTGCCCGTAAAAAAAAATGTAATGATTTATTGACAAATCTTCATCCCTGTCCGTCCATTCTAACGCATCTGGAAAATCTTGAACATATAAAACTATTGAATCTGCCTTGAACCTGGTGAGCTCTTGGGATCCAACTCACCTAAATTTTTTTGTACCAAAAAAAAAAAACTGTTGAACCCTTAGTGCCTATTTAGTTTGTTTCTAATTATAAAATTGTCATATTATTTTCATTGTGTTTTATGTTTCTAAAGATTTTATAGGAAATAAAATAAAATAAAATGGTTTTCGCTGTTTTTTTTATACAAATATTTGGAAATAGACAAAAAAAAGTTGAAAACAAAATAATAAATTTGTAAATACTTTTATTGTAATTATTTTTGAAATCAAAAACAAAAAACATGACACTGGAAATAAACCAAACATCCCCTTAATTTCCCTTCCATTCTCATATAATTCCTTCTCCAATATGATTTTACGATGTTGTACCGCATCTAATACTTACCATATGTCTTTGATTATGGTGTAAGCATCAAATGCCATCAATCCTTGATCACGTTCAACCTTTCCACCTCATGTCTTTGTGCTTCTTTCTTCAACACCAAAAAATATTTATTCAGATTTTGCCAATTGGAAAAGTATAATATATAAATTTCTAAAGGGTTAAATCTTCTTAACATTGGTTTCTCGTCTTCTTTCATTGGCACGGTAGGAAGGCAGAGTTGGATGGAAAAGCATTGAGCGAGGGGAAGCATAGGCTACGCGCCACCAACATCAATAGGTGACAACGCTCTTTGACTTTTGTAACAAAAAGTTTATCTATAAAGGATTCTCACTGGTAGAACAAGAAGTCGTTGTAGTATAGTGGTGAGTATTCCCGCCTGTCACGCGGGTGACCCGGGTTCGATCCCCGGCAACGGCGTTTCTGTTATTTTTTCACTTTTTCCCTTTGTGCTTTATCTATGTATGATTGTGCAGTTCATGGATCTCAAAGTTAGCCCATCAATACTGACGGGCTCTATAAAGTAAAGTGGCCCAAATTGAGCCCATCAAATTCATTCCTCACAGGCTCATACTAATACTGCAAATAAACATCTAAGCAACATATGTAAATTCAACAATGGCGCTTGAGACACCATTGGTTACGATGCGGCGGTGCTGATCGGCATGAACCACAACTCAGTATTACATTTGATTCCCCTTCAAATTGACAAGCTACACTTTTATGCTTTCTGTAACTCTTAGTTTCATATTAAAAGTAAATATCTTTTGTACCCTGCATGTGTATCACATTTCTTTCTTATTTATCTCATATCTCCTATATATCTCTTTATTAATTATAAGATACGAATTTATTTATTTTTTGGTGCTATCGATATGAATTTATTACTAAAATAAAAAACTTTAAATTATAACCTTCAAATTGAAAATTTGTGTCAAAATCAATTTCATATGTTTAGATTATCATTTTAAAAATAAAATAAGATAAGATCATTAACTAAGGAAAAATATTTAAATCCTAATTTAAATTTAAATTTGCATTTATAAAGGAAGTCAACCAAATTTAATTAATTAATTATATTTTTTGTTAATGTAAATTATATTTTTCTAGTGAGTTCAGCTGATAAGGACTTCTACACCAGATGTAATGCGAGTGTATTGATGTGTGAGTTCTCGATGCACTTTAACTCATCAAGGGTGAATGCATCCCATATTTTCTCACTTTACATTTCATCTCACTTTAGAGGAACATGACCCGTGAGTTTAGACGAATGGGTAAATATAACCAATTGAAATTTGTGAGGATTTTGGTGTCTATAGCTATCTTTGATAACAAAAAACTAGGAGTATATTTTTATATTATTTTTATTGTTTATTTATTTTCTTGTATTGACATGTAAATTTTTTTTCTCTACGTGCAATCAATTAAAAACATGACACGTTGTTGAAAATAGAGTAAAGACCCAAAGTGGTCCCTCAAATTTTTCAAGTAGGACAGTTTGGTCCTTGAAAAAAAAGAACAATTTGGTCCCCCAAATTTCAAAATGGGGGACAATTTGGTCCCCTAAATTTTATAACGAGGGACATTTTGGTCCCTCTGTAAGGACCAAATTGTCCCCCATTATGAAATTTGGGGGATCAAATTGTCCTTTTATTTTTTCAGGAACCAAACTGTCCTACTTGAAAAATTTGAGGGATCACTTTGGGTCTTTATTATTGAAAATATAGTTTAGATGTGATTATGTGAATATGTGATGCCCCTACGGAAAGAGTGCTCCTCCTCATTTAATTCAGCTTCAAAGATAAACTAATGGGCCAGTGGCCTTCAAAAGTCAGAGTAGAAAAATATTGGCCGAAACCATTGAGAAATGGACTTTTACGGGTTTTCCTTCTTGGATAAGTCTACTACAACTGCTGTACCCCACGCTTTAAATTAGTCCAAACTTCTTGAATCTACACCTTTTGTTCAGAAATCTTTCCATCCCCAAGGACAGAAACCGAAGGATTATTAATAATAAAAAAAAAAAAAAAATTGAGTAGAATCCTTTTCTATTCTTGAGCAAAATAGGAATCAAGTAACATGAATCCATTCATCACTTTGTTATAAAGGTTGTGGTTTCTGTGGCTCTGCTGCGACTAAGAGTCTTTGCTCTGCCCTCATGCTTCTTCTGTCACTGCCTCTACTATATGTCCAGAATTAATCCTCCAGTTTCTTCAAATATAATGAAAAAGAAAGGAACATAAAAATAATAGCAATATAAAAAAGTAGAGCTTGGTCAAAATTGATTTTCACAAGAATCAGAAGAACATTATGATTTCTTATAAACCACGATTATATGAAAATTTTGTTACCATTAAATTTGTAAAAAAAATAAGGAGAATGCTAACAAGTGCCTTTAGGGCATTGTTTAAGGAATCAAGAAAGAAAAATTTATATGGGAAATGATGTATTTAACATTTTGAAAAGTGTTACACTTTGTTTCCCAATACAAGCTTTCCTTTCGTGGATTCCTTAATCAATGCTCTTAGGGCACTTGTTAACAAGACCCTAAAAATAAATCTAATGTCATTGTATTCAAAATGTGACTAAAATGTCTGTTGGAAGAGGTCAACCCCCTCAAATGGATCTCAGTACTTCGAGGGATTAATTTCTGGCTCCCGATAGAAGGATACCCAGGTCCACAAAAAAAATGTGACTAAAATGTGTGATGGAATGGATAATGGAGATACACTACGGAATGGCAGTAGTGGTTAATTTCATCGAGATATGAAAAGGGCCTTCCTAATTGGATTCTACAAGTAACTGGGATCTATTTGCACTTGCATTCTGTATCATATCATATAAGTTACTAATCTTTTGGTCCACTTCCATCAAGTTGCCACCATCACATGGGGTAAATGCAATCAATTATGGTCAAGTGCCTTGAGAACCTCTTCTCACACATATCAAGAGGTCCTCAATTTTTATTCTCTTTTTTCAACTTACAAATTGATCATATTTCTTTTGGGTACTCACTACTCAAGTTTAAGGGGTTTCCTTTATACGAAAGATAAAAGAAGCTATTGAAACCATAAATAAAGCCATACACCATCTTTATTCTGATTAACGACTCAAGTGTGGCCAAATAAAAAAGTGAGTATGAAAATTCAAAAGAAAAGGGGGAGAGAGATTATAATTCAAGCCTTTCATATATTTTTATATATTACATTAATAAAGAATTACAAACCGCTGCTTGGTCGATAATGTTCAGCAGGGTCCAAGAGTTATAAATATTGAAAAAAGGTAGTGACATTTACTAGAAACTTGGAATAATTGAAGCAGTTGTTATTTTCAAACCTGTGAGCTGTGTCTATTTATACTAAAAAGAAGAAGATCCCACAAAAAAGGAGAGAGAGCAATAGAAACTAAAAAATAATAATTTATATCAACAAGTTGATTGATGACGAATAAAAAAGGTTTTGTCCTTGTTAATTAGATGCTTTGCATAATTTAATCTAACAAAATTGTTTATTGCTTTAACAATATTTATATTGTTGTAAACCAGGAGATTACTCCCATTTAAACCTTCCTATTTCCCCCTTTTTTGTTTGATTTTGCATTAGTAGGTTTCAGCTTTCGAAGTTCAGATCAACACTTTGTGCATGTTTGGATTCACTTTTGTCTTTCAGATATATAAAATTGATTTCGACATGTTTGAGTGTGTGTTTGGTTTCACTTTAGAAACCTTCAGAATTGATTCTGCCCTCTTTCAAATGTGATTTTAATAAGAATGAGATGTTTGGTTATTGATAGGTAAAATTGATTTTGCCCCCGGAAGCGATTCTGACTAGAAGCTACAAAAAGTAGCTTGAGTTGAGTGAAAAAATTTACACTGAGCTTTACATCAAACTTGCTTTCAAAATGAAAACATCCAAACATAAATCACTTCACTGCAAACTCAATTCTAACCAAATCAATTACATTCAAAATCAGTTTTTTAAACGCTCATCCAAACACATACTAAATGTTCTCAACTAAAATTGATTTTGGTTCTAGAATGGATTCTAACTTAAAGATAGAATTTGGAGCTTTTACCCTCAAATGTGATTTTTTATCTCAAATTTATTGTCCAACTCAATTTTGCGTAAATATATCAAAACATAAATCACTTTACTTCAAACCCAATTCCATTAAAATTAATATTACATAGTCAATTACATTCAAAATCACATTTGTCAAACATTCATCTAAATACACACTTTGTTCTGTTAAGAATTGATAATGGTATGCATCCTAACTATATCTTATTTATTATTTCTTTTCTAACAAAAGGTGAAATTTAATTTTAAGTCCGTAATCTTACTACACATTACTTTATTAATTCAGTTAGCGGATATTTTTTTGGGAGATCACGGCACATCACTCTCTTTTTTTCTTACTTTTTTTTTTTGACGGAATTTTTTCTTACTTTTTGGGAGTTGCTTATATGGTAACCATGTATAACTTGTTAACTTGGTTCCAAAAAAAAAAACTTGTTAACAAAATAAATCCAAAAGAATATTTAATTAATAGCTCACAAATTTCTAATAATATCTACCATTTATTGATTTTCTTGTTATGGCTAATTTTTCTTATTTTTTTATTTTTGAAATTATCAATTTGCATTATCTACACCCGAATCAGTCTTCCTTCAATGTTCATCAACATTTGTTGTTCTATAGTTATATACCCCTCCTTTTAAAGCTAGGAACAAGAGTGGAAAAATGTCCCATGTCAATTCCACCATGCAATGTAGTTTTAACACCAGATTATATATCCGAATCTGAATGTAAGTGCATCAATAATAGCAGGGCCCATTCTGGTTATAGTTTATTCATATGAAAATAATGCCATCAAGATATGGAAGGATTGAGAATAATTAGTAGTTTATTACTTGCCACATGAGCCACAGAAAACTGAATCTGGAACTACTAGTAGTGCAGCCACAAGCAATACCAACAGCAATAAATTCAACTACTAATTATATAAATATCAATAACACAGATTTTGGTAAACTTGTAACGGAACAATAGGAAATACTTTCTCATGATTATGGCTGATATGCATTTCTTGGAAACTTGATTCAAAAAATCATATCTCATTTACATACATTGATACTCCATTTACAGACCTGGGTTAGAAGCAAAACAAACCCTGACAAGGACATGAACTTAGTTCAATTTATCTAGAAACAACCACCATAAAATCTCAAGAGAACAAAATTAGAACTCCCATTAAGGAAGGAAGAGTAAGAAGAAAAAGAAACAAAAAAGAAAGAAAAGAGAGGAAACCCATCTCGTTAATTAACTGGGTTTCTGCTATTTTACCAACCCATTGAAATTATTGCACTCAAACAATGCTTTAGCAGTCATTTCCCTCTCAAACCTCCAAATATAGTTCAACCCCACAAGCAGCTCAGTTATGGCAGCCTCTGTCTTCTCCTTGTTTGCAAAGAACAAAGTCTGCAACAGCAGCACATTGGTCTTGGGAACCAAGTTTTGATGCTCAAAGCTCCTCTCACTCTGCCACTTGATCATGTTATGTGCCAATGGCAACAACCACCCCAATATCCTCCCCAATGCATCCCTCCATTCACCAGCAAGCACAGGATCACTAGCACAAAACCCAACTCCTCTCAACCTATCCCTCAAAGCTAACCTTATGCTGCTTGGCAACATAGCATACAAGTCATCCCTAGCATCCAATCCAACCAACTGTGGTGACTTTATCATCTTCTCCATCACTATGATCAAGTTGGCATAGTGCAAGGCCAAAGCAGCAGCACCCAAAGTACTAGGAGGTGGCTTCAAGAGCTTGCAGTTAGACTCAAAAAACCCACCTCCCAAACCCTCTTTCTCTTCATCAAGTTTTGAACTTTCCAATGACCCAGAAACGAAATCATCACAAGAAGTAGGGTTTTGATGATCAGAGGGATGAACAGCTGCTGAAGCTGACAAACTACGAGACAAACAAGGCACACTATGACCAATTCCAAAAACAACCTTAATCCTTGCTAAAACAGTGAAACTAAACCTCACAAGCAACATAACAACACTATCATAGCTTCTACTCCACAAGGATCTATCTTTTAGATCCTTAACCTCCTGTTTCACCCAAAAAATCTTCTGCTGAAGCTCATTAACCTTTTGTTCTTTCACAATTAAAGAACAACCTTCATTATTATTGTTGTTATTATTACTATTATTACTATCAGTGCTATGGTTCATTATTTTTCTCAAACTACTCTCCAAAACCGAAAGCTCCTCCATTTCACGGTGCAACGTTGCCGTGAGAGTCACGTAACGCTCCATTTTCTTGAGCTTCGCTTCGGTTTCTTTTGGGCCCGACATGGCCCACCCGTATGGGTCGCGGCCCGAATCCGCGAACTCGAGGAAAGCCCGTTGGAAGGAACGAAGGTTCGCGTCGTCGCATCGACGGCTGAGCCGAGCGACCGAGTCGGCGGCGAGTCGTAGTGACTCGGCGAACTCGGCGCAGGCGAGTCCGAGGAGGAACGACTCGTCGTTGGAGATGATCTTGCGAACCCCTTCGAGCGTGACGGCGTCGTTTCGGATACGAACGATGGTGGCGTCGGAGAGGGACTGCCACAGATGGAGGAGCTTCGACATGGTTCCGGCGACCTCGAAGGCCAAAACGCCGACGTTTTGTTTGGATTTGAAGGAGGGTATCTTCTTCAGAAGAAGCTTTGGCGGGTTCGATGGTCGCACAGAGTCGAAGCTGGTTGATATGGCGGTTTTAACCTTGATGAGGAGGGTCTCGAAGGCCATGATGTGAAGGAATTTGGTGTTTGCTGAAATGGGTCGTTGTTGGTTTTTGGTGGGTAGGTGAGTTTTGAAGGGTTTGAGCTAGAGCCAAGTAACGAACACCATGTGTTTGTGAAAATGCATATGAAACAAAGAGAATGATAAATAATTGAAGAGTGGGTTTTTTGGTGCAGAGAGTCAGATAAGGAGTGAAAATGCTTGATGCTTGGTATGGGTCGTGGGGTGTGTTGCTGAAGAGTGATAACAGAATGTGTTTATTAAGAAAGAAGTAACCAAGGCATGAGCATGAGGTGAGGAAGGTTATTATAAAGTATTTAAGCCCACATGCAGTGACAGTGCGTGGTAGATTGTGGCATCATAGGGTTGGTGTTGGGTCAGTTTATGGTTTAAGGTTCAGGCGCTCTAAAAGCGCGTAGAAGCTTCACTCATGATGATGGGGTTTCATATTCATTGTTTCAAGCTCTTTGCTTTTTTGTGTTAAGGTGGGGGATTATGTAAAGCTGTTTGCTTTTTCTTTGTATGTTAGTTATCACTCATATTCCTTTTAGGTTTAGGAAAATTACTGTTGTTTGTTGCATTATTAATTATTAATATATATCTTAGTCGGTAAAGGGGACTTTTCTGTTGTGTTTTGATGCAAAGAAACACTTTTGCCTTAGATGCTGTTATATTCTATATGAATTGAGGGCCACATGTCATTATTGGCTCCTTCTCTTTTGAAGTTTTATGAATTCAATTGGTTTTGTTCTTATTGATTTGTTTTGTTTTGGTTTGTGAGATTAACTGCCCTAAAATTATTAACTTTGAATCTCTCTCTCCTCACATGCAGCAGACATGTCCAACTAAAATAAGGAGAATGAAACTTGAGAGTGTAGTGATAATTAGCTGTAGAATACTCAAGTTTGTGGCTAAAATAAAAGATGGTCTTCATTGGTCCAAAGATCTTTCATCAATTTTATTGCCTGATGAATATGTATAATTAAGGTCTGTGTATAATTAAGGTCTAAGGTCTACTTCATTATAGCGAATTCAGTTATTTAAGTTTGTCAAATCATCATTGAAAAAAAATTCAAGACCAGGTAGCGATCTGATGGTCTCTACTCATAATTTTGTTGGCTTTATACATATATCTTATTTAGTAATAAGTATAAAACATGGGAAATTCTTCTTGAAATTTAATTATAGCACCAAACGTAGCATAATCATTTATGTGTTTAGAGTTATAACTTCATCATTTTTACGTCCAATTTGGATACATAAGATAAACATATGTTCTCTCACTTTATTGTCATACACTCTATCCTCACTAATTAATATGTTGTCACATATGGCCACCTTTCTAATATTACATGAATTTTTAACTGATGTGGTAGCATAATATTGGTGGGGACAAAATGTGTAATAACAAAATGAAATAACAAATCTCCATCCTACTAAATATAGGATACTCAGCTTTTTTATAGTATAAATTACTAAATATTATAAGTGGATTCTTTTGTAAATAAGTAATAAATTAAATTTTTTAGATAATGAATTAATTATTTACTCGCTAACTAAATAGTTATTAGAAAATTTACGTGAGTTTCTAAAACTAAATGCATGAGTCACACCTAATTTTTTGAAGTTCTATACTTGGTTTGTACAAATTTCACATATAGTAGCAATAATTTTGATGCAATTCAAATAAGCAGCCCTTTATACTAAAAAGTGTTCAATGGGATTACTTAATTGATGAATTAGTTATACGTGCAAGATATCCTTAGCATTACGACAAACATTTCTCTTACGTTTCTACATCAAGTCATTAAAATGAACATTGAATATTTCTATAGCTAGCATTTTCCTGTATATGAATTCCACTTTGACTGGTTAATTACAAGTGCTTTATAAATGCTACAAAAAAGTTTGATATTATATATATGTATCCATGCATCTTACGGGATAATATGAAAAATTAAAATTATATAATTGAAATAAGTATCAAGACAAGGACAGAAAAAACGTTATGAGTAAATGATTTTATATGACCAATTTTGAATTAAATTCCCTATTTTGCATGGATTATGAGCGAGTTATTAGTATCGAGACAAGACATATATGTTATTAGTTTTAAATTTTTTTTTGGTGAATGTTATTAGTTTTAAATTGCTGACTATGTATTTGAAATTTTGTAATAGTATTAATTATAATTTTTTAAAAATTTTATAGGGCCAGAAAATTAATTAGTGTCTATTGAAGCTAAAGCATTCAATGATGACACATAACAAAATTCAAATCATATACTCATTCTATGTATTATATAGAATTTAATTTTGATACATTTTTTTATATTATTAATTAATCATAAATCATCTTATATGTGACGTGACTTTTAAGGTAATTATAAAAGTTAAACATTTTCAATGAGGTAAAAATTTATAATTGATTGATAGTATAAAATTGTTTTTATACCAACAGTTCTCGCAAATTAAATCCTTAATTATTAATAATATTGATATTGATATTGATTTACTTATGAAAAAAAAATATTGATACTGATTTACATTGTCTTTAAATTGCTTTCCTTGTTTATATTCTCTGTAATATTTTCTTTGGGACCATCAAAACAACGCATACTGCCAAAAAGAGAAGGAAAAATATTCTTCACAACTATTATTATTTTATCACAAAAGATATCTGTGTTTTTTTTGCCTCCAATCACATAATATATCTCTTAGAATTTTGGAGAAATGCATACCGTGATACAAATCTAGATTGTCCTATGTGTATCCGATATATATGTGGCGTAGAAAGATGAATATCTTCTAAAGTTTATGTTAGAATGATTTGCGTTTGAAACTCTATAGTTTGTTTGTTTCAAATAACCATGTGCCACACAAAACAAGTAAATGAGTAATGTCATTGCTAGAAACAGAAAGAGTGGTGAGTGTGCTTTATATGTGAATAATAGATCAAATTTGACTTGGAATAGTTATGAGAGGACCATAGAGGTGAAGGAAGGTGATATAGATAGTGGCGTATGCCTAAAAGAACGATAGATTTAGAAAATAATAGACATAGTGCCGAATTTTGGTGGTGGAAAATATATACAACCCCCCTTTCCCCACTAGCTAGCTCACTCATTCACGTCACATGGTTAGTGGGAAGAGTGTGTTGGCGTTGATCAAAATGGCGGTCATCAAATGCTCTAAAGATTTTCCTCTATGGGATACTTTTTTGTTTATGCAGTTTAATTTGGGGATCTTGGTAATTAAGTTTGGGAGGAAAAACAAATTGCTGACAATATTTTCTAAAATTTGAATGAAGGAGAGAAGAAGGAAGAGGCTGTGCTAAAATCAAATCGAGTCCAAAGTTTTTTTTTTAAAAAAAAAAGAAGAAAAATTATCTGGCCTTTGCCTTGCCTTTAGCCAACCAATAGAAGGATTTATCTGTTGAGTTGTCGGGAAATGAATAAGCAGCCATGAGCCCATCCTACATTGATATTTGTGCCTTTAAAAGAAAACAAATTAACTCATGCATTCCCTAAACTTCAATTGCTATCAGTTAATATTTCATAAATTATTACTCTCTTTATGATGTGTAGTACCGTTTAATATCTTTTACAAAATTAAGAATTTAATAATTTACTAACTATTTTCAATTTTAAGAAAATATAATTACGTTTTAATAAGGCTTAATTGCACTTTTGGCTATTCTATTTTACTGCTTAGATGATTTTGGTCCCCCGATTTTTTCGCTCGATTTTAGTCCCCATATTTTAAAAATGTGCAATTTTGGTCCATCTGTATGTTAACATCTAATAATTAATTGTGTATCTAACGTGTCTTATGATATTCTAACCTTACTTATACTTTCTAACAAGTGATGTCATAAGTGAATGTTGAATTGAAATGTTAATTATTGGATATTAACATACAAATGAACCAAAATTGCACATTTTTAAAATGTGGGGACTAAAATCGAGCGGGAAAAAATTGAGGGACCAATATCGCCCAAACAATAAAATAGAGGACCAAAAATGCAATTAAGCCTTTTATTACGGTTTTTTAATTTCATTTAATAGAAATTTAAAAGAAGTAATAAATTAAAGTAAAAAAATTAATTTAACTTTTTTTAAATATTTTTAAATAATAAATAGGCTTAATTGCACTTTTGGTCCCTCAACTTTTTCAATTGTGCGATTTTGGTCCCTCAGAAAATTTAGTTGCACATTTTGTCCCTCAACTTTTTCAATTGTGCGATTTTGGTCCCTCAAAAAATTAATTGCCCATTTAGTCCTCTAATTTCTCGAATTGTGCAAAATCAGTCCTTCCTTCCATGACTAGTCAACATGCAATTAAATTTTTGAGGGACTAAAATCGCACAATTTTAAAAGTTGAGGGATGAAATGTGCAATTAAAATTTTTGAGGAACCAAAATCGCACAATTGAAAAAATTGAGGGATCAAAAGTGCTATTAAAATTTTTGAGGGACCAAAATCGCACAATTAAAAAAGTTGAGGGACCAGAAGTGCAATTAAGCCTAATAAATAACATGAAACAAAATTTGTTCTGCATCAATTACGAATCCGGGGGAGTAATAATTTTTGTCAGGCTGCTAGTTACTCCCTCCGGTCTCTATTGTAAGCAAAAATTAAATGGGACACACATATTAAGATAGTTAGTTAATCTCATTTAAAAGAGTCATTGGGAATAAAAAATTAAGTTTGTTACCTAAATTACCCTTCCTCTTATTTATTAAGCTTGTGTTATTGAGAATAAAAGGAGTCATTGGAAACAAAATTTGTATTAAATGAAGGGTATTTTGAGAATAACTTCATTAAGTGAGAAGAAAGTAGTTGAAATTTACTTATATTTTGGACCAAAAAATTTGGAAATTTTTGCTTACATTGTGAACCGGAGGGAGTATATTTTTATTACCATCTACTCTCCCTTATTTATACGGAGAAAACATTTTTGGAACATAAAGGTAAGAATAAAAGAGCCTTACAGTATTGGGATACCCAACAAGGACTTTTCTTTGTGCTCACCTAAGAATTGTTTCCTGACATTGTTATCCAGAATTTTCCCAATCCAATGTTCATCCAATTTTGTCAATTCGCTTGAAATCAAGGGAGATGCAGAGGAAATAGTACTAGTATTTGCATAATTATGTATTTTGAGGTGGGTTTCACAGTGGTCTAGAGAACCACTGATACCCAAATATAATTTGGTATAATGAGTTAAATTTGGTGCTAAAAATTTTACACTAATAATTAATCATAAATTTTCATATTATTAATAATATAATATGAAATTACTTATTTTCCTAGTTCAAAGGCTCTAGCGTATACATGTATCATATTCAGTATTGTTAGTTTTGAATGCTGCACAATTTTTTTTAGAGATCATAGGAATATTGGGTTTCTTTGATGCAGATCTGGACATAATTTTGAGGGACAAAAGGCCTCCTTATGTGTGGTTCTGTAACAGTTTAATTCTACTTTTCAGGAGTTAAGGGATTAAGATTGTTGAGGATAAGTTAGTTTCTCAACCTTATTGTCTTTTTTGACATTGGTTGAATTTCCACCTTTCCATTCTTGTAATCGGGTTTTGATGTATATGGGCTCAGAGTATCCCTTGTACTCTTCCAATATATTTTTGCTTATAAAAAAATATATATAAAAAATTTACAATGGTAATGTATGAAAGTTAAATTCACAAATAATACTTTCCCAATCACTTTTGACATAAATAACTATAAACACCAATAAATAAATAAGTTATATATAATTATTTTATTACCGTGGTTTTTATTTTCCAAACAAATCACCGGGTTTTCGTGGTGCACTGTAAATGTCACGTGTTTAGAAGGTTTTTCCCTCAGCTGGAAGCCCAGGGATATGCAACGAAGTAACAAGAAAATTAACTTTGCAATATCCAAGAGAATAGAGTGATTCAAGAGAATTTTGGGAAAAGAAATCTCCCATTATTCTTGCATCTATTGACTGCCAGCTGGAATGCATGTGACACAGACAAAATGGCTAATTAACCCAATCAATATTTTTTGTAATCTTAGTCAATCAGTAATAATAATGAGGAAATGGAGGATAGAGTTTGATCGTGTTTGAGACAAAAGATCATGGATTTTTACTTTGTCTCTTTGTACGTATTCAACGAACCAGCACCTTCATTTGCACAATCCAGGAACATTAGATTCTCTACCGATTATGCCAAGTACCCAAGTAGTACATCTTTACCATATTAATTTATGACAAACATTTGTGAAACATATATAATTAGTGGCCCATTAACAATGAGCATCATATATCCCATAGGGGGTGTTAAACGAAAGAGCAGTGGAGACCCACCTCCATCATTAATTTTTCGTTATATTTCATATACAATGTAGTAATGTACAATTGAGGAAGATTCCTAATTAGCTGGGAATCTTGCCGATTTGAGGACAAAAAATTGTTACGATCTTAATCACTTATATATTTTTGGTTATGTAAAAATGAAAGTTTTCAGACATCTTTGAAATGAGTACATTTACATCATGTTATGTTTTTTTTTACCAGGTTACATATTTTCCCTCTTGGCAACTAGGGGTGTTTGCGGATTGGATTGGATCGGTTTTGAGCTAAAAAATCAACCGATCCAATGATACAAATAACGTGCGGTTTGGATTGGATCGGTTTGCTTCCTTACAAATATCTGATCCGATCCAATCCAATAAAATGCGGTTTGGATGGATTGGATAATTCGGTTTTTGAGAAAAAATAATTATTGATATTTTTTAACACGTTCTTTTATGTTAATTCTCTATATATACTCTCACTCATCCTATTTTTTCCCTTGAATCGACTAAAGATAAATTGTAACTAATTATTTTTCAAGCTTACTTAATTGATTTCATATTTTTCATATTTACTCAATCAAGTATATATATGTTATACATCAAAACTTTAGCAAAATATAACTTCAAGACATTAATATTTATTCTAAATAGTCTCATATATGTCGTTCCAACAAAAATATTAAAGAGAATGAGGGACATAAAAGTATTAAAAATAATGTTTAAGTATGAGTAATACTATAACTTCAAAAATAATAGTATATGTATATAATAGATCGATTTGGATTGGATTGGATTTCACTATAGGATCCAAAATCCGATCCGATCCAATAAAAAATTGTGGTTTTTTTGGTTTTTGGTTTTTTCGGTTTTCGGTTTTTCGGTTCGATTTTTGCGGTTTGAATCGGTTTGGATCGGTTGATGAACACCCCTATAATGGCAACTGTCACAGCATTACACATGTATAATTTGCCTAAATAAATGGGATAATAATGTTAATGTATAAATTTTCTTTGAAGAGTAATTCATCTAGTTCCAATCCAATAATATAAAAATAAATTTTACACCATGCATCCATCTTGATATTGAAATGACACTAACAATTAAGGGAAGTACTATAGTACCCATGAAAATACAGGGGGTTATGGAATAGTTTTTAATGGGCCAATAGGGGAGCTTAGTTTCATTTAATGATGATGTCTCTTCCTTAATTTTTATTAGTTAGTAGTCAAAGCTTCTGATATTGCAATTTAGTCCTTCAAATTAAATACATTTTATCTTTGATAAATTTAAATAAACATTAAAAATTTAAAATATTATACAATGTAAAATATTAGAACCCAAATTTCTTCTTCTCCCTGGAACATAGCCTTATCGCCTATTTCTGGAACCACTGTCTCCTTCCTTTTCCTCACTTTCACTCTCACACTCTCCATGCCCAGCCATCACCACCACTTTTTGCTTGCGACTGATCCAACCCTCCCACAAGATCCTACCCATTCTACAGCCCCAAGCTCTCCATAAAACCTTGCTAAACACACTCACTCAAAGTTCACACCGGCACCCGGTGTCGCTACCATCGCTTCCGGTAACCACCGCTTTCTCAACAGGAACCGTTTCTACCACCCAGTTTGGTGGAGTTTCTTTTGAACCAGAAGGCACCAAATTGAAGCAGACATAACAAAGTATAATAGTGTATAACAGTGAATGACGAACGGCGGAAACGTCAGGGGTGGAGCCACGCGAACTGGAACAAAGGAGAAGGTGTGGCACGGAGTTCGAGGCGGACTCAGAAGACGATGCACGACGGAGATGGCAACGTGTGTGTGAAGAGGGGAGAAACTGTGCCAGAAGAGAGTAAAACGGGGCAGAACGACGGTGATAACTAGAGGAAAAGTGTGGGACGGTTCACGGCGAAGCAGAACGCGCGAAGGAGACACACGATGAAAGAGAGAAGAACGATGGCGGGCGGCGGTGATGACCAGAACGGTGGAGCTCAATGGTGATGACGAGTAGAATTAGGGTTCAAGATGGAGAAGAAAGAGAGATTGAGGGCTTTGTTTTTCATGAAAAAAATTGCTTTAAACCTGATTTATTAAAATTAAAACAATCATAATTTTAAATTTTAAATTGAAAAGCTATTTAATTAATTAAGGACTTAAGTGCAGGGCCGGCCCAAGGGGGAAGCTAATAAAGCTAGGGCTTTAGGCCTCCAAAAAGAAAAATATTTTCACTACCTATTTTAATAATATTTTTTAAAAAAAATTGTTAAGAGTCAGTTGTACAAAATGTTGAGTGAGCAGGTGTACAAAAGACTCTTCATTTTCTTCAATCATGGCTCATCTCATGTATTTCTATCTCACCCACATAATGGCTCATTACTACAATAATTTAATAAATGATTTTGAATCCCAAAAAGCACAAAAAATAAACTTTAAATAAAAATATAATAGTTTTAATAAAATTTTATTATTTGTTTTAAAAGGCCTCACTTTAGATTTTGCTTTAGGCCTCCAAAAGTGTTGGACCGGCCCTGCTTAAGTGTAATAAAGGAAAGTTTTAAATAAAAAATGTTCGACCAGAATTCATTAAATGAAGACTATTCATCTATTGGTCCAATACTAACTGTTTTAAAATCTATTGAAAATATAAGGGTACCGTAGATTTTGCTGGAGGTTTTCGTGTTTTAATTATGTTTACTCCCTCCGGTCCACAATGTAAGCAAAAATTTCCAAATTTTTTGGTCCAAAATATAAGCAAATTTCAACTACTTTCTTCTCATTTAATGAAGTTATTCTCAAAATACCCTTCATTTAATACAAATTTTGTTTTCCAATGACTCCTTTTATTCTCAATAACACAAGCTTAATAAATAAAAGGAAGGGTAATTTAGGTAACAAACTTAATTTTTTATTTCCAATGACTCTTTTAAATGAGATCAACTAACTATCTTAATATGTGTGTCCCATTTAATTTTTGCTTACAATAGAGACCGGAGGGAGTAGCTTTTATGCTTTTCAATTAAACACATAACGTACATTCAAACCAACATTTTGATACACCAACAAACTTAATTTGAAAAGGGGATGGGAGTGTGTGTTGGGGGTACAAATTCATAATCATGTAAAAGGGTTTATGTACGTTGCACCATATGAGACCATCCTAATCTGATTACATGCATGCGTGGGGCTATATATAGTAAGCATGCACGCTGGTTTGCACGCTACATACCACGAAGACCACCAATTACTCAAACAAGAAATGATGGGGTAAACTTCCTTTTTTATGGGGGTCAAAACCAACTACTATGAGCTCATCAATATCTCTTACATATGCAATATTGCAAAAGCATGTATATATATCTATAATGAACAAGAACTGTGAAATTCGCTATGATACTTGTAAGTGGGTGATGATGCATGATGTCACACTTTAGTTCCTAAGAACATAGCCTCTCTTGATTACTCTAATTTTCCAGAAGTTAAAAGAGCAATAGATGAATGATGGAAGTGGGATAGGGACACCAGTGTTTGAGAAAGTCAAACACAATCAAAGCTCATATCAATGTGAAGGCTGTGGAAACATATTTGAGGCATGAGGTGGGCTTTCCATGGATGGATAAAGTCCTAGCTAGGACATCTTTTTAAGCATAATTCTTACACGCTTTCGGCTCTAGGAAATCTCGTTGATGAGTGTCTCTTCCATGCTGCAGATCAAAATTTGTTTATTAATTGACCACTATCATTACATAGTTAGTTGGGACTATACTAAATTTGTGAGGTGGGATGATTACATAAAATCCTTTTTTGGGCCAAAATCTTTCACAATTATCGTTCTATACACCATACGTTCTTAAAGATCATCCTCAGAGGATCTATATCTCACAATGGTTCAATTCTATAAGATGTTTTCATGTATCCATCTTTGTTTTTTTTTTCTTTTTTGATAAGCCATCTTTGTTTTCTAAATTAATTTGATTGTAAAGCAATTCCTGGAGATCGGTTTTAACAACAGAATCTCACCCACCATAACTTGGTAATATTGGTATTTGGCTTGAGGATCCCCCTCTTTCATTATTCCTTTCATGTATATATGCTGATTATTCATCTTAAATTCTTAATAAAATCACCGTTCACCTATCTATTGTTATAGCCTTAATTATATATTGGTGCGCTGTTATGCGTATAAACATCATATGTCCACGTGATTTTCCCCTTACATCTTTTATTTAGGAATATTTAAGGATTGAGGAGAAAAAAGTATTGAAGTTACCTAAGAAATGTTTAATTTTATTGATTCCTTCTGCTTTTAATCATAAATATACAAGTTTGGTAGAAGACGTTTGGTTTAGAAAATATATTTATTTTTAAGTGAATACTATTCTTGCGAATTTTATTTTCAGATTTTTTTTTTCACCCTCGCACATGAAAATAAGTTTCTCAGATTTCATTCACAAGACTTTTTTCTAGTCATCTTTTATGTTTGAGAATGATTTTTAATTTATTTTTTGTACTAAACATGTGCAAATTTTATTCTTGCATTACTTTCGGAGAATAAATACAATACATCACCTTAAAGAACACATCGCTTTATGGTTTAGAACATTAAGAAATCTCACAGCACAAAAAAAAGAAAAGAATATTAAGAAATCTCATAGAAACGACTTTATATTTATATTTTAATTGATCTGTTTGTCCATTTCTACTAACATTTATAATAAATTTGATTGGGTCAAATTATGTAATATGTGGATTATATTTTTCCTAGTTTTAAAAGAGTAACATCTGCCAAATTTAGAGCTGTCAAAGTGAATTAATTAACCTGACTAATCTGATTAGCTTATCATGCATTGACACTAAAGTAAGTCGAATCAGGAATTTTGGCTAATTCGATTCAGCTCAGTATAGGTTGATGGATTAAATGGGTTGATGCGCCATAATTAAAAATGATTAAATATGTGGTCTATCATTTTCATATTAAGTGAGAGGTAGATCAAGATTGTGTGTGTTGGAGAGAGTTTTGGATGCCTGAAAGATAAAGGTCGAAAGTGGACGAGTCGAGAGTTGCTGCCTACTGCAATTGGCATTGTGTGAGGGAGGGTGAGAATTGTTATGTTGTGCTCATATCTAAATTGCAACATGATCACAACATGATGTCATTTTTGCCACATCTTCATCGGGTGACTTTGATAAGTTGTCATCATTAGTGCTTATTCCTTATATACGAGAAGTTTATTCACAAACTATTTTTTGAAGGATCTATATCATCTCACATTCTAATTAGATCATCGCATAAATTCTTTTATGACTCTTTATTCTCAATCCACACAAAATCCGAAAAACAAGTTTTTTTTTTTCCCAATTGTTCAACCCATGAACCAACCTGACTCAAACTCATGTGAGGCACAAGTAAAATGAGGTGGGCTAAAATGAAACTAGATTTTTTTTTTTTTGGGGAAAAAAAACTTAACTCATTCCAACTCGAATTTATAATCAGTCGAGTTGATTCAGCTTTTGCGACCCAATGTTGTGGGCTTTAGCCAAACCCATAATACCCATACTTTTTCGATGCATTATATTTCATTAAAGAAAGAATTTACTTTTGTTACATTATTAATGAATTATATATCACCTCTCGTATGTAACTTTTAAGATAATTATAGTAAAAGTCAAATATTTTTTAATGATTGATTAATTGATAAAATAAAAAATCTTTACATTAAAAATGCATGATTGTAAAATCCTTGCAGAAATCTTGATGATATTTCCATTATTCTTTTAATTAGTTAGTATTAGAATCGAAAAAGATATATTACTAAAATTGTGGATTACAAAAATGAAAGGAAGGAGAAAAAAAAAAAACGAAGTATTGGTTAAATTAACACCTACAACTGATCAAAGTGAAAATAGAATCAACCAGTCACTATAGTTTTGGATTGGACCCATTACCCTTACGACAAAATGTCAAAAGTATTTCAAAGTGAATTTTGAAGAAATGAAAGGCTCTCTTTTCATGTCAAACAAAACACTCATTTTGCCCTCTCTTTTCTCTCTTCCTATTCGATGGAGACCAAAGTGTGCTTACCAATATCCCACTAGCTATATATAAGTGCTTTTGGAAATTAAGGTTCAAAATGGCCAAAGCAGTATGCTACGTTATGTCATGCGAGGATCAGTATAAATAAAATAAAATAATCATGAAAATTGACTTCTCTTTAATTAATTTATGGTATATATTTTGTTCAGGGATTAATGGAAGATGCCAACGCCATGTTGAGAAGCCAGTGAAACACACAAGTTATGAATTAATTATGGCCTTTCATTCATCACAATTCAAGGAGTTGTGTTCCACTTTTGGTAGACATTCCTTTAAGATAATGGTCCCCAAACAAAAATAAAGATATATATCAATGAGCAAAGACTGGAGAATGAAGAAACATGGCAAATGAGCTCGCTAGATGGATGATGCTATATATTATTAACCTTCCTCTTCCTCTTCATATTTTGCCCCCCACTGATGAAATAGTATCCACGTGTGTCATCATGATTGTGCATACGTGGTAGACCAAATTATTCAATCTCACACTCACGTGCATGAATCACAACACACGCGAGACAAAGCCAATAAACTTAATTAGCTATTGCCTAACCAGCTAAAGGGATTTTTTTTTATGATAGATATTTTTTTTTTATTTAAATTTATATGGGAAGGGTTGGGATGGGCTTGAGAAAAATACATATTCTTGGGCCGAAAGGCCTTTTAATCTTTTTGGACTGGGAGAGGCCTCCTAATCTTGGATATAGTTTGGGTTAATGATAAACTACATGAGCCTGATTAGGGATGGCAAATAGATGTATTGGATAAATTTTTATGCGGATTATAATGGATGGATCGAAAAATATCCATTATGATCCATTAAACATTCATTATAAAAAATCCAATACATCCATTAACAAATTTTTTATGGATGGATTGGATATCCATCCATAAAAATTATTTTAAAGAATAAATTTTTTTTATACAATTAAATAATTTTATTACTTTTAAAATATTCTCTCTCTCCCCTCTCTCTTACTCCTCTTTCTACCCTCTCTCCCTCTATCTCTCTCTTCCCTCTCTCTCCTCTCTCTCTCTCTCTTTCCCCTCCCTCTCTCCTTTCTCTAAATTATTAAAAGATTATCAATATTTGAAATTTAAAGTTTTTTTTCTTTTTAAAAAAAAAGGTCACAACACTACAAGTGAGCTGGAGGCATCTTTAATGGTATTTTTTCATATAAATTGATAGGATAAATTGACTCAATAACAGCTAGCATTGTATTTACCATACAAATTAAATATCCAACTTGAATACATGACAACATTAATGAATACAACTACATCTTATCAAAGATATTCAATTCCAATTCCAAAAATTCCCATTACAAACAAGTCCATAGATACAAAGAGAATCGGTGAAAGCAACAAGTGCAACAGGATGGGATAATTGATGAATGCCCTTTTCTCCCGGGGTCTCTCCATCATGATTTGTTGGTATTAGAATCAACCCACCAAACGGATTGCAAGCATTCATTGTCATAACAAGAGAAGTAGTAAATCGAATGCTCTCCAAAAGATAGAAGCTTCAAGACTTGAGATTTGGACCAAACTCCTTCAATCACACGTGAGAATAGGGAAAAAATCTTGCAATCATTCATTTCTGGATATAAATAAGGGTGAAAGGTCCTCAACAAGTTCTTCATCATCAAGATCCAACATAGCTACAAATGAGAATCAGAGTAGAAAATAATTAAACATAAAATAATTTAAAAAGGCTTAAATTAAGTGAAAAGATTAAAAATAGTAAGCTAGTAGATACTAACCTGGAGTTCCACAAAGCCAATCATTTGTACACAATAATGCTTCAACATTTCCAGGCAAAAGAGAACTCCGATATTTGTCAAGTATACGTCCACCAATGCTAAATGCTGATTCTGATGCAACTATAGTAATCGGTATACTCAAGACATCCCGTGCCATCAAAGAAAGTTCAGGATATTTACCTTCAATTGATTTCCAATACTCTAGAACATCTAAGTTAGCATGCAGCCTATGATCAATTCTATCTTCATGCAAATACGCTTCCAAATCCGATTCTTTCTTTGACGATTCACACAACTTACTTTGATAAGTTCCAAAATCCTCTAAATCACTTGAAGGGGGAATACTTGGGCTACCTCTAACAGATCTTTGCGAAGAAGAAGGATTTGCCTTATTTGGGGAGGACTTAAGATATTCTTGAAAAAACACTTTCAGCTTATCATGAATCTCCTTTGCCAATCTCACACCCTCACCATCACCATACAATTTCACATAACTATATTCAACAAATTGCAACTTGTATCTAGGATCCAAGATGACAGCAAATGATAGAATAACACTGTAGGAGTTCCAATATTTTTCAAATTTCTTCTTCATTTTTCTAGCCATGCAACAAATTTGATTTTCATTTTCAAATTCATCATGGAAAAAACATGCAACATCCCTAATCTTAAGCTGAATTCTCCACATACCATAAAAATAGAGGTTGGCAGTTGGATAAGTGTTACCTGAGAAAAGAGTGGTGATATCATAAAATGGCCTAAAAAACTCTGCTATTTTTTCTACCTCAACCCACTCCTCTTCTGATAAACAATTATCAAAATAGGGATCAATATTTTTTAGCTAGGTAAAGGCTTCCCGAAAACCCATAGCACTCTCAAGCATGAGATATGTGGAATTCCATCTTGTGGGCACATCTTGACGAATTTGCTTAGATGTCACGTATGAGAGTTGCTCTAAACATGATGCAAACTTTGACTTTCGTGCATCTGAACCCCTAATATATTTCACACTCTCTCGAATTTTAATCAAGGATCCATCTATCACCTTCAAACCCTCCTGAACAATCAAATTTAAGATGTGTGCCCCACACCTAATATGAAAATATTCTCCATTGGCTATCAATCCTAACCCAAATGACGGATGTTTCTTCAATACATTCACCATTACGTGATTGTAAGCCGCATTATCTAAAGCAATGGTGAATATTTTTTTATCAATACCCCACTCCTTTAACAAACTCAATAACTTCTCAGCCAAATTAGCACCGGTATGAGGTGGTGGAAAATGAAAGAAAGCTAACACTTTTTTATGTAACTCCCAACTCTTAGTAATATAGTGTGCAGTCAATACCATATACTGGATTTAGGGTTCAGAACTTTGTTGTGAACTTCGAAGAACATTAGGGATTTTGTTTTTGTTTTTAACTCAAAAATGGTTCGGTAATGGATTTTGTAAATTTTGTTTTATTTTTCAATTTTATCCAATGGATTTGTTTTTAATTTCAGAATGTCATCCAATGGATTTAGGAACATAGTGGATGGATCACTATCCATCCTTAATATGAAATGATCCAACTTGATCCAGTCCACTAAAGCTTTTTTTTTTGTAATGGATGGATTGGATGGATAACTCTTTGAATGGACTGGATGGATGATGGACAAATGGATATTGCCACCCCTGCCTGATAGACAACTGTCGAGTGTTACCTCTTATTATATATAGAAAATGTACTTTGTACGTCAACTTCCAACATCGTATGCAACAAAATGCACTATTATATTCATCAATTAATAGCGTGTTTGGAAAAGGAATCCAAATTTAAATGGAATTTGTTTGTCGAGTGTTGCCTCTTAATTATTAATGTAACAAAAAAAAAAAAAGACTTGCCAAATCCATTAAAGGCATTTAATTTTCGATTGATCTTTGATATGGAACAATTAAACTTGTCAAAAACGTTTCTCTGCATGTGTCGGTATATTGCACAAGTCATCAACCGAAAAGCAATTAAAACTTGATTCTGTTTTCCCTTTTCAATCTTTGATGCCTTTCCCCACTGACCCATGTAATTTTATATCTTTATTTGTTAAACCTCCTCAGATATGCATCTAATTAACTAACAAATATTTTATGCATTGGACGAATATTTTTAAGTTAATTATAAAACATTTATAGATTATGCTAAATTAATAAGTTTTGGGAGAGTAGTTGAAAAAAGTATCTCGTGCTCAAGAGTGGGAACTCAAACTCAATATACAAGAGGCCAATATCTAACCTTTTTAGGCTTTATCCTTTTGAAACAAATATCAAATTCCACATTAAAAAGTTTATTAAACTGAAAAACAAAAATCAACATACAAGAGTACAAAAACATGATAACAAGATTAACCACAAGTTTCTAAAAATTTCAATTAGAATAGGTGTCACATATACATAAACAAAACTTGAGCCAATTCATGAGCTAACCATCGTTTCAGATTTGAATCCTACCAAGATATCTTGTTTATGGGTTATTTTTAAGTAGCTTAATAAGAGCATGTTTAGGAAAGATGTTTTTTCCCCCATTTCAGCTGTTTTTGCACCATTAAGCTTTTTCCTCAAATAATCATTATGTTTGGCAAAAGAAATTAAATCTTAAAAAAAGCTTATTTTTCTTAAAAAACGCTGTTTTAACATAAATTGGAAGATAGGACTGTTTTACTAAACCGCATTTTCCTTCCTGGCCGTATGTGTCTGAACCCGTCGTCCATGTTTCTCTCTCTCCAAAAGTAATGTACTGTAGCAGCACGTTATTTTGTGAAATAATGGAACAAAAATTTGAGGCACGTTATATAGGCTCAAAAAATGTGAGGCTCATATATATATTTTTTTAATATAAGTTTTTCAAATATAAATTCTTTAGTTTATTTAAATAAAATATTTATTATTTATATTTAAACAAATAATTTTTTTTATATGTTTTCATAAGTATGAAAAAATATTACAAATTTTATTCAACTTTTTTTAATAGAAAAAATTGATGACAATATAAAAAAAAAACTTCAACAACTTTTAATGTTAAAAAACATCAATTATTATTAATATAAACAAATAACTCCATGCCCTTTTTGTAATTCACTATGTAAAAGTAATTATTTTTGCACCACCCTTACGAAATAGATTATCTTAAAATTACTTTTCAGCAAACATACCCAAACAAAAACAGATTCTGATTATAATTGATTATTGATAATCGATTATTTAAAAACAGATTATCAGCATAATCTTTTTTTTTTATCTTTCCCAAACATACTCTAAGTGTTGATTTGGACTCGGGGCACCTTGACCCTAATACGAGGCAACCATACCCGATTTTCAATTTTAATGTGAAAAAACAAAACTTGAATTTTGATGTTGGTCAAATGTTTCGTATTGATTTTATATCTAGTTTTTTAATGTTAGTGTAGACCCAATAACTGCACTTAAAATATACAGATTGAAACTCAATTTATAATTTTATATACCAAGCTACCCTCAATGGGATATTTGAGGCAGTCAACCCTCGAACCTTGTCCTTTGAAGCGTGTCTCGAATTCTCCATGGTACCGTCCATTATCAAAATTTTTCACTTGGACTTGGAGAATTAGAAAAGAAAAGAGAAGAAGAAATTTTAATTTTAATTCATTAAAAATATGTGTATGCATTAGAGGCTGTTCTTCACACTCTCTCTCTAAAATCTCGCTCTATTCCTTGCACAACAGGACAAGCATCACAACCCAACAGAGCCAAAACTCGTCATTTCATCAAATTCCGCGTACCTTTGGAACATACCCCAAATTCATATCCAAAATTTTCTTCATTCTCTCGACAATACATACGTTGAATCTCGTCACCAAGGTTTCTGCTTTTCATTCATTCGCTGATCCATTTTTATTTATTTTTTCAATTTGTTTTCTGGGTATTTCAATTTCGTGGGAAAAAGAAAAAGAAAAAATCATTTTTTTTTCCTGATGGGCATCCAATTTTGGAAGGCTCAATGCCGATTCTTCATGATTTGTTAATTTCTTTAAGTTAATGGGTTGCAATAACAAGTGTTTAAGTTTGAACTTTTTTTTTTGTGTCACATTTTCACTCAGAATTTGTTATACTATATCATATTGATTATTTGTGTATTTGTGGATATAACAGGTCTTCTATTGGGGATTGATCTAATCTCAGGCACCAGTTACCTGAATCTCCTATATGATTTCCATCTCATCACATGGAAGCTATGTTTCATAATTAACATTTAGATGTTTTCAATGGTTTTGAAAGACTTAATGCTTCAGGGTTTAGTGTAGAAAGCTTTGTTGGTATTCAATGAAAGGCATGACTTGGGGTGCACCTAAAGGTTATCCCAGAATGTCTTCACATCCAAGGCCTCTTTCTTGGATTATAATTTCAGTAGGAGCACTGGCAGTTTTCTTATTTTATGCTTCCTGGGTTCTTGTGTCATCTCCAATTGGTGCCACGGTTCATGATTTTTTTGTTGGTGTAGCTAGTTCAGAAAAGTTAGATGTGTCAGCCTCTTCCATAAATGAAGCTTCTATTGATGCTCCCTTGAATAAAAGTTTAGATCTTGTTGATGATAAGATAAACCATCCTCTAATCCACAATCTTCCACCATTTCTTCTGGTCTGTCTAGGGATAGCAGGGTTGAACAAACTGACACTAAATCAAACTCACAAGTAGAGTTGAGTGAGTCTTCTTCAGTGAATTTTCCAATAACCAAGGAAGTAAATGGCATAGAAACTTCTGTTGCAGAGACTTCTAATTCACAAGAATCTGTGACTTCATTTGGCAAAAATGCAGATACGGCCAGCAGTAGCTTGCCTGATCAATCCAATCCACAGATTGATTTGACTTCAAGGGCAACTATGCCAGTGGTTGGTACCAATTCTTCCAATGTAACAGGTGATATTATTAAAACTGAGGAACCCACTTCTGTTTTGATCAATAAGTCCAGTGCAGAAGATGCAGCATCAAATGAGAGCTCTATTTCCTTTTCCGGTTCCACATCAACAGCAATTCCAGAATCACTAGAAAAGTCAAATAACGCATCCTCCGCTGGTGCAGTTAATTCAGGTTGTAGTTATCTTTTTGCCTTGCACAAACTTGTTATCAGTTTACTATTTTATTTACCATTTTTTTACCTAATCAATTATAAGTTATAACACTAATTTATTTTGTTTTTCGTCACTTCATTCTCTTTCGGGAACATATTGGTGCCACAATGTTAGAATTAGTTTCATTTTATTAATTTTAGGTCATTACTGTTGTGGTGTGTAAGCAACTGGCTAACTACTATTGTGATCTGGTTTATATAACACCCGTGCATTATCTGTCCTTTTGACAAGAAAATTAGAGAAATATTCAGTCTTTAACACATGCATATATACACCCAACCCAAGCCCCACATACTTGAAGTTGTTCTATTATGGAATATGGACTTGGGTATCAAACACCGAATTTTATATCATGTGCAATGGACCTGGTCAGTGTGTATCAGAGCCACAGCACTGTTATCCTGTTATCTATTAGAACTTCGCTTTTTTAAAGCACAAGGTGATTGTGTGAGGGCTTGTGGTGAAGTGCGTCACTCTACTCCCATGTAGATTAATGATTCGTCACTCATTTCTATCAAAATTTCCCTTTTTGTCGTTCGAAGGTTCAATTTCGGTGGATTTTCATTTGTCATTCATTAATTTTGTCCCTTCCCATTCTGTCTCCTTTAAGCCTTCCACAGTTTGCATTTGTTTAATAAATAAGATGGGTATAAATACTTGCAGACAGTCAGACACACACTATTGGATATAAAATCAGTGATCTCACTCGACCACTTTTTTAAGTGGAGATATCATGTGTGTTGCTACATATTTCTAAATATCCTCAACATATGTAAATCATTAGTAGATGTATATTGTTACCAAAAAAATTATCGTAGTAGACAGGGATAACCATTTTTAAATGATTTTATTTGGAATTACTCTATATCTTCTGAGTTTTTAATTGGTGTTTTATCCTGTTGTCTAGGCTGTGATCTTTACCATGGAAATTGGGTATATGATCCATTGGGACCATTATACACGAACAATTCTTGCCCTGTATTGACACAGATGCAGAATTGCCAGGGTAATGGAAGGCCTGACAAGGATTATGAGAACTTCCGATGGAAGCCCTTTCAGTGTGACATCCCACGGTTTGATCCCAAGAAGTTTTTGGAGCTGATGAGAGGGAAGACATTGGCTTTCATCGGGGATTCAGTGGCTCGAAACCAGATGGAATCAATGCTGTGCATTCTCTGGCAGGTTGTTTTCTTTATTCCTTATTGATCTGATTTGCATGGTGAAAAAAATGATTTGGAGATGATAGAAAAAATTCACTGTTTTGCTGACTTGTCATTTTTAGTATCTTCTCATGGTTGCTGCGTATTAGTTGTGATTATGAATTTTCTTGAAATAGGGACTCGTTCAACATATTTGAGATATACTAATTAAGATTTTCGAGATTATCCATAAGGTTGGCCAAGACACACATAATTGAATCATAGACAGTGCACTTTGACAGCAAATTAGAGGCACAAAATCCAAAGGAAATTGCCTGCTTCAAGAGAAGAACTTTGACGTGAAAATTCTTTAAAGAAACAGATGGCATAACCTGGAGAAATAAATCGACTCTCTTATTGTTTTGGATGTTTAATTTATTGCGTAACATTCTTGTCGTAACATTCTTGTCAAAGTTACTTTTAATCCTAGCTTAGATTTTTAAAACATTAAGAAAATTCTCTTGGCTCTTGTCAACTGTTAGACCTGTGTGCAATACATCTTTTTCTCATCTTAAGCACCATCTTATTTCTTAATAGTTGATATACGTGGTGTTTAGTTAATAAGCATGTTAAGGAGGTTAAACCAAGCTCCATCTGAGATGAAGTATATTTATCTCAGCCTTTCTATTTGTTAATTTGCGGGAGATGGTCCTCCAGTTCTTTAGAATAAGCCTAACTTTACTTGGAAATTTTATGCCTACCATGTATTTGCCCAGCCAAGTTATATTAAAATAAAAAAGGACACCTTTTAGCACTAGGTCAACAATTCTCTTCCGGTGGCCTTGGTGCTGAAGTTGTACCATTCCATGTTCATTATCAAATGGTTTTTTTGCCAGTCAGCGTATCCTTTTTTTTTTTTTTTTTTTAAAATAGTAAGATACTTAACTAAAATATGGTACTTTCAGGTAGAGGTACCGAAGAATCGGGGAAATCGCAATATGCAACGATATTATTTTAGGTCAACATCTGTAATGATTATCCGGATATGGTCCTCGTGGCTTGTCAAACTAACATCCGAACCATTTGATTATGCTCCTGCTGGTGTGGATAAGCTCTTTCTTGATGTCCCTGAGGAGAAGTTGATGGAACACATCCCAAAATTCGATGTGGTGGTTCTTTCTTCCGGTCATTGGTTCGCGAAGCGATCTGTGTATATTCTTAACAATGAGATAGTTGGAGGACAGTTGTGGTGGCCAGACAAGTCTAAGCCAATGAAGGTTAACAGTATGGAAGCATATGGTATATCTGTTGATACAATTCTTACTGCTCTTGCTACACATCCAAATTACACAGGGCTTACAATTGTGCGTTCCTATTCACCTGATCATTATGAGGGTGGGGCTTGGAACACAGGTGGATCATGCACTGGGAAGGTTAAGCCTCTTGCACTTGGTGAATTGGTAGAAAATGGGCATACAAATGATATGCATAAGCAACAGGTTACAGGTTTTAACCGTGCTATAAAAAAGGCAACAAATAGGTCTAAGTTGGTATTAATGGATATCACTGAAGCATTTCAGTATAGGCATGATGGTCATCCTGGTCCATACAGGAGTCCTGACCCAAATAAGATTACAAAACGTGGCCCAGATGGAAGGCCACCACCACAGGATTGCTTGCATTGGTGCATGCCTGGTCCTGTAGATACCTGGAATGAACTTGTGTTTGAAATCATCAAGAGAGAATTTGATGGAGGAATTGCATCATGAGAATTATTTATTTATTTTTTTGGCAATCAAGCGGAATTTAGTGGTTAATTCATTACGAGGGTACTTGTTTAGAAATGTGATTGTCTAGGGAGAGGTAAGGATAGTCCAGGTTGTATCTTTTCATAGAATAATATATTATGTTATAGAGAAATTAATTTATTTTTAAGGGTTGGGGCGATAAGCTGCTAGCTTATTCCTCAATTATTATCAGAAGAGTCATCATACTACTGACGTGGCTAGTATGTGTTCACGAATCAAGAGCAAGTTTAGATTTCAAATATCACATTATATTGTCTACATTTGTTGTAGTGGTTGTTTGTCACTAAGGCATTGGTGGCCCCATACATAGCAATATTAACATTATTACTAAGTCCTTCACGAGTCATGACATGATGCTTCATACTCTAATTTGATAAATAATTTCCTTTAAAAAAAAATTGATAAATAATTTTATGCTGGATACTTGAACATTCTTTAGTTGCACTGTTGCAGCAGTCTAAAATAAACAAGTCATACATAGGCAATAGAAAGTTAGTACGAAGTCATCAACCTAACACGTGGAAATGTTGTCTCCACAAGCCGAAACTACTCTTCTTAAGTTTTTCTTACTTTGGCAAAACATGATGAAAATTTGAATCTGCAAGTTAACCCACTCCAAATCAAACAAACTAGCAACTAAAATTATTGTAATGAATGAACAAAATTAAGGTTTATTACTTTATTTCGTTTGTCATAATGTAAGTTTGAAATAGCCCTCATATTATCTACATCCCTTATTCATTATAATAGCTTTCAACCTCTCACTGCCAGCGAATTTCCCTCATTTCAGGTTCTAACATAATCTATGATATAATCGATGAGATCCGATCAGTTACCGTAGAAAAATAAAATCTAATTATAGCCTCCATTTAATTTTTTTTTTGGGCAATTTCCTCCATTTACTTGATCTGTTTCTTTTTTGTCTTTTCCATTTTTCTTTAGTGAAATTTTGATTAGCAAGTCTACTGATAGTATGGTTGGATACTTGGATTACAGTTTGCACATTGCAAACCCTAATTTAGAAAGTGTTAATTAAGTTTCATACACAAATAAAATGTGTTTTTTTTTTTTTTTTGATAAACACAAATAAAATGTGTTTGGTTCAGGTTTTATACAAATATTTATGAGTTTAATTTATATACATTGTCAGTGTAAAGTTTTTTTTTACACTGTCAACCAATCAGAAATTATAATATGCGTGACTTTTAAGCTAGTTAGGATAAAAGTCAAATATTATAATTTATGTGGTAATTTTGATTGATTAACTATGTAAAAATTCTTTACACTGACAGTGCACGCCAATTAAATCCAATATTTATTTCCAATTTTTTTTTTATACAAATACTATACAAATGTAACTTCATCACTGTTTATCCGGAATGGAACCAATTATTATTTTAGGTTTATAAAATATAGACTTTGAAATAAAATAGTAGATTTTTTAATTTTTTTAATGTATTAAATACTTTATTAAATACTTTATTTCCATTTAAAATTTCCTTTCTTTTTTTTTTTGACTTCATTAAATGCTATGTAAACTTCAATTTTTTATCAACTAAAGTTTGTATTTATCAAATTGTAAAACAAACATGCTAACATGGTTGGTAAAACTAGTAAATTTACTTTTGAACATGATTTTTAATTTTTTTTTTTAATCTCAAACCATGATTTAAGTGAAAGTAAAAAAAAAGAGTTGGTTTTTCCATTAAGGATTACCATTACCATGTCCATAGTTATATCCAAACATGCTATATAGGCTTTCAATTAAGAAGAGACGCGTTACTATGGTGAATTATCACTTTTTGACTTTCTCACTCTTCTGAATTTGAAATTCAAACTTCGTTTCCTTTACTTCCTCCTGTCTCTATTGTAAACAAAAATTAAATAGGACACACATATTAAGATAGTTAATTGATCTCATTTTAAAAGAGTTATTGGGAATAAAAAATTAAGTTTGTTACCTAAATTATCCTTCCTCTTATTTATTAAGCTTGTGTTATTGAGAATAAAAAGGAGTCATTGGAAAACAAAATTTGTATTAAATGAAGGGTATTTTGAGAATAACTTCATTAAATGAGAAGAAAGTAGTTGAAATTTGCTTATATTTTGGACCAAAAAATTTGAAATTTTTTGCTTATATTATGAACCGGAGGGAGTATTTTCTTTACCATGTCATCATAATAGAACTCCAAATATGTTTCTTTTCTATGAATATGATCTGAAGCCCCACACAAAAGAAAATAATATTTTTTTAAATTTTATATTTTTTAAAAGACAGGCAAAGAGGGAGTAATAAATAAATCCAAATCAAATCCACTCTCAGCGTCAGCGCTCTTCAACGGTCCCTTTCTTCAAAACGGCTACATTCTCTCTCTCGCTCTCATCAATTCAAACTTCAATTCAAACCCATTTCCACGAAAACCTTCTTTCATTTTCTCAGGAAATTCAAATCATTTTTCTTCTCAACTTGGCAGCAGCGAAAGAAAGAAAATCCGAGCACAAACCAATTCGTCGATCCGTTGTGTTTGTAAGGTCAGTGTACTACTCACTTCACATTCTGTTCCGTTATGAAGGAAAGTGGAACACTCAAATCCCTAACTCTGAGAAATTGAAAATTCAGACACACTCAATTTAGTAGATCGTTCTACGGAGTTTGTGTTTTGTGTCTCGCTATTTTGAATTGTGTAGCTACTAACACTTTCTTCCAGCTGAGATCGATATTATCCGAATCAGATTAATGGAACAAAGTTGTGTAGTGTGTACTTGTACTTTTTAATTCCTTTTTTTTTTTTAAAAAAAATTTGAATTCTGATTGTATTTAGGGTTCAATTAGAGAAAAATCATGTTCTAGGTCTACCACCAGCATCAATGTTACTAATGCAGTACTTTCAGTTTTCAGTGTATATCTTATGCTGTTTTGCTGAGCCCTTGGCACTAATAAAAGTGTGAGTTTTAGGTCTCAAAAGTAAATGTTCAGTGAAGAGAATAGTAGAGGCTGTATGATTGGCAATTCGATTGTTTCACTTGTTAACATATATTTGAGCCTTAACAATTTGGAAATGATTACTGCTTTATCAAAATTAATATATATTTTTATATTGGCACCTCTTGGATGGAGGTCTTTTCGAGTTTTTAATATGGTGAGTGTATTTTGTTAGCTTCTATATCTGTAATCTGTAATACATAAATAAATTTCCAGTCAAATTAGAATGCTAGTTTCTGACCTTCAAGTTTTGCTTGCTTTGATCTTTTAGAATTTTTAAGATACCTTTTTTTGTTGGCAGATACAAGTGCTCCAAAATGTCTAATCCTCAAAATGATCCTCTTCTGCAATCTGAAACGACGTGTGGAACACTTCTGTATGAACTTCAGGTATGCATCAACATTTTCTGCAATTATCTTTCCTACCATCCCCACTTTCCCCACCAGCAGGTGGATTAAAGAATATTCGTCAAGACTGTGGATAAATTCTCATTGTTTGCCTCAACTTATTTATTAGATAATATGGGATGAAGTTGGGGAGTCTGAGACTGACAGAGATAGAATGCTGTTTGAGCTTGAACAAGAGTGTCTAGAAGTGTACCGAAGGAAGGTTGATCAGGCAAATCGGTCTAGAGCTCAATTAAGGCAGGCAATTGCTGATTGTGAGGCAGAACTTGCAGCTATATGTTCAGCAATGGGAGAGCGACCGGTACATATTAGGCAGGTTAGATATCTTATTAATTGCTATTTTGCTTTTTTTTTTTTTCTTTTCCGTGTGTGTCTGTATGTTACCTGAATGGCGCGGGAGAAGAGCTTAAGTTAAATGAAACTGTGTCTTAATCCCATCATTCCTATGACAATAATTTGAAGTGGTAAAATGGTAAAATTTGCATCCCTGTGGACTCCCTCCCTATATACAAACTTAAAAGAATAATTATTTGCTATTTCCTGAGTATTTTTATGTCAAGAATCAAGATAATTTGTTATCCTGCTAGACTACTAATAGGATTGGTACTCTGTTTCTTTCTCATTTATCTAGACTGATCAAAATGTGGGAAGCTTGAAGGAAGAGTACACAAGAATTCTTCCGCAGTTGGAGGAGATGAAGAAAAGGAAGTCTGAGCGTAGAAATCAATTTATAGAAGTTCAAGAGCAGATTCAAAGTATCTCAATTGAGATATACGGTCCCAGAGAGTATATTGCAGCCAATGTAGATGAAACTGATTTATCCTTGAGAAAACTTGAAGAATTGCACAGACAGCTGCATGCACTTCAAATTGAGAAGGTCAATAATTTATTTCTACTTCATTTTTTAACCATTTCATCAACTTATGACATCTCTTTTTGATGCTCTATATTACTATTTGTAATGATGCTGGGATTTCTTTTCATGCAGAGTGGTCGCCTTAAGCAGGTCCAGGAGCACTTGTATACTTTAAATTCTCTTTGCTCAGTGCTTGGTTTCGACTTTAATCAGACAGTAAATGGAATTCATCCCAGTTTAGGAGACCCGGAAGGATCTAAGAGTGTAAGTAATGAGACTCTCCAGCAATTGGCTGTTGCTGTGCAACAAATGCGGGAAGTTAAATTACAGAGAATGCAGAAGGTAAAGACCAATTCAGAAATAAATTCTGTCACTTTGTTAGAATTTTGTGTTCTTTCCTCTGGTTTATAGTTGTAAATTACTTGCCGTTTGGCAGCTCCAAGATCTTGCGACAACAATGTTGGAGCTCTGGAACTTGATGGATACACCTATTGAAGAGCAACAGATGTTTCAGAATGTTACTTGTAATATAGCTGCTGCAGAAGATGAAGTAACCGAACCAAATACCTTGTCCATGGACTTAATCAATTGCGTGAGTTACAAGTTACTTGATGTTAATTAGGACTATACTTTTAGATGTTATAGGGTTCCGAATTCATAGAGAAGTATAATAACGTCATGCAGGTTGAGGCGGAAGTATCAAGGTTGGAAAAATTAAAGTCAAGCAAAATGAAAGAGCTTGTATTCAAGAAGAGAACAGAGCTAGAGGAGATTTGTCGAAAGACTCATTTGGTTCCAGAAGTAGATAGTGCAGTGGAATATGCTGTTGAAGCTATAGAATCCGGTAACTTCTTAATTTTCTAGTAAGGTATTTTTGGACATGAATGGAATTATTATTTCTTTGGCAAAATAAAAAAATCTGCCTCTTCCTTTCTGATGCAGGATCTGTGGACCCTGCTGGTGTGCTTGAACAAATTGAACATCAGATTATCCAAGTCAAAGAGGAAGCACTGAGCAGAAAAGAAATACTTGAAAAGGTTGAGAAATGGTTGGCAGCGTGTGATGAAGAGTCTTGGCTTGAGGAATACAACAGGGTTAGTTGTTTTTATCCTCCTTCTACATTGTCATTTTGACTGTTTCTTTTTTTTCTGTCATACTTACAATTTAGTAATTTAACTGTTCATTTTGTTTATCTTTTAGGATGAAAATCGATACAATGCTGGGAGAGGTGCTCATCTTACTCTGAAGCGAGCTGAGAAAGCTCGTACCTTGGTTAACAAAATGCCAGGTATATATAGATCTTAGTTGTTAGCCAGACTTGTTATTAATTTTTTTCATTAGAGCTTTACCATTATTGTTCAATGATATAACACTTCAAAATTAAGCTTGAATGATGAACCTGCATGAACAAGATTTAGTGGATTACGTTATAGCGTAGTGAGCCTGACTAAATTTTACGCGAATACTTGGCTTCAGCAAAGGTGCCGATTTGGATATGAGGTGATAGTTATTCTGACTTCGCTTGTGAGTTGTGAGTTCCATAAGCAATTATAGAGTGATGAAAACTAGTTTAGTTATTTTCTTGATCAATATTAATTTTCTTCAGGTCTTGTTCCACTACATTCATCTTTCAACTTCATTTCTCTTCCAAGCCTTTTCATTCTGCTTCTTGCATAAAACTGTTTTTCTCCTATTTTTATGCATCATTGTCAGTGTATAATTTTAAAATTTCTCTCGTTTTGCATATAGCAATGGTAGATGCTTTGACTTCAAAAACTGTTGCATGGGAAAAGGAAAAAGGCATTGAGTTCACATATGATGGTGTAAGTTCTCTCTCTAAATTACCGGCTATGAGCTAGTCTCCTAATGACTTTTGGATTTTTTTTCCTGGATACAAGAATCTCGGATGTTAGTGTCTTGTAGTTATTTGCTCAAGTAAATCTGCTTGTGTGTGGGTTTCTAGATTCGTCTGCTCTCTATGCTTGAAGAGTACAACATACTACGGCAAGAGAAAGAGCAAGAACGTCGTAGGCAGCGGGTATTGACCTCTTACTGCATTTAAATATTCAACCCGGATAAATTTTCTAGATATAAAAGTTTGGAAATCGGGGCAACATCTTATTGACCTGAATCATTCAACAAATAGGTGCGGTGTGTTATTTCTCCAAAAGTTGGTAAAACTTTACTTGTCTGTTTCAGGACCTTAAGAAACTTCAGGGACAAATGATAGCGGAACAGGAGGCGCTATATGGGTCAAAACCAAGCCCTTCAAAGCCTCAGAGTGTAAAAAAGGGACCTAGGATGTCAACTGGAGGTGCAGCCAGTAGAAGAGTCTCTCTCGGAGGGGCAATGCTCCAAACTCCAAAACCTGATTCAAAAGTTACTCATTCACGAGCCTTGAGAAAGACTGACAAAGTGCACCAAATTGAGCAACTAAATTACCTGGATGATGGCGCTTCATGTTTATCAGCAGGTAGCTTCTTTAAACTCTAATTTCCCCCTCCTTTTTAAAGTTTAAGAGGGTTTCAGATTTCTCGCTTAGAAAGAGTCCAATAATTGTGTTTCTTCCTGTGTGGTTGAAAAGAAGAAAGATCTGGGCAAGCAAGTCTCTTGAGATATTTTTGCTCAAGTGATAAGGGGTTGTTTTGATGGGGTAGCTTCTCTAGGTGGAGCAAAAAAAACATCTTTGCTAAAACCATATTTTCTTTTCTTCTCCTTTATCCTTTTTTCTTTTATTTGTTTGAGGAAGTTAATGTTTTAATTATTTCAGATTCCAGTATCGTAGTGTTTTTCAATCTGTAAATTTTCTTCTCAAAATGGATGACACAGGAAGCCTCGATCAATGTTATCAATGTATTTAACGTGTCCAACGTGCCATAAAAAAACTGTCTCGTTGTGTTCCTTTGTTTTAGTAGAAGATACTCCAATGGATTCTCCCAAGTACTCTACTTGATGATGGCTTTTTGGCAAGGCTGTATGTTGAACCAAGGAACGGCTTATTCATATATATATATATATATATATTTATATTGAGGAAGTCAAAGCCACATCTAGGCTGGTAGATTTTCCCATAGTTTGTTGCCTCTTCCCTTAATGTTTTTTGTTTCACATAAGCTGCACAAACAGCCTATATGATGTATATGACCCATACCCATACTCATGCATTACCACTCATTTAGAACTATTATGAGTATATTTTTTTGTTTTCCCTATGTTTATGCAGCTAGAAGAGGGCTGGATATTGCTGGTGTTCCTGTTAAAAAACACTCATTTGGGGCTGGGAGTGCTCGTGAAATAGAATCTCCTCTGACACGACAACCTTTTTCTCCCATCTCTTCCAATGTATCATCAAAAGTGAATATGGCAAACGCCAAAGAAGAACTCAAAATGCATAGTGAGAAGTTGCAGAAAACAATACCACCTAACAATGTGCCATTCACTACTCCCTCCAAGATAGCTGCTGTGGTAGATGAAGAGAATAGAACTCCAAAGGCAATGTCTATTCCTGTCCCCGCTACACCTTCGACAGTATCAGTTCCGATGAATATGGTCATGACTCCAGCTCCTTCATCAGTACCTTGTGGAGGTAGCTTGGTTCAGGAGACTGAATATTCTTTTGAGGAAAGAAGGCTCGGGTTTATGTTAGCATGATTATTTGGTTTGGATTTTCATTTTATTTGCTTGAAATCTTGTAATGGATAATCATAAGTCAATTGTAATTGGCTTCCTTCCTGGTTGTGTACATAGTCTACGAGAATTGGACGTAGACTAGGATGTGGAAAAAACTAAAGTGAGATTTTGCAGTCTAATGCAATTTATTTTTCTTCACTACTTTCTGATTTTTCATCTGAAAAGTGTCTTAGTCTTGTTGGAAAGGATTATTATTATTATCATCATCAATTTCATCATTATATGTACAATTTGGTTGTGTTAGTAGCATTACTCAATTCGGTGTAGGTCTTAACTGTCCTCACTCCTTGATGCCAATTTGCTAAGTTTGCAGGTTTGAAGTAACTTTTACAAATAACAAAAATTTGGACCATCTGCCTTGTTACCGGTCCAAGTAGTAGATTTGAAAAACTGACTTATTGTGAAGACCCATAATATCAGTAACTTTACAGTAACGGTGAGTTCTAATTCTAAGTATATAGAAGCACCAAAAGGAAGAAAAAAAATATTCTGAAGAATAGAAGCATCATAAAGAGGAAAAAGTGGATTTTGGTCCACAGAAGCTGTGAATTGGGAGGCGACAGGGAAAAAGATAACGGTTGGGTAAAGAAAATAAGAAAAAAAAATAAAGATGGAAAAGCATGCGTTTACAACAGTAGATTCACCAAACCAAGAGGGTATTTCAAAATTATTATTTTTTCTTCTAAATTCATCTGTTTGAGTTTCTTGGTCAACTTTAATTTGTTTAACTAAAAAGACAAAGAACTTGTCAGTAGTTGGGGAAATGCAATGGCTCCAGCCTTAGCTTTACAGCTTTGAAATTTCTTTTTTAATAAAACCTTTAAATAAATAAATGCCAGTATTAAATAAAAAAGGCATTTTCTTTCCTTTTCAAAAATAATACATATTTTTTTAATGCATTCAAATTAAGTATCTGCCTTCACAGTCATTAATTAAATCACTTTATTAAATTTCCAAGACGGACGTGACCCAATTTCTTAACCAAAATTTATACTTTTTATTTAACATTTAAAATACTAATTAAAAATTAAATTCCCAATATTTAATCACTTTATTTTAATATTTTTTTATAATTTCATTTTTTTTCCCTTCTACTTTATTTATTTACTCCACCTTTTCCTGCAAAACCCTAAATTCATATATCACTCTGGAGAATTCAAGCACCAGAGTTTGTAATTTTCTTTGTAATTGTAGAATTTTTTTATGAAAATTCTGTGTTAATTTTTGAAGCTTTTTGTGTTCTCTGCAATGGTGGAGATTTGAGCTTACAGAACTACGATTTTCCCGGAGAACAAGCTCAACTGTTCCAATTTCCACTTCTGGGTTTTCATCTTTTTCACCATTTCATACAAAAAAGTTTGTTTTTGAAGTTTTTGTGAGATTGTCAATTTTCCCTGTATTCCAATCTATTCCTCTTCAGTTAAAGTTAATACTTTTTTTCCCCCTTATTCAAAAATTTCATTTTTTTCCCTCATTTTTTTGTGTGATTGAGTGTGAAAACGTGTGAATCTTCAATGGGTAGGGTGTAAGCAAGGTTTTGAGGTTTTGGGGTGTCTTAGTTTTTCTTTGATTCACATAAAAATGGAGGAAAAAGAGAATTTTGGTGGTGCTGGGCATGTTCATGCAGTGGTGGGTGGTGAAGCCTCAGATAGCTTCCACGTGGCTCCGAGAATTGAGAACAACTTGGATTTTTCCAGGGCCACAGCTCCGGCGACGGCGCCGGAGGGGAAGAAGAAGAGGGGTAGGCCTAGGAAATATGGACCGGACGGCAAGGTGGCAGCCTTGGCCCTGTCTCCGATGCCGATTTCGTCGTCGATTCCGTTGACCGGAGATTTCTCAGGTTGGAAACCGGGTAGAGGGAGGCCCGTTGAATCTATCAAGAAGTCAACATACAAGTATGAAGTTGAAAGTTCAGGACCAGGTGTTATATAGCTCTATGATCTGTTGGTTTTGAACTTTGAATTGTAGCCTTTTTCATCTTAGTTGTTTTCTGTTGTTTTGTTTTGAGTTTTACTGTTACATCTTTTGCGTGGATTTTGTTGTTACTATTACATTTGCAGTTTGAGAATTAAGAGTAGGAGAGTAATAAATAGAGTTTGTCATTTACCTCTTTAGTGGAGGAATTTCATAACTGATCTTTTTTTCTTCTTTGGGTTATAATTGTTTTGAAGTTAATCATTTGGAGAGTTAGTTATTTCCTTTGATCTGTGTTTTTAGTGTGTAGTTAGTTTTCTCGGATTTGATTATGCTTTTGATATTAGAGTTTATATGAGGGGTGGGGGTATGAGTGGACCCTTAGCTTAGATTCCTTTTCAGATGTGGAATAAAAGTTGTGAGGTGGATGAGGATATTTTGTGGTTGGAAGTGGGTTTGGTTTTTGTTTCATGTAGCATATGCTACTCTATTTTTCTTTATGAAGGGAGGAAGAGGATGGCATAATCTGACGATGGAAACTGTTAAGAGTAAATTAAGGAGGCGTGGCATAGTCAATAGGTTGAGTCAGTAATTAGATAGCTGATGTGACTATGCTTGAACTGGTCTAAAATAATAATTATTTTCAACAGCTTACTAACTGCCTTGTTTAATATTGGCTTGGGCCATGGCCTCTTGCAAAATAAGGACCCAAAGTTGATTAGGCTGTGCAATGATGGTTCATGAATTGACATGATTGGGAAAATGAGTTGTTGCATTTTAGGAATTTTGGTCATAGAATTTTTTTCAATTAGTTGAATTTATCCATGCAAGATGTTTTCTTAGAATGATAGTGTTCTTTTATATCATATTCAAATGTAATGAAATATTTTTTAAAGTTCACAGTAGATCTTTGTGATCTTCTAGGGTATGTTTGGATGGGGGTATAAGAGAAGGTTTTTGGTGAACCTTTGTGTGGGAGTTTTATAAAAACAGATCAAGAAAATTAGGGATTTTCATGAGACCATTCAAGATACTCACAGTATTCAATTTTTTTTTTATTTTTTTAACATTTAAAGGTTCCCCAGCTTTGGAGCATTTAAACGTTGAAACGAAGGGAAGGAAAATCATTACTTAGTTACTCATTCTCTTCCTTTTCCTTTGATTTTTTCCTCCTCCTCTTTCCCTCCCAACATCCAAGCATACCCCCCCTATGTGCAATATATCCACATCATGACGAGGGACCATGTGAACATTTAATTTTTTTGCTTAATATGTTAGACATGCTTATGCTACATCAGACTCTGCCAGCCAACATTCTTAATCTGAGTTTATGCATTATGGTTATGAGGTTTGGCTCTCTTTTTCTTTGATGGTTCTGAGGTTTAGAATGACATAAAGAAGTATTGAACAGTAGATTCTTTTGGTCTTGATTTCCGAGGCAGATTAGATTTAGGATTAGAAATTCGGTTATTGACCATCTTGTGTGATTATTTATGATCTCTACCATATTATGGCATAGCGGAAGTTTAGAATGTCATAAATAACATATAGTAGAGTAGATACTTTATTAACTTTATTATTCAAATATAGTACATCCAGGTTATTGATGCATCTAAAATTAGGGTTATAATAGGGCATTGATTGTGGCTAATTATGAGTTAGCTGTCCAATTAAATATATGAATAACTGGGGCGGGGTTAAGACTTACTACGTGACATATGACTCATTCAATGCAGCTTCCTATTAGTATTTTTTATTATTTAATTTTTGTGAATTAAGTACAAAGTTTCTCTCTGGTTTTGCATTAGTACATTCTTTTATTCCTTATCTCTCTCTGTCTATATATTCATTTACCTATCTATATATTATAGGTGGGGGAATTGCATACTCAGTTGGTGCCAATTTCACACCGCATGTGCTTACAGTAAATGCTGGCGAGGTATTCTGTTAATTTTCTTTGAGGTCTATAGTCTGAAGTGTAGTTAGGTTGTGGTTTTTACCCTAATCAATTTGTGTATGAATGACATGTACAAAAGAAATGCAAAGGCAATTTCATTTTGCTCACACTTCATCATTTCACAAAAAAAAAAAAATTTATTAAAAGAAATTACCTATAGAATGTACATACCATTTCGAACATGTGATATTTTCTGTTCTGTATCTTGAAGCTCCAAACATGTTTCTGTACTTTATGTATGTTTACTGTTCATTGTTCATGAGTTCACTAGTGTTCATGCCTTGTCTTTTATGTGGGTTACCCTATACTACTAACTACTACTAACAATTAGATCATTTGTCTTATTAATAATTATGAAGGAATAATGTTCATTTAGATAAATTTATATAATTCTTGAGATGATAGTCACAAGATTGGCTGAACTAATTAAAGAAAACAATATCCCAACTCCCAAGGTTATGACCATTAATTCTATGTTTGGTGGCTCCTGGGAAGATTAGAAAAAATATGTGAAATAAGTTATTATTTTCTTTTTATTTTAATGAAATCTAAAGTGCAATGATGTTATAATGTATCCAAACATTTTTAGTAGAAACATTAGGGACTTGATTTGTTGTACAATTAAAGAAATGTAGTTATTTGTAGTTTATAATAGTGACATCACTGATATGACATATCACAATTTGTATTTTACTTTTGCATGGATCATACCTTTTGGTTGTGTACATTGTTATTAATATAGCAGTGAACTATTGAACTGGGTTTTTTTTAAAATAAAGTATTATTCGTGTGCAGTGTGCTTAATTGTATTTGTGATTATCCTATGGCCTGTCTCAGGATGTTACTATGAAGATTATGTCCTTTTCTCACCAAGGATCACGTGCTATATGCATTCTCTCTGCAAATGGCATGATTTCAAATGTTACACTTCGTCAACCGTCTTCTTCTGGGGGTACTTTAACATATGAGGTCGGTTCAATTCTGTCATCAGCACAAAAAGAAAATCAGTTCAGTCGTGATTCTCAATCAGATAATGTTTTATATAACATCAAATCGATTGCATAATAGGTAGCACTAACGCATTTGGTTAATATGCAGTTCTGTCTTTCTGGCATTGTATGCATTACTTGGTTGTTGGATATCAAATGTTAATTTTTTTCAGAAGTGCCCTGAAAGTCAGCGCTTCATTTCTGTCCGGAGTTTTTCTTCTTTAGAAAGAAGGGTACTGTTAGATGATAATGAGTTACATTAATTAGTTCACCAGCCATTTGGTTGCTATAATAATCTGGTATCAATGAATTTGAAGGGAAATAGAAGGATTATGGTATCTGTTTTCTTTTAATCCGTGAACTCTAGATTTGACATGCTTTTTTTTATTTAATTTCGAGCTGAATTGTTTCAGTGAGAATTACCCTCATAGTTGGGCCTTGCTAGCGTAGAGTTTGGCATTTTACATTTATGAGTCCTATGGATGAATGCCACCTAGTTTTCATCCTTGCCACTCATTTACAGGGACGGTTTGAGATTCTTTCCTTGTCTGGTTCTTTTATGCCAACTGAGAATGGAATTACGAGAAGCAGATCAGGTGGGATGAGTGTCTCTTTGGCAGGTCCAGATGGTCGAGTAATGGGAGGTGGACTTGCTGGTCTGCTGGTAGCTGCAGGTCCTGTGCAGGTAAACCTCATGCTATAAAAAGAGGAAGTTTGATAAAATACTCAAGAACCTTATAAAATTGTTAATCTGAGGTTTTCTAACCTTTGGAAGGAAATAAGATAATATTAGTAGTGCAAGTGCTGTCGTTGAAATTGTTCCCATCATCTTAAAGCAATAGCATGAATTGTATTCATGCTATATCTGCAGCTGTGGGAAAAAATGAAAAGAAAAGAGAAGCAGAACACATGCAATTTATAAATATGAACCAAATTACATGTATGAAGGGCGTTTAGTTAGCACTTCTCTCACTGTTTTCTGCATCAGGTTGTTGTGGGCAGCTTTCTTCCTGGTCACCAGCTGGAGCATAAGCCCAAGAAGCAGAGAATGGATCTTATATCAACTATTACCCCTACACATGTTAATCCTATTTCTAATGAGGAAATAAAAATCAGTTTCGGTGGAGTAAAGCCTATTATGACACCTGCTGCTTTTCAAGAAGAGAATATTGCTTCTTTTAACAATGTTCAAGACTCTAGGAACTCATCTGCTGATGATAAATAAAAGAACCTTTGCCCAAAAAAGGAGTCTAACCCAAGCCAACCAAATGCCTGATGTTGCATGTTAGACATGTCCCCTGTGAATTACTTTTTATTCTGCAGAGTCAACCCATGCTTGACTGACGCTGACAATTAACGTACACGAAGGATAGTCGGATGAGTGTCACTGTCACTATGGTTCTGACTCAAAGTTGCACTCTTTGGTACTAGGTGTTAGTTAGGAATTCTATTTGTAGGCTTTCCATGTGTCTGTTCTGCTGATGTATCCCTAGTGGTGTTTACTCATTGTTGTAGCAATTGGATGTAGGATATTTGTTGTGCCATTTTCTATCTTATTTACATTCTATGTGGATGTTATAAATATGAGTGGAAGTGTTTTTGGAAATGTAACATGACAATTCTATTTGTTGTGAAAGAAGAAATTGCATATCAGCCTTTTTGGATTTCCTTTTCTTGTTACCTTGGTTCTTTTCTCCAAAGTATCAGCAGGAACTAATAGGTATCTCTTAATACCTGAATACAGTCGGTGCGTTGATGATGTTACCTATGTTTAAATTAGCATGTTCAGTGAAAAATTATGTCAATACCTACCAGGATAAATGCCATGTAGAGTGGCTGCAACCGTTAGCTTGTAGATATTGATTTTTCTTGATCTATTATATTATATTTAGCTGAATTTCTTACAATTTACAATTACCTTAGACTTTAGGGTGTCTGGTACTTCACTACTTGTCTTCCATATTAACATCCAATTTCCATAAGAAAAATAGAGCAACCCTTCTTGGCTAATGCATCAAGCATGGCGCAAAAAGATAGAAGAATGTCTTGGAAGTATTTCTTTATGCTCTTTATGCGCTTTACTTTTTTCTCCTTAATCCTTATCCATTTGCCTGTCAACTTATACCAATTCACTATAATTCTCATCTTTGAACAGATATGACTTGTTTCGAAGATATTTCTTAAATGATACAACAAAAATATAAGCAAATTGTTTCAAGAATGAGGCTAATCATCCTAGAAACTAATAAAGATCAAATTTCTCACTCCAAGTTCGAGCCTTAAGTTCCTAGTTATTAGAGCCCTATAACAAAGTTGATGTGCTCAAATATTCTGCTTTCCATTGTTCATTAACTTTCTCTATAAAGTCTTCAACTCTTCTCCTCAGCTCTTCCTCATTGCAGCAATTATCATTACCTTCAGTTTCAATTTTGTTTACTGCTACAGCTGGTGCTTCCTGGGCATGTGACACTTCTCCTGCTTGTGGAGATTGTGTGTTTTTGTTGACTTGGGGTTTGGAATTCGTTTCTTGTATACATGTCTTTGTGTGCACTGGCAATGGGATTTCATTTTCTTGATCAAAACTGATGTTGAGCTTCAAGTCCACTAGAATAATGACTATGATCAAATTGCAGAACCAGAAAATGAAAGTAGTGCTGGAAGCTGCCTGAGTGATGCACTCCACCACTGAATCTAACATGGTTGTGAAGAATTAGGAGTGTCAAGCTGAGTTGAATATTTAGGGCCCTATTTGAATATATTTAAAGAAAATTTGAAGGAGCTGATGGTGAGGTGTAGTGTGAAAGTTATCAGAACAGAACAACACAATATACATTTTTGTGTAATAGTTGATGAATTAATGTATGTTGGAAGTTTCATCCAACTGTATGTGTGGCTTTTATTTCTTTAAATCAATCAATCACATGGAACTTTCTTGATCATTAACAAGCACAGCCCTTTCTCACTCTGTCTTCAACTTGACATCAGCTTACCAAAACCTTTTCATTTTCTCTCTCTTCTTCATATTGGGTTATTTTTCATTTTTCTTTCATGATCATGGCCAATTCAAGGAGCAGAAAAACGCAGAGATGGAAATTTGTGTATTTTTTTTTAAGGAAAGTGAAAATTTCATTAAAAGGGTTTTTTTTTTTTTTTTTTTTTGTTGTTGCACCAAGGGTATCCTACCGTCGATAGTCAGAGACTAATCCATTTCGAGAGGTAGATATCACCGAAGTGGGTTTTACCTCTCCCAACAAAGCATTTTTCACACACACGACAAGAGTCGAATCCTTGACATCATGCTTAAGGAACCTAGTTATCTACCAACTTTGTTGGATCTTGATGATTCATTAAAAAGGATATGATTTTACATATATCACTTCTGCCAAAAATATTTCTGAAATATCATATTTTTTAAGTCTAAACAAACCTATAAAAAATAAATATCTACAAATGTAACGTCCAAAATTTTGTGGTTGAAATAACTATGATACCAACCTCATATATACCTCCATAGTCCCTACACAACACATGATAGCCCTTATTAGCTATATATATGTGATAAGAATATGATAATTAAGGTCACTGGACAACAAGTTCAATGGGGAAGCCGATCGTGGCACCAACTCAGAAGCCTATGGCCCCTTCACTAACAGCCTTGCTCGGTTGGAAGAACCCTCCACCACTAATGTCGTTCCAATGTTTTTATGCTTGTAATTCTCTTTCCCTCAAGTCCCTCTCCAAACACGCCTCTCCTTCGTGCATTCATGAACCCGCGCAATCTAACCTCCTCTCCAAAACCGTAGGTAACAGTATGTACCCCAGGATAAGAATCTTATGATAAAAATAAATAAACATCATTCATATGAATAACACTTACGTACAATACAAATAAGTACAAACCACATCATATTGGTTAGATTGTGCAGATAAAAAAAATGAGATGTGGGTATATAGATATTATTGTATTGATATGTAATCATTGTCACTGACATATATATATCATCAGAATCAGAAGAAGCAATGGAGAGTGCATCAGTGCTGGTCAAATTCCCATTGTTGAAGCATAGCAATTATTATACAGCATGCACCATTCCTTGGAGGTTCCCTTCGGATGATACACGCATCCCCACTCCTACCGAGCTATCTTGGATTAATCTCCTCCTCAATCTTATCCCATCCTACAAGTATGTTATGTTATGTTAATTTCCACCGAACAAAATGGGGTGTGGTCCAAATTTCTCTATTCATACATAACTTATCTTTCACAAAAATAGGGTGTGGTTCAAATTTCTGTATTCAAATAAAAGATAAACAATTTAACCTTTTTTAACTTATAAAAAATAGGGCTGAAATTCTCTCTGTATTTCCCAAAAGTTTGAATTTGTAGCTTTGGAGAAATTCTTGTGTTCCATCGGACACCAGGTATTCTTTACATGATGTTAAGCTTTTCCAAGCATCCTTGCTTCCAACTTGATGGTTTCAAATCACTTCTATGAGACGACAATTAGAGAACAAGGAGAGAATTCAATTTATTATTACTTTTGCCAAGAAACCCAAGAAAACTAAATTACACTACTAAACATAAGATAAGACTAAACTAATTTATTCTAAATAATGCATTAGGAGTAAACCCCTATTAAATTTGGAGAGTTTAGCATAAAACACTACTCAAACAAATGCATTAGGAGCTATTGAACACCTTTCTACACAAACATCAGTTTACAACAAATGAATGTTTCAATTTATGGTTTTCGTTATAGTTTTTGAAGTTATCTATGTAATTTTTGTAACATAATTTTAGAAGCATGGCATAGTTGCTGCTTCTGATTAGTAATTAGTAATTATGAATTCAACTGGTTAAAAGCAATATTAATGTAACCATTACCTGTGTTAGTGAAATATCCGGTTTATATATTATTGCGAGGATTTTATCGTTTCAATGTTTCTTGTTTACATTAATGTTAATTAGGTTTGAATTGGTACAGGAAGCGTGCAGAGAGTGATACTTCTGTTCCTGACGCAGCAAATAAAGCTGAAAATTTTGCTCAAAGGTGATCTTTTAAAATTAGAAACACATGATATTTCTTATGGATCTAAGGCTTGTGCTGTCTTTTATTCTCTTATTTGTTATATGTATCTAATATCCTAATTCAATTAGTTCAAATTCTAACTAATACCTACTAAAAGGTATGCTGAAATACTTCAAGATTTCAAGGAAGATCCTGCATGTCACGGTGGCCCACCTGACATCATTGTATGTACTTTAGCTCAAGTTATATGCAAATTTCTCTCGACATTCCCAGCACTTTATTATTATTAGTCTAATTTCCTCCTTTGTTTTCCTTTCTAGCTTCTATGCAGACTTCGTGAGCAAGTACTTAGAGAACTTGGATTCATAGATATCTTCAAGAAAGTCAAGGTAAGTAAGTTTAACGGTACAGTGCCGTTCTGTGTGCTTAATGTTAATACTGGATCAGCTAAATGTTGAAGAAAATCGTGAGGATATCTTATTCAAGGTTTTAAATTGCGGTCGCAGTCGCGTTGTGTTTTCTATCATTGAGAACAATTGCTGTTGCAATTGTGGTCGTGATGTTGTTTCGGAGACTATAGAAATCACAACATCACTGTCTCAATTGCTGTTTCAGACCTCATTTTAAAATCTTGATCTAATTATAGTGATTGAAGTAATGTAACATTTTGCATGAAGAATATAAGGGAATTTAGTAGCATTCTTTTTCATAATTTCATATAACATTTTTAGTTTTCAACTTCAATATCATGACTATCAAGTATCGAAGAACCATGTAGTTTTGTGATTCCTCTCTGATTGAATGCAACAGGATGAAGAGAATGCAAAAGCTCTCTCCCTATTTGAGGATGTTGTTCGTCTTAATGATGCTATTGAAGATGAAGACAAGCGACTCGAGAATATAGTTAGAGGAATTTTCGCAGGAAACGTATTTGATCTTGGTTCTGCACAGGTATGTTGATTTTGTCTATGTGATTTTGATAACTAAAATTAAAGAGTGTTGGACGAAACTGGACTAAGTCTACTTGTTCATGCAAGCATCAGTTTACCTGTGAATATTGTTTATGTTCCGACAACCCCTTCGTTACTCCCTTTCCCTATTGTCTGTTTTAATTCCTCTGCATATGAGATCACATGTTGTGGCTAGTTGTTATTCTCATTTTCCCATTCTCTGATCTATGTTCGCAACCATTGGCTGCAAATTTGTATGTGAAATCATGTATACTTTAAACTTTATATATGCCATTCTCAATATATTTACCTACTTGAAGACAATAGTTTTCCTACTAGTTATTATCATATGCCAGTGTTTGGAGGATTATGTTAAACTACTTGTTGTTTATGTGTTACTTTTTTCGTCCCTCAATTTCTTGAAGCTTGCGGAGGTTTTCTCCAGGGAGGGGATGTCCTTTTCGGCTGCTTGTCAAAATCTTGTCCCTCGACCTTGGGTTATCGATGACCTTGACACTTTCAAAATGAAATGGAGCAGCAAGTCTTGGAAGAAGGCAAGTATTATGATATGTCAGAGTTACAAGTATACAACTTTATGAATTATGATGGAATTTATGTCTTCTGTTATATATTCTGTCAAGTGGTATGTTGTTTTCTAATCAATTAATTCCTTTATCATGACAGGTTATCATATTTGTTGACAACTCTGGTGCAGATATCATTTTGGGTATTTTGCCATTTGCAAGGGAGCTCCTTCGGCGTGGCAGTCAGGTTTGCACACATTTTGTTTTTCTATCAGCTGTGCCTTTTGGCCTAGCAGCATGTGACATAGGTTGCCTTTGATTGTTGATCACAATTCACAATAGATCAATGTGTTGAAATACTTGGAATTAATTTTGCATAATAAGAATTTAGAGGAACTAACATTTTGTTAATCCATTTTAAGTATTTTAATTAGATTCATTGAACTCTTCTTTGTGGATAGCACGATTCGCTATTAGAAATGCCTTGTTCTGGACATAATAGTATTTGTCCATGTTTAAATTTCTGTTTGAAATTGATATTGCTTTTTATGTGCTGTTGTTATAGCTCTGCCTGTTTCAACATATTTTTTGTGATCCTGTTTTTGGAGGCAGGTTGTATTGGCTGCTAACGATTTACCTTCCATCAATGATGTGACTTACTCTGAGCTAATTGAAATTATATCAAAGGTAACATAAATTAGATTTGGCAGATTTTTGGTATGATCATGCTCTTGGCTAACTCTATCACTCTGGTTGCTAGTTGAAGGATGAAGAAGGACGTCTCATGGGTGTCAGCACTTCAAATCTTTCAATTGCCAACTCAGGCAATGATTTGCCTGTAAGAAAGAATTTTGGTATCTGCATATACTATACTATCAGACCATTGATGATTAGATGTTTGATTCTTGTTTTGTTGAACTGTTTGCAGGTTATTGATCTTACAAGGGTGTCACAGGAGGTTGTTTCCCTTGCCAATGATGCAGATCTTGTCATCTTAGAAGGGATGGTATATTATTTGCTCTACTGTTGGGTTTCTTAATGTTTTTCTTCAGTTGTTGCTCCAATAGTTACACACTTGTAACCAATTTTAATTTCATAAGAGACTTATCAATAACCATCCTTTATTATGAGTCAGACATGCCCAAACTGGCTCCTAAGGCCAATAATATACTTCACATGATTGAAACTTAGTTTCTTTTGCATTTTACCAGTAAACTCATATTACTGGCACCCCCTAAATATTCAACCTGACCTATTTCTTCCTGCAGGGTCGAGGAATAGAAACAAATCTCTATGCTCAATTTAAATGTGACTCCCTCAATATCGGAATGGTAATGCACTTTGTGAAAATTTGAATTCTGATTATTATACTATTTTTTTCTTATTTCTTCCATGCCATTTTTTTATTTTTTTTACAGGTGAAGCATCTTGAAGTTGCACAATTTCTTGGGTCACGTATGTATGACTGCGTATTCAAATACGTTGAAGCGTAGAGCTCGTAATTACGGCTGATTCTTTCTCTGCCAATACTGCATGTGCAATATACCTTAGGGCTGTTCTTTCTACAGGATATCATTATATGCCTTGAACAACATACCTTCCAGAATTAAATTTTAAAAGAGGTTCAAAACTGAAATATTTTACTAAGGTATGTTTGGATGGAGGATTTTGAATACAAAGAAAATAGAATGTTTAGTTTTTACTTTTACATTAGGTCATAATAGAGTCGTCAGATCATATACTTAGCTCATGAAGAGGTATCAGCTCAAATTTGGGTACGGATCCTCTACCTTTAAGGAGGGAAAGTCACAGTGACTTTCTCTATATCTTGTCTCCCATGTCTCTCTCACCTTTATCTCTCATAAAATATACTAAAGTTACAGTGACTTTCCTGCTCAAAAGGCATGGAATCCATTTCCCTCAAATTCACAGGGAGTGAAATGGCCCTATGATTAGGTTTAGGACTTGATGGAGCTATATATAATGCTCGGAGTGGATTTCCTCTCTCACAGGCTATATTGAAATGAATAAAGAAAGAGATAGTAAGGACTAAGAAGAGCAATTTCCACCATAAAAAAAGGAGAGCAATTCCAAGTATGCTCTGTCGAAGGAAAGCATTTTGGCTATTTGGCTTTCAAATTCTTAGATGTTGGGCCATAAATTATCGCTCTTTGGTGATCTAGAACTAGAAAGCATTTTTAATTGGCAATAAAACAAATACCTATTTGCTTTTTTCACTATCCAAACATTTAGGACCTTGCTACCTACACCCCTACAATTTGGCATTCACCCCTACATCCCTCCTGGCATTTAAATGCCGGATTCAGAAAATATGTTTCCGGCATTTAATTGCCGGGAAATTCTTAAAATTTGAAAAAAAGTGTTTCCGGTAATTAGATGCCGGAAACATATTTTCTGAATCCGACATTTAAATGCCGGAAGGTGTGTGGGGGTGGATGAGGGTGGATGCTAAATTGTAAGGGTGTAGGTAGCAAGGCCCAACATTTAATATGATGGGCAATTGGGCAATTGGGCTACAAAGTTGCACGCACACCTTAGGAACCCACGGAATAAAGAATTAAATGATTAAAATAATACAGCAGAACAGACTTCCAGATTAACATCAACACGCACAATGATTTGTTGGAAGGTTCTCTGTTGTAATGTTCATATATTTTGTTAAAGGATAATAAACTCAGTGACCCAAAATAAACCAACACATTATGTTTAACTTGGTTTGATTTGAAATTAATTAATTAACATCTTAAAAATGACCAAAATCCAATCAATCCTTAATTTTGATTGGAGTAAGATATTTTTCCTCCGTTTAATCTCTCTACCTCAATCCGATTAAATCCTTAATTTTAATTTATTTTAAACATTACCTACAAGAATTTGTATTTTATCAAAACGCACATTCTTATAATGGAACCAAGCTCTTTTGCACTAACATGAAAGTTGACAATGTTTAAAAGCCAATCAAAACTTTTAAAAAGGCTAATATATTTAATTAAACTAAACAAGATTTAGGCTTATAATGAAAAGAATTGCTAACCTTAATACTACGATCTATATATATACTCTCTAAAAAATGAGAACAAAAATAATCTTCAATATTATTTATGACATAGTTTAAGGTTAATCCTAGCTAAAATTAAACAATGAATCAACACAATGAGATCAAGTTGCTTCAACAATTAATGCAAGTTATATGACTTTTTTAAAGAATAAATGTAGTGTGTGTACAGAATTGAAGTTAAACTTTCGTATTCAGATAATCTTATAAGCCAAATAGCATAGAAATTCAATTTCTCATGGCAGGACAACATCAAAATATGTTGATTAAAAAGTTCTTTTTTCTGTTCCCCGTCATGTCTCTAATTAAACGAAGATCCTAGGGGTGGATGCATGCATGAAAAAGAGGAACAAGAGAGTGGTACCGGATAAGGTACCATACTTAGCTTATATGAATGAGGTATGATGACCCATTCGAACGTGTCCCCTGCATGGATACACCCAAAAACCATTGAACCAGCCACAACTTGTTTATACTTTAGTTAATGTATATGTATTGAAATAGCCTCCATTTCTCGTCACCTTCTCAGACCCCCACGTTCTCACATTCAATATATATATTTTTTATCCTATTAGATTCTTGGAATAATCCAATTGGAGCAAACCAGGAAAGAGGAAACGAGTTTACAAGTTATATAGAGAAAAACAAAGGAAATTCACCAATTATTTGCATCATCTTTCACAGCAGAATCAGACAAATGAGCGCTATATTATAATGCAAAGAAACCATAGACCAGTAGACAGAAAATTTACTCATGGGGTGTCCCCTTGTTAGCAATGTTCTTGGTAGGGGAAGCAACTTGATGTGATCTAGATCTTTGTTTGCTTTTCCAAGTGCAGAAAGAATCAATAGCACTTCTTAATGTACCATAGCCAGCTAATTCTGTCTACTATATTATGCAAGCTATGAAGATGGTGTTTGGTGTTGGCATGTCCAGGGTCTACCAATTACATAATTTGTTTACATGTTTATGTATTCTTTTCTAATATAAACCTAGAGATTTTGGCCTAAAAGTTAGTCTTTGGATGTGCAAATTAAAAGGAGGATGGTTTTTCAGTGCTCTCTTTTTGTACACATTTATGTTTTGTATGATAGATACCCCAATTAATAATTTTATATAATGGAAACCAATGTTTTACTAGGTAACCTCATTCTTTTTGCCAATATATATATATATATAAGCACACCAAAAGCAAAACTATGAATACAATGGTAGAGCTAGGAATCCTTAATTAACCATCCAACAGGACTGGACCAAAAATTGAAGGAATAAAAAAATAGAACATGCAGCACAACACAGTACGGAGACGGGACATGGTGGCACACAGGCGGTGTCTTAGTGGTTGGCGTGTTTAACTCCTAAAGATCAGCTGAACCTTTTTTTTTGTTATACTATATACTACTTGGAACCTTGGGAAAATTTAATTAAAATTTGTAAGATTAGGCTCAGTTTGTTAATTTTAATCATCTATAACCCAAGCTTTGTTATGCAATATGTTTTTTATGCGCTCTGTCAGTATCCAGGAAGCTCACCTAAGTTCCATTTGGTCAACAGAAAGACTGATGAAATCAACAATTAGTATATATACCTAAACCTACTTTGTTTCTATTGGACATGTTTCCATGCCATGAAGAACCCAAATAGATGTATTATGTGTGCATTATCCTTTTCATTTCCAAATTTCAAATTTTTTTCTTGGGAAGTTTTGCATTTACTTTCGGTTAAACTCGTATAATAAACCAACATGTGATTGGACGTCCGAGTAATAACGGGCTCAGACCCCTTAAGCAAGTGATTAGGGGTTCGACTCTAGACTCTTGTTTATGGAGAAAACTTGGTTGGGAGGGGACAACCCTTAAATGTCGTCCAAGTCCGTCAATGGAGATTAGTCACTGTTTATGACGATGGATACTTCATACCAATAACATGGTTACCCAAAAAAAACTCATCTAATAAAATGAGTGAAGAAAGGAAGAACTTGTGCTATAAGGACATTAGAAGGACATTGATTAAGAAAAAATAGAAATTTTGTGTTGGAAAGTATAACTTTTAAACTTTCAATGTCTCTAATACATCACATCCCAATACAATTTTTTCATCATCGATTCCTTAACCAATATCGTTAGGGTACTTATTCGCATTTGTCATTAGACAGTGAATATTATCAATAAACCTATTTTCAATCAACCTACCCAAGAAGAAGCTTTGTTATTTGGTATATACATATCATTTTGCATTATCATATATTTTTCTAGAGAAGTGATAGGATGACACACATTTTTGACACACATACGGTTTACATCGTATGTGTGCCGGGGAGCGCACGAGGACATCACAGTGCCGCACTGTGCGGCACTGTAGCTGCACTGTAGTGGGGCCTTTTTTTTTTTTTTTTTTTAGTTTTTTTATAAAAAATAAAATTTTATTTATAAAAAAACTCATTCACCAGATAATGAACTGAAGTCACCAGATATTTGTACATGATTCACCACTTAACGAAAAATTTTATTTCTAAAAAAAACGATTCACCAGATAATGAATTGAATTCACCATATATTCGTACATGATTCACCAGATATTTGCACGTACTTAACTAAAAAAATTATTTCTCAAAAAAATTCATTCACCAGATAATGAACTAAATTCACCAGATATTTGTACATGATTCACCACTTAACGAAAAATTTTATTTCTCAAAAAAACCCATTCACCAGATAATGAATTGAATTCACCAGATATTTGTACATGATTCACCAGATATTTGCACATACTTAACCAAAAAAATTATTTCTCAAAAAAATCCATTCACCATATAATGAACTGAATTCACCAGATATTTGTACATGATTCACCACTTAACGAAAAATTTTATTTCTCAACAAAATCCATTCACCAGATATTTGTACATGATTCACCAGATAATTACACATACTTAACCAAAAAATTTATTTATAAAAAAATAACAATAAAAAAACCAAAACTTAAAAAAAAAAAAAAAAAAAAAAAAAACGCGCTACAGTGCCGTACAGTGCAGCTACAGTGCCGTACTGTGCGGCACTATACGGTGTAGGTGTAAAATTTTGTGTCAGGATAGCATTTCTCATTTTTCTATGTCCCAAGCCAGTTGGAATGACACATGACCCACCGGGTCCAGCGAGATACCTTAGTTGCTCCTATATATAAGAGCAAGAACCAAAGCCAAGACACTCATCATTTGCATCAAATACATCTTTGAAGATCCTCTTCCTTCCAATAAAGCCTTGTAGGAATTAAAAGAGCCAATAAATTGAACTATGGCTTGCTGGTCTGCAGAAAATGCCACAAAGGCCTATCTCAACACTTTGAAAATGGTATACTTACTTATTCTCTTAATACATCTCAAAATTTTCTAATCAGCTTCTTCAATATCTCTATCATCACAATTTTCACAAAACAATATTTTCTAATCTGGTTTTTAATTTCTTTTTTCTCAGGGTCAAAAGACTAAAGAACCAGATGTGGCTGAGTTTATATCAGCACTAGCTGGTGGAAACAATGCACAAGTGATGGTTGTGGCATGTGCTGGTGCAGCAGACTCCACCACACTAGCCTTAGTGGCTGCTGCTAATCAAACTGGTGGCCAAGTCATCTGCATTGTCCCTGGCCATGAAGAGTTAAATGCCTCCAAAAGTGCCTTGGGAATTGCTGCTAATCAAGTTCAATTCATGGTTGGAGAAGCTCAAGAACTTCTACTAGACCAATATGAGGTAGCAGATTTTTTGCTTATTGATTGTAACCTTGAGAGCCATGAAGAGATTCTTAAAGCAGTTCAAGAGGGTAGGAAGCAAAATGGCACATTGGTTGTAGGCTACAATGCATTTAACTGTAGAGGGTCATGGAGGTCATGTGGCTCAAAAACTCAGTTGCTGCCTATAGGTGAAGGGCTTCTTGTGACTAGATTTGGAGCAAGTGACACTAGTCCTAAATATGGTGGCAGAATGGGGAAGATCAAAAGCCGTTGGGTTGTCAAGGTAGATAAATGCACAGGCGAGGAACATGTATTCAGGGTCAGATTTCCACAAGGGAAAGTGATTCAAGCTTAATCATAATGCATATGGTTAATTTGAAACAAAAACTAGACTGCAGCATGTTTGGTTTTGCTTATTTTGGGGGAAAATAGCTTCTTTTTCAAAGGCACCCTTAGTAAGCTTTTGATTATGAGTTGTTTTAAACACAAAGTAAGTTAATCCAATATGCACTAGGATATTAGTCCTTTCGACTCCCTCTAATTCTTTAGCAAAATGGAGTACTAAATTTTGCTTCTATTAAGAAGCACTAGGCGTTTATCCTATTTCAAAATGTATATACCAAATTATTAACATATATTGGATATATTGGTTGGAAAGATTTGTTATGGTTTGCATCTTCAAGAGTGACTTAAGGCCAGGTACAACAATTATAGACTCTTGGTCAAATTAACTTGTCCCTTTCTTCTTTGTAATCCATGGATGGCCATAACTAAACACCTTTCCCAACAGCTTGCTTAAGACATTTGAAGTCACAAAGTTCTAATTCGGTTGGACTTTGAATATGAAACCCACAAAGAAAGTGGAAGAGCAGATTGAGGAAGAAAGATAGATTCTTACAAAAATGTGTACATGGTATTTTCATTAGACTAATCAAATTTAATTTATATAGATCAGTCATATTAACAAACACATAAGTACATTTTTATTAATTTTATTAAGAATCAAATTAAGCACGTGTTTGGATGTACGGTGTTTTTTCCTGGCAGTGTTTTTCCTTGAGACTACTGTGAGTAGCTTTTACGATTAAAAAGTAATTTTGCTGGTTTTCACCATGTTTTCAAACACACTAAGTGTCTGTTTGTTTGAGATTAACTTAAACGCCAACTGGCGTTCAAAGTGCCGTTGGGAGAAAGCTCCCTTATTGAGCGTTGGTCAAAATGCAGTTTGGACACCTCGGGACTCGTTTTTTCTCCATTTGCGGTGCATGAAATCTAAAACAAACAGGCACTAAGACGTCTCCCTCAATTCCAATTCTACCTTGCCACTTGAGCTAGGCATATGTAGCATGAACTTCATAAGAGATTTTTTTTTTTTTTATCTAAGATCACATCAATAAATAGGCAGTGCTAGTTATTTTATGCTGTGTCAGCTTCATATCATAGTTTTCTTGCCAAGCCAATATTTAGTTAATTCATTCTGTAAAATTTCTGCAAGAATAGCATTTTTGTTTATTGAACAAATTCCTGATTCAAATTAGAATTGTACTTCTTTCCCACTCCCTTCCAGGCTCCCCCAATATGACAAAATATGCCAATTAACTGAGTTCCACTTGATTATAGTTAAAGGCAAAGGTACTGGGCATCCACGTGAAAGAAACAGCAAAATAGTCCTTAGCAGCATCAATAGGGTACAGACAACAGGCTGTACACATAACAATAAGTGCAACATAAGCTCATTGGTTTGCGCTACCCTAATTATAATTAAAACTACCTAACTGCTCTAACGTGGGACTTGTGTGGTTTTGTCTCTTCAAATAACAGCAGAAACCTTGATACAATGCTGGCTACCTAGATGTATTATAGCACCAGGCAAGAGTGTAATAATTCTTTGGTAAACAGCTTAATTAGCACTCAACAACAGCTAATAGTAATTCCCGTAATATCTATGCCTACATGTTTTGGGAATCACTTCCAGCATCAACATGTGTCATGTGAGCTTGTGAGGTCTTGCCTTCGGATGTTGTTACAATTGCTGAATATACTATATTCTACTGTGTAAAAAAAAATTATAAGGTGTCGTTGATTGAATACCACAATAATTTTTATCATAAAAAAGGTCTTCAAAAATCTCTTAAAATCTCAATCCAGTACATCTCTTAGCTAATTCCCCGAGACTAACAATATGTTTAATTGAAAACTTTTTGGTGTTATTAGAGATTTATTTTTCAAAAGTATTAGTTTTTCAATCTAGACAAGATAAAAAAAGACATTTTAAAATAATTATTTTATACTCTATATGATAATTTGTATACTCTACTTTTCTTGGTCTACTTAAATATATTCATCCAGTATTTTCTTTTATAATGGTAAGTAGCATTTCCCTCTTCAAATTCAAAATATCTTGCTTTTTCTCTTTTCTAAAGGGAAAATGGGCACGTGACATAGGCCATGACATTGGTCCGGGGATGGGGTCCGCTTAACTAATTCTTTGGACCCAAAGGAGAAGTAGAGGGTTGGATGCCATCATGGAGTATGGACCCAAGGGACAAGTGGTTAAACCGAGGAAGATCCTTCAACAGACTACTAGACAGATGAGCCCAAGTACGACAATTATGTGGGAGCACCCATCCCCTTATAACAAAAAATCCCTACCCTCGGCTTCGTTGTTACAGTGAGAATTGAGAATAATGAATTTTAACGTTACCTTTTATTTGAATGATCAATACAATAAATATACCTTTATGATGTGTTTGGATGAGGGAATTTAAGAGTGTAATGTATTTTTAGAGGGTAATTAGAATTCATCAATGTAAAAATACAATACGTTTTACATTGATGAATTCTGATTACCTCTGAAAAATACATTACCCTCTTAAATTCCGTCATCCAAACAAACCATAAGTAAAAATAATGCATATATGCAAAACCTTTCTAGGGAATCAATGGTAAAGATGAGAAAAATAATAATTTATATACAAAATTAAATTTTAGGATGTGCACTTTACTTAATGGAGATTGATTGAAATTTGAAGGAGCATTCATCTTTTACATAAAAATACATACAGCAAAACTAGATTTGATTTGAGGAAAGAAAATGCCCCTTCTCTAAGCTACAACCTACTATCCCAAGGCATTCACATAAAAGCTAGTCCTTAGTTAAGGACACAGTACAACATTTATCACTAAAGGTGGTCACCACCATCAGCAGTTAGCACTAACTTGTCATCTCATCAGCCACCACATAGATAATAGTGGTGATGATGGTTGAAGTAATTGAGTCAATGAAATGAAATCATAGACAACTACTACAATTTCCCAGTTCTTGAACAATTGCTTCCATAGTTGGCCTCTCAAAAGGAGACTCATGGCAGCAAAGAAAAGCTATTTTTGCGAGTTTAGCTGCTTCATATTCAAAGAATCTGCCTTGGAGATTTGGATCAATAAATTCTTGGAATCTGAAGGATTCTGTAGCAAGCCTTACTGAGCTAGCGATCTTTTTCTTCCCTGAGAGGATCTGGAAAACCAGCACCCCAAAAGCATAAACATCACTAGTCTCTGTGAACCGGCCAGTAGTGGTGTATTCAGGAGCCAGGTATCCCTTTGCAGCACAAGCCTTGAGTGATGAGAAGACAATATCATTAGTAAGAAGCTTGTGCACGCCGGATGCTGCCAGTAACGGGTTGTACCGCTGATCAATGAGAATTTTCTCAGCTGAGATGTTCTGGTGAACAAGAACAGGTTTGTTTGCTTTGTATGCATGTAAATATGCTATACCTGATTGAAGAAAACAAGGTTCAATATAGACTTCAAGATTTGGAAGCATAAGAATTTATCTCTTCTAACTACAGTCACTCTCATGTCAATATAAATATGAATTCAAACATGTAGAGGGAATAAACATTACATTTTTTAGAGCATCTATAAAGTGCTATTGAGAAAAGAGATGCTCTCATTTATTTACTAGTAACTGTTTTTTTCTTAACATGCTTCTGGTATTATTAAAGTTATAGCAAAGAAATATAATAAAAGGTAGGATAGAAGGGTAACCTTTAGCAATCCCTTTCACAATAGAAACTCTAGTTGACCATTCAAGGACTTCTCCACCACCTTCCTTCACATCAAGGAAGTGAGACAGATTTCCATTAGGAACAAAATCATAAATCAGAAAGCATTCACCTCGTCCCCTTGAACAACAAAATCCTCTCAACCTCACTAAATTATCATTCCTCAGTGAGGTCAAAATGCTCAATCCCTTCAAAAACTCAGCTTCATCCGACTTGCAACTAGTTTTACTGATGCTCTTCACAGCAACAACGGATCCATCTCTTAAAACTCCTTTATATGTTGCACTAAAGTTACTCTTACCCAACAAATTCAACTCTGAGAAATATTGAGTAGCTGACTCCACTTCTTCCAAGTTGAACCTGAAACTCTGGAACATATCATGGTCATCCCCATTGAACTTCCTACTATCACCCAAAAGGTCCCATCCATTAGAGTACTCAAGGCTAACTAAAGGAGATCCATTTTTCCAGTGTATACCCTTGGCTTCATCGGTACTTAGACAGCTGTCAGAGATATGAAAAGAACTCGCAAGCTTTTGCTTTCGCCTACGATACAGTGTGAAGGTCAAAATACCAATTGCTGACATTGCAACTATAGCCACAATTGTGCCAACAGTTATAGATGTTGCAGGATTGGATTCTGAAGATTTTAGGCACTGAGTCCCCTTGCAAGGCAAGTTTACATTTGCAGTTTCCGGGATATCTCTTGTTGATGCTCCATAAGGATCAGGTCTGCTAGGATTGACATGAACCGAAGCATTGCAAGTTTTCAGGGATGAAAACCCTACACCACACAACCCCAGATTGTCTTCATATGAAAATCCACCATCTAGTCTCTTCAGAGCTTCATTAAACCAAAGAAAAACAAATAAACACATCTAAGATCGATCATTTCAGATGCTGAAAAGAAAAAGATCAAATTAATCAATGCAGTAATGTCATTATTACCAAGAGGTACATTCCCAGAAAGAGAATTGTTGTGAACATCCAGAAGTTTCAGTGAAGAAGCTTCAGCTAGGCTACTGGGAATGGAACCAAAGAGATGATTAGAGCTCAAATCTAGCCTCACCAGCATACCCAAATCACCTAAACTAGCAGGGATTGCACCAGTTAACTGGTTTGACTGCAAAGCAACAACACTAAGCTTTTTCAAAGCACCAATCTGGGTAGGTATGCTTCCTGTCAACTGATTATAACAAAGTTGCAAAACTGCAAATCAAGTGAAAAAGGCAACATAAGCACACTGTTAAGTTTGAACCACCAATAAAACATTATCTGTAAGCAAAGCTAGCAAGGCAAAAAGTAAAATCCTTGGTTACAACTTTGGTTTTGAACAGTTACTAATTACAGAGAAGGCTTGTAACAGTAAATAGAGTTGAAATGATTTTTTTCTACAGTACTAACTACTATGCCAAGAGGTTTAGTGTACAGTTTATTTATCGTAAAATGCAGGATTCAAAAGCAAGAGTTTAACAACATTAAATAAAAGAGCTCACTATTTGAAAAATGGACATGTTACAACAAATAAATAAAACCAAGCTCAAATCTTTCAGCGACACCCATATCTAAACAACACTTAAATGCACATAGAAAAGAAACAAACTTCTAATACAGCAACATTTGAAGAAAAACCAAGACACAGAACAATAAAAAGGCTAAATCTTTTTCAACAAAATCACAAGTACTAACCTTGCAAGTTCTCCATGTAGCCGATCTCAGAAGGGATATTCCCAGAGAGATGATTCACATTCAAATACAAATCAACTAGTTCAGTCAAGTTTGCAAGTTCTCTTGGTATCTCTCCATACAAAGAGTTATAATGCAAGTAGAGTCCTGTCAAGTGGTTGAGGTCAGCAATGGCTGGTGAAAGCTTCCCTGAGAGGCCTTTTCCCTGAAGAGAAACATTTGCCACCTGACCCTTCTCATTGCAAGCTACTCCTTCAAAAGAACCATCACATGGGTTGCCATTGATAGTCCAGGAAGATAGATAGAGGCTATCCGGATCCAAACTAGCTTTCATGTCCATGAGTGCTCTTAGCTCTGCATTCCCACATACCCATGTTGGGTTTAAGAAGAAAACCAGGAGAGAGAGGAAAAGGGGTAGTGCTGAAAAACTCATTTTTGATTCTGGATGACAAAGGTTGAGGCTTTTCTCTCCCACTTCTCACTCTTTTCCAACAAGTCCTGGTTTTGTTTTTGAACTCAATTCTTATTGTGGAGACTGTTCTACACTTCTACCTGCTTTGTAACGCTCATGTCAAGCAAACAGTTACAACTGACTGTTGAACAGGTCAAGTACTAAAGGGGCAAAATCGTATACTTCTGCTGATTTGAAACTTAGACAGTACTTAACTCATATATATATATAAAGTGATATTTAATTTCAGTTGCAAAATATAAAGAGAAATGATAAATGGACACATTTTTTTTTGGATACTAAGTATAGATATCATTTGATGGTGTGTTGTTTTTAAGTGTTAAATACATGTGATGAGAGAGAGAAAATAATAAACAAGTATAAATACGTATAGATATATGATGTTGGATATCAAAAGTGTGTCCAACTATCATTACTCAAATATAAATGTTCCACCGGATAGGATACTATATGGTTGCGTTTGGGTAAACAACTTAATTAAGAGCTTATCATATAAGACCTTATCGCATGAGAGCTTATGCCATAAGAGCTTATGAAGAAAGGGGCAGGAGAGGATTCGAAGGGGGAAAACACGGAGGGGTCATAAGCACTTGTTAAAATTCCATAAGCTTGTTCCAGTGACTTATGAAAATAAGTTAAAAACTCCTTATGGGATGACATAAGTTACTTTTATAAGCTCTGCCAAACACACTGCATAAGAGCTTATGTCATTAGATAAATCAAAAGGAGCTTAAATAAGTTCTTCCAAACGCCACTATATACAAAACTGTGTCTCCAAAACCATAAATCAGAGGTTGTAAAAATTGGAGCTCATGCAACTTGTGATGGAATCTTTGCCGTAGATATAGAGAGGAAAACAGAGAATTTGCCAGAAAGTCCGAAAGATTTGAAGCTATATGTGATTTATAAGAGTTTCATGGTGAATCCTACTAAATTTCAGTATCAATATTTTACCACTCAGTTATGACTTCATCCTAAACCTCACAAGGGTGTATTTTGAGAATTCATTTGCAAAATTGTGTTATAATCAATTAAATTTTGTTAACTAAGTTTTAATTGGAAGTGAGTTTATAGTAAATAAGTTATCTTCAAATACTTTATTGTTAAAAGTGGTTTTATTATGACAATAATAAAATAACATTTTTTCACTTTTATTTAAAAAAAAAAAAAATATTAGATTTGGAGTCTCCAACTCCTAGCATAATTTTAAAGATCGCTATGCCAAACATGCATAATGATATTTAGACATAAAAATGGTATCCAACACCGTATAAAAGTAGGAGTGTTCATATCAATACCGATCCAAAAGAAAACCGAAAACCGATCCAAAAAAACCGAAAATCGAACAAAACTGATGTCTATTGGATTTTTTTGAATCTTGTTTTGTGAAAACCGATCGGATCGAATTGGATTTTGGATTCCTTTTCTTAAACCGAATCAATCCAAATCAAACCGCATATATAAAATCTATTCTATATTTATTCTATTTTTTTTGCATTATTTATTTTTTTATTTGTTGTTTTTTTCCTAATAATTCTTACTAGTTTGATTTGACATTATTTTTTTACTATTTCTAAGTTTCAAACATTAAAAAAAAATGTAATGAAACTAGTTGATGATGGATATTTATTTATTTTACATATATTTTATGAAATTATTACATGAATATATAAACAACTACATACATGTTTAAGATTTTATTCAATTTAGTTTGTAATCTTAATTATTTGATGTAATATAAATATGTAATGATGTGTCGATACAAATCGAATCAACCGAACCGATCCAAACCGCATTTAATCGGATCGGATCAGATTTTTCTAAGGAAGTCATCTAAGCCGAACCGAACCACATGATCTTTTTATCTTTGGATTGGATGACTTTTTACCTCAAAACTGATTTAAACCGAACCGCGACACCCCTATATAAAAGTATTCATTCCACTTATTTATTGTTTTCTTTTTTCTTTTATCATGTATTTCATTACTCTCAAGACACTCATAAACTTTATCGTATCTATACAAAGCATCCAAATTATGTGTCCAAATGTTTTTCCTCTCCATAAAAATGTTGGTCTCCTCTGTGCTGTTCCACTGGTTCGGACACCCCTCCACTTTACTCTTCACTGTCTGTTATTGGCCTGCCCAGTAGTTCTTATTCATTTGCTTTATTGCAATTCAATTTTTTGCTCACAATATTTTTTGCTTATTATTTTAAAAAAAGTAAAAAAAAACGTAGGTTTCATTTATTTTAGATTGTGATCGAATTAATTTTGAAAGAATTGATGTTAAAAGAATTGATTTTTTTAAAAAAATATATATAATTGAAAAAATTGATTTATGTTTAATAACTATGTTTTAAAAATGAGTTTAGAAGAATTATTTTTATTTGAATGACAAAGTAAAATTACTTCTAAGGTGTAATATTAAAAATTTATGGGTTCCACAATCAAAATCAATTTTACTCAACAAAAAACTAGAGATTCTTGCTGCTATTAAAATCTATTATACCTAATTCAAAATCGATTTTTTTATACAATTTTATAAACAAATACTCCAAAATCCTCCAAATCACTTTCACTTATACTAAAATCAAGTTTGAGCTCCTCAAAATCTTAAACAAACAAGCATTTATACAATAAGGAAGCTTCCTTAATTTGAATTATTTCCATTATCATCCAAAAGTTAGTACAATTTTTAAAACATTCATGAACATTTTCTTTAGCGAATCAGATACACGACCTTAGAATTGTTCAAAAGATATAATCAAGCCTCTTGGCCCACTGGTTTAAAAGACTTGCCCTAGGACACTCCAGTGGTCGACTTGGTTTGCTCCCGTATTTGATTCCTGACGATGTTAAAATAATACTTGGCCAGCGGCCCCTAGAAACAATGATTAATCATTCGTTGACAGCATTGGGATACACTAGATTTAGAATAAAAAGAAAAAAGAAAAAAAAAGAGAGAATTGTTCAAAAGATATGGAGTAATTATTATTTTAAAATTGTGAATCATTACCCTTTTTAATAGTATAGAAAGTAGGTTTATAGCATTTAGAAGCTAGGACCATTTTTTAACAGTATAATAACAGAACAAAAATAAAATGAGACAAAAATGAAATACAAATTGTTTGAGCAAGTAACTGTCAAATTGGTTGAAATAATTAATTTCCCAGTGAGAGAATTGGACCACAAAAGCATACATAATTTATTGAGCGTGGACATCGACATTATTCAAGAAATAGGGTCTAGAAAATTTCATGTGATAAAAGAAATATTAAACGATGCATTTCTTGTTCTATCTACACTCATCAACCTCACAACTTATGTACCTGTAACTTATTTGACTGGAGTAAGTGATGGCATAAACTTATGTTTGCTTTGTAATTCTTTGAAAGCAACAAAACAATCTACTTGGTTAAACAAGACACACTATAACTAACATTTGATTAACACTTAGAATAAAAAATAAAAAAAATTTACTCAAAAGGAACGTTTGTAAAGTTCTTCTATGTCATTACCAATAACAATTGATGGCTAGATTATATGGGAAATCCCAACTGGCCCACTTCCTTTCTTCTTTGTATTTGTGCAGGACACATTCCCCTGCAAAGATAACAAATATTATATTGTTCTTCTAGAGATTGGAGTATAATATAATGTATAATGTTGTGTACATTTGGGAATCAGTTTGTAAAACTAAATTTTGATAAACTTGGTAAATTTTGTTTGATTGAAAGTAAGTTTATAGTAATTGATTTATATTTGTATTCCCTCCGGACTCAATTATAAGCAAAATTAACTAATTTCACACTTATTAAGGAAGTTAGTTAATTTGGTTAATTATCTTGATTTTTGTTATAAAAAAAAAGTTACAATTATTAATATACCCTTTAATTGTCTTGGGAGTATGCAATTTTCTTGTAAAAGTAAAAGGAGAATTGGTTAGATTGATTAATTTTCTTGATTTTTGAAACACTGACATTAAATAGAGTTGAATTGCTTGAATTTTGTTTATATTTGAGTCCACAAAATATGGGTACTTTTTTTCTTATAATTAAGTCCAGAGTATAATTTATTGTTAATTATCCTTCAATTTTATTCTATCATTCATCTTTCCGTTAAAAAGTATGAGAATGTATTATTATTTTGAAAAGATAATAATCATAATATGATAAGAGTAGTTAGTGGTAAACTATGGAAACTGTCTCTGTCTCCTTGGCTTGGTAAAATTGAGCTTCAAATGTGAGCAATCAAGGAAGTTATTACACTCACCTAAGAAGAACGATTGGCACAGCATTTAGGCAAATGTTTTTTTACCACAAAAACAAGGACACTGTATGATGTTTCTTTGTTTTTATTATGTATTTTTGGAATGCGTATATACAATAAAATAAAAATTAAGTATGAGATAGAGATAAATATATACGTTATCAAATATGGCGTCCAAATTTTGTGTTTAAATAACATAACCGCAGCATTTAATATGTTGCCCAGTGCTGCTTTTGAGGCCTTGGACTTGCTACAGCTTGCCAGCTTGGTGTCCTTGACCGGGGGTATCTAATCTATGGCGTGTGCTTGAGTGAAGTCCTTGTGCAGCAAGGAGGCAAGCAAGAAAAGAAACTGGAAAAAAATTTCAAAAATAAAATGTGGTACCTTAGATGTGTGAAATCTAAACTGTAAAGAGAACTGGGTTATAATTTATACATAAGAGCTCTTCCGTTGTCCATTTTTTGATGTTTTACCTTTTAGTAGTACTTTAGAATATTTACTCCTAAGTCCTTTCTCCCACTTTTTTAGATGCTTTGTAGAGGCACAAGGCATATCTTACTCACTTTTCATTACAAACAAGGAGAATGTTGACTCATGCTTTCATTTTACGAGAAGGAAAAGTTGATATTTTTGCCCTATTACTCATTTACTCTTGAAAACGAAACATTATACTAAGGCTGGCAAAAGAATCCGCGGACTAATTATCCAGCCGGTTCATCCATAACAAAATTCATCCAATCCATCCAATAATAATAAAAATACTAAATGGAAAATAAAATCTTTCTTCATTGTTTCTTCACTTCTCTTATTGCTTTGACATTACAAGATAATTACATGTGGAAACAGAGACATGTAATTAGTAGTGGAAGCTAAAGGCTAAAGGGTGGGGGATGTTAATGATTCTGTTAGTGGAAATGTGATGGCTAGGACAAAATATTGGGGATAGGAATGTGATGGCTGGGATTGTAATTATTTGAGTACATTTTGTACTCCTTTATAAATATATATATACATACTTTGTTGATAAAAAAAAAAAAAATCAATTTGCTGTTAACTAAAACATATGAAATATTCATGTGCAATGATAAATGATGATAATACATTTTTGCCTTCTGGAATAATCTTCTGGTTTACTAGGGCGTTTATCAAGAAAGACATTTAACCTTAGGCCTGTGCAAAATTATAGTTTGGTGGGAGCTTTGACAGAGACTAAATTCTGCAAAGTGAACTTAACTTGAAAGTGGTTACAACTATTTCTAAAGTTTCATGTTGCTTATATAGCATGCCAGCTTGGTGTCCTTGTCTGGGGGTATCTAATCTATGGCGTGTGCATGAGTGAAGTCTTTGTGCAGCAAGGAGGCAAGCAAGAAAATAAACTGGAAAAAAATTTCACAAATAAAATGTGGTACCTTAGATGTGTAAAATCTAAACTACTGTAAAGAGCTGTGCTATAATTTATACATAAGAGCTGTTCCGTTGTCCATTTTTGATGTTTTACCTTTTATTAGTACTTTAGAATATTTACTCCTAAGTCCTTTTTTTTTTCCACTTTTTTAGATGCTTTGTAGAGGCACAAGGCATCTCTTACTTCAGGATTAAAATGGCATCTATTACTTTTTTTGACTCACTTTTCATTACAAACAAGGAGAACGTTCCTCTTTTTTCATTTACTCTTGAAAGTGAAACATTATACTATACTGCTTCATCGAATAAAGTTAGCAACTATTTGATTGGAAGCTAACACTATTTTCAACTTTAGATTTTAAGGGTCTTAATTTCCACTTGCTCTTGTAAACCTACTTAATTAGTTAGCCACATAATGAAGTAGATTAATCGTAGATTAGAAAAGCTTGATTTTCGCTCGAGGTCGTGTGGTCCAAGGTTCTAAATTGCGGTTGCGGTCGCGGTTGCGGTAGCTGCGATTGCGGCCATTGCAGTCGCTGCGATGCGTAATGCGGCCGCTGCGGCGTGAAATAATTTTATCATTTCACAAAATTAAAAAAAAAAATCATTATTTTTTTTGTAATTTTTTATATATCTTTTATTATTGGTGTTGTATATATTTATATTGATTTTTAAGACATTGCATTATGTTTATGAATAATTTAAGCTTAATTGTAGTGAAAATAATATTATTATAAATAAAACTTTTAAGTACATATAAGTACGAAATTAACAAAGAAGTAAGAAAGTGACAGACTTAAAAGTGCACAAATATATACAAATCACAAATAAAAAGAGATTAGTGTCACATGGAGGAATATAACCAGCTGTAATTGTGATTCTAAAATAACGTCACATTGTCACCACTTAGAGATACGTCTTCACTACAAAAAAAAAAAACATGATAAAAGTAAACAAATTAATAAATTTAAATAATAATAATTAACAAATATATGAATCAAAGATAATAAAAATTGAACTTACATTTACCACATGGTGGAATGACGTGGTGGTTCATAACCTCTATTCTCGCTTTGGCTATCATCTTGTGTAGCTCCTTGCCCAAAGACATAATAAAAAAATCCACCACTTGATTGTTGATGATAAGGATCTTGATAATTCATTGATGGTTGGTGATAATAGGGAGCTTGATCACTTGCGTGTGTGTTATATGTGTTGAGATAAGGATATTGATAATAAGGTGGATGAGATTGTTGACTACTCTGAGAAGAATCAGCAATACCAAAGTCACTAAAACTTTGTGCAATACTAGAAGAGGAAGAATCTTCGAGTGGAACATTCTGTTTTCTTTTTCCTCTCCTAGAATGTGACCCACCTCTGCTGCTCTCAGGTAATGAACTATCAGAAGGAGCCATATCATTCAAGCTCCTATAACGCCTATTATTTGGTGAATCTTGAGATAGATCATTTTGAAATTGCCCATCATCACCACCGCCACCATCATCATCATCATCATCATCATTATGACCACCACCACCTTCAGCTTCTACATTACCACCCCCATCACCACTATTATCACTTGGTGAACTTAAACCACCACCATCTTCATTTGAATCATCATTGTCACCAACAACTTCCACATCTTCTTCATCATCTGTATCCAATAGAGGCAACCATTCTGCATTTTGTACTCCATCTAATAGTGGATCTTCTCTCTCTTCAACCCATGGAGATAATGCATCATCTTCTTGAAATATATAATCAAGATTGATAGGATTAAAGCTTGCTTCAATTTCAGCTTGACTTTTTCTCATTTGATGCCTCATTTTCAACTTCATATTGTAGTGCGTGAAGACAAGCTTTTGTAGCTTTTTATACTTCAATCTATTCCTTGTCTTCGTGTGGATATAACTAAATGTGCTCCAATTTCTCTCACAATTTGTGGCTGAAGTTGTTTGGCTAAGAACTTTTAGAGCCACACGTTTAAGCTCAAGAGCACATACACCAAAAAAGGACCACCATTCAGCTTTATAAAGGAGCAACAAAAGGTAAACAAATTATTAGTTATTATATTAAAAAACCAACGTTAAAGTTGACTGATATATATAGAAATTATTATTTTACCTGGATTCATCTTAGACCAACCTGCTTGAGCTTGAGGTGTACCAAATGTTTCACCCTTCTCTTTAAAAAGTATTAACTGTGTAATATAATATAATATAATATAATATAATATATCAATATGTAAATATCTTCATTTGATAAATAATGAATTATAAGAATAAAAATATAAATATTCATTACTAACCTGGTTCATAGCTTTAATCTGATTATCAATGTTTCTTTCTAATTTGGTGATGACTCTGCTGGTTCCTTCAAACGTTTCTTTGTAGACATCATCCCCATGTTCAACTCCGAATTGGAATTGCGGATTAAGAAAATAACCTAAAAAAGGATAATCAATTATTTTGGATGAAAGTATATATATAAAATTACATGATAAAAATAAATTTGTAAATTATGTCGACATACCGGCAGAATGAAGATCAGAATGCATGAATTTCCATCGCTTGTCAATCATTGCATTATATCTGGAATGATAACGAGAATTTTGTTTAATTGCTTGTTTAGATCTATCAATGGCTTCATATATGAAACCCATGGTTGGTTTCTCGTCACCATCAGCAAGTCTCAAAACTTTTACTAAAGGCTCGAACACCTTCAATATGTCTTGGGACTTACTCCAGAATTCACTGTTATCAACAATTTGCTTTGCTTCAATTGCTGATTTATTTTTCTCTTTAACAAATTTAGATCGCCTGAACTCTTCAGAGTTGAACATGTTCCTCAGACCTTGCTTTTGTTGTACAATTGCTTGAAGTTGTAGGAACTGCGTTGCAAATCGGGTAACACCGGGACGAACAATTTCTCTGCCTCCAGTGGATTTTTTCATGAGATTGATAGTCCATATATGGTTATAGATGAAATTTGTCACAACCTTTGCATCATTTAATGCCTTCTGTACACTTTTCCTTTTTCCTATATCCTCCAAGCAAAGATCTAAACAATGAGCCGCACAAGCAGACCAATACAAGTGAGGCCGCTTCTCCATCAGTTTCTGACCAGCAGCTTTCAATGCTGCTTCATTATCTGTAACAACTTGAACAACATACTCTTCTCCCACTTCTTCAACAACTTTATCTAATAATTGAAAGTAGTAATCGGTATTTCTGCTAGCAACATTAGAAGCATCAACAGATTTCAAGAAAATTGTCCCCTTACTGCTATACACCAAAAAATTCATAATATGAGTATGGTTGATAGCGTCTGTCGAACCATCACACATTATTGTCACCCCTTTTTCTTTCCATGTACCTCTCAATGTATTCAACCACTTGCGCATTTCCTTATATTCATTCTCCAAATATACATCTGAGATTTCATAAGGGGTCGGACATTTAACCCCTTTACCCACCTCAGCAGCTGTAACGATCAAATTATGAAACCAAGGAGAGTTAGATAAATTCATAGGTAAGCGCTCATAAATAATAAACTTGCTTACTGCCTCTCCTAGCTTCTTCCTCAATGTCTTAATCATACCCCTACCGATATTTGGTTGCTTCATGCTTTGGCTCCTCGTAAGATCAATATTTGTAGCTCTCAACCTAAAAGAGGTATCTTGAGACATTTCGCCTCCACCAACACTTGCATGAGAGCTTCCACCTTGTTCATATATATTTTGATGCCCTCCTGTTTGTTGTCTAAATTGTTGCCTTTCTTCCCATTCGCGATGTGATCTAAGGCTTTCCTGTGTAGCAAACCTCATTTGGTCATCAATAAGGTGATCCACATCATTTTCATCTTCTCCTCTCAGGCGTGCTTCAAATTCTTCTTTTCTTTTTTTGGAGTCATTTTTCTTTGCCTTTCCTTCAAGAAGAAGCTTCATCATACCTTCTCTTGCCAATGTGCTCACTCTAGCACAGCCAGCCACTTGTCCTTTCATATGTGCTATATGCTGTTTCAATCTTGTAATGCCACCTTTTATTATTTTGCAACAAAGTTTGCATCCGATATTGTTCCGACTTCCGGCTACAGGTTTTCCAAAATGCCATCCAATATCGTCACTTGGAGCACCATCTAATCTTTGTGTAGGAAATTCTTCTCTTGGTGGCATTATGTATATTTTATACAACCTGTTCAATATTTATAAATAAACATCAATCAATAATTCAGCCAAACTTACAACTTTAATATAAACTAGTAATTAGGCAAACACAAATAATTTAGTTATTAACATTTAATTTGAATAAATACTAGATAAACATATATTTGCGTATAAAAAAAAAAAGCTAAACATATACTCCCTCCGGACCTAAATATAAGCAAAAAAGTAGCTATATTATTTGGACTTAAATATAAGCAAAAATCAATTAAGTCAACACTATTAAATGTTAGTATTGCAAAAATCAAGAAAATTAACCAATCAAACCAATTCTCCATTTACTTTTACAGGGGCATTGTATATTCCTTAGACAATTAACTCTTTTTTTTACACAAATCAAAATAATCAAACTAACTTTCGTAATATGTGTGAAGTTAGTTTTTTTTTACTTATAATTAGGTCCGGAGTAGTATTAACAAAAAAATCTATTTTTTTCCTCATCCTCTTGACTTCCTTTCCCTCCTAAATTTTCTCAAAATTTCCCTCTAATAATTCTCACCCAAAAATTTTCCTCTCTAATCAAATATCCCATTCCTACCACTCACACTCTTCCCCCCTCTGTTTTCGTCCCACACGTTTTCCCTCCTCTGCTTTTGTCAATTCGCCCGCCCACTCCCACACGTGCATCTCAAAGCCTCACTCACGCGAGTCACGCCCTCACCCAGTCGCCCTCACCCAATCACCCAAATTCCCATTATTTCTAATTTCCCCATCACTCACTCACTCAGAGTCTCTCACAGACTCACACAGTCACAAGGGCAAGGGGGCGCAAGTTGCGCACATGCCCACACGCCACCACAAGGCCAGCGCCGCCAGCCACACTCCCCTGAGTCCGAGACCGAAGACCCTGACCCTGAGTGAGTCCCCTCTCAGCCTCTCTTCTTCATCTAATCTCTTCAACTTCTCTTCTTCTCAAGTTCTTCCTTCAACCCTGATTTCTCCCCTTTCTTTCTCTGATTTCATTCACCCATGGGCCATGGCCTCCGCCTCATGGCCCTGCCGCTGCTGCCCCTGCTCCTAACGGCTCACCCATGGCCTCGCGGCCCTCAACAGTCAGCCCCACACCCGGAGGACGGCGGCGGCGGCCCTAATCGCCCCACACAACCCCGGAACCCCCATTAAACCCCCGACAGATGAGCAGTGAACAGAGCACCATAGCAGAGCAGAGGAGGAAGATCTTACCCTGTGGTGAGGCTAGTAGATCGGATGATTCGGACGTGAGGAGGCACAGTGAGGCTTGAGCAGATCCAAAGCAAATATGTCACGAGAGAAACTCAATACAGTGAGGAATGAGGTTATCATATGAGACACGGTCAAGCACAAAGCAAAGTCATTGGGGGAGAAAAGAGATAAAGCCAAAAGCAAAAGGTATCAGAATCTCTTTTCTGATGTAATTTACTTATTTGATTCTCTGAAATCTGAAAATTTTGTTTTGTAGCCTTTTGTCTGACATACTTTGATTCTCTGATCTGAAAATTTTGTTTTTTTACAAGTATGATTGAATTGAACGGAACTGGTTTGATTGTTTGAAACTCCGTTGTGGCTGATGCTGCCGTTGCGGGCGAAACGGTGTTACGTTGCGGCCGAAACGGTGTTACGTTGCGGCCGTTACGGGTGATTTTGAATCACACCGCAATTGCGGCCTGATGCCGTTGCGGTGAGTCCCGCAACCACAATATTGCGGCCGCATTAGCGGTTGCGGACCGCAATTTGAAACCATGGTGTGGTCTATTCGGTAGTAATCAATCAGCCCACCAACATATGAGGCAGGTTCCATGGTGGCACCTGCTATTTCATTTCCATCATCTGTGTAATTTATCATTAAAAGGTTATGTGAAAAATTATGGCCACCACTGATTCATTTGACTTATGCTTTATTAAGTGGCTATGTGGCTTTCTTTGGTTATTTGTAAGCATGACAAACTGCATAAGCTACAAAAGTCTTCACTAGAGACCAAGGTTTTCAAAACCGGACCGGACCGGCCGGTTCGACCGGTTCAACCGAGACCCGGCCTGTATTCCGGTCCGAGTCACCCACAAAACCGTGCTGTCCAAGAACTGGTAAGAAACCGGCAGAACCGGTCCGGAACCGGGAAAACCGGTGAAAACCGGTGGTCCATCCGATTAGGCCGGTTCAGAAATAAACGTTTTGAAAGAAAAAAAAGCCTCTGGTTCTGGTCTCCTCCTATCCGACGAACTGGTTGTGGTACCTTCTCAGGCGAAATCCTGAAGAAAGAAGAAGAAAGAAGGGAGGACGAAGAAAGAAGAATAAGTGAAAAAGAAGAAAGAAGAAGAGAAAAGGAGGAATAGAAAAACTAAAAAAAAAAAAAAAAAGAAGGAACAGAGAACACATACACTGCGCAGAAGAGAGGATGCGGTGGGGCTGGGAGGCGGCTATGCATGAAATAAATATGTAGTAGAATAGTAGAAAACTAGGTAAACTGTTTAGTTTTTGATGAATGGGCCATGGCCCAACTAGACTTATTCCTTTTATATATATTTTTTAAAGAATGAGTGTAAGGTAGCTCAAGAGAGCTTCGAGTTCTTGAAATTGTTTTTTTTTTACACTTTTTAAAATAAATACAATAAATGTTTTTATAAATTTATTAACATTAAATGCAAAAAAATATATTAGAATATGTTAGTTATACTTAATATATTTCACTAAAAAATTTAAAAATATTATTTAATTATTATCAATTTAACCACGGTTCAACCACGGTTGGATCATTGAACCTTGAACCATTAGCTTAACCGGTTCAATGGTTGGTCCGGTTTTAAAAACGTTGCTGGAGACAGTATTTTGACTGTTTTGATTTTGAAAGTTTTCCTTTGTCTCTGAAGCCATTTGCATGTGAAGTGGTGCATACCACTTATACGGATGTGGGTGGCTCTATCAGGGAATTAGGATTCTATTATTACTTGGGGTCAACATCAACATGAAGAGAATCTCCTTTTGATAGAATAAAATATATGTAGAAAGTTCAGACAGACCTATAAGATAAGTGTGAAAAAGAAAGGATGAAAATAAATTAATAAGAGTAATGATATTAGAACTCATAATTTGAACATCTTGTATAGATACCGTAGAGTTTATGAGTGTCTTGGGAGTGATGAAATACAGGATGAGAGAGAAGAAAATAATAAATAAGTGGGGAGAGATACTTTTATATGGTGTTGGACACCATTTTTATGTTTAAATATTATTCCTCAATTAATAATAGGGTAAAAAGAACCCAGCTGCCAAGCATAAAGTTGTAATGATAGTGATGGGCCCAAATACCTAACTATGTAACTAGATAACTTGAGCTGAGCCCACTCATCACAAGGTTTAATCAGAGTCCCCCCCATTATTTGAAGGACACCCTATTCACATTTGTATATTGTCATTTAAGTTTTGTATACAATATAGACAATAGCTAAATTCACTCACATAAAATATAGTATCCCATGGAATGATAAATCTGGATGTAAAAAGGATGTTATTGTTAACCAAATACCATGCTAAAAAATGGTTCTTCAATCATACTTGGAGATCTGTTATTTATCTTGTTTCTCTACTAATTTCTTAGTTTTTTTATCAGCCAATGTTAGCCAATGTTAGTAATGTTAGAGTTTGAACTCCTTACTCCCAAATGAACTTGGAGTCTCCTTATATCTTTTAGCATCACCAAGTGAGCTATCAAAGTGGGAAAAACTTAGAAAGTTAAGCTTTGTGGTTAAATTTAGAAAGTGAATGTACTCTCTCAAACTCTCAAAAGTTGAATATCTTGGACTTCTCTTTCTTCTACGAAGAAGTCGGGTTAGTTTGAAGAGAGATAAATTAACAAATTCATACTACCATAAATATAAAAATATTTAAAATATGATAATATAATGTTACGTAATTTGTTATCAGGTGCACATCAAATACAGGCTATAATAAGAACTTATCATGTCTATATTCTACCATATCCTTAGCCAACTCTCTTATCTTATCATGAACACCAAACGAACTAGCTAGCTTTTGATATGACTTGTTCTTGCATTTAAGGGATGGTAAAGGAAAAGCTTGAAATGCCTATACTTGTAGATATAGGTCGTTTGTTTGTTTGTTTTTTTTTTTTTTTGAAAATGTTTAAAATTTTTGTTCCAAGCTCAATTTTTGTTCTTCTCTGCTTACGCTCAGTTTGGTTTCAAGGTTGCAAGGGAAATAGTTATGGTGATTTTGGAAGGGGGCGTGGGGAGGTGGGCCAGGAGAGGGAAGGGTGGTGTGAGAGGGAGGTTATTTTGGGAAAAATAAATTGAGATAAATATTAACAAGTGTCCTAAGAATATTGTTTAAGGAATCTAAAAAGATAAGTTGTTATAGGAAATATGTAAGTAATGCATTGGGAACTTGGGAAGAGATATACTTAATTTTTCAATAAATAATTACCTTGGTTGAAATCCTTAAACAATGCCCTTGAGTCACTCGTCAGCAAAACTTATATATTAAATAAAATGGAAAGGGGGTGCAAAAAGTGAAAATGATGGTGCAAAAAGTTTGTAATGATAGTGGTTGGCCCAAGTAGCCAACTCTCTAACTAGATAACTTGAGCCTAGCCCACATGCCTCAGAGCACCCTACGACAATGCCTAGCATTTGCATTTATATATTCCTTTCATTTTCCCCCTTCCCACCCACTCGCTATTGGAGGCTCGTCACAAGGAGTTGTATGGTTCAGTGTATGGTGCATTCCATGAAAGTGGTACACCCATGCTGCCATGCACCTAATTGTCACATGGTAACTGGTAAGGTTTTTTTTTTTCTTCTTCTTAATTCCTATTTTGTTTCTTTATCCTTATTTTAGTTTTCATTTTGGTTCCTTACCTCTTTCTTCTTCTTCTTCTTCTTCTTTTTTTTTTTCTCGTTTTGGTCCCTTATCTTTCAACTGTTAGTATATTTTGGTCCCTGTCGTCAATCCGCTGCCGTGAGTCGCCGGAGCCGCCATTATCGCTGGAATCTAGCCGGAATTTGGGTTTTTGTGAGAAAATCCCGTTTTCCTTTCTCTCTTCTCCCTTCTTCCTCCTCCCTCCCCTTCCTTCTTCCTCCTTCCTCTCCCTTCTTTCCTCGATGTTGTCACTGTTTCGTTTCGAAAGAGGCCACTAGCGGCACGATTGACGGCGAGCTCGAGCGGTGGTGGCGGTTTAGGCAGGTGGTGGTGGAGGAAGAAGGAAGAAGGAAAAAAAAGGAAGAAGAGAGAGAAAAACACGATTTTCTCTCTCTAAAACCTAAATTCCAGCGGCGGTTTCAGGCGACTCACGACAGATACCTAACGCCATCAGTGCAAAACTGACGGAAGGGACCAAAATGAAAACTAAAAAAAAAAGATAAGGGATCAAAAAAAAAAGATAAGGAACCACAATGAAAGCTAAAATAAAAATGGTTTATCTAACCTGTGCAATTTTGCACATGTTAAGGATTTTAAAAGAGTAAATTTATATAGGAAACTGTGTATTTTATACTTTCAAAACTGAAATGCTTAAATTTCCAATAAATAATTGCTACTTTTGGATTTCTTAACCTGTGTAAAGTTGTACATGATAAAAAAAACCCAAATAAAAATAAGTGATCAAAATAGGGGTTTAGCCTTCTTTTCTTTTCTTTTTTGATAGTCACACTTGGTCAAAGATTTCTTATTTAATGGAGATGGCAGCCCAACAGCATCACCAGCTCAGCATCACCGCTTTCCATTTCCAACTTCGTTTTCTTAGCATAGGTTTTGGGGTTTTTTTTTTTAAGAATAAATACATATTTTAGTTAAAAAAAATTTATTAAACATTTACTTAAATATCTAAAATGTTCAAAACAACATCATTATTATGAACATACATATGATAAAAAGAAACTAGTCTCTTAAGCAATTAAAAACACTATTTAAATATCCAAAATAATACCTAATGAGGGGTGAGTCTATGGTGCACCACCCACCATAATGGTGCAGTGGTGCACCACCCACATGGCAGCTCCTTGACCAATCATTTAGTCATGTGGGGCATTTTTACTTTTGACTACATGTAAGTTTGAAAAGTCAAACTGACACATGGTAATTCTATTGGTGCATATAGTGACACGTGGGTGGTGCACCACTGCTCCACTCTGGAGGGTGGTGCACCATAGATGCTTCCCCTAATGAGGCCATTCTAATTTATGTCTCAAATTACCAACTGTGAAACCCTAATTTATAGAAATAACGGATAGTATCCGACGAGATGAAATGGAGGGTGAAACATAGCCGGATGTTCATCTCAAGCACCAAAATGAGTATTTTTTTTTTCTTTATTTAAAAAATAAAAAATCTCGGACACGTGGCAATATCTGCCAAATCCGCGCAAAAGGCAGGGAATGGGAATCCCGAACTCGTTTTTCCATTCAAAACTTCAACCTTCGTCGTCCAGTGAGATCAACTGCATTCCAACACCATCCTGGTGGCACTTCTGGATTCTTAGAAGGACGTACAACACCAATACAAAAATGTCTACAAATAGCCTCTCCCTCTCATTCTCCACCGCCTTTCTTCTATCTCTCACCCTCTTCCCTTTCCCATTAGTGTCATCATCCAACACCACCACGAACACCGGAACCTACCTCTATGGTCGGTGCCCCGACCACTCCATGCCAGACTGCGCCACCGCCGGGGACTTATTCCGGGAGGCGTGCGGCAGCGCGGTACAGCTCGATGACAGCTTCGCAAACGCCAAGCATGACGACGCCATGTTTTCGGGCGTGGAGGACAAGAGGGTGGTGCTGAAGAAGCGCCTCCGTGGGGTGCAACGCCGTGCTGTAGGGTTCCGGCGGCCTATTTCGGGTGTGAGTGTCTGGCGGAACCGGCGGCGTGGTGCATTGTACCGAGGACATCAGCTTTGGGGAGTTCCAGGGAGGATTTTGTTTCGGAGGCGATATCACGGTTGAGGAGTGATTGCGGCACGGCGGATTATACGAGTTATAGGATTTCCCCTCTTTTTGTTACAATAATTTCCCTCACTGTTAGCACTTAGCACACTACATTCCCTTGTCATCAGCATCATACACTTGGGCAAATTATGTTAATTGTTCTTTGCAATTGAAATTCGATTAATGAAGGGAGAAGAAATTGTTCAGTTTTTTTATCTTTCATTTTCCCCATCCCTGCCCAAATCTTCTCGAGCTGTCTCTTGCACTCTATCAGGTACTCCACCAGTGGGGCCCACGGTAAGGATCATCATATGGTGCTTCTTCAGTTTTTCCATTTCTGGTGTGGTGCTGCTGCTTCTTCATCCATAACTGGTAGATTACTAAAGGGGACAGCCACAGGTCTCTAATTTGAGGACCTTATTATTTATCATCTGCTATAATTAACTTGTAATTAATTAGCTTCTTGTCAGTTAGTTAGCTACAAGTTACAGAGTTAGTTGGTTACTTCTCTTTCCCAGCAGTTGGTTAGCTTTGCTGTATATTGGGATGAAGATATACTGTCCCATTTTGGTGTATCACACCCTGTCTCCACCAATCATATCTTAACATATATTTTAACTTTTGAAAACTATAAGAAATTTCAACTCATGTGAGATGGTATGATTGATGGGACAGGGTTTGGTACATAAAATGAGACAACATGGAGTATGTAGAATCCTACTCTGTAATATTGAAGCAAGTTAAGAAGCATTTTGTTTATGCAAATTCATCATACGAAATTCTCTCTTTATCTTTGTTCATTGTTGAGATAGCTTACAACGAGCATCTCAGTTTTCTGCCATTTCTTGATCCTGCTTAGTTTCTTTTCTTAGATGCCTCCAGTGTTATGAAGCTTAACCAAATACCATGCTAAAAAATAGTTCTTAAATCATACTTGGAGATCTGTACTTCTTTATCGTGTTTCTCCACTAATTTGTAAGTTATGCTTGGTGGTTAATGAAGCAGTTGTTACCTAATGAGGAGTCTGACAGAGTTAGGGGAATTGAAAAGAAAAACAAAATCAAATGTGGCAAATTAAAAAAAAATATATGCCATTACACTTGTGATAATCCGGTTCTTTCCCAAGAACATAAGAAGCTAGCTCTCGATATGGTTTGTTCTTGCATTCCAGGGATGGTAAAGGAAAAGCTTGAAATGCCTATATATAGCAAATATTGAAAGGCAAGACAAAATGTCATAATAAAGGTTTTTAGAAATTGGGATAAATCATATCAATTGTTACTGGTTAGTGCATTACAAATGTACGTCGAAGACAGAGCTGTTGAGTTACAAACAAACGACTTTCTCCAGCGAAATCATGAAAGTAAGATATGTAAGTGTTTCACTAGAAAGTTTCTTAGAATTTAATTCAAAAAACCATGTTACAATTTGAACTTGTCATGGAGCTTTCATCACTATTTAAAATACTATTGACGCTTCCTCTGATTTAGGTGAACTATTGATACAGCTGCATGATCTAGAAGCTCCCCCTATGATCTACAAGCCCCCATACATTAAACATAGCCATTACTCTTAACCTTCAATCACCTAACCGCTATTTTTGATATTTTCATTTCTTGCATCCCCATTATATTTCAGTGTTTCCAAGACCTCTAGGATTACTATAAATAGGGCCAAGCATTCCTTGTATTATTATTATCTTTGAGTTTATGAAAATTGTGAATTTCTCTTTGTGAGAATTAGAGTGGATCCTCTCTTGTTTCTGTGCCATCTATGGATGTCTAGTTGTGACTTGAGCATTCAAACACACAATGTCACATCCATGCTTGCGTCCAGTCCCTAATAAAATAATTCAAAGTAAAAGTACTATGCAATTTTAACTTCCAAATTCTAAAACTAACTCCATTTATAACTTGTTGTATGAATTTATTTGAAATTCAAACCATGACTAAGTTGGACGAAGAATTTGGAAGAACTTTCAACACGATGTCAAATTATAGGGACGGTACTCACGCTCTATAAAATTAAGAGTAAGTTGGCTTCCAATGAACAAAGTAAAATGCCTTAATGAAGATGTATTGTACATTTAAGATTAGAGAAGAACATGGAGATGACTGATTCACAGAGTTGGTGCCCTCTCAGCAGACCCAGCAATCACAGTGAGCAAGTTGTTACCAAAAGGGTCACTAAGATGTTTTGCTAAGTTCTCAACAGGACCTTCTCCAGTGACATAAGCTTGGAAGTAGAAACCAAGCATGGCAAACATAGCAAGTCTACCATTCTTAATTTCCTTCACCTTTAGCAGTGCAGCTTGGTCTGGATCTTTTGCTAGCCCCAATGGGTCGAATGGACCACCTGGATGAAGCTTGTCCTCAAAATCCTATCAGGAATAGGTCACAAAAAGTAAATCATCAACTGATTATTTTATTTAAAGTTCTTTTAAATTTATAAATAGAGTGGTAATATGCATCCTAGTATACACTTAAATCAGAATTAAGATGTTTCATCTTGAATGAATAATGAACCTCCTTTAGCAATAATCCTTATGGATCTAAGAAAGGTTGAGTTACAGCAATTAACATGTTACATACCAGGCCATTAGTAATTCTGTAGTACTCTGCACCACCCAGAAGAACAACCTCAGCAACGACAGCAACAATAAGATTGATGGGGATAGGTTTTCCGAAGTAGTTCAATGTACCCCCATCAAGAAGCAAAGCTCCAGTCTGCATTGATTCCATAGAGAAAATCAGCTCAATGTAAACAATATAATCACAAATTTTCAATCAAGGCCATTTTAAAATATGCTGTATGGATTTCCAACATATACTAAGTTAAGAAGGTAATGCCTTTTGAAAATTAAAATAGATTATTACCCAATAACCAAGATTAATTTAATATGCGATCGATAGCAATGATGGCAGAAAATGTAAGATGCTGTGGGTAAAATAAATAGAAAGGATAAGTTATACTCAATCTGATTCTGAAGTCACTTGAATTGACATTTACACAAATCAAAATTTTGCATGGCTGTTTAAAAAATTTGGCATGAACTCGAGTCAATTGGATTTGTTTTGCTCATTTCAGAGAGAATAAGGGTCTTGTTTTGCAACTGATCACAAAAGTGCCACTAGCAGCTTAGCATCACAGCCAGCATATTCCAACGTTTTCCAATTTTACAGTTTGTACAGGCAAGATGAAGTTTGGAGAATGAATAAGACCCAAACTAAATCGTACATAACTATTGGTTTCCTAGTGAACACCCAAACTAAATCGTTCATAACTTTTGGTTTCCTAGTGAACTAAGTGCGCTGACTAATTGGTCTGATATGTATAAACAAACATTTTTCCCAATTCCAACAGCTTTCACTTTAATTACCTCCAATCCGAAAAATCAAAGGAGGAAGCACTAAACGAATTATTATGATTAAAAGATAATGAGCAAATGTTGGTTGAGTTATTGAAATTCACCAAAGGAAACATAAACAAATTAGTAAATACTAAACAGAAGTATTCCTTTCCATGACCAGGAAAGAGTCATTTAACTACTGTTCAGCAGATAATGTGTAAGAAATTAGAGATTCGGGAGATGTGTATAATTGCAAGTTGTATAGCCACAACTTAGCTTAGTACAGTGCTATGAGATAGATCTATATATTGATTTGTTGAGAGTCATATAACCAATCTATTAATGAAGTTGACAAAGTGACAGTTCATAGAGCTTGCAAACCTTGAACCAAACAGCCTCAGGACCACAGTTAGCTCCATATTTGTTTAAGGCCTCAGGAATGATGAATCCAGCAGCACCAAGCATTGCCCATCTGGCGTGAATCAACTCAAATGCCTGATATCTGCATCACAACGTCAAGCACCACCACCCCATTACCACACAAATATACAAGCATAAGCATATTTTTGAAGAAATTCAGCATTTCAGCGTATATATAGATATCTAGATTGTGAATGTTTGACATACTTGGCAAAATCCTCTGGCTTCTTGCTAAGACCAAATGGGTCATAACCATAACTGCAGGCAGGCAGATTAACAAATAAACAAAACAGGAACTAAACACTAATAAACGTTCAGTTACTTCAGTAACTTCAATAATTTGCATGTCAATGTGAGTTGCAACATGAAAGAAAAGGAGACTAGAGAGAAGGCACATACTCTCCGGGGACTTCTCCGGTCAAGTATGCTGGGATCTCCGATCGGTCCAAGAGACCCTCTGGCAAGAAGATCCTTCTGTCAGGACCTGCAACCAAATGATAACAAACAATTATAGCAACTACATTCTACCTTCAACTCCACTGTTAAAAAATGTTAGATGCACATCTCAACCCCTCACATAATCTCTCAGACTCTCGGGGACATGACAGGATTAGAATATAGGTCTACAAAAATGAGATAGTACCAACTGTAACTAGATAAAATTACTTATAAGGTGATGCATGTTTAAGTCTACATATAAGTATAGCATTATTCCATTGTTATGTTAAGAGAAATGAGGATGAACAAACACATGGAACATAGAGACTTACCATACCACTTGGCGAGCTCCTCATTGGCAGGAGAGACAGCAGCAGGCTTTTGCTTTGAAGGTGGTGCTGCCTTCTTTTTGGAGAAAAGGGCAACAGTTTTGAAGGTGGCAGGGCTAGAGGGTGATGGAGCTGACCTTGGGGCACCACTGAAGTTCACAGGGTTTCCAAGCATTTCTGACATGCCAAGTGAGGCAGCCGCTGTGGAAGCAGCCAAGGAAGCCATGTTGTGGAAGCCTCAGAAACTCAAGTGAATGTGTTGTGGTGCAGATTGATAAGCAGTGTGCTTGATAGATGAAGAATGGAAGGGTGAGAAGAGGAAGATACTATATGCATGGTTTGGTGGATGTGGACATGCCAAGTAGGATTCATGATCATGGGCTCTGATTGGTTTACATGCAAAATGTGTAATCCAATGCAAGGATTTGATTGGATTACCTCTGATACGTGGAAGATGATGGTGCTGACGTGGGTGTTCTGTGCTGGTATATTGCTTAAGTTTGGATAACGTGTACTATCCTACCTCAAGAAGTTTTTCCATCATCCATTCCCTTTATGCAACATACATCCATTCAAGAGGCCTTTGATTTTGTAATTTTCTTCAAATTAAAGAAAAAAATTGTCCACCACATATAGTACTAACAGTCACGGGACTACCGGATACACAGTGCACAGAGACCATTTTATTTTTGTCTGGGACCATTTCAGGGAAAGACCATTTTTTTAAAAAAAAATTTGTGAAATAAGAATTTCGACAAGTCACGTATGGCAGTATTTCACACCACTCAATTTCTCAGGTTATGAAAATTTTCGAATGATACAAGGCTTGCCACTTCAGTTGCCTATGCAGCTTATACTTGAATTTGGTGCCACCACACATGGTCACTTGTAGACAGGAGCTCCAAGTAGACGTTTGAGAAGTATTTAATTAAATCACCCAAAAACTAATTTCTCAAACACAGTTTTCTAATTTTGATCATAGTGGGAAGTCTGCTAGAAATTGCTAAAATAACACCAGTGTATTAAGCAACCAGACTTGCTCCATTGCTCTGGTTACTCCACAAAATTCAGGCAAAGGTCAGACAATTCAGAGAATCTGCTCCTCATTTAAACAATGTTGGAACTCACTTTCAACGAAACACCAAATAATTCTCCAGCTGAATATTACTATGAAATTTAGCATCCCATGTACTGCTACGAGCCTAAACATGATGAGCTTGTAATAAATTATCGTTTAATAAGTAACTAGAAAATACTGGTAGACATATATTAATTTATACAAATATACAACTTCCATTTATCATTTCATCTTCTCCACTTGTCCATTTCTCTTGATGTTACCGCGATAAGCTTTTTGGTATTTTCGACAAGCTCATCCACAAGTGCAGTAATATCATCCCTGACAGCACAGCCCAAGAAATATTCAAAAACATATAAACACACATAGATGAAACTAAAGAAGAATTTCAGTTTTTGAAAACTTCCATGGTATAAGCTCTTTACAGGAATGATTTATTTGAAAGGTTAATTACCACCACCAGAACTCATTATATCTACAGATTGTGGTGTTGTGTTATACTTTAGACTTTAGTTTTACTCTTTTAATAAAAAGAGGTGGAGTTCTCTCATGTATCAAACATGTTTTACTCAAAGACAAAGAATGCCTAATCACATGAAGCAGCAAAAGTAAATAATTCAATATTATCAGAAAGAAAAGGATATTCCCACTCCCTTTTCACACCCTCCTAAACCAACTTGTTCTAGTAAAGCTAGTCATGTACAAGTACATGTACAACCAAAAAAATTAACTAGAGTGAGTATGTAAAGATTAATTTCATTTTGCTCTCCGCCATCAGCTTGATGGTGGCAGTGTGGCTCATGGGAGAGGATGGCCTCTCTTTGAAAAACATCATGGTCTGGCCAGGGTAAGTGGTACTGGTAACCTAGTAATAAGGCTCGGGTAATGGGTGATTGAGTAATGAGTATTCACTATTTTTTTTACCTTTTTTATTTTATTTTAAATGGTAATTGAGTTTTTATTTATTTAATTTTAATTTGGTTGTGTCCTTGGGTGCTCCCAGCATGCCTTCCTGTCCAAGCTAAAAAAAAATAAAAAAATTATACACGTGCAACACGCATCATATATAAGTCCGTAATCCAACATGCAGACACACCACTAAAATAGTGTGGTCATGCTTTAGTGCTAAACTATTCTGTGTTGATAATTTTGCTATCATTGTTTAAAAGTTAGGGTACCATATTTCAAAAGTTACTAATGCTGGATAAAAGAATGTTATCAACACACTCTTAGATACACTCTCTCTAACACTTGCTCAATTGTAAACCCAAGTCCCACACTTTCTAACACTTACTCAGTTATGATTGAGCAACTGTTAAAGTGTGTCCAAGAATATGTTAGCAGCACTACTCTACTGAATAACAACTTCCCAGCAAGATATGTAAGTTACTAACTACCATAGGAAAGATGTAAAAGTTGTGGGAGAATATTATTATTCTTACCATTCATATTACCAAATTAGTGGCTCAAAGTCCTGTGTTAGTGGGGTTAACAGTCTTATATATGCTAATATTTTCTACCATTCACATTACCAAATTAATGTTAAAATTTATTATTCTTCCAGTGACACTGAGTGACACTAAATACTTGGTCCAGGTATTTAAATCAATCCCACATCTAAACTGTGAATATAAAAAAATGATGTCTGCTCATTGTTAAATAATATTGAAAATTTCTGTCCCCTCCCATTTGTTTTGCATTTAGTACGTAGACTTTCCTCTATTATGAAAACCTACACAAAACTCTCTTCATAAAGGCACTTCAATTACTTTCAAATTGCTGTGAGGCCAGACAGACTCGTAAATCGAGCCGATACCTCACTATCTACATAGATGTCTTTGTATTCAAATGGCATTCCTACCCTCATTCAGCCTTCTATGGTCAAGTCAAGAAAACATTCGCTTGGTGCAATTGAATTGAGAGTTTAGCAGCACAAAATGAATCATTTATTTTTTTTAATTAAAGCACAAAATGAATATTTATTTTCTTCTTTTCTCAACATATAAAGCTAAACAAGAGTAAGCAGGGCAATCGACCAAAAAAATGCATGGCATCACTGCTTAGGTATCAAATGATTCGAATTAGTTAGGTCGAATATCACTTTTGGTAGTTGTAGCCTTTTTTATAAAAATGGAGTTGAATATCAGTTATCAATTTAATTATACATAGTAATAAATGCAAAATATAAGGGAATAAGAGTTAAGTAATTTACTCTAATATAATAATTCTATTTGTATTCACAACCCAAGTCTTTAATAAAGAAGTCAATCAAGCCAAACCTATTAAGAGCTAATTTGTGTGTGTGTGTGTGGGGTTTTTATTTTTTTGGGGGGGGATCAAATAAAGGTTTTAAGAGATTTTGGGGGTGTGTAACAGAAACCTGCACCCATCTGTTTCCATGGTGGCTTGCTCTTTTCTTTGGCAGTGGCGCAACAAAGAGATTCTTGTTGAGGTTTTTTCAAGACCATTATGGCCAAGCAAAGTGATGATGGATTATGTCAATATGCTTCAGTCCTCCTGGGAGACCAGGCAGCAAGTGGTAGCTGAGGTGTATTGCAGGGATACGGTATATATCAGCTGCATCTTTCCTCCATGTGGCTGGTACAAGTTGAATACAGATGGGGCTTCGAAAGGGAACTTGGTGGATGCAGGTTGTGGTGGCTTAGTTAGAGATGATGCAGGAACTTGGGTGAAAGGATTTGGAATGCATATTGGCCATTGTTCTGCCTTCACAGCTGAACTATGGGGATCCTTATTCCTTAGGGCCCTTAAAATGGCATGGAAAATGAGGATCAAACCGTTGATGGTGGAGTCTGATTTGGCTTCTGCGATTGCTAGTATTTTACCAGTGAAGGGTGGCCTTACTATAAACAGGTTGTTAAATCATATTCGCCATTGGCAGCGAAAGGAGTGGAATACTGTGTTCTCTCATACTTTTAGGGAAGGAAACAAGTGTGCAGATTGACTGGCTAACAGGAGCCTTTCCCAAGAGATAGGGGATCATGTTGTGCACGTGCTGCATACGGACCTCTCTAGGCTAGTTTTCAGTGATTTGTCTGGGGCTACCGTACCCCGTGTTATTTCTATTTTCAGCTTCTTTTTTTTTGGAGCGTTTACCCCGTTGTTATACCAAAAAAAAAAAAAAAACCAACATCATATTAGATAATAAAGACTGGTCACAAGAAGAAGAAGAAAAAAATATTTTTTCTCTGTGCCTTTTATATTTGTTTTCCTTTTCCATTTCTTTCTTCAAATTTATAATAGGAACAATTAAAAAAAAAAAATCAAATACAGGACTTTTATCTCTTTAGCCTTAAAAGCAAAAGCATATTGGCAAAAAGTCAAAAACAATGCAACAGACTGATTTACTAGAACATTTATGTGTAAAAAAAATAAATGAACAAACAGGGGAGCATAATATAATAAGTATAATTTAATTAGAGAATGTACTTACTGAGAAGGAATCTTTCCTGAAGGAGGAAATAGAGTGCCAACATTAGAGTACTTGCCATTCTGATCATGTGCTATTCCCTTCCCCACACCATACCCAAATCCTAAACCAAAACCACATCCAGCGCCAACTCCAAAACCAACTTGGAAGCCAGGAATTCCAGGGCCCAAACCCACACCTGGTTGGAGTCACAAAAAGTATTTAGCAAAAGCATTTGGGGAGACAATGGTGTATTTGGTTTCAAGGTTAGAAATATAAGAATTGATTTTGGCTTCTGTAAAACATAATTTTAAAAAAAAATATAGATGTTTGGTTAGAATCAGGCAAAATCAATTTCACCTCCAAACCTCAATTTGACTAGAAGTAATAAAAAGTATTGCGTTAGGTTGAAAAATTTACACTAAAATTTACATAAACTTGCTTTTATCCAAACTTAAATATTTCACTTCATACTCAATTTGGTTTCAATTTTACAAAATAAAGTTGATTCAAAATCACTTTTGGCTATACTCACCCAAACACACAAAAACCCTTTCATTCATATTCATTCATATAGAACAAGTTATGAACAGAACAAGTAGATGGATTGAAGTTAAAAATTGAAATTGATAGTGATACATATATATACCTCCGAGAAGACCAAGGCCGACGCCGAGGCCACAGCCAGCACCGAGGCCAAAGGCGGGGCCCGCCTTACCAAAATGGTCGGACTTGAGCTCCGGAAGCTTCCAGAGCAAAGCCTTCTCGTCTTTGGTGCCACTGCCACTCATCTTTCTCTTCTCTTGCAAGAGAGTGGATGGATCTGTGGATTGTGGTGATGAATAAACAACAACCTTACATTACGCCAAATTCAAGTTTCAATCATCGTCATATCTCAAAAGTCAAATTGCGTGCTTTATTAGTTTATTGTCACTTGTCAGGTGGTGGTTAACTAAACTTCAACGCCAAACCCTCTTGGAGACTGATTACAAAAAAATTGTTATCTGGACGTTAAAAAAAAAAATTAAATAATGTTATTTTGACATCCAAATTGGACATCATGGGACACCCTAGTGTTTTAGTAGCCTATGAATCACTTTACTTTTTCTCTCTCTTAATTTCATTGATTCATAGCCTACTAAAACACTAGGGTATCCCCCATGATGTCCAATTTAGGTGTCAAAATAATATTAGTCTAAAAAAATAAAATTGCTAACCAGTGTTATAAGACACTCGTTAAAGATCTAAGAAGTAAATGTTTTTTTATTAGAATTTGATGCATTGTATATTGTGAAATATAATAAACTTAATTTAAATGGGATTTTACTTTATTAGTTTCCTTAACTAGTACATTTAGCACGACTCTTAAAAAAATAGGGCAACAATCGATAATGATTAATGATATTCGGAATCATGGTTAATAACATGTTGAAGTTGGTTAATGAGTACATATATTAGATGACATAAATTGTTAGCCAACTACTTGGTTAATGATGTCAAAATCCTAGTTAATACTCTCTCCGATCCTTATTATAAGAGGCAAATGACTACTTTTTTTTTGTCCAAAATATAAGAGACATGCATGTATTTTGACAAATATTAAATGCTCATTTCCAATTTTACCCTTATTTATAATAGGGTTTATATTTACGAGATAGTACAACTTTCAATACAAGTAGGTTTGTTCATTAATTATTGAAGGGTTAAATTTGTAAATTTATATGGATATTAATTACAAATAGCTTATTTCAATGCATTTCCTTGGTCTGTGTGTTTTAGGGTTTTGCCTCTTATATATAGGACCAGAGGGAGTACAATACAGTGAATGATTAATGAGTTACTCATTTTTGATATACCAATTAACCAAGTCCAGTAAGATTTTAAATATCATTAAATGTTATCTGTTGTTGTTCTTATTTTTGATGTCCAAATAATAGAACTATTATGATTATGATACTTTAATAAAAGGAGGAGTTTTTTAAGGAGACAGGATAAAGTGGTTAATAATGAAGACGAGTTGGATGCAATGAAAAGGGAAAAGTATATTACTCAATTATTTTAAAAAATTAAATAGGAAAGGAAAGAGATTTATTATATTGTTTGAAAGTCACAATGATAAATAATAAAAATGAGTGAATTATAAAGGTTATACTTCGCTCAATCTCACCCAAAAATTGAAATGTATGAAAATGGGAAAGTTTGAATGATATGAAGTGATTTTGATCGTCATCGTTAATTATCTCATTCTATTACTTATAAAACTTTAAAACAATGAGACAAGATATTTTTATCTCTATACTTCATTACTAATCACTTCCTCCTTCTAAAAATACCCTAAGATGACGTTTGATTCATGAAAAGTTTTATTGCTAGTAAACTACATTTATGAGAATATCATCCCGAAGATATTTCTTTCCCACATTCGTACATATGAATGAAGTTTTTAACTTTCATTCACTAATTTTATTCACGGACATCTTTTATGCTTATGAATAATTTTTTAAAACTTATACTAAATATAAGAAACTTTTATTCCCGTACTAACATTTTCGACAATATTAGTATATGATTAGTACAAATACTACCTAAACATTACATAGTATTTGCTAGGGTGTCTTGATTTTGCTATAAATAATATATACATAGTATTTGACTTTTTAATGGAGAGATTTTCCATGAACAATGAGACGATTTCAAGAAAATTTGTAGGTTATACTCACATTATAAGTTAATAGAAGGCCAACCTTTGACTTAGTCAATTGATTATTGCCCATTTGAACGAGTTTATATAAAGAAATGAGTTTTTCTTTTTTTTTTTGATGTACTAGAAATGAGTTTTTTCTATCCATTATTCAAAGTGACATATGATAATGGCCTTTTTTAAGTTTATTAAAAAAATCAACTGATCTATAATATCAGTAAAAACATTTTAATCTTAAAAATAAAAACCGAATCTTATTAGGTTATGTTATTCAAGTAGAATGATGTAATATTCATATGTAAAAATAGCTACTTATGCTTATATAAATAATAAGTTCTTATATAAGAACTCCCAACAACAATGGAAGATGAAAAAACCAAGACAAAAAAGAAATGAGAGGATTAAGGATCAGAAAACACTATAAAGATTGAAAAAAAGACCAGCAAAAAAACAAATGGAAGGCTACTCTCTTGACCAACTTTCTATGGTTGTTTTCATTGACTAAATTATCAAAAAAAAAACCCTATTTTTCTTCTGTAAGATATTATGCATATACGTCACTTGCTGGTAACGTTTCCTTGTAAGCTCATACTCGTAATATTATATATTATGTATGATATAACGTAATAAAATAAAATATTATTTATTTTAGAAGTAATGTTAATGTTAATTTTTCTTAAAATTTATGTTATCTTTTACTTTCATGAACACCCTTGCTTTTTATTTTATTTTTTCATGTCAAAAAAAAAAGGGAGTGCTCAAATCCAATTCAGTTATAAAAAAATAAAAAATAAAACCCAAAAATGGGGAATCGGTTAAATTTATTAAACGCTTTTGGATTATTATTTTTTTACGTAAATATCCTCATATCATTTCCAAATGAAATTATTCAGCAATACAAAAAGGAATATCATCAAAAGTAAAAGAGCTAGCATGAAGATTAGATGTCCTTGCAAGAGTATGAGCAACTAAATTTGCTTGTCTCTTAATATATATGCCTAATTTGGTAGGTAGGCCTATTCTTTAAGGGCTCGTTTGGTGGTCAGGATAGGATAGAGACGGATAGGATAAGAGTAGGATAGGATATGAGCAGGATAAGTTGTTATCCTATCCAACGTTTGGTGTCCACCAGATAACCAACTGGATAGCATTGTAATTTTAGTATGAATTTTAAAATTTTCATTTTTGTTCCGAATGTTTTCATATTTTATTAGATTTAAGTATTTTTTATAATTTTCATTTTTTAAGTTTATATTAAAAGACAAAATTGTCCTTGTGATAAAATTGCATATAATATTTTAAAATTTTAAAATATTGTTTAACTTAAATTAATTTGTTTATAATTTTAAATATTCATTTTTAGTTTTTACTTTACATATAGTTAAATTATTATAATATTTTTTATTTATTTTTTAGTTTTTTACAATAATATACATAAATAAAATTAGCCTTGTGACAAAATAAAAATAATTTTTAAAATTACTTATTAATATTTTAAATATTTTATGTTTTATTATACCTTTTTTGTAACCATATTATATTTTATTATACTTTAATTATTTTGTATATAAAATATTTTTATAATTTATTACTCCCTCCGGTCCTTATTATAAGAGGCAAATGGCTACTTTTTTTTGGTCCAAAATATAAGAGACATGCATATATTTTGACAAATATTAAATGTTCATTTCCAATTTTACCCTTATTTATAATAGGGTTTATATTTACGAGACAATGCAACTTTCAATACAAGTAGGTTTGTTCATTAATTATTGAAGGGTTAAATTTGTAAATTTATATGAATATTAATTACAAATAGCTTATTTCAATGCATTTCCTTGGTCTGTGTGTTTTAGGGTTTTGCCTCTTATATATAGGACCAGAGGGAGTATACTTTAAATCATCTTATCCTATCCTGTTGAGTTCTAACCCAGCTCCCCTCAGGGTAAAATTTTAACTAGATGGACAGGATAGGATAGGTGACAGGATAGACTTATCCTATCCTGCTGGCTCACCAAACAACAGTTTCAGACAGGATATGATAGCTTATCCTATCCTGTCTCTCTTATCCTGACCACCAAACGAGCCATATAGGTTTGTTTGTGAGTTTGGGAAGGGAAGGGAGGGGAGTGAAAGGGAAGGCTTTGAAAGAAAACAAGGGAAAAAGGGATTGGGGGAAGGGAGGATAAGGGGATTGGGGAAGGGAGGATACTCCCCAACACCTTGCATGGGCTTATTTTTTAACAAAAAACAAAAACCTCCAAAAACCTTCAATTTGGGGGAACTAAACAATTGAACTAGAGGAGGATTTTGGAGGGTTATCTTCCCTTCCCTCATCCCTTTCCCCCTTTTTTTTCAAAGCTTTTCCTTCCCCTCCCTTCCCTTTCCCTCCCAAACTCACAAGAGACCGTAAGAGATCTCTACACTTATTTAGAATTACCCCAAACTCTGTGTTGTCATTCCCTGGCCTCATCAAACCATCTGTTACATTTTACAGTCCACTTCTATTACAACATTGTCAACCCCCTTTGAGACCAGCATCTGTGTAGCCTGCATCAACCCAATTGCTTCTGCTTCATGAACTTTCGGGCAGCCAAAAAACCCAGCAGTAGCAGCTCCTTCAAAGTACTGATTGTTTTTATAAAGTACTGATCTAGATGGTTTGATTCGTAATCGTTATTATTCATTAAAACCACACATATGTTTATATCCAATAGCCTTAATTTAGCATATTTCCTTTCTTCCTCTTTATTATGTGTTGTCTTACCCTATCAAGTCTAACTCATTCTTTCATTTTACCCTCAAGTCTATCACTAGTTCTTTCAAGTATACATATGTTTCAGTTTAGTACTCTACAACAATAAGGATCATGATAAGTTAAATTCGGTGAATCGGGGTCGGTCCTAAGAATTTGGGTGTCCTGGGCAAACTCAAGAAAATGATGCCCTCGTAATCATTTGAAGATTGTCCTCTTTGCATTTTTTTTGCTGCAAAATCTTTAATAATCCAATCATAATCAAGGTTTTTAAAAAAATCATTTTCGATAGAAATCAAAGCAAGACTATTTAATCTACATTATGACATAGTATCTGTTGGGGTTTTCATGAGATAATCCTCTTTAAAAATCATATCTCAAAGCGGAAGAAAACCAACCCATGGATCGCGCATTACAAAACATGAATCACATAAAGGGCTGTTTGTGTTTACCTCTTGAAGCGTGCTTTCACTATGATCACAAGTGCCACAAAGGAGAAGCACCTCTACTCAGTCCACGCGAGTAAACGGGCGTCGGAGCTTTGCGTCTTGTGCTAGCTGACGGCTCTAGGAGGCAAGGTTATCAAGACTAGGTTTAGAACAAGATTAGTGGTCTATTTATAAGCCACATACTCATCTTGACCTAACTGCCTACTTATTGGGCCTTGTATGCTACAAGTCCAATAACCTTTAAATTAATTAAATCATATTTAATTAATTGACCCGCTCTGCGTTTGCTCTATGCGTGTGACCCTGTAGGCTCCTACTAAGTTGGCAATAATATTAAATATTACAATAATATCAAATATTAATTATAATATTAAATATTATAAATAATGAGTGGCATCTAGCAATGCATCATTACTACCCAATTAGCAAGAGTATCGGTGATCCGATTTTAGCCTTACCGCGACCAAAATTTATTGTGCAGTAAATGTCCCTTCGTCCATATGTCTTAATTGAACACAAGGCATAAGAGTGTCATCCTTGTTATGTTCAATTATTTATTCCTCGATCCCCGAGTAGACGTGTAATCACAAATGGGCCCAATATCACATATTGGCCCACTTCCGCGTGGCCATGCATATTTCACGTCTCACTCTATCGAGGGGCCCAAGATATTACCCCTGCTATGTAGGAGGGACGAATCCTGTCTACATCACTCACACTCCTCAATATGATTTATTGCAGGCCCAATAACTACCTTTATGATCATCCTGTTACGCGTGACGTTTGATAGCATTAAAGCCTACAACTCCTCATGCAGGAATCGTAGTGACTTCAAGTCAAAGGACTACTTCACTATGGTCGCCATGAGAATACTTATGACACTTGCATAACTATTATGAAGTATTCTCATAATGGGTCATCCAGTATAAATATTACTCCTAATATTTATACCTGTGTGCTGACTTGATATCACATATCCATGACCCGTGAGATGTGGCCATCAGTCTACTCACACAATAGTCTCTATGTATTATTGTCGTCCTAATTAACAATAATACTCGACTACGGATATTTAAGAATAGCGTTCTTATTATTTAATGAGATCTCACGATTAAGTCTCGTACTTAATGTCTCATTAAATGAATTGCATATTCTAAGGACTTTATTACGCTATTAAAACATATAAATAACATAATAAATAAAATGCCTTTATTTATATAAAAAATATATAATCCAAAGTCATGATACAAAATGTAAATCTACTAATATAGATTGGCCACTAGGGCTTACATCAACAGTATATAACATTTATATATACTGTATAAAATTTTACAATATCTAGTGACCCCAAAAAATTGGAACCCTGAGCGATTGTCCACCTCAACCGTGCTAAGGGCCACCCATGCAGTGAATGAACATGTTAATCTTCTATCTCCCCTAACTATCTAGATTACTAATAGAGTAATAGTTTACATCACTGTATAAATGATTTGAAGTTTAGACTTTTAATATTATTATTGTTGTTATTTACACTTATATTTTAGTTATTTTGTTGGTAAAAATTTGAAATATTGATCCAATTCAAACTGATTTAAATATGGTCTCTTGCTTGGCAATTGTGATTTCGAAAAATAATAGCCGAAAGTGATTCAAGCGACATTATTAGTCTCCTGGACAAGAAGGATAATCAGTTGAAGTTCAATCCTCTACTCCACAGGATCAAACAGCTTATGAATAGGTCTTGGGAACCCATACTCTTTAGAGAAAGAAATTTGTAACGTCACACGCTCTTTTACGGATTGACGACTGTCCCTACAAATCAACACGAGTCTTTTCAGCGTGCTTTGTCCCTACTCACATGCTTATTGGGGAAACTTCCCAAGAGGTTATCTATCCCAGAATTGCTCCAACTCAAGCACGCTTAATTGTGGAGTTTTAACTGATGGGATCCCAAAAAGAATATGCATCTTGTCGGTATATGTAGTATCAATCAATTCATATAAGTCATCATCAACTATATAGTCTCATACCTACACATTCTCAGGATCCCTTTAATTCCGATGTGTATTCGGTTCATTCACGTGTCCCTTTGCCTATAAGTCTGCCAGGAACCGCTCCATGTTCGTGTCTTCTCGCACCGGCGACCTCTCCCTGCTTGGTTCGTCCTCGAGCCATACCATGCTGATACCATTTGTAACGTCCCAGGCTGCTTTACGGATTGACGACTGTCCCCACAAACCAACACGAGTCTTTTCAACGTGCTTTGTCCTCACTCACACGCTTCCTGGGAAAACTTCCCATGAGGTTACTCATCATAGCATTGCTCCAAGTCAAGCACGCTCAACTGTGAAGTTCTTAAGTGACGGGCTCCCGAAAAAAAGATGCATTTTATTGGTATAGGTATAATACCAATCAATTTATCTAAACATCCTCAACTGTATAGTCTCATACCAACACGGTCTCAGGATCCCTCTCAATCCGGTGTGTAATCGATTCATTCATGTGTCCTTCCACCTTGAAGTATGTCAGGAGCCGCTCCTTCTTTGTGTCTTCTTGTCTTCTTACACCGGTGACTACTCCCTGCCATGATCAGCCCCGGGTATCACAAAATTCATGCGCTGACTGGCTTGCTAATCTAAGGGGGTGTTTGTTTCGGGTCATACACCATTATTCCTGGTAATCAAGGGATAGGAATATTTTATTGCTGTGTTTGTTACAAGTTAAGAAAAAAAAAATCCCAGGTATAATTCATTCCCGGCTAAATGATATACCCATGTTTAGGTGGATTTTCTTTCCCACCGAATTGGCTGGGAATATATCATTCCCACATCTCAAATTTGCACGTCCAAAGCAAAATACCACAATAACCTTTCTTGTGCATTATCCGCTTCCCATAATAACTACCTGCCCATTCTCTGCACAAGATGAGACACTAATAATTGTAGAGTTTTTTTTTTTTAAAAAAATACTATTATATATTTTTTGTTAAGTATTATTTGTTTACACTACTACTATTCTTTAATTCCCCACGACTTTTATTGCCCTGGAGTTTTCTTTCTTCAACTTCTATATATATATATATAAATTTTTAATCTTAAAAATAACAGTGTGTTAATATCATACATAATATAGTCATAGTAACAAGATAATATTTATTAAAAATAAGTAAAATGTTCAAAATTTAGTAAAAAAAATATAAAAATATCTATTTTCTATTAAGTATGGTAATCCTTTTATTTTTATTTTTTATTTTTTAATCAATTATATAAAAAAATTAACATTTAAATAGCATTTTGTACAACAAGGGGTATTTTAATAATAACAACATTCATTCCCAAGAATACATATCTTGAACCAAACACACATTCCAATTATTCCCAGGAATTTCAAGTAAGATTCCCAGGAATTTTAATTGATAACCAAACATTTTTTTATAAAATACACAGCAATAACATTCCTGGTAATAACATCCCTAGGAATCTGATTCCCAGAAATATATTTTCATACCCTGAAACAAACACCTCCTAAGTCTGGAAAAGGAATATGGTTTTCAGAAAGTTGAACTTCCTCATGGAGATTAGCACTTCTGCTGCTTAGTTATGTAACACGGGCTGAGTTACCCCGCATTGTACACTCTTAGTTTTTAGGTAGTGTTTGTTACAGGTTTAAAAAAACATTCCCGAGAATATTGATATGGGAATAAAAGTTTCTCATATTTGGTACAAATTTTAAAAAAATTATTCTCATGCATAAAAGATTATCGGAAATAAAATTAGTGAATAATAATTAGAAACTGTATTCCCATGTGTGAAGGTGGGAAAACTCTATGTCCGGGAATATGATTCCCAGGAATGTAGTTTGCCTGCGAATAAAACATTCCAATTACCAAACGTCACATTAGGCTATTTTCTATTTTCTGGTCTTAAAATCCCTTTTTGTAAAAATAAAATAAAAAAATTTGGTTAGATGATGGAATTTTGATATTAAAATCAATACAATTTAAATCAAATTATAACGGGCTAACATGTTCCGGTGAGATTTTTTTTTTTCCTTTTTCTTAAAACCACATCTATTATCTAAATAAAAAATAAACACTCCTAATAAAAAAAAAAAGATTAAAATCGTAGTTTATAATATATAATATATAATTTTAAAATGGATAAATATGGTTAATCCCTATAAAATGAGTTGATTTTAATTTTAGTTCTTGTGAAATCATTTCTTTGATTTTCATTATTTTAAAATATGAAATTATTAATTTTGATTTAGGGGAATACATACTAATATGACACTACAAATGTTATTGAGTGTAATTTATATAAAAAAAAACGTTGGACACATAAATAGTTAATAACACACGATACTATTGCTTCAGAAAAAAAAAACACATGATACTAGCTACCAAAAATAATAATCACTGACTTTGGAAAGATAAAAATCAATGAAAAAATTTTACAGGGTGAAAAAACCAAAATTCACTCATTTTGGACCATTTTCACTCATTTTGCCGCGAATGAAGAAGCGAGAAGAGGATAAGGGAGGGGGCGGGGAGGAAACAGAAAACGGTAGTTTCGGCTTCATTGAAAATGGTCCTACTGCTATCCCCTTCCATTTCCATTCCTCCTAGTCGGAGCAATTTGAAGGCAAAGCCGATGAGCCTACCCATATTTTCATCTTCTAACTTTCTCCAAATGCAAACTCATCAAATTCATTTTCAGAATCGTGAAGGTAGAGTGTTGTGTGAAGCGTCTTCCTCTTGTGTCGTGCACAACGACGATCTCGAAGCTCTCTTACAGGTCAATACCTCTTCAATTCCCTTCATTTTATTATTGTTACTACATTGTGATTGATGTGCTTAACCATTCATTCAGCTCATTGCCATCTCAATATTTAATTTTTCCAGATTCTTCCATCCGATTTACACCACAATCTCCTCAATCAAACAAACAGGGCTCAACTTTTAGAGGTCACTTTTCATCTTATATTTTTAAGTAGGTTAAATTATTCTATATGTGCCCAAAGTATTTGAGAATTTTCAAATAGGTTGCCCTAAACCCTAGGTTCTATATTTTAAAAAAGTTTGTAATTGGGTCCATGGGCATATAGAAAATTTGTAATTTGGTTTCTTGTACACTTTTTCGTTAGGGTTTCATTAATATCCATTAGGGTTGCGTTTGATTATCCACTCGTCAGTTGTGCGTCTCTGAACTTTTTGAAAAAATTCAAATAGGTCCATATACTTTTTCGGAAAATTCAAATATGTCTTTGTATTTTTTGGAACCCTAATGAAAAATATGTATGACACCAATTACTAATTCCTTATGTGTCTACGGACCCAATTACAAACTTTTTAAATAATAGAGACCTATTTGAAAAGTCTCAAATAGTTGAAGGACCTAAGATTAATTCAACCTTTAAAGTAAGGAGAATGCTAACTAACCATATTGGTTAAGGAAAAAAAAATAAAAAAATTTGTCATTGGAAAGTGATGCATTCAACATTTAAAGGAGTGTTCTATTTAGCTTTTCAATAAAAACTTGCTTTTATTGGATTCCTTAATCAGTGCCCTTAGCAAGACCCTTAAAGTAAATTAAAGTAAAAAAAAATCTGATGCTCTTATATTCAACATTAGGTTGTATTGGATTTGGGTCGTTTTCCAGAGGCACGTTATCTAGGCCAAGATGGAGGCCAATATATAAGGAACACTGAGGTAACCATACACATACACTTCACTCAACGTTACATTTCCTTATTTCTTTTTAACACATAAAATCTTGGAGTTGGAGGGATTATGTGATCTCTTGAGAAATGTATAGCTAGGTAACAGTGCAAGAGTTGGAATATGCTCAACAAGCTGTTGGAGAATTTGGTAAGGACAATAGAGCTGGCATTGAAGGTACATTGCACAGAATATCTGCAATAAGGAGTAGAAAAGGTGGTGTCGTCGGTATGACATGTCGAGTTGGGAGGGCAGTCAGTGGCCAGATTGACATGGTTTATGATCTCCTTCAATATGGGAAGAGCATTTTATTTGTTGGAAGGTATTAATTACTTCATAGCTTGTATTTAAGTGATTCTTATTGATATTTTAAGATAAGATACAAGTTGTTGACAATTGAAGATCAGGCCCATGAAATGAAAACAGCTAGATTCATTATATTAGATAATAATTAATTCTGATTCAGTCTATAATCTAAATATCATTCTTACATCTGTTACATGTATTTCATCAAACTGACTTTTGGTATTATTAATTTTTTTAAATGTAAAATACTAGGTGGATTCCAGGTTTGGCACTGTTTATGGTAATATATAATCTAATTCAATCATTTGTAGAATTTTTTAAATTTGTGTTATGGAAATTGGAAAAAACTAACAAATGGCAAAAGTCACTTACATGGTGTGTTGACTTGCTAATCCAACACTTAATAGAATGTCAACTCAGCTATTCATTGTGCACAATTTCTGTGTTTTTCCTCGTTGGATCTTCCATAATTTGGATTCTATCAGGCCTGGGGTTGGCAAGACTACTGTTATGAGAGAGATTGCTTGTGTACTGTCAGATCAATTTCACAAGAGAGTGGTATATTGTTTTTTCAGCATCTCTTCCTTAAAGCAATTTTGTAGATTTGCTCATGATAGGATAAATTCATGTAAATGGGGCAGGTGATTGTTGATACCAGCAATGAAATTGGAGGTGATGGTAATATTCCACATGCAGCAATAGGGGGTGCACGAAGAATGCAGGTGCCTGAGCCATCAATGCAACATAGGGTGATGGTTGAGGCAGTAGAAAATCACATGCCTGAGGTGATTATAGTAGATGAGATTGGTACAGAAGCTGAAGCTCATGCTTGCCGGTCAATTGCTGAGCGAGGCATCATGCTTATTGGGACTGCTCATGGACAGCAGCTTGAGAATATCATGAAGAATCCTACACTTTCTGATCTGGTTTGTCTTGTCTTTACATGATATTACCAATAACATCTAAGAGCTTTTTTAGTTGTTGCTCCCATTTTAAGAAGTTGAGCTCTCTAGCTTCATTGAATCGTTTATCTGACATTCATTTTGGACTTTCTATCACTTTCTTGGATGTGAGAATGAGATTAACCTTTATTGGCTTTTATGTGGTTATAAAGTCCGTTTGTTGCTTTCTTGAGCATCAAAAGGCCTTCAACAAAAAACTTTCATGATAACCCACTAATTTGTTCTAATTTGGGTGAACTATTTCATTGATGATTATAATTTTAAAATTTGGTGTTAGCAGCATTATAATTGACCTGCAAGCTTAGGGGTGAAAAAAAATGGAATTCATTATATTATCATGCATGATATGTATGGCAGGGTGGAAGTCTGCACTGAATTCTATTAGGCATTCACATTACTGTTGCTAATATATACCGTAAGGCAACATTTATAACTGCCTCCTCTAGGATTGCTTTATGTTGCCCTAGTTAATCAACAATGTCGTTTAAAAGTGGCTTGAAACTCGAAAGTGCATCTTATTTTATGGTGTGATAGAGTTTTCATCAGCATTTCTAGAGTATCCTGAAAAATTGTACCACTCAATTCAGTTATAATACACATTGAGTAAATGAATATTTGGTGTTAAAGAGATGCTTGATTCTTAGAACTGTGTGTCATTGTGCAATATTAATCAATTATAATATTCAAGGTCCACCTCCATTTACTTTACCAGATTGGTGGAATAGAAACTGTTACTCTGGGCGATGCAGAAGCCAGAGCAAGAAATTGTCAGAAGACGATTCTTGAGAGGAAAGCTCCTCCAACATTTGATTTCTTGATTGAGATGAGAGACATGCACTACTGGCTTACACATCAGGTATGTTCATTGAGAATTTATTGCTACTAGTCATGAGAATTTCCTATCTTGGAGATGGCTGAATTCGGTTACTAGATAAGTAAATAAACGAAGATATATTGGCGAAGTGCCAGCTGGGGTTAAAACTTTGTTCTTGTTTTATTGTATGATTTTCCATCTTAGAAAATCCTATTTTTAGGTCCATTTCGCTTAGGAAAGTAACCAATAAACCTTTTTAGGTTTCTTTTCATATTATTATTCTAATTCCAATAGGGAATGATTGGACATAATAAACACATGAACAAGTTTTTGACTTGAACAAGAAGGAAGTGTTTGGTACACCAACACTTTTGCACTAGTAAATAAGATACCTCGGTATCTTGGATGCCAATGTTTGTAAGGCCAGCATAATGAGAATGTTAGATACTTGGGAATCCTAAATCTCCATATTCTTGGGGTACCCCATCCACGTGTATTACAATGATTTGTTTTAGTCGTATCAAATATCTGAATCATGAATTCCAAATGTTTGATATGGAGGTAATTGCTATCATGGACTTCATTTAACTCACCGGAAGTAAACTGCAGGCATATTAATCACTTTCTAATAGCTGGGATTGTCTTTGCTAGTATCATCTAAGCGCATTGATGTACTTGTGTTTGGCACTATCTTTAGTGTGTTTTAAAGACATATAAGGATGTCTGCATATATAATAAATCCACAGCGATTCAGGTTGTGATAGCATCTAGTGCATAGGCAAAGATAGAAACCCTATCCTTAGTACTGGAAAAATATTGCGCAAATGATTTATCCAAAAGAACAAAATGGGTTCAGTCCTTCCACTTACACCTTTCACTGGTAGTCTGTTACAAGCCCCCATCAATTGTTTGACTGACGACATGTATTCCTTTACATTTTAGGGACAAGTTATTTCACACTCTTGCTTTAAAACAATTTTTACTGAATATTTTCACTTTCATGCTAGTTTATATAAAATCTTTTTGTTATTCATTTTAGCTACTTTTCAAAATAACAGCAGTCATATAGTCCAGCCAGTTGAATATGAAATTCCTATAACACCATAGTCGCACTAAAAGTCACAAAAGAAAATGTACTGTTAGAATGGATAGTCATCAATATTGGGCCACTGAAAGGATGTATATATGACATTCGTTCAAAGCTTAATGTGGATTTGCATCTTTGCATCAATATTTTTGGTGTATTTTATTGGTCATTTGGTTTCATTGCCGACAAATAACTCAAGCAGAAATGTTTGGATCTGAAATTAAAGGCAAGGGAGGGGTACTGCCTGTTAATCATTAGAGATGTTGATAAGTGAAAATGTGAGTCGGTTTTAACTTGATTATTTCACGTTTTCCTTTTTGCAGACTGACAAAAGTGTAGATATGTTGCTTCGAGGCAAAAATCCGCAAGTTGAGGTAATTCTTCAATGTTATACTTATTTAGTTTTTATTACATCAAAAGTCCTTAGTTTTCTCATTGAAGATTTGCTTTTCGACTATTTTGTATTGTTACTCTATATATTACTTTTCATTTATATCAGTCGTAGTTGGATATTATGCATGGTCTGTTAACATAAAATCTTTCAATTGAAAAGGACTAGTAACCAATGTTTTAAAAACCGGACCGAACCGGACGGTTCAACCGTGAATCGTCCAGTTCGGCAGTCCGGTCCAGCCGTATTGAACCATGGTCTGGTTGAACCGTCCGAAAACCGGTTGAACCGGATTGAACCGGGGTTGGACCGCTTTGAACCGCCAATTGAATTGGGTTGAACCGTTCAAAATGATTTTTATATTTATTTTTTTAACTTTCCCCCCCAATTTAGTACTTTTTATTATTTTTTATTAATTTATTAATCATGCGGTTCAACCATGGGTTGAACCAATTGAACCATGACCCGGATGGCTCACCGGTTCGATCTCCGGTCCGGTTTTTAAAATATTGCTATTAACTTTTTGGTTGAGACCAGACAAAAAAACATTATATTTTAATATCCAATTTCTTCATTTTTTTTTTGGAAAATATTTAATAAAGAGCAAAAGGTATTAGTTACCTTTTCACGCTGTGGATAAGAATAAGTACCTATTACCATAGAAGTAGAGGTTTGGGCCTCGCTTGATTGTACCTCCTTGATTTCTTCCCCAATTCTCCTTCTTCCCAACTGGGTTAGGATTATTACTGACATAGGTGTGTGGCACAATTAATGTCCATCCATATTTTCCTGAAGCCCGAATTTGCTATAACTATATATAGTTTTTCTTCAGATATGAATTTAGCCTTAAAACTTGTCTCACTGATTACAATTACATCACACTTTTCTACGCGGAAAATATACAGCAGATTATGATGAATGCTTCAACTTCACTATAGGTTCCCAATAACTTGCTATAGTCTGACCATTTCTGTTCAAATGTTAGACTTGGTGTATGTTAGGTAGCCATATGGATGCTATTTCTCTTTTAAATTTGTTTCATTTATGTGTCTCCTATCATTATGTACTCTGAAAATAGGCCCTTAATAAGATCATGTCTGACCAATATATAAATGAGCTTCTTGTGGAACTTTAATTCAGCATCAATAATTCATCTTTGCATGATGTTTCATATCATGACTGATGATGTCACCAACTTTTTTGCAGGTAAGAAAAAGAGACGAAAGAGGCAAAGTTGTGATAGAAAAATCTAAAGCATATGATAAATGCCAGTTTTGATTTTTCCCTTGCCCATAATATTTACCATTAAGTTTAAAGCATAGGAATTTTTACTGCAAGAAATCAGATTGTAAAGCTATAAACATGGTCAGCATTTTTAAAATTATTATCAATATGTGTATAAATCTTCCACTTTGGAAGTACATCCTTGTGCCCTTCTTTCTCAAAACTTTATGTTCCTATACGAACAATGTATAACATGGCATCTGATTATAGTATATCATAGAATACCTAGTTTTGTTGGGGCTATATCTTCCTTGTCCAGGGGAAAAAGGTATTGATGAGAAATTTTGGAGAATATAGATTTCAACTGTAGCCCTGTAGGTGCATTATTGTCCCTCAGTTATGATCCAGAGGCCATGAACTTTTCTCAATTGATTATGAAAGTAATGTAGCTTAGTTGTGTTTTGCCTACATTTACTTTTCTTCTTCTGCTGATGCATAACAGCTTTGTCTAGTTCTTAGTGGCTGTACTTACTGATATTGTGACCCTTGGTTTTGTACTGTTGTGCTAATGATACCTTTTTTATGGCTTAAAACTTTTTTCATCCATGTCTTCTATCTCTATTTGATGAATTCAAATTCTGTCTCATCTCTTTTAATCAATTTGAAAAAGATAGGCTACAACCTTTTACATGCCTTTTTGTTTGGTTGATTACAAGGCCTTAATGATATATGAAGTGGGCGGCTATTTCTACAAAGCCCTCTATGATATATAGCATATACCAATAGCATTAGCGTGTAGGTAATATCCTTTTTGTCAAAAAAAAAAAAAAAAAAAAAACGTGTAGGTAATATCCACGCAACTTAGTGTGGTTTTCAGTCCCACCTATGAATATTAACAATTGGATTTTTATTAATTGTCAAAATCATGGTACTGTATCAAGAGCAGTAGAAGTTTCAGGATTGGAATCATCTTTTCCATGGCATGAATGTAATAATATTTGCAATTTTTTAATTATTTTGTATCTATTCTATTATTGCAAATGATTGGAGTTGATTTACCTTGTTTCCATTTTCTATTGCTCTACTAAGTGTTATGGTTGGCATAAATATCACTATTTTTACTCCCGGTTTTTCAACTTTGGGGTTTCCTATAATGTTTGTTAAATACATGACAAATTTTTAATAGTTTTCGACAAATTTTTGTTACTTTTTTATGAAAGCTATTTAGCTTGTTCTTGTTACATAAATATATAAACAAAAACTTTATATGATGAAAACAAGTTGTGTATTTATAAGTTATAACAGTCAATGTTATTTATTTATATTATACTAAGTGAATTTGTATGAAAGTATTAGTATTTTGCAACATTATTTTTAAAGAATGTACTTGCATAACATTTTCCCATTGGTATATTATGCAAAAGGGTTTCAGCATGGACAAAAGAAGTAAAGACAAACAGACACCCAACTTTTTGCATAGGTTTTCAACATTTAGCATCAATCATTGATAAAACTTAAACGCAATTTTAAAAACTCAATGCGTGGATAATCGCATGCATTGGTTTACAAAATGCTAAAAGAAATACCAATTTGAGTTGACATTAGCACTATTAAAAATCAATTGGATATCAGCAAACATAGCGAACTAATATTCTTAACTCAGCCGGCAAACTGTATTACATCCTCATATGTATCCTTTCTCTCAGTCAAGTTTCCTACACCTTAATTTTGTTATGTAAATGTTCCAAATATTGTTTGTGTTTTATTATATTTGTCTGCTTCCAGTAAATGTTGAAAATATTGTTGTGTTATCTTATATTTGTCTTCTTCCAGTGGGAGATCGATCCCATGGCAGTGTCCAAGGTCACTTTGCCAACCTTCCAATTTCCAATATTTAACTATGGCCGGCCACAAATAGGCATGATTGCTACGTTATCTTCATCCTTTTGTCTTGAACAATTTAAGTCATTCTCCAACGCCCACAATCTTAAACTTGTCCTGCACCAATCACAGACCAACTTGCTTCTCACATTCACAAGCATATTCCATGTTCAACTCCCTCAAAGGCTTGTGCCTTCTATGTTTCCTCCTGCTATCTTTTGATGTTTCACTTTGTTTATCTGCTACACTCATAGACTTTGCTTCTTGCTTAGATAATCACAACATCAACTTCAACAACTTTACCACGTTCCCTTACAAAAAACATGATCGATCTTCTGCTTATAATTACTTCAAAATTCTCAATTTTTCCCTTCAAAACCTTCGGTTTGCAGAACCTGCAACTCCAAAGCCAATAGCCATTGTACTGCCAGATAGTTTGGAGCAGCTACAGAAAAGTGTAGCATGCTGTAGGGAAGGCTCCTTGGAAATCAGAGTAAGATGTGGTGGACATAGCTATGAAGGGACTTCCTATGTTGCTGATGATCTGTCTCCTTTTGTCATTATTGACATGATGAATTTAAACCATGTTTGGGTGGATATGGAGACAGAAACAGCATGGGTTGAAGGTGGTGCAACATTGGGAGAAACTTACTATGCAATCTCCCAGGCAAGCCATGTACATGGATTCTCAGCTGGGTCATGTCCAACTGTAGGAGTTGGAGGGCATATTGGTGGTGGTGGATTTGGATTGTTGTCCAGAAAATATGGAGTTGCAGCAGACAACGTGGTGGATGCTCTCCTTGTTGATGCCTATGGACAATTATTAGACCGCGAAACCATGGGAGAAGATGTGTTTTGGGCTATTAGAGGAGGTGGGGGTGGTCTTTGGGGGATTGTCTATGCCTGGAAAATCCAGTTATTGAAAGTGCCACCAATTGTAACTGGTTTCATTGTATCAAGAACAGGCACAAAAAGTCATGTTGCCAAGCTGGTGGACAAATGGCAATATGTGGCACCCAACTTGGAAGACGACTTCTACTTGTCATGCTTTGTTGGTGCTGGTTTGCCTGAAGCTAAAGCAACAGGCTTATCAGCAACTTTTAAAGGGTTTTTTCTGGGTCCTAAGGCCAGTGCTATATCTATCCTAAACCAGGCTTTTCCTGAACTGGGTATTGCAGAAGAGGAATGTAGAGAAATGCGTTGGATTGAGTCAGTTCTTTTCTTCTCTGGCCTAGGTGATGGGACCTCGGTCTCTGACTTGAAGAATAGGTATATCCAAAATAAAGAATATTTTAAGGCCAAATCAGATTTTGTAAAGAACCATATTCCTCTTGCGGGCATAGAAACTGCACTGGACATACTTGAAAAGGAGCCTAAAGGGTTTGTCATTCTGGACCCTTATGGTGGGATGATGTATAATATAAGCAGTGAATCCATTGCTTTTCCCCACAGAAAAGGAAACCTGTTTACAATTCAGTACCTGATCTTTTGGAAAGAAGCAAACAATGACAAAGGCAGTGATTATATTGATTGGATAAGAGGGTTCTATGCTTCTATGACTCCCTTTGTGTCATGGGGTCCAAGGGCTGCATATATTAATTACATGGACTTTGACCTTGGAGTTAAGGAGAGGATTAGCAATGGTGCTAGTATGAAAGATGCTGTGGATAATGCCAGGGTTTGGGGTGAAAAGTACTTCTTGAGAAACTATGACAGATTGGTTAGGGCCAAGACTCTGATTGATCCCAACAATGTTTTCACCAATGAACAAGGCATTCCTCCCATATCTTTTGCCAGTCCCAATGCCAAAGCATTGCACTTTTGTAAAAGGGTTTACCGTGATCATTTGAATTATAGAGACAACTAGAAGTGTGATATTTCCCCTGTTGATTGTGTGCTTCTACAAGGCAAATGCATTTCATTTTAGATTTGAACTTCAATCACAGATAGTAACTACATGGGTTGTTCACATAAGAGATAGAAGTTGAGGATGGAGCAGTTTTTACTCAATTTTTTATCTCGTATTTTTAAGATTAAAATTTGTACTTGTCCGTGTAAAATAGTATCTTGTCCAGAGTTGAAAATATTATATACTAGATTTAAAATAATAATAATAAAAAATATATTTTGTATAAAAATCATATAAACATATCATTTAATATCATTTTATATTGATAAGTTAGTTTAACAATTAATGTTATCGAACACTTCAATTTCAATCAACTGACTTTTTAGCTATAAGTTTTTCAGCTTTCAGCTTTCAGCTAGCTTATCAATATTCTACCAAATAGATTCGAAATTTTGAATTTTTTAATTTTATAAAATTATAATTGATTAATAAAAAGTGTAAAGAAATGACTAAAACTATTAATAATTCCATTTTTAATTCAGAATTCTTGGGGATTCTTTAACAAATTCTATAAATTCTTTAACTTTTTGTTTACAGAAAGGTTGAACTTTTTATCATTTTATCTGTCTTTCTTTTACTGGTTTCCCCCCTCTATATTTTTTTAACGTGATTTCTCTCTTTCTGTAGTGTGCCATGTTGCAAGTCACAGTACACATGGAGAAAATGTGGCTCGCCTTCAATGCAAAATGATAGTAAGATACAACTTGTTTTTGGAGGTTGTACTGGAGTCAAAGGCCTAAAAAATGGTATCCATAGAACTCTTTTACTTTCTTTCCTCTAAAACATTTTTTGTTTGTCTAGAACACTTTAGAAGATGAGATATGAGTGAACAAAAACAAAGGATAAATTTATAATTGTCCCACGACCATGACTATAGTATATTGACTCAGAACCAGGAGTCTAACTCTAAAGGAAAGCTCACAAAATTCTTCAATTTGTTGCAATGGCATCATCATGTTTGGGTACTTTATCACAAAACCACTCTCTTCTTTCCTCACAAACCAAACACTCTGCTTTATACACTCCTATTAGTACAGCCGCTACTTTCCCTTCAACAAGGAGAGTAGGTGGGCGTCTGCACTTAACAGTAAGAGCAGAGAGTATGACTACTGTCACAGAGAAACTGGGCATCAAGATTGAGAGGAACCCTCCTGAGTCCAAGCTCACTCAACTTGGTGTTAGGCAATGGCCCAAGTAAACTTCATTTCTTTTTCTGTTTTATTTTATTTTTCTTATGATTTCTATTATTGTTATGGGATTTGGATATGGTTTTAACTTTTAAGTTAATGTGATTTCAATTTTTTTCTTCTCATTTTTTGGTCAATGAATCATGTTATGTGCTTAGATTTTCATGCCCTTTGCTCTTTGAGTTTAGTGAGCTAATACTTATGTCGTGGGGTTGAGGTTGCTTTTGCTACTTTGTTGCACTATATGACTGAAGAATCATGGAAAACAATTTTGTGAGGTTCTATTCTAACCTTGCCCAGTTGACCGTTTAGCAAATTAGGCCTTGCACTTTTTATCCAGTTTTTTATTTCTTATTACCACTACCATTTATGTTTGAATAAGTGAGCCACTCCAACCCAAAATCTAGTTCAAGATAGTAGAATTGCACGAGTCATTATAAGTGGTATTTTGCTCATATACCTAACTTATGTGAGACCTTAGCAGCTCCCCTCAAACCTAAGAAAGGACACCTAGAGCGTGAAGTTAGTAGGACTTAACATGATTACCCAATTGAGATAATCTTTATACCCAACTCTATTCCAAAAGCTAACTCAATTGATGAGGATTGCACTGACCATTATAAGTGGTGATTTGGGAGCTTAACACCATCAAATTTCCATAAGACTACACTGGTCATTGTAAATGTTCTGGACCTATCCCAGAGGCCTAGTCTAGTGGGCTGACCGGATCGAGCCCAATCCGCTTCAGAGTTAACCAGACAACAATACAGACAACCTGCTTCACTAGGTCTCTAAGCCCGGTCATTACAGTTGACAATGATAATGATGATTTGTTAGCAATCTCTGATTTAAAATAAGTATCAAACATGATGTTTTGAATAGTTCCTACACATGTTTTCCAGGGCTGGTCAACTGAATCATAGATACTATATTACTTAGTGATAATACAGGCACAATATCCTTACGTTACTCGTGTGCTTTCCATTTGTAATTCAGTATTTTAAAATCTCCTTGTTGAAAGATGGATTCAATACTTCAGTAAAAGTGACCAAAGGGGTAGCTCAAATTCATGACATATCATCGGGGTACCATGGAAATTATCATGGATGGCATTTTAAATTTCAGATTAATGATCAATGTTGGTGAATAAAACTCGTGAACAACTCTGCTTTTGTTTTTATTGTATCAATTTACTAAATATTCTTTGCTAGTTGCTCTTCCAACTCAGTTGCTTTCAAATTGTAATTGGAATGTAGCTATGTTTTTACTTGCAAGTTGCAAGATAAAAGTTTGTATTCTCAACTATAAATGTTCTCAATAGAATGTGCTTTTTCTTCTTCTTGCAAGTACATCTATATATGTGACTCTGGGACCCACATTTTAATGTAAAACAGATGGGGTTGCCCACCTAGCAAATTCCCATGGACATATGAAGCCAAAGAGACTTGCTATCTTTTGGAAGGAAAAGTAAAGGTTACTCCTAATGGGGCAAATGAGTCAGTTGAAATTGCTGCTGGTGACTTTGTTGTATTTCCCAAAGGAATGAGTTGCACATGGGATGTTTCTGTTGGTGTGGACAAGCACTATAACTTTGAATAAATCCTCTACAAGGGTTGCTTGCCTAATTAATGAATGAAGATAGTGGAGTAGTGGACTATCAGTCTCATGAATTGATTTGGCATAATATTCTGTAAAGTTGGATATAAGCAAGATATAAGGAGGACTTTGTATGGTTATTAGGGTGTTATTATTTTGTTATCTTTTCCTCTCTTATCTCTTGCTTCATTTCCCTTATTCCCATTAAAACTTGGGGAAATATTTCTCGATCAATGTTTTAAAAAATTGACGGGTTATTGAAGTAAGATTATTAATCCACAAAGGCACAGCGCTGTCCACACAAGTAAATTTGTCACAAGTCCAGTTTAACCTTAAAGTACTCAAAAATTAATAGTCATTCGTAAATTTATTTTATTTCGTATAAAAAATTAAATATTTCTTCTTTGCATTCTAGCCTCTGATTTTTCCTTTCCAACTTGCCGTCATCATACATCATCCTAATACATGATGATGCCACTGCAACAAAGTGAAGAATTTTGTGGGCTTTCCTTTAAGTTTAAAGAACAGTGATTTTAATTGAAATCTCCTAAGTATTTTACACTATCAATCAATCACAAATCACGGTATGAATGACTTTTAATTTTTAAGATTATTAAAATAAGAGTAAACATTTTTAATGATGTGATAATTTAGGATTGATTGATAGTGTACTTTGTTTTACACTGATAATGCATACAATCTAAATCCATGAAACAACATATATTGGATAATTAAATTATTTTATTTATATTTAAAAATATTATAATTAAACTTTTAAAAACAGCTTCAATTAAAGATTTTTAATATAAAATTAATCTAAACATACTTATAATTAGGGGTCAGCTTCAAGTTTGACATAATACAGCTTCATGCCTCGCCTTATTTATTTTATTTTTTAAATTTCTTTCGAATATCAGGTTTTGTGTTTCTCTGTGTTGGTCACATAATGTTGCTTTTTTTAGACAAATATAATGTGTGAATTTGTTTCTAAAATGGGGAGTAAGAATATATCACTTTTGATTTGATGAAATAAATAAATCTCAACTCACTAGATGATTCAAGTATCAACTCGTACTTAAAGACAAATTCAATTTAGAAGAGTTTTTATTGAACATGTGCATTGTACTTTATAGTATATAATAGATAATAGATGTTGTTATTTAAACAAATACCTTGTGTTGTGTTTCCCATTGTTGATTTGTTCTTGGGCTCTTGGCTGAAGGAAACTGCAATGGCAATCACTGAGATATTTGGAGTGAAGATTGAGAAGAATCCTCCCGAATCCAAACTCACCGAGCTTGGAGTCACAGCTTGGCCAGTGTATGCCTCCAAATCATCATGCTCTGTTTATTTTTCTTTCGCATTGTTGTGTCTCAAAATTTTCAATTTGACACCATGACTTTTTAGCTATACATGCATAAAGATTAGGTGTCTGCTCTCTGCTGTTTTCAGTTTACAGTGGTGATGTATTTTTTTTTTTTTGTTGATAAATCAAATGTATATTAAAGGAGTCATAACCAACATGCAGACCACCAATTTGGGTAGCCATAACCTGTTACAGTGTATATACCACCCACCCAAAAATAAAGAAATCAGATCAACACCAAAAAGCCCCGGTATAACCTTAACACCCCAATTACATCATTCATGTTTAAAAACTAAAAAGGAACACCAAACAGCAAATAGCTTCATGCAGCAGGTTTTCGATTCTTATTTTTCGAACATATTTATTGTGCAAGTTTATAACTAGGTGATGGGTTTCCCTCTTTAGGAGGAGAGAGAAAGAAGGAGAGATAAAAAGTAACAAATAGATGGCCATAGTTTAAGGAGAGTTTTTCTCATTCTCTCCTTCCATCCATTTCCTTCAACTTCTCCGTACCTTCCTTCTTTCTATTTACTATTTTTTCTTTTTATCTCTCCTTCTTTCTCTCTCCTCCTAAAGAGGGAAACCATCAATCTCCCCCTCCCGATTTAGGTGGAGGGCTCCAGCAGTCTAGCCGCCCTTCTGCAAAACTCGTACTTGTCCTTAGGTAAGGACTTGGTCATCATATCTGAACTATTGTCATCAGTATGAATTTTCTCAAGCTGTAATTGCTTGGATTCCAAAATATCACATATCCAGTGATATATTACATCGATGTGCTTCGACCTCGAGTGAAAACTCGAATTCTTGCTCAAGTGGATAGCACTCTGGCTATCGCAATGCAAGATGTACTTCAGTTGTTCATGCCCTAACTCATGCAAGAGTCGCTTCATCCATAGCATTTCTTTGCAAGCTTCTGTTATTGCAATGAACTCTGCCTCTGTGGTAGACAAAGCAACACACTTTTGTAGCTTCGACTGCCACGATACCGCTCCCCCTGAAAATGTAATCAGGAATCCAGAAGTAGATTTCCTAGAATCAATATCTCCCGCCATATCTGCATCGGTGTAGCCAATCAGTTCAGGTCTTCTACTCTCAAAGCATAAACTCATTTTGGAAGTTCCTCTGAGATATCTTAAAATCCACTTTACAGCATTCCAATGTTCTTTTCCTAGTTTAGCCAAGAATCTGCTAACAATGCCAACTGCGTGTGTTATGTCTGGTCGTGTGCACACCATTGCATACATTAAGCTTCCAACAACTGAGGCATATGGCACCTTATGCATCTCCTCCTTTTCAATTTCACCTGTAGGACTTTGCTTTGAGCTAAGCATAAAGTGACTAGCCAGTGGAGTAGCAACTGGCTTTGCTTTCTCCATGTGAAACCGCTCCAACACCTTCTCGATATATTTTTCTTGTGATAACCATAGCTTTCGTTCCTTCCGATCGACGGATGGACATACCAAGAATATGCTTTGCGGGTCCCAAGTCTTTCATAGCAAAAGACTTACTCATTTCTTTCTTCAACTTGCTGATCTTGTCACTATTTTGTCCTACGATCAACATATCGTCAACATACAAAAGTAGTATGATGAACTCACCATCAACAAATCTCTTCACAAAGATGCAATGATCAGAAGTAGTCCTTCGGTATCCATGCTCAATCATGAAGGAATCAAACTTCTTGTACCATTGACGCGGTGCCTGCTTAAGTCCATATAAACTCTTCTTCAGCTGACGTACTAAATCTTCTTTGCCATTGACTTTGAATCCCTCTGGCTGCTCTATGTAAATTTCTTCTTCTAAATCGCCATGAAGAAATGCAGTCTTCACATCTAGCTGCTCCACATCTAGATTCAAACTTGCAGCCAAACCAAGCACTACCCGAATTGATGACATCTTTACCACAGGTGAAAAAATCTCTTCAAAGTCAATGCCTTTCTTCTGACTGAAGCCTTTCACGACTAGTCTCGCCTTGTACCTGGGTCGTGAGCTATTCTCCTCAATCTTCAACTTGTACACCCATTTGTTTTTGAGTGCTCTTTTACCTTTCGGTAACTCTACTAACTCATAAGTATGGTTCTCATGCAAGGATTGCATTTCTTCTTGCATGGCTTTCAACCACTCCCCCTTGTGGTCATCTATCATAGCTTCTTCATAAGACTCTGGTTCTCCTTCCATCCATTTCCTTCAACTTCTCCGTACCTTCCTTCTTTCTATTTACTATTTTTTCTTTTTATCTCTCCTTCTTTAGAAAGATGGGGGAGAACCAGAGTCTTATGAAGAAGCTATGATAGATGACCACAAAGGGGAGTGGTTGAAAGCCATGCAAGAAGAAATGCAATCCTTGCATGAGAACCATACTTATGAGTTAGTAGAGTTACCGAAAGGTAAAAGAGCACTCAAAAACAAATGGGTGTACAAGTTGAAGACTGAGGAGAATAGCTCACGACCCAGGTACAAGGCGAGACTAGTCGTGAAAGGCTTCAGTCAGAAGAAAGGCATTGACTTTGAAGAGATTTTTTCACCTGTGGTAAAGATGTCATCAATTCGGGTAGTGCTTGGTTTGGCTGCAAGTTTGAATCTAGATGTGGAGCAGCTAGATGTGAAGACTGCATTTCTTCATGGCGATTTAGAAGAAGAAATTTACATGGAGCAGCCAGAGGGATTCAAAGTCAATGGCAAAGAAGATTTAGTATGTCAGCTGAAGAAGAGTTTATATGGAATTAAGCAGGCACCGCGTCAATGGTACAAGAAGTTTGATTCCTTCATGATTGAGCATGGATACCGAAGGACTACTTCTGATCATTGCATCTTTGTGAAGAGATTTGTTGATGGTGAGTTCATCATACTACTTTTGTATGTTGACGATATGTTGATCGTAGGACAAAATAGTGACAAGATCAGCAAGTTGAAGAAAGAAATGAGTAAGTCTTTTGCTATGAAAGACTTGGGACCCGCAAAGCATATTCTTGGTATGTCCATCCGTCGTGATCGGAAGGAACGAAAGCTATGGTTATCACAAGAAAAATATATCGAGAAGGTGTTGGAGTGGTTTCACATGGAGAAAGCAAAGGCAGTTGCTACTCCACTGGCTAGTCACTTTATGCTTAGCTCAAAGCAAAGTCCTACAGGTGAAATTGAAAAGGAGGAGATGCATAAGGTGCCATATGCCTCAGCTGTTGGAAGCTTAATGTATGCAATGGTGTGCACACGACCAGACATAACACACGCAGTTGGCGTTGTTAGCAGATTCTTGGCTAAACCAGGAAAAGAACATTGGAATGCTGTAAAGTGGATTTTAAGATATCTCAGAGGAACTTCCAAAATGAGATTATGCTTTGAGAGTAGAAGACCTGAACTGATTGGCTACACCGATGCAGATATGGTGGGAGATATTGATTCTAGGAAATCTACTTCTGGATTCCTGATTACATTTTCAGGGGGAGCGGTATCGTGGCAGTCGAAGCTACAAAAGTGTGTTGCTTTGTCTACCATAGAGGCAGAGTTCATTGCAATAACATAAGCTTGCAAAGAAATGCTATGGATGAAGCGACTCTTGCATGAGTTAGGGCACGAACAACTGAAGTACATCTTGCATTGCGATAGCCAGAGTGCTATCCACTTGAGCAAGAATTCGAGTTTTCACTCGAGGTCGAAGCACATCGATGTAAGATATCACTGGATACGTGATATTTTGGAATCCAAGCAATTACAGCTTGAGAAAATTCATACTGATGACAATAGTTCAGATATGATGACCAAGTCCTTACCTAAGGACAAGTACGAGTTTTGCAGAAGGGCGGCTAGACTGCTGGAGCCCTCCACCTAAATCGGGAGGGGGAGATTGATGGGTTTCCCTCTTTAGGAGGACAGAGAAAGAAGGAGAGATAAAAAGAAAAAATAGTAAATAGAAAGAAGGAAGGTACGAAGAAGTTGAAGGAAATGGATGGAAGGAGAGAATGAGAAAAACTCTCCTTAAACTATGGCCATCTATGTGTTACTTTTGTTGGCTATAAAAGCCATGCTTGTTTTTCATTTCAAATCATCCGGAAGAGAAACCAAAACGTAGAAAGTTTTGAGAGAGAGAGAGAACCTCATTGTTTGTAGGTGAGAGATAGATCTTTTGAGAGAAAAATCCAAAAGAGAGTTTAGCCACCAATATTTTTGGTGAGATTATTATTACAACTTTTGTAATCCCATTAATTTATAATGGAAGATATTTTTGTTGTCTCATTGTGATTATACATAGTGTGGGAAAAGTCTGATCCTGGGATAATCAATTATCCGCTGGCCTTGTATTAGGTGTTCTTATTTGGTATCTTTCCCAACACTAGGGTGCTTTTGTTCTATGCTATCTTCTGTCTAAATTATATACCATGGGATCTAAATACTCCACAGGTGGGAATCTGTTCCAGTCAAAATGCCATGGTCATTTGAAGGTAAAGAGACTATATATATCTTTGAGGGAAAATCGAAGATTACTGTTGATGGGTATGATGAGTCATTTGAACTTGAGGCTGGTGATTTCGCTGTCTTCCCAAAAGGAATGAACATCACTCTTGAAATAATTGAACATTTGAGGAAGTACTACAACATTGAAAAGTAATGCACCTATAAGCCTAACTGGTGTGGCGTAATTATATATGTAATATCAATAATTGGTGCTGGTTTCTATATAATGGAGTGCAATAAGTTCAATTCCATTAGATTGTACCTTTGACAAATGTTGATCTTAATGGAAGTGATGATTATGGATTAAGCATATTCCCATATATCTTTTCATTGGGTTTTTTTTGCATTACCTACACTAGTTGGTTTGGATCTCTAGTTGCAACTTTCTTATCCATAATAATATTTGCACACACCCTCAATCCCATTCACACTAAGGCACATATGCTAAATGCTACAGTGTTTACTGAGATGTGAAAGATTAAAATCAACTGTAGACGTCTTTCCTAGCTGAGGAATCTAACACCAAAGCATTTCCTGCTGATAATCATTTGAATTATTTGTTGCAATATTGTTGTTATTTATCATTTTCATTGGATTTACGGTATATTATTAGAATTTAATGCAGAAAGGATCAAATATCCATTATCTATCTATTCATATACAGAAATGATTTTTTGACACCCATTCCTAACAACAATATGTGATATCGTATGATTTTTCTCTCTCATCTAATACCAGACCTAGTAAAAATCCATATACATATACAGTGTTCGGCATCTATTATATGTCCAAATAACAGCACTCATTCAAATATTTCAAGAGCTAATACATGAAAGAGAGTGAGCAACTACCCTCTACCTCTACTTATATGAAAATTTCTTCTGGTTATTGCATTCAAATTGCTAACGAGCAACATTTGGTGATGTTCTTATAGTGTAGTTCAAAAGAACGGTGGATATTGTTTTTAGTGGAAATTAATACGAATTAATCCTGAACCTGAAAGCACACCAATATACAATACATGTAATAAATTTGAATCCAAGTATTAGTGAATCTTATGTTGGCAATTGTTATATGCAAGGTTTTAAATTGCAATTACAGTCTTATTTTCCATATTGAGAACAATTGTGGGAAAATATAGTAGATGTGACCACTATTACGGTCGCGAAGTAGTTTCAGAAACTATCGAAACTGCAACGTCGTGGCCTCGAATGTGATTGTGGACCTAGATTTAAAACCATGGTTACATGTAACCTCGATCAAATAGCCAACAACAACAGAAATAGCAACTAACCATAATTGTCCAGGGCTCTAAATCAGATTCCTAGATTCTGAACTTCTGACCCCCAAAACGAAATGCAAACCTGTTTAATACATGCCTGCTTTAGTATTAGAGCTTCCGAACTGTGAATATCTCCTGTTGCTCCAAATAAAAAACACTAGAAATTCACAGTTCAAAAAATGGTTTGTTTTTCTGTTTAGGGCTTAGGCTCCAAATTCCAACTTCACAGCGTTCTTGTTATTATTGAATACCTTGTAAGTTCATATAGATATATGACAGTTTCCTATGATTGAAGTTCTAAGTAGCTCAAACAGCTTGCTCCATGTAAGCCATATTTTCACTTATAAAAGGATGTGCTTCATCTCTTAATTTATTTATTTATTTATTCATTTATTTATTTATTCTCTTTTCGGGTACTAAAGAGGATGTGCATGTTTTAAGACCTAAAAAGTAGCATTTCCTACAAGAAAGTGTAAACCTACTATTGTGTGGTTGTTTTAAATTTTCCCTTTCAAATTAAAAGCATCCATTCTCGGAACAAACTTATGTTAATTTTTATGTGTTGGCTCTGCTTTCCTTAATGATTAGAGCGAGTCCTGAGCTTGGGCCAAGCACCAGCCACCGAGTATTTTCTTTGGTTTGTTATTTTGTTTGAGCACCTAAAAATATGGCAAAGAACCACAACTGACATTGTCAAACTTTTGTTTTTTATTTCTCTTTTCATTAGGATGAAAATACAGCTCATTTTTTAACAAGTTAAATTATATAATATTAAAAATGTTGTCATATAAAAAAAATATTGTCAAAGCTTGATATATATAGCAAAAATCATATAGCTAAGGAGGTATACTATACATTGAATGGTTGCTATGGTCATTCCTAAGAATTTCTGTGACATAAATATATTGCAAAGTTTACCTTGTTGAGATTTCACCCTCATATTATTTTATAAGACACAGATATCAACAACAAAAACAATACCAGAAAGGAGAAGAAGATGGCAGGCTCAACAGATCCATTAGTGATATCATTCGGTGAGATGCTCATCGACTTTGTTCCTGACACAGCTGGTGTCTCCTTGGCTGAGTCTTATGCTTTCATCAAAGCCCCTGGAGGTGCCCCTGCCAATGTTGCTTGTGCTATAGCCAAACTTGGTGGCAACACTGCCTTCATTGGCAAGGTTCTTAATTACTTTCTACAACCATTCCCATGCATATTATTATTACTATTAGGATTGTTGATTATTTTCCTTTGCCATGTATACTTATAAAAGTAATGAATATATTGTGGCACAGGTGGGAGATGATGAGTTTGGAAGGATGCTAGTTGACATCTTGAAGGAAAATAAGGTCAACACAGATGGTGTTTGTTTTGATGTGGAGGCAAGAACTGCATTGGCTTTTGTGACATTGAGGAAAGATGGAGAGAGGGAGTTCATGTTTTACAGGAACCCCAGTGCAGATATGTTACTGAAGGAGTCTGAATTGAACATGGGTTTGATAAAGAAGGCCAAGATATTCCATTATGGATCTATTAGCCTGATATCAGAACCATGCAGATCAGCTCACTTGGCTGCCATGAAAAGTGCTAGAGAAGCTGGTGCTTTGCTGTCCTATGATCCAAATGTGAGGCTGCCTTTGTGGCCTTCTCCTGAGGCTGCTAGGTCTGGGATCAAGAGCATTTGGTTTGATGCTGACTTCATCAAGGTATGTTCAAAAATTATTTCTAGTGGAGGATATGACAGACTAGGGAAATGTAGATCTTGAACTCGTAATGTTAGTCTTTATGGTTAACAATTCAGTAGGAAAAGATGGATAGAGATCACATGTCTCTAAATGACGTGCTACTTCCCGTTACACCCAATTAGATTGTGTCATGTCATTTAAAGAAACACATTTATAATAAATAATATGATTAATTTTCCAAGTGAAACAATCTAATTGGGTGGGACAGCAAGTGACACATCATTTGGAGACATATGATCTCTACCCGGAAAAGATGATTCCCTATGATCGTTTTTTACAAATTGTGAGGTTTTTTGCTGCAATATCTTCAAAGTTATTGTAAAATAACTGATCATTGTCTACATAGGTGAGTGATGATGAAGTTGAATTTCTTACACGAGGAGATCCTGAGAAGGAAGATGTTGTTATGTCCCTGTGGCATGACAAGTTGAAGATGCTTCTTGTCACTGATGGAGAGAAGGGTTGCAGATATTTCACAAAGGTACCATCCACCATTATTAATTTGGTTTCATTTATGCAAGTTTATGATTTTGACTTTTAATGGTGTGGTACTGTAACCTAAACTACACATCTTTGGATAATTACCTTGTTTGACTGCAGAAATCTAAAGGAAGGGTAACCGGGTTCTCAGTCAATACAGTTGACACTACTGGTGCAGGTGATTCTTTTATTGGGGCACTTCTCACAGCTGTGGCCAAGGACCCTTCCATATTTGATGTACTCTCTCTCTCTCTCTCTCTCTCTCTCTATATATATATATATATATATATATATTCGAAGCAAGGCTTAACTTATTAACTTCTTGTTGGTTGACATAATTGCTTTAATGGATCCACTACAAAGAATGAACCGAAATTGAGAGAGGCCTTGACGTTTGCAAATGCTTGTGGAGCAATGACTACAACACGGAAGGGGGCAATTCCTGCACTTCCAACCGCCTCACAGGCTCAGGAATTTATTTCCAAGTCTAAAGCCAAATAGAATATCCCTTGAAATTTGGTACTCCAATTTTGCCATTCATTCTCATCTGAGAGTTTCATTTTATAAGCCTTCTTGATGCGAAGGCTTCAGGTGTTGTTTCTTTCTTTTTATTTTATTTTTTTTTGGTGTTCAAGGGCTAAAAACCCTCAGGTGTTGTTTCTGTTTATGAATAAAAGTATAAAACCAACATAAGTTTTGTTTCTTTGCCTTTTGTAACCTCCAGAAACGAAAATAAGCAATAACTTATCTCTCTTAATAATACTCATCATATCAAAACATTAACATATATTACAAAATGAACCTATACCATCATATTAATAATGCTTTATAATAAAAATTCATGCCGATATCACCAAAAAAAAAAAAAAAACATTCATGCCGGTAAGTGTTTCTTACTGAGTGTCAAGTTCTCAGAAACAGCACGTGAATCGTACAGCATTGTCAAAATCCTAATGTAAAGGACTGGATGTGAAATTACCTTTAGACATTTAAGAATTTTTTTCCAGTTGTATCTAATCCCAAACTTCTATCATATGCTTATCAAATCTTGGAACATGCAAAAGGCCTGAATTGTTCATAACCCATTTAGGCAGATTTATGTTATGATATCAACTTTTCAAGTGAATCATTAGCTGAACTTTATCCTTCTTCCAAATAAAGAAGAGGGTAAGGGACAGCAGAACAAGAGAAAATTGTATAAAATTAGACCTTCCTTAAAACCTACTGAAATTTTGTATGATGTGCTGCCTAAATTAGCAATGCTACATCTTCCAATTTTCTATTTCTTTCCTATCCAATGAACTTAAATCAGTAGCTATGCTGTTATACAAGGGATAATTACAGCAAATTATAAATGTGAATTTTACAAATAACAATGACAATGATAAATTGTACACCTTGACTATGGTGAATATAATATTACATGCCCATGGCTCTAGATGAAATCTCGGGTTCCCCTTCTTGTAAGTCTGATTCAGCTACGTCACCGTTAACCTACAATACATGAAGCAAATTGGGTCAGAACTACCTACCACATGCTCATAGCTCATAAGTACAACTGCTGCAAATGAGAAAAACATCTCCAGTATGAAATACTTTATTAGCTGCGGTTTTATAAAGGTAACTTGGACAAGCAGTCAGCACAGAAAAAAAAACTGCATTGAGATATAATATATCATACCACTGAATCCTCCATCTTAGCTAGGTATCGCTCCAAAGCGCCATCTCCACGAAGAATTTTTCCACCACACCCAGAGGCATCTACTGATCCTACTGACTCCTCATCAACAACAACTGCATCAATCTGTTCATTTCCTGCCTTAACATCTGGAATCTGGTGCATAGAAGCATTCATTGTATCAATAGAAAATCAAAGAGACAGATGACAGTCTTAGATGCTTGAAGATAGCCATATATTTTTAAAACAAATATACTTTTTCATACCTCAAACATGGCTTCAGTTAAAATACTTTCCAGTATGGCTCTTAAACCCCTGGCACCAGTATTTTTAGCCATTGCTTTATTCGCAATTAGTCTCAAAGCTTTCTCTGTGAAGTGTAGCTTTACCTGAAGTGCAGGAGTAGAGTTTCAAACAAATATTACTCTCTTACTAACCATGTTCCTCACCACTCGCACCCATAATAAACATCAAACACACAGATAACTCAGATTGGAGGAAGGATAGAAAGCACAGGACAATCTGAACTATTTTTCAGAAGCAGATCAAAGCTGACCAATTTTGACATAACAAAGACTAAATCACCCAAGGTTGGTTTTGAGAAGATCTCTAAGTTATGTTCCAATGCAGAATGGTAAAAAGTATCACCAGGCAATTACTCAAGAAAGCTACAGTCGACGTCAGCGAATCAGATGAAGAAAAAAATTAGAAGAAATAAAGGGAAGCAAGTAAATTACTTTAGTTGGTATGTGTTATTGGGAAAATAGGAAGAGGGAAATTGAGCAATTAAGTTAATCATACGAGAATTTGAAAGAAAAAGTATATTAAGTCTCAATCATTATTAGACTAGATCTACTATAGACAACCAGTCAAGCAATCATTTCATCCAATTTAAAGTTTGAATGATTCACATATACAAAATCCAAATTTCACAATGTCAGGGGTATGTGAGTAATTTGTTACACTCAAAAAAATTCCCAAATTCAGTTGGTATGATCCGGATATGGTGATAACAGATAAGTAACATGGGTTCGGATTTTCACACCACATACACACCAAAAGAGACACATACAAACAGATATGAGAGGGAGAGAGCGCATAAGGAAAAACTGCTTACATTATTCATGCAAAATAATTTCTTGTATTGCTTAGCAAGAGCATTTTTTGGTTCTGTGAGGACCTGTAAAACCAACAATATTTCATTAGTCATATAACCAGATATCTGTGCAAAAACGTTCACTCTTTTCAAAAGTAGGCCAGCCCACTGTTATTTAAAATTAAGCACTCCACAAGTCCACATTACAGAAATCCAAAATTCTAAACTAATGTATACACTGCCGCAACTAAATAGAATAGTGGACTGACAAATTATTGGCCCACTGAAAAGAAGCTCACATGCTCCTTTTGTATAGATAATGAAATCATAATAAAGTCAAAACTCACTACCCTTCAGTTACAAATCCATTCTGGGATCCTTGTATCCTTATCCCAATCCTTGTTCCTTGAGCATTCCATAAACAATATCAATCGAGCACTTGCAGGCTTGAAGCTACATAGCCATTTTGTTGTTCTTTACATTATTTAAATCTAAAACTAAAAGGCAATGCCAAATTAACATTTGACTTCTTTAAAATATATAATATTAAAAAAAATCCTTAACAACAGGAGGTATTTGTAGATAATTAGATATTTAATGTCCAGAAGGCAAGAAGACCATAAGGTTTCTTAGCTTAATAGCTTTATATATAGGTAAATGTCTATGCCTGGTGAATGGTGACAACACAGAAATGACAAAATGATAATAATAGCAATAAGACAAGCAAAATTGGTCCTTGGAGCACTAAACTGTAAGAGAAATCAGGAAAAGCTACAATGACAGAGTACCTGCATGAGCTGGTCTTCAGTTAAAGCTGACAAGCTAACTAAGATTGGAAATCTTCCAATAAACTCTGGTATGAGACCATATGCAATAAGATCGGAACTTTCCACCTGAAAATTACTAATGCAACTTTTAGATGCATTTGGAAGGCTATCGGTGATGATAATTTCATTCTCTAATTTCTGTGTTTTCTCTATTGTTGGAAAAATGGAAGAAATGCAAATCATCATAATAGCTTAAGTGCATGATTTATTAGCAATAGCATTGATTGCTTAAGTATCAATCCTTTTGTTAAGTTTAACAGGAAGGGGAACAAAATTTTCCAGTCAGATAATTAGAGTCAATTCTCACCGATTCTAGTAAAGATGATGTTACTGCAGAATTTGTCACTCCACCGATTCTCATATTGGCACGGACTGGTGCTCCAAAACCAATAGACGAATCTTGTCGTCTGGTATATTTCACAAACAATTAAAATTTGATGGAAACTGGCAAACACCAAGACATGTGCAAAATAACTGTGAATAGATACTCTTGCAAGACAGGCAAAAAAGATTTACCTCTCTGAAACTGTTTTTTCAAGATCTACAAATGCCCCACCACATATAAAAAGAATATTCTTTGTGTCAATCTGCTTATCAAAAAAAATAAAACAAAAAATTGAATGGAAGGTTACTTAAAAATTAATGACCAAGTCTTTCTAGAATTATATGCATACTGCAGTAGGTGATTGAAGCTGACCCCCAATGACGAAATGTTGATGAATACTTGTTAAGGGGATAAAAGAGTTCATAAAGAAACAATCCATCCTACATTTTCTCCTTCCTAATTATCCTTCAACCACTTGTAGACTCTAATGTGTCTATTCATTAGTGTTCATCAGTCAATTAGGTAATTGCATGGTCTTCATGCTTTTCATTACTTTTTGTAGTTTGTATACGTCGAAAAGATTAACAAAATAATAAATGCATCTTTCTAAAACATTTCAGGATTCAAGTAGGCTTTAAAAAAAAAGTACCATATGAGAAAATTTTCTAATCTTATTGAAGTACATGCATTAAAACAAATGACAAAAGATGTAATAGTCTCCAAAACAGGATACCTGTATGTTATCACCCCGTGGATGCTTCCTTGCTCCTTTCTCAGGAACATTTACTATCTAGACAAAAAGAAATCATTCCAAGTTCATGACATGATAAGAATGGCACTAACCATCATAAACAAATTATCTTTTCAGAAACATTTAGCACAGATGAATTCTTTAAAAAATGACAATTTTCTATGAAGCAGACAGACAGTGTTGCAACAATTTATCTACTCTAGATTTTGAAGCCTAAAAATGTAAAGAAATTCAATTGTGTATATTAAGCACAGATGGTAGAGAAAGGCTTGAAAAAGCATACTTCAGAATTTAGAATCTCAAACCACATTAAAATTAACCACAACTGGCCGGGGAGCTTTTCTAGACTCAAATAATTCAATTTTAGTCTTATTATGTTCTTTGATTATAAAGATAATTTGAAGGTTTGTTCATGTAGAAGTGAATATTTTGCTTTCCTATTTTCATTTTCAGTTGATATGTTTTCAATGATAATTACAAAAATTTTAAAACCGAAAACAAAATGAAAACAAAGTGCCATTTTTGTAACTATAATTATACATGAAAACATATCAGCTCAAAAGAGAAACTGAAAACAAACCAAATGCCCTTATACTTTCTTTGCCCTGACTACAGTTTAAAATCGCATTCTTTGGCAGACAATCAGAGGGAAAAGGGATGCATTACTTTTAGTTTCTGTTACTTTGCAGAAGGAAAGTGAGAGCAACAATCATTTATTTCTGCATTGTGAAGTATTTGGTTGCAAGATGCAGAAGGGACACCGTTGTGTTGTGTCAAGTCAACCCTTCCAAAGTCCAAACCACTCTTTCATGTTTGAACTGCTTTACACAGTCATTAATGCCCACTAATTATAAAGCATATCGGCATCATCTCACTGAATTATCTCTCTAAAGAGTTTGTCCTTTGAATTTCAGAATTCCGATAACACCAAGCAAAGGAATATGTTATTTTTGCCTTGTCTAATTGAAAATATCATTAATGCACCAATGCCATGTTAAATAACCTTGTGCATGTACTGTAATAAATAGAAGCTTAAAATGGAAATGCTGTGAGAGCCTACACGAAGAAATTGCTTATTGTGTTGAAGAATTTATTGCAATATATACAAGATATTGCCCACTTATGGTCATGACTTAAGGGCTATTAAATGGAAGAAAAGTGCAGAGTAGACAATAAGTTCACTTAGCACTTCAGTTACAATGCAGATAAACCAATTACCAACAGCTGTAGTTCAGAATTACTTTACTTACAGTTCCTTCCAACATTTTTAATAATGCCTGCTGAACACCCTCACCAGAAACATCCCGGCTAATATTTAAGCTCTCAGCCTGTAATATATAACAGTTAAAGGCTATAGTGGATGTGCAATAATGGACGAAGCCAATTAAATTAGAAACAAACCTTCTTAGTTATCTTGTCCACTTCATCAATGTAAACAATCCCCTGTTGAGCTGCTTGAACATTGAACTCTGCTGCCTATGTGGAAAAAATAGAAAGCACAACAATGAGATGGCAAGTAGAACTAGCAACAACATAAGGTATATTCTGAAAACTCAAAAAACAAATATGAAAAAAAATCTAAAATTATATGTAAGTAGAGTTTAACAATAAAAATACTCCAACCATCATACATATGGAAAAGAAAGCAGATATAATATGAATAGAACAGTATTATATGCCACCAAAAAAAATTGCTTAACTCATTTGTATAGCTGAAGTAGGGTCCAGATAATAAATTTTACAAAACCCATTTGTATTAGGAACACATATTGAAAGAGATCATGGACTCTCCTTTGCCACAGTAAATAATGAGCTGAAGTTAAACTCTCACTGGCCTCCCTGACAAGTGCATGCACGCATGCATGTCTGACGAAGTCTGATTTACTTGTTTAATTTTTTCAATTGTTTTCTACAATTCTATTCTGTGTATACATGAGTAGCATAACATTTTTAGTATACATGCATGTCCACATCACCAAGATCTAAAATTGCCCTGATGAAACGTCATAACTCATAAACAGGCTCATTTCTAGAAAATAAAGAATTGATAATTTGTTCAAACATCATAAATCTACAGAATACTTCACATACCGCTAGTAGTTTATACAATATTGATTCGACGTCTTCTCCAACATAACCAGCCTGTAAATTAGAACATTTCATCTTTTAGATCAATAACAACAAAACTTTTGTCTAAGGACAATGAAACCTTGAGGCAGCAATGGAACCAAATTAGAAATAGATAATACTATTTGAAATTTTGGATACCCACTTACCCAGAGCTATCATTCTGAAGAAAAATTTAATTCCATTTAGCATAATATCTTATCACTCAATAACATGAAAATTCAAACCCTTGACATGAGAAAATGGATAGATCATCATCATTTAACTTGGCCACGCTCAACTCTTACAATGCCAAATTCTAACATTACCTCACAATGAATACATACTTGCCTGTGTTAAGGTTGTCGCGTCCGCAATGACAAATGGGACATTCACAAATCGAGCTAGTGTTTTTGCAAGTAATGTCTTCCCTATTTGATGGAAGTTAAATTAGCATAGCAGTCGTGTAGTAATTTCAGAGACTGATATAAAAAGAACAAACAATGTGGATGCAATTAACTCTCATTTTATAAGCAAGGAGTAAAAAAGTAGTTGTAAATTTGTAATGAAGGTCATACCTGACCCAGTTGGACCCATCAAGAGAACATTACTCTTTTCTAGCTCCACATGATCATCATCATCTAATCCTTCTGAAATTCCCGAATCTGCCCCTGACCTAGTATTAAAACCACCAATTCAGTCATAGAAAATAATTATAAAGAATAAACTATGAGATTGACACTTTATAGATTATATGAAGACACGTGAACAGGTGCATACAAGAAGAAAGCAATAAAGGGGGCAAGGGCTGAAGCTTAGAAGCATCAATAACGATTTGACTAAGGAACGTGCATTAAGAAAATGATAGGGAAAGTGAAAGAACTAACCCTTGTTGTAAAGAGGCATGGTATATTCTTTTATAGTGATTATAAACAGCTACAGAAAGTACCTTCAACACAAAACCATTAGTCAGATTACAGTCAAAGGCCACAAGTTAGAACAATGCATTCACAATGAGTCAATGACTAATAAGATAACTCGAAGCCTTTTTTTTAGGAATCATACAAAAGAGTGAAATAAAAGCTAAAACTGAAACTAAACACTATACATATAGGAGTACTTAATAGATAAATAATATTCATTCCTCTCCCCTTTAATGCATCCCAATTGAACCATAAAAGGAGCACTAATCATACATCATTTCATGGCATGTGCACATAATATCAGCAAAGGGAAATGTATAAACAAACCTCATTAGCACACCAAACAAAGCATTAACATAAAACTGAATAAAAATGTAGGCATCAAACTTGAAAGAAATTCAGGTAACAATAATACCTTTTTGGCCCTGTCTTGGCCAATAACAAACTTGTCAAGACCCTTGCAGATCTCCTTTGGAGTTGGCAAATCCCTACCCAAATTGGAACCTCCCCAGGCACTCTTCTCACCACCACCACCGCCTCCTCCTCCACCACCGGAACCACCATCCCTCGGCCCAGTAGCCCGAAAAACATTAACCCCAGGTGCAAAGGGTGGGCCTGGAGGAGTATGCACAGCAAGACCATTCCCATCCCCATCAGATGAACCTGGTGGGTCCCCATTAGTCAAAGTGTCATCCCACAGTGACACTCTAAGCCCATTATAACCATTGAAATGGATCCTCCTTGGGGGTTTATCAACAACAACAACACCATCATCATTGTTAATAGCACTAGGGACCCCTTGAGGCCTAATAATGATCTCCGAAAAGCGACCTTGGAGGGGTGCAATGGTAGCAGTTTTGCAATTGGGGCAAAGATTAACAACATGATATTGATTATCCTTATCCTTATGAACTTCACCACTATTGAAGAAATTGATGTCCTTGGTGGAGCAACGTGGGCAATTGGGGGAAGGGGAATAGGGGTGGTCGGAGCCACTGCGGTGCCAGTTGTGGCGGTGGTGGAGGTGGTTGTTGAAGTGGGTGGAGACTGGGGTGTGATGATGGGGTGAAAGAGTGAAGTAGGTACGTGGAGAATGAGGGAGGTGGAGGAGCTTCTGCTTATTCTTCCATGTTGAGGAAAGGATTCGAGACATTGCTGGAAAAGAAAAATTAACTTTTTTTTTGGGATTTATTACAAAAGAAGGATGGATTGGGATTGTGGTGTTGGTTTAGAAAGGGATGAGGAAAAATAAAAGAGCTTTGTGATGGGATGCCTTAATTTATGCAATTTTTGAGTGAGCTAAGCTAAGCTTGTTGGGATTGAGGAAAAAAGGATAAAGGGAGGTCTTTTTGGTGAGTTTGAGTTGGTGGGAGAAGAAAGAGAACTGCCAAACACACTTGACTCACGTTACAGTCTATGTGCTATGTGCTGCAGTTACTAAAGTTTTATGGTTTCTTCACTTTTTGACGGTTTCATTTGACAGAACTTTTTTTTTATCTCAAAGATATTTTCATCTAAATGTTATTGTAGAGACTAATCTCTCGAAGTATTGGATGATATTTATGGATGACCTCTCCCGATTAGATTTTTTCTATACACAAAAGTCAAGGATCGAATCCATGACCAACCACATGTTGGTATTTGAGAGAAGTTTGCTCTTGTTGATCAAAGTTGATACATGTGGAATAAGTAAATTGGGATGTATTCTTTTTTTATTTTTATTAGTTAAAGTATGTTAAGATTTTAATTTATTAAATTAAATCTTTCAAAGGATATTTTTATTTATCTTGAGTATTGTTTTTGTAAGAGAAGATGGAAAAGAAAGAAAATGGAAGGAGAGAAATAGGAAAATTTTAACTTAACTTTATCTATTTCTTATTTATTTATAATATTATTTTAATGTGTGTGTGTGTAGCAATTTATAAATTTTGAATGTTATCAAAATTATCAATTTTGAAAGCTATCGAAATTACCATACAGTTATTAAGTTTTGGCAAATACATTGGATAAAGAATAAATAAAAAAATTATCCAAAAATATTGTATTCAATATATTAAATTTTGAAAGATTATGATTTAAAAAATTTCAAATATCATTTCTTTAACCAAATGACACTTATTAGTATGACTCATGTATATTTCAAGGGTCTTGCTAACCAGTGCCTTAAGGATATTGGTTAAGGATTCCATAACAAGTAAGTTTTTCTTGGAACACAAAGTATTTACCTTCTCAAAATATTAAATATATCACTTTTCAATAAAAATTTTCTTCTTTTGATTCTTTTACCAATACTCTAAGGGCACTGATTAACATTCTTCAATCTTGAAAGACATATAGATATGTCTTAGTTTTAAATTGTTTGGCCATTTAATTTGCAAAATTGATTATTCAAAAATCTATGCAATACTCTCCTACTGTCCTACAAGAGTTAGGTTTTATTTGACTGGTGAAATCACTGCCTAATAACGATAGCTTATGGCATGAGTTTTTGTAGTTTTGTTCGATAAATATTTTCTCATCAGCTTATAATATTTTTCTAAATGTTACTTGAAATATTATTTGAGCTTATAACTTTTTTTTCTTATTATTATTCTCATTATTTTAGTTAAATTCGTTCATTATCCTCTAGCAATAAAATAAAATATCATAATCCTAATTTCAGCTTTTTTTTTTACTAAAAAGGTATTCATTCATTCAAATTGGTAAAATACATCGAAAACAACACAAATCCAACATCGCTAAAAACCGAAAAGGATGAATCTGCGAACAAACTCACAGCACCCAGGTTAATAGCATAACACGGAAAAATCAAAATGCCTACAAAAGTGACAAAATCAAAGTCACCGGAATACATTTCTCTGGATCTGTAACATTGACGCCCAATTCTTGATCAAATCTGTGATGGATCGAAGCAGATCTGTCAATCTGAATCAAACGAACACCGCACCAAGACGGGAAACCAAACAATGCCTAACCAAGACGACGAATAACAATACCGCCACATACAGACGACGAAAAACACGAAAAAATAGATCTATGTGGAAAAACCACTTATTTAGATAAAATAATAATAAAAAATACACTTGTTTGAAAAAATAAATATACAAATCATATTAGCATTTCATTTTATTTGATCATATCATTTAATTCGATAAAATAATTAAATATAAAAGTTAAATTAAAAATTAATTTTTTAATTTTTTAGAGTATCAATATTTTTAAATAAGTTAAATGTTAAAAGTGATAATTACTTTAAAATAAATAACACACACAAGCGCGCGCGCACACATATGTATATCTATGAATTGAATTTATACAAGAAAAAACATATAAATGTCTTTTTATGTCATTTTATATTTATCAACTAAGTCAACCACTAATTCATTTAATGCTTCAAATCCAACTAGCTAGCTTATTCACTATGGTTATCGTCCAGCTCATCCGCTATTCGCTATAAGTTCATCTCAATCCACTAGTTTTTACCAAATAGAGTTTTAATTAGGGGTGTTCGCGGTTCAGTTTGGATCGGTTTTAAGGGAAAAAGTCATCCGATCCGAAGTGAAAAAGAGTATGCGGTTCGGTTCGATTTGGATGACTTCTTAAAAAATATCCGATCCGATCTAATTAGATGCAGTTTGGATCGGTTCGGTTGGTTCGATTTTTAACCACGCATTATTAATTAAATAACATATTATAAGAATCAAATAATCTACTTGTGAAAAAAAAAAATTAACATATAATCTACCAAAATATGAGGCTGTTTGTTCAATAACAAATAAAAAACGAGTCTTACGGTATTGTTATGTTAATACTTGTTGTACCTAACAGTGTTCATGCTCCCAAAGTTGGGCCAGGACCTTTGCATATATAAATGGAAAATGACAAAAACCTAACTCTATGCGTTTCAATTTTCAGTTACATATGCGTTTAGTTCCATGTCATTGACTGTATGTAAAAATATAAGTAAAACGCATATATAAAAACATGAGTGAAATGACAGGGGCAACATACATGTAAAAGCCTATATTGTATAAAATATCGGTTCGGTTCAGTTCCTGAACCTCCATTCGAAAACCGAACCGAACTGATCGGTTCTCCCCAAAATCAATTCAAAAAAATCCAATTAAAATCGGTTTCTATCGGTTTTCGGTTATTTTGGATCGGTTATGCGGTTTTTTTTTTAATCGGTTTGGATCTGAACACCCTTAATTTTAATATTTGTGGTGTTACATCATGTTGGAATAACTTAAATTAATTTTAGTTCTATTGAAGGTTTACAAGCGCTAGAGCTGTCGAAACAAGTCAATTTGACCTATTTGGATTAATTCACCAAGGTTGTTTAACAGTGAGTCGACCCAAAATGTGATAGCATTATACTATCACTCTTATGATTTTGATATCCGATGTTACACTTACTTCAACGATGTCTTTCATGTCAGATTTAGAAGCAAGAAGTTTTTAGTTTTATATACTATAATAATAATAATAATATCATGACAAATATCAAAAGGAGCATGTCATTCACGTATAAATAAATAAATTATATATTCATCATTTACTAAAAATGAGACAAAGATATTAAATTTTCCTAATATAAGAAACATAAAAACACGTCCTAATCTATTAAGTCACATATCGATATAACTCGATCAAGCAAAAGAATGTGCATTTCCATTAATGACTTCATCAATATTAAGTACAAAGAATAGCCTTTGACCATAATATCATTCGTCCATAAAAAAATTATTTTCCATCATAATAATCTTATCAAATTCAAACGACACATTGACCCTAAACTTTCCTAGTAACACCACATAAATTGAATTTGCCTTAATTATAGGAACATTGAGCACTTCATAAGAGTCGAGGTCTTGCCAGATGTGAGGTTGAGAAGAACTTTTTGTTTCCTAAGAATGCTATAGTTTGAGAATTTCCAAGATAAAAATGATCTTCTTCATTCCCATAGAAATTTAGGAAGCAAAGACATCTTTGTTTGCACAAAAATATACATTGTAGCTCCAAAGTCAACACCACACTAATTGTTTCATGTTGACCATAAGATAGGCTTAAGAAATGACCACAACACTTCACCTCTTTTGACCAAATTTGCCTTTGACCTAGGAGGATTGTTACTCCTCTTCTTATGTTTACGTTGAGATGCATGATGACATGACTTTCCACAACTAAAACAACTTCATTTTATTTTTACTATGGGGTTAATTAGCAACATGATCAACTTTTTCATTGTTATACCTTTTTTGTATGAGGAACGATATTTGAACACGTTTTCAGACATCAACACCGTATATTATCCCACATTTATCTATCATTTATTCTTTCTCCAAAACCTTCAAAAGCTGCCAAAACTTGTAATATATATGGTGTCAATGAGCTATAGTGTTTGAAAATCTATTCAAATATCATTTCTCTTTTGTATTTCATAAGCTTTGCCCGCGAGGTTAATTCCTTTACACTTGTGGCCTCAAGTTCCTTCCTATTAGTATGTTCAGTAATTTTGTGTGTAATCAAATCTACAAGTTATAAGCGATAGGTTCTCAATCAACAAACTTGCATTGAACTCATCTGATGTGATATTTCCAACCTCGTGATCTTCAAGTAGATTGTGGTACTTGTTGATATGCAATTTAATATCATTCTCACATGTATTTCCCTTTTGTAATAGTTTCTAATGACAAACCCCTCCTTCCAACATCTTTGAAAGTGCTTCAAGTTCATAATTTCCAAATTTCCTTGGTTTCTTTGTAAAAATGGTATATCGAATAAATCATTAGTTAATGTGTTGATAATTGTATGTTTAAATGTCTTGTTAGCATATGACCTATTTTATAGAAACAAAAGGCAACAGAAAGGAAATTTAAACAATTTAGACAATTTCCGTTAATTACTTTCAAGTAAATTTAAATTTAATTAAAAAGTTATTGCAAAAGAAAATTTTAAATAAGGAGATAACATATGTAAGATGGTAAACCAGGATGAAAATGCAACTAATTAAATAAATTAAGGTGGAAAAGCATTCAACTTTATAAAAGATGCAAAATAACTTTCCATGTATTATATAGGATGGACACTTGATTCAAGAAAAAAGGGATGGACACAATTTAGGTACTAAACCCAACCTAACCCGATCCTTGGCCACCCATAGCCATACACTAATAATAATAACAATAATAATAATAATAATAATTTATTAGGTATTTAACTGAAACCATATGCCAATATAAAGAATAAAAGTTCAAATTGGTCCCCGAAAAATTTAGAGGACTCACTTTTGATCCTTTAAAAAAATAATTTAACCATTCAGCCTCTCAAATTTACAATCGTGGGACACATTAGTCCATCCTTCAGCTTCCAATATTCGTTTACTTGTCTATATGTCTTGTTAACCATTCTTCCTGACTCGTTAGTGTTGTAATAATATGGCACCTCAAGAAGGGGGGTGAATTGAGGTTAAGTCACTTTCTTTGAAAAACTTGCTTTCTTTAAAAAAAAATTGTTCAAGAAATACTATATGTGATGCATAGAGAGAGAGAGAGTAGAAGAAGAGAACGATTATGAATGAATAACCTCAATTAAAAACAATTTATTTCACCACAATTTGCAACAAACAATATAGAACAATAATTGCAAGAATAGGAGAGTAAGGGAAGGAGAGAATTACACACTCAATTTTACTGGTTCGATCACAACCTGAGTGATCTACATCCAGATCTCAAGAAACCTTGAGAGATTTCACTATTTTGAAAATTGTTCTTTATAACATTACAATTATTAAAGACCAAAAAGGATACCCTATCTTTACCTTGATTACTTTGAGATATCTCACTCAAAGTAATCCTTACTTTCTAAGGATGCCTCACCTTAGCTCCAAGGATACCTCACCTTGGACTTGACTTGAATGCCTCACCAAATCAATATAGCAACTATCGAATTGCTTATAACAAAATGATTCCAAAAAGAATTACAAAGTGAAATCTACAATTGCCTTTTACAAGAAAGAAATATGAAAGCTCTAAGTGATTTTTATGGGAATATTTTGGCAGAGTTTTGTTAGATAAAAACTTCTTAATTTTCGTGTCAAATTAACCCCTATTTATAGAGAAAAGGTTTAGAAGAAATTTTGAAAATTAAAAGAATTTTTGTTCTGTTTTTCATAAAGTAGTCAACTACTTAACAGGACGTTGAAAGTAGAATGAGGATATCCCGCATTTGTAAATTTGGTGGATTAAATAATTTATTTATTTATTTTAGAAAATAAAAGCAGGTCTCAAAAATTTTCTTCGACTAATTTGCCATTTACTCCGATATAAAAGTCACGATAGCTTTGCCAACAGGAATGTTGTGATCATCAAACGTACTTTCCTACAAACCAGCATCAAACTGCAAACACTCCCTCTTTTCTTCTTTCACTCCCCTTTTCTGTTTACCATATTAACGTGTAGGGCTCCATTCCCTTCATCAACCCAACATCCTTGACCTTTGAGGTTCTCATTGTCTCTAAACTAGTTCTGCAACTTTCACGATCATCGAATTTTAGGTTCCTTAACAATTGGTAAATTCAAATTCTGCATTAAGCTTTTTACTTTTTGTGCTTCCGATTATGACCCTTTTTCTGTACCTTGTCAATGGTAATTGTAGAATTTAGAATTGTAGGAATGAGATCATTTTTTGTTCTTATATGTTGATTCAATTTACACCATCCAAGCTTACGAGCACAATGCAATGGAATAAAAATTACCATCCTATTCCTGTGCCGAACACTGAAATAGGCCATTCCATCTCCACCCTTTTAAATTCTAATTCCACTAATAATAATAATAATAATAATAATAATAATATTGCCCTTATATTTTCTTTCGACCCTGTGCTCAGTGGGAGCTTTATAGCACTGTTTTTTTTTTTTTTTTTTTTTAATTCAAATTCGAATTGCTACTACTTTGATTGATGATGGTTTTGTGAATTTCTTAACTAAAATGTGCTTTTGCCATATAGTGTTGCGTTGTGTTGTATTGCCAAGTGAAGTCAGACTAGGTAGCAAATTAGTTTTGAATAACGACAGGCTACAACCGATTCGCTTTCCATTTTAATCCAACAAAATTAATAATAATATTATTGTCCTTATATTTTTCTCACTTGCAAATGTGACAATTCCAAATTGCATTAAGACTCCCCTTTCTTGAAACAATGAAAGCACATGCCGTGAGCTTTATAGAACCGGGCTGTCCTTTTGTATATGAATTCATGTTGCTTCTTTGATTGATGACGCTTTTGTAAAATCCTTAACCAAAATATGATTTTGCCATATAGTGTCGTGTTGTGTTGCCGCGGGAACTCAGAGTATGCAGAATTGTTTACGGCAGCAAAATAATTTTGAATGAAGACAGGCTTCACAATGGAGTGCAACAAGGATGAAGCCACCAAAGCTAAAGAAATTGCCGAGAGCAAGTTTGCTGCAAAGGATATTTATGGTGCAATAAGGTTTGCTTTGAAGGCTCAACATTTATATCCTGATCTTGAGGGTATTCTTCAAATGATAACAACGTTTGAGGTGTATATTGCTGCTAAGAATAGAATGAATGGGGAAGCAAATTTGTATGGTATACTTTGCGTGGATCCCCTGGTTGATGACGACACATTGAGGAAACAATATAGGAAGCTAGCTCTCACACTTCATCCTGATAAGAATAAGTCCATTGGTGCAGATGGAGCCTTCAACCTTATTTCAACGGCATGGAGTTTACTATCAGATAAGACTCAAAGGGTAGCATATGATGCGAAGATTGCAAAATCACATAATGTTTCAACTGAGGGCGGAAGTTCATCAGCAGTTCAGCACACACCGGGGCTAATTTTAATTACAATTTTACTAAGACTACCACTTCAGGTGCAAGGACTCAAAACACTACTGCTAAAGAACATGCTTCAACGTCTTCCCATAAGCCAAAAGCACATTCATTTTGGACTATTTGCCATCGATGCAAAGTGCGGTATGAGTATCTCAGAGTTTATCTTAACCATAAACTCAAGTGTCGCTACTGCCGTGAGGCATTTTTGGCTGTAGAGACAGCTCCACCTACCACTGGTTTTAAATCTGCAACCTCATGCAATTTCTCACAGGATCAGCAAAATTTCTATCACCAAGGACCTGGTAAGACCAAATCTAGCGCTGAAAAGAACATGGCAACCCCAAATGTTGGAGCAGGTTCTTATAGTAAATCTGACTCCTATAACCCAACAAACCTCCAATGGACTCCATTCTAAAGAACTTCTGGTGTTTCCTCTGCAGGTCAAGCTACAAATGTGGTTCAGAAGGCTTACGAGAAAGTGAAGCGAGAACGTGAGGAGGTTCAAGCATCTATGAAAAGGAAACAGCATGCTGTGCAAAACAGTTACTTCAATCCTGATAAGAGAAGAAGAGGCATGAAGGATACAAGCTTGCGCAGCCAGGGTAAAGCAACTGTAAATCAAACGTGTGTGGGGAATGGATCTAACTCATGCAAATCTAAACAGGGCAATTTTGAATCTAGTAGGATAAGTAGAATCACTAAGGCCAGCAGTGGAGAAGATATCTCCCAGGTTGAACTTCAGAATCTTCTTATGGAGAAATCTATGCTAGAAATTCGAAAGAAACTAAGAGAACTTCAGTTCAATACTGTTGCTGAAACAGTGGCGAAAGATACTGGAAATGGCTACCAAAAGGCAAATGAGGAAGGAGGAAAATCTTTAAGAAACTCCGAGATTTGTGAACAAGCTAACATTGGGAAATCAGAAGAAAGAATGAGTGGATCCCAAGCCACCAAGTCATTTGCAGGTACCACTAAGGCTAACATAGTCAGAAAAGCTTTGGAAACAATGCCAGTAGACGTCCCAGATCCTGATTTCCATTGTTTTGACAAGTATCGAACTGAAAGATCTTTTGGTGAAAATCAAGTATGGGCTGCATATGATGATGATGGGATGCCTCGTATCTATGCAATGATTCACAGTGTTATTTCTGTGAGTCCATTCAAGATGCAGTTCAGTTGGCTCAACCCAATGATCAATGCGGAACTGAGCCCCTGAATCGGGTTGCTTCAGGCTTTTCAAAAACTTGTGGGGAGTTCAGAATAGGCAGATTTGAAATCATTAATTCAGCCAAAATTTTTTCTCATAAGGTGAGGTGGAGAACAGGTACTGATGGAGCCATTTTTATATATCCCAGGAAAGGGGATGTTTGGGCCCTCTACAGAAATTGGTCCTCTGACTGGGATGAGCTAACAGATTATGACGTGATACACAAGTATGATATGGTTGAGGTACTTGAGGATTTTAGTGAAGAACATGGTGTCATTGTCACTTCTCTGGTCAAAGTTACTGGTTTCAGGACATTATTCCACAGCCATTTAGATTTGAGAGAAATCAGGGCCATTCCGAGGGAAGAGATGTCTCGGTTATCTCATCAGGTTCCTTCATACTTGATGGCAAAGAAGCTCCAAATGCCCCAAAGGGTTGCTGGGAGCTGGACCCAGCAGCTCTTCCATTTGATCTTCTTCAGGTAATAAAAGCTGTGGAGGAGGAAGACAGGGTGAACAATGAGGATACTGTTATTAAAGAAACAGAAAACGATGACATGAAAGAAACTAATGGTGAGGACATGATCAATGGTTTGGGAAAGCTTGGGGAAGAAAACAATGGAAATAATAAAGATATCCTGGAAATAAGAACTTCGGAAGAGGAAAAATGATTGAAGATTTGAGGGAGCTTGTAGCAATGATAAATGCATTAAACTTGAGGATTATCTGGTTTGCTATAAAGGGATTGTTTGGCTCAGGTAGCACTTCTTTACACAAGGGTCTGGCTGCAAGCCACCTTTCGTTTTTATTTTTAGGTGGTTAATCATTTTTACATTTACCTAACCTTTAGAAATTGGCATGTTCTTCAATCTCTGTCCATTTGGTTTTTAGATTTTTAGTTCTTATTATTGATTAATAACAACAGTTGGTTAAAGGTTGATTCCATTTTTCTCAAACCATATTTGTGTTACTCAATTTTATGGTATTCATGTGTTGGCTCATTCTGATTTCTGATATTTGTCTTTTCAATTCCAGTTTGTTTTTTTCTTTTTGCTAGTAGTGGAGATGGAAATCTTTATGTTTTAATCCTATCATCTGATACTTATTTAATGTGAACTGTCTTTCTGGAGTTTTAGACATTTGAGAAATTTTATATTTTAATCTGACACACTCACCTCTAGCATTGGAGGTCTTGATAATATTTGTCGGAATGTTTTATGATGGAATTTTAGTTATGTTAGTTGGAGGGTACAGAAATGGTGATCCTCTGAATAAAGTTTCCTTGAATTTTAGAATGTCCAAAGGCTGGTTAGCATAAGTTTTAATTGTTATTTGTTTTAAATATATGGTTGATAATCCCCTTGAGATTACTTACTGGATTTGTTGAAGTTATGTTTCCTGGATTGGATGGAATGCAAAGAGGGAAAGGAGTTGAAGGTTTTTCCCTTACGGATGATTTGATAGAGAGTAGAGTGATCCTCCAGTTCCTTTCTTTTATTAATCACCATAAATATTTTACTTTTCACCTTATTTTTTCTCCCACGGGCATTGAGTATGTTACCAACCACTTAGTCTATAATATAAAAAGTATTTCAAGCATTATTTCATTTCACAATATTCATAAAATTTGTGTTTTACTTCGGCTGATTTTTGTCTTCACCTATTTAGTTAGTTATAGGCTTAATATTGTGTTCGGGACCAAGTAAGCATGGAAAACAGATTTCTCTCTCTCTCTCTCTCTCTTTTTAGATAAATTTTTTTGAAGTATTTTTTTTTTACATTATGTTTTCCATTATTGTGAATAATTGCAAAAAAATACGAGTAATATAACTATAATTGTGATTATTATCATATCCTCAATTGTAATTGTGAACCCAAATTTAAATCCTTGCATTTTTAAGGTGGGACGAAATTACACAAGTTCATATATTCTTTAACTTACATTGCCTAATCAAAATAGGCTTATCTTATTTCAAATTTGTGAATAACTCCGGGAAATTAAGACAAAGAAGGTCTTCATTTTTTTTTGTGTGGGTAAAATCAAGGTCTTGATACTGTTGAAAGCATTTATATCATGCCAACATTAAAAATAACAAAAGTTTGTATAATTTTGAAAAATGATGGACAATACAAAGTTATTGTTTTGGTGAAGTGTGCAATGTACTGCTCACACTATTCGATCTTAAAAGGCAGACAACAGAGTTCTCTCCGTATGAAAATAAAATTGCTAGAAGACATATATACATTAAGAAAACTCTTCTTCATTCACTAGGAGATTGGCAGAGCCTGTACAGTGTACATCACTGGAGGACACACTCATAATCAACAAAGATCAACAAGTAACCCAGTACATCAAAACAACCAAAGGTCTTGATGAAATACATTTTTATTCACAAAGTAAACAGATTTAAAAAGCCTTTTTCATTATCTGATACACAGAATCACTATGATGATCATTCAGCACTAATTTAAAGCTCCTGCTTGGCCCCATTATCCTTGAGCCTGGCTGGTTGCTCATCCTCTCCAGCAATGCTCACCATCCTAGGACCTTTGATCTTATCAGGAGACAACTTTTCCAGTGTCAAAATAAGCACCCCATTCTCCAGCTTAGCCTTCACAGAATCCAAGTCCACATTTTCTGGCAACTTGAACTGCCTCCAGAACTTGCCACAGGACCTCTCCACTCTATGCCAGTGATCACTTTTCTTGTCTTCCTCCTTCTTCCTCTCTCCACTCACTCTCAGCACTCTATTCTCTTCCACTTCTATCTTTATCTCATCTTTCTTCATCCCTGGCACGTCTAGCATGATAACATGCCCCTCTGGTGTCTCCTTCCAATCTACTCTTGCAAGTGAAACTGCCATGAATGGTTCATCTTTTTCAACACCAAATGGTATTTGCTCTAAGACACGAAACGGGTCTGGAAAGAGATCAGCCGAGAGAGTGCCAGGAGGATCTATAAATGGTAGCAGAGACCCTTCTGCTTTGGATGGAAAACCAGCAAGAAAAACCAAGAAAAGTGGCACCAGTAAGAAGTTGACTGGTTGTAGCCTCATTTCTATATGCGAAGTGTATGTTCCTTCTGATTTGGTACTCAGTAAAGAAGTGTTGGACAATAGATAATAGTGGAGATTTTGTGTCTTCTTGCAGTTGATGATAGAAGTACAAGTTTAGTGTGTATATATAGTGTGTAGAGACTAGAGTGAAAGTGGTGGTGTGGTTCTTGAAAATTCTATGTCATAAAAATTCTCTGTCATATGGATGTTTTAGAGTAGAGAGATGAAGAAAGTTCTAGCTTAGCGGTGGAAAGGAAGGTTGTAAAGGTAAGAGTGGGTGCAAGAGTTTTCCAAAATGTTCCAGAGGCTTCTTGTGTCAACAATCAACATAGTACTTAGTACTTGATGAGTAAAGTTATTTCCACGTTAAAAACTCTCCATCATTTTCACATCATTTTATTTTATATGATAATACAACAAGGAAAATAAATGTTACATATTACAAAACACTATTTTCAAACAAGCATATGTAAGAATTTTAATGTATCAATAACAATCTTCTGGCGCCCTGCATGCAGTAATACTTTGGTTGGACTAGAGCTTTTTTGCAATTATTAGGCAGTTTCACAATGTGTTGGGCCTTGGTCCAATGTCAATACATACCTACTTGTAAGGGCTCTTTGCAGCCTCTATTTTTTGTAAGGCTATATTTTTACAAATGAAATAATGATGCTAATATATTGACATAAACTCGTTTTTGTGTGTAATACTAGTCATTGAATCTTAGAGTGATTGTGTAAGTGATCCAACGATTTTCAGAGAAGGGTCTAGTCTTTGTTGCAGAGAGTACAGTGGCAGTAGTTATATGAGTAACATTACTCTTCAAAAACTAATATCAACAGATTTAAAGTAATTGTAACCAAAACAAAAAAAAAACAAAAACAAAAACAAATTTAAAGTAAGTCACCAGGACACTTCGGCTTAAAGAAATTTGATATCTGTTATTGAAAAAGTTAAACTGATAATGAAGATGCAAAATGATGTGCACAAATTATTTATCTTAGAAAAAGGAGAGGAAGCAACTAGATCCAAAAGATAGCGAACAGATAAAAATATAATGAAAATGTGTTATTGAATAAGTGAATTAAACATATGACAGAAATTCTAACTAAACAGAAATTAAAACATCATCTTTGAGACTTGAACATTTTTTTATGTTTCCATTAAATTTCCCAAAACTCTACATCTCACTCACATGGTCTTCTTTCTACTGGTGCATAGGATGGAAAGAGACTAAACAAAAATAATCACGAAAAACATTCTCTAAGCTCAGACGGTGGCACTTTACCAATGCAAAAGAATCTGCCTATCTACTTTCCAAAAAAAAAATTTGCAAACATACTACAAATGATCTATTATTTGTACCAACGATGTGTAAGTACCAAATATTCCTATCACTACACCTAGGATTATTATTGTCACTATTGCTACTGTCTCACACTCATATTTCTTATAAGTGCCTGAAATCTTCAAGTAGCAGGAGCATGGCAGTAAAATTGAAGCTGTGATACTTAGGAAAGCTCCAACCAGTGATGTGAGATATGCAAAGAAAGGAACAGTCAGGGCAACAATGACAGTGCTGATCACTAAAGTAGTGCTGATTAAGATACTGGTGAGTTTGTTCCTGTGTTGTTGTGGAAGCAAGCCTTTTAAAGCATTGGTAATTGGTGTCACCATCAAAGCATACTTGGATATGGGATTCACCAAGGTAGTATATATTGCTATTTGTGAACTTATTTTGTTTATTGGAAGGTTTAAAGTTATCTGTGATTCAACCTGTGCACCAAACATTAGATAACCAATAATTGCCATGGATGCATAACCAGCAGTGCTCAACACAAAGCATATAAGAAGGACCTGCAATATAATACAGCAAAAACATTGAGTCACACAAAGGGATAGAGAAGCATATCATATATCAGTCTCAGTTATAACATGTTTGGATTTTGGGATGGAAAGGGAAGAGAATATGGGGTTTAAGTTTGCTCTTGAATTATCAAAAAAATTAAATATTCATATAAAATAAAATAAAATTAAGATTGTTATGGAGACCACATAAAAATGTTATAGCAGTACTTACATTAGAGAACTGGTGTTTGTTTCTCATGGAATTATACAGGCTGGGGAAGACTGGATGTGCACAGTAACAAAAGGCATACAAGCTAACAGCTGTAGGGATCCCATTCCAATTAAGAAGAGTTCCCTTTCCATGAAATCCAAGTGATCCATCAAATGTTGCAATTGAGAATATTGAACAGATGATAATACCAGAAGCAAGTACCCCACTAGCAGATATATAAGAAAGGAGACTTAAGTCATCCAACCACACAGTAGGCATAATAACAAGGCCAACCAATATCACAAAAAGCTGTTTTCCACAAATTGCTAATCCAGCCATTTGAATCTGAGTATTGGGGAATAAATTATCCAAGTTGTCACCCTCTAGAATCAAGAACCCTGTTGCAACTAAGTAGAGCTCAGTGTACATGGATGCTGATACTAGTAATCTACCAATCTTTCCAAATGCAAGGCCACCTATATCTGGATAGGTCTTAATATTACAATCTATATCCATACATCTTTTAATCAACAGCCCTGAGTAAAAGGCTGCTATGGAAATAGCAAAGAGAAGAATTAAGCTTAGCCACCCTCCTGATGCAAGAGCATATGGAATTGAGAGGATCCCAACTCCTGCAAACCAATATTAAAGTAGACTAGGAATAAGAAATAATTACTCACCCCAAAACCAGAATAATCAATATTTAAAAACTTGTTAAAAACATATAATATAATATACATAATATTATATATAAGAAGATTCCATGACATACACACATATATGCATACATATGTGTAGAGTGTAAACACTACAAATATAGCTAGGAACCTCAACCTGATAAGGCGTTGAGTCCATTAAGACAGGTCCCAAAGAAAGAGACGGTGTTAGTGGTGGATGGAGGAGCAGTTAGGTGTTTTTCTTCATCTAAAGCTTGTCTAACTTGATGGTTGTTCCACTCAGATAGAAGGGGCACAGTCATGGATGAACCTGCAGCATGATACTTTGCCATCGTTTGAACAGAAAGAGATGTCAAATGAGTATATCCCATTCCCAGGGATAGAATAGAACTATATATGTATATATAGTAGTTTAATGTTTATATTAAAAGCTAAAAGGTGGAGATGTTGCAAAGTAGAACTTCTTTTGGTGGTCATTGCTCAAATCTCTTATATCACCTAACTTGTATGACTTCTTTTGACTCCTTATATTAACTGTATATAGTATACTAAAGTAGCAAATAACTCGTGCAATCGACGTTTTTTTAATTTTTATTTATTAACTAAATCTTATAATAACATTTATATACAGAATTCTTTATACATTGTCATCTATATAGTATTATATAAAACTCAATAACTTTTTATCTATATATACATATAGTATATAGTATTTATATAAAACTCAATAACTTTTGACACTGTTCATGCCGGCTGTCAAATTCATTAACATTTCTTCAGATCAATTTGTCACTATTTGAAAGAGTGTTCTGTACGCCCATGTGTGCTAAGGATAGCAGTGTTAGTATTAGTTTTTCATTTTCCATTAAACCCCAAAAAAAAATGCCTCCCTACCAAGGTCCAGAAGAATTTAATTAATATGCACTAATAATATAAAAAAAAAAAAATATAGGATAAAATTCTTCCTATATAGTGTTCCTATCACTAACTTCTTTTTTAATATTAATATAAGGATTTAATTGATATATACTAACAGTGTAAAGATTTTTTACACTGTCAACCAATTAGAAATTAACAAATTATTAAAAATCTTTCACTCTTATCCTAACTATCTGAAAAGTTATTCAAACCATGATTTCTGATTGATTGACAGTGTAAAAAACTTTACACTGACGATACGTAGCAATTAAACTCTTAATATAATGTAATCAATCATTTCTTACAGTAATATTATCTCTTTTACAAGTGAAATAAATCATACTCATTTATGTTTGTATTATTTTTATTATCTATTGTGATCAATTGTTTCTTATAGTAATATTTTTTATTTTATTAACATTCTTAATTCATATATAAGAATAATTTAATTGGCATTATTTTTATTATTATTGGAGAAATTATGTTATGTACTAATTTCCCACTGCTTTAAATAATATCAATTTTTACCGCCTCACGCACATATGTTCATTAATATTTCAAAATTTTAATAACTACATAGTATAACAATAAATTTTTTGATTATAGACATTTTAAGATAATTTGAATTATATTTTATGTAATTAAATATTTGAATTACAATGAAACTGAAAACTTTTTTTTTTTTACGAAATGAAACTTAAATTGAAAGTATATTATAGTATAAATCACATTTGTAAATATTTATATCACATAAGTACAATATATCACTTTGAAATGCAAAATTTTAAAGAATTTAAATGTCAAACACTAACTGTGTAAAGTTTTTTACACTATCAGCCTACTAGAAATCAGAAATTATGACAGGTGTGACTTTTAAGGTAATAAGAATAAGAGTAGAACATTTTTTTTTTATGATGTGTCAATTTATGATTGATTGACAGTGTACAAAATCTTTAAACTAACAATGCATACCAATTAAATTCAATTTTGAGATATTTCTTACCGTTTCTAATAATACTACCAAATTCAGAATCATCACTCCTAGCAATTCATGGCAAATACTTAGTTATGATTGCTATTTTCATTTTTTTGAAACATTCATAAAAAAACCAACAAGACCCGTGAGATAGCATGGATACCATTCTCGTTGTTAATGAATTTGACAACCGACATGAACAGTGTCAAAAGTTATTGAGTTTTATATAAATACTATATACTATATGTATATATAGATCAAAAGTTATTGAGTTTTATATAATACTATATAGATTATACTATTAAGAAATCACATATCTTTTATGCACGACTTTAAAGCTAGCTAAGATAAAAGATAAACATTTTTTCCAATGATAATTTATGATTAGTTAATAGTATAAAAAATATTACACTACATACCAATTATGTAGTATACTAATTTGTATACACTGACAGTGTAAAAACTTTTATACTAACAACCAATCAGAAATCATGGAATTGATGACTTTAAAGGTGGTTTGGATAAGAATCAAGCATTTATAATGATATATCAATTTCTGATTGGTTGATAGTGTAAAAAATCTTTACGCTATCAGTATATACCAATTAAATCCATATATATATGTTATAAGTATCAACTATTTAATTTGTTAATGTTTAATTTCTAAAAAAATGTTATATGTAAACTAAAAAGTTTATAACACTAACTTTTAAAATATAATAATTTGAATAAGATATGACAGTATTTAAATTTTATGATATGATATGTAATAATTTTAAAGTTTGTAACCCTAGTAAATAACTAATTTTCAAATTAATTTTAAAAAGCTAAACGTTTGACTAAATTGTGATAGTAAACAATTAAAATTTTGTTATAAATAGAAAATAAAATAGGGAGATGAAGACAATAACAATATAAACTCAAAGGCTAGTTCTTCAAGAACTAGGATTTAGAGGCTAGTTCTTCAGGAACTAGCTATGATCTTTGTATTGATCTGACTGAGTAAATACAAGAGTAAAACCTAAGGTCCTATTTATAGAGGTAAATGGACCACTAATCCTGGACCAAACCAACAGTCATAAATAAGAAGTAAATACATAGTAATGGTAAAGATATTGTAAGATAACAAATTGATATAATCATCCATAATATCTAAATATTTATAACACTTCCCTTTGGATGACTATACATTATGAATATTGCCTTGTTAAGACCTTGCTAAGAAAAACCCAATGAGATAAAAACTTAGCAAAGAAAAAAAAGTACAATGTTCATAATAATTTACTTCCCCTCAAGATGACGCATCCCAATGTTATGCACATGTTTCTTGAAAACTGAAGTTGGCAATGCCTTCGTGAATTGATTTGTTGGGTTGTTACTTGAACGAATTTTGCAAACATCAATGTCACCTTTCTTCATACAATGTTGTTGGCTTGACCTCTTCTTTCATTTATCCACATGCTCCTCTAATGTACTTGATCATAGTTCTTAGCCATATGTACTCAAGACTTGCTTCATGAATAGAAAATAACTCTGAATGATTTGATGAGCTAATTGTGATTATTTGCTTCACGGATCATCATGAGATAGTAGTTTCTCCCGGAGAGAACGGAGAACATGTTTGACTCTTGTCCAATGCCTTCGGGTTGATGTTGAACTAATTCTTGCTAATAAGTTCACTGCAAAAGGTATATCTAGTCTAGTACTATTTGCAAGATACAAAAGTGCTCCAATGGCACTAAGATATTGTACTTCAGGACCAATAATTTCTTCTTCATCGTCTCATGGACGAAAATGATCAATTTTCACATCAAGTTAACGAAAAACCATTTGAGTGATCCGATGACACTAAAGCATGGTAGTTCAGGACCAAGAATTTGTTCATCATCATCTCTTGGACGAAAATGGTCATTTTTCACATCAAGTGAACAAACAACCATTGGAGTGCTTAATGGATATACCTTATCCATATAAAAAAATATATGATAAGATTGATGAATAAGTATTTCACTTGCAAAATGTTCAACTTGAAATTCAAGACAAAATTTTGTTTTTTCCAAAATCCTTCATTTGGAACTTGTTTTGTAACTACTCTACAGTCTTTGAGATCTCTTTTGGAGTCCCTATTATGTTTAAGTCATCAACATAAACAATTATTGCAAATCCAGAATTTGTTTTCTTGATGAAAACACAAGGACATATAGGATTATTCTCATACATATTTTTTAATAAATAGTCACTCAAACGAGTGTACCACATTCGTCCTGATTGCTTTAATCCATACAATGATCTTTGCAATTTAATAGAGTACATTTTTCGAGGTCTTGAATTACATGCTTCGGGCATCTTAAGTCCTTCAAGGATTTTCATATATATATATATATATATTATCTAATGAGTTATAAAAGTAAGTTGTCATTACTTCTGTTAAGCGTGTGTCAAGTCCTTTAGGGACCACCAAACTAATCAACAATTTTAAAGTGATTGCATTCATAACTATAATTGACAACTTCAGGTGTCTGGACTACTGGTCCAAATGCTTTAGTTTGGCTAACAACCATAGCTCAGCTTGTATTATTCCTTTCAATTTTGGCCAATTAATTTTATGTCGACATTCCTCTATAATTTGAGCTTCACACACTCATTATCATTAATAATTTCATAATTTGAGGCAATTAACGGAGATAACTATAAAAGAAAACGTAGAGGGGGTTTAGCAACAAAAACAAATGTTAGCATGTTAAAACCACCTACGTTTAAACAAAAATGAAATATGGATTTATCAATTAAACGAAAAACAAAGGTCTTTTCAATATATATATATATATATATATATATATATGGAAGAAAGACGTGAAAGTGTAACAGATGTACGTCAACATGTATACATGCAATCTTACATTGAAACAAAACACAAAGAGATATTGCTACACCGTTAGAGACTTGATCGTACTGATAACGTGTTATAAATAAAAAATAAAATAGGGAGATGAAGACAATAGCAATATATACTCAAAGGCTAGTTCTTCAGGAATTAGGATTCAGATGCTAGTTCTTCAGGAACTAGCTATGATCTTTGTATTGATTTGACTGAGTAAATACAAGAGTAAAACCTAAGGTCCCATTTATAGAGATAAATGGGCCACTAATCATGGACCAAATCAACAGCCACAAATAAGAAGTAAATACATAGTAATGGCAAAGATATTGTAAGATAACAAATTGATATAGGCATCCATAATATCTAAATATTTATAACAAATTTTAATTAGTTTTATAAAGATAACAATTTCAATAAGGTGTGATACTCTCCAATGGTATCCCTAATATCCCCACAAGTTTCAGCCCGTTGGTTGCTTGTTAGAATAGGGAATTAACTCTTGGTTTTCGTAACTTCTCAACTAGAGTAACTCCATCAGGATTCGAATTTGCATCTTCCTCCTTATAGGGTAAAGATGCTTACTTGACCAACCCTTGGTTGGTAGAAATTAGTATTAGTAACTCTAAATATTTGTTCTGAAAGTGAAAATTAGTAAAAGAATCAAATGGAACAAATAATCAAAAAATTAGAATGACTGACCTGATGAGTACTTCAATTTAATATACAGAGGTTGATGAATTTTTAATAAGAAAATTAAAATCAATTACTTACCTAAATAGAAAAAGAAATACATATATATATATATATATATTAAATTATTTTTTGTACCACAGAATTCAAAAAAATAAAAAAACTAATTGCTGATAACTAAATGGGATATTGAAGTCCCACTAATGAGCAAAAATAAGTCTAACTGATAACATAAGCTTATACTCTGGTTTCAAGCTCCAATTAGCGGGACCAGATCCTCTCCGGTCTATGAAGGACATGGAGAGTCCAGTGCTATCATAGATGGACGACATGTGGCGGAAAAAAAATCAATGGCTGGGATTAAAAATAAATATTTTATTTGTGGGGGACTAAGCAGAATGGTTACTGGGACATGCAGGCAAGTAAATGGACATCAGAACTAAATTTAGGGACTAACGTGTCCCACATTTGAAAATTTGTGGGACTAAATGAGTAATTTAATTTTTATAGGGACTAAAAATGGGTCCCCGAAAATTTTCAGGGACCAATTTGGGCATTCACTATATTATTTATAATAGTTGAAAGTAAATGCCTACTGGCCCATTTAAATGTAGTGTTCTACTTGTCTATTTATTTGTGAAGGTCTGGTGGCTTATTTATCAGTATAGGTCTACGACCTTTTCATCATTAGAGGCCTACGAACCTATTTATAAGTGAAGGTCTATAACCTATTTATAGGTGGATGCATATTTAAAGGTCTTGTTGATAAGTATTCTTGTAAATATGCTTTCGAGTTAGGTCAAACTTTGAAGTATGCTATACTCAAACCTTAAAAATTGGCTTATATCAGGCTAACAGATCATGCTTAGGCTTCGAGATTGAAATGCAGATCAGGTTCAGGCCTACCTAGTTCGACCTAACTTATTCTCACCCCTAAATAAAACCCACGAGTTACCTCATTTCTTTATTTACATTTATTTTTATTTTAAAATTATAACTCTTTATTTTTATTTGATATTAATATTCATTGAATACTTTTTATTTTTTGAAAACAATAGTCCTTACTTACAAGTTACAACATCCGTAATGGTGCCACCCCACAACTATTTGTTCTTAAGTTTAGCAACTTCCGGAGTTGCTCTAACTCCAAACGAAGCTTGGTGCAAAGCAAGAGACGTCATTGCTATTGACGAGGTGCTCAAACTTTTTTGGAGGCGAGGCCTTAAACAAGATTTATTTGACTGCGTCAATACATATCCGTTCCGTAAATGGCTTTAACTATCAACGAAGAATTTTAACACGGAACAAATTGCCTGCCATTTTTGTCCCCAATCGAATGAATGGGTGCTATTGAAGGGGAACCTCAATTGAACCTAAAAATGGACCATGCAGCAAATTATCTTGCACAACCATCCAAATGCTATTGAATCTCTTGATTGCAATTGCAGAGAAAGGAAGCCATGATGGTACGACTTGACAAATTGAAATTCAGAAAATATACCTTACAAAAATCTATCTATAACCTAGGATGTCTAATTAAGTAACAAACATAACAATATTGAGGGTCAGCCCCAAAATTTTAGGTGTCTTGTACGAACTGAGAAATTGTGAATGAGACTGATTGATAAAAGAGCATAAAGAAAAAAAGGGATGAAGAAATGTTTAAGGACTCGTTTGGCTCAACTAAAGAAAAAGATTTTTATGATGTAAAAGTAAAAACAGAAGTTATATATTATTAGAAATAAAAGCTATTTTATGTTTTGGATAAACTTTATAAAATAATATTATTAGTATACTGAAAAACTAATCTAATAGTAATTGAAAGATCGCGTTAAAGTTGTTAATTAGCATTAGGGCCTTACTTTTGGTAATTAATTTTTTGCTCTACACACCTAGTGTGGATTTTTATTTTTATTTTTCTTTACCAAAAATGCCCTTCATTCCACGATTAATCACACCTGATTTGTTTACGTTTGTACTGTCCGAAATTTATTTTATGGAACACTTCCGTAAATTAATTTCCGGACGTGTAAAATGATCTTTCGGATGTGTAAAATGGCGTGTTGTATGTTTCTAGAGTTATAGGAATTTAATTTCCGGACGTGTAAAATTTTACACATCCAGAGTTTAATTTTCAGATGTGTAAAATTTTGCACATCCGAAATTTAATTTCTGGATGTATATAATGGTCTTTCGTAAAATTGTACACATCCATAATTTAATTTCCGACATGTAAAATTTTACACATCTGGAATTTAATTTCCAGGTGTGTAAAATGACTTTTCGTAAAATTTTATATATTCGGAATTTAATTTCCGGATGCGTAACATGTTCATTATTATAGTGTAAAATATTTATTATGCAAAGGGTAATTTAAGATTAATAAAAAAAAAAAAAATAGTTGTGAAGAAAAAATTAAAGTGTATATAGTTGGGTCCTTTGACATTATTATTATTATTATTATTATTATTATTATTATTATTATTATTATTGTTGCTGCTGCTGCTGTTGTTGTTTTGGACCACTTCCAATAATCCAATCTAGTGGTCCAATCAGGTCTGACCCACCCGCACCATGAAATGGTGAACCACCTAGGCCCACAACACTAGCCTGCCATCTAAACCTAGGACCCGATTTGTCATGCTACCTGCCATCAAAATGTGAATGGAACTCAAATGTATTTTTTTTAAGGTGGCTTCTAGGGTGGAATAATGGGTTAAGTGGTCCATGAGAGGACCACCGATTTCAACCGTTAGATATAATAATAAAATAAATGTATGGTTCAAATTAAAACATGATAATAGATTAAAAAATAATTAAAATGACAACTTTACTATTCTGCCCCTATCGCCAACTCATATACCCGACCTTGAATGTGATAACGGTGCAAAGACAGTGTTACCATTCACATGTAAAATGTCTTGTCCAACCACCCCGATCACCATGGCGTCCGACGACACCACCATGAGTCTTCAAACTCAAGTCCAAGGGTCGTTCGTGGGGCCCACCACCACTCGACGGTGCATGGCCAACAACCATTGATTCATACACATATCAATAATTCATACACAAAATAATTAATTATATTAAATATTTATAATTGATTCATAATATCCATAAGTTTCATACACAGAATAATTGATTACATTAAACATTTGCAATTGATTCACAATAGAAACACAAAGTTTAGCACACTTGTTTGACAAATGCAAGTAATAAATAAAAAAATAAGCAAAATTTGCCTAGCCACCACCAGATCGGCGAGCCACTAGCCACTCTACGAGGTCCTTCACCATGCCATCCAGCCACCACCGTGCCACCAGATCCACGAGATCCAGATCTAAGGTTTGAGCTCCGGCCACCATATCCACAAGCTTCAAAGACTCATCGCACGGTGGCGAGGTCTGGTGGGTTGGTTCTACCATGTGGTGGCTCGCAACTGTGTGGGGTGGCTGGAATTGAGAGGAGAATGGCAGATCCAAAAGTAAAAGAAAAATAAAAAAGAAACCTTGTAAAACTTCAAGACCGACCCAGTTAAAGAAAAGGCGTCGTCACCACCATAGTAGGTGAACCGACCACTAGTAGTAATGGACACATTTTAATCCACGAACCGATTAGCATATATAATCGATTCATTAACACAAATTTAATCAATTCACAAGTTTGACACATTTGGGCTAGAAACTTTACTGCGCGTGGTAACACTGTCTTTGCACCGTTGTCACATTCAAAGTCATTTTAATCCATGAACCGATTAGTGCATATAATCGATTCATTAACGCAAATTTAATCAATTCGCAAGTTCATACCAAAAACTCTACTGCACGTGGTACTATTGTCTTTACACCGTTGTCACATTTAAGGTTTGATATATGTGAGTGGCAAGGACAGGAATGAGTTTTCAGGAGAAAAAAATCATCCGTGGGTGGACCACCTATTTGATGTTCCACCCTAGACATCATCTTTTTTTAATAAACACGTTATGAATAAAATTACTTCAAAATGAATAAATATGTAAAATGAGAAAGTGAGACTGAATTAATTAAAATACATTGAGATTTCAATTCATTTTATATGATCAATGACCGATACAATCTCATTTTCTTACTTTATACACCTGCTCACTACATAGAAGGTCAAATACACACGTTATATATGTGTTACACTTTTCATGCCGTGCACATGTCAAAAGTAAATTGCAATAATGGGATTGGCACAGATTATGTGGCGATTGAGATGTTCAATTTCTCTTTATATTTTTTAGAAATTTCGTATTGCAGTAATTTTGTCGTTTTGTTTTTTTGTTTTTTCAATCTTAATTTGACCCGGATGTTTACAATTTATTGGCATGAGATTAATTTTTTTATACAATTGCTACTAAGAATTTTTTATAATAATTATTTTTTTATTGAGATTTGAACTTTGGTCATCCTTATAACTTATAAGTGTGTGTTTGGATTGGAGGTGTGCACTCTTGAACGTGCGTTTGATCACAGCAAACGTGGTTTGACCAAATTTTCATGATGTTTGGCTCACAAGTTAGAATCACTTTCTAGCCCCAGAATCACGTCTGTATTGACGCTTCATTTTGTAGCTTTCACGTCAAATGAAAATTGATTCTGCTAGATATAATCTTGAGTCAACAATATTTTATGATAAATTAACTATGAGGAACAATCTTGTTGGATACCATGGGCATGCAGGTAGACAAGTGTCCGCTTACCTGTCTCAAACACGATAAAGGGCAACCACCCACTAAAAAAGAAACCCAATCGTGTGTCTGCTTACATAATAAAAAAAATTTACGTGAGTTTAATTTTGTTCATAGATTTTTCTTACAGTTTTAGTTTGATTATAACAATGAAGTACATATTTTTGTTTGGTTCAATAATAACAAAGCGTATATTTTACTTTCAGTAGAATCAACCATATAAAGTATATCCGTGTCATTTATCCAGTAGTAAAAATATTATTAAACTTTAGATTACTTAATATGTGTGTCTATATATATATATATATATATATATATATATATATATATATATATATATATATATATATATATATTTTATGCAGAATATGTATATATATAATTGAAAATTTATAATACTTTCATCAAAATTTAAGTTTTATTATGGTATACATTTTTCTAGTTTCATAATTTAACACAAATTAAAATAATTATTATATATATATATATATTAAAACCCATTTTGGTAATTGCACATCAAAAAACAATTTTGATCCAAACTATCCAAACAACAAGAATTTATAAGAATCACTTTTATCATGAAGGCATCCAAACATAAATCACTTCACATTGAACTCACTTTTAACAAAATCAATTCTACAAAATCAATTTTTTCTAAAATCACATTTGTCAAACGCTCATCCAAACACACACTAAGAGTGTTGTGGTTTTCACGTGGTTTATAAAGTATAAAAAATAACAATTTATTGGCATGAGATTATTTTTTTATACAATTGCTACTAAGAATTTTTTATAATAATTATTTTTTATTGAGATTTGAACTTTAGTCATCCTTAAAAGAGTGTTGTGGGCTTCACGTGGTTTATAAAGTATAAAAAATAAATGAGTAACATTTCTTTTATCCTAATTTTTAAGTCCAATGTGAAGTACTTGAAAGTTGATACGTTAATCGATTAAGGTAAGTTTGTTATAAATTTTGAAGAAATTCATTTTGAAATAATTGGTTTTAAAAAAATTGAATTTAAGAAAATTAATGTGTTTGGTAATTATATTTTAAAAGTAAGCTTAGAATAATTAATTTTGTTTGGATGATAAAATAAAATTACTTTTGAGGTCACTACAACAAAAAAGACCCTTGATAGCGTTTTTATAGCCTTTAATAGCGCTTAAAAGCGCTATCTAATCCCCCATCATTAAAGCTTTTGACCTAAGATCACCTAAGACAACACTTTTTCAAAGAAACGTTGTCTCAGGAGTACCCGAAGACAGCGTTGTCTTAGGATACATCTAAGACAACGTTTCCTCGAAGAAGAGTTATCTTAGGTGACTTAAGATAGTGCTTCTTCGAAGAAATGTTATCTATTCCTTTTTTTTTAAAATAAAATGTTTACACTATTTTCTCCAAATTCTCTCTTCATTTAGAAAAAATCAGTACATAAGAATATCGTATGGAAGTCCAACCAAATCAAAACGCAATAAAGCTTAAAATCATGTTATTTAATGTATCAAGTTGGAGCCTTCGTTTACAATTGTGAGCAAAGGATGAAGACCCACAACATAGGAAAAAAAATCCCCAAATCCCCTCTAATTTCGAAACCCTAAGATTGTGTAAACAAAAATGCAAGAATATTACAGAAGAAATAGAGGGATCAAAACCTCTTCTAATCTCGGAACCCTAAGTTACATCAGAGAAACAAACGAAATTCCCTCTTCGTTAGCCTTTCAGCTAAAGGTTCTGCCAAAGGAAGCAACCAGTTTGATGTAGTGGCGTAGGAGTGATGGAACCTCAAAACACATTCATTTGGGTTTTCCTTGTGGATAGCTCTACACGACGGTCTTGGTTGGATTGTGGCACTATGTGGGGGTGTTATTGACAGTGATGAGGCATATCTACGACAGCTACAGAGGTGACATGGCGGAGAAAGGCGACACAACTGGGATAGGCTCTGAGTCATGAACAAGGGAAGCAGGGCAAGCAAGATGGTAGATTTGGTCCACCTCTAGCAAGAGAGGCTCGAGTAACAACGTCATGATGGAGTGGTGTAGGGGTGGCTTAACAACCCAAGCACAATAGAGATAGCGTGAAGGAGTGGCGGTGTACGTCAGATGGCGGCGAGAAGGAACAAATCTTGTCAATGAAGGAGTTCTGAACAGATCTTGTCAATGAAGGAGTGGCACGACGGTTTGAAAGCTCTTGCACGGTGGAGGAGCTCGGCGGAGAAAGGAGTTCGTAATAGAGAAAAGAATGGATTGTGATGGCCCTGGACTTGTACAAAGAGGCATGCTGTGAGGACTTGTTTTAATTTAATTTTAGGAAAGAAAAGATAATGTATCCTCGATGAAGCGCTATCTTAGGGGTAGCGTAGTTAAGATAGCGCTTCCTCGAGGAAGCACTATCTTTTCCTACCGTTTAACAAGGAATTACTGTTAAAAGTCTCAGTGTCTTAATCTTTTCGTCGTATAATGTCTAATTTGTTGTAGTGGATGTAAATATAAAGAATATTATGAGCTTCACATCTAGAATCTATTATATTGAACGGGAAAACTAGAAATTCTTGCTAAAATCAACTCTAACCAACCCAAAATTGATTTTATTGGAAGCTAAATTTGAAACAAACACCTTTAGAATCCCTAAATCACTTTTAATTGGAAGCAAGCGTAATTTGGACCCACCAAAATCTAGACCTACATTGTCTTTATTTTTGTTAAGAGAAGTTCCAATGTGGCATTTTCAGTTCTTAAATGGGCCATTGGTCGTGCATGCTTGACTTTGGGGGGTTGGCAGGATTTTGATAGGCCTGGTTATCTTGTTGGGACAAGAGTTTGGCCCAATAACATATAGCAGCCCCACAGTCAAGACCTTTACCTCGTACAATCCTTCATTTGTTTCGTCATGCATGACTGCATGGGGTGCACGTGCATCTATAACCTCTCACTTGGCCCCACACACAGTTATATTATGTGTTTGAATTTTAATTGGCAAAATATAGTTATAAACTTATAATGAGTAGAAAAACAAAAAATTCTCGCTTTTTGAACTATTGTGTTTACTCGGTTGTAAATAACTATTTATTTATTTTCCAAATATGTATGAGGTATACATGGAATCAGTTTGCTTCCACCAAACCATGGATTGAAGGTGGAAACTACAAACCCTTTGCGAAATAATTTCCTTTCTCATCCAATGGTCTTTGTGAGTTGTGTGAGATAGTTGATTTTGACTCTAAATTTAGATATGTATTAGCTAGTGTTTCTGCTTCTACCCTTGAATATTGAATATACATACCTTGACGTTGGAGTCAAAAAAAATAAAATAAAAAAAGTTGCATACCTTGACGTTGCTGATAAAGTGTATCATCAAGCCAATATAGAACTTGGGATATTATGAACTTCAAATGGACAATGATATCAATCTTTGATGGATATGATGGTGATATGAGTAATAAACATGTCAACAAGGCAAGCATCAACCAATTAGTCACAAGGGCACAGCCAAAAAAAAAGGCCATCGTGAGTCCAGTATTTTGGTTGAGAGCATAATGCATCACCACTTCAAATGCCACTCCATCTATAGAATATTCTAATCAGTTAGGATTTTTACAGGTAGTTTACAATTTTAAATACTCTAAATATGTAAGAAAATTACAGGTGAGGACAGTTGTTATATGATCCTTATTAGTAGGAAGTTTGTTAGTGTTTAACTTGTTATATTTTTTGATAGGGACCTACCGTAATTAGGGCCTTTGGCTCCCCAGTGGGTCCACGGAGTATCCCCACAAGCTTAGATCCTTTGGACCCGTTATGGGACTAATCTCCGTTCGGGTGCTTAGTCACAGTTAAAGTTTTTCGCCCCTCCCCAAAGATGTTATATTTACCTTTCATGATGAACGAAAAACTAACCAGAAAATTGATAATAAAAAAAATGATAGATAGTGCTAGTAAGGGAAATTGAATTCTCATGTTGGTGAGAAAGCCTAGAGAAAGAGAGAGAAATGTACTGGAAGGAAAGTGCTTGGATTGACTTCCATAAAAAAATAAAAGTAGGTAAAAAAAGCTCACAATGTGCTTTTTTAAGAAGCCAAGACTGCTAGCTTCCCAAAATAAGTATATGTGACGGATGAGAGAGAAATGTACGGGACGGAAAGGCGCTCAAGTTTAGTGAAAATTTGGGACAAAAATATCCCTGTTAACATTCCAATTTACAACCCTCTTTTTCTTCTTCCTATTAGGAAACAATGTTGTCTAAGGTGCACCACCCACCAAAGTGGTGTAGTGGTGCACCACCCAAGTGACAAAACTTGGTCCATTAAATTTCCCATATTGAGTGTATCTTGCAGTATACCTGACATTTATGTATTTGCATGTTTTTGTATTTTATTTATATTAGAAATTCTTTTTTTTTTCCTGTTCTCTTTTGAAGGCCACCCCCACCATCTCGCCAGCACCGTCACCTTCTCTGGCGACCGCTGCCGTCGCCTCCAACTCACCTCACCACCCCCACCCTCACCTTCACACCACCACCAACATTGCTTTCATTTTTCCTTCACTCTTGTTTTTCGTTTGAATCTGCCAAAGTTTCGGAGCTTTTCTACCAGATGATCAGAAGCTTTTCTGGAGCTTTTCTACAAGATCTGCAAGAACGTGATAATGAGGAAAAAGGCAAGAACATGATGATGAGGAAGAAGATTGGTTACCAGATCTGGGTTACGAATCAGAGAGAGGATGGGTCATGAATCCAAACTTGTCGAACCGCCGCCACCATGAAACCCAGATCTGCAACCAAATCTACCATTACCAAATAAAAACATGCAAAAATGTAAGAAGATGAAGACCAAGCTTAGAAAAAACGTAGTAGAAAGGGAAAATAATAGAAGAAAAAGAGGGACAAGAAGAAGAAGAGTATGGGAGAGAGGGGCATACAAGCTACGCCACCACGGAGATGCCGCCGTCCGCCGTCCAACCGTGAGGCGACGCCGCTGCCTGCCGTCCATCCGTTCAGCACCGCCACTTCCTGCCGTCCATCTGCTCGACGTCGTCGTTGCCTGCCCTCCATTCGTTCGGCGTCGCCGCTGTCTGTCGTTCATCCGTTCGGCGGCCCTAGAGGTATTAGAAACAGAGAGTATTGGGGATACATGATTTCTATTTTAATTGTAATAATAATAATAATAATAATATTATTATTATTATTATTATTATTATTATTATTAAAAAACCACTTATGCAAATACATAAATACACTACCTTATTTTGCAAATACAAAATACTAAGTTATCTATGACCACCATAAACTGGGTTGAAAAGTCAAATTGCCCAAGTGGCAAAATGAATGGACTACATTTTGCCACTTGGGTGGTACACCACTGCACCACTTTGGAAAGACGCTTAGGTTTAATAGTATAAGTGACAGATGGGAGAGAAACGTACGGGACGGAAATGCGCCCAGGTTTAATGAAAATAAGTATATGTGACAGATGAGAGAGAAACTTACGGGACAGAAATGGGCTCAGGTTTAAATAAAATTAGTATATGTGACAGATGAGAGAGAAACGTACGGGACGGAAAGGTGCTTAGGTTTAATGAAAATTCGGGACAAAAATATCCCTGTTAACATTTTAATTTACAACCCTCTTTTTCTTCTTCTTATTAGGAAACAACACCTAATGTAAGTATGTAATTGTGCCTAAGTTTTGTACTCTTGGGAAACAGCTCATACACATGATATGTATTCTATATCTCCCATAGCCTTCTTTTTACTGGTTGAATAGGATGGAAAGAGACTCAACAAAAACAATCACGAAAAACATACTCTAAGCTCAGAAAGTGGTACCCTCCCAATGCAAAAGAATGCTGCCTACTACTCCTCAAAAAAAAAAAAAAAAAGACAATGCAAACATACTACAAATGATCTATTATTTGTACCAGCGATGTGTAAGTACCAAATGTTCCTATCACTACACCTAGGATTATCATTGTCACTATTGCCACTGTCTCACACCCATATGTCTTATAAGTGCCTGAAATCTTCAAGTAGCAGGAGCATGGCAGTAATATTGAAGCTGTGATATTTAGGAAAGCTCCAACCAACGATGTGAGATATGCAAAGAAAGGAACAGTGAGGGCAACAATGACAGTGCTGATTACCAAGGTAATGCTGATTAAGATACTGGTGAACCTGTTCCTGTATTGTTGTGGAAGCAAGCCTTTTAAAGCTTTGATAATTGGTGTCACCAGCAAAGCATACTTGGATATGGGATTCACCAAGGTAGTATATATTGCTATTTGTGATCTTATTTTGTTTTTCGGAAGGTCTAAAGTTATCTGTGATTCAACCTGTGCACCAAACATTCGATAACCGATAATAGCCATGGATAGATAACCCGCGGTGCTCAACACAAAGCATATAAGAAGGACCTGCAGTGTAATACAACAAAATTTTAACTGACACAAAGGGATAGTGAAGCATAATTAACATATATCAGTCACAGTTATAATGTTTGGATTTTGGGATGGGAAGGGAAGAGAATATGGGGTTTAAGGATTTGGTGAGACAGTCTCTAAAGTGAGAAAATAATAGTGCATCCTTTCTTTCTCACGTTAGAAACTTTCTCACTTTAGAGAGTCAAATTTGGGGTTTATGTAATGATTTTCCTCCAATCTGCTTGAATTTTAAATTGGTCAAAAAATGGGAAATTTAAAATTTAAAATGTTCATACAAGAATAAAGAGTAGTTTTATTTAGTACGAGACGGATGATGCAAGAAGTGATGTGAGAGTTAAATAATGAGGCAAGTACGGAAATCAAGTGGATTAAAAGTATAAGAAAAAATGCTTATAAAAAAAAGTATAAGAAAAAAAGTATCCAATGATGAAAGAAAGTCATTCATCCATTCTTAATGATGTTTTTTTTTAATAGGCAAAATGTTAGATTGTTACTATTTTGTTATGTTAGTGGGGGGAGTTGAACCCATGACCTTCACCTTATCACTCCAAACCCTATCTCCCCTCCCCCAAACCACCAAGCCACCTTATAACTCCCCCTTAATGAATTTAATTTTCGTACACAGAAGCATTTCTCTAAAATAAAATAAAAGATGGAGACCACATAAAAAATTAGCAATATAATACTTACATTAGAGAACTGGTGTTTGTTTCTCATGGAATTATACAGGCTGGGGAAAACTGGATGTGCAGCGTAACAAAAGGCATACAAACTAACAGCTGTAGGGATCCCATTCCAATTAAGAAGAGTTCCCTTTCCATGAAATCCAAATGATCCATCAAATGTTGCAATTGAGAATATTGAACAGATGATAATACCAGAAGCAAGTACCCCACTTGCAGAGATATAAGAAAGGAGACTTAAGTCATCCAACCACACAGTAGGCATAATAACAAGGCCAACCAATATCACAAAGAGCTGTTTTCCACCAACTGCTAATCCAGCCATTTCAATCTGAGTATTGGGGAACAAATTATCCAAGTTGTCACCCTCTAGAATCAAGAACCCTGTTGAAACTAATTAAGAAGAGCTCAGTGTACATGGTTGCTGATACTAGTAATCTACCTATCTTTCCAAATGAAAGCCACCTATATCAGGATAGGTTTTGATGTTACAATCAAAATCCATACATCTTTTAATCAACAGGCCTGAGTAAAAGGCTGCCATGGAAATAACAAAGAGAAAAATTAAGCTTAGCCATCCTCCTGATGCAAGAGCATAGGGAATGGAGAGGATCCCAACTCCTGCAAACCAATTAAAGTAGACTGAGGAATAAGAAATAATTACTCACCCCAAAACCAGAATGATACAATGTTTAAAAACTTGTAAAAAACATAATATAATAGATAATATATAATAAGATTCCATGGCACATATATATCAAGGTAACACTACAAATATTGGAACCTGATAGGGAGTTGAGTCCATTAAGACAGGTCCCAAAGAAAGAGACGGTGTTAGTGGTAGATGGAGGACCAGTTAGCTGTTTGTCCTCATCTAAAGCTTGTCTACTTTCATGGTTCTTCCACTCGGATAGAAGGGGCACACTCATGGATGAACCTGCATGATACTTTGCCATCGTTTGAACAGAAAGAGATGTCAAATCAAATGAATAATAATGGATGAAAATCTTGAACTGTAATGAGGTACCCCCTTGATATAACTATGCGAATGAGACATAAGCTTTCATTTAAAGTTCATATAAAACATTATTATTAAACTAAAAATTTGAAAATGTAAGCTTACTCTTAAATAAAATAGCTTGGTGCCATCCGCTCCGCATGTTAAATATAAAATTGCTATAGTAAAATAAGTGAGAGAAACACGTGGGGTATCAAAGAGTGAAGGGAGAGACTTAATATGCTTGTTAAATATGTGTTTACACTGTTCTGCAGGCACTGATTAAAAAATTAGGGTTTGATTCCTTTAAAATGAGAAAGTTTCTAAAGTGACAAAGTAATGGTGCATCCACTCTTAATTTGGTAAATACATATAGATTTTAGCACACTAAAAATGATTAATGGATATATACACTTTTACTTCTCACTTTAGAGACTTTCTCATTTTAGAGGAGTTAAATTCAAAAAATTAATAAAAGAAAATCCTTCTTTAAAAATGGTGTATTCAACATTTTGATAAATGTTATTTTTAGTTTTCGAATGAGAAGTTGTTTTTATTAGAATTTTTAATTAGTATTCTAAAACCACTCGTTAGCAATACCTAAAAGCAAAATTGGAATAATGGGATTGGCATGGGTCATGTGGTGAACGAGATGAAATTTCTTTTCATATTTAAAAATGGGTGAAATCTTCGATGCTTCCTTAAAATTAAGGGTAATATTTATTGTGCATATATGGTCCAATCAAGTCTTGCCAAGTAATGCCACATTGTTTAAAATTTGACGACTCATCCCTATCTTGATCAAATCTCTTAAAGGACATATGTAAAAACAAACACTTTCAAAAATCACTTTTAATATAAGCAAACATGGTTTTGGGCCACCTAAAATCTAAACCAAACCAGCACTAAGTTATATTTATTTTTGTTAAGAGACGTTCCAATGTGGCATTTTCAGTTCTTAACGGAGCCATTGGTCGTGCTTGCTTGACTTTGGGCGGTTGGCAAGATTTGACAGGCCTGGTTGTCTCGTTGGGACAAGAGTTTGGCCCAATAACTGATAACATATAGGAGCACATCAATCAAGACCTTTACCTCGTACAATCCTTCCTTTGTTTCGTGCATGACTGCATGGGGTGCACGTGCACCTATACCCTCTCACTTAGCCACACACACATACATTTTATGTGTTTGATTTTTAATTGGCAAAATATAGTTATAATGAGTGGAAAAACAAAAAATTCTCGCTTCTTGAACTATTGTGTTTACTCAATTGTAAATAACTATTTTTTTTTTTTTCAAATATGTATGAGGTATATATGGAATTCAGTTTGCATCCACCAAACCATGAATGGGAGGTGGAACCTACAAACCTTTTGCACAATAATTTCCTTTCTCATCCAATGGTCCTTGTGAGTTGTGTGAGATAGTTGATTAGCTAGAGTTTCTGCTTTAAACCCCTGATTGAATTACAAACCTTGACGTAGCTGATAAAGTGTATAATCAAAGCCCATATAAAACTTGGGATATTATGAACTTCAGATGGACCATGATATCAATCTTTGATGGACTAGGGGGTCCAATTGAAGTTTGACGAGGAAAGGAAAATTTCTTATATTAGTCAAAATTGGTACTGATCATAGTAAAAGTAGACCGTAACAATGAATATTTCTATATTCATAATCTGTGACGGATTTTAGTTAGAGAATGGGTGAATGTTGCCTTATTTTTCAACTCAAAAGCTCAGTAATCCCATTTAAGAATTTGGGGGAACTAAATGTAAGCCATGTATTCTCTCAGCTCATCTACTTTTTTGATATGTAGTAACTATGTATTAGATGGCAGTAGGGATGGCAATAGGGGGTGGCGGTGGGGTGGGAGTGGGGAGTACCCTCCCGCTTCTCCTCCTCGTCCCCGTCCCCATCCCTGTCATGAGGAGCATTTCTCCTCCATTTCCATTCTTCACGAATCTCCATAGGTAGGGGTGTTCACGGGTCGGTTTGGTTTGGATTTGCATGAAAACAAATCCAAACCAATCAAAATCAATTGGTTTGGTCTGGTTCGGATTTGAAATTTTTTTGTCAAGAAATCTGAACCAAACCAATCAAAAACGGGTTGGTTCGGTTATTAAATATAATAAATAATAAATAATAAAAAAAAAATATAAATATTAAAATATAGTAATTGGTTCGGTTCGGTTCGGTTTGGATCCAGAATCCGAGAATTGAACCAATTACCATCGGATTTGGTTTGGTTTGGTTCGGATTCAAACACTAAAAAAACCCGAACCAATAAATTGGTTCGGTTCGGATTCTCGGGTTGGTCCGAACCAATGAAAACCCTATCCATGGGGACTCCAAAAGGGCAATTGCTGCAAATCCAAACCAAAATTTCATACATAACAAAACCTATCTTTTCTTCAATGCAATCCCCTTTTATATTGCATTAAATCCCCTCAGGCTCATCTTCTTATTTTCAGTATTGTGGAAGGCATTTGATTCCTTTTTCTATGTTCAATTTTTGAATTTCAGAACGTTACTCGACAAAAGCACCACAATATCATATATAGATTTATATATGCATATGAAATCAGCATATGAAAATCCCACAGGACGTACGGGAAGTATAATCTCCATGCTCATCTCCAAATTGTTTTCCGAGGAAATTTTCTCTCACGTTCCCGTTCCACGTCCCCACTTACAGGTGAAAATTGACATCTACATAGATTACGTCCTCCCTTCTCCCAACAAGCAAAAAGTTGGAATAGCATCAAAACATTATATTAAAAGAAACTTTAAAAATAATGTCAACTAAGATATATTTTTACGCAATTGCTATACTATCGTTAGCTACATCTCATGATCATTTAGTCTTTTTTAATTAACTTTATCATTGATAGATAGGCATGTACTTACATATAGTTTCTTCTTTATCGAGTTTACAAAATCTATAACACCATTAACTTCCATTAATAAGGAGCGAGGAAAATGATTGACAATTATATTAAGTTTACCAAAACTATGATTCAATGAAAGAAACTCATCCAACCTATAGTTAATTTCCTTCATTGCTCTTAATTTCCTTCATTGCTCTCATTCCGAAGAAGGAAAGCCCTTCAAGGTTGGACGATTATAAGCCGATTTCTCTGGTGGGCTGCATTTACAAGATTTTGGCAAAGCTACTGGCTTCAAGACTTTCTAAAGTCATGAGCTCCATTATCTCTGATAACCAGTTGGCATTCATGAAAGGTAGGAACATTTTAGATGTCGTGGTAGTTATAAACGAAGTATGTGATTATGCGAAAAGAAGGAGGCAACCGAGGATGATGCTCAAAGTGGATTTCGAGAAGGCTTATGATTCTGTCAGTTGGGAGTTCCTAGACTACATGTTTTTCAGGATAGGGTTCAATGCTACATGGAGGAAATGGATAAATGAATGCCTAAGGTCCTCGTCGGTCTCGGTTCTAGTAAATGGTAGCCCGACGGAAGAGTTTAGAGTTTCTCGAGGACTGAGACTGGGTGATCCAATGGCACCCTTCCTTTTTTTGATTGTGGCAGAAGGCTTGAGTGGGATCATAAACAACGCTATTGCTAGAGGAATTTGTAAAGGCTGCAACATTACTGAGGGGGAGGAGAGCATATCACTTTCTCATATCCAGTATGCTGATGACACGACCTTGGTTGGGGAATTATCTCTTGCAAACGCAAGAGCGGCAAAGAGTATTTTGAGAATGTTCGAGTTGGTCTCAGGCATGAGGGTGAACTTTTTCAAGAGTCATGTGGTGGGGCTACAGGCGGGTGCCAATTTGATCAGGAGAATTTCTTCCTTTTGAACTAATTTCTTCCCTTTTGAACTGGAGGTTGGGGAAAACTCCTTTCTCCTTCTTGGGTATTCGTGTGGGGGACAATGAAGTCCGAGACTTGGGAACCGGTCATTCAATCAGTTAGAAGGAGACTTTTGGGTTGGAGGAATAAGAGCTTATCTTTCAGAGGGCTGATAGTGTTGATTAATTATGTGCTCTCGTGCTTACCGGTTTACTACTTATCTTTCTTTAAGGCTCTGAAGAAAGTTATCATATCTTTGTCTAAGATCCAGAGATTGTTCCTTTGGGGGGGTAGCGAAAGCCGTAGGAGGGTGGCTTGGGTTAGGTGGGATACGGTGTGTAGGTCTAAGTTGGAAGGAGGGTTAAGGATAAAAAACTTGCAAAACTTTAACTTGGCTTTGCTAGGGAAATGGCGTTGGAAGGTGTTATCTAAGAGGGATGGTTTGTGGTGGAAGGTCATCAAGGTGAGGTATGGGGCGGCGGGTTTGGGGGGTTTCTCTTTTGATCATGCGAGAGTCCGGGGTGGGGGTCCATATGGTGGAGGGATTTGAATCTCTTAGAAGGGGTGGACACGCCCAAACCCGGGTGGTTGTCTATGGGTTTTAGCAGAAGTTTAGGGGGAAGGTGCAAGGTAGTTAAAACCGGACCGGCCAGTTCGACCGGTCGGACCGGCAACTGGCCTGTCATCCGGTCCGGACTGCCCCTATAACCGTTCTAGCAATGAACTGGATTAAAAACCGTTGAACTGGTTCAGAACCGAAAAAACCAGGCAGAATCAGTGGTTCGCCGGGTTTTAGCGGTTTTCGTTTTTCTTCTTGAATATAGCAACCTCCGGTGGCCTCAAGAGATCTCCGAAGACCGGATCTGCATCAGCCATGCATCTTCACTTCGTCTGACTTGAGAGACGCAAAAATCAGAAAGAAAAAGACAATGGGCAAGAGAAAGCAGAAAGAGGAGACGAGTTACAGGGAAGAGAGGGCGAGAGAAAGTAGAAAGAAGAAAAGTGAGAGAAAGGACGAGTGGCGATGGCCATGAAAGGAGAGACTATAGAGCAGAGACATGAACGAGAAATTCATCAAGGGAGGGGCGGCGGCTCTGTTATGTTTTCTTATGAAGAATGAATGAGAAAATTAGGGTTGCTCATCCTTTAGTTTTCAGAAACAGGTCTGGTCCAAGCCCAACTAAGCATGGCAACGGGGCGGGGCTGGGGCGGTTGTTGCCTATCCCATCCTCGCCCCTACCCCCCCAAATCCCCGCTGGGGGTGGTAAAATCTCCCCCATCCCCGCCCCCGCTTGGGGACGGGTTTCCCCGCCCCGCCCCGCCCCCTGCCCCAAACCCTCACAACATGCAAATACACCATAGAATCCAATAACAATCCAAATCCAGTAACACAAACAGAGTCACAAATAATTGAAATAACAACAACAACAAATCTATTAAAATACACAGACTTTTGTTGATGAGGGCGTGAACAAAGACAGGGAGTGAGCTAAGTGAGAGTTTTGAAAATGTGTAACAAAACCCTAAACCACAAATATGAGAAGTGAAGAGGGAAGAACCAAACCTGAGTACCTGACGATGGTGGCGTGAACGGTAGAGAACAGAGCAGAAAGGCAAGTGCGAACGGTGGAGAATAACGCAAAACGACAGCGTACGACGGAGCAGAACGACGCACAAACGACAGAATAGAACATCGCACGAACGATAGAGCAGAACAGCGCGCGAACGAAGGAGAAAGACGACGGAATAGGAGCTTGGGCAGAGGGCGTGCGAATGGCGGAGGAGCTTGGCCGGAGGAGCTTTTTCTCTGACTTTGAGACTGAAACGACATAGATTGGGTGTTAGTCTAATAGAGAGACGAAATGACTAATGAGTGAACAGTGAAATGAAAAAGTGATTAAATCCTAACACAATAACTATATAACTAGGGGTATTTCAGTAATTTTCAAATAGCGGGACGGGGACGGGGGCGGTCGGGGTGGGTATCAACATTCCCATCCCCGCCCCCGCCTATGGAAAGTGGGTTTTCTCCGTCCCCGAACCCAGTCAAAGCGGGGTTTCCCCCGTCAAAATCGGGACGGGTTCGGGTGGGTACCCACGAGTACGGATTTTATTGCCATGCCTAAGCCCAACCCAAACTCTTTGTTTTGTTTTTTAAACAAATGGGCTTAAGCTAGCCCAAAATCACTTTGTTTTTGTTTTTTCCTTTTCTGATAGTTAGATCAAAACATACAAGGGAGTTTTGGGTTGATAGATTGAAATTAATTTTATTTTTATACACGGAGCATATACAATAATTATTCTTTAAAATTATTGACATAGAATGCAATAATTATTTATATTTTTATAAAATATGAAAATTTAATATTTATGTTAATATTGCTTAACGTATTATATTTAAATATTTGTAGAAAAAATATTATTTAATTATTATCGGTTCAACCATAATTCAATCACGATTGAATCATTGAACCTTGAATCAGTGTCTTCACCAGTTCAATGACCAGTATGGTTTCAAAGAGGGTGTGATATTCTTTTTTGGAAGGATAAATGGGTTGGGCAAGAGTCTTTAGAGGTTAGGTTTGGTAGACTTTTCAGGTGTCTAGCGAAAAAGATGCAACGATCAATGAAATGGGAGTTTGGAGGGAAGGGATTTGGAGTTGGTGCTTCGTTTGGCGTAGGAATCTGTTTGAATGGGAAACTGAATTATGTGCCTCTTTGCTTTTGGTTTTGTCTTCGTGCTCGTTAGTCCAAAACAAGCAGGACGGTTGGAAGTGGGCACAAGACCCTTCGGGTGACTATTTGGTCAGCTCTGCTTATAGGGAGATTTCTTCTAATATCTCCTATCTCGACTTTCCAGCCATTTTGGAATAATATTACTCCGTTGAAAGTTGCGGCGTTCTGTTGGAAGGCGATTGCTACAAAACAGAATTTGGTGGTGAGGGGCGTGGGGGGTACTGAATCAGACTTAAATTGTTTCTTTTGTAACAATGATCAGGAATGCACATCACATGTTCTTTTGCGCATCACACTTGGATGAACCTTTATGGTTGGTTTGGGTTGGTGGTGGTCATGCCTCTTGATCTGAAAGGCCACTACTCACAACACAATGGGCCTGCTCCTGCAGGGGTACCTAAGAAGTTTTGGAGGCTATTGTGGTTCTCAATGATTTGGTCTCTATGGCTCCACAGAAATGAAATTGTTTTTAACAATGGGAGGTTAGACTTTGACAAAGTGTCTGATATGATTAGGATTTTCTCTTGGAGTTGGTGCTCTACCTCAGGTGCTGAGAATTGTTACTCTTTTGTTGACTGGTGTTTAAATCCTCTTTGCTGCCTTCAATCTTTTAAGTCGTAACTCTGTGCTTTGGTTCTATGGGGGTGCGGCTCTGCTAGCAAGTAGAGGTATTCATCAACCGATTTAAACTGCAAAAACCGAATCGAAAAACCGAAAAAATCGAAAACCGAAAAAACCGCATTTTTTATTGGATTGGATCGGATTTTGGATCCTATACTGAAATCCAATCCAAACCGATCTATTATATACATAAGCTATTATTTTTGAAGTTATAGTATTACTTATACTTAAACATTGTTTTTAATATTTTTATGTCCCTCATTCTCTTTAATTTTTTTGTTGGTATGACATATATGAGACTATTTAGAATAAATATTAATGTCTTGAAGTTATATTTTGCTAAAAGTTTTGATGCATAACATATATATATTTGATTGAGTAAACATGAAAAATATGAAATCAATTAAGTAAGTTTGAAAAATAATTAGTTACAATTTATCTGTAGTCGATTCAAGGAAATAAATAGGATAAATTAGAGTAGATATAGAGAATTAACATAAAAGAATGTGTTAAAAAAATATCAATAATTATTTTTTCTCAAACTCTGCTGGCTGTGGAGGTCTCTTCAGAAACTGCAATGGTCTCTGGATTTCTGGTTTTAGCTTTCATATTGGGAACTGCAATGCTCAAGTTGCTGAATTATGGGCTATCTACATAGGTCTTTTTGTCTAGCATGGAATACAGGATTCAAAAATATTTTGGTGGAAAGTGACTCTCTTTTTGCCATCCAAGCCATATCAAATAATGCAGAAGGCAAGATACCCATGCTCTCTAAAATAAGACAACTAAGATCTCTCCAATGGAACATTAAATTCACTCATGCTCTAAGAGAAGGGAACCAATGTGCGGACTGGCTTGCCAACTGGAGTTTATCGAAGGACTATGGTTTAGAGGAAATTGTCATACCTCCTCCGGAGCTTTCTATTCTGCTGTTAGGTGATATGTCAGGGGCCTCCATACCCCGAGTAGTGAATTTGTAATCTCTTCTTCTTGGGCCTAGGCCCCTTCTTGTAACCAAAAAAAAAAAATTAAGATTATCCTTTGTCCACTATTAAATAAGTAGCAAGGACACTTGACATAAGAAAAAAAATAAAGTATGACAAAAACCGAATTATCTAATCCAATCTAAACCGCATCTAATTGGATTGGATTGGATCGGATCAGATATTTTTAAGGAAGCAAACCGATCCAATCCAAATCGCATGTTGTTTTCATCATTGGATCAGATAACTTTTTAGCTCAAAACCGATCCATTCTAATCCGCGAACACCCTTGCTACCAAGGTTTCTGCATTTTTGGTTTGTGCAAAGTGGTGCTTCAGGTTATATGTTGCATTTTTATTATCTGTGTGCTTTGCTGGGCAGTAGGGCCGAATTCTTTGGCTAGTGGTGCCCCTCTTTTGTTGTTCTGTTGTGGTTTAGATTGTTTGAGTTGGGATTAGTTAATATTCAACCTTTGTGTTTGGTTCCTTTCTGGGAGGTTCTTCTGTACTTTAGGTTGACCAATTATCTTTTCCTTTCCTCTTTTATTCTCTCTTTATATTTGGGTTATGGTACCCCTTTAACCTATATTCAATATTCTTTTGTTTGATCAAAAAAAAAAAGTTCATATCTTTGACAACACGTTTTTATCAGTACTACATGAAAATGGGTTTATTAATTAATACACAAGTCCTATAATATTCACACTCTACAAATCATCAACATCATCTCCATGTAAGCTTTTATTGTGATGGAACCTGTGTTTCATTTGGAGCTTCATCTTCTTCAAATACCACCCATACCATGCTTATTTTAGTCTCTAGAGTCCATGACAAAAGAGTAGTTGGTGACAAATTCATACCAATTTTCTCTTCATTCTTTTTGCTTTGATCTGCTGCTACTGCCAACTCCAACTCTGTTACATGTGAAACTGCAGCTTGATTTTGTGAACAACCAATTAATTGCTCCAATGCCATGATATGATCCATACTGATAATTTGAACAGAAGGGTATTCCAAATTCTTATTTTCAACTATTTGTTTGCAACTCTCATAAAGATCATGAAGCTTTTGGCTCTGCAGAGAAGCTTTCTGAAGTATCTCAATGGCTAGGCCTTTGGCTGATGCTGTCAAATCAAAAAACATGTTGACAAGAGTTGCAATGCCTTCAGAAAAAGTCATATAAACTTGGAAGCTTTCTCTCAAAGTGTTGCTTATGGCTGCATGAACAAGGTTATGATCTGAAGGAAAAAGATTTTGTGGGGAGCATTGTAGGACCCTATCAATGAAAACTTGGCACTTAGGCAATGTACGAAATACCATATCAATGGATTTCTCATCATAGCGCCAAAACTCTAAACCTTTGAACATAACAGGTTCAAGTTTTCCAGCTTGGTTGATGAGCCAACTCATCCTTTCTTCAAGATAAGCTGCATATTTGTGTAAGAACCAAGCACAAGAATCTGAAGATTCTGAACTACTCTTTGTGGAACACATGATTCTACTGATTTGTAGATGGCCAGTGACATATGCTCTACATAGTTCTTGTTCAAAAGACCTGTTTCCTCCGCGAAGAAGGCGATGGATCAAGACAAGGGTCTTGAGTGCCACAAGATGATTCTTTGTTTTGGCAAGACGGCGAGAAATCCTTTCAGCAAGAAAGGGTATAGACCCTTTTGAGTTTGACACCAAGAAAAGGATTTCATGCATGTATTTGTCATTAATGGTGCCATTTTCATGGTTTGTAGCACGCAGCACTGCAATCTCTATGCTGGAGAAGCTATGATCATGTTGTTGTTGATGATGATGATGATGGCACATCATGGCCTTGCCAATTGAGACATGATCTTTCACCGAACCAAGAGCTAGCTTTAGCTTGCTTTGAATGTCCACACCCATTATTCCTTTTTTTTTCTTAAGGAATTTCTATATGCTTGAAGACTAATATGGAGCAATTTGCTTGGTAGAGGTAAGTAGTTGTAAGAGCATATACATATATAAAGGTGGGTGGGGAGAAGAGTGAGAAAAGGAAGGGATCTTAATAAATTAGAGGCAGTGGAAATTCCATAACCAAATCTTTCATATTTTATACAGATAATCGTATAATAGGGATAACAATGGAGTGTTGGTCAAGTGGAAGCAACTTGCCCTATAAAGAGAAGTTCTTTGGGAACTTGGATTCGAATCCTTGTGAAGTCACCACATTGAGAGGCTGAGAACTAATGGGTAAAATCCTGCTCAATCCGTTCGGCCCAAATGGCTAATTAGAGTGGGGTTCTGAACAAAACAAAATTATATAATATATGGACAAGAATGTTCATAATGTAAAATAGATTTTAGGATGTTTACGTGATCTAGCAGTAGTGTACAAACCAAACAACACTTATTCCCTTATTTCCCTATAGCATAAGGCAACAATAATGGGTCAACGAGCATAATTAAAAAGCCTCCTTTTCTTTGGTGTTTTGAAGTGACAGAAATGCATGATTGATGTCAATGCCAATTGTAGTTTCCTAATCTTTCTTATCCTTTAACCATGATGATATATATTGATGTGTAAAACATTAGTTGGTTAAAAACTTAGAATCATGTAGCCATTATCTAAAGGGATATAGCTCTAAGTAAACCAATGTCCAATGTAATGAATCTTAGATGAGTGCAATGAAGGATAATCCTCAAGGTTTCCATTTTTTTATGTCATTGTAAAGAGTCAACGAGGAAAAGTGGAGGATGGTGGAGGGAGAGAGAACCTCATTCTCTTAGAATATGATTCTGCTGCATCAAACACTCTTGCCATTCGCAACATTACAAAATAGAAAAGATGTTTTGACTTTAGGAAATCTTTCTTTTTTATTTGATCCACAGGTTCTCCATATAATCATGCAACTTTCATTTTGCTTTTGGGGGAGAAGTTGAAGCCCCCATCTACACTGAGTACTGCTGGCACAGATATCTATAGGAGAAAAAACTCTGTGCCTTTTTGTTGGGGTAAAATGTCCTTGCTGTATTCTACTCTACCATTAATCCATAATGTTTCAGTTAGGCCAGAATTTCAATCAGAACCAAAATCAGATAAAAGTATACCCGAAGTCAAAAAGAGAAAGAAATTATGCCACATGCCACTCCATACTTGATAGCATCTAGGAAAAGCTGGTCTTGGTTTGTCACCATTGTTAAAATACTGTCAAAATAGATATATGGTTTAAAACAATTGATACTATGGTTTGCTTGCAGATTAGGTAAATAGTTAGAAAATAGAAATTAAGTAAAATAAAAAATATGTGTGCACATACACGCACACAAACATATATATGTGTGTCTGTTTACACACACACTCATTAATCTATCTTTAACACATTGGACCTCCCACACCTTTAATATCTTAAACCCTTGGCTCTAACAATTTGAGCTATCCCACCCCCGTCAAAGAAGCATATATGATAAGCCGGAAACACCAAAAAACTAAAATATAGTTAAAAAAAAAAACAAAACAAAACAAATAAGACTACTACATGTGCCGCATCAATTTTAGACTTCTAGTGCTATTATTTGGCGTTGAACCAAAATGAGAGATCAGCCATCAGCTACCGCGTCTCTAATTTAAAACCACACGAAGGGAATTTAATCTATACATAACGAGCAAAGAGAATCAAAATTAGGATATAACCCAAATCAACTATTCTTCCAATCGGCAATTACCTCTTGGTGCAAAGAGTGTAATCTATACTTTGAATCGGTTTTACCTCTTGATTTTTATATATTTTCTTGACAAATTTATTGCATGACCAAATTAAGTACCTGATTAGGAAAAAATATATATATATATATATATTAGTAGAATACATGATGCAATATATGAGAGTGTGTTTAAATTTGTGGTTTTTATGATTATGAACAAATACAAATTAGCTTTTGTTTTACTTAAAGATATTTAAAAAATAATCACTAGATTATTTTAGGTTTAATAAGTTTTTGGTCCCTCCAAAGTTTATCAATTTTGTTTTTAGTGCCTGTAAAAAGATTTCTAAGGATTATGTCCTTGTAATTTAAAAAATTTTGTAAATAGTCCATACCGTCATCTTTTTCCGTTATCTAGTACTTAGGGGTATCGAAGTAATTTCATTTTACTGTCCGACTTGGCATGAAATTTGACCAGAAAAAAGAAACAAAATCATATATTAGGGACCATAAGGTTAAAATTCTTAAATTCCTTCATTTTGTATAATATCTAGTAGTACCGATGTAATTGCTCACGTTCGATTAGCTCCAAAATTTGGCTAGAAAATATATATAAAAAAAATCATATATTAGGGTGACATGGTTAAAATTGAAAAAATTTTTTTCATCTGGTATGATTTCTAGTACTCAATGGTAACAGTAGGGACTATTTACAATTTTTTTTAAATTATAGGAATGAAATCCTAAGAATTTTTTTTACAAATACTAAAACCAAAATTGATAAATTTTGCAGGACTAAAAATTTATTTAAACCTTTTTTTTTATATTGAACAAACTGGACTAAATGCCAAATATACTCAATGAGAAGCAGGGTCATTAACAAGATCTAAGCATCTCGGCTTCTAATGGCAAGATTAAGGCATTGTTTGGTTTGCCAAATCCGCTAGCGTTTAGCGGATAGCGTATAGTAGATGGAAAAGTAGCCCTGTTTGGTAGTCGTTTTTAAATTGAGCGGATAACGTTTTTTCACTAGCGTATAGCGTTTTTCCCAGACGCTACTTGAAGTAGCGTTTGAGCTTATAGCGTATAGCGTTTCATTTTTTCTTCCATTTTTATCCCTACCATCTTAATTAAATCCCTCACTTATCCTTGATTATAAAATAAAATACTAATCATTTAACATAGTATATAAATAAGAATTAATTTCGCTATTTAGATTTATATTTTAGATAAAAAAAAGTGGAAAATATATTTTTATCTATAAAAAATAAAACTTATATAAAAATAAAATCAATATATAATTTTATTTTTATTATTCCATTTTATTTATTAAAAATAATTAAAACTAAATTAATATTAAAATTAAAAATTAATGATTAAATTTTTTAAACGATAAATAATTTTTTTTTGACGTGATAAACCATAAATAATTTAGAATAAAATAAATTATTGTAAGTGATAATTATTTTAAAATAAATAATATATATACATATAATTTAATAAAAAAATGCAAACATATCATTTTATGTCATTTTACATTTATCAGCTAGTCCAACCGCTAGTTTTACCAAACATTTCAAATTCAATCCGCTAGCTAATCCGTTATCCGCTATCCGCTAGTTTATACGCTACCGCTATCCACTAGCTTATCCGCTATCCGCTAGTTTTTACCAAACAGAGCCTAACAGTTGAAGAAACAAAAAAAGATAAGGTTTAATTGCATTTTTTTTACCCCTTTATTTTAGTGCTTGGACGATTTAAATAGAAACGACCACATTGAAACATAATATAAAAATAAGATACCAGAAGTAAAGTTTTGCTTAAAAAAAATCTATATAAGTCATTTATCCTTGATCTATTTAATTAAAAGATATTACACTTACCACCTATGAGGTTTTATTTAATTGCACTTAACACCTTTTTAATTTTTGAAGTTACACCAATCGTAAGTATAACTAAGGTCTTAAAGGACCACTAATGCAGGAAGCACTTTTTACGTTTGTTAAAAGTGCTTTTTAACTTCTCAAAAATCCAGACATTAATACAGCAGACGTTAAATGCGTGACTTTTAACGTAAAGTTTACATTTAACGTCTGTCTTTTATTAAACTGGCGTTAAATGTAACACCTTTAATGTCTGTTCTTTTATGTAACATACGTTAAAAGTGCTATTTTTAACGTCTGTTTTTTTAACACAACAGACGTTAAAAGTAAACTTTTAACATCTGTTGAATAAAAGATAGATGTTAAAAGTAGGTTTTTTTTTTTTTTAAATTCTGTTACAATATCCTTCCCCCAGCTAGCTTCCTGCATCCACTAATTTCATAATACAGAATTTGCACACACACTCATCACTAACAAGTCCATATACATTAACTCATGCATTTGCATTCCAATATATATATTCTGAACTATTACTAGCTAATTAACACAATTCTTAATTAAAACAATTAGAACTATAACTATCTTAATTAACACAATTCAAGTCACAATACATGAAAAATTCATAACATAATAATACATATATATTCTATACAACTAACACTATCAGTTGGCATAGCCGCCACCAACCCCTCCGGTGCATGAGGGATGTCAGCATTCTGTGATGCCTGTTTGGACAAAGAAATAATAAATTAGGTTAGGTATAACATGGATAAATAAAAAATATAAGCCTAATTAATTAACATTATATGTATAAATAAAGCTTACACTATCAGATGGCGTAGCCTCCGCCGACACCTCCCGTGCATGAGGGATGTCAGCTGAATTAGCAATGTATATGCCAGTTTAGATGAAAAATAATAATAAATTAGGTTAGTTTAACATGGATAAATAAAAATAAAGCTAAATAAACATGGATAAATAAAAATAAATCTAAACTAACATGGATAAATAAAACACTTACCCTAAAAGAACAAAACTCACACTATGGTCAAGTTTAATTTAGCTAGATCAATATCCCTTCGTGATGATCATCACGAGTGGCATGTACATCGTCCACCTTATTTTCCTCAATGATAGTAGGCATGTTTGTTGAGAAAGAATGAGCCTCAGGAATATCAAGAGTTGAATCTTGATTTTCTTCACTACCATTATGTATGTTTATTCCTTGGAGAACCACAGACAACCTTTTGTTAGAAGGATCAGTGATGTAAAACACTTGTTTTGCTTGGGAAGCCATGATGAAAGGCTCATCTGTATGACCTAACTTGCCATGGTCTGCCAATGTAAATCCTCATTCGTCGGTTTCTACACCACCTTTACTGTCAACCCACTTACATTGAAAAATCGGCACCATAAGCTTAGTGTAATCGAGCACCCAAATTTCTTCAATGACTCCAAAGTAAGGCATCGATGCAATAATGGGGTTTGTATCTTTTGAATTAGAGAAGTGCATGGATTCAGCCACGATCATAACCCCACTATTTTGCATGATACTCTTGTTATCTTGTTCCTTTGTATAAAAGGAAAAGTTATTGATGTTGTATCCGCTCCAACATATGACATTAAAGCTAGGCCCACGTGCTAGTCATTTTAATGAATCAAAAGCAATACTACCATCCTTCAGAATTTCTTCTTTAAACCATTTTAAGAAAGTCTTGTTATGCTTGTTCAACAACCACTTTTCGTTCATTCGAGAGTTTTCTTCCTTGACTTTTCTTTTGTGATCACAAAAGTAAGGTTGAACAAAATCGATGTTATTCAGTATATACAAATATGCTTGAAAAACTTCCTCCCGACCCTTGCTCTTAATCATTACACCACGTGTACCCTTACCTTGACATCTTCTCTCATCATGACGAGACTTAGGAACCCCTACGGGATCCGTGTTAGGAAGATATTCTGAACAAAACTCAATAGCTTCTTCTGCAACGTACCTTTGAACAATAGATGCTTCGGGACGGTGTGGATTCTTCACATACCCTTTCAAGATCTTCATGTATCACTCAACTGGGTACATCCACCTCAAAAAAAGGGACCACATAATCTAATCTCCCTCACTAAATGAACAATTAAGTGAACTATGATGTCGAAAAATGAAGGAGGAAAATACATCTCCAATTGGCACAGGATTATAGCAGCCCAACTTCCAACTCATCCAACTTATGGGGTCAACGACTTTGCTACATATAGCATTGAAGAATGAGCACAACCTAGTTATGACATGTCTAATATTTTTTGGAGTAATACCACGAATAGCCACGGGCAGTAGTTGTTGCATCAAGACGTGGCAATCATGAGACTTTAAGCCAACTAATTTGAGATCACTTGAGACAAGTCTCTTGACATTTGAAGAGTAACGATGTGGAACTTTGATGCCCAGAAGACACTTACAAAAACTTTGTCTCTTTTTTTTTTTACAAAGTATGAAATGCTGGAGGCAAATATGTCCGCTTACCATCCTCAACAACTGGAGCTAACTGCTCTCGTATACCCATCGCAACGAGATCGAGACGAGCACTCATGTCGTCCTTTGTCTTGCCCTAAATGTTGAGAAGCGTTCCCATTATACAATCACACACATTTTTCTCCACATGCATCACATCAATACAGTGTCTGACATCAAGCTTGCACCAGTATGGGAGATCAAAGAATATCGACCTATTCTTCCATATGTTTTTCTCACTAGCCTTAGCCTTCTTTTTGGCCTTGCCAAAGATAACATTGATGTGCTTCACCCGTTGATAAACTTGTTCTCCATTTAAAGCCGTCGGAGCATTTTCACTCTCTTGGCATTCGTTAAAGGCTTTTTTCATCTTACGATATGGGTGATCACGTCTAAGAAATCTCTGATAGCGTGAATCCGCAAGTGTACGGCTTCGTCGTCAAGTAATAAAAAGATCGAACCCACAGAGACCGTGATCTTAAATAACAATTAATTATTAAATCAATTTAACTAAACTATATATAAAAGGATTTGGAAAGGATTTGGTTTTTAAAATAAAGATTAACTAACAAATCAAATATCTAAAACGAAATCAATTAAAAATCGCAATCAAATCTAATCTGGTGTTTTTCAAATTAAAAGATATTTCCAGGAATTGGGTTACCAACAAGACTGCTTATGCTACTAAATTGACTACCCCTCTTGTTAACTATCAAAATTGCTTTGAAGGTGAATTTATCCTAATAAAGTTAATATTCCCTCTCGAGATACAAGAACCGTGCCCAATTAAACCAACCCCTACTCTCGTGGTAATTGTATTTAAATTGAACCCATTAAGATTCGTGACAATTCAATGAACCCTCGAAGGACCGCTTCTAACTCTCGTGATTTAAGTCCTAAGTTCAATTCCTATAGATCCAATACCTAAGTTCACCGCTAGGTTCATCCTTAGAGTATCTATGACATGCAAATAAGTGCGCACCAAATTTACAAGTAATTCATGCAATAGGAATCAAATCGAAAGCAAATTGAAATTAACAAGAAGTAAAACGTCAATTCATCACATAAAACAAGTCTTGGGCATAGCCCCAATTCCTAGAAATAAAGCGACTACTCACACATTGCTATGTTCATAGCAACGTTGAATAACAAAAACATGAAAATCCTAAGAGAAGAGAAGAAATTGAGAAGAAGAGAAATCCTAATTTAAGCCTAAGGTAGCAGCCAAGAGGTCCCTATTTTCGAGCCTAATTCCCCTATTTATAGTGTAGGTTAACTTGGGATTAAATCAATTACAAATCAGATCAAAAACAAATCCCAAAATCCCAGATTTTACGCGTCACGGCCGTGATGGCTGTCAGGGCCAGGCCATGACAGCTTCTGCTTTGTGAATTCTTGTACTGATGGTCTGTCATGGCCATGATGGCTGTCACGGCCAGGCCGCGATGTCTGTCACGGCCATGATGGCTGTCACGGCCAGGCCGTGACAGCTTCTGACTTGCACTTTCTTCTTTTTTCTTCAGTCCCAAGCGATCACGGCCGTGATGGTTGTCACACCCAGGCCGTGATGGTCTCTGCTTTGCTCATTTTCCTTGCTTTTCAAGCTCCATCTTTATACAAACTTCGATTCAACTGGATTTGATTATTTTAATCATGAATTCTTGCACACAAACACCACAGAACCACTTTACCCGTTCCAAGGTAAAAACTAACAAAAATCAAATTAAATATGCCTAACCTATATGAAAAATACATGCAAAATGATAAGGAAATATGAGGTGAAATCACACTCATCAATCTCCGATGCCCAAGGTAAATCGTCTTCCTCCCATGATGCAAATGAGTAAAGCATGTGCCTTCTTCACATATAGGGCATGCTTTATGCCCCTTAACAATATACCCGGACAAGTTCCCGTATGTTAGAAAGTCATTGATGGTGCAAAATAACATGGCACGCAGCTTGAAAGTATCGTGAGAATCCCCATCAACTACGTCAACACCTTCCACCCACATCTTTTTCAAGTCTTCAATCAAGGGACTTAGATAAACATCTAAGTCATTTCCCGATTGCTTTGGGCCCGAAATCATCATAAATAACATCATGTATTTGCGTTTTATGCACAACCAAGGAGGTAGTTGTAAATTATCAGGAGAACAGGACACGAACTATGAATACTACTTAAGTTACCATATGGATTCATTCCATCCGTAGCAAGTCCAAGCCTAAGGTTTCTTGTCTCGTTGGCGAAATCCGAAAACAAAGTATCAACCTTCTTCCATTGCACAGAATCAGCCGGATGGCGAACCTATCCATCACGTTTCCTCTCATCATCATGCCATCTAAGGTTCTTTGCGTCTTTTACGTTAGCAAACAATCGCTTGAACCTTGGAATTATTGGAATATACCACAACACCTTCCCAGGAGGACCTTTTTTTCACATCACAACTAGAATCATCAAGATCATCACCATCCTTCACATTGTAGCGTGATAACCCACACTTGGGGCAATCGTGCATCTCTTCATAATCACCCGTGTACAATATTCAATCATTGGGGCATGCATGTATCTTCTTATACTCCATACCCATCAGACACAATACCTTTTTCGCCTCATAGTTACGGTCAGGCAATGTGTTGCCCTCTAGAAGCAAGTCTTTCAACAATTCAAGCAATTTGGTGAAACTTTTATCTCTCCAACCATTTCTCGCCTTCTCACAAAATCATTTCTTGATCACAAGTAAAAATATAAAAGTATAAAATTTTAGTAATACAACGTAAGTAAAGCAAAGATTAAAAAAAAAAAGGCATTACACTCATTCTCTAAAGTGTTTCTTTCCTACCATCACACATGAAAATAGAATTTTCAAGTTTTATTCACAAGATTTATTCCTGAGCATCTTTTCTGATCTCTTGTATCAAACATGAGAAAATTTTATTCTCACTTCACATTCCCAGGAATGTCAAAATATATCTCATATCAAACGCCCCCAAAAATCATAGAAAGTTTTGAGCAGTTAAAGTTGTTTAAGTACAATTCGAAATTCGGAGAAGTTGATGTTAGTAGTGAGGCAGCATTCTTATAGAAGTTGGAGTCTTTACCAAACATAGGGGAATTCTGCTTCCAATTTCAAACCATCACCGACACTAAGGTCGTCCCTGAGATTTTAGGTGCCCTGTGTGAACTAAGAAATTGATGCCTTTTTTATAAGTCGAATATATATATATATATATATATCACACACACACATAACGAGGTACAAAAAACTAGCCAATACCATTGTGTTTGTACTTTGAGTACGCCCCTTAATTTGTCTTATACTCCGACAGCATCAACTTGCGATGAGAGACGACAGTCAAAGGCAATCAAAGGAAAGCCTTCCCTTTCAAAACAATATCACTCACGCATTTGCTTCAAAAGTCAAAACATGATTTAAAAGTTAAAAAGGTAATCAAAGGGCCTAATTAACAATCTTGTCACATGCTTCGTGAGCAATGAATGAGATTTAGTTAAAATTGCTGCAAGTTCATACAACATATTACAGCATACCACCACCTGTAATATAAGAAAGTAAGAATCAATTTTACAAATATTTTCGTCATTTTTAAAAGGCTCAAATAGGTGGCAGCAGCTAGGAAGCCCAAACCCTTTTCGATGTAAGATTAATCCCCACTTATGCTTTTGTGCTAGCCACACGGTGCTATATTGAGGTCATTGTTTTCAAGTGACATGGAGTATAAAATACCTGTAAAATGACAACCAAAGGGGACAATGGCAGTCGGCAGATGAGAGACACGGTTAGACAGTCATGCAGAGGGAGGGACAAAGCAAATGATTTCTACTTTCTAATTCGAATTGAAGAATGGAGAATGTGAGTGATCACACTACTTACAATGCTTGTCAATTTTTGGGTCTGAATTTTAAAAGACAATTGGTCCCTCTAATAAAAAGTTTAACTATATCAATTTTTTATTTTAATATATATATTAATACATGTATACTAGATAAAAAATAATAATTTGGTGCCCCCTAAAAAATGGGGCCCTGTGCGGTCGCACCACCAAATCATACTCAGTGTGACACCCTCTACCCCGCATGTATTTATAAAGCGATAACATAGAAGGAAATAATTTAGTTTTTTCGAAAATAGATAAAAACATGCATATCATTTATTATAAAATGAAAATCAATGGGTAGAAGATACCATATTGAAACAAAACATCATACGCGGAAAATAAAACATGTTTGAAAGAAAACATAACATAAACATATAAACGAAACACAACCCCGATGTCACAATACAAAGTTGGTATAATCGATCCGATAAAACAACTCGGATAACAACTAAACTAAACATAAACTAAACTTCAAGAAGCGACTCCTCAGAGTCACTTCTCAGCACGCTGCTCACCGTCATCTGCATAACACAAAAAGGGTACATGCAAGGCAACAACAAAAGACGGGGAGTAAGAAACATATATATCAACATGACGGCATGGAAGCAGTTAGCAAGATGGACATGCATCATAACATATCAACACAATAATCATCTCATCAAATCAATATCATATATATAAATCATTCCAAACAATGTATGTTATGCGATGGAACGCTACTCCACTACTCCAATGAATGAATGAGCAACACAGCGCACAACCAACAATCACCACCTCCGCTTGGGCCACTCGGCTACCCAAGTTCATCATCATCATCAACATTATCTTTCATCTTTAGTCTTTAATCTTTTATCACAAACTCTTTTCACTTACACTCTAGCCAAAAAGCAACAGAGCTCAACACCTTGATCATTAAGCATCAATGCCCCCTTGGAGCGAACACTAGGCTACCAAGGTCCAATATCTTTTAACAACACCTTGACATTATGCATCAAGGCCCCCTTTGGCCACTCGGCTACCAAGGTACAAAACAACAACACTCTGACTAATAAGCACCAGAGCTCAACACCTCGATCACTCGGCTATCGAGGCCCCGTTGGAGCGAACGTTAGGCTACCAAGGTACAGAACATCATCTTTCCATTTTAATTATTAACACTCCGACTGATCAGGTATAGAGCTCAACACCTTGACCATTAAGCATCAAGGCCCCCTTGGCCACTCGGCTACCAAGGTACAGAACAACATCTTTAAGTTATCTAACTCATCTTTTCTTCATTTGGTGTCTTCTTTCATTAATTGGATACTTTGGGGTAGAACCCCTGTTTTCAGCATTCTAGTTTTGTTCTGGTCAGACCCTCAGCATGGGCGTGCTGGACCTGCAGTCAAGCACGGTCGTGCTGCCTGCTGAGCACGGGCATGTTCAATTGCGCGCCCTGCTCTGGGTTTCAAACTGGAGCACGGGTGTGCTCCCTGTTAAGCACGGCCGTGCTCGATGGAGCGTGGCCGTACTGATCTGGGCAGAAAGGGTCAGAAACCCTTTCCCAAATCCTTGGGACAGATCACAGATTCAACCTATTGGCTTTTAACTAATCCATCAAACATCAGCTTCATTAATCTTAACTGTTCTTCATTAATATTCATGTCTTATCATCATGGGGAATTAATCCTTTAATCACAGCTTCGTCATTAACGCTCCTAGAACACTCACTAATCAATCTTAGGGTCTTTAACTAAGCCCTATGAACATAACCTTGCCTCTCACACTATATTCATGTCTTATGTACAACCGTGACAACATCCCTTAAATCTTATTATCATCGTTAACGTATTTTAACGTCTTAACACCATTAATAAGTCATATTAATTGGTTATAGTCTTATTAACGTCATTATTGGCATTAACATCCACAACAATCAACACTCATTCAGAGCACCACATCATCATCATTATCATAACAGTCTTATCATTCTCATAACAACATCATCATCATAATAGCATCATCATCATCATAGACATTCATGGCATCATTAAACATCATACTCAATTGGGCATACCAATACCATCCATTCATACATCATCAATAATTAACATGAAACAGTATAACAATTAAAGGATGTCATTAACATTATAATCATTTCATACATACATCAATTAACATCAAATAGACAACAACATATGACAGGGTCATGGGTTAACCCTTCATCTTATGCTACCCCCAACACCTACATGTCAATACTATTCCTTCTCTCCATACCTGGTATGAAGATTCCAACCAACGAAAGCCAACTGACAACCCAAATGAAGAACCAACGTGTTTCCCTCAAGCGGCTTGACTAGCTTTCCAAGCCTTGGTCAAACAAAAGATTAACCAGTTAGTTTCCCAAATCAAAATAAGAAAGGGTACTAAAGAGGGAAGGAATCATTACCTTCTATGATTGGCACAAACCAACCAAGATCTACCAAAACTAGAGCAAGAACACCGAGGGCATCAAAGGGGTTCAAGGGGAGAAAGAGGGAAGAGGTTTTTGTCTCACAAAAGCTGCCCAAAGTGTCAAAATAGGGTTTGGCTCGTAACCCTCACGAAACTGCTCTATTTAAAGACTCCGATACCTGAGCACGGCCTTGCTCAACTCCTGAGCATGGGGCACTGAAAGAATTCCTTGCGAGACCACCTAGATGATCGATTTGGCCTAAACACATAAAATAAGACTTGTAGATAATTCTCTTAGCTTTCCAACGCCACAAAATCACCTCGATCGGACATCTAGAACTCAAGATATGACCAAAACGGCGAAACGGGTTACTAGGACTCTAAAAGGATTGGACCTTTCTAAGGCTAAACTTTCCCAAACATGAACTTAGACATAAAAAACAAACATAACAAGCATATACAAACATATATATAACATATATGAAAGCACTAATCTTATTTATGAAAAACGGGGTGTTACACTCGGGGCCACCACTGACTAGCAGACATAAATTACTTGAGTCCACCATATTGCAGGAATGCTCAAGACATATGATGGTTAATGGAATGGAAGACCCACTTAAGATGCCATCATTATTAGCATCTTTGTCAAGAATGAAGCATTTGAAACATTTTAATATAAAGTTTGTAGATAATATTGCGAAAAGGTTCATTCATTAGTGAGATGTTCTATATTCACAACCTTCATTGGGTGAGTATTATTGTATGCTGTTCAATAACTCATTTGACATGTCTCAAGTATGCTCCACTTATTGAGTTTCTTGGGGTTAATTCTTGTCACTCTATTGAAGAAGTGGTGATGGGAAATGAGATAAAGATGGTGGTATAAATAGTTTTAGACGTCTTAGGAAGCGGATTCTTTCATGTTGGAAATCACTTGGATTTTCTCATGTTGAACATCCCCACCATACATCCCCACTCATTCAATTCCATCATCCTCCAATTGAACGAGTGGTTGAAATTCAACTGGAGAAAAGAATAACATGAAAGGATCCCTTCCCAACCTCTTTATCTAAATGATTTGCCAAAGAACATTCACAAGAGATCATTGGTTTTTCCACTCCCGAAATCCTTTCATATGGAACTATGGCCAAATTTGAGGAAGCTTCCTCTTGGTTGCAATCAAATGAGAACTAGACTATTGAAACAATTTAGAATGCGAAGATACAGCCATTAAAGACCTACTCCATTCAAAATTTCAACCATACTACGTGGAACGTTTGAAAGTCGTGAAAAAGAAAATCACCAACTTGTTTGGATCACCCTTGGAATCCAAATGCATGCATCCTAAAGAATGCTTTCTTCTATACTTTGGACTTTACATTGCTGGCATCAAAGGTTTATATATCAAATGTTTTCTTTTTTTGACATGAGTTGATTGCTTTCTTCTTTCCCTGTACCCTTGAACACAATGTTGTTAAAGTCGGACCGGACACAAAATCGAAAAAGGTTACAGTTCAGGTTCAACCAGTTCAATCGGATGGTCTGACCGGATGATGTCATACACGTTACACCCACATGTATGTATATAACATAAAAATTTTCTGATAAATTATAAAAACATGTAATATAAATAAATAAAAGGTACCAAAAAACATACTAAACATACCTATTAACAAAACTAAGTTTCTCTCTCCAAGTATGTTTATGATTTGATCTTCTATAACCATGTAAGTTATAACGTTTCAGCTTTTCAAATTTTTTATTTTTTTTTTCTAGGTAATTAGAGTTTACCGATTCAACCCGGTTTAATCCGATTTTGACTGATTTAATCTGGTCTGATTGTGAAAATGGCTTTGACCTCTACCCAAAGCCGGAAAAGAGATCGACTCACGGTACAATCGGCCAGTCCAGCTTTCATATCATTGCTTAAACATGTTCCAAAGGACATTGTGTTCAATCCAATGTTTTCTTATTACATCAAATGGCTAAGCCAAATTTTAATTAAACAATAAGCAAATTTGAAATGATGAAATGGGAGAGTTCATAGGATGGTAAAACTTAATCAATCTGAAAAAAAAACAAACAAACAAACAAACAAACATTAGTCTCAAGTGGTCTCAAGTGGGGAAAAAAATCAGAAGTCACCAAAACTAGTAATCCATCTGCTCCTTCCGGTTTATCTATTCCATAATTAATTTTTTGAAACGTACAATGGTTCAAGTGTTCTTTTCCTTTCAAGTTAGGTTCTTCAATACCTGTAAAGTGAAGAAAGCAAATATAAACACTCAATGAAACAAAAATAAAATTATTGCTTGTTATGTATATACCTATATAAGAAAAGTCCTTGTCTTAAACTTTACGTTTCAAAAAGGAAGATTATTTGAGATCTTGGGAAAATATAAACAACTATATTTGTGAAATTTGCTTCCAAAATCATTCGCACTTAACAGTTTGTAACAGTTCTATTCTACCTCTAGAACTAGGATTTGGCTTTTCAGCCAAATCAACTTGGATAGTGTGGGAAAGAAAAAAAAAAATTCCGAATTCCATCCTTTTCATACCATGTCCACAATTCATCAAGTTATATAGAACCATATGAATTTATCCATTTGCATTAGAGAGAAGAGAGAGCTGAGGTAACACCCATTGTAGAAAGACAGTAGAATCTCACGCATCTAGAATTCCTGGTAAGCATTTAGAGGGAAACCAAGATAAAATATAAGCGAAACTAGTAGGAAGGATTTAGAGATCAATGGTTTTTCTATAGACATGAGAAACAATAGAACATTATTGCATCGTTTGATAAATGTAATTGATCCCAACTAGTAACAAAAGGCTTAGTTGTTGTTATAGTACTAGTTTCGATATAAACTTGCAGCAGAAAATTAGTAGGTTGCAAGATTTAATTATAGAGTAATATATTATGCGCTCCTTGTTGCTTAGTAAATGACTACTTAATGACTCATACATCTATGGAATCACAACAGAACACTAAAAATCAACCTGGTCACAAGCATAATCATCTCCACAATGATCAACTCAGATTCGCTAATTAAAGCCCAATGAACATTGCTTCTATACAAACAAGCTATCCTTAAGATATTATTACACCATATTACAATTTTCATAACATCCTTTTATATATATATATATATATCCAGTGTTTTAAACATGCTCACTTAGCAATGTTTGAAGAAATAGCCTGGTTGATAAATTTCATCGAAGATGTTAGATTCAAGTATGGAAGTTATGGATGCAGGAAGAGTTTTTTGGTATTGGTCACTATGGTATGTAGGTGGATAATGTCTGAAATGCACAAAACAGGTAAGGGAAGAGTAATTGATATAATGCTTGTTTATTGTTGTTAGCACCGTGGTTGTGATGTGTTGTTGATTTCTACAGGATGTGGGTGGTTTGATCCTAATCATAAGAGACACAAAAATCTATTTCCTATTCTTTAGCTGGAGTTTTTGCTGGTTTTTATTTTGCTCCATGCATGTTGGCTATACAAGCTTCATTGCTCTGGAAACCTGGTTACTTGGCACATTTATCGGGTTTGAGGTGGTCCATGGGATTTGGCGAAGCTTTTGCTATTTTCTGGTTGTGCGGGGTCAAGATAGATGTTTAATCATGAAGATGCAAAGGTGGTGTTGCACTCTGGACTGGTTTCCTGTATCTGCTGCAGGGTCTGTTTTGGTCTTGCTATTGGTTTTAAGGGTCACCTTTCTACAGGCTAATGATTTGGTTCCTTATAACTTTGGTTGTGTTGTTCGAGGGGCTTTGGTGCTTGCTGCCTTGTGTGATTGGTCTGCTGCTGCCTATACATTCCATCCCTTCACAGTTCAAAAGAATGCTATGTTGTTGTATAGGTTTCAATTCTTGTTGGGGCATTAGTGTTGTATCAGTCTATGGAGGGATTGGGGTCAAGTTATATGTTCAACCTTGTTTTGTTATCAGCTCTTGGTTGAACAGCTACCTTGCTCCTTGTATTTGGGATTGAATGCCACTTGTAAATTATTCAATACATTTTGCTTACAAAAAAGGCCAGGAATCATAACTCCTGAAAAAACTGAGAAAACTATGACAATTCCATTATCCTCCAACAAGAATAAATAAGTGTCAAATCCTAATCACTGTAATCCAATTAACCAAACATTTAAATTTTCATCAAATAAAATCTAGTGCAAGCTTATATACATGTCAACCAAAACAATAAAAGGAACCAAGGGCCCACTTTAGAACATGCTACCATACACACAAACGTTTCATCATCATTTCTTAGCTAATTATAACAAGAAAGGAAACCAATATAAAACAATCAGAACATTGCATTAACAATTCTAAAATTATCTATATTCACTCATCATAAGTAAAAGGTAGAACCAGGGCTTCAATTCTCATATGCATCAAATTAATGAGTAAATGTTAACCAACAAACTGAGTGAAATCAATGAGATAAGCAGCAGTAGGATGTGTATCACTGAAACCATTACCCTGTCCATTCACACCATACCAGTCATGCAAAACCATCATTTCCTAAGACAAACACATTAAGCTAAACAGTAAGATACACCTATCCTAAAAAGTAAGCACAGAACACGACAGTTTCATTGTCTAAATGAAATACTTAACACTGAAAGAACAAAGCCACACCCCAGTTACTAGTAAAATGAGTTCAGTATTTTATCAAACAGTATGCACACACTTGCATATCATGATATTAAGTCCTGAGAATTAGCAAGACTCTAAATCACTCATAGGGTTCACTAACTGTTGAAACCATTCTAGACAAAGCAAGAAAGATGAGCTTAATGTAAAAGTCACCATATTAGACATTATTAAAAATAAAAAAAATAAAAAGCTTTTGATACATAATATTTCAGGACAATTTCATATATATAGAAATAACATGACCAAACCATAATAAAAAAGCCACCGTAATGTTCTGTTGATTATTCCCTAAATTCAATCCACAACCAAACCAGATAATCCCTTGAAACTTAACTTGATAATGAAAGATTTATAGAAATAACATGACCAAGGATTGGAAAACATTACATACCATAATTCTTATTTTTTATCATCTTTCGACGGTTGCCCGGAGTCAGTGGGGAGTGAGAGTAGGCTTTCTGTATAAATATGACAATGTTCATACACACTTTTACAATGTAGCAATTCCCCTTTGTCATTGAGTTTTGCTAATCCGATACACGACTTTCCAACAATTTGACCAGCTTTAGTGAAGTATATGGGGCTAAAGCAGAAGCGAGCAATAGGAGTTGCATCATGTGGATCAAGAAAAGGAGTTGCATGTTCAGGAACATAATTGCACTTAGTCCAAGATGACTTCACTTTATATTCTTTCATCATCCATAGCACAGCAAAACCTGTCGGCTCCCTTGGATGACACAATAGACAGAGACATCCTCCAATTACCTCCAATGTTGGTGCCCAATCTAGGACAAAACAATCATGTGGCAGAGGTATCTCAGAACAATTCCGCTCAGTCAAATCAAAGGCAATAATTGCTTTAATTGTTTGACCGTCATGCATAGCCAGCCAATGAATAGCACCATTAAAAATTGAAAAGTCAAGTCGGAACCACAGTTTGCTACATGGAAACCCATTAATAGCATCAAATTGTCTCCATGAATTGGTTCTCATGGAGAATAACTCTAATCTCTCTGCAAAGCAGGAAACTAAGTGAATCCATGCTATAACTACAAAGTAATCATCTGTGAATGCGTCATACACTAAATCATAGCTAGCGCGTATGGGTGGGTGGTTTGGTAAGCAGCGAAGCGTGGACCCAAATTCAGAGTATGTGAGTGTTCTATGGATTCCGGTTGATGGGTTCCACACAAGCAGATTTTCGTGAGACAATGGAACGTATGGATATTCCCACTTGTTGATTTTAGGGCCATGTCCTAAAAGGATAAACCCTCTGCAAACACCCAAAACATGAATATCATGTACTTCTTGTGACGACAGGAGTGGAGAAACCAAGTTTACAGAATGAAGTTCTAGTGATCCCTCTGGGTGTACGTATTGAATCTGGACTTTACTAGAATCAACAATCGACAAGGAGAAAACAAGTTGTGGAGTGTGAGAAGATGCAGTTAGGTCATAATGTAATTTGGCAAAGTTGACATTGGAAATCATAGATAGCCATGACTTAGACACACACTTAAAACGAACAAGTGACTTCACAGGCAACTTCAATAGAATTTCCCGTATCAAGTGCTCATGAAGTTTCGGCTTAGTTTCCATGCTCCTTGCTTCACATCTATCTGAAATGAAATATGATGAAATTCAGATATCGCACACACACACACACAAATATTACTGTGACAGATGAGATAATTAAATGATAACCCTTGGATTAATATAAACGGTTGAGACTAAAACCCGAATTTAAAAATCATGTGCTATGTTCTCCCCTCTTTCTCGCGCACGACTTCTTCCTCGGATCTTCTTTCTTTTCGGTCACAGCTAAATTAAAAAAAACCATTCACAAAATAGGATTCCAAATCCGACCAAAACCGAAGAGTGTTGTGTCGTCGGTTTCGGCGAGATGGCGGCCGGTTTGGCACGGTTTTGGACAAATAAAAAGAATCACATGCTTCAATAATATAAACAAACCTTAACTCATCTCAGAGAAGAGAAGCCAAGTTGCAGATTTGACGCATAGGAAAACAGAAGCTAACCTAGCTCCCTCTCTTCAAAAGCAACTTCGATTTCCTTGAAGGCATTGAGCATTTCCTCGGTCGTTTCTGAGGACTTGAAAGCTTCAAGTTTGGATTTTTCTTTGCTCTACGCTGCCTGGGGGATCTGTGACGGTGACCTCGATCGGGGTAGAGCTGAAGCACCGCTGGTGTCGTGGCGGCCGTGAAGAAAGATCTGCTATGCTAGGGTTTGTTGGTGTGAGAGATGTGAGGGTAGCGAAGAATAGAAATGATGAAACAAAATGAGCTGAAACTGATCCATTAACATTACTGAAGCAAGCAGTAGGGCCCAACGAAAATGGGCCTCTTTTGTATGGCACCCGAATTCGTCACACCAAAGCCCCAAGGAGGTAGGTGGTAGCAAAGAGCTAATATAAAAGGGTCTTATTTGTGGCTTTTTACGCCATAATTTTTTCGAATACACCTGAATCTTATCTTATCTTATTTTATTAATATTAATATTAATATTAATATTAATATACAATTACAAACCCATTAAAAGGAAAGTTTGGACACGTGTCAGCATTATATTAAATGACTTCTCTAATAAGCTTGATTTACTATTACTAATAATGGAAAGAACCAATCAGATTCAAGATTTATTGACATTATTTTAAAGTTGTATTTTATTTCAGATTTCAAATTTTGAGTTGCTTCCAAGACATTTATTATCTCTTCAGCTCCAATGTATCTCTCTCTTCCCAATAGGTGTTTTCCAATGCATTTCTCTCTCTCTTACTTTTTCTCCTTCATTTAATATTTAATATTGGAAACAACTCATTTCATTAAATAAAAAAAAATCAGATTTCAAATGTTCAAAATTTCTTTCTTTGAGCCAGGATTATTCAAATTTCGAACTTATAATAAAAATTTTAATAAATTTTGTTTCAAAGGTTATCAATTCCAATATCGATGACTCAATCTCCAAGAAAAAATTTATTTAATATTATTATTATCTCACAACAAATACTGATGACTTCTCATTTCTCAAAACTCACAATTACAATGAGTTTAAATATTATTTAATATTGATACTGATATTGATACTGATGTTTAATATACTCATTTCTGCTGGTATCTTTTTAATATACAATGGTATTATTTGACTGACTACCTAATAAAATCTTTTGCAGAGAACTTCATGATGGGATATCGGTTGGTGTTTGATAGGGAAAACGAGAAGCTAGCATGATTACATTCAAATTGTGAGTCATTTTATTTCTCTGCGGAAATCTTCTTGGATGTGCATCCAAAATTAAGTGTGCCAATCACTTTGTATTTATTTGCAAATAATTTTTAAAATTTATGTATTTTTTCATTGTTGTCAAATTGTATTTTTTAAAATCGTATTTCCACTAACCCTTTCTTTTTTCATTCTCTAATTGGGAAAAAAATAAATGAACCTACAATGATTTGCGTGCTTTTAATAATATACAAGATGAGAGGTATAATGATGTTGCAAGCCTACAATGTGTTTGATTTGATGGTTAATTTCCTCTAATTTGTTATTAGTAAATATTAGTGATTGGGAAATTGATGTTCCGTGTAAGAAGAAGATTGAGCAACAGGTAAAAAGGATATGATTCAATGTAAGAGAATTATTTTAATTTGTGTATGAAAGTTTTCCTTTGTACACCAATGGTTCATGACCTTTCACTAACGAAATGTTTTAATTTTGAGTGAAAACTAGAATGCACAAGAAAATTAGAATGCACGGGAAAACTAGATTGCATAATACAGGGGAAAACTATAATGCACGGGAAAACTAACTTGCATGTAAAAACTAGATTGTATAATACAGAAAAAAAAACTATAATGCACGGGAAAACTAACTTGCACGTGAAAACTAGATTGTATAATATAGAGAAAAGAAGTTTTTCTTGCAACATTAGATAGGTGGAGAGAAGGCAATTTGAAGGATACATAACGGGGGGTTGGGTACAATTTTGACGGACAAACAAGCTGGGTGAGGGGAGCAAGATTGAACTGAAAGTGAATGTTACAGATCAGAAAACAATATATGTGAAGACCGACTATTTTGGGAATTATGTTTATCAATCAGTATTAATAAAATTAATATCAGTAGAAATCAATAATAATAATAATAATAATTGATATCAGCAATATCAACATAATCAATGTCAAGCATGTTGCTTTATAATTGATGTTATCAATATCAATAAAACTTAATTTAATTTAAAAAAAAATTAATTACATATCCATATCAATATCAATATTATCAATATTAGTTATTAGATATGATGATGATTCATAATTGACTTTTATTTATATTCATAATTAATAATTAATAATTAATAATTAGTGATTTTTAATCGACAATGATGACATTAGGTGAGAGTCTTCCAAAAAGAAATCCATCGATTTTTTTATTTTTTATTTATATTAACTATAACGTTAGAGTTGTATATTTAGTTAAATTTCTCTATAAAAACTACAAATTGAAATATAGAAGTATCAATATTTAATGGTTGGATTTTAAATCATAAATTCATAATTGCTAACAATTTTTTTAGAGAAATAATTGATATTTATAAGATTTATTCATAATTGCTAACTTTTTTTTAGAGAAATAATTGATGATTGATAAATTCATAATTGATATTGATAAGTTGATAACTATTAATGTCCAAAGAATGAATTTCCTGTTTTGGTTGGGAAATATTCAATGAATGAATTTTAAATAATAATGATAAATGATTAAACAAATTAAATTAGATAATATTAATAATTTGATTTTTTCCAATGATTTCGGTTTCCAAAAAAATTATTGATACCACTGCCCATTTCAACTGATTCAATGTGATTCTCTTACTTCACGCATTTTCTTCTTATCCTACTTTCCAACCCTTATCCGTCCTTTCATGAAACAAAAGCAAAAGAGAAAAGCTTCCATTGTAACATGTTGGACGATTTTGATATTAATAGTCAAATTTTTTTTCCGAAGCAAATATTAATAGTCATTTTAAAACCTTTATGTTTCCATTTGTTTATTGCATTTTAGAAGCTTTGGTTCTCATTCATACATTCTCATTTACATTGCATTGTGACCGTTTTGTTTTGAACTAAAGCATTCGAAATGTTGTTGTTGTGGTCTTAAATAGTATATTCATTCTCTAAACAAGTTATTCGCTAATTTTAACACAAATTCATATGAAAATGAGAGATCAATGAAAAACACCAAACATTAATTGGATTATCTATATCAAACTCATTATATTTAGGGCATTTTTTTTTATATTAATGTACTACTATTCCTTTTGTTTTAGACAATGTACTATTATTCCTGTTAATGAATTAATATGTCCAGGTCTTATAAACCAAGATGAAACTCTATCTAGCCAAGCATCTTGGCCCAGCGGTTGTAAGGCATGCCCTGGGACACTCTAAGGGTCGACTCGGTTTGCTCCCGGGTACGATTCCTAGCAGTGTTAAAATAATGCTTGGCCAGCGGAAGGCACGCCCCGTGAATAGTGATTAGTCCTTCGTTGACAGCGTTGGGATACACTGGGTTTAGACAAAAGAAGAAGAAGATGAAACTCTATCTGAGATGCAGTTGGAAATTTATTTTGGGTCTATAATCCTTTAACTAACTACCTTTAGCATTTTAGAATCCCGTGGACAATATCTTTTTTTTTTTTTGAACTTATTATGGAAACTGTAGTTTTGGAACCTAATTTAATATCACTTATATGCTTTGTTGTTTTTATATTATATCATTTTTTTTTATGTAAGAGGTCCTATATCAGATTTTTACTAACATCTTTATACATTATATCCAATATCAGAAAGTTTCTTATCCATTTTTTATTTTATTTTTCTAATTAACTTGCTCGGGAAGAAAGGACAAACAAATCAAATTGATTTTCAAGAGGTAAGAAAACAAAATCCGATAGATAAATATATTTTCTAAACAAGGTTAACTTATATGGGAAAAGAGGATAAACAAATCCTATATGTTTTCAAGAGAGAAGGGGAAAAAAAACTAATATGATAGTTAAATATATTTTCTAAAAAAAGGTTAATTGTTACAAGAAAAGAAGAGAAAAAATCAAATAGATTTCCAAAAGAGAATAAAAAAATGATAATAAATAAATTTTCTAAAAATGGTTAACTCATACGAGAAAAGAGGAGAACCAAACCAAATAAGTTTTACGGAAAGAACACTAACAATATGAACAATAATATTTTCAAGTACTTACTTTTATTGTCTAATCTTTTTGTATGAATAATTTTTATTGAACGTAATATATATATTCTTTCAACATATATTAATATTGTATAATTTTTATTATTTAAATTTATATGGGTAAAGTGAAACAATATAAATAATATTTACACTCAATTAGAACAACATGTATATTTTTAATCTGATATAACTATTTTTTACAAAATTTATATTTCCCATATAGAATATATCGCACCATGACATCACAACATCATTCATCTTATAACCCTATACAGGTTACGAGCAAAAACACTAGTATACCTAAAATATCCTCCATTATCTTAATACACCTCATAATCTACCGCTCCCCTTCTCTCCTCTCCTCTCCTCTCCTCTCCACTCTTCTTCCTCTTTCCCTCTTCTCTCTCCTCACCCCTACCCATCCAATAATTTGATAATTTCTCTAATATGTAATGGTTAATTTTCCTCTGATTCTTTCTTTTCTTTCCTTTTTTTTAATGAGAAATTACTCCTTGGTCGGTCGATCTCATTCTAGTATAGCTGCAGATGAAGGAGATGGAGCTTTTTGGTCGATCTTGTACATTCTAGAAAACCAGATCAAGTGCAGAGCGAAGGAAACAACAAAGAACGATGTAGCTTGTGTCAATATGCAACTATATCTTGTAATGAAGGAGATGAAGCTTTTTGTAGAAAATAACGAAAGAAAAATGTGTTGATGAGGCACTGTGACAAGACAAAGAAGATGTGAGAAAATTTCAGAAGAGAGAAGGAGAAAAAAGTGCAGAGTATTGTTTGGTTGGATTGGATATGAAGAGGGAAGAATCAGAGCAAGAAGTCATAAAGATATAGGAAAGGAAAATTCGTGGTGTAAAGAAAATGGGTATTTTCGGAATATTAAATCTTTCTAAAAAAAATTGTGGAATAGAGATATTTGTGGTGTAAAAAGCCACATCCAATATAAAAAGCTAATAAGGAATGCTACTAACAATCACTTTAACACTCTCCCACACAACAAGCCACATCACCCTTTTTAACCCTATGTTTGGAAAGCATGAAATATGGTGAAAAGAAAAGGGAAGAAATGAAAACACATTTCCCAAAACTTTTTCCATCATTTGGTTGGCAAGAGGGGGGGGGGAGAGAAAAAAATGTGGGACCCACAAGCATTTTTTTCTTCTCAAATTGAGAAGAAAACACGCAAATCAAGATGAGATAAAAAAGACAAACATGAATTGTGCATTGTCTCATGTAAAATGACCAAAAAAACATTACTTTTTATTTTTTTAAATTATTATATGAGGGTGTTTATGTCATTTCAGTAGTATATTTTTTCTTTCCTCTCACTTTCCACTCAATCAAACAAGAAGAGAGAACAGTTTTAGTTTTCTTTCCTCTCATTTTCACTCCAACTAAACAATTAAACAATCCACTTATTTTTCACTCTTTTTCTTTCTTTCCCCCTTCTTTCCTCTCACTTTCTTTCCTCTCACTTTCTTTCCTACAACCAAACAAAGTGTAAAAGTCATCACCTGGTTACCGGTTCTTTGGTTTCACAATTTTAAATTTGTATTTTTCTTTTTTTAATATTACAGGCATTCAAAGCACCGCCTCGACATCTCCTGCATCAAATACGCGCCCACTAAGGCACTAAGTTTTGACCTGCTTTGAAATCGCTGCACCACTTTTAATTCGTTACTTATACTTTATTATTTTCGTTTTCAATTTTTTTATTAAAGATGATAACTTGATACTTTGATTATTTTTTTAACTTTGTCATGGACGGGTAAATTTGTTATTTTTTTAACTTTTGTTTATTTTTTACAAAAAATGATAACTTGATAATTTGATTATTTTTTTAACAAATTAAGCTTTTCTGGAAGCTTTAAACTTACAGCTATCTTTAACCTTCCAATCTTTAAAACATTTGTAGAGCTTTTAAGACTTGGTTGTTGTTATCAAATTATATAAAATTTTACTGCATTACTCAATAAGATAATAAGATACGGGAACAAGAATATAAACCAGAATCAAATATCAAATGGCATTAATCTCCATCACTAAGTTAGAAAGATACCAACAAAAATAGTACCTAAAGGATGCAGGCAATTGTCAGTTATTGCAGAAAATTGTTTTATGAACCTTTATCTTTTGCTTAAGCGGCGCACAGAGAAGGCATGTGAGTGGTACATGAGAGAGACAAGGTTTGTGTAAAAGAAGAAAGGGCGCGCAATAGAGTTTAACCTTTGGGATACCAATAATAATTAAAATAAATAAATAAGTGTTGAAAGGTGTGAACCCAAAGAACCGGCAACTAAGTGATGACTTTTAAAGAGTGGGTGATATGATTTGTTGTGTGGGAGAGTGCCTAAAAGAGAATATTAGAGTGACTGTTAGTAGCATTCCTCAAAGCTAATTCGCCTCCAAGTAGTTGAACAACTCAAGACCAGGGACGCACCTACATGGGATGGTATGGGGGCATTTGCCCCCACTAATCAATTTTTTTTAACATTAATATTTAGTAAATTTTATTTTGCTCCTATAAAAATTTAGATGTTGCCCCCACATATCAAATTATCAACAATCTTTTGGAAATAGTGGAAATAATTTTTGAAATCTCTCATCTTTTACTTAGTAAATTGCTTCTTATTTCTCATATGCAGATGAAGGTTTCACATTGAAATCGAGTCACGTTATATTTTGTGCATTTCATATTACTTTTTTATCGCTTGTGTATATTTATCATATTTTTATTTAATAAAATTATTTATAAACTAATTTTTGTCCCCACTAACAAAAATTTCTGGGTCCGTCACTGCTCAAGACATAACAATAATCTACACTAGTCATGCATGAATACAACCAGGGCAGTCCAGCCCATTCAAACTAGTCTGTGATGGCTAACATATTTATAAATCAGGTCGGGTCGAATAAATTCTGGTCTAATAATTTTTTTTAGCTCGGACCAACCGTTTACGACTAAATGGACCGATCCATAGATCCATAATTTTTTTTAAAAAAGAAATATTTATTAATGATATAAATATTTTTTAAAGCTTGCATGCAGTTTCTTAACGATATAAATAATATATTAAAGACTAGAATAAATTATATTTGATTTTCATTCATTAACATTATAAACAAAATGGTCGATAAAGATTAAAATAAAGTAAATATTCATCATCCTTCAAATTCAATAATATATGGTGACCACCATCCACCTTCAAATACAAATCATTTTTTCAAGCTAACAATACAAATTCTCTTTAGTTACTTTTCTAGCACATTCTATTATTATAATAACTAGTGTATGGACCCGTGTTATGCATGGGGAATAAGCTTATTTTTTAAGAATTCAAGAAAATATGTAATTGTTGATTTCATGTTTTTTATTTAAATTTTCCTTGAGAAATTATATACAAAAAATTTGTTTAGAAAATATTTTTTTGAACCATACATCACAAAGTGTAATCATATTATTAATTTTCTTCGGTCTTCAAAATTTATTTAATTTACTTCTCTTATTTTTTCGTGCAAGTTAACCATTTTAAAAATATATCATATTTTTTTTCTTCCCTTTTAAAAGTCTATTTGATTTATTTCTCCATTTTGTTATGCAAGTTAACCATTTTTAGAAAATATATTTATTTATCATGTTATTTTTTTCTTTTCTCGTGAAAATATATTTGACTTATTTCTACTCTTTTCCGTGCAAGTTGACCATTTGTAAAAAATATATTTATCTATCATATTATGTTTTTCTTCTCTCTTAAAATCTAATTGATTTATTTATCCTCTTTTCTTGTGCAAGTAAACCATTTTTAGAAAATACCTTTATGTATCATTTTTTTTTCTTCTCTCCTGAAAATAAATTTGCTTTAATTATCCTCTTTTACGTGTGCAAGTAATAATGAAGGAAAATAAATGTAATTTCCCCCGTATTTTCTTGTAAAATGTTCATCTAGTGTCTCATGCTTTATATACTATACTAAAATTAAATTAAAATTTTCTTAGGCTGCTTATTAATAGAATCCTTTGATAAAATAAAATTTAATTTATTAACATTTTCTCTTTAAACAGAAAAGTATTATTAAGAAATTATACTAATCGAATCATAACTTTTGTGTATGGTAGAAACCTGATTGGGAGGAGGCAATCCTTAATCGAATCCTTAAGTGATGCTTTTTAATTCTTGATTTCTCATTTATTTTATAGATTGTTTTAAAATATTAGGATTCTATTTTAAATAAGAATTATTTGTCTATCAATTGATTATTCCTTTCTTTTATTGCTTTCATATGATTTAGTTGATATGACCTCATAGTAGTTTTAAATAGACTTGAATGTCCGGCTCAATTAGAAATCAAAATTAAGTGATTATAGCTTAAATTATGATTTTCGTAATAAATGGATTTTTATATAATGCATTGTTGGGTCTATCATATAACAATAGTTTTGAAAATTGAAATCGTATATTTTACATAAATGACAGTAAGTATGACTTATATTTTTGTTTTATTTTTTCATAAATAAATGACAATATTAGTATTCCGTTAAAAAAAATGACAATATCAGTATTAAGTGGCAATCCTTGTACAATTAATATAGAATTTTCAAATTATATTCAATAAGTATAATACGGTGAAAACATAATAAGACAACAATAAATTTGAAACCCTAGATTGATTAATAATGGTTGAAATTTTTTATTTATTAAGTACAATGCATCGCTTTGATTTCAAATTTAATGGTGATTTTTAAATATTTGAATATTTCTCCAATCAATAATGGTGATTTAAAAAATTAGGATATTATTAAGCATTCAATGCCTATAATGATTTATTTCCACGTTTTAAGTCATATTGGAAGCTTTAAAAACCTGTTTTCAAGCCGAATTTATGTATCGAGTCAGCTCCGTGATAGGTCGATTCATAAAGTATTGTTTGAAGTTTCACATAAATGGCAAAGCAGCATCTCAAATCAATTTTTTTTTTATGGGAGCATATCAAATCAATTTGAGATATAACATTTAAATTTTTTTATATTATATTTAAAAATTTAACCTTTAGTGGTGTTGTTATAAGAGCATGTTTTTCCTGATAAACGTACTAAAGGCATTTTAGTAATATTATTATGTTTTAAATTTGTATTATTATTTTAATATTAATTTTTTCAAATTAATATGCATGTCTTCCAATTGAATTACAACAGTCATAATAAAATCATATTATTGTGAAAAAATGACTGATATTAATGTGTTGAAAAATCAATATTTTAAAAATTAAAATGAATTATTTAGTTATGGATGAAATGTAAAACTTATAATTTTCCACGTTAGTGATATGTTTATTTGTCAAGTATAAAGTTTTTTTTACACTGTCAACCAATCAGAAATTGACACATCATTACAAATCTTTGATTCTTATCCTAATCACCTTAAAAGTCATTAATTTCATGATTTCTGATTGGTTGTCAGTGTAAAAAACTTTAAACTGACAGTGCATAGAAATTAAACTCTAATCATAATTCAATCAAATTGTTTTGGAAAAAATGTTTGATACTAATAAGTTTAAAAATAAATTGTAATTAAAATATTTTGTTGTGCTTTTTGTATTTTTGATGGATGGAGGTCAGTTGACTTTGGACTATAGATTTGAGAAAAGAGAAGAATCAGCAAAGATCCAAATATTTGTGAAAACCCTAACTGGGAAGACCATTACCCTCGAGGTTGAAAGCAGCGACACCATCGACAATGACAAAGCGAAGATTCAAGACAAGGAAGGCATTCCACCGGATCAACAGCGTTTGATATTCGTTGGAAAGCAGCTTGAGGATGGAAGTACATTAGCTAATTACAAGATTCAAAAGGAATCGACTCTTCTTCTTGTTCTCAAGCTTCGTGGTGGAATCATTGAGCCTTCTTTGATGGCTTTGGCTCGTAAATAAAACCAAGACAAGATGATCTGCCACAAATGTTATGCTTGTCTACATCCTAGGGCTGTGAACTGCCGCAAAAAGAAATGTGGTCACAGTAATCAGTTTAGGCCAAAGAAGAAGATCAAGTAGATTCTAGCTGCTATGGTTGTTAAATTTCTGTATAGTGCTTTTGTATTGCATTGATTGAATTAGAATTAATTGATTACATTTCTACACTGCCTTACTTATATAGCAGTGTGATCAAGGAGTCTAACTGACTAACAGAAAACTAACTTAGCTTACAAACACAGCAATAATAACTACCTATAACTAACATCACAGACTTTATGCTAATAGATGAAGGTAGACCAGATAAGAAGAGATAAAAGGGCTATTTCTTCACTCCCCCTCAAGTTGGTGCATGCAAATTGATAATGCCCAACTTGCCAAGAAGTTGCTCATATTTATCTTTTCCCAATGGTTTTGTGAAAATGTCTGCTATCTGATCCTTAGTTCCAATCTTCATAGGTTCAATATCCTTTGATTTCACTCTTTCTCGAACAAAATAGCAATCCATTTCTACATGCTTTGTTCTTTCATGAAAAACAGGGTTCATTGCTATGTGCAATGCAGCCTGATTGTCACAAAAGAGTTGTGTTGCCTCATTTTGTGTAGCTTGTAATTCTGTCATCAGCCATCTTAGCCAAATCAATTCACTTACAGTTGCTGCCATGGATCTATATTCTGCTTCAGCAGAGGATTTGGCAACAACTGTTTGTTTCTTTGTCTTCCAAGATATTGGAGCACCACCTAGGAGGATAACATAGCCAGTGCATGACCTACGGGTTAGAGGACATCCTCCCCAATCTGCATCACAGTAGGCCTGCAACTTTAGGTTTCCTTCTTTTGGTATGAAGATCCCTTGTCCTGGTGTCATCTTCAAGTATCTCAGAACTCTTTCTACTGCATCCATGTGCTTCTGTTTTGGGGTTGTCATGAACTGGCACAGGGTATTCACAGCATAAGTGATGTCTGGTCTTGTGACAGTCAAGTACAAGAGTCTTCCCATCAGTCTCCTGAATCTGGTAGGATCAGCATCTGGTTCTTTGTCATTGACCCGAAGGTTACAATTCTGTTCCATTGGAAATTTGCTTGGCCTGCAATCCTCCATCTTTGTTTCTATTAGAATGTCCAAAATATATTTTCTCTGACTGAGTACCAATCCTGATTTGGTTCTGGTGATCTCAATTCCTAGAAAATATTTTAGTGGCCCCAAGTCTTTTATACTAAAGGTTCTGTCCAGATATTGCTTTACTTTCTTCATTTGCTCCAAGCTATCTCCTGCTAGTATCACATCATCCACATAGATTAAGGCTGTGAGAAACACTCCTTTCTCTTTGAAGATGAAAAGGGAATGATCAGCTCTAGATTGCTTGAAGCCAATGGCATTTAAAGCATTGGTAAACTTTTGATACCAATTTCTGGAGGCTTGTTTGAGACCATATATGGATTTCTTCAGTCTTGTGGATACCCGATTATTTCCCAGCATTCTTGCTTTGTATGACCAATCTTTTGGCAGTGCTCGCATTTTGGTCTATCCTTCTTGATGTTCTTGCCCTCATATGTATCTTTGTATTTGTCACTTTGTGCTTGAAAGGCTGTTAACTCAGTGACTGGTTTATGGGTTGATGAAATCAATCTTTGTTGCTCATCTTCTGCAACAAGATGATAAGCATGTCCCAATGTCAGGTTTGGAGCCATACTCAATATTTGAGTCTTGACCGTGCCAAAAACTTCATCTAAGCCCATGAGAAAGTCATATAGTTGCTCTCTTTCCCGTATCTGCTTTAATTGCTTCTGTACTTCACATCTGCACTCTCCACATACACACTCGGGCCAAGGTGAAATTGATTGAACTTCATCCCACAATCCCTTGAGTTTTGTGTAATATGAAGGTACAGACATCTTTTCTTGTCTAAGGTGAGTAATTGCCCTTCGTAATTCATAAACTCTTGGTGCATTACCTTTTGAAAATCGTTCTGCTAGCTCCACCCAAGCTGTGTTTGCATATCGGACCGTGTTCTTGACATCTTTATCCATGCTATTCTTTAGCCAGCCCTTCACCATCGCATTACATCTCATCCAGTGGGCAAGATTGCAAGAATCAACCTCAGGCATTGGGATTGATCCATCGACGAACCCAATTTTATTTTTCGCATACAAAGCATTACTCATATCGGATACCCATTCCCCATAGTTGCCAGAATTAAGAGGTTCACTTACAAAGATTTGCCCTGGATGATCTGAAGCATGAAGATAATAAGGGAGAACGTATCTATGCCTCCTTCATTGTTTGTTGCAGCTTTATCAATCGGACCTTTTTCTTTGATGGGTGAATCTTTGGAGGACGACTCCGGTTCATCAATTTTGGGAGGATCTCCTTCTTTCACCATGATGGAAGATGAATGAGAAAATTATACTCTCAGGATTTCGGCTCTGATACCATGTTAAATTTCTATATAGTGCTTTTGTATTGCATTGATTGAATTAGAATTAATTGATTACATTTCTACACTGCCTTACTTATATAGCAGTGTGATCAAGGAGTCTAACTGACTAACAGAAAACTAACTTAGCTTACAAACACAGCAATAATAACTACCTATAACTAACATCACAGACTTTATGCTAATAGATGAAGGTAGACCAGATAAGAAGAGATAAAAGGGCTATTTCTTCAATGGTTCCTCTCTTTTTGATGTTGCAATTCAGACTTTGGACTATAGATTTATTAAGGATGATAAAATATATAATTTCATTAAAAAATGCATATTTTTAAAAAATAATTATATAACATAATTTCAAATTTGAATTTCCATGTCTAATAAATGTAAATGATATAGATATAGATTTGGGTGTTATAGTTAAAGATTATATGGAATGTTATAATCAGATTTAAATGAGAAATCAATTTGTAATGTGATAATTAAAATGTTTGAATAGCATTCATCAGCCACCAGCAATGCCCACCTAATTATGATAATTATAATTAAAATGCATGAAACGTTTCAAGGAGTATTATTGATAAAGGAAAGAAATCACATACCTCAGTGAACAGGGAGCAATGCAAATCAAAACCAACCACTCTTCATTAGGATCACAACGATAATTGATAATCTGGTTATTTGTTTGATTTGCCGTTCGGTCAAACATCTTCATTGCCTCACAATCACCTAAGATATAAGAAATGGTTTTTTGAAAGAAAGAAAAAAAACAATTAATTCAATCACCAATATTGGAATACTTATCTTCACCCATTGCAGCAGCATAACAAACACATAAAATACCTCCAGCAGCATAACACATCTACCCAGAATAGATGACTTGGAAGCTCTAACATCTGTGCAATAGAGATAATTTTATTTTTTTTATAAGCAAAAATTTCATTAATGGGAATACTCGGGGTACCCCAACCCATTTACAAATGAAACTACCTTTAGGGTGTGTTTGGTTCATTGGAGGGGAGGGGAGGGGAGGGGAGGGGAGGGATTTTAATGGATGGGAGCGGAGGGGAGGGATTTTGGTTAGACATTGTGTTTGGTTGAGAGAGGAGAGGAGAGGAGGGGAGCGGAGGGGAAATAACACTTTCATGTTTGGTTCAGGAGGGGGGATTTTAAAACAACTTTACTTTTAAACTTTATAATTATTTATTTAAAAATAGAAAAGTGGGGATATTTTAGTCAATACACATGAAAAGTTTTAAAATCCCTCGCCTCCCCTCCAAATCCCCCCAATATTGGAGGGGAGCTAAAATGGACCCGTGAGGGATTTTGCTCCCCTCCCCTCCTAAAATTTGAACCAAACACAAAAGATTTAAAATATCCCCTCCCCTCCCCTCCCCTCCCCTCCCCTCCAACCAAACAATACCTTAATGTAAATAAAATACTACCTTAAAAAAAAGGATAGTATTGTCTTTACAAAAATAACAATCATAAGAAAAACCAAGAAAATTCGTAGCGAACATTACAAACCAAACCATCCACAAAAGAAAGAGAAAGTCTTGGGTGGGCACAAATCCAACATCTCATCTTTGGACACACCCAATAATAAAATGACAACACATGAAATTTAATACATTTATTTCAAAATAGGAAACAAAAAAATCATTTACCCTCTCTCATCTTTACTGTTTCTCTCACCTGCATCCCTCTCCCACCTTCAAACCCAGACCAGCCTACCACCACGCAATCATGGGCAGATGCTCAAATGCAGAAAAAGTTTGCAATGACCCAATTTTTTTTTTTCAATAACCATAAATAATGGAATTAGGGAAATAATAATATAAAAGGTTGAGAGGATTTTAGAGAGATAAAGGGGAATATAAACAAGAAGGCAAAGATTTGAAGGAAGATAAAAGAGAAGAAGTATTAAACTTTTAATTCATTAAATTCAACATTATGGTAGTTCTTTTTTTCTTCTTATTTATAATTTATAATGGGAATGGAAATTGTTACATGGATACAAACTTGACAAGAGTCTACAAAAGCAAATAAAAGGTACAGTGTCACCAAGGAATACTAGTTTCTCTGCCAACATTGTGTTTGGACTTGGAATCAAAGTGAATGGTAGCCTCGTCCTATTCATATCTCCATGGCAGAATCTGTCTTAATTTTTATTAGAGTGAATATTTACTTGACTTAACGTAATTTATTTATTTTCTCCATTGACATATTATAAAGAGTTGGAAGCATGGCTTGCTCTCCAGGATTTCAAGGTGGGAAACAAGGAAGGTTGAAGTGAAGGTGGGGGAGTAATGATGAGAGAGGAACTTGCTAGGTTGGTGGAGAAATGGGTTTTTTTTGGGTTATATGCAAAAACAAATTTGGGTTGCTGCCAAATTTTTATGCATCTGAGTATCATTTGCACCTGGTGGCGGTGGCTAGTTTCATGGTGGTTACCTGCGTCTGGGTTTGAAGGTGAGAAAGAATGGAGATTGAAGGATGGAGGTACGAGAAACAAGAAAAATGAGAGAGAAGAAATTTTTTTTTTTAATTTTAAAATAATTATATTAAAATTCTAGAGAAAGTTCAAGCACGAAGGACGAAAAAATGGGAGAGAATGAGACTTCTCAAATTCAGCAGAGACTTTTTACTTATTTTACAGCTGCCTTTTATTTTTATTATTTTATCTATATCTATTGTAAAATTGTGATTGGATGTGCCTAAATATGACCTATTAGGTCTGTGCTCATGCAAGTATTTCTCCAAAAGAAATACTAAAAACCTGCAACCCTAGGCAAATAAAGCCGAAAAAAACCACAAGGAGCCCGTATACACACCCAAAGAAACAAAGGACAAAGGGCCACCACACAAAGCTCAATGATAATAGAAAATTGATAAACTACTTTGAAAAGAACCAAAATACAAAAACACCACACTTCAAAGAGACTACGCCAAGAGACCATCAAGGACGCAGCAGCAAGGGATATCATCAGTCTGTAGCACCATCATAACTAAAAAACCAAACCAAAAAAATCAGCCTATTGTCACCACATGGAGAAAATGGTAGTTCCTTCAAAAACCAAGATAAAAAAATTTAGGAGAGATGAAAAGAAGATAGGAAAGTTGGGAACCACATAAAGACAATGAAAGTGCAAGGGAAACAAAAAAAAAAGTATGAGTATAAGAGAGATCAGACCTATATTAAGATGTTCCTTCAAACAAAACTCAATGTCAATCAATTCCATCTTTAAGAAAAAAAAAAGAAGGAAAAAAAAAGGAAGAGAGAGACGAAGAGAACGTAGAAGATGGGTTAAGGATATTTGAATTGATAATAATGATTCAAAATAAGATATTTCAAAATTAAAGGTACCCAATCAAAGTCAGAATAGGATTATAACGTGCATTAATGATGATTCCCTAAATCGCTCTTGTATTGACATTTAAGCCTTGCTGATGTGTCATTGCCCCAAAGAAGAGGATTTGCCTTGAGGACATTTTACTTTGTATATATAAAAGTAGTAGATAACAATGTTTATGTAACATAAATAAATTTTATTTTTTATTATATTTTGTAGATAACAATGTTTAAACATAAATAAATTTATTTTTTATTATATTTTTAAATATTGATCGGGTCGGTGGGTTGGCTTAGCCCATGTTAGGCCAACGAATCTATGAGTCAGACTAGACTGGGCTAAAAATATTTCAAGTTTAAATTTTGCTAACCCTACTCATCCTCTATATGGGGTTAATCGGGTCAGCCCATCAGACTTGTCCCATTTTGACACCATTTTTTGTTATTACTCTCCATTCTATTCTATCTATCTACTCTTCTATCTATCTATTATCTAGTATCTACTATACTATAATAAAACTGTACTCCAGTGGACATGTTTCAATTACATATCATTCCAATTTCCCGCCCAGTTGTCACTCGGGGATAGTTTTGTCTTTAAAAAAAATCTTTCTTTCTTCTTGAAGCTTTTAACGAATATTTTGTTGCAAACTTCTTCAGAAGCTCCCCTTCTTTCAAAATTCCTAATTTTTTCCCCTTCACTTGCTCTAGAGGTTAAGGATTCGAAAGAAATGACACTTATCTCAACTCAATATCAAGGTTCTTTATTATTTTCATTTGTTGCTTCATTTCTTCTTTTCATTCCTATTTTTTTTATTCCTATCTTAACTCAATATCAAGGTTCGGGTGAAGGTGATCGAGGTAAAAGGTCCTCGCGGCAAGTTGGCTCAATCGCTTCAAGCATATGAACTTCGATTTTTAGTTCATCCTCGTCGAGAATGGAAAGAGGAAGCTCAAGATCAATGCTTGGTTCGGTTCCCAGAAAACCTTCGTTGCCATTCACACCGCACTCCGCCATTTTTTCTAAATAGAGCAAAATGTGATAAAATAATTTTAATTAAAAGAAGAAAAAATAATCTTTTTTTCCAATTTTGTTTTTTGTTAACCTATAGCGAGTTTGGGTATTGGAGAAAGGCAAGCCATTTTCCCAGCTGCGCCTTCTTTTCTTTTCTCTTTTTACTACTTAGTTAGTTAATTAATACCCATAACACAACCCCATTATATCCACAAAAACAACCTCACTTTTTGTTACCCATTATACATAGTCCCTCTATGGAGTTCCCAATCACGCCAAGCGCTCCTAACACTTGTGATGGGTGCAACTATTGAAGATATTGAAGCCAAAAAAGCCTCTATTGAGAAAGATGTTGTAAGTCTCTCAATAAATATTGCCTTTTTCTTAACAAAAATATAGCGTGAACATGGATGAAGCGTCCTCTAATCCCTTCATATACTTTCTTTTTTTTTCCCTCCCTCGGAAATACGAGATGGAAAGAACTATTGAAAATGTTCGGTCAAATTTCAATTCCATCAGGACAAGGTGAGCAAACCCAGCTATGCTCGACAAAATTAAGTTATAATTGAAGAAAAAATAATATTGAATTTGAGCTTGATGTTCAGTTCCATATGGACTTATTTAAATTACATAATAGTTTTATTTGTAAATAGATGATGAAATCATTCAGCTTAGCAGCTAATATATATATATATATATATATATATATTACATCTTCTTCTTTTTTTTCTCAATAAGCCGAACCTAATTGAGCTTGAGCTATTATTTGATATTGAATTTATTCATGTTATTTCATATGCTAACATTTGTATTTTAGAAGCATGTAACCAGTTATGAACATAACTGTTTCTTTACATGTGAAAATTATTATTTGATTTTCCTCACACCAGAATTTGGTAACCTTTTTATCTATATATTTGATGGAAAATAAATTTAAATATAAAAATCATATGATGAATTTAGCATATACCAATTTAAAATCACATTTTCAAATCATTTTGATATATGCATAGAGATTAACACATGTGCGGTCAGTATACTAGTATATATGATAATTTTCCCTTGGCTAGAATACCGACTCTGAAAATAAAATGACCACGGTTCTTTGGTTTTATTTGGTGTGGTAGGAGAGAAAACTGTAAAAAGATTTTTTTTTTGTTTTGCTTTTGAAAACCTTTGGCTGTAGTGCTACCCCATCTCTTCAATCATGTGTGCTATTTACATTTTCTTATTTTTTTTTTTTTTTTTTTTTTTTTTTCTGTCGACTAAAAGTAATTTGGGTTACCAACTAGTTTTGCTGGTTAGTTAATTAGCGGATGCTATTTGGTTATTCTCTTACTAGTGTGTCATATTAAGAGATTATCGAGTCGCTTTCTTTGTAACCCGTGCTCTTGTATACAAGTTTACAGAAGTAGACTTTCGAGTCAAGTAGTGAAACATTCATTTTTTTCCCTGTCATGCCAAATCTCTCTCTCCCCCTACTCCCTCTCTCCCTTTCCCTCCCCCCTCTCCCTCTTTCTGTGTGTGTACTGTAACTTCCTCTATAACTCGTGCTCTTGTATACAAGTATATTATGAGAAGCAAACCTTGGAGCCAAGTAGCCAAATGTTCATTTTCTCCGTTGTGTGAAGGATGAAGCACAGATGTGTGAGAGATTTCCAAAATAATGAAAGTGTAGAACACCAAGTTGAAATTATGAAATTTTGAAATGGACATTGGACAAAAGGACCGAATTTGCAACATTAAAAAAATAGGAGAATCAAATGTGCACACAAAAAAATTGTAGGGACCAAAATCGCATATGATCAATAGTAGGAGGCACAAATTTTTTTAATGATTTGTCATTTCTGATTGGTTAACAGTATAAAAAACCTTTACACTGTCAGTACATATCAATTAAGTGGGGTGTATTGGATTAGGATTTTAAAAGATTGTTTTATGACAAAAAAGACTTGTGGTGTTCAATCAAGACTTTTAAATAATCTAAATAAGTTTATGTGATATTCAATCAAGACTATTAGGATTTTTTGTAGAGTCTGTCCAAATCCAGTGATATTCAATCAAGATTTTTTATAACTTATTAAAAGTCTTCTGGTATTAAAAATTTTACTAATTTCGATGGATTGTTTTATGGCATGGATTTTGTGGGACTTTTTAGTAAAATGTATAAATAATAATCTCATCTCAAAATCCTACCTAAACCCACGACACTTTTCTATTACCACATTGCTTCTCTCTGTCTTGTTCCAAGACTTTTCTTTCGTTAAACATTATTGCAGAAAGTTCATACTCTGTAAACAAATTTGGGAATGGGAGTTAGACCTTTTGTTAAACACATCCCCTTCAATAGGTCTTTCTTTCTCTGTAAACATTCCCTCGCTGCATATTGGAAATATTTTTTCAATGGGAATGACCTTGTGTAGAAACCCAGTTCATGGTAGGGTGCGATACCTTTGTCTCCCTACATATAATTAAGCCGGGATTGGGTTTTTAAATGGTGTGTGTGGAGGAATGTTTTTTAATGGTGTGTGTGGAGGAATGAAAAGATGCTGATCTGTGGAGGCCTAACATATTAGGATTTAGGGTTTAGAAATGCTATTGAGGAGGAATGAAAAGTTTTGCTTTTTTGTTTTTTTTATTATTATTATTAAAAATTTGTTCATTTCTTAGTTATTTTTTCCATTGACTCTTGTAACTTGGAATGTTTACTAAAAATTCATGTATTCCTTTCAAATATTATAAATTCATATAATCCTTTCAAATCTTATAAAGTCTTATGATACATATTCTTTAAAATCCAAACATGACAATCTTGATTATAACAATCTTTAAAAAAAAAAAAATTATAAATCATTACTTTCCTACATATTACTTTTGATTTGTACCTTTTACTTACATTGACACAGTTTGTAATTATTAAATTTAACGACGTTTATTATTATTTTTTATTTATTTACTTTTCTGTATTTTATTTATTTTTAATTACATGGTTTTTTTTTTAAAACAACGAATTAACAAAAAAAAAACATATATTTAGCGACCGAATTAATTCGATCCCTAAATAATGGGACCGAATAAAATTTTCAAAAAAATAAAATAAAAATTATTATTAGCGACCGAATAAGGGACCATTATTTGGCACCAAAGTATAGCGACCAATATTATAAATTTATCGACCACCATTTTTCGGTTGCTAATTAGCAACCGCCCAATAATTCGGTCGCTAAATGTTTAGCGACCACTGTTTTAGTAACCGCCTTAGCTCGGTCTCTATTTCGGTCGCTAACTGTTTTAGAGACCGAATTATACTATTACGCGATCGCTAAACACTTAATTTCTTGTAGTGAATTCATATTTATGTTTCCCCTGTTTTAGTTGATAAATAACGAGGTATTCAACTAATGTTCATAATAGATAATATTAACTAGTAACTTAAAAGTTACTATGTTTTGTGTTTCATGGTTGAAATAAAACAGTTATAATAATTTTATAATTTTTTGGACATAATTTCAAATTGCAAATAATCTAAAAAAATGAACAAAAGTAAACTTATCCCGTGCATGGCACGAGTTACTATACTAGTATAATTACATACCAAAATATGACATAGCTCTCACTACTCCCTGGTTCCTCTAAGACATGCCTCTATACTTTTTAATCAACTTCCATAATAACAAAGTAGGCCCAAATTATTATCCCTGTAATTCTTTTTCCCATTTTCAAGAATTTTCATTCTCTCTCTATTTATTATTTGTGATGGATAGGATAAAACCGAAAGAATGAAATAATCAGGGTGCACCATTCATTTAACAGGTAGTCAGTTTACAAATATTAAATAGTGAGAACTTGTAAGGGACCCAAAAGGGGAATTAGACCAAGAGCCAACCGAAATGGGTACAAATGAGCAGGTCAGACCACATTATGTTAGAAATGCTGCAAGTAAGGGAATTAGAAAGAGTGTCGGGCCAAAAATACCCCACCCCATGTGGAGGGATTACATGTGAAGGATATAAGGAAAATGGGAAAGGAATGTAAGGGTGTGGAATGTGTGATGTAACCTTTTCCTTACTCTCTATCTTTCTATCTCTTTCTCTGATCTACTCTCTCTATCTCCTCCCCTCTGTACTTCTTTTTTATCATCTTGTACCCTCACCAGCATCTATACTGGTTGAGTTTGACATTTCTAATACTGAATTAAATAATACAACACTCTTCCATCATTTGTTAGTTTGTACCCTTTCAGAACCTAACATGAAAAGTCCAATCAAATACCAATTTTTTTTATTGGTCCATTGTACAAAATACAAAGTGTTGATGGATTTTTTATTCTATATAAGTTTATCCCCTGCAAAATGTTGTCTAACAATGACTCTCAGGGGTGGGGACAGAACGAGTCTGGATAGAACTGATGCATGAATAGTTTGAGAAAATACCTCAAATGACCTGGTTCTTGGTGTCGGCTCTCTCATTTAGTTTTTGATTAATTGTTTCTTATTTCTTTTCTAGCCAAAATATCATTCAGAAATTTTACCTCCTTTTGAATCTTTCACATCTCAGTATTCTTTAAATGATCATTTTTGTTCTTTTTGGAACAACTTCTATTCCAAGAAACTCTGCTAACTTGATAACTGTTAATTCTTTGTCCATTTCTGAAATTCTGTCTAAACCCCCTTCACTAAGAGTCTCCGAATCTGTTGATGTTGTTATGACTGAACCCTCCTTTGCAAGTTTGTCAATGGTTGTACCATCTCTGCGAAATCTCTCTGAACACAATTGTGCTCCAAAACCCTTTGATGGCTCCAGAATGCCAATATCAGATCACTTCTTTTTGAATTCTAATGAGGAAATGGAAGATGGAGTGAAAATAGTTATTCTGGATGAATCTTCGGAGGATGTGGATGAAGAGATAGAGGTAGAAGAAAGGGAAGAAGTAAGTAGATCCCAGCCTGCTGAAAATGGTTTGGCCAGGAATGCCCAGAACCCCTTACTCTCTCAGTAAATGTGTCTGCATCAGAACCCTCTGCAAATGCTATTCTCCTGCCTTGTATGATAACTATGAAGAAGCCATGAATGAAAATCTGGCTATGGTTGAAGCAGCACCAATCCCACTGGACTCCATTCACCCAGATGATCATGTTGGTCAAGAATATGAAAAACCCTCATCATGAGCATTCTGAGCAAGCAACTTAACAAAGGACTGAACAGAACCCGTCAAATGTTTGTGACCCAGTAGCAAGAGCTGAAATTCAAGGTGTCCGAGAGCAGATGGATGTGGTCGTGAACCTTCTCCATAAAATTCTTGAGAAGATGAATTGATTAAACATGCTTTTCAGTGATGTTTTTACATGATGATAGTTTTTAAACTTACATCTTTTTGATTGAGCTTATTCTGGTTGAGTTTTATGAACTCATGTTTATTCTGTTTGAGCAGTTTGGACTCATTACGTTATGATAGTTATGGTTTGATTACCTTGAACATGTGATTAGTTATGACTCATCTGTCATGATGAAATTTTTGCTATATGCTCTGATATCTTTTCCTGAAATATCTAATATCTCTATATTTGATCTCTCGTTTCTAACACAAAAATATTTTCAGTAAGAGTACCAAAGTACCTCCCTAAGTACCAAAGTACTTACCTTTTTGATAATGCCAAAAAGGGGATACAATGAGAGAATAAGAAAGTAGAATAGGAGAAAGTAGAAATAAGAAAAATTCAGAATGATTTTATAGAAAGAATCAATATAAAGCTAAGCATAACTTTAGGGGGAGTCTCTAAATTGTATATGTTGATATCTTATTTTCAATTATATCTATATTTTGATATCTTTTGTATATTTGCTTATGTTCAAAAAAATCATACGAAATGCTTATCATCATAAAAAAAAACAGGGGGGACGGGGGGGGGATGTTAAGTCATGAAGCATCTAACTCTGTCATGCGTCTGACTCACACTCCAATTAGCCCGTGTGTGTAAGGAGTGTAATCTGCACTTCCAATCAGTTAATTACCTATGGGTTTTTTGTTTTTTCCTTAACAGATTTCTTGCATGACCAAATTAAGTGCTTGATTAGGGGAAAACATATTAGTAATGTATAACAATGGATTGTTAATAGATCCAGTTGATTGATAAGTGAAAGCAAAACACGTAATTCCAAAGAAATTGAGTAACCCAACAATTTAGTACACATAATTATAAAGTATTATGTTTCTTGAATTTCGATTTCTTATTATTTTCTTGATTATTTTAATTTACTTATCAATTTACTATTGTTCGATTGTCGGGTAACATATCTTTTTATTTTTATTTTTTATGAATGGTAACACAGGGGTTTAAAACTCTACTAACTGTCAATTAATCCACGTGTATATTTGAGATTCTATTCCTTTATTACTGTGCAAAAGGTATGCTTGCCTTAAGTTGATTTACGTGAGGGACGGAGTCACTCATCTCCTAAGGAGGGCCATGGCCCGCCTGAGTTTTTTTCTCATATGATAACAAATATATATATATACAAGTAAAGTAATCATATATTACTGATAAAAAAAGTAATCGTATATTACTCACTGGAAAAAAAAAAAATCTTATACTCACCTATACAAGTAATTGCATTGGAGAAATGTTTCGGTGACACAATTCCTTACACCTTACATCGTATAGTGTTGCACAATGCAGCACTTTTTTTTTTTTTTAAGTTTTGGTTTTTTTTTAAAATGTTATTTTTTGATAAATAAATTTTTTGGTTATGTATGTGTAATTATCTGGTGAATCATATACAAATATCTGGTGAATTCAATTTATTATCTGGTAAATGGGTTTTTTTGAGAAATAAAATTTTTCGTTAAATGGTGAATCATGTACAAATATCTGGTGAATTCAGTTCATTATCTGGTGAATGGATTTTTTTGAGATAAATTTTTTTGTTAAGTATATGCAAATATCTGGTGAATCATGTACAAATATCTGGTGTATTCAATTCATTATCTGGTGAATGGATTTTTTTGAGAAATAAAATTTTTCGTTAAGTGGTGAATCATGTACAAATATCTGGTGAATTCAGTTCATTATCTGGGGAATGGATTTTTTTGAGATAAATTTTTTGGTTAAGTATGTGCAAATATCTGGTGAATCATGTACAAATATCTAGTGAACTCAATTCATTATCTGGTGAATGGGTTTTTTTTGAGAAATAAAATTTTTCGTTAAGTGGTGAATCATGTGCAAATATCTGGTGAATCATGTACAAATATTTGGTGAATTCAGTTCATTATCTGGTGAATGGGTTTTTTTTTAGAAATAAATTTTTTGGTTAAGTATGTACAAATATCTGGTGAATCATGTACAAATATCTGGTGAATTCAATTCATTATCTGATTAATGGGTTTTTTGAGAAATAAATTTTTTTGTTAAATATGTGCAAATATCTGGTGAATTCAGTTCATTATCTGGTTAATGAGTTTTTTTAGAAATAATTTTTTATTTTTTTTAAAAAGTCAAAATTAAAAAAAAAAAACAAAACAAAAGATGCTACTGTAGCGCTACAGTGCCGTGATGTCCTCGTGCGCGTGTCCCCTGCACACATACGGTGTAAACCATATTTGTGTCAAAAATTTTGTGTCATGCTATCACAGCTCATTGCATTGATAAAAATTTATTGTTTATTTAATTTTGAAAGTATTCAAAAGCTATCAATTATTTCTCATTCCAAGTTAGTGACTCCAGCAATTATTTTAATTATAAATATTATTAATTGATTTCAATTCTTCTAGAAAAAGGTATTCTTTTAACTTCCAATCTTACTTTTTAAATAACCTAGTAAATATTTACAATCGCTCTCAATCTCTCATTAATATTATTATTATATTCACTTGGTTTTCTAGAAATTAACATATCAATCCTCTCTTCCTCCACCGGTCTTTTTCTGTATAGAGTGATAACTCTTATTCTCATACTTCATATTTCTACAGCTACTACAGAGTGAGTATAGTCAAAACTATACATTGCAACAAGATGGAAGATGGATTTTTAACTGATTGTCCGTTAGTATATATTGAAAAGAAAATTGCTGAAAAGCTTAGCATAAATTCAATTACAAATGATTTCCGGGACATGTAGGGGAGATTGTTCTGTATTTTGATAAATTACTCATGTAATTAACGTTTTGAAGCATATAATTATGTTATATAAAATTTGATACATATATGTTTTTTCTGGATGAACTTGATTGTTATAGTTGGCCCTCCCTATCATCCAAGTCTGGTTCTGTCCCTGCGTGCATCATAAATTACTAATTTGATCCTTGATATGAAGGTTGAAAATATTATAAAGTAGTATTTAGTTTTGTAGCAAACATAGGTACAATGCTATATATGCAGTTTATACTGTTCTAGACACAAAAAGATAAAAGTAAACAAGTGCATCTTTTGAGATAATTTGTAATAATTATGTTATATTTTGAGCGAGGAATAGTAGGAACATGAGTTTTTTCCTTTAGTTTTCTATGGATATTATAATAAGGGCATTTTTTTATAAATAAAATTATAATAAGGACATTGCTTTGGTACCCACAATGATTGAAGGGTTTTGGTACCCTTACAGCCTTATTGAATGGCAGATGAAATACTTACTAGTTGTTAAGTATTTTTAAATTTTGTAGTCCATTCCCTGTATTTAATGCCTTTATTCTTTAGTCCTTCCAATTCAAATTTTGGGTCACGTGTTAAGTCTTCATCTTCACTATAAAAATAAATGTTAGTCGAAACAATACAAGATGCAATTTTGTGTTTAAAAAGGACCACATGCAATATGATTATGATCAATAATTTTATTGTTTCAAAGGATGAATTTTCATAAGTTTTTTATGGTGCTATCCTTCTAATGGGTTATAGCTTCGGATTTGAGGCGGAATGGAGAAAATTTCAACTTTGAACGATTTTAGAAGGTTGGGATACGGAATGGATAGGAGAACATTTCAGAAAGGGGTTTAAGGACTAAATTTAACACAAATTAAATCTAAGAACTAATATGTAATTTTAAGAAAATAAGACAGCAGAACACTTACATATTTGTCACAAATCATTTGGCTCATGTATACTTTGTTTGGGTAAGAAGAGAAGTAGGGAAGAAAGAGGTAGAAAAGAGAGAACTAGGAGAGAAAAGAAAATGAGTAGAAAATGGATAGATTTTTATGTTGTTTGGATTGATAGAAATAGGAGAGAAGTATGAGAGAAAGAAAAGTTGAGTTTTCTCTCCACTCGTTTGGTTGGATAGAAAAATGGAAAGAAAGAAAATGAGTTTTTATTGAAAAGACAAATTTGCCCTTGATACTATTTGTGTGTGTATATATATACATAGTTATTTATTTTTTCACCCATACACATTATAATATTATTATATTATACTATTTTATATTAAAAAAAATGACAAACAGGAAATAAATAACACCTGGTTCCCGATCAAGAAATATAGCCCTTGGCTGGCTCATGTTTTCCAGATCCAGTCTCAGTGAAGATGGTGTCAAAACTCAAAAGCATCATGTGCAACGCCAGCTAAGGTATCACTGCGAGCATTAATAAATCAACAGGAAAAACACAGATTTTTATGATGAAGATACAAGTCAGAAAAATTGGGGAAGGAAATAATATCAATAAGAAAAATTGTAATCTTACAAATCAAATGATGATGACAAATAGAAATACAGATAAAGAGAAGGGGAAAATGATGAATAGATCTGAGCAAATCTAAGTTAAATAGATCTGAGAAAAAGATGGTGGTGGAGGCCAAAATAGAGCTCTTATGCGGCACCGATTTGAAGCATGAAGACGGCGACGGTGACTTCGGTGACGACGCTAGCAGCGTGGTAGTCTCGGTTGATGGTGCTCGTGGCACTAGGAAGAAAATCTGCTACTGCCAATTTGCTCCAACAGATGCATTATGCAGAGAAGCAGCTGTGAGAAAGAGATAAGGTCAAATGAGTAATTTCATGTTATAATCTCTCTTCTCCGTCAGTTTTCTTGCCTCCTAAGGAGAGAGTTTATTTTGGGTGGGTCCCACTCGTTTTTTTTTTCTCTCTACCCACTTTTCTCTTCACTTCCAAACAGCAGAAGTCCCTTTTTCTCCTCACTTTTCTCTCTTCTCAAAATCTCCTCAAACAAACACAGCAATAATGAGGATAGCGAAGCCCTTAAAACTTAACGGGTTTCGGAGAAATTTTCTTGTAATAATGAATACCCAAACCGAGTTTTTGTGAATGAAAAGGTGAATTTCCCCCTTTCTTCTTCTCTAATTGAGAATTGAACTTAATTCAAACGAAATGGTAACTGACTGCACATATAAAAAATTGAACATTGAATTTGGACCTTTAACTTAACTTTTAAAGGCAAAAGCTCTCCATTAAGGGTCCGTTTGTTTTAAACTTCTTGTAAAAAAATTAATATTTTTTGAAAAATTTACTCTTAAAGATTTTCTATCTATCTAATTTGTTTCAGTTTTTGAAAATAATCAGAATCCAAAATAAAATATCCGAAATCTTCAGACTCTATTTTGAATATTTAGACGAGAGAGTATTCAAAGTTCAAGTGATTTTTATGTTTATAAACAAATACAAATTAATTTATGTTTTACTTTAAAATCTTTAAAAAGAAATAATCACTAGAGTATTTTATATAAAAATCACTTTTTTTTAATCTTAAATAAAGGGACCCTAAATGCTAACTACATACTCGATAAGAAGCAGGGTAACAAGATCTAACATCTCGAGGCAAGATCAATTCTTGAAGAAACAAAAAGAGATAACTATTATGGAGAGTTGTTTATGTGATATTGACAAAAGTAAATTTATTGGTGCATCAATGGGATACGATTATACGAGTTCTTTTCTATTCCTAATTTTTCAGCATTAACCTTTCTTTTATTTTTGTCAAAAAAAAAAAACCTTTCTTTTATAGTACATACAATTTGTTTTTGTGTATCTCAAATATTTTCAAAAAAGAGTCTTCAATGTCGAATATCCTTTATCTATTTAATTAAAAAATACCACCTACGCGGTTTGATTTAACTATACTTAACACCTTTTAAATTTCAGAAGTTACACCAATCCCTATAAAGAGTATGTTTGGGAAAGATTATTTTCCCTCGTTTCAGCTGTTTTTTAGCTTAAAAGCTATTTCATAGATAATCTATTATGTTTGTCATTTTGCTTAAATTTATAAAAAAGCTTTTTTTAGGGAAAAAAAGCTGTTTTATGCCATCTAGTTTTTTCTAGCTTAAGATTATTGTGATTTGATTATTTTTCATTCTCAAAACTATCTTCCCTATTTATCCCTACAAAACTACCTTCTAAACAAATATTATTAAATTATACAAATAACTCCATACCCTTTTTCGTAATTTATTATATAAAAGTGATTTTTTTTGGCACCACCCAAACGAAATAGATTATCTTAAAATCGCTTTTCAGCAAACAGTCCCAAACAAAAACAGATTCTGATTATAATCGAGTATCACAATAATCGATTATACAAAAATTGATTATCAGCATAATCTTTTTTTCTTAGCTTTCCCAAACACACTCAAAGTGTATGTTATAATGGGTGTGAGTGTCATTAGGGCCTTAAAGGAGGTTAGTGTCTATTTTTAAATAAAAGGGATGCCAAATATAATTAAGTCAATTTCCAAGAGAGCTCCATGTAATTTTCCAAAAATAAAAATAAAAATGTGGCTCTAGTGGAAGTTTACAGTTTTGTTTTTTACGGTTTTTATCACCTTTTATGTTGTATTGTATTCGATCTGTTAATACTTAAGGCCTGTGGCATAAATTGCTAAGCCAAATGGTCAAAGACAAAGTTGAATACAAAAAATGAAAAATGAAAAAAATCAAGGCAAACACAATATTATAACCAGTTGAGTTGACCACAATAAATCCTGAATCCAATGCATTTTGGTTGATTTTGTGATCTATCTATCTTCCAAAACAGTTGGTGTAAATGAATACTAATAAAATGAACATAATAATCTATGATGCAGATGGAATACATGGCAGTTACATATAGAGCATGAAGTCACTGATTAAACTGTGAAAGGTTTCAACAAGTGGTTGCAGCTTGTGAGTTGTGCACACTATGCTATGAATTTGAAAGATTGGCCAACCAGGGAAGCAATTTCTCATGGACTAACTCAGGCCTATCATCATGGGGACAATGTCCAACCCCTTCAAGTACAAAGAGTTTCACATTTTCCTGTTGAGAAGGCAATGAAGAAAAGTACTTGCCAACAGGTCCATCAAGTGGAGTAAAGGGGTCTTGATCTCCCCATAAAAGTAAAACAGGCAAGGAGATTTTTGGCATTAACTGCACTGGATTAGGCCCCGGTGGTCCTGTTACAATGGATACAAATGCATCTAAGGCCCCTGGATCATTAGCTGGTTCCCTAATGATCTACATATAAAGTTTCAAAATGCCAATTTTAAGTAAATGTTTAAAGAAGGGAAACTAAAAATGAAATAAGTAAGCATCATAGTATTACCTCCACCAGTTCTTCATCCACTGACTCCTTATTTCCATACACTGAACTCAAAATGTTCCTCAAATTCTCTCTGCATTTAAGCAATATAAACTGTAAGTTTCCTCTTCAAAAATTAAGGGAAATTATGGCCTAACCTGATCAGAATACCTCTGCTTAACACGTTCAAAAATTGCTGAGGCAATTCCCTTTTGCTTCAATAAAAAATCAACCAGCCAAAGTAAAGGAAATAGTAGCTTGATCCTCCAGTCATCAACAATTGCTTTGTTATTCATGCCACCAGCGCAATTTAACAGCACAATTCCTCTAACAAGAGTTTGACTTGAATCTGATTGGATACTATAATTCACAGATGAGGCAAAAAAGAAGTTTCTGACACAAACTCTATATGTTCAACTGTTTAATAGAAATTAAGGTTACACCTCCAGCCACTAGGGGATGTATCAAACATACCTGAGGCAGCAATGACACAAGCAAGACTTCCAACAGAATTTCCTATTAGTACAGTTGGCTTCTGAATAACTTCAGCCAAGAAATCCAGGATCAACTGTTTATAGTGAATACAAGTAAAGGTACTAGCTAGGTAAGTTTTCAATGCTGGAGAATTGGTGTCCAACTAAAAGTTCAACAAAAAAAATACCTGAGCCCATGTTTCCATGGTATATGAAAAGCCTGGAGGCTTATCTGAACCCCCAAAACCAATAAGATCAATAGCATAAACGGTATAATTCTGGGCAAGTATCGTGATATTCCTGAAAAAAAACCTCAAACTTGTGGAGAAAGAAATACTTGTTTAATAGTTCAATTCAATGCTACTTGTTACAGAGTAAATGAAAAATAAAAGAAGAATCTGACTTCCCATATAGTTGTTGTGAGAGTCAAACTTAAATAACATGGCGAACCATGAATGGATGAAAGTAAAAAAACTTTCAACACTTACAATGTCAAAAATCCTAAAGTGATTATTACAAGATAAAACAGTGTTGAGTGTGTTATGAATTTGTATCAGATTAGAGAGAGAGAAAAAGAATTGAAAGTGAGATTAATTGTCAAACCAAAAGCTTGAATGAATCTCACATCAACCAGGTAAGAAAATTAGTTTAATTGTAATTGAATTTGCTTAAGTATCAACACCAAAATTCAATACATGGTCAGATTTCCATCATCACGTTTCCATCAATGATCAATCCTAGTTTAACTGATCCTAGTAGCCATACTAGAATAATTGAAGGGCCAACCGTTAGATGCATTTTCTTCTTCACATTAAAAACATCACTGGATCCTAATTAGCCTTGTTAGGATTTAACGTTTGGAAATCTAAATATCAAATCCTGATTGAACCAGAACATACAATTAAGATGATCACACTAAGGCCTCTTCTTTTCTTTTTTCAACCCTTTCATCCTTGCAGATGTTGGGAGTTGGTTACTTTCAGTGGAAAGGGAAAAGGGAGGAACCTAAACATGTGGAGAGGATTCTGCACATTGCTGGGAAAGGGTAATTGATAATTCTAGTCAAAAACTTTAAATTTATATAATTAACAGCTAAATTTGAACAAATTTCTACTCGGGGTAAGAATTTGATGTTATTATAGGTATAATTTACAAGGAAAAAAAGAGAGAGAGAGAGAGTGGGGAAGAGTTCTAATTTTTAATGTATCATCATTTTCTTGACACATTAATCCATTGGCTACCCACTTTCGTATGAACATATTTATTTGTATCCCTTTATATGTGGCTAGCAATATGCTATAAAAAAAGTCATAAACAAAGGATAATATCTAAAAAACAAAAATGGGTGGATGAGAAAAGATAATACTAAGATAAGACATGTATCAATAGTTACAGTACCAAGTTACCTGCGCCAGTGAGGAATAGAGGCACCGAAGCCATGGACTAGTAGCAGAGGAGGTTGCTGTTGCTGGGGTGAATCTGCATCAGAAGAAACAAAGTAGTTGATGGAATATTGACCCTTCCATTGCCATGTAAGGCACTTCTGCTTTATCTTTTCAACCTCAGAAAGGGACTCAGCAGCACCATAAGTTTCAGCTGTAGTAGAAGTTGTAGCTGGAGTAGAGTTGATGATGAAACTGCCACCACTACTATGACTATGTCTACCACCATTGGTGAAGTGGTTTGGATGATGATGATGATGATCATAAGGAACGTGAACCTTCCTTCGTCCTCTGATTCTGGTGGAGATGAAAAAGGGTCTAGTGTTGAGGCTTTCAACGTGTGAAGAGTGTGCTTGAGAATGGAGAAACCCAACTGTACGAACAGCACTGGTCACTTCCATTACCGTGTTATTATGTCTACACTCTTTCGTCCGCTATCCTAACGAAACTAGTGCTTTTCCAATTGGACCCAATCGGGCCTCAATAGTCGATGTTTGGTGAGCCGATCGGGCCTCAATACTAACCGGTCAATAATGCAAAGACCCCCACCCCATTTTAATTTTATGATAACTATGCTTGTATTTTTCAAAAAGTTTATAAAAGTTTATTATTTATTATTTAAAATTTTTTATTTAAGTATATGTATATTATTTTATTTTATTTAATTCTTTAATATATACCTTGTATGGCATAGGTGATATGCTAATGACCAATTAAGTAAATTCAAATCTCTCCTAATTTTTATGACAACTTGAGCTTCCTTTTTATGGAGCAGCTCCATACAAATGACGTATAATAACAAGTTGCATCATTGATTTTTTTTTTACTTGATTTTTATTTGTAAGTTGTTTTTATTTCTTAAGCCTTATTTATTTACTCTGAACTTATTAGTTCCTTGGTTTCTTTTGGCCAGACAACATTATAAGGTATTGGATGTGTTGTGCAACGTGGCCTAACTGATATGCCCCAGCCCAACCCACCAAATCATCAAGACACAGTGGCCCAATCCCCACCACATGACAATGATAATTTGGGAGAAGTCCAAGCTGGAAGGCCCAAGAGGTCAACTAACAAGCCTAGGAAATGGATGGATTTTCTCTGAATTCGAGGGCAGAGATAACCTCCAGAAAATAGCAAGATAAAGAAGGGAATTTACTGATAATTCCTTGCCTCATAACAAAGGACTACAGGACTATATAGAGTTGAGGTGAGTACACCCAATGTCTGAATTCTAACGACCTCCGGGAAATAAGGAAAATACGACAAAAGGAAATATAGCAAAAGGGAATGACAACTAATGGCAGTACTACAAGATTCTATCTACCTAATGGGTGGTTTCAGCCTAGCAACAGCCCTTTCTCATCGCCTGTGCTCCTCCTCAAGAAGAAAGAGGGGTCTTGGCTCATGTGCGTGGATTATCGAGCCCTTAATGCCCTCACCATTAAGGATCGAATTTCCATTGCCCACGGTGGACGAGTTGTTGGATGAATTGGGACCGGCTAGGGTGTTCTCCAAACTGGACCTGACTTCAGGGTTTCGTCAAATCTGCCTCGATCCTAAGGACACTCCTAAAACGACATTTCGCACCCACGATGGGCACTATGAGTATAGAGTCATGCCTTTCAGCCTTTGCAATGCCCCAGCTACATTCCAGGCAACCATGAATGACATTTTCAGGTCGTTATTACGAAAGACAGTCATCGTCTTCTTCGATGACATCCTGGTTTATAATTCCTCTTTCGAGCTCCATTTGAATCACCTGGAACAGGTATTTCCATTTTGACCCAGCATCAGTTCTACTTGAAGCCCCAAAATGCTCTTTTTGCCAAACTCAGGTGGCATATTTAGGGCACATTGTAGCAGAGGGGACCGTAGCTCCAGACCCTGCAAAAATTAAAGCCATCACCGAATGGCCTGTTCCTACATCTGTTAAAGAGCTAGGCGGATTCTTGGGGTTGTCCGGCTTCTACAGAAAACTCATCCGTAACTACGCCACCATTGTGCAACCACTAACAAATCTGTTGAAGAAAGGGAGTTTTAAATGGTCGCAGGAAGCACAAGGAGCTTCGGAAGCCTTGAAACTTGCGATGGTAAGCGCCCCTGTATTGGCTTTACCCAATTTCTCTGAGACTTTTATTGTTCAAACTGATGCGTCTGGTTTTGCTATGGGAGTGGTGCTACTTCAATCTGGTCACCCCATAGCCTATTTCAGTAAAATGTTTTGTCCCAGGATGTCTAGAGCTTCTACATATTTGAGGGAACTTCATGCCATCACTAGTGTCGTTAAGCGTTGGCGTCAATATTTGTTGGGGCACTTCTTTATCATTCAAACAGATCACAAAAGCTTGAAGGAGTTGCTCTCCCAGGTGATTCAAACCCCGGAACAACAACATTACCTCTCCAAGCTGTTGGGTTACAATTATGAAATCCAATATAAACCCGATTCAACAAATAAGGTGGTCGATGCTCTTTCACGATCTTATGAACCAGAATCTGCAGCATTTCACTACCTCTCGGTTCCTAAATTTGTCTTCCTGGATGAGCTTAAAAATGAACTACAAACAGATTCCTCATTTTTGGACATCTCTAATCAATGGCGGCAGGACCCTGACACCACTCCCGGGTTCAATTTAGTGGATGGTCTATTGATTTACCAAGGGAAAATCTAGATTCCTCCTTCTTCACGCTTCAAAGGGCTCTTGTTAAAAGAATTCCATGAGTCGCCTGTGGGGGGACATGCAGGGATCATAAAAACATTGAAAAGATTGGCCGAAAATTTCTTTTGGGATCATATGAGGAAAGATGTGCAGGACTTTATTAATCAATGTGTGGTTTGCCAACAAACTAAATATTCTCCCAAGAAACCAGGGGGGTTGCTTCAGCCGCTTCGAATCCCGAGCAATGTACGGGAGGACATCTCCATGGATTTCATTACCGGCTTGCCTCCCTCACAAGGATTCACTGTCATACTTGTTGTTGTGGATCGTTTCTCTAAGGCCATTCATTTAGGAGCTCTGCAATCCAGTTTTACAGCCTTTAAAGTTGCTGAATTGTTTGTTTCAATTGTCTGTAAACACCATGGTTTTCCCAAGAGTATAGTCTTTGATCGAGACCCAATTTTCATCGGTAGATTTTGGACTGATCTTTTCAAATTCAGTGGAACACTACTCCGCATGAGCTCATCATACCACCCCCAAACTGACGGTCAAACCGAGGTCATGAACCGTACCATCGAGCAATACTTGCGGGCATTCGTCCATCACAAACCATCTCTTTGGGTAAGGTTTCTTCCTTGGGCTGAATTCCATTATAATACATCAGTTCATTCCACTTCCGGGCTGGCTCCATATCAGGTGGTGTTTGGAAAACCCCCACCCTCTATACCCGAATACTTGGCTGGTGCTTCCTCTGTGGCCGCGTGCGATTCCTTATTACTTTCCAGAACTGAAATTCTGGACCTTCTAAAAAAGAATTTATTGAAGGCTCAAAAGACAATGAAAGATCAGGTTGATAAGAAGAGGCGTGAAATTGTCTATGCGGTAAGATCATGGGTTTATGTCAAACTTCAACCTTACAGACAAACCTCATTATCCGGCACCAAGTACAACAAACTCTCCAAGCGTTTTTATGGGCCATATCAAGTGAAAGAACGAGTTGGTGCAGTGGCTTATAAATTAGAGCTCCCTTCATATTCAAAAAGTCACAATGTCTTCCATTGTTCACTACTCAAGCCTCATCAAGGTCCTCCTCCCGATCAGATTGATAACATCCCGCCACATTCCCTGGAAAATAATCTCTTGATCACTCCCCTTGCTATCCTCGGGCATCAAACTTCAAATGCAACTGACCCCCCTTAGCGCCTAGCACTAGTTCAGTGGCAGGGACTTTCTCCAGATGATACTACTTGGGAAGAATTGAAAGCTCTATACAACCTTAAGGACATGGTTGGTCTTGTTGGGGAAGGTATTGATATGCCCCAGCCCAACCCACTAAATCAACAAGACATAGTGGCCCAATCCCCACCACATGACAATGATAATTTGGGAGAGGCCCAAGCTGGAAGGCCCAAGAGGTCAACTAACAAGCCTAGGAAATGGATGGATTTTGTGAGCTGGTAGATGCTTCTAGTAGATAGAATCTTGTAGTACTGCCATTAGGTGTCATTCCTTTTTGCTATATTTCCTTTTGCCGTATTTTCCTTATTTCCCGGAGGTCATTAGAATTCAGACGTTGGGTGTACTCACCTCAACTCTATATAGTCTTGTAGTCCTTTGTTATAAGGCAAGGAATTATCAGTAAATTCCCTTCTTTATCTTACTATTTTCTGGAGGTTATCTCTGTCCTTGAATTCAGAGAATTTATCACCCACATCACTAACCCTAATCCGCATAGGGTGGGTGGGGGTTTTCGATTAATTTGTTTCATCTTGTCTCACATCCTACATTAAGTAAACATTGGTATATGTTAGAGAGAGTGATTCCTGAATATCAAAACATGAACATCATATAGTGTTTCTTTTGTCTTTTTATGTATTTTTGGAATGTGTGAATACAAAAAAGATAAAAAGTGAGAGATAAAGATAAGTATATATGATATCATATACGGTGTTCAAATTTTGATGTTCAAATAACAGAACTCTATGTTAGACGTCTAGATCATGGTTGTACTGAAGAGCCTAACCTTTTAACAATGACTTATAAGTATTTTTAGTTTAAATAAAAAAAAAATACTTGTGTTTTTTTTGTTGTTAAAAAATTGAGAGACGTAGCTTTTTCCTTGAACAATATGCTTAATTTTGTCATTAATACAGTTAGTTTTACAAATTATTTTCGCTAGTTTAATACTTATTCTTCATAAAGTTTTAAACTTATATGAGTTGATGAATTAATTTTAAATATTGATTGATTATTGTGCAAATTTACTTTGAAATAGTCATATGTGTAGGATGATAGGGATGCAAGTTTAAATCTATGTTTGGATGAATGAAGTGGAACGAATGGTAAAAAGACATTAACCCATTGTTTTAGGGTTTTTAAGTAATGAAGTGAAATTATTGATGATGGAGACTCGAACCACTTCATACCACTCAACCTTTCAAATTTCATACCCTCCAATTTGAGGATTTGGGATAGAGTGGAGTGTAGACCACATCATACCTTTTGTAATTCACTTGACTCCATTAATTATAATCGTACTCCAAAAGCAATGGAATAAAAAATCTCTGTATCCCCTCATTGAAACTTCCAAATAATGAAGTGTACAATTTTACCTTTCTACTCCACTCCATTTTAAACCACTTCATTCCAAACTACTATGCTCCATCTCCTTCAAAACTCCCAAACATAGCTTGAGGTCGTTTGCTAGGAGGGCTAGGCCTTGTAACGATACATGATGCTTAATTAGGTTTAGGGTTAGGCTCATCTAAAGTCAACAAAAATGTAAAGTGAGAAAGTAAGCGTATATTTACCCTTCATGAATTAAAATGTATTGAGATCACAACTCAATTTAACTAATCAATGATGAATACACCATTACTTTTTCAATTTACATTTTTACTTACTTTAGAGGAGCTTTATCGATATGTTTATATTGAATGATGGGGGCCCTCCGAGTCAAAGAGTATCGATTGGGATAAAAAGGGACAACGATGCATTTAAGGATTAACTTGCAAATGCTAAACAAGCATTTTGATGCTTTCAATGACTAAACTTATCATTTACTCATAGACATGTTGTCCAGGTGCTAGATAATGTAATATAGTCATTGAAATCTTCATGAGTTTAGTTTTGATATATTATTCGTGTAAGTATTTTTAATACCGTCAATCAAATACAATACAACATATGTATGGCTTTTGTAATAGTTGTTAGGCTAAAATACCATTTTGGTCCCTTAACTTATTTTTTAGATTCAGTTTGATCCCTTAACTTTTAAAATGTTCAATTTGGTCCCTTAACTTATTTTTTAGATTCAGTTTGGTCCCTTCACTTTTAAAAAGTTCAATTTGGTCCCTTAATTTATGTCTGTTGACCTAAGTTAGTCATCTCTGTCAACGAGTCATTAACAGTGTTAACTTTTGAGGATCTGGTTGAAATTCGCCAACAATTTAAAGGACCAGTTTGATTCTCGTTAACAATTTAAATGACTAATTTAAAACAAGTTAATAATTTAAAGGACCGATTTGAAACTCATTTAACACTGTTACTGACATTATTGATAGGAGATGACTAACTTGAGTCAACATAGACAAATTAAGAAACCAAATTGAACCTTTTAAAGTTAAGGGACCAAACTGAATCTAAAAAATAAGTTAAGGGACCAAATTGAACATTTTAAAAGTTAAGGGACCAAATTGAATCTAAAAAATAAGTTAAAGGACCAAAATGGTATTTTAGCCTAGTTGTTATAAAAGTTAAACATTTTTTAACGATGTAATAATTCATGATCGATTGATAATATTAAAAATTATTATATTAAAAGTGTATAACCGTTAAATCCAATTTTTATTATGGATTAATGAAACATCAATGTTCCTTGTCTAACCTAGAGCATGATAGCCAATTCCTTAATTTAATCCTAATGAATGTGAGAAGTCATTTGACCATAGTACTGAGGAGTGAATTGCAAACAAAAAGGTGCTAATGTGATTTTGTGATTTGTAAAGTGTAAAGAAATTTATTTGGTTATCATGTCATTGATATGTAGTATCTTATATTGTAAACAATGATTAATCTTCGTCAAGGGACTTGGATGATGTTTAAGGATTGCCTCATCTCAACCAGGTTTTCTCCATATACAAGAGTTGGAAGTCAAACCCTGTCTACTCATTTAAGGGGCCCGAGCACGTTTCCAATCGGACCAACTATATGTTGGTAAAGCGTGAAAGATTTGAAATTGAAAGATCCTTTCGTGATCGAAAGGACAACATTTGGTAAGTTTAATATTAAGTGTATTAATTTTTTTTTTGTAAAATAAAAGGCACCTCAATCTCTAACTATTTTTTAAAGAAGATCCCTAACTCTATTTTTTTTGTAACCATGTCATAGGTACAAAGTATTCTCCACCGTTAGCCGGGGAAGCTGTTGGGCACACAAGGTGGGGTCTCCTCTCTCAACCATTTTTTTCTCCACAGACAAGAGTCAGGATTCGAACCTCTGACCACTTGCTTAAGGTGCCCAAGTCTCTTACCACTTGGACCTACCACATGTTAGTGATCTCTAACTCTATTTTAATCATAAGTTATTAGATCGAACAAAAATGTCTTATGACTACCATGTTTTCAAAATCAAGAAACTTGCAAAAGTCTTAAGTCGCTATTCAGAGGGATTATAGTTTTTATTGCTACCTACAAACAAAGTTGTGTGATTAACTCTTGGGTCGGGATGATGGATGCAATGGTCAGATAAAACACTATCCAAAGGCACTGTTTGACAAGTCCAATAAGGTAGTTTATAGCTTATTTGACTAGCATATAAGATTGTTTGACCAAAGTAAATGTGTTTAGTAATCAGACTCATCTCATTAGCTTATAACTCTTCTTCATCTGCTAATTTATTTAACTTATAGCATATACCTTACCAACTTTCCTCTTATTTTTACCCTTATTACTTAAATGAAATTTCTACTATATCTGACCCTTTGTAAAATAAAAATTATATATAAAAATCATATAAACATGTAATTTCATTTATATTATTTAATAAAAATATTTTAAAATAAATTAAACAATTAATATTCTAATTATACAACTTTAATTAGAATTTAAGATGAATTTGTATAAAAATAATATAAATATGTCTTTTTATGTCATTTTATAATTATAAGTTAATTTAACTGCTAATTTCACCAAGCACTACAAATTCAATCAGCTTGTTTTTCGGCTATTAAGTTTCTAGGTAAAAACTAGCTTATCAGTAATAAGTTGGCTTATTAACTATTTTTGCCAAATAGAGCCAAAGTGATAATCTCATGTTTCGAACCTTCGATCTTGTAGGAAAAATCTGTCGCCTAAGGCCACAATCCACTTCTATTGCAACCAAAAGTCTTGGATGGACACAACCCTGCCACCTCATTCTTAGGCACACACCCAATTAAATCATGCCAACACATTAAATAATAAATAAAATATATTATATAATTGGTGGGGCCCACTAAATGAAAATAAAAACCAGAAAAAGCAGTTTGACGTCTTGCTAAACCTTCCCTACTCAAAGTCCCCTGCTCCTGGTTGCATCTTTTCTTCTTCTTCTTCTTCTACATTTTTTTCTTCTCTGTTTTAAACCCATTCTAATTGAACAACAACCTAAAACCAAATTTTCCCTTCATTTTTTCCTCCTCTATCACATCCGTTATCTAATTTATCGTCTCCTTCTTCATTCCATTTTCACCATTTCACACCACAAAATCCCTACAAAGGACATCAACAGCAACCAACCCCAACTTCAAATTTTTTTTGTAGTGACCCAAAATAGATCGAACCCACCAAAGACCTCACCCCAATTTTGTCAACACCAACACTCCAGCAAGTCAGAGCCCTCAACCGTGAACATTTGCCGCCACCACATACTAACTCCATCCAAAACAGCCGCCATCTATCCTCCACAAACGTCGTTGTCCACCACGCCGTGTAACAGCCGCCGCTCATGATCTCTGCCACTACCTGCATCAACCCGCCCCAAGATGCGCTTCACCACCGCACAAAACCACACGACCCATTTAATTATTAGAGATTAAATTCTTGTTGTCTTTGTGGTTATAGATCCAATCTGTGTTATAGATATATTGTTAAATAATTTTTTCCAAAACTGGGATGTGATGAAGGGGAATAGACGGAGTTAGACAGAGGTTTGAGATCGTAGAGCTGTAGAGCAGTACTAGACTTAAAAGCAAACCATGTTTTTTATGTTTATATTTTAGTGGGTCCCATCAATTTGTTGGCATAATTTTATTGGATGTGCCCAAATATGAGGTAGTAAGGGTGTGTCCATACAAGAGTTTCTCCCAATGTTAGATACTAAAGTAATAATTTAATCGTGATTATACGAAACAAATAGATTAGATATTAAACCATAATAAAGAATGATTAGATTAAAAGTTTGCACTAATTAATTGAACCAACTAGCACAATATGATTTTTAAAAAAAATATTAAATAATAAATTAGATATTAAAATTTAAGCTTCACATACCAAGTATGACATATAACAAATGAAAAATTATTAAATACTTTCTACCATCTCAATATCTTTAAGAAGATTTAGAATTATTCTAGTTTACATCATATCCAGAGTAAAATAGATCAATCACATGAGATGAAGCACATTTATATGCATATTTACAACATCAAATTTCCAATCTTTATCATAAAATAACTTCTTACCAATGCTTCACCCTTCTTTTCTTGATCATATAAAATATGCATCTTAAAAAAGAAAAAATAATAAAAAAGGACAACAAACAAAACAACCAAGACAGGTACGCTTCCAATGATGCTTGAATCGATAAGATTGATTTATTTAATCGATGAGTCAATTATGGGGAATTTTACTTTAGTAGTGTAATTTGGTTGTGAAATTACATGAATTAGGTAGATTTTAAAATAATTACACAACTGGGGTAAGTCGTAAGAGGCAGATACGAAATCAATGCAAAAGTCGTCAACACTACTGACGAACCACTTTTATATTAAAAAAAGTGAGGGAGTCGTATACACAACTTACGACTTAAATTTTTTATTATATTTTGATTGAAGTTGTAAATATTACAAACGACTTCAATTTTTTATTTTTTTTTAAATTTTTGCTAGTCGTATATAAAGCATACGACTTATTTACGGTTAAATTTTTTTTTTTAATGGGCAAGTCGTATACCATATATACGACTTCAATCTTCTTCTTTTTTTTTTTTGCTAGTCGTATCTAAAGCATACGACTTATTTATTAATTTTTTAAAAAAAATGGACAAGTCGTATCCATGGATCACGACTTCAGCATGTATATATATATATATATATATATATATATATATATATTTTAATAAAATGGCCAATTCGTAAGCAACTAATACGAGTTGCTCTAAACCCTTACCAGACTTTACTACTATAAAACCCCTCCATATAGCTACATATTCGGTTGAGTTTGAGAAAGTGTGAAGATACAAAGCAGCAGCACAAAACTCTCTGTGTTATTACCTTCAGTAAAAGGTCAGGCATTGTGGTTTTCTGTTAATTCAATTACTTATTATGATTTGTTGTATATAATAGATAGTTAATAATCATTTTTTCTGAATTATTTATAGATGTTTAATGTTTCTGGTACCTTATGGATGTCTGATGATCCAATAGTTAGGGATAACATTAGTGAGTTCAGTGAAGAGGAAGAAGATCATGAGATACACAATGATGGTGGTACAGGAAGTGCTGATGGTGTTGGACAATCTAGTATAGGAATACATGTTACTCCATCACCATTTTTTTACTAACTTTAACAGTCAAGTAACTGAAGATCCTAAATTTTCAGATGGCTGTTCACATAAAAGAGAAGGTAGCAGTGAAAGCTTCAACAATAATCTTTGGGTGGGTATGTCATTTGAGTCAAAGCAAGCAACCATCAACGCCATAAAGCAGTTCCATATTGAACATTCATTTGACTATATTGTTGAAGAATCAAGGCTGGATAGATATGTTGGCAAGTGTATAAAATTTGATCTTGGGTGCCAATGGAAGATTAGGGCATCATTTAGTAAGAGGCGCACTAGGTGGGAGATAAAGAAAATTGATGGTATCCATACTTGTACAACTTCGGTGATTTCCCAAGATCACCATAAATTAGACTCTTTTATAATTGCTGATTGTGTAGTTGGTTTAGTACATGCGGATCCCTGTGTCCCAATAAAAGCCCTGATTGAAGAGGCACCAGTCTGACTGACGCCTTTGACCCGTCAGACACAAAAAATATATATATATATTCCACGTGTCCAAATTGACCCCCCCATTGGTAAATTGTTTCAGAACAACCCTAAACTGGTAAATAGTTTCTAAAAGGAACCCATTTTGGTCAAAAAGCCCGTAACGAGATGGATGCAACTGTTCCAAATCAGACAAAAAAATGTAGTTATTGTCGAACTGAGGGACATAATCGTAGTAATTGTCCTTATAGGGGGATTGATGCTTAATTATTTATGTAATTATAAGGGGACCAATGCTCAATTATTTATGTTTAGTAGTTGAACTGATTATTATTTAAACTTCTACTTAATTATTATTTTTTCAATTTGGTCCCCCAATTTTTAAAATGTTCAAACTGGTCCCTCATTTGTTTTAATTTATTCAACTTCGTCATTCATTTATCGTAATTTATTCAACTTGGTTCCGATATTTTATTTTAAAACAAATAAAGGACCCATTTATCGTAATCTAGGGTTTTTTTTTTAAATGCTTATCAATTTTTTACACCTGCAAGTCGTATATAAAAAAAAAAAATTTGCAAGTCGTTAATGCTATCCACGACTTTGCAAGGAAAATAATTTTTTAATAAAAAATATGGCAAATCGTGAACATTGAATACGACTTGCTCTAAAAAAAAATGTTTTGAATAATTTTTCAACTTTTTTTACGTGGATCAAATCCTTTTCAGCATATAGAATACCCTCTTTATTCATGCACCAGGCCATGCGCAAGGTTGGGTCATTTCCAACCAAGGCCATGCGTTGAAGGTACCAGAGTGAATCACGTGAACCTTTCCACTTTTTCTACATAAAATGTTGACAGAGACTTGGAGACAGGCTGCATAAAATGAATCTTTAATAGTGAACCTATCCTATTATCATTTTATGAGTTAAACAAATGATATTGCATGTGATTTTTCATGGCCCACGTGCTCCAACCATTGACCATCAATATGAAAGAGGATAAAAGATAACAATGGCACAAATAATTGAACATGGTAGCAGTGGTAGAATACAAACAAGATTCACTTCAAAGGCTTCACTTCAAAGGCTACACAACTTAGTGTGATTAGAGGTGTGCCTGTGAAAATTCACGTGAATGATACAAGATGGCACAAATAATATGGTGGAATCTTGAATAGTAATGGCACATCACATTTGGTTCTTATTCACCGAAGAGCCTAACTTGCCAAACACAAGTTCTTAGTCGTTCTATAAAGAGGGAGGAGCTCTTGTGCATAGAAAGCTTAGCATTCCATCTTTGCAAAGACCACACGTATCCATCACCCACCAACTTCCTCTCCTAATTTTTTAAAAGTAGATATGAACCAAGTTGGGCCTGGGCTGATTGATCGATCACTATTGCGACATCAGGATAATCATATTTCGACAAATATATGGAATGGAGAAGAAAGAATGATTCGACCAAGGTTTCGACATGTCTGGGCATTCAATGATTGGTTGCCAGATGAGCATGTACAAAATGCCATTCGTTTAGCCGGTTTTGGCCATGTCTTAATGTTGAAAAATGTGCTCATCAACCACCATTTAATAACCGCATTGGTCGAAAGATGGAGACCAGAAACACATACTTTTCACTTTCCACATGGAGAGGCTACAATAACTCTCCAAGATGTCTCCTTGCAACTTGGTCTTCCAATTGATGGAGCGGCGGTCACTGGAATAACTTCTACTGATTGGGAGCCCATCTGTTTACAATTATTGGGGGCTATCCCACCACCAGACTGTATAAAGGGCAGCAATGTTGGATTTACTTGGTTTGAAGATGAGTTCGCAGAACTCCCTGATAATCCAACAGATGAAGTAATTATGCAACATGCTAGGGCGCACATCATGCGGATGATCGGAGGTCTTCTGTTGCCCGACATATCAGGTGCTCGTGTTCACTTGATGTACCTGCTTTTGTTGGATGATTTGTCCGCTGTAGGGAATTATAGCTGGGGTGCTGCTATTCGGGCATGTTTATTTCGAGGATTGGATCAGGCATTTCCCGATCAAGTTGAGATTGGTGGGTGCTTGTTACTCCTCCAATCATGGGCTTGGGATCGGATTCCAAGCATTGCACCGCGTATACGTCGCCTATCTAACGCAGATGCATCTCAAGGACTTGGATTTCCACTTGCGCGTAGGTGGAGTTTTCCTTTGCAAACAACCAACATCCCTGGCCATGCAGTTAGTATCATAAGAGGCATGTTCGATCGACTGCAAGTTGATGAGGTAAAAAATCTTAATGCACTTATACCTTTGAGTATCCCTCTAAATAATAAATAATATTTATATATTTATTAGTATAATACGAGACATGTGATGCAGTTTATATGGACGCCTTACGATCGATCAGAAATAAGGCAATTGATTACTGTTAATGTCAACTAAGTTGCGTTTGCGGTGGTCCCCTTAATATGTTTTGCCATTGTGGAGTGGCATCCAGTAGATAGGGTAATGCGCCAGTTTGGATTACACCAGTCCATTCCGTGTGACCCTCCTAACTTTGACAAACTTCACACAATTGATATGCGGGGGAAAACAGAAGTTTATTGGCCCGACCGACACAGAAAGTCGATTGACATGTGGAACAACCGACATCAACGACTACTTCAGGGTGCTCGTAATGATGGTCTTCTACAAGAAAACTCGGCATATATGGAATGGTATACACCTCGAACTCGAAGGTATATTTCGCGTGAAGGTTTTTTATCTGGTGGTACGGTAAGTTTACTAAACTCTTCTTACAATTAGTATCTTGTCATTTTTGCCACATTATTCTCATACATTTATATTCTTTGTTTTTAGATTTCATTATTGCGTTTGATTCGAACTTATACTCGCTCACCCACCGCTGCCAATGATCCATTCAATACTATACATAGTATTGATTCAGCCTGTGAACCTATGTAGTCTGTTTTAGAAGAAATGTACCCGGAAGCTTTTTCGACTCACTATGAGCAAGCTGCACCGAGTCATCACTTTACAGTCCCTGCCGAGTCTCCTACACCACAGGCACAACATGAATTACCTTCACCACAATCGCAAGGTTTCTCTCCATATCAGCCACAATTTTCTTTCCAGCATCCTTTGAGTTCAAATGTTTTTCAATCAAGTTCGTCAATGTTTTCCGCCACTTATGGTACACCAGCGTCTGCATACCATCAAACAGACTATCGTCCTATACTACATGGTGAATTAAGAGAAACAAATGATGATGATGGCAACAATGATGATGCTGATGATGATGGTAATGGTAATGATATCAACGAAGAACCCACACCGTTACCACAAAGACTCCCAAGAACGACAGGCGGGCAGACACAACAAGGGGCACAACCTCGAAGAGTTTAGCCACCACATCATAGAAGGAGACCTCATTGTGGGACATCATCCCACCACTAATCTCACTACTACTTGATTTTATTTTATCTATTTTGTATAATAATTTTGAGTGATGTATTATTACCTTTAATTATGTGTAAAATTGTATTATATTATTATGTTTCCAATTTCATATGTATAATATCGCGTGGTATCCCGTCAAGAAAATATTAGTTATGCGTCCATCCAGTATACGTAACGGCGTGCATGGGAAAATTAGGGTTTAGGGCAAGTCGTATATATGGCATACAACTTTCCCATCTTTTTTAAAAAAACCTTAATCAGTAAGTCGTATTCTATAGATACGACTAGCAAAAATAAAAAGATTGAAATCGTATATATGGCATACAGCTTGCACATTTTTAAAAAAAAATTATATGTAAATAAGTCGTATGCTTTACATACGACTAGAAAAATTTTAAAAAAAAATAAAAAATTGAAGTCGTTAGTAATATTTATGACTTCATGGAAAATATAATAAAAAATTTAAGCCGTAAGTTGTGTATACGACTCCCTCACTTTTTTTAATATAAAAGTGGTTCGTCAGTAGAATTGACGACTTTTACATTGATTTCGTATCTGCCTCTTACGACTTACCCTAGTTACGTAATTATTTTAAAATCTACCCCACTCACATAATTTCACAACCAAATTACACCACTGACGTAAAATTCCCGTCAATTATGTAACCGATCCATGTAACTTATCAAATCATATATACTAATGTTTAAGACCGTGCATGTGCACGGGTAAGTTTTACATTCAAAGCAAATTTGTTCTATATTTAATAATTTAAAAAAATTGATAATTGTAATAAAAAATTTATAAATAAATAAATAATATTATATTGTCCTTGTTTTTTAAATGCACTGGTGAAATTTTTTTTTGAAACAAATAATTCTAAATTTTAATTGAATTAAAAAAATAATCATTGCAATTTTTATTTTGAAATGAAATTGTATATTTATTTGATTGAAACATAAATATAAAAAATTATGATACTATAATTATACTATGATAGTTTAATTTACACTATTATCCATCATGAATTTTCAAAATCAATTCTCTACGTATAGTTTATTAATGTACCCTTTAGCATAAGAATTAAGAGGAATCACTACAATATAATATGAGTTTAATCGATACACACTGTCAGTGTAAAGTTTTTTACACTGTCAACCAATCATAAATCATGGAATGAATGACTTTTAAGGTGATTTGGATAAGAATCAATGATTTTTAATTGACATGGCGATTTACTATTGGTTGAAAGTGTAAAAAACATTTACACTGACAGTATATACCAATTAAACTCATATAATATTAACACTTTTAAAAAAACACATCACTTACAAACTCACTCTGATTAATGATGAAGAATAAGATTATTTTTTTTAATTTTGAAAATCTTTTCAAATCACTCTAATAATTTTATATTCACATGTAGTTTTTTTTTTTAGGAGAACATGAGTTGCACAACTGTTTAATAGCAGCAAAAAAAAAATTTAAATTCCTTAAACATGAACCAAAATACACTGCAAGTCTAACTCAATCGTTTTTAATCTTGATCTACTTCGAGACTTTGCTCTTAGAACCACAATTTCCAGCATCAACATAAGAGATACCATGTGATATAGATTTGTTAGAATCCAAATAATTCTATTTCTACATATATGAACTGAGCAAATTTGCTTACAATTCTACCAAGAAAATGTGCGATACTTATAGGATACTTACAGACATAACATCAAATTAATGTAATTTTAAGGCTTCTAAAATAATCGTACCCAACATATGGGAGGTTGGGTAGTTCAACTAGTTTGAGCTAAGGGTAAAAGAAGTTGGAGGGGTTAGAACTCCATGGTTCAAACCTTGACAAATGTGGAAAAAAATTAAAATAACAACTAATTACTAACATTTGCCTATAAAAAAAATCATACCGAATATGATTTTGGCATATTTAAAAACAAAGGATATAAGGCCATCTCTAACGGAAAAGTAAAATGGGGATCTTCCCTCATTAGAAGGGTTGGAGCAAAATTAAGAATTGGTGCTTATGAAGGAGGCATACTTGTAGAAGCACCGATTCTTAACTATTTGTGTAGGTTAATATTGATTTTTTTAAAATAAAAAATTCTGACCAATTAGTACAAAATTTTTTTGGAATAAAAATAAATAAATTATTGATGAAATGTAAGGATGTGGGGTTACTGGTGGTGTCCATTTAGGAACTTTTTTGAAGTTGCTGTATTGAAGAGATGAGATACTTAAGTTGTAAAATGTAAAAATATGTGATATGTCAAGGTGAGACCCATTTAAAAACCCAAAAAAAAAAAACATAGGGGGCTAGGATAGAGATGGGCTAATGACTTCAAAAAAAAGAGAGGATATAAGTCTTAAAATAAATTATAACCAATATATAATTTAAGGATGGAGATCACCCGTATGAAAATGGTGTTTTATTTTCGATATGACCCACTTAGATCCTGCAGGCCATGTGTTATGTGCTGCCATGATATAAGTCGTGACTCAACAACAACCATAACTCAAAATTATGTGCAAATAGAAAATTTATTTAAGGGTCACAACTCACAAATCTAAGATAGGTAACAACATAAATTAGTTTTCTCCGGAACCATTCGCCCCCTTCACTCATTAGTCTCATTTTTTTATATTTGTCTTTCAATGAAAAAACGCTCTTTCTCCCTCATCTCACTCTCAGATCTGCTCGTCTCCCACCATCCTTCATCTCAGATCTCTTCGTCTCCTTCTCAGCCTTCAGCTCAGCCCCTCAGTCTTCATAATCCTGCTTGATTTTTCTCTCCTCTTCCTCCTTCAACTCAGACACCACTCCTCGTCTCCCTCAAGGCGGAGATACAGCTACGCCAGCGGTTCCGGCGACATGCAGTATCAGATCTATGTATTTTTTTTTTCATCTTTTAGATTTAAAGTTTTGATTTTTATGTGTTTTGCCTTCTGTTCCTTGATTTTTTTTTTATCTTTTGGATATTTTCTTCTTTTGAATTGATTGTCAGAGTGATAGATACCTGACTTGGGTGAGTGGATTAGGGAAACGAGACAATGCTGTGTGGGTAGTTTTTGTTCTATTCTGTTCAACGTTGTAAAATGCCTTGCTTATGTATATTTATGTATGTTTATTATGTTAGCCGTTTACTACTACCCTTTCCAAGGACTGATTCACGTCTTGTTTCATTGATTGTAGACTCAAATTTAGAAGCCAAACTCTCCAAAAATTAACCGTTCTCTATGAACATGTTGTAGCTCTACTGAGTTATTTTTCAAAGTCAACGCGGTTGATTGCTGAAATGGATTGTCTGTTTGTCTGTGCTCAAAAGTTGAGGAACGATTTGTCCCTTTATTCGAATTTGAATTAACTGCTAGTGAAGTAGTTTGTTTGCATGAGATTTCTCCTATGCTCAAGGAGAGGGTAGTTTCCTTTCGTTTGATTCTTAATGCGTGTTTCGATTATAACCAAATTGATTTTAAAAAAAAAAATATTTCGGATCAGCATAATGATGCAGTCAGTAATCTTACATTTCGGTTAATGTTTTCTATTTTCAGGTGCAAGTCATGCAACCATGTTACAACCACTGATGATATTGAAGACTGGGCGTATCACCAGTTAGAGAACACGACTCATCTTTTACATGGTGTTGTCCATGCCAATGGTTATGGGCACCTTCTTCGGGTTAATGGCAGAGAAGGGGGCTGTAGATTTCTTTCTGGCTGCCATATTATGGATTTTTGGGATCGCCTCTGCAAGACACTTGGAGTCAGGTTACGATTCTTGATTCTAATTAATTCTTGCTGGTTGTGTACAACAAAGTACTTTTATTGGAGCAAAGTATTTCTATTAGGTCTATCCCATTTATCCTTTTAGTTAATGCCGCCTGAAAATATTGGTATTGGACAAAGTTGTTAAGGCTGCAAGTGTCATGCTTGTCCCACTCGTATTCTCAAAATTGTTGATTATCGCCAATAAGTATATTTGCCAGCAGTGGTCAAGATCGTTTACCAAAGGTTGAATCTGCATTAAGTAAAAAATTATTATTTTTTAAAATATAATAAAAATAACAAAAGTAACTCGTTTCAAGATTAACTCATTGTTGCCATTGAAATCCTCCACATGCTGAGCAATACTGTGGGTCAGGAGAATTGTAGTTGAAAGGTCACAGACCATGGATTGTGAAGTGTTGTGGGGGAGAGCAGATACATTTTGATGGTCCTAAATTCCAGCATAAAGTTGGAGGCTATTGATGTGCTAACGACATAGTCATACTGCGAAGATGAATTCACAAATTGTAAAATGATGACAATAAAGACAAAGTATTTCATTGCTAGCTATCTACTGGAGTGGATACAGAGAGAGAGGATGGAGGATTTTGGTATGAAGAGGTGTCGTTGGAGATAACTCGTATATATAGTTGGAGGTGACTTTTAATAGCGCTTGCCGCCACTATCTTTACGAGCTATCTCCATCGACACCTCTTCACACCAAAATCCTTCATACACTATAGTGCTAGCAATGAAATACTTTGTATTCATTGTCATCATTCTATTACAATTTGTGCATCCCTCTCATCAGAAAGACTAATCGACTCTTGCACTGCAATGACCGCCGACTATATAATATTTATTGTCATCATTAATTATATGACCGATGTTAAGAATGTCATAAGAGCTGCTTGATATCTCTTTGACGTCCAAATTATTTGTGCTGGAAAACACATCATCATATCTCAAAGAAAGTAGGTTATGCATGGATGAATAGCATGATTAAAGGTTCCGAGCAATCGCTCCACAGTCTGTTCTGGGGACAGTCAATAAACACAGTTGCCATGGCATCCATGCATAGCCTGATTTCTTTGAGATATGGTGATGCGTTACCAGCACAGATAATTTGGACGTCAAAGAGATATCCAGCAGCTCTTATGACATTTTTAACATCAGTCATATAATATAATATATATTTGATCCAGAAGGCATGATCCGAGCTGATTCAAGTGCAAATACCAGGTCTATCGCATTTGTCCAATTATTTAATGCCCCCCCCCCCCAAAAGACATATTGGTATAGATTGAAGTTGCTAGGGAGCAATTGTCATGCTTGTTCCACTCGAATTCCCAAAATGGTTGGATTAGAGATACATTCATCAGATCCTTAAGTCCAATATATAGTTGGTGGCCATTTCGATGCAAGACTCCTGTAGTCATTTTGATGAGAGGGATGCACAAATTGTAATAAAATGATGACAATGAATGCAAGGTATTTCATTGCTAGCACTAGAAGTATTGTGGTGTGAAGAGGTGTCGTTGGAGATAGCTCGTATATATAGTGGTGGCAAGACCTTTAATAGCATTTGCCACCACTATATATACGAGTTATCTCCATCGACACCTCTTCATACCAAAATCCTTCATCCTCTCTCAGTATCCACTCCAGTAGATAGCTAGCAATGAAATACCTTGTCTTTATTGTCATCATTGTACAATTTGTGGATTCGTTTTGCAGTATGACTATATGATGTTAGCACAGTAATGGCCTCCAACTTTATGCTGGAATTTAGGACCATCAAAATGTATCTCCTCTCCCCCATAGTACTTCACAATCCATGGTTTGTGACCTTCCAACTACAATTCTTCTGACTCACAATATTGCTCAGCAATTGGAGGATTTTCAATGGCATCGGTGAGTTAATCTTTAAACAAGTTGCTTTTGTTATTTTTATTATATTTTTTTTAAAATTTTTTTTACTATGCAAATTCAACCTTTGGTGAACGATCTTGACCACTGCTGGCCAAATATACTTATTGGTGGTAATCAACAGTTTTGGGAATACGAGTGGGATAAGCATGACACTTGCAGCCTTAACAACTTTGTCCAATACCAATATTTCCAAGCGGCATTAACTAAAAGGATAAATGGGGTAGACCTGATATCTGCCCTCGCTAATACTGGGATCGTGCCTCATGGATCAAGCACATATCTTATAACTGATGTTGTGAATGCCATCAGAGCTACTGGGTATGTTTATCAGCCATCAGTTATGTGTGCTGACCAGCCACCATATCTCCATGAAATCAGACTATGCATGGATGCTTTGGCAAGCGGGTTTATTGATTGTCCGCAAAATAGATTGGTGCTCAATTGCTAGACATCGGATGTCATGCTACCACCTTGAATAAGTGTATAGAATTTAAACAAGTGTTGCACACAAATAAGTATACCAAAAATATAAAGAATATATTCCAAGCCCACTTTTTAGCTAGAAAGTCTATTTGTTATCCTAGAAGCTTTGTGTTTAATTACTTTCCTAGTTGTAATGTTAGATGTATTAATGATATAAGTTCCTTTGTTTCAAGATAAAATAAATCAGTCTTGAATATTTTGTTCCACTGAAACGAAGCAAACACACAACATAAAATAATATATATATTTCTTTTGAATTATGAAATAATTATTAGATGGATATTTCCCCTCTTTTCAAATTAAAAGTGCTATTTGAATGAAGTGTATTTATAGCATATATAACATATTATAACTAATAGTAAAAGGAATCTGTAAATGCCGAAGGAGAATAAATGTGATCACTTGATCAATTTTCTTGAGTAATATAATTACATACCATAATATGACATAGCTTTCACTTACTACTTGCTTCCTTTGAGACATGCATCTATACTTTTTAAACAACTTTCATAATAACAAAGTAGGCCCAAATTATTATCCCTGGAATTCTTTTTCCCATTTGCGAACATTTCCATTCTCTCTCTGTTTATTATTTGTGATGGATAGGATAAAACTGAAAGAATGAAATAATCGTGGTGCACCATTCATTTAACAGGCAGTCAGATTATAAATATTAAATATTGAATAGTGACAGAACTTAACATGAAAAGTCGAAAATACAAAGTGTTGAAGGATTTTTTTATTCTATATAAGTTAATTCCCTGCAAAATGTTGTCTAACAATGACTCTTAGGGATGGGGACAGAACGAGAGTGGATAGAACTGATGCATGAAGTGTTTGAGAAAATACCTCAAATGACCTGGTTCTTGGTGTTGGCTCTCTCATTTAGTTTTTGATAATTGTTTTTTATTTCCTTTCTTGGCAAAATATCGGATCATTTCTTGCTTTAACGTGTGGCGGCGCTTTTATGTGCTCAGAATGGAAGAGAAGGAAAACAAGTCAAGGAAAGAAAAGGTTTCGTCAATAGAAATCACTTGATTTTATAATTAGGAAGGAATAAGAGCCATTAGATTTACTTAATCTCAATGGTTGAGATTAAGTGTAAGAGTTGTAAATGTTTTAGGGTATAAGTTGATCCTCATATATATATATATATATATAGAGTTTAATTGCTGTACACTGTCAGTGTAAAGTTTTTTACACTGTCAACCAATCAGAAACCATGGTTTGAATGACTTTTAAGGTGGTTAAGATAAGAGTCAAAGATTTTTAATGATTTAACAATTTCTGATTGGTTGACAGTGTAAAAAAATCTTTACACTGTCAGTGCATATCAATTATATATATATATATATATATATATATTTGATGATATGATATGATTGGCTGCTCAGAATATTCTAAAGGAGGACTAATGCTTGTGTCAATTTCCAACTTGATGTGCAGTTCATTTTAAATAGCCCAAGATTTTTGTGGCATCTATGATTCTTATATGTAATAATGTTTTTTTTTTTAAAGTCATAACTTTACTTTTTGTTAAACGGATTAGGTCATCATGCCATAAATCCCGTAAGAGTCATTAATCTATCTTCATCACTAATACTAACAAATAAAGGGGATAGTAAAAAAAAAAAATTGAAAATAAAGAAGAGGACACAAATGGTTGTGATTTGTGAACTAGTAACACCCCGTTGATATTGGCAGACCAAGTTCAGATAAATGTGTCTAGTAGGAGAATGGTTCCTTATTGACAAAGAAAGGCCGAAGGAGCACGTATAAAAAAGGGATATTGCCATCTCTCATTTGTATATTCCCACCTCTAACTTTAGATTTTTTTTTTATATGCTTTACCAGTTTTACCCCTAACCCCAATTACCCACTTACCCACGGCCTATTATTTGTAAACCTAGTCCCAATTTTTTCATCTCTGGACCACCTCCTCTTCCCCTAATTTTTCTTTAACCCAGACTCACCTTCATCTTCCTTTCTTCTCACCGCGAGACACAACAGCCAGCAAAGGTGACACCTGCGAGGAGGAGGCGGCGAGCAGCAGCGAGGAGGTGGTAAGCGGTGGCGAGGCGAGGCGGCGATGCGAGGCGGCGATGCGAGGCGTCGACTGATGTGCGTTCTTTTTTTATTTTACGGAAAATTATTTTCTGTAAGTATCCAAAAAATTGATACTTACGGAAAATAATTATGTAAGTATCCTTTGGTTTATTGCTTTATCAATTACATAAACATGATGATTATCAATTTAAATACCAAGCATTGGGTACCCGATCTTGGAGGTTCAAGGTTCAGTTTTCAATAGGATTGGAAGGGGCAATAACACAGTGATATTTATTCTATTTGTTAGTGATCTTCATCACTTTTAGAAATAGAACTTATTCAATATGAGAGTTAATGCTCTCTGGCTCACAATAGGCTGCATAGTAGAAACTCCTTGCCACCATGAGGAAAGAATTCCTAATATTAGAGTTTATGCCATTTGAGGAATTCGGGAGCACCAATTGCACTAGTTCTTGCATTTCTGATTCTATTTAGGGGGTAGTGATGCTGGTTGTACTCAGGTTGCTGCTGCCACTGTCATGTGCCTGACAACAACACAATTGCAAAAATTCAGGACCTTGGACTTAATCTAGGCATAATAGGAAAATGCTTGATATACATATAATAATTTGAGCTTTAAATAAGTCCCTGGAAAGTTCATCAATTTTGGTTTTAGTCATTGTAAAAAAAATTCTTAGGATTTCGTCTCTGTATTTTTTAAAATTTTGTAAATAGTCTCTATTATTACCCATGAGTACTAGAAATCATATTAGATGAATAATTTTGTCAATTTTAACCTTATGGCCCTAATGTATGATTTTATTTCTACTTTCTAGCCAAATTTTGGAGCAAGTCGGACAAGAACGAGAGATTACCTCAGTACCCCCTGAGTACTAGACATCATACAAAATGAAGGAATTTAGCAATTTTAACCTTATGTCCCTAATATATGATTTTATTTCTATTTTATGGCCAAATATTATAGCAAGCCGGACAGTAAAATAAAATTACCTCGATACCCATGAGTACAAGATAACGGGAAAAGATGACGGTAGGGACTATTTGCAAAATTTGTGAGATTACAGGGACGAAAACCTAAGAAAAAATTTCATAGGGACCAGAATCAAATTTGATGAACTTTGTAGGGATCAAAACCTTATTTAAACCATAATTTAATCATGAATTGGCCCAAAAAACCAAAAATTGAGAGGAGAAAAGAAAAGATTATTATCCCTTCTAAAACATACCCCCAGGGTAGCATAAAACCATTCATGTGTGTGCATCAAAACTAGTTGATACTGTTACTGCAAAGCAATGGAACAACACTGAGACATAGATCTAGCTTATTTATTTAAAATGTTAAGTAAATATAATACTTACAGAAACTATAAGTTTCGTAAGTGTAAAAAATTCAAACACTTACAGAAACTATTGTTGCCATTAGTTTCCGTAAGAGAATGGTGAACCAGTACAGAATCTAATTTGTGTAATTTCTTGACATTTACTTACGGAAATTAGATTCCATAAGTGAAACAAATTTTTTTAAAAAACACGTGAAACCAAAAAATTTTAAAAAATAAACTGTACGTACCGAGGATGCCAAAGATATAGCAAGGAGTGTGGAGTGTTGCGTAGTGAGAGGTGGGAGGAGAATGAAGGAAAACATCCAAATGAAGAAAGGTAAATAAATGGTTAGGATTAAAAAGGGTGTTTAGGGAATAAAAAAAAGTTAGAAGGATAAGAGAGGTGGGAATAATAATTTGAGGTGGTAAAATCAAATCCAAAAAGAAAAAAAAATGTGCCGCATCAATTTTAGTGCTATTATTATGCGTTCATTTGATTTACTATAAAATGAGGGACAGCACAGAACAAATTAATTTATTTTATGTTTGATTGTTTAAGTGGTTGTGGAACAGCACAAAAATGAATTCAAGGGATAGCAATACAAAAGTCTAAAAAGTTGTTACCCACTTTTTATTCCATGGTATAATTCATGTAAAATATCTAAAATACCCTCCATATTTCCATCTCACATACGCACGTCTTCACACTTCCAGTAGGTTGATCCCATGATGCTCGGTTGGATGCACGTCTCCCACTGCCACAATACATCATGCCTTCATGATGCATGTTTTCCATTTTTTATTTTGTGAAAAATATCATTCCCGATATTAATAAATTATAAAAAACTGTTAAAAATATAAATAATACTTAAAAGCATATTTACATTATTAATAAATTAAATAAGAGTATAGCATGATGATAATTTTTTAATGATAAATAATAAAAAATAATTTAAAACATTAAAATCTTGTTAGGTGTCTTTTCATAATGTAAATCAAACATTATATAATACAAAGGTTATTTTAGTAAATTTTATGTTGTTCTGTCCAGTATGTAAGCATATCAAACAATGTACTATATAAAATCGCTTGTGCTGTGTATCAACTAACAAACATCATACAGCACAAAAAATTGTACTGTGACTCAACTAGTTGTCCTGTCATATTATTTTTATTCTGTCCTGTACTTATTGGAAAACGAATCAAACGAACCCTTGGTGTTGAACCGAAATGAGAGATCAGCTACCGCGTCTCTAATTTATAGACACAAAATGGAAATTTAATCTATACATAACGAGCAAGAAAGAGCAAAGATAATCAAATTTAGAATAAAACCCTATTCAACTATACTTCCAATCGACTATTCCCTCTTGGTGCAAGGGTCAAGGAGTGCAATCTACACTTCCAATCAGTTAATTACCTTTGGGTTTTTGTTTTTTCTTAACAGATTTCTTGCATGACCAAATTAAGTGCTTGATTAGGGGAAAAAATATTAGTAATGTATAACAGTGGATTGCTAATAGATCCAAGTGATTGATAAGTGAAAGCAAAACACGTAATTCCTAAGAAATTGAGTAACCCAACAATTTAGTATTCCTAATTTTTATAGCATTAACCTTTCTTTTATAGTACACACAATTATATTTTGTGTTTATCTCAAATATTTTCAAAAAAGAGTCTTAAATGTCGTTTATCCTTTATCTATTTAATTAAAAAAAATTACACTTACAACCTATGAGGTTTGATTTAACTATATTTAACACCTATTTAATTTCAGTAGTTACACCAATCCCCTTAAAGCTAACGTTATAATGGGTGTGAGTGTAATTAAGGCCATAAAGGAGGTTAGTGCCATTTTTGATATAAGAGGGATGCCAAATATAATTGAGTCAAATTTTAAGAGAGCTCCATGTAATTTTAAACTGTGAAAGGTTTCGACAAGTGGTTGCAGCTTGTGAGTTGTGCACAATATGCTATGGATTTGAAAGATTGGCCAACCCGGGAAGCAATTTCTCATGGACTAACTCAGGGCCTATCATCATGGGAACAATGTCCAACCCCTTCAAGTACAAAGAGTTTCACATTTTCCTGTTGAGAAGGCAATGAAAAAAAGTACTTGCCAACAGGTCCATCAATTGGAGTAAAGGGGTCTTGATCTCCCCATAAAAGTAAAACAGGTAAGGAGATTTTTGGCATTAACTGCACTGGATTAGGCCCTGGTGGCCCTGTTACAATGGATACAAATGCATCTAAGGCCCCTGGATCATTAGCTGGTTCCCTAATGATCTATTTATAAAGAGTAAAAATGCCAATTCTAAGTGAATGTTTTAAAAAGGGAAACTAAAAAGGAAATATGCAAACATCATAGTATTACCTCCACCAGTTCTTCATCTACTGACTCCTTATTTCCATAAACTGAACAAAAAATGTTCCTCAAATTCCATTCTGCACATTGAGATGATCACATCTGTAATGTTTCTTGTCTAACCTAGAGCATGATAACCAATTCCTTAATTTAATCCTAACGGATGTGAGAAGTCATTTGACCATTGTGTTGACGAGTGAATGTAAACAAAAAGGTGCTAATGTGAATTTGTGATTTGTAAAGTGTGAAGAAATTTATTTGGTTTTGGTATGAAGTATCTTATATTGTAAATTGTAAATAGTGAGTAATCTTCGTCGGGGGACTTGGACGGCGTTTAAGGGTTGCCCTCTCTTAATTAAGTTTTCTCCATACGCAAGAGTCAGAAGTTGAACCCTGACTACCCATCCAAGAGGCTTGAGCCATTGAAAGATTCTTTCGTGATCGAAAGTACAACATTTGGTAAGTTTAATATTAAGTGTATTTATTTATTTATTTTTGGTAAGATTTGAGGCACCTAAATCTCTAATTTATTTTTTTTAAAGATCTCTAACTCCATTTTTTTTTACTGGCCCTCTAACTCCATTTTAATCTCGAGTTATCAGATCGAACAAAAATGTCTTATGACTACCATGTTTTAAAAATCAAGAAACTTGCAAAAGTCTTAAGTCGTTATTTAAAGGAATTATAGTTTTTATTGGTACTTACAAATAAAGTTGTAAGATTAACTCTTGGGTCGGAATGATGGATGTAATAGTTAGATAAAACACTATCTAAACCTCTGTTTGACAAGTCTAATAAGGTAGCTTATAAGCTTGTTTGACCAAAGTAAAAATGTTTGGTAATCAGACTTATTTGGTAATCAGACTTATCTTATTAGCTTATAACTTTTCTTCATAAGTTAATTTATTTAGCTTATAGCCTATACCTTACCAACTTTTTTCTTATTTTTACGCTTGTTACTTAAATGAAATTCCTACTTTATCTGACCTTTTGTAAAATAAAAATATATACAAAAATCATATAAACATGTCTTTTCATGTATATTATTTAATAAAAATATTAAAAATAAATCAAACAGTTAATATTCTAATTATAAAGCTTTAATTAGAATTTAAAATGAATTTGTATAAAAATAATAAAAATATGTCTTTTTATATCATTTTATAATCATGAGTTGATTCAACTACTACTTTTACCAAGTATTTCAAATTCAATTAGCTAGCTTTTCAGCTATTAAATTTCAAGCTAAAAATTAGTTTATCAGTCATAAACTAGCTTATTAGTTATTTTTCCCAAACAGAGCCAAAGTGAGAATATCATGTTTCAAACTTCCAACCTTATAGGTAAAATTTGTCGCTGAGGCCACAATTCACTTCTATGGCAACAAACCACTGTTAGATACTAAAGTAATAACCGTGATTATATGAGACAACTTAATAAAGAATGATTAGATTGAAATTTTGCACTAATTAATTATACCAACTAGCACGATCTGATTTTTTTTCAAAATATTAAATAATAAATTAGATCTTAAATTTTAAGCTTCACATACCAAGTATAACAGATAACAAATGAAATATTATTAAATACTTTCTATCATCTCAAGATTTTTAAGAAGATTTAGAATTATTCTAGTTTACTTCATTTCCAAAGTAAAATAGATCAATCACACGAGATGAAGCACATTTATATGCATATTTACAACATCAAATTTCCAACCTTTAACATAAAATAACTTCTTACCAATTCTTAATCCTTCTTTTCTTCATCATATAAAATATGCATCTTTAAAAATAAAAATAATAAAAAAGGATAACAAACAAAACAACCAAGATACATACTTAACCAATATGAATCGGTATGAACCGACTTAGAATTGATCAGATTGATTTATATAATCGGCGAGTTGATTATGTAACCGATCCAAGTAACTTATCAAACCAGATACTTACTTAACCAATATAAATCGGTATGAACCGACCCTAAATTAGGTTGATCCGATACCAATTTGATGGTCAAATCGATTTTTCAAGATATTTAGAGGGTGTTTGGGAATGATGGATTTTTAGTGTTTCAGCTTTTTTTTGGGAAAAAGCTTTTTTATAAAAAAATTATTATGTTTGGCTAAGTAGCTTAAAGTTTAAAAACAGCTTTTATTTTTTACAAACAGTTGTTTTCAATAATCTTCAATTTAGGACTGTTTTTCAACACAGCTGTTTTCAGTCATAGTACTGTTTTCAACGTGAGAGTGTTTTTCCAGTATAGCCCCCAACCTTTCCTCACGAGTCGTTCTGAGTCAAATTTTATTCATATCCTTTTTTGTAATTTATTATGTACAAGTGATTATTTTTGCATCACCCAAACGAAATAAATTATCTTAAAATAGCTTTTCAGCAAACATACCCAAACAAAAACTGATTATGATTATAATCGATTATCACAATAATCGATTATTTGAAAACAGATTATCAGCATAATCTATTTTTTTCCAGCTTTCCCAAACACACTCTTAGGTGTTTGGGAAAGATTATTTTCCCTCATTTCAGCTATTTTTTAGCCTAAAAGTTGTTTCATAGATAACCTATCATGTTTGACATTTTACTTAAATTTATAAAAAAGCTTTTTTTAGCGAAAAAAATATGTTTTATGTCTTCTAGTTTTTTCTAGCTTAAGAGTGTGTTTGGGAAAGCCGGAAAAAAAAGGATTATGCTGATAATCGATTTTTATATAATCGAGTATTGTGATAATCGATTATAATCAGAATCTGTTTTTGTTTGGGTATGTTTGCTGAAAAACGATTTTAAGATAATCTTTTTCGTTTGAGTGGTGCAAAAATAATTATTTTTACATAATAAATTACGAAAAAAGGTATGAAGATTTTTGTTTATAATATTTTTTTAACATAAGTTTTTTTTTTGTTTGATATCTTGTCATAAAAAAAATTTCTATTAATAAAAAATTGAATAAAATTTCTAATATTAATACAAATGCTTTATGCTCCTAATATACGCCATTCATTCCTCCTAATATTAATACAAATGCTCTATGCCCAGGATTCTAAGGACATTAAAATTGATTTTTTAAGTAATTAAAATTAAAACACTTTCACCGAAGAATTAGTGACGCTGATGTACGCATACATACAGGGAAGAAGAATATAAAAAAAGAAGACAGAGTTGAAGCATAGTGGATGCAGGGACACATGTGGCAAGTATATATTCATAGATCTACAGGAACACATGCGGCATTTCCACAGCAGATCTATCCATATATACAGGAAAGGAACCGAGCTGAAGCAACACGCAATACAGGGACATATGCGGCGTTTCCACAGCAGATGCGACGGACCGAAGGCGGCGACGGCAAGCACAACGGACCAATGACAGGGAAGCGACAATCACAAGGCAAGGGCGGCAGCAACCATACGAGTTTGGTGGAGATGAATGTGTAATAAAAGATGAACAAAATTTGTGGCATTGAATGGCGGTGAGCCGTTGGGGGTTAAAGGGGAAAAGGCATTTCTCATTAAAAAACAATCAGATGCTAACCATCAAATCGTCCTCCCTGCAAGATGGTTTCAAAACAACGTTTTTTAAGGAACAAACGCTTTTTTGAAACTTCAGCAATTTACCTAAACACAAGACTCTTCTTATAAAACAGCTTTTTTTTTTTTTTAGAAAAACTGCTGAATCTACAAAAATTAATCATTCCCAAACAGTCTCTAAGATTGTTGTGATTTGATTATTTTTCATTCTCAAAACTCTCTTCCTTGTTTAACCCCACAAAACTAACTTCTAAATAAATATTATTAAATTATACAAATAACTTCATATCCTTTTTCGTAACTTATTATAAAAGTGATTTTTTTACACCACCCAAACGAAATAGATTATCTTAAAATCGTTTTTCAGCAAACAGACCCAAACAAAAACAGATTCTGATTATAATCAATTATCACAATAATCGATTATACAAAAGTGTGTTTGGGAAAGATTATTTTCCCACATTTCAGCTGTTTTTTTAGCTTAAAATCTATTTCATAGATAATCTATCATGTTTGGCATTTTACTTAAATTTATAAAAAAGCTTTTTTTAGGGGAAAAAAGCTGTTTTATGCTATCTAGTTTTTTCTAGCTTAAGATTGTTGTGATTTGATTATTTTTCATTCTCAAAACTCTCTTCCATGTTTACCCCTGCAAAACTAACTTCTAAACAAATATTATTAAATTATACAAATAATTTCATACCCTTTTTCGTAATTCACTATGTAAAAGTGATTATTTTTGCACCACCCAAACGAAATAGATTATCTTAAAATCGCTTTTCAGCAAACATACCCAAACAAAAACAGATTCTGATTATAATCGATTATCACAATAATCGATTATTTGAAAACAGATTATCAGCATAATCTTTTTTTTCCAGCTTTCCCAAACACACTCAAGTATAAATTTCTTGAATCAAAATCAAACCTAACACCCAATAATTTAACCTCTGTTTTGTCCGGATTATGTTCAATACAAACTGAGAAATTTGCTGTCCCGATCCAATTATTTTCAAATCTCCCGGTTGAAACTTTTAGAGAACGAGACGAACGCCACTTTTAAAACATTGCGTTGAATAAAATTTTAACCAGGCAAGCAGTTATTCATATCAACAACCAATACACTATAGCAATTTTTTTTTTTTTGAAACATTAGCAATATTAACTTAATACTCCTATTGTTATATTTATTATATATCATGTCATATACTATATAATTTAATCAATAATTTGCTAGTTGAACCAATGATCCAATATCTCAACCGAATGATAGAGTTTTTTTTTGGCAACTGTTCTGACCTAGTGATCAGTACTCGGGAATAATAGTGTGTATGTGTATGAGCCAGAAATTAGTTGCCTATCCTCTGTCCTTCTCTACTCTTATATAGATATTTCCTTAAGTCGATTCATCTCCGATGTAACCTTTGCCGTCTACGTAATAAATGGCCGACCAATCATCAAGCCCGAGTGTAACTGACATAACCGATCAGTAAATGGACGTCTATACATTAAATCCAAGGGTAATCGACACAACAGATCAGTAAACAGCTGTCTATCCACTAAGTCCGAGTGTAATAGGCCGACTTGTACGTTACACTTGACCTACTTCTGATTTAGTTTATTAGTGACGAGCTTTTGGGCCTATATCTAAGCATCGGATTGGGCCCGACCGACTATCCAGATTTACCCCATAACAGTAACCATAACATAAGTGAGTTTTTTTTTCTGACAGAAGTGAGTTTAATCACATTTGCAAAAAAGGACATTTGGTACATGAAAAAAGGCTTGGTCCCATCCACATAACCTTTGAAGGCGGCAAATTCTTTTGTTTTTTTTTTTTGACAGATTGAAGGCGGCAAATTCGCTTAACGCCTAAGATACCGATTCCCTCTCCTCGATTCCCTCTCTTTTTTCTAAATCAAAAGGGTCGCTACTATTTTCTCGCCAATTCCCACATTGAATTTTTCTATTTTTCTTTTCTCTTTATCTCTTTCCAAAACTATATAATAATAACAATATTTTATTATCTGCATATATATATATTTCAAAAATTACATCACAGATTAATCCAACGACGACCATCAAATCTCAGCTTCCATACCAACCGCACCAAACCCTAACCCAAAACGATCGTTCCCTCCTTCACCTCCACCCTCTCTCTCTATCTCTTCTTCACCGTTCCATTTTCCACCGCCAATCTCCACCGTCCGATTCCTCACCTCCGCCACCCGATCCAGAACCTTCCAAGACCAGATCTCACCTCACGCGCCTCCCACACTGGATCACGCGCCTGTCACCGCCTCCATCATGGTCGTGAGCGGAGGGAAGCCTTTGAAGCGAATGAAGAGGAGAGTCACCGCCGATTTCTACGACTTCCTCTCGTTCCCGTCGCCGTCCCTCGCCGCTTTGGAAAACTTCACCGGCGGACCCTTCCGGACCAACGTGCACTCTTTCCTGACCAGGCACGCGCTCCTGCCGCCGCCGTCGGCGCTTTTCCCGCACCTTCTGACGTGGCAGATCCTCTTCCGCGTCGGCGATCTCACCGACGGCGGCCTGGAATCGGGACCGCCGGTGGTGTGCCTCGACGTGGTGGAGGAGGACGTGGCCAGATCTAGATCCGTGTACTGCGATCAGTGCCGAGTTTTCGGTGAGTTGACTCGTTAAGTACTTGACTCAGTTCTATATTTCTATATTTGCAATTTTGCATCGCTTAGCTTTGGATTCATCGTCATCTTTTGAGTTTCTCTCCGGTTCCCGGTTTTCGATCACCTGCCTACTCTTCTTACTTACTATACTCAGGTAACGTATATGAGAAAAAAATCATGAAGGAAATGGAAAATGATTTTTAGGATTCCCTGAAATTATCGTGTTGATTTCGCGCGATGACCTTGATTACTCATTTGCAATCATAAATCATAATCATCTACATAGTGATGAATATAACTAAGATAATTATGTGACTAGTGCATAAAAATATTCGGTTGTTGGGTTATTAGATTGAAAATGACTGATTATTATTACTGTTAAGTGGACTGTGTTTTTTATCGACGATATAATGACGATAAAATGCAGAGATGTTGTGGGGATGCGGTGGGTGGTGGGGCCATAAGAAGTGGGATAGGTGGAAAGGGAAGAAAGTGCCACGTGTGCATCCTTTTTTTTTTTTGAAATAATGGGCCATCTACTTTCTGGGCCGTCATTTTTGCGTGACAGCTATTATTATGTTGTGGACTTGTGGTCCAAGTTTGCGTTTTCACTTTGCATGTTGGATACGATATTCGTTTGTATCGGGTAAACTCAAATTTTGCGCCACGCAGGCAATTTTGGAAGCATGCTGTTCTTTTTTATTTTTGTATTTTTTGGTGAACATGCTGTTCTTTTTTATGATAATACACTGATAAGCTTACTGTACCTAAGAATTTTGTTGTTATTATTTATTATTTTTGTTTTAATTTAGTTTACTTAGTTATTAATAATATATTGAGTCTTGTTATCTGAAGGATACATGTTCAAAAATAAAAACAACATTTATTATTTATTTAAATTATTTAAAAAAAGAAACTGTTAAATATTTGTTAAATTTTTAAAGTATTAAATTTTGAGGGCATATACAGTGAGAACAACGGTGAAAACTTTTGCTCTAAAAAAAAACAACGGTGAAAACAATATATTAGCTGATCATTTTTTGGTGTACAAACTAACACTAAAGCTGTTTTTGGTATCAGTTATCTGGTGTTATAATGTATATGGGATTGGTACCCCTAGTACCCTATAATACTACTTTGCTTATCAAAAAAAAAAAAAACAACAACTATATCCGAAAAGACTACTATATAAATTTTTTTTTTTTGGGCTTTCAAGATGATCAGTTGCCTGTTTAATTCACGGGTTTCCCTTTGAGTACTCAGATAGTTCATGTGTCCGATTATGAACCTCTTGTAGCTCAAATGCTTTGCAGAATTAGATATTGGACTGCTAGAAGCTCAGCTATACTGGTAGGATTCAGTTTATTTCATCAGTTTTACTTAGTATATACTATACAGTATACAGAGCTTCTACAACTAAATTTTCTTGATTAAAGGTGCATTGGAAACATTTGTTGATAGGTGTAAATCTATAAGAACAAAAGCTGTGGGGAGAGATTTGGTATTTTTTTTATCTCTTGCTTACCAGGTGGTATGGCCCCTGTTTTTATGTAAATGCTGTTTTTTTTTTTTTGAGTTGAATATATATATATATATCACTTTTCTTCAAAGAAAAATAAATGATCAGGGTATAGTTGAAAAAAGGTAATTAATATTAATATTTTCAAATGAAAAATAATTTGGAACAAAACATTTTTTTAAATGACTGATAGAAAGGGATGGAGGGAGTACAAATTTGATAGGGTATGTGTTCTTGTTTGTGGTGTGATTTTTCCTGTTGATGTTTGAAAAATATGATATAATGTTTGTTGTTTAGGTTGGAGCAGCCACCCCGTGTGCGGGAAACGTTACCATTTTATAATCAAAGCTGATGGGAGCTCCATTGGTGGTTATCACAAGCCGTGTATGTGCTGTGGAGATATCCTGCATTTATCAGAATCCAAGTGTGTAACCTTCTGCTACCTAATAGGCTTCTTTTCTGTTTCAAGAAAAACTTTTTATTTATTTATTTATCTTTTGGATTTCTTCTTCTTTTGAATTGATTGTCAGAGCGATAGATACCTGACATGGGTGAGTGGATTAGGGACATGAGACACTGCTGCGTGGGGTTTCACCAGGTGGAACTAAATGAATTTAGTAGGGCTGTAGGGGTAGCCAAAGTGAACAAACACCATTGATGAGGAGGCTGAACCCTAGAATAATTTTTTTTAAATAAAAATTGCATGTAAAAAGTAAAACAAAGGAAACACAAGAAAAGATCAGGGTGGCCATAACCTCCCTCAACATACATGTAGATCCACCCTGGTCACAACGCATGAGTACATACCAACCATAGTTTGCTTGCAGTATCCTAAAATAGGAAAAAAATTCAGGGTAGAAATCCTTACAATCTCTACAAGTTAGTGGCTAATAAATCTGTCTACTTTAACGTTGTAAAATCTCTTGCTTATGTATATTATGTTAGCTGTTTACTACTACCCTTTCCAAGGACTGATCAACATCTTGTTTCTTTGATTGTAGATTCAAATTTAGAAGCCAAACTCCCAAAAAATTATCCATTGTCTATGAATATGTTGTAACTCTACTGAGTTATTTTTCAAAGTTAATGCGGTTGATTGCTGAAATGGATTGTCTGTTTGTCTGAGCTCAAAAGTTGAGGAACGATTTGTGCCTTAATTTGAATTTGAATTAACTGCTAGTGAAGTAGTTCTGTTTGTATGAGATTTCGCCTTATGCTCAAGGAGAGGGTAGTTTCCTTTCGTTTAATTCTTAATGCGTATTTTGATTATAACCAAATTGATTTTTTTTTAAAAAAACTTATTTTGGATCATCATAATGGCGCAGTCAGTGATCTTACATTTCAGTTAATGTTTTCTATTTTCAGGTGCAAGTCATGCAACCATGTTACAACCACAGATGATGTTGAAGACTGGGTGTATCACCAGTTAGAGAACACTACTCATCTTTTACATGGTGTTGTCCATGCCAATGGTTATGGGCACCTTCTCCGGGTTAATGGCAGAGAAGGGGGCTCTAGATTCCTTTCTGGCTGCCATATTATGGATTTCTGGGATCGCCTCTGCAAGACACTTGGAGTCAGGTTAGGATTCTTGATTCTAATCACTTCTTGCTGGCTTTGTACAACTAAGTACTTCTATTAGGTCTCGGAGCAAATTCTTTCATTCAATATTTTGTTCATAAAGCTCTTGTTGCCTACTTGGCAGCGAAGACGGGGAAGAATGATAAAGAAGTACTTTTGAATAAACTAATGATTGTTTAAATTACACTTTATGTTATGTAAGATTCTACCTATTTTAAAGACGAGATGTAATACAGTACAGATATCTTGCTAAACTTTTGGGCATCTCAAAATACCTTACCCTCCTGGAAATGTCAGAATACCTTTGTTCTGCATATTTCTGTTTATATGGATATGGCTATAGCTTCTAGTTAAAGTCTTAAGTTTGTTCATTTTTGTACATGGGCAGAGAAGTTAGTGTGATGGATGTTTCAAAGAAATATGGGCTAGAGTACCGCTTGCTCCATGCTGTTATGAAGGGACATCCATGGTATGGTGACTGGGGGTTTCAATTTGGCTCTGGTAGCTATTGTCTCACACAAGAAGCATACAAGTCTGCTGTTGAAAGCTTATCCTATCTACCCTTGTCCATCTTCCTCTCTCATGGACAAAATCCCCACTCTCCTGTGCAGGATATGATCTCATATTATCAGTCTTTGTCAGAGCATGAGCTTGTAAATATAAGGGACCTCTTTTGTTTTTTGATGGTTTTGATTCATGATGCTCGCAAGACTGTGCCAAAGGTTGATGACATAACCTGCAAGAAGCGCCAATTTAATGCTTCTGGAGTTTTAAATTCTTGGGAGAAGAATGACATTGAACGTGTGGAGCAAGCCATGATCAGAGTGCTGCGAGCAGTGTCTGGGTCCAATTGGGTAAGCTGGCGTGCTGTTAGGGGTGCTGTCTGCAAGGTGGCCTCTCCTGAGCTTCTTGATTATTGCCTTGAAGAACTGGGAGGAAAAGTGGTTTATGGTGGAATGGTGGTTAATACCCGATGCAATCCTCAAACTGGAGCTGTCGAGTGCAGGTTAGATTTCAATATTTTCTTATGGGGTTTACCATCTCTGTCTTTTCCTTTTTCGCTTCTTAGAAGTCATACTCATACATAATGGCTCAGAAAGAGGTCATGTTTCTATAAATTACTATGCCTCAGTTTTTATGATTTTGAAACAAACTACTGCACTGCTTAGTTTTACACACTTCTCAAGTCATGGTGAAGCTGAACAATGCTTGATCTTGGGATTATCATGAATTAGTGTTGGACAAAGAATAATTTTTATATTCGATTTACCGCTTGCTTTTTTCTCATGTGCCTGTATTGGGTTCTCATTTGGATTGTTACTAAAATTGATGCACCCAAAGTCCAGAACATTCTTATTGTTGTTGAGCCTTGAAATATTGATGTTCTTCTCAAAGAATTGATGCTTTTTATTAGTATTATTTGGAAGATTGTCTTCTGGTTGCTTTTAATGGTTTGCATTGTATGTATCTTAATGTGATGTTGATTTGTCCTTGCTTTATTTGCTGCAGACTTGAGGCTGCAAACAGTTCTTGCTACGGAATTATAGCAAACAACAATTCTTCAGGCTTGAAGTATCCATCTGAAGAGAATCTCCTACAATGCTTGAGATATTTATACGAGTCTTTGCTTCATCCTCAGATGATGCTAAACCATGTCGCAGAAGAGACAAGGACTCTTGCAATGAGCTCAGCTCAGAAACTTCTTGACTGCAAGCAGTTTGTAAAAGTCTATAATCCTGAGATGTTGCCAATGTCAGATTTGCATAAAATACGCATCTCATGTCAGGTTGAACTAGTGGATGATTCTGAAGATTCTGCAGCTAAAACTCCCCCAGAATTAATTGTGCTGCCCATGAATGCCACAGTTTCTGACCTTAAGATTGAAGCATCAAATGCTTTTCAAGAGGTTTATCTCATGTTTAGAAGGTTTCAAGTTGATGAGCTACTTGGCTATAGCGGTGTAGATGATTCCACCCTCGTCAAGCTTTTGTTAGGATCAAAAGAAGCAGTTTGTGTCCGAGGAAGATGCATTGGGAAGAATGGGTTGACAAAGTTCAGAATGGAACGGGGACTTGAGAGGTGGACTGTAGATTGCAGCTGTGGAGCTAAGGATGATGATGGGGAGAGAATGTTGGCTTGTGATATATGTGGGGTGTGGCGGCACACTAGGTGTTCTGACATTCGTGATACTGATCCAGTTCCAGCACGTTTTGTTTGCCCGAGATGTCAAAACACTGACTCAAAACCTAAACCTGGTGGGCACTGCAAAGATGTGACTGTGACTAACGTTGGCACTAATGTTAGTTGCTTTGGAAATGGCTTGCCAGTGCCTCCGGATGTTCGTTAAGGCAATCGACTAGATATGCATAATAAGAAGTTCGTTGGTTTCTGTTTATTTTGCTTGGGCCTGAACGAAGATCCTGTACATAACAATAGGGGCCTTAGAGAGATGCCTTCAAGGACAGAATATATGTCTTGTTCATAATTCAGATTGACAGGTTCTACCTTTGTTTATACTGTGTATATAATGACTGACGAAAACATGTGGAAAAAAAAAATCTAACTCTTTGGGCTCGAAGGATACTTCGAACCGTGTCATAACCAAGCCTGATTAAAAGGATTTACTATTTGTGAGGCGATCAGAGTGACAAAAGAGTATTTAGGGGGAAAGAATTCTGCTAATTTTTCAACCTGTATAGTTAAATACGTTTTTGTTATTGTCGTTAGATTTGCATAATTTCCTAACCTTAATAACTCAATCGTTCTGGACATGTTTAAAAAACACGTACTTTAATGTGTTTAGCATTATTTTTTTTTGTCCGACGAAATTTACGTTTGACCTCGAGTGCGATATTATGATCAAATTCTTATTATTTATTTTGTAGTTTACATCTTATTACTTGTAAATATAAAAGAATTGAAGTTATTGTAAGTTTTTATTCTTTATTGCTTATGTTAGTCTTTAATTTATTCTCTGTAGCTTTTTTATTTATTATTAAATTATTATTTTAGTAGTTCATGATTTCGGAAAATTACCTGTGTGCTATCAAATTCGTTGATGTTAGTTGTTTTGGTAGTTTGTATATAAATCAGTCACTGATTGAAATTTAATGGGAATCATTCTTCATTTTTTCCACAATTCGTTGCAAGATGGTGAGTGGATGACGCAACAAGTGCAGTACTCGCTTGGTTCACCCAATGAGTCTATGATATTTTGATACCAAAATTTGTTATCATGAGGTGATACCCTCGTTTTGAGTAGGTTATTTATCATTTTACTATTTCTCTTTTTTTATTTCATTGGTTAAATTTTGATGGCAAAATATCATAACTCGTGTCTCAATACCACATTAATGTAGTAAGGCAACAAGTTTACCACTATATTCTTGCCTTAAAAGTTAGGCTAGGTTCTTTCTGATTGTCTGAAGGTAAGGGATCTATAGGGTTGACTGCAGCGGGATCAGTTAATTTCGAATGATGTAGCATACAGCAATCCCAACCCATTTGTGGAGTGATGTGTGACTCCATTTTCGTGAATTATGTCATCTTGCTAATAAAGTTGACAAAAATGTTTTTAACTAAAACCGAATAACCATTTAATTAAACTACTTAATATGATAATTTATCAATAACTGTTTTTAATTAATTTTTAATATAATTAAATAATTTAGTAATTAATTATTTAAATTTTTGACTAAAGATTTGTTTTGTCTATTTATTATTTTTGTAAATAGAGTAATAATACCATTCAGCATGGTGTTATTATTGCTGCCATACTTTGTCATAAGCCTGAAGCACTTAAAATAAGCGCATTGATGTAATTATATTATCATAATTAATTAATGATAAATTATCTTAATGAACTATAAATTTATAATTGATAACCCAATTCACGTAATACATTAAATTTTTTGATATTGTAATTCTAGGAAAAAAAAAAATAATCTTTGCTTTGTATACAACAAAACGAAAAGTTCTTGCTAGTTTGCCCTACATATAATTTAAACGCGTCTGCAACACTAATTGCAAAACCATTCACGCTTCATGCTGGATTCTTATCTTTTCATTATGAAGTTTCGTCCCACTTTCACATAAAGATATGATGGCACTCAAATTTTGTACTTTCTTCTCTCTAAAGTCTAAATGGTAACCAGCTAGCTGCATGCTATTGCACAACGACACCCACCGGCCTAGTCAAGTCTTGACTTCCATTAGACCCAATTCCAGTTAAAGTTATCACACCATGGACAAAGTAGGAATCAGAGGACCATACGTGAGTTGAGCTTAATTAACTCAAAGCATAAAATCTTCGATTTGGTTAGAAAGTTCATTGTCTAAGCTCCTCTATTGGCCTGAAATGTCAAAACACACCTTATAGTGCTAGTGGTCGAAATAAAAGTATGTTTTAGGAGTTTAATTTTATAGTTGACTATCTATATAATTTTCTGTATAAATTAATTATTTACGTTTCATAAAAATATGTTATTTAGCCAACATGGATTGTCACATCTGGCCAAGTCTTCCGCTCACACTAGCTGTGACTTGGGTTCGATTCCTAGATCTCCCTTGTTGGTATACAATATGTAAATTCCACTATAAATCCTCGCTGAGGTTGGTGATATTCCCTGGCCTTGCTAGGGGGGCGTGCCTTCCTCCAATCTAAACTTTTTTGTACAAAAAAATATGTTATTTATGTGTGTGCGACTGTATTAAAATAATTTGACATCTTTTCATCTAATTTAGATGTCTTAATTATTCAAGTTCGAATTCTAAACTGACATTTGTAATGATAGGATTCTGCAAAAAGAAAATGAGTAATTCTAAATAAAGAATAATATTATCATGTTCAAAGACCATGAAGAAAAGACAAAAAAGAGAGGATAGAATTACATATTTACAAATATTTAATGGGTATACTAGTGCTTAATTTGATTCCATTAATTATGAAAGCAACAACTCAAGTATAGCATTTAGATATTTGAACACATGCTAATCTATTCAATTAGTATCTAATTATTCTAGCCAGTGCTTTCCATGTCAAAACACAACTTATTTGACTTTTTAAACATTAGTATTTGAATTTTGAACTATTCAACAATTTAGGGCATATTTGCTTTATTTTCATATTCCTATTTTCATTTTCTATTTTCAAAAATAATTACAAAACTGACACATTGTTTTCATTCTGTTTCCCGTTTTCAATGATCCGTATAGGAAACAATGAAAACAGAAAAGTTATTTCCAACAGTGTTTCCTGTGCAAATATTTGAAAACAGGAAACATAATAAAAACAATATCTCAATTTTATAATTATTATTTTTTTACTAAAAAAGATATTCATTCAAATTAGTAAAATACATCGAGAACAACACATATTCAACATCGCTAAAAATCGAAAAGGAAGAATCTGCGAACAAATTCACAACACCCAGGTTAATAGCATAACACGACAAAATGCCTGCAAATGTGACAGAATCAAAGTGACTAGAATATCCATGCCTCTGGATCTGTAACGTTGATGCCCAAGTCTTGATTGAATCTGTAATAAATCGAAACTGATCTGTCAATCTGAACCAAACGAACACCGCAACAAGTCTGGAAATCAAACGACGCCGCATCAAGACGACGAACAAAACACCGCCGCACGCAGACGATGAAAACACGAAAAAACACGAAAGAAAAACCAAATCTATGTGGAAAACCCACTTATTTTGATAAAAGAGGGGGAAAAAATGATGTAGAGGGGTGATTCCAGGCCAAGAAAGACCCAAAATCACCCCTTTCCGGTGGATGGGGAAAAAGGAAAAGAGGAGTAGAGGGAAGGTTGAGAGAGAAAGGCGGCTAACCTAAGTGACAATGTCAGGAAAATTGTCAAATCATTGTTTTATAATTATTTCTGAAAACAGAAAATGAAAATATGAAACTGAAAATAAAGCAAATAAACCCTCAGCCTTCATTGTCACACTGTCCTAAACAAGTCACTTGGATATGATATAAGTTTTTAAGTAAAACTCTTCTTTTAGCCCATATAGCCCATGACAAGATTATCAATTTAGTCTTTTAACGAATTTTTTAATTTAGACCTTCAAACTTCGAATTCTTAATAATTTAATTTCTTTTATCCAATTTTGTTTAATATTGTTATAGTCTGTTTGTTTATGCATTAGTCTAGCCGTTGACGTGGAAGCTATCATTCTAAGCTTTCACGTTGGATCAGAGAAAAATAACCAAATTGCCACTAGAGTCTTTTTTAAAATTTTGGACGTAGATCCAAACACACAATTAATAGAAAATCGACATTGGTGTGGGCCCCCGACGTTGCCATGCTGGTCCATGGGCGCCCAACACCTGGCATCCTGAAACAACAATTCCCATGGGCGCCTGGGTCTTGGGTATCCAGCACTCGCAACGCAGAATTTTGCAGAACACATTTTTGACTTGTTTCAATAGGCAAATTTTTTTGTTGCTTTCAAATTCTTCCTAAAAGTTGTGTTCTTTTATGAATATAAATATCCATCATCAAAGGATACATGCGTGAAAGGTTGTATCCTTTTTTTTAATCAATGAAAGGTTTTTTTTCCCTCAGCAAGTGGCATGACTTAGTATATAAAATAAATAGAACCACTTTACATGTAGGGGAGACATCCGAATCTACATTGCGAGCACTTTCTTTTCTCCCTTAATTATGAGCCAGGGCTGGTCCTGAGATTTTTGGTGCCCTGGGCGAACTAAGGAAATGATGCCTTGTAATCATTTGAAAATTATCCTTCTTGCATTTTTTGCTGCAAAATCATTAATAATCCGTTCATAATTAAGGTTCTTTAAAAAGTCATTTTCGATAAAAAATCAAAGCAAGATTATGCAATCAAAGCAAGAGAATGAGACAATTAGGGAAAAGAAAGTCTAAATAGTAAATAAACTAGGAGTGTATCAAATTTTAAATTATATAGTAAATTAAAAAGATATTCTAATATATACATATACATTTGCCATATTATTTTGTATCACTCTATTATATTTTTTTTGGGATAGTTATTTTTTTTGGTAAAAAAATAATTATATAATTTTTTTATTTAATATCTATATATACTATATAATAATCTTTTACCTACTATCTAGTGCCCCAAAAAAATTGGGCCCAGGGCGGTCGCCCACCTCGCCCGTGCTTTGGGCCACCGCTGTTATGAGCGGAGAGAATTAAGAAAACCATTGTTCTGTGAACTGTCATTTACGATATCATCGATTGTGACTATGCAAACTAAGTCAAAGGATCTCTATTGTATTCTGAAGATGATTCACTCGTACACCTTTTGGATCCAGTCAAGATAGGGACCGGTGGGGGTGAATCAAACCTAATGCCTAGTATCCGCACACGTCTCGAAGATTTGCATTTGTTCTTTTGTTCATTCTTCTTTGTTGCCGACCTTCAGCACCACTAGGTCTGTTGTCGTTGTTAATTGGTCTATTTTTGGTTCATTGAGGTATATGGAAGTGGGAGGACATGATGCAGTACAAGGGTTGATACCACCTCTACAACTCTTGGCTTTTTTAATGGTCTATTGCTGCTATTAGGTATATACTACTGTTATATATTGGTGTAATTAGACTTCAGGTATTCGATGTGATTTTGTATGGTTACTTTGTAGATGGGTAGTATTCTAATACTCTAATCAATATACTTTTGGCTTATAAAAAAAGAACGATTATTATCATAAGGAGGTATAATAGCAATATAAAATCATTCACATACTTTTTCTTAACAAATGCAAGAAAATTTCTTATTTCTCCTAAAGTTCATGTGTGAATTTCCACAGTGCTCTTAAATACATATGAAAAAGATTTTTATTGAGTACGATAACAAGAGCCATTGGATGCTAGCTTATAGAATATAGCCTAGATACAAGTAAAACCCTAAACTAGTAGTGTGTGTGAGAAAGAGTCTATGAATTGCCTTTATTCCTTAGCTAGAGCACTTCTTATATAGTAGCTTTGGGGAACATAGATTAATGGGCAAAGAGGGGTTTAGAGCTAGGTTTTGCCCAATCCTTTATAGAACTGGACCCTTCTCAATCCGGATGGGAACAAGTACAAAGAAGAAATAGATTTTCATCTCATTCTTAACCTATTTTATCCTTTTTGTTTTTATTAGAATTCTCGTATCTTTTGTACTTGTCATTTTTTCCACCTTATCGTGTGTTATATATATCTGAGTTTCAGCTTCTTTCAAATGTTTTCATCATTTTATTACAAATTTCTACGTTACTACCTGAGTGTGTGGGTCTTGATCTGGCTCATACACATTCGACAATCACCGAATGTAGTGAAATTCCTTACGTGTCAACTTACATGCAATCAACATATTCAATTAGTTTTATTAATTCATAACATTATATTGACCAATTAGGCAGGATTCGATAAAATAGTATATATGGTGCAGGGCTAAACGATAAAGTATGTACCACTAACTTCAATTTTCTTGTTTTTTCTTCTGTATTTTCCTATTCAATTTTTGGGTCAATTCTTTTTCAATCATTTGCAATTTTATGTGTTATATATAACACTATTGCCGTCTCCCCACTTTGCAGTGCGCCAACTTTTCCCCACTATATAAAGTTCTTCATTTTTGATCCTCACATCACAAACTAATTTCATTCTTCTCACAATCTGCAGCATATATATAACTAATAGTGTTTCTTTCACGATGTACAAATCAAGTGTGAAGACTTGGAAGATGGCCATGGCTAATTTGGTGACAGTTTTTTTACTAATAGAGGTGGTGTTATGTGGTTTCAGATTTGGAACCGATGGGTTAAACATGAACTACTACTTCATGAGTTGCCCTTTTGCTGAACCTATTGTTAAGAACAATGTCAACAGTGCTTTGCAAAACGATCCCACCCTAGCAGCTGGTCTAATTAGAATGCACTTCCATGACTGCTTCATAGAGGTTAATTCCTTCTCTTTCTCTCTTTAGGGTAATTAATGAGTACACAAACATTCACTCACACACCTATGCACTTGCACCAATGCCCACAAGGCAATGCTTGATAGAACAGTTTGCATTGTGCTCTCAATCAATATATTTTTTACTTATCAAAAAAAAAAAAATAGTTTGCATTGTAGTGAAAAGTTTGTTAAATTTGATTTATTATTACTGTAAAATAAATAAATAAATAATTAATTAATTAATCATATATTATCATTGAAGATGATTTTGTCTTTAATGAAAGTAAACAAATAAGAGTCTAGTCATTAAACTAATACTTTTTTACTTGAGAGATAATCTTACTTTATTGGAAGGGTTTTAATTTTTGAGATAATTGTAAAGAAAGTCAAGTATTTTAATGAAAAAATAACAAATAATTGAATAACAATATATATATATATATATATATATATTTTGATAAGTAATAACAATATATAATAACTTTTTTTATCAAGTAATATAAAATAACTTTAGATTGACGTGAGTTACTACTTCAATAATTATGACATACTTTTATGTCTTAGAACGTGAGTCGCCAATACGCGAAAGTGGTTACCAACTATTTCTTGTCGCGAAACTGTTCACCACTAGAGGATGTCGTGCATGCCGTTGAACATTGACAAAAAATTACTTAATGAGTTGTATGGTCATTTCTACATTATTATATTATATGAGTAATATTATTTTACATTTGGATTTTGACAACCGGGCGACAATTACGATATATAGTTAATACAGTTTAAATATGTGATTAATTATATTTAGTTATTGATTAATGAGTTGTGACAACTTATTATATTCATTAACTTTTATTTATATATATATATATATATATATATATATATAATGCATTAAAATCCTTTTATTTCTATCTACCAGGGATGTGATGGGTCAGTTCTGATTGACTCCACTAAGGATAACACAGCAGAAAAGGATTCACCAGGAAATTTGAGCCTGAGAGGCTTCGAAGTCATAGATGACATCAAAGAAGATCTTGAAGAAAAATGCCCTGGCGTGGTTTCATGTGCTGATATTCTTGCTATGGCTGCTAGAGATGCCGTTTTCTTTGTAAGATGAAGCTACTACTGTTTAATTTCTTTGTATAACTATGAAGTAATTGATGAAACTAGTTGGGTTGGGTAGTAATGATTATGATGATGAAATTATCAACAGGCTGGAGGCCCAGTGTATGACATACCTAAAGGAAGAAAGGATGGAAGAAGGTCCAAAATTGAGGATACTATCAATTTACCATTCCCAACCTTCAATGCCTCTGAGCTCATCACCGCGTTCGGGAAGCGTGGTTTTTCAGCACAAGAGATGGTAGCTCTCTCTGGTAAACCATACACGCCTTTAATTAGTACTTTTGCCATCAACTTAATTGAATTATATACTTCTTGGCAAACATATTTCTATATTAATTAATAACAATTCATTACCCATATTTGATTAATTGTATGGTTTAATAATTTTGGATTTGACTCCTCTAAAGTTAGCAAATACTCCCTCTGGTCCTATATATAAGAGGCAAAACCCTAAAACACACAAACCAAGAAAATGTATTGAAATAAGCTATTTGTAATTAATATTCATATAAATTTATAAATTTAACCCTTCAATAATTAATGAACAACCTATTTGTATTGAAAGTTGCACTGTCTCGTAAATATAAACCCTATTATAAATAAGGATAAAATTGGAAATGAGCATTTAATATTTGTCAAAATACATGCATGTCTCTTATATTTTGAACCAAAAAAAAGTAGTCATTTGCCTCTTATAATAAGGACCGGAGGGAGTATGTAAATTGAGAAAGTGAGGGTGTATTTACCATTGATTAAATAAAGTGGGTTGAGATTTCAATACACTTTAATTAATCAAGGGTAAATACACTCTCAGTTTTTCCACATTATACATATGCTCACTTTAGAGGGGCTTTATCCAATAATTTTCCTAGCTAAAAATGTTTGATAGAATTTCCTTATAATTGCTTTGAATGCTATATATTTAAAGGAGAGATTTATAAATTTAAATTACAAAAGCATAGAAACACATGATTGTGAGCATTTGGGTTATATATGCAGGGGCCCATACACTAGGAGTGGCAAGATGTGCTTCTTTCAAGAACCGATTAAGCCAGGTGGATCCAACTTTGGATTCAGAATTTGCCAAGACACTGTCCAAAACATGCAGTTCTGGCGACAACGCGGAGCAGCCATTCGATGCCACAAGGAACGATTTCGACAACGTATACTTCAACGCTTTGTTGAGGAGGAATGGGGTTCTTGCATCAGACCAAACACTGTACACTAGCCCCAGAACCAGGAACATTGTGAATGCTTATGCACTGAACCAAGCCATGTTCTTCTTTGATTTCCAGCAAGCAATGGTGAAGATGGGCCTTGTTGATGTCAAAGAAGGTTCCAAGGGTGAAGTACGACAAAATTGCCGTAAAATAAACTAAATGAATTGTTGGTTTGTCATTGTTTTTGGCTTGCCATTAGTGAAAGTGCATTAAATGTGTATGCGTACGTAATATTATATAAATGTGTCTCTCCACATAAGCTACTGATTTGGGAATTGGGACAGTAGGTGCTTAGCAATTCCAAACAGTGCAAAGCACACAGTCTTTATAAATGGGTGTGTCCCTTCCAAATATGGGAGAACTTAGAAGTATTGTATAATTTTAATTTGTCACGTTGTTGTTATGTTCTTTCTTGTTGTTTACCTTTCTTTTTCCTTTTTTGTTTTTTTTTGGAAGTAGAATTTAAATATTATTCTCCATTTCCATTGTATTCTTCTTCTTCCATTTTTTTTAATAAGCAAAAAGTTTTATTAAAAAGATGATACAAAGGATACTAAAGCCCATATACAAAAACAAAGATAAGTCAACTACAGCGAAACCCACCACCAACTTAGAATTAGAAAGCTGAGACAATCGAAAAACCAAAATACAGGGCATTTAACTGAGGCTTGTGGCCTGCCAAAACAAAGAGACCAGCTTTTAGCACCACAGACCAAAGACGTGGTGCTCCATCAAAAAAAAAAAAAAAAGGCAAGTTTGCCAATACAGCAGCCCAATAGCAAGCAACAAACAATCCCCTGAAAGACTAAACATCATCACCAAAATAGGCTAATAAAATGAGACACCAGTAGCTACGTGCACATAACCAGGCCCCAGGGGACCAAACCATATAGCAGCAAAACCAATTAACAGCAAAGACTAACCCAGCAAGCATAAAGCTCCAATAAGTTCCTGTAACCAGATCAAGTGCACACCGTCTAACTGATTGTCTGTCAGCATAACAGGGTTATCAGCTTTGTGTTATACTCCCTCCGAACTCAATTATAAGTAAAATTAACAAACTTCATACTTATTAAAGAAGTTAATTAATTTAGTTTAATTGTCTTGATTTATATAAAAAAAATAGTATAATTATTAAACTATTCTTTAATTGTTTCTGGAGTGTGTAATGCTCTTGGAAAAATAAAAAAGAATTTGTTGGATTGGTTGATTGTCTTGACTTTTGAAACACTGACATTAAATATAGTTGAATTGATTGATTTTGTTTATATTTGAGTTCACAAAATACATGTACGTTTTTTGCTTATAATTGAGTCCGGAGGAAGTACAAGCTAAAGGATTCAAACACCAGTCTCTGCAAAACAGCAGCGAACACCAGCAACAGAAGTCACAAACCATGACCAGGATCGAGTTTTAATTAAATCCACGAAATAAATAAAATCAAAGACACCTTCCTGGAACATAACTCTATTGCTCAGTAACCATAAGGACCAAGTAACTGCATGCAAGATAATATAACAGAGTTTTCTAACCTTCTTACCTGATAACATATTACCAAACTGCAAATAATGTTCTTGACCAGCATTAGGGGAAGCAACTGAAAATCCTAACCATGCATAGACATAGCTCCAAACTGACTAGGACCTCGTACATGAGAAGAACAAGTGAATTTACTGTGAAAAAGTCTTGAAGCATCAACCTTCCAAAACCACTCTTCATTCACATCTCTGCAAATTGTCACTGAGGTTAGAAAATTGACAAGCTCCACAAGACCCTTCGCCAATTCCAATTCCATCTCCAGGTGTCATCATTCCAAACTCCCATCTCATCCATAAGTGCCTCCAGATCAGAAGAAATTTGAAAAAGTCTAAATTAATACTCATCTATAACCACCGGACCATAGGAAAGAAAGCTCGCTGAATTCCCACCATAGTATTCAATACTTTCTTTGGCATTTTGAAGAGTGGCGGAAAATACAAAGACAAGCTAGACAAGACTAAATTAATCAACGCGATTCTTCCGCCCATTGAAAGTGCTTGCTCCTCCAAGAGGCCAATCTTCTCTTCCAAGTGGCGAACCATTTGCCACTTATGTATTCTACATTAGTTTTTTTTTACAAGTGGCAGAGGGATGAAATTTGCAGCGTTTTTTAAATCTATGAAAACTAAAATCATTCGAAAAAAATTGAGGTATGATTTTCGTCAAATTAAAAAACTAGAGGGATTAAAAGTGAATTTTAACATTATTTTTATTATTTTAATTAACATTTTTTTGGTTCTAAACTTGCATGCCACGTGGACTCACGTTGCCACGTACGTGTTTTCCGTTAATTTTTTTTACAGCGATTTGAAGAATGGGCGAAAATTGGACAAGGTGAGACCGACAAACCACCGTAACATGGTCTCAATACAGAACCTCGGAAAGACTTCTCATCAGTAAACCACTTCCACTTCCATCTAGCTAGAAGAGACAAGTTAAAACCACCCCAAATTTTTACTCCTAAGTCCAAACTCTCCATCATTTTTATCCTTACAAGGTCTCAACTTACCCACACAATTTTTTGATCGGTACTTCCATCCTAAAGGAGGTCTCTTTGAATGCGAGTAAGGATTTTAAAACCTTTGCAGGAAGTTTTTTTTTTTTTTAGAAGATCGATCGGTTAACAATTCAGCACTGATTTAATCATAGTAATTCTGCTCCCCAATGTCATACGATATATATGTGTAAAGTGTGTGCGCGTAACGTTGTTTTTATAGGCAGATGCTAGTAATTAGTTTGTTATGTTAATTTTTTTTCTCCTTTGTCAAGATTTGAATCTTGGACCTCCTACCCCTCCAACTTCTTATACCCTTAGCTCAAACCACTTGAGCTACCCAACCCCCAATGGAATAATAAACATGCGTGACATTGTTTTATTGATAATAATACTGAGAAGTGGGGCGCATGCCCAGAAAGAAATTGACTTTTGCAATTTTAGCTCTATAAATGCAGGTCTCCGTTGGTAAGATTAATATTAACCTTAGAGCTTAGGATACCAGCTATAATTAAAAAGCGGATTAAAATACAATTAGGTTTTAATTATGATAACCATAGGCACTAATTGATGTTTCCATGATCCTTGCATGGTGTAGAAAAGCACATAGTAGTAATTGATAACTACTAAGTTCTTTATATTAAATTAAAAGGGGTGGCTGGCAGATTTTCTAGGCGGCTAATCTTGATTACCTTCCTTCGTTTTCAGCAAGGTGATATGATTATTAAGACCAGTTACCTGCTGATTATTATAACATAATAATTTAGAATAAGATTCCCATGATTAAAGGCAATTATATTAAGCTTCTTAATTACGAAAGATAAAAGGGGAGAACGAAAGAGAAGGGGAAATAATGCCAATGAAATCAATTAATTTCTCTCTTATCTTTTTTTTTTTTCCTTCCTATTTTTTTACTGTGGGGGCTGGGACAATTGAATGGAATCCATGTGATCATGTCCATCTTTAAGTTTGGTTTTAAATGAAACATATACTAATGTTTAGAGCAGATACAATAGTTAATATCTCATGGAACTCAGCACCCAAAAAAAAAAAATTTCTAAAATTTTCTTTCTTTCAATTTTTGTCGCATATTAACGTTTATGCAATTTCAACAATATGTTATCTACCAAAAAAAAAAAAAAATTTCAACAATATGTTATTAGAGCATTTCCGATGTTCTTCGTATAAGCAACTCACTTGATCCTTTTAAGCAGACCACCTCAATTTTAAGTAGTACAATCAATTTTCACTCCAATGAGAGTTTTTATCAACAAGTTGCTTAAAATTCACAAATATTCTCTCTCTCTTCAATATTTTATATTCTTTATCCTACATTTATATACACAAATATTAAGCAACCCACGAGGAATGGTTGCTTATATAAACAACTCTCTCCAATTTTAGACAACTCATAATCATATGTGATAAATCAAAATAATATTTTATTATTAAGCAATCCCTAAGCAACTCTCATTGGAAATGCTTTTAGTTATGCTTCCTTGGTTTTGGGGATGAGCCGTATACATAGAGTGTGCAGGTACTGCAAGGATACTCGGAGCTATTCATTGGAGTTGGACAATGTTAGAGTCTTTTGAGTATGACCTAGAATTCAGTGTCTAATCTAGCAACCATAATCTTTAACCATGGATCTTAAAATTCATAAAACACCCCCGTTGAGGTTGATCAATCTCATCAGAAGTGGAAAAATAGTGAAAAGAATGAAAAATTAAAAAGTGGGCAAAATAGCAAATATATGAAAACATACATTGTTGTGGTGATAATGGTCATTGGTTACATACCTGTTGTACACCAAAACATCTTTGTTGACCTTTATCAAGAATCACTTAAAAATAAAGAGAAAAAGATAGAGACACGTTTTGCATATGAAGATGGTGATTCTGATTATGGTTATATGGATGTTACTCATCTAGATGTTGCTGACTTCTTTTCTAATCCAGATGGAAAACTTGATCATCTTATTGGAGATGAGTGTCAAGAAATAAATTTATTATATTTTGATATTATTGAACTTTATATTTAGTGTGTTTTGAATTCCCTGTGCTTTGAAGTTATTGAACTTTATGTTTAGTGTGTTTTTCTTTTTAAAGCAATAAATAATTTATTTATAAAGTTGTTATCTTTTCAAATGTATTCTTATACTTCTTATTATTAATTTATTTTTATTCTTTTTTTGGAAGAATGAGTGTTGGCACTAGCATCAATAATGGAGATATGTATCTTGCTAATAGTGTAACGACCCACATAATTCTCAAGGATAAAATATATTTCTTTTATTTAGTAATGCAAGAAACAAATGTTAGTACTATATCCGGTACTACAAAAATAATTGAAGGCTCCGGAAAAGCTAAGGTATTGTTACATGGAGTAACAAAGTTACACACTGACATTGCATTGTATCATTCCAAGTCTCATAGAAACTTATTAAGTTTAAAGGATATCCGTCTAAATGGATACCATATTGAAACAACAAATGAAGGACATATTGAATATCTTTATATCGCGAGACTAGCCTTAGATAAAAAAAAAAAAAATTGTATTGGAAAAATTACCAGCTCTTTCCTCTGGTTTGTACTACAATTATATTAGTACAATTGAAACATATACGGTTGTAAACCAGAAGTTTACAGATCATAGTATGTGTTTGGTTCTACGTTGGAAACCTCCAGAATTGCTTCTGCCCTCTGTTAAACGTGCTTTTAGTAAAAAAAAATGAGATGTTTGGTTACTGTCAGGTCAAATTGATTTTGCCTCCAGAAGCGATTCTGACTAGAAGCTATAAAAAGTAGCTTTTGAGTTGAGTTGAAAATTTTACACTAAGTTTTACATCAAACTTGCCTTCAAAATAAAAATATCTAAACATAAATCACTCAACTTCAAACTCAATTTTAACGAAATCAATTACATTTAAAACCGCTTTATCAAACGCTCATCCAGACACATACATAATAAATTTGTTGTTTGGCATGATCGGTTGGGCCATCCCGTGTCTATTATGATGCGAAAAATAATTGAAAGATAATCCACATTTATCACATTTTTGAACTTTATTTGTCTATTAGTATTTATACATTTTTTCAATTGTAGTTAATTAATGGAACAACATTTTATAAAATTAAGAGTGTTTAATAGTTTTTTCTAATCCTTGTCTAAAAATATTAACATAGTGTTTGGTTGGAGGGAATGAAAGAGGAGGGGAGGGGAGGGATTTTTTTAAATCTTTTATGTTTGGTTCAACTTCTGAAGAGGAGGGGAGGGGAGCAAAATCCAGCCTTGAGCAAAATCCCGTCTTAAGTCAATTTTGGCTTCCTTCCAATATTTGGGGGAGAGGAGGGGTTTTAAAACATTTTATATGTATTGCCTAAAATATCCGAACCAAACATGAAAGTGTTATTTCCCCTCCCCTCCCCTCCACTCCTCTCAACCAAACCCAATGTCCAATTAAAAACCCTTCACTCCCTTCCCCTCCCCTCCTTTGAACCAAACACAAAAAGTCGACTCAATATACAAAGTTCCTACTTGATGGGGTTTGATGAAGTAGATGTACACAACCTAACCCTTATAAGTGAGGATGTTGTCTCCCATATTTGAATCCGTGACCTTATCTCAAAGCATTAACCTTATTGTTGTGCCAAGACTCATCCTCCTTTGTCTAAAAGTATCAAAGCACAAACATTTTAAAACACAAAAGGTGACATTTTTGGGGGAAAAAACTTTTGAAAATCAACCAATGGTTAAGCATAAATTCTGAACTGCTATGAGCAAGTTATTTCTCTTGCTTTATATCACAAATATAAATTGCATCAATTTTGTAGATTATTATTATTATTTACTTTGACTATATTTTTAATGCTATAATTAATGTAACACATGATCAATGATACAGAATTACAGATAGAATGCCCTTCAGAAAATAATCTGTTGTGATCGAATAGTAACAATCAAGACATATATATAAGACAACCAAATTCGTGTTGCGAGTTAATTAACATTACCAACAGTGCTATGTTGCAAAATTTGGGAAGGTTCACGCCTCAGAAGTTTTATTTTGGCTGGTGCAACTTATTGGGTAGTCTTTGTTCATGTATTATTTGGTGCTGCACTGCAACAGATCTTTTAGTGTTAATTTTTATTTCTCTGGATATGTACTTATAGGCATTTTTTTTGTATACCACTTAACACTTAGACAATGTTGTCTAGGTCTTATTGTTACCTTGTATATGAGTTTGAGTACCCCTGGTACTCATTTTCAATACAATTTTTGCTTATAAAAAAAAAAAAAAAAAACATTACCAACAGTGTTGCAACCAATATATCAAACCCTCCAAACGACAAGAAATCATGCTCACCAAATTTAAACAACTGAGGATCAAGGACACAGGACCCCAAAAATTCAAATATATAAATCCTCTGGAAGCAAATAATAATGAAACAAAAGGAAGGATGTAGTAAAACACAAGGAAAATAAATCCTAACCAAACGGTAACGATAATTAATGTAAGGAAAATAATAATTATGCAAGAAATTAGTTGCCTCAACTATATATAGCTAACTAGTACCAAATGAGGTTGGCATGAGTGGTTAAAGGCCTTTCGCCCCTTAACCAAGGTCTCGAGTTCAAGCCTTGGGTATGGAAAAAATCTCAGCTGGGAGGGCTGCCACCCATCGAGGTGCCGAATAAACTCCTGCGGGAGATTAGTCCCCGTCGGTTGGTGGTGGGATACTCTTCGAAGTAGATCGAAAAAAAAAAAAAAAAAACAGCTAACTAGTGGAGATATCTCTCTTGGCAAAAGTGTTCTTGTTATTGTGCATCCACACTTTGAGGACTCTTCTCTTGATTCCAATCTCTTGGCAAAACTTCTGTACTACAGATTCCTCTAGCTTCTGTATCTTCCACCCTGCCTTTTCTGCAAACCCCACCATCTTCTCCTTCTGTTCTTGTGTGAACTTGGTTCTGAACCTCTTCCTCACCTTTGGATTTTCAATCCCCCTAATCCTATCCTCATAAGACTGATCAGAAGGACTAATTGACCCACTTTTGTTGGGAGATGAATGAGGCAAAAGGGACTTCATATGAGTAGTATCAGGAATCATTGGAAGAGTATAATGATGAGAAGGGTAATCAGAATCAAACTCATCATGAATCTCTTTTCTGTGGAAGTTTCTGTGGCAAGTGCAAGCTGAGCACTTGAGAGCTTCAAAGGTGCCTTCTTCTCCTGCAGGCATGAACTCACCACATCCATCACTTGCATTGCCACCAAGGGCAGCTGCATGGTTCTTGTGGCATTCCTTGTATCTTATTATCTTTCTCTCTTGCCTCTTTTCAACATTAAAATTGTTAGACTCCATATATAGAAGCTTCTACAGGTGAATGACTGTGATGAGAAGAAACAGGTGATATATAATTGTTTTCTGTCTGTGCTGAGAGAGAGGATAAGGAAATAAGAGTGGATGGAACACGTATACTAGGCAGGGATTGTTAATTTTGCAAGTGAAGCAACAAGACATTGTATACTATATATAACATTGAGGAGTGTGAAAGAGGAAGAGAATATAATGGAGGTTTTAGTCTGAAATACTATTTTATTATGGATAATCCAGTCTCTATGCATACATTATATTTGTACAATTTTTATCATCTAATTAATACATCTGTTTATGCTTCATTTTCTATACAAATATGCTTTAATTAGCTATAACATACCCTCAAATATATGAGAGATGTGAAACATGAAAATATGCAAACTAGCATTTTTTTTTTCTTTTATAGGGACCACTTTAGCTAGAACAGTAGCTTAGAAGTTCATAATTTGGATATATTTTGTCTGTGTACGTGTAAGAGAGGGGGGAAGGAGAGAGAGGCCTTAATTACATTGAAATAGAAAAGGCAGAGTTGTCATTAGAGAGATAAGAGACAATTAAAAAGTTGTGAGTGCGTGCTTTTCTTCGCTTTGCATACACTGTTAGACACCAAGCTTACGTTATAAAAAAGAGATGTCTTTTTTAAAAGTAATTAGATTAAATTAATAAAAGGATTACGAAACAAAAATAAGAAAAAGAATTAAACAGGGCAACTGAAGGAGAATGTTTGTGGAGAACTGTCCACTTAGAAGAAAAGATTGTCCATTATATTGCTTTGCGGCAAGTGCATTACTTCAAAAGAGGCTTGGACTGTCCTAGATTTGGTTGGTTGTCCCCACTCCCCCTTGGTATACTAACGTTCCATAAAGCATAATTAGCATCAAAGGTAGACATCATATTTTCAATTTCAAGCTACAAATTATAGAGATTAACTAGAGAAGAAAAAAGTCTTGATTTTCTAATTACATCAATTTTCCCTGCATCTTTTTTATACTACTACAATTTTTTTGTGACGGTTCATCCAGTTTTGTAAAAGAAATAACTCATAAGTGATAATTGTGCGAGTCTCGGGTAGGAATTTATATCATGTAACAACAATCCATAAATTAAAAATTATTAACAAAAAACATATTTTACTAATAGAAAAACTAAACAGAAATATAAAAAATCCATATTTTGATCACACATAGAATTTGTTTTGTTGTACGACAACTTCAAATGATGGGAGAGTGTTGGTGGTAGGCCAACATCTTGCCTTGGCGAGGCCCAAGTGGGGCCGCAATCGAGTGTGGTGAGGTCAGGTGAGGCCATAATCAGATCGAAACATGGTGCTAACTGTTACTTGATATAAGGTAATAAAGATGCGTCTTGACTAGCAATTTTAACCTTTAGCCTAGTGATAAGTGATTTATCCTTCAAAGAGGTCACCCTAATCGACAATGTTAAAACTTCTACAATAAAATAGTTGTTTTGTTTTAACCAAAAATGGGTAAATATTATGGTTTAATCTCTAAAAGTTCCGCAAGAAATTAGATTTAGGTAACTTAATACAATATTATGTATATTCACCGTAAAACATTGTTAGTTCATTGAGAATTCATTATCATAGAAAAGTGCATCGATCAAGTTCTTGTCTTATCATTTTTTTTTTATGGATAAAAGTTTAGGTGGGTTGGGTCCCGGGGGCTCATCAGAGACAGGACAGGCCTCAAGGCTCAAAAAGTGCTTACAGAGGTACTTACAGATTACCCACCAACAAGATCCTCACATCGATAGTGGGATTCGAACTTACAACCTTGTGGGTTATGAGTTGTATCCTTACCAACTGGATCAACATTCGTTAGTTATTGTCTTATCATTTGAAAAGTAAACAAGTAATAATAGTCACAATTTATATTCCAGCATATTCTATTAATAACATTTAATTTTTGTATAACGATAATCATCACTATGGGCAACAAGAGAAGCTGGTAATTGTCATCTACCACCATCTACCATATTATTACAATCCTAATTATTAAGCCCTAAGCATAAATGGCATATAGGTAGGTGATAATAAGACATCTATACCACCGATTGATCCGACACCCCCATTATCAGTGTTTATGATAAATCCATCAGCAACTTGTCCATATTCAATTGCATAGAGGTATATAATATTGAGTTAATTTATAAGCCATTATATCTGTTGACGTCAAGTTTTGACTCTCAAGAAAATTAAAGTATATATAATGGAAGAATAAAAAAATAGGGGCAGCTCAAGGAAGGAGGATGGGAACTCGGGTTGCAAGTTGCAACTCAAGGCTAACGGTTCAACGGGGCACTTAACATGCCACATCAACATCATTAATGGGGTCAGGTAATTAAGGTTGACGGATGGACTAGATTGATGAACGTTTTATAATTTTAGGAATGTTTTTGAAATTTCATTAATTTCAGGGATTAAGTTGACACGGGGTTATAATTTCAAAGATCAAATTGGAGTTTTACTCCACAAAATTTCTGATCCTTTTTAAATAATATATATGGAATTTCTGGTCCTCCTTCTTAGCTCTGGGATAATTCTTCTTCCGTCTCCTTAATTATTCTAATCTAAACTACAATTTCTTAGGAGGCTAATAATGTCAATTTGGGTCAACAATTAATACCAAACATAAATCACAAGAGAGAAAATTTCCATGACATTAACTAATTATAAAAGCGCAGGCACATGTCCTGACTGATCATACAACATACTTTATTTTTTTACATTTTTGAATACATGAAAGACAACAGAATGGAAAAGGTATATGATGTATCAACTGCTAGATGCTGTAAAACCAAAAGAGGCATAAGACATAGAACCATGATCCCAACTATCATGGATAATTTTGGCCTTGGAGTTTTCACCAGAAGCCCCCATAGCCACATGCAATGGGAAGAAGTGATCAGGCCAAGGATGAGCCTGTCTTGCATATGGGGCCTTCTCATCAAACTGATTTACTTCCTCATATCTACAAGAGCAATAGATTGAACACTTGCATTAGCTAGAAGATATATCACAGGAATAGTGCTGTATTTTCAATCAAATCAACAAGTTATATGCTGATGGAATCAGAGTAATAACTAATCATATATTGTACTTAAAAAATCATCAAATTCTGCATATATACTATCAACTATATACATGTGGCTCAAAATGTTCATTAGAGGCAACCTAAAGAACCACCTTTACAGTTATGCAACTACAACTAGCATTACCCATTTACAATCATATTGGGGTAGTATATTTCCATTTCCAATATCTTAGAAATAATTAAGACCTTGCAATTTTGCAAAGATGGATAATACTTTCAATTCTATTCCTGGCTTAGCATGGTTATGCTTATGCCTATAATATGAATGTGGATAACAAAGCAAACATATATACATACCTTCCTTCAATAAGAGAGTTTTTCAACCATGAATCAAATGCCACAGCCCAGTGAGGAGCAGAGCTATTACGGGATCCAATTGCTCCCAAGTTATGGGTGGTACTCCCTGACCCAATGATTAGAACACCTTCATCCTTAAGAGGGGCCAATGCCTTCCCCATGTTGTAGTGATAAGTACCATCTCTGTGAGACGAAACTGAGAGTTGACAAACTGGGATGTCTGCCTCTGGGTACATCAATATGAGAGGCACCCAAGCGCCATGGTCAAGCCCACGTTTTCTATCTTCATTCACTCGACCGAAACCAGATGCTTGGAGTAGTTCCTTCACCCTCTTTGCAACATGTGGAGCCCCTGGTGCTGGATACTTGAGCTGGATATAAAGGGAAACAAGTCACAGAGATAGCTAAGAAATGGACCTATAACCTTTTTCTGTTGCTACATTTAGTGTTCTTTGTGGATACAGAAAAAACATTACATTAGAATTATTTGCCAAGTTACATGTTATTAGGCATAGATTTAAGTAGTAAAGAGGAAGGCAGTACCCAAATTAGGATACAATTAGCAGTTCTTTCAAATTAAATAGCATAAAAGTACACTGGATAACAATTCAAAACTGATGAATTAACCTCGTTCACAAGAGTCGAAAATCTCCCCCAGCTAAGAAAATAACAGAATAAGAAAAATATTGTTTTCTTATTCATTTAATGCAAACCCACTTTCTAGCAAAATCAAGTTTGCAAAATCGGACCCGGGTTTCCTACAATAAAGGATTCTGTACATTCACTCATTCAGTCATTCACTTTAATCTATAATTAATAGACTCATGCAGTCATGTTTGTATTAATATATTTGTCATACACAAAAATTAATCATATGATCTAAATCGCATGCAATCATTTTTTTTTTTATGGCAGAAAATCCATTTCCTGCAAAATCTAATCAAACACAGTTTTTATTGATACATCACAGGGACACTGTATGTCATTGATCATGTATGAACAAACTTTTGAAATCAATGACAGGGGATGAAGAGTTACATATAAAATAAGTTTTTGTGATGAGGATATGATTGTAATTTGTAAGTGTTACATGAAAATAACATATTAACATTAGTCATGCACAAAACTGGCATGTGCAACAAAAGGGTGTACTGTAACACGACAAGAGACAAAAAGTGAAAAACTACAAACCTTGTACATGGCCCTGGGGAAGCCAGAGAAATCATAGATGGTCTGGTTGTGATCAACAACGTTGACGGTGGGAACATCGGTGTCCCAGTGACCAGAGATAATAAGAATGGCAGAGGGTCTCTGAGGAAACACCTCCTTCCACGACGTCAAGAACTTCCGCGCAGGAATTGCATCATCTATGGCCAGTGTTGGTGCTCCATGTGATATGAAAAACGTGTCCTTCAATGCCATCTTTCCTTTCTCTTGTATTTTCTTCGCTGTAAAATTCGCAATTTCTCTTTTTTGTTTTTCGTTCGTTAGTGTATAATGAACCGTGCTATGAAAAATTCTGAAGATGGTATTCATTTATCATTTCATTTTTATATATAAGAAAGGAGAGATAAGATATCAGCAGAGGATATAGAGAGGAAAATAATAAGGTAAGTAGGTAAAAGGTGACAGCTGGAATATTTTGCATTATCTTATAGCCTACGCGTCATATAGATTTGACATTTGACCAAAAGCTTCATTGATTTATTCTTTTTTTATTGCCTGTTCCCACTGTCCAATTCCAATATTCAAAGGACTAGAACATTTCATGGGATCAAAACTTTCAGAATTCTTTTATGTTCACAAATCTTAAATCTCGTTTAGTTTCTCCTATACAGGATAACTTATCACAGATTGTGCCTATTTGTCAATAGTGGATTATGCACATATCATTACTCGAAGCGATGTTAGATTCGCTTTCTCCTTTTCTTATGATATTTGCACCCGTGAGTTTGACACCTAAGTGGATATCTTGATTAATCATGTGTAAATTTTTTGTTAATTCAGTTCATTATATGATTAATAGGTTATATGAAGCTTATTTTCCATAACCATGTAAATATTTTGTTAATCAGATGCAAATATCTGGTTAATTCAGTTCTTTATATGATTAATGGGTCATCATGAATTAACCAAATATTTACACGTGATTAACCATATAATTAACTGAATTAACCAAATATTTATACCAATTAACCAAGATGTCAACTTTGGGTGTGTAAATATCATTTCTCTTTCTCCAACTACTAATAGAAGAAAGTTTTAGTATATTCCTTTATTATGTAATTTTATTTCATATACTTTTTATTGGTGTTCCTTGTTGCTTCGAAGTAACACTGATAATTATAAAATTTAATCGGTAACTTAAAAAATCTTTACACTTGTGTCAAAAAAAAAAAAATTTACACTATTAATCAATCATAAACCATCACATTATTAAGAATATTTGACTTTTATAATTATATTAAAAGTTATACCTATACTTTTGTAATTTGTTGATTGTGTAATTTTTTTATATTAATAGTATATATCACTACTAAGCTCATAATTATCAAAATGCATTGGATTTGTAAAAAAAAAGTTTAAATAAGTTTTTGACCCCTGTAAATATGATGATATTTGTTTTCAGTCCCTCCAGATTTTTTTCTTAGAAAACTGTCCCTTCTTAAAAGTTTGAAAATGGTCCCCACCTTTAAGGTCAACTCTTTGAAGTGATGATGTGACAAACAGACTGCCACATCATTAATGCCACATGTATTAGAATAATATTATTTAATTCAATGTTGGATTTTTAATTATTTAAATAATCTTAATAATTAAATAAAATTTAATTTTTAATAATTATAATAATTTCAAGATATTAAAATTATTAAATTAATTAAAAAAATATAATTATTAAAAATTAACTAATTAAAAAGTTAATATTAAATTTTTAAAATTTATTTATAAAAAGTTTTAAATATTATTTAATTATCTAAAAATTATAATTATTTAATATTTTAAAAATTAAAATTATTTGCTCATTTAAAAAATTATGATGATTTAATTATTTAAAGATTATAATTATTAAAAAATTATAATTATCTAAAAGTATAATTATTAAAAAGTAACTAATTAAAAAATAATAATAATAATAATTTTTTAGTTAGTTAATTTTTAATAATTATAATTATTTCATGACATTAAAAAATTATATAACTAATTAAAAATTAACTAATTTAAAATTATTTTTAATTTTTAAAAAATATTTAAAAAATATTTAATTATTTAAAATTATTTTCATAATTAAAAATCCAACATGAAATTAAATAATATATTTTAGTACATGTGACATTGATGACGTGGCAGTTCGCTTGTCACATCGTCATTTATCAGAGTTGACTTAAAGGTCATTTCAAAACGTTAAGGGACCATTTTCTAAGAAATTTTTTTAGAGTAACTAAAACCAAATCTCGCCATATTTTCAGGGACCAAAAACTTATTTAAATTAAAAAGAAAAATCTAAATGCATTTGAATAACATACTTTTTCGATTGCATATGGTTTCAACTATATTCCTACGTCCTCCAATTAGTTAACCATATTTCCACATCATTCATACATGCACAACGATATTTCTACATCAACATATATTAATAACCCTTCCACATGCAATTACTTTAATGATTTCCATCTGATCTGAGTCAAAATGTCCAATGCTAATAGCATTTTTTATTCTTCAAAGTGGAATCATGTACGTAATCACTTACATCACGCTTGGGCCGCCTTCGCTGGCTCCTCTTAATCGGAAGATCTATATATAGAGGTTTTGAGCTCTCAAATTTGGATTCACAACTGAAATTAGAGATAAAGTCCCGTTAATATTATAGAGACATATATGTAGAAATGGTCAAGAGAAAGAGACAACCAATCAAAGGCTTTCTACTTTGTTACGAAATGAGTATCTGTAACAACCAGCATAACTCTAAGAAATATAAATAGTCCATTTAAGCTATAAAATTATTTTTTTAGTTTATTACGCATTGTTTAAATGAATAAACTGATTCTCTCAAAAAAAAAAAAAAAATGAACAAAACTGTTTCAAAATTTTACCTCTTTTTTCTTCTTGCTTTTTCTTCTTTATTTCCTACCTATCAAACAATATCTAGGAGCATCAATTTTATTTTATTTTTTGTGTATCTTTGTTTTTTCTTTCCCTTTATCTTTGGACTCAGTCTTCCGGTTGTTATTCTCGTTTAAAGAAGTTTCCAGAATAATACAAGTGGTTTTTACAATTTAAGCTTCAAGCTTCTTATTCTCATTTGAAGTAAACTTGTTATTTGCCATACTTAAATATCTCAACCAATTTGTGTATTTGAGGTGGAAATGAGAATAAAGAACAGCAGCCCTCCCATTCAGGTTATAAAATTAGTTAAAAGTTCTTGAAGCCTCTTCGGTCTCTACCACCATTAATATATCAGCCTTTGCTAATATATATCCTTATGTGTTATAATAAATTGACAAAATATATGAAGCTAATATATCTACCTTTTTTTTTTTTTTTTTTTTTGTATTGTAACACATTCCTCCTGAAATTTTTGGCAGGTGTAGATGCACCCTTATACTCCTGTAGTTTCAAATCTTTTTATCTTCTGAACAAAACCTTATAAACAACTAAATTAACATTTTAGAGTCTAAAATTGTACCTCACTCACAATTGAGATCATAATTAAAATTGTACTACAACTTGCAACCCGAGATCATAAATTGTACCTCTCATTATTCAAACTCATTTTATATTCTCTCCTTTTGTCATGTCTGATAAGAACAAACATGAAACGAGATTGAACAATTTAATTGTTGAATCATACATATATAATTAAAATGAGAGTAAATTGCGAGTGAGATACATTTCCAATGACTAACATAGCAATTTGCTCGGTCATTCATTAATACTAAATAACAAGTAAAAGATGTAAATATGTCCATACAAAGGCATGGAAGGCCAAGGAATAACATGACATCAATTATAATAACGCAAATGATGTGAAAAAACTAATGAAAGGAAATGATACAAAATTGTTACTTGCTGACCAACAACCAAATGGGACAAATGAGAGGTACCTTTGCTCCCTTGGACAGGCCTATGACTCAATGCAGCAAAATATATGTCAAGCATAGATGTTACAGCATCTCATGGAGAAAAATCAACTTTTCTTTGTTGTCCTTTTCAACTTCTTCCTTGCAGAACTACGACTAGTGATTTTAAATTGCTGAGAGGCATAATTTCTGAGCTTTTTAAGGATCTTCCTTTCGCTGATGCGCAGCATCAAAGAATGATACAACTTTCTCTCTTTAACTAAACTACACCTCCCCAATGCCTCAATATCATCTTCTATGGATTCCGAACCATAGAGACTCTCCCTCATATCAGCAAGAGACAATAGAGCATCACATACTTGTTTAGTCAGCAAGAATTTCTTGGGCATCTTAGATGCTTTATTTGGAAAGAATTTATCATCCAAAAGAGTGGTTTCACTTGATTCATGACAATTCCCAGCAATTGACACTGATAGGTCCAACTCAGTGTAGGCATTATCTGGCAATAACATGATGTATAATAAGATGAGGAGTTCAACCTGTGGTTCTCCATCAAATGAGATCTCAAAATATTCAGAGTTTTCGCTGCCACATGCAGAATAGCCTAACCTTCTCCAAAGGGAGACTCTTGCTCTACTGTGGCGGCCAGAAAACAAAGAAGAACACCATTTAAGCACCAGTTCCAAATCAATGTTCACAATATCATAGGAATTATCTTGCTCAGTAAACCCATATCTATGAAGCAAAGCAGCATTACCCAATAGCCCATAAGTATTAAATACCTGACAGGCAAGAGGAACCGGTAAGTATTAAAGTACCTTCAAGTGAAGAAAATGGTCAGTACATCCAAGAAAACAATATATAACATCTTGCATCAAGAGTAGCATAGTGGCATTGGAGGTCATTGAACATTTCAAATTGAAATGAAAATCATATTTCAAAACTATCAAAAGGACATAAATAAATAAACATATACTATATCTAAGTTCATTTCTATGAAATTTCGTAACAGTGATCACTTATCCATGGAAGTTTTAAAAAAAAAATAAAAAATCCACATAACTGAATACGAAATTCTTACCTCAGCTCCACTGCTGACATCTTTTATCATAATCATCTCCAGCATTGAAGGATCACCCCCCATAACAGATGAACACTCTGAGTCACTAACAACGTAGCTCCCAACATGAGCAGTATCCAACTTAGTCCCATCTATAGAGGGATTTTGAGCCAATGCTTCTTCATCAGTGATGCCCTCATCACTGTTATTACCATCAACATTATTGTCAGATTCATAGTTAGAGGACATAGCTGTGAAATGCACATCCTCAGCACCTGTTTTATGATTGAATCTGGAGCAGAGAGGACAGTATAGACACCATTAGAAGAGGGAAGCCTTCAGATCAGGATCATACACATAAATCACTATATGCAGATTAAACTCCCTCAGTCTCTAGAAAGTTTTCCTATTATTCTTAAGGTTGAATTAGAAACATCACAAGAGGTCCATGATGCACCATTGCAGTTCTTGAAAACTATACAAAGTCACAAACAAAAACAAACATTACTTTCTAGATAGAATAACTTTTCAGCATGCATTAAAGACCTCAAAATTATCACTACATAACTGAGATTGAAGAATTACATCACATGCATCCTTGAACCCACATTTCTATATTACTTCACATATTTACCGTAAGTAAGTTAAAAGGATGGACAGATCATCTAATAAGATTACATAGTTCACCCACATAAACCACAAGGACAACTGATTGCAAGTTTACAGTTTTCCTTTTCAACATCATTTTCTTTCCCTGCAAATACCAAGAACACAAACACTTTGATTTATTGACCTCAACAATCTGGCACATCCTGCAATTGATTAGTTACAACCTTGGATGCTTAAAAAGGGTCAGACAGTGAAACATTGTCGTTTTACTTTTGCAGCATATGGCCAACCAGGCGGGGGGGTTGCTATTCACTTGATAAGACTAGGGAGTTTTTATCCAATAGTATTAAAACCACAAAGTTACTAATTGAGACACATATGGTCTCATATAACTATGACATTGTGAATGTGAGCACAGCACATATAATTTATCCAGGAGTACTTTCTCCTCAGTAGAAAGGAAATCAGAATGGTATTCGCCATTCGGTCATGAGATTGACGTACCAACTAGAAGAGTGTTCATGCATATTTGAGATGTTTGAGTCAAATTGATTGCAATTAGCATGTTAAAGACTTAAACTCGTCTATGGATTTGAATTTTTAATGGGGTAAGGCAATGTTAAAAGGTAATAGCAAATGACGGGGTAATAATGGTAATCACCAGAGGCTTTACTTACAGATCTGCCAGGGGAACCATGCCATAACCATGGTAATCATCTATCTCGAAAGATCGCGAAGAAATAAGACTTTTTGCAGCAAAGTATTGCTCTATACCAAAAAAATTTGGGTTAAGCTTTGAAGGTGCTAAATCCAACAAGGGCAGAATACTCTCTTTCCAGTCCTCATAGATAAGAGCTTTGTCTTCTTGCACTGTCTGCCTACAATTGTAAGAGATCAGAAAATTTTCACAAAAGGCAGAGCAACATAGTTTTGCTTGCATTTTAAAGCACTAGTTTGATGACAAGGACTATGAGAACCATCATAAAAATATCTTAGAAATGTTAAATGCTGTGTGCCTGTGCCACTCATAATTTCTCAGATTTTTTTTCCAGTTACTTCCTTTATAGGTTCAAAGGGGAACCTTGGCGTGCAATGGTTGAAGTTGTTGCCATGTGACAAAATCACAGGTTCGAGTCATGGAATCAGCCTCTTGCAAATGCAAGGTAAGGCTGCCTAGTGCCTATCATAGACCCACATAGTGGGTCCAACCCTTCCCTGGACGGCTAGGAGCTTTATAGCACCAGGTTGCCCTTTTTATTTCCTTTATAAGTTCAGTGTCAACTTGACATTATAAACTAACTAATATATATCCCTTTCTCTTATCAAACAGTTAAGCTCCCATTCAATGGATATAACTATGAAATCTTGTACAATCTAATGAACACTGCCAACAAATAAAGAACTGCGATTAAACAACAAATTGCTTGACATCATCATCCAAAAGATGAAAACTTCAATGCAAATTTAGTATTCGTAAGTCAAAAGAAAAACAAGGCATTGATAAAGAACCTAGTTAACTACATACTTAAAAGACAAACTAATAAGTAAAATTCAATCAAAAAGCAAACAGTATCATCTTGCCATTTTCACTTTCGCACAATTATATAGGAGCAAACACAATCATATATTGTCAATGTCATGGTTGTAGATGGTTTTGGTTCTATAATATAAGGTATGCATACCTGGTGAAGCTCGGTGCCACACAAAAGCTCATTTACTTCATGGAGGGTCCAAACCAATGGCAAGCACTCTTGGTGAGGCAAGAGCTGAAGGTACCCAGCCCAAGGGGAGTCACCATCCAAGCTTCTCTCATACATGATGGCAACTGCTAGACCCAAATGACCTTCAAAACCAGCATCTTCAATGATTTCACGTGCCCCACTAGTCTTGATTGTAAGGCAAGCTTCCTTTGGCATCTTGGCCACAACATCACCTTCCTTCAATTGGCACGAAGCTCTCACAGCTATTCCCTCGTCTGGGGTGTCCACAAACTCCAACGCATCGCTCCATTCGAATCCCTGGGATTTCATCCATCGCTTGAATGCCCTCAAACGCCTGTGCATAGAGAGAAATAGAGAGTGTTCAGAAATACATGTGCTGTTTTGAAGCAAAGGAAATATTTTGATATGATGCAGCATATAGTGAATAGGTGTTTTGAATCAAAAGCTATACTATTCATGTTTTGCATTGCCATTGCTCGGGAATGGCATTAAGTTTGCATCTTTAATGGGTGAGTGCGTGAAAGTCTCGATTTTTAGCATACCCTTTGTGTAGTTTTGATCAGTTTTCCTGGAAAAATGAGTGCGAAAGAGAGAAAGTATGCTGTATACAATACCTGGTTGCCATAGATAGTGGAGGGAAATGGAGGTTGGTTATGAAACTGGGACAAAGATATTGAGTGCCACTGTGTCTGTGATTCTCTCAGGTCTCAAGGGTTTTTGTTTTAGGTTGCCAACATTTGCCACCATCAATGCAGTGCATATTCTGCACTCTCACCCTTTTCTGGTTCAGGGCTTTAGGCATTTGGGGTTGAAAATTTTAAAGGCCATTCTATATGCACCTTGTAATTTGCTCCCTACACCTTACAATCTATCTTTTTTTTTTTAATTTTCTTTCCAAAAATACCTTTCTCAGTGTCGTGATTTTCGTCATTTCCAAAAACTATTTTCTGGAAGCTTCCGGAAACACAAATCTAGACAGCGAGAATGTACCTCCGGATATGTAATTCCGGATATTTAAGATTTGAACTACTATTGGATTTACACATCCGAAAACTATTTTCCGGAAGCTTTCGAAAATGTAAATCCGGAAACACAAATCCAGAAGATAACTTCGCTGTTGGAGAGGGCTGTGCTCGGCTTGATGCAGAGTGTGGTGTGGGGTTTTCCGGAAACGGTGTGGGGGAGGAATAGCATAGGGGCAAGGGTATTTTCGGAAGGGAAATTTAAAAAATAGATTATAAGGTGTGGGGAGAAAATTGCAAGTTGCAAGGAGCAGCCCCCAATTTAAAAATGCTTGTAGCCCAAGAGGCCTACCACCCGAGTTTGATTTTCTTAAGGGTGATGTCATTTTTAGTATGAAATGACAATCTTGTCCTTATAAGTTATTTTACCTACTGGCAAACCATCAACTTTCAATAATTTGTACATATAATACTTAGCATCTGGCAACTAATTGTTGAATTATATATATTTTTTTCATGTTTTTGACTTCCGGCAATTAGTTGTTGGAATATATAATTGTTACCTCCGGCAACTAATTGTCGGATTTTATTTTTTTTTCTTCATGTTTTTGACTTTCCGGCAATTAGTTGTCGGAATATAATTTTTCAAGTTTTTTAACTATCGACAATTAGTTGTCAAAATATATAATTGTTACCTCTAGCAGTTAGTTGCCAAAATATGTTTTTGTGTTTGCGACAATTAGTTGTCGGGTTATTCCGGCAACTAATTGTCGGAAACATAAAAACTTGAGAAAAAAAATATAATCTGACAATTAATTAGTGGAGTCATAATTCTAGCAATTAATTGCCGGAAGATACGAAAAGGAAGTGAAGTAGATAGTTTCTTAAACCAAAACACATGGACCAATTTTTTTATTTGCCATTTAGGCATTTATCAATTATCCTCTATTTTGTATATGCAAAGCCTTGTTTCTCCAAAATTTTGTGGAGAACTAAAATTATAAATCATTAATTGATTGATTTAATTTTAATTTTAATTTTTTAATTAATTAATAATTAAATTTTGCGGATGACCAGTCCTTGATTTATTAATTAGGAAGATATAGAATTGCACCCCAAGAGTTTTTGAATAAGATGACATGAATCTTCTCCAACTTAACCAATGATAGCAAGAAAGATAACGAGATCACCAACATGAATCCTCTCTCGTTTTTTTTTTTTTGGGGGGAGCAAGGTTGTTAAAATTTGAAGAACCCATCACACCATTCAATTTAATTGTAGCCTATCGAGAGAAAAAAAAAATAATTGTGCAAGTTAAGCAAGTTGAGTATTTCAGCTATTATTTCAAGAGTAACTAATGGTATCAATATTTTATTTTGGTATGATATCCATTAATTTATTAATTTTAGTTGTTTTTAATAAATTTTCAAATATCTATTCCGCTAGTTTAAAATTAGGTGTATCATTGATTTCAGCCTAAATGAATTAGTTTAACTTGCGTAGGTTAGATACATGATTTTCTTTTGTTCTTCCCAAGCTATTAAAAAATAAAGAGGAGTAGTTGTGAAGCGTGTAGATCATTCGTATAAGATGGTGAAGGGAAGACCTCGCGCCATCGCCCTTTATCGTATTAAGAATTGAAAGATGGTTGGGGAAAAAAAAAACTCTCATTGATAGGGCTTTTTTCTTATACTTGTGAATCTCATTGGGCCTATAAATGATATGTTGGAAGAGTATTGAGTCTTCCAATATCTATAAGTTGATTGTTCCATCCCTTTATCATGTAAAAGGGGGGAAAAAAACTTTGAAAGCTTTTTCCTAAATTCAAAAGTAGGGATTGAATATCCTTAAAAGTTTAAAGTGGGTGAAAATACTCCCTATTTATGGTCTAACAAACAATTTGTTATATACGTAGGTAAATGTTTTCTTGCGAATTACTTGAATAGTTTGTTGAGAGGTATAACAGATTAAACTCCTTTAACCAATAAACGATGGTTTTGATCGGGATATGAGTCAAACGAAAGATCTCTTTACTATTTTGGGGTCCATAGAAGAAATTGCACTTTTACTACCAAATTATACCCGCTATAATACAATTATTGTATATAAATGACCTATTGTCAAACAAGGGGATCGAGTGTAATGAAAAATTAGGATCACAAATGTAATTAATAATAAAAATAATTAATAAGGTACATAATCAAAATCAAAATAGTCCAAAACCAAATTCCTAAGTTTTTTTTTTTTGACAATACCAAATTCCTAAGTTAAAGTTAATTTTTTATTTTTTTTCATAATATTTAATAATTTTAATAAATAAAAAGAAATAAAATAACAAATATTATTATTAATATTAATATTAATAATTAATTAATATTGACAAATAAAAAATGAAATAAATATTGAATTTTTTACAACTATACAAAGACTTTTATATATAGAAAGAGGATTCTTGGTTGAATTCTCTACCTTAACGTTGGAAAAAAAATTATTAAATTGAATGATGATAACAATTTATTTACGATATTGATATTGGCCCATTTTGATGTAAGATGTAATTTATACAATTGAATTTGTGAAGGAAAATTTATTGTCTTTAAGGGATCAAATTTCCCAATAAGAAATGAGAAACATGCTCAATATCATTTGATTGAATAGTTGACCCAGACTATCGTTGCTTGATCATCCACTTCAGTTTGTATTTTTCTGAAAAAAAAAGAGATAATAAATACAGTATTTCACTAAGATTTTGAATAATTGTCCCGAATTCAAGTTGATTAGGTTTTGCCTCTTCATCGGAGAAAGACGATTAAACAATTCCCAATCATGGTCCATGTGGATCATATCCTAATCAAATTCCTTATAACAATGATAATTATCATTTTTACGCATATCCTATTGTATTCTAGAAGCCCAAAGCATCGCCTGATAAAACCTAATTGATTACTTCGTAATTTTCATTATATTATACATGGATAAGGTATTTCACAATAAGCTCTCCAGGAAAATAAATTGTGTCTTCCACAATGGATTTCAATAAGCGAGGTTTCGAGTAAGTTTTTACATACTCTTTCTTTGATAGAAGAAACAAACTGTCTCAGTTTCATTTTTATTCAGATAATAGATTATAGCCATTTGAAAGGATTATCTAATCAATTTAGGGATCATTTTGATTCCACTGGGACTGAGGATTCATAATATCTTCCAGGTGTAACGTTTGTATCAATAGAGAATCATTTACTCTATGTTTGTAATAATTGATATTATCTCTTTTCAATTTCTCCCATTCATTAGAAAAACCCAAGACTTCACATAGTGCTTTTGATCGAAAAATCAATATGATTTACTTTGTACCGATTTCTCAATGAAAAAAATGATAAAAAAATCATCTTTCCAATTCAAGATAAATGGTTTACATTTTTTTAAAAAAAGAATTAAAAGATTCACTCAAAACATTTAAAAAAAAAAGGTTAGAATAATAACTTACAAATTTTCTAGAGAAGAATCCATTTGTAGTGATGGGATGAGGGCTTGACAACTGGGTTTGCCACCTCATTTAACTATAGTGGTGCCTCACGTGCAGCGCCGAAGCACAAGCAACCAATGAAACGCAGGGGTTTTGACCAAACTGACCCACTTTTAGAAACTATTTACCAAAATAACCTAGTTTTGAAATTATTTACCAAACTAACTAGTTTTAATTAAAATAATATTTTTTTTAAAAAAAAAAAAAAAAAAAAAAGCTGTCAGGCGCCACATGGCACCTCCCGGTGCAGTGGCGCCACTGCCACATGCGCCACTAATGGCGCTGTTGGCAGTGGCGCCACTGCACCGGGAGGTGCCACGTGGCGCCTGCCAGCTTTTTTTTTTTTTTTTAAAAAAATAATAATAATAATATTATTTTAATTAAAACTAGTTAGTTTGGTAAATAATTTCAAAACTAGGTTATTTTGGTAAATAGTTTCTAAAAGTGGGTCAGTTTGGTCAAAACCCCGTTGTGTCAAATATTATTGTTGCTTTCTAAATGTGTCTCTTTTGGTGAGAGATTTACATACTTGGAAATTTGTGACTGGCATGATGTGCTAGTTGCTTAGGAAAGGGTGACAGTAAAACTGACCACACAGACAATGATATGCAAGTTGAGAAGCGAACCAATCAGTGAGCAAACCAAAATCAAAATAAAGAAAGAAAACACAAACTTATCATTTAGTTAATTTAGTTGATTTTCTTGATTTATGTAAAAGAAAAAGTTATAATTATTAAAATACCTTTTAATTATTTTGGGAGTATGCAATGTTCTTAAAAAAGTAAAAGAGAAATTAGTTGTATGGGTTAATTTTCTTGATTTTTGGAATACTAACATTAAATAGAGTTGAGTTAGTTGGATTTTACTTATATTTGAGTATACAAAATATAGATATTTTTTTGCTTATAATTGAGTCCAGATGAAATATCATTCTCCTCATATTACTACGTATTTCACATTTTTGTAATAAAAGTGTGACAATTTATGATGGTAAAAAAGTGTTTTCCTTGTAACTTGTAAATGTGCGCAGTTTGTTTGTGCGCGCGCCTGCACTGCCATTGCTACTATTAACTATTCCACCGAACCAGCCAGCTCACAAAGCAGGAGTACCCCATAAGGGGTTTTTACCAAACTGACCCACTTTTAGAAACTATTTACCATAATAACCTAGTTTTGAAACTATTTACCAAACTAACCTAGTTTTAATTAAAATAATATATTTTTTAAAAAAAAAAAAAAAAAAAAAAAAAAAGCTGGCAGGCGCCACGTGGCACCTCCCGGTGCAGTGGCGCCACTGCCAAAGCAGGAGTACCCCATAAGGGGTTTTTACCAAACTGACCCACTTTTAGAAACTATTTACCATAATAACCTAGTTTTGAAACTATTTACCAAACTAACCTAGTTTTAATTAAAATAATATTTTTTTTTTTTTTTAAAAAAATATATTATTTTAATTAAAACTAGGTTAGTTTGATAAATAGTTTCAAAACTAGGTTATTTTGGTAAATAATTTCTAAAAGTGGGTCAGTTTGGTAAAAACCCCATGAAACGCATGTGTTTTGTTTTGTTTCGTTTAGTTTCGTTTCGTTCGATTTCCATTGAACAACAACTAGTATTTATATTTATATTATTACAATATTATAATATTTCTTACAAAAACCAGAGTGAGTCCAAAACCAGAACCAGTGGACGCCAATACCAAATGTATTCTTCTCTTTCTCCCTTCCTTTTTAATTACTGCATTTTAATTTTTACCCTCTCACTTTGATGCTAAACCTTCTGATTAAGCTTTGATTCGTTGGGTAACGCCTCCTTTATTCTATTTTATCTTCAATTCAATCAATGTTGCTTCTATAATTTTGTTTCTCGCTAACCCTTTTTTTTCTGCTCTTTGTTTCGCTCATTATGTAATCTCGATGCTCTATTTCTCTGAATTTGTTCCAACGTTACCACTATATTTCTTTCATGTTTTCATTTTCCTTTCATACTTTACTATTAGTCTATTACTATGAAGTTAAATTGGGTTTCATATTATTATTCTCACTGTGGAAAAACTGATTGTGTTATTTTTTCTGTATGTTCACTTGGTTTGGAGATCTATTATTGTTATTTGTTATTATTATTATTTTGATTTTTGGCTCATGGCTAATTGAGATTCTACACTATTTTTTTTGGGGGTTAACCTTCTACACTTAATTATTGCGTTGTAATTGTACTTTGTTGTGCACCTAAGTGCGGTGTTTGAGAAATAATTAATTTTTTTCAAATTGGATTTTATATTGTTTTTATACAATGTTAATTTGATGCTATCGTTATCGAGGATGTTGCTTCTTCAATTGCCGTTTCCATCTCCGTGGCCTCTTTGTATGTTTTTAGCTTCTACTTTGCATTTTGTGGTTATATTTTTAATATGTTTAAATGCTGGTAATGTATTTGTTATACAATGGTTCTGATTGCCTAGGTTATGAAAATTGTGAGGTTGTTGTGATCTTATACTTTCCAAACTTGTGTTGTCGGCTTGCAGTTACTGACTTTCATGTGATAAATAGACGGCTGAGAGAGAAATTCTTTTGATTTCCAGATTACTTCCATTGACTGTGCTTGGTTTTCACTATGAGTGGTTGTGCTCCAAAGAGATCTCATGAAGAGACGGTTCATCCGTCTTCGAAGCACTCGCATGAAGATTCAAGTACATATTCCAAGTTGGCTTCATCAATTTCAAATGAGTACCATATGCCTTATGAGGTGGGTCAGGATTCTCGGATGGCAAAAGTACCCCGAACTGAATTCCGTGATGCAGATAGGAGATCTCCTCTTCATTCAGTGTATCGGATGCCATCGTCTTCGAATGATCGTCTTACAGATCATCCTGTTGGCACTGAGAACAGGATAGAATCAAGGGATTCCAAGGACAGTAGAGACCTCCGGTTTGAGAATCGTGATACAAAGACCGAGAAGAAGGAGTTGCATGGTGAAGTGAAAAGGGATCTTCATAGTGCTAAGAGTGAAAAGGATGTGCGTGTCGAAGGTAGAGGAGATGACAACAAGGATGTTAGACATGATCGGGATGTTCATAATGATTCGAAAGGTGACAATAAGACAGAAAAGGATGGTTATGCTGTGGTTAGCAGCCTCTTGGATTGGAAAGATTCAAAAGAGTACTATAGGGGAAAAAGATATTCTGATACCCCTAGTGGGAGTTTGGACACCTGGCATATGTTACGTGGCAATACGCAAGGCACACCAGAGGTTGGGAAGGAGAATTCAACAGCAGAAGAAAGGGATTGTGTGGAAGCTCATGAAACTGTTGGGGAGAACAAAGTTGATTCTAAAGGTGATGATAGATCTAAGGAGAAAGATAGAAAGAGGAAGGAATCAAAGGATGTGAAGCATCGTGACTGGGGGGAGAAGGAAAAAGAAAGAAGCGAACGAAGAAACAGTACACAAGTTAGCAATACTAGTGGTGACTGCAAAGAATCAGTCAAGGAAGATAGAGATGTAGAAAGGTGTGAGAGGGAGAAAAAAGATCTTCCTAAAGAGAGAGAAAATATTAAAGAAAGGGAAAAGGATCAGAACAAGAGGGAATCATGGAATGGATTGGAGAAAGAGGTTTCAAATAAAGAGAAGGAACTTGGTGATGGATCGGTTAAACTGCCAGAACAAGAAATTGTGAAATTAGAGCAGAAGAAACAAAAAGATGTTGAAAATGTTGATAGAGAAGCTAGAGAGAGGAGAAAAGAAAGGGATGCTGATTTAGATGGAGATCGGCCTGAAAAGCGCAGTAGATGCCTTGACAAGGAATCAGACGATGGAGGTGCTGACAGGGAAGGGGCAGTAGAGAAGGAGAGGGAAGTCCATAATTATAATGGTCAGCACCGTAGGAGGATACAACGATCAAGGGGGAGCCCTCAGGTTCCTACTCGGGAGCCTCATTTCAGATCCCGAGCCCAGGACAATGAAGGGTATTTTCTTCCTCTATCCTTATTGGGTTATTCATTGTTCGCAAACATGGTTGTTCAATAAGTATTTTTTTCATTCAAATATCTTGCAAAATGCTTATAGATTTTCCATTTTGAGTTATACCACATGTTTCAGTTATAAAAGTTGAAGCTTTAGAATTCCATTAGATAGAAGTTTCTTTATCTTGATTGTATCTTACTTTTATGGTGTTTGTAATTAATGTCCTTCATATTATATTATCTTTTATTAATTATATTTGGCTCTATATTTTGCAGGTCTCAAGGTATGCTGTCATTATGTTTCACTGGCTTGATGTTAACATATGGCTTCTGAATTTGTGCCTTCGTGAAGTAATGCGGAATTCAGCAGAAATTGCTTTGATTAGCCCATTGTTTTACATTTTATGATATATTCTCTTCTTTTGTATTTAACCATCTCATAAACACTCCCTTCTTTAAAGTATTGTATGATGTGGTATTGTTGTTCATGCACTAATCAATCATTGGTACTACTTGTTGATGGATTGGAGAAGATTAGGGCTTGATATCCCTTGTTGCACTTTCCCCCAAGTTTATATTTTTCCCCATAAAAAGCCTGCTTAAGCCCAACTCCCCAAAGGCCCAATTCCAAATCCAAACAATTTACCAATTTCATATCAGAAACTAAAAAGCAAATGTATGTATTAAAGTTGACTATAAATATGTTTGAGTAATTTATTATGTTAAGTTGTTAATTATACATCAAATTTGTTTCATATAATTTGCTTCTATATGTCGGCTAATCTTTTAATTGTTATTTCATGTCATATATATTTGGTCGTAGCCCCCCTCACATGAAATTTCTGCCTCCGCCCCTGCGATGGATTGGAGAAGATTAGGGCTTGATATCCCTTGCTGCGCTTTCCTTTGCATGTCCATTATATATTAGTTTGTGTATTTCAGGTAAAATAGAAGTATCATCTGTTGTTTATAAAGTTGGTGAAAGCATGCAAGAATTGATAAAGTTGTGGAAGGAATATGAATCATCTCAATCTCAAATGGAAAAAGATGGTGAAAGCTCTAATTATGGCCCCATTCTGGAAATTAGGATACCATCTGAGTATGTCATTGCTACAAACCGCCAAGTAAGCTACAGTTCTTTTTAATATTGTTCAATTGTTGATGGTTTGCTATCACTTTTTCTTTCCGCGCGCGGGCCCGGGAGGGAGGGGGGCTTATTCTCGTGCTTGTTGACACTAGTGGAGTCTTTGTTTTTTGTTTTCTATTGATTTATTTCTTGGGTTTTTTAATGCTTGTATACTTGTAAACTAGTTGCACCATGTAAGATAACAGATTTTTGTTATTTGTCAAGGAAAAGTTCGAGGCTTTGATTCATACTGGATGATGATCATTCTCTTTAAATGATTTTTGCTCTTATTATTCTTGTAAATTTTTTTGCTATGTTTGAATTGAATGCATTGCAAGTATAAAAAACTTTTCTGTGTTGGATTGCTACAAACCTTAACCAAAAAGAACAAGATGTTTGCAGGAAATCAATTTGTGGTTCATTTTTGGTATTGGTCTTTATTGTTGTATTATATATCTTCAAAGTAATTAGCTTTTGCTAGGTAATTCAATTCAATTCAATTCATTTGAAAATATCAAGGGACTCATCTTCTCCCCTTTTAATTGAAATATTATGATTTTCACTGTTTGTGAAATGTTAACAGTTATTGGTTCGGTGATTTTCAGTTTTTCTTAGACTTCATTGTAGCTGTGTAATTTCCCCCCTCTTTCTAGATAACACTATCTGGACCATTATTCTGCTGTTTAGAAGCCTTGGATTAAATTTTGCTGTAAAATCAGGATTCTGAGTCCTCTAGGAACCCTAAGGTTGGAACATATTGTTAGTTGCGCTTCCACCATTTTCGTTAACTTTGATTCTAATGTTTTCATGATCTGATCTAGCCTCTATTAACCTTTAGAGTTGAATATTTTAAAAATGTTGTTTGTCTATTCATCCAGGATGCTCTCAGACATCAATATCCATATTCTGCCAATTATCTGGTACCTTTTGATATATCTGAATCTTCTTTTGCTTCTTCCACCTGTATGTGAGACTGCATGAATTTTTTGTCAAGTAGCTATGCCCATCTTCTAGAATTCCTTTAGTAGTTTAAGATCCTTGCTTGCTAGAGTATTTTTTGCTACCAAACAACCATCAGGTTTGAACTTTTCAATTGGTCATGGATTGCTTTCAATGTGTAAGCCTTCCTACACATCTTTCCTACAGCATGCTTTTTTCATTGAACAGGTAAAATTCACTAGGTTGGGGCGATTAAGATACATGATTTTTGTCAACTGTATTATATTCCATAGCCTTGAGTTAAAATTTAGGCTTCCATGACAGAGAAAGAAATTACTCATGCAATGGAAATTGGACGAGATTGGCTGTTCTAGCCTGAATAACCAGGATATGTTCTACAGTCAAATCCAGTCCAGTCTGGTCATCTATGAGTAACTAGTGTGAGTCAAAGTCGAACTTGGTCGAAACTCCTTTGAACTTGCTGATTATGAGGAGTTAGTTCATGGGGCTGGTCCGGCTGGACTAGTGACTTCTAGTTTTTTTTTTTTTTTTTTTTTGAATTTTTTAACCATCTTCTTATAAGTCTTATTAAAAGTGAATGACTGTGATAGGAACCGAGTTTAATTGATAGAGAAAAGGGAGACCGGCTCCTTACACCAGAAATGAATCCTGGAAATTCTTGGAAAACAAGGAGAAAGAGAAATGAAAAATACAGAAAAGAGAGACTCCAAGAGAGAGTTCCAGCCTTAGGCTATGCTTGGGAGTTTTGGAGAGGATGGAATAGAATGGTTAGTAATGGAGTAGTTTAGAGTGGGGTGGAGTGGTAAAAGTATATCACTCCATTGTTTGGGAGTTTTAATGTTCCCTGTCAAATCCCCCAAATTGGAGGGTATGAAAAATAGAGCTTTGAATGGGTTGGAGTGGTTTGGCTTGCCATCCTCAACCATTCCACTCCATTGTTTAAAACACTCCCAAACAATGGGTCAAGGGATTTATACCATTCCACTCCATTACTAACCTTCCCACTTCATCCTCCCAAACACACCCTTAGGAATGGCCTACCCCACCCTATACCTCATTATAAAATTCTTCCTATCTTCTCCCCAAGCCTCCCCTCTCACATTTATCCAACTATCCTTTAACAGAATCTACTCACACTTCTCTCCCCCACTGCCACTTGTCTAGGTAATTACTCCCTCCGGTCCTTATTATAAGAGGCAAATTGCTACTTTTTTTTTGTCCAAAATATCAGAGACATGCATGTATTTTGACAAATATTAAATGCTCATTTCCAATTTTACCCTTATTTATAATAGGGTTTATATTTACGAGACAGTGCAACTTTCAATACAAGTAGGTTTGTTCATTAATTATTGAAGGGTTAAATTTGTAAATTTATATGAATATTAATTACAAATAGCTTATTTCAATGCATTTCCTTGGTCTGTGTGTTTTAGGGTTTTGCCTCTTATATATAGGACCAGAGGGAGTACTAATTACAATAATATCCTCTATGCATATTCCCTTCTACCACCACTGCCTAGACTAGTAATAGGACATCTATCAAAATGAAACTTTTTGTTTAATTATCCTAAGTTAAAATGTTATTTAATAGTAACCATTTTAGTAAAATAACTATACATTGCTGATTTGTGTTTTAAAAGTTGAAGAATTCCTTATCTTGAGTTTTAAACTCAAGAAAGTGAATAGTAGGAGTTTTTTTCTGCCTACTTGTCTCTTTTTATTTTCCATCTTTTTTTGGGAACAAAGGTGTTTCATTTGATGAGATGAATATCTTTAAAATTTAAACACAGGGATACTATTTAAATATGCTTTTCTTATTGATGCTATACCACTATTGAATATCACAGAGAGCTAAAGCTAAGAGAAATAGAAGATAGAAAATCTGAATGTATTGATTATGATTGCTACAGTATAGGAGTGACCCTGAGAGATATATATAGGGCACGGGAACACTGCCTTGAGCAGTTACAGGGGTTAACAGACTCTAACCACTTAACAGAATTGTACATTTACATTTCACTTGCATTTGCATTTCATATAGCATTTACATTTCATATACACACACACCCCCCCACAAGCTCAAGGTGGGTGAGTGACAGTGGCTAACTCAGCCACATTGAGCTTGTCTCTAAGTTGAAGGAACCGAGTAGGAGACAGGGGTTTGGTCAAGGCATCAGCCCACTGATCTTGTGCAGGAATGTGCACCACCTCTAGCTGCTTCTGGAGCACTTTTTCTCTGACGAAAAACAGGTCAATCTCCATATGTTTGGTCCTTGCATGAAGGACTGGATTATGGGCAAGTGCTACAGCACTTTGATTGTCACAGAAGATCTTGGGAGAGGTGAAGGGAATGCATAGTTCAGTGAGTAGTGTTTGTATCCATAGGATGTCTGCTGTTGTTTGTGCCAAGCTGCGATACTCAGCTTCGGTGCTTGATCTAGCAACTACATGTTGCTTCCGTGACCACCAAGAAATCAGATTGGGACCAAGGAAGATGGCTGCCCCTGAAGTAGATCTCCGATCATCAGGATCGGAAGCCCAATCTGCATCACAAAGAGCTTGAAGACTGAGGGGCTGATTAGGGACAGCAGGGGACAGCTTGAGTCCAAGATGAATAGTGCCTTTGATATACCTTAGAATGCGTTTTACAGCAATCCAATGGGATTCCAAGGGTGCTGCCATGAATTGGCACACTTTGTTAACAGAGTAGCTGAGTTCAGGTCTGGTGATTGTGGCATATTGCAATGCCCCAACCACTGATCTGTATAGAGTGAAGTCAGGGAGCACATCACTGCCCACTTTAGATAGTTTGCAGCTTGAGGCCATAGGAGATGAGATGGCATTAGCTTCCATCATGTTGGTTTTGGAAAGCAAATCCCTCAAGTATTTGCTCTGAGTGAGAATAATTGATCCATTAGGCTGCCTCCTTACTTCAATGCCCAAGAAGTAGTCCAAATCACCAAGTTGCTTTAGACTAAAAACAGAGTTCAGTTGAGTAACTAGTTGCTGAACAAGAGAGGAAGAACTGCCTGTAATGATGATATCATCAACATACACTAGGAGATAAACCACTGCACCATTCAATGTGTAAGTGAAGAGTGAGGGATCACATTTGCTGTCCCGAAAACCAAACTTAGTCAATGTTTGTTTTAGGCGTTCAAACCACTGCCTAGGGGCCTGCTTGAGGCCATAGAGAGCTTTATTGAGCTTGCAAACTAAGGAGGAATCTGCTGCCTCAAACCCTTGAGGTTGAGTCATATAGACTTCTTCATCAAGAAACCCATTCAAGAATGCATTATTAACGTCCAGCTGAAGTAAATTCCAGTTCTTTGTGAGAGCTAGAGTGAGAATAATCCGGATTGTGACTGGTTTGATGACCGGAGAGAAGGTCTCATTAAAATCAAATCCATGCATTTGGTGAAACCCCTTCGCAACTAGCCTTGCTTTGTACTTATTAAGAGAACCATCAGCATTTTCCTTAACCCGAAAAACCCATTTGCAGCCTATGGGTTCTCTACCCGGTCCACTTACACCCCTATCAAACTCTAACCCTAAGACCAGTGACCAAGTATTGTTTCTCATAAGGGCTGCATATTCATCTTGCATTGCAGCAAACCATTTGGAGTCTTTTAGGGCCTGTTTTGCACTCTTAGGTTCCACATGAGTTAAGAGTAGGGTAGGATGCAGTCTAGGTTTGACAATGCCATTTTTAGAGCGGGTTTGCATGGGATGAGCATTAGAAGGAATGGCTGGTTGTGTTGAAGAGGAGGAGGATGAGCTATTTTGTGAATTGGGTATGGGACTGTGAGATTGGACAGGTGATGGACTGAGATCTTGACTTGAGGAAGAGGAAGAATTTTGCGAAGTAGGAGACTGAGTTGGATTGGAGTTGGACATGACAGGAAAATTAGATGACACTGGGACATTGGAGACAAGGGGAATAGCAGCAGGTATGGAAGTGATAGGGGGAGATAATGGTGTAGATTTAGGAGGAAAAAGTTCCTGATAAGGAAACCTTATTTCATTAAAAACAACATCTTTGGATATGTAAACTTTACCATTTGGTGATAGACATTTGTATCCCTTATGTGAAGTAGAGTACCCTAGAAAGATGCATTCATGTGATCTAAAGTCAAGTTTATGAGCATTGTAAGGGCGCAGCAAAGGAAAACAGGCACACCCAAAAACCTTTAAAAACTGATAATCAGGAGGTTGTTTGAACAGAGTAGTATAAGGTACTGCAAATTGAAGAGATGCAGTTGGGAGTCGATTAATGAGATAAACAGCTGTCAGGAAAGCATGATCCCAAAACTTAAGAGGTAGGGATGCATGACTGAGTAGGGTTAAACCCAATTCTACAATATGTCTATGTTTACGCTCAACCACACCATTTTGGTGGTGAGTGTGTGGGCAAATGAGGCGATGAATGACACCAACATCATTTAGATACTTCGTGAGGGGTCTGTACTCTCCACCCCAATCAGTTTGGATGGCTTTTAATTTGGTATTGAACTGTATTTCAGCCATTGTTTTAAATTGCTTAAAAACTGTAAAGGTTTCGGATTTGTTCTTAAGCAAGTATATCCAAGTGAATCGAGAATATGCATCAACAAAGGTTATGTAGTATAGAAAGTTATTAGTAGAGGGGACAGCTGCTGGGCCCCACAAATCACTGTAAACCAATTCTAATGGAGAGGTATAAGTGGTGGTAGAAGAAGGGGAGTGAATTCTATGTGCTTTCCCAACAGAACAAGCTGAACAAAAGGATACATCTTTTATTGAAAAGGGAACATTACAAGATTGGAGTACAAGGCGCATGACATTGTTATTTGGATGGCCTAGCCTAAGATGCCATTTGTATTGAAAACTAGGAGATACATCAGATTGAGCAGAATTATTTGACACATTAGTTACAAAGCAAGAAGCTACACTAGAGCTTGGACGCTGGAGTTGAAGTCTTGGAAAGACATAAAGTCCATCAGCACCTACTTTGCCTTGAAGCAGGACTTCATTAGTGTCCTGAGATTTAACCAAGCAATGATCAGCATGAAACTCAAAGAAGACAGAGTTATCTTTTGCAAATTTACTAACACTAATGAGATTTTTTGTGATAGTTGGAACATGGAGTAAGTTATGCAAGATAAGGGGAATTTTAGGATAATTAGAGGAGTAAAATTGAGAAGAACCAGATGAGTGTATAGGCAAACCTTGCCCGTTACCAATGAAAATCTGTTCTGGACCCTCAAATGGTTGCATTTGCTGAATGTTCTGTGATTCACCAGTCACATGGAATGAAGCGCCTGAATCAGGGAACCAGCTAGAAGAGGGACCCGAAGGTGCACTTGTTAGCATGGCACTAGGTTGAGAATGTGGAGCTTGCTGTGAATGATAAGAAGGACCATAGTGTGGTGGTCCAAGAGGAGAAGAACTTTGCATATAATAACCTTGTGTAGGAGGTTGCATGAAACCTTGAGCTGGTGCATTGTAACCCTGATTGTAACCTTGAAAGTTGTAGGCAGCTTGATGGTGAGTGGGAGGCACGTTTTGTTGTGGTGGAGGCTGATATTGTTGGTTGAAACGATGATAACACACTGCTGCAGTGTGACCATATTTGTAGCAAACTTGGCACTGAACTGAAGAACGGCCTCCACGGCCACGACCACGACCAAAGCGACCCCCACGGCCTCTACCTGATCCACGAAAACCTGAGTATTGCTCATCAGAAGGCTGAGCCGCATGAACCAGTACTTGCGACTCAGGTGCCGAAGTGCTTGTAGGCACAATAGAAGAAGCAGAGGACTGAGTGAGGTTAATCGAGGCAGAATCTTGAGAGACCTGTTTGCGATAGCGCTGAATGCGCATTTCTTGAGCTAGGAGAAGAGCTTCAGCTTCTTCGATTGGAATCACATCATCAAATCGGCTTTCAATAATCGAGACAACTGAGTCATAATCCTGTGGTAATCCTTCTAAAATGACATCGAGATGTTCTTTTGAAGAAACAGGATCACCAACCGAAGCTAGCGAATCAACAAGAGCTTTGATCCGAGCCAGAAATTCTTGAATCGATCGATCCTCGAGGCGTGTGTTTCGGAGCTCGGTGCGTAACTGTCTTGCGCGAGCTCGAGTTAATTTCTGGAAATACGCATGGATCTTGTCCCAAAGCTCGAAGGTGTGAATGCATCCAAGAACCCTAGATTGGATCGAACTTGACAGAGAAGACTGAAGCCACGAGAAAAGCATTTGATCTTGGCATTCCCAAGCCAGGTACTCTTCGCTAACTCGATTTAGGGCTCGATCTTGCGAGCTTGCAAATTGGGGAGGAATTCGAGGTGAAACAAGGAAATTCTGAAGACGATGAGATTTGATAACTGGCTCCACTTGTTGACGCCATAGCAAGAAGTTGTTGTCATCTAAACGCTCTGTGATCGTGTGAGAGAAGGTTACAGGACCGCGCGGCGGCGGCGGCGGAGGAGGTGGCGGAGGGGGAGAAGAATTATCTGAGTCACTATCGGAAGCCATGGTTAAGGATCAGAAAGCTCTGGATACCATATTGAATATCACAGAGAGCTAAAGCTAAGAGAAATAGAAGATAGAAAATCTGAATGTATTGATTATGATTGCTACAGTATAGGAGTGACCCTGAGAGATATATATAGGGCACGGGAACACTGCCTTGAGCAGTTACAGGGGTTAACAGACTCTAACCACTTAACAGAATTGTACATTTACATTTCACTTGCATTTGCATTTCATATAGCATTTACATTTCATATACACACAACCACCATGTCTTGAGAGTTACTTGTTATATTCAGGTCAAAGGTGGCCAGCTTTGGGGGACTGATGTGTACACATATGACTCGGATCTTGTTGCTGGTAAGTGTCTACCAAAAAGATGCAGTTAGTTAGTTTTTTTTTAAAAATGACACGAGGTGACATGTTTGACAATAGTACTGATGTTGCAATTTTGTTGCATAGTTCTCATGCATACAGGTTACTGTCGCCCAACAGCTTCTCCACCTCCTGCAGCCATACAAGAGTTGCGTGCAACCATTCGGGTGCTACCTCCACAAGATTGTATGTCCATATCGCTTACCTTGCTTGCTATAAACTAGAAAGATGATCATCATCCTTTGGCACTGTTTGTCTTCAGTAACTTCTTATTGCCTCTAACCAGTCTTGAAGTAAAAACAGAGAAAAATTAATGATGTATTGTCATGGTTTTTTCCTATATGATACAATAACAAGAGCCTTTACCCACGAGATGGGGTGGGCCACATGGATCAAATGTTGCCATTTTGTTCTATCAAAAACCAGGTTTTTGGAAAGGACATTTAGGTTTTCTTTACCATAGAAATAAGTTTATTATTGGGTTGTTCTTTTCAGGAGCATTAAACTCTGAATTTAGTATAACTATAAATAGATATAAGTGGCTTAAATGCTCACTAAATTGATAGCATTTATTGCTCACAAATTTTGCTTGAGAAAACATTTAAGTTGTTTGACACCAGAAATTAAAAAGCAATGCCGTAGGAAACAAGGAGGATATGCGTCATTCCCCATTACATGTTGGATTACAACTCTGGATTATTTGTTTACAAAATTAATGTGTAAATTGAAGGAAGTTCAGGAGGCATAAGGTTGAAGGAAACAAGGAAGAACGGGAGGGAGGGAATATTGTTGGCCCTTTAGGTATTAGGATAGATTTGCAGGACCTGCTTGGAAGAATCAAGTGTTATAAAAAAAGGGTCTTTCTAGGCATTGGTTAACTAATAAAAAAGGGGTTGTTAGTCTATGTTAAACTAATTAGAACAATTATCAATATATTAAATGCATTATTTCCAATACAAACTTGCTTTTTATACAAAAAAATTCAAATGATAGGAATTGTAATACTTAGGCACTTCTAAATCTTGAGGGTCTTGCAACGAGGTTCAGTCTTAGAGCCTTGGTCTTGGGATTTTATAGGGAAGGGAGTTGACTCTTCTGAACTGAAATTTACTTGAAGTACCAGAAAATTTGTGGTACTTCTTGTATCATAGAGTCATGCCTACTGCACTTCTTTACCTAGCACTCTCTTGTAACTTGATTGTGTGTGCATAATTCTTTTCTTGGAGTTTTATGTGTGTGTGTGTTATTGTGGGCAAATTAGCCCTTTTTGTTAGTTTCCTTCTGCTTTTGCAGTCACTGATACTATATTTTCCTTTGAAGTTTTATTCGGATAATCTAAAGATAATAAATTTGTATGTCATATCAGGCTATATTTCTTCACTGAGAAACAATGTACGTTCCCGTGCTTGGGGTGCAGCAATTGGTTGTAGCTACCGAGTTGAGCGGTGTTGCTTTGTGAAGGTAGTAACGGAAGCCATGCAAAATCTTCTATTGTCCCTTGCAATTTTTGCTTACTGAAGTTATCTGATCTCTTTGGTGCAGCCTCATATGCTTTAGATATTTTCATATAAACTACTTCATTATTTTCCGTAACAAATTCTTTTTTTAACTTTGATGTCTCATCTTTTCAGAGAAATTGATGATTTTGCATTGCTGTTTTATTTACTGTTCTGTTTTAATAACCTGTTAAACTTTCTAATCAGGACATTATCTTTGTGAATTGTGATGGAAGTAGTGCTTGTGCTCAGAATGGACTGTGCACAAGCATTTACATGAACCTATTTATAAGTTTATTATTGGTTGGATCTGGTACTTATCAATAATTTTTTTTTTGATAAGCAGTACTTATCAATATTAAAAACTTAATATCTAATTGTTCATTTCGTTGATCTTCAGAAAGGAGGTGGAACTTTTGATCTTGAACCTTGCCTTACATATACATCAACTCTTGAGCCGACCCTTGCTCCAGTGGCTATTGAGCGGACAATCACTACCAGGGCTGCAGCTTCGGTGTGTCCTGAATCTTATAATAAGCAAACCTCTTGCATGCAAACTTTAATCAATACTGATTTGAGATTTTTTATTGTGATCCATACTTGCTTAATATGTCAGTAAATTTGACTTTTAAAAAGGCTATAGTTTTGGTATTTTAGTTGGTGTATTCCAGTTGTTCAATTGATTAAATTTATTTTCCGGCTGCAGAAATTGTGCATTGTTTTACCTTCTAAGATTGATTTATTGTTGTTCTTTTTTTCCTTTGTGTGGGTGGGTGGGCGGTTTAACTAGGTGCAAATGCAAATTATTATTATTTTAACTGGATCTGTCTTGCACTCTCCAGGTGTTAGTTTGCTATTGATTACCACTTACCATAGATAATAAGTGTTATTCATTTCTATTAAAAGAAAAATGTTATTCATAAAAGCAATTGTATTTGGAAGCATTTTACGTTTCAGCCATGTTAAAGTCTGGGAACTGTGTTGCCAGCTTAGCTAGAAAGACCTAGTTGTTACCATCTTACGTGGTGGTGCTATTTTTTCAGAATGCATTGCGGCAGCAAAGATTTGTTCGAGAAGTCACAATACAGTACAACCTCTGCAATGAGCCTTGGTATGCTAGTTTTTGTTGGCAAATTGACTAATTTAATATTGTGTTATTTGATAGTGCAAAAATAGTAGAAGCCAAGCCAATTTGATTTATTTTGGTAATAATTTGAAAATATGCACATTGCATTGTTTCTTATCCTATATGAGATTAGAGATACTAGATGCAACACTTCTATTTTGCTGCTTATCTTGATTTTAGTTTTTACACATATCCATACTCGTGATCATAATATCTATAATCATCAGGGTCAAATATAGTATAAGCGCTGTTGCTGACAAGGGTCTTAAAAAGTCACTCTACACATCTGCTCGTTTGAAGAAAGGAGAAGTTTTGTATTTGGAGACACATCGGTGCAGGTATTTTTGACATGGTAGTTCTTGTGCAAAAGTGTTCTGTATGTCAACTATTATAAGCTTCATTTTTGTTTCCCTTAAATGTCACTGCATTAATTGTTAAATATCACATGCAACAGGAATGTGCTTATAAATGTGAGACAATATTGAACAAAATTTCACTGTTATCAATGTTATTTCCATTTATAGTTCAGTTTTTTATGAGTACGCCTTTTAACTTGTGAAATTTCAAAGAAGCCATGATGACTGTCCTCAAAAGTATTAGTCTGTTTGCATGATCTTCTTGAGAGCGAGTCCTCGTTGAAGTCATGAATAAATCTCCTACTGGTGTTCTGTTAATTATGAGTCAATTCTTTGTAGATATGAGCTTTGTTTTGCTGGAGAGAAAATGGTTAAGGCTACGCCAGCAACTCAGTTGCATGACACAGGTGCAGAAAAGTCTCAAAATCACCACCCGCATTCTGCAAATGGTGAAAAAAATGATTGTGATAGTGTCATGATTGATGCTTTCCGTTGGTCTCGTTGTAAGAAGCCTCTGCCCCAGAAAGTGATGCGTACGATTGGAATCCCTCTGCCTCTTGAACATGTTGAGGTATTTTCTAGTTGCATGTGAATAATGTTTAATTGGCTATAGAATTTTCTCCTCTCCTCTCAATTGGCAGTTACCTTAAATATCCATTGGATGTTTGCATTCGCCTCTAGCCCTCTACTAGTGTACTTTGTGATAATTTAAATCGGTCTATGAAACTTGTGGCCCTCGTTTGGCTTGGTGAAACATCATATGCAGAATCACTCAGTTTATTACTTATAATTTCATTGTTAATCAAATAAATTGAAGAATGCGTTTGCAAACTGTTTCAACTGTACCATAATTGAAATTTGGCACTTTCTGATTAGGTACTGGAGGAAAGTTTGGACTGGGAAGATGTACAATGGTCGCAAACTGGTGTTTGGATTGCAGGGAAGGAATATACCCTTGCACGGGTCCATTTCTTGTCAATGAATTAGTTTCCCTTTTTAGGGGGCCACAAGTGATTTACTTTATTACCCTTTTTATGTTCCCCCCCTTTTTAGGAGAGGGGTGTTGGGATGATATAATACGTTCATTTATACTTTATTTAAACAAAATCTTGTCTTTTCATGCAACTAGAACTCAAGCTACTGTATTTTATGGGCCATGAGTATTTGTCTTCAATAAATATGGTTTAGGTCGTGAATTTTTTCTATTAATCCTTGCCTACCATTGTTGCTGTTGCTTTGTCCTGAAATTCAAGGGGGATTGGGTGCATAAGTAAATGGAGAACAAAAAGGTGCTGAATTGAAATATAAAGCTGTGGTTGTGGTATATCATGGCTTTGTCTTCAAATACACACAAATCATCACCAACCAGCAATGCTCATAAAATTCTAATTATTAATTTAAACAGATGGGTGAGAATGATTGATGACTGAATCCCTGATGAGAAGGTAATATCAAAGTTTTCAAAATGGCAAACTCACCCCATTTTCACCACACTTCTCTTATCGCTAGTTTCTACCGATTAAACTGATTGTCCTCATGGTTGGAATTAGGTTCACCAAAATGTGTCACCATACCAGTTGTCTTTGCCCATCTGTCATTGCCACCCCCCAACCCAATGCCTCCCCTTCCCCACCTAAACTAGCCACTGCCACCCTCACCCACTATGACAAAAAGGCAACGACTATTGGAACCTGTCAAAATCATTGGTTCGGTTTTGATTTGCATTTTTTTTTTTGGAAATTCGAACCAAACCAAACCGTCCAAGAATGGGCTTGTTTGGACCGGTTCAGATCCAAAAATATTAAAATGCATATTAATATATATATATATATATATATATAGTAATCAATTCACCAACAAGGCTTAGCACAGTTGGTAGATAATTGCATTTCTTAAGCATGATGCCAAATTGCCAATGGTTCGACTCCTGTCATATGTATGACAGACTTTATTGGGAGAGACAAAACTCACTTAGATGATCTCTACGTCTCGAAAGGGGTTAGTCTCCCCCACCTCCATTATTAACCACCTCACTCCATCCTCCCAAACGTAGCCTAAGTACACCAAACATATTATTAGCACCCCTTTCAGAATGATTAAGTGGAATAAGTTAACCTTAACACACGACAAAAGGGGAATCAACTTAAGATGCAGTGACCAACGGAAACCGGTTATGTATATATATATATATATATATATATATATATATATATATATATATATATATATATATATATATATATATATATATAACGTTTATGTTATTATTAAAGGCAATCCACTCATACCAACATAGTGTGGCACGATTGGTAGATAACCAGGTCCCTTGAGCATGTGGTCCTTAAATGAATCTCAGTACCTCGAAGGATTAGTCTCTGGCTCCCGGCCGAAGGATTAGTCTCTGGCTCCCGGCCGAAGATACCTGGGTTCACAAAAGAAAAAGGCAAATCCACACAGTGTATGAGATCATCCGTATGAAAGTTTGACTGAAATTATAAATATAAATTTAATTTTCATATATTATTAGTGTAAAAAAAAAATTGTCAACCAATTACAAAATATCATATTTGTGACTTTTAAAAGAGAATTATGATAAGAGTCAAATATTTTTAATTATATGATAATTTATGATTAATTAATAATATAAAATATATATATGTACTAACAATCCATATCAATTAAATTCTCCCTTGAAAGAAAAAAAAACGTATACATTAGTCGGTCTAGAAGGAATAAGAATGTGAAACTCTCAATCACAACGGGATTTCAATAACCAGTAATCATTGAGATTTCAGTAACAAAAATGCTAATGTGTACATTACAAAACCATGTGAATCTATGTGGCATTGTTGGATTTAAAACTCCATCACAACTTTTTCCATGTATAACTCTTATTCTATCTTCTAATTGATTATTGTTCCATTCGTCATTTTTCACATGTTAATGTTTCGAACCCAATAGCATAGCTGACTAGCTGTTTCAATAAACACCAAGGCAGGATCTTTGAAATTTAAAGCTCAATATTCTTATTTACCAAGGTATAAAAAATTCAATCAAAAAGACTACAATAGGAATCCTCGAAATTTTATGAACGAATTATTATATTATAATAGTTGATAGCAAAACTGAAGGAGTGCAAAGGAAATATGACTTTGGTAATAGTTGGTTGATACTTCCATGTGTTTTAGTGGTATACCCATATACCACTAAATGCTTTTTTTTTAATGAGAAATCTCAGTTTTATCCTTATCATCAATATCTTCTCCCTACCCTTCACCACCACCCTAAGCACTGCCACTGCCCCACCACCACCCCACCACTGCCCCACAACCACCACACCGATTGCACCACCCATCGACTCCAAAATCGTTCTTCTTCCTTTCTATTCCTCAACCAAAGACAGGGATGGCTGGGTGGAAATGGTGGCTTGCGGCGGAGCGGCGGTGTTGCTCTGAATGGTGAGGCGAATGGCGGAGGTCGCGATGCTATGCGATGCTGTGATGATATGCGTGGATCTGGCCGTGGTGTTAGTCCGAGAGAGCTACGCAGTGGCAGTTCACGGTGGTGGTGGGCTGAGCAGCAGCGGTGACCTGTACAACTGCGATGGCGGTGGTGTGCAGAGATGGAAGACTGAACAACGGTGGATGCTCGCAACGGTGACGGTGGATGCTCGCGAAGAGGAGGCGCACTACGGCAGTGGAGACTGGACTGCGGTGGCGGCGACTGGTTGGATGACGGTGGCTGCGGCTGGTTGAACGGCGACCGATAATAAACAGGGATTCATTTAGGGTTTTTTGATGGTAGGGGAAAAGAGGGAAGGGTAAAGTAGTATATTTCAATTTTTTTTTCCAAATTTTGTTTGGACTAATAAATCTGGACCGTTTATTATTTAATTATTATATCTAACGGTTCAAAGTTGTCTATGATGAAAAAATTAGTGGTATATGGGTATAACACTAAAGCATCTACTTCATGCTGGAATCCACCCACACCAATATCATGACCATCGATAATTTGTGTGTGGTGATACTCCAACATGTTATTTATATGAGAAGTGTTACTTATATGATCATTTCCTATAAATTCTGGGGAATTTTATTGTTTGTAAGCCATAATAAATTTTCGAAAATGGGTGTACAAATAAATTTTCTCATATTTTGTGAAATTTTCTCATATGGTTCATGTTACTATACTCACATGTTGATTTACCACATTCGTCTCATGTAATGTCTTCATCTGCACCAATAAACCAACAAATCAATAAGGATTCATCCATATATCAGCAATAATATCTCATTTAAAGACGTTGAGCAATTTCAAAATCGAAGGTTCTGACTTCTCACTATCTCCTTTACTCTGTGTTAATTTCTTCCCAAAATGGTTGGTACATGAACACCACTGTGAGAAACTGAACACTTATTGTTCTTGTTCCTTGTGCAACACAATCCTCACCAAGATCCAAACGATTACCCTTTGCTGATAACTACAACAACCAATACACTTTTTATTTTTGTTTCTTTTATGCTATACGTTTGTTCTTTTATTCCTTTCATAAAGTCGTTGTTATTGGATATGATGATACCCAATTGATCTTTACACTTTAGACCGTGATCTTTGCATATTAAGTTTTCTAATTAAGTTCATCTTGCCTCACATATATGAATTATTAGCTCGTCCTTCAATCTTTCTGTTGATAAATTGATGCAAGAGCAATCAGTGTTTATGTCAGCAATTGAAGAAACCATTTTCAATTGATAAGCCAAATATAAAATATCTTGATACAATGAATTGATAAGCCAAATATAAAAAATCTTGATTCTTGATACACAAAAAACTATTTATTGTTTTGTTATTCCTGTTGTGAAGCCAACCTTCACACAGTATAGAACAAAAAAAGCACGAGACGATGATGCTTCAGTGTGGCGGTGCGACGATGAGGGAGTTGGAACAGAGCACTCTATGTTGACGTCTTGCGGTCTTGGCTGTGCGATTGCTGTAAATCATAAAGAGAGGGTTTCGGTACCCTTATAACTTAGATCACTCAAATAATGACTTTATTGAAATGCCATCACCCTAGTTTTATTTCTTTTGGCTAATTTAATTTTATGAATTTATAGTTTAATTATTATATACGATACAGTTAAGCTTTACTGGTAGAAAAGTACAAAGTGTTTGTTCTTTGTCTAGTGTGTTTTCGTCCAGCGTCAAAAGTGTACCTATACGATCATGTTATTATTTCTTTGATGATTTTTTTTATTGTTTTTATTGAATTATTGAATTTGTTTTTAAATTTTTATTTTTTCATTTTATGTAGAGATGTCACAAATCAATAAATTGAGATTTGATGACATCATGCGTTTTGCTAGTGAACATTGTAAACGAGAGATAGCAGATGGAGCGAAATTGGCACTGTACGTTGTTCTTTTATCCCATAAAACTAGAAAAATTGGTAACCATCTTTGTCTTCTTTGGACAATACCTCTATTAACGGTGGCTAATTATTGTTTTCTTTTTTTTAATGATTTTTTGTTTTGCAGAATTAATACAAAAACCAAATGGGATCTATGAACTGAAAGATCAACATTTAAGACAACAAACAAGAAAAAGAGAATGAACTCGAAAATCTCCAGAAAGATCATATCCGTCGCTATTAAGAATAGCTCCAAAAAGAAATAAGAAAAAGCAGTCTCCAGTCATTGTGACTACTAGGCGAGCGAGGCTGAAGACACAGAAAATGCTCTAGCCAAGCATACCCTCAAGTAAGGAGGCAAATAATGTAGGGAGACAGAGAGATGAACGAGTTGTAAGAGCTGATCGTATAAGGAAGAGGAGTGAAATGCAACAAATGCCAATGCAACAGATGCCAATTCTTGACCCTTAGCATCTCAGTGATACACCTGAGATTGAAGCTGAAGGAATGGAAATGACTGAAGATAATGGATCCCCAATAATTAATCAATCCAATGTAATGCCATATGGAGGGTATGTGTAAAATTTTTTCCCATTACTTTTTATATTTGTAAAGTATATTTTTTTTATAAGTTATGTCTTATGTTGCTGATAGGGAACGAAATGCGAATGATTCACCACCAGCTAACGGTGATCCACATGTGGAAATGACTGAAAATAATGGATCCCCAATAATTAATTAATCCTTTATGTTTGAAGATAGTGTAAATGGAGGGTATGTGTAATTTTTTTTTTCCATTTTTTGTTTGTTTGTAAAGTATATTTTTTTATAAGTTATGTCTTATTTTGATGATAGGGAACCAAATGTGAATGATTCACCACCAGCTAATAGTGAACCACATGTGGAAATGACTGAATATAATGGATCCCTTATAATTAAATAATTCATTATGTTAGAAGATAACGTAATGCCATATGGAGGGTGTGTTTGTAATTTTGTTTCCATTATTTTTTTTTAGGTTTGTAAAGTATATTTTTGATAAGTTATCTCTGATAGGGAACCAAATGCGAATGATTCACCACAAGCTAATAGTGAACCACATGTGAATAATTCATCACTGGTTGACAGACAAACAAGTCATATATCCCAAGTAAGCTTAGGTTTTCGTTAGTAATTGAAAATTATAGACACCCCATATTCTATAAGCAGTCATTAGATATTGAACTACTATTTGACAAGTGGTTAGAATTGACATTAAGGTGACTCATCCTATGCCTGAAGAAAATGGAATGACACCCAGGGTTGATAGTGTGCATGGAGTCCACCTCAGATCTCATGGCCTCAAGCCATTTCTCAGATTTCAGGCCAGTAATGGCCTCCTGGTAAGTCACAGACTCATCTTAATCCATGAGTAGTACATCACCTTGTTGAGTCATGAGAAATCCATATCTCTCAGGTTGGTGACGTATCCTGCTAAACCTACGTTGGTCTTGTGTTACTTGAGCAGGCTGTTCTTCCGCAACATCTTGCGAAGGCTGCTCTTGTTCCTCCATAGGTATGTCGCTACTTTGTGACACTTGAATTTCTCCAAGGTCTATATTCCTCCCACTGGTTCCTTTGGAGATAAACTCCTTTTCTAGGAATACACCAGTTCGCACGACAAACACTTTGCCTTCGGAAGGATTGTAGAAGTAGTGTTCCTTGGTTTCCTTAGGATGCCCCACAAAGAAGCACTTATCGGATTTGTGATCAAGCTTTGTAGAAACCTGACGTTTTACATATGCTTCACAATCCCAAATCTTCATAAAAGACACACTGGGTCTCTTACCAGTCCATATCTCATATGGTGTCTTTTCTACCATCTTGGATGGAACACGGTTAAGTGTGAAAGATGCTGCTAATAAGGCGTGTCCCCAAAAGGAGTTTGGAAGATTTGCATGACTCATCATAGACCGAAACATATCTAATAAAGTCTGGTTCCTCCTTTCAGAAACACCATTCCATTGTGGCGTCCCTGGTGGAGTAAGTTGAGATAAAATCCCACACTCTCTTAGATGATCATCAAATTCTAGACTTAAATATTCACCGCCTCGATCTGATCGAAGGATTTTAATATTCTTAGCTAGTTGATTTTCTACTTCACTTTTGAATTCCTTGAACTTTTTAAAAGACTCCGACTTGTGCTTCATAAGATACACAGAACCATATTTACTGAAATCATCAGTAAATATAATGAAGTACTGAAAACCTCCTCTAGCAGTTGTATGAGGCCCAAAAGATCACTAGCCCTTTCACCTTTTCCTGTGAATGAGGCTTTTGTCATCTTTCCCAATAAACAAGACTCAAATGTCTCATAATTCATAATCAAATGAGTCCAAGAATCCATCTTTATGGAGTTTAGAAATGCGTTTCTCATTTATATGGCCCAGACGACAATACCAAAGATAAGTTGGGTTCACCTCATTTGGCTTGAACCTCTTAGTATCAATGTTATAGATGGGCATCTCAAGATCAAGGACATAAAGCCCATTACTCAAATGTGCACTAGCATAAAAAATATCATCCAAATAAATAGAAAAACATCTGTTCTTTATTATAAAATGAAACCCAATCTTGTCCAAACAAGAAACGGAAATGATATTCCTGCTAATTGCAGGCACAAAATAACAGTTCTCCAACTGAATAATAAGCCCAGTGGGCAAAGTCAATACATAAGTCCCTACAGCTAAAGCAGCAACATTTGCTCCATTTCCAACTCGTAGATCGACTTCGCCTTTCGCCAATGGTCTACTCCTTTTTAGCTCCTGCACATTTTTACAAATGTGAGAACCACATCCAGTATCTAATACCCATGATGCAGAAGTAGATAAATTAACTTCTATAACAAACATACCTGAGTTGGAAGTCCTACTTACATTCTTTTTGCACTTTTCCAGGTATTTTGGGCAGTTCATCTTCCAATGTCCGGTCTTACCACAATGGAAGCACGTGCCCTCCTTGGCCACTCCGCCAACAGGCTTCAAGCCAAAAGTGCTGGGTTTGAACTTGTGGTCCTTACCCTTGCCCTTCTGTTTGTGCATAGGCCTCTTGGGCTTCCAGGGTTGCTTCTTGCCTTTTCCAGTTTGGACCATCATGATGGCCTTCCCTTTTCCCTTATTGATGTTGGTTTCAGCAGTTCTCAACATGCCCAACAACTCTGGCAGTGTTTTGTCAAGATCATTCATATTGAAGTTCATGACAAACTTATTGTAACTTTCCGGCAACGATTGCAGGATCAAGTCAGTGGCCAACTCTTGGCCCAAAGCATAACCCAGCCTCTCGATATTCTCAATGTACCCAATAATTTGAAGCACATGAGGACCCACTAGGCTTCCTTCAGCCAGCATTAATTGGAAAAGAGCTCTGGAAACTTCAAACCGCTCATGCCTTACTTGCTCTTGGTAGAGCATCTTGAGGTGTTCGATCATCTCAAATGCCTTCATGTTCTCATGTTGCTTCTGAAGCTCAGAGTTCATGGTAGCAAGCATATGACAGCCGACATCCAAGGAATCATCCTGATGCTTCTTATAAGCATCCATGTCAGCCTTGGGTGCTGTAGCAGCTGGTGGCATATCTAACATAGCCTCTTCAAGAACATACAACGTTTTCTCTTGCTTGAGGACAATCCTCAAGTTTCTGTACCGGTCCAGAAAGTTTGTTCCGGATAGTTTGTCCTTCTCAAGGACAAATCGCAATGACAAGTTACTTGATGTGTTTGATGCCATGGTAATCTACATAAAGAAATATGCAAAATATAAGTATCATGCTATAAAATATTTAATTAGGTCTTTAATTAAATACGCCTCCCACTCTTTTACTCAAACCAGTGACCCTCAACATTGATCCGGAAAATCCCGTTGGAAGATTTTCTAGTGGGCCAAGATCCATATTTCACTAGCTTCAAGTCAGCTTTGGCCAATCACTTAAAGTTTGGCTATTTAGGTAGGAAACACTTTCCAATTACATCTCATGTAACTCTTGGATAGTTGGGTGAATAACTCTTTATCCTAATCCATCTCATGGACTAAAGCCCAACTCAATGCCTCTAAGTCTTTCAATCCTATTGAATATGACTTAGTTAAGTTAGATCCAATAGATAGCAATTAGACATTACAATTGTCCCATCGCATCTCACTAGTATAGAAAAATGCACCCCGCTTTGGCGCACCTACACTCATTCGATATAAGCCTTGACGAGTGCTATGCATTGGAAGGCTTTTAAACTTAATATTTCCTTTAAGGGATTTTATTAAAGTGATCTCAACATTAGTTAAACTCTTTAACATGCCATACATACATACATACATACATACATACATACATACATACATACATGCGTCTCGTACATATATCAAAAGCAAATAAATGTGATATGGTTATGGCACCTAATGCATTGATTCTCCCAAGCAAATGAGAGAATCTTAACTAAGTCCTAGGAGCGTCCAAGCTTCTCCAAGCATGATCTCTCACCAAGTCCTTTTATGACGTTGCCTTCTTGTCTTCATCATTACATTACAAAAAAATAAAAATAGAAACCTCGTTTTACATACGAGGGGAGTGAGGTGAGAAGAGAAGGTACAAATGGAATATAAGAGAAAGGCACGACACACAGGCCATATTTCAAAATATAAACCAAAAGGAAAAAAAAGGACTAAGGCCATAACCACTCACCATGCATCACCAAATAAATAATAACCACCATTATTATTATTAAAATGTTATTAAATAAGGATTTCAAAATCTGAATTTTGAAAACATAACATATATATAATAACTCACATTTATTATAATTGATGTCGTTATTAAAAGGTGACATAAAAGATTTCAAATTTAATTTTGAATCATAACAATCAAAATAATAATACACACTTATTACTATTAGTGTTGTCATCAAGAGATATCAAAATATCCTTCTTTATGAAATTAATTTTTGAAATCATGATAAAGCACACATTAATAATATACCAAATAACTATTAATGTTGCAATTAATTGAGATTTCAAAATCTTCAAAATTGAAATTCAAATATGTAATTGAACACATGTTAATAATACTTAATGAGTATTAAAATATTGTCATTAAGAAGATGATACAAAATATTCAAAAGCATTTGATTTTGTAATCATAATAATAATAATAATAATAAAACTATTTTATTATCATTAAAACGTTTTAATGCCGCAATTAATTAGCACACTATGCAGAGGTAGCACGGGGGTTCCGTGACATCGCAGATGGCGGCTTCGGGCACCAACACTTGGACTTTCATGGCCGCGAGAACATGAACTCTTCATGTCTCATTGAACCTTAATGTCGCCATGATAAAAATGAAACCAATCATGTATATATCACATATAATACAACGTTTCCAAAACAATGTACATATCATATACATACATCTCAATGCGACTCGTATCGTACATGAAAAACGAAACATCAAAAACATGTTTTCCAAAACATGGCATACTATTGAAACATTTTTCAGAAAAACAAATTCGCACATAAGCATGTTATTACATATAACAGGTAAACCATACAAACAAAACCATGGTTTCGCAAGTGGCTCTGATACCACTGTTGGGAATTTGTGCAACAAACAAGCACAGCGAAAAATTCCCACCAAGGATCCTTGCCAATGGTCACGGTTCATGTTTCGAAAATTTACCTCTTGAAGCGCAGACCTTTGATTTCAGACGTTGCAAATCACGAGCACTGTACGAACCAGCAATGCCTCTACGTAGTCCACACAAACAGATAAACATGTCTCACGTGTTTAATCAGAACGCGCCTCTAAGCACTGCTAGGTACAATCAGAGACGCGGCTGTGTTTTCATTTTTCACACAAACAGAGTACTGAGTGCGGCCAGGGAGTGTATGTGCGGCCATGCACTCTTACTCTACCTTATATAGGTAGGTGCTCCACTTAACCCAAAATGGTTTAACATGGCCTTATTAGGCTCATCTATCATGAGCATGGCCCAATATGAATTTGGGTCTAACCTAATTTCTTTTAGCTCTGATTAATCTGTTCTAAGTGTGTGACCCTATAGGTTCTCATAACATTGGCAATAATATTAAATCATATTTAATATTATAAATAATGAGTGGTGTCTAGCAATACATCATTGCTACCCAAGTAATAAGAAAGTCAGTGATTTGACGTAACCTTTTCGTGACCAATGTTAATGTGCATTATTATCCCTTTGTCCTCATATCCATATTGAACACAAGGCATAGAACGTGTCACCGTTGTATAGTTCAATATTACGTTCCTTGATACCCAAGTAGACGTAATATTAAACGAGGTCAATATCTCATATTGACTCATTTTAGCACGGCCATGCATTTTACAGTCTCACTCTATCAAGGGGCCCACAGATATTACTCCTGTTATGTAGAAGGGACAAATCCCATCTAAATCTCACACCTCTGCATGACTCGCGGTGTACCCAATGACCGACTTTATAATCATCCTCTTACAGATAACGTTTGACGATATTAAAGCACACGATTCCTCATGTAGGGGTCGTAGTGGTTTCAGGTTGAAGGATTGCATACACCATTGTCACTGTGAGAACTACTTATGACACTCACATAACGTTCCATGTAGTGTTCTCAGGACGGGTCAATCCGATACATCATTACTCTAATGTGTACCTATGTGTGTGACTTGATATCTCATATCCATGACCCGTGAGACGTGGTTATCAGTCCACACATATAATAGTCTCGATGTATTATTATTGTCGTTATTAATAATAATACTTGACTATGGATATTTAAGAATGAAGTTCTCTTGATTAATAGTGTCTCACTATCAAGTCGTATACTTGATATTCTATTAAATAGAACTTTCTATTCGAAGGACTTTATTATGTTTAAACAAATAACATAATAAACTGAAATGTCTCATATGATAAATAATAGCAAGATACAAAATTTAAGGCCAAAGGAAAAACATTGGCCTCTAGGGCTTATACCAACAGTATGTGTATATTTTTTTCCTTTAAAAGTGCTATTACGTTTTTTTTTTGAGTTTGTAAATATCATTTTTGATAAGTTATGTCTTATCTGTTGATAGGAAAGTGAATAATTTAATATCAGTCGATACAGAACCACATGTGAATGATTCATCACGAGTTGATGGGGGAATCAAGTCATATATATCAGACATATATCTCAAGTAAGATGGTGATTGGTGATGGCGATATGAGTAGTAAGTCGTTCCTGGGTCAGCTTTCTTAATCTCAGATTCAAATGGGAAATAAAAATATTTTCATACTAACTATCATTTTTCGTAAAAGTTTTGTTTATGGCTAATGCCTAATGGGGTGTTCGGTTGGAGAGCATCAGACAGACGTGTAAGGGGAAGAAGATGAGTGAATGGCTGGAACAACGTGTCTCCTTTTTTATTCAAAGAGAAAGAAAGAAAAAACTTAAATGACTTTTAAAGAGATTAAATGCATTGTTAGAAACATAGAAGGGAGTAAAAAAAAAATTAAACAAGATTGAGTGAAAATAGGGAAGGCAACCGTGTAACTAGTGGATCAGAGGGTGAAGAAGTTTTCAAATTTAAAATTTTGAGTAAAAAGTGTACATTTTGATTTTTGAAAGTGTGAGAAAATTTTACAATTTTAAATTTCAAATTCAATTCAGAAATGACTTACACAAATCATATAATACCACTTTGCTCTGAAATAGGGTGCGTCGCTTTGCTCTGAAAATCCATGGATTAGGTCTGTGTGCGCCACTGCTCTGGTAGGAGTGCGCCACTCTTTCCATGTTTTTGCACCAACCATGGCAATTTCCTCCAATTGTCCATGGCATTTTCTCTTTCCTGATTTTATTGCTCCTCCACCCCCACCTTCCTCTTCTTCAGAGCCTCATCTTTCACCTTCAAAAATTGCTCCAAAGAAATTGTTTGCACAAGTTCTGAATAACACGTGCGATATTTCTCTTTCTCAACTTCTGCGACCCTGCATCAAGGACGATTGTGTGTCAATCAAGATTTCAGAAGATGAATATTGCAAGGGAGTTGATTCATGTAAGATGAATCTGCATGGACGTCTTCTACTGTCTAAGGGTGACAAACCTTACAAATATCTTGATCTTCAAGAAGCGTAGGGAAAACTGTGGAAACCGATTGGCCAGTGGAGAATGACTACACTTGGGAAAGGATACTACGAATTCAACTTTTCATCACAAGAAGATTTCAGAAAGGTTTGGTCTTCAGGAACATGTAGTCTTAATCCTGGATTATTGCGATTATCTTAATGGACACATGATTTTAATCCCAAAAATCCAAAGCAAACTCATACTCAATGTTGGATAAGGATATATGATTTACCTCAGGAATATTGGCACTCTAGACTTCTTTTTGAAATAGCATCTAGAATTGGAACCCCCTATTTCCATTGATCTTATAAAATCTTAGTTGAAAGGGATGATTATGCTTTCTATGTTGGGATTGATTATGAAAAAATGCCTTCCTATTGTGATTATTGTCAAAATATTGGTCATTCATTTGATTATTGCAATAAAAAGGAAGGGAAAGCTAGTTCTAAGAATTAGCAGAGTTCTTTATCTCATAAGGGCATGACTGTAGCTACTTATGTTCCTAAATCTGTTAAACCAGTTGTTGTGATTGATGACAATATCCAGCAGGATGCAGCCAAACAGAATAATGCAAATGAGAAGGATGCTTCTTATGAGGAACCTATTAGTGATCATGAGGATGCAAAAGTCACTAATAGTGTTCAGGGAAAATTTTCAGATCCTGTAGTTAATGCTGTTAATGACTTTGAGGATACTGCTATGAATTTTCAGAATAATCATGAGGATGTTCAAAATGATGATATACAATCTGTTTATGATTAAACAACTGTTGACATGAATGATAAAGATGATGACTTTGTTGATCATGTTTCTCAAACTCCTGCCTCTCCAAGCGGCTCTAGTGCAAAGATTCTTTCTCCAAAAACTGTGCCTCAAGTTCATAAAAATCCAGTTTCTGTTGCTATATGTCTAGTCCTCTAAACATCAACCCAGTTTATGCTCAAGATCTTAGCTCTTTTCCAGCTGTTGTTCAGAATGATTTTAATGTTTTATCTGCTTTGTGGGAAAAGCAAAAGGATGCAAGTACTTCTAAGGAAGAAGAGTAGAATAATGATAATGCTGCTGATGATGGTTTCACGGTGGTTATGACCAAATCTCAGAAGAAGTATAACATGAGACTGAATAGAAAACCTAATTCTAGGTTTGATTGATTCTCGTTTATTTTGCATGGGTTTTGATTTTTGTCCCTCCATGTTTTTGTTTTCTTTTTTTATTTTATTAATAAATTTATGGTGACTTATCAGCTTGCTTTAAAAAAAATCAATTCAGAAATCAAAAAAAAAAACCAAGATAAAATAAATAAGAAGAATTTTTAAATTAATTTCTTGAACCTATATTGACACTAACTCGATACTGATTTATATTGCTAAAAGGACTCAACTAAGCCCAAATCAAATTTTTTGACATCAAAATCTTTATTTAATTATTTTTAATATTTCTAGTTTCCTATTTTATATTTTTACCAACTTTAAAAATTTAGGGTGTTACATGATTAAATTGCAAAAAAAGTTAGATTTTATGAAGAAAAAATTTATTTTTAGAAATGTTAGAAGTTGGAGGGTTATTTAAAAAGATGTTACATTATTTTGAAACCAATAATATTCTTCCAATTTCACACATAAAACTAACTATCAAACAAATATTGTTAAATTAAAAATTAATTTCATTATTTTTTTGAAATTTATTACAATATAAAAGTAATTTTTATACAATTCAGACGAGATAAATTATCTTAAAATCAATTTTCAACGAACACATTCAAATTAGAGGGTTTCAGTACCCTATCCCTTTTCTTTTCTTTTCTTTTTTTTTTGACAAAACACATTCAAATTGGCATAATTAGAGAATTATTTCTCTAATATTCAGGGGCGGCCATAGGGGGAAGTGTCATGACCCGAATTTCGTAATCATGACCGGCCAAAAGGGAAAGGAGAAACTTCCCCCTTCGCAGCCTATCAAGCATACCATATTTGCATTCATCAAAAGTCAAGAGAATCATACTTATTAATACATCATATTAATAAATAGACTCATCAAAGTTAAACAAACTAAACCAAAGGATTACATAGTCCTGATTTATAAAACGAAAGGTTTGTCACCCTTAACAAAACTGGGTACAAACCAACAGAATAACAAGGAAAACAAAATGCTCCACATGACAAGCATAGCTCCCAAAACATCTCGTAAGCGTGAGAAGTTCCAAAGTAATCAATACATGTACCTACAACATTTTAAAGATGTAGGGTGAGTATTAAACTCGATGAGGGTGGCACACATGCACATATATACATAGCATTTTCACATAATATCAATGTCATAACATAAATAGAGGGTAACCTGCAATATATGAAAGTACTTGTAGAATGACTTGTATTTTTAATCAATGAAAATAATCGAGTTCCTCTCACAAGGGAACTTCTCAACAATAGCATATGTTTAAATCATTGAGTCTTTGGGTCCACTTGTGGTTGTTCTCTTAAGGTCCCCCATCCCGACGGTTTTAATTTCGTATCCTGGAAATACCGCACCCTCCGGCAAACATCAACATCACTCCTCAACGCCCGAGGTATCTAACAGGATCCCCTCGTCCCTGACGGTGATATTTATATACCGGAGCCTTCCGCTCCCCGGTTGGCCTACCCAAAGATTCATATCAAAACCTTGTCAATCCATTACACCAAATACTTTCTATAAAGTCTTCACATCACAAACATGTAAATGACAAATTTAACAATATCACACACACACACATACATATATATATAGACACACACACGCACACAAGTTAAGTAAGTTATTATTATAATAATATAATATATATTGAAATTGGTGCTCACAAACATACAAAATATGCCATCCCCTGTTCCATGAATTCAACGTGAATGCCCCTACCAAATTATCATATAACCATTTATTGAATACCAACTAAAGAACAGTAGATCCAGGGCTTCAATCATGTTTATATATATATATATATAAAACAATCACACAAGTTATATAAGCTTAATCACATCCCGCACAACACAATACCATTTTGTGTAGCAAACATGCCTCTGCCCAGAGAAGGTGCAAACATGCCTCCCTTTTCTTTCACAATTGTCGGCTGTAACAGGAAGCTGCTAAAGCAGCAGCTTTAAGGCCCAATTTTTTCCCTCCAATTTTGTAAGGATTTCAGATAGGGATGGTAACGGGTAGGGTTTGGATAGGGTATTATAGTACTCGTCCCCATACTCGCATTTAAAAAAATTACCCATACCCGAACCCATATCCTCGTGGGTAGCAATCTCAGTATCCTTACCAGTACCCTCTGGGTACCTAAGTACTCACACCCGCACCCTCTGGGTATTTAAGTACCCACACCCGCACCAATTACCTTCACTTTAACAAAGAAAAAAATAATAACAAAATGATCATAACTTAATTTAAAAATCATCCAACGATGTTTCGAATGTATTCATGAAACATTACAAACCAGCGTATTATGCCAAATAAAAATATGTAAAATATCCAAAACAAGTAAATAACAATAAGCCTCTAAAACAATAAATTCGTCAAGTAGTAATTCCTGAGCCAATGTTGCCGATGTTCTCCAAAACCTGTAAAAAAAAAAAATACATTATATTAGTTATTAGTTATACATTATAAACTTGCAAAGCAATAATTAGTAACAAATTGTTAGATTATTAACCTCATCTTCTGAATCAGAGTCTTCAAAAGATTGCAAGCGTTTGTCTTTCATGTGTAAATATTGCTTTGGTCCAGTTATACCAATAGAAACTATAACAAAAACAAAATTATATGGTTAGACTAAACACAAATTTCATTAAACAAATATATTAATGTAACATTTATTACCTTCCTTATCATGCTTTATCCAGTTTTGTGCACACATAAGCACCTCCAAAGTATTCTCATGAAGCCTAGAACGATGAGGAGTCAACAATCTACATCATGTGCTAAAAGCAGATTCAGAAGCAACATAAGAAATTGGGATGGTCAAAATATCCTTAGCAATCTTTTGTAATGTTGGATACTTGATCCCATTTGTTTTCCACCATCCAAGTATATCAAATGTAGCACTCCTAGGCAATACCTCCTCTTCCAAATAATGATCCAACTCGGACTTTGATTGTATGTCATTGGTATCATTGACAAAGGAGTCACAACCACTAAGAAAATTGTTACAAGTAAAATTATCCAAATTTGAATCCTTGTCATTTAAGTTTTCAGTTGAACTTTCAGCCATCCCACTAGTCTTAGCTTGATATTCTTCAAACAATGAGAAGTATAATTTCTTGATGTTGCTAATTTCAATTAAAGATGCATATTCATAAAGCAACAGAAAGAAGTACTCCAACAACTTCCATTTATATCTTGGATCCAAAACATTGGCAATTCCCATAATTCCATGAATAACAGACCAATATTTCTAAAACTTGTCATTCATTTTTGAAGCCATATTTCTAATAGCCTCAATAGAGCAAGTCTCCCACTGCTTCAAAGAGAGCTTTATTTCACAAACCAAAGGGAAGAATATGTTTGTTGTGAGATATTGTATACCTGAAAACATCTCAGTTACACGATTAAAGACTTCCAACCTACAACAAATTTCTTTTGCAATTTCCTACTCACTTGTTGTAGGCAAACATGTATACAAATGCTCTCCTGTTTTCAGACGAGTAAAAACATCTTTATAAGACAATGCAACAACAAGCATTTGATAAGTAGAATTCCATCTAGTTTTGCATTCAAGAATGAGTTTCTTTGTGATTGAAACTTTTATCTGACGTGCTGCTTCCCTAAAACTTTGTTCTCTCTTAGGTGTGGCTGTCCAAAAAGCAACACTATTGTCTTATATCCATATATGGCCTTCTTTTACAAGTCTCATAATGTTTATGCAAATGATGTGTTCCATCAGATCTTCTACCACACATATGCTTGTTGCAATAATTGCATATAGCTTTTTCTTCACCATTTACTGTTTTTTTTTTTTCGTGAAGTGGTTCCAAACAACAGATATCTTTCTTTTTTTGCCATCTTCAGACAACTCAATAGTATTAGTATCATCAACAGAAACAGGAACGTGATCGGTTGGAGTTTCGGATTGATCTTTTTCGGAACTACCCACGTTTCCATTGGGAACATTTTGAGGTTGTGCAGGAGATGAGCTACTCTCAGATTCCTTTGATTGAATCAATCCAACTATGTTTTCCATCTAATAAAACAAAAAAAAGCAAAAACCATTAAAACAGAGCAAAACACAATACAGAACAAAGCAAAAAAGGAGAACATAACAAAACAAAACAAAAAATACAGTGAACACAGAACAAAGCAAGATGAACCCAAAAGAAAACAACATGAATCCGTGAATACATAACAAAACGAAAAGGGAGAACATAACAAATAAAACAAGATGAACATAGTCCTAGAACAAAACAAAAAAGTGAAATCAGAGAGCAAAGTGGAATTAGAGAATAAATCAGCACCTGGAGATGGGTGGAGGTCATGGTGCACCACCGCTGGAGGATAAGAGGGATGGTGGCCGCAGGAAATGGGTGGAGGTCGTGGTGCGCCACCGCTGGGTAGAGGTCGTGGTGCGCCATTGCTGGAGGTCGAACGCCAAACATATATGAAGGCCGAACGTCGCTGGAGGTCGACGGTCGAACGCCGCTGATGGAACGCCACCGCTTGAGGCCGAACGCCGCGGATGGAACGTCGCCGCTTGAGGCCGAACGCCGCGATGAAGGAGGAAGGGACGGTGGTTGGAGGCGATGAAGATGGACAAGGAAGATGGGAGGAGATATGGAGATGGAGCAGAACAACGTGTGAAACGGCTGAGTAGTGATAGTGAGGTACTAGGGTTTCAAGTTTCTAATTTTGATCTCTAATAATTATATGTATTAATGTATTAATATATATATATATATACACACATGCGGGTATGGGGCGGGGTGGGTACCAAGGTACCCCGCCCCCATACCCTCTCAGATTTGCAGTAATTACCCGTGCCCGTACCCATACTCATAAAACGGGTTTTTACCCTACCCACGCCGGGTATTTTTTGTGTGTACCTGGCAGGTAGGGTCTGGATTGTCATCCCTAATTTCAGACCTCCAAAAAAGACTCAAACTTAAAAAATATTTTGTTTGTATTTATTTTGTTATTTATAATATATTTTTTGTTCCTCTCTTAAGTGTGATTGCATGTACACGCACAACAAATATTTACATCAATTATAATAATTTCGCTTTAAAAACTATAAAAATTACAATAAAAATAAAATTTAAATATAGTATTACTTTTATAAAAAAAAATTATTAATTTTAAAAAGGCATCACTAAACATTTGCTTTAGGCCTCAACATATGTTGGGCCGGCCCTGCTAATATATATATATATTGAAAGGGAAAACAAAATACATGCTTTCTTTAACATATATAGTTTCTATTTACGTTATTGTACATTCATATTTACACGTATGGTGTAATTTGATTACAAAATTACAGTTATGGTATACATTTGAAAAAAATTACCAAAATAGAGTAAGTCGTATATGAGAAATACGACTTATCTGAACAAGTCGTATGTCTCAGTCACGACTCATTTTTATAATCGATGATAGTAATAAAAAATCTCAAATCATTAAAAGTCGTATGCAAGGTTCACGACTTGAACTTTTTAAATTTTTTTTTTATACTTTTAGCTAAGTCGTTACTCCGTTACTCTGATGTACGACCTTTGGAAAAAAAAAAAGGTCTCGTATCCACGACATACGACTTTTGGATTATCTTTTTATTTTTTGAAGTTCGTATGGCAAGTCGTGAATGGGGTGCACGACTTGCCCTAAAAATGCTCTTTTCATTCACAAGCTTTTTTTCATTCACAAGCTAATGCTTAGATACATGCGAATGCCATAGCATGCCCCGTATATACATGCAGTAGGAAAGATATAATAATATATATCACGTCAACCCAAGAAAGTTTATTCACATGTTAAATTAACCATTAAATAATTTGTTACAAGAATTTAAAAATATATATATATAAATATATATTAATATAGATTAAAGATCCATTTTGGTCTTTGATAATTTTTGTGGTACCCATTTTAGTCACTGACAAAAAAAAAAACTCGGTTGTTAGTCCTTCACAATTACAAATCAGGAATACGTTAGTCTCTTTATTGATTATGAAGTCCTTTAGTTTGTTGACATGACCTGTTAACTCGTCCAGCTGTTAGTTAAGTAGCCCACGTGGGCTTTGTTAGCTTTTTTTATTTATATTATGAAAAATATGTAAAACTTTATTGAGAGTGTTTATTTGTAAATACAAAAATAATTAATTTATAAATGAGTTAGACAAGTCACGCTCAAGCTTTATATTTTTTTAATAAGTCAAGTTCAATTTAGTTAGATTCGTTTAAATAAATGAGTCAAGTTTTTGAGTTACTCATTTATTTTATAAATCAGACTCAAACTTTAAGTACTCGACTCGATTCACTATCCTAGTTACAGGTTTAACTTGACATTTTTAACCCACGAGTAAGCTTGACTCACTGACGCATGGTGCGGTACCTGTTCCACATCTCCAGTCAAGGATTCTTGGGTTGAAGTTAATAAATACTAAAATACAAGAAATTAATGATATGCACATTAAATACTAAGCAGCAAGAAAAGATTAGCAAGACACATGCATTGCATCATACAGTGAGGCAACGTGTGAAAGGGAGGCTGGAAATTGTGCATGAAAATTTCAAGGTTTTAGGCAAGTCGTGTACCCCATTCACGACTTAGCTAAAATATATATAAAAAAAATTAAAAGTCGTACATATGGGTAACAACTTAGTTAAAAATATAAAAAAAAAAAATTTACAAACTCAAATCGTGGATCTTGCATACGACTTTCAATGATCTGATATTTTTTTTTTTTTACTATCATCGATTATAAAAATGAGTCGTAGATGAGACATACGACTTGTTCAGATAAGTCGTATTTCTCATTTACGACTTACTCTATTTTGGTAATTTTTTTCAAATATGTACCATAACTGTAATTTTGCAACTAAATTACACCATACATGTAAAAAAGCCGCTGTTCAACGACTTTATGGCATGGTTTCTTTTTGGGCCTTATAAAGTTGTTCTTTGTTGATGAGTGGAGGTAGATATACGAGAAAACATATGATATGAAAAGGAGTTTTGAAAGCATATTTTCTAGAGATTACTAAGACTATTTGCACAATTAATTTGTGTAAACTCCATTGTTCTTGGGCTTGACTGCACAAATCCAAGGGTATGTTGTGTTAACCTTCGAGAGCAAGTCGATTTATCAGATTGCACCTTGGGTCTGCCGGAATCTTGTTTTTAAGGCAGTGGATTATTTACTGCACTACTATCGATCATTCCTGTTACTCTAACAATTTTTTAATACGTAATAATGATTTTCAATTTAGTCCCTATACGTAAAAAAATATAAATTAAATCAGTCCCTATATGTATAATTATTCTTAATTCGATCCTGACACGTGACAATCATCTTCAATTTGGTGTTGTAACGTCGTTTGTTTAAGTTAAAGTATAGGGACCGAATTGAAAATGATTGTCACGTGTAGGGACTGAAATCAACAAAAAAGTTGAATTCAATCCCTACACGTAACAATCATCTTCAATTTGGTCCCTATATGTGATAATCATTTTTTATTTGGTTCCTGTCATGTGATGACGTTTATAACACCAATAAACGACGATGGTCAAATTAAAAAATTGTGCATATAGAGATTGATTTGAATTTTTTTACATATAGGGACTAAATTGAAAATCAGTGTCGCATGTAAAATCAAAGTATTAGTTTAACCAAAAGTTTTTATACATAATCAATCATGTATTGTCACATCATTAAAAATGTTTCCCTTTTATAATAACTACCTTATCAGCAATACATATGGTAATATGTAATATATTGACAATATAAAAAAAAACTTATATGGTAATATATCAAAATTAAATTCTTGAGTACAATGCTGAATTACATATCAAAATCTACTCAAGATCATGACTTCCCAAGATCACTACCAGTTAATGATCATTGCTTTTAAAAATAAATAAATAAATAACTAGTTAATGATCATGGACAAACAATTCATGTGCTTGGCTGTAGGGACTGTAGTTGATCAGGTGTCGGGGCAAGGGGGTTCTGTGAAGTGATGGTGCATGGAGGAAGCAGTTCATATTAAAATTTAATATATAGAATGACAATGAAATGATATATGGAGAGTTAGCAAAGAATTTTTTTATTTTTTTTTATATTAAATCCATGATAGAATAAAATGTATCAACTAGAGAAAGTGCTTTGTTAAAGTATTATTTGTTATTGGCGAATCAAAGCTTGGTGGAACTTCTTTTAAGAAAAAAAATTAGGGTACCTAGTGGAACCGAAAAGACACATCGTATGACATTAACACTTTGTTTGGTTATAGGAGAGAAAGTGAGAGGAAAGAAAATGGAAGGAAAGAAAGGGGAAGGAAAGAAAACGAGTGAAAAATAAGAGGATTGTTTGGTTGTTTGGTATGAGAGAAAATGAGAGGAAAGAAAAGTAAAACTTTTCTCTTCTCTTGTTTGGTTGAGTAGAAAGTGAGAGGAAAGAAAAAATTATATTTGTTAAATGACATAAATACCCTTTAATAACAATGAGATATAATAAATAGAATAAAAATATAAAATATACTTTCATTGATAAAAATTAAGAATCCAAGATAATTTAAAAACATTAATAATTTTTAAAATAATTTTTTATTCACAATAAATGTACAAATATTTATTTTACCATTTTAAATTAAAAAAATGAGCAATATAAAACCACACATCAATTAGCTAATAACCAAATAAAGCAAGAAAAAAAAAAGCATGGAACGTCAAATCTGAACCTTATCAATATTCATTTTAAATAAAGAATTAAAAGGGGCAATAATGGATTATTAAAAAAATGATTATTAGAAACACAGTAATCATATATTGCCATATATGCAATTTAATAATTAATATGCAGCATAGTACTCAGGCCCCATTACTTCATCATCTTCACTGTTCTCATCCTCAGTCTCTCCGCCTTCCTTTTCTTCTTTTTTTCCATTCATCCTCCTCTTTGTCAGCTTCATCACGTTGCCTTCTTCATTCAACTCATCTGGCTTCTACTTCTCCGTCTTCTGTACACCTTCAGAAGCAACCTTCAGGAGGTGGTCTATTTGATGCCATATCTGTTCGTAGACATGGAGGTGGTCCAGGGGCGATTTCTGGGAGAAGGGTCAGAGGGTATTTCGGTCTTTTTATTTCAGATCTATGTTTTCCCCCTGTTTTCTTTCCGATTTGGGCGGATTGCATTTTTGATGTGGGGCCCATTATCTCATTCCTTTCCTTCCGTTTTCACCTGAGAACCAAACGAGGAAAAGCAGCCTTTTCCTTTCCTTTTCCTTCCTTCCGTTTTCTTTCCATCTATTTTCCTCAAAACCAAACGCAGTGTAAGATTAGATGAGTCAGGATCAGTATTCAGATATAAAAAGCATCCACATACTTCATTACTATTCTATGATACCCATGCTGGAATAGCCCAATTCTGGTTCATGATCTTGCTTCGGGCCTTGCTACCTACACTCTCCATATTTGACATTCACCCCCACTCTGAATCCAGTATTTAAATGCTATATTCAGAAAATACATCCACCCCCCACACACCTTCCAGCATTTAAATACCGGATTCAGAAACTATGTTTCTGACATCTAATGTCGGACAATTAGATGCCGGATTCAGAGCATCTAATTGCCGGAAACACTTTTTTTCAAATTTTAAGAATTTCCCGACAATTAAATGTCGGAAACATAGTTTCTGAATCCGGCATTTAAATGCCGGAAGACGTGCGGAGGTATATGCTAAATTATAGAGGTGTAGGTAGCAAGGCCCTCTTGCTTCGTGAAGAAGTCCAAATTGGGTCCATAGCCCAAAAGCATTATATGTAGTTACCAAAAAGACCATTACTTGTTATAAATTCTTTGGTTGCCTTATCTAAATGCACATGGAATTGAATCAATTGATGCCTCTTCAAATTGTTTCACATCATCAGTTTTATATGGATAAATATATCAATTGTGTCACCAGAATACTAGAAAAAAGATATTTCTGGAAAATAAGACAAGAAGGGCAAAATCGTCACTCTGAAAGAAAAAAACGACTTCCCTTAATTACCAAGGACAATTTTCTTCATAGCATAGTCATTTTCACATACTCCAACTAAAGTTTCTGAATACACTGATGCAGAAGAAAGGAGAAAGAGATTTTGAAGTAGCATTAACAAAGCAACACGAGGACCTATCTTCCCTTTTAAATAGACAGAAAGCATACCACAACAATCACAAGAAGCAATCAGTAGATAGATAATAAACTAGAGAAAGAGTGAGAAATATGTATAGGTTCGGCAACACAGTGATAGGTACACTACGACATACGAGTACTTTCTTCACGCAACAAAATCTTGCTCTATTGCTCGGAAAAAAAATAATCAATAATATACTATGACTCACCGTTTAAAAACAATACATAGCAACCATTGATCAGTGATCACTTTTCTCAAGCTTGCCCGCACATCTCTACACAAGGGCACACATACTTCCCCTCAATTGGTACTCTTCTTGCTGAAAAATATCAGTTTCTACTCTTAATGCATGAAAACAATTTACTTGTTGCATAATCCTCTTTTGATATATGTTGCTTGTTGCTTGTTGCTTGTTGCTTGTTGCTTGAGATTAATACTTGCATAAAAAAGATTATGCAGCAACTGATTTGTCGCAAGTCTAAGTCATCATTCATCAGAATGAGCAAAGCTACAAAATAATAATTACAACCAACTAACTAAGCAAACACTTATCAAGTGTTTCCAACTCTAAGTTTGATAAATAAATAAAAAACAACCCCTTAAAACTTCACCTTTTGTCTGGCCATTGCTAATGTACATAATTAAATAGAAACATAAATACTTGTTTTTCTGTTTTGCCCAACTAAGACAAATATAAATACTACTACATATATTATACCAGGAAACCTCTAGCTATGTTGGAGTACTTGGTAATGAAACTAGACTGTTGGTGTGAGGCCATACCTCAAAATTGCCCACCGCAATGCCCTCAATCTTTGTAAGTTGTCGAGTCTTCACATTGTAACCAAAATGTATTCTTTTCAAGCATCCTGTTTGAGAGACAACTAGTTGAAAGATAATTTGGTCGTTGATCTACAAACGAAATATCACACCAATAATATTAAACTCATGGCCGCAAGCAGCCACATAATCAAAAGGTCCCATCTCATGATAAAGAATCCACTTTCCTGAATCAATATCCAAAATGTAGATTTAATATGTTGTGTAAAGACCTTTATCAACAATGCAAGAAAGGCGATTTCCCATCCATAAAAATAACCCAACCTGAAAAAGATCTAGTGGCGGAGGGGGAGGTGGATATTCTCCTATAATAATTTCCTTGTCAACATCCATCACAATCACTCCCTCCCTTGTTACCCAGTAAAGATCATTACCTCCACTATAAACTGGTTGCCAGAAAACACACAGCTTAAGGAGAGCTTCTTTTCTAGCTATCTCTTTCCATGAGTTATCTATTCCAATTCTTAGCACATGGAAAACATACCAATCGGCACCCAAAACCTTTAGGGCATCTACAAAGAACATCTTGAATTTGGCAGTGTGAGGAACACGTTTTATTGTAAAATTACGACGACCATGGAACCTTTGTTCTAAAGTGGGTAAAGGAGGAATTCTAAGCCAGCACTTGAGGATGGGGTTCACGACAAAATTTCGTCTGATACCATTACAAAGCAGCAATATGCCATCACAAGTACTGATTAAATGTCCCATTCTTGGAGGCGTTCCCAAATCAGTCTTTTCAAATTGACCATTCACATTGTCTTTAATATCCAAGAAATAAGAATTGCTATTTGACAAGTAATTTTCGACTTAAAGACCAGGTTTAGAACGTGTGCAGTGTAGGTGTGCTTCAGCAAAATGGGAGCTGCCAATAGTAGTAGCCCAAGGTTTGCAAACATACCTTGCAGAGTTAAGCAGGCACGTAAGAGGAACCCGACTAAGGATACAAAGCATCAAGTCTTCAGGGAGCAGCAGCTTTGAAATCACTTTACAACTCTTACTATCTGACTTCTGCTTCATAATATTCTTCTTCGCGTGATCATATGACTTGGACTCAGACTCTGACTCAGAGCAACTGCACTTTTTTTCTGGAATTAAATATCTGCCTTCTACCTCTCTACCCATTATTATTAATGTTATCCTGCTTCAATCACTGCATATAGTATATAGGCCACAACAAACACGTTAACCATCAATTAATTACCAATTAATCAAATCATTGATTTGACTCACTACTGAAAGGTGTGAGTAATATATATATATATTTAACTAACAGATTACAATAGGCATACACAAAGCTGAATAAGAAATCACAACACAGGTTACTGAATGTATCCAAATTCAATGCTTTGTCACACTCACATAAACTCAATCATCTCCATATACATACAGTCATACATCTCAAACTCACAAACTCAGCATCGAATTTCGGGGAAACTAAGCATATAACCAAACTAGTTAAACCGAGATCATACCTTAAAGGCGGCGAGATGAACGACATCGGCTGGCTCTAATCTGACTGAGAAGTGCGACAGCAACAGATCTCGAATGGATGAAAGGAATGGAACCACTCTGAATCAGCACGCACAGGTGACTGACGGTGAGAGGAGTCGATGACTGCGAGATGAGTGACTGAGTAATCGTTCCTGGGGAACGCTTTCTCAAACGCTGGTTCCTAAAAACAGCGGTTAATGTATATGTTAGCGGATAACGGATAAAATACATATATTAAAGTGGTTAGTTAATCTCATTTAAAAGAATCATTGAAAATAAAAAATTAAGTTTATTACCTAAATTACATTTCCTCTTATTTATTAAGTTTGTGTTATTAACAATAAAATGAGTCATTGAAAAATAAAATTTGTATTAAATGAATGGTATTTTGAGAATAACTTCATTAAATAAGATGGAATTAGTTGAAATTTGCTTATATTTTAGACCACAAAATTTGGAAATTTTTGCTTACATTATGGACCAGAGGGAGTAAGTTAGCTGATAGCGGATAGCAGATAAGCTAGCGGATTGGATTTGAAGTATCTGGTAGAACTAGCGGTTGAACTAGCTGATAAATGTAAAATAACATAAAAAGATATGTTTGCATGTTTATATATATATATATATATATATATATATATATATATATATATATATATATATATATTAAAATAGTTATCACTTTTAACACTTTAATTTATTTTAAATTATTTCTCATTTAAAAAATTAAAATATTAATTTTAAATATTAATATTAATTTAATTTTAATTATTTGTAATAAATAAAATAGAATAATAAAAATAAAGTTATATAATGATATGAATTTTATATAACTTTTATCTTTTTATAGATGAAAATATATTTTCTATTTTTTATCTTAAATATAAATCTAAATAATGAAATTAATTCTTATTTATATACTATGTTAAATGATTAGTATTTTATTTTATTAGCTAAGGATAAGTGAGCAATTTAATTAAGATAGTAGGGATAAAAATGGAATAAAAATGATAATCTATACGCTATAATTCAAACGCTACTTCAAGTAGCATCTAAAAAAAATGATATATGCTAGTGAAAAAATGTTATACGCTAATTTTAAAAAACGGTTACCAAACGGATTTGACAAACCAAACAGACTCTAATCATATTTTCCGTAAAAGTTTTGTTTATGCCTGGTGTTCCGTTTAGGGATGTAGCACCCACTATCCGCCCTATTAGATGAATTTCAAACCTATCCCCACCCCATATCCGTGCGGATATCTATCTTGCGGGTGAGGGCGGGGTTTATTCTTAAAACACTAATGAGTCCTAAGTTTAGAATTTTTACATTAATTTTATTCTTAAAAATGTATATATAATTATAATTATATATACTGATATAAATAAATAAATAAATAAATAAATAAATAAATATAATTATATTATATATGCGAGTGTGGGATGGGGTGAGTATAAAGTACTCGTACTCGTGCTCATACATTCTCTTGTTTGCGGGTAATTATCTATACTTGAACCCATACCTATAAAGCGAGATAATTACCCGACTCATTGTGGGTATTTTTTGTGGTTACCCATACGATAGGGTCTAAATTGTCAACCCTAATCACTGCATCAGACCTGTAAGCCTGTAAAGGAAGGGGAATGGCTAGTGCAACGTGTCCCCTTAGAGTCCTTTTTTATTCAAATTTCAAAGAGAAAGAAAAAAAAACTTAAATAACTTTTAAAGAGATTAAATGCATTGTTGGCAACATAATAAAATGGAGTAAAAACAAAAATTAAACAAGATTGAGTGAAAATAGGGAAGGCAATCCAGTAACTAGCACCTACTGGAGTTGGAGGAAGAAAAAGTTTTCCAAAATTCAAATTTTGAGTAAAGTAGTGTACATTTTGATTTTTGAAAACAAGAGAAAATTTTACAATTCTAAATTTCAAATTCAATTCAGAATTCAAAATAAAATAAATAAGAGGAAATTTAAATTAATTTTTTGACCCGAATTGACATTAACTCAATACTAATTTTTACTTCTATCAGGGCCCAATTAGGCCCAAATCAATTTTTTTGGCATCAAAAATTTCATTTATTTATTTCTAATATTTCTAATTACCTATTTTATATTTTTACCAACTTAAAAAATTTAGGGTGTTACATGATTAAATCGCACACAAAAAAATAGATTTTATGAGTTTTTTTTTTTTTTTTAAAGTTAGAAGTTAGAGGGTTATTTAAAAAGATCTTATATTATTTTGACACCAATAATATTCTTCCAATTTCACACAAAAAAAACTAATTACCAAACAAATATTGTTAAATTAAAAAATAATTTCATTCATTTTTTTTTTTTTGTAATTTATAGTATAAAAGTAATTTTTATACAATTCAGACTGAAATAAATAATCTTAAAATTATTCTTCAACCAACACATTCAAACATAAAACTTTGAGTGTGTTTGCTTTGACAAATCCGCTGGCATATAGTGGATGGAAAAATAGACCTGTTTGGTAATTGTCTTTAAAATTAGCATATAGCGTTTTTCCATACGCTACTTTTGAGTTTATAGCGTATAACTTATCATTTTTTCTTCCATGTTTATCCGTACTAACTTAAATAGATTCCTTACTAATCCTTAGCTAATAAAATAAAACAATAATAATTTAATATAGTATATAAATAAGAATTAATTTCACTATTGAGATTTATATTTAAGATAAAAAATACAATATATATTTTTATCTCTAAAAAATAAAATTTATATAAAAATCATATCAGTATATAATTTTATTTTTATTATTCCATTTTTTTATTAAAAATGATTAAAAAGAAATTAAAAATAATAAAAATGATTAATTTTTTAAATGATAAATAATTGAAAATAAATTAAAGTGTTAAAAGTTATAATTATTTTAAAATAAATAATATATATATATATATAATTTATATTAAAAAAATGCAAACATATACTTTTATGTCATTTTACATTTATCAACTAGTCCAACCACTAGTTTTACCAAATACTTCAAATCTAATCTGCTAGTTAGTTTGCTATCCGCTATCAGCTAGATTATTCGTTATCCGCTATCCGTTAGCTTATCTACTGTCCGCTAGTTTTTACCAAACGGAGTCTATGACTTTGCTAGCTGAGCCAATGTTTAATTACAAGATATGTCTAAACGGGTGGAGATGAGAGACACAATGAATGAAACACCACTGGAAGGCAATAGCAATGATACAACAAAAACATCCACAACAGTATCTTTGTCAAACAACTTCTAGTACATAACAAATTTAACATCGGCATACTTCCCAAATACATTTCAACATAGAAATGATTTGACAGAATATTTGCAAGGGCATATACAAAAGTTCATGCTACTCGCGAAAATATTTTTGGTAAACCTACTCACAAAAATATTGAGTAAATAGCCATTTTAGTCCCTGAAACTGCGACTTAGTATCAAGTTGGTCCCTGAATTAAGAAAATTACCAACTTGGTCCCTGAAACTGGAAACCGTGATTCAAGTTGGTCCCTCCGTTAGTGGCCGTCCCTTAACGCCGTTAGGGGAGCTTATGTAGCACGTTAAGTGCCCAGCTGTACTGCCATCTCATCATCCACTCACCCAAACACAATTTCGGGGACTAAATTGAAATTTCGGGGACTAAATTGAAACTCGCTAGGGTTTTAATTTGGGTTTCATCTTCTTCCCCCACCCTTCTCCAACAACTTTTTCTGGTTCCCTTTGCTCTGCTCCCTCCTCCTCTGTTCCGCTTCATTGTGTATGAGACAAAAAAAGAAGCACCTGAATGTGCAATTTAAATCAAAGTAGCATCACGACTTCAAATGCCGGCAGATTCAAGGTTGGGGTGGACGATTTTGTGGCAGTCCAGGGGTTGGGATGAAAGACATGAATTGAGGTACTCCTCCCCTGGATGTTGGAGCCCCTGGTGGTGCTGGCATGCGAACCATAACATGCCTTGTATATGGTAGTGGCATAGGTACAGGTGGTGGTGCTTGAGATGGTGTAGGTGCCCTCACTGGTGTAGCCTTCTCCCTGGATGGAATAACTGGACCTCTGACTTCATACCTCCTAGCCTGCTCAATTGAGATTGAAAAGTTAGTATCAAGTTGGTCCCTGTAATTACATACTTAATATCAAATTAGTCCCTGACTTGTGTAACTTAAATTCAAATTAGTCCCTACGTACATACCCGCTGTGGTGCACTTACTTGCTGTTGGGGCACTTGCACTGGCACTTCCTGTGCACATACCCTCTGTGGTGCATTCACTTGCACTGGCACTTCCTGCACACATACTCAACCAGGAAATGCTCAACAACCAGTTCAACCTTAACCAACACATGCAATGCAAGTGAATGCACCTCAGAGGGTATGAATGCAGGGGCTAATCTGATTCTAAGTTATTAAATTCAGGGACTAATCTGATATTAAGTTATTAAATTCAGGGACCATGTTGAAAGTTGGAAGTGGATCAACCCAGCAAAAAAAGCCACAGCCACCAGCTTCCTACACACAGAAAAAGAAGAACATTATATATGAAATTTCCAGATTTGGGGAAGAAATCTCAAGTCAAAAACCCTAATGCTTTATTCTTCAAATTACCTTTGGCAATGGACATGCAATGAATGGTCTCCCAAGGTTCCTCAAAGTTCTGGAATTGTGATAAACAACTAGCTTAGAAACAGGATATGTGCAGAACATAACAAAGGGGTTCTGGTTTTCAGACCCATTAACCCTGGAGGATTGCGACCCACTTCGCATGGGAGAAGTATAAACCCCTTTCCTCATCTCCTTCGTCTTCAGTTCAAGCTTGCGAAGAACCAGATAGGCAGCACAGAGAGTGGGAAGAACCAGAAAGAGCTGTTGGAGAAGGGTGGGGGAAGAAGATGAAACCCAAATTAAAACCCTAGCGAGTTTCAATTTAGTCCCCAAAATTTCAATTTAGTCCCCGAAATTGTGTTTGGGTGAGTGGACGATGAGATGGCAGTACAGCTGGGCACTTAACGTGCCACATAAGCTCCCCTAACGACGTTAAGGGACGGCCACTAACGGAGGGACCAACTTGAATCACGGTTTCTAGTTTCAGGGACTAAGTTGGTAATTTTCTTAATTCAGGGACCAACTTGATACTAAGTCGCAATTTCAGGGACCAAATTGGCTATTTAGTCCAAAAATATTTAATGTTGACCCAAACATCAACTAGCAATATGTTTAGAGGGTCATCAGTCCCACGCAGATGTATCAAGTCACCAGCAGTGATATTTCTCTAGCCAAGATTCTACTCATTCCATTTATTTTCAGAAGTAATCCCTCATAGCAACAGCAATCCAAACCTGTTAACAAGAATGGAATTTGTTCTTGTATTGAAGAAGGCAACAGAACATCAGGAAGTTCATCAACATCTGGCAGTTCATGATTAAAATCCATTCACTGGTGGATAAAATAATGCAAAAACACATACAGCTATCACTATTTAGCTGAATTTTTGAAAGGCATATTGAGGAGCAACATCTTCACGGAATTGAATAGCTCCTTTGCATTTCTGATTAACCTATTAGAACCTCTGCAATCAAAATGCTGGTACTGCACAGCTTGAAAACGAGCAATGAACCCTCCAATATTTGAGTATCCATGTCAACAGGGTAATACTTTTCTTTCCTAAGAAATAAATTCATTACAAACCTAATAAACTAAATATAATTTTAGTTACTTAATGTGTAATGTAGGCAGATAATGAATTCAAAACAACATATATAGCATATCCAACCTTCAGATATTTGAGGGAAATTCTAATCTTGGTCATCTAGGTCAATGTCATACTACTGATTGGTGTATCTGCAAAGATAAAGTTAAAAGAGTATGCATGGTGCAAGATAGTATATCATGCTGATATATCTTGTTCAAAGCTTAGAAAACATTCCAAATTTCCGTTTGTGCATAGAACAGCGATTCCAACAATGATTTTGAAATAATGGTGGATTTAGCATTGCAAATTCGAAATCTATATACATAACTCCCTTTCAGTCTACTTGACTATACAAAAAAGGTATATGACCCTATTCAACAAAATCCAACCATCTTCACAAACACTCTCAGCTAGCAAGATGAAACACCACACTTGCCTTGCAACCATGGCAACCTCTTTTCACCCTTGAGAGAGATGAAGATCTCACGGGCGCTGGAGCTATTCTCAAACAAGTCCAGTGCAATAAAGTATACGCGTTCATCGATGCCTTGCAACTCATCCAGAACCTTAATGCATTTGCTTATTGAGAACCTGTCCTCATTCTTCAAGATTGCAGTTGCCCTCATCTTTGAAGCAGCTGCTATCTCCAGCATAGCATCGACGATTGCGTCCCCAGAAGCTTTTCGGCTTCGCTTGCGGGAACCAGAAGGCACGACAACAGGGTGACGCTTGTGCCCATCCAACATATTCAAATCTCCTCCAGAACCAGAAGAACCATCTTCATCCACGTAATTCATTGCCACTCTGTAACACCATTCAATTCAATGACCATTTTCAAAATTGTCTCAAATTATCAATGCATACAACACAGTACAGTCACCAAAACAAAGAAACAGAAACACAAGTAAAATTCAAAACCCGAGAAAACGAACAACCCTTCAACTAAAAGAAAAAATATAAGCAGACCCTGAATAAAAAGAGAGTACTTTTAATGTGGATTTGGCGTGGAATTGGATAATAGGATTAGGAAAGGAAAGAGACATCGTACCTTGTCGCACGGTGCTGTCGATTTCGCGAGTTAGGGCAATGAAACCTTGAGGGGATTGAGATCGTGTTCGAAATTTGGTTACTGAAAAGTAGAGATGACCCGCCTCGTTTTGACCTGCCCCGTCATTGACCCGCCAAAAACGGGGGTGGGCGGGTTGACCCGTTTTAATCAGATAGGTTGAATCTCCCAACCCATCCCGTTTAACGATGGGTTGGCGGGTTAATAGGTTGACTCATAAAAAATTATCAACATTTAAAAAATTATATAAAAATAAAAAGAAAATAAAGTTATTAACATTCAAATATAATTTAAAATATCACAAAATATAAATAATTACTTTTAGATAATAGACTAACTAAATATTAGTAAATGGAATGCACTACATACAAATATATATAGTTCTCATGAGTAATTGTAAACTAAAAGTATATAAATATATATACAAATAATAATAGAATGTGGTGGACTAACTAATGATCTTATAGGTGGGCAAACTAAAAAATATTTATAACATAAAAAAAATGTTTTTTTCAAAAAAAGAAACTAAAAACGGGTTGGCCCGCCAACCCTCCCCGCCCCTCCACCAACCCTTTTTTTTGTGGGTTAGGCGAGACGGGTCAAAACGGGTTGGTGGGTTGAGAACCTCAACAACCTCAACCCAACTCGCCAAAAATGGCGGGTTAAATGGGTTGGCCCGTCGGGTCCAACCCATTTTGTCATCCCTACTGAAAAGGCATTATTTGCAGTTTTATTTTATATTTTATATTTTATATTTTTTTATTTTATAATTCTTTTTGTAATTGTTGATGAGTGAATCCGTTTCGCCCATCAATCTGTTGTGAGTTGAGCCTAATGGGCAAAAATTTGGGTCCAGAGGTGATGTCTTGTTTATCAACCATTAATCTTTTGGTACAATAAAATGGATGTCTTGTTTATCAACCATTAATCTTTTGGTACAATAAAATGAAGGACTACTTGCAACTTATTAGACAGGTAATTAAATAAAGGGTCATTACAAGTAATGCAAAGGAAGATTAACTTTTTATTGAAAAATTAAGTATATCACTTTTTAAATTAAATATTAAATACATCAATTTTAATGGATTTTTTATTTTTAATTTCTTAACCAATACTCTTAGTATTCTCCTCAAATAAAAGTTTGTATTTACAATATTAGTTGTTGGTGTTGAGAATTTGTCAAAATTAAAATACTTCTACATTATTTGATTGTCAATGATGCTTACTGTGTCTACATTTGGCTTTGAAGTTTAATTTGTTTCAAAGATGCCTTAGTGGGTTGAACTGGTGAATTTTCCTCTGAAGTTTGGTGCCTTGGTGGAGTATAACTCCAACAACAGCTCTTGATTTTGTGCAGCACTTGCTAACTTGTAAACATGCTCAACAATTGCTGGAGATCTCGCAGGACTTGCTGGAGTTTCACATCATAAATTCCATATTAGAACTGTGAAATCGATCAGGGTGGTAGAACTGCAGTAGTAGGCTAGCAGCAAAGCATGTCGAGGTCATGCTAATGCTTTATATATCATAGCATAGTGGTACCAATGCACCAATATCATGACTTTCACGTGCATCCATTTTTTAGGAGTATGTTCAAATTCTTGTCATGTACTTCAAATGCTGAAATTGACAGAACAAGTAACAGGAAAAGTAGTGCTTAGCAGTGTATATATGAACCTGATTCTAGCATATGCTTTAAAAAGTTAATTTCCCTCTCGATCGTTGGAGAATGGTCACAATTGATACTCCACTCTTCACCAACTACATTCATTTGGAATCCAGGTGACTACATATTGGAACTAATTAATGTCTTTCTCGGGGGATATATGCTTGACAACTTTTCTGTAAATAACCATACATGTCTTTTATCTTGTCTTATTCATTGCTTCTTTTATCATATGGAAGGAATAAACTTTATCTCTCTTCAGCCGACATTCAAACAGCCAGTTTATATTATTCCCCGTGCCCATTATAGCCTCACTTTATGTATATGAGCATTCACTTATTGTATTAATATATGGTCTTATTCATAGAATGGGTTAAGAGTTATCAAGACATCCTGATGTTATTGATTAATCAATCATATATATACATAGGCATATATGATTAGCCAACATCATCAGAAGCCAATACAAATAATAATAGTTATGGAATGGGTTAATATAGTTATTAACACTACCTGATGTTATTGATTAGTCAAGGCGTTCTAAAATTGCCAAAAATGTAGGCATATAGTATTATCCAAATCATCACCTACTTATATAAATAAAATAAAAAAACAAAAAACAAGTAACTAAACATTAAGGAGATTATCTAAACAGAAAAAAAAAAACTAGAGATGAGTAGAAACTAGAAACTTATTGAAGTATGGGGGGAAATTATGTTGTTTAATATATCTCACATAAAATCTATACATCAGTAACTGTCAGCAAAGTAGCATCATTCCTAGAGTGAGTTTCCTAACCAAGCTTCCTAGCTATTCTTAATGATGTTAACTAATTAAAAATTGTAGGCCTGGGATAGAATTCCCAACAAAGCCATCCTAACATCAATCAAACTTTTATACAAATCCTTTACTCTTTCCTCAATAATCTCAAGCCCACCTTCCAATTCCCTGCAGCTTCTCTTCAGTCTCTCAACAACAGATTTCATCTCCTTTTCCCTTTTACCCTTTATCTCTTCCTTCAATTCCCTTGCTGCATTCACTGTCTGCTGCAACTCATTCATCAACAAAGAGGTCCTAGATCTCCTTTTCTGCAGCTTCTTCTCATCACTAATTCCTTCTGCTTGCTTTGCCAATTCCTCCAACAATCTCAACCATGAAGAACTCGTTGGCTGAGACTTCTTCATTGAGGGGAATCCACTTTTTGAATCAAAAGACAGACCAAGCTCAAGAAACCTACAACACATTAAGGCCATAGCCTTAGAACCACACATAATCTCACTGAACTCAGTTTCAAGACTTAGCTTTTGCCTTAACATTTTTCTCAAACAAGAGCCATATTGGTTTCCCATTGATTTGCACCTCTTTTCTATACTTTGACATGACTCCAAGAGTTCCAATGCACGTGTTATGGCATTATTATCAACCAAACGTGCAACCACTCTCAATGAGTCCACATACTTCTTGATGCTTTCTATTTTGTCTACAAAGTAATTGCATGCATCAAGAATCTCAACATTGTTCTCTAAGTACAAATCAATAGCCCCACGATCAGCATCATCTTTGTAAGAAATGTTCACTAGAGAATCCAAGGTAATTTTTTGTGTGGTGATGGTTGCATCAAGCAACTGAGGCAACCCAATATCACCACCACCAGTGCCTTGTGACTGAAGGGTGTTGAGCTCAGCTGTGAGTTTATGGTCGAATTGGGTTTTTTCGGGCAACGGAGCCACCGCGATCGGCGCCGGCCTTGGCTGAAGCTGCCGCAAGGGGAGGCTCCTTAGGATGGTTGATGGTGCTCTCATGGTGTGCAATGGCTAATACAAAGTTAAGGTGAAAGGTATAAAAACATAACATTACCAATTGAGAATGTGGTGCAATATATAGTATGTAGACAGATATAAAAGGCACATTGAAGAGGACATGTGTCAAAAATACATTGAACATAAACGACAACATAAAGTGAATATATACTATCATATCATATAGCTCAATCATAAGGTGGCTTCTAGCTGCAATTGATGTTCAAGAAAAAGGGTCAGGGTGGACCCAGTTAATTGAAGTCTGTGGCTTTCACACCGTTAAAAATGTTTATTTTTTTGTTTAATATTTTTTTTTTAACACAAATTTTTATATCGATTATTCATATAAAAAATCATAACAACATATATCAGTTGATTAAAACTTCGTTAATCCATTAATTAATATAAAAAAATCGTTAATCCATTAATTAATTAATTTATATATATCATTAAAAAAAAATTTATCTTTGATCAGAAATTTTTGTCTAAAAACACAGTTTACTTCCCACTACAATCAACCAGTTGTCAGTTGTATATATATTTATTATGAATCTATATATCGGTACAAAAGGTGATAAAAAATTTTATTTGAAATTATTATTTTTTCCTTTAAAAGGGTTCATGAGGGCCCAGTTGTATATGATTTGCGGTGAAGGAAGGAAATTGTTGGGTGACGATGGTGCTTGGTTTGCTGAGACCTGAGAGTGAGTGAGTGAGTGAGTGAGCTGTAATGAAGGTGCGGCAGGACGTTATCCTTGCGAACTATTGAGTGTGGAGGACCCACCAATACGGGAATCTTCCGATTATTGGCCACCTTTTGCAACATTTCGTTAAATAATAATTTTATATCATTCTATTCAATTCTTCTATTTATATTAAATAAAACAAGAGTATGGTTAACGAGTGCTATTAGGACACTGGTTAAGGAACCTAAAAATAGCAAGATTTCATTAGAAAATCAAGTATTTATCTTTTCAAAATGTTAAATACATCATTTTCCAATAAGATCTTTCTTTTTTTATTACTTAATCAGTGTCCCGGGTACTCGTTATCATTCTTCTTAAAATAATTCTAAATATTTTTTGACACTCGGATCTACTCCATGACTCGGGACTCGGCGAGTCATTCAATTCTTAAGGAACCACATAGAATATGCTCAAGAATGGTAGGCACATAATAAACACTTCACATATGAATATTATAAATAGCTGATCAGGGGTCCAATCATGCAGGATTTTGGTAAGACAATATGGATCCAATATATATTTGAGAAAGAGATCTATATATAAAATATAAAGGGTCTTGCATTAGAAAATTTGTATTGGAAAATCAAGTGTTACATTTTTCGAAATGCTAAATATATTATTTCTTATACAAATTTTTTTTTCTTGATTCCTTAAACAATGCCCCAAAAACACCTGTTAGCATTCTTGAAGTATAAAATGTTTCTGCATGCTGTGAGGATGACAATGAATAAGGCTGCCTTGGAAATGTAAAGAAATGGACGCATATTCACAAAGATCTATTATTGGTGTTGGTATTGCCAACAAGGGCAACTACTCTCTCAGACGTTGTCACCATTGGAACCCTCCACATGGCATGCAACACGAATCCAACATTTGCTTACATTGTCCCTCTGTTGGCCACGTTTGAGATTACCTATATTTTAATCTTAGAAAACTAGGTGGATTCTAGTGTGAAGTACCAGTTTTACTGGTATACTGGTATACCCCAAATTTTTTTATTAGGGATGATTTTCAACCATTAGATATATTAGTTAAATAATGAGTGGTTGAGATTGTTATGTCCAAAAAAAAAAAGGTAACTTCAAACTTGGTAAACCTGTTTGTTAACAATTTGCAATATAGTCCCCTATTTTTGCAGAAAGGGTCTTCGTTCCGCGTACTGTGTCGGTAAGGCAAGGTGATTGAGTGGATCCCAAATCCAACCCTTATTGCTTGTGGCCTGGGTGATAGTTGGAAGAAGACGCCGCCTGAACGGTCCTTTTGTAGCGAAGGAGAAAGGAAGGTTTTGAAGGATGTGCCAGTATGGTGTGAATGGGGAGAGTGAAGGTGGTTGATGCAAGAACGAGAGGAGTGTGTGGCTTCCTCTTCCCCCTTCGCCTGACTGCTGTGTCACCGCCATGGCTGGAAGGATCTGAGAAAAGGGCAGCGACTGACGTCACGCTACGTCTCCACTGTCTGGCCACATCCAAGCATGGCGGTGGGCCGTAGCTTCCTCTTCAACTGTCGCTGGCTGCTGCAAGCACGGCACCGCCATGCTGGTCTGGGACTGCAACAAAGGAGGGAACTCCGAAGGCGGTGGAAGATTGGATTTGCCTTAGACAAATCTAAAATGATAATAGTTAATGTATCTCAATCTGTCTCGTGTAACAATGGATCCAACATTGCTCCAGCTAGCGGTAGAGGGATTGCTTGGCAGCTCCTTCTCCATCTTCTACTCGATAACCAAATTTGGACGGACCCCTGTTTGTAAATAAACAAATTTTAAGTTACCTGCAACTACCGCATAAATTGGCTATAGAGGGTCAATTAAATGCCTCACCGGTATACCAGTAAAACTGATACTTCACACTAGAATCCACCAGAAAACTACGATTTTATTTGTTTCTTTATTTATAATTGGATATTATGCCTATAGGCTGCTCTGATTCAAAGCGTTCAAAGTTTGAAGTCTGCCTTAACTACCGTTTGGCTTTTGATCGACGAATGGGTCAACTTGTTTAGTTTTTCATTACTTTGTTGTATTTTCCTACTCCAGTAAAATCTTGTCGCCCTTAAGTTGATGTTTTGAAGGTAATTAGTATATGAGAATTACTACTTACAATTAAGAAGGTCTAACATAGTTGATAGATGATGAGTTTCAAAAGTATATTGTTAGAGGTTTGATTTTTGTCATGTGTATGAAAAAAGACTTTGTTAAGAAGGCAAAACTCACTTTGATAATATCTACTTCTCGAAAGCTATTAATCTCCAACTATTAATTGGGTGATACATTCGGTGCACCAAAGTAAAATAAAAGAGAAGAAATGAAATACTTTTTTTGGTTTACTTTAAAATGTTGACGAGTGAACTACCACTCCGAGGCCTGGAGCAACATGGATACAATCCCTCTTCAAGGAATTTATTTTTCATCAAGATTCGAGTTAGGGATCTCCCACATTCCGAGAGCATCCATGAACATATTTTCCTACCCGAGGGATCTAAGACGCTTTCACTAGGTCCAACCCTTTTGGGTTAAAAGAAATAAAATACTACTTGTATAACTGTATACTAAGTTGAGAGTACTAAACTAATTATACTATTAGTTATGGAAATTAATTACAATAATATTATTTAATAATTAATCAAATTTAACCTAATCTAACCGACTTATTTGCATTGAGTTTATGGAAGTATTTTTAAGGATGAGAAACGAGGGAATGCATTGTCTCATTGAATCACAAAGAGGTCGATGCATTGTCTCATTGAATCACGAGGGAATGCATTGTCTCGTTGTCTCACAATGTGGTCAATATATATAAAGAGAATTTTAAGAATGTGGGAACAATAATCTTGATCATATAATCATACATGAATGATCGAGATTAAAAGTTGTACATGATCACTTTAAAAAGTCATATGTATTTACTTGACCATGCAAATAAGCAAAATGTCAACTTCTAGTAATCTTATTTCTCACCGTAACAAAGTATTATCACCTGGGAGAAATAAGAAGAGAAACAATCCATTCCATATGATTATCATCATTGAAGCTACAACGTCTTCGAAGTACAATATTATGTACTTGGACTAATGCATGCATATAAATTAAAAATAGTTTCATGGATCTGAATTAGGACCTCAAATCCATGATATAGAGCTACCGGCAAATCTTCTGAGCATATCAATCCAACAGCATTACATGTCATAAGTTTTAGCAATGCTATTACTGACAGCGAGACTCAAATCTATACCTTTTGAGAAGGGAAGACTAACTTTTCAGTAAAGATTCCAGAAAGTGTTCTGAAGGCATGCCATGATTGGTATTTAGAGTATTTTAATCAATCAGATGCACGCTAATACTATTATTATTGTAAATGATTCAATGGACCTTTCGTACACGATGTACAGAAATTTGTCTTGCATTACTACTATTAGGAAGATGCATGTATTTGAATTTTTTAAATTTGGCTTATACATGATAATTAATAATTGGATTTGATTGATATGTTGTCAATCAATCAAGAATTGACACTTCATTAAAAAATCAGGAATTTGTGATCGCAAATTGCCGTGCGCCACCTGCTCCTTCGCGTGCAGCTATTGTCCACCACCACAGGCAATGTCATCCTCTTCCACATGAACTGTCTTAACCGAAAAGGTAATTAAGGAGATTATCTCAAAAAGCAAAAATATTTGACTCTTTCAGACATTTAGATGCATAACAAAAAACTTCTATGTGCATAACAGCCAAAATATCACCTGATCATGAACATCCAAGTCCATGGAAAATGAGCTATCCAACATTATCTACTCAATTCTTCAATTCTTTGGTTAAGAAAAGTAAAACAAGGACAAACCTAAAGCAATAGAACCAGGGGTATCACTAATGCTTTACAACGATTAAATGTTTGGAACCTTGACTAAGACAATTTGTTATATTTTGAAGGTTGATTCCATCCTTTAAAGCATGTTATTTACAATATGTATACTCAATCTTTTAAGTGGAGCTCTTACCATCCACTGCTTCCTTGAGCTTTCTCCCTAATGCAAATGCCAGAGGAGGAGGAACGGCATTGCCAATCTGCCGGTGCTTGTGTATGATGTTACCAGCAAATTGGTAGCTGTCTGGGAAACCCTGCATTTATATGCAGAAAGGGTACTAAGCAAAGGTTACACCAAATCAGATGACATCTAATTATTTTGAAGGTAAGCCACTGCTTTGTAATTAAGGATTATTCTTGAGTTATCTTTGTAATATATTATGCTCATGAGTCAATTATATACACTCCTAAAATGTTAGGACTGCTGTATATGAACTAATATGGCACGTTTTACTTTGACATTAAACCGCATAATTCTGGGGCAGGTGCTTCATATTAAAAACCATCTACCTAGTTAAGATTTTTTTAAACTTAAATTTTCTTCCACTTTCCCTTCTCACCAATAATTTCTAGAAAAAGGATGTTGATTGCAGCTCATTTTGAAATCAAACAAAATCGTCAATTACCAGTGATTAGATAAAATAGCTTTAGTTGATAAATTATCACACAGTAGGAACGTTTCAAAAACAGAATAAATATGTCAGGTTCTGGTTGAAAAAATATGATTCCTACAAATCTAAATTGTTGGACATTCCCCAAATAAAACTATGAACTAACACCAATCAGAATTCTAGTGCTGTCTACAGATATGGTGACTTCATCAGAATCCTCTTTGATAATTCAAAATGATAGAAATTAATCCTCGCAGTAATTAGTTTCCATTTTCTTAGGAACTTATTCTTATAATGGCATTTGAGAGTGATAGTTAAATCCAGTTACAGCCTTACTTGAGATCGGGCACATTCACGAACTGTAAGAATCCTATCTTGGTCAGGGTGAAAGCACATTCCAACCTTCCCCATTGGTTGAGGATCTGTAATTGAAGTTGGGAAATTCCCTTCCCAATCTAACCTACCATACAGTCCCTTCCAATGATTATGCCGCTTAGCTGTGTTCGGTAGGCACCACGGTATCAAATCAACTACTTGCCCCGTGGATAATTTTATCTGCATTTCATTGGATATCATGAATAGGCTAAATCACAAACACAAAATATGTTAAGAACTTAAGATTAAAAGTCAAACAAGATTTTAAATTTACCTTTTCATCTGGAAGATCACGCCAATCAGCACCTGGCCTCTTAGGAATTTTCTGACATCGAATCAAATTCAACTCATTCATATCCTTTGAAATATGGTCAGTCAAGACAACCATATCCCCTCTAATTTTCTTTTGAAACCATGAGGCAGGATCATTTTGATACTGTGCAACATAAAATCAGATAACTCATGAATTTATAAGGAACTCAAATTAGTTAAGCGTGAAGGGGTAAATAGTGAATGTTTTCCCTATTTACCTCCATGTGTGTTTTAGAGGCACCATTCTCCACAGCTGGGAGATCACCAATGGTATCATGAACAGTTATTGCACGGAATGGAGCACCACTTGCAGTACTGCGAGCAGCAGCATACTGGACATTCTCTGACAATGAGATTTTCAACTCAGGTGCAGCAAAGACATGCATTGGCTCTGGCCACTCAGGAAGAACATCATCTGGAGAGGCTGCCCATATAAATGCACGTTTTCTTGACTGGGAAACCCCATAAGCTCCAGCCTCTAAGATACCAAACCTCACCTTTGAATAAGCAAATCAACATTAGTTTCTCAATCTTCTATTCACCACTCAAATTTAGAGTGTAAATTATTCAGATGGAAAAAATGCAGTTATGCAATTTTACCTGATAACCAATCTCAAGAAGCGAGGCCAAGGTTAAACGGAATGTCTGTCCTTTATTAAAAGACACAAAGTTCCTCACATTCTCTAATAGGAAATACCTTGGCCGGAAGTAATCAGCAAAGGATAAAAATGCCAATATCATCTCACACTGGACTTTACTCCAGGTGCTCTGGTTGAACCTATTCATCCCAGAGAAACCCTGAAACAAGACAGTCATTCAATAATTAACCTAGAGTACTATTGTCAGCAGAATGGCAACAAAGCCAACAGCTAGACAGACCTGGCATGGAGGTCCCCCATAAATGAAATCCACTTCCCCTGGCATGGGTAAACTTTTTATTTCCTTCTCATCTAGTAAAGCAGCTAATTCTGCAGCCTCTGATGTTGAGATACAGTCACCTGCATCCCCACGCTTCTCCATCACAGCCCTACATTATAATGCATTTATAAGTCACTTACGAATGGATTCCACTTTTTTCAACCTCGGGGACAGGTTTTATCAATGTGATCATTTACCTAAGAATAACATTGCAGTTGTTAATAAACACCAATGCTTCAGGATGATTAGCTTTAAATGCATCCCCCGCCGGTTCTTCATACTCAATAGCCCATTTGGTTAATGAAATGCCTGAAGCATTCAAGCAGTAGCTCACAAATCATATCATGCATTCATAGCATATAAGATTATTGTTTCTTGCTAAAATAGTGTATTTAAAATTACCTGACTGCTCCAATCCCTCTGATAAACCACCACAGCCTGCAAAAATATCCAAGGTTGCTAAACATTTTTCATCAGATCTCTTTCTTTCCGTATCAGGCCCTGTAGCGCTTTCTACCTCGGTATACTTTCCTTTTCTTTTTCTAGCTGCAGCATCATCTGCATATCCACTTGAGTATCTTACTTTGATATGAGAAGGCAACTGTCAAGTAATTGGGAAGAAAAAGGTTAATCATAGAAATCATACATAGTTGTACCATAATGTTGAATAATGATAACCAATTATAATAAAATATAAAATTAATAAACTAAATTTAAATACTTACAAGTTTAAATAATTAGTAGAAGCAATGGGGATATCTTTCTAGAATACTGGCAATAATTAAAATGGAATTTTATTTTAATTCACTGGCATTGGAAAGTGTTCTACACTGAAGGTGAACTATATGGTTCCACCTGGTCAAAAAACAGTTGAAGATTTGGACTGCAAGTGAAAACCTTAGTGACTACGACAATATGGCACTTGATTACTGTTTATATATAGTAAATGTTTTAATTGAGAGTGAATCAAATTGCATAGAAAGTCATATCATTATGTTTGAAATCCACCTTAACTGCGGTCTACCCCTAGCCGCCTTGATTACGGTACTTTGTGCTGTCTTCATTGCAGCCACCAGCACCTTCATTGTGTTGGGTATGAGGGGCGTGTTTAGTCCCACATCGCCTAGAGATATGGCCTAAGTAGTGCTTACAAGGCTCGGGCAGTCCTCACCTTACAAGTCGGTTTGTGGGGTTGAGTTAGGCCCAAGCCAAAATTCCAAGACATTATAACAGGACTTCGTGTCATGCTAGAACAGGATGGGTTGTGGGCAGAAATTAAATTTCAAAGGAGATTTAAACAGAAAACAGCTTACAGGATTACAACCAGCTAGATATGGATCAGTTCAATAACATAAGTCCAGACAGGACATACTCAAGTCTAAATAGCATGCTCATACAAATTTTATAAATTATAAAAAAGCCTGATCCATCACATAGTTATCTGATGGATTAACAAGCACATTATAAACTTACTTGAAGGGGCTAAGTATAGAATACCTGCTTGAGTGACCCAGTGGCAGGATCATACATGTGCTCACAGAAAAATATATGTTGGAAGACTCCCAGCCCACTGCATGAGGGAATGTCATTCTTCTTTCTGACTTCGCATTTCCCTTCTATGGATTCTACAGAGATAACATGTGTTTCTTCACTGTAATATACCTGAAAAATTAAAATCATGGAATCTAAGTCAATATAAAAGTTAAGCCACATTAGACACACAAACAAGAAACGCAACGTAGAAAAAATGCTCAAAATGATAAAAGCAATGCACAGTTGAACTTGAAAACACATGCATGCAGAGGAGCTCACTTAACATTGTCTATTGAATCGAGCACAAATGGCTTTGTACAGAAAACCACTTTAAAAATACATGAGTTAGAAAGTCATTTTGATCATTTATCTTCATCCAGCCATCTGTGCCTGATACAATGCCCATGGTCAGTTTGGCTTGCTCTTTCAACTAGCTAATGTTTTCATGTGATATTTTCTATATGTGTAAGTGTGCATTCTTTTATTAAGTTAACTTCAAAGTAGCTTTCACCTCTCGAATATCAGAGCAGTATGCCTTCTGATTGGATATATCTTCTGGTCGGAAAAACCTTCTGACTTTGACCTTGGTGGACTTCATTTCAGCATGTTTTGTTTCCATTTTGACAATTATTTCCAGAACTTGGCACACAACATAAGCTTTCAATCCTATATTCCTCCCACTCTTGTATTTCCCCTCCTCTATCCTTTCCTCAAATTCAAAAGGACTTACATAAATATAATCATGAACAGAATATTCAGTTCCTCTGAATAGGAAACCAGTCTTAGATGAATTTACTTTAAATATATCCTTCTCTTTATGGGCTTCCTTTAATTTGCAAGCATGACAAAAGCCAGAGCCTAGACCTAAAGTATCAAATGAAAGGCTAAAGAAAGCACCTCTTTCAGGCCAGTACATGCTTTTACAGTAATATTCAGTAGGTTGTCCTTTCTTCTTCCTCTCTTCTGCTCTAGCCCTATCAATTTTATCTGCATTAAAATTATCATTCCGATGCTGATGTCCCCAAAGCATTTTTCGAATATCCACAACCACGGTCCGCTTAACATCTTCCAGTCCCAAATTCTTGCACTCATTTGTCAAAAACACCTCTCTCTCATTAGCAGTGTTTCCAAGAACGGTCTGGCATCCAAACTGCATCAGCCTACCATGAAACACTTTGCTTCCATCCAGTGATTCATACATATATTCAACATAATAAATGTCTGGCTGTTCATCCATTTCATCAAATTCCACTAACACAGATCCCCCCACGGAAATCACATCCTCATGGATAATTGCCCGCTTATAAAGAACATACCCAGAATTTGTTTTCCCTTCAGGCTCCCCATCCCATCTTATTTCTCGGTCTGCAGAAAATGTTTTGGTTTGTTTTGAAATTGAATGTGTTTTTGGGGTTCCTGCCAAAAGTAATGGTGGCTCCTCAGTATCATTTTCTTCATCTTCCTCCTGCTCCTCAACTTCATCCTCGACCTTTAATTCCCCAGCAGTTCCCTCGTGTGAATCCTCTGGTAAGTGGTTTGAGTAATACTCTCCCCATATTCTGTTGATCAGCTTTGTTGTTGTAGCTTCCATGGCTTTCCTCTTGGACACAACAGGAGCCATTGCTGCCCTAGGATTCAAATTTGGTTCACTCTTAGGTACAACTTTATTTTTTTTCACTAACCATTTAGTGTGGCGTCGTTCTTCCATTTTGTTCACAAGGCCAGTTACAAATGCACACTTTTTGATCTTTTCATCAGGAAATACTGCAAACAGCTGTAGAATTATCTGTCCATGAACTACAACATATCTCTCGACAACTGATGGATCAGATGAAGTGTAAGAGCGATGGTTCTGACTATACTGAGATAGTCTCTTGATGACTTCTCCAAAAGAAAGTTTCGAAACTCTGCTCTGTTCCTTTAACAAGGTGATAATGCTAATAGCAAGCCTTGCAGTTTTCAATATCGTTTCATACCATGGAGCGTACTGCTTTGATGGTTTGCCAAGTCTATACCTGAAAAGATGAAGATTGTTTGAAGCCAGTCATTGTTAACATATAGGCTAGTAAAATATTCATAGATGTTTCACTCATCAGGCTTTCCAACTCATCCAGGGAAGATAACCCAATTTACTTGCAATATTTCTGTTTGCAAATAACTTACATAGCTTGATAAACAAGATAAAAAAAATAAAAATAAAAACCAAATATTAGCAAGCCTCCACTTACTAAGGTTTACATTAAGAGGGTCGTAAAGGATGTAGAGGATCAGTACCTCAAGTAGGCATGGAAAGCAATGTAACTAAAAACAACCACATGCATATGTCGCAAGGGGTGTGGAATGGGAGGGGAGGAGGGAGAGAGACAAAGAGCAGGGAGATAAAAGGGGGACATGAAAGAAGTGAGTAGCTACCACACTTCTCTATTTGTCTGGGGCATCTTATGTCTTTTTCCTTTCTATGTTTGAGAGATCTTATACTAGTTTCTGTATGCAAGTCTCCAACGATACTGATATCCATATCAGAAGAGGAGATTCAGTGAGTTATTCAGTATTTTCTTTCATAATCTGTTCAAGTTCTGTTCACTAATGAAAATTCTAGTTTTTATTTTAATAATATTGCTATAAACACAAGAAGCCACAGCATCCTTATGCATTAAAATTAAGAAACAATTAGTATCTAATTTGAAATCAAAGAAATATAGTAAATACAATTAAAAAAATTGCATCAATTTCAAACAAGAGACACCATACCAAGCCATGTCTGTTCGAACGGATATGAAAATCATAGATGACCCAAATTCAATCATCCATTCCTTTATTGCACTCAAATAAATCGGAATTCCATCAACAACTTGTGCTCCTGAATCAACAGTAGAAGTTTGATCAGCATCAGTATCCAACTGGAACCCACTTCCATCATCTGAAGTCATCCTTCCTGATCCGAATATAGTTACATCAATCTCTAAACAAGGTTTCATAGGAAGAAGTTCCAAGGAAATCAATCTTGCATCTGAGTTGTATAAAGACCAATTATGCAGCATGCTTCTAGGAAGATCTTCAATATCATACACATCATAGTCATTATCAAAGACTATAAATTCATCTATTTCTTCTAAGGAAGTTTTATAATAAGCAGGAAGAGGGTAATCATTGGCAATCTCATCCTCATTAATTTTGATGTAGTATTTGTTAGGTGCAGCGGCTGTCCTGTGGCTTTTTTTGTGCTTCATAGATTGCCAACACTCTTCTTCCTGCAACAGCCTCGCTAACTTTGCATCCTCATCTTCCTCTGCTGAAGTCACAGAACTCAATTGATTCTTGTTCTCTTTTACTTCAATTCCCAAATCAATCCTTAAACTCTCATTTGAAGGCATTCCTTGTGCATGAACATAGTTTCTATGTTTCTTACTCTCATCTCTAAGAGTGGCAAGAACAGGAATATCTGCAAACATCCTGTCGTTTTTCTTGGATGTCATATCTAAACCTATCAGCTCCTTATAAATAAACTCACCCTGCGAAATGATAAAATCCTTTACAGTTGCAGTTCCAGAAAAGCACTTGCTACCACTCAAAGACCGTGCCATGCCAGCAAGTAACTCATCAAAACTTATATCAGGGTCCCCACCAGAAGATTTTGCAAGTTTTTTGTACACTTCTATACATGCACGGGCCTTTTCAAAGAAATGGTCATAAAATCTTTTGTAATTAGTAGCCGGTTTCAAGCATTCATAATCAGCAATATCAGTAGAAAGCCATATCACAGGAAAGCCATCTTCATAACCAGATATACTCCATGTCTCAATGCGTCCAAAGCCTTCACATCTAACACATTTCTCTTTTTTCTTGTCAGTACTTCCTTCAAGTGGCAATATAACTCCAGAAATAAACAAATCATTGACTTCCAGCATCTCGAGAGGTTGTCCTGCGCCACTTTCATCATGAAGAATAAAATCAGTAATTCTTCTATTTGGGCGACCATCATCCTGTCCAGCCGTCAGGCGGACAGCCAGAATTTCTTCATCTACAACCTGATCCTTCTTAATTTCAATAAGACAAGACTTCTCAGATATGGAAATGGATCTCTCCTTCAAATTTTTACATGATGCGGCTCGTTTTGGCATTTGGCGAGTACCAATGGGCTCCTCAGTTCTCTCTGACAAGTTTCGCTTCTTTTGTTTATCTCCTGCCATAACTACCTCTTCAATATTGGAAACTGTAGATTTTTTTTTTCATTCCTGCTGCTCTTATTGCCTATTTTGATTGTTCACAGAAACAAACAGAGAACTTGTAAAGTTATGAGAAAAAAAGGTAATGATTAAGAAAAAGGTAAGTAGTATAATGATCATAAGGCAACTCAGTTGTGAGACAGAAATAAAGGAGATTAATGAGCTTCATATGGCCTGCTTGTTTTGGACTTTTTCCTGATGCCAACGAGCATTTACAAGAACGCCAAAACACATTCAGAAGAAGCTACATTTATTTCCTTCCTTTCAAGGCATGCTTCCATTCGGAAGAATGTAAAACAGACACGCCAATAATCATCCACTATACCAGTGGAATAGAAGGACAAAACGGAAAAGGAAACAAGAATACCATACATGGCAAATGAACGAGTAAAATGCACGAAGTACAGGGAGCAAGTAAATGAAAAAGAATAGATGAGTGACGTGAGTATGTTATAACTTAGAAAGGCATAAACTAGCATCTACATTGACATGAAGAAACTATCCTCAAATTTTTTCACATGAAGGGTAAGCTAGTGCTATAAAGCTCCTACTATGCGCATGGTCCAGGTAAAGGTTGGACTCATTTTATGGGTCTATACTCTATAGTAGGAACCCCTACCCTGCATTTGCAAGAGGCTAATTCCATGACCCAAACATGTGAACTCCAAGACACCTGGCGACAACTCTAACTGTTGCACCAAGGCTCCCCTTCAAATATTTGCACATTCAAAAGAAAAAAATACTTTTTATGAAAGAGAGATGTGAATAAATTCAAAGTTTAAGGGGAAAAAAGGAAAATGAATAACGGAACAGGACATAGACACTAGAGGAAAAAGGATAAAAACCATTACAAAGTCTAGTGACGCAAATAGTCTTATGCAAGCATAATAGTTAACTGAGAAAGATGCACTCGCCCCGGGAAAAATAATTGAAATAAAAGCTTCCCTGCATTGGATTTAGACACTAGAGGAAAAAGTACAAAAACCATTACAAAATTTAATGAAAATTGTCTTATGCAAGCATAATAGTTAATTTAGAACCATGCAGTCACACCGCGACAAATAATTGAAATATAAGTCTGCCTGCTTTGGATTTTATTGGATGCTAAATCCATTGCTTATTCTATGTATCCAATGCATGCATCAAAACAGATTTCCAAAAGATTTGCTTTGTTTCCACTTTCTGTCTTATTTTTTCTTTTAAAATAACCAACATAGAATCTAATTGTTATCAATCATCATTATATGCATTTCTATTTACAAATTCATCATCGCAGGAAATAAAACTTGTATTGATGCTTATCAAGTTCTACCATGGTTGCAAAACTTGAACTTTCCAACACAAAGGATGCTGGTGTTTAAACTTTAAAGTCATGAAACAAGAAGAAAATGAACTACATCTGTTTGAAAGGAGCCCTAATACATTTCCAACAAGTGCAGCTATTAACTAAAAAAACAATGGCATTCCCACACAAAGATATATAGATAAGCTCTAGCAATTGACCCAACCCAACCCATTGAGATAAAAAATTAAATAGTGTTTGGTTTCATGTTGAAAACCTCCAGACTTGATTCTGCCCATTTTAGTAAAAGTGGGATGTTTGGTTACTATCATGTAAAATTGATTTTGCCTCCAAAAGCAATTATGACTAGAAGCTAGAAAAGGTCGCTTTTGAGTTGAGTTAAAAAATTTACACTAAGTTTTACATCAAACTTGCTTTCAAAATAAAAACATCTAAACATAAATCACTTCATTTCAAAATCAATTATAACTAAATCAATTTTACAAAATCAATTCAATTCAAAATCACTTTTATCAAACGTTCATCCAAACACACACTAAGATAGATTTCATCACAAAGCAAAATTCAGTAGAAAGCAAGCTTCCGAGGTGGAAGCTTTGGATTCAAAGCCTGAGCTAGAACCCGGCAAGAATGTAGTTATTTAACTGGGTATAGCGAAGCGGTAAAGTAAATCCCTAAAAATCAAAATTTTAGCACAAAATAAAGGAGAAAACGAAAAGGGGTATCAAATTAAACAAATGGGTGTTAAAAAAAAAACAGATAGTTGTACCTGGTGAAGAAGAGTATACACTATACAATAATCAGAAGAAAAAACAGTAGAGAATGGTTAGAGTGCGGAAAAAGCAAAGAAGAGGAAAAGGGTATTTGTTGTTTATGTGTGTGTGTGAGTGTATGTGGGGGGTTTTGGTTTAAGTAAACTATGGGCAGAGAAGAGAAGAAAGGACGAAAATGAAGAGAAGGAAAAGGCATGCAATAAATGAACTTGGTTGCTTTATTTATTCCGTAAAAACGGGGGATGTAACAGTCACAGTAGCAGTGTCAGTATGCTGACTGCTGAGCTCAATTTCGGGGAATATCGCTCTGGCTGGCTCACACTCAACTCAACACTCTATAGGTTGATCTGTGCTCGCTCGCTGCCTCTTTGTTTTACGTTCACACACACACGCACGCTCTTCCGAAGAGGGTTTTGGCGCGCATGCACTCAACACTCAAACGTTTTTTTGCATGTTGCAAACTCGCATACTATTTTTTTCGTTTTCGCCATTCGCACCCACTTCTTGTACTTTTTTTTATTTTTATTTTTTAATTTGAGGTTACCTTTTTTTTCCTTCGTTTTTTTTTCATCAAGGCTATCACTCGTGGATAGTAAGATTAATCATTTTTGAAATTTAGAAATTATTGAAGTAAATTTTGTCTTCTTGATAATAAGGAATGCATATTAAATTAAGAGTTTAATTGTTATATATTATCAGTATAAAGTTTTTCACACTGTCAATCAATAAAAAATAATGATATGAATGATTTTTAAGGTAGTTAGGATAAGAGTAAAATATTTTTAATGATTTGTCAGTTTCTGATTGTTTGATTGTGTAAGAAATTTTACACTGTCAATAAATATCAATTAAATTCTTAAATTAAAGTATTTTTACTCATTTTTTTAGTATTTAAATAGTTTGGTAATTAGATATATCATGTTTTATCATATTAAATATGTCAATTCTCATAAAAATTTACTTTTTTTTTTCAAGAATAACCATTTACATTTGCTTTATTTTAATATTAAATAAAGCATATTATTAGTAATTGATTGCTAGTTCGTTACTTGTATAATACACATTTAATTTGAAACTTTTTTTTTGAAGGAAACATTTAATTTGAAACTTGTACATCTATATCTATAAAAATAATGTTAAAAATATGTACAAACATTTTTTTTTGTTTTTCTCATTTCTACCTCATTTGGTTTGTTTTATAAAAAAAAAAATTATATCTGAGCTTTTCTTTAACATTAATAAAATTATCGAATATAGATTTTCTTTTCTTTTTTTTCATCCCTAAACAATGTTGTCATCCCTTGACAACATTGATGAAGAAAGTAAGCATTAAGCACCAAGGGTTTTCCATAAAAGAGAATATGTCATGAGTATTTTTATTTCTTCTTGAGGATTTAAGGGGCATATGAAAGAACTTACTAGAGTTTATTGAATCTATTTTATCATACACGTATTTAAATAAATATTTGGAAGAATTCAAAAAAAGATTGTGACCTTCTAATAAGAATTTTTTAAAATTATTATACACCAATCATCATTGACAACTTTAGGAATGTTCATTAATAATGATTGTAAAGGGGTTTCCATCCCTAGACTTGTTTTGATTTAATAAGATAAGTAGCCATTTTCATAATAAAAAAAAAAAAAAAAAAAGTGAAGAAAACATGTTTAAGCTTAAAGGCTAAGGATTCACGATAACTAATGTATTTTGATTCGAGTGGAAGGGGTTAGACTTTGAATATCTTAAATATGAGGTTTTGATACCAACGGAAGTTGGCACAAGTGGTGATGGACTTGTGCTCCTTAATCAAGTGGCTGGAGTTTGAATTCTAGCTCTTGCGTATGAATCGAATTTCCGATGGGAATGGGTCAATTTTTGCTTAAGCATTTGATCCTATATAACTGACAAAAAAATAAGAGTAATGATAGGTGAACACCTGAGTTTGACACCCAGGTGGACACCTTGGTTAATCATGTGTAAATTTTTTGTTAATTCAGTTCATTATATGGTTAATGGGTTATATGAAGCTTATTTTCCATAATCATGTAAATATTTGGTTAATCACATGCAAATATCTAGTTAATTCAGTTTTTTATATGATTAATGGGTCATCATGAATTAACCAAATATTTACACGTGATTAACCATATAATGAACTGAATTAACCAAATATTTATACCGATTAACCAAGGTGTCAACTTTGGGTGTGCAATTATCATTTCCCAAAAAAATAAACAAAAAGAATTGATTTCGGGATGGGGGAACTCACCTTGTGTACCCAATATAAAGAAGCAATTAATTTTCTTTACTGCTACTGATGGTGGATACCTTCGTACCTATAACATGATTAAAAAAAATGGAAAATCATTTTTATATAATTTTTATCATCGTATATTTATTTGATAGTTTTTTGGTACAAAAGTTTTTAATAATTATGTAATCACCAATGACACGTGGTGTTGAGAAATCAAACAATACAAATAGCACCGGTAATGTAACCTTTCACGTGTTCCACCTCCTTGGCATCTATTCCCCGCCGCTCAGCCCAACCTCTACTGACCTCTTCCGCCGCGCTCCTCCATCCAGGTAACCCAATATCCTCATATTCTGTTTTGTGAAATTAGAGTGCAAAGTTATAATCTTTTTTACTGTGTAAGGTTATAATCCTCGTATTCTTATAATCTTTTGAACCTTATTTATGTGTATGATTCAAAGTGGGTGTTCCATCCACCATCATATAATATAATACATTACAAAGTTAGAAACTTGTTTAGCTGCTGGATTGGTCACTCACTAGTTCTATGTTGCTTACAACTTCAACAGGGCCTTTTACAGCTTAGCAGAACAGACTAACATCAATACATATATATACTGTTAAAGGGATTAAATTAACATGAAGCTTTTCAACATTTGCTTTCTTTAAATTACAAATCAAAAATTGTTTCCTAGATGCTTATTGGTCTCTTTCTTTTGTTATCCAAATTGGATATCTATTACTGCAGATATTAAATTGATTACTTGGGTCAAAGATTACTGTCATCTCAGTCATGGCAACTAGTAAGTCAGACATATACATTTTTTAAGGAATTTGTTATTGTTTAATACATCTATTTCTTTATGGTACTCTTTTGCTGAGAAGATTTTTTTTTTCTCTTCTAAATAATACAATGGACTCAATAGCTATGTGTTTCCTGCAGGACTTCAGTTTGAGAACTCTTGTGAAGTTGGAGTGTTTTCTAAACTTACTAATGCCTATTGTTTGGTTGCTATTGGAGGTTCCGAAAACTTCTACAGGTTTTTGTTCTTTTTGTGTACTTGGGAAATATATTCCCTAATGGATTTTTTGCATTTGGTTTCAAATGGGTTGGAATTGACATACCGGTTCTCTATATGAATAAATTTATGTGTCTTTGATGCAGTGCATTTGAGGCTGAGTTAGCAGATGTTATCCCTGTCATCAAAACCTCCATTGGTGGCACTCGTATTGTTGGTCGTCTTTGTGTCGGTAAAGTTTTTCTCTTGAATTTTTAAATCTTAACTAGTATCAGTCCTTGCTTTGCACTATATCAAGAGATGGGTCCAACCTCTTCCTTTCTCTGTCAATTACAAATTTTCTTCCTTTAGCATTACATGAAAGAGATGATAACATCTGTTTCTCCTGTTTATTGATTTGCGTTTATGGGACCTTATTAGTTTACCTTTCTATCGGTTTGCAGGAAACAAGAATGGGCTTCTCTTGCCCCATACTACCACAGACCAAGGTGATTTCAGTTATTATATGCTATATGTTTGGTTTATCCTTAGTAATGTTGAATGCTATCTTAGTGTCATGTGTCATTGCTTGTCAAATCATATTTAGTCCTCCTTCCACCAAGAAAAGAAGTCACCCTAATTTTTTGGTCACTAAACTAAAGTACTTCAACTGTTCTTTTAAATAGCATTGTCAAACTAATCTAGCCTCAATTTTCTGGCATTGTAGATGGTAAGAAACCTGTGTAAAAGATTTGTATTTCTTTTTTGTTTATAAAGAAAAAATCCAGTTAGTATGAGGTTGGTTCTCTTGGTTAATGATTGATGGTTCATCTGTCATATTAAATATCTTCATGTTCTGTTTAATGGGAGGGAGAGTGATTAAAAATATATTGAAAGCGCACCAATTAAAATGTAGCACCGACTAAGTTACCCTCCGTGTACCAAATATTCAGTAAAAAATGAAGCACCGTGCATCCGTACTTGTACCAAGGAGTATTGCAAACCAGGTAACTATGGTTGAGTGTTGTTGGCACTGATGAGATGGTGAACAAATACATATACTATGACGGCCAATTTCTTTATGGCTTCTGTATAATTTAAGTGAAAAATAAATAAAAATACCAGTTTAGTTACAATATTATAAAAAGGGTGTTTCATGATGGTTGTCTAGAGGCTTATTCAATTATCCAATGTCCAAAAGATTCTAAAACTTTTGTTTCCCTCCAAGTATCTGGGATCTTTATAAAAAATCTAGGCCTTTCAACATTTCTTTTTTCATTTTCTGCTGGGGTTTGATGAGTTTATTTTTCTGTATTAGAGCACAAAAATACTCTAAGGTGTTGCTTGTCCTGGATTATTACTTAGTATTATTTTCCTCTTATATGGCATTTATATTGATTGAACACAATTACTTCGTTTGATTCATGTAGTCGACTCTACTTAGTGGGAAAAGCTTTTGTTGTTGTCGGCATGGTATAGAACTCCACACCATTTGTGATATTATACTGACTTTGGTACTTGATTTTTTGCCATGGCTTTTACTAAAGAACTTCAACATTTAAGAAACAGTCTGCCAGATCAAGTAGTTGTTCAGCGCATAGAAGAAAGATTATCTGCTCTGGGAAATTGTATAGCATGTAATGACCATGTGGCCCTCACACACACGGATCTTGACAGGGTATTGTCTTAATTGTACATTATAGCTTTTTTTTCTATTCTAATCTCTCATACTTGTTTAAGACTGAAAATTGATTTGGAGAGAAACTCATTTTCTTTTAAACATGGATGATGAATAAAGGAATGGACAAATTGTAACATATCTGGTGCTTGTCATTCTGAACCTAATCGCCTTGAATTTTTAAGTTTTGACCATAATCATGTAAACTGAAGATAGTTTCTTGAAAAGAATAGACATGTATGGTAAGACTAGGTAATTTGACCACCCTACAATCTATGTGACATGTACATGTTATTTTTATTTTTGTGGGTTTGAGTTCAGGGTTGTGTATTTATAATCCAAGTACTTCAGCTTTTATGAAAGAGAAAAAAAAAAACTTATTTGATTAACTATTAAATTTTTCATCGCTCTTGTTGGCATTGAATTAAAAATGATGAGGATAACTTGAAGGTTATGTAGGTAACTAATGCTGGTTTGCGAATTAACCAAATCATTATTTTTAACTTAAAGTGTCATGTAAGATGATTGAGATATTTTAAGGGCCTCATTACTCTTGTTTGTCCACTGAAATTTTTCTCTTGTATTATTCGACGCGTATAAGTGGAGATCATTTCTGGTATTAGAGTCATTTAAGTATTAACACTCTTCCTTTTATCCAAAAGATTTAAAAAGGATAAAATAGAATATCGTTTATCTTCTAGATTTTTTAAATGATTTTAGCTTGATCTAGTATTTACTGTGAAATCTTTGTTCAGGAAACCGAGGAGATGATTGCAGATGTTCTTGGGGTAGAAGTTTTCAGGCAGACTGTCGCCGGTAATGTTCTTGTTGGCAGTTTCTGTGCCTTCTCCAACAGAGGTGGTTTGGTAAGTAAAGAAGACATGTTCTCTTGAAATTTGTGGGAAAGAAAATGAGTTTAGTGTACTTTCTTTTGACCATACACTTCTTGCAGGTCCACCCTCATACTTCCATAGAAGACTTGGATGAACTTTCTACACTTCTTCAAGTTCCTTTGGTGGCTGGGACTGTTAATCGTGGCAGCGACGTCATAGCTGCTGGGCTGACAGTAAATGATTGGACAGCCTTTTGTGGTTCAGACACCACAGCAACAGAGCTCTCTGTGATTGAGAGTGTTTTCAAGCTGAGGGAAGCCCAGCCTAGTGCCATTGTGGATGAGATGAGAAAATCACTCATTGATAGCTATGTATGAGTTTTGATGATAGTATTCAATACGATGTTGTGACACACTTGTAAGATGTCTGTGTTTTGATTATAGGTTCAGTTTTTTCTTTTGGTAAACAGTTTTGGTGATAGTTTATTTATCTTCTAAAATATGAACACACAAGTAGTTTTCATAATTGAATATGATACGTTTTTATTCTATTTGTGGTTTGTCATCCATAACTCAACGATGAAATATGGGTGCCATTGCGTTGTATACTCATGGTAGTAATAAAGGCTCGGGTTATATTTCATCCCTAAGCAATGCTGTTTACAGCATTGATGAAGAAAGTAAGCAAACAAACACAAAAGGGTTTTCCATAAAATCTGCCATGAGTATTTTTATTTCTCCTTGGGGATTTAAGAGGCATATGAAAGAAATTATAGAGTTTATTTTAGACTAAAGGCTTACTTTAGCCTTGATAAATTTTGAGGTATTACTTTTCGTCCTAAAAAAAAAAAAAATCTCACTGAATAGTCTTTGAAAATGACAAAAGGACATGTTAATCCCTCCGTTTGTCTTCGTCCTGAATACTTCATTAGAATTTAGAACTATTAGTAAACTCAAGTGTCCGTTAAACTCGTCCATGTGACATGTGTTAGTGCATTTGGTGCATGTGGTGTGTTGCTTGTAACATGTAGGGACTAATTTGTCCCTTGATAGAAATTGTCTAAGGACTAAATTGGGTTACTCAAATAATAGGTGAGGACTTTATTAGGTCAATGTATAATTGTTCTCATGGTATATTTTGCATGCAGAGATTGTTGCTGGATATTTGGACACACTAATGATACACATTAACACTCTAACGGTGTGCGGTATGTTTAGGACAAAGACAAATGGAGGGACTAAAGTATTTCTCTTTTGTCATTTGAAAAGACTATTCCGTGAGGTTTTTTTCTCATAGACAAAAGGAGATACCGAAAAATTGTTAGGAACTCAAATGAGCTCTAGTCTTTATTTTATTATATGCGTCTTTGAAATAACTTATGAAAATAACCTATAAATTTGTTTTAACCTATTTCATGAAGTTTGTTAAATAAGTTAAAAAAATTATAAAAAATAATAATAAGTTCTTATACGAACAAATGTTTACTTAAAATGTTTATATAAAGATCCTTAATCCATATAAATATTTACTATTAAGGACTAGGGCGAATATGAATTTGTTAATATTTTTCATAAGTATTTTAGAACAAGTCTTATTCAAATATTTTAAAGTTTAAAACCACCTCTCCCCCTTCTCTGTCGCGGTTAGTGCAAAGTTGATTATTTCTTCTCATCATGTAAGTTTGACTTTGTTTGTCAAAAAAAAAAAAAATTGACTTTGACTATATTAAATAATATGACAATATAACTACTAATTAAATGATAATGTAAAGACTTTATATTAAAAATATACTATTAAAAAATATAATCCAATAGGACCAACATTAGAGAAATTCTTGCATGGACACAAACCTAACATATCACCCTTAATCCAATACTATAAAGTTTTCGCTATACACGATTCTGAAAATATATTATCATTAAATTCTAATTTTTTTTAGAATTAAATGAATTTTAAACAAAAGTGTTTAATTTTTAATAGAAATTGGTAACTATTTACTAGTTATTATACCCAAATCAAAATATATTAATTGACATATTTATAAAGAGTGAATAAAACATGTTTAAGCTTAAAGGCTAAGGAGTCTTTGCATCCAAAAAAACAGCTAAAGAGTCTCAATAACGAATATGTGTTGATTTAAGTGGAAAGAGCTTGAATCTCTTTTAAGTATGAGATTTTGGCTTGAAATCGAAATCAGAAAAACAATCGGATTATTTCAAAAGATCTTAAATTGGATTTTTTTTTTAAATGGGAAGGGTTTGGTTTGGAAAGAGAAAAATAGCCTCGTTCTCCTAGTTTTTAAACTCACAATGGGGACATTTGGTTGATAGTGTTTTTTTTTTTGTTCTTTAAAAAAAATCATATCAGGAATAATGATTATTTTTTTTAATCAGGAATAATGATTCTCAGATTTCTCATATTAAAAACATAGTTGGTAATTCTTAAACAAGTTTTAAAATATTATCCGAGAATCTTTTATTTAATGATGACATCTTTCTCGACTACTCATAAAAAAAATAAAAAATAAAAAAAAAAAAAACTTTTAAATATTAATTAATAAAAAAAGTAAACAATTTTAAAAAATAATATAATTCTTTTATAAAATAAAAATATATTTTAACATAATATTAATAGAGTTTAATTGTTATATGTGTAAAGTTTTTTACATTGTCAATCAATCAGAAATCGTGATATAAAAGACTTTTCATGTGGTTAGGATAAAAGTGAAATATTTTTTTATTGTTAATATCTGATTGGTTGACAATGTAAAAAGATCTTTATACTGACAATGCATATCAATTAAATTCATATTGATATTTGAACTATAATAACTTTCTCAAATATGTATATATATATATATATATATATACGGGGATGTATCTAGTGAGAGCACCTTTTTTATATGAGAGTGAGATGAGTAAGGGCCTGTTTGGATTGGTTTATCAACAGTTTATTTGGGCTTATCTACTTACATGAGTACTTATGAAAGTGTTTGGGACGATTTATGACAAGAGTTTATGATTCTCCCATAAGCTCTTTATAGCTAATTTTCACAAGCTCTCATGCCAAGCTTGTGGTTTTAGCTTAGGCGGAGCTTATGCACTCACTAATATTTAGAAAAGTTTTGGCCCAGGTTCGATTCGATTCGATGGACTCCCTATTTTTCACCCAAGATTTTATTATTTTTATATGTTACACTGAAAACCCTTTCTCTGCCTCCTGTCTCTTCTTTCGGCTGTGACTTGCGTCTCCTCTCTTCCCTGCCACCAGGTTCGTCTCCTTTCTTCATACTTCCATTCATGTGCATTTTTAATTTCTCCATAGTCACTCACCTTTCTTCCCTCATTCTCCTCCATAGCCACTCATCTTTCTTCCTTCTCTCTCCTCCGCCATTCTTTCTCCTTTTGCCATCTCCGCCTGTGCGTCTTGACGCCGTCTTCTCTATTCGTTCAGACCACCAAACCGCCGCATCGCCCCCTCTGCTCATCACTGCTCCGCCGCGTCCATGCTCCGCCTCTGTCTGCGCTCCGCCGCGTTCGTGCTCCACTGCGTTCGTGCTCCGCCGCGATTAGCATTGAGCGTCGTTCCCTTCAATTTTGAAAACTAAGAGTTTGCCACACTACAAAACAACACGCACTGTCAATCGATGAATAAAAACTAAGCTCTGAAAATAGAAGGAGAAGCTATCCAGGCTCTCTAACATGAGACGCCATGGTTGGCTATCAAGCTCTATTTTTTTAATTTTTTAACTCTTTGGTAGTTGTACTCTAAGTTGTGAATGTTAATGTGTTACTGTGAAAGATGGGTGGCTATGGAGGAGAGAGAGGGAAGAAAGATGAGTGCCTACATCTATCTATCTAGCTTTATTTTATTTTTAATCATGATTTTATAATATATGATACTGGTTTTTCAACTTTTTTTGAATAATAATTTTGTGTTATGGTGATCGGAGGATTTTTAATTTTTTTGATCAAGGGGAAAGCAAACAAACAAAGACAAAAGAAGCAAAAAAGAAAGACTATCTAAGTCTAACAAATCCCATTGCATCAGCTAGGAGGAGAGTGTCCATCTGAGGCATGCAAGATTGCCAAGAGATGAGAGGGCTATCTCCGTTGGCACCAAATTTAGCTAGCCAGTCAGCACAAGAATTTCCTTCTCTTAGAGTATGCTTGAAGGTTAGTCTCCAGGAGTGAGTAGATAACCTTCTAATCTTGTTAATAATGGTAGCGTAAGGGTGGAAGTGATGAGTTCCCTCAGCAATCAAAGACAAGGCCACCTTGGAGTCTGATTCACAAATCACGTCACTGTAACCTGCTTCAAGGGCCAAAGTAAGACCATGAAAAATGGCCAATAATTCAGCATATGTTATAGTTGAGTAGCCACAAGAACCTGCGAAACCAAGAAGCCACTCGCCGTGCATGTTACGTAAAAGGCCACCAAAGCCTGATCTACCTGGATTCCCAAAGCTACTCCCATCAACGTTCAGTTTAACAACATTACCAGTAGGAGGAAGCCAACAAATTTCTTTAACAGCTGTCATTCTTGTCTCATGACCAAAACAGTTAGAGACAGTTCCCTGCAAATTATTAATATGGCTAATAGTGTGCCAATGAGTCCAAGTTTTATCATTAAACACGGCATCACACCTTGATTTCCATATAGTCCAGCAAATTATCGCAAAGAGGGGGCCATTATCTCCCTTCACGTTCCTGCTCATCCAATCAATAACATCAGTAGCCATAAAGTTACCATGCTGGAAAGGATACGAAGACTCCCATATACTTCTAGAGATTCTACAATCTCTCAAGGTATGAATAATAGTTTCCTGGGCAGCTCCACATCTGGGACAAGAGGAGTCCTGAGATACATGGCGGTGAAACCTGAAAGCATTGGTTGGGAGGCTACCATGCATAATAATCCAAATAAAATGTTTAATATTCTCAGGTAATCTGAGTTTCCAAATCCAAGTCCAAGAACCATCAAGAGTATTGGCCGAAGTTAAGATATTCTGTGAGAGCCAAAGATACCCATGAGAGGCAGTATATTTTCCATCACTGGACTTATCCCAGAAAACAACATCATCAGACACCCCATCAATGAGATAATTCTGCATGGCTACCTTAATATGAGAAGGTAACACGGTTGCAAGCAATTCAAAATGCCACTTGTCATCAAAATAAATGTCACACACCCTCAGATTAATATCCTGAATATCAACATAGGGGACTAAATTGCAAAGTCTATCCTCTTCAAGCCACTTATCATACCACAAAGAAAGCTCACCTTTGCCAATTCTAGTACTGAAACCTATTTTAAGCACATCCACAGACTTCATGATAGACCTCCAAATATAAGATGCACCCTTAGTATGATGAGCTGAAAGAATATGGCATCCCTTTAAGTATTTATCTGTCATCATTTGGACCCATAATTTGTCACGGTTATGGATAAGACTCCAAATGTGTTTTCCAAGAAGAGAGATGTTAGTCTCCCTAGTTGTATGAAGACCAAGACCACCCCTATTTCTAGGTTGAGAAATCACTTCCCAATTCACCCAATGGCAAGACTTATTGCCCCAAATGAACCCGCGGACCTGGCTATCAATTTTATCACAAATGCCTTCTGGTAACCAAAGATTCTGCATGGTGTAAATCGGAATAGAGGAGATAACAGCTTTTGCTAAGGTGACTCTACCAGCTCTATTCAACAATTTACTTTTCCAACCAGCCAATCTACCATTAATTTTATCCACTATATAATTAAAATCAGCCTTCTTCACCCTCCCAGATAACAAAGGAAAGCCTAGATATTTCCCAATTTTATAAGTATGGCGAAAATTGGAAATAGAGGCAAATTTGGTTACCTTAGAGTGGTGGACATTCGTAGAAGCCAAGAAGCGAGATTTATCCACATTAATCTTCAAACCTGAAGCATAACAAAATATTTGGAGGACTTGCATCACCAATCTAACTTGAGAAGCCTTGGCCTGAACAAAAAGAAGGCAATCATCTGCAAAGAAGAGGTGAGATATAGAGGGGCCTTGTTTGGAGACCTTGACAGGAAGCCACTCCTTACCTTGAACTTTCTCTTGAATAAGAAGGGCAAGTTTTTCCATGCATAAAACAAAAAGATAGGGAGATATTGGATCCCCTTGTCTCAAGCCACGAGTGGGAATAAAGCTCTCCAATTTTTCACTATTCCATTTCAAGGTCAAAGAAGAAGAGGAGGTGCAATTCATAATAAGCCTTACAGTACTATCCGGAAAGCCGAATTCTCTGAGAGTGAGATCAAGAAAATTCCAATCCACACGATCATAAGCTTTCTCAAAATCAATCTTGAACATCAAGTAACCTGTTTTCCCCTTCTTCTTATGCATATTGTGAACAATTTCCTGAGCAATAATGGCATTATCCGCAGTACCTCTATTAGGAATGAAACTTCCTTGAAGAGGACCAATAAAGGAATCCAAATGAGGCCTAATACGTCTAACCAGAATTTTAGTAATAAGTTTAAAGAGGACATTACATAAACTTATTGGCCTAAAATCCTTGAGAGTATTGGGGACATCAACTTTAGGAATAGGCACTATCAGAGTCTCAGCCAAATTAGCAGGAATATTACCTGAAGAAAAAATGTTCGCAATAAGCCTCCACACATCCTCACCCACAATATTCCAATAGGTACGGAAGAAGACTGGTTGAAAACCATCAGGACCAGGAGCTTTATAGGGACCCATAGAAAATAACGCCTCTTGAACCTCTTTGTTACTGATTGCAACAGTTTATCAAAAAGAACCTGATCAATGCTAGGAATGTTTTGCAATCTCAAGCTTCTAGGGTCACATTGAACAGGAGATTGAAAAAGCTTCCTGAAATAATTCAAGGCCTCCCTTTTCAAGACTTCTTCATCATTACACCAAATATCATCAATAAAAAGACCCGAAATCTTGTTTCTCCTTCTACGGATAATGGTTTGAGTGTGAAAAAATTTTGTATTCTTATTACCAAATTTCACCCAATTCTCCCGAGATTTTTGATACCAAAGAAGCTCCTCTTGGGCTAGAACCTGGTCATATTCTTGTTGGAGCTCTCTTTCTTTCTTGATAAGATGAGAGTAGGGAAAATTATCAAGCTGGCCATGTATACCTCTAATACGAGCTTCAATTCTCCTCTTCCTTTTAAAAATATTGCCAAAGACATTTTGATTGAATATAGCAGACTGTTCCTGGACCTTGCCCAACTTATAAACCGCAGTGCCAACAGTGTGAGACCAAGCTTCATCAACAACTTTTTCATAATCAGGATGAGAAATCCAAGCAGCCTGAAACTGAAAGGAGCTAATCTTCCTACTCTGAGATTTTTTGCAGCTGAGAAGAATAGGATTGTGATCAGAACCATGGGGCTGAAGCAACTCAGCAAGAGCATGAGGAAAAGCTAACCGCCAATTAACATCCGCCATACATCTATCCAATTTTTTTCTGACATGACCACCCTGCTGAACATTTTTCCTCCAAGTGAACAAACCACCCACAATATCAAAGTCAATAAAATTACATCCATCCATCACGTTTGCAAGTTGAGTAGCTCTGGAAAAACAAAAACTTCCACCCGAGACTTCAGAAGGTTTAAGAACCTCATTGAGATCCCCCAATAAAAGCCAAGGACCATTCAAACCTCCCCTAAGGTTTCTAAGATGATCCCATAGGATGCAACGAACAGTATAGGTAGGGGAAGCATAGACCGCAGAGCAGTACCACAAAGTATTATTTTTAGTCAACGAGAAAGTAATAGCTTGAGGAATTGAATCTACAAGGCCGAAAGAGATATCATGACGGCACGAGAGAACCCAAATACCCCCAGCGTGGCCACGAGCCTCTTGAGCAAAAACCAGTTTATAATCTAAAGAAGCCCAGAAATTCTCTACTTTAGAAAATAAGCCGTGAGTCTCATAAACCAAGAACAAGGAAGGGTGATACCTAGACACCAAATCACGCACATGACGCTTCTTGGAACGACCAAGAGCCCCACGAATATTCCAAGAGATAACTGATAAATCATTGAAAAAATCCATAAAAAACCAGTAGAAAAGGAGGACCTGAGAGACCTATTAGTCGCTCATAGGGACCATATTCAGTTGGGTTTCCGGGACCATACTCTGACTTTCCTCCTGCGTAGAAGGCACTTCCATGGCATCCTTAATAGGAGCTGATGTCACTTTTCCATCCACCTCCTCATCATATAACCAGGTGAATCGGTTGTTAGACACTGGTTGCAAATTCATGGCAGACTTAGCCCCATTACCTAAATCATAAATAACAGGATTCTTCCCTTTGTCTTTCCTATTATTTATTATTTTAGGAATGGAACCAGATTTTTGAGGAGTTGCCATGTTATATGCACCATGGTTATTATTCACGGTATGTTGCCTCTGCATAGTAACTTCCCTTCGCTGTCTTTTTTTCTTTGCGTTGGAAGGAATGGATATGAAGCCATTTACATTATTTTGATGGACCCCACCATGATGATTACTCCTTGCATGCATAACTAACGTATCCCTCCTTGCATGGGATTGGGATTTATTTCTATCTTTAATATTCTCTCTCCTCCCATTACTATCAAATATTTCTTTGCCTTTTGCACCGTTGTAAAAATCTGCAGCTCCTGATTTTGTGCTCTTTTTATTGCGGTTATTCTTCTTAGCCATTATCCAATCACCATGTAACTGATCCTCTCCCCCATTAAATTCTGTCCCGATAATCTCGTTACCAGCCTGCGTTTGTTTCGCCATAATTGTGGGTCCATCCGAAAACCCTGGATTGTTGGCTGTAGCAGGGGAGGACTGGGCCGCCGGAACATGACTCGGGTTGTTCACCGTGGCAGCTGGTACAGTTTGAGGCGGTGGTTTCTGGATTTTACAGTCTCTAGATAGGTGACCATAGCAACCACAATGAATGCAAATACGGTGGAGACCCTCATATTCCACCTTGTACCAGAAGTCTCTGAACCAAACTTTCCCAACCACAGGTCTGGTAAGATCCACTTCGACGCAAACTCGGGCAAACCTACCCCTTCGAACATCCAAGGTGTTGCTGTCAACCTTGATAGGATTCCCAACCGCGGCTGCCAGAGTCATCAGAATACTTTCATCGTAGTAGACCAAGTTCAGTCCCTGAAACCTTATCCATACCAGAGTTTTGTCTATTTTAGCCACTGGGGACATAAACTCTGGCGACCAAGTCTGAACCGTAAGGTAATGATCAAATATCATCCATGGCCCTTGCTCCATCACCTTTAGTCTATCAGGTTCTATGTCAAACTTGACCATAAAGAAGTCATTCCCTATGTCCATAATTTCAAACCCAGCCTGTAGTTTCCAAATTCTCATTAATCGGTCCCTCATAGTATTATAACCAATACGCTTGTCCAGCAGTTTCACGACCAAAGCATCTTGCCAAGGAGCACACAACCCATCGAACACAGCATCAACTATGTGGACCTTCGGCTTCAATCTATTCCCATCCTCAAACTCAATTCTTGCAAGTTTCTCCTTCAACAAGTTCACTTTAGGCCTTGAGACTGGAGCCTCTTTTGTCCCAGTCACCATGTCCCTAAAGGACACCTTTGTCTTCTTCTCAGCCTCAGTTTGCTGTCCGCCACCACCCCTATCTGGTGGCTCACTTCCTTCACCGGTTTCCTTAGCATGACTTGCAGAGAAAACGAAACCCTCGCCTATCATGATGTTATTCAGTCCTGGAGGATTTTTAATTTTCAATAACCATTTGTGATACATCATGGTATTTTTTTAAATTTTTAATATATTTTAATTATTGTTTGATTTTTAAAACTTTATAATTTTTTTTAAAAATAAAATTTTATAAGTAGTCATGTAATTATGCATCCAATAAGTTCATTTTTTTGTATAAGTATTTTTCAACGTACATGTACAAACGCAAGTAGCTTATCCAATGTAAGTACTTATGAAATAATCTCTCATATGATAAGTTTTTATGTCATAAGCGCTTAAATAAGTTGTTTATCCAAAAAGGGCCTAAATCTGGTTTTAAAATGTCACATGACCACTTAAAAAAGTCACATGACTTTGTGGTTAATCTTGACTGTTTAAAGTTTGATCTAATGACTATGATATAATCCTCTCACTCTCATATAAAAAAGGTCCTCTCATATATATATATATATATATATAATACTTTTTATTTTTATTTTTTGACAAATATCTAATACTTTTTATGTTTACTGGAAATTTTATTATCCCCTAAACCCTAAAAAACATATCCCTTCAAATACCCTGACGTCACACTCTTCCTAGACCAGCGTCGCACGAGTCACGACGGGGGAGGCTTCTTCCGGCGAGAACAGCGGCGAACGACGAGCTACTCCGTTTCGCGCTTCTGATATCTCTCCGTTCTTTTGCTCTCAGTCAGGTATTTTGTTTCTTCCTTCTGTTATTTTTGGTTGAGTTTTATGTTCTCTGTGTTGCCTACCTCTTGCATTATGACTCCAAAGTAGAACTGTCGTTGCAATCAACTACGCATGGCAGTGCAGAGACGACCTGCAGTGTACCAAGTTTATAATATCTGTCAAGTGATCTTTTTTCTAGCAATTTACTATATATAGAATGTGTGCTGATGTGATGCCTTAAGCAGCACGTGAAGTTATTATATTACAAAGTGTTTAATGGTGCTGGTTGAGACCAAAATAATATTTGTCAAATGGTGCTGGTTGAGAACAAAGCGTTTATCTATTTTTTCTCTCTTTCTTAATGATGCTTGTTATGGTTATGATTCATGTAACATCCTAAAATTTAAATATAGTGTTTTTTTTAATAAAAGATTAAGTTATTAAGAGGTTTAGTGTAAAAAAAGATTAATTTATTAGAGTTGGTTAGTAATTAAAAGAATACAAAGTTAATATAAAAGAAAAAAAATAGAAAGTTAAAAAAAGAGGGGGAGGGGGGGGGCGGGCCAAAGGCCCCCACGGAAATAAGAAATTGGCTTTGCAACTCACGTGAGTTGCTTGAGTGGCCACATAATATTAGCGAAGTGTGGGTCTGATTGATGTTAAGATAAGAAGAAAATAAAATAATAAACAAATAGTGAGAGTCATATTAAGTGTCAACCAAATATAAATGACCAAAAGTTTCTCAAACCCTCACTCGGTGGAATAGCGCCGCACAGTGGAAGAAAACAAGAAAAAGGAAAGCAGCGTTGATACTGATAGGGGAGCCACACTGATAAAAAAATATTGGAGAAAAGAAGAGATATTTTTAGTAAAGCATCAAATTTTGTCATAGATAATTTTTGAAGCTTTTTGGAGGTCTACGAAAAGTAAATAAAAACCCCTTTTCTTAAACTTTCATGATATAGATTTTAAAGGGCTTGATTATGAAATCAAAGGATAATTATTTGAGAACTTTTAATACATGGTAATTTAATTTAGTAACAAAACTTGTCTATTTTCTTGAGTTTATAATGAAATGGTTTTCCCTCATCATCGTTTACGAACATTGTGTGATAGTTTATATACATATATTTGTCCAGTGCGTATATAGTTTTATAGTATAGTGCTTACATATAATAGAGGGGCTTCTGATTATAATAATTTATACATATAGATATGTTTGTCTTGTGCGCATTTTAGCATATTATTGTTTAGTTCTTATAGTATAGTGTTTATATATTATGCTAACATGTAATTATGTGATGTTTGTATGATATTTTGGTTGAACGTGTTTTTGGAATATCTAGGATTTAGTTGATGTGAGTGATACAATTGAGATTGACGCATGAGGTCATATGTCATGTCCTGGGGTTATGATATATGCCCAAAATGTTATTTAGAATTATTATTGATGCATGATGAGATATCTCCTTCTGAGAAGGGGATGATAGATATCTTCTGGGAAGGGGATGATAAATACCTTCTGGTTAGAGGGGAAGACACATACATCCTCATTAGAGGGGATGACAGATACCTCCTTTTGGGAAGGGGATGACAGATACCTCCTCATTAGAGGGGAAGACAGATACCTCCTTCTGGAAAAGGGATGACAAATACCTCTTTGTTAGAAGGGAAGACAAATACCTCCTTCTGGGAAGGGGAAGACCTATTATAGATACTTTTTTCTGGGAAGGGGAAGGTAGTGGGATGCCATTACATTTGTAATGAGCTCATAGACTAAAATTGGGTAATTAAATAAAAGAGATGTGGATGATAAATTGAAATTATTTGGATACAAGAAATGTCATTTCTATGATTTTATTTATGTTATGTTATACATACTTTAGTGATGGATTATATCTATTGACGATGTTATGACTTGTGCATGATTTTCGTGATATCGTATTGATTATCCTAAATTTATATAAAATATTTTGAGTTATATTATTTTGGAAATGGCGGATTACCATGGTTGTTTTTCCGGTTACTGCACCGGCTAAAAGCAACATCTTTTCGAAAACCTTTTAGAACTGTGTTTACTTATTGGGATTATAAATCTCATTAGTGGTGTTGTCTTTCAGAGTTTACAGGTGGTGAGATAGATGATTCAGTGTCTTGAGGGAGTCTTGAAAATATAGTTTATTTCTTTTTATTTATTTCTTTGAGGTTTATTAGACGCCCAAGTTTTGAGGCAAAAACAACTGTAAAAGAGTTATGTGATTTTAACCATTAATATTTATGAGGTTTTATTTTATTTGGATATGATGGTTTATTTAGCACCATTACTTTATTTAATTATTTTGAATATACGAGATACTTTCAAACTTAAATTATCGTGAATATTTTTATGACTTGATTATTTAATTTAAATGTTTTAAAAAGGTTTAAAGGTTCCTTTGAATTGTTATATTGTATTTGTAGATAATATGTCTTCATTTGGATTGAAATTTGATTTGCCGATTGATCTCTTTATTAATGTGTATTTATAATTTTATATATATACACACACACCGATTCGGCCACCGGTTTAATCGATTGAACCTTGAACAGCTCTCCTTTCTGGTCATCCAGTTGGACTGGTTTTTCAAACATTGATTTCCACTCCATTACTTAAAGAACTTTCAAACAATGTTACCACTTCATTCCATTACTAATATCACTCCACTCCATCCATCCAAACATGGCTTAAATTTATAATCTTTTTTATTGTGTTATAGAGTATAGGTATAGTCTTCTCTTCCCCTTGTATTTGGAATTGAGGAAATTTTGAACCTGATTAATGTGTATGATTCAAAGTGGGTGTTCCATCCACCATCATACAATACAAAGTTAGAAACTTATTTAGCTGTTGGATTGGTCACTCACTAGTTCTAAGTTGCTTACAACTTCAACAGGGCCTTTTACAACTTAGCAGAACAGACTAACACCAATACATATACTATTAAAGGGATCAAATTAACATGAAGCTTTTCAACATTTGCTTTCTTTCCAGTAGAAATCAAAAATTATTTTCTGGATGCTGCTTGTTATCATTTCTAGAATTTATTTCCACTTGACTAATGGTCCCTTTCTTTTGTTTTCCAAATTGGATATCTATTACTGCAGATATTAAGTTGATTACTTGGGTCAAAGAACACTGTCATCTCAGTCATGGCAACTAGTAAGTCAGACATATACATTTCCTGAGGAATTTGTTATTGTCCAATACATCTATTGCTTTATCGTATTCTTTTATGGAGAAGATTTTTTTCTCCTTTGAATAATACAATGAACTCAATAGTTATGTGTTTCCTGCAGGACTTCAGTTTGAGAACTCTTGTGAAGTTGGAGCGTTTTCTAAACTTACCAATGCCTATTGTTTGGTTGCTATTGGAGGTTCCGAAAACTTCTACAGGTTTTTGTTCTTTTTGTGTACAATTGAAATATATTCCTAATGGATTTTCACATTTGGTTTCAAATGGGTTGGAATTGCCATACCGAATCTCTAGATGAATAAATTTATGTGTTTTTAATACAGTGCATTTGAGGCTGAGTTAGCAGATGTTATCCCTGTCGTCAAAACCTCCATTGGTGGCACTCGTATTGTTGGTCGTCTTTGTGTCGGTAAAGTTTTTCTCTAGAATTTTTAAATCTTAACTAGTATCAGTCCTTGCTTTGCACTATATCAAGGCTGTTAAGAGATGGGTCCAACCTCTTCCTTTCTCTGTCAATTACAAATTTTCTTCCTTTAGCATTACATGAAAGAGATGGTAACATCTGTTTTTCCTGTTTATTGATTTGCGTTTATGGGACCTTATTAGTTTACCTTTCTATTGATTTGCAGGAAATAAGAATGGGCTTCTCTTGCCTCATACCACGACAGACCAAGGTGGTTTCAGTTATTATGCTATATGTTGTTTGGTTTATTCTTAGTACTATTTAATGCTATCTTATTGTCATGTGTTATTGCCTTCAAAACTTATTTAGTCCTCCTTCGACCAAGAAAAAAACTCTCCATATTGTTTTTTGGTCACTAAAGTACTTCAACTATTCTTTTAAATAGCATCGTCAAACTAATCTAGCCTAAAGTTTCTGGCATTGTAGATGGTAAAACCCCTTTTCAAATATTTTTCTCTTATATAGTGTTTATATTGGTTGAACACAATGACTTCGTTTGATTCATATAGTTGACCCTACTTAGTGGGGAAAGCTTTTGTTGTTGTTGTTATTATGGTATATTTATTGTTTCATTTTTGTTGTGGTATGGAACTCCACACCATTTGTGATATTATACTGACTTATGGCACCTGATTTTTTTGCCATGGCTTTTACTAAAGAGCTTCAACATTTAAGAAACAGTCTGCCTGATCAAGTTGTTGTTCAGCGCATAGAAGAAAGATTATCTGCTCTGGGAAATTGTATGGCATGTAATGACCATGTGGCCCTCACGCACACTGATCTTGACAGGGTATTTTCTTAATTGTACATCATAGCTTTTTTTCTATGCTTGTTTAAGACTGAAAATTGATTTGGAGAGAAACTCATTTTCTTGTTAAACATGGATGATGAATAAAGAAATGGATAGATTGTAACATATCTGGTGCTTATCATTCTGAACCCAGGCACCTTAAATTTTTATGTTTTGACCATAATCATGTAAACTGTAAATAGTTTCTTGAAAGGAATAGACAAATTTTCATTGTGAAGTTTGCTGTCATGTATGGTAACTGGTAAGACTAGGTAATTTGACTAATCTATAATCTGTGACTTGTAACCTGTACAAGTTATTTTTATTTTTGTGGGTTTAGGTTCAGGGTTGTGTATTTACTATATAATCCAAGTACTTCAGCTTTTATCAAATAGAAAAAGGAACTTATTTGAACTGCTATTAAACTTTCCGTCGGTCTTGTTGGCATTGAATTAAAAATGATGAGGAATACTTGAAGGTTATATAGCTAGGTAACTAATACTGGTTTGTAAATTAAACAAACCAGTATTTTTAGCTTGTCATGTAAGAGAATTCATATTTGTTAAGGGCCTCATCACTCTTTGTCCACTAAAATGTTCTCTTGTATGATACAACACATATATGTGGAGCTCATGTCTGGTACAAAAGTTGTTATTAACATACTTCCTTTTATCCAAAAGTTTAAAAAGGATAAAATTGAATATCATTTATCTTCTGGATTTTGTATTTTTTAAACTATTCTTAGCTTGATCTAGTATTTAATGTGAAATTTTTGTTCAGGAAACTGAGGAGATGATTGGTGATGTTCTTGGGGTAGAAGTTTTCAGGCAGACTGTCGCGGGTAATATTCTTGTTGGCAGTTACTGTGCCTTCTCCAACAGAGGTGGTTTGGTAAGTACACAACACAAGTTCTCCTGAAATTTATAATTCAGATATGAGTACTTTCTTTTGACCATACCCTTTTTGCAGGTCCACCCTCATACTTCCATAGAAGACTTGGATGAACTTTCTACTCTTCTTCAAGTTCCTTTGGTGGCTGGGACCGTGAATCGTGGTAGCGAAGTAATATCTGCTGGCATGACAGTAAATGATTGGACAGCCTTCTGTGGTTCAGATACCACAGCAACGGAGCTCTCTGTGATTGAGAGTGTTTTCAAGCTGAGGGAAGCCCAGTCTTAGTGCCATTGTGGATGAGATGAGAAAATCACTCATTGATAGCCATGTCTCAATTTTGGTGATAGTATCTTCTTTCTAAAATGTTTAAGTTTTGATTATAGTTTTTTTCGTTTTTTCTTTTGGTAAACAGTTTTGGTGATAGTTTATCTTCTAAAATATGAACTTAGAAGTAGTTTTCATTGAGTGTCATACCTTTTTATTTCAATTTTTGTTTTGTCATCCATAAATCAAAGATGAAATACGGGTGCCATTACGTTACATACTCATGGTGGTGTAAATAAAGACTCTGGTTAGTTGGAATCAATAATAATACAATCATGAGTAAATTACATTGCACCACCTTTTAAGTTTAGGGCCCTACTATTGGCACCGTGCAAATTACTATTGGCACCGTGCAGCTTTAAATTAAATTTTTTTTTTTTCGAAAATACCCTTTTCACTTATTCATTTTGTGCAAGTTTTTACGCAACGTAACTTCCGGAAATTACTTTCCGGAAGCTTCCGGAAAATGAAATCCGGACACTTTACACATCCGGAATTCAAAATCCGGATACTTTTTACATTTCCGGATGTGTTAATTTTAACACATCCGGAAAATACTTTCCGGACATACAAAAATTAACATCAGCAATAACACATCCGGAAAATAATTTTCGGATATACAAATTGTACCTCCGGAAAGTAAATTCCGGATGTGTTAATTTTAACACATCCGAAAAATACTTTCTGGACGTGAAATTCCTCATCGTCTTCTTCATAAAAATCTATATCACTCCAATAACTCTCATCTATTCCTTCTTTGTCGCTATAGGTAAGATCAGTACTACTTGCAGTGAAAACAACTCGCTTCACAGTCTTTGAATCTAGGGAGGCTTTTAAAACTCCTAATGCACCATTAACGGTTTTTTTTGTCAGTACTTCCACAGGTTCTTCCCAATTTGTTGGAGTAGCAGTAAGAAAGACTCCAATGCACCCTTCAATTGCTGGACCGAAACTTTCTGGATTGTTGAGATCCGCGTTGAAAAATTTCACGTCCGGAAAGTATTTTTCGGAGGTGTTAAAATTAACACATCCGGAATTTACTTTCCGGAGGTATAATTTGTACATTCGGAAATTATTTTTTGGATGTGTTATTGCTGATGTTAATTTTTGTATGTCCGGAAAGTATTTTCCGGATGTGTTAAAATTAACACATCCAGAAATTATTTTAACACATCCAGAAATTACTTTCCGGAGGTGTAAAAAGTATTCGGATTTTGAATTCCTGATGTGTATAGTGTCCGGATTTCATTTTCCGGAAGCTTCCGGAAAGTAATTTTCGGAAGTTACGTTGCGTAAAAACTTGCACAAAGTGAGTAAGTGAAAAGGGTATTTTCGGAAATAAAAAAATTAATTTAAAGCTGCACGGTGCCAATAGCAATTTACACGGTGCCAATAGTAGGGCCCTTAAGTTTATTAAAATAACAGCAAAGCCCAAAATTGGTTATAAATTACACCCCACCCCATTTTTTTTGACTAACTATTGACTTAACACCATTAAACTATTTAAAAATAAAAAATATTTATAATAAGTAATTTAATATTTATATGTCAAAAATGTTTTTAAAGATCAATCTTATACTTTGTTGTCTACAAAATAAAGTTAATTTGTTAACTTAAAAATAAAATATATAATTGATTTAAGTGTTTATTTTTGAAATCCATCATATATTTATTTTAATTTTAATAAAATCTAAGTTTTAATATGCTCTAACAAATTTTCGATATAAAATGTGTATCAATTATGTGAAAAATGATTTTTTATTATATTCTATTTTTAATCCTTTAGGTCAACAACTTCTGAAATAAATAACATGCTTTTATTTTTTATTTTTTTTTATCTGTAGAGTATATGAATTATTATAACAGTCATTGTTGATAAATAAGACAAAAATGCTATTAAATAAAATGAGATAATATCATTTTTAAATAAAATGAGATAAATTGATATATTTTTTTACATAAAGTATTTATTTCCAGATAAATTTATATTATATATTATTCTTTATCCTGAATATATATCTAGTTAGTGGAATTAGTCTTAAATATAAAATGGAGGAACTTAACTGAAATGGTATAGATAAAAATGAGAGTAAAAAAAAAAATTTATAAACTATAAGATCAAACGTCTGGAAAAATAAAATGAGATAATAAAAAAAAATTACATGTTGATATGAATTTTTATATAAACTTATTTTTTCTAGACAAAAATATACTATCAATTACTTTTTTTTATCCTGAATGTGTGTGTGTGTGTGTATATATGTATATATATATAGTGAAATTTGTCCTTAAATGTATCCAAAGATATTAGGATTGAAATATTTTATTTTATTTAAGAGAGGATGACAGAGGAATTTAACTTAAAAAGCAAGGATAAAAATGAGAAAAAATAAGTTATATAAGCTCAAACATTACTTCAAGTAGCGTCTGGAGAAAAAAAAGGGTATAAACTTATGAGAAAAATATTTACCAAACAAAGCTATAAACTCATCCGTTATAAGCTATCATCTATAAGACAATGGTTTTACCTTGAGGACATAGCTAAAATACTCAAAATCATGATATTTTATTAGAAGTTATTAAACTAAATCACTCAAAAAAAGCTTCAACCAAAAAAAAAAAAAACCACTCAATAAAAGATAGAAAAATTAAAAAATATATATATATATATATCAGGAAATTATATATATATATATATATATATAATTGGTTTTAAAAATATATATTTATATGAATTACATTCCTTTATATAAGATTTTCAAATTGTGTATTCTATTTTTCAAATTAAAATTGTTTTTGTTTTATCACCAAAAAAGTCTAAAACTAATATTTAAAAACTTTTTTATTGTATAAATATTTCTTTTATTTTCAGTGACTTAACGATGTTAAACCAATGGTTAGTCAATATTAAAAAATGGGGTGGAGTGTAATTTATAATCATATCTGGGGTTTGTTGTTATTTTGATGAACTTCAAGATGGTGGAGTGTTAATTACCCTATAATTATTAAACATCTAGATTTGCAGTTTGCACCAATGGAGCTTATCTATCTTTTGCTTATTACTTCTTTGTAAGACACACATCAACGTAAATCATTAAAATAAAAACAGTGGTCAGACGAACAATTTTGCCGTGGTATTTGCACAAAATCTCAACGATGGTCAGACGAACAACAAAAACAGCAAATGGCATCTGCACCGTGGATAAACAGTTTATAATACTCTAGCAAGCAGTACAAGGTACAAAACAACACCAACCAAAACTTAAATAGTGATCAAATTTAAAAGCTCACCAAGACCCTAGCACATTTTCAACTCTATATGTCAAAAAAACAATGTTAGTTGAGCTATGTTCTCAGTCAGGAAGAATTTGCTCACTGTCAGCATCTGCCTCAGTCTCAACCTTAGTCTTCGAAGGACCCTGGCCTGCTCCAGGGGGCTGCCTCTTCTTGATCCCACTTACTACATCATCAATCCGCAGAAGCATGCAAGCAGCTTCAATGGCAGTCTTAAATGTTTGTGCCTTCACATTGTATGCATCCCAGATCTAACAATGTTAGAACAAAACAACTTTAGAGTTCGATTGCTGACATATGCTAATCAAGCTAACCAAGCATCTTTACATTACTAGAAACGAGATATAAAGAATGTAAAATATAAGTGGGGGAAGGGAGCAATAGGGAATAAACAATGATTTTCTTCACTGTACTCTCTTTTGGGAATAACCGAGATGTGTTAGATTTAATTCTAATGTGACGTGACTAACTTTGGTTGGCAAAATGATGATAGGTGGATTTTAGGAATCATGCTTTGCAAAAAGATAAAAAATTCGAAGAACCTTGCTCTCTTTCATGTCAGTGACGGCACCAGTATTTCCATCAATGCCAATCCATGCATTTTCTCCGTTTGCATGCTGTAATTCCAAAAACACAATGTTAAACATAATCAGAGAAAGAATCATTTACAAATGTAATAGCAAAAATTCTTACTTTTCCTTGTAGTGCAGTCATAGTCCGGATAACATTTACTCCACAATTTTGTGCCAAGGTACGAGGTATAGCCTCAAAAGCGATGGCAGCAGCTTCATAAGGCCACTGTTGGTCAACAAGAATATATAAGAACCAGAGTAAACTAATGCTATGAGACGGAAAATAGAACTAGAGTCCATCTAGACAAAGTAGTATACACTGGCGCATTGAAACAATAGCAATATTATACTCACCTTCTCTATGCCTTGAACAGATGAACTCCTCTGCTTCAAAGTCGCTGATACAGTTAACTCTGTAGCACCACCTCCAGGAACAAGTTTTGGATTTTTTATTATGTTTCTTGCAACAGACATGGCATCCTGTCATGAAAACAAGCTTCAGAAAGTGGTGATCAAATCCGCATGCTATGCTCTCAGTACAAATCAACAGCTTACCTGTAGGTTTCTTTCAACTTCATTTAAGAGATCTTTACTAGCACCCCTCAATAGTACGGTACAAGCCTTAGGGTCTTTGCATTCAACAATAAACGCAAAGAACTCATCTCCAATTTTCTTAACTTCAAATAACCCAGCGCCAGTACCAACATCAGACTCCTGTAATTCATCAGATCTGTTCACAATAACAGCACCACATGCTTTTGCAATTCTATTATTATCAGTTTTCCTCAGCCTCCTGATTGCACTAACTCCATGCTTGCTGAGATAATGGCAAGCCAAATCACTAAGGCCCTTCTCTGTAATCACTAAATCTGGTTTAAACTTCAATATCTGCATGCAGAGCTCCTCAATGTATTCTTCTTCCATCTTCAACAAGAGAGTCCAGTCTTCTTCTTTTAGCAGTTCAGCATTTGTTTGGTTCTCACCCTTTTTATATTCAAGGGGAGAATCAAGAAGAATGATACGTGGGTTAACAATCTTTCTCCTCATTTTGCCAGGGGCAACAACATCTTTGTTTATCATAACTCCATTAAGAACTCTCGAATCCTCCAGTTGCCCACCGGGGACCTTCTCAACCTTAATATAATTTTTAATATCTACATCTCTCAAACCTTGGCCAAGATCAACACCTACTGTGGTAGTGGCATCAATAGCTAAATCCTGAAGTTAACCAAAGTAGAATATGTGATATATGATATATAATTCAACAGATATAAAATTATTATCCTATAGCATAAAACTACAATAATCATTTGTCTAGCATAAGGTTTTAATCCTATTCATCCCTAAAAAGGATGAAGCCTATTAATTGAGGGTTTTATGAATATCCATAAGCAGAATAAAGATTCATTACAACAATATGAAGAGATATAAAAGAACAAAGAAGACCCATTTGAAAAGTTATCCCAAAGGGCAGAGGATACTCACAGCAATTAAATCCCCAAATTGACTAGTGAATTTGGTACCTATGCAGCTTTTAACTAGCTCCAGCATTGTATCGCCTGCAGTTTTATTCTCATTAAGATTGTGTTTCAAAGAAGAAAATTAATGGAGGCAATTATGTATCTTTTATGTAGGATAGATGAATTCCATCAGATGAAATAACCACACAAAAAATAAAAAAATATCAAAAGCACTTCTATCAAATGTAAACTTAAGAAGCTCAATCTAGCAATTCCCCTCTGTTGGGTACAAGCGGCCGCACTGATGCTTATCTACCTTTAAGCCACATCAACTAAGCCATTTTGTTATGCATGTATCATCTTAAGATTGCAGTAAGCCACTAACTCACCAAATCAACAATCATAAACAATACTAATTTGTTAATGGTGTAATTTTATTGTTGACCCGCAACCTTCTCAATTTATCATTGTGTTACTGTTACCACAAATTGCTAGGGGATTCCAGAAAACCCAATTCCATAACAGCACGGGCAAGATCCTTAAATTAAAATTACCAGGCCCAAACTCTCACAAAGACACGAACTACTTAAACATTTCTTCTACAAACCAGTGGAGTATATAACTCAAGGCTTTTCGCCTAGCCCGCTGTAAACTACTAAAAATAACTATCTTGCCCTTGAAATTGGGCGTATTAAACTTTGGGAAGATATTTGGCTCAGCATAATTCCTCTTTCTGAGTCTTTACCATGGCCGTTTCGTCTATCTTCTTTCTTTGCATCATGGCTCTGTTTGTCAATTCTACTCTCAGGATAACTTCTCTTGAAACCTTCATTTTTTCAGAAACTTGCATGATAGAAAAGCTAACAAGAGTTAGAGTCCCTTCTGTTTTTAATCGACTCTATTCATCTTTCTTTATTCCTGATTCAACGACTTGGGTCCTTGATGCCCCGGGAGCGTTCACTTGTAAATCTTATTTTTCTTGACTCACTCTCACAATACAGATAAATTTCTTCTGGATAAACCCACCTGAAAGGCCAAATCTCCTTCAAAGGTTAATGCTTTTGTCTAGACTATTGTTCTTAACAGGATTGACACTAACAACATGCTCTAGAAGCACAGACATTACCTCATTGTCTCTTGATAGGTTGTTTGGAATCTTTTCAGTGTCTTGCAGATATGCCCTATGGATTTGTAACTCCTTACTAAATTTAGAAATTTTGGCTCTCGTAAAGAAGCAAAATCTGTGGTACTGCTCTATTTTTGCTGTTCTTTGGTGTATATAGTTAGAAAGGAAGAGCAGAATATTCAACGACTGCTTTTCGACACTAGAATTCATTTGGGATATGGTTACTCTTCTGGCATCCTTTTGGTGCTCGTCCCATGGGCTCTTAAGTGGTTTTTCTTTGTTAAACATGCAAAGGAATTGACATGTTTTGTTGCATGGCTCTATCACTTAGGTTGCGGTTGTTTCTTTTTGTTTTGTTTGTGAAGATGTCATATCGTCTTCCTTTGTAATTTTCTCCTCTCTTATAATATTTCTTTTATAATCAAAACTGAAAAAAGAAAGAATGTTAACCAAAAAGAGAACAAAACTCAATAGCAGCAAAACTTACGATCCTTGGCATCAATGGGCATTGCAATTTTGTCAAGAACGGCAATGGCATCCTCCAGAGCTTTGTTATAAGCTGGAAATAATATATTTATCTGTCACAATAAACAATCTGATATCTTTTTCGAAAAGAACCATGAAAAAAAATACTATGCATTACCTCGGCAAATAACTGTAGGGTGATACTTTTTGTCAATAAATGCTTCCGCAACATGGAGCATCTCACCAGCTGCAAACATATACAAGATATTAGGAGGGGGGACAGCTCATTGCCCAAAAAATCAAATCAAGACCTGCTCTTCTATTAATACAGAGCAAAATCTAGAATTCACCAAACATGACTTGTTACTAAAACCAAGCAGAAATGCAGCAAAGCTGATTTGTGGAACAATCTCCCTTCCAGTTTCAATTTCATAATCACACTATTGACAAATAAAAAGAAGACTTCCAGAGTACGTCCACATGAAGTATGGCATCAATGATAATTCGTGATTAAAAAGGAAAAGCATCTGCATGTGCTCAAATAATACCAAGAATTATGACAGATGTTGTTCCATCTCCCACTTCTTCATCTTGGGTGCGACTCAATTCAATCATAGACTGCAGCCATTCCAATATGAGAGCAGTGTTAGAAAATTTCAAACCAAACAGCAACTAACCTTAAGATAGCCTTTGGTAGACCTGTTAGAACCCAATGAAACATAACATACAGATTCTATTCTATGTTTTGTGTGTTCTATAAATAGAACAGAACATAACACAGGATTGAAAAGTAAAACATTTTGGTTCCACTAAAAGAGGTGGAACCCAAGAGAACAGAACAGAACAGAACAAAACATCCCATTCCATTCTGTTCTGTCAGCACATCAAACACTACCTAAAAATTCAATACAGACACAGAAAGTGGTGCTTTCAACAAAGACATGCGCAGGAGAGCAATATATAGCAGTATGTATGCATGGCAAGCAAATGTCAATGAAGTGAATTGAGAGAGACAAATCATGCCTTTGCAGCTGGGTGAGCAACGTCTAGTTCACGCAAGATAGCATTTCCATCATTTGTCACCACAATTCCTATTAATTAGAAGAAAAAGAATGGGCATCAGACGAATACTTGGAAGTTGGAACCCAGGCATGCAAATGAGCTGTTATGGTTGACAATAATTAAAAGGCAATTTCTAAACCAGAAACTATACTTAACAATGCTCCCAAACCATCCAGAAACAATGTTTATTAAAACTTACAACGAAATTTTCAGGTTCAGTAAGCCCAAAAAAGTGTACACTTTCTCGGGCACTAAGGTGTGATTTACAAAATCCTCAGTAACAATGTTACAAAATAATTTAAAAGATGAAAACACAAACCTCCACTAGCATCAAGTAGCATTTTTAACATGGACCTGGGTCCCAAGGTTGTACGAATTATGTCAGCAACAGCCTGGTAGGCAGGCACCAAGCATATTAGAAACACCAAATGAAGAGCACAAGAGAGTGGACAAGATGAAAAACTACATGACAGAAAGTAGATTATATCTTAAAGTTGTACACTAAATACCCATTATTTATCACAAGATTTACTTTACTGAATCCATGGCACATGCATGGATGCTTGGCCCTCCCAAAAAAAAGGAGAAAACAAAAACATAACATAACCATTTTGGAACTATGGAATTGTACATGAAAAAATTGAAGAGTTCATGCCAAAATATATGAGCACAGTTCAGAACCTACAAATATTGGAAAGACTAAATTAGACTTTTGGTCCCTTGTATTATTTTTTAGATTAATTTTGATCTCTTATCTTTTAAAAAAATCATTTTAGTCCCTTAAGTATTAAAGTAACCTAAAGTAGTCCTTTTCGTCAGTCACGTTAGTAATGACGTTAACCTCTTTCCGACAAAGCAGTAGTTAAGTGATGATGTGGGCAGCTGCCATGTGGCAACATGCTGCATGACAGACGTGCCATCTCAGTTGTCCACATCATCACTTAACTGTCACGTAAGAGAGAGGTTAACATCGTTACTAACGTGTCTAATTTATGACCACTTAGTAAGAGAATGATAAAATGAACCACGATTTTGAGACAGATAAGAATTCAACTTATATACATTGATAGACCTATACAATACAATTACAACTACTTCCCCTTAAAGACAAAGCCTCTGTTATGCATGTCTGTATGATTTAAAAGTTAAATTTTCATAAAAGTGAAATGCGAATAATAGAATCAAGCAAAAAACTAAAGCAGCAGCAGCGTAATAATTGTTAGTAAAGTGTTATATCGATAGTATACCTTTGAGGCTTGAATATTAGTATGGTGCACCTTGCTTCCAGACTCGCGATTCAAAGAGTCCTCTGCACAATTTAATTAAACATACATGCACTTCATCAGTGAACAGATACAAATACAAAAACAAGCAACGAATATGGGAATCTGAAGGAATTTAAATTTAAAATGAGATTTATGAAGAACGCAACGCAAGGCGAGTATAAGAGAAAGAGAGAGGTTACTGAGAACTAGAACGGGCGACTGCATGATTGATTCTCTTCTCTAAGGGCACAAACCAAACAAATAAGAAATGATCACACTCTATTCTGGTCAGTGTGTGTATCTATGTGTGCGTAACGCAGTGGAGCAAGTCTTCCGCCAAAATCTGCTGCTACAAAACCCTCGATTTTGCTTTAACTTTACATTTTATACTTCATTTTGTTTTGGTAACTAGTGGTTAATGTTTTCGTAATTATTTCTAAAAAGTGATTTTGGTAATTTGAACTTATTAATAATTATCTAGGCATGGTTAAATTAATAAAACAGTTTTAAATTATGACCATATTTTTTTATTAAGATTTAGTGTAAATACCCATTTTGGTCCTTCAAATTTTTCGAGGACCCACTTTTGGTCCCTAAAAATAAAAAAGTCATCATTTAGTACCCCAAATTTACTACTGTCAGACAGTTTAGTCCCTCCGTCAGTCAACCGTCTTCAACCTCCGTTAGCTTGCTGATTTGGAACGTTAAGTGGCCTAGGTGTAAATTTTTTGACCCATTTTAGTACCCCTTTTTTCTTTAGTAATCCATTTTAGTCCCTAGAAAAGTTATTGTGACCCAATATGGTCCTTGTGTGTATATCAGACTACCAGAATGACTTCTTTTATGTACTACCATACACAAGAATGACTTTTATTTTGAACAACCAGAATAAAGGAACTTGGAGACTGATATTTCATGTATTTAAAGAGACAACCCAGTTTGGTCAAGTTCATCTTCAAGTTGGCATGGAGTTTGACAACCTTGAATTGTTCAAGAATGTTGTAAGGAATTACATGACATGTAACGGACCTACAAGACCAAAACCTGTGAAACCAAAAAGTACAAGGAGGACAAGCAAGAAAAAAATCAACGCGGAACAAGATGGGACTATGTCACAAACTAAGCCTCAAACAGAAGTTGTCACACATGTATTATATTTTAGAGTACAATGAACTTGTTTGTAATCTAATATTTGTTTCTAATCATTCATTTTGATTATTATTTTAGAGCCAAGAAGAGCCTCATGATGATGTCCAACCCTTGGCATTGCAGCAAGTTGAAACTGAGTTAAACCATGTAATTTCTCAACAACTGTTGATTTCAATATTGCATTTGTTTCATTCTTAACTATTCTGGTGGATTTGGTTCATTGTGTTGCATTTGGTTCATTCTAGTTGTACAAAATAGAGGTCATTCTTATGCATGGTTGTAGATAAAAGAGGTCATTCTGGTAGTCTAATACACACAAGGACCATATTAGGTCACAGTCAATTTTTCGGGGACTAAAATGGGTTACCAAAAAAAAGGAGGGACTAAAATGAGTCAAAAAATTAATCAACTGACACTTAGGCCATTTAACTGAGGTCAAAGACAGTTAGCTAATGGAAGGACCAAACTATCTCGCGAAAGTAAATTTTGAGGACTAAATGGTGCCTTTTTATTTTCAGAGAACAAAAGTGGGTCCTCAAAAATTATGAGAGATCAAAATGGGCATTTACTCTAAGATTTAATTTAATTAATATGCATTGTGAAATTAGGAGTGTGGTAGACATTGAGAAGGTTTTAAGTAACCTTTCTCCGATGAGAATCAACACGATATGGCAAATAGGGTTACTCTAATTCGGTAATCTCCTCCTTGTTTGGGTATGATTAAAGTCCGTTATTTAATTTTTTATAGGCTAATGTTTTTGTTTTTTTTTAAGCATATAGGATAATATTAGTAATTAGTGTGCTTCATGATCACTAGGGTGCTTTCCTTACAACTTTCTCGGCTAATATGGGATGGTGCTCGATAGTTTAGGTGGAGCTTTGGGTATCTGACATGGGCTCTACTTAGCTGTGCGAAGAGGCTTTCGTAAGGTTGTGTTTGAGTCTGATTTCAAACTTGCAATAGAGTTTCACCACGAAAGTTGCCCCTCCAACCATCCTAGTTATAGGATTGTTTGTGATATTTGACAGCTTGCTTCCAGCATTAACGCATGCTCGTGGGTTCACATCTTTAGAGAGGCTAACATAGTAGCGGATTTGTTTGCAAGAGAAACACTTGGGTAGACACAAACCCAACATGTCATCCTTGGCATAGTCAATAACAAGCTAACAACACGTTAGAATTTAAAACATTTATTTTAAAATAAAAAAAGACTGCATGTCTCGCAGTGATGACCCGAATGACTATGTTGTGCATGACCCTCTTTTGGAGAAGGGGAAAGAGAAGTTCAATAGAATGCAGGCCAAACAAAAGAGACGAGAATGAGAGTGGGCTGGGAGATCCTTTGCTTGATATTGTATTTTCCTATCATGGCTATGCGAATATACAAAGCTGATTGCTTTTGAATATATCATTTCTCTTCTTCCACCTTTCTCCAAATTCCAATAACTCATTCCCCTTCTCCTATTTCTTCCTCCAAAACCCATAAAGGAAATTAGACGGTGGTGCAGATCTTTCATGCTCGCGTGTTAATTGGTGCAGATTTATATCTCGCCCTCTTGCTTTTATTACCTATAATTTTCATTTCAAAAACATTTTTATGGTTAAGAAATAAAATTAAAACAAAGAAGAATGAAAGAAAAATTTCAGATCTGGAACCTCATGGGTTAAGTTTTTCGAATACTGGGTAATGGGTTAGTCAGAAAAATTGAAAAAATCCATTGAAACATCCAGATCTTAAGTTTAACGGGTTAATCAGAAAATTTCTTGCCAGATCCAAAAAAACTTCATCACTGATGACACAAAGATGAAGGAGGACAACCAAGTTGCTTTTCATTCGGTTAATGTAAAAAAGTTGTTTAAGAAAGAGATGATTAGAATTGGTTAGAAGAAGGGAGTTTGAAGAAACTGAAAAAGAAAAAAAAAATCACTCTGCAACTGATGAAGAGGCAATGATGGTTTGAAGGTAGGGAGAGGGAGCTGGCAGGGAGGAAGAGGAAAGATGGGTTTTAAATTTTCTTTTTAAAATTATTTTTATTTTTAAATAAATGAGTTAAATTTTAATGTGTCATTAGCTTGTCATTGGTTGTGCTCAAGGATGACATGTTGGGTTTGTGTCTACCCAAGAGTTTCTCATGGTTGCAAAGCATAACTATGGAGTCTAGTGTGCATATTTTTTATTAGGTTCCCCCCTTTTGCCTTATTTCCCTTACTGTATGATGCTTCCGCTGTTATCTATCAGAGAGGAAGCCAAGTTCTTGTTTTTGTTTGGGTCTTAGCCCCTTTGTTGCATAAAAAAAAAGTATAATAATTTTTTAGACTATTAACAAATATTTGATTAAATAACTTATAACTTAATTAAACATTTATTTAATAATTTTTTTGGTAAATACGCTTAAAAATAACTTATTTTATAAGCTTTTTTTATAAAGTTATTAAAATAAGCTAAAACAAGCTTATTACAATAAGATAAAATAAGCTGATATGAATTATTTGCATAATTTTACTTTCGTAAGTTATTATCATAAACATGGTCGTGTAACACACAAGGCCATTAAAACCACATCCTTAGGCCCCAATTTTTTTTTTTTATTTTTACTTTTTAGTATAGGATATTGTTAATGAGTGCCTTAAGGATATTGTTTAAGGAATCCAAATTGCGTAAGTATTCATTGAAAGACTAAGTATATTCATTCCCAATGTATTTATTATACCACTTTTCATGTAAACTTACCTATTTAGATTCCTAAAACAAATGCTCTTAGGGTACTCGTTGGCATTACCTTTAAAAATTAAAATTTTATTATTATTTTCGCTTCAAATTTTTGTCATCTCTCATTGTTCTCTCTCTTTTGTTACTCATCTTCATATTCTTTTGAATATTAGAATATTATAGAAGTATTCAATTATATCAAAACATTAGATCTTTTCCAAATGTTTGTCTTGCTTACATAATATTATTGATAATACCTGTATCGACTGTTATCTTAAAGAAGTTTTTTTCAAAATTAAAATAGCTTAAATCATATCTAAGATCAACAATGTTGCAAGATAGATTGAATGGATTAGTCATTTTATTTATTGAGAGTGAAATGTTAGAATTGATTGATTATAAAAAGAAAAGTTATGCTCACTTGAATATAAAACTTTGATAAATGATTTTGCATTACAAAAAGCCAGAAGATTAATATAAATTAATAATTTATACAATATTAAATCTCTTTTAAAGTTTTGCCTTAGGCCCGGAATTTCTATACACGGCCCTATCATAAACTCAAGGGTTAAATATGTTTTTAATTCCTAAAAAATGAGCAGATTTTGGTTTTGGTCCTTGTAAACAAATTTCTTTGGTTTTCATCCCTCTAAAAAATAAACTTACTAATTTTGGTCTCTATAAAATAAACTAATTTTGGTTTTGGTCCCTATAAAATATTTTTCTTTGATTTTCAACCCTCTAAAATCTAATATCACTATTTTAGGACATATAAATAGAATTCATTTTAGGGTTCAAGAAAGATTTTAGGGGAATCACATGATAAATGACACTACAGACGTTATTGGTCATTACTTGGGATGACTGCATGACCTTCTGTTAGACACATAAGTAGTTAATGGATGTTAAATAATAGTAAGGACCAAAATAATGATTTCGAATTTTGGAGGGGAGAAAGTAAAAAAACAGAAAAACAATTTTATAGGGACCATAACCAAAATTCGCTCATTTTACGGGGACAAAAAACATATTTAACACATTATAGATTTTAGTCAATATAAAAGAGACACCCATTTTAATAGCAGAGTTTTGTAATTTTATCTTTTTCTACATTTTTTTCTCTTTTGATAAAAAAAAGGGGGCTAAAAGCCCAAGAAAAGAGATTACAAAGCAATTATCCTAGTAGTAGCTACTCCTAATACATCAGAGAGCAGCACCTAACTAATAAGACTAGGTGGGCTCTAAAAAAACAATCAAATCCGAACCTGAGTCACAAGCTAAAGGCCCGTTTGGATGAGCTTTTAAAAAAAGTGTTTCTATGATATAGAAGTAGAAGCAGAAGCTATTATTATAAGCAGAAGCCTCTTTACGTTTGGATGAACTTTAAAAAATGGGCTTTTATGAAATTTGTTGCAGGGATATTATTGTCCAATAAAATATGATACATCATCACTATCTCTCTTCTGGTGCATCTGCTTTTTTAGAAGTTAGAAAGTGTGGCTTCTAAAAAAACACAAAAATGTGCTTTTGTCATTGCTTTAGTTTTTTTTTTCAAAAGCCCATTCAAACACTCATATTTTTCGTAGAAGCACTTTTATTTTAAAAATAAGTGCACTTTTGTTTGCCTCTCTGTACACGTGAGTAATTGAAATAGTCCAATCACCTTGCAGCAGTTTTCTGATATGATTGATTAAGCTTTAATCTCTATTGCTACCCATTCCATTCTTAGTCAGACAATTAGCAACCATTGCTGAATCAACTTGAATTTCAATGCAGTCAAAACCTTTTTCTTTAGCCAACATCAGACCTTCAAAAACTCCCCATAATTCAGTCACATAAGCTAAAGCATTCCCCAGCCGTTTTGAATAACCACATAACCAATTTCCACAGTGGCCCTGAGAAGTCTGCCGCAACCAGCAACCCCTGACCCAATCCTCGTCGCTCCATCCGAATTTAGAGAAACCCATCCTAAATTCGGGGGCTTCCATTTAACCTGAATCTGAGCTGAAGGACGATTAGCCCTTGGATTTTGAAACTTCCATCCTTCTACATAATTCCTTACATTTTGCTCGATCAAATACCAAGGATGAGGAGGTCTTGAGAAATCAGCATCATGACACTGCTTGTTCCTCCAAACCAGAGCATGTAGCAAGTTGTAATCCAAACCAAAAACCAATCTAGATTTGGAAATCTCCCTTTGTTAGCATTCATATTCATGGAGATCCACAGGGAAAGGTCACAAAGAAAGAAGGAGCTCCTCTGGTCTTGCAGGACAAGATGATACCAGACCTGCGAAGCAGTCGGTCAGTCACGAAGAATGTGTAGAATCAATTCTTCCACCGAGGCACAGAAGGAACAGTAAGGATCTCCGAGACCTCTGCGATTTTTCCACTTATTAGTAACTAAACGACCATGACTAATTTGCCAAGCAAAGCAACAAACACTTTCAGGAACTCCCAATTTCCATATGATCTTCCACTGAGCAAAGCCATCTTTCTAGAAAATTCCTTGCAGCAATTGGTACGCGCTAGACACTGGAAAGTCCCCCATACGGTTGCCAGGCCAGAGAGGAATGTCCGAACCATTGTCCATATGGGGAGGCAACACTGCATTAATCTTGCTAATAATCTCTTCTGGCAACAAAGGAGCAATTTCTTCAATCGTCCACCGACCCTACAAGTTCACTAAATATGCAACTTTTCAAGAAGACATGTTAGAAGGAATATCCTCAATAAAATCACCCAATTTTAATTTGGGCTCTATCCAGCAATCAGCCCAAGCATCCACTTTTGTCCCAAAAAGGTCGCCAGATCTATCTGTCAGCTTATGTCGTCATGGAAATCCAACTCAAAAGTCCCCATCATCGAGGACCCCGGGTGATCCCGTCATCCGCGGATGATGGAGGTATGGCATCCTGCTCAAAAGAGTTAGCTCGGCGTGCCGATAACAAAACATATAGAGAAAGAGATACGGAGATAAGAATCTATGCTATGGTCATGCAATGTAAAGAGATACATAGCATAAAATACAATAATAGTACAAAGACATGCATCACATATAGATCACATTCATCCTCAGAGTCATTGTATCAACCTCTACCCTTATCACCCATGCAACTACACATGTATGCTGACGTGACCACCTACAATCCTGTCACACATCCCCATTCTCGTGAGAGATGTTAGTCAGTCGTCCAAGCGAGCACTCCCATATATATATATATATATATATATATATATATATATATATATATATATATATATATATATATATATATATATATATATAAGAGTGAGAGGATTATATCATAACCATTGGATCTAACTTTAAATGGTCAAGATTAAACCACAAAGTCATGTGACTTTTTTAAGTGGTCATATGACATTTTAAAATCATTAAATAACTTTTAATCTTAACCATCAATGTATGATTGTATTATCCAGGTTTACTCTTCTCACTCATATAAAAATGGCCCTATCACTAGATACATCCCACATAATATATATATAAAGCCCTTACTCTAGGCCTCTCAAAAAAAAAAAATTCTTTTAAAAAAAATCCAGTTTGTATTTTTTTATATTATTATCTTTTTAATACTTTTGGTACATAAATAAAGATAAGCTAGCCCACTTGGTATGAAAGGTTACCATTAGCTGCAAGGTCTTGGGTTCAACTTCTCATTATGTATAAAATAATTATTTTTGTATGAAAAAATTGTTTGGTTAATTTGTTATTTTTTTTAAAAAGGCATCGCTATAGAATTTGCTTTAGGCCTCAATAAGTGTTGGCCCGGTCTTGTATATATGTATAAGCTGGCTCAGCACAGTCACAACCAATAGTGCACCTATAAATATATAAGTTGCCTCCGTGCAGACGTGCAGTCACGACCCATGGTGCATAAGTAGTCCGGAGCTACACATAAATTGGAGTAGCTCGACAAGGACTACAAGAGTATTACAGTAGCATCACTAATCATCTATCCCGCAATATCTGGTACATGTACCCATATTCTCTAACCTCGTGTGTTCCACTCATACGGCTGTGAAAAACACCATGCATACTAATATAAGTCTCACCGAGTTATAACATGGTGCCTCAATCTTTCACCACCATCTCATATAAAACCTCATAATTTACCAGATTAACCAAACCACATATGTAATAATATTGTATTAGGTTAGGCACCACCACATATCATATCACGCTCTCCCTAACATGCACATCTCCCAATTATCACATATCATCGCTGTTGCGACCGTCCCAACCGGGCGCCGCGAAAAGAAATAAAAAGCAAAGGAGTCGCCACCAATATTTTATTTGGGAAAAACATTGGAAAAACCATTTATTTTAAGGAAACTGGTCTACAAAAAAGATAGAGATTTGAGTACGGGAGTCGGTTACGAGTAGGGAAGGTGTTAGCATCCTACATCGCCCGTTTTAAAACGGTACCTTAAGTTAATTGTGTAAAATAATTTTAATAATATTTGAAAATATTTATTTTACCCCATTTTTAAATTAAATAAAAAAATAAACACAACAAAAGAGAAAATTAAATTTTGGCTTGACATAATGATTGATTCTGCTCTTACGCATTCCCGGATGTGATGGGAAACTCAAAGCCACGTAGTTCTTCTAGAAAATGTTTGATTTGTTCGTTGATTTTAATTTTGGTAAAGATTTGATTTAATTTAAAAAAAAATTGAAAAGGATTTTATTTTACAAATAATTCATTCATGCACAGGGTACAAGATAGCAGTGCTATACGATAAACCCTTACAATTCATAAGACACTTGAGGATGAAAATTCATACATCAACGTCGTAGATTGTTGCGTGAATTTGAAAAGAATATTTTATTTTATTTTATAAAATTTGATAAAATCTTGTTAAAAGAGTAAATTGAAAACATTTCATTGTTTTTAACACAATGGAATTCACTTTTGCACAGGGTTAAAAATCGTCAAGCTATACGATAAACCCTTACAATTCATACGACACTTGAGGATGAAAAATCATACATCAACGTTGTAGATTGTTGCGTGAACTCAAAAATCTTATTTTATCAAAAGGATTTTCTTTTAAAAAAAAAGGATCTCATTGTGGAAAGATTTTTCATTTTAACAAGAGGTTGTACTCTTTGAAAAGAGGCATTTTATGAGACAATACAAATTTAAACCCAAATCTGGATGGCTCATGATCAGAAAGTTTTTTGTTCTTCTTTTTTTTTTAAATCAAAACTTGCAGATGGGCCAAATGGCAAGCCCACCTGCTTCACTCTAAGACCAACAAAAAGAAAAAACTATCAGCTCTTCTAAGAAAAGGATTAAAATAAAAAAATATTATTAAATCTATAATGAAGGAGAGTAGGAACAAAACCAACAACCGAACAGAGGAGGGGCTGAACGCAGGTACAGGTGCGGCGGCGGCGAATTCGAATGGCAGCGCGAACGGCGAACTGGACACGTGCTGGGGCGGCTCTAGTAGATGACCATGGTGGAGATGGGTAGCGAGCATAGAAGAAGAGGGCGGAGATGGTCGGGGTCTGTTGCGAATCCGGGATTTGTGGCTCGCGACTGTGACGACGGCGGCGTATGGGCGGAGCGTTTGGTGTGGTCGGGTCTGAGCACGGTGTGGTGGCTGATTGTGGGCGGATCTGATATGGAGGCTCGCGGCAGAGCTCGACGATTGGGGATGGTTCGTGGAGATGGTGGTGACGACGATGGCGGAGCAAGGCGGAGGAGGAGCTTCAACCAAAATCTGATATTTTTTGTTTGTGTTTATGTGTGTTTGGGTTTTTCTGTTTTGATTTGTTGTGGGTTGATGGGATTGAGTGGATGAAGTGAATGGGATGAAAGAGTATATGATGGTGAAGATGAAGATGGTATGGCGAAGGTGAAGTAAAAATGGAAGAAAGAAAAATGATGTATGGTCTGCTCCTCCCCCTTTCTACACTGTCGAGTGCCCGATACATAGCCAAACCACTGGAGGATGATGCCAAAATCTGTTACTGCTTTGTTGAGTGGTAAGGACGAAGGAATTTGTTCAGACGGTAGTGCCATGATGCGGTGCTCCCACTACTCTGCTGGGTTGTTGCAGGTGCAGGGGTTGTTACCCATTATTTTGGAAAAAAAGCACAAGAAAACAAAAGAACGGAAATAAAACAAAGTTGGTTTGTACCTGAAATGAAAATAGACACGTAGCAACCTTGGGGAAGGGGATAGAAGACAAAAAATTCCAAATTTATTTTTATATCTTTTTAAATAAAAGGAAATCAGAAAGTCTCCTTTTTATTATTTGGGTTTGGATTATTTGGATCATGGGTTCAACAAGCCACTTGTAACAATAAAATGAAAATGGGCTACACTAATCCTATAATGGGCCAAGAACAAAAAAACAACATTTTTTTTCTTTTTTGCAGAGTTCTTATTTTAAATTTTTATGTTTATTATTTTTTTTGAAACATTAATTAAAAAAAAATCGGGACAAAATTAGGTGTTCACAATCGTCTATATACCAACTAAGCATAAAATACAAATATAACATGTAAAACACACCGATCATGTTTAGCATATTAAAATAATAATAAAATAAAGCATATTAAGTGCAACAAGTCATACAACACACAACACTAACTAGCAGGCATCCTCGATTTACGTAAAATCATCTTATCGGCAATAAACCTATAATCCCAAAATCATCAGTGGCACTACGGGGTAGTCGCCAACATGATTTTGACATTGTCGATTACTCGACCGCAAGTAGGTTTAGGTTCCCCTACGACTATTATTACAGTTTACACTATTTTGGCTTATCCAGTGATATGAAGGTTATTTCTCCCACCTGAAGTACTCGAAGATGTCTCTGAGGCCACGAACACAGTTCTTCCTCTACTGCCTTGCTACTGCCACGTCCGGTTCTAATGCCTCCGGTGTTCCAAAATTCGCCCTAACAACAGAAACAACAGAAACAACAAACAGACGCTGTCGGTAACCCTAATACGTAAAAGAAACAATAATCAGAATGGGAAACAAAAAGAAAACATCAATACCGACATCGTCAGCATGTTAACATGCTTATGAACATAGGCTTACCTTAATCTAATCGAAGAAAGAAAGGTACGGATAAGAAGCAGACATTGCTACGAACTTGCTGATGTAGTCAGTTCCGCGATATGCTAGCCGGTTTCATCTCACCGAGCTCTCAGGGTATAGGCACCACCTGATGGCAACGCTTGAGAGTTGGGAGTGATCCACGCTCTAGTGTTCCAACGTTTGAGCGTTGGGTCCTCTAACGTTCTGGCATTGAGGGTCCTTCAGGGTGAAGGCACCGCCCCAACCGCCACTCGCCTCACACGCTGCTGACACGTGTCCAAGCTATCCAATCGCTGCTTGCTGAGTATGCCACGCCCTAGCGTCCACCATCTCCACTGCAAAACGTTCCAATGTTTAAGCATGGGGCTTCTGCACGTCCTAGCGTGCTGTCTGCTCTAGCATGACCTAATTCGTGCCTTCGTCCGATTCGAAGGCGATTCATCGGTATCTCTTAGACACACTTTCAAACACTTAAACACGCTTAACCAACATATATACTAGGGTTCTAGAAACACAGATGTTACAAATAGCCATCTTGGGAGGTCATTGTGTGATAGATCCCAGTTCCCGTATATCATTTCGACAACCTTTTGCTTGACGCTAAGGAGATTTTATTAGCAATCTGTTTGGCGTAGATGTTGGAACGCCGCAGTCGGCTCACACTTACATGCAAAGCATGTATGCATTTGGCGTTCCATCATTCCCCCACAAGGCGACCGCTAGTTCTTCAACGCCATATCTTGGGGAATGAGGAGATGAGCTGGCTGACACAAATCTTAATCTCAACGAGGTTGTGCAGCAACACAACCAACTTGGTGCACTTAATGAAGAACAGGTAGATCGACGCCGTCCACGCCGTAACTCGCAACCTCCACGGTGTGGGACTAGACACCATTCAGGAGATTATTTCTTGTGTATTTGTAAGTGTTGTATTTTTTATTTTAATTAATTATAATGTAAAATTTAATTATTATTATGATGATTATTTTTATAATTAATTTTTATAATTTAAATTTAAATTCCTTAATTAATACTTTTAATAGATCTTAATTACTAAAATCACATCATTAACTATATTTGATTAACTAAATTAATTATTAATTAAATTAATTAAACAATTAACAACTTTTAAAAATAATTAGATAAGAAAAAAAATAAAAAAAACTGTTTATAATACAGGTGAGGCTAAAACCAGCTTCTCAACGATATAAAAAAAACTTATTTGAGAAGCTTGAGAAGTCGGATCCTTTAAAACCGACTTCTCATAGTAAAAAAAAAAATAGTGATAGTTTGATACATTATTATTTTTTTGATAGGTAAATATTAGTATGCTAGTTATTATGTTAGTTTTTTTTTTGTCAGGGCTTGAACCATGGATCTCCAATTCTTTCAAAATCGTTATACGCTTAATTCAAACTAGTTGAGTTGCTCGACCCAAGTTTGGTACATAATTTTAAAAGAGTGGTATATGTGTAAATAATATATATTTTTTTAAAAACCCAGCAACATTTATCAAAACAAAAAGTAACAAATATAATTTGAGACGAATGCAACCACTAAAAAAACATGAAAAGTTAAAACATGAAGTCGTGGATTGTACTTCACTCCAAAGAAAGTATGATGATAATTTCCATCTTATTAATTTGTGGAAAAAATCATTGAAGTGGAATATTAATCACAAGAGAGAGAGGAAAAAAGAGAGGCGGGAAGGAACCAACTGGGCAGAACCAAATACATTGCATGCATTTATTAAGCAAACAAATATAGCCATATTAATAAAAGAAGAAGGAAGAGATCTAAGTGAGTTTTGTTAATTAGGACATTTATTAAGCTGTATTTAATATTTTATACTAAATAATTTATCTATTTTGAAAAAGTAAGTATTAAATAATATTTATAAGATTTGTTTCCCGAAGTATTGAGAAAGTAATTTCCAATTATTGTCGGTATCCAAGCGAGTTTTCATATACATGAATGTAGAGATCAATCGAGGATTACATGTTTAAGGATCAAGCCCCTTCCACTTAGATGAATACATATTAATTTTGTTTTTGAGTTTAATTTATATACACTGTCAGTATAAAACAATTTTACACATATATCCGATAATATCCTGACAAATCATCATCTTTGTTATTTCTCTCACTTAATTATTAAAATAAATGTATACAAGTCAAAATATTAATGTTAATGGATATCTATATAAAATTTTTTGCACCGAAAGTATATACTACATTAATCCAATTTTTTTTTATGTAAGTCCCATGGTTAAACTAATTGCAATTCCCTCAATGGATATTCAATACTAATACTATGAATGAACCATGCCCAAAGAACCACGCGCACTTGACCACACCACACTGACCACACACACGCACACAACACCACACTCTTCAATATTCATCATAGTCATGTTCATATTTCATATTTCATATTTCATATACATCACATTCAGACACTTCTCTTCATTTCACAACCTTTTTTGTGTTTTTTTTCTGTGTTGTTTCACTTGTTTTAGGGTTTCAAACTTCCAAAGTTTCCCATTTCTTCTTCCATTATGAATTCGTGAGCAATTGAAACCCAAGCTTCTTCCTTGATTCCCAATTCGATTTCCTCACCCTCCCCCCCTCGAATCCCAGTTCTCATTATCTTTAGAAATTTGGTGTTGCGTGATTGATTTTGTGATGCAACAAAATTCAATTTGATTGGTTGGGAATTGATTTGGATAGCTAAGAAGAAGAGATTTTGAAGCTGTGGGAGTGTTAGAAGGTTCAGTAGCGAGTGGGAAATGGTGGGTGTGTGTGCTTGTGAAGACTAGAATTTAGAACCCTCGATAGCTGTTGAGATACATGATAAATTGGTGATTGATTTTGGGGGTGTGATTTTGTAGAAAAGGGTATGGAGAATGGTTACGATGGGAAATTGGCTGAGAAATTCTCAGACTTGGGGATTAACCAGCATGGTCAGCAACAAGTGCATGATCATCAATCTAACATCTCTTCTAACAATAACGATAGCTTGTATCAGGTTATGAAGGCTGTTGAAGCTGCTGAGTCTACGATTAAGCTACAGGTACTTTGATTTCAACTCATGTTTCCGTTTTTAAGTATGAATGATTGGGTGGTGCATGCATGTTCTTCATTATTAGCATATGAAATTGTATGATGGTTGAAGTTTTGGTTTGATTCTGGATTATTTAATCTTGTTATGTGCTCTACTTCTTGCCTGGCACTTGTATTGTTGACATGCGTTTAGCAAATTAAAAGAGATGGATACCTTTTTTATGCATGAATTTTGGCCCATGAGTCATTTGGAACCTTTTTCTGTAGAGATAGTGAGTGTTATAAGCGTTGGTTGGTAGTCCCAGCTTCATTTTTTCCCCTTTCCCTCTTCTGGGTTGACTTCTGTGTTCCACCAATGGGGTTTTAATTTCTGTTCTCAAGTGAAGACGTTACTTTCGCACATGGTTGCAGTTTTAGGTTCACTTTCATATAAGGAAATAGTTGCATCTTTCATGTCATATCATTTTAGACAGGATACTGAGGACGCGACACGTTGCTTTTGACAGGTAGAAGAGAATAACCGGCTTAGGTCTGAACTTCTCACTAAAATTCAGGAACTGGAAAAATATGTAAGTTTTGTAATGCTATCCACTCCTTTTATTGCACATTGGTTCCGTCTATGTAAAACTATGTACCTTTTTGTTTTTGTTTTTACTTTGATTGCTCCGTTGATTACATTGATTCCCTCAACACATACCAGGATTATATTTTTATTTTATGGATATGGAGTTCAGGTTGCAGAGAAAGTGAAAATTTGTATAAATAGTTAATTGTCTTAATAATGGGCTTATGCTATGGGAGAGTAAGTTGGAATATTCTCTCGGATACATCTGTTTCTAATACTATATGGCCACTTATCCACGGACCCACCTCACCATTCTTATCTACACTTCACTTTTCGTTTTTTTTTTTTGTTCTTTTGGTAATCACCGCTCAATATTCACTATGATAGAGCATCGCAGGTCTTATAGCTGTCTCGTTGAATTTTCCTTTGAGTTCGATAGGTGGTTTATGATCACAACTTACATATGAACACTGAAGTATTTCTCCATTTATTCTACCCAGCTCGAATCCTATGTGTGCCATCCCCGTCTATAGTCCCCATCACTTTTTAAGATGGACCCAAGATAGGCAACGATGTGATGATTTTATTGAGCCTGTTTGGACTTGGGATAGTTTGTGGACCAACATGGCAACAATGTGAGTTTCTCAATAACTATTTGGAGCAAGGGACAGAAGCTCATACCTTGTGGAAGTAGCTTTTGTATTTAAAGAAGTGCTTATTTCCAAGCATATGCAGTAATGGTTATGTGCTTCATCCTCAAAATCATGACGTCTGCTCCATAAAGCGATATTTTTTCATGAACTTAGATTTTAAAATTTTATCCTCCATTCAATTTGATGAACATACTCTTCCATGATTATGACATGGGAAAATGTACAATTTTTTTTGGATAAAGGAAGAAATATTATTTGAGAGTGGAAAGACAAGGTACACGTAAAAAGGAGGACAAGAGATCATTCGTAAAAACTAATTAAAAAGAAAACTGCTAAAGTAAATAAGCTAATCAGTGCAATTTACATCTTTTGACAGAGGCAAGGTGAGCCAGGGGATCCAAAATATCGTTTGGTTGCTCCATGGAAGGATCAGGGTGATGGATCTTATGAATATCGTCAATTGGGTCCATCATCAGGTAGTTAAGAATATATGTTTAATGGTACAGGGACGTCTTCTAGCTGATCTAGCTGGTAAACTTGTTGCCTAGCAATAACAAATTTAAATATGATGCAGCCAGAAGCGATGCAGGTAACCATTTTGAGAACAGTCAAATAAATGGAACATCGAGAGTGCAGCCAAATGATCAGCTGCCTGTGGATAATACTGGCCCTTCTCAGTTGTCTTCTCCATCTACAAGGTCAATCTCTCCAAGCAGGTATGTGAGATCAAATATTAATTATAGTGCTAGAGCTACAATGTGATGTCATATTTATTTTATTCTATATATAAGTATTGTCAAAGGATGATTTCTGTAATTTTAGAAACCTTTCTTTGTCATAGGCGTCTACTAGAAGGAGAATATGATCCCCGATTTAATTCGCCTGGGCAAGGATTGATGCCAATAGCTGAAATGAATAATTCTAATACCCTATTGAAGCAGGTACTGCCTTTAGTTCTATGGTTTCATCTTTTATTGGAGCGTGATATTTATGGAGCCATGTGTGTTATCTATTTAGGATCTGGCCATTAAGATTCGGGAACATGAAGAAGAGATCATGCAATTAAGGAAACATCTTGCAGATTATTCTGTAAAGGTAAAAGGTGTAATGTATTTTTTATAAATGGTGATCAATAGATTTTTGGAGTTTCTTTTTCCTGGATGTCCATTATGGTGACCAGTAATTTTTCCATCATAGGAATCACAAATACGCAATGAAAAATATGTCTTGGAAAAGCGCATTGCATATATGCGGCTGGTATGCATGATTTTTTTTATAGTCCTTATGAAATTCCTTAAGCATCTTTACTTTTCGCCCTTTTCCTTATATTTGATGGGGATTATGCTCATACGTTATTTGTAAAATTGCTTCCAGGCCTTTGATCAGCAGCAACAAGACCTTGTAGATGCAGCATCAAAAGCTTTATCATACCGACAAGACATAATTGAAGAAAATATACGGCTTACATATGCATTGCAGGTAACTTTTCCTACTTGTTTCCTCTTGTTTCTGGTGTATGTTGAATTTTGCATGATAATTTGGTTGCACTAAATATTTTTTTAATGAACCTTTGGGCAGTAACTTGTTCTATTGGATTTTTTTAGAATGAATTTTTAAGTTTCCGCCTTTTGTTTTTCTTGTCAGGATGCACAGCAAGAAAGATCAACATTTGTTTCATCTTTGCTGCCTCTTCTTGCAGAATACTCACTGCAGCCACCTGTTCTTGATGCCCAATCGATTGTCAGCAATGTCAAGGTCGGCTTTGATCTGTTTCCTTTCCTTTTTGATGAAATAAGTCATGCCACTACCCTTCCATGAGCACTTCAAGTATAACCTATGAATATGATTTCTGGATGTATTTTATTACTTCCATTTTCTCTCCTTTCTCTTGTGGCGAGCTGCAAAGAGGAAAGATCTTTGAAAATAAACTATGGTGAAATAGGATTTGTGAAGGGTAGTCCAAGATATTCCGTGAATCTCACTTCTCTTTTCCTCATTTTATTTAATACTTTTTTAATAGATTCCATGTTCTGTTTTTATAAGATTATATGTAAATAAAAGAATTTATTGAATTAGAGGAATAAAATAATGCAAAATTTGAAGACCATATATTCTCCTAGTACAATAGAATGATTTGCAATAAAATGGAATGAGAATTCTGATTTAGGAATTGTAAATAGATTGATAAGTAATTTAGAGACGATTATATAAAATACATATATGCCTATAAAATGAAAGAAAATAATTTAAATGATGGTTTTAATATACACTTTGAAGGATTGGACAGTTTTGCTCCATTGGTTTTCACTATTTCCTTTGTTGTTTGCTGTTTTGTTCTTTTGTTAAGGAGTATTCTTTATTCTCTCTTCTCTTTGTAATTTTTTCTCTGTCTTAATGAATTTCTTCTTTCATTTAAATGAAAATGCTATATTTTTTTTAAACAAATATTGTCTTGTGTAAATCTTAGTTTCCGAGATATTTGAGTTTAAAAATAATGAAAAGAAGTTCCTACATACATATCTACTAGAAGAGGGACTGGGCAGTTGGAATTGTAGTATCTTGCTTTTTGTCAGAAAAAGGTCCTTACATGTTCAGTAGCATTTTCTTGTATGAAAATCTGCCTTACGATATTTTGTATCAGGCGTTTAAAGAGAAACACATCAAAATTTAAAAATAATATGTTCCTATTTGGGTTGAACACATCAAATTTTGAAAATGATGTCTTCGCATTACAGTTTCTTTCTCTGTATGGTAATCATGACATGTCATCCAAAATTAGAATCATACACGGGGCTTTTACTAGGCGTTATTTGTTTCTTGATTGTCTATTGATGTGGGAATCTTGATGGAATATATTAAATTTTACAAAACTATTTGTTTTCTCGTTCATTCCTTGTGTGGGGGGGTAAAAGAATGTAAACTGTCCTCCCAACTTTTTTAAAGCAGTTGCTTGATATCTTATGTGGATAAATCTGTTGAATATCTGTATAGAAGGTCATATTTTCTTTTTTATTTTTGAATTCCAGGGCCTCAACTATCTTGAATTCAAATTTATTTTTTTTGATGAACTTCTATCTTGAATTCATTGTGCATTCTACTTTTTGGCAGGTTTTATTTAAACACTTGCAGGAAAAACTTCTTCTCACTGAGGTATGTTGGGCAGATACTTGAGTGCTTGAGTTCCTGTATACACTAATAGTATTTCATATGTGGATAATTCAATAGAATTGGTGCTAAAGTTTAACTGGATTATGATATTGTTAAATTTCGGACATTTATATTTCCCCTTTTGCTGGATGAATTGGGTTTACTGGTTAAATTTGTTATTTTTCAAAAGTATTTGTAATAATCTTCTCTCTCTTTTATTGATTTTCTTCCTTTATAAAAAAAATTGTTCTTTGTTACAGTCGAAGTTAAAGGAGTCACAATATCAACTGACACCTTGGCGTTCAGATACGAACCATGCAAATGTTGCTCCCCAATCACCATCTCACTCGATTGGTGCACCTTTGGCAACTTCAGTACGCTCATTTTGTGATTTGTACTTTTCCTTGGGATGCTTAAACAAAATTCTAAATTGTTCCATTGTTTTATCAGAATAAAAATGGCCTTGAACTGGTGCCTCAGCATATGTACTCCCAAGCAAAGACTCAGGTCTCTGTTGATGCTCAGACACATAATGATTGGGATATATTGAGTCGCCACCAGAGTGGCTTGGGTGGCGGGGTGGCAACGAATGTTGATGCTGATGACTTGGGGAGATATTCACCTATTGCAAGCAGGTGAGCCTGATCAAATGGAGACTGCTACCTCTGAACTGAATGTATTGGTGGGTTCTGTTTTCATGGAATATTTGTTAAAGCGGTCCTGATCCTCTTCCATTTGGGTCAAGTGGGTAAACTATTCAAATTGGCACTATAAGGCACCTGTATGCCGCTATTTTTATCAGATCAGAGATCTTATAGTTATTGATCCCGCTGTCATGCCGCGGAGCTAGTTCATGATGTCGTGCACAATGTGTCATGTTTTACGGGAGCAGTCCCCATCGGGTCTTGATGTGGGCTCTATCTTAGTTTCTAAGTGAAGCGACCTCTGTTTTGTGCAGCATTTATCCCTTTTTCTGGCCGTTCCCTTCTCAAAGCCCTCTAACAAGGCTTTTCCAACCACACCCAATCTTAACCGCCTCCTTTCTACTCCGCCCAATAGCTGTTTGGCTCTATGATGTGCTGACTCTTCCACTCCAGTGGCATTCTGTTTCTTCTCCATGGGGATGATGCTGAATTGCTGATGGACTCTTTCTTTTTGAAACAAAGGGGCCTAACCTTATGCCCAAAGAAATAAAAAATAGCCGTCTTTAAAAAGTCAAGATGTGATAGTAGAAAGCAAAGATGTCTTTAAAAAGTCCAGTTGTAAAACATTGTTTCTCTCCCCTTTTTGAAACAAAAGGGGCGCCTAACCCTAAGCCCTAAGGGAAAAACTGTCTTTTAAAACACCAAAGTTCTTTTTTTTTTTTTGGTTATATAAACATATTTTTTAAAACTTTACATATTTATAATTATTTAACAATTTAACACACACTTTTCCCAGCCGTAGCATCATCAACTTAATCACAACTAACAGCTCCATGGGACCATGGAGCACCTCAGTATAGCAGCCATCCCACTTAATCACAACCACCAGCACCATGAGACCATGGAGAACCTCAGTGTAGCTGCCATCCCATTTAATCACAACCACCAGCTCCATGAGACCATGGAGAACCTCAGTGTAGCAGCCATCCCACTATGCGCCATCCCGCTATAGCATTTTTGGAGTCAGATGCTACGTGCCACTATCTGTCCATTGATAACTAGAATTAAACAATGGGCTTTTCTTTTTAATCTGTTCCTTCATGTGTTGGTGCGTTTTTTATGACCTCATCAGTATCTGAACCAATGATATTATTAGGTGGATATTATTAGGTGAATATTTAGGTTGATCTAAATCTCCTGTTGTTGTCTCTAATATAACTGGTAGAAAAGGGAGGTGGTGGATTGAAGATAATCTATGCACGGGGTACTCGAATGGAGCATTTGTATGCTGTACATCTTACTGTCATTGAGATGGTGATAACTACATTTAGCTGTTCTGCTAGTTGTAGACTACAGAGTATGAGATTTGAGTCCTTTATTACCTCTGTAATTTTGCCAAGTACCACATATTATGATTCATGATGCCAGTCCTAACAGTAGATCTGTTTCGTATAATAGGCCCGGTATCTAAGTTCCAAATTGGCCTAGAACATTAACTTTTATGAAGTCTTGCATGTAGAGTTTGGTAGGTAGCTCATCTCCTGATGATTAGGAAAAAGGTGAGTATGTCTGTTGCCTATGGGAGACAATATACTCTGAAACAGGTTGCTTATCTGATACTGATTTTTTATAGCAATAGGTGCTCCGGAAGGGATATTGTTCTGATTGCCGGGGTGGTTTGATATAGACGAAATGAATTCCCATTCGATTGAGACGTTCGCATTTAGCATCCCTGACGTTTTTTTTTCATAGCACCTGGAACCCATGTGGTCTCTTGCGGCTTCTTGTTAAAGTTGAAGTTTATTGTTAAATATAGAAATTCTCTTGTGGTTTCTGTCTCATGATTTGAGAAGGTTGTAATCTCTTAGTGGGTTTTTTTAAATAACATTTAGTATACATGAAATTATGCATAAAAGAACAAAGTGCTAATTGATATGATCCCCATCTTTCTCTTTCCATTTGTCTGCTATTTCATCAGTTCCTTTAGTTGAACTAAAATTCATCACCATGAGGTTGGCAACATGAGTTTGAGTTTCTGATTCTTCAACTAGTAATGTAAAGGAGTGATGATAATCAACATTCTTTGGGCTGTTACAAAATGATTTCCTTACTCATATATATATATATCCGGCCATTTTATAGGAATTCTTCAGCCCATGATGCTCATCCTGCACATTATGGAGAGGAGATGACTAACAAACAGGTCACATTTCGTGACCCTGTGAGCAACAGTGAAGTGGATGATCCTGATGGAGATGGAAACAATAATGATAGAGAAACATCTGCTAACTGGAGTTCAGGCAACCCTCCTTATACAACCGTAGATGATCCTAGTTCCTCATATTCTCCTTATTTACCACCAGTTCTTGAAGAACCTTCTTCTTCATTTTCCGAAGGCAAGAATTAATGGCTTTTTGAGCTTTACTAAATGTTCTGAGCTTTGCTGTTGGCTATTTCAAGTTGAATAAATAATTCTGCAGCTGCAGATGATGATCCATTACCAGCTATAGAGGGCCTTCAGATTTCAGGAGAAGCATTTCCAGGAAGGGAACTCCAGGCATGCGGATACTCCATCAATGGCACCACGAGTTGTAATTTCGAGGTGCATTTTATTCATCTAAAATTTGGAACTTGTTATTTATTGCTTTATATATTAGATATCCGTCCTAGCCATTTGACATTGCCTTTTCTGTCCCCTCTTGTTGGACTGCCAGTGGATACGGCATTTGGAAGATGGTTCTGTCAATTACATTGATGGTATTGTTTTACTCCTACTTGAGATTTTGTTCTCCCTTTCTTCCGTTCCTTCCTGACATGATGACCTCAATCATATTTGTTGTCCAAAAATGTAGGGGCAAAGCAACCCAACTATCTTGTCACTGCTGATGATGTTGATACATTACTTGCCATTGAAGTCTTGCCACTAGATAACAGGAAGCGCAAGGTACTTTTTTTCACTTACCATAATGGCAGTCATATACATGTTTGTAAAAGATGATTGTGTTGCTATAAATTAAGTTTCATTTAATTAATGGCTTGGCTTGTATGCAAGCTGACCCAAAAAGCCAGCAGTGCGACCTTACAAGGAATTAAGAATTTCAAGGTGATTTGTGGTGGAAGCGAGCAACTACTTGTAATCTTCACTGATCATATTGAGAATTTGGGTCTATCAGGATTAGAGTTTAAGCTTTGAGGGGTTACTCTTTGTAATCTTCATTGATCATACTGAATTTTCTCTTTACGATAGCCTGTGGATGTTGGCCTGTTGTTTGCTGTAGGTCGAACCCCATTAAATGTTATCAAATCTTTATCGATTGTCTTTCTTTCCAAGAGCATTCTATTTGATATTGTCCCCGAACCACATTGGTGGTGGATCATGAGAATCTGGTTAGCCATGAAGAGATATCAAAGCCTAGAGTGGGTTAAATTGTCCCTAAAGCCAACAAGAACATAAACTTGTATTGTATTTTAGTGGTAAAGGCATGCAAGTTACTTTATTTCTTAGCTGTGACCTAAAAATTCTTGTATCATGGCTGGCAGGGATCATTAGCCTCATGTGCTTAGTAGATTGAAAATTCTGTCGCATCCTCCACACTGCACACAATCACATTTGTCTGATAGAAGACTTTATTAATTAGAGAGCAAAAGCAAATAAGCAAAGGTTATTGTGCAACTGCACATTGCCCACGAGGCAATGTGCCTTTGTGTAATAAATTCCTCTTTCATTGTGCCTTTCATAGTACCGAGGTATTATGCTTGCAATTTGTCTGGTTCTTCCTTGTACATTGGGGGAAATATGGGCAGTGTTTTTTTTTTTTTGCTAACATCTGGGTTGAAGACACAAAAATCTTACAAATAGAAAAAAAAACAAGTATATAATTTTTTTATAAAATCAAACAATCCCTCCACCGAACACTGATGAGATGAGTGCATTGACAGGTTCTGGCCAAATTTTGTTCTCACTCTTCCTGCAACCTGAGACATTTTTTATGCATATCCTGTCTTTTCTTCCTTTTTGCTTTAATCATACTTCTTCATCTTTTATTATTATCATCTTTTTCTGTTCTTTTCTTTGTGAAATTTTTGGCAAATGCATTTCTACTCATCATGAGAAGTCATCAGAATCTGTAGTGTAGTTACTTAAGCATTTATTCATATCATTGATTCCTGTCACTTTTTGTGAAGCTCTGCTTCACTGTCATTCCTGTTACCTTTGTCAAGAACCTCTGTTTCCCTTTGCTAGCCCATTGTTTTGTTGTAAAAGGAAGTTGCTTAAATGTTGCTCAGGACCCATGGAGGACTTAACTCTGAGAGTTGGCTCTTACTTGACATATTCTGGACTCTAGTTCCACTTAACACTTATCCTAAATTACACTTATGTTCTGATAAAGATTATGAAAATATATGTTAAATTTGCCGGTTTTTTGGAGTAGAATAGTTGCATACTTATTTTTTAGCTGCAAGTTAAGTTTTCCATATTTTTTAGTTTTTTACATATTTTTTTTATTTTGCATTATATTAATTTTTGTTTAATAGTTTTAATTTATTTACTCGCTGTATTTACAATTTTAATATTACACTGCAACACAATGGCTCAATAAGCCCTTTGTGCCATAGTGCACTTTCTTGATAAGTAACTCCAGATCCAGAAATGTAAAGAGAGAAGCTAAAAGGCAATTCCTGTGTATTTTGCAATTCAAGTTAGCTTGAGTTTGGTTTTTCGGTTATTGTTATCTTGTCTTTATTTTCTTTTTGCTAAAACTCGTGCATTCTTTGTATTGTAGGGAGAACCTGTGAAGGTTTTCGCCAATGATAACAGAAAGATTACCTGTGGTGAGTATTTGTATCATAATTAATGTTTTAGAAGTTCATTTGTTGCTGCCATCTATGTAACTTGTAAGATCGACAACAAATGATTACAAGTTTGCTGTGAGTTTTTCTGTAAATTTGAAGTGTTGTGCGTAAGAGTAATCTTCAATAGTCTTTTTGGGATTAATCTCCTGTCATTTGTCACATCTGTGTTATAGAAAGGGGAAAATATATTAAAGAATGTGATGGTTGTTGTGAGAAAGAAATTAGTGTAGTTTCAAACCACCTAAGCATTTATAAAACAGTTGGTGTTCTGTCATCTTTAATATGAAGTTTACTTTTATAATTCAAAATTTATACAACATCAGATGTTCTTTGGTGGGGATGTAGTGCCATTAAGGTTGTTGAACAATTTCAAATGGCGAATCTGTCTTATTCGCTTGGTTTGTACTTGAGACAAACATGCATAAAAAAGATGGATATAGCTTCAAATTCTATGAATTCATTGTGCTGAAGTTATTAAAGTTTTTTTATATAAGTGGAATTTTAAGAGGGGGAGAAAAAATCCAAAGACGGAGAGGATAAGAAAAATTTTGATTAGAACAATTTATTTGAAAGAAAGATATTAAAAATAAGAGTATGAGACATAGACCCATGAAAAGAGTTAAAAGGGAAAGATAATGTAATCTAAACCAACTTTGCTGCCTTGGATGTGTCATACTGGTTGTCTCCGTTTTGATTATGTGATTTAGCTTTCCCTGGTCTCTCTTCCTTCTTTACTTCCTTACGGGTTGCAACTGTTGGTGAGTTCCTAAAATAGTTGACTTATTCTCTTCACTATTTGTTCTCAGATCCTGAAATGCAGAGCCACATAGAGAAGACTTTTTATAGCGGACATGCATCATATAAAGTGTCTCTCTCGGTAATTCAGTGAATGTATTTTTCTTAATTGTTATGAGTTTCCTTATCATATTGTCAAAATTAGTTCTATAAATGTTTTCTGGTTTGATGTTACAGACTGGATATCTTGATATTTGGGAACCAGCCACATTAGCCATTAAGAAGGAAGGTTATAGTATCAAATGCAGTGGACCAAGTGGAGTTGTATTTACAGAAAAATTTTCACTGTCCACCACTGTATGATGTCCTATCCTTTGATATTTTTGTGTGAAGGTTTTGGCTAAATTGGAAATTAGTGTATTGATTGGCCTGAAGAAATTAAGTAAAACTAATGTTGAAAATCATAGTTATAACATTGTGAAAGCAACACCATGTTTATGCACATGGCAATTGGGTTTGTTTGAGGATATCTCGAACAACATTTTGTCAGATTTAATTACAGCCCACTTGTAAAGTTGTAAGAAGCATGGTATTGCAAAAGCAAAAATAGTATGAGAAAAAGAAAAAAGAGTTAATAAACTTCAAAATATATCATTTCTTCTCAATAACAGAAATTTTATTAAATATTTTATGAATGTTAATATTGCAAAATTTCTGCTTGTCTGTTGAACTTTCTGACTTTTGTTGGATGAACTGAGTTATCTCACCAGATAGGCATCAGGAAAACCTAAGGTGTTATTTGATGCAGTAGAACAGGATTGTCATTGAATGAGAATAAAGATATTTTGTTCTCTCTGGTTCCACCCCTTTTAGTGGAACCAAAATGTTCCATTTTTTTATCTCATGTCCTGTTCAATTCTAATTATAAAATAAAATACCCCAAACATATAGTAAAACTCATCTATTCTGTTCCATCCTGTTTTGACACGTCTAGTAAACACTACTGAATACTACCTAAGAGTTCATGAACGTGATGATAGATCATTTCTGGACCTTGTTTATTTCTCAATAGCAGAATTTTTATAAATATTGGAAAAAGTCACTGTTAAGACATGATATTTAATGGTATGTAATTCACTTAGCTTTTGACTGGTTAGCTATTTTTTTTATCTCCCTTCTGCATTTCCTTTTGTAGGTTGTGATTCCATATGGACATATTTCAGAATTTATTATAATTGGTTCCAGTGGTGCTGAGCATCTGTTAAGAGCAGAAAACAGCTCAACGGATGTCAGTGGGTAAGTATTCTTACGGATATGTTGTTTTACAAACTGAAAGGAATTTTCAGTACATGTGATAATGTTTCTAGTGCAAATATTTAAGCATTGAATGGAATAATTTTTACTTCAGGAGCCTCCAGTTTCTGGTTGTGATGAGTTACTATCTTATAAATGAAAAATGCTCATATTAAATGGAAAACCTTTTTTTCTTTTCAAGTCTGAGTATTCTGAATGTTTATTTATGGATAATTGGATATGGAATCATTTAATTGGGGGAATTCCTGGATGCAGTTGAGTTTTACTTTTATTTAGTCACAATATATAGATTTTTAAGTTGACATGAGAGAATGGGCTGATACATGAGAGAATTACCTTTTTATTCAAGTACTCCATGTCAAGTTTTTGAATGGGGAGGTGGCTCCTCTGAAGCGAGTTGTCTCTAATTGAAAAAGTAGGATGTATGTTATCCACCTTTGATTTAATAAAGTGCTTCGTGATTTTGACCAACAAAATGATCCAATAATGGATACATTCCTACTTATCACTTTAGAATAGCTATTTCCTTCAAATGATTGTAGTGTAATAGGAATCCTTTTTATGCTCATCTATTTCTTAATCGTTTTTCTTTTTGGGTTTCTGCTTTTGATAATATTTTTTATGTTGCTCCTTTTGCAGTGCCAGAGACACTGTTGTGCTCACTTTGAGACTATTCATATATAGGGTATATAAACTTCCCCTTATCTGCGCAATACTAATTAATATAAATGTCATAGTTTGTATGCTTGACTTTTTCCATCTTGCCTCTCTGTTGGCTTGCCATTTTATTGTTATGTTGTTATAAATGATTCTTAATCTGCTTCTTTCTAGCCAAACTGTGACAAGTGCACCCTGCACCCTTGCCTATACCTAAAAGGGGCAGATGCTCCAACACTGCTTCCTAAGAGCAGCGTGTCTACCAATATTACCATATTAGCTTACTCGAAATCATAATTACCAATTTTTAGGCAATCAACAAGATTGCAAGAATCAATTAAAATGTGTTTTATAAAATTCGTGCTTGGTGCGGGGTTCAGGAAAGGGTACCTCAGACCCACTTAGGCAGCCTTACCTTGTATTTTCAAGAGACTGATTTTTCAACTCAAAACCATGACCTCCAAGTCACATAACGACAATTGCAACCATTGTGCTGAGGCTCCCCTTCCAAAAAGAAAAGGATAGAAAAGAAAAGAAAAAAGAGCTGGACAGAAGGTAGAACTTTGTTTTCCCTGCATAATAATTTGTTTGTTTTAGCCAATCATTACTATTAACAACAAACACTACTGTAACCTATGTAACAATTAGATATAAGTACCTACTTGCATTTGTTACATAGTTCTCATCTTGGTAGTATGGGATAATTTATTATTTAACTAGATTGCTTTAATTTCCTTAATTTGAAGTCAGTTGAGCTTTGTAAGCTTATGATTCTGACCTGTCCGTGAGTCTTGATTACTGCCTCACTTCTTAGGATTGTATTGGAAAGCCACAATATTGTTTCAGTTCATTTTTATATACATGTATTCTTTTTTTGTTTTTTTTTTTCGTTCTTTTTTATTTGTTTCTAGCATAAAATATTTTATATTAGGCAGTGAACCAGCGGCAGAGGAGTATATTCAAGGTTTCTTCTGATTTTGCTGCTTCTGCAGGCCGGGGAGAAGAAGAGAGGAAAGAAGAAGGGATTATTCTTTAACAAGTAAGGGAAAGTCAGCTGCTTGGCAGAAAAGTCTCATGTGCGGGCCAAGATGGGGATTATGGTTGCGTGTTTTGTGTGCTACCTAAATTTTTGCTCCTTTCATATTCTTCTATACTAGGGCAGAATTAGCTTGAGCTGTAACTGTGAATTTATGCAATCATTTCTTTTTATTTCAATGTTTAGTAATTCTTTTTTGCTCTTTTCCTTGCTTTGTTAGTCAATTGTTGTACTGCATGCTGTTCTTGCCATTTTGTGCATTTATTTGCATGAGCCTGTGTGCAACGTGCCTGCATATTATACACAGCTGTCATCAACTGTTATAATATCATATCATATCTTGTATTTATGGCTGATTCTATCAGTTTTAATTAGACAGATTAGTTTTTTATTTTGTTTATTATTAGGACAGATTTGATTCCTTATTTTTAGGGATTAGATTTAAATCATCTTTGTCTATATATTGTAACTTTCTGTACACATTCATTAAAGGAATAATATTCAATCATTCTAACATTCCTTCGTTTCTACATGGTATCAAGAGCTCCCGATTTTTGGGGTCTCGCTTCCGCACAAAAACCCTAGCCGCCTTCCTTGCGGATTTTTTTTCTCTGCCTTCAGTGCAGTGTTTGGCACCTTATTTGTGCCCTATTTCGTTCATATCACAGACTACTGTTCCGCTCCGTTCAGCCTCCATCCTACTGCCCAACTCCGTTCACCACCGTCCGCCGCCGATATCAATCCGGTGACCCCACCATCCGGTTCGACGGCCCAAAATCGTCCAGAACCCAAAATTTTGCACCCATCGGACGGCCCACGCGCCTCCACGCGCCGCCGCAGCTCCGGCCACTCTCAGGCGCGTGTAAGCCACGCGCCGCCTTCCAGCCCCCGTTTCGCCGCGCGCTTCTCACAGAATCATCGTCGGACCTTCCCCATTCCGTTTGAGGGGTTCAAATCGTGATTCGAAGACATTTTTTTCGTGGGTCTGTTTGAAGCATCGTTTGCTCTCGTCGTTGTCGTCGTTTCTGAGTTGTTTCAGGTCCAAACAGAATGACTTCAGAAGACACCTAGACCTCCACCAATGTCACTCTGTTGGATTCTATGAGTAAGCCTTCTGGCACTTGTTCTCTATCCATGACTGGTAAGAATTTAAGTTCATTATCCTTTAATGTTTCTAGTACTGTATCTGAGGATCTCTGGATTATTGACTCTGGTGCTACTGATCATATGACCCCTTATCCCTCATATTTTTCCACTTACTCTAAATTATCTGGTAAGCATCACATAACGGTTGCTAGTGGATCCCATGTCCCTGTTTCAGGATGTGGTACAATTTCACTTCAACCTTCCCTTCCTTTGCATAATGTGCTTCATGTCCCTCATTTGTCAAATAACCTTATTTCTATTCATAAGCTTACCAGAGATTTAAACTGTACAGTGACCTTCTTTCCCTCTCATTGTGTGTTTCAGGATCTTACCACGGCGAGGACGATTGGGGTTGCTAAGGAACAGGGAGGGTTATATGTCCTTCATCGGACTCATGGTAGTACCAGTCAGACGGTGTCCACATCCAGACATCAGAAGAGTTCAGATTCCGCTGCGTCTCAGATCTGGCTTCACCACAAACGCCTTGGTCATCCTCCTTTCAGTCTTCTTAAGTCTTTATTTCCACAATTGTTTAAAAAAGAGTCTGTTGAGTCTTTTCTTTGTGATGTTTGTCAGTTTGAGAAACACCATCGCACAACTTTTTCTCCAAGTAATAATAAAAGTGTTGAACCTTTTGATCTTATTCATTCTGACGTATGGGGACCTTCCTCTAATTCTAATATATCTGGTGCAAAATGGTTTGTTTCTTTTATTGATGATTGTACTAGGGTCACGTGGATATTTCTTATGAAAGATAAAACAGAAGTGTTTCCATTATTCTTGAATTTCTATCGCATGGTTCAAACCCAGTTTGGAAAGTCTATAAAAAAGTTACGATCTGATAATGGCAGGGAATATGTGAATCAACATTTCACAAAATTCCATAAAGAACATGGTGTGTTACATGAGTTCACTTGTGTTGATACCCCTCAACAAAATGGAGTTGCAGAAAGAAAGAACCGTCATCTCCTAGAAATTGCAAGAGCACTTCTATTTCAAATGTCTGTCCCTAAGTCTTATTGGGGGGAAGCTGTCTTAACTGCCGCATACTTGATGAACAGATTGCCCTCCCGTGTCTTAGATGGTCTTAGTCCTGTGCAACTCATGACTTCCTTCTTTCCCTTCGTTCCTACCATGAAGAATCTCCCGTGTCGTGTCTTTGGTTGTGTTGCCTTTGTTCATGTCCATAGTCAACATCGTAGTAAGTTGGATCGCAGGGCTATCAAATGTATCTTCATAGGTTATGCACCAGACAAAAAGGGGTATAAATGTTATCATCCTCAAAGTCGTCGTGTCTATGTCTCCATGGATGTCACTTTTCATGAATCCGAGTCTTTTCACATTCGTCCTCAGCTTCAGGGGGAGAGTGATCCAGAAGCTGAGTCTCCTGAGTCATCTTTTATTCTAGCTGAGTCTCCTGAGTCATCTTTTATTCCTCTTCTGACTCCTTTGGTGAAGGATGTGGCATCATCTTCTGGTACTTCAGAGACACCTAAAGAATCGGTTCCTATTGATCGATACAAACAGGTGTATTATCGGAAAAAAACCCAACCTGGTCCAACAGCAGCTTCAGTCGCCCGAACCAGAGGTAAGCATTCCTGATTCTGAGCCTTTGAATCCTTTACATGATATTTGTGAACCTAATCTTGATGACTTGCCAATAGCCTTAAGAAAAGCCAGAAGAAATTGTGCAAAATACCCTATATCTCAGTTTGTGTCCACTAAAAACCTATCAGTACAGCATCAGAGTTTTATTTCAGCAATTGATTCTACCAGAGTCCCCACTTCAGTACAAGAGGCCTTAATGGATAAGAATTGGGTTCAAGCCATGCATGAAGAGATGAGTGCTTTGAACAAGAATGAGACCTGGGAAATTGTTGAGAAGCCCAAGGACAAAAGGATAGTAGGGTGCAGATGGATTTACACAGTGAAATATCGGTCTGATGGTACTCTTGACCGGTACAAAGCAAGGCTGGTTGCAAAAGGGTACACTCAGACATATGGGATTGATTATGAGGAAACGTTTGCCCCGGTAGCAAAGATGAACACAGTCAGGATCATTCTCTCCTTGGCAGCACACTTTGGTTGGGACTTGCACCAATTTGATGTTAAAAATGCCTTTCTACATGGGCACTTGGAAGAGGAAGTATATATGGATATTTCACCAGGGTATGACTCTACTGGTGGAGGGAACAAGGTGTGCAAATTGAAAAGGGCCTTATATGGGCTCAAGCAGTCTCCTCGGGCTTGGTTCGGAAGGTTCACCAATGCTATGGTGTCCTTAGGTTATAGACAGAGCCAAGGAGATCATACCCTCTTTGTTAAACATTCTCAGGATGGCAAGCTCACATTTCTGTTGGTTTATGTGGATGACATGATCATTGCCGGTGATGATGAGGTTGAGAAACGGGTTCTGAGAGAGAAACTAGCTGCACAGTTCGAAATGAAAGACTTGGGAAAGTTGAAGTACTTCCTTGGGATAGAGGTTGCCTACTCCAAACAAGGCATCTTTATTTCCCAAAGGAAATATGTCCTGGATCTCCTTAAAGAGACAGGTAAGCTGGGTTGCAAAACCACAGGGGCACCTATTGAACAGAATCACAGGATTGGAAACAATGAGGAAAGCCCAAGGGTGGACAAGGCACAATATCAAAGACTAGTAGGGAAATTGATATATTTATCCCACACTAGACCGGATATAGCCTATGCTGTCAGTGTGGTTAGCCAGTTCATGCATGATCCACGTGAGAGACATATGCAAGCAGTGAATAGAGTCCTCCAGTACTTGAAGTCAAGCCCAGGAAGAGGATTATTATTCAAGAAAGGGGAAAGCTTGTCCATAGAGACCTATACAGATGCAGATTATGCAGGGTCGATTGTAGACAGGCGATCCACCTCAGGGTACTGCATGTTTTTGGGAGGAAATTTAGTGACTTGGAGAAGTAAGAAGCAAAATGTCGTTGCAAGATCTAGTGCCGAAGCAGAATTTCGAGCTATGGCCCAAGGGATATGTGAATCATTCTGGATGATCTCAGAATAAAGTATGAAGCTCCTATGAGATTACTTTGTGACAACAAGTCTGCCATTAGTATTGCTCACAACCCAGTCCAGTATGATAAGACTAAACACATAGAGATAGATAGACACTTTATCAAGGAAAAATTGGATGATGGTCTTATAGCTACGGAGTACGTGCCCTCAGAGTTCCAATTAGCAGATGTCTTCACCAAGGGACTTCCCACAAAGCGGTTTCATGGTCTTACTTGCAAGCTGGGAATGATAGATATCCATTCACCAGCTTGAGGGGGAGTGTTATAATATCATATCATATCTTGTATTTATGGCTGATTCTATCAGTTTTAATTAGACAGATTAGTTTTTTATTTTGTTCATTATTAGGACAGATTTGATTCCTTATTTTTAGGGATTAGATTTAAATCACCTTTGTCTATATATTGTAACTTTCTGTACACATTCATTAAAGGAATAATATTCAATCATTCCAACATTCCTTCGTTTCTACATCAACCATAATGGTACAGAGGAAAATGATATAATTGCATTCTTTTAATTTTAATGAAACTTTTTTTTAAATGATAACATACTGCCGCTTCAAATCTTATTGATGTTTCAAGTCTGTTTATAGATAACTTGTTGGAATTAGAAAATTAGCATATCTTTATGAAGCAAACTTCACATTTAAGGGTATGTTGCAAAATCAGAGAGTAGTGTGTAGAACACGAAGTATGTGTTTGGATGTGTGTTTGATAAACATGATTTTGAAAAGAATTGATTTTGGTTAAAAGTGAGTTGAAAGTGAAGTGTTTTATGCTTGGTTGGCTTCATAAAAAAGTGATTTTTATCAATTCTTGTTGTTTGGATAATTTGAATTAAAATTGTTTTTGATTGCACAATAAAAGAGGTCATAAATTATTAACTCAAGATTATCTGGAGAATCAATTTTCTATCGATTTGAAAGTTTCAAAATTTAGTTTCAAGACAAACTTGGTTTTGGAACTAGAATCACTTCTCAAACCAAACACGTGAAATGAAATTGGTTTTTCGGGTTGGTTGAAATTGTGTAGATGTGAGGATAAATATGTGTAGGTAGATGTACTTTTAGGAATATTTTCATTCTATATATGAATTATTTCGTTGCAGGGCAACCTTCGGAAGGGAAACATGGGGACATATCAGTAAGAGACGTGTTATTCTTGAAAGATTTCAATAAATTTATACTATGAGAGCACAAGATTATTAATTTAAACGCATGCCTTAAATGATTCATTAAAAAAACATTGAATGATAGAGTAAATTTTATAACTAAAAAACGTATTAAAAATGTACATTTTATAATTAAGTCCGTTTTTATTTTCTTTCAACAAAGTACATTATTTGGTTTATTTGATACCAACATAGAGTGACATACTTGTCGTAGGAGAACCATAACCAAAAAGATAGTGGGGGAGAGAAGTGGGATGGCAGGGGGATATTAGGGAACATAGATTTCCACCATGTCTTGTGGAAATAAAAGTTTATTAAAATGCGGAAAAAACATGTTCAGAAAATTATTAATACCCAGAATATTTTTTTTAATAACCTATACATAATATGGGATGGTTCATTCGTAATACTTTTATTCAACAAATTTCCATACCATGATGAAATAAGCACACCCTTAACAAACCGTTTAGGCTTCTTTTGCCTATGGGTGGCTGTTAGTTATAGCCTTTAGGTGCTAGGGGACTATTTTTACCGTGGATTAGTTAGGTTTATCAACCATTATTGTCTATTATTGACTTTGGTTGAAACTCTAGCTTTTCCGTGTTATAATTTGGTTCATATGAACCTATTTGTATATGGGTTTTGAGTATCCTTGTATTCCTATCTCATTAAATACATTTTTAGCTTATTTTAAAAAAAAACTAATAATAAGGAGTATTTTGTCTATATATTCAATAATCTTTTTTTTTTAGGTAAAAAAGAAAAAAAAAACTTTGATCACTACATGCAAAATAAAACCTTCACAAAAACCAACGGAGGTTAACACAAGTGGTGGTGGACTCGTGCCCCTTAACCAAGTGGCTGGGGTTCGAATCTCAGCTCTTGCATATGGAGCGAATTTCCGCTGGGAGGGGGTTTCCCGCCTTCAGGTGTCATTCATTCCTCCGCAGGAGATTAGTCCCTGCTTCCAGCAGGGTATACTCCTGGTCAAGGGAGGAAAAAAAAAAATTCACAAAAACAACAAAGGTGGAGATAATGAATAGAAAATGGCACCTTAGGAAGGGTTCATTTCCTATTCAAGCCAAGCCTCAACGTAAGAAAAGAGACTAGAGTCACCCACAAATATGAAACAAACAAAAAGAAGCACAATTACAAATCAGCTTTAAGTCTCTCAAACCAACTGGCATCTTGTACTAAAATTGCTATTTTAGAGAAGTTAGTTCTGATCACGAGCTCATTCTTCAACATTCAAAATCACCAAATATATATCTAAACTTTGTAACTAAAAAATTCTATGATTCCTCTATGTCCATATCTGGTATACAATTGCAGCAAAAGCAGCCCAAATAATTCCCTACCTCATCTTATTACGAAGAAATGATAAACAAAGGCAATGCTTCCAGATATTAGACTTTACATACCAAATAATTATGAATATTTTGTATGGAATTTATTGAATGAATTTAAATTTTATAATTGACCCCTCCCATCTCTTTCTTCTGGCTCCGTCCCTGGTTGTTGACACCATGTACATTAAAAAGATTAAATCATTTCGATCCTCCAATGCAACACCACATAATACACAGAAAGTATCTGAACAATTTTTGTATTATGCCTTGTCTAGCTATCTAGCAAATGATATAGTATGTTCTCTTCAACCCTTCCTAGAAGATAGGTATAATTCCTCATTGTGATGCTGAAGCTAGACACTTGATGAATATAATTTCATTTATCGAAAAACAAAACTGAAACTAGGAAATATAAATGAATCAGTCTCCTTTTAGTTAACATCCTACCAAGCAGCACCATGTCGGGAACAGTTCTTAAAGATTATGCCTCCTTATTGTCTGGCAACACAAATTTTCCCAAACAAACAAAGTAGCTGATCTTCGGGTCTCCTTTTTACCCTAGTGGAACTCACTAAGAATACTATATTCAATAATCTTAATAAATCATCTTAAGAATACACATTGTAAGTTTGTTGAACAAAATAATTGTGCAAAATAGATCAAATTTTAATAATTTTTTTTTATTTGTACTATAAAATTGAAGGTTAATAATATCATACATTTATACTCTCATTTATTTATTGTTTTTCTCTCTTTATCTCATTTCAATGTTACAAAAAAATTTATATACAATGTCTAACTACCGTGTCTTGCTCAAAATATTAAAAAAAAAATTACTTTTTTTTTGTTCGAAACCCACCCTAATTAGCCTTTTGGACCGAGTGGATCTACTAGAGTATCCCCACGACTTAGGCCCTTTGGGCCCGACATAGGACTAATCTCTGGTTCGGCTGATTGAGTAGGATTTTACCCCCTGGTTCTCAGTCTCCCAATGGGGTGACTCCACAAGGATTCGAATCTGGGTTTCCCAGGTCCTACTCCTTATGGGGGCTAGTTGTTTCCACTAGACCAACACCTCATTGGCAAAAAAATAAAATAAAATTACTGTTTTAACCAAGAAGAAAATAGTTCGAATGATTCGCAAGCAAATTCAAACTTTTCCTCTCAACTTTATTTTTTAAATTGTCGAATGACATGGACCCAACCTAAACCTAATAGCACAAAGTGAAATATAATGCGCATTCCAGAAGTAGTTTTCAAATAAAGCATTAAAATTGCCTTTTTGAGCAATGGATTATTTGTCATATGATGGGAAACAATCAAACAAAAGAAAACTATAATATCCGGCTCGTTCTAACATCCTCCACTAAAAAAGTGGAGGACCAAAACTTCATAGATTTGAGCCATAGACATATTATTATAAAAATAGCTACGGTCCAGATTGAAGCAATTTGAAAAGGGTAAATTGGGTAAAATGAAATTTGACTTTGGAGCTGTGTACTGTTCATTTTTATCGAAATGTCTTACTTCTATTATTACATCTCACTGTTCATATTTACATCGCACTATTCACCAAATCCTCGCTTTTCACCATTTAAAATATGAGTTGTGATAATATGACACAACTTTTTGACACACATACGATTTACACCGTATTACACCGTATGTGTGCAGGGGGCACGCCACGACACGCACGAGGAGATCCATGCACTGTAGCGCTACTGTAGCACTACAGTAGCATCTTTTTTTTTTTTAATTATATAATTTTGACTTTTTTTAAAAAAAATTCTAAAAAAACTCATTAACCAGATAATGAACTGAATTCACCAGATACTTATACTTGATTCACCAGATATTTGTACATGCTTAACAAATTCTTTTGTTTCTCAAAAAAACCCAGTCACCATATAATGAACTGAATTCACCAGATATTTGTACATAATTCACCAGATATTTACACATGCTTAACCAAAAAATTTATTTCTCAAAAAAACCCATTCACCAAATAATGAACTTAATTCACCAGATATTTGTACATGATTCCACCAGATATTTGCACATACTTAACCAAAAAAATTATTTCTCAAAAAAATCCATTCACCAGATAATGAACTGAATTCACCAGATATTTGTACATGATTCACCACTTAACGAAAAATTTCATTTCTCAAAAAAAACTCATTCACCAGATAATGAATTGAATTCACCAGATATTTGTACATGATTCACCAGATATTTGCACATACTTAACCAAAAAATTTATTTCTCAAAAAAATCCATTCACCATATAATGAACTTAATTCACCAAATATTTGTACATGATTCACTACTTAACGAAAAATTTTATTTCTCAACAAAACCCATTCACCAGATAATGAATTGAATTCACCAGATATTTGTACATGATTCACCAGATAATTACACATACTTAATCAAAAAATTTATTTATCAAAAAATAACAATAAAAAAAAACCAAAAATTTAATAAAAAATATATTTAAAAAAAAAAATGCGCTACAGTGCCGCACAGTGCAGCTACAGTGCCGCACTGTGCGGCACTCTACGGTGTAAGTGTAAGGTTTTGTGTCAAGGAAACATTTCTCTAAAATATGTCTATCTGTATCAAAGTACAAATAATTAAAAAAATTTAAAAAAAAAATGAAGAAAAGACCGATCAAAACGATTTATTGTTTAACATGTATAATTAAAATAAAATAAAAAATAAAAAATATAATGAGAAATCATTATTTAAAACAATAATAAAATAAAATAACATAAAACTTACTATTTAGTATTTAATCATATTAAACTAATCATAAATATTTTTGTGTAATTATCGTCTGGATTTGAGTGAATTTTGGAAAATGAAAAATTCTAATTATTTTGAAATTATTTAGCAATTAATATTAACGAGAATATATTAATAAATATAGTTATTAAATAAATAATGATAGATAAATCTGAGTGACAAATTTTGTTTATGAAACCAAAATTTTATACACATGTGATGCACAAGCTTAATAATTTAATGACTAAAATATTATTTTGGTCCCTTAACTTATTTTTTACAATTATTTTGGTTCCTTAAATTTTAAAACATTTAATTTGGTCCCTTAGTTTGTCTCTATTGACCCAAGTTAATTATCTCAGTCAAATAGTCAATAACAGTGTTAACTTTTTGAGGATCAGGTTAAAACTCATTAAAAAGTTAATAATAAAATAATGATAGATAAATTTGAGTGACAAACTTTAATAGTTTGATTATGAAAAAATAATAATAATAATAATAATATATAAAATTGTGCTAGAAAATTAATGGTTTGTAATAAAAAAAAATAAGTGATCAAATAGAGTAACAAAATGGGGAGTGGGATAGCACAACTGATTTGACCTAAAAGTATAAGGAGTTGGAAGTCCAAGGTTCAAACACTGACAAAGGATAAAAAATAGCATAACCTCTAATATACTAATATTTGTCTATAAAAAAAATAACAAAATATATTTAAAATAATAATAAAATAATAAAAATAAACAATTGAACTTAGTGGGCAAAGACTTTTTTAAAATAATAATAAAATATAATAAAATAATAAAATAATATGATGTGAAACAATTTGAGAAATTTTATTATTTGAAATAATAATAAAATTAAAAAATGAAATTTATCCAGAATTTTTCAAATAATAAAAAATGAAAAATGAAATTTAGCAAAGAAAATCATTATTTGGACTAATTTATATAATAATAAAATATGAAATTGAGTGACAAAGACGCTATTTAAAAAAAAAATCATCAAATAAATAAAAATAAGACTTAACAGAAAAAGTCACTCTTTAAAATCGTTAATATAACAATAAGATATGAATTTCACACAAAAAACAATAAGAGATGAATTTGAAAAAGAGAATTCACTTATTTAAAAAATTACAAAAATAATGATAAATAAGACTAAGAAAAAAATTGTTAAAATAATGATGAATAATAAATGGTATGCAAGAAATGTACCTAATTGATTTATCAAGAATATATTTATCATAATATCGTTGTTTATATTTGAAATATTCACTTTATACATACTAAAATTAGGACAATATTGTAAGTATAATTTTTTAAAAGTATTTTAAATAGCTATTTAATTATTTTCTACTTTTTTAAAATTCAATTTATTAAATATTTGTAATTCAACTTATGGATTACATATTTTAAATTTGCAGTTCTACTTATATTTTGTTTTACTAATTTTTTAAATATACTTTTGGTCAAAAAGAAATTTCTTCAATATACTCAGGGGATGTATTGGATTGGGATTTTAAAAGACTTTTTTGACTTAAAAAAGTCTTGCAGATTTTAAAAAACTATGTAGGAAGGTAATGACTTATAAGATTTTAAAAGTCTTTTTTTTTAAGATTGTTATAATCAAGATTTTCATGTGTGAATTTTAAAGGATTTATACCATAAGACTTTATAAGATATGAATGAACTATATAGATTTATAAGATTTGAAAGGAAAACATGAATTTTTAGCAAACATTCAAAGTTATAAGTGCCAATGAAAAAAGTAACAAAGAAATGAATAATATAATAAAAAAAGTAAAACCCAATACAATTTTTCTAATCTTTTAATTAACAGTCAAATCATTGTAGCTTCATGTCCTCCTAAGTTGTATTTCTCCACATATCTAAAGTCATGCTAGCCAACCAAGCATTAGCATCTTCTCGTTCCTGCTCTTGGGTTTGAACAATAGATTCAAAATTATTATCTACATTAGTTGGTGATATTGAAGATGAATATTCGTCTATTTGTTCCATTGGAAATTGACACTCTTTACGAAGAAAGTTATGTAGTGCTAAAATATGAATAAACTTGTTTTTATGTTTGTGTTTGTGTGTTTTTCTGAAAAATGTAAAATTGTACATAAATTTTAACAATTATTTGTTGATTTAGAATTAAAAAAGGAAGGCTCAATAGTCTAATTTTAAATATAAACCAAATATGAATTCTGAAAAGAAAATAGCACATGGGAATAAATTGTCACAATATGAATAAAATATTTTTAAAAAAAATTGTTTGAATTTCAGGGGGGAAAAAAGTAAGGATCAATACTCTGATCAAAATTAAATAGAAACATCACTGATATAAAAAGTTAGAAAATGAACAAACGATAGTGATAATGATTATTCATTAATAACAAAAAAAATGTTAGGTAGATACTTCATTATCATGTTTTATCAATAAAAAAAAAAAGGATAAATATTATACATCATATATCATATAAAAGACACTTATATTTTGTTTACATATAACGATCTTTAATCAAAATAATTTATTTAACAAAGATCACAATTTCATTTTCAACTTTGATTCATCGTGTGTGTGTATATATATATATATATATTCATATATATTCGCTAAAAAGTATAATATTTGAAAATAGACATTAAAGTTTTATTGTGAATTTTTTTACAAAATAAAATTATAAATTAATACCAACCACTTCTTCTCTCATTACCTTAGTTATTAATATATTTATCTTTGCTAAAAATATGTCCAAAAAAAAAATCTTCGCTAAAAAAGCATAATATTTGAAAATAAGTATTAAAATTTTTTTGTGAAATTTTTTCTAAAAGATAAATTATAAATTAATACCAACCATTTTTAGAAAATATATTTATCTATCACATTATTAATTTTATTTTCTCTTGAAAAACTAATTGATTTATTTCTCATCTTTTTCCTGTGTAAATTAAACATTTTTAGAAAATATACTTACATATCATATGAAAAATTTTCTTCTTTCTTAAAAATCTATTTGAACTATTTCTCCTATTTTTTTCGTGCGATATAAACATTTTTAGAAAATTTATTTATCTAACATATAAAAAAGTTTTTCTTTATTGATTATATTTTGATTTATTTCTCCTCCTTTCTCGTGCAAGTTAACCATTTTAGATAATATATTTATCTATCATATTATTTTTAAAATTTGGTATTTCTTTCAATACCTTGGTATTCTACTTTTCTAAAAATTCAATTTTGCAGTGAATGTTTTTTATAACACAATTATAAATCAACGCTAACAATTTATTCTCTTCCTGCCTTAGTATTGTACTTCTTCTCTAAACATTTAATACTATATATATTTTCAAAGCAGCAACTGCATATCAAGATGATAAAATAGGTCTTTTATCAACTATACATTGGCATAATGAGTGATGTGATATTAACAATATTATAAATATTGTATATACTTGATAATATAATTTATGGAATCTTTTACTAACTCTCTTTATACTTGTTAAGGATTGAAATCTTATTTTAATAAAAATAGATTATTAAAGGGCTGACCTCTCTCGTCCAGATTTTCTCCATATGCAAGAGTTAGGGATCGAACCCATGACCACTTGCTCAATTTCACGTTCAATTTCATCTCCTATCATTTTATTATTAATTCAAATAATCATTTTTCTATCAATTTCATTTTTTATATTTTGTTATTATTTAAAAAAAGTGAATTTAATTATTATTTTAAATAATGTCTTTGCTCACTATGTTCACATTTTTAATATCTTACTTTTATTTCAAATAATATTTTTTTTTGCCCTACTTAATCGCTTAATATTTTTTCTTATAAATAATGAACTTTCTAGACAATTTTATGTTATATCATCATCATCATCATTTAATAAACTAAATTCGACCCTCAAATTTATCTATCTTTAGTTTATCATGTATTATTTTGTCACTATTTTCAATAGTGATGATTTTAAATAGTAATTTTGATTACTATGTTTTATCTTTTGTTATTATATTGAGAAGTAAATTTTCCAACTTCATTTTTTTGTCCGTTTTGTTATTATTTCAAATACCGAACTTTCTCTCTCAACGTGTCTTGTTAATTCCTTTGGCTCCTCAGTGGGTCCACAGAATATCCCACAAGCTTAGATTCTTTGGACACGCTATGAGACTAATTTCCGCTCAAGTGATTGGTTACAGTTAAAGTTCTTCACTCCTCTCTAAAGATGTGTTCTATGGGATTCGAACTCGGGTCCTCCCCCTACAAGCTCAACCTATGTAACCAACTGAGTCACACTCATTGGGTATTGTAGAGATTTTATTTTGATTGTGTTTAAATATTTAATAATAAATACTTTTCACATGTGTATAAAATTCCTACTTTATAAATATTAAATACTTTTTTGATCAATTGATATATCACTATTTCACTATTAGTGGTACTTAAGTTCATTTTAAAGGGGCTAAATCATTTTAAAGGTTGCTATTTGCATTGGCCTTTATTTAAATTGAAGAATTTAGAGCATTCATTAGACTTTTAAATGATTTTTTCAGTTATAGAAACTTTTAAAAAAAATTTATAAAGTTAACCCCAAGGGGTTGGTCTAGTGGAGCATGATAGGGTCTCGTATCTGATAGGCTGCAGGTTTGAGCCCCCACTAGTCTCCTTGGAGGAAGGTTATTGTAAATCCCTTTATAAGTACTCATAGATCCCAAAGGTTTACTCTACCTTGAACCGGGGCACTATCCCCTCACCCTAATTTTTCTATATAAAAAAAAAAATTTAAAGCTTTCATTTTGATTGGTTCTTTTTTTTTTTGGCTTCTCAAGGTATCCTCTACACGCAACTGCGAAGACTAATCTCTCGAAGTATTCGACGACATTTAAGAGTTGACCTCTCTCAATCAGGCTTCACCATACGCAAGAGTTAAACATTAAACACTGACCACTTGCTTAAAGGATTTGAACCTGTTACCATCTGGACTAACCACTTGTTGATATAATTTTATATAGTTTAGAATTATAGATTATTATTATTATTATTGTATATAGATTACTATGGTGCACTGTAGTGGCAGTGCACTAATTTTAATTATATTAATATATAATGGATAACAATATGTGAGAAAGACTAATTTTATGTGCAAGGGAATTCAAATTCTAAGTTTTAATTATCACTTTACTTTTTCTCTCTGTTTATTTTATTAGTTCACAAACCATTCAAAATTAGGATATCCTCATAATATCAAATTTTGGTGTCAAAATATCATAACAAAAAGAGAAACTAACATATAGTATATAATATATAAATAAGAGTGATTCTTTCGTAAAGATAAAATATGATATGTTATTAGCAAATTATTAAAAATGTGTAAATAAATAACAAATATATAAATAAGATATCAATTCATTATAAATTTAAAAACATAAATTAAAATTAGAAAATAAAACAGAAGCAAAAGCAAGACTATCGGTTATGTCAATTATAAAATCTTGAAAGAAGAAAACGTAAAGTTATTATTTCAAAAAAAAAAAAAAAAACGTAAAGTTATTATGAATGAAAGAAAGAAATAATTTCAAAAAAAAAAACAAAAAAAAAAAAAAAACAATGTGAATGATGAACAGTTACATGAACAGTAGATGGGACTTTGCTCTATCTAAGAAAAAGATACCTTTTGCCGTCAAAAAAGAAAAAGATAGTTTTAGTGAAATGTCAATTTTATCCCTTGGTGTAATAGTCCTCTTGGAGGATGTTAGAACTTGCCATAATATCCCTTTTTCTTTTTTAATTATGAACAACAGATCTCTAGTCCTCAACTGTAAGTTGACAACGACAAGACCCTCTTGCGTTAACATAAAAGTATGCTCAACAATCTTTACTTGTCTCAATTTATTTCGTGAACATGACGAAGACTAAGTCTTTATTTACTTTAGCACTTTAATTGGTTGGAAAATAAGAAGAAATAAAATGGAAGGATATAAAATAAAATAATTTTGTAGTTTTCTCTTATTTGATTGTAAAAAGAGAATAGAGATCTAGGAAAAAAATTTAGCTTCTCTTATGAGAAGAAAAGATTAAAAGAGAGATAAGGTGATGTGAAATATCAAATTTATCTCTCAACTACCAGCAATTCTCTTATTTAATAAGGACATAATTGTCTATTAAAAAACTCATATTTTTTTTTTCATGTTTCTCTCATATGAAACAACTTTCAAAATTCATTATTTTTCTTATTAATTTCTTTCTATCTATATTCTTTTTCTCCCTGTTTTTTCCCTTTCCAATTTCTTTTTCCCCTCGCCAAACAAAACATTGATGTTCCCTTTGATTCTGAAGAAAGTTTAACATCATATTCAGTGTATTAGGTCTCTTCTTTATATGTTGTTTTGCGAATATATTATGCATTCACAGTGTTTAATTTTATTATACTATTCATGTTACAGTAAACTCGGTCACTTCCTCTTGCAATTGTACCTCACTAAATTTTAGCTTTCTGACATTTTCTTTAGATTTTTTTTCTCGGGGATCATGATTTATGATAATATTAAAAATGTGTTTTATAGGTCTTAAACATTTCGAAGTATGTTACCTTAGTAATTCTGATTCCCATCTTTTGTTTAAGAGCATCTTTGCTAAAAATGTTAGTATTATCTTCAAAAAATATCCTTCAATATAGATTAATTGAAAATAAAAAATAAAAAAGTATAAAATATTAAAAATTTAAATAAAATTTAAAATTTAAAAACTAGTTTAAACAAGTTATATAATTTATTTTCTACCAAATAAAAATATTTTTTAACATATATTAATATTGCTAGTGAGAAACTATATATGGTATAATAGCTTTTCAAATAACTAAAGCTTTCCCATGTTCATGGGAAACTAAGATTCCCACCCCTTATGGAAATTCTTTTAGGAAAAAACATGGCCAAAAAATATTTGTGAGAATGTTTGTTTCTGGGGATTTGTTTTAAAAAAAACATATCAAACATATATAATGTTAATTACCCATCGTTATGGATGCTTAAGATGGCTGCGGTTTTGAAAGAAGAGCATCCTTCCCTCACATTGTTGGTGAGTTCAAGTCCTCTCCGATGACTGGAAAATAATATTATTTTATTTAATGAGTTTATTTATTTTCTATTGAAAAATTCCAGTCACGGGAGAGGATCCTGTTCCCACAGGCCATATAGGTATCATTATCATTCTCGAATTTTTGGAAGGCAGTCTCGAAAACTCCTTCAGCAACTTCAATGGAAAAAGAGAATTGGATATGATGTTTAACGTGACGTTGGCAAATAATAGAATGGAATCAAAGGTAGAGGTGGAAAGGAGGAGGGAATCTTGGGAGTTTAAGGAGTGGAGGCTCCATCCTTTCCCTTCCACTCATGGTGGGATCTATATGTCCGTACATTTAAAACAATATGTTTATTTACCAAATCAAAGCACTGAATGCATGCATGTTCATATTATCATATATGTCTCATCCAAGGTCCTTTAATTATATTGAATAAACAAAAGGAACCACTGAATGCATGCTCACCATATGTAAATTTTAATTATATTATATAACATTTGTGGATTCCACAAGCATACCATAATATGAAGATTCCAAAAAAATTATTAATTCTTCTAAGACAACATGATTAATGGGGCAATTATATCTGAAGTTTGGAACTTCTAGCAAATTTTTGAGGCAGGCGACTTCCCACCCACTACATGGATTAATTAAAAAATTATGTAGAACCCTGTTATTTATATGGTTAAAATTGATCGTAATCAAACAACACTTATATTCATTCATATTTACATATGATACATTTATTCTATTTTAAAATAAAATATATTTCAATATTTATCAATATACTCGTATTTCAGTTTATAATGTTTATACAGATTCCAATGGGTTCAAGGCATGACTCTAAATGCCGAGCGAATATTTTTTGAGTTAGATTGTCATGTGGTGGTTAACAATTTTAATCCTCCAAAATTTGATGTCTCTGATTTTGGAGTTATTATTAAATCCTGTCATGATATCCTTAAGGGCTTTCCGAGTATTTTAGTGTAAATTTTGTTAGGAGGCAAGCGAATGGTGTAGTCCACAGCTTAGCTAGGACGATGTCTTTCTTAGCTAAACACCAGGTTTTCTATCATATTCCATTTTGTATTTCTGTTTTGATTAATAATGAAATGCAGTAAGCTTATTATGTCAAAAAAAAAATGTTTATACTGATATATATTATTTCATGTGTTAAAAAAATCCAATCATGTATTTTACGCCTTTTTTTATTTTATAAATATGAATGTTAGGCCTTTTGATACATAGATTAAAACACTACTCCCTCTTGTCTCTGCTGTAAACAAAAAATGTCCGGACTACTTATATCCAATTTAATGATGTTATTTCCAAAATATCCTTTACTGAATACAAATTTTGTTTCTAATGGCTCCTTTTATTCCCAACAACACAATCTTAATAAATAAGATGAAGGTTAATTTAGGTCAAACTTAATTTTTTAAATAAGATTAAAAATATTAAATGAGATTAATTAACCACCTTAATATGTGTGTTTTATTTAATTTTTACATATAATAAAGTGAGTATCTTATTTTTCAAATCGGTTTAAAAATTTAAATTAAGTAAAACACCTTTTGCAGGTTGGTTAATTAGTTTTACAGCAAAACAATGTACCGCATTCAATGCACCGAATAAAAAATTATGCCTTTACTATGCCTTATCCATGATTTCACTGTAGATCCAGATGGCAACTTGTGGTTTTTTCCACATTTTTTTATTAGTTGTATTTTAAACTTTAAAGTCTATATATTTTATCATTTTAAATTTTTTTTATAGTACCAAAAAAGAATGGAAAAGTCAATCAGGGAACTTCTATTTACTGTTCCTATAGGCTATCACTGTTGATATCTTGTGTCATACGCGTACGGTAGCATTATTGCAATTCAGTGAATTCACTATGGACATTTATGGTAAAAAAATTTTTTTAAAGTTAAATATGTTTTTAGTCTCCCATTTTTTATAAAAGTTCGGTTTTAGTTTCTCATTTAAATTTTTTTTTTAGTTCCTTGTTTTTTAAAATGTGTCAAAAATGGTCCCTACACCACATTTCTATTTGAAAAACAAGGGACTAAAACCAAACTTTTGTAAAAAATGAGGGACTAAAAATGTGTGGTTGTCAAAATTGAGGGACTAAAAATATTGGTGTAGGGATCACTTCCGACACATTTTAAAAAATGTGGACTAAAAAAATATGTTTTCCAAACGTGGAAATAAAACCCAATTTTTGTCAAAAATGAGGGACTAAAAACATATTTAACTTTTTTTTTATTACTCATTAATTTCATACAGTAACGAGAAACTAAATCAAATAATAATAAATTAAATTGTTTAATAACTATAAAATAAAAAAGACACTTTACAAAGAAATGATAATAAAAATAATAAAACGGAAAAAAATAAACTAAATAAGAAAAGTTACTTTTCAAAATAGTAATAAAACTTATTGGAAAGTCACTAAATAAATTAACATCATTGTTATTTTTCTCTTTTAGTTATTAAAATAAAATTATACATATCAAAATATTAATGAATATCAGTGTAAAACATTTTACATTTACAGTGCATACTACCTTAAACAAAATAAAACATATTGTAAAATGATTTAATTGGTATTCATTATTAGTGTAAAAAAAATTTACACAGTCAACCAATAAGAAATTGCCACATAAGTTAAAATGTTTGACTCTTATCCTAAGTTTCTAACTACTTTAAAAGTCAATTATACGATGATTTCTGATTGGTTGAGAGTATAAAAAGATTTACACTAACAGTGCATAAAAATTAAACTCTTGATAAAAATCACTATTTAAAGTAATGACAAAACATAGCAAAAAAATCTTTGTTTAACATAATAATAAAATAATAAAATATGGGTCTGAGTGGAAAAAACCTCCATTTAAAATAAAATTAAAATATTAAAAAATATAATTTAGTGAGAAAAAAAGTCATAATCTAGAAGAATATACAGTAAAATAATGATAGATAAATTTGAGAGACGAGTTTAGTTTATTAGATAGCGACAATAATAAATTAAAAAATATAAAATTATATAGAAAGTTTATGGTTTATGATTTATAAGGAAATATTAAGCTATTGCAAAGGCATCACAATAATGGAGATGATCCCAATTAGGTTGACACCAAAACCACTACCAATCATCTGCAGCACATCATAATATTATGTGATTAAACTGGATTAAAAATATATTATTTGAATCAATAGTAAAATAATAAACAAAAATGAATTTACTGAACAAAGACATTATTGAAAATAAATAATAAAATTCACTTTTTCAAATAATAACAAAATGAAAAAAATGAAATTGAATAGAAAAAAATGACTCTACGAATTAATAATGAAATAATATTAGATAAAATTGTGTGTGAAAAGTCACTGACTGAAATAATTATAAAAAAATTGTAGGCGTTCTTCAAATTCTATGTGGCATCTTTGGACCCATTTAAAATAAGTTAAGAATCAAAACATGGTTTTTGCATTGGAGATACTCTTAGAAGGAAGAAGACAAAGGCAGCAGGGGAGTTGGGGAGTGAAGGAGCGAGATTTTGAAATCTAATTTCTGAACAAAATGGTCACAAGGGTTTCAAAGTTACGCACGTTCTTTTCAACTTCATCTAGCTGTCAGCCCTCCTACCCCACCCCAAAGGCCCAAACCTAATATCTAATAATTACAAACCCTAAAAATATATTTAAAAAATGACAAAAATGAATATTTTGGCCATTTAAAATTTAAATCATATTTTGAGATCGTAGTAACAGTTGACTAATGTTTCTGATATTTAATATTACTCTTATAATATTATTGCTATCGTTGTTGCATACTTTGCATGCAATATGACCTCTTTCTGTTTGCTTATCAATTATACCATTTTGTTTGCTAACATAGATTTCTGTGGGGAATGTGGCTGTGGGAAATGTGCATAACTGAAAAAATAAATGGGCATGGGAAAATTGTTAATGAAACCCAGGAGCAATTAAATTTGAGGTTTTTGTTTTTTGGGGTTTTTATGTTTGTTTTAGTTTGAATTTTATGATGGTAACTGGCACATTGAATTTAGTTTCTTTAACATATTGTACATTGGATAATTTATCGTTTTATGTTCATTTTGAGTGAAGGGGATAAAATAGTGCCGCAATCAGTTTTCTACTTTAACAGTTTTAATTATATTGTCTTCAATTCAAATTGCATTTTATGTGATTGATACTTTTTTATGTGATTTTTGGTATTTAGTAGGCTTGAATATAATCTTCTGTTAGATCTGGAAGTATTGAAATAAGTAATTAATAGGATTGTGTTTGATTTATATCATTCATTATTTCTGTTTTGTATGCAATATAGTTTGTGATTAGGGATGGCAATGGGGCAGGGCGGGTGCTGGTAGTGCTTCCCCCGCATCCATCCCTGTCAATATCCATGGATATTTGTGCGGGTAACGGGTATCCGTGGATATCCGTAGATATTTAAGAGTCTAGAATAAATGGAAAGAAAATCAAATTATATAATATAATATAACAATATATTATATCAACATTATATAAATTGTCATAATATATATTATTTATTTAATAAAAAATATTTATTATGAATATGCGGGTATTCGTGGGAAGGGTACTATGATCCTCATCCCTATTTAATAGATATCCATTTACTACCTATTGTGGGTAATCCATGCGGGTATCCGCGGATGCGGGTAACTTTGTCATCCCTATTTGTGATCATATTTCCATCCTCCAACTTTTTTGGTTATTGGGTTTCATTTTAGATTGGATCATTGATGTCGTAGCTTATTTCAGACATCTTTTATGGTCATTCTTTTCTTTCTCCCAACACCAGGTTAGTAATGAAGAAAGGATCCACATATATTATGCACATGACAAAGATAACTCATGCTTTGTTTCTGGGTGTTGTTATTGGCTGCTTGATAAGCATGAATATTAATAATTAAATCTATTTGTTTGTGTGTTTTAAAGTAATATATGTTATTAGTATAAAAAAAATTAAACTATTATTCATTAATACTTTGATATGTGCGTTTTTATTTTAATAGTATACAAACTATAATGTTAATTTGTCAAATAATATTAATGTCAGTGCATAAATTCTTTAGTTTGATAGTACATACAATTTATTTATTTAATTATATTTTATAATAATTTATTTATAAAAAATATGACCTGTGCGTTTCGCACAGGTAAACAATACGCACGGGTAAACAATACTAGTATTCTCCAACCAGCATATACCGCGGATGCGAAGGACGTCAAAAAAGTAAAATTAGAATACAATGCACATGACATTAACATGATAAAGTAAAAATATAATATGGAGAGCAAATTTGTATAAATAACTTTTTTTTTTTTTTTACTAACATGAATAACTTTTTTGAAGTACATTATAGTGTTATAGTTGTTGATATGTATAATAATCGAATCAAGTCAATTCAATTCAATATTAGTTGCAAACATCGAAGGATTAATACTATAATCAACATTATATCTGTTATAGATCGCTGTGCAAGTATGATAAATAAAAAGGTTTAAATGGGCTAAACTAGTTTTAAACATATTTTAGTATGAGTTTCATTTTGATGTATTGTGGGTATAATTTTTTTTTTTTTTTTAATAATGTCAACTACTCATACATTATCGTATGTGACTTTTAAGGTAGTTATCGTATTTTTTTTTTTTTTGATAAACCAAAATATATTGATTAGAGTACAAGGAATCCTTAAACCAAAATACAATAGAGAATAAGAGCAGAACCAAAGTGTAACCAAGATACTGCCCCTAAAAATAGCAAACAATATATGTATAACAAAGCCCTACCCCCTAGACCATGTATAAGAAACCAAGAAACTATACACCAGCAAAAAGAAAAACTCTCTAATAAGAACAGCAAGACATGAAGCAGGACCAGCCACCCAGAGTACTAATTCCATTCCTAGAAGAAAAGAGAATCAAATATTTTAAAGGTAGTTATCGTGAAAATCAAATATTTTTTAATTACGCGTACTATACGTAATTGGATGTGTAGTTCGTAAAAAATTGCTTATAGACAATGCATCAAAATTACATCCTATATATATATATATAGTGTCCTAATTATACATCTGGGGAAAAAGATATCTAAGATTCTTTATGTTTTACTAATAAAAACAAGACTTAATTATACTTTTGGTCCTTTTACTATTGGTCATGTATGATTTTATTCCCTCTATAATTTTTTTGTGCACATTCGGTCCTCTTATTTTTTTTTCAATGTTGCAAATTCAGTCATTTTGTCCAATAATGTGTGTCAATTTTTTAATGGCTAACTACTACTTTAAGCGCATAGAACCCCCGGTTGAGTTTCTGTGGTAAAGTACTGTGTGGTAGAACAAAAAAAAGTCTCAGAAAGGAGGACAAAATCAGTAAATAGCATAGAAGAATCAATGAATCACATTGAATCTGAGAGGCGCAGAAAAGGGAGAACCTCAACCGGAGATTCTGTGTGCTTAGAGGGGTGGTTTCTTTATGTTTTTTTTTTTTGGTGAATGAATAAGTATATATATATATATATATATAGGAGAACCAAAGTTCTCACACTGTGAACCAAAAGCATTTCATTGAAAAAATTGTCAGACATTGCACGGAAAGACTAAATGTGCAACAATGAAAAAATATGGAGATCAAATATGTGGAAAAAAATTATAGGGACCAAAATCGTACATGATCAATAATAGTTTATCATAGCTTTCATCAAAACTAGGTTTTCTTCTCTTATGAAATTTCTAGTTAAGTTAGAAGAAAGGCATGGGAGAAAGAATTCAACGCAAGCATGATTTTCGAGAAATCAAAAGTGCAATTAAGTAGTATAGTTTAAGTAATTTTAAAAATTGATTGAATATGTCTATGTTATACAATATGATAGTGAAGCCATCTGGAAGAAAACAGTGGTTCTCAAAAGAGATTTTTGACAAATATTACCTATATTAACAAGTCTTATCGTGGGATTGCAAAATTTTTATGCTATCCAAAAGCATGGGAGTTAGTGTCACTTCATCTTGGGGTGGTTAATTCTTTGGCACGTAATAACATATAGTTTAACAAATGGTATTCCTACAGCACTACAAGAAAAAGCCTTTTTTAGCAACCAACGTCAGTGACCAACCTTAGACTGATTGTCGTTGGAGCATCTCCATTGCTGATTGCTTATGGTTATTATTATTATTTTTTTTTGACAAAATTGGTTATGGTTACTTAAAGATAAGCAATGATTGCTTATCTATTGAAAAATAATATTTCTCAAAGATTGAAGCCAACAATAATAAAATAAATTAATATTTTAAGATAAAATAAATTCGATAGCAAATAAAAAAAATAAAAATTGGGTTGTTTAAGGGTTGTTTATTGTATGTATTATTGGAGACTTGGAGTGAAAATTTGATGGATTGCTTAAATGTGATGTGGCACCGTGAGATCCACTTAAGCAACCAAAATGGGTTGTTTATACTTTAACACTGCAGATGCTCTTAGTAACCGGTCTAGTGATCCTAAAAGACAATCATAAAAATGGTTGAATTTAGCAATTGATTTACCAATCGATGTAGGCAGTTGCAAAAAAATCGATCACTAAACCATGCATTGATAAAGTGAATATACTACATTTATTCATAAAATTGTAAGAAAATAAAAACCGAGGGAAAATCATAAATAAGTTTTCATGTAACAAAAACACTCATTTTTTTTTTATAGACCAATATTAGTAAGTTAAATGTTATGTTAGTTTTCTCATTTGCCAGCATTTCAACCCTGAACCTCCTGCTCCTTAAAACCTTATACCTTTAGCTCAAATCAGTTGAGTTATCCAACCCCTACAAAAAAACACTTGTGTGAACTAAAGTCATAGGTTTTTTTTCTCTCCAATTTTTACTCTATTTATAGTTTTATCCAACTTATATGTAAATATTAAATTATGCCTATAAACCTAAATAAAAAATACACACTACCAACGTATGTTAGTCCAAGTGGAAGAGGTTTGGGTGCTTTAAGCATTCGACCCTGGGCTCGATTCCTGGATTCATGTGTATGAAAAAAATACTATTAGGAGGGATCCCCGCTTAAGCACCTGGCAGTACCCAGAAATTAACTTCTGACCCATCGAATGGGAGGATACACCGACAAACAAACAAAAACACTAACATTACAGCAAACAAAAAAATAAAATAAACTCATATAATTATTAAATTTTGAATACATTTTATTATATTATATAAAATTATTAGTATATTTAAATCAAATTATTTTACACTTAAATTTTTTTTGTTAAAATGATTCATTTCAAAATACTTTGACTGTACAATTTCTAATTTTTTTAAAAAAATTAAATAAACTAAATAAAATATATGCTGAATAATATGTTTATCTATTTAAAAGGGAATGCAATGTCAAGGTTGGATAAGTCAAAACTATGAAAGTTTTTCGTAGTACTTCACTACTTATACTTATTAAATTATTAATTAAGACCAGTAGTACAAATTAATTAAACACAATACTTTTAAGTCAAAGCAATTTAATTTTTCTAATTTATCCTATCCTCGTTAATTAATAATTAAAATATTTGGTGTTTCGACTTTCGAGAAATTATAATGAATGAATATAGGCAAAGCAGGGGCAGCTCAAGTGGTGAGTTGAGGGATGTTTAGGAGTTTGATACTAGGAGGTCACGGGTTCGATCCTTGCTCCCCACTAACAAGGAGCAAAAAATAAAGTTGCAAATTGGTCCCTGAAAAATTTAGGAGACCCATTTTTGGTCTCTAAAAAAAATAAATAACCATGTAACCGTTTAAATATTTTATAAATGCACAACACATTAGTTCCAGCTCCTCCCACTTACAATGTCTGTTTACTTGTCTATGTATCTCGTTAACCATCATGTTTGACTCATTAGTAGGCTTGATGTGCCTATGATATGATAAATTTACGTAGTAAAAAACGAATAAAAAATGAAAACATGTACAATTTTCAGGTATCTAAGTTTTAAAATTTTGCATGATTTTCCCACTTTCGTTCATTTTTTTACGGTGGAAATTTGTCATAAGTCACGCAGGATCACTAACGAGTCAGGTAGGATGGTTAACTGGACACATAGACAAGTAAACAGATGTTGGTACTTGAAGGAGAAACTGATATGTCCTGTATTTATAAATTTGAGGGATTAAGTGATTAATTTATTTTTTTGGGAGACCAAAAGTAGGTCCCAAACATTTTCGGGAATTAATTTAGACCCTTAGGGTGCGTTTGATTTGCAAAAGGTATCAGGACAGCATAGGACAGACAGGACAGCACAGGACAAATCCTTGAGTCACAGGACAATTCTTTGTCTTGTACATTGTTTGATGGATAATGGACAGCACAAACAAAATAATATTAAATTTATCGGAATACCCTTTATAATATATATATTATATTATTTAATATATAAATATAGACAATAGAGAGAGAGTGAGAGAGGGGGGAGAGAGAGGAGAGAGAGAGAGAAAGAGAGGAGAGAGAGGGGGAGAGAGAGGGGGAGAGAGGAGAGAGTGAGAGAGGGGGAGAGAGGAGAGAGTGAGAGAGGGGAGAGAGAGGGGGAGAGAGAGAGAGGGAGAGAGAGAGAGAAAGAGAGGAGAGAGAGGGGGAGAGAGAGAAGAGAGATGTAAGGATAATTTTGTCTTTTGTTAGTCTGTCCATGGGACAAAAAGTTGTCCCATGGTTTGGTGGGGGACAAAATTCTGGGTTTTTGTCCTGTCCCTCACCCCATTTTTTGTCCTGTCCCCTGATCACTTTTCAAATCAAACAGGGGACAAAAATTTTTGTGCTGTCCAGTCCCCTGCATTTTTGCAAATCAAACACACCCTTAGTAAGAAAAAGAAACATATCGAATTGGCCATAATACATACGTGAATGGCATCTGGATTTGATGGGAGAAAGAGAAATGTATATATGAAGATTCTGAGAAGTGCAAACATAACGGTCGGAGGGGAGAAGCGTACATATCCCATGATTCCATTTAACAAATACACTTTGCATCTCACCAAAAAAAACAAAAATTACACTTTGCAGATTCCCCCACATATAGTGGCTGCTGGCGTCTGAATTTTTTTTCTTCTTCTTTTTCACCTACTAGCTAGCTACAGTGCTGTCACTGAAATTTTGGGTGTCCTATACGAACCGAAAAATTGGTGCCCCTTTTTTATAAGTCATATACATATATTATTGATTATCAAAAACAGACAAAGTGGTGAATAAAAACTAGCCATTAATTATTTTAATATGATCCCAAGTAAAAAAATATAATCGAAAAACAGAAAAGATTACAGTAGTAAATTATCATAGAAGTATAGCAAAAATATCTATACTTATATCTAGCAAAAAATGTTGTTACAACATCCCTACACCAGCAATATCCTCCACTGATAGCAAATGAAACACAAGAGCTGAATACTGTTCAGCAAGATATCTAACAGCAGAAATTATTCTAACTACAACATTCTTCCAATGTTCATTTTCTTTGCTTATAAGATGTTGAAGATGTTTATCAATTGTTATATTTTTCTGAAATCTGATCTGTAAGCCAATCCATTTACTCATGAAAGCCATGTGTGCATAGCTTGATTCATGTTCTTTAAGCCTTTATAGAAAGATGAATCCAATCATTAAAGCCTTCATTTCCCAAGTGGTTTGTTCTATGACTTGTACCAAATAACTTACAACAAAAACAAAAAACTATATCCAATTCTTTTGAATAAACAAGCCAATTCCTATCTTGCTCTTCTCCATCAGAACAATAACAATGTAATATCATGACGAGAAGTGCCTACCAAAAGTATCTTTAGGACCATTCACAATTGACATATCTCTCTTAGGACCATTCACAATTTACCCTATCTTATTTATGATAATAAGTAATCACGGGTTAATGTCTTGTTCAGTTTTGGGCCTTAATTTTAAACGACAATTGAGCCCTTAAATAAACAATTTAATTATATATATTTTTTTATTTTAGTGTATATATACACACACACACACCAAGTAAAAAAAAAAAATTTGGTGCCCCCTAAAAAATGGGGCCCTGTGCGGTCGCACCAGCAAATCATGCTCAGGGCCGCCACTGGCTAGCTACCTACACTAATGAACCAAGCTAAAGTAATTATAAATATCCAAGAAAATTAAGAAACTGTATTTAATAAGAGTTTAAGAGTGTGTTTGGAAAAGCTAGAAAAAAGATTATGCTGATAACAAATTTTCGTATAATCGATTATTAATCAGAATCCTTTTTTTTTTGGTCTATTTGCATAAAAACGATTTTAAGATAATCTATTTCGTTTGGGTGGTGTAAAAAAAAAACCACTTTAATATAGTAAATTACGAAAAATGGTATGAAGTTATTTGTATAATTTAATTAAATTTGTTTAGAAGTTAGTTTTGTAGGGGTAAACAAGGAAGAAAGTTTTGAGAATGGAAAATAATCAAATCACAACAATCTTAAGATAAAACAAACTAGATGGCATAAACTAACTTTTTTCTCAAAAAAAAAAAAAACCTTTTTATAAATTTAAGCAAGGTGTCAAACATGTTAGATTATTTTGAAAACAACTTTTTGGGGATAAAACTACTGAAATGGAAAAAAATCAGTTTTCCCAAACATGCTCTAATTGGTATACAATGTTAGCGTAAAGTTTTTTACACCGTCAATCAATCAACAATCAAGGTATAAATAACTTTTAAGGTAGTTAGGATAAGAGTCAAAGATCTTTAATGAGATGTTAGCTTCTGATTGATTGACAGTCTAAAATATCTTTACACTGGCAATGCATATCAATTAAATCCATTTAATAAGGCCATCATCAGCTATGAAATATATACATTCAATCTTACCTTTTTTTTAATTTATTAGAACATAAATTCTTGTATATTTCTAAAGGGCACCGATAATCTTTTATGAGAAAAATTTAATAAATCCTTGTTACCAAAAAAAAAAAAAATAATAATAAATCCTCGTACCACATTAGAAACTAAAACAACTTCAATTTTTATGTTGTTATTTAAATTCATCAAAATTTCTTATATACAAGTCGCATTACTACTAGCTTTGTAACGCACAGTTTTATCAGAGCAAACCAAAAGGATTCAACTTTTCTAAAGTGAGCAATTCACTTTAGAGAGTATAGTAAGTAATATCAACCTAATGAGAAATTTAAGGATTGATATTAAGTACATATGCATAACAAATCATAGATATATTGGAACATAAACCATTAACTCTCTAACATTATACAAACTGATCATTTCCATCAACTCTGTTAAATCTATTAACGGAAATTTCTGTTGTGGCAGCTTCAACGCCTTCAACCATCTCCTATTGTAGCTTAATGAGTTTTGCAAAGACATTATCCTTTTCCTCTCTCTAACAATGACCACCTTGAATGCCTTCAATCCCCTGAAGGAGATTAGTCTAGTTGAATGATCGGGTATACTCCTTGCAATCATATGCGAATCCAAAAATAAACACCTCAAATAAATGAAAACAATAATGATAAAAAAATATACAAAAAAAGAAAAAGAAAATTGTAGGAACCCAATAAGGACAACAACTATAAATAGAAAAGAAAAAATTGAAGAAAATCAAAGACTCCAAAAGCTTGCTTTAATTTGTATATATGCACGGAGAAAATGTAAAGATTTTTTACACTGTTAACCAATTAAAAATTGGCATGTTATTAGAAAAGTTTGACTCTTATCTTAACTACCTTAAAAGTCATTTACACCATGATTTCTGATTAGTTGACAGTGTAAAAAAAATTACAATATCGGTGCATACAAATTAAATTGTTTTTTTTTTTGACTAAAAAGAACAATTTGATTGAAGAAAATTTTACATAGTAAAATACATTATTTATTTATTATTTTATCTAGACAATTAATATATATAAATAATGTTAAAATTGTGATGCGCATCATTAGCCTTTAATTATTTTATGTTCATTAACAAAACACTAATTGAAAGGCCCATTAATTAGTAGCGGTACCACTAAAGTAAGCACGGGCGTTAGAAAAATCTTGTTGTCTGTCAGCATCTTTCTTTTGCCAATATTGTTCCACTCACATGATTTTTCCATTATAAATGTAACTCCCTTAGCCCGAAACTTATATTCTCGTGGGCGAAAGAATCTACAATTGGATCAAAGCAGTACTGAAGCTCACGAAATCTCTTTAAATTAACTTCTTAAGAGGAAGAGAGAGGAGAAATTAAGAAGAAAGAAGAAAAATAATATAACATGGAGGAGTGGAGGGAATACTATTTGGATGTGATATTGGTGCCATTAGGGATTCTCATAACCATTGCTTATCATGTTTGGTTATGGCATAAGGTTCGCACACAGCCTTCTTCCACTGTCATCGGAATCAATGCTCATGGAAGACGCTTCTGGGTCCCTGCCATGATCAAGGTACGTTACGTATATTATTTTATTATTTACTGTGTCAAGCTTTTCAATTCCATGCCCACATGAGGCTTAATTTCATAATATATATTTCGAGTATTTGCAACAACAAATAGCAGCTTAGTAGCATTAAGCAACAAAACCATATCAGCGAGTGACGGAGGGAGTGTGGTGTTAGCTGATTTGTTCTGCAGCTGAAAACAAAGCTTTTTAAGAAAAGGTGGCATTTTACGTTGTCCCAAAAATTTTCGCGTGAGGATTATTTTAAAATATTTAAAGGATTTAACGGGCGACAAAAAAAAATTTAAAAATCAATTTAACACCACAATTTGAGAATTAAAAATGATATATATATATATATATATTTTACTTGTATTACCTGATTTTTAGTATATTTAAAATTAACTCTAAACATTTTTTATACATTAAAACTCTTTTTCTTCTCATAGTACCCATACCCTTTCTGCCTCCATGCTTTGTTTGGTAAAAGAAAATTGGAGTAGAGAAAAAGTGAAGTAAATGTAATTTTTTCTCAGTTGTACATGAGAGAAAAATGTGAAGACTGAAAAAAAGTATGGTGAAATCCGCCTAAAACTTTTCCTCGCAAAAGTGAAAAGAAAAGCGGTAAAACTCTCATCTCCCTCACATGCTTCGGAATGCAAATGCAAAGATGTCGAAAATTTGTAAAACTTTTCTTCATCACCAACACTTTAACGACTTCACGTATCTTATGATTTTTTTCACTTTCTTTTACTTTTTTTTAATATTAAACTAAAATTTATTTATTTTTCACAACTTTATTAATTTTTACAATATTTTCTCTTTTTATTTTTTGTCATTTTATTTTCTAAATCAAACAAAGCATCATTTAATTCCCCGCAAAATCATTGTCTCACTCTAGGATCTCAAAGAATTGAGTCACCCCTTTTGAGAGGTTTGAAATTTTAATGGGTTAGAGGTGTACTTGTGAGCATGTATTGGGTTTCGAAGTGAGCAAAATGTGCGTGGATTGATATTTTAGAGATGAACTAGCGTGTTTGGAATGCAGGTAAGCAACTCAGCATCATTGGACGTGGGTTTTTTTTTCAAAAGCTCCATATTAAGTCCGTGTTTCGATCATCGTTTGATAAAAGTGATTTTGAATGTAATTGATTTTGTAAAATTGATTTGGTTAGAATTGAGTTTGAAGTGAAGTGATTTATGTTTGAATGTTTTTATTTTCAAAGCAAGTTTTATGTAGAACTTTCGTAAAATTTCCAACTCAACTTATAAGCTACTTTTTGTCGCTTCTGACCAGACTCGCTTCTGGAGGTAAAATTAATTTTGCCTAAAATCACGTTTGACAGAATGCAGAAGCAATTATGAAGATTTTTAACGTGAAACAAAATATACAATAAAGCTTCTTTCATTTCGAAGCATTTTTATCATGGTGTACCGTATTTCTAAACACGTATAAAGCCTTCATCCTTGTGATAGCTATTGGGGTTGCTGTCAACAGTAATGATACGGGGTGGGAATAGTGGCGGCGGCGAGCCAGAAGGGGTGGTTGGCGGTGGCTAGCCATGCACCATTTTTTTTTAATAAAATTTTTATTTAAAAATCAAGCATTTCACTTTTTCAAATATTAAATATATCAGTTTCTTATATAAATTTTCTTTTCTTGCTTGCTTAATGACTGCTATCAGGGAACTTCTTAGCATTTTTTTTTAATGATAAATTAATAGTTATCCTTCATGTACATTAATACTTAACCGGATTTTGTGGCTATTTAAGACAAAGTCTGCGCACTACCTAGGAGAGAGAGCAAAACGTTAGACGTTCGTCACTTCATATTCAACACATTTATTTGCATTTATAATTTGAATTTATTTCCTTATGTATATTTTCTACTTTTTAATCCCTTTCAAATTTAATGTTGTGATAAAGTTTTTATGTTTAGAAAAAATTTCAAAGTTATATTAATAATGATGAAGGTACTTCACAATTATTAATAAATAATAAATAACTATATAACTTATAGTATTTAGTTTATATTAAATATATATTTTAAATATATATTATCATCGAGTTCAATTATCGACTTAACTAGAACTAGATTGGCTCGACCACACTTATCTTTTCTAGGTCTCTAGTTACAACGGTTATTGTTAGTTTTAGTCTTCGATCGGGTATTCTTATTCATAAAGTTGTAAGATTAACCCTCGGGTCGGAGGTGATAGTTAGGTAAAGCCCTTAAGTTATAACTCCAGAATTCGAACTCCCGACCTTGTAGATACACTCGGTATGGGGACACGTCCACCTCCAGTGACCAACTGACTTTTAATTTAAACTTCAGTGTTTTTAATTACTTGGGATGAGTTTCTTTGTTTCTTAATTGGCAAGAATTCTCAAGTAATATGACATTTATACATTTATTGGTAGAAACACAAAATAAAAACGGAAAACTTTTTTTTTAAAATTAATAGGCCCATAATTTTTAATGAATTACTCCCTCCGGTCCTTATTATAAGAGGCAAATGACTACTTTTTTTGTCCAAAATATAAGAGACATGCATACATTTTGACAAATATTAAATACTCATTTCCAATTTTACCCTTATTTATAATATGGTTTATATTTACGAGACAGTGCAACTTTCAATATAAGTATGTTTGTTCATTAATTATATAAGGGATAATTTTGTAAATTTATATGAATATTAATTACAAATAGTTTATTTCAATGCATTTCCTTGGTATGTGTGTTTTAGGGTTTTGTCTCTTATATATAGGACCAGAGGGAGTATTTTTTAACTCTAACTTAAAAGTGCTAAAAATAAATATAATTACTTTATGAATGTTTGCACAACGTGCTGTGATGGTTATCGATTTAGAATCTTGGAATGACAAACATCCAAACATGAATATTCGAGAGAATCTGAATACAATTGGCCAGCCTAAGTTTTGGAATTTTTAACTTCGAGAATGTAGGCTCTTTAGCAAAATATGGCCCATCAGTATCATATAAAAGTGGGTTAGTAACTTCGTCGAATAAAAGTGGGTTAGTAATCCACTTTGTTTTTGTGGTCAGGTGTTGATTCTAAATTGAAATCTTAGCTAAGAAAAGAAAACATGTCATCCACGTTTCTGGTCACCACCCACAACGGAAATTAAATCTTTTTCTTTTTTGTCTTAGTGCTAAGTGGGTCACCCTTTTTAAAGGAGTTCATTGTTCATTTAATTTTGAGCCATTTGAGTTTGTGCTTTAGATAAGAGTAAGTATTTTAATTTGGGTGTCGGTAACTAGTGTTCTAAAGTGTTCTTAGAAAGAACACTGGTTAAGGAACCCAAAAATAACAAGATTTCATTGGAAATTTATCTTCTCAGAATATTAAATACACAACTTTCCAATAAGATCTTTATTTTCTTGGTTCCTTAACCAGTGCCTTAAGGACACTCGTTAGCATTCTCCCTTCCTTAACCAGTGCTTTAAGAGTGTGTTTGGGAAAGCTAGAAAAAAAAGATTATGCTGATAATCTGTTTTCAGATAATCGATTATAATCAGAATCTATTTTTGTTTGTGAATGTTTGCTGAAAAGCGATTTTAAGATAATTTATTTCGTTTGGGTGATGTGAAAAAAATCACTTTTACATAGCAAATTACGAAAAATGGTATAAAGTTATTTGTTTATATTAATAATATAGTTTTCTTTTTAACATTAAAACTTGTTAAAATATTTAATTTTTTAACAAAAAATTAACAAAAAAATAATGTAAATAAATAATGAATATTGATTAAATAAATAATTATATATGTTTATTAGACATGTAGCACCAAAATGTCAACTGACCATAATTTAAGCAACAACGAAAAGTTGCTGACACAATGACGCTGGGATAGGGGCAAGAATGGAAAGGCTGTGAATAATCAAAAGCTTTTTCACAAAACAGCTAGGTGGAGTAGCTTATCACAAAACAACTGAAATTGGTGTAAAAAGCTTTTTTTTTAAATAATCATTTTATCCAAACATAATAATTATTTAACAAAATAGTTTTTTCCTTCAAAAACAGCTGAAATTCCACAAAAACATCTTTCCCAAACACCCTCTTGCTATATGTAAATACTTTAATTTGCATACAAAAATCTAATACAAACAACCAATCACTAATTCTTGTCTTTGGCACATGCATGGGTATACCACGTAAATATTGGAAAGGAAAAGAAGTTTGCTTCAAAAATAGAGCTAACTCAAGGTAACGTGCCTAAAGTTAAGTGAAACCTCAGAGTGAATAAATTATGGAGAGGACTTTATATGTACAATTTTTATTATATATCAAACAGTTTTTGCTAGTGAGCTATGTAGGGACTGAGTAAGATAGGCCGAGGACCTAAAATAAGGGCCCGTCTGACCTTATCCTTCGATCGGTTCTATTCAGAAATTTGTACAAACTACAAACTATATAGCACTGAAATATACATATAAAAGGATAATAAAAAAAAAAAGACATGTATAGGTTTATTTATTGCGAAAACAACATGACATTTTGTTCATTGTATGGCAGGACATTGAAAAGAAGAACATCCTAGCAGTTCAAACTCTTCGAAATCTGATAATGGGATCAACTCTTATGGCCACCACATCAATTCTCCTCTCAGCTGGTTTGGGTGCAGTCATAAGCAGTACTTACAGTGTGAAGAAGCCTCTCAATGATGCTGTCTATGGAGCTCACGGCGAATTCATGGTAGCGCTCAAATATGTCGCACTCCTTACCATATTCTTATTCTCATTTTTCTGTCACACTCTTTCAATCAGGTTTCTCAATCAGGTAAGCATCCTCATTTGCACACCACAAGATGTCACTTCCATGGTCACCCCAGAATACTTGACCGAACTTTTGGAGAAGGGTACTATTTTGAACACTGTTGGCAACAGGCTTTTCTACTCGGCACTCCCTCTTGTGCTTTGGATCTTTGGTCCTGTGCTGGTTTTCTTGTGTTCTGTGGCTATGTTACCAGTGCTTTACAATCTTGACTTTGTTTGTGGGAATGGGAAAGGAATGAAGAATGACAAAGGGGAAGGCTATGTTTGATGTTAAGATTAAAAAAGCATGAATTATAGATAGAAATTAGTATGTGTATGTCATTATAGATGATGCATCATTTACAACTTTAAGTTGTAAAGGTGTTTGTATTTAACTGGCAGAAGCTACAAGCGGAAGCGCTTTAGCAAAATAATTCATCTGGCTTTTCTGATATGGCTTTGATTGTGATTACCATTACTGACCTTTTAGCTGTATCATAATTCCTAATCAATGCTTTTCTCTTATGGTAGTGCTTTTTAGTAGCTTTAATTAATAGACCAGTAAGCTTTAAAAATAATAATGTAAGACCGTGTCCCTCTATTCTTGTTCAGATTAGAGACAGATTAATAGGGCCTAATTTATGCGAACCACATGTTTAGATCAGTAAATCTTTGATAATAAGTTTGTATTGTAAGGGAATGAATTATCCTAACAAGTGGGAAATTTTTTGATGTTTGACGTAGGTAATAGGGCTGTCAAACAGTCAAGTTGTATCTTGAGTAAATTATGTGTGTTTAGTGATGGGTGAAATTGATTTTGAATAAATTGATTTTGTAAAATTAATTTTGATTAAAAGTGAGTTGAAAGAAAATTGATTTATGTTTGGATATGTTTATGATAAAAGTGATTTTTGTGAAAAAATATTATTTAGATAGTTTTGATTAAAATTGGTTTTTGGGTATGTAATTATCAAAATGAGTTTGAATGTCCATATATGAATACTTCTTTGCATATATTTCATTTTTGTTTTATTTTTTTATCTTTATTTTTTTGCTTTATGTTAATTTATTAAATAAGAGGTAAAAATTATAATATATATATATATATATACACACACACACATATATTATTTATTAACATAATTTATTTGATTTTGGTTATATATTATAATAATTAACAAATAAGTTTTTTGATTACCAATTAACAAATAATGTTTTTACTTTATATTCATTTATTATGATTAATTCAGGTATATATATATATATATATATTAGCCATGAAGTTAATTTAGTTTGTAAATAAATAAAACGTCACTCAAACCTCCTTCTACCACTCTCACTGCGTAGTGGCATGCTCAAATTCTTTGCAAAAGAACACATGTACACGGATGCCAAGAACTAAAGTAAATGGACATTTTTACTTTAGGTTTAATTGTACTTTTGGTCCCTCTACTTTCATAAATGGGCGATTTTGATCCCGATAATTTCAATTGCTCAAATCAACTCCCTAAACTTTCAAAATTGAGCATTTTTTGTCCTCCCGTTAAACTTCCATCCAATTACTAACGGAACTCGCTGACGTGGCCTGATACTTATGACATGACATTAGTTAATTAATTTAATTAGTTGAATTAGTTGATTTTTTTTTAAAAAAAAAAAGGCAAAACGCATGGGCCAAAAAGTCATGAGAAGGGCGTGTGGGTTTATGATGTTTTGATGCCATAACCAAGACCTAAACTAAACAAATAGGGTAAACAGAGGGAGGGAGGCATGGGTTTCCTAGGAAACTAGCGATATACCCGTGCATTCGCACGGGTCGCATTGCGTTGGCTACTATAAATTTTTTTAAAGTAAAATTAAAATTAATCAATTTTTTCACCTAGGAATAAGTTGACTAAAGTAAATTGTATACTAATATTGACATAGTTATAAAGCACAAAAACTAATACATATGATATGAAACATGTTCAAGTGCTCTGTACATTGTAACAACTTTTCAGTTTGTAAGAATTTACATGTGTTCTGTACATTCATAACAACATAAAATTGATATGTGCTCAAATACAATGAATTTATATCAGCAAACTCAATCCAAAGCCAAAACATGCTTCTCGGGTATATATATCTCAGGTATATATATTAAAGCCGAAACATGTTTCCCATACAGAGAGCAAAATACAAAAATAATTTTTAACAAAATAAATTACACATAAACATGTTTCCCATATAGAGAGCAAAATACAAAAATAATTTTTAACAAAATAAATTACACATTTGTTTTCTTATCATATGAATGAAACTGGGAAAGGGTTAAGGAAAAATAATTTTTTTTGACTGGTTAAGGAAAAATATTTAATTACTGATTTAGTGGAGTCTTGAATACAACAAATTAAAGTTTTAATGAATGCCTTTTTTTTTTTTTGACAAAAGTTTTTATGAATGCTATGGTTCCCACTTTTGATAAAACATTGGAACAAAAGGTTATTTCATAAATGCCAATTCAATAAATAGTTTGATAGCCACTACCAAACTAACTATGGTAGTCCTTATGAACTTTCATCAAACACTTCATCTGCATTTTTTACAAACCGCAATGAGTATAGAAATATATCAAACTATCTCACACAAGCATTAGTATGACAGAATTGAAGAAAAAGCAGGATTTAACGTGCATGAGCAAGTCTTTTACATTCAAGCTGTTTGTCTTTTTCATTTGATCTTCCTATCCCTGTTGTAGATGGACTAATTTCCTAAATTCTCTTTGAGCATCCCCCGTAATATACAAAATGTTAGTCAAACACTATATCCTCTCCTTCATTAAATGCTTCCTTATCCTGATAGCACATAGTGAAACACAAAGCATCATGGATATAGTTGAGAACGCAATCAACCAACATATATTGCACCCGTCCTATCATGAGTAAAATGTGTTTATTTAGTCCCAAATCACTCACCTTATACAGACCCACTTTTCCACAGTCAGAGCATTCCTAATAATTACTATCACACCAACTATTCATTTCTCAATATGAAAAGGACGACAGTTTCCAAGATGGTATGTGTGTGTGTGTATGTATATATATATATATATATATATATATATATAACAATTCCCTAATACTTTGTACATATATAAATTTGGTTTTTCATTGAAACCAGCCCTTTCTTGCGTGAAAGCAATAGTGAGAGCAATAGAAAGAAATTAAGTTGAAATGACTTTTTCTATTCTCTTTTCAATCATAGCAAACACAAAACATCATATTTTTTGGAAAAGAATCAAGAGGAGAATTCCTTTTATGTACCAGTGTAAATAAGGCTGGCCAGATTCCTCAAGCTTCTGTAATATATATATATATATATATATATATATATATATATATATTTATTTATTTATTTATTTATTTTTTTGACTGGAGGTTCTGTAAATATATTTAAATGCTACACATCTTCAAAGATTTACAACATCTAGGTTCAGGAATTGCAAATGAAATATAGGAGTTTTTCCATCCTTTGGCAATAGATAGGATTAAGATATCTCATATGCTTCATATTGTTGAAACAATCAGGCAAGTATAGAAAATCACAGCAAGGTCCTGAATAAGATCATGCATTTTGAAAAAAGAGATACCTAGAAGCTTAAGTCCTAAACATAAAACTCACCAACATCTTCTGGATCTTCATCTTCATTTTTGGGTTTGTAGTAGTCCATGGGTCATCCAAAATGAAATTAGCTCCAAATTAGTATACTCATAACCCTTAAGAAAAATTGACAATAAGAGAAACAGCATTTTTGGTTTAGATGGCGAATGATCATGGATCCATTTTAATGCAGCCAAAATGCCATCATCTTGCTAAATATACAACACTGAGTAGCAATAGTGTCAAAGCAAATTAACGACTTCCATGTCTCACACTTTATATAGGACTGGATTCATTGGTTTTATGACTTACAAAGGACTAAATTGATGTCACATTATGTTTTGTTATTAGTTAAGAGTAGACTTCTATTTATATATGGATATCCCCTGTTATCTTCACCCAATAACTACAGTCAACCCTAATATTCCCCAACACTTCCACATTGAAAATTAGTCAATTACAGGATAAAATAGGAAAACAAAATTCAAATACAAAATCAGAACTAATTTGCGTTGAAAAGAACACAACAATATTTAACTATCAGGAAAGCAATAATAGTTAAGAGTTAAATAAAACAATATCAAATCAAAAGGGAAGCACTAAGACATTAATAACACAGGTAGCGAAAGTTCTATACAGATAGAGGTCCAAAGTTACAGTGTCAAATCTAATTATTCAAAGTTCTATAAACATACTTATATGATGCTATGTAAAATAAATAATTTACCTTTCATATGTCCTAATCAAATTACACTCTACTCTTTGTACCTGTAAATAACAAAGCACGGGTTAGCATTAGTAGGCTTTAGAATGCTTATATAGAAAGTAGATATATAGATATAGATATCCAACACACATCAACTCAAGATAAACAGATCTACATATGGAAGTTTTAAGGCAATGCAACGTAACAATATACTTAAAAACCAACTATCTGTTTAGTTAAAGCATATCATAGATAAATATCGAAATGTAAAAAATCATAGCTTCAAGAATCCTTAACCAAGACTTTCTTTATGATATGACAAAGGAATCACCTCTCGAGTAATTGGTGATATAATATCTTCTCAGACTAAAGGGGAAAAATTCAAAACTCAGCCAGATCCAAACCAAAGGGAAAAGATATGAGATCTTATACAAAGCAGTAACGATGCTGAGCTTGAATCACCTCTCACGTAATTGGTGTATAATAATCTCTTCTCAGAATATGTCCTGGTAAATGACACATGAACAACTATAAATTTTTTATTGCTACGTCTTTCTACTGCATAATTTTAAAAGTAATAGACGGAGCAGCAGAACAGTGAAGAACAACAAGCTGGAGAGTGGAGACAAAGCTAGCCAAAACTTGGGGGAAATCAAAATATACTAAACCAAATATACACAAAGTTAATATCAATCCCCATGTAAATAATATTTTCAGTAACTTCAAAAATCAAAAAGGACTTAAAACAGAAGAAAGATGATTTTTCATTGGGCATTAGATCAAAATGAACAAATCGACGGCTCCTACAAATAAATGGGTAGGTTCAATATGAAGAAACAGGGCCATCATTGGTCTTGCCATCATTGTTTCAAAATGGGTGTTAAAATAGTAGTAAGAACCTGCACTTTACTGCAATTGGCTGTTAAAAAAGTAAAAGAAGAAAAACTAATGGCAAGTACAATGGATTATTCGAAAAACCATAATTCTTTTTCATAACTACCATCGTGATAATGAGACATTTTCAATAATCATTCATGTTCACCAAGCATGCTTATGCTGAATTGTTCCTCATTTTCAGTCAACTTTCATATATTTAGACATTACAAATGAGTTGCTTATGAAAGTTTTATCACCCAAAGCTGTTTAAGTGCAAAGTTTGATTCAGGCATTTCTATTTGTATTCACATCTATATATATATATTGTGGATATATTATGGATACATTGTCAGGCATTTCTATTTGTATTCACATCTATATATATATTTGTATGTCAAGCACTATATCATTAGAGTTTAAAGGTAGTAAATTGTACACCCAAAAAAAAAAAAAAAAAACTCAACAGTGTCAAGAAATCTATGCTAAACTCAACAGTGTCAAACCGATTTATTTACTTAGGTGCTTCATAGGTAGTGTTGTTTGAGTTTACAAGGATATATAGTAAGAAAGTCCAGAGAAAAATCACATGAATCATATCCTTTTATGTCATATGACCTTTAGGCACCACTCCATGTTGAATTTTATGCAAAGGTATCATCATGTCTCCTACATCAGGCGTGGGGTTCTGAATCTCTGGTTTCTCATAATTGTATTGTTGATTTTCAGCACAAAGATCTGTAATTTAATGTGTCATGTCTATAGCTCAATGTTGTTTTAGCTACTACTCTTGTTAACATAACATGGTAAGCTTTTCAATGTGGATGTGATCAAATAGCATGCAATAGAAATAAATTTCTTTATTCATTGAATCACTATGTTTACTTATATTTCAATGAACTATTGCATAGCTAATATATTTGCTCTGAGTCGTGAAGATAATTCTTGGAGCATAAAACAAAGTATTGTACAACTACTTGGTTCTATGGCTTCATTGTGCTCTTCAACAATTGTCACAATTATCGAAGATTGCTTAAATGTAACTTGGTTAGGCAATATTTTGTTTCTGGGAGCAAAGCTAGTATGAATCTAAACTTCTACACTCAAGTTAAACAATCTATGAATGAGATAAAACTTAAAAAAAATTAGTGTGAAAGCTTAAAAATCTTGTTATCCACAAAGAGGAAATTTCGCAAACACCTCATGCATGTGCATTTTCTAGATTCATCTCAATACACACAAACAACTTAGAATCAAACCCCAATTTGCAGAATCAATTAAAGTAATATAAATCAAGCATAAAGAAAATGATATAACAACTTTACTAAAGAACAAATAAAAAAGAATATGCACTAAAATACTAAAAAATACACGTCCAATGTATATTAAAGAGCATGATACTTACCTGAAAGAAGTAACAACTTGAAGCTTCAAACTCATGAGAGACCCGCCGCTCCTAGGAACGTCCTTTCCTTTGGTGTAAAACGCTTATAGGAACCTCCTTTTGTGTAAAATGAAGAAACCCATACAGAAAAGAAAACTAACAACCCTCATCTGCATAAATTGAAACAGAGAAGAAGATCCACCTGAAGGAAAACGAAGATGTCAGAGGAAGAAAAACAAAGGTTGCAAAAAGGAAAGTTACTATATAAACCAAAAATAAGAAAAGTTACCATATATCAAATATTTGAAGAAGCAGCAGGGTAAGAAGAAGGAAGGGGAGCCCAGCGAAGAGAAGTCCTGATCAAGAGAAGAAAACTTGGGGGGAACTGAGAAGCTTCAGGAACGTACGGGAAGAAAAATTTTCAATTTGAAATTTGAAAACATACAAAAAGTAATAATAGAAGAAGAGATTAAAGATAATTGAAGTGGCAAATTTGCCCTCAGTAAACTACACGTGTCATAATTCTAAGATAGGTATTTAAGTAATTTTGGTTGGCTTTAGAAAATATAGATAGATAGATAGATAGATAGATAGATAGATTCTAGGGTGAGAGACTCATACAAGTCTCTCACCATGAGAAGGCATTATTTGCCATTGATTAGTCTGATGCTCATGATAACATCATATATCCAACCACACCAAATTATTTCTTCCTTGAGTTTCCTAGTCAAAGAAGGTTAGGGAACATCAAACCAGAAAACGTTTAACCCAGGAAAAAAAATATGCATCTATGCTTCCAGTTCTTAACATCAAACCAGACTTTAACCAGAAAAAGCATGATTCAACTCATCAACGCGTAACATTTTCAAATCAACATTACATTTCTCCACTACAAACCTTCATTACAATTCATTATGCTAAACAATCTCCTAACAGTAAGAAACACTAACACAAAAACTAACATTTTCTACATTCCAGCACCCTAATAAACACTAACACTAATATAATGATGGTCCATCACATTACAAGGCCACCAACTAAGAAATTTTCCCTCTTATTCCCAGCATCATCTTCCCTCAGCCGTAGAAGCACCTGCCAGGGTTTCCGCGAGTCCACAAAGTCTTCAATGGAGGAGCTTCAATGTTACCGTCGTGCTCTGATTTTGGTGCCGTAGGATGGAGCTGCTGATGATCGCGATCTGTGTCTGTGGTAGTCTGCGGTGGTGGAGGACGTTGGCAATGGCGATGGGCTGCACCGTCTCCGTCTCGATGAAATCCCTAAGGGTGTGTTTGGTTGATTGGAGGGGAGGGATTTTAATGGAGGGGAGGGGAAATAGTACTTTTATGTTTGGTTCAGGAGGGAAGGGGAGGGATTTTAAAACAACTTTACTTTTAAACCTTATAATCATTTTTTAAAAATAGAAAAGTGAGGATATTTTAGTCAATACACATGAAAAGTTTTAAAATCCCTCCCCTCCCCTCAAAATCCCCCCAATATTGGAGGGGAGCTAAAATGGACCCAGGAGGGATTTTGCTCCCCTCCCCTCCCCTCCTAAAATTTGAACCAAACACAAAAGATTTAAAATATCCCCTGCCCTCCCTCCCCTTCATTCCCCTCCAACCAAACGATACCTAAATCCCACCCTCTGTTGCTTTCTTTTTTGGCTCAGGTAAGTTTCCCTTGCGTTTTATGTTTTCAAATTTTGTGTTTTAATTTTTTTTAATTATTTAAATAATCAACTAATCAATTAATTAAATTAATAATAATTAATTTGCCATGTCATCAAAATATCTGCCACGCCAGCTAGCACTCTTACGAATTGGATGGAAGTTTAACGGAAGGACCACATTTGTTCAATTTTGAAAGTTTAGGGACCTGATTTGAACAATTGAAACTACAGGGATCAAAATCGTCCATTTGTGAAACTAGCGGGACCAAAAGTGCAATTAAGCCTTCACTTTATGTAACAAAAAACAATAAATGGGCCCTTTGAGCCAATCTCTAGTGTCTTCTCTAATCTAGAGAGGTAGGGCGCTGTTACTACACTAGAAACGGAAACACGCTCAATAGGGACTGAGAAATCATCACGGTGACCATTTTCTCAAAAGGAGCAAAGCCGATAATTCACATGTAACTTCCATAAGAATCGATTTCAGCTAGAAATAAAAGCTAAGGGGGTTTTGCTTCAACTAGAATCGATCCCAAGTGGAAGAATCGCTTCCTCAACTAAGACCCAAACATTCTTCTAACCCAGTATAATCATGGTTGACCATTACGAACATGCATTGGACGCTAACGCAAAACCATGCAGGAAGTATAACCTAATCTATTAATAATCCATTTCTATTCCCTCTGCAATATGGTTTTGTCATGTGTCATCTTTCATATGCAAGAAGTGCAACAATGTCTATGGATGCCAAGTGTCAACATTACATTTTTTTGGATTTATTATTGAATTTATAAACTTAACAAAAAATAACATGACAATATTAAAATAAAAATAAAATAAAAAATAGCCACATCTAACTAATCTAACTAAATTAAAATCAAATCTCAAATTGAGTTAAATATTGTTATCAACATTATGTAAGTTGATATCTTTACGTTAGTTCAATTTATGATTTTATTTCAATTTAAATTTATGATTTTAATTTAACCGATTTATCTTACTATATTTGAAAATTGAAATTAACGGATTTATGATTTTATTTCAGTTTAATTAAACTGATCTATGATTTTAAATCACATTTAAATTTAACTAATCCTATCTAATCATCTAATTCATTTCAAATTAAATTTTATGAGGATTGAATGTGCTCTCTTTGGTTCTTATGTGGATGTTTTCTACGCCTTTGTGGATTTGGGAAATGCTATAAACTCAGTCATTGTTATTCAATGAGCGAAGGTGAAGACTTACAAGGGTATATTTTTGAAGACTATAACCACTTATATCAAAGGCAATAAGTAAATTTAAACTATGTTAACTAATCTGTCAAAATGATTACAGGGAATGTTGGTCTTCAATGTGTCATTCATTCAACCAAACTTATCTTCAATGCCGAGATTGAAGAAGCTGAGAATTTGAAAAAAAAAAAAAGGTGGGATTGCCAAATAATATATTTATATTTTATTTGGTGCTAAATAATTTATTCATGTCATTAAAAGGTTCTCGAACAGAATGATCTTGGACAAAGTGTCCTAAGTCAAATAAGTTGTTCTCCCAAGTGTTCTATTGAAGATTGAAGAAGACTTGCTCAGTGCAATATGGTTTTGACATTAGAAGAGATCAGAGACTGTACCGGGGTATGTGATTTTAATAACTTTGTCACCATGCTCTTAGTGGTATACTGCGTGTAAATGTAACAAATATGTGATCCTTGATTTTAAAAGGTTGTGGTGTGAAAGGTGCAATCAACACGTGACAAAAGTTTATCCAATGTAATTAAATGTCACTATTTGTCATTAGTTTTTATTGCACCTAATATATTGACTATACTAAATTGTGTTATGGACCCCGCATGAAGGTATTGTCTCAAGGTCAGGGTTATCAATGACACAGATAGCGCTACCTTGGTGATTTTTGATCAAGATGCAAGTATCTAATTATATGATATTCACATGCATTATATATTTTATATAATATGTGAATATTTTGTTAAACACTATATATAATTGATAGGTTCAAATTCAAAAGTACTCTTATAATACTATTTTTTTTTAAAATATAAAAATATATTAATAATTAACTTTTTAAAAAAAAATTATAATGCTAAAATTATTAATCAAATAATTTAAAAATTATCAATAATTCATCCCGTGCTGACACGGGTTCAAACTCTAGTTCATTAACAATTCAATATGCCAGGCTCATAAACTCATGAGGCGAGCCAATTTGTAGCTTGAAATAATTGACTTGTTTAGGAAATAAATTGAGCTTGAATCAATTTTTCTTTTATATTGGTTGATATTTATATTATTTTATAATTATTATCTTATTAAGTGGTTCCCAATCCCATCATCACCAAATAGACAACAATCTTAAAATTCAAATGTGTCATGACCTACTACTAATCTTAATTTGACAATTACACCGTGTAGGAAAATCTTTTTTAACTCTTTCTAATCCCACATTCAAGCAAGCCTGGGATTTCTTTCACCTTTACCAAATCAAAAGTGCCAATAAAATCAACTGACTAACTGAGGATGGTAGTTGTTAAGCATTGTGTTTTTTTAATACCACAGCTTCTGTCTGAAAAATAATGTATATTTGTGTGTTTAAATTTTATTGATGTCTAGAACAATTTTCATAAAATAATTCATTGTATTATGTTCCTCAAAATTCTGTTAATAGTTTGTAGTCAAGAACAAAGACTATCTCATCCCCGTCTTTATTATTTATAAATGCAATTCGAAGAATCTTTAAATATTTCCCACAATATTTTAACAATTTTCTCCTTCTAAATAGTTTTGATAAACTAACTATTATTATAAGCTTTAATCACTATGTCAAATTTCTTTTGTTCAGATTCAATTAGTTTTTTTGGATCTTTATCTATTTATATTAAGGGTAAAGGACCCATTTTGATCCTTGACAAAAAACACGATACCCATTTCAGTCCCTGACAGAAAAAAAAAAACTATCCCGTCAGTCCCTGACAATTACTGATGTGGGACAAGTTAGTCCCTCCGTGACTTCCGTTAGTCAGCGTCCGTTACTAAATTGTCCCACGATACTAATTGTCAGGGACTAATTAGTCTCACTATAAATATTATTAGGGATTATAATGTCCCATAGTAATTGTCAGGGACTAACTTGTCTCACGTTAGTAATTGTCAGGGACTAACGGGATAATTTTTATTTTTTTTGTCAGGGACTGAAATAGCCACTGTATTTTTTGTTGGGAACCAAAATGAGCCTTTACCCTTGTATTAAACAAATATTGTCCTTTACCCCCTTTTTAGGTATGTTGTAACTTATAAGTTGTAACTGTTGTCTTCGGTTATTTGTCTGCAAAAAAAAAAAATTGGGCTAGACCTAGCGGCCTGCGAAGCTCAAATCAAATCATCCAAATCCTGATTATATGCTGAATGCCATATAGACAAAGAAAAGGTCCAACAATAATGATACTCACCCTAAAATGTATTTTAGAGATCATGACCATCTATTTTTCTTTCTTTTTTCATTTTGCACTTTTTTTTTTGGCTTTTATCTCTCCTTTTCTTTTTTGGCTTTTCAACTTCATTGGTGCAAGTTGAGTTTTTATTTACTATCATAGGGCAACTTCTGAATTATTTATTGGCATGATGTAACTTTATAAGAAAATCGTGGTTATAAACTACAAATTACATTTTGCTTTTAAAGTAAGTTGTTGTTGCAAACTATGACTTAATTTTTCAAAAATAAATCGTGATTTTCAATCACAAATTACTAATTTTTTATCTTATAATACGTAAGTTATTGTTTCAAACAACAACCTAATTTTTTTAAAAAAGATTTAATTGAAGTTGTTGTTTTTAACAATGACTAACACATTTTTAGAATTTGTAGTTTCAATATATGTAAGATATTGAATTTTCTTCGAGTCTTGTAATTGGGAAAAATATGATTGGGAGGGGAGATTCCATCAAAGGTGGCCAGCTAGATTCTTCGGTGGAGATTAGTCATTGACGAAGTCGATGGATATTTCACCTCTATAACATGAAAAAAAAAAATGAGATAGATTAATTATATTTGAGGGATTGAAAGGAAATGTTCTCGCCAAGTAGGTGCATGCATCATGACTGGGCATGACCGCACGAGTAGGATGAGTCCTCTAAGCAAGTCCGCAACCTAGGAGATCTTGGGCCGGGCCTTGTTCGGTTTGAGCTCGGGTCTGCCTTGTTGGATTGCGGGGCAGGAATGTGGCCCAGATCACATTAATATACCATGTCATATTTTACCGTTATAGATATCGCAATTCAACTTATTAATTAAGAGTCCCGTTATTTGGACAACCCAAATACGGGACAACCGGACAACTCCCCACTGTAGCGTTACTGTAGCGCACTGTAGCGCTACTGTAGTTTTTTTTTTTTTTTTTTTTTTTTTTTAATTTTGACTTTTTTAAAAAAAAATGAAAATTTTATTTTCTCAAAAAGATCCATTAACCAGATAATGAACGGAATTAACCAGATATTTGTACCTGATTAACCAGATATTTGCACATACTTAATCAAAATTTTTTCTCAACAAAACCCATTAACCAGATAATGAACCGAATTCACCAGATATTTGTACCCGATTAACCAGATATTTGCACATACTTAACTAAAAAATTTATTTCTCTACAAAACCCATTAACCAGATAATGAACCGAATTCACCAGATATTTGTACCCGATTAACCAGATATTTGTACATACTTAACCAAAAATTTTATTACTAAAAAAAAAACCCATTAACCAGATAATGAACGTGATTCACTGGATATTTGTACCTGATTCACCAGATATTTGCACATACTTAACCAAAAATTTTATTTCTCAAAAAAACCCATTAACCAGATAATGAGCGTGATTCACCGGATATTTGTACCTGATTCACCAGATATTTGCACATACTTAACCAAAAATTTTATTTCTCAAAAAAACCCATTAACCAGATAATGAACTGAATTCACCAGATATTTGTACCTGATTCACCAGATATTTGCACATACTTAACCAAAAAGGATATTTGTACCTGATTCACCAGATATTTGCACATACTTAACCAAAATTTTATTTATCAAAAAAACCCATTAACCAGATAATGAACTGAATTCACCAGATATTTGTACCTGATTCACCAGATATTTGCACATACTTAACCAAAATTTTATTTCTAAAAAAAAACCATTAACCAGATAATAACTGAATTCACCAGATATTTGTACCTGATTAATCAGATATTTGCACATACTTAAAAAATGTTAGAAAAAAAAAACAATTTTTTTAAATTTCGAAATTTAAAAAAAAAAAAATGAGCAGTGTAGTGCTACAATGCAGCACAGTAGCACTACACTGTGCAACTATACGGGTTGTCCCGTATAGTTGTCGATGCTGGTTGTTTAAAAAACATTACCGATTAATTTAACATGATGCTTTTTAACCTAATTACGGTCACGAAATGTTAACAATTTTACTTCAAGCCTGATAGTCATAAAGAATGGGTATAACAATAGTTCCCATTTCTTTAACATGGTCAAATTATGGCACATAAATAAGTCAGCTCATTATAGAAATATATAACAGCATAAATATAAAATGATAAAGCAGCTATCAATATTAAAAAAAAATGGAGTCAATCACCCACAATGGGTTGTATGCAATGGTAAATAAAGTAGTAAATTACGTTTTTAAGAGGTATCATGCTCTTGGAGACACAACTCGTAAATAAAGTCTAGAAGATTTAGATTCTCTTTGTTTTTTTTTCCCCTCCTCTTATGTTTTTTCTCATACTATAAGAGGGAAAGAGACAAAAATTAAAATTTAATGTACCCTACACATAAAAAAAATGTTTTTTTTTTTTCTCTTTCTCATAATATGAGAGGGAAAAAAAGAGAGGAAAGAATCCAAATGCAAAGAGTAACAGTTTGAAATAAATTAATCTCACGTCCACAGAAAAAATGATATATTGGAGGGAAAAAGTCAATTAAGATAGCAACATTCCTCAACCAAGGAAAGGAAAAAGTCATCGATTATATTTTTTAAAATTGATTTGGGAACAGCTAAACCAACTGAACCAGCCATGTCCAACTAGTTAAGCCATTTAAATTTACTTTCGAATTAAATAACTTTTTTGTCCATGCAAACATTGAGTTACTTGGTTTTGGTCTCTTTAAATTTTTTTTTTTTGTCTAAATTTGGTGTGCACAAATTTCAAGTTTCTGAATAATGTGTAAGCACCAAATTTATAATTAAGTTGCAGTTTTCTTAGGGTTCAACACTATAGAAAACTACACTAATCCATAAAAGGATCTTGCATATTATGACTTTCATAATATCATTAATATTTATGATGAGGGTTCAAGAACTTTATCTGGATCCATATCGTTTGTTATTCTTGATTCCTGGGGATTTTCTCCTCTCCTTCCTTCCTTTACTTGTATCTTTGATGGTGAAGATACAGAGGAAACTTATACTTTTTCAAGGGAAAAAATGTGTTTTTCTATATGTTCGCTATTATGTTAGTTACCTTCATTAAGTATGTTCATTATCTTTTCTACAAGGGGAGGCGTGAGATTTAATTTTGAAATTTAAAATAACCTCACTAACTTTGATTAGCATTAGGCCAAACAACCATCACATTATGTCATCTTTTACTTAAAGTCGATCCATTAGTTGCATGGGCCACTTTAGATTATTAAAAAAATTATTAAACAATCTCCTAGTTGGCTCATGTAATGACTTGAAGATTCAACAATAAACCATAATTATACATCATACATTACAATTCTCAACTCATCATCTTTAATTGATTTGAAATGATTGACTCATGGCGATCACAAGTTATCTTCATTTTGACGGTTTCTTGCATCATGGCTGTGAATTGGGTTGTGAAAATTTCTTTTGATCCAAAAAGTAATACGTCTAAGATTGATACTGATGAAATAAAACATTATTTTTAAAATTTAATATGAAATTATTTATTAAAGTTAGGGTTTATTAGTAATCAAAATGATTAAATCCATAAATTTATGATTCCAAATTATATATATCATCGCCATTAAATTATTTTCACTAGCTTGGGTTGCTACATTTGCCTGGCTAGCAGAGTTGGACAAAAATTCCGTTTGGACCCAAATCTGAACGACCCGAAAGACACTGCAAGCATGCGGATGGATTTTACCGGGTCCTCGTGTTGACTGTTTGAAAAAATAGACGACGCAACAGTACCCCAATGGTAAATGATCCTTCTTTCGTTCTTCGATCTCCCTCAAGCTCAAGAAGAATACGACATCCCCACCATCTGCTTTCGCAAGAAGAACACGTTCTTCGACCTAGGTCCAGATCACCGCTACGTTCTTCGATCCAGATGATCGTCGCCATCTGCTTCGTGAGAAGAACGTCGCGCCATCGTGATCTACTTCGTGAGAAGAACACCTCGATCTGCTTCTCTTCTGGTGGCGTTGCACCGCCATCTGTTTTCCATCCGATGGCGTTGTGCTCTCTATCTCTGGTAGTTTGGTTGAAGGGAGGCGGTTAGGGTTTGCAAGGGGATTCTAATATGGGAGACTGAAAAGTGGATACGGGTTTGGGCCCAAAAATTGAAATGGTCCAGAAAATGAAATTGCCCAACTCGTGACCCGCCCAACCCGACAGACCCACTAGACGGAAATGGGTTATATATATATATATATATATATATATATATATATATATATGGGCGAGTTGGCTCGGATCGAATTATTTGGGCACGGACCCACCTGTTGTCAAGCCCTACTAGCTATCATGTCGCTATCATCTTTCATTTTCACCTTTTTATAGATATTATTTTATACTCTTCAAGTGCCAAGGGAGTTAGGAAGCAACGTTGAAAACTATTAAAATCATAATTATTATCGGATGAAAATAAAATTAACTGTTAAAATTGAGTGTAAATAAAAAATGACTTATATTAATATAAATGGATTCTTCTCATATATATACGTGTGTTTATATTTCAAAAAATAAAATTGAGATAATAAATATGTAAAAGAATATAGTATATATAGTCTTTTTTTGGTTACATAGAATATAGTCTTATCATTAATTAATAATAAAATATCACAATATAAATAAAATTAACACAATTTGAAGTGTCGCTACAAACCTAGTTGGGATGTCTAGTATTAGAGTGATGCCTTTGCTCACCAATTTTGTTTAAAAATAAAAGTGACGCTACAAACAAAAACCACCGAAAGCAGGTCGTGAAGTATGGACTAGATACAAATTTTTTTGTGCTTTTGAAAGTTTTTGGATATATAGATAGATTGAAACATATATATTTACGAAAATTTGTTGAACACATAGGTATGGTCCTGTGTTACAGACTTTTTCGAGCACTATGAAAAGCGTGAAAGCACAAGTGGTTCATAAAGTAGATGATGCTTTGCAAAAGAGAAACAATGCAAGGAGACAAAAGCTCCATACCTCCCCCACCATGGATGTCCCTCAACATATATATGGGTCCCTCATAATTTAATTGATATAATATATGGATGCCTATCATCATTCATCCATATCAGAAAACGCTTGGCTGATGTGCTAGATTCCATTGATCTCTCCCTTTCTTCTGCTGTGTGTTTCTGCCAACATTTTCAAATTCCTGTATTATATTTTTTTTATAAGCAAAAATATATTGATAACGAACATAAGGGGTGCTCAAACCCGTATACAAAAACCCAAAAAAGAGCCTATGTAGAAATGATACTATTCGTCAGTAAAAACAGAATCTGATATACAAAGAACTCAACCATATAACAAAAAAGAAGCATAATCCTCGAAGCCCAAGAACCCAACCATAAGTATAAAATCCCTATAAAGAACCATCATGTACACAACAAAACAAGGGAGGAAAAACTCAATCATGTATTACATTATATACATATACCTCAATAAGAAGTTTCACAAAAATATTTTTTTAAACACTTGGATAGATATTTATATAGGACGCCATATCTCGAAGCAAGCGGTTTTTTTTTTTTTTTTTTGGGTACTAGAAGCAAGTATTGTTACATGAAGTTATATCCTGATGTTCTGAATGTTCAAATTACGTAACTCAAAATCTTAATGTTTGGATTTTATTATTTACGTGTCAAATTTATACCTATTACGTAATAATTTAAGTTGTAAGACTACTTGCAATATTGAGAGTTACAGATGGAAAAATTTTAGATCGCCGGTTGTTGGACCTATTAGAGAATCTTACAAATTAATTAATAAATCAAACCTTGGTGACAACATTGGACTGTATTAGCAATAGCGAAGACAAGCAATGTCAAAAAGTTGTTCAAATTGAAAGATTCACTTTAAATTTTTAGGTGTAGCATGTTAATCATAAAGGTTCCCCCAAAGCTTAAAGTCAAAACGATGGTTTTGTCCAGACTGCCGTATTACAATAATGTTTAGGCACTATTGTAAAAAAAAAAATGTTTAGGCACTACATAATCCGTACGTACTCAAAGTTTTACATCAACATCAAATTCCATGCATTTATTCTAGAGTAGCTAAAAATGACTCTTTAGACTATCACATACAATTGCTCTACTATAATAATCAAATGTCTTAGAGAACTAAATGCTAGGTAGTAAGTTACAAAACTTATTCACCAAAAAAAAAAAAAGTTACAAAACTTAATATTATAGTAGTTGACCACCTTTCAACTTAATAACTTGTACTCATGTCAAGAAAAACTTAATAACTTTTACTATTTAATTTTCTAATTATTATTTAGCGGGGTGCCGCAGAAACCTTGCCACGCAAACATTAGTTAGACATTTTGTGGGACATGCTTAATCCTTGTTAATTAACATTAAAAGACTAGCTAGCTAGAGGAACATGTTCCAGACAGTCTATATAGAGTTTAATTATACAATTTCACAGAAGAACAACTTTGTTGACTTTGCTGTCATTTAATTTGCTGAGATACTTTAAAGAATGATTTGTTACATATGTTGCTGGGTTTGAAAATTGCTCGTTGCCTCAATTCTTTCTAAAATATATGCGCCAGAAGGATAGAAGTTTATTGCAGCTTGCACATGCACACATATACGTTACCTTCAAAATTTGTATCCTTCAAAGTTTTATATTGCCATTTAAGCCCACATTTTACTTACATATATTTTATACTTGTACAGCTATGCTGATTTTGCTGTAAACCCATTTTCTGGCTTCATTGCATTGATAAAGCATATACACGTGCTTGGCATACTGCAAAAGTAGAGTAGTATTAATATTCACAAAATGGTACTATTCTTCTATGTCTATTGTCAGGTGCAATAATGAATCTCTGAATATTATGTAAATTAACTACGGAAATGGATCCTCTAACTTTGCATTTGGTGACTTTGGTGACTTTCTTTCTATCTCTCTCATCTTTTATTTTCTCTATCATCTCTTTCCTTTATTTATTCTTATCTCTCTCATCTTATTTTCAACTAAAGTCACCAAAGTTACCCAAACCCAAAGTTAGAGAACCCCTCCCCAATTAACTACATATAATATATAATAAAAGTTAAAAATCTGTCCAAACAGGTAAAATTAAGATAATGTTATCCACAACAGCGATCTGAAATCTAAGTCATTTGTTGCAGACACATCTTTTTAGTGTAAAAGCACAATTATTAAAGAGAAAAAAGTTCAAGTAATGATCTGAAAATGAAATCAAAAGGAGACATCTTGTCATAAGCTTTTTCCATATATATTATATATATGATTAACTTGCTAAATACAGAATGCCTTGTTGTATTGAAGAACATCAAGTTGCTTTTATTTAGAGGCCGACAATATATATGTTACTTGCATAAAGCTATTCTAAAAGTAAGAAAAAGTATAAAGTGGGAAAGTAATGATATATTCACTCTTGATTAGTTAAAGTATATTGAAATTTTAATCAAATTTAACAAATTAAGGGAGAATACACTTTTACTTTTTCACTTAACATTTTTGCTTATTTTAGAAAAGCTTTATGCATGTTCCTTGGCCATAAATTTAAAATGCGCATCACTATTAATTCTCCCATCCCTTCATTTTAGGGATTCCTTCTATCTTGTATGGGTCAATATATCAAATCCTATGCTCCATCTAACTTTTTCATATAGACACATAGCAATGAATTGAACAAGCTTCAAGCCATACAAATTTGAAGAAGGTAAAAACCATCATTTTAATTTCCCCACACAAAAGGCCAATGAAAGATTCTTATCTTTCTCTTTCTTGTCTTCCATAACATGGATGACACAAAAAGTGAAAAAGTGGGCCCAAAATTTCTTGAATTGGTCCCCTATCTGCTATATACAATCAAGCAAGGATTTGGCAAGATGGCAAATCCGGCGGTGCGACTTTTGCAGCAGTACTATGGCTTTTGGTTGGCACGTAAGGCCACTTGCTACTTTTAGAATTTAGGTGAATGAACCATCTAACATATATATATGTGTGTATGATGTATCAATATCAAACTAGAGAATTTAGAACCTTATATATACATAATGAGAATTGCTGCATGAAGCAGAAAAATGATCAGCATAGTCACCTAAGAGGGACTTGCATGAAGAGGCAGAGAGTGTAGTGCAGCCAAGGATGACTTGCCGGTGCTAGTGAATTGATGAGGATCATATCACTCATTTTCCTGCTTATCCCATGCCGGCAAGTTGGCCTTGGCTACATTGGGCTCTCTTCTTCTCCTGTAAGTACCACATTTAGGCTCAATCATTCAAGTAAGAAGCATATACATACATACATATGTGTGTGTGTGTGTGTGTTTTGATAATTATTTTCTGGTAAATATAGCCAAAGTCTGGTGTGTGTGTGTGTGTGTTTGAAAATGTTACTTTCTTCTGTCATTTTCTTTAGCAAATATATTGAAACGTCAAGCACAAAATTAACTACTACATTTTGAAGAGATCTCTGATCAAATTCAAAGTCTGAGAGTAACAAGAGAAGGTGATCAACGTTATCAATGTGTATATATATATATATATATGGTTTAATTTTTATCTGTTGAAAACACATATTTATCCGTACAGGCCATATGTGCAAAGAGTATGCATGCATGCGCATATATTTGATGAACTTTTTGTACATGGGGAGCCGTCTAAAGTGGGCCAAGCAATTATTTGCATTTGTCATTTTCAGCATCCCAAATCTATCCATAAATGTTACTTTTGCAGCCATGTTTTATATTTTTTTTTATATCAATACAACCATGTTATATATAATAATTCATAAACTTGTTTTAAATATATATATATATATATATATATATATATATATATATATATATATATATATATATATATATATATATATATACACACTTAAACATGTATTATTTACAAAATTTTCATCATGATGTTAAAATTGAATCCATTATCTTATTTTTTGGAGGCTTGTAACATGAAAATATCATATAAATAAATGCGACAGAAATGTGTAACAAGTACGGATGCTTTAATTAGGAAGTGTGGTTCACTTCTTGCCTATTCGTAAACCAAACAACTAAGCAACTTTTCTTTATATATACTTGTGTTTTGCACTTAAAATTGCTTCAAATATGAGCTACATTACTTGCCAATTGGTTACTTTGTTCTGTTTGGGTGCGTTTGATTTGTAAAACAAGGGATTGAACAGTACAAAATTTTTGTCCCCTGATTGATTTGAAAAGTGATTAGGGGACAGGACAAAAAATGGGGTGAGGCACAGGACAAAAACTCAGAATTTTGTCCTTCACCAAGCCATGAGATAACTTTTTGTCCCATGGACAGACTATTAAAAGACAAAATTATCCTTACATCTCTCTTTCTTCCCTCTCTCCTCTCCTCTCTCTCTCTCTCTCTCTCATAACGTGATTTTCTCTCTGTAAATGACACAACTCACACACACACACACACACACACATATATATATTTATATATATATATATATATACACACACAAAATTATATATTGTGTATATTTATATGTTAAATAATATATATTATAAAGGGTATTCCAGTAAATTTAATATTATTTTGTTTGTGCTGTCTATTATCCATCAAACAATGTACAAGACAAAGAATTGTCATGTGACTCAAGGATTTGTCCTGTCTATCATGTATTGTCCTGATACCTTTTGCAAATCAAACATATCCTTTATATATCAAATTCAGAATTATGTTACTAGACCGGATACCAAGTAATACCATCTTCATTATGGTGGAGGCTGGACAGTGTAAATATGAAGTGGTGGCTATATTTTATCCATTTACACAAGTGTAAGTCAATTTTCAATTACACTCACTCTTAATTGTTGATTTTATTTTTATCCGATGGTATAAATAACTATTAAAAGTTAAAATCACAATCAGTTTTCAATGAAAATAAAACTAATGAGTATAAGTAACCATTAATTAATTTTCAAGGGATCCAGGGCCAATTTGTTACGGATTAAAAAAAAAGTGATTTTGACATTCAATAATTTAGAGATTATCTTTTAAAGATTTTAAAAAAAGCAGAAGCTATTTTGTGTCTGTTTACAATCATAAAAATCATTTTTTTTTAAAGTAGTTAACGATTTTTTCCAAAAGCTAATGAAAGTAGTTTTTCATTTTAACCATAAGAATATTTTTTTAAAATAATTTTTTTTGAAAAGCTTAAACAAACACATTCAAACTCATTAAAAATGATTTACTTCAAAAATATGATTTTTTTTTTTCTTCAAATAATCTGAAACAAATGCATTCTCAGTTTAAATCGAAGTGACAGAACACTGTCAAATCTACAGGGCATCCTCAATTTCATGGGAAATGGAATTTTCTAGGAAAATAAGACAAACTGCACCGACGTGATATTTTTGGTGCACCAAAAAACTGAATTGTGTATATATCTACCAGACCTAACATAGTAGGTAGATAGTTGAGCTTCTTAGGCCTGATGTCAGGGTTCGATTCTCATTATGTGCATGAAAAAAAAATATTGAAAGAAGTAACATTCACTTGGGTGGTCTCTACACCTCAAAAGGAATTAATTAATCTTTGGCCTTAAACTAATCATGTTAAATGGGCCATAAACTCTTGGAGATCTAAGATGAAAAAAAAAGGGCAGTGCTATTTACACCTTCCAAATTGCTATTTGCACCTTGCAGCTTCAATTTGATTTTATTTTTCCAAAAATACCCTTTTTACTCACTCACCTTCAGCAAGTTTTTTATGTAACGTAACTTCCGGAAATCCGGAAAATGAAATCCTGATACTTTTTTACACCTCCAGAATTCAAAATCCGGAGGCATAAATTGCATATTTGTTACAATTGTACATCCGGAAACAGTTTTTTCGAAGGTGTTAAATTTGCAAATTTTTTTATGCAACGTAACTTCCGGAAATTACTTTCCGAAAGCTTCCGGAAAATGAAATCCAGACACTTTTTACACCTCCGGAATTCAAAATTTGAATGCATAAATTGCATATTTGTTACAATTGTGCATCTGGAAACAATTTTTCTGGAGGTGTTAAATTTAACACATCCGGATTTTACTTTCCGGATGTATAAATTATACATCCAGAAAGTAAATTCCGGATGTGTTAAATTTCATGATTTAACTTTTCTAATGTTGTTGTACATCCGGAAAGTGAATTCAGGAAGTTTCCGGAAACGGATTTCCGGACTATCAGCTACAGGAAGTCATCATCTTCTACCTCCTCCAGAAAGCAAAATGCGGACAATTCCGGAAAACTCAACCATAAGAGCTTCAACTATGAGTGGTGGAGGCTGAACACTACGCAACTGAGGGCCGATTAAGAGCTTGAAACTGTGCAAATGAGTAGAGGGAAGAGGAAGAGCTCTTCAAGGGTGGAGGCGGAACCTAGGCTGCGCAAGAAAATGACGAGGGTCGTGGTGTGTGGAGGAAATGGCTCAGCAGCGGTGTGGGGAGGGGAGGTTTCACTCAAAGGGTATTTTTGGAAAGAAAGTGAAACAAAAAATTGTGCAAGGTGCAAAGAGCAAAAAAAACCAGTGCAAATAGCAAGGCCCAAAAAAAAAACTATCATGTCAAATGGGCCATAAACTTATCTCAACCAGCCCATCCACATAAACTAAGTTTATGGGCCGAGCTATCAAATATTGTAAATTTAAACTCATTGTAATGTGAATTATAGTGGTTGTCAATAATAATGTATAACTCTATTTTTTCTCTAAGACTTACAAACAAAGTCTAAAAAAAAAATATAAAAGTAAACATTGACCAAACAATCTAAATGTCAACAAAAAAAAAAAATCAGGCAATCTAAAGGAATCAAAACATATGAGGTATTAGTTTTTAAAATTTATTCTATTATTTATTGCATTGATCTCCACTTTATATCCTGAAGCACATTTGAACATAATTTTAATATCTCGATGCAAGAAGCGTTAGACCTCATTTATTTAATATGAAAATTTCGACTATATTGCCTCCTCATGCTAATAATGGAAGAGACATTCGTATTTGGCTTGATGATAGATTTGGTAACTTCTTGGTTTCTAGTGCTTATCAACTTTTTGCACGGTCACTTTCAAAGGAACCAGGTTCAAGTTTGGAAGTTGCAGGTCCCCCAGTGTGTTCATTATTTTTTTTTTTTGGCAAATTAGTCATGCATGCTAGGCTAATTACAAATGAATGGTGACATAAAAGGGGACTGGGAGATCCTTTTTGTCATCATTGCCCCGATTCAGTGGATTCCATTTTGCACATTCTGAGGGATTGCCCTTTGGCAACTTTTCTTTGGAGTCATCTATCTACAGCAATGAGATTTAGATCCTCTAATGTTGGAATTTAATATGAGCGGGTCGTGTTGAGGAATCTCACAATTAAATCTCACTTGCACAGAGGTACTTAAGGCATCGTCTCTGATATATTTTGTTTAACCGTAGATAATAATTATATCATTCCTGCCTTATGAATTATGATGCTATACACAAGGGTACTTAAGGCCCTACTCTTTAGCTATTTGATCCAATGGAGTTATAGGTGGCTGACTCAGAAATTGACTTGATGCCGATGGCATACCAAGGAAAACATGATTCTTAGAGGTTGAAGAAACATAGGAAATAAAACTAGATGCAAATTACTCTAAACCTCTGGCTGCAAACAGTTCGATTTTTTATTGGCCTGTATTATATGACTGATTATATGTTAGGAGTTGCAGCTTCAAGACATTGCTACAACAACATTAGACCATTGCATATAACCCAATATTCATAACAAGCAATTGTATCATGATAGAAAAGGAGCGAGTATAACATTCCTAACTTTTGCAACAGGTTAACTAGTTAATTGCATGTGTGAAACAAAAGAAAAATCAATTTAGAAGCTCTTTGACTTCCTTTATTTTCTTAATCGTCTTCTTTTTCTCATCTAGGCTTGACTGTAAGCTGGAACGTGTGACTCCAGAATAAAATGTGCAGGAGAGGGTGCTCTAATCTCAACAATCAAGTATTGGAACTTCCATTCAGTGTCAACCGGGCCTTTGAACATCTTGGATAATACTTTTCCTTGTCCATGGGGCCCCTCGAATGTAGAAATTAACCTGTAACCCAATTGGACATACTTCTGTGTAAATCATATTATCAATAGAATTGATACTGCTGTAAAACGATATCTATCTTCCATAGTAAAATAAATTTTAAAAATCAGAAAATCACATGGAAGCATTCTCAACACCATCTTCATTACAAAGTAACCAATGAAATTCTCACAACCTTCCATATTTTTGTTTTCTTTTCTCAAGGGCACATATCAAATTAGCTATCATAAAATGCGTATAAATCAGCAAATAAATTTGGCTATATGCTAGAAATTTACCTCTGCATGCTCAACACCATCTTCATTAGACCATATCCTGTAAGGAATATTTTCGGAAACAGGAGCATTTTCACTCTCCTGACCATTACCTGTGATTGGAGATCCAATCCTCTGTATGACCTGATACGATGCAAATCATGTTTTCATTTAGTCATTATAGAATTTGCATGTACATGGTTAAAATATATAGATGCACTCTATCACCCTTCACTTATGTTTCTAAATATGTAGCAGGAATCATTGTTCACTACTGAAGCATCTAAGGGTAAGTTTAGAAACACTTCACTCACCTCAGCATCATATTGAATTCTTTCGAAAGTCTTGCTATAGATCAAGTACCTGTTACCAACTTATCACATTAAGACTGAGATGAAAGAAAAAGGAAAAACTTAAAGCCAATAACTCATGAAAAAATTTGTTGCACAAGCCCCGTTTGGAATAGTTTGTTAAAGCAACTATATAAAAAAAATGCCTTATGCAAAAAAACTTCATACCATGAGCTCCTTTAAAATTAAAACTGGAAGAAGAGCTTTCAAATTATGATGGGATATAATCGGTTTACAAGCATGCTGAGTATAAGCTTTCGCATAAGACTATTTTGAAAAACTTAAATTTTGGCTTCATAAAATAATTTTTATGTTTGCATGCAAATGGGGTGACAGTGCAACATAGCCAAAATTAATAGCATCTTCGTTTTGGATAAGATAAATTGAGCAAGAGGAAGGATTTTATTGTTGAATACTTGGGTTGGCTGATCCGCAAAGTAGGGTTCGAAAGAGATAGCCCACCAAGAAGGAAGCCTAATCCCGCAGAAGCCCCAATAAGTAAAAAGTATGGAAACACATCATCACTGGAACTTGAAAAAGATGTTGCAGTGTTTCGAAGCCGTGGAAGAAATGATGGAGCACCCGTGGATGCTCTTGAAGAAATGAGCCTCGATCCTGCCAAACAAAACATATATGTGAGTGAAAGGGAAAGAAAGAGAACAAAGTGAAGGAAAGGCATCTTCAGAACCTGTCGGGAAAGCGCCACGTGGAATCAGAGGACGCCTTTCCGGCAAGAGCGGTGGCAGAGAAGGCGTTTGGGAGGAAGCATTGCGGAGTCTCAAGGCTGAGGCTGCACGATGACACCAGATCGCAGTGCATTGCGGTTTGCGAAACATGGCCAAGAGGGACTTTCTGAACGGAATAACAAACTTTCTTGATTCTGTCTCATGCCTATGACGCCACACTCCTAACAGAATAGCCAACCACTCTACTAATTCCCCGAAACGGAAAAAAAAAAAGACAGTCGATATGATCATCTAACTTGTTGGGCCTTCCCCTCTGGCAAATTCTAACATCCTCCCTAAAAACAGTGGAGGACCATTATACCCGGGGATATATTAGACATTTTACTAAAATCTATTTATTATTATTATTATTATTATTATTATTATTATTATTATTATTATTATTATTATTATTATAATATATAGACACAACCCTTTGTAAGAAATGCCTTCTTTAAAATTATGGTTTTTAGCGTATAACATTTTTTATTTAATAATTAATACTTTTTTATATATATATATAATCGGGGTTTAAACATGTATATAAGTAATTCAATATTCAATATTTTAAAATTTTGATGTATAAAAACATCATTTAATTCAAATCTTCTTAAATACACATGATATCATATTATCAAATGAAATCTATATCTATCTATATCTATATCTATATTATACACATTTAGGAATAATCTCATTGAATGCTCTTTCACATGTCAACATCTGAGAAAAGCATCATTTAATTCAAATCATTTTAAATACACTTGATATCATATTATCAAATGAAATTATTAAATATCCAAATTTGAGTCACAAGAGATTTGATTCGAATTTTGATGCACGTAATGATAGTCCAGATTCATTTTTAATGCACTTTAAAATTTTAGAAAATTTCGTGTGTGATATAAGAACATATTACAATATTAAATGTGATATCTTCTTGCACTAGAAAATATGATTAACTCAAATAGATTTTGAAAATAGAAGAAAACAATAATATGATAGATAAATATATTTTCTAATGATGGTTAACTTGCACGGGAAAATAGGATAAATTAATCAAATAGATTTTTAAGAGAGAATAAAAAATAATATGATAGATAAATATATTTCTCAAAAATGCTTAACTTGCACGGGAAAATAGTAGAATTAAATCAAATAAATTTTATAGAGAGAAAAAAAATGATAAATAAATATATTTCCTAAAAATGGTTAACTTGCACCGGACAAAAAAAAAATAAATCGATTTTCAAGAGAGTCACGATGAAGTATTTAGCATTAGCATTTAAGTAGATTATATTTATAAATGCTTAATCAGGTTGAAAGGAGTTGTTGCTTTAATTGTTCAGAAAAGTACGATACGAAGGTAATGAGAGAAGAAATTATTAGTGTTAACTTATAATTTTGCTTAAAAAAAATTCACTATAAAACTTTAATAGCAATTTTCAAATATTATATTTTTTATATTCTTTATACATGTCTTATTTTTAAATTATATTTTTAATAATAAAATTGTGTACTTACTGTTTACACTTAAGCGTCATTAGCTGTATTGTAATATCTATAATAATTATTAAGTTAATATATGTTACAATTTATGATCCACGATTCAGATAAAGTAATTTTTTAACATTTTTTGGTATATAATTTTCCACACAAAAATTTAATCACAAAATATGAATTCAACAATTATATATTAAAGCACAATCCTAAAAAAAATAGCATATTCCCCATACATGGCACGGGTCCATCAATCTAGTTATCATTAAATGAGAAATAATCATAATCAATTTGGCTATGGTTGGTTTAAAGGAGGGGAGAGAGGATTTAATTGTGACGAAAATGTGAGAGGGTCGTATTATTTGACAAAACTATAGGAATACAACTTTCTTTATATCAATTTTACAAACAATATTTTAGAATAATATTGTTTTTTTAAATTAAAGGGTAGGAACATATCCAGGATCCGCTGGTAGTGAGAGCAAGGAAAGGATTCATTTGTCTCTTGATCAGTTCTTTAAAAAATTTGTCTATTGTACAAGTCATAGGACAATTCAATTATTAATGGCTTAGGGGGTTTTTAAGAATGGAAAGTAGCAACCAAATTGAGTTCATAGATTCGACCTAGATATTAACAGACCAATAAATGATTTTTATATTCAAAATCCATTAGAAAAGGAGGGAACACACAACACTAGAAAAAAAAAATCACATATAAATGAGAGAACCTTAAAAATTCTCATCTCTGAAAATGTCATTAGCTCTTCAAAATTGATTGAAATAGCTGAATAGAAAGATCCATGTGACTATGGCTCTAGCTAAATCTATCAAAGATGAAAATGATTTATTTAATATTATGAATGATCGGTAACAGAAGGACAAATTCATTTTTGTGGGTTCATCCGGTATATTACTCTTTCCTTGTGCCTACTTGCCACCTTGTGGGATTGATTCTCAGGTACAATCTTTATAACTTCATTTTCTTTTCTTTTTTTATAAGCAAAATGGTATATTGATATTCAAACCCATATATATATAAGAGGAACCTCGGATAATCAGGCCCAATGTAATAAGAATACTGGATGTCATGAAACAGTATGCACATTACACTAGTCTAGAACGAAGAGGCTAGAAAGCAAAAGAGCCAACCTATAATCAAATTCATATTACACTAGAAAAGATCCAAAGCACCAGCCAAACAATTTGGATTGGTAAGTTTCAATTTGAAGGGATGCAAGTTAACGCTGCATTTTATACTCTTGCTAATAGTTTAGCATACTCTTTGTTATTATGGGAGAAAATAGCCTAAAACAAGCAAGGCAAAACATTCCAAACGAAGATTTTATGAACTATTCAGCTCTAATGACTCGTTCTCTTTTCTTGATTCTGATGCATATAATCTTTCAACATGTTAACTTCTACGGTTTCTTAATTATAGTATTAAGTGAACGTTCACCTAATCGTCTCTAAGGTCAAGAGCCCTCACAAAACAAGTAACCCATTTCATTTCAATAAGTGAACCAAAGCAAGGTTGCTGATTCATTATTTTTCAATTTAGTTTTCAGATAAAACTTATATATAATTCTCTAAGTACTTGTGAATTGTGATACTATTTAAAATAAAAACATAACATGCGTCCTACCTTTTAGTTGTCTTATCATTCTTTTATGATAAGACATGTTATATTTTTATTAGAGGTCCGCACCACAACCACTTAAAAGAATTATATCCAAGTTTTTTACCCCTTAGTTTTATAGTACATATATTTATATATTTATTCTTGCTGGTGTGCCAGTAGTTGGAATTAGTCTCACGTCCCTAGTATCTTTGTCTCAAAATTCCCATTTTGAATAGGTAACAATCAACATCAATGTTATATCACCCATATGCAATTTTCGTTTTGGTTACAAACACCTCATACTTATTCATCTTCTAAAAAAATTAGCATGTTACCTTCCAGCTATTCAATGTACTTCCCAAACCGAGCTATATGGAATTGTCAGCAATAACAAAAATAGATGGCATTCTCAGATGCTCTCAAGGAAAAAATAATCACTCTGGTCATCGTTACTAAGATCCTTGCCCAAAACTTTTCCTCATTTCTGCAGGTTCTAAATTTTCAAAGCAAAAAAAATACGGAACCTGAGATTTCGAGGATCCAGTTTCTCATCTTATTTGTTTTTTACTTCTTTAATTGTCTTTCCTCCTTTCAATTTTCATCCCTTCAGGAACATGGACTGGCTAAGATGGTCAACAATTCTGATTGATAAAAAAAATGCAGCCTCCAGTAATGGACCAAATATCAAAGACCTGCAATACATTTTAAAGTAGACAATATGCAATTAGAATTCCTATGATTCTTCAAGTTCTATTATACGCATCAAAATATCATCTGGACTTGAATACCAACAGGTTAAAGTAATTTCTGTTCTAGCAAAAACAATTTAGACTATAGTTTGCAAGGCTGACACTCGTAAGAGAATACATAGGACATAGCCAAAACAGATACAAGTGACCAGTGCCTAAAACCCAAGGTTCATAAACAAGACAATATAAGCAAGAGCTTAAGTGAGACATTTGGCCATTCATGATAGAAAAGGACTGAGTGCAAGGTAACAAACACATATTATAGGGGGGATTATACTGACCTCCCCTAATTTTTGGCTTAATTACACCCGATACCTCTCTTGTTTCAGAAATTACACCAGCCTCCTTTGAGATTTATATTGTAACGGGTGTAAGCGTAAGTGTGTAACAACATAAACCTCAAAAAGGTAAGTGTAATACTAATAACAACATAAACCTCAAGGGAGGTGGATATAATTTCTAAGAGGGGTGCTTAGAGTAATTAAGCCAAACCTTAGGAGAGGTGAGTGTCATTTCACCTATAATATAGCATGTCTAACATTTGCAACAGGCTAACTAGTTAATTGCATGTGCAGAACAAAAGATAACTAAATTATCACATTAGAAGCTCTTTGACTTCCTTTATTATTCTTTTTTGACTTCCTTTATTTTTCTTTTTTTTTTTTCTTAATTGTCTATCCTTTTCTTATCCAGGGTTTGGAGAAGGCGGAAAGTACAATGCACCGGAGCTATCACCAACAATTTGTTTTTCAAAAATTCCAACCTCGACATCAAACAGAAACATAGAATCATAGATAACTATCTAGCATCTACAGTCTGAGTAATCAGGCAATGGTGCAGAGAGAAACCTTTTCTAATCAAGGCTACTTGGTTGGACTGTAAGCTGGAACATATGACTCCAGAATTAATTGGGCTGGAGACGGTGCTTTAATCTCAACAATCAAGTATGTGAACTTCCATTCACTGTCAGTTGAGCCTTTGAACATCTCAGCGAATACTTTTCCATGTCCATGGGGCCCCCGGACATAGAAGTTAACCTGTAACTCAATTGGACATATTTGAGTGTAAATCATATTAACAGAAATGATACTGCTGCTAAATGATACGTATCTTCCATGGTAAAAGAAATTATAAAATCCAAAAATCACACAAAAAAGTAACCAATGAAATTCTGGCATACTTTCCCTCTTCTCCTTTCCTTTTTTTATCTTCATATCCCCCCCTCCCCCCCCCCCCCCCCCCCCCCCCCCCCCCCCCCCCCCCTTTTATTTTATTTTTTTCTTTCAAGGGCACGTATCAAATTAGTTATCATAAAATGTTTATATATCTGCAAATAAATTTGACTACATGCTAAAAAAAAATCTACCTCTACATGCTCGACACCATCTTCATCAGTCCATACCCTATGAGGAATTCTTTGGCGAGCAGCACGATTTCTACTCTCCTGACCATAACCTGTAATTGGATATCCAATCCTCACTCTGACCTGGTACAAAGCAAACCATGTTTTGATTTAGTGATTTCGTATGTACAAAAAAATTATAGAATTTGTTACTTGCTACAACATGATTACAAATATGCATGCACTCCCTCGCCCTTCACTTGTATTTCTAAATAACGTAGCAGGAATCAGTGTTTACTGAAGCGTCTAAGGGTTTAGCACCTTACTGTTTAATGTGAAGTGCCTATGTTGAACACAGGACTTTGGTAAATTCTGCATATACGAGTCATTCACCCAACACCAACCACCTACACAATGACAACTGTACCCAGCTATATATTGAAAGGATTTGAAATGACTGACTCAATAGGTAGATGTCCTCATGATTCTGTATTTAGACATTACATGTCTTCAAAGCATCTGCTATTTTCACTCCGATGACAGAACATTCAGCATTAACTTATTAACAAAATTGAACACAGAAGTTAAATGGTAAAAGCCAACAATATTTGTTTGAAAACCTTTCCATCCCCAAAGTACCCTTACTCTCTAGAAATATTAGTTTTCTTAGCATATTCATCCAACAAATGATGATCCCTAGGATGATAAGCTTTTCTTCATGTCCAACCAACAGAAACTTGAGGATATTGGTTGAACTTTTTAAATACCTAAGTTCCTTTTCATGGACATGCTTTAGTTTGGTTTTCTTTGCGTTCCAGAAAGTGGACATGAAAGAAAAGGTTCACTAACCTGACCGTCATCTTGAATTCTTTTGAGAGCCTTGCTATAGATCTTGTACCTGTTACCAAGTTATAACAATCAGACTAAGATCAAAGAAAAAGAAAAACTTAAAACAATGAATCATGACAATTTTTCTTCGTACCATAGTGCAACACAGCCAAAAACAAAAATTAAACAGAATTGAGCTAGATTCAAGGGTGGTCCATGGATAAGATAATGCAGTAGTGAACACTCATCCATCCGAGAGTATATAAGCATGCCAACTCATTCAGTAGGAAAAATCTGGGTATCTAGCAGTTTCCTTTTAGATAACATAAATTGAGCAAGAAGCTTAAATTGCTTACTCCTTGGGTTGAAATATAAGCTCCTTGAAAACAGCATATCCCGCAGCAGCCGCGATTCCAAGCCCTACGAGAATGATGACACTGTAGGATGCTCCCTCCACGAATGTTACTGGCTTCTCCGGAATGTTATAGGTAGGAGCACTAAAAGGATCCTCAACATTTGTTATGTCCTTTTTGGTCTATCAAATAATTGGAAAATAAGAGTTTAATTGTCAATTACAACAAATAAAAAGGTCTACAATAACCAACACACACAGAATTGCAATCCTCAATTCAAATCATTCTCTTCAGTAAATCACAAAAAATTAAAAAATCATAACCACTACACTTTAAACCTTGTCTGTGTTTTCCCCCGTTTTGCCTTGTTCATGCGATGCTTTTGAAGAAACGAACCTTGCAATGGAGGTTGATCCTTGGTTTTCTCTTATTCCTGTCAAACATTAATATAAACAAAACATGTGAGTGAAAGGGAGAAGAATAAAGTGAAGGAAAGACATCTTCAAATTCGAACCTGTTAAGGTAGTAGTTGTGTTTGGTTGGAAGCATGCGAAAGCGAGGTTCCCGGTGCCACGTGGAGTCAGAGAACGCGTTTCCGACGCCGCCGGTGTGAGAGAACGCGTTTGCGAGGAATATAGGGAAGCATTGCGGGTTCTCCAGGCTGAGGCTGCGCGGTGGGACAAGATCCTGCGAAACATGGTAGTTGGTCGGAGGCGCGGCGAAGACACAGTGTGACGAAGCGAGACTGTTTTCGACTGCACAGTGTGTTGTGTTGTGTTACTCGCGACGACAAAGGAAAACAGGGATTTCAAGAGGGTTATTGACACCTAACCTTTACTTCAAAACGACGAAGCCTAGTTATATTATCCCTTTCTGAATCCTCAATACAATCTAGGTTTAATTACTCTGTAGGTCCCTGAACTTTTTGGGAATTTTCAAATAGGTCCCTATACTTTTAAAATTTGTAATCAGGTCCCTGAACTTTCATTTTATTTGTAATTAGGTCCCTATACTAAAACCGTTTTTAATTGGGTCCTCGAACTTTTATAAAGTTTTCAATTGGATCCTCGAACTTTTATAAAGTTTTCAATTGGGTCCCTGAACTAAAAAAATTTTAATTGGGCCCCTATATAAGTTCAGGGACCCAATTGAAAACTTTATAAAAGTTAGAGGATCCAATTGAAAACTTTATAAAAGTTCAAGGACTCAATTAAAAACGGTTTTAGTATAGGGACCTAATTACAAATAAAATAAAAGTTCAGGGACCTGATTACAAATTTTAAAAGTATAGAGACCTATTTGAAAATTCCCAAAAAGTTCAGGGACCTACAGAGTAATTAAACCTACAATCTACTTGAAGACTACAAAAATATTCTTCTTCTTTTTTCTTTTTTTGTAACAAAAAATATTCTGTTTTAAAAATGGCTAAAGCCTTTTTCCTCTCTTATCTTAATTGTTTTGTTCAGTTTATTAATCTGATTTTTAGTTGTGACAATACTCTATCTTGGCAACAAATGTTAAAACTGTTTTCCTTTCGGTCAAAACCGTTATAACATAGTTTAAAATTTGTTAAAATTGAATAAAAATTTATTTTTCTCTTATTCTGGCGGGATTCACTTTTCGGTGACTGAAACTCTTTCGACACAAAAAAATGAAAAATGAAAAAAGAGATTGGTCTCAGGAACCATTCATCATTAATATCTTTTTGGTAAAAATTATGGCAGTGAGAGAAGATGCTCCAACAAGAGTATCTGACAGGGTGCCGATGACATGGCGGGGCTTTCAGCACAGGTCCAATCCAAGGAATTATTACACGGGCATCATTTGTATTTTTGAACGTTCATTGAAACTTATAGCTCCGCAAAATGCTAAAAGTCGCTTCCCATGAACTAGACAGGAAATGTAGTCACAACAACACGAGGTCATAAATCACCTTATTCATGTCTTAAAAGGAATGAATCTTTTCATATGTGAAGAGTTTCAATACAAAGAACAAGATATGGAAGGGGGAGAAGGATAAGAAAGAAATGCGGAAGAGGAAAATGGAAACTCTATAAGTTGAGAAAAAACAACAAATAAAAAAAATGAAATGAAATTTGAAGCTCTACAATTAGATTAGATGTGGGGAATGGAAAAGAATGTTCATGTGATGTTACTGGAAAAAATGGCTACTATCGGGAAAAATGGTGGAAGTTGCCGAAGAGAGAAATGAGAAATTTTTTTATTGGATTTTAACAAAGATTTTAATGGTGTGTACACCGCTTCTGATGGAAAGCATAACACTGTTAACGTTTACCGACCTGGATGACACCAAATAAAAATAAAAGTTAGGAGAACACATTCGTCACAACAATTAAGATAAATAATGAAAAGACTAATTTAAAATTTGAAAATTAAACCATGAGACTTTTATATTTGATTTGTTTAACTAGTTAAATTTATAATTGAATCAAAATCGAATAAGATAGTAAAAAATAAGTCAAATTGTATATATTTTTTTTACAAGAAGTAAAATGGTATTTAAGCCTAGAAAATATAACTTATTTATAATGCAATTGATCACGAGTCCATTTACTTTAAAAATCATATTATTTGGCAATTTAAGTCTTACAAAAAGGTACTGAAATGGGTAATGTTAATGACCAATCATATTTTGAAAATGGATTTAGTACATTTAAAATATCATACATTCACAAATTCATACATTTTTCTACCATTGGATTAATCATAAAAAACATTTGAGAAAGTCTATGATTGATCCAATAGTGTATTAACGCATGTATGTGGGAATGTGATAGAGCAAGTACTAAGGAATTGGGCCATCAACAAGTGATAGCAATATTAGGCCCCAGAGAATCACCAAGAAGTCTAATTACTCAACTCTATCAACAAATCAGCACATAGTGACTCATGGTGCCTAGTCACCAAATGGTTCATGTAGTTTGTTGTTTCCTTTTGCATTTTGTTATTAAGCCATGTGAGTAGATTCTCCATTTCCTAGAATTAAGGACAACCAATGATTAGAGTATGTAATAGCTTATATAAGTGATGAATGAATGAAGAAAAGGCAAGTAGAAAAATATTAAGTCAATTCTCCTTCTAATTTTCTTAGAAGGTTTCTTCCTGTCCTCCATATCAAGCAAACTGTATCCTCATCCCTAACAATTGGTCTGGCCTGCCACCAGCACCTCTGCTACCTCCACCATTTCAGCTCCTAACAGAATGCGTGTATTTTTTTTTTTTAATGAGGGGAATCCAGATCCATCATACTTCACATGTCAAAACATGGTTAATAAAGGTTATGTTTGGGATGATGAAGTGAGGTGGTTAGTAAAGAAGTGGAATGGTAAAAAGGCTTAAAGACATCAACCCATTGTTTGGGAGTTCCTTTATTAATTGAGTGGGATGGTTGAGAATGATAACCCAACCCACTCCATCACATCCAAACCTCTCATTTTCATATTTTCCAAATTGGGGGTTTGGGATTCCCTCGTTAAACTTCAAAACAATTGAGTGATATACTTTTATTTCTTTACTCCACTTCATTACTTACCACTCCATTATTATCCACTCCACTTGGTTAAGGAATACAAAGATAAATTTTTTTTATTGAAAAGTATAACATTTGATTATTATTTTTTGACGGAATAACATTTGAATTTTTAAAGTATTGAATACACAAATTTTCAATGCAAATTTTCTATTTCTGATTCCTTAACCAATGCCCTAAGGCCACTGATTAGCATTTGCCTAAGAAAATTAACATTTCATTAAAAATTATAAACTTTATTTTTCAATGTTTTGATTATACCATTTTCTAACAAAAACTTGTTTTTTCAAATTTTGAATTAGTATCCAAAGGACATTGATTAACATTTATCATAAAATAAATAAATAAATAAATAAATTTAAAGTTAATTAGTAAACTAAAATGTGGCAGGGTTCTTTGTTGCACACAGTTATTATGGGCCGGCCTTATTGTGGAAGCCCAACTTATGAAAAACACGTGTTCTGGACTAGGTTGGGAAAGTGGTTAATACTTAAGATTGTTCTGTTTAGGTTTTCTAGTTTGCGCTTAGACACAGGTAGCAGCAGCAGCAAACAACAGAAGCAGCCATGGTCCTCAAGTGAGTTCATTTTCTGTTTAATCATGATCTACAATTTCCTTTAACAGCTCTATGATTTGTGAATCGTGATCCTCAATTAACTACAATCAAGTCTCTGCTACACTTTCGATTCCCTCATTCTCCACTTTAGTGTTTGCTTCATTTGAATCTTTGATTCATTTGCCTTGTTCCTTTCTCACCCATAACCATTCTCACCTGAACCTCGACCCCAACTCAGATTTTGTTCTTTGATTTCGTCTTTCCCTTCTTTTGTGTTTTTTTTTTTTTTTTTGTATTTTATTGTACTGGGTCGTTTTGATTTCGTAGTCGTTTTTGCTTGTTTCAAAATAGTTATTTTTCAATTTTTTATTCTTCTACATATTTGTGATGAACTGAAGGAATTTCCGAATTGAGATATCTGGAATTACTGGTTTACAGTTGTGTTTGGTTGGGAAAATTGGCATTCATGTGTTTGCTTGGGAATCCTTGAAACTAAAAGTACATGGTTATGAGAAATTTGGAGATAAAATCTGAGGTTCAAAGTATTACAGTTTATGGGGGTTTACACTTTAATACAGGTTTTGTTGCTTGATATAATGACTTTTTTTAAAAAATTAATAACAGTTGCACTAAAATTTAGACTTGGTTTGGGATTGCTTCTTAATGGCCATTTGCACATTTTAGAAGCATCAGTTGCTTTTCAAAACACCTGTAGAAATATATGTTACTTTTTAACTAGTTTTTGGGAAATTTATCAAACACATAAACTTAAAGATTGTGATAAGTAGAAACTGCTGGGAATAATTAAGCATAAACCAAGCAGTGTCTTCAGTATTGTATTGTTATAGTTTCAAATTTTCAATAAGTCTTGTAATTAGTATTTGATACTGCCATATCAGGACGGAACTTTGCCGATTCAGTGGTGCCAAGATCTACCCAGGGAAAGGCATCAGATTTGTTCGTGGTGATTCTCAGGTGATATAAATGTGTTTTACATTGAAATTTGGGATGATGAATTGCTTTAATTGGGTTTTGGATGTGCTACTTGCTATTATTTGTTCATCACTTTATTATTAGGTACTGATGTGAGGATTTCTGTATGTTGATTCAACAGGTCTTCCTGTTTGCCAACTCAAAGTGCAAGAGGTACTTCCACAACCGTTTGAAGCCGTCAAAGCTCACATGGACTGCCATGTATCGGAAGCAACACAAGAAGGTGATTATTTAATTGGAATTCTTTGCTGTAAAGATTATCCAAAAACAATATAATTATCAGAGAGCTCCTGAACTTGCCTTTTAAAATCAGGATTGCCAATAATGAACCTGATTAGAAGGTGAAAATGTTGTTATAAACATACCTTTATTGAATTTTACCTTCATATGTTACCATGTGTCAAGTAATTCCACCACTGATTGCATGCATGTTAATTGATTGTTTGTCTGAATGTGATGTGTTAGGACATTGCTCAAGAAGCTGTGAAGAAGAGGCGTCGCGCTACCAAAAAGCCATACTCTAGGTCAATTGTTGGTGCTACATTGGAAGTTATCCAGAAAAAGAGAACTGAAAAGCCAGAAGTTCGAGATGCTGCTAGGGAAGCTGCTCTTCGGTGTGTCGTTTTTTCTTTTTTCCATTTACTACTGTTTGAGAACTCTTGCTTTCCTCATTTTCTAACATGTCCATATGGTTCTGGCTTTAATCGTGTAACCTCATCTCTATTTCAGTCCCTTATTTTTTATCTGCTCTTGACTTTTTGCATACAAGTGTGTATCTAACTATCTGCATCCACTATGTTGTGCAGTGAAATTAAAGAGAGGATCAAGAAGACAAAGGATGAGAAGAAGGCCAAGAAGGCAGAAGTAGTGGCTAAGGCACACAAGACACAAGGGAAAGGCAATGTTCCAAAGGGTGCTGCACCAAAAGGTCCCAAGCTTGGTGGCGGTGGCGGCAAACGCTGAGTTTCTAGTTTATTTCCATTTTTGGCTACCATTTAGTAGAATTCTGAAACCTTTTGGCTACACTTGTTTGGTTTGATGTTAATCACCAGTTCCCGTTATCTGATTGCCATCTAGCAAAATCATGGTGCAAACTGCAAATGAGAAACCCAGCAAAAACATGATTTCCTTGGTTCTAATTTAGAACAGCTTATAAATTAAATCCTTATTTTACATTTATCTCTCACGGTATAAGGTTACAAATATAGCAATGTTTGGTTCTAAAACCAAACCAACGACAGATTACCACAACATCAACCATCTTAGAATACGTATACTATTGAATTGTTGTTCATCATATTGATAGGAGTCAAATGGGTATTATTCTAGGCATGTAAAATTTCCAAAATCAGAGCAAGCAATGAACAAAACATTCACATTCATGCCATCATCTAAATTAGAAACAAAAAAAGGATTAAGTTATGCCTGAATTGTAGGTTAGTGAGTGGTATAAGAAATTGCGAGTATGGATTCTCCAAAATTTTCCCATGTCGCAAACATGATTTGGGTGTAACTTACACCCCACTTTTTTACCTGTGATCATAAGTTTCTAGGTTCTTTGTATATTTTTAATTTTAAGTCCCTAAATTATGTCTATTTGCACATTAGTCCTTTGTCCTATTTTTAAAATAATAATAATAATTTTTTAAAATTTAATTTTGTTTAACCTTTTCTTGGTTTCTTTTGACTGGATAATTTATTTCTTGATTAAGTTATAACTTATAAATCTTTTTTAATTTGATGGGCCACCATCACCAACGGCGGTGGCACCAGAATTCCACACCCACCTTCCATCTCTGCGCCGCCTGACCACCATCAGCGACCTCCATGGCGACCTCAATCGATGCCTTCGACCACTACATCGGAGGCTCCGCCTCCGTGGTCCAGGTAGGCGACGTCCTCGACCGTGGCGGCGACGAGCTCAAGATCCTCTACTTCCTCGAGAAGCTGAAGTTGAACTCCTAAACCTTAAACTCCTCGACGGCGGTTTCAATAACTAAACGAAAATCGCCTTCCACGTTCATGATCTCATGGTTCTCGTTCATTGTAATTATCTTGTCGCCGCTTCTCGCCGCCTCGCGCTTCAGCTTCTCGAGAAAGTAGAGGATCTTGAGCCACCGCGTATGGAAGAAGGAATGGGTTGTGTGTGGAGTGATGATGACGCCGGCGAAAGACACCCCAGTGCCATGGAGATGCATCACTGGTCAGGTGGTCGCCGGAACTGTCGAAGTCACCGAAAATAACGCGGTCGCCATCTCCAGAATCGCCGTGTGCAATCGGGAGAGAAGTGAAGATGATAGGGGCAGAGATGTCATTAATAATAATGAAGCTCCAAGGACTAAGTTGCAAATAATAAAAGTTATATCAGATGACTTGCTGAGCAGGTCTCAAGTTATGAGAGTCAACCTAACTTTGAGAATCAACGATCATCTTTGAATCTACCCGTTAGGAGCAACTTACACCCCATTTAGGGGGGTGCGTAGAAGACGAACCCGGTTAGGTGAAGAGGAAGAGACTATCGTGCAAAAAGAGGGTGTTGATTGCAGTAGCCCATCGAAACAGTGAGTGGATCTCAGGTGAGTAGAGGGAAACGAGAGACGAGGAACAAAATTGAGGGAGCAGGAGAAAACGGTGATTGTTGTGATTATTGACAGTTAAGCAGTGGTAATAGATCCATCGGTAAATCTCATCTACATTAGCAATGGAATGACTATTGGTAAAATTATCGACGACTTTATCGATAAATTTTCATGCATAATTTCACAAACGAAACAATAAATGATGACTGTTAAACTTACTGACAGAAAGGTCATCCATAATGGTAACGAATATTACCAATGGCTTATTTGTTGGTAAATCTCACCCACATTATCGACTACTTTTTCGTGGTAAATTCGTGTGCATGAATTCGTGCAAAGAGGGTATCTTATCCACATCAGTAACAGAATGGCCATCGACAAAATTACCAACGACTTTTCTGTCGAAAGATTTGTGTGCATAACTTCATGTAAACCTTTTGAACTATTTCGTCAATAATTTTATCAAAGACTATTCCATCGATGAGAGGAATGATTATCCACTATATATTTTCATTACTAAAAATCTTCTCTGTCGGTAAATAAGGAATTGTCGACGTAGTTGAAGTTGTTGGTAACAGTGTGTCGACTGTAACTCCCCGTTTTTCGTAAGTGCTTTTCTTTAAATCTTGTTTGGTTGTTTAAGTTGGTTTTGTTAAGTTAAGTTGTTGGTTGAGGGCTTAGTAGGATTTTTGGCTTAAAAGTCCCTTTCTGGGACATGAGCACGTCCGTGCTCATTAGCCAGCACGCTCATGGTTAAAGTCAGAAGCGTGTTTCTGATTTTAAGTTGAGCACGACTGTGCTCAACAATGAGCACGCCCGTGCTCAATGTGCGGATCGCGTCTCGCTGACGCTAAGTCCAGCACGACCGTGCTCAAGAGGGAGCACGACCGTGCTCAAGTTCAGACTATATATTTTTGCACAGAGACCGAGGGTTTACCTGAAAAACCCTACTTTTGGTGGCTGCCACTACCCTAGTGCGGCCAGAGCAGTTTCTTCTCCTTTTGTTCATCTAACTCAATCTGTTCTTGAGTATTGGAGACCTTTGGGGAGCTTTAGTTCATCTGTGCTTGATATATAGGTAAAGTTTTCCCTTTTTGTAATTTCCTTTCATTACCTTGATTGGAAACTGAGTTGGTTTATGTTTTTGTTTAACCAAGGCTTGGAATCGGACTGAGCCGCTCGTGGGGACCTGACCAATTTGATCGTTTGAGCTTAGAGCAATCTTCAATCCAGGTATGGGGAGAAGGGTAGTGTATTCATTAGGCAGTGGGGGTAGTGTAAGGTAAAGGGGTTCCCATGACCCCGGTTTGTCCTATGTGAATGTATGAATAATATGCCAAGTTGATGGTTCTGTGATAACATGTTTAGCTGTTTTGGTATGATTGTTATATGCCCAAATGTAGTCATGATATGTTCCCTTATACGTTTGTGTTGGTTATCCCATGTTTATGAGCCTATGATGATAATTGTTGTTGGTATGATGTTGGTTGAATGATTGATGTTAATGTTGATCTTGATGTTGAGTTTTTACCCAAAAATATGCTATTAAATGACCTAGGATTAAAGGATTAATCTTCCCTAAAATTGGTTAAAACCGAAGTTAGAACTTTGCCCAGAATAGTATTGTCGTGCATTGAGCACGGCCGTGCTGAACAAGGAGCATGACCGTGCTCCCAGTTTGAATTCTGGAAAATGGCCGCGCATTATGCACGGCCGTACAGTAGAGGAGTACGACCGTGCTGAATAGGAAGCACGACCGTGCTCCACTTAAGCGACAGCACACCCTTCACGTGTTAAGCATGACCATGCTGGGGTTTAGCACGACCGTGCTCACCCCTCCTGGACAAAAACAGAATTAAAGGACTTTAAGGGGTTTCAAACCCCATTTCCCCAATGATGATAATTTGATATAGCTAATCAAAGATCAAGATTCGACAATTCGGTTAAAGATGATTAAGAAGATGAGACGGTGAGATGTTAAGATGGTTAAGTCGGTATCCGATGGGTTACCGCATGTTGTTAAGTTGTACCTTGGTGCTTATTGGCCAAGGAGGCCTTGACCCCACGGTTTGGGTCTAAGGTTTTGTTGTTGTTGAAGTCTTGGGTGCTGATTGACCCAAGCATGTTGAGTTGAACCTTGGTGCTTATTGGCCAAGGGAGCCTTGACCCCGCAGTTTGGGTCAAAGGTTACGTTGATGTTGATGTTAAAGTCTTGGGAGCTTCATGACCCGAGCAAGGAGGTGGTTGAGATTGTTTGTTGTTGTGCCATTTGCATATAGCATTGGAGTTGTTGATGGGGGAGGTTCGATATAGGGGAGATCGCCCGAGAGTACGGTGATCTGGCTATCCACGGTAGGTCACCCGATGGTTTGGTGACAGCGGCCCCCCGTGATGAGGCATCCATGGTTTAATGCGTTGGCTATCCATAGGGTTCACCCAAGGTTTGGTGAACTGCCGGTGTTGGTGCTTTTATAGCCAATACGGATATGTAACTCTAAAGTCATTCATCCTGAGTTAGTTGGATCCACATGCATAGTTGGAGTAGTGGGGTAGTGTTGCATTGCGCTGCATAGCATACTTGATGTTGATGATGATGATGATGGATGTTGTGATATTGTTATGATGTTGTATGCTAGTTGTTGCCATGCTGGTTGTTTACCTTGCTTCCTATCTCCACGCCGTTATTGTTTACATGATTCTTACTCCCCGTTATTTGTTTGTGTTTGGCCTGATCGGCATTTTGCAGAACATGACGAGCAGCTCGGAGAGAAGTGACTCTGAGGAGCTGCCACTCATAGTAGGGTTGTTCTTGTGTTTAGTTAGTTGTTTTAGTTGTATTCCGAGGATATATTTCCGGAACGGTTATACCAGCTCTGAGTTGTGATATCGGGGTTGGGTAGTTTATTTATTATGTTTTTTATGTTTTAACTTGGTGTAATTTTCCACGTTGTGAACTCATTCATGTAGGACATTTCTACCCATGAACAAATGTTTTTATTTTATCCAGTGAATGCATGTTGTTTTATTTAATTTTACATTAAATGCTTTATAATATGTGGGGTAGAAGAGTGTCACATTGGTAATATATGATTTTCTTGTAGTGTCAGATATCTTTTTGGCTTATGTAACAACAAATCCTTTGAACTTATCAATGGGGTTCGAACTATGTATATCTATTTAAAGAGATTCATCATGTTTCATTGCATTTGTGTCTCTGTATTGGTTCCAAATCCCACAGAAGATAGGTTATTCAAATTCATCCTCATTTTTCTTCTTTGGTTATTATTTTTCTTTTTCTTTTTTTATGAACTTTCTTAAATATTTTCAGTTGGATTTCATCGCCTAAATATGAATCGGCGCATACGTTTTCTTTAGCTCAATAGGTACCAATATTCTCTTTGTCTAGCCGATAAATCACGATGAATTAGGGTTTGGATCCTCTCCTTTTATTCTCTCATATTTTCCCTCTCATGTTAAAGAGAGAAATACACAAAATCCAAATTACTTTTGTATGTAGGAAATATCGATAAACTTAATGACATTCATACTCCTAAGCTTTCGAACTTTATTTCTTTATCTGGACTTCCAAAATATGAGTTAAAACTTAAAGTTGGTGCTTCTATCATGCTAATGAGAACTACTGATCAATCTTCAGGATCATGTTATGACACTCAGCTTCTGGTTACTCAAATGAGTAATCATGTCTCGGAAGGAAAACTAATGTCAAGTACCAATGTTGGATATAAGATTTTTATTCCAAGATTGGCATTAGCTCCATCCCGTAGCAGAATTTTATTTCAATTTTAACGAAGACAATTTCCATCATCCGTTTTCTCTACTATGACTAGAGCTGGGTATACGGATAAGCCCGGTCCGTATAGGTCCACATTGAAACGGACAGACCGAAAAGCTCGCATGTTAAATGAACTTTAAAAAACAGAGTCCGCGGGCTAAACAGACTGTCCACGGACTCATCAGCATTTTTTTTTACAGCAAACATCAAAAACAAATACTGATTTGTGTAAAAAAACCAAATTGAATAAACTTTAAATCCAAAGCATATACCATAACAAACCAGTGATCACCCATTAATATAAGCTGGTGAGGAAAATGCATACTATGAAAAACTTGTTTTTTCAAAAAAATTGAAGTAGCTGGAGCTAATCCTATCAAGACAAAAGGCACCACCCCTATGCTCACGTGTGATGCGAAGATGATAGAATCGAAGTGTAAGTATATAAATTTATGTAGAACTTACTATAATCATACTTTGGAAACTATGCAAATGCAAGTTATTGTGTTGTGCGGTGTTGTGCGGCTGTTGGTGGGGGGAGAGTGAGTGGAAAGTTCTTTCTTTTTGAATGAGGGTTAAGTTAGGTTTGGGACTTAGGCCGCGTTTGGGTAAACAACTTAATTAAGGGCTTATCGCATAAGACCTTATGCCATAAAAGCTTATGAAGAAAGGGGCAAGAGAGGATTCGAAGGAAGAAAACACTGAGGGGTCATAAGCACTTGTTAAAATTCCATAAGCTTGTTCCAGTGACTTATGAAAATAAGTCAAAAACTCCTTATGGGATGACATAAGTTACTTTTATAAGTTCTGCCAAACACACTGCATAAGAGCTTATGTCATCAGATAAGTCAAAAGGAGCTTAAATAAGCTCTTCCAAACGCCACCTTAGTTCAGTTAGTTGATTTGGGTAGAATTTTTTAGGGAAAATGGGCTATCCGAATTGGGCCTATACAAAAAATTGGTTGGGCAGCAGAGCAAATTTTTTTTTTTTTTTATGTTTGGTCCGCGGACTGGTCCATGAATCTGCGGACCAAGTCCGTTAAACCAGTGGGTTAAACGAACCGGACAAAAAAAGGCCGTGTTTAAATGGACTCATTTTTTACCTAGTTTAGGCTCGCATGGACTGTGGGTTAAACGGATTGTCCGCAGACGCAAGTTCATATACCCAGTCAATAGCAATATCATTGCTAACCAGTATTTTCTCATGGCTAGTTATATGTTGCCGCCTCAAGAGTGGCAGGTTTTAAGAAATTGGAGTTACTAATTTGTGTTAATTAGGAGCAAACCTCTAACAACATGAACGTAGTCTAGAAAGAAGTACTCCGAAAGAAGGCTTCCAAAAATGTATGGTAAATGTATGGTGAGTAACGTAGTCTATAAATGGTTGCTCTTCTATTCTATCATACTTTTTCTTTTTTCCTTTTATTTCTTTTTTTATAGTTTGAAAAAGAGTTATTTGGTTACTAACTATTATTTTAATTCTCAAATTCATTATTTGCTTAACGATGTCTCTGCTTCTTATTATAATGTATTTGTCTTACTTATCGTTTATCTAATTTGTTTGTTGTTCTATTGATAGGATGATGATACCTGCCGAGGAGCGGAATGCATATATTTATGGTTGTTATTATAGTTTTTTCTTTAATTTTGGTAACGAATATAATTATTTGTGATATTTGCTACTTTATTATTCATATTATTGACAAAATGAGAACATTTTACTATTTCTTTCATTGTTAAGATATTTCGATTCTTATAATGTCTAATGAACCAATTTTTTAAGTAGAGTATTTAATAAATTGAAAGAATAATTACGTGTCATACTTCATATGAGTTCAGGTTTAATAGTGAGAACACTTAGGCTTTGTTTGGTTGTGAGAAGAAAAGAAGAAGAGAGAAAGAGATGAGAAAGAGTATGAGAAGAGAGAAAGAGATGAGAAATAGAATAGATTTGACGTGTTGTTTGGTGTAAGAGAAATATGAGAGAAATAGAGGAAAAAGAAGTATATTCTCTCTTCTTCATTTTCTTCTCATCTTTGGAGAAAATAAAACTTTGGGTGGGTCCCACCCAATTTCTTCTCTCTTCTCTATTTCTCTTGCTTACCAAACAAGAGAAAATCATCTTTTTTTCTCCTTTTCTCTCCTATCCTTTTTCTCTATTCTTATTTTCTCTTACACCAAACACACCATTAATGTGAGAAGAATGGTGGCTTCTAACATGAGGGAGGAAAGAAATCCCTCACCAGTGAGAGAGAAAAATTAACCATTGAATATATTAATTAAATAAGTTAGTGGCTGAGATCAATTGCAGGTGACCTGCTCTTCCGGTTTCATCCAAATTTTTCAAAAAGACCAACATTTTCCGAAAAGTTGTGTGTTCTGCTGCTTCATATCTCCAGCATCAGATATGCCTCTGGCGACCTCTCCGAGACGCTCCTCCAGCATCCTCGCCTCTCTGGCGAAAAGAATCTGCGGGAATGCATCTAGGGTCGGGATTCCAGGTCCTCCTAGTTCGGGTATTCGGGCAGCTAAAGAGCTTTCTTTGATTTCCAGTTGCCCGGGGTCCCTTCCCTTGACAAGCATTTCGGGTTGTAGTCGAAGAAGACGCCTTCGGGGATTATTATTTGTATAAGCATGAGAAGATGTGTTGCCTCCATCAAGCTGTTCATGAAGAACCAATCCAAGATCTGTACCTGGATATTCAAACCCCCATCGCTTCATGTCCCTTTAATCTCTATCAACACCGATTACAAATGATTAGAACCTATTATCATTGGGGGTATCGGATATGCAACAAATGAAGTTTATGCAATATTTCCTCCCATCTTTAATATTCTAATTACCATGAAAAGGTTTTCCATTATAATTTGTGCATCCCCTGGATTGCTTGCAAACGAATTATAAGGATGTTCTGTTGAGTCTTAAAATTTGAGAAAGCTCTTTATTCTGAACTGTGAAAGGCCATGGTATATGGTTCAAAATTCCAATCTCTCCAAACGTATCAACTGCAGTTGCCTTCCCGATCAGAAGAACACCAAGATGACTATATCAGAACTTCTTATGAGACTTTTATGCAATTTATCAAATTTTATAAGGGTGTCCTTGCAAAATTAATGTTTTAAAATGACCAGCGAAATTACTTATGATATCAAGTTAATTTGCTCCCTCATGGGTGAGGGACTTACTTAACGTGTAGACTGATGCTAGTTCGGCCTTTATTGGGCCGGGCCCAAAAAAGCCCAATTTCAATTTGGATTGGAAAAGAGGTGTCCGAACCCGGCCGTATGCGGGCTGTGAGCTTAGTCGGGTAAGCCCGACTCTATGTTCAATTTTGCATTTTTGATCAATGACAATTAAGCACCAAAGCAATTCAAGACCACCCATAAATTCCTAAAGTGAACTGACTCCATTTCAACTTCCAGAAATCAACCCCAAATGCAATTATAGACCCTAAAGAGTAAAAATTGAGCAACAGAACCCCCACAATTGCAAAACGTAGCTACCTCCAATTATAAAGCACAAATTATAGACCCACGTGATGGTGTGAAGGTGGAAGAATTTGAGAGAGATGGGTCAGTGGACGAGAGTGTGTTCACGATCAGGTTTGCGTAACTTTTGTGCTTTGGACCTTTTGGCTTTATTTTTTTTTAAAAATAATAAAATATATTAAATTATTCAGGTTGTCCGAGCTAGGCCGGGCTAGCTCGCTTCGAATTCGGGCTCTATCGAACTAGGCAAAAATTGTTAAAAATTAATTCGGACTTAAATTTTACAATCCAAACCCTATGATTTATCAATGTATCATCCAACAGATTATCTCATGCTCAACATTTGAATGCCAAAGAATATACACACTCTGCATTCCGCAACATACTTCTCAACAAGAGGCGGAATAAGGTCACTTGAAAGTGCCTTTTTAGATGGGAGCTGAAGGAGACCTTCCTTCTCACCGGTCAATAGCTCCTTACCATTAATTAAGGACATTGGTAAGAATTAATTTATTGTTATAAACATATTTATCTAGTGGATAGTTATCCTATCCTATCTTATCTTATCTTATCTTATCTTATTTTGTATGACACTGCTTTAAGTTGATAACTTGATTAGTTTGTATTTGATGATAACTTGATCAAATTATCAATGATAAAGATTATAGCTAGTTACCGAAGATCATAGTTCTCAAAGAATTAGCATTTGAATTCTTCATCTCTTTATTTTATTTTTATTTTTAATATATATAAGATTATTAGAAAAAGAAAAAAAATCATCAAAAAACAATGTGAGAGCGGTAAACGAATTTCACTTGAAGTATTTAGCTGTAAAAAATGGGGGGGATCACTAGTCCATCGACCCTTAAATCCAGAATGCTCCTTGTGTGCACGTCTCTACGAAATAATTCAGCTGGATTGTACCAGTAATGGTCAATCTTAGGTGATTATATACATAATATGCTTGAATGATTTTTTTTTCAATATAAAATAATTTAATCCAAACATAATTGTGTGCATGGGTAACACCATCCCCGCCCCCGCCCCCGCCCCCGCCCCCGCCCGCGGTGGATAAATCCGCGCCCGTCCCCGCTCGCCACCTGCTGGACGGGCATTTAGTGGGTTTCTTGGATATCCGCAGGTACGGCGGGTACCCATGGATATTTGACTGCATTTTTTATTTTATTTTAAAAAAAATACACTAATTCCTTAAATAATTAAAATTAAACCAATGGACAAAAACAAATACGTATTCTTGTAATCTGGTAAGAACAATAAAGAAGTATTAGTAATTAAAATTATCAACCATAAATTTCAAAGAACATGGTCACTTAGCCCCTGCATCTAATTAAAGATGTCACTTAGCCCCTGCATCTAATTAAATCTCATCCTCCTTGTTACATCTAGTTTTTGGCAGAAATCTCATCCTCCCCCTAAATGTGCATTCCCTTTTTTCTCTCTCATTAACTTTCTTTTTCTATTATGAAAAAAAAAAAATTTAAGTTTCCCACAAATTATATCTTTCAATCATTTGTTAATATGTCATGTAAAGGAGAACCATGAATAATCATCAATTTGACCCAGGCAAGCAGGAGAGACAAGCGTAACAACAATCATGTGTTTTGTTAATTAACGTGATTCTAAGTGGGTTACAAGGTCAGTCCACAAACTAATTGGAAGTGTACACAAAAATAAAAGTGAAAATAGTGTAATAATATGTAGACATAGGGTAACGAAAAGACATGGTTGTGGTTGGGACAACATTGACGATTATTGACTACTATTGCTAGAAATTGCTCACTGGTATTGATTATTTGAGGTGATTAGATGGTTACCTTTCACTGATATATGATAGGAATGTGCTTTCACGTAGGGTTTGTTTTATTAAAAAAAAAAAAAAAAAAGAGGGTATTTTAATAATCTCTTACGTGAGTACCCGACATGGGTACTTTAATACCCGTCCCCGCTCACCACCAAACAGGTATTTCTAATCCCCGTTTATCCCATGGGTACCCGTATCATGGGTTTTACCTGTGGGTACAGATAAAATTGCCATCCCTACTAAGGATATATGTTAGCATTCTCTTAACGGATATATGCACGTGATGAGCACGTGAGTAGAAGAGACTGGGATTTTTTTTTGTCAAGGAACTAATGACACGTGGGTCATTGGAACCAAAACCATACAAGCCCATAAAAAAAAAAAACCTACAAAACAAACGAAACAAAGTAGTATGAACAGTGAACACAACACACTGACACTGCCTCGTTGTCACACGCGGCGAAGCGAATCCTCATTCCCTCGCTACAATTCACTTCTTCGCATCTTCTTCTTCTTCTCTTTGAAAACTCGTTGACTCTTTATATCTTTCTATCTCCAAAAATACCATTTTATTTCTTTTTGGTCTATCTCGAATCCCAAAATCCGTTTCTTTTATCCCTTCCTTAAATAAAAGAACTGATTGGACTCACCTCCGAAACAGAAAAGTCAGAGACTTACGTTCTCTCTTTCTCTCCCCCTTCACCTTCATAAATTTCTGAGTCTTCAATAAAATGCTTCCACGAAGCATTTAATTGAAAAAAAAGCAGTGGATGGATACATTTATTTTATTTTTATTCTTATTTTAATCAATGGGTGAGTTGCTTCGTTTTCTCTTCTTCTTCTTCTCCTTTGCACTTATTGCTAATGCTGCGTTTTCGTCACTGTTCGTTTTCTTTTCTTCTTCGTATTCGTGTTATCACTATGTAATGCAATCACTTCGGAAAAGGAAAGTGCGAATTTTGAAATTTTATTCTTTTTTTCTGTTCGGTTTTTTTGAAAAAAGAAATAATATTATGATTGACTTATTGTTTTGCGTTTTCAAGAAAGAAGAGCTGATATGGAAAGTTCATCGATTTGCTAAAGGGTGTTATATGTCACAAATTGATCTGTTACTGCGACTCGCTCGCTGAGAATCAAGAGGGGGATTTTCTTTCACTTTCTGGGGAAAATAATGTCGTCTTCATCATCGTCGTCAGCATCATCGTATTGTTGTCTCACGAATCTGGAACGCTTTCTTCAATGTGTCACTCCAGATGTTCCTTCAAGGACTCTCACTCAGGTATTTTTTTTTTCCCATTCGTTTCTATTTTTTATTTTATTTTCAGTTTGTCCTCTTTATCTCTTTTTAAGTTAATTCTGTCTCTCATCTGATTTAATCGTGTCAGCGTTTCGGGATGCAAGCAACAGAAATCCCTTTTTTTTTTCTTTCCTCTTTTTGGAAAATTGAAGTAAGGTGTTAATTTGCGATTCCAGATTTGTTGCGTTTATCATAATTACATATTATTGTGAAAAAATGCCGTCTGACACAGCCATAATTGCAGTCATGTTTCAAATCGAAATCAAAATGTTACAATCTAAATTATGATTGCACACCTTTATTTAAAAATAAAACTACCTGATTTTTTTTTTGGGAGAAAGTAGATGATAAAATATACTATTTCATAATATATTTTTATTATTATTTTTTTCCCTATAAAGTCTCTGCTACTTGCAATCTCTAAATTTATGAATTTGGTGTCTGGATAATCTGGTAATGGGAGGGAAAATACACAGATATTACAACGTTTGAATAATTGTAAATTATTATTTTTTAATTAATTTTATTTTATGCGAATGAACAAAATAATCTTGAAGAATTTGGATCTGTTTCCCTTGGATAGTGGAAGGTGATTGTCTTTTTAGTGTAAAAGATAAAAGACCCAAGAATGAAAGATGAGTCAAACCATATCATAAAGCAGGTCAATTTGACGACTGCTTTTTTCTTAGTTTTCAAAAATCTTCCTTGGAAGTCTTTAAGATGTTATATTTCTTCCTAATTTTTAAGAGTTTAATTTTCATATATTTTACTATAAAAGTTATTATATTATTAATTAAATATACATAATCTTAAATATAATATTTAAAATATTTACTATATATGTACATATTCCTTTTTTCCCCCCTAAAAAACCATATATATATATATATATATATATATTAATAGATATGTAAAAAAAAATTAAGTGCATTATAATTAAATATTTTTCTAAAACAAGTGTGGATTGCTAACTTTTTTCCCCAAGTTATCATTCTTTATTTTGATAATTATTATAATAATGATGATTCTGTTAGTTTCAACTAAGTGTTGCTTGCGAGGAATAAAATGAAATAAAGTAATATTTATATTTATGTAAATTTTTCATTATTCATTTTGAGTATAATATTTTTATGGAAAGTTTAATGATATTTATTTTATTCGGGGCGTGAAATCCGTGAACATAGTCAACAATATCAAATTCATCGGATATTATGAAAATTCTAATATTTTTATTTTGGTCGAAATTCATCCTAATTAGTCCTTTGGATCGAATAGGTCCATATCCTCACGGCTTAGATCCTTCGAGCCCACTATGGGACTAATCTTTGGCTCAACTGATTGAGCAGAGTTTTATCCATTGGTTCACAGTCTCCCAATAAGGGTGACTCTATAAGGATTCGAACCTGAGTTTTCCAGATTCTCCTCTTTATGGGGGCAGATTGTTTCCACATGACCAGCACCTCATTGGTCTAATATTTTTATTTTATTAAAGAATAAATAATTTTACTTTATCAATAATTTTGTGGAAGCTTGATATAGTTTGACTAAGAAAAGAACACCTGTTTACTGATTTTTCATCCATTGGCCTGTGATTTAGGACCAAGGTCTAGCCTTAATGATAGGGTGTTGCAAATTGGAGGGATACTGATTTACAAATCAAGAAATAGAATTTTATATTAAGATGTATAATTTTTAAACTTTTATATATTGAATATATCAATGTTTAATACAAAATCTCTATATTTGATTCCTTAGGCATTGATTAGTACCTTAAGGATGCTTGATAGAGAGATTCTTTTAAGTTTTTCAATAATTCTATCTTAAGAATCTTAAATTTCAAATTTTCAATTTTCAAAAAACACATTCACAAGAAACTAGTATTTCTAGTAAAAAAAAAATTTCCTAATATTTTTCCCCAAAAAATTCTTCATGGGAGGGGGTGAGAATCCTTGTTTTCCCTGGACATAGAAAAGTTTTGTTATTTCAAGATACTATTTTTTTTTTCTAATACTATTGTACCTAGTTTTCCATGAATAACATTAACATTATGTTAAAATGTATTTTTATTTAGGAAAAAGAACATCTATGTAAAATCAGGATATGAATAGATACGAGTTTGCATTACTTTTTAAAATTATTTTAAATTTTAAATTTTGTTGTAATATTTTTTATTTTTTATTTTCAATTTATATTTAAGGATATTTTTTAAAATAATACTAACATTCTTAAAAAAAGTTTTATAATCAAACATGAGAATAAAAAATAGATTAAAGTAGTATGCATTGTTAGTATAAAAAGTTGTACATTGACAACCACTAATATTTTGACATGTGTGTTTTTATTTTAATAACTAAAAGATAGAAATAATAATGATGTTGATTTGTCAATATATTTTTAGATGTCTCTATAAATATATTTTACACTGACAATACATAGAAATTAAACTCATAGAAAATTTGTAAATAAGTTTTATTAAATTAAATATATTTTTAACATTTCAAGAATGATTATTCCTAAGGTAGCGTTTGACATAAGTTTTATTTTAATATTCTTGAGAATGTGAGTATGAGATTAAAAGTTTCTTATGTTTGGTATAAGTTTTAAAAAAATATTCTCAAGCATAGAAGATGCCCAAGAATAAAATTAGTTGATGAAAAGAAAAAGAAAATGTTAGTATCACACTTTTTATCATACTCCTTTTCAACACACCATTTATTATTGTGTGAATTTCATATGAGACCCACTAAAATACATGGTCCTGCATAAAATCCATCTAATAATAGAGGATGTGTTAAGAGGAGTGTGATGAAGAGTGTGATGCTAATATTATTCAAAGAAAAAACCCTATTCCAAAATACGAAGGCGAGAAATAACTTTTCTTAGACATTTCATTTTTGGGAGTATATTTTTTTTTGACAGTAAAACATTCCTGGAATCAAACTAGGAATAAAAATAAAAATAAAAAATCTGCCTACCAAGTATTCTTAGCGCCTTTGTCAAAAAAAAAGTATTCTTAGTGCCACGTGATTCTCATGGCTTCATCTTATCCAATGAGTGATGGCGACCGGAAATGGTCACTCCATATAATGGCACCACGTTGCAGTAGTTTCAATTATTATTATGGCTAAAATATCTTTTTGGTCCTTTATCTTTTGGGTAAAATTCATTTTGGTCCTTTATCTTTAAAAAGATTCATTTAAGTCCTTTATGTTTCAAAAATGACCCAAAATGGTCCTTTCCGTCAGCTCCGTTACTTATGCCGTTAATTATAGCCTACGTGGCACTGTTCTTCTTCTTCTTCTTCTTCTTCTTCTTCTTCTTCTTCTTCTTCCTCGTAATGAAACCCTAGGCAGATCTGAGCGGATCTGAACGGCGGCGGGCGGATCTGAGCGACGGCGGGCTTTGGGTGATCAAAGGAAGAGACAGAGGCAGGTAGAGCACACATAGAAGTTCAATAGATACTGGGCAGGGTCTCTTCCCATTCAAAACACTATATTCCCTATCCTCAAATTTCAGAATTTGAAGCAACAGAGTACTCTCACTCTCTATTCCCTATCCTCAAATTTCAGCATTTGCGCTAAATTCCGAAAGGGAAATGAGTTGGGGACAGAGGCACATGCTTTGAGCTCTTGAAAAACAAACTCCAAAGAAAACGTGCTAACACAGAGTTGAACCCACTTTTGTGTCCCAAAAAAAAAAGTGCAAAATAAAAATCTAAAAACCTACTCATTTGATTCTCATTTGCATATATGTTGAAGCTGTAATTGATTATATATTGTTTCTGGAGAAAATCTGAAGGAAAATAGAATCCTTAAGAATTAAGCCTTGTATGGTTTTATGGTTACCAGTTTTCACAGATTCAAAGTAAGGAGTTAAGAAGCAATGGGTGAACTGCGGAAGCCACAACTACACCGTATCCCATCTTCACATGGCACAATGGCAACAGCGATGGCCTCACAGTGGCGGATCTGTGTGCCCCTTGATCCTTTTCCTTTTTTTTTTAGTTTTATAATTTTAACTTTAAATAAAAATGATTTTTATACGTTAGTTTTTGTCATGGGTTAACGGCCACGTAACCATTTCTAACGGAACTTGGATGGAACATGATGGAAGGACCATTTTGGGTCATTTTTAAAACATAAAGGACTAAAATGAATCTTTTTAAAGATAAAGGACCAAAATGAATTCTATCCAAAAGATAAAGGATCAAAAAAGTATTTTAGCCTATTATTATTGGGTCAGGGATAAATGACATTACTGATTCAACGACGGTGTCTTTGAAATAGCGGACAATTGATTTAAGAGTAAACACCCTATTTGATCTCTGAAATTATAAAGTAATATCAATCTGATTCCTGAAATCATCACAATTCCAAGTTAGTCCTTTAAGACGGTAATCAACTTAATCCCTCCGTTGAAAATTATATGAAATAAGTTGATTTTAAGTTAGCAGTGTCAGGGACTTAATTGATATTAAATGAGTAAAATGAGGGACCAAATTGATACTAACATATCTTTCAGGGACCTTTTTAGAATTTTGAAAATTTCAAGGACCAAATTGATACTACTTCATAGATTCGGGGACCAAATAGGGTGTTTATTCATTGATTTTATATTTAGATGTATTTATGGAAAATTAATTTAAAGATGATTAGTTTCGTTTGGATAAAAAAAATTATTTCAATATAGAAAACTAGTAAAATGGATATAAAATTATATGTTTAGACTGTATTTGTTTGATAATTTATTGGGTAAATGAGAAAATGTGATTGATTTTAAAATAAGAGCTTAATTTTGATATATTATCGGTATAGAATTTTTTAAACTATCAATCAATCGAACATTATTTCATATGATTTTTAAGGTAATTATTATAAAAGTCAAATATTTTTAATGATGTGATATGACATGATTGATACTCATAATGCATTTTAATTAGAATATAATTAAGTATTTTTCATTTAAATAAGTTTGAAATTTCTAGCTTTTCTACAACCAAACATGTGAAGTTAAATTTAAAATGGTTCTGCCCAAAAAGAAACTATTTTTATAGCCTTTCCCAAACACACTTATTATTATCCTTTTGCAAACATTTTTCCCCCCTGAAATTATGTGGTCGACTAGACATCTTCATTTGATTGTTCTAAGTTGCACATTGCTACGTGATTTTGCAGTTCTAAGTTCAATTTAGAGGATTGAGGTAAATAAAGGCATAAAAAATGGAGAAAATGGCAGGTGCTATTGCATTAATATTTACTAGGCTAGCACCTTTGCTTGATATTTTTAGTGGGTCTTATCATCTATTGAATATATTTTTAGTAAATCTCTTTGCCTAGGCATTAGCTTTTGCCACTTGAGAGTTAAACCAAAGATGTAAAGCGCGTTTCTTGCATTCTATGAAACCACACATCACTTAGTTAGAGTTTCATGTAAGTAAGCTCTTTTACAATGTTTAACACGCATGTAGTTATGATTTTTTAAATTTATCGTTTCTTGGATGCCTAGCATTGCATTGTTGGTCCACTTGTAATAACTATTTTTTTTCTAGGCACATCTAAAGTGGAAAAAAGTAGTGTTGACCTTGTACCACAACTGACACTGGTCCAGGTTTTTAAGATTTGGCTGTGATGCTTGCACATGTAATGTACAAAAAAGACAACGATAGTTTATCAGTGTTATTTGAACAATTTTTCAATAATTTTATCAATAGCAAAGTTACTGAAAAGTTTAAAAAATTGTTTGCAGAGTGGCTTTAATGATGTAAATAGACAATGGCTACCTGTTTGTAAGGACACAATTGAATACTTCACTTTGAAAGATCTTTGGGAGTGCTATGAAGAATGGAGTGCATTTGGTGCTGGTACACCTGTAGTGTTGGAAGGTGGTGATACTCCTTCTCAATTCTATGTTCCTTATCTGTCTGCCATCCAAATCTACAGCAGTAAGTCTGTTGCAGCTTCTAGGTATGAAGAAAACAATACTGTATGGTTCTTTCTTATACTAAATGTGTCAAACAAAATGGTGTAAGTCATCTTCTTCTCTTCTAGGAATCGGAGAGAGGATGGCGATGGAGTTGAATTTGAAAGTGATTCCTGGAGTGATGGTAGTGAAAGTGATCAATCTAGATCAATAAGTAACAATTCTAGCAAAGCATGGGATGCTATTTCTTTGGATTCAAGCTCTGACCAGGCTGGTTCACTGCCAACAAGGGATGTTCTTGGTCACCTTTACTTCCAGTACACTGAGACATCTTCACCTTACGAGAGGGTTCCATTTTCGGAGAAGGTAGCCTTTAACTGCTATGTAGTATTCGCAGCCTCTTTTCGGTGGTAATGCAAATGATTTCGGTGACACAATAAGTGTCTACTGATTGTTTCTTTTGTCAGATAACAGAGCTAGCTAGAAGCCATCCGGCACTAATGACATTGAAGAGTGTGGATCTTTCCCCAGCGAGTTGGATGGCTGTTGCTTGGTGAGCAGAATTGTTATACTGAAATTTTGTTGTTCTTGGAATTGAACAACTAGGAATAGAAGCACCTCTTGATAATTTGGCCTTGAACTTTTAACCTATAATTCATTGATAAAGCTATGAAGGAAAGCTTGACATTTTCAATTAGCTTTGAAATGTTGCATACTGACCAGTGACTGGGGGGATTCTAATATACTCTGAGACTCTCAATGGCTGAGATTTGATTTGAAATTTATTAAATTTCGTCGGCTGGTGTGGTTATGCAGTCCACTTGTCACATTTTTTATTGGATTGAGTATGATACTCTCAAGAGGTACTCAAGAAACTCTCAACAAGTGGCTGATTGTGAATTGTCACAAATGCTATTTTATTTTTTAATTTTACTTTAAAGCAAAAATTGTTCTTTGATTTTGATTTCTTAGACTTGGTGAAATCTATAGCACTATTTCCTAATCATATAGAACTGAAGTTAGCAAAAAAGTCTTCTCTTGCTCAACTTGTGGTTCTCGGTTTTTTCATAAATACATATACAAGAATACTTTATAAGTTTTTAATTTGTTTCTCTATCATGTGAAGTTTATATTACTTGGCAGTTTCACTCAATTGAAGAATGGGGGTGGTTAGGAAACTCTCCCCAAAGTTTAATTAGTTAGATGGAGTCTTATGAATGGTTTTATATCTAACAGTTTCCATGATAGAAAGATCTTATTCTTGTCATCATTGAATAGGTACCCTATTTATACCGTACCAACTCAGATAAATGAAAAGGACTTGGCAGCATGCTTCCTCACTTACCATACATTGTCTTCTTCGTTCCAAGGTATCTTGATGTAGTTTATTTGTCTTTTCTAATCCATGGTAAGTACTTCTCTGAAAATCAGAAAACCATATCAAATCATTTGTAGTTCATGCTATTTCTTTTTGAGGAGAGTAGAATGTACTTTCGTAGCATCTTTCTTGTGTTCTGAATTAGTTTTGCTTTATTTTCCTGCATTTTTGTATCTTTCTAAAAAAATGTTTTGATGAACTTTAATGAGGAAAAGGGAAAAAGTAAGAATGATTTTACCGGTTTCGGGGAGTCCTTTTATAATGGTGCATAGTGTGCTAATCAAGATGCAATGCATGCCTGGATTGTTGTTGTTGATTTTTATTTTTGAGCCATGTGTAGAATGCGTTGCAAAGTTTTTCCTCCTCTAATATTTTGCAGCATTTTTCCTTTCCCTAGCAATTCACACATCTTCTAAAGAGTTTTGCTGAGAAATCATTTTCAAGTTTATTAACTTTATTTCATATTTGTTTCTGCAGATTGTTCAAACGAATTTGATGAAATCGACATAGGGAAAGATATATTTTGTTCAGGTGGGTGGGGAAGTATTGTAGGAGAGAAATGTAAGAAAAAGAACAATGGTTGTATATCACTCTCTCCTTTTGGGCTGGCTACATACAAAATGCAGGGAGATGTTTGGTTAAGCCCCTCCAATAATAATGAAAGGCTATATGATCTGTATGGTGCTGCAGACTCATGGTTGAAGCAGCTCAATGCTGACCACCCTGACTTCAAATTTTTCACAATCCGCTCTATCTTGTAAATTGGTATCTGTCCATCACTAACTGTGACTGCCATTTGTTTAGTTTGGTAGTCTGACTCTGGCGTTAGAAGCTCCCCTAGGTGCAATTCTGAAAACATTCAGAAGCTGAGGTTATATCTAAACCTGAGACAATAGGAAGTTTTGTTTATGGAGGGGTCTTGTGAAGTAAGTTCAGTTACCCCTTTTGGTTTTTTTTTGCTATGCTACTCTCCTAGAGAGTGGATGGCAGTTTCAAGAGGTAACAAAACTTACTATTGTTTCTATTGTATTATAGTTTTCTTTCCTTTTTTTAGACTTTTGTTGCAGAGAGCAAGGACCTGGGAGGTGGTATTACTTGACTGTTCTAACTTCTAAAGAGGAAAATTAGATATTAGTATTTTGTTTTATTTGTGCATTTTCTATGCTATGTGCCTAGAAGCAAGCAAACTTTATTTGAAAATAATTTATGATATTTATATAAGCTTATTTTAGCTTATGACAATAAGTTTATCAGGGAAACTTATTAAAATAAGTTGTTTTTAACTTATTTGAAAAAAAAAAAATATGGTGAATAGGTCGATGATAAAGGCACCAGGCCTATCATGAAATATAGAAGGTTTAATTATTTTGTAGGTCCCTATACTTTTTGGAAATTTTCAAATAGGTCCCTATACTTTTAAAATTTGTAATTAGGTCCCTGAACTATTATTTCATTTGTAATTAGGTCCTTATACTAAAAAAATTTGTAATTGGGTCCTCGAACTTTTATAAAGTTTTCAATTGGGTCCCTAAACTAAAAAAGTTTTTAATTGGGTCCCTGAACTTATATAAAATTTTCAATAGAATCCCTGGGGTAGGGTTCCGTGAAGAGGTCTTTAAGTCTGCTGATGTTAAACGTGACCTGGAATTCCCCCAAATTTGTATTTAGGGTTGCAGGATACCAAAATGTTGAGTCAGAAAACTAAAACTTGACCTGTGATTGCTTTTCCTCCATCTGAACAAATATTTCATTCCTTCCCCGATTTATGTTTTACGGTTGTATATCTTTTCCTTGAAATAATTTCATCCAAATTAGTTTCTTTACTTATAACTTATTACATCTCACTTCATCTTGTTACATCTTGCTATATTTTATTGTGACAATATCTCAAGGTTCATCTTCCACCCAAACTACTCTTAAATAGCCAGCTTGGATGAAATCAGTTATATTCCGTCCAATTCAATTTATCACTAACGAATTTTATAATTTAGGGACCCCATTGAAAATTTTATATAAGTTCAGGGACCCAATTAAAAACTTTTTTAGTTCAGGGACCCAATTGAAAACTTTATAAAAGTTTAAGGACCCAATTACAAATTTTTTTAGTATAGGGACCTAATTACAAACAAAATAATAGTTCAGGGACTTAATTACAAATTTTAAAAGTATAGGGACCTATTTAAAAATTCCCAAAAAGTATAGGGACTTACAGAGTAATTAAACCAATATAGAAAAGCCTGTAGTTAAACAGAAGGGATTTCCCTACTATAACTGATTAACTGTCTTTCTAATAAGTTGCATGCTTACAAATCATGGTGAATATACAAAAGCTGGAACGCGGCGACGCACGTTTGACCCCTTCCCATCACGATTCCAAACTAGCGCTTAGTCATTGATTAATTTTAAACTTATCTAACAGTATAAATAATGACATTAATTTACATCACCTATGTTTTTGTTATTCATCTCAAAATTCTATTTTCTCCCATATCTAAAACATCAAAGCAATCTCAGAAGAAGAAACACTTGGGTAACAGTTCTCACCATCAACCTTCTTTAGCATTAATTTACCATAGAGATGGATAATCATAATCGTTAGTATACACTGTACTGTGGGAGATGCAAAAAGTCCCAACCATTCTCTGTCAAGCAAGAAGAGCAATGAATTGAATTAATTCACTACATTTTAAATTTGAAGAGAAAGAATGAAAGAACAACGAGAGTGGTCACGCTGATGGAACATCGTTTAGTAATAAGTACTTCTTCCATTCTAAACAAACTTCCCTCTGGTGACCAATGAGTGTCAATATATGTAGCATTATCTATAATCTATAATCTATAATAATATATACAAACCGGAATAATAAATGATTCTACGTTACATTGAGCAACTAATTACACATGGCAGTCAATCATAGAGTCTCACATGAAATAGTACACGTGTCGCTCTCACGGTGAATAGAATTGCGGCTCATTAATTACCTGGTCCATTGCTCATATTTTGATTATGATACTTATTACCTCTATCAACATTAATTTGATTCTTTTTTTTTTTATCAAATCAACAATTAATCAAATCTGATTTCCCAATTCAAATTTCGACAACTATACAATATATTTGAATCGAATCACAAGAATCAAATCTTTTTTGATCAAGACACAAGAATCAAATCTGATTTCTCCATCCAAATTTCGACTACTATAAATATATTTGAATCAAATTATATTCGATTTTCACTATCTGATTTTCGTAATAATTAATTAACGTATTTAAATACATACATAATGTATAAGTGTTTTTTTAATTCAATTCAATAAAAAAATTAATAATTTGATAAAAAAAAATTAAAATAACTCAAAATTTCAAATCAGAAATCAGTATCCGATTTTGAGACAAAACAAATACCAAAGAGACATACCAAAGAGAAAAAGATAAATTTGATAAAAAAAAAAAAAAGCATAATACAAAATCTCTACATAAATTAATCAAAATATTAGATATTTAGGTCATAAAATAAGAAACAACATTCAAATATTAGCTCGATCAGCTCGATATTTATATAACTGCCCTGCAAACCAGCATATACAAATCAACTTCTAATTATAATAAAATCAGGTTTCTCATTCTGATTAATGACTAATGGACCTGCACGTTTTAAAATAAAAAAAATAAAAAAAACTACGTTTAAGCATGGAATAATGACAAAGATAAATACCTAAATAATTGTAATTACAATGCTATTCATATCATTCAATAGGCCACTTAAATTTCGCAATAAATTAATCAAAAAATGATTTCTTTAGTTCATAAAATCAATATCCTAAAATCAATATCCTAACTATGCTAATTAATAAAGACACAAATCATGGAAATCTTGCTAATATAAGCTCGATAGTAATGACCCAGCAAAACAGCATATACAAATCAACTTCTAATAATTATCATAAAATCAGATTTCGAAAATTGATTAATGACTAATGAGGACTAAAATTTTGGAATAAAGGAATCAAATTTCGAAATCTACTGATCATAAAGTCTTCAACCCAATGATTCAAATAAAGAGGAATCTGATTTATTTATAGAAATTTAATTTTGATCAAACACTACAAATAAATTCAAAGTATTTCCCAGTAAGAACAGACAAGTCAACATCATCAAATATATGCCGAAATGATTCTAAAATTCGAAATTTGATTTCATAATTATATATTCCCAAAAATGATTAGAATATTTACTAATTCAAAATCAAAATTTGGAACATCAGTAAAATCAATATCCAAATATTAATTAGAATAGTTTATATTTCTAATTCCAGCAAATATAGGCACTCTAAGCGAATAATAATAAATGTAAAATCACGAAATCAGCTGAATTTTCTGATTTGATGTGTGTTGTCAGCATACATGTATCAATTTAGGCTTAGAATTATAATTAGAGATTATATGCAATCATATTTCCCCCTCAAATTCTAATTCAAATACAAAAATCATATTTCCCCCTCAATTTCAATGTCCAGAATTAGTCCTATATAATTCTCATCCCAGAATAAACGTGAATGCAACATACATTTAACCATTTCTTGATTTCTTGATACAAGATTTTATTTACAATATTCAATCAGACAAATGGCTAACAAGCATGACTATGTACCAGACATCATTCCATGAACTGATGCATGGGTTTTAGTCGTTAGGCTGTGGAAATCTACTAGCCTTTCTAGCAAAAGCCTGCCCTATTGTACTGAAATGGTTCTAATGGACGAGAAGGTACTTACACATTTTCTATATATTGTTTATTATCACTACTTCAAAAATTTGCTAATCTTTTATAATTCGCAGAAGGATAAAATACATGCGGGAATGAGAAATTTGCTACAGTACAAGTTTGACAAGGTGAATATAAGAGAAGGTTCTGTTTACAAAATGATCAACTTCGGCGTCGCTGCTAACGTAGGTTCTTATCGCGTAACAAGGCACAAATAAAAGCTCAACTTTCAATATGAAACTAAGGTTACCAAACACGATGACAATGCTGTTCCAGTCGACATTTTTTCATTTACCATTCCATCTGATATCTTTAGACCAGACTATGATATCGACTACTTGGTTGGTGAGTAAAAATCTATCTTTCTTAACAACACAAAGGAATATCTTTGGTTTCATGCAAGAATATGTCATATATGAAACTTTTTTTTTTTTTTTGTAGATGTGTTGGGGATTCTTAGAGCACAGGGACCTGAGAGGGAAATAGTGAGAGATGGAATAAAGATGGGTTAGTATTGTGTCGGCATTGATAATGTAAGTTTTTTTTATTCATATGCTTTAATTAGAATAATGCGTCCTAATTTGAATTCATTAGGTACCGTTTCAAATGCACTCTTTTTGGAGAATTTGTTAACGAACTCAACTCTTTCTTATCATCTGGTGATAAGAACAATGTTGCGGTTGCAATTATGTTGGCCAAGGTGAAGATGTTCAAAGGTATTTATTTAATGAATTCAATAATAAATTATTCGGTATTATGTTAGAGACTAACCAATTTGTTCATTTTAGACAAGCCTGTTTTACAGAGTTCAATCAAGTCCACTAAGATCATTTTCAACCATGATTCTCCATAAAGAGTGCATTTGGTTCCTAGAATGAATTTGGTGCCATCTGACCCTGGACTACCCTTTAAATTCCAACAGCGTCAATTTTCATCGGCGTTATGTTTTTCAATGACAATTAATAAAAGTTAAGGACAGTCCCTTTCTCACGTTGGTATCTATCTTCCAAGACCAGTATTCACTCACGGACAATTATACGTTGCAGTATCTAGAGTCGAGTCAATTCAAGAAAGGGTCTAAAGATTTTGATAATGGATGATGATCAAAAAGTGTGCTCTTCAACCACTAATATCGTATATCGAGATGTGTTTGACAATGTGTAGATATCCAAGCCAGCACTGTTAAGGTGATTTTCATTAAACAAATAAAATACACTAGTGCTGGCTTGGATATCTACACACTGTCAAACACATCTCGATATACGACATTAGTGGTTGAAGAGCACACCTTTTGATCATCATCCATTATCAAAATCTTTAGACCCTTTCTTGAATTGACTCGACTCTAGATACTGCAACATATAACTGTCCGTGAGTGAATCTGGTCTCGGAAGATAGATACCAACGTGAGAAAGGGACTGTCCTTAACTTTTATTAATTGTCATTGCAAAACATAACGCCAATGGAAATTGACGCCTTTGGAATTTAAAGGGTAGTCTAGGGTCAGATGGCACCAAATTCATTCTAGGAACCAAATGCACTCTTTATGGAGAATCATGGTTGAAAATGATCTTAGTGGACTTGATTGAACTCTGTAAAACAGGCTTGTCTAAAATGAACAAATTGGTTAGTCTCTAACATAATACCAAATAATTTATTATTGAATTCATTAAATAAATACCTTTGAACATCTTCACCTTGGCCAACATAATTGCAACCGCAACATTGTTCTTATCACCAGACGATAAGAAAGAGTTGAGTTCGTCAACAAATTCTCCAAAAAGAGTGCATTTGAAACGGTACCTAATGAATTCAAATTAGGACGCATTATTCTAATTAAAGCATATGAATAAAAAAACTTACATTATCAATGCCGACACAATACTAACCCATCTTTATTCCATCTCTCACTATTTCCCTCTCAGGTCCCTGTGCTCTAAGAATCCCCAACACATCTGCAAAAAAAAAAAAAAAGTTTCATATATGACATATTCTTGCATGAAACCAAAGATATTCCTTTGTGTTGTTAAGAAAGATAGATTTTTACTCACCAACCAAGTAGTCGATATCATAGTCTGGTCTAAAGACATCAGATGGAATGGTAAATGAAAAAATGTCGACTGGAACAGCATTGTCATCGTGTTTGGTAACCTTAGTTTCATATTGAAAGTTGAGCTTATATTTGTGCCTTGTTACGCGATAAGAACCTATGTTAGCAGCGACGCCGAAGTTGATCATTTTGTAAACAGAATCTTCTCTTATATTCACCTTGTCAAACTTGTACTGTAGCAAATTTCTCATTCCCGCATGTATTTTATCGTTCTGCGAATTATAAAAGATTAGCAAATTTTTGAAGTAGTGATAATAAACAATATATAGAAAATGTGTAAGTATCTTCTCGTCCATTAGAACCATTTCAGTACAATAGGGCAGGCTTTTGTTAGAAAGGCTAGTAGGTTTCCATAGCCTAACAACCCTAACGACTAAGACCCATGCATCAGTTCATGGAATGATGTCTGGTACATAGTCATGATTGTTAGCCATTTGTCTGATTGAATATTGTAAATAAAGTCTTGCATCAAGAAATCAAGAAATGGTCAAATGTATGTTGCATTCACGTTTAGTCTGGGATGAGAATTATATAGGACTAATTCCGGACATTGAAATTGAGGGGAAAATATGATTTTTGTATTTGAATTAGAATTTGAGGGGGAAATATGATTGCATATAATCTCTAATTATAATTCTAAGCCTAAATTGATACATGTATGCTGACAACACGCATCAAATCAGAAAATTCAGCTGATTTCGTGATTTTACATTTATTAATATTTGGATACTGATTTTACTGATGTTCCAAATTTCGATTTTGAATTAGTAAATATTCTAATCATTTATGGGAATATATAATTATGAAATCAAATTTCGAATTTTTGAATCATTTCGGCATATATTTGATGATGTTGACTTGTCCGTTCTTACTGGGAAATACTTTGAATTTATTTGTAGTGTTTAATCAAAATTAAATTTCTATAAATAAATCAGATTTCTCTTTATTTGAATCATTGGGTTGAAGGCTTTATGATCAGTAGATTTCGAAATTTGACTCCTTTACTCCGAAATTTTGGTCCTCATTAGTCATTAATCAATTTTCGAAATCTAATTTTATGATAATTATTAGAAGTTGATTTGTATATGTTGTTTTGCAGGGTCAATACTATCGAGCTTATATTAGCAAGATTTCCATGATTTGTGTCTTTATTAATTAGCATAGTTAGGATATTGATTTTAGGATATTGATTTTATGAACTAAAGAATTCATTTTTTGATTAATTTATTGCAAAATTTAAGTAGCCTATTGAATGATATGAATAACATTGTAATTACAACTATTTGGGTATTTATCTTTATCATTATTCCATGCTTAAACGTAGTTTTTTTTTTTTTTTTGGATTTTAAAACGTGCAGGTCCATTAGTCATTAATTAGAATAAGAAACCTGATTTTATTATAATTAGAAGTTGATTTGTATATGCTGGTTTGCAGGGCAATTATATAAATATCGAGCTGATCGAGCTAATATTTGAAAGTTGTTTCTTATTTTATGACCTAAATATCTAATATTTTGATTAATTTATGTAGAGATTTTGTATTATGTTTTTTTTATTTATCAAATTTATCTTTTTCTCTTTGGTATGTCTCTTTGGTATTTGTTTTGTCTCAAAATCGGATACTGATTTCCGATTTGAAAATTTGAGTTATTTTAATTTGTTTTTTTTTTTATCAAAATATTAAATTTTTTTATTGAATTGAATTAAAAAAACACTTATACATTATGTATGTATTTAAATACGTTAATTAATTATTACGAAAATCAGATATTGAAAATCGAATATAATTTGATTCAAATATATTTATAGCAGTCGAAGAGAAATCAGATTTGATTCTTGTGTCTTGATCAAAAAAAGATTTGAGCCTCGTGATTCGATTCAAATATATTGTATTGTTGTCGAAATTTGAATTGGAAAATCATATTTGATTAATTGTTGATTTGATAAAAAAAAGAATCAAATTAATGTTGATAGAGGTAATAAATATCATAATCAAAATATGAGCAATGGACCAGGTAATTAATAAGCCGCAATTCTATTCACCGTGAGAGCGACACGTGTACTATTTCATGTGAGACTCTATGATTGATTGCCACGTGTAATTAGTTGCTCAATATAGAATCATCTATTATTCCGGTTTGTATATATTAGAACAAAACAAAACATACGAGTTCTATTTTATATTTGAATTTAATTAGTATATACTGACAGTGTAAATCAATCAAAAATTAACACTTCATAACCACCTTAAAAGTCATTAATTTCTTGATTTCTGATTGGTCACCGGTGTAAAAAACTTTACACTGATAGTACATAGAAATTAAACTCTTTATATTTAAGGTATTTTATAAATGCAATAAAATAGGTCATGAAACCAAAAAATGGAATATTTTGATTCCAAGTTGAAAGCATGAATAATAAATAGAAGATTCCATTTCTTCCAATTCTATTTGTGGTTTATGGCTATCCTTCAATGCATCTATATCAGTCCTAATTTTGGATCTAGGTTTTAGCCACTCCTACTAAAGATATATTATATAATACAGTGCATTTGCCTTGAACAAAACACACATTCTTTTCATCACCACAACTTTTTTTTAAAAAAGAAATGGAGACATATACGTACCCATAACCGAATAGCCAATATTATTTAAAATACATAAAATTGTTTTTTAATATATCTATTTTTTTTATAAGCAAACAGATCAGTTTTTTAATTTATACTGGGTCCGTTTGTTTTAGATTTTGATAGAATTGATTTTGATAGAATTGATTTTAAAAAAATTGAGGTTAAAAAAATTGATTTGTGTTTGGTAAATTTTTTTAAAAAAATGAGTTTAGAAGAATTGATTTTGTTTGGATGATAAAGTAAAATTACTTTTGAGGTATAAATATGTAGAATTTTGTGGATCCTACATCTAGAATCAATTATTTTCAACTGAAAAGCTAGAAATTCTTGTTTCCATTAAAATTAATTATACCTACATATGAATCAATTATTTTGGACTCAATTCTGCTCCCAAACACTCCAGTTACTATAGCAATTGGAGTTTGAGAGCCCAAATGGAGTTTTGATGTGTAACCAAACAAGCACCTAATGACTTAACTAATGATTTGATTTTGATCTATATATCAACATTCCACTAATTAATTAATATTAGTATTGTCTTTTTTTTTTTTCTTTGTAAATTTCTATTACACCTATTTGTATTCTTTCATTGACTAAAGGGTTCTGGCTCCACTTAATTTTATAATCTTGGGAAGTTGTCTCTAAATTACATCACACGCCTACGCCTCCGAAGATGTTGAAGCAAAAATGGACTAGAAAATAGGGTTCCTGTATGGCTTTGTCTTCAATCCTCACTCCTGGGAGTAGAGGATGGGTTCAAATCACTTTTCAACCATTGATATATTAATAAAAAATTTGAATGGTTAAGATTGAAAAGGGTAAGATGGGTAGTTTCATTTGTTTTATATTTTATTTTATTGCATCTCTTTCACCTATCTTCATCTACACCACTGTACACCTCACGGCACCCCCCACCGCCAATGCCACCACTCACAGAATTGAGCATCAAAATCAAAATCTAAACACCAAAACAAGAAAATAATACCAGAATCATGAACAGAACTACTCCAAAACAATCAAGAATAACTTAATCAAAGAAAGAACAATCAAACTAAATGAACAATTCTTTTTTAAAAAAAGGGAGAAGATAAATGGTGTTGGATCTCTCTCTCGATGGATTCCTTCGACCAAGAAAGCAAAGGAACTCCTCCTTCTGAAACACAATTTGCAGTGATAAGCAAAAACAATTTCAGAATAATAAACAATTGTTAGTCCAAAACAATGACAGTAACTCAATCAAACTATAACAATCTCAAGAGTCAGAACAATATCAAATTCAATTAACAATTTAAAAAAAGAAGAAAAATGGTGGCTGGATCAGGGGATGAAGCTTGAAGCAAATCGAAGCCTTTCAAAGATCCAAAAACCTTTCTCAAAGATTCAAACTTTTCCAAGATCCAAACACCACACCACGTTCTACCTTCGATTTCCTCTTCACGTGCTTCAGATCTGGTGATTGAGCACGAAAAACTCGACAGGACACGCGAAGTGGGCAAGAACGTGGTGGTGATGGCGGAGAGCGGCGCTTGGTGGGGAAGAGGAGAAGCGTACATGTGGCGGGCGAGGAGGAAGAGGTCGAAACATGCCTGCCCCGCCGTCATCGACACTTCAGCCGTCATCACGGGGGCGGATAGGTGCAACATCGGTGAGAAGCGGCTCACGGCGGAGAGACGGAGAGACAGACGAAGGAAGAATCGACTATGGCGAAGGAGGAGCAAGTAACATGACCGGAGCTCCGGCTAGGATCCGTGATGGAGGAGAGAGCTCAGATCCGTGATTGTCTTTGTTTTTTTTCCTTTTTTTTTTATAGTATAATACCTATTATAACCCTGGAGTACCAAAACTCAACTCAAGGGAGTGAGGATTAAAGACTTGCCCGTTGGTGTATAAAATGTTATTGGTTAATTAATAGCAGAAGAGCATGAGAATCCATCAAACACAAAGCATAAATAGTTGTTTAGTAGACGAAAATCTGTTGTCAGTGTCACATATTCTATGTTTATAACTACATAAAATCTTATCTTAATATGACTAAATACTATAGGAGGGGCAGGAAAATGAGAGACCACATATTTTCATTAGGAGAAATATTTTTTGAACACCCATTTAGGACACCTCCAGCGACACTTTGGTTAATCACATACAAATATTTAGTTAATTCAATTCATTATATGGTTAATCACATATAAATATTTGATTAATTCATGATGACTCATTAATCATATAAAGAACTGAATTAATCAGATATTTGTATGTGATTAATCAAATATTTACATGGTTATGGAAAATAAGCTTCAGATTACCCATTAATCATATAATAAACTGAATTAACCAAATATTTATACATGATTAATCAAAATATCGTTAAAGATGTTCCAAACGAGGTGTTCAAATAACACTGCTGATTCATTAGTGCAGCGGTGTAACCTATAGTCCGTGCCGTTAAGTTGATTTGAATAATTGATTCTATACTCTGACCGTTATTCATTTTTATATATATATATATATGTATATATATAATATATATATTCCCTTCTAATCAACGCGCTTTCTCTCGTTTTTCTCTTTCCTTGCGTGTTGTGTCCTTAACAGCAAAGTAAGAGTTGAATGAAGAAAGTGATTGGTTCGCACGGACTCATTCGTTCGTTCTACCTCTTTAACTTTCCTCTATCACTGTCACTTTTAATTTCCTGATTCTGAGTACAGAGCTTGTTTGCTTCCTTCAAATGGTTTTGGCTTTTGGTTTGATCCTCTTCGGGTTTGGTCTCGGGGTTGTGGCTGTTGTTGCTGCTCAAGCTCTGGCACTGTTATGGATCATGAAACGCATGCGTCGCAAGATCGATATAGACCAATCCAAAGCCCAAATAGCTCCTACAGAGCTTGATCCTCGCCAATCCCTCAACTTTGCCTTCAAAAAACAGGTCATTCTTAACAAATTCAAGTTCAAATGCATGAGATGCTAAATGTTACTTGTGTTATTGCTTTTAGGGTCTTTGTGAAATTGCACAATGGAAATGGCTTTGCATGATGAAGAATTGAACTGATTATGAATATTTTTGTGTTTCTCTACTCTCTTACGAACCCATTTGTGCTTCTGTTAATTTATGCCTCGTTTACTGATTATGTCACGATTAATTACATTCATTTGACTGAAAAATATATGGTTGAAAACTTTGGAAAATATTTTTCTGATTCACCTAGTGTATGGTTTTCTGTTAGGTTTTAATGTTACAAAGTTATAGATTGAAAAGCTTCTCTGGGAGAAGGGTTACTTGGGATTTTGGGCTTTATATGTTTGTATATGTGTATAAAGGTTGGTTCCGCAAAAACTACCTGTTTGATCAGTTCTTAGTTAATTTTTTATGTTTTCGTACTCTTAATCTTATTAGCTTTGCCTTTCAGGGTGTGGTTTGGATTCTAGAATCAGAAAAAGTTTCAAAATTCTGGCTGGACAAACCATCAAGAGAGCAAAAAAGAAAGAAGGAGCTCTTGGAGGTTTCCCCCGTTAAAATGTATGGAAAAATCAAGGGTCGATCTCTTATTCTGAGAGAACCTGATGGTTCACAGATAACTGTTGAACTCAAGGGCTGCACAACTCAAGCTGTGTCAGCATCAAGCCTTTCTTCAAGAAAATGGTAATGTCGTCTGGAAGTTATTTTTATTCGCTGATTATTTCATTTGGATTCAATGGCGGCATTATTGTGACCACCTTTTGACTTTCAATGCTTATTTGTTATCAAGGCTCCACAAGTTCCCAAAAAATCGGAGGAGGGAGTATCTGATTTTCCATTTTCCCTTTTTTTTCCTCGACACTTTTTTCCCCCCACCCCTATCTCATCACCTTTTTTGTTAACTGCACAGACATAAACAAATGCTACTTTCTTGTATGAATGCAAAGCAAAGAAGTGACAATTCTCTAACAGGTGGCAAGAAATTACCATAGTGAATATCATTCTCAACTATGCCTAATATCTAGCTAATTAAATTTCTTCGAATATCAAGCTATAATGCTGCGGAATCACTGATATCATTCTTGAGCAGTATTACAATTTGCAGAAAGCCTTACCCTAAATTGATTACACTAGAATCAAAGTTTCTCTTATGTAACGTCTTTTTTGTTCCTTTCAAAGGGGAACATGTTGAAGTGCATATTATTTTGGTCCAACAACTGATTCACAGCCGAGAAAAAGGGTTTCCTTTTTTCTAAAACCTTCCTGATACTTATTTTAACACGAGGAGATCTCTTTCTCTTCGTGCCTGTGATAGGTAATCTCTTAGTTAGTTAGTTAACTAGTGAGCTAGTTAGTATGTCAGTTAGTTAGGGGTGCGAGATGAGAGGCTATATATAAATAATAAAAAGGAGGGGTTAGGGAGGGTATCTTTGGTTTAGTAAGGAAATTGGAGTGGGAGAGCACCAGGTCTCTCGAATACCTGGACTGTGATAGTTCTTTTTCATTCAATAAACACCATTTCTTCTATAATTTGATCTAGTTCTTATCAATTCCCTGCATACTTCTTAAAAGAAGGTAATTGTGGTAGTTTGAATTTTGTCCTTTGGGTATCATATGTCGAATAATATTGGAAACATTTTTTATTTAACTATTGGTCATTTTTCGGAGCAAAATTGGTGCTTCAAATTCTTATTTGATTGGTCATAAATCGTATAGGGCAAAGAAGTTCCCCATCAAAGTGGAAAGCAAGACCTCTGCAATATACAAAGGAAGCAAAACTCTTTATTTATATCTTGAAACTTCGTGGGAGAAAGAAGCATGGTGTAAGGCCCTCCATCTGGCTTCATGTGATCAACAGGAAAAAATCAAATGGTTCACCCAGCTGCATGAAGAGTTTCATAGTTATCTGACATCCTTAAATTCTGTGTATCATTATGTTATAAAACCATCAGTAGGATCAAGCGTTGAGGCAATAGAAAGGGCTACTAAGCCTGACGGTACTTCCTCGAAGGTTCGGCAATTCTTGAAAAAGTTTTCAAAAAGAACTTCTCGAGTTGGTTTGGAAAATAAATCAACTTGGACTTCATTGTCAGGCATTGAAGAGAAAAAGAACAACGAGAAGCTTCGTGCTTGCAGAGATGCAATTATGGCTGCTGGCTTCATGAAAACTGCTTCAACAGCAAAGCAGCTTAAGAGTTCCTCGGTAGACGATGCTCCACCATTATCTTCAAAGTCATCTCATTCAGGAAGCCAGAGTCATCACTCTATCATCTCTGATGCTGACGAGAAGTTTGTTATTGATGAGGGGACATTATGTTGGAATTTGTTGATTTCACGACTCTTTTTTGATGCCAAAGGCAATGCACAGTTGAAGAGATCCATGCAAGCAAGGATTCAGGTTTAAGCTTTTCCCATTTGAAGTTTATATCTTTGAGTGTGAGTCTGTTTAATTATGTTTGTTTTGCAAAGATGAATATCATTTTCCTCAGGTATCAGTATATAGCAATTTATCTATATTAGTTATATAAATCGATAATATTTGCTTATTCATGCTGGAAACATGATACTAGATATGATATATTTACAGTGACCTTTCCACTGCTAGTTGTTCCCAAAAATAAAATAAAATAAAATAAAATAAAGGTAAGGGATGAACTCTGTTAAGCTTAAAATATTACAAATATAGAAGACGCTATCCTTTTCTCAATGTCTCCATAGAGTAATTTTGCTACTTCAACTGACATGGCAGATTTAATCTCTCTATATGTACCAGATTAAAATTTAAAAGGCAGCTATACCATACTCAGAGTTCTTTTTAATGTGACAAATGGAAGAAACAATTAGTTGATTTCAGTAAATGATTATTTTTGAAAACATGCTTTTTGTTTTCCTGCCCCTTCTTTGTGCAGCAGAGTCATTTCATTTTGTTTGTTGAGAGATAAATGTTGATCTCTTCTATTTGTTTACAAAGAACTCCCCACAGCAAACTTCATTTCATTATGGTTTCTCTGAGATAAATTATGACTGTCTATTTCTTTTACAGAGAACATTGTCCAATATGAGGACTCCCAATTATATTGGTGAAATCATCTGTACTGACATCAATACTGGGAATGTTCCACCTTGCGTCAATGGAATGAGGGTTCTTCCCATGGAAATGAGTGAGGTATGGGCTTTAGAAGTTGACGTTGAATATTCCGGAGGTGTAGTACTAGAGATTGAAACAAGGGTTGAAGCTCGTGAACTAGAGCTCCATAGAGGGACAGGAGACTCAAATCCAGAGGCAACCAATGTTGGATCTGTCTCATCCGATCTATTTGAAGGTTTTGAATATTTAAAGCAATTGAATCTCGCTGAAAGAACAAATGATTTACAAGAGCAAAAAGAAGATGGTGATTGGGACACTGGTTAGTACATGGGTCCTATCAAATCCAATTATTTATATACTTTCGCTGAGTCATCTCAAATCCAATTATTTGAGAATTTTCTCTATATCTGATCAAATCTAATTATTTATGCTCTCTCTTGTTTTCCGAAAATTCACTTGAACATAATTGGTTGTCTCAGGATATCTAATGTGTTTGCCACCTTATATCACACCACTTTCTAGGATTGTCAGTGCATCAAATTTTTTCTGTAATTTCCACACTTTATAAACTAAGTTTACAGGTAGTTGGAGAAGACGGGGCATCATCTTCCAAATCCAATAAAGATTATCCACGTCTAGTGCTTTTGTATGACTTTATAAGTTTTTCCAGTTACAGCAGTGACAAGGAAATTGTGTGGTTTACTGATTTTTATTGTAGTTTTATTTCCCCTTGTTTTTCCTAGAGGATACCTTATTGGCTGCTTTTAGTTCTGCTTTTCTCCCTGAATCATAAATTTCCAAAACGGAGAGGAGGGAGTATAAATAGTTATCATAACTAGAGTGTTGTACAAACTATAAAGTATTTAGCTTGATAATGTGTCTTGTTTTTCTCTAAGCAGACTTGTCTAAGAGCACCATATCTTGTTTTTCTCTAAGCAGACTTGTCTAAGAGCACCATATCTTCCGCAACTCCTGGATCAAGATGGAAATCGATATTAAATTCTGTTGCCAAGCAGGTTTCACAGGTATTCTCTCTTTATCATTCCCACCTTTCCCACCTTTATTCCAGTGGTTGCTTCTTCCTGCTACACCTTTGCACCCCAATTTCAGTATTGGACTTCTGCAGATTCTAGCAATGTTGTGTGGTTGTATTAAATAGGTATATCTCTCTATTCCTTTGTGCCTCTTTGCAGGATTAAATAGTATGCATGACTTGCACAGATCAGTTAATAATAGTTCAGCTAAATTATGGTTTTTTGCTATCATATATTTTGCTCGACAATCTTGTTATATAATTCTAATCTATTTGTGCCTATAACTTCTGGTTTGAGTAAATTACACTAACCTCCCCGTGAGGTTTGCCAAACCTGTGCAGAGACCCTTCTGCTGTTAGAAATTGTACTGACTTTTCCCTATTGTAACTTCTTTATCAGATAGAAACCTCCTCTTTGTAATTTTTTTCCAGACACTTATCCCCTGTGCAAAATTTTCCGTACACATATATCCCCTGAAAAATCAACTTCAATGACAGTCTTTGTATAATATGATACTAGAGGGGATGTTTGCTTAGGTTTTATTAACTTAAATGAGGCCAGTTTAAGTTACTCTTATTTTGAATGGTTTGTTCACAATAACACACTACTGGAAATTATTAATTTAAGGAAATTCAGACCAAATCTATAGTGATTGATTTTCATTTGCTTGCTAGCATTGTGAACCCGTGCGTGAATGTATGCAATGAGAAGCTGATGCATTAATGAACATTTCTGTCCTAAAGTAGGCATGCGATTAAACAATGGCTCTTGAAGGTTCTGGAATTTCAAAGGCTTTGTTAGATCTGAAACCATTGCACATTTTCTACTAAACTTTTCCTTCTTCCTTCTACCAAAACCTCAAACAAAGCAACCCATAAACAGCTTATCTTATACAGAAGGAATTTGGTTTAAGTAAATTTTACTTCTGCTTTTAATAAATTTTGGTGCACATATCTCTCTGAATTTCATGATGCCTGAGTTAACTAATGTGCATCGATTAAATGTTTTCACTCTGATACTGTATGTTATTTTGACTTCAATTCTTTTCTGTTTTGCATGTCCGTACTTGCATAACCTCTTTTTGGATTTTGATAATATACAAGGCCATTAGAAAGGTGCAGAATATTGCAAATGTTGTCCTTCAGCATTTTCATTTTGATTGATGCACATAGAGACACATTTAAATATATTTGATAATGTGCTGATGTTTTATTACTGTATCTCCTTTATCTAGTTATCAGTTTTATAGACAGCTAGAGCTGTTTTATTCTCGAGTAACAGATTATTTCTTATCAAAAGGTTCCTCTCTCTTTGGCGATAAGCGTGGCCTCCCTCAAAGGGACAGTGCGTTTGCATATAAAGCCACCTCCCTCCGACCAATTGTGGTATGGTTTCACATCAATGCCAGATATAGATTTCAACTTGGAGTCGTCTATTGGAGAACATAAAATAACTAGTGGGCACTTTGCTTTATTCCTGGTCAATAGGCTAAAGGTAAGATACCTCTCATTCCATTAGATTTATAACTTCTGGAAGAATTAGAGTTGAAGAATACTCTTTTCCTGCTGTTTCTTTTCAGGGATTTCAAGTTTCAAATATTTGTTAATTCCCATGTCTTTTTGTTTAAACTAATTTAGAAATATTGTACATATACCATCAGTATCGGTACTTATATACAAAGAAGATAAATCTTTTGGAAACAACTCAATAAATTTTCTCTCTCTCCTTCTCTCAGTTTATATGGACATCCTTTTAAGTGCCTAAATGTTCTCTCATTATAATCATCTACCTTCCCCTTAAGTGCTGGCCATGGAACTCTGGCTTCGTTAATATCTATTTCTTCTTTTGTCTGGGTGCTAATAACCAAACTCAAGTTTAATTAGCCAAATATTGTACTTTAACATGTTAACAATAATTAGTTAATTCAGTTGATAAGCAGTTAATGAAATAATTTTACAATTATAATAATTTTATGATTAACTAGTTGAGACATTTGAAGTATATTATAATATCATATATCTACCCTTGCTTATCTACTTGTTTGGATCATATAAATGACATTTACTTTGGATAAAGTGGCATAATGTGATTCACCAAAAAGAGTACCATAATTTATCTCTATTATCTAACCTTGTAGGGGGGATTGGGTGGACCCCACCGAAAATTGGACCATCCTTCCCTAAAAGTAGGAGGATAATGTGGTTGTTACGCCTTCAAAATTTGAGAAGTAAAGGTTCCTTGTTTTTTTTTCTTTGGAGTTTGCTTAAGAAGAGTTCAAATTTGAGAAGTCAAGGTGCCTCGTTTTCCTTTCCTTTGAAGTTAAGATACCTTGTTTTCTTTTTCTTTGGAGTTTGCATAGAGGAGTTCAGTGTTGTTTTCTCTCCGAAGTATCTTGTCTCTTCTTTAACAAAAGCCTTCTTTTGTTGACATATGTGTGTGTGTGTGTGTTTATGTATGCACCAATTAGTTGTGAATTGTTGACATCCTTAATCTTGTGTATTCTTATGACAAACTAAGAAATATGTTTAAAGTTATATCTCTTTAGAAAGGACGAGCAGCTTTTCCTTGCAAACTGAAGTTAATTTTGCTTGTGCAGGCAGCAATTCGGGAAACTTTAGTTCTCCCAAATTGTGAAAGCATTTGTATCCCATGGATGTTAGCAGAAAAAGATGATTGGGCTCCTTGGAACGTTGCTCCATTCATATGGACTAACCAAGAACTTGGGAACGAGACTTCCACTTCAATTGATACCAGTATTCAACCTTCTGGTGGTGTGGAAGCTAGTGCTAGCACCTCAAGCAATGGTCCTGAGCACGAACACCAAAAACCAAAGAGTGCCGAATCTAGTCAAGAACCAGCTAGCAAATCATCAGATCCTCTTGAACTTCCATTAAGTCCCTCTGGTTCACTAACACTAGAGAGCAGCAAAAGTTTGGAAGAACTGGCAATGTCTTTGTTAGAGAATGACAAACCACAAGAAACTGGAGATTTGAAAGAATTTAAGGCACCTTCATTACAGGATGACAAACAACACGAAGCTAGAGAACAGAATATGGAGGATAATTCAGAGTGCCAGTCACTACATAGAAGTGTGGTGATGGAGAAACAAAATGATTATATTGAACAGGAAGATGGAATGCCAAAGAAAATGGGGAGAAAGGAAAGGATGCTTGATTTGCGAAAGAAGATGGGTGAGAAATTGGAAGAGAAAAGGCGTCATATTGAAGAAAAGAGCAGGCACATTGTTGAGAAGATGCGAGGACCATGAGAAGTATAAACCAAGTAAATGGCAGAATGCATATATGTTGTTCATGATCGGTTGATCATGTCAGGGGCAAGTACCATCCATACAACAGAATAATGTGGGGTATCAAATATTGTTTCGTTCATAAGATGTACATTTTCTAGTTGCTTAGAATATCAAATTGAACCAGATATATAGGTCGATCGTAGCACAGCAAAGATTGGCAATGCATGCCAGGAGTTCAAAAATACGATCCGTAGTTCTGTTGTATATTTGCGGTACGATAGAAAAGTCATTTGAGTTCTATATAGACTTATCTTCAATCATTTAAAATTTCATTTGAAAACTTGACGCACATACACGTAAATCTATGAAAATAGTTCACACCATGATTAGAAGGAGTATTAATTTTATGTGTCTACAAAAAACTAAGTGGGTTTGAAAAAGACAAGAATTAGACACTTCGAATTTTAAACTTCAGTACATCGGCAAAGTATTGAAAGAATAATGTTGGGAATGCAAGGAGGCTCAGAGATAAGTTTATAGCATTAAGTTTGTGCTAGAACAAGATATTTTTAATGTTAGCATATAATTTCTAAGTAGGAGTCCCAAGGATCAGGTGGTTGCAAGTAAAGGAAGGAAAACAAACAATTTTTCAGAGATGGATTTTGAAGGAAGAGATTTGGGAGGTATAGGGGAGTGCTAATGATACGTGAAAAGGGGTGACTAAAGGGATTAGGAAGATAGCAAAAGAGACGTTCAGTGAAGCAAAGGGTTTCAGACCTTGGATAAAAAATCTTGATGGTGGAATGTAAGCATGCAAGAGATGGTTAGGATTAAAATGGAGTGTTATAAAGCTTGACCTATATGTAAAAATGAAGAGAATTGGGGAAAATATAAAGTAGTAATGAAAGATACTAAGAAAATAGTAAGAGACAAACTTGCTAAAGTGTTCGAAAGGCTATACCAATCTTTAGGCACCAAACATAGAAAAAGGGAATATTTACAAGCTTGTTTAAAATAGAGAAATGAGGCGCTAAGTGTTTGATATGCTTTCAGGATCATGCTTGTTAAGTGATTATTAAGACTTGAGAGGCAATAGAGATTTAAAAGGCTTATTGTATTGAAATCAAGTGGGCCTCAGTGCACCCAAACTGCAAATACAAATAATAGGAGCTCAATGACAATTTGAATTATACATTTATTCTTCTACTTCTAGTTGAAAAATAATTTGATGCTTATTCCTAGTTCCCTCTTAGGAACATTGAATGGTTGTCAATACAGTTTTCATAAGTGGAACTCTGGCTTCTCTTATTTATCTTCTTCTCTGTCACTGGAAATTAATAGCTTTGTGGAGTCAGGACATACATCTTACAAGCATGTGAATCTAATTCAGCAGAAATTTCTCCCTGAACCGATGAATGTGTTGAGTGCTGCACAATATATCACACAAAAATAAAAACCATTGGTATCTCAATTAATGTTCTGCATTTCAAAGAAAAGTTAAGTCTATGTATCTTACCACCCATAAATCTCTAGCATCAACTTTAGTTCCTGGTTCCAGGCCTATGTCAGACCAGGATGCAGTCACTGTTGCTTTTGATGAACTTCTATTCCATAAAACCACTGCTGTCTTGTGACCACCGAGAGGACCTGACCACACCTGCCACATTGCCTATCTTTTAGGAAGCTGTGTTTGAGAAATTTCATAGACATTGTCATATGTATGTGTAAGTGTAGTGTATAGATATACACATTCACAAATGAATTTGACTTTAGGGGTACATTAGTCTATTTTGTTTTGGTTTTTTTCATTTTTTTACTATAGGAGTACAATTTGTTTGAATTAGCTTTAGTTGTGTAACTTGTATGTGATTAGATGAGAAAAGTGCACTCAAGAGTAGTTCAGTAACACTATCACAGTTTTGTAGTGAAATATGAAAGCATAGAGTAGCATTATAAAAATGGTGACAATCTGAAAAACATTTTTTTTTTTGACTGAACAATCTGAGAAACATAAGACACAAAAAAATGGGAAAAGAAGGAAATTACCTCCAAACCGTTGTCATTTTTCACCTTCTTTCCTTGAACTCCTAGTTTGTCTGCAATACAACAAGAAGACTTGTAAGTTTTAAAGCATTCTCTATTGAAGATATTATTGCTTTTGCTTTTCAAGAAATCCAGGAATGTTTATTTCTGTTCATGCCTTGATTTACTGCAATAACTTCCGGGTTGCTTATCAGTTCATGTGTGGTGTTGTCCATTGCTCGAATATCACAACCAACCAATAAAGGAGCCTATTTATATATACAAAAGAACATAGTTAAACATCAAGCTACACTTTCCTGAATATTGCAATGTCTCAATAGCAACAGAGTATCTATATTTTGTTTCATGTCACCTTAGCTAATGCCCATATGCTGAAATGGGCACGATATTCTTCTGTGGTCATGCCTCCATTTCCAACTTCCAGCATGTCAGGATCTAATATGTTCAAAAAACAATGGCATGTATCAAGATCTAATATCCAATTTTGAGATTACTGTAATTGCAATCTTAAGTTCTATGAGATACATGACAATCAACTATGTAAGTAGTAGTGTGGTTAATTACCATTCCATCCTCCAGGTCCAGCATAAGATGCCCATTGGTCATTTGCATCTGCTATAGAAGTCATGCTGTGGAGGGAGTATATAAAATTAGTTCTTCATGAGGAAAATGAAGAACATAAAACTAAATGGAAATACATACTGAAAATGAATTCTTTAAAGTTGATAATGATTTATTTATCATGTTTATCCAAAATAAGCCATTGTTCAACAATTATCTTTGTCAAGAGTGTTCAGTAAAGTATGAATGTGAAATATTATTCATACTCACCTATGCCAATTGTCCTCAATATCTCCTGTTGTTCTCCAACTATTTCCCACAGTTTTGCCCCAAGTTGCTGGGTCTTCCCATCCCCTATGTTTTAAGAAAATTAATCATGAACAATACAGTTTCTGGCAAATAGTGGGATATAATTAAGGGTAACACTTCACTAGCCTTAAGGTGATGTAACAGAAAAGATGGTCAACCATTGAGTTAACCATATTATAACATATCACATGGTGGTATTGGTATTATTAAGGGGTATTGTAGAAGTAAATGGAATATTAATCTTACATTTTTATCATGTTTGAAAAAACAAGGAAACATCATCTCTAATTTCACTCACCATTCACACATTGAAAAGAAGATTGGCCTTCCAGTTTTTAATAAAGCTTCACTCATTGGTGGGTACCTGTTTTACAAATGTATGAGTTGCTGGTTTTTTATAAACATTTAGATACCTAATTATTAGCAATTGATGGCCATAAATACCTTTCCTTGGGGCTTATACCATTATTCTCACAATTATCATACTTCAAATAGTCAACTCCCTAAAGTAGCATTCAAACCAGATGTTAGTTAAAGTATTGTACAAGATATAAGTTGAAAGAAATGCAAAATGATTTTGAAATGCATGCATCCTACCCAGGAAGCAAATGTTTTTGCATCTTGTTCTTCATGTCCTAGTGATCCAGGCATACGTTTACTGCATGTTTGATTTCTGAAGGGAAGTTGCAATTGAGCGATCAGAAATGCTTGAATAATAATGGGACATGGGCAAGAATGGAAGATCAAAGTTCAAAGGGTAAGTTTAATGTTTTGATATACCCAGCATCTGAATAGATCCCCAACTTTAAACCTTTCCTGTGAACATAGTGAGCTAGAGCCTTAATTCCAGAAGGAAATGTTGAAGCCTTGGGGACCATATTTCCCTAACACATCATATTTTGTATGTCAGAGATATTGAAAATGGATATTATAATATACAGAATTTAATAATAACTTGGATTTAGCTAGATTTAAAACAAAAAAAAGAAACACACATATAAATGGAGAAAGAACACAAGACAGCTGAAAAAGATTACTGGAGAAAAAAAAGAACATAAAAAATTAATGGAGAGTAGTCAAAACTTAACGACATTGAATATTGATTACCTGGGAGTCTCGATTAAGCTCGGCCCAACAATCATCTAAAAATCAAGCAAAGTAATATAATTAAATTTTTTTCTCATAAATAAAACATGAAAGTTTATCCGGTTATATTTAGCTAAATATCCTTTTTGAATAATTAAATATGACAAATGTCAAACTTTTTATATCATTATTCATTAGTAAATATGAAAAGTGTCACATCATTATAGTAACTATAATTTTCTTTTTTTACTTATAATTAAAGTCTTTGACAATCTTTACAGTAGATATATCATGTCATGAATTCAACAACAACAACAATAATTAAAAAAAAAAATAGTGTTTTACCTAAATTAATATACTTGTACCCCAAAGCAGCAAGGCCCGTTGACACCATTGCATCAGCTGAAAAAATAAAGAAATATAACAATATATAGATTAACTGACTCCGGAATTGTAAATGTATTAACTTAGGTGAATTGCGACCGGTTTGCACAATGCACATAATGATAGTGAACTTACCTGTTTCTCGAATTAAACTTTCATTAATATCACAGCCAAAGTGGTTCCAGCTATTCCATCTGGTCATCATTAATATGTTCGTTACCATATATAGAAAACACGGGAAGACTAATTTCTATCAAAGGGACAAAATTGAAATTGAGAGTTGAATTTTTATTTTTTTTTAAAGAATTTTCTAGCTAGATTTTGTGAATGTAAGACTAATTTCTTTGAACATGAATTAAGTCATAAATTAAATCTTCCTAAAATAATATTCTGAGACTTATGCTTTTGTCCTCTCTTAGATTCAATGACTGCGTAACAACCATTTGTATATAATTACGATTATATATATGTGTGCATATATTATGGAAGGTCAACTTGATAAATAAATAATATAATGAAATGAGGAAAAACAACCAAGGATTATTTATTATTTCCTATAAGTGGCTTATCAAAAAAGTGGCTTGGGTAAAATGGTCTCAAATAAGCCCCTTTTCTCATGATTTGTGAGTATGCAAGTTTTTTTTTTTTTTTTTTTTTGGTTTCTCAGGATATCCTCCACGCACAACTGCGGAAATTGATCCCTTTAGCCGGGTAGCACTATAAGGGCGGCAAAACTCTCCCTCAAGAGTTTTAACGCTGCTGTATTCACATGGCCGAGTATGCAAGTATTTGATTTCCCATAATGTATTTCGCTCCTTTTTCATTTTCTTTTCTCCAATCTTTCTTTAAATAAATTGGTGGCTTCTAAGGTGAGGGAGCAAATAAATCCCTCATTCATGAGGGAGCTTTAATTAATGATCATTAGATATATTTATTAAACAATTGAATGGCTGAGATTGCAATTGGATAATTGCAGAACAGGTTAACGAAAAAATTGATCAATGACAAGTTTGCCCTTACCCTCTCAACCGACCCCACCACCGTCTAACCACCCATCACCCATCTCTGGTTCTGTCTTTACACAACCACCCATCAGGCACTCCACGTTTCACTATGCTATCACCCACTCAGCCTTAGTTATTCTCCCCCACGTTGGTTGATTTTCTCCATTCACTGTTCAAAAAGCAAGTTTCATTGTTTATTACCCAACGACCTTTGCCTTGGTCCTGGAGTAATGGCTTTGCTATTGGCTTCAAATGATGAATTCCTTCAACTCTTCTATTCACTCAAAATCAAAGCCCAGTCATTGATAGCTTTCCTGTGCCAAGCTTGTACTCTTCTATTCACTCACTCTTTTCTGTTCACTGGAAAATGGCGGATTTGGACGTTGACCACCGGACGATGTGGCGAAGATCCAGTGCGGGGAGAGGAGGAGGAGGAGGAGGTGGAGCGCGAGCGTGATTGGTGGCTGGATCTGGGTGGTGGTGGATGGGGTGGCGGTGGTGATGGTGATGGATAGGGTGGGGTGGCAGAGGGCAAGAGGGCAGGGAGCTAAGGATGGGTTTTGGAAATTAAAAAAATTAAAAACTCTGTTTTTTACCTGCTAACCGGTGATATATGGTGAGGGATTTGTTTGCTCACTTACCTTAGAAGCCACCGTATAAATTTACTATTAGTCTCCTCAAAAAAAAAAAAATTGATATGATCAAATAATAACTTGTACATAGCTTGCAGCTAATTTTGTTGAATGTTGTAATAAAGTGTGCAGCTGTCTTTTTCATCATTCGGCGAAGAAGTCAATGAACCCCCTAAAGAAGTAATGAAATACCCACCAAAAGCATCACGAGACCCTCTTACAAAAACACAAAAAGAGAAAGAAGACAAATGTAACAAAAAAACAAAAGAAACCAAAACATTACGTACGCAATTAAAATGCCAGCCATGAGACCACTCACTCTAGGGCTAAGGCACATCATATATATATTGGATTCGGTGGGAGGACTTCCCACCAATATTTCAGAGCCGATTGAATCGCTAGCTACTCTTGTCAATGGATTAAAAACATTTGAGCCGTATAATAGAATTTTCTAACATTACGTTATTGAGTGTCACTTCAGTTATACACATAATTTTCTTAAGGTAATCATTATAATTAATAGGATCTTGCTAACAAGAAGGACATTGTTTAAAAAATCAATAAAAAAAAATTATATTGAAAATATAAGTTAAATACTTTTCAGTATAATAAATACAATAATTTTCATCCAAATTTACTCATTTTGGTTTCTTAAACAATGTTTTAAGGGTACTTGTTAGCATTCTCTTAATTAATATAATAGTAAAAAAGCCATTATTAGTAACTTTATGTACATAGGTTATACTTATAGATTAAAAAATTATGTTTTTTTTTTTTTTTGTCCTTGACCAAGAGTATACCCCGTCGGAAGCGGTTACTAATCTCCTGCGAGGCAATGAATGACACCTGAAGGCAGGAAATTCCCTCCCAATGCAAATTCGCTTCATACGCAAAAGCTGGAATTCGAACCCCAACCATTTGTCTAAAGGGCACAAGTCCAACCTCATTGGTAGATTAAGAAATTATGTGATATTAAAGAAAGAGAAAGGGATAGAGGAGAGAAAAGAAATGATAAATTAAAGAGGCTTACCCCATGGGGGGTGTTCGGCCGAGTCCATTTTCAATGAGGTATCTCCTAACATGCTCTTTGGATAAGCGAGCTGCAGATGAAGCACTTGCATTCAAGACCACAAAGATGCACAAAGCTAGCACCGTCGCCGTTGCTAACCTGCAGCTCCAACCCGAAGATGAATTTTGCATTGCCATAGCGTGGTAATTAATAGAAATATGTATATATTTGTGTCAATATATGTTTCACAATCAAAGGTGCTTGCTAAAGAGCGTTTATGTTTATGTAAGCCAACGCGCCAAGCTGAAATAGAATTACAAGTAGAAGAAGAGAAAGATAGCTTGGGTGGCGGTGGCTTACTGTTATTGAAAACAGTAAGTATAAAATAGGAAAGCAGATATGTGAAGAAGGGAAGAGTGTGTGATGAGCTATTTATAGAGAAGGGGTTGAAGTGAGTTTTGGTTTGTCCCAATTGTCCACTAGATGCACATAATAATGTTGATCCTAATACCCATTCATCATTCTGTTGCTATCTCTTTTCATTTCCTTTTGTTTTTTCTTAGACAAAAAGACTTTTAAATTGATATCCATTTTGCTAGCGCGGCATATATACAACAGAAATTTCGGCAACGTATGATCGTAATCCGTCTCTCTCGTCACATGCATGTACAGTAACAATTGATGAATGAATTCAAAGATTAGGTTGTTGTTGCAACTTGCAGATGCAAATTTCGATAACAATATAGGACAATTTCATTTCTTACACTTGAAGTAAAAATAACATAAATAATGATAAAAATGAATTATTATAGAAAAAGGTGTTATGACGGAATTGTAAATTATTAAAAGTTATGCATTAATTATTAATTACCATGACAAACCAATGTACATAAACTCAATAAACTCAATCAAATCAGGTTATCCGTTGGATGATGTAATGTTGGGGCACTCTGTTTTATTGGCTGTATGGTATATAGGATATTTGCTATTTGCTTGCATGTTTAGCAGCAGCTTTTCTTTGATATATGGTCACTATGGTGAGCTTAATTAGTTTCACTTTTGGTTTGTAAAGTTTATTAATGTACTGGGGTTGAAGTTTGTACTCCTTTTTTTTTTCCTTAAACCCTTTCACTAGAGAACAAAATTACTAGTAAAGAGCAAATAAATAATCCAAAATTTTCATTTTTAATAATGTGGTTATTGTATCGTAATTAATAATTAATAGTCAAATGTTTTTCTAGTTATTGACTATGTGTGTTTACAATTTCACACATTTATTATGAGAAGTAACATCCAACAGTCATTTAATAACTTATCAAAGTATTAGCAAATTACAAAACCTAAAGACCGTAACTCCCCTGTTAGTACATACTCTCTCCGGTCTTTATTATAAGCAAAAATTAAATAGAACACACATATTAAGATGGTTAGTTAATTTCATTTAATTTTTAAAAAATAGGTTTGTTACTTAAATTACCCTTCATCTAAAACTTCAATCTTCATCATTAAAATACATCCCACATTAAATACACCCACATTAAATGAAGGGTATTTTGGGAATAATGTCATTAAATGAGTTATTGAAAAACAAAATCTGCTTATATATTGGACTAAAAACTAAGACTTTTTTTGCTTATAATAAGGACCGGAGGGAGTATATAATATACTACCTCCGATCCATAATATAAGAGACAAAACCCTAAAACACACATACTAAGTAAATGTATTAGAATGAGTTAATTGTAATTAATACTCATATAAATTTCCAAAAACACCCCTTCTAATTTTAATTAATATTCCGATGGCCTATAATTAATTATAGTAATTAATAAGGGCAATATTGGAAATTAACATTTAATATGTGTGAAAATTGATGGATGTTTATTATATTTTGGACAAAAAAAAAGATCCATTTGTTTCTTATATTGTGAACCAGATGGCAATTTTACCCGAGCCCGCGGATACCCGCGGATAAAATCCGCAACGGGTACCGGGCGGGTAGGTAAATGGGTACTCGCAGGATAAAATAAACGGGTATTCCAATTACCCGTTTGTTGGCGGGCGGGGGCGGGCATTGTGGTACCCGTGCCCGCAAATGAAATTACCGACATACCCTTAATTTTAAAAACCTAACCTAACCTAACCCCTCTCACATAGTCATTGTCATTTGTCCCTCGTCTCAGTATGAGCCGTCATAGTCACCACTCTCATACAGTGGGGTTTCATTTCTTTAGTATCAGAGTGTAGATCTCTTCCCTCTTCAAGCTATGAGCATGGCGCAAAAGGAGGTGACACTGAGTGTGCAATGGAGTCGAAAAGCTTGGCGCCGCAGGGAGGGGGAGCGTATGGCGGCTGTATGAGGAGGAGAAGCGGCCCACAGCCATTGCAGTGGCGGACGACCGCGCGAAGCTCCGTACATGGCAGATCTGCGAACTGTGGAGGGAAGAGAGAGATGCCGCGTGACTGACGGCGGCGAGGAGGACGCGTTTCGTGTGGTGGTAGGGAGAAAGAAGTAGCACTTCACGGTGGTTAGTGGTGGGGAGGAAGAAGAACGGCGCGGCGGAGGAGAGAGGAACATTGCGACGATGTGCAATCTGGGTTCAGTCTTCTGCAATTTGTAAACTATTGCAATCTTCTTTCTGCGATTGTTCTTTGTGCAATCTTTCAAACTTCTTTATGCAATTTTTTTGGTATTCATCTGTTGTTCTTGCTGGATCTGGGTTATACATTTTTTTTGTGTAGTTTAAATTTTTTTTTTTGCAAGGGTTGAACCAATTTCTCTCAGAAAGTCAAGTAATTAGTATTTTTTTTAATATAAATTCATCTGAAACACATATCCGTGGATACCCGGGATATCTGCGGGTATCCGTAAAACCCATTAAATACCCATCCAGCGGGTATCCGCACGGGTGGCGGGCAGGGATGGACACGGATTTATCCACCGCGGGTGGGGGCGGGGATGGTGCTATCCGTGCCCGCCCGGCCTCGTTGCCATTCCTAGACATGTGGAAGCAGCTAGTGGACATCCCATGTTGTTGATTGTTAATGACTTATAATGTAATGTTACTCATTTGGATTTGGTTTCTATGAGCTCATTAACTCTTTGGCACTTGGCAGCTGAAAAGGAAAAGGAAGTTTGAAATCTGTTTGCAGAGCGCATCGCATTTATTTATTTGAAGATACATCATGGCTGTGTTCAGTTCACTTCGGCATGCTGAGTTGACGTCCCCTTTTTTATCCTTTTTTTTTTTTTTTTTATATCAGGAACAATGATCAGCGACCTCAACTCGAAGTTATCCCTGGGTTTTATGACGTTTGTTATGGCATGGTGCACTCTAAGACTAAGAGGGCTGTATCAATGTGCCAACTATTAGTGACCATTACGTGCAAGTTTTGTTTTGATGATTAATAATATGAAATTACCATCGCAAGATCGTTGTTCAAGTTCAAAATTGACCACTGAATTGGGTGATAGTATTGGACCAGGGCCTCGGGTCATGTTCTCTGATTCTAAGGTATGATCCAAAACCATAGAACCATAGACGAAGGTTTGAAGAAACTTAATTTTTAGACTTGAGTTTTGATCCCAATCGAATAGATATGGTCATACCATTTACCTACCATCCAGTATTTAAGATCCAGTATTTAACAGAAATTGTTGATCCAACTAATCCTTTATAATGTAACATTAATGTAAATTTTTTAATTTTATTTAACTAGTTAAAAAAAAAAATACTAAAACTAAAACTGAAAATAAAAAAATGCTAAAAATGAGTATACGTGCAAAGCTCGTTCATACAATTCTGATTAAGTATTAGATGGACAGGTTGATAGATAAGATTATATTTTATTAGAGAGACTTGACCATTAATATATATATTCATTTCATGTGTTAGACAAAATTTACATTTTTTTTATAGAAAGACTCTAGATTATTGTATATAAACGAGCCTATCTTTACTTCGATGAAAAGAAAATTTGGAAGACTGGCTGCACCATGCCCACCCCTAGCCCCATCCTAGATCAGGAATAACCTCCAACGTGCCTATATATTAAGTTATTCTCAAACATCTTTTACATAGTAAGTGAATGAGGTTCACCCTTTATTCAATATACATAGATAGGACAACAGCTACACACTCATGATCAAAGTTTTGGGTCCTGATACTACAAACCCGAAGACAAAGAAAAATGCATACACGGACTCTTAAGTTCAGTGGCAACGCAGGAAGCTGAGAACAAAAAACCAGATGCATGCGCTTACATTATTTAAATATACAAACAACAAAGTAAAACTAGTAATCTTCAGGAGCCAAAGGTTGGTGAGGATGAGGAGGCTCCGTTGGGATCACAACGTATTCATATATGAGTGATGCCAGGGCAGCCCCAATCAATGGACCGACCCAGTAGACCCAGTGGTACTGCCATCTCCAGCCCACCAAAGCAGGCCCAAAAGCCCGAGCAGGGTTCATGCATGCTCCGTCGAATGGCCCTCCGATAAGGATGTTTGCCCCAACAACGAGTCCAATGGCTAAAGGTGCAAGTGTGCCCATGGTGCCCCTTTTGGGATCGATGGCAGTAGCATAGACAGTGTACATCAGACCAAATGTCATGGCAATCTCAAGTACAAGGCCGTGTAACGTCTCTACAATAAGCAACCACAATATTAGCATCCATAGTTACTTTGATTCCTCATATTTTCAGTTTTCAGAAACTAGAGTGAAAGTTGAATCATAAAGAAAAATTAAAACACTAATCCTACCACTAGAACTGAAAACTAATCCCTTCCGAAATGTATAGATCACCAATGTCAAGAATCAAACATATAACAACCCCAATTGTGCTACACCCTATTAGTTAAAACACTATTATTTATATATATATATATATATTGAAAATTAAATTTTGAATATCGTCATATTGTCTCTCTCATCTACCTCTATATTGTATTAAAGAAAGAGATACCACTAACAAAATTTCCTTAACTTTATCCCTCCACAAACTTATGGTTGTTCAAGAAAACTTTTCCAAAAAAAAAGTCTACTTTCAATTTCTCATGAATATAGGAATTTTTCAAAAAGACATTTATAGCAAAATTAGATTGTATATTCATCCTTAATTTATATTTTTTTTTAAACTAATCACACTAAAGATAATTGCTTAGATCAAAGTTAAATTTTAAGATCTTAAATTAAATTTCATCTCCATGCAATTAAAAGGGATGGTAAAAGTTCAGTTTACTTGACAAAATTTAATGTATTATTTTATATATAGTTACTTCTTTCTTGTAATATTATCATCATCCTTAATATTATATTAAAGTTTTTTTTAAGGTTAAAGTAATATTTTGATCCTTATATTTGACACGAATTCTCGATTTGGTCCCTATACATAATTTTTTTTTTAAATGATCCATATACGTACAAAAAGTACCCATTTGGTCCCTACCGTACATCATATGAAGGACTAATTTAATAATTTTTTGTTTCGTATATGGACAAAATGAGTAATGTTTAGAAACCGAAATATTACTTTAACTTTTTTTTTTTTTTATAGGTAGTTCCTTAGATGAAGTAAAGAACTACACCAAATGATATATGTCCTTTTCATGTATAAAGAGATCGAAAGGTGGGATTGAATAAGTTTACCATGTTGTTAGTGGCAAGCCTCAAAAAGAGGGCAGCCACAATAGAACCCAGAAGTTGAGCAATCCAGTAGTAGACTGCTCTAAGGACTGAGATCCTGCCACCAAGAAGAGCACCAAAGGTCACGGCAGGGTTGACATGGCCACCCGATACATGCATGCTTGCCGATACAGCAGCAAATAGAGAAAACGCATGTGCTAGTGCAGTTACCACTAGCTCACCTGCTGATGCACCTGGTTCCCTGTAGATTTTGTCTGCAAAAAGAGAAATCACAGAAATCATCATCACCAATCACCAAGATAAATCATCACACATGCATATGTATTTAAGGAGAGAGATTTAGGGTGTAATTAAGGTAGGGACCGAGAGCAAGGATAGAGCCTTCTCCAGCGAAGACAAAGATGAAAGTGGAGATGAATTCAGATATGGTGGCTCTCACGGAGTCTGGGTGGGTTACTTCATCCACTCTTCCAATCGCATATCTTCGGGTTGCCATATCCCAACAAAGATTTCTTATTGTCCTTCGATCCCTAGGGTTATACCACTACCAGCTGAGAGATAGATATTGTTCTTTGAAGACGTGGGTACGTAATCAGGATCCAGTTGAAATTAAGCGTTTATGGAATTGATCAGCAGATTCTTTAAAGCTAGCTACAAAATGAAACTGAGAATGGAAATTGGAAAATTGATAGGTTTTTTTTACGGTGAGGTTAATTAGTAGTAGGTAGGAAAGGGTGATTTTGCATGGCTGAAAAGTGGAGTGTCACTGCTTATATCATGCACATAGGGGTTGGAGCTAGGGCGGACACCTGGGTTTGTGAAATCCTACAAGGTGGGCACGTGGGGATATGCATTGCCTTCTCAGGAATTTCATGTAATATACACCCATCTGTATCCACACAACACGTGTGTTTTGTTCCAGTGTTTATGTTGATCCTTTTTCCCAAGCAGGACAAAACCTGTAGTGTTGCTTATGCGGTTGTTCAGCTCATATGTTTGCGATATGATTGTGGGTTTTATCAGACTCGTGCATTAAAGTCTCTGTGTTTTTCCAGGGGGAATATGCCTCAATCAAAGATAAAGAAAATCTTCGGGATCAATAAACACTTATAATAGAATTTACATTTATCTTTTTCGAGAAGATTAGTAGGGTTCGAACTTACGACCTAGCTATCAGATATGAGACTCCGTCATGCTCTATTAGATCAATCATTGGGGTTTAAAGTCTTTGTTACTTACATATCTCATAAAATTAGATAAAAAAACATTTAATTGAATATTAAAATATGTGTTGGGAGAAAATCACACGCACCAACGGATCCACCTACACACCCAAGGATCTTCGGTGGAACACACACGAACACACCACAAAGAGAATAATAGAAGAACACGGCAATTTTACTTGACTGGTGTAATTTGGTAGTGGAATTACGTGAATGGAGTAGATTTTAAAATAATTACACAACTAGGGTAAGTCGTAAGTGGGAGTTACGAAATTAATGTAAAAGTCGTCAACCCTACTCACGAATCACTTTTATATTCGAAATATTAAAAAAAATTGAGGGAGTCGTATACATAATTTACGACTTAAATCTTTTATTATATTTTTTCGAAAGTCGGATTTAGTAGTAAAGACTTCAATCTTTTTTTTTATTTTTTTTAAAATTTTTATGCTAGTCGTATCTAAAGCATACGACTTATTTATTATTATTATTATTTTTAAAAAAAATGGGCAAGTCGTATGCAACGTTAACGACTTGCCCATAATTGTATTAAAAAAATTTATTTTTTCTGCAAAGTCGTGGATAGCATTAACGACTTCCAATGTTTTTTTTTTTTTGATGTACGACTTGTAATGTTTGGAGGTGAAAAAAATTAATATATACTTGTACTCCTTTATTAGCATATAAAAAAAAGGCTAGATTACTATTTTGATCCCTTATTTATTTTAAAATATTCAATTTGGTCCTTTAAATTTTAAAATATTCAAATTGGTCCCTTATTTGTTTTAAAATAAAATATCGGAACCAAGTTGAATAAATTACGACAAATGAATGACCAAGTTGAATAAATTAAAACAAATGAGGGACCAATTTGAATATTTTAAAAATTGGGGGACCAAATTGAACATTTTAAAAAGTGGGGTTTTATAGCTTTGGAGGGGTTTTATAGTAGTAAAGTCGTGTATCGTAAGGGTTTAAAGCAACTCGTATTAATTACTTACGAATTGGCCATTTTATTAAAATATATATATATACTGAATTCGGGATCCATGGATACGACTTGTTTGGAATTAAAATAAAATAATGAAGTCGTGATCCATGGATACGACTTGCTAGGAATTTTTTTTAAAAAAATATTAAAATAACAAAGTCGTATTTGCTAGAAACGATTTGTAATAAAAAATAAAAAATAACATAAGTCGTATGTGATGTATACGACTCCTTAATTTTTTCTTATTTTACAAATATAAAAATGAGTCATAGATGGGGGATGCGATTAAATATTTGGTTTCGTAACTGTCAGTTATGACTTACCCCACCAGCGTAAATATTTTAAAAACCACACCATACACGTAATTCTTGAAACAAATTACACTACTCATATAAAAAGCCAGAAGAACACACAAAGATTTAACATGGCTCGACACCTCTTGCCTTGGATTGGGGTGACAGTTAGATAAAATATTTCAAAAGTAGCAGTGACTCTAGGATTTAAATCTCGGACCTTAAGTAAAGTTTGGTTACGGTCACAATCTACTCTTACTAACTAACCATTTTGAGTTGATTGCAACAATTTTTATTAACATAAAAATAAAAAGGAGATATCATATGATGTATTTTAATATATTTTTGAAATATGTGTATAAAAAATGATAAAAAAATAAGTGAGAGATAAAAAATTATATAAATATCAAAACGATTTAAAAATTTAATATTTAAATTGAGTACAATGAAAGTAACTAAAAAAAATATCTGTCATGGATGTATGGAAGCGGAACTTTGCCCATTGGGTTGTGGCCCATGTGAATGTGAAGGGAACCTAAATGAGCCCAAAATGTATGGCCCAGTCCAACTTTGTACAATGAAAACTTTCAATCTTTGTTGAGTTCAGTTCACAGTCACAGTCACAGCACTTTCCATAATTGATACTCCCTCTGATCCTATATATAAGAGGCAAAACCCTAAAACATACAGACCAAGAAAATGCATTGAAATAAGCTATTTGTAATTAATATTCATATAAATTTACAAATTTAACCCTTCAATAATTAATGAGCAAACCTACTTGTATTAAAAGTTGCACTGTCTCGTAAATATAAACCCTATTATAAATAAGGGTAAAATTGGAAATGAGCATTTAATATTTGTCAAAATACATGCATGTCTCTTATATTTTGGACAAAAAAAAAGTAGTCATTTGCCTCTTATAATAAGGACCGCAGGGAGTATTTCGAGAGTTTCCAAAGTACAATTAACATATTATTTTGTGCGTCTTGTGTTGTTGTTGTTGTTCACATTCTGGGGTTGTTGTTCCGACAAAGCAAGCTTAGCTATGTCCCTCCTTGCTCTTTCTCCTCTGCCATACACTTGGGTTCGTTATTCCTGAATCTTCTCTACACTCTTCTATATTCATCATTTTCCCTCTAATTAACTCAGCTTACATATTTTATCTATTTGGGTTACAGTTGAAATTGAAGCAACAAGTTAGGTTATCATCTTCATCAGGGACTGGAAGAATGAGCATAAGAAGAAGAAACGTGGATTTTAATTTTAATGCTAATAATAAAAATAATTATTCCCGTGGGAATGGGGTTACAGCGTTTTTCTTCAATCCTGCACAAGACCCTGTTCTCAAAGAAGCTATCAAGGTAATCTATCTATCATTGTTCTCTTTTCTTTTGGTTTTTCTCTTTAGTTCACTGACACTGTTATTTTAAGGGACATTGATTATGGAAAGTAACCAAAGTCAAGTCATTGATTATGACTCTTAACACTCTGATTGGAAGTGTCCTGCTTCAAATCTCAGGACACTTGTCTCAGCTTTTCTTTTGGGTTAGGGAGTAGATGGGGATATACTTTTTGCAATTATATTCATATATAAAAGCTAATTCATATATAAGAGCTAAAGCCAAAATTGTTTCATTCACAATTTAGCATTCTTGCACAAATATAATATATTGATTCATTGATATTTTTTGAATGTTTGTGGTTGACTGGTGGGACTATATGGTATGGTTTAAAATAATGAACTAGCTGCTCCAGGTTTTTGTGTCATGAAAATCTCTGTCACCAACTTTAGGATTCAGCTTAAGCTTATCTACTGTACATATTCATAACACTTTAACTGCTCATTCATAAACAATTGAGTTATCAAATGATAAAACTGCTGGTGGAAGATAAATTTGGAAAATGTTTTAGACCAATCTAAGGGAAACATGACATTAAATTATCAGTTAAATGAATTTTTCTATACTGCTGCTACATGTGATGATAAATTTTTTATTATAATATCTTCACATAGGGATGAAGTTATTAACTGCTAATTCTCTATCTTATAGCATCTTATGTCTTAGAATTTGGGCTTGAGCCTAACTCAACCCCAAAAGCTAGCTTGTAAGGTGAGGATTGCCCAAGCTTTATAAGCACTATTTTGGCCATATCTCTAGGCGATGTGGGACTAAACACACCCCTCATACTCAACACAATGAAGGTGCTGGAGGCTGCAATGAAGGCAGCCCAAACTTGCCGCAATTAAGGCGGCTAGGAGCGAACCGCAATTAAGACGGATTTCCAACACACCCCCTCACGCCCAAGCCCAATGGGCTTGGAGCGTGGATGATGCAGGCAACCCAACAACGGATCTAGGATAGGCTCTGATACCATCTTAGAATTTGGGCTTGAGCCTTACTCAACCCCAAAAGCTAGCTTGTAAGGTGAGGATTGCCCAAGCTTTATAAGCACTATTTTGGCCATATCTCTAGGCGATGTGGGACTAAACACACCCCTCATACTCAACACAATGAAGGTGCTGGAGGCTGCAATGAAGGCAGCCCAAACTTGCCGCAATTAAGGCGGCTAGGAGCGAACCGCAATTAAGACGGATTTCCAACATTATGAATTATAATTATCTCATTTTCTGATCTTTGATAAAGTTCAAGAGTTCAGAGAAAAGAGAGAATGCAAGAAATAGAGTTTTCTGAATGTGTATGAGAATAATTCATTACTTTGCTAGTCAGTACAAGAGTGATTTATATAGGGAACTGAACTAGCTATCTAATACACTTACTGTTTGACAGAAATGTAACAGCCTCAACTAACAGGGTAACCGAAAGTGCTGACTCAGCACTATCGGTTATACATACAACTGATACAATAACTTAGACTATACTCTAATAATCTTTGATCACTTACGCCCTGAATACGATGCAAAAATCATTTTCTTATTTTGGTGCATAGATGAAATCAAGATTGCTAATTTAATCATGAGCATACTTGATACTGAGTTACTTGTTGAGCATACACAGACAAGCCACTGTAAAAGAAACTGCAGAGTCAGCCACTGTAAAAGAAACTGCAGAGTCTTATGACACTAACACATAAAGAACCACTTCTTTTAGAAGTCTTTTAGAAGAATTCATTTCTGTGAAAATTGTGTCATGGTGAAAGTGCTTCTATTTTCCTATTACTTATCTTAATTCTTTAACTATTTTTGATACATGTCATCTTTAAATGTAGTTTATCTGTCTGGTATATGTCCACAAGTAGAGGCCAAAAGCTTTACAATGCTCAGCTTTGAGGTGCTGAATGAAAAGCTTGTGCTTTTTCTTTCTCACATCTGAACTAGCTATTATGTTAGCTATTTGCATTACTGCAATCTGTAAGCTCTACATCCATTGACTTGCCACATTCAACCTAATCACCTTGGCTTATAAATGATGGTTTAGATGGTCCCTGTGCTCGAGTATAGTTTTTGACTGGGCTGAAATGCAACTTATTGCGAAACTAAAGAGCAACTGCTTTTTAACATTTTGCTCTTGCATTGCTAACTTGAAACCTTGTTAGTTTGTTAAATGCTTGCCAAATATTCTCAACTCGATGGTACTTATTACCTCCTGACTCCTGCGGTATTGCTAAATCAGATTTTGTGACAATACTATAAGCTGAAAAAAATTCTGCCCACAAGGATGTTCATTGGTTGGCATTGACAATTTGATATTGTTTTTCCCAACTTTGGTTGTTGATATATCTGCAGGAACCAGTGGCATTCTTGGGCGGGGTGTTTGCGGGTGTTTTAAGGCTTGATTTGAATGAGGAGCCCCTCAAGGAATGGGTTACGAGGACTGTGGAAGATGCTGGTATTAGTAACGAAGAAACTGATGCAGAAGGATCAACAACTGAGGCAGCTCCACAAGAGATTGAAATTGAATAAAACTTGTAATTGTTTCTTCTGTATACAAGTTTTAAGAAACATGCATAGGATCAGCATGCCGACAGTGCCATAAAAATTGGTTCAATTGGTTATAAATTATAATTTACTTATTGGGTATGTGGCTTAGAGAACAGCTCACGTCCTTTCTCTTTTTCCCTTAATGATGGTAGATTTCAACATTCGTGTTGGTTTAACTGTTTGGCTTGGTATCATGCAGTCTGTGTCTATTGCTACTGCCACCTAGAATGCTAGATTCTATCCACAAAGAATTTATTTTAGAGAACAAAGACAAAAATTGCTAATCAATATTGCTATTTGGGCACATTTGTTTTGACCTGCTATATAACTTCCTTTTTCTTTTTGTACGATGGTTGAGTCTTGATAATAGGCAAAGAAGTGTAATCTGGCAGTCTTGTATTTTAGTCACAGAAACAGAGTGTATGCCCAATGCGGAGTTTATTAGTGAGAATTTGGTGCACTAGGTTGCCTTCTGAAAATTATAAAATAGTGATATGCACACACAAATTTTCAACATTGAAGTGACCCCAGTTCAAGTCAATTATGGTGGAGACAATATATTCAAACACAAGTTTAGACTAATTTTTGTACTGCGTGAGTTTATGCATTAACTAATATGATTCTGGTGTTGTCTAAGGTGTATCACTTACCAAAGTGGTACAGTGGTGTGCACCACCCAAGTGGTCAATTTTGGTCCAGATTGCCGCTTTGGTTAGTCAAAGTGTCAAAGAATGGGTGAGTTGAATAGTCTATTATCCCAAATGGCTTGTTGATTGGTTTATATTGTGTCACTTTGGTGCATGGTGGTGCATCAGTACACTATTTTGATGGGTGGTGCACCATAGCTTTCTTCTATGATTCTGAATGAAAGCGGGTATGCACACTAAGTTTGAAGAATGTCAATATGCCTATCTTCTCATCTTATGGCAGGAACAATCAGCATGTGCCTTTTATTTGTTATCGCTTAGATCTAAAGAAACACGTGTCTGTCATACATCACTCCTGTAGTCCTAAGCCTCAATAAACAATCAAAGCCTTTTTTCATTAGGTGTGATCGATTACATAAAGGATATGTTTGAGTAAGAACGTGTTAGTCCTAGCCTCAACCAAAGAATATGTGAAAAGGAAGTCTTGTCTCTGATGTAATTCAACGGACTGACAATATTTAGTTGAACTACCACTATCTATTTCGGTAATTAATATAGTTTTTGTAGGTGGGGAAGGTAACCACACCTGACACAAAAGTACCTTTTATAAGAGTGAGACCAATCATGTAGCAACCCACCTTCCAACAATATATATTTCCACAATTAGAAGTCAAAAGAGGAAACTCTGCATATAGCAGCAACATATGCAGTATATTGTTTACTTTGAACATAATAAAAGGGTGTGATAGAAGAAATTAAAGCACTCAACAAATCACTCATATTCATGGCAGATCATCAGAGACAAAAGATCCACCCTTTGGAGTTGGAAGCACCACCACCCCCTACCACCCCATTAGTACCTCCAGGATCCTCAACATCAGAAAAGGGTATCCCAGTGCAGGTTCAGCACCATCCTCCATTACTACATTCAATGCCAGCAATATACTCTACACCACAAAAAAGAAGCTGCTTTTGCAAGTGCTTATGTTGGACACTAAGCTTGTTTTTCCTCCTTCTCATTATTTTGGCAGCAACTGCTGGAATCCTTTACCTAGTCTTCAAACCAAAACTTCCAAGTTACTCAGTTGACACCCTGAGGATAAGTGACCTTAGGCTTAACTTTGACATGAGTCTGTATGCAAAGTTTGATGTGAAGATCACAGCAAACAACCCAAACAAGAAGATTGGTATTTACTATGAGAAAGGTGGAAAGTTGAGTGTGTGGTACACAAACACACAGCTTTGTGAAGGGTCAGTGCCCCAGTTCTACCAAGGTCATCAGAACAAAACAGTGCTCAATGTGTCCTTGAATGGTCAGGTGCAATCTGGAAGCACCTTGATGGCGGCACTGCAGCAACAGCAGCAGACAGGAAGCATTCCATTGGATCTCAAGGTGCATGCACCGGTAGCCATCAAAGTAGGGAGGTTGAAGCTGAGGAAAGTGAGAATGTTGGGAGAATGCCAGTTGGTGGTGGATAGTTTGTCATCCAATAATCTGATAAGCATCAAGGCTAGCAACTGTAAATTCAGAATGAAACTTTGATTTTCATGATGGGAGAGTTAAAGAGTTTGCCCTTTTGTTCATGTAGTTTGATTCTTAATTTTTTTGGGATTGGAAGACTTATTCTTTTATGAATTATTATAAACTTGCAATTTTCCATTCAATGTTTTTGTGATTGTATTTTTACTTTTATCATTATTGATCCACAACACTTATCAGTGTTATTTGAAAATGGAAGTTTTAAATATTATAATTGATATAGTAATTTTTTTTTTTTTTTGGTGAAATAGCAATAGTTTTTATTTTTATTTTTTTGGGTTACAAAGATGGAACTAGAGCCCAAAGAAGAAAAAGTTACTTGATCTTATCTTCTTTATATATATAAGTAATTCCAAAATTACAAAGGAATATATCTTTATTGTTGCGTTGGTTGTTAATAACAAAATTGTCCAGGGAAACATTTTCCAACCATTATTGCCAGATTTTGATTGAGTGAATGAATGCCTCAAGACATATTGTGAAGATATTAGAAATGTCTGACTATACCAAGTAAAAAACAGAAACACTAATCCCCGATTTATGTTTAAAAAAATAAAATACATATCGGTACACAAAACTACACAACTTTTGTAAAACTTCCTCCAATTAGTTATATCCATGGAAGCTAGATTTTTTTAAGTTTAGAGAAAATAATATAATTTTGTTTTTATTCAACTAATCACAAATCATCCTACCATAAATTATTATTTTAGAGAACGAATCGAAAGGCAATAAGGATTACATCAAATGGAAAATAAGAAAGGAGATGGGGCAATTATGATAAGAGTTTAAAAAAATTAATAATATGACAATTTATAATTGATTATTAGTATAAAAAATATTTACACTAATAACAATTTGAATCCTCTCTGGCCTTTCTTCAGTAAAAGTCCAACGCACTCCAACTATTGAGTGCATGAATTGATTTATCTAAACCGTTAGAAGTATGTAAAGACTCTCAATCTTAATACTCATGCTGCATGCATTATGTGTACAAAAATATTGACCGCACTATTGCACCATCGAAGAGTATTTGAATGTAGATTGATAGTATATATAAATAAATTCAAAAAAATAAGTTTAATTTTGAAACAATCTGTGTAAATAGTTTTTATATTGTTAACCAATCTTATATATCATACTGTGTATAACTTTTAAGGTAATTATTACAAAAATAATATGATAATCTTTGATTCTCTAACAATTTTTAATTTTGATATAATATCTGTGTAAAGATTTTATGCTGTCAAACAATTGTAAAAATTATATATAGTAAAGTAGTAAAATTAATTAAAGAAAAGTAATAAACTTAATTAAAAATTAATTGATATGCATCTAGGTTATAAAAACTTTTTATATTGACAATCAATCTTAAATTATTATATACTTCCTCTGGTCCTATATATAAGAGGCAAAACCCTAAAACACACAGATCAAGGAAATGCATTGAAATAAACTATTTGTAATTAATATTCATATAAATTTACAAATTTAACCCTTTAATAATTAATGAACAAACCTACTTGTATTGAAAGTTACATTGTCTCGTAAATATAAACTCTATTATAAATAAGGGTAAAATTGGAAATGAGCATTTAATATTTGTCAAAATACATGTATGTCTCTTATATTTTGGACCAAAAAAAAGTAGCCATTTGCCTCTTATAATAAGGATCGGTGGGAGTAATATTTTACTTATATTATAACTACTTTAAAAATCACATATAAAATTGATTTTAATTAATTGTAATAAACTTTAACCCTGTATCAAAATTAAGCTCGTTAATTTCTTGTTATCTTCACAAGTCACAACTCTCGACTCACAACACAGGGCATAAGAGGAGCACGAAAAGGGGGTGTGGTTATTAGGGTTTAGCGATTAGTGGAGTGGGCAAAAGCGATTGAACGAGAAGTGTATTTGGATATTTGAAGAGTAAAATAGCATAGCAGAGATGGGTAGCGAAGAGGATTCCATAGAAGAAGCTGTTACCTCCCGTCGTGAAAGACTCCTCGCTCTCAGAGCTGCACAACAATTGTCCAACGCTCCTCAACCTCCACAAGATGGTCATAATAATAATAATAATGATGTTGATCAAACTCCTTCTTCCGAAGATGAAGAATCTCAACAACAACAACTACAAGAGCAACAGTATCTATTTCTCTATTTATACTTTACTCCTTATTTTTTGGTCTTGTGATTCTTTTATGCTTGGTAATGAATATCCGTAATTTTTGGATAATGTAAATAAATGAATGCTTTTGTTGCAGAAATCTGAGCATGAGATTCCGTAACTATGTTCCTCATGACAAGCATCTTCAGGAAGGAAAACTTGCCCCTGTAGTGCTGCCGAAGTTTGAAGACCCTCTTGCTGATGCACCACCTGCACCTGTACCTGAGGCCAAGGAGGTACTTTAGTTTCACTTTATCCTTATCTCTGCTGTTAAGGGTGTTCATGGACGAATTAGGATGACTTTAGTGATGTTAGCTTGACCCGAACATGTCTCAGTATTTTCATTGGGTCATTTGCTTGGATCCAAATCCAGTTATGACCCTATAATGACCGAGTCAGAACTAATTTGTAAAATTGAAGCAGCAAGAAACTAAAACTAAGATAATATCAATATAACTATGTTGCACCTGTTTGTATTAGATTTTTTTCCCTGAAGCTCAAATTTGTTGCTTCCTTCAAAAGTGCCTTGGAACACGATAAATCTTCAATTTGCGATGAAGTTAATCTAAAACATACAAGCTGATTATCATTTTATGCAAAAAAAATAAAAATATTGATTTAAGTTAGGAAGTCTTATTATTTATATTTGATTGTAATAAAGGTATTAAAAAGATGCGTGATACTGGCCGGGTTGGGACATCCCGAAGCATAACATGCACCATATCTGAAACCATCGTTATTAGCTTCAAGTCGGGACTGGTTGGATCTTGAACACTTCTATAGTCCTATGTGCTATATCAACTCCTCTGCCCATTCATCCTTTTTTTGTTTAAACTTTTAGGATCCGTTTCTCAATATTGCTCCCAAAAAACCAAACTGGGATCTGCGGAGAGACGTGCAGAAGAAGCTCGATAAGCTTGAGAAGCGAACTCAGAAGGCTCTCTATCAACTTATGGGTAAGTGGCTGCCATTTTCCATTTTCAGTTGGTTTGATGTTCTGCTGATGCTTTTTATTTTACCTCACTCTCCTTTTTGCTCACTGAATTATTCATGTGATTAAATCTATGATGCTATATGTTTATGAATCTTACTTGCCACTTTTTCATCAGATAAGTTCTTGTTAGATTTTTTTGCGTCTCTTATATCTGCCGGGTCTCCTGCTTATGCTAATTATCAATGCGTTATTTCAAAAAACAAAAACAAAAAAAATTTACACTTGCATGAAGCAAGTGAATCGTTCCACCCGCCACGGCTATCAAATGGTTTTCTATACTATATTTTAATTAATAGAAAAGATAATGCTTTTTTTTTTTTTGTGCCAAATAAGATGATTGAGATGTTCACCTGAAAAGGTCTTGCCACTGTGATGCTGTTTGGGTGACATAAAGGCGATTTATCATGAAATAGACTTAATGTTTAGGACAATGTTGGTGACATTTTTGTAAGAGATAAGGTGTAACTGAAACAAGTAGAAGTTAAATTTGAGAGTTGAGACTAACTTGACCAAAAGTGCAATTTTGCCTTAACTAGTTATATCTTGGACTATATTTCTGTCAACTTTGTAGAGAAAGGAGTGGGCTTGTTCCATGCTTTAACTTTAAAATAAATGACTTTGAGCATGATATTTACAAAACAAACATGTACTTCTTTTATATATTTTTAATTTTCTTTTTGCTGATTAGGTTCTATGTAAATTTTATAAAGACATGTGACTAACATTACCAGTTTCAAATCTCAGATTCTGTTACAGTTTTCCATAGCTCTGTATTCTGATTATCTATAAATTCTAGTTGGTTAAGTGAACTGCTCTTTGTAATTTTTCTGTGTCAGTAATTCAGTATGTTACTTCGTTAATAATTTGTTATTGTAATTTGTAAATACTAAACATTCGTTTGAATTCCTTGTGTGCCTCTTCATGACTGTGGATCCATAACTTTGGATTTCTGTTTTATACAGTGGAACAAGAGAAGCAAAAGCTGTTGGCTGAAGGAGATGAGACCACTGGCTCAGCAGATTAGATTGCAATTTGTTGCAGCAGCTGAAAGATATAGAAACAATATGTTGAAAACTCCTATCCCATTTAAGCTGCTTAAGGAAGGTATACAAAACTGGGTCCTCATGCACAAATCTTTGCGACTTTGCAGTGTATGGTGAATGTTTTATCACTTCTCTTTCAATGACCGAGCGTTGAGTGTATTAGATCGTTTATAGAGGTGAAATATCATGGATTCCTATAGTTTTGTAACTTTTGTTAGAATTTCTTATACATAATATTTTGTCATAATATGTAGATTGGTTCTATATGTTTTTGTTTACTTTTACATCTTTTTTTTTTTGTTTTTTTTCCGTCGTGTAAATCAAATTGTTTTCAATTGAAATTAACCTTGCATGAGGCCCACATTTCAATAAGTTGCGCTGGATAAGGGAGCTGCTTCCATGTCAAGTATCAGTGATGGTTGTTAACCTTATTGTGTTGTATCGGATCAATCAAATCTATTGAAAGTTGAGTTCTTGGCCTGCTGAAAGATGATCTCACCATCCATGGCTGTCTCCAAAAGGTGAGGACCATTGTTCTGATTCAGGCACCCAGAAGCAGGAAAACCAATGATTAAGTAGACGTATTCACCATGTTACACAATATTCAGATGAAAATGGCACAACCCATGCAGCTATCAAAAATAAATTTGGGGTATTTTTAAGGGAGAGGAAATGGTGTTGAGCGGGAGCGAGAGTATCATAAAAATATAGAAAATATTTGTTGCTTCTAGCTATTATTGAACACTATTTTTAGTTTATCGACATGTTGCAATTCAAGTGATTTTGCAAGCTTGAATTCAGCCATTAAAGATTTAAAGGGCTCTAATAATATTAAGAGTTCGAGTCATAACTCAGAAGTGCTTAGGAGGAGCATGAATGGGTAACATAAATGAGCCCAGAAAACTAAATCATCCTAAAAACAAAATTAATTTTGAAATAATATAAATGTATAAAAAAAAAAAATGGTTAAAGTAATGTTTTGGTCCCTATACGTGATACTGTTTTTCAATTTGATCCCTATACGTAAAAAGTTATCAATTTGGTCCCTATATGTGACACTGGTTTTCAATTTGGTCCCTATACGTAAAAAGTTATCAATTTGGTCCCTATACGTGATACTGGTTTTCAATTTGGTCCTCACCGCTAATTGGTCCTGATATAAGAGGACCAAATTACAAATTATTGTCACATGTAGGGACCAATTCAACAAAAAAAAATTGAAATCGGTCCCTACATGTGACAATTATTTTCAATTTGATCCCTACATGTGATAATAATTTGCAATTTGGTCACTCTTATATAGGGACCAATTAGCGGTGAGGACCAAATTGAAAACCAGTGTCACGTATAGGAACCAAATTGATAATCAGTGTCACGTATAGGGACCAAATTGAAAATCAGTGTCACGTATAAGGACTAAATTGATAATTTTTTACGTATAGGGAACAAATTTAAAATCAGTATCTCGTATAGGGACCAAATTGATAACTTTTTACGTATAGGGACCAAATTGAAAATCAGTGTCACGTATAGGGACCAAAACATTACTTTAACCAAAAAAAAAAATTGGGTGCTACAAATTTTTACACTAATGATTAATTACAAATCATTTTATATATAACTTATAAAATAGTTATGATAAAAGTCAAACAATTTTTATGATGTGATAATTTATGATTAAAAGACTATTGCATAACATTTAAATTCCTCAAAAAGAAGAAAGCAAGCGGGAACAATAAATGCATTCAAATATGCAAAGTATACTGCCATATCATGTGAAAACAATTGCCGAGTCAAGTACAAAAGGGAAAAGGAAATCTTACCGACTGAAATACCAAAGAATATCAGATACCATATCATTTTTTTTTTAACTTTTATGTTGCCTATTACAAAATGACGAGTTCAACACTTGAACTTGTTAAATGGTCATAGATACAGTTGAAATGTCGAGTTCACCTTTGCATTTCAATATATTTCTGTAATGCACAAGTCAATTTTACACATGATGACTTATATAACTTGGTTAACAAATGGAGGATTTGGCAGGCTTTACTTTGAAACAAAATAGTAATAATATTATTCGGGGTATTGGCAAGGACGCCCTTTCTTTCCCCCAGTAGACAATTTACATTGAACACAACTTGAAGATCTATTTGCAGTTTCAGGCATTTTTTTTTCCAAATATTGTGGAGGAAGGGAGGAAATTAATTTATGAAGAAAAAAGTCAAAAGGTAGAGAAAAAGTCACAAATAGTTTAATATTTTTTCTCCTATTGACAATAATTGAAAAAGCACCCTCCTGAGCTTGAAATTGACTGTGCATCCCTTCAGATAAGCTGGGATTTCAGAGGCTTCAAATTTATAAGGTTTAATAATTTGTCACCCTTTGAGATGGTTAGGGCCATTTTGTCCCCCGTTCACATTTTCTGTTCTCCAAGAGGGATCCACTGAAGGAAGTTGATACTCATCTGGTTTCAAGGCCAAGGCAAAATCAGGCAATGTTGGTGCTGTCTCCATGATTCTGTAATAAACATTGACAAGAAAACATATGATGATTTTATTAGTCATTGTACTTCTTTTAATTACACAAGAATATTTATGAAACTACAGTTAGTCAACAATTTACTCATGTACTCTGTGGACTTTACCTCTCATAAGTGTACAGATCGCGGTTTATTCGCACCTTGCTTGAAGTATCCTTGGGAATTTTCTCAGAGAGATATTTCATGGTCCCCCAAAGTGGTGGATTTCTGCACAATGACTGACAGTTACATGGACCGTAAAAAAGCATGTTACCAGAAAAAAAGTACTAATTTTCTTCAAGAGAACTAAAAGGTTGATAAATAAATCAAAACCATGGTCATCTGAGGATCTCAATGACTAGGCTCAGCTCATAAATAGGGCAATTAGAATTGTGCCTTAAAAATGCTCTTCAAAAGCATATAGAAAGTACATGTGAAAGAGTTTTAACATAAGAAAATAAAATGACCTCACTTATGAGGTGGTGACCCTGTCCTTGGACAAGGTTTTTCCACACCTTGTCATTTTGACATACCTAAAATGGAAGCAAATATCTACAGTTCAGCTATGCACACGAGCAAATGTTACAAACCAAATCTCACCAACGACCCGAGGTTAGTACTAACCAGTTAGCTGCTCAAAGTTTCAAACAGGCATACCTATATCACCAGCTATGCAATTTACTAGAAGGCATTTCATTTGCATAAGAACTTGATGTGTCAAAGTGTCATGAGAAACACTCGCCATTCTCTCAAAAGGAGGAGGCATAGGACTAAGTTCATTGGCCCATCCACAATCACATAGGCATCATGTGCATTCCATTTATTCTAAAAATTCCTTTTTATTATCTTAACACTCGTGCCTGTGGCATGCATATTTATGCAATAAGCATAAAAGACAGCATGGTTAATGAAAATTGGCATGTTTGTAACAAGTACTCATCAGTCATCACCAATCCCAGACACGATAAATGTAACTAAGGATGCTATTACATTATACAAATGACACATTGCTCATGTATTAACTGTTGGCTCGTGGAGCTTAAAAGAATTAAAAGTGAAAAGTGAAAACTGCTTTTCTGAGAACAGATAACATAACAGCATCAAAATGTATCAGTGTGTAAAATGGAATATAATGGATAACCTTGACAATGGAGGTGCTGCATTGAATGCCTCGCACAGCTTCTTACTTTCTTTGAAATACTCATCTGCTGCTTGGAAAGCAGCCACAGCCATCCCATGAGATTTCTCTGTATTTCCCTCATCAAGAATCAAACCGTGATAATAATATGCTGCAGCCTGGTAAATAGTTACAAAAACATATCAAGAACTTCACATCACTTGCTTGTGCTGAAGACATCTTCTATACCCATTCTAAATTATACATGAAAATGCTGAAAGTAGAAGCAACCATATAGGCCAGTAGCTGTGGTGCTCTATGTCTCATCAAGTAAGATTAAGGGCATAAAAAATAAGAATAAATCAGATTACTTCAGCATTTGTAGTCACACCACAGTCACTCTGGTGATAATCTCTCTAATGTCTTAATCATACTCAGTACCTCATAGGCAAAGAGAACTCAGTTAAGAAACACAACATAATATTGTCAGTCTTGAAGCAGTTGTGCATTTCATTAATCAAGCTAAAACTCCTTGTCAAGTCAATGACATTTTTTCCAACGAAAACATGTTACATGTTGCCCCTTCTATTCTTCTATGAAAACATTTTTTTTTTTTATCATGAACATGATTTGTGATAGAAAATTAGTGGGAAAAGGCTTGGTTGTTGTTGTATAAAAAAAGAGTTTCATTACGAAGAAGAGAAAGAATTGCAAAGAGTGAGGAGGATAAGGAATCCTCCTAAACTAAAGAACAAAACGTAACAAAAACATGAAAAAAGATAAACTCAATGCAACCAAGCTTCCCAATCCCTCAACATATATATGTCAGAGAAACCTTAGTGATCAAGGCTGTGAGCTTTGTGCCAAACAAACTCCACCACCTAATCTTTCCAAAAGGAAATGATGTGTGGAAGAAACCTCCATAAAAATACAAGAGTTCTGCCCTAACCAAATATTGTAGCATAGCTGCATAGGTGTAGCATAGATTCCACGTTGCAAAACAAACTTATCCTCTTTGCTTCTACCAAAACCATGAAAACTGACGAACAAAAATTGGTCCAAGGACCTAGAACAGACCGAACATTCACCAACTATGCCCAAATAAGGAGTGCCATAAAGAAATTGCAGCTTAACAATGTAAGAACAGGAGAGGTATGAATTCTGAAGAAGCACCACACATTAGCACCATACATTACCAACTATTAGTGTTAATTCTATTAAGTACCTTAGTCCAAATAAAAGACTTGACCTTAGAGGGAGCTTTAGATTTCCACAAGGGTTTATCAAGAAGAAAAGTATCCCTATGCAAGGAATATGTAAGGAACTGAAAAAAAGATTTACACGAAAATCCCCCAAGAGGATCAAGGGACCAAATCCTCTTATCTGGACGAGAAGACAACTGAATAGAATCAAGGAGGCCCAAAAGGAACTCCAACTTTGAAAATTCCTTGTCATTTAAATAATGAAAAAAATGGAAATTCTATGAAAAGGTTTGGACATAAAAAATTGTTGATATGAGAACTATGCAAAGAAGAAAGATGATAAAGACGAGGAAACCCGCAAGTAAAGAAACATCTATCCATAGGTCCTCCCAAAAATTAATATCAGCACCTAATAGATAATAGAATAATATTGAAAATTATAATAACTCAAGGAGAAAACTCTCCTTTACAGAAACAAGTTTCTCTTCAGCAACACAGAAATAGAAAAGAATGAACAACATGGGCTAAAGGTCCATCAAAGTCGTCTCCCACCTCCAAGGAAAGCAAAGACTTAAAGGTAGAGTAACCTTGAGATATAAATTTCAAAGGACTAAAACTTAGTATCAGCTTGGGCAAGCATTTCAGATTTCAGCCACTACCCAAAAGCAGATCTATTATGAACCACCAAACAAGTGTCCTTATAGCCACTTCCAACTAAACTTGGTTGCCTAAGAAACATAAAGATTTAATCCCTCAACTTCTCATGTTTCGACGCAATTCCATATTTTTATCATAAGAATCAATTACTTGAATCCATTTTTACGTTCATCTGCACTTACTGGCGTGCAATCAGTAAACCAGAAAACTCCACCCTACTCATATTACTATACCATACAACAACAACAACAACATCAACAACAACAACAACAACAACCAAGCCTTATCCCACTAGGTGGGGTCGGCTACATGGATCAAACAGGGCCAAATATTCTATACCATAAGACAAAATAATTAAATAGCAAAAGGCAAATAAGTGAGAGGGGGAAAAAGGCAAACCTTTGCTTCAACATACTTCCATTTCACAAAAAAACGATGTTTTTCACCCCAACCATTCGCTACCGGAAGGTTCATAATATTATCGTGAGCCTGCAAAACAAACCGTGTAAACAAAGTACCGTATGCTAAATAAATGCACAATGCTAACATTATGTATACACGTGTGCAGACACACACAGTATACATATTTGAAACAAAGATTGTCTTTAGGGAAAAAAAACCATAAATTCAGAACCAAGAGAAACAAGTTAGAGATCCCATAAGAAATTTTGGGATCTAACAAATAAAAAAAAGGATCAATTAAGAAATAACTGAGACTAGTTAGTTACTTAGTTTCAAAATCTTGTTAGACAGAAACCAACAAATTAACAAACAGAACAGAGATCATACTAAAGAACCTTATGCAATGTTAACAAGGAAAAAGTTGTTCCACGGTGCAAAACGATACCCACTACTTTTGAAGTGATCAATAGTTTATATACTTCAAACAAACTTCTCTTATACTATTTTGAAACAAACTTCTATTCTTCAGATATCAAATCTGAGAATTTATACAAAAATAAAAATAAAAATAAAATTAGCGGTCATCATGGTACCAAAAGCAATCATTAGAATGAACCAGCAGTAAAATGACAGTTCCTATAATCCCATTATGATATGTCCATCAAAATGGAAAATAAAAAGCCTATGTTATTTGACAAATTTGACAGTATACAAGGTCAAAGAAAAATGATCAAGAAGGTTCCAAACATGATATAATCATATAGTAAAGGCCTTATAACAATGAAAAACTTTGCATTTGTACCTGTTGCCAATATTTCACCATCTCACATGCAAGTCTACGCTTCACTGCAAGAGTGGCTTTGGTACTATCAATTGCCATACCAAGTTGGATATCTACACCCTAATAAAACAACCAAAGAAATAAACAAGTATATCCAAAATATATGAGAGAGAGAGAGAGAGAGAGAGAGAGAGAGAGAGAGAGAATGAATCTATAGATTGAACATTTCCCTTCTCTAGTCTTCCATTCAGTATTGGTAGCATTTTACAAGCCATCCCCCCACCCCAGATGGAGAGTAAGGTGTATACAAATTTGAATGTTTTAAATCACATAAATTTTTAAATGGAAACAGTGCACCATTTGAGACAAAACTCCATGGTTATTATGCTAATTAAAAAAAAACATAGGAATTTACACATAATGAATTAACCAAAAATGTTGCAAGCATCAGACAATATCTCGTTTCTAATCCCTTCATAACTTTAATTTCCAACCTCAGTTTTATATACCAACAGAACGAAGATAAGAGTTGACTTGAAATTTAGTGTAAATACGGTATTTCACTCTTCCCTTTACACCCTTATCAATTCAGTCCTTTCTTAAGTATGGCAACAAGGTCAGCAATAAGAGACTTAAAAGTTGAATGCATTGGTTTTAGTCATTAAATATGACAGGGTTTCAGTTCTTAATATATCTTCCAATTTGAGCAAGCACAATGAACTGTAAGATGCATGACGATTAATTTGGTAGGTCCATACAAAGTAAAACATTAATACCTGTCCCAATGCTTGTAGACAAAGTGCTCGAAGAACTCCTTCTGCAAGGTCTACCGGTAAATTTCTCCTAAAATCAGAACCAACAGTGAGAAGAGTAATAAACATAAAAAGAAGGATGATGGTTGATTATCCTACACAAAACATTTTAACAGCCAGTTCATTGCATTAATATGAACAAACCTGAGTTCAGCAGGTAACTGTGGAAGAACATGCCTCACAGCACAATCCAGATAACCAGCTGCCTTTAAGAAAATATCAACAGAAGCTCGTCTGCTTTCTGTTAGTAAATAATGATAATCAAAAGTTAAAATGTCACAGTAGGAACAACACTGTCAGGGGATCAATGAATTAACATTGTTAGAAACAAAGTGTTGTAGCATATAAGACAAGAAATAATATGTTTTCCAGTTAATCAGCTACTACAACATTTAGCCAACAGGTCAAAAAAAAATACTGCAAACTGTGTTATACTGTCAATGACGATAAAATTTCCATTCAATATTATAGATGACATAAAAACACAGAGAATGGCAGAGAACTCTTTACTGCATATGCAATGCATGTGTAACAAGTCCTGGTTAGGGGGACCACCGAACATGACAAGAGAAAGAAGATTTAAAAAAATAAAAAATCTTAAAATTTTAAGAAGAAATGTGAGAAATTAGAAATTTCTAGTAATTAAAATACCTCTTTTGCCATATTTTTGGTCCAGGAATCAAATATCAAATATAAATATAAAGATAATCCAAATTATAAATATCAAATGAAGAGTCCACATAACCACAAAATCACACACAGAGAAAACCTCAAGAAAACTTTACTTGGGTCATTAGTTAATGTGGAAAACAGCAATGAGTTGGGGGCAGGGGTGTTTCCAATTGGAGGCCTAAACTAATCTGTCAAATGTATTTTGGTTGTTTGGATTAATAAGTAATAAGATTAATGGCAAGCAACAAGGAATATGTTGACATGTGCCAAAATTATTTTCAGTGTTACTCACCTTCAGATACTTTTGGCTGATTACCATCAGTGGACATTCTTGGAAGAAGTAATAAATTAGCCCGTGATAGGGATAGCATTGCCATCAAGTGCAAAACTGACAACACCTCATACCAAGCATTAGACATAGCTGTTTCCTGTAAAAAGTGTCAATCACACCACCAAAAAAGGGAAAGAGAGAGGGAAAAAACGATAAATATTCTTGAGTATAGAAATTAATATTCAAGCTGGGAATTACCTCTGCATCATCCTCCTGATTCACCCAAACAAATTGTACTTTGTATTGTAAATGGCTTCCTAAATGATAAAGATAAGCAAATAATCAGGACATGTTGTAGAGAGAACATGCATCAAGTGCAAATGGACTAACACATGCTTTACCATCTTTGACTAATCCCAAAAGTACTGGCAAGTAGTCTTCAAGAGCTTGCTGGAGATCAGCCAGGGTTGAACCTCCTGCAGATGAAATCGTGTGATGCATCGGTAAATTTGAGCAACTTATTTATCATAAAATGATTCGTCCTCGCTAAAACTAACCATGTTGCGTGGCACTTTTCCTTTTTGTTCTTGTAATTGTAGGACCTTCTTGACCAGCCATTACAACTATACGAGTTCTAAGAGCAGATAGGCGTTCCACTATACTCTTGGACAAGTAATCACCAAGTGACTGTGCAAAATCAGCAGGTTTAGGAATTCTCAGACCCGGAACATAGACAGAAACTTCCCCAATACTCCCTGGCTTCCTTCTATTTCCACCAGAATCCCTTGGAGTGGACACCAGGCAGCCCATGTCCTGAGTACTATACCTGCTGATACAAATAAGATAAAGTGAATCACCTCCAAGAATAAATTTTATTTTATCTGACTCAAGCTTCATAAAATTAAGAACAAAGTGATGGGAATAACAGTCCCACAAATATATTTCAGTGATAAAGATCATTCATCTATAAAGTTCAAAGAGTTTAGACAACATTTACAAGGAACCAGGGAAATTAACAGTAGAAAAGCCATCAACATGATTAATTAAATGTCAACCAACAAAGAAGTGGTAGTAGGTTACTCACGAGCAGCAGTAAATTTAACTTGCAATAACTCTCCATAATATTATAAAATTGACATATATTTTATTCAGCAGCATTAATTATTCCATTAACTTTTTGGCCCTTCATCAGCAGCATTAATCATTCTCTCTCCCTTATTTTACATTTTTACTTCCCTAAAAGCTAAAGAGCTTCATAATTAAAAATAAACACCAAAGATTTATCTAACTAACCTTGTCCTTTGCCCTGGCAGTTCAATAGTCAGGTCAAAACTTTTGGTATTCTCTGCGCCACAAATTCACAAGGACAAACTTGAGGTTGAGAAAGATATAGACCTAAAAAATATTTAAAAATAAAAATAAAAAAGTAAGTAAATCACAAGAACGGCATGAGACATGACAAGTGATGTCCATGTCAAAGTTTCATTGTAATAACAAGATGAAAAGGTTTCAAAAGATTAAACAAGGCATGCATGGTGATAAAACTAAAAGGTAGCATTCCCCCGTGCACCCCGTTACACTAACAACAGAGTTCAACAACTCACACTCAACCAGAATTGCATAAAGTGTCTTCAAGGAAAAGGTTTTTGATTATAAATTTGAAGAAGGAAGTAGCTGAATTTCAGCAACCAAGGAGAATTGTGAGTAAAGGAACTCCAAGGAAATCCAAACAAGCAACAATTGCAGGAAAGTAAAGGAACACTTTGCATTGGTTTGTCTCTTTCTTTTGCACTAATTGATGAAAAAACGAGTCTTTTGACAGCTTCAAATTATTCCAACAGAAGACACCGATAAATCAGGAAAACGGTAATGCCCCAGAAAACAAATAATGTTACAGAAATGGATAACTCAAGTTTAAAGTACAAATTTTTTTGAAAGTAATGAGAAAAATGCTCCATTGGGTTGATGAAATATCACATAGAACCTTGAATTTCAGAACTGGGATTAAAACCCCAAAAACAAAATACCCTTTTGAGAATTCAGTCCAATATATAAGGTGAACTGGGTTTAGCTGATTTTCAAGCATTGTAAAATCCAAAACAGTAGAACCCAGAAGAGAAAAGAAGCATTTGTTTTGAAGAATAACAATTTCTATACTTAAAATTTTCATTACCAATAAAAAAAACTCCACCATGTAATCCAATACAGAATCACATGCCAATGAGTCTTACCATGAATAGGTAAAGTGCCAGCAGCAACTGAGCAACACAGAGTCAGTGAATTTAATAGTAACCCAATTCAGTATCAAAGGAACCCTAAAAAAAGTTCCCAGAGGCAGAGTGGCCCTGAAGCTGAAGATCAAAGAAGAGAAAGTTGAAATTGAAATGAATGTGATCCTAAGCGATTCGTTCAGACAGAGGAACAGAGACAGAGAGTCTTCTTTAAGAACAAAATTGTAATCATATTTTAATTATTATGGAACATTAAGATATTGGCTTGTTTTATTTAAAAAATATTATGACACATCGTAACGCAAATATGAGAAAAGATATTTTTCATTTCCCACGAGAAATCGAAATGAGTAAATATCCAATTTGGTCTCTAAAATTATGAAATAATATCAAATTGATCCTTGTAATTATCGAAATTTCAAAAACGTCCCTGAATGATAAGATAATATCAATTTAGTCCCTCGTTTTACTCATATAATATCAATTAAGTCCCTGATACTGCAAACTTAATATCAACTTATTCCATATGATTTTTAACGGAGGGACCAAGTTGATCACCGTTTTACAATTTCAGTGACTAATTTGGAATTTCGATAAATTTAGGGATCAGATTGATACTATTTCACGATTTCAGGGATCAAATTGAGTGTTTACTCAAATGGAAATGTCCCGTTACGGTGCTTTTGAGAAAATAAATGAAAAAAATTTATTAAAAAAAAGAAGAAGAAAATAAATGAAATGAAATGGAGATGATATACACATAACAAAAAGTATTACTATTTGTTTCCTAAAAAATATAATAATGGGTGTCTTCATTTCTCATGGTATTAATATTAAGTTGCTTTATATAGTAGGGTATTACTAACTATGATCGGTTAAAAAATTGAAAAAGAAATAAATTTATGATGAAAACATACTATTTTTTAATATCAATTTAATTTTCTAATTTATTAACCAATATTTTAGAATTATAGTTAGGGTCATACTAATCGGTGGTCATATATTGTTAAAGAATTCAAACACATAATTTTTTTTATTAAAAATATAACTTTTGAATGTTCAATATGTTGAATATATCAATTTTCAAGGAAAATTTTCCATCTTTGATCCTTAATTAGTGCCTTCAGAATTTTCCTAACCATTATTATTTGAGTCTACATTATGCATGTTGTGATCAGTACCTTAATTAATTTAAGGATAATAGGTTATATTAATATAATAGTCTTTGTCAAAAAAAAATTAATATAATAGTCATTTCCTTTAAATAGAGCCTATTTTGCAAAACCCCTTCCATTAATTTTAGGGGTGTTCAAAGATGTGCTAGGATAAGTTTAGCTTGGTCCCATTCTGAATCATTTATTTTTATAGAGCTGTTTGGTTGGATCTAAACCTGACCCAATAATGGATCGATAATGTATGAAGGACGAGATCGGGTCAACTTGATTACTAAATTAATGTATAAATTTAAACATTATATATAACTAAATCTTAAAATGTAAAAAAAAAAAACTAAAATTATAATATATATTCAAAACAAACAATATTAATATAAATATTATCATATTATATAAGGAGATATTGATGAAGTCAAGAAGTTTCATTAGATATTTTTAAGTAGGATATCAAGTTGGATTGAAACAACCTAAAATATAATTTAAACTCATCTTCAAAACACATCAAATCTAATTTCTATAATCTAAATCCGTCAAAATTGGGTTGAGACAGATTAATGGGAAGGGGATAGATTGTGAACATTTTTTTTTTGGTATTCTATTTTTTTTTCTTTTATTATCTATGACAATGGCAACGAATAGTTGAGAATAGTTGTATCGTGATGTCTTTGGGTGCCAGGTGACTACATTACCCATTGCTACAGATCATCCACAAATGCGATTACTTGCCGTCTTAGTTTTTTTTCCTTCTTGAAATGAATAAATAAATAGTTAATTTACAACTTACAAGTTACAAGTGGGTAGTGTATGTATGTATATATAATTGGTCTGCAGAAATTCCAACTGCATATAAATGTGTGAGGTCATAAAAGCATGTGTTGATCTATTCGGTTTTCAAATAGCTGCATAGTTTTGAATATATTTTTTTTGAGAAAAGCATAGTTTTGAATATTAAAAATGTTTTTATTCGTTTTTTTCATTAATTCCTCACTTAAAAAAATGAAATTTTCATACTCTTTCACTTCATATCTTTTTTTTATGACTAATTTGTGACCATTTATTATATCATTTTGTTTGGCAGACAACAACAACACAGGTAATTATAAAATTGGTGTAAAAAAAATGGTGTAAAAAAAGAGTATAAGGATATCACCCCTCTATTAAAAATAGGGTATAAAGTGTCGGAACCACATTGATTAAAGAATAAAAAATAGATGATGTTGTATTGGAAACTAAAAAAACTGCACTTACCAATATAGTAAATACATTTATTCATAAGAACTTACTAGCCTAAACTTGGAGGCATGTCCCTAAAAACTATTATAACTTCTGAAATTTTAATATAATTAATTAATGCAATATTACATTTTAATACAAAGATGCTGTCTTTGATAACTAGTATCATTACCAACATTTAATATTAGTTATATTTATTTAAATGATAAAATAATCGGTCATGATGATTATCAGTTTACTTCTAGTTTAAAACTTTATTTTGCCCGTGATTACTGTAATGTGTTTATAAAAAACTTTATGTAAGAAAACAAAGAATAAGTAAATCCTAAAAAAAAAGTTAATAAGAGACAACAAATTAAGGGGTGTCCTGAGAGCATCATGTTTTAGTATTTATTACTTAGAGTAACTCCAAAGAAATTGCATAACGATTACAAAGTTATGCAATTATTCTTTACATAGTTGCATAAGTAGATTGAGATTGAGTTTAGATGGACATGAATTATTTGCAAAAATTGCATATACAAACAATGGTTACTTAAAAAATTTAGTCGACCCACTATTGCATAAATATGAAGTGAGAGAAAAAGAGTTGTATTGTTGGATAATAATTTTGATTAGGCCCCTCAATTGCATAAATGATAGAAATTTATTTAATAATTTAAAGTTGTCTCATTATTGGATTAGAAAGTTGTTTATGAATTATAAAATGATGTGGTATAATAGAACCATAAATATCAATTATTGGCAACTCTCTTAACTTACATTATACTCGTACTAAGTTAACTGATGTGACTATCAATGGTTAACATTAAATAACACTTCAAAGCCAGGCCAACTTTTTTGTCATACAAAACTTGGGTAAACTTTTTTTGGGTGCTGATGATTCTAGGTATAAATATATATATATATATATATATATATATATATATATGAGGAATGATCAACTTACACTTAAAAAAACTTACAACTATTACACTCAATCTCTGCCATTTAAATACTTTAAATATGATGGTCCTTTGTTCATTTAAACACTCACGTGACCTTTCCTAATTAAAGTTTTTCTTTCCCTGCTCCATCAAAATCCCTTCTCAACCTAATTTACGTCACTTGCAGCGAACTCTGCTTATCCCTGCCTCTACTTAACCTCTTCTAAACTTTTTTCTTTCATTAAACCTCGTCAATGGTGAACTCTTCCTCGGTCATATCCTATGTTTTCTTTTTTCTTTTTTTGAGTAATTTAGATTTTTAGTATTTAATAAGAAAAAGGTCCAATTGTCACTTTTATTCGATTTCTCTCTCTCATCCTCCACGGAGCCCCGGAGTATCTCTCATTGTTCTAGTTTTGGGTGGTGTCAGTAAGCGAACGAAATGCAAGAGATCAGTGTGAAAACAGAGAAATATTCACAATTTATTTAGCTCAGCGACTATTATAATCAAGGTTTTCCGAGCTGGGTCTTCTCCAAATGGCGCATTTGTTTAAAAATTTTGTGGGATGTACATTGGGTTCAAGGATCTTTTGTGTCATGGGGTTGATTTGGTAGCATGAAGAATTTGTACCTGTAATTAAAGAAATCTCAAACAACGTTAAGTCAGGGAGAAGGGTTTCTTTAGGGGACTACAAGCCAGCAAGATCATGGTGAAGTACCTTGTCTCTTCAGGGGCTGTCATATAGGGAGAAGGAGAAGATAATATATCCTATTAGTGTTTTTTTTGTCCAGCGGATCTCAGAGAGGGGCGTTGGTGACAGAGGAAGTGGGTCACGTGAGTATTTAAATGAACAAATGAGAACCATCAAATTTAAAGTATTTCAATGGTTGAGATGGAGTGTAATAGTTGTAAGTTTTTTTAGGTGTAAGCTGATCCCTTCTCTATATATATATATCTTATCAGTTAAAACTAAAAAAAATACAATTTAATTTACAAAAGATTTAATTACTCTACATGTCCTTGAATTATTTGGAAATTACTAAATAAATATCTAAAATTTAAAAAAATGTAATTGGATCCCAAAACTTATAAAAAATTTGTAATTTAATCCTACGTTTGTAATTGGCTTCTCGAATTTATAACTAATTTGTAATTAAGTCTTTGAAGTAGGGTTCTATCAGCATACTTGACGGTTTAGAAATCCTACATCAAGGACTTAATTACAAATTATTTACAGATTTAAAGACTCAATTACAAATTATTTACACTATTCGGTTTAGACTATTTCTAACTCCAACGGGGTTTTTTCACGTCCCAAGGCACCATTTCTCACTTTTTTTCAAGATTAGAGATCCAGCTACAAATTTTTAAAGTTTAAGAATCTATTTAAAAATCTTCAAATAGTTCAGAGGTCTGCAGAGGAATTGAACCATCTAAATATTCAAGTCGGGGTTCCTTTAACCAGTGTTAACACGGGTTAGGTTAGGTTAATTACTAATTCATTTAAATGCATATATTTTAACAGATCGGTTCAATTAACTCGCAATTTAAACAGACTTTAGTCAGTGGATCCACGAAATTACTTATTAATCCGCATATAAATTAAAAAAAATTATTGAATAAAACTAAAAAAGAATCAAAATTCATTCTTCCTTGTGTTTGGATGGATGGAGTGGGGGTGGTAAAAAGACATTAACTCATTATTTGGAAGTTTCTTAAGTATTGGAGTGAGATGGTTAAGGATGGTGACCCAAACTACTGCATCTCATCCAAACCCTCCAAGGCTCCAATTAGGGGGTTGAGATATCCCTTTATTCCCTCGTTAAACTTCCAAACGATGGAGTAATATACTTTTGTCTTTTCGCTCCACTCCATTGCTAATTACTACATTATTAATCACTCCACTTATTCTTCTTCAAAACAATCAAACATAGTGTTTGGTTTCACGTTGGAAACCTCCATAATTGATTCTGCCCTCTGTCAAACTTGATTTTAGTAAAAATGTGTTGTTTGGCTATTGTCAGGTAAAATTGATTTTGTCTCCAAAAGTGATTCTGACTAGAAGCTACAAAATGTAGCTTTTGAGTTGAGTTGAGAAATTTACACTAAATTTTACTTCAAACTTGCTTTCAAAATAAAAAATCCAAACATAAATCATTTTACTTCAAACTGAATTCTAACTAAATCAATTTTACAAAATCAATTACATTCAATATCACTTTTATATCAAACGCTCATCCAAATGCACACACTAAGAAATGGAGGGACGATCAATCTCTAATCACACACTTTCCTTTTTCCTTCTTTTTCCATGGAAACCACAATGTCCATCACAACCACCACAAGGAGGCGTCAACGATATCCATTACATTTGAAAAGATATTTAATAGTTTGAGGAAACACTATATGAAAATGCACATAGCTACTTAATAATGCTTTCCTAAGCAAGCGCTATTGAAATAAATATATCTTTATATATATAAATAAAGAAAAAGTATAGGGTTAGTCTAGGCTCGTCTAAGGGTAATTTGGTAAATTGCTCTAAAGTCAAATTGGTTATTTGAATAATGCAGTAGGGTTAATATGGTAAATTGGGCTAAACCATTTAAAGACTGAATTTCCATATTTAACGACTAATTAAGCGTGGTCGCTAAAATACCTTTCTTTAGTGAACTTATAATTGACTGACTATATAAAAAATCTCTATATTAGCAATACATATTAATTAAATCTTATTTTATTTAGATTTTACGTAAATTTAATTTTTTTTAATACTAGCTACTATTTAATATATATATATATATATATCGGAATAGGCCAATGAGAGATATATTTTAGTTAGCGGTCCTTAATAGTTAATAGTATGTCATATATGTAACTATTCGTGCAAGTCTTAGGTGACAATTGCAGTATGTCTTGACTTTAAAGTGGAATAACCTCCTGATTAAACTTCTTGTTTTGTATTTTTTTTTTCTTTCTCTCTAATTTAAAAAATAGAACAAGAAATACAATTAGTGTTGATTTCGTCTCTTCTCTTACAGTCTTACATAACTATCCTCACAATTGTATACACAGTCCCACTAAGTTGATAGGATCTATAGAACATGGTAGAATGGCCAATGTTATAACTAGTATTATCTACGTGCTTAATATATAAGTTATCTCTTATCTGACGTGCCTTGACAGAATTGATATCCTTGTTTTCCTTACATGGCCTATCTATGAATAGTATAAAGATCATCTGTCCCATTTTCCTGTCACACTCTCTATTCCCCACCAATTATAATTAGTCATTTAATAAAATAAAATCATAACTCATTAATACTTATGCACATTCTCAGCTTTTGATTAGTAGGGGACATCGAGACACCATTTTTTAGGATAACAGATTTGTATCCCTATGAATAATGCCGTGGCCTTAAATGGTGGGGTAACAAAAGTGACTACATTTGAGGGTGGCCAATATCTCATGACAAGAATCTTCTACCTTTTGTCACCACTACTTCCCCAGGCCTCCACTTTGGTGCAAGTTCAACATGTGTAGTAAATATTGTCACTGGGAGATCCCATCGTATTTATGCTTGCATGAAATAATATGCTATGCATCTGAATCAAATAAGTCATATTACTCAAGTCGGTGCATCGAAAGCGTCCAGCGTAGTAATGACTTGCATCTTTCTTCCTCTCTCCGTTTATGATTGTTTCTTTAAAATTCGTCAATGCCTTTTCAAGTTAGTGTGAGATAGTTGTGCCCGCGCAAACACGATTCCACATGGAGAAATACTTCTAACACTCCTTTTCTAAGAAAGTCTCTCATAATGGTTGAAAGTCATTCGGGTCTTATAAAATTTAAGTGAGGCCCACATGAATTCGTGAGGCACGTTTTCAAAATAACAGGGTTCATTTGAATTTTAACCAATAAAAAAGTGTGTTAGAAAGAGAGTGTGTCACTACTAGAAATTCATAAATTTCTTGTGGATTTTCCTGAGGATTTTTTCCGCAAGAATTTCATGTGAATTTTGTTGTAATTTTTCAAAAATAAGACTTTTACCTGTAGATTCAAGTTCGTAGGAAAATTTGTAAGAAATTTTGACATTTTCTACAGATTTTCATACGGATTGAATTTGCATAAAATATTTGGATGTTTCCTGTGGGTTTTCCTATGAAATCTAATCTGCAGGAAAAATCGCAGGAAATTTCATGTAAAATTATCTACAGATTATTTTGCAGAAAAGTTACCTGCAATTTTTTTCCTAAGAAAATATGTAGGATTTTCCTGCGGATTTTAAAATTTGAGGAAAAAATTACCTACAAAGGTAATACCTATGGACAAAATTTTATAGGAAAATCCGCAAGAAACTAGTTTAAATTCGCAAGTAATCATAAAATTTATAATAATGTGTTGGTAGCACTCATCTACCACATAAGTACAATTATTATAACCCAATTCATTTAAAAAATATATTATATTCTAACCCCTTATAAAGAGATCTCTGCTTTCCCTTAATGTAAACTTTTATTCATAAAAAAAAATATTATATCCTGACTAAATAAGGAAATAAAGCACTTGACCCATATAACCTTGCATTGTAAATAAAGGCTTTAATTAATTTGTATGTCCCCGAGTTATTGGAAGTTTTCAAATACATCCTTATGCAAAAAAAAAAAAATAATAAGCAAAAGTTAATTAATATATATATATATATATATATAAAAGAATACAAGGAGTACTCAACCAAATACAAAGTAACAAAGTAGAAAAACCGAAGGGTGATTAATTGGGTCTTTGAACACATAGAAGATTTGATAAGAAAAAATGAATATATAAGAGAGTACAAGAAGTTTTTTTTTTTTTTTGGTAATTAATTGGGTCCTTGAACACATATAAGATTTGTATATGGGTCCTTCGTTCACTTTAACGAAACACTAACGAAAAAGTTTATGAGAACCCCAAATACAAATGTTTATGTATCTAGAAACCCAATTATAAACTTTTAAATTATAAGGACCTATTTGAAATTCTCAAATAGTTAAGAAACCCATGGATTAATTTAACCTAAGAAAATATAATTTCAAGAACTAGTTTCATAGAACTAAAATATAACCAACCTAAATCCTTATTTATTATTAACCTTCATACTAAGAATCGTATACCTCGAAGGGTAAGTAAGATGTTTATACATATAATTTATATTTGATAAATATTTAATAAAATTCAAACATTTGTTTATAATATATTAATGTATGATTATAGATTAGTTAATGTATTTTTTTTTGTTACAAGGGAGAAAACGGAAACAAAAGCGAAATAGAAGACAAAACAAACTAATGTCTAACAAAAGACACCCCCATAGCATCAGCTAAAAGAATAGAAGACATTCCAATAGGAGGCTCCTGGATAATCTCACAAGTAGCATTACTTCTAGCTCCAATTTTAGCCAAATAATCCGCTGAAGAATTACCCTCCCTGAAGGTATGATGCAACCTAAACTCCCAGTCTCGATTCATCAAATGTTTATTAATGTATGATTATAGATAGTATAATTTTTTTATATCGGCAATATACTATTAGTTCAATCACAATTGACAATTGAGCTGAGGAGGTATTTACCAGTTCAATAAACCGTTCTTATTTTAAAATCATTGACAACTATAGAATCAACTCCTAAAAAGTATATAAAAGCATGTTGGACATTAAGTGGCCAATGTGGGTCCGCCTCTAGCCACAAAAAAAAAAAACAATAAAGAAGTTTTTGGTTTCATTATTTCCTTTGAGTTTCTAGTTTCTACCAGTACTCAATGTCATTTGGCACATTTTTCTTTCCTTTTATTCTTGTTGGTCGTAATCATTTAAAACAGAGACCAAAAACACGTTCAGTAATGTTCATCTTAACTTAAGTAGATGGTTATCATGGTAATTAATTAGAAGTATGTAGGAATGCATATATGATCACACTATAGTATGTTGGACGTAGAACAAAGTAAAAGGTGATAACCAGAGGGGCAAGAATTTATCCTAATTGTAAGTTTCTCTATCCACAAAAACAGAAAAATTATTAATTAGATTAATAGTAAGAAAGTCCATGACTCCATGCCCTATGGCTTCGGAATCCCTCCTCTTAACTTTACAACAAAAATCCTAGCAAATTTTTTTTTTTTTAATACTCCTAGCAATATTTAATGTTCCTTCTTGTTGTGAGTCTTGTGACACTTTTTAATTGCCTAATGATTTTAAATTTTTTAATATCTGGATAAAATTTCTATCCATGAAAAAGCTTCTTCACATGCTATATATGTTAATTTGTGAACAAAAATTAGTCAAAGGAAAAACATAAGTGTAATAATAACTGAATCCAAGGGGTAAATGTAACTTGTACAAAAGAAGTGTCAAGTATAATTAAGACAAATATGTAAAAAAAATAAATATAATTTTTTCAATCAATTATTGTATAGAATTTTATCCTTTAAAATGTATTTCCAATTGATGGTAATATTCCCATTCACATGCTATTAATAGGCTACTAGTTGCTTGACGGCAAAGAGGAAATAATAAGGTTGAATATCTGGCATTTTTGTATCTTTGTTTCATTATTATGCCCCCTGCTGTTTACTTTATTGACCTTATTTTCCCATTTTCCTATTACAGAATAATTAGAGAACCATAGACTCTATGTTGCTGATGCAAGAGCAAAAGATGAAAAAGTGAAACCCTGCTTTTGGGCAGTAGAAAGAATGTTGGGAATAAAAACCTGCCTTACAGGCTTGCGAGGAATATTGGAAACATATGCTGCTGTTTTCAATTCTCACATCCTGGTTTTTTTAAGGCAAATGTATGTTTATTGAGACAGAGTACCAGCAGTACTCAGAAGTTATGTACAAAATAAAGCTCTGTTATGTGACAGGGTAATGAAACATAATTTAGATCAAAACCTTGCTGGCACCACCTTACTACTACATCAAACACAAAACAGAACAGTGGCGGATCTTGACTGAAAACTTTGGGGGAGCCAACTAGCTACTAGCTAAAATTATTTATTCAATCATATAAAAAAATATTTATTCAAAATATATAATCAGTTATATATAATTTTAAGTGTAACCATGATAGACCACCAATATGAAGTTTTTTATATTGTTAACATATCACAAATCATCTTATATGTGACTTTCTAAGGTATTTAGTATAAAAGTGAAAACATTTTTATTATGTAATCATTTATGATTGATTGATCGTGTAAAATTTTACACTAATATTACATATCAATTCCATATAATTCCCGGATTAAATCGGCATATATTATCGGTGTAAAGATTTTTTACACTCCAATAATATTAAAGTTATACAGTTTTTATCTCTATCATATGTTTTTTCTTCTTCAAAAATTGCATCAATTTTTATGCTTGTATCATTATATTTTTTAAGCTAAAAGTATCACTTATGAAATATCTAAAATTAATTACATAGTATACAATATTTTTAAGTGTGTAATATTATTTTTATATTGAAGAAATTTTGTTCAAAAAAGTTGGGGGGAGCCGTTGCTCCCCCCCCGCCCCGTAGAAGGTCCGCCATTGAAACAGAATATGCTATAACAGGGTAACTGATGTAGGATCTAAACTCCGCCACGGAACAACGCAATTTAATTTGTGAAACCATAAGCTATATATGTTGTGCAGCTTTATATAATAGCTGACCTTGTTCTAAGAATCAAGATACCGTGATGTGATGCTCAAACAGTCAAACTCACATGTGCATTACTGCGAAGTTCAATCATCTAGCTAAATGTGCGATGTATATCTGCAGGAATAGTTGCACATTGAACATGTTCACTATATATATGTTAGACTTGTAGGTCTTGGTATGTTTAAATTTGAAGTCCTATGTGTGTTTTTGTTTTAGTCTTACATTGCTCAAAATAGGCCTTTAAGGAGTCTTTATATATGAATGTGTTCATCAAATCAAAAGCATTTCATTAGGTCGTGGACTTAAGCTTAACTTAATACAGACATATGTTAGTGTTTTTCCGCGTGTGTTCTCAAACCAATTCTATCTTGAATCTATAGTTTTGTCATTAAATCAAAATACATTATTAAGTTAGTTTTGTTTATAAATTAGTATTTTTTATTATAATTAATATTTATGTGGATATTCATATTTACCAAGCTTTAAATTTCAGAGTTCCTGTATATATAATTGAATGGTGCAATTCAATCTCCTTAATGTGCCTAATATTCCTTGATTATCCTACCATAGAAATGGAAGTCTTGGAAGCCATGATGTAAAGATAAGGGAATGAAAGATTTCTCTTCTTTGCTGCTGTCTTCTCTCTACATTTTGCTTATATATTATTCTTAGTCTCCCTCTCATATATATATTCCATAATTTCATAACACGTTATCAGTAAAACATTATTAGTACAAGAGATTGATAAATAAAATTTATTTTAAATTAACTTATACTCCTACTGTACTATTTTCAATATATAAAAAAAATCAACTTATATAAAAAAAAAATCAACTATAATTTTTTTATATGCAACAAGCATCGAAAAGATCCCCAACATCGTGGAGGCCATGAAGGAGACAAAGACTCGGCAGAGGGTTGGAAGGCTCAGGAATCAGGATATTGCAGTAAGTTATTGTTAATTATGATTAATTAAAATTATATTTTATTTTAAAACTTTCAATTTTTAAGAATACTATTGTTTGATTTATAATGTAGGATAGGTACACACGTCGTCAAGATGAGCTCACTAGTCAGGAGCAGGAGCCTTCTGCTACCTTTGACAAAGCCATTTTTCTTAGGTGGTTGGAGGGAAGAACAAGAAGGATCATGTGTATGACTTGAGTCAGCTGGGGGATATTAGGAAAAACCCAAGTCCCACATTGACTAGAGATAGTATCTAATAAAAGCTTATAAGTATAGGGCAATCCTCATCCTATGAGCTAGCTTTTGGGATTGAGTTGGGCCCAAAATCTAATATGGTATCAGAGCTATCCTAGATCCATTGTTGGGCCACCCACCATATTATCCACGCACCAAGCTCAAAAGTGCTGGGCGTGAGGGGGTGTATTGGGAAAAACCCAAGTCCCACATTAACTAGAGATAGTATCTAATAAGAGCTTATAAGTATAGAGCAATCCTCATCCTATGAGATAGCTTTTGGGATTGAGTTAGGCCCAAAATCTAATATGGTATCAGAGCTATCCTAGATCCATTGTTGGGCCACCCACCATGTTATCCACGCACCAAGCTCAAAAGTGCTGGGCGTGAGGGGGTGTATTAGGAAAAACCCAAGTCCCACATTGACTAGAGATAGTATCTAATAAGAGCTTATAAGTATAGGGCAATCCTCATCCTATGAGCTAGCTTTTGGGATTGAGTTAGGCCCGAAATCTAATAGGGGATAAGTATGTGTCCTCCTCCACGACACGTAATAAATTCACATTTGGAAGATATCCAGAAAAATAAAATAAAAACTAATTAGCGACATATATATTGCGGTCGCTAAAATGGCATCTAAAACAATAGTGACCATATTTAGCATCTCATACATTATACGTAGCAACAGGTAATTTATGTTGCCAATTGTGACGGGAAGATGTATTCGGTCGCTAAACCATTTACCTACCAACATGTCAACGACTGATATATTGTCGTTGCTAATTCGATTGCTAATTAAAAGAATGATCAAATTCCTGATTCGGTAGCTAAATGTGTATTTTCTTTATAGTGGATGATGATTTATTGATTTTCATCTTTAAATTTCTCTCATAAAATTTCCAACATATACTTCCTTCAAAAGATCCAATAGATTATTATATATTAATAAATGCTAAAAACCATCAAATTAAAATGACTATTGTACAGCTCACAAAAAAAAGAAATGATTGTTGTACCAAAAAATTGATAAATGAGAGAAAGAAAAGAGCGATCAGGGATATCAATTAATGCATTTACAAGTGTCAATATATAGTTCGAGAATGAATGGGACAAACACAGAAATAACGTCATATGTTCTAAGAAAAATGACATGAAAGAACACAAAATAATATTTGATAGAATCCTAATATATCCTATAAAACTTACTCGTCGCTAGCGTTTGAAACTTGAAAGTGTATGATGCGTACTCTTGCTGCGAACAAGTGCTTCACGGTTTAGCTTAACATGCCAGCGTGATACACCGTCCATACGTATCGTGGCCCCAAGTTAAGTAAAAATGAATGTACCCGAAAGAACACTTTCAGAAAATGGGATCATTTCATTTTCATATATCGTATGTATGTATCTTTAAAGATCACCTTGATGTTGTAAGAACTGCAGACCAAAATCCATGAAATTGATGCCAAATCCTATCTTCTGCTTATCTATCTTTATTTTTCCCTTTTGACTTCCCCAATTCATTGAATTATTAATTAGATACGACTTCTTTTTAGTAATTTCATGTATGTTTTATCCTTTCTCAAATATAACCTATATTAGAAGCCTTTTTAATTTAAAAATTTACATATAACTACAGTAGCGTTAAGTTTATCATTGAAGGACCACCAATAGTAATTTTCAAATTAATGTCATCGATCCTTGCTGCATATATATATGCTCTTACTTGGGAAAGATCGATATATCAATTCAGGAATTCTGTTTAATTATAGAATAATGGAAACACAAAAACTACTCTCTCTCTCTTTTTTTTAAAGGAACACAAACTACTTATAAAACTACATAATTAGTAATTGCAATTATTTAAGTAATTAACGTTCCTTTAATCTCCTTTTTTGTGCATGCGCTAACATGTGAATGTACAAAAATATTGACATAACTTTTCTGGACTAGAATAAGCACTTCTTCTAAAGGGTGGACAGTAAAATAAAAAGTCAGAAAAAAACTTGTTTGTTTTATTTTTAGTTTTTTATTTTTATTTTTTATAAATAATTATGAAAATACCATTTAATTTTCATCTTATTTTTTGTTTTTAAAGATTTACGTAGAAAACTATAAAAATATCAAAAAATTATTTTCGATATTTCTTATATAACTTTTTTAAAACAGGAATCAGAATAAAAGTAAAAAAACATTTTTTTTATAAATTTTTATAAAAATAAAAAATCAAAACTAAAAATAAAACAAACTAATACTTTGAATATTAAACCAACTCAAAAGCAAAATAAGAAATCATAATTTCACTGCAACCAAGCCGCAGTGCATATTTGCAGCTAGCTCATTTTGCGCCGTCCACAAGCCTGCGGAACTGTGATCCCTTTGCATCTGGGTGAGCGTTTGACGGGTTCTGCTTGACCTTTATCCGATCCTAAATATTGATAAAGGTTAATTTCTTGTATTTGAATCATTCTCTAAACTTGAAGGAACCCGATTACATGCGGGTTAATTGATATAAGACCGGGTCTAAATTAGAGCGGGATGAATTGACCCGAAGTTAAATAGATTATTTGTAAACTAAATTTATATGAAAGAGAAAAAATATTATTTTTTATTAGCCAAAATATCAGTAAAAGATGTTACTTAAAAGTCACCAATTGATCTGTATCATCAAATAAATCCAAATCGGAATGTTACAAAATATTAACAAATAGATCATTTTACTTAATGCTTCCTTGATGCTCGTGTTACCAAAGACACAATATTTTCATCAAATGGGATTCTTTCAATATTATAAAGGCCACAAAATATATCAAATATGAAACATAATTTAGGGAGGAATAAAAGTAACAGCCGATTTTTATTATATGGGATAAGCCAAATAACCTGAAAGTCAACCCGAATCCATTCTTAACCCGACATCAGGTTATTAAATAAGACATGGATTTGTTTCTTTTCTTCTTCGAGCTAGGATCAGATCCTATCCAAATACTACTTGTTATGACGAATTTTAGGATCGGGTTGAGTTTTAAACATCGTAGGATGCCCCCAATTAGCTATATCATCATGATAGAAGAAGTCAAAAATTGCCGCTGAGTTTGTTTTCTTATGAATGAGTTTTCATTATTTTATTGTCATGTTTAGCCTATAAAAGGCTTATTACCTGTACCGTGCCTTATGGCAGTGTTTGGGTAAACAACTTAATTAAGAGCTTATCACATAAGACCTTATCGTATGAGAGCTTATGCCATAAGAGCTTATGAAGAAAGGGGCAGGAGAGGATTCAAAGGGGGAAAACACGGAGGGGTTATAAGCACTTGTTAAAATTCCATAAGCTTGTTCCAATGACTTATGAAAATAAGTCAAAAACTCCTTATAGGATGGCATAAGTTACTTTTATAAGCTCTGCCAAACATACTGCATAAGAGCTTATGTCATCAGATAAGTCAAAAGGAGCTTAAATAAGCTCTTCCAAACGCCACATTATCTCAAATCAATTCAAAGCGAAATCAACTTGAGGTCTTCCTTCTCGCCTCTCGGCTTCCTTGTCGCGAGTTGTTTGATATATTCTTTTTTACAAAATCAATGTTGAATTGAAAACTTATATTATTTATTTATATAAATAAATATATATATAAAATTTCAAATCATTCTATAATTATTTATTCTATTAAGATATATTAAATTAACGTATTATATATTTTTAAAATGCACGAAAATAATAATTATTCTATTGATATTTTAATTCATATTTTCTTTAAATTTGAGAAAACTATTTTAATAATAGATAATTATAATTCAATGATTGGATTTATAAAATTTATATCGAGTAAAGAGTTATTCAATAGATAAGAGTATATATACAGTATAAGTTTTTTTTAAAACAAAATATACAGTATAAGTTGATCCTCATATATAGTATAGATATAGATATAGATATGTTATCATTTTAGAAAAACTTTTTCTATCTATTTAAGTGATGTGGTAGAGGTTATATATATAGAACATAAGACGCATACAAGATGCAAGGTGATATCCCTGGATTTTAGGTTTCTTATATATAAAACTTTAGCTTGTATAGTTTCTTACTTCTACTTATTTAATTAAGTTTTGATAATTTTATAAAATTTATTCGGTCTTTTTGATATTTTTCCATTTGACTTTGGATTCTCAAACACTATACTTCAATTAATTAAAAAATAAATTTAGATAAATAAAAAATATATACACGAATATCTTAATGACAGTGAATAAATTCAAATGAATAAAAGTAAATACAATAAAAAACAAGTTTGGATTGAGGAATGTTTAGTTAAAAGGATATGCAGAACAAGTTTATGACGTCATCAACGCAAGTGATTAAGATATATTTATTTTCTTAATGATATTCATGTATAAAATATTGTGATTAACGTCTGGTTAATTATGTCAGAAACGATGATCTTGATATTTGGCTTAAAAAATCTATCAGATTGCATATCTGATTTATTGATCTCAGATTTAATTATTAATATCTGATTTAGTATTGGACATGAAAATAAAATAAAAAATGTAAAGAGCAACAATCGTATTTAATTCTTGATTTTATTCTTGAAGCACAATATCTTTTGAGATCATGATGTAGAAACCATAGAATAGGTGCCAAATATTTGCTTTTGAAAAATAATAACTGATTTGAGGTCTTTCATTTATTGACATTGTTTTTATTTGAAGTTGTCAAGAGTGATTGAGGTTGATACTTTGATATGGGGAATATATATAATTCAGCAACAATTTATATAAGATTGTTGTGTTGCTGTTTGGCCGCCGACCAATCATATAACTACACCGTCCAAGGCTGCTAAGTCTTCCACGTGCGTGCGGAGGTGACGTCATGGGAGCTGTTGATGATGTAAGGCTCAGCCGTTGAAGCAACCTAGGGCGGTGGTAACGACCACCACATAGAAAAGAGAGGGACGCATACAATGATTCAGTTTGAGAAGAAGGAAATTTGGAAAACGACGGGAGACAGCACGTGATGTTGCCGTTTTCATAAAGCTGCGGGTCCATTCATTGGGCGACGCGTGATGAAGGCACAACAGTTGGGATTTGGGAAGGTGGTGTTGAATGGTGGAAAAGTATGACACGTAGAGCTAATCATTTGTAACACACACCAAGACGCATTCCTTCCTTGGTCTTGTCTCGACTCCTGAAACTTTCTAGGAGATTGATATTTTTATTTTTTGAAATATTGTAGGAGATTTATATTAGTTCTTGGATAAAATGCATGTATAGGAAGGATGTATCACACTGTGTTTTGGTGATGGGAGAAAAGATAATAATGAAGAGGATGAATCACGTGTATAGATCATTCATTGTAATTTGTGAGTTTGGTTCAGCAAGTTGTTAACTTGTTATATACCTGTATTCACTAGTCAAGGGTTGGCGCCATTTAATATGTACCCCGTATACATGATGAATGGGGTCTAATGATGCTCTATGAAGTTAAAGCCAGGTCATATGTAAGGGCGAAATTAAAATATTTTTATTGATATAATTAAATATAATATTATTTAAAGGGGTTGGTCTAGTGGAAACGTACTAGATTCGTTAGGTGTAGAGTATGTGTATAAAGATACTCTTAAGAAGTAAGAGGTCTTTGGCTCAAATCCTTGCGAAAAATAAATTCCTTTAGTAAGGGTCATACCCATATCGCCCGCGACCCTTGAGTGGTAGCTTACTAGCCATCATTTTACTTGGCTAGGGGTGAAAGTGAAATCGACTCAATATTTGGGAGAAAAGTATTAAGATGTGATGAAAAGGCAAAACAGCCACCAAATCTCATGTTGAAAATTTTAAATTTACTTATTTCCCTCTAATACTCGCATGGGTCTTCTTAAGCATAACGAGTTATCAGAAATATCAAAAAGTTAAAGGCAAAAACAGAAAAATACAAAAGAACCAAATTGTAAATTACGAAAACGGGTTACACCAAGATGAGTCAATGGAACATAGGTGCACCACTAACCAAAATGTGAACACTAAAAATGCTCCTTCAAGAGTTACATTGTGCTATATGAAACTTTGCGCTTATAATGGTAAACATTTCATATATATCTTTAATTATTCACTGTATAAATAAATTTTAGAGTAGTCTTTTTCTGGAAGGAATAAAGCTTGAATAGGAATAGGGGGACATTGCAGCACAAGCACAAGCGGGTGAAGTATCGTATCTGGTCCTTTCATCCGACATAATTTAACAGTGAACAGCTACTACTGCAAACTGTGGCCTTTTAAGCTCATTTAAGGGCCGGGCCCAGTGGACTAACACATACATTCCCTGGCCCGGTTTTCGTAAAGGAAAATTTTAGCTAGAATTAACTTGTCAAGTTTTTTGCAAGAATAAAGTAAGACTGTTATTGACCAGGATGGATTAATAATCTCTATTATTTTGACTTGTCCAACCTCCATCATTGAATTTTAGCAAATCTCAGCTGAGCTTTGAAAATTTTTTCTTGTTGTCCTTGTGGAATAAGATTATGCTGTCCCTAAAAAATGATGTCTCATTATCCCCCATTAATCAAAGGCTGGGGATGTGCATAGATGTTAATGAGTTATAATTTTATTTTATTAAATAACAAACTATTATTGATAGGTAATAGGAAATATGATAGGAAAGTGGGTCAGAAGATCTCCATCCGTCTTTTTGTTGGATAGCAAGTATTGATAGAATTCCAACTTCAAGCAACTTACAAAAAAGGGGTGTCTTGAACTCAAATGGATCCTTAATGTGCAAATTCTGTAACACATATACTGAAACTAGTGGGCATCTTTTTCTGTCTTGCGCTTTTTCTTATGTTGTATGGATGTATGTCTACAATTTGTTCGGTCTGGAAACAGCTTTGGCAGGTAACCTTTTAGATCTGTTACAACAACATGATGGGCTAATCAATGGAAGTATGTGCAAGTTGTGCTAGCTAATGGATATAAAATAAATAAATCTGACAAGTGTATTCCATAGTGGAAAATGGGTCATGATTTGTTTGTATGTTAATGATGTGTTGTTATTTTGTACTGGTCTAGGTGGTAGAAGAAACTAAGAGTTTCTTATCTAGAGATTTTCATATGAAAGACTTAGTGTAGCTAATGTGATTCTAGAAATTATAATAATAAGAGATGGTGAGAACGTAGATTTACCCCTATATCACTATGTAGAAAAGGTATTAAAGAAATTTAATCACTTTGATTGTCAACCTATCACTACTCCCTATGATCATAGCATTAATTTAGTACCAAATAAAGGTAGTTTAGTAGCACAACTTGAATACTCAAAAGTAATTGGATGTTTATGTATGCCATGACATGTACCCGGGCAAACATTGCATATGTTGTAGGGAGACTATGTAGGTATACAGGTAATCCAAGCAAAGACCATTGCCATGTTGTCCGAAGAGTATTAAAATACTTGAGGGGGGCAATGAACTATAGTTTAAACTATAATGGTTATCCTTCGGTGTTAGAAGGATACACGTATGCCAATTGGGTGAATTATACAGAAGACCATGCTTCAACAAGCGGTTGGGTCTTCATATTTGGTGGGGGTGTTATTTCTTGTGGATCCAAGAAACAAACTTGAATTGCAAATTCCACCATGGCTTCAGAATTCATAGCAATGATAGCAGGTAACAAAGAGATTGAATGGCTAAGAAACTTGTTGTATGAGATACCAATTTTAATGGCGCCGGTATCTATACAATGGGATAGTATTCAAAACTATCAAGGGCAAATAGCCAGGTTTATAATGGAAAGTCCAAGAACATTGGGCTGAGACATAGTTATGTCAAGGAACTAATTGCAAATGGAGTAATATCCAGGGTCTTTATAAGACGGAAAGAAATCTTGCATCCTTTGACGAAAGGACTGACAAGTGATATGATGTGGAAAAACATCATTAGGGATGGGAATCAAGCCCATATCTACATGATCACCAATGGTGGAAACCCAACTCACACTTGAGTAGCATCAAGTCTTGAGTTCAATGTGGCCAAAGTACACTATGAGAGTGATTGCAAGTACTTGACGAATAGATACATCCCAAGGTTGAAAAGTACTTGGATACCACAAGGACAAAAGGAAAAGGGTGAGCTTTTGCTCTTAATGGACCTATAGCATATATGTGCTGAGGTGCCCAACTTATGGGGGTGCTTTTGGTAAAGTCCACCTATATGAGAGTGAAGTGGGGCCGCTTCTTAGAGTTGGGCTTGACTTTGTAAGCTCTCATGAAAGGAGGATACACGACACAAGGCCTTACCAAATGTGTCACACAATCACGTCGTTCAATGGTACCGAGATTTCATGTGTAAGTCGTGCACACTTGTTCTAATGAATATTTGGTTCAAAGCTTGTCTACCATTTTATTCGGGGATGACTGATACCCATGGCTTACTAAGCAAAGGTTCAAATCCACAAGATACCTTTGTCTGAAAGCATGCGATTTCCGGAATAATGGGATTTGGATTTATTTTGAAAATGGTGGGGGATTGTGAGAGATTTCCAAAATACATGTTTGAAATATTAGATAGTCTTAACGGTTAAATAAAATTAATGGTTTATACTTTATGTTAATTGATGCCTTGGTTCAGTGGTTGTGTTGTTTGGAACAATATGTGAGGTTGCTAGTTCGAATCTATGTGGTGGTTGTTTTAGAATTTTTATGATCGGTTTTATATAACGGTCAGAAATGTTGTTAGAGTTAGAGTTAGAGTTATATAATGGTTCTATATAATTTTACGTAACCGTTAGAGTTTACTGTTGGTGAAACTCTTGGAGAGTTGTTTTCCTTCACCATGAGATATGAGTTGGTCTATAAATAGAACCATCCTGAATGCATGAAAAGAGACGAAAAACTCAGAATCTCTCAACCATTCTTCACTCCAAATCACCTTCTTTTCTCCCTTATGCGCAGAGAGAGTTAAGGAGACTATTATTCTGTAAACTGCCATTGACGATACGCTTGGTTTAGGGTGTGCAAACCAAACCAAGGTTCTCCATTGTATCATGAAGGGGATTCGCCAGTTACACCTGTTGCATCCAATCTACGAGGAGAGATTGGTGGGGGCGAATCGAACCTAAAGCCTAGTGTTCCTACACGTCTTGGAGATTGCGCTTTTTCTTTTGTATTCTCTTCTTTGTTGCAGAACCAGACCCCATTTTCTAACAAAGACTTGGCGTCTTTTTTGGTTTGCGACAATCTGGACTTTGTGGCTACATAGGAACGAGCTTATCTTCAAACATGGTAGCATTGATTTTGTGAAGGTAACTGACTTAATAAAAATTAGAGTTTGGTGTTGGAGAAATGAATTGTTAAAGAAAGGAAGCTTTTCTTTTGTGGATTGGAGCATCAACCCGCAAGCATGTATCCAACATGTTCAATAGCAACTGGTTATGTTGGTATCATGGTCTACACAATTGAAGGAGGTTTAGTTTTTTCTTTGGATATATTGTACTTAGTTATATCTGTAAAAAAAATCCTTTGCAAAAGGGGTAGGCTAGTTCCGGCAGGCATTGGGATACACTATGGGTTGGAGTTTCTTAATTTCGTCTTATAACCATTGGTTTGCTATGTATATGGGTTTATAATACCTTTAATTTGTACTCTTTTCTTAATATATTTTTTGGCTTATAAAAAAAAAGTTCCCGTGATATCCCGAAAAACCAAAAATTAATAAAGAATACGAAAGCATGCATCCAATTGGAGCATTTAGAAATAGAAACAAAAGCATCAAAGATCCATCAATAAAAGGGGACAATAGCCATTCAAAGAATGCACTTTTGTTGCCATTTAGGCTTTCATTACCCACACAGAGCAAAATTGGAAAATTGCAACTCATAAAGGACGGTGAATGTGGCATTCAAATTGAATAACTTGGAGCAATAGGTGGTGCATGAGGCTGGATATAACTCTAGGAAAAAGAGGCTTGTGACTTGCACATTGTTTGGCTTCCACGATCCACTATCCAGCCCCTAATGGCTATAATCAGGAGCTGACGCATGTCACCCATCGCCCACTTGTCAGAGTGCTTTAACTTTAACTTAAATAAATATACGCCATAGTGCATTTGAAAAGCTCGTATTTGGATTTGCATTCGCATTCAAGTCCACATTGCAATTTTTTTTATTTTTTTGCTTGCCTTGAACAACCCTTTGTGCTAAGTTAAGCACAGGGACGTGGTGGATGATCAGGGACCGCACTAGGTCTATGACTTGGTATTCACCTATTCACTCTTATTTAAATTAAGGAGAATGCCAGTTAGAAAACTAAGTTTTTATATATTTATTATTTTGAAAAATGATATTTTTAAGTTTTTCATAGAAAAATTATTACTTTTTAGATTCTTTGACAGTGTTAACAAGATTCTTAAATCAAAGCGTTGGATAAGTTTTGTTCCAGAATCGCTCCCTAAACTTTAGTTTGTTAGCAAATAGGCATTTCAACTATTTTTTTTTTTGTTTTGTCTCAATTAGTCTTTAAATTCTTTTTAATAGAAAATTAACCATTCAAATATTTTTTTTATCCCAACCAGTCTTTAAGCTCTTATTATCAGTATAATAATTAATCATTTCTTATCTCTTAGTTAGATCACTAATGGAGAATAACTCTAATTGATCATTTCGCTTAAATCCAAATTGTTGCTTTCATTTTTTTACTTAAATATTTTTAAATAGAAAATAAGAACAAAGTCTTGAGGCTTGTACTCTTCTATTCTCCTCTTCTCCCCCTTCAATCTTTCTCGATGGGATTTTTATTGTGGGTTGTGGTTGAATATGTGAAAATGGATGAAGGTTTTTTGTTTTTGTTTTGGTAGCTCGAGGAAAATTCAAGAATGCACTTTAGATTCCATTTTGTGTTTTGAAATGGGTTGATGGTGAACAAAGTTTTTCTTTGGATTCTCAATTCTTGTTTAAGATTGGGGGCCTTCTCACGGAATCAATGATTGAGAGAATAAGAAGAGAATAAATAGAAGAGGAGAATAGAAGCAACGATTAAGAGAAACATTCGGGGAAGAATGAAGGGCTAGAAGAGGAGAATAGAAGTGTACAAGTCTTGCTTTGTTCTCAATTTTTTTTTTAAATACAAACAATAATTTGTATTTAAGTTAAATTAATGGTTGAATTTATTCATTATGAACGATCTAACTGATAATTAATAGAAGGATTAATTTTATTAATAGTAAAAATTTAAGGACTAAATTGAGATTAAAAAAATGTTTAGATAATAAGTTTTTAATCCTTGAAAAGTGTGTGTTATGGTTTTAGTCCTTATAAGTTTTTTTTTTATAGGTCTTGATCCCTACATTTTCAAAAGTTTAGGAATATGTCCCTATCATCAATTTTGCACCGTTATCATATAACAAATGAGACACCCAAACTACCTAGAAATAATCTTCATAAGTTACATAATTGTTCTTCTTTACCTCAATTCAATTTGTGAATAATTATTTTTCAGCAGACAACAGTGCAAAGTTGACGTACAATAGGGACCTATCCCTAACCTTTTGAAATTGTAGGGATCAGACCCTATGAAAAAATATTATAGAGGCTAAAACCAAAACACACATATATATTGGGAAAAACTCAAGTCCCACATTGACTAGAGATAGTGTACTAAGAGCTTATAAGTAGTGGGCATTCATCATCCTATGAGCTAGCTTTTGGGATTGAGTTAGGCCCAAAAATCTAATATGGTATCAGTCTATCAGAGTTATCCTAGATCTATTGTCGGGCTACCCACCATGTTATCCACGCACCAAGCCCAATAGTGCTGGACGTGAGGGGGTATATTGGGAAAAACCCAAGTCTTACATTGACTAGAGATAGTGCACTAAGATCTTATAAATAGTGGGCAATCCTCATCCTATGAGCTAGTTTTTGTGATTGAGTTTGGTTCAAAATCTAATAACACACATTTTTCAAGTACTAAAAACTTATTTAAACCTAAAAATAGTAATTGAAAGTGCCTATTTACAATTGGATTAAAGTTTGGGGGTGCATGCACTTTTCCAATCCGAATTTTATTTTGAAGCAGTAATTAACAAAAGGATTGGTACTGTATTTGACTATCTCTTTGTAATAAGGTTAAGGTTAGGTGGGTGATTATACTGATGCAAAGAAAGAAAGGCATATTGAAGAATGGAGAGCAATTTGTGCAGTTTTTTCAGAAGAAAAATAAAATTGCATACGTGGGGCCTATGTATAATTGTCTTAGAGGTGGAGGTGGAGGGTCCCATTTCATCAATCAAAGGCCATGATTACATGGAGATAGAAACTGGCCCCACTAATCTTTCAAAACATTTCAAAGAGTTACATTACGATTTACATATTTTTCATTTTGCAGGGAATGAGACTTTGGGATCCCCAGAGATGGCGGTGTTGGGTAGACAAAACCTAGCATCATGAATTTGTGACACCCCGAGAAGTGGGCATACATATATTGAAAAAAATTTAAGTACAATTTCTTGAATACATTAGGTGTTGTTTTTCAGTAAAAAATAATATATATGTCATAGCTCATCTATGAGAATATAATGTGTAACAACTTTGACAAATATATTCTTTTTATTAAAAAAACAATATTTTATCTAGCTAAGAAATTGTATCTAAGTTTTGTTCCAGACATATATACCTGCGCCATGTGATTCGTGACTAAGGAACTGCTACGCATGTGAATGCTTGTGGGGTTGTACCCACTTCCATCATCGCTTGGGGACTTTGGCCCATAGGAGAACATTCACTAATCACTACTATATACCTAGGTTGGGAAAACAACAAATTCACAAGAACCATTCCAATTTGTTGTCAGTTTCATTCATGACAACCAATGACGCTACGAAATTCATGATCAATTTTATTGCTGAACTAACAACGCAATTGGCTCGAATTTACCACGACTACTTCCTTTCCTCACATCACTCTCTTAACCGCATATCTACCACTGTTCCACAAAAAAGTCATTCAGATATGATGCTATATATACAGTTAATGCAAATATTCTCATACATAGTGAAGTCTTTAATCTATGAATGATATGTAGTACATATAAATATTAATTATTAATTCTTATAAATATTCTCATGTCTTTATTTTTTTTTTCATTATAGCAACCTCCAGTGGTGTGATTTATCGAAGTTGTTTAACTCTTACTTTTATGAGTTTTACTATGTCATATCATTACTTTTTATTTAATACTATTTTAAATAATTTTCTACTCCAATGGTGTGACTCTAAAAAGTTAGAGTATTTTTATAAGAATCAGTTGCTTCTATAAATAGCAATATTTACAATTGAATGACACATCATTGATGTTCCAACAATGTCATCGTGGAAGATACAACTCTTATTTCTTAAACCCACTGGATATGTTCTTAAAACCATGAAAGCCTCCTTTGACCTAATCAGCATGTTTGATATATGGATATAAAAATGATACATAGAAACAAAGTTTAAATAGATTCTGTAAGAATATGAATAATAATATTCCAAAAGAAACCTTTCAAATAATTGAGTTTTTGGTGTGTTCTTCTTATCTTTTGTTATCATTTTTGTATGATCCAAGTGAACCCAAATAAAGTGGTCGCGCATAAAATTAAAGAGTTTAATTTTGATATATTGTTGGTATAAAAATTTGTACACTATTAGTCAATTATACATCATTCCATATATGATTTTTAAGGTATATTATAAAAAGAAATTTCTTTTAATGATATGACAACTCCTTGTTGTATTGATCGTGTAAAAAATCTTTATGCTATCAGTACATTTTAATTAACTAATTATTTGATGCTATTTACCAAAATAAATTATTTTTAGTAACATTCATAACAAAAATTTATAAATACTCAAAGAAATGCAACGAAATTGCTATAATTAATTTCTATAAATACTTGTACTGCAGCTCAAAATATCAGAAGAGTGCCTGCCATGCACACTTATGGTGGGGTGACAAGCATAATCGAATACGATCTTTGATTACATTATGCCCAATTGCAGAATGGTAGCTAGAGAACCATATAGTTGAAAATTCAGGCTTATTAGTATATTTAGAGGGTAAATCAATCTCAGGAATGATTTTATCAGATTTCCAAATTGACTGATGAAAGCACATTGGTTACATCTTATTGTATATAGATAATTACAAATGTTGAATAAGGAAGTGCTTTAAAAAAAAATGATGTGCAGATTTAGTGAACCGCATGAGAGTGGGAAAGACGCTCCCCTTGAATAGCCCTAAGGTCAATTAACATGATCATTCCTACCTAATAGCTATAAAACCTAATACTTAAACTCCTCTTTCATTTCTCCCCTTGGCCAGTTCTTACACACAGATTTAACTCAGACTCAATTAATCATTCAGACTATAAATTTTAAATGAAAATAACCTTTTAATTTTTTTCTCACACATTCGATTAATCAAAATAATATTGAATTCCGATTAATCTAAGTCGAGCTAAAAAGATTTATTAAAGGGGGCAAAGTTCTCCCAACATATATTTTTTCGTTCACAATACTTGAACTCAAAATCTTACTTATAAGAGGAACCACACTCTTGTTAATTAAACCAACAGGGGTCGGTAAAACCTTTTAATTTCAATATATACTTCGAGCATTTTGCTTAATTATTTTAAGAAAATGATTTCCAACTAAACGAGAAACTAACTAAAAGTCAAAATGGAATGTTAATTTGGCGGTGTCTTAAGCGAAGTCGAAATTGGACAAAAAGAAAGAAAAGATGTTACGAGGAGTATGGAGCAATATATATCATAATGATTTGTTTTAGTTGTTCAATTTTAAACATAATAATTTAATGGGAAGGCTTGTAGGCAACGAATTAGCTATAGATTTGCCACTGATCGGTAATATTCTCACCCCATACATATTTACTAATATAATATAAATATATGTTATAATACTATATACTATGGTGACATTATGAGACTTAAAACTAATTAAATAATTAACTGGCCCATCTTCTCTTTTATTCTCTTTTCTCTGACTCTATTAAATTGATAAAGTTGGGAAAGGTGATCCATTCATTGATGATATAGCACCGTCCCACACTTACAACAAAGCTTCTCAAAAACATTCCCTTTTTCTACTTCTGCAACGGGTTTGAAGGAAAAAAGAAAAAGCTAGCATCATTTCTCTGATCTTCACTCTCTTTCTTTCAACTATTGTGCTTTGCCTTCAACAATTCATCCTTTGATCCTCTTCATCTTCATCTATCCATGGACACAGCTCAGTGGCCACAGGTAATTAATCCAAGCCGCTTCTTCATTTGATTTCATGCCTTCATCTTACTTTGCTGCCTTTTGATTCCTTCTAATTAAGCTATTTTTTTTTCTTAAATAAAAAGTTGAAATTCTAGATAGGTGGTGCCTGGTGCAAGTTTAACTACGTATCCTTTTATCAATTGGATTCATATGTATCAATTTTCTTTAACATATGTTACTTTCGCTTTCTGACTTTCATTTGCTTTTGCCGTAAAGAAATTAAACAAGCTTCTTTTCTTTTATATATATAGTCAGCAATATATCCTTTTTTTTTTTTTTTTTTTTTTAAACCATAGTTATATTACATAATTTCTCCCTCTTTATCCTGAAAAGTGTAAAGCAGGTAATTAACCTATTAATTTTGCTTGCTGTGTTTCTTTTTTGTTTGATCCTGAATATTATGTAGATATATGTGGGGTTTAATTAATTTCCACTTTATCTGCATGCTTTGATAATTCCCTTATGCATGATGACATGATATTTATTTTGATTTGAATAATTAGGAGATGATGGTGAAGCCAATAGAAGATATAGTGGTGACAAAGCCTGCAGTAGCAGTAGCAGCAGCATCACTGGAGAGGAAGCCAAGGCCACAAAAAGAACAAGCCCTAAACTGTCCAAGGTGTCATTCAACAAAAACCAAGTTCTGCTACTACAACAACTACAGCCTCACACAGCCAAGATACTTCTGCAAGACTTGTAGAAGGTATTGGACTGAAGGTGGATCCCTCAGAAACATTCCTGTAGGAGGTGGCTCAAGGAAGAACAAGAGACCTTCTTCAGCTTCTAATTGTTCCTCACCTCCCCACAATAAGAAGCTTCCAGATCTGCTCACACCACCTCAAAACCCTAAGATTGATCAAGGCCAGGATCTAAACTTGGCTTTTAGAAATATGCCTGATTTGGTTATTCAACAAAATAATAACAGTGTATCTGCTTCAGCTTCTTCTACTATTACTACTAATAGTACTACTACTGCAGCTGCCAATTCTCACCTTTCAGCATTGGAGCTTCTTACTGGGATCACTTCAGGTTCAAGGGGTTTGAATTCTTTCATGCATGTGCCAGTTCCAGTTCCAGCAGATCCAAATGCTGTTTACACTTGTGGGTATCCTGTGCAAGATTTCAGGCCAACCTTGAATTTCTCTTTAGATGGGATTGGAAGCCTCCAGGGTAGTGTTCAAGAGACAAATGGGAGGCTTTTGTTTCCATTTGAGGATTCAAAACAGGTTTCTAGCACCAACACTACAATAATGGATCACAATAATAATAATAATAATAAGGAGCAACATGGGGATTCAACAGGTGGGTATTGGACTGGAATGCTAGGAGGAGGATCATGGTAACATTAAATAAAGTCATAAAAATATTTATTAATTAAGCTTCTTCTCTTGTTTTCTATTAATTAATATTTTCTTTTCATCTTTTATTTTTCTTGGTTTTAATGAGTTCCTTCAGATCATTGGGGACTTCATCACTTGTTTGTATTTCTTCTTAACTAGCTAGCTAACAATTGATAGGATCTATCCATACATGGGTTTTACTTATATATGATCTAGCATTCTAGCTCCTCTTCTTCTCTTCATGACCAAGGTGCATGTGATCTCTAAAAATGAAGCTTATTTTAGGCTGGCTTCAGTACTCAGAAAAACAGAAGGATTACATTACATATTGATTATGTGTAGAGAGATAGAAGAGATCAAGATTAGCCCCATTTTTTTTTGGGTTAACAATTGTAGTCTAGAAGAGGGGCGGGTAACTAAAGTGTATTGCCCTCTTTTACATTTCATGTAATTTCTTCTATGTCAGAAGCAGGGCAACCCACTATACATTGTGCTATGATCAATTGGTTTGATTGTCTTTGTCACCCAATTCGATAAATGTATAATGTACAAGAACAGAATATGTATTTATTTATGTAAATTGGTGTATGTTATGGACTTGTGGTTTCCAGGATTCAAAATCTTTTCCTGTGTCTGTGAATATCTATATGTGATGTTTTTCCTTGTTTTATATTCTTTCTCTTTTCTATCTTTCCGTGCTGTGCTGTTAAAATACATTCAGGTTTTGGGTGTGTCAGTAGCAGCAAGATTCATCTATCCGCATTAAAGCATGTCACCAAGAAGGTATAGGAGAATAAAAGGCAGGTGAGATTTCTGATCTCTTCACGTGATATTGCATTAAAGAAGTCTTCAAGAAAAATAATGTTAATTAATTTTATATTGAAAATGTTAATCAGTGGTCTTGTAACATTGGTTAAGAAATCAAAATAAGAAAGTTTCAAAGAGAAAATAATCTATTCAATATATTGAAAATCACTTCACTTTAGCGCCACCCATTTTATATGGCCATGATAATTGTAAGAGTTATGTTATTTGAACACAAATTTTAGACACCTATATGATATCATATATATTTATCTCTATCACTCACTTACCTTTTATCTTCTTTTATATATACACTCAAAAATATATTTAAAAAATAAAGGGACATCATATGCTATCTCCATTTTGCATACAAAAATGATTGGTCTAATTGTAAAGCTGCCTCAACCAAAAGCTCACCTACTGGCTTCCATAATAATAGCTACGGTATCATGTCTGTACACTTTAGTTCGATATCTTATAAAATATTATGGATTTAAAAGAAATATCATTTAAATACCTATATAGTTAATAATAAAATTCTAGTAGCTAGTCAAGATTTTTGGCATTGGGAGTGTTGAGTGAAGATTCACTCATTCTCTCTCCCACATTGCCACCATTAACGCGAACCAATGATCATTGCTTCCGTCCCACCTCTTCTTCCTTTGTCTAACGTAATTGAAGAAGAAAAGAGATTGACAATGATCTGACACATGACAATGTGACATACCCTACTATCTTCTTTTTCTTTGTTTGTGATTGTGAGGGGAGGGGCCCATAAACATTCCCCTCGGCATGTGTGCTGAATAAGAAAATAAAACACTCACTCCCACTATAGCTTCATTTCATACATCTAGATTCCAAACCTTCCCTTCTCTTGTAAGTTACTTTTTCTTCTCATTCTGCGCTGTAAACCACTTTTGTAATGAACAATTACTTAGATGAATTTATTTTCTATACAACAGCGAAAAAGAAGTTTGAAACTATATAAATTATCCAAACTTCTCACTATTTTAGTCCAATCTCAATGACTGTCATTGTCTCAGATGAATTTTTAACGTAATATAAGTGATATCTGTACCCCCTCCGCCCATGCATGATTCAACATTCAACAGTTTTCTCCACTCCTAGATCATATATATAATAAACTTCATTCTTTATCTTTAGCTTTCATTCATTTCAACTTTCATGTTTTTTTCTATGACTTTTATGCGGTGTGTGGTGGGTGTCATAGACGTGGAACGCATGTCATATTCTAACGTTGTCTAACGTGTATCACACCAGATTTTTTCATGTGAGCTCTAACATGTCTCCGTTTTAACACCAACACCACGTTAAGTAATAATAGTATAACTAAACATGACTCTTATTCGGTTTCCTCCCGGGTTCGATTCCTTGATGGTGTTAAAATAATACTTGGTCAGCGGAAGCCACGCTCCGTAAACAGTGATTAGTCCTTCGTTAACAGCGTTGTGATACATTGGGTTTAGAACCAAAAGAAAATGTTAAAATCAAGTCCTTCTTATTTCAAAACCGAATAAATGTTATCCTGGCATCAATCTACCATTTAATATTTAATGAAAGTTGCAGACATGACTAACTCTTTGTGAAAGGATATTTGCGAATAATTTTAATTAGTTGAAAAAATAAAAATAAAATAAAAACAAAAAATAAACACACAAACATGCATGCAAATCTCTTCACCCTGGATACTAAAGGGAGCACACAAGCTGAGCATGTTTGTGCATTTCTTTTTTTTTTTTTTTTCAACTAATGAAAATCCTACATTAATACCATATCACAAAGGGTTAACCAGGTCAGCAACTCTCTATTAGATGGTAGGTTAATGATAGAACTATAGATTTGTTCAATTTTGAATTAGAGAGACTTGATTTGAGTAATTGAAATTTGAAACTAGGATCATAATCTCCCTTTTGTGATTTGTGGAACTATAAGGACTAAAACTACAATTAAGCCTTATATTTATATAAATATCTTACATACTATAATTATTACTATTCATTTTTTCTCACTTTTTTTAAGATATTAATGGTGTACAAAATATTTGTTAGTTCTTCAAAGTGTAGGCTTCTCTTTTACTAAAAAAAGAAGAAGGCTAAATTAGTGTTTTGGCCCATTATCTTTATTTTAGGTTTCATTTTGGTTCCTCATTTATTTTTTGTTCCGTTTTGATCCCCTTATCTTACAAATGTTAGCTTATTTTGATCTCTTCAGTTAGTTTTGCACTGACGGCATTAGGTTTCCGCCGTCAGTTGTCGGAAACCACCGCCGCTCGTCCGAAATCTCGTCGAAATGTTGCCGGAATCTGGGTTTAGAGAGAGAAAAACCTCACATTTTCCCTTTCTCTCTCTTCTTCCTTCTCTTCCCCCATTCCTTCTTCCTCTCCCATAATGAGTCAGGTGTGAGTTCCCATAAGCTATTTGTCTTGATCCTTTTATGTTCTTCAAGATTATGGGCTGAGAAATAAGAAGTCTTTCAGCTTCATTGTTGCCTTCTACAGTGAGGATTAAACGTACCCGGGGGAGGAGGACTACCGAGTCGCAAACATATAACATGCATCTGAACAAATTTTACATATCACTAGTAATATCAATTTGCAGCTTAGACCCGGACTAGAAATGGTCATACATAGATTGGACATGGTTACATGGGGGGCGACCTTGAGAAGTCTATTCAGGGGACAAAATTAAAAAAAGCCCCGTGTGGTTAGGCAATTATCACTTAGCCATCTTGTAGTTGGGATAGTTTGGAACACCCCTTGGAAGGTCTGCATTATCCAATAACAGGTAAAACCCCAACTTAGCAAAGTGGTAATAATGGACCAAAATCCAGACCCCAGAGTTTTTTTCCTGTTAAAACATTTTGAATAATAGGATAAAAGAAGATTGAAGCAAAAAGGACGAAAGGGATATCAAGATTAAAAGGCAAAATCTGCAGAGTTACGTGCGAGCAAACACAAGAAAGTTCCGATTCAGAGAGAGAAGGAAGCGGAGGGAAAAGGAAAGGGGAAGAGAAGGAAGAAGAGAGAAAAAAGGGAAATGAGGGTTTTTCTCTCTTCAAACCCAGATTCCAGCGACATTCCGACGAGTGGTGGTAGTTTCCGGTAACTGACGGCGGAAACCTAATGTCGTCAATGCAAAACTAACGGAAATAATCAAAATAGGCTAACATTTGTAAGATAGGGGACCAAAACGGAACAAAAAATAAATGAGGGATCAAAATGAAACCTAAAATAAAGATAAGGGACTACTATAGAGTGTAGAATAAAGATAAACATTTGTGAGATCTATAGAGTGTAGAACTCTCTCTTTATTAGTCTTTATTTAAGCAAGTATAGTTTGCCTTATTGGCTTATTCCTTCAAGCCACTTTCACTGTTTATGGTCTTGGTGGATTTAATATTAATCATTTTATATTACTGCAACAAACTCTCAAGATTTTAATCATATCTTAAGCACACTTGAAGTGTGATGATGCATGCCCTCAGTATAACTAAGAAATGATAATGTCAGTAACACCGAGATGGAGACATCTTGGCCACAATCCAATTAATCATTACAACAATTAAACTTACAAAGTTATGATCTCAAATTCAATTTACAATTCACACCCACCTCAATTATGCCAAAGTAGTTGTGCAAGCATCAAATCTGATGGGGGGAAAAGGAGTTCGAAAGCACAAGGATAATGTTAAGTAAATGCATATCTCTAAATATGATAGGGACTGAGATATTATGGGATACTTAAGTCTCACATCGAGTAGTATAGAATGCTCAGTGGAGTACATAAGTGGTTTGGTTTCCCCCTTAACGACTAGCTTTTAAGAGAGAGTTCCCCAAGTGCTTGAGTGCTTATTATCTAGTATCAAAGCTGGTTGTCAGTGTCTCAGAAAGGGCTACCTATGGAGAGGCTGGTGGGAAAGGTCGAGCGAAGCAACACAGAGTGCAGTCGTCGGGAGGTCAGCTCTCAGGGGTAGTGCTATGATAGGGACTTAAGTATTATGGGATGCTTAAGACACACATAGAGTAGTATGGGATGCTCGGTGAAATACTCAAATTGCTCGTTTCTCCTTCTCCCTCCTTAACGGCTAGCTTTTAAGGGAGGATTCCTCGAGTGCTTGAATGCTGCTTATAAAAAAAAAAGTGCTTGGATGCTTATCAAAATACATTTAAAATAGGATATGTATACCAATTACTAGCCAATCTCCCCGCTAGTTGCCACTTGCCACTGTCACTAGTCCATTGTGGGAAGACAAAATTTTCTCTACCAATCCCATACTAAATAATTCCATCATATTCCTAGGCTTTAAATTAAGAGTTTAATTGCTACACATTGACAGTATAAATTTTTTTACATTGTCAATCAATCAACAATCAAGATATGAATGGCTTTTAAGATAGTTAAGATAGGAGTCAAAGATATTTACAGGCATGGCAGTTTATGATTTAATGTCTGTGTAGAAGAGTTTTACACTGTCAGCGTATAACAATTAAAATCTGAAGTTAAAGTATTATTGACAGCAAAATGGAAGGACAAATATTGTTATGCCAACTAGAGATATAACAGTTCCGATATTCAAAATATTGAAGAAACGTGGAAACTGTGTCTTAAATAGTTAAATAGATCTGAGACAGCAATTTAAGGTTTAACCAGACCATTAATCAGACCAGATAAAAAATAAAAATAAATAAAATGGAAGTAGACTAAACAACGACTTTAACACATTATACTATTTCAGAGTTCATAAATTTACAGTTTAAAGAGGACATAGATATGAAAATAAATTTACGGAATAGAATTTATCAATTTTTTATTTTATTTTCTTCAAGTTCACCCTAGTTTTTTACTGGATTAATAATCCCCTCGAATCCAGTTTTCAGTTATGACCGGTTTTTTTCATACCATGTTCTGGTTTTGGGGCCGGACAACAACGGAAATTAGGCCAGCCCAACTAAACATATGGCTGGTCTGATCCGGCATTTAAAACACTGCTTTTATATATGTAACCATCTAGTAGTTAAAAAAATCAGCCTCTAATAAAGAATGTACTCTTACAGAGAGAAGGGGTAAGTAAAAGAAACGACCTTTACAGAGGTGGCAATGGTTGGCAGTGATGGCTTGCCTAACTCTGAAAAGAAGGCTTCTTTGGTCTGTTTTTCACCTATGAAAGCATATACAAACTAGATAGCTAGAATTGGGCACACCTCACATTTTGAATGCATAACAATTGCCTTCATGGTGGCTAAACTCATCTAAAATAGTAAGTTTCTGATTAGTGATTTTCATATAAAGGAAAAACCAACTCACTTTTCACTACAGACCAAATAATTAGCGGGTCTGAAATGCTCCTTTGATGCTAATTGTCAACAAGTAATAGACACGTGTAGTACACTAGCGAATGAGAATACACACTAATTGAACTAACATTGAAAACACAATTAACTTGAAAGTTGAAATTACCATACACTCTTCCCGTTTTTGCCTCTCCCTTTATCTTCTTCTGCTTTCACTTCCGCTAGCTTATCTACAATAATTTTCATGCACCCTGCAACACTGGACCATACTGAACTATTTAAGTCTTCAAAAATCATTTTCATTGCTTTATATAACCATATTGAATGAGCACCAACCTTACCAAGGAGTCATTAGAAACACTCTTGTTAACGATATTCCTGAAGGCCATCTTAAAGGCTCTTCATTTTCTCAGTCATCCATGTTTTAATTGGTTATTGTTGCAAGATTTCTAGCTTCCATGGCAGCAGGGACAGAAGCAACTTCATACTCATCACCATCAGAATCAATCATACTATCATGCTTGCTTACGAAGAAGCTTCTTGATTCTTGGGTCTATTTTAACTTTCTTTGACCCTGTAGTGGTGGCATCACATTTGATTTCTTGGTTAAATTTTTTGGACCTTGCTTTTTACCTAACCTGATCTTTCTCAGAACTTTTCCAGGTACTAGCAACTCCATTTCTTCAGACATGAAAGGTTTTGTGATTCAAACTACAATATTTATATAACATATATGAAAACCCATATGGTATTATAATTATCACAGACCTGAAGCAAGTGAGTGAGCATTAGCATCCATAAAAAAAAAAAATGTATTTTTAAACTTTAAAATAGAGGTTTGAGTGAGTGAGACATTTCATCAAACATGCTGTAAGCAACTTCTCATATCATAGAACCAACCGAGCACGTTTGGTTTTAATCTCTTATCAGATGGTTCCAGCCCCCAAAATAATCCTCAAAATTAGAACCAGAATCCCTAAAATCTAATGCTTTAATCCCCTTTTAGTTTTAATCAACGCCAGAGAACTTGGCGCGCACAAGGTAGAGGTCGGTAGAAGGTCAAGGTACTCCATGACTATGTTGTGTTGTGTTCATGGGCTTCCCGATCCAAATGGCTCAACTTTATTGGGCCATAAGGTAATGGGATTAGGGTGTTGCTTTTTACACCACATTTTTCTCTAATTCACCACAAAATTTTTTAAAAACATTTTAATATTCCAAAAATACCCCCCAACTATATTCTTTTCTTTTCTTTTCTTTTTAATAAGAAACGGAATATATTAAATCAAATTACCATTAGAGGAACAAGCGCCTCTAAGGTCATCCAGTATAAGAATCTAAAGTAACTAACTAGGCCTATCGACAATATTCAAAAAGTAAGACCCAACATGGCCTTTATGAGCTAAGGAATCAGCACAAATATTTGATGATCTATGAATGTGACGGATGACAATGTGCCACTCCTTTTTCCTAATGAAAGCTTGAATTTCTTTCAACAAAAAAGATAGAGCTGGATTAGGGGAATGCTCTCTTGAAATTAAATCTATTACAGCCTTCGAATCATATTCCAAAATCACCTTTGGTAGTGTCATATCCCAAGCTACCTTCAAACCCGAGAGCACACCCCAAAGTTCAGCCCACATGATGTTACTGGATGTGATTTTGCAATAGAACTCTTTGATGAAAGCACCTGTGTCATCCCTAATAATTCCACCGCATGCAGAGCTTCCAATTCTTGAACAGTGGGATCCATCTAAATTTAGTTTGAAGCATCCTTGAGATGGTTTGGTCCATGAAGCTCTGGCCAACTCCCGATTTCCATCTCTAGAAGCAAGAGGATTATCTAGTTCAGAATCTATAAAGTGCACATTATTGCAAATCTGAAACCAAAGTTGTTCACCCATAGAAGATTTTTGGTCAAAGACGAGAGTTTCTATCCCTCCAAATTGCCCACGCCGCAACACCAGAAAGGATGGACCATCTCCATGGGTTTAATCCAATATTGGCATCTGACAAGTTCCATTCAATCCAAGCATTTTGTCCTAAACAGAAAAACTTTGTCCACAACCGAGGATTAATATGAGAGGACCATAATTTATGAACTTCTTCACAATCTCTTAACATGTGCATTACAGTTTCAGGGTATAGATTACATCTAGGACACAAATTGTTTGCAGTCATACCTCTCTTCCTTCTTTCTTCATTTGTTAGGATTTTCCCATGTGCCAACTTCCACAAAGTAGTTCTCATGAGAGCAGGACCCTTCCATTTCCAAACCTTGCTGAAAATAGATTGAGTTGGTTGAGATAGCTCCTTTGTAATAACTTCATATGCAGACTTGAGAGTGAATTGCCCATCTGTTGAAGCATTCCATGATGGAAAATCAGCATTCCCTTGCATAGGAGGCCTAACATTTGCCAAAGCAAAGCACACTTCCTCAGGAAAGAAACACATAATCTATGAAAGCAAACCACTGTGGAGAACCCAATGGACAAATTTTAACAAGAAAGAAGCCCAAATCAGAAGAGAGGCAAGAATCGGGACCTTATTTATGCAATAAGGTCGCTTATGTATGATACATGTTGATCGATCGTCACTTATTTATCAATTGGTGAAAGGTGTCAAAGTGATGTGCAAAAATATTTTTTAAAGTGAATTTATTTCTAAAATAAATAAGTGTATATTTACTATCAAGTCATTTAGCTATTAAAATTTTGATGCTATGAGATACACTTATTTACTTTTGAATCAAATTTAGTTTAAAAAAACTTTATCCTGTGTGTACTACCTCCATTTCATAATATCTGTAACTTTGAGAAAACGTTTTATTTTATCAATCGTTTTAAAAAAAACTAAGAAGTGAATTATTTTTTAACTTTATTCTTGTATGTTGATATATTTAATAAATTAAATTGAACAACATTAGTAGAGTGAAAATGATTTTTTTTTCTTAACTATGTTATAGGTACGAAGTAATATCCACTACTGTTAATAGTGACAAATCTTCATCAGGGAACCTGTTGGGCGCACAAGGTGGGTTCTGCCCTCCCAACCAGGTTTTCTCCATACACAAGAGTCAAGATTCAAACCCATGATCACTTGCTTAAGGTGTTCAAGTTCCTTATCACTTGGACCAACCACATATTAGTAGAGTGAAAATGTAATTTAACTAAATATAATTATAATTTTTTTAAAATCAAGAACGTTAAATAAATTATCTTTATTAAAAAAAAAAAAATGGCATGGAAGCGAATATGTTACAAGACTTTTAGTACATTTCAATTAAAAGATATCACATATCTCATTTTGATGTACCACATTTTATCTCTACCAATAACATTTTGTCACATGGAGGATTCATGGTGGTTGAAGGTAGCCATGGCTTCCCTAAAAAAAACATATCAATTTTTTAATGTAAAAATATTATATAGCACCCACAAAAATATCATTACATACATAATCTAAGGATTTAATTTGTATACACTATCGGTGGAAAATAAACTTATACTACTAACTAATCATAAATTGTCATACCATTACAAATATTTTGATTTTATCATAACTACCTTAAAATTCATATATAAAATAATATAATTGATTGACATTGTAATTTTTTTTTACACTAACAGTGTATCAAAATTAAACTCTTAATTTAATTTCAAGTGTTTTATAGAAGTGTACATTTATTTCAAGAAGAAAACTTTCATAAATATGAAAATATTATACTTACAATATATTCACTTCAAAAACATTAATTATGTATATTATTTTGAAATTTTGATAAAATTATATATGATTATATGTATTTTTGAGTAAATTATTTATTTAGCTAGTGTTAGTGGCTCTCACCTAAAATTTTTAGTCAAGATCCATCACTCACTATTATCATATAAATTAAAATTTTATGTAATATTAGAATGTAAAGGACTATATGAGAAGGTATTATTGGTGGCACACCAAAACGTGACACGTGATTTGTATGCCCTTTTAACCAGACGGAGACATTGGAGCACTCAAGTCTGAACAATAAGTATTCTAGGTGAGATGACTGGTTTGGCAGGGTGGGGTTAAGCACACTAGGCCAGTGCCCCAAGAGGAGTGTTGGTTAAGTTACTTTTGTTTGTTTTCCACTTTTTCCGTATTACATGTACATCTCAGTTTTGGTAGAAATTCTGGTCTCATTTTGTTTTGTCATTTCCCCCTTTCTATAGAACAAGATAACATCTATTTCCTCGAATGTAGTTACCCAAATGGGGAAGCGTCGATGGTACACCACTTTACAAAGTGAAATAGTGGTGTATCACCCACATGTCACTACGTTCACCAATAGAATTATCAAGTGTTAGTTTAACTTTTCAAACTTATATGTAGTCAAAAGTAAAAAGGTCTCATATGGCTAAATGATTGGTCAAGGAGCTGTCATGTAGGTGGTACACCACTGTACCATTATGGTGGTTGGTGCACCATAGACCCACCCCCCAAATGGTTACTAAAAGAGTAATGATATGTGAACACCCAAATGGGGCACTCATTTGGGACACCTGGTTAATCGTGTATAAATATTTGGTTAATTCAGTTCATTATATGGTTAATCATGTTAATGGGCTTATTTACCATAACCATGTAAATATTTGGTTAATCACATGCAAATATCTAGTTAATTCAGTTCTTTATATAATTAATAGGTCATCATGAATTAACCAAATATTTGCACGTGATTAACCATATAATAAACTGAATTAACCAAATATTTATACATGATTAACCAGGTGTCCCAAATGGGTATCCCATTTGGGTGTTCACCTATCATTACTCTTACTAAAAAGAGTACACCAAGTAAATGCATAAACTATCGTGCAAAGTGCTAAACGGGATTTCGGAAACCTACATGTAGTGTGTATTTGGATAAATGTTTGATAAAAGTGATTTTGAATGTAACTGGTTTTGTAAAATTGATTATGGTTGGATGTTTTTATTTTGAAAGCAAGTTTGATGTAAAACTTAGTGTAAATTTTTCAACTCAACTCAAAAGTTACTTTTGTAGCTTCTAGTCAGATTCGTTTCCGGAGGCAAAATCAATTTTACCAGAGAGTAACTGAACATTTCATTTTTACGTAAATCATGTTTGACAGAAGACAAAATCAACTTTGGAGGTTTTCAACGTAAAACCAAACACACACGTACGGTAAAGGGATACCGGGGTGCCATATTTCACCGGTATTGCACTTAGTAAGAAGTTTTTGCAACATTTATCATTCCTCTTGAAACAATCATAATTCATAAACAATCCTTATGATTGATGATCAATGTTAAACTGGCATCACAGTAAGTAATGATTGATCGAGTAGCCAAAGCAATTCAATGTTCTCTAGGAATGTCCTTTTACGATGAGTCGTGGTGTTATGGTTTCTAATTTTCTATCAGTGATCCTATTAGATCAGAATCGAAGATAGCTTGTTTATGTTTATTTTGTTATGTTTTAGGCATACCATTTGAAAAGCCAAAACAGAATCCTTTAACAACTTTAAGGTCATTGGTATTAAGTTAAGATAAATGCTGACAAGTATTCTAAGGATATTGTTTAAGAAATTTAAGGAAATAAGTTTTTACGGGAAGTTGTGCTTTTAATACATTGGAAAGAGATATAATTAGTTTTTCTTGTTTAGAATCCTTAAATAATATCCTTAGAACACCAAGTTAAAACTTAAAACTATGTTGTCCTCTGATTTCCAACGACAATCAGATAGAATTTTGTTGGAAGACAAACCCTCTTGATCCTCACCCGTTAAGAGCAACCAAATCCAAAAGGATGATGCTTGCCGCTTGATTTCAACGACCCAACTCAATGAGTTGCAATTATAAGGTTTCTCCTAATGGGGGGAAATATCGACATTTTCCTTGTTCAATCTTTAAAATTAAAGCTCAATTATATTACCCTTTTGGCGAAAATTCAGAATTACAGCTGGAAAAGTGCTTGGACAAATTAAAAAATTATTGAGTTGACTCTGTAAAGATAGGAGTCATCAATTAATTCACAAAACATAATCACAACAACAATTAGAATCCATCTTTTTACATATTTGAAGACACACATTAGATAAGGTTTTATGATTATTGTCCATTTGCTTTGTCTCCCATTTTGATTTACTTTTAGAATTTAATTTTAACCTCCCAGTTGTTATTTGGAGAGCTTATAATTAGTACTTACAACAGGATTATGCTCTTCATCTTTTTTCTTCTTAGTTTGAGGAGTAGGATACAAACTATCTACCTATATGTCAATTTTGATAATTTCACCCCTGATAATTATTAACTAGGATGTTGGCATTCGGATAATTGTATTCATGTAATGGTCAACTGTTAATTACTGACTTTTTCATCCAAATCTGCTCACCCCTACTTACCTAAAGTTAGCAAAGAAAATTGGACCAAAAAGAAAAGAAGTGGATGTCAAATTTTGAAAATCTACTCATGATTTTTTTTTTTTTTGGTGTAAAAATCTACTCACGAATGCGTACAAGCAATTAGGGTAATTTTTCTCATGCACGTACGTACTCAGCAGACAAATCCTAATTTGTACACGTGATTTATTGCAATTACCAGGCATGCAATTCTTCAACTCCCTTACCCCCCCTTTTTTTTTTTTGACTCATTCAACTCCTTTTTTTTTTTTTGAAAAAAGCAAAGAAGTATCAATAGATAGAGTACAAGGGGTACCCTAAACCCATTTACAAAAACCTGGAAACAACAGTAGATTATAACCAGATAAAAGGATTGCCCACTATACAATGCAATTACTTGGGCTAATACACCAATCAGAAAATGAATAACAAGAGCCCTTTGATCTAGCCATAAACCACCTCCAAGAACAAACTTTAACCCTTACTTAGATCTACCGTACCATTTATACATACCATATATTAAAATTAAGCTAGTGTCCCTAATTCAGATCTAGCGGTAAATGGTACTCCCTCTGGACTCAATTATAAAAGCAAAAAAATACTTATATTTTGTAGATTCAAATATAAGCAAAATCCAACCAGCTTAACTCTATTCAATGTCAGTATTCCAAAAATCAAGAAAATTAATCAATCCAACCAATTCTCTTTAATTTACTTTTCCAAGAGCATTGCATACTCTCAAGACAATCAAAGGGCTGTTTAATAATTAAAACTCTTTTTTTTTTTACATAAATCAAGACAATTAAATTAAATTAAATTAACTAACTGCTTTCATAAGTATGAAATTAGTTAATTTTACTTGTAATTGAGTCTCAATAGAGTACAAAAAGAAAGAAACAGAAGCTGCTTATATTAATTGCTCGAAAGTTATACAATGAATTAGTCGATAGGAAAAAAAAAATAATGGGTAAATCATTGTTGTTTGCAATTCCAACGAAATTGTCACCTATTTTACTTGTTCGGGTGAAACAAACTAACAACACAATTTGAAGCTGCGGTGAGTGCAATTTGGAAAAAAGTTAGGGAGGTGAGCATTCGTGTGTCTCACTTTTGTGGACAACATTATTAACTTATAAATCACTAAAGCCTTTTTTTGTGTATTGAAGCAGCTAGGTGGGGCGCGCCTGTCTGTGTCAGCTTTGGTTCCCAAGTCCTAGCTTCGTGTTAGAGTGAGATTCCCTTTCCTTTTTCTTTGTCCCAATACAAGAGAGAACATCTCACTCACTTTCCCCAACACACAAAACAAAACTCGATCTAGGGTCTAGAGTAGAGAGCTAGCCTTACAATACAAGCAAATCTGCTTCTACATTTTTTGAACTTTAACAAAACCATGTGAATTATATGCATCTCTGAATACCCACGTCTGCACTGTGGGAATGCATTACATTTTGAAATGAGGAACGTATACCATTGAAAGAAAAGTAAATGGGTGAGTTCATGAAATTGTAAAGCGGTAATAAGTAGATCCCTTACATTAAGAAATAAGCAAAAACGTGCTCCAAGTCATAAAAATGTTCATTACACTATGATATCCCAGTTTGAAAAACGTCACCAAATTAAACTAACGTGATGATGTTAGTCTACCAATCTCCATAAAAATGATGTTGTCGGAGGTTGAAGAGTGTTGCCTCAGACAAGAACTCGGCACGTACAAGAACCTCGTCTTGATGCCAAATATACCCTTCCTACAAAATATAACTTAATATGATTATTTACAATTGTTAGCAGTGATAAAATAAAAGAATTATAATGTTAAAATTGCATTTATACTTACAACAGTCCTCCGAACCTTTTCGTTGACCCACTCTCTCAACTTGAGCATTTTGGTTTTTTCCATCACATCAAATGCCACTGGCGCTCAGACATATGCAAACCCTGCATATATAAAACTAGAAGTTAGATTTTTAATATTTGAAATCATTTAAATAACCAGTGTTAAATTTAAAAAAAATGTTACTCACTATTTTTTTTCCTTATGTTCGGCAACAAAGATAAGCCCACAGGTTGCTGACTAGTGGCAAGACTCGTGTTTTCCAGTGAGAGAGTGAGTGAGGAAGGGAATCGTGAGTGGTTGTCACACTGAGAAAGGGAAGAAACATAAAGGATGAAGTGGTGGAGGAAGAGGGCAATGGAGGGCGCGATGGTTGATGTTATTAGAGAAGAGGAAGGGGGAAAAGGCAAGTAGAAAGGGGGCTCGAGTGTCAATTTAGGGATTTAAGTTTTAGTGGCTGAATTATTCGATCAATAACCCTGTCGTGAACAACTTATTTTGAATGTTGGTCGCTAAATTGGGCGCTAAACGCCCCTAACCTGAAAATTTTTATGATTTAGTGACCGCACAAAATCGATCGCTAAATGTTGAAATAATAAATTAAATGCCCTTTTAGCATTGTCAATTTAGGGATTTAAGTTTTAGTTACCAGATTATTCGATCAATAACTCTGTCATGAACAACTTATTTTGAATGTTGGTCGCTAAATTGGGTGCTAAATGCCACCAACCTGAAATTCTCTATTTTTGTGATTTGGTGACGGCATACAAAGAGTGTGTTTGGGAAAGATTAAATTTTCCCATTTCAGCTGTTTTTCAGATTAAAAGTTGTTTTATAGATAATTATCATGTTTGGGTCTCTAGCTTAAATTTTGAAAAAGCTTAAATTTTGTAAAAAAAAGTTGTTTGTTAGCCAGCTGAAAGAGTGAGCTGTTAGATGAATTTTTTTAGATTATGCTTAAAGAGATGGTGTATGTCCCATATTAACCCCCAATGGTCCCTGTTTGAACTCTGCTTCCACTCACTCCTTTCTTCTTTCCTGTGCGTATCCGACGAATCTGTGTATATACATATGATGCTCATAAACAAATTCGGTCTTGTGGGGTTAACAACTATCAGTGTGGGTGGGCTTGAGTTCGTTGGGGGTTTTATTAAGTTAGTGGGGAAATATTATGCAAATGAAGTTGTTGGCTTTCAAGTGTGCAATGCTTTTCTTGGAGGGCCTGTGAATTTCGCCTATGTGGTCTTGGAGGTCTGCTCTTGGTGCTGCTATTTATCTCGTCTGGGTCTTTTTTTTGTGTTGCAGGTTCTTGTTCATTTGCTTTTGTGGCTGCCTTTTCATAATTTCATGAGTATTTATTGCTGGCTTCATGGAGAATTTGTGGCAATTTTGGGGTTCACGAAAAAATGTTAGAAATTTTACTATGTTAAAAAAAAAAATCAAATATTATCCATTTTTCCACCAAATATTATAAACAAATAATTTCATACCCTTTTTCGTAATTTATTATGTAAAATTGATTATTTTTGCACCACCCAAACGAAATAGATTATTTTAAAATTGGTTTTCCGCAAACATACCCAAACAAAAACAGATTCTGATTATAATCGATTATCACAATAATTGATTATTGGAAAACGGATTATCAGCATAATCTTTTTTTTTCCAGCTTTCTCAAACACACTCAAAATCGATCGATGAATGTTGAAATAATAAATTAAATGATCTTTTAGCGACCAATTTAGCGACCACCATATTCAAGAATAGGAGCATGTTTGGGAACGCTTATTTTTTTAGATTGTAGCTGTTTTATCCCCAAAAAGCTATTTTCAAAATAATCTAACATATTTGGCACTTTGCTTAAATTTATAGAAAAACTTTTTTTGAGGAAAAAAAATGATTTCAGCCATCTAGTTTGTCCTAGCTTAAGATTGTTGTGATTTGATTATTTTTCATTATCAAAACTGTCTTCCCTGTTTACCCTTGCAAAACTAACTTCTAAACAAATATTATTAAATTATAAAAATAGTTTTATACCCTTTTTTGTAATTTACTATATAAAAGTGATTTTTTTTTTTGCACCATCCAAACGAAATAGATTATCTTAAAATCGTTTTTCAGCAAATAGACTCAAGCAAAAACATATTCTGATTATAATCGATTATCACAATAATCGATTATACAAAAATCGATTATCAACATAGTCTTTTTTTTTTCAGCTTCTCCAAGAACGCTCTAGATGGATGTGGTCTCTAATTTGATTATAAACAATTCAAATTATGTTGACTTTTTTTATCAGTTATGTTATTTGTAAAACTTTTTTGGATACCTAATTGACACGACACTCATAATTGCATATTATACATATATAGTATTTTAAGATTGAGTATATGTATAATATACAATTGTAAGAGAGGTATCACTTAGGTATAAAAAAATTGTACAAATAACATAACTCTTTTTTAAATTCATCATTTAACAACCAATTGCTTTTGCAATCGCGACAACTCTCGCAGACAGACACAGACCCAAACAATAAAAATGTTTTTGCAATCGCCTCTATCGGTCGCTGAACTTTTTATTTTTTTTTATTTACTTGATCGGTCGGTCGCAAGGATAACGACGAAGAGCGACCAACGAAAAAAATCAAACACTAACTCCAATTGCTAAACAAGACTTTTTTTAAGAAAGAAAAAAGAAAAGAAACCACAAGCAAACAACTAACGGAATTCTATAAAGAAAAACACAATCACATGTGCCACCATCGGGGGAAAGAGAACATGACACGATAATAAGTACTAACTGACCATAATAGTTTCTGTCTTATTCCCCTAGAAAAGGACCCATTTCCCTTTTCTCAAAGGCCAAAGCATGCTTTCCACAAAGAGATAAAAGCTTATATGCTGAGCTGCATTTCAATTTGACGTTATCATTCAATTGAAAGAGTTCAACCAAATATTTCCTTCAATTCATCATGCATGTATAGGACCTTTTTGTTGATAATTGGATGCAATATGTCACCAACTCAAATTCTTGCTTAATTAGGGAGGCATCGTTCTTTTAAATTTTAAAGTAAAAAGGGGGAAACTATCTAAAGATCATAAAAGCCAATGAACAAGCTGAGTATTACTTATAAGCTATCAACCTTTGTCAAATGCCAACATACATATACATTAATTCAACTTATGTATCAAAAGGCTTATCAAAAAAAAAAAACTTATGTATCAAAAGTGAATTCATAGAAAAATGACCTTTTGGAAGCCTTGGGGTTGCTGTTTGCTTTGGAGTGGCTTATTAGTATGGATCTCCAGAATGTAACTTTAGAGATGGATTGCAAAAATGTGGTGGATCATGTAAACTCCAACTATGAGGATCAAGCTAAGTATGGTTCTATTATCTCCCAGTGTAGGAACCTCCTTTTAGTTAGACCAAACTTTGATGTCAAGTTTGTTAGGAGACAAGGTAATGTAGTTGCTCATTCTTTGGCTAGGGCGGCTATTAATTATCCTAGTCCCCATTTCTTTGATGTTATCCCATCGTGTATTGAACCTTTGATCTTTAATGATATGAAATAAGTTGATTCCTTTCAAAAAAGAAAAAGAAAAATGCCCTTTTAGAATGTATTCATGTCGCTTTTTTCATTCACTAGTCGTAATTGATTGAAAATCATAGATTCACAGGGTCGTTAATGTCGAACACAGCATACGTATGTCTTTTCGAATGCAGTCCTAAATTAGAATTACTCTTTTTTCTTTTCCTTTTCTTTTCTTTAGGCTTAGGTGTAGGATACTTTTTATTATGTCATTAATGTGAAATATTCAGTACATAGTAATTAATCTCTATCGAAAATCTATATCGAAGGAGTTGAATGACATTTAAAGACCATTTTCTTCCAATCGGATTTTCTTCATATATAAGAGTTGAGAATCAAAACCCTAATTACTTATTTAAAATGCTCAAATTCATTACCACTAAGATTAACTATGTTGGTAAATGATGTAAGTGTTAGGTGTTTGTGTGTGTCAGTAAAAGACGAGGAAGGCAAAAGAAGTGTCAGTGATTGCAAGACTCAAACTTTCCTTATTAGTATGATTATTCTTCGCATCGCCAATGAAGGCCTTCCTTTATTTAGTGAACAAAGGCTTATAATTTTGTTCCCAGCGGCTACCACACGCTTCATCATAGCTGTTGAGTAGAAAGTGTTATACCATTTTATCGAATTATATGAAAATAATTTATTAATATTAGAATGTTTTATTTAATATCGATTTTAATGAATCATGAACTTAAATGAGTCGAGATTAATCGATACCAACCTTTTAGTCACGGGCACTTGTATAAAATTACTTATAATTTTTATTTTAAAAAAGTAATATTTTTAACTTTTTTATGATCACGAGTTTATTACTACTATCTATTAACTCAATTTATTGATAAAAAAGGTTTGATTATTTTGTAGGTTCCTAAACTATTTGAGAATTTTTAAATAGGTCCCTAAACTTTAAAAATTTGCAATTAAGTCCCTAAACTTGTAAATAATTTATAGCTGTGTCACTTATTTGTAATTGAGTCCATGAACTTGTAAATGATTTCTAATTAGGTCCCAGAGGTAGGGTTTCAGCAACAGACATCACAGTTCAAAAATCTTACCTTAGGGACCTAATTACAAATTGTTTACAAGTTTGGGAACTCAGTTACAATTGTGAGACCCAATTATAAATTATTTACAAATTTAGGGACTCAATTTCAAATTTTAGGTTTTTATTATTTTTTTAAAAAATTCAAATAGTTCAGGGACCTGCAGAATAATTGAGCCATAAAAAAGTATTCAATATTATTTTGCAAGTTCTTTCAAGATAGTCGATAAGATGATATTTATTAATTAAACCATAACATTTTATCTTAGATTCTAGTACCTAAACATTATAAAACTTTGAAATTCATCCTTGCCGTTAAGGTACCTATATTAATTGATGATGTGGCAGACAAATTGTCATGTTATCAGTGCCACATGTAGAGAAATATTAATTTTTAATTCCATATTATAATATCCACGAAAAATAATATTAAACATTTTATGAATAGTTTTTATTTAGAGATTATTTTTATTCAATTTGTAGTTATTAATTATTAATTTTTTTTATTTTTGTTTGTTAATTTTAATTATTTAATAATTATTTGAGGATATTAAAATAATGTTTTTTTTCAATTAAAATATACTACAATAAATAAAACAAACGTGGAATCAAAAATCAATATTTTTGTACATGTGGCATTAATGACATAACACTCTGTCTGTCGCATCATCACACTTAACAGAGATACACTAAAGATAGGGACAAATTCAAATTTTAAAACGTTTAGGGACTAAAGCCTAAGAAATTTTTTTGGAGATACGAAAACCAAATCTTGCCTTATCGACTAGGAACAAAATATTCATCAAACCTATTACTAAATATATTAGTCCAAAAGTAATTTGTCTTGTAGAGGCTATTATCCTCATTCATATCAACAGGCATCAGTCCCAAACCCACAAGGGGGACCCGAGGAGAAGGAGGACGAGAATAGGAAAATGAGCTAGAGCAATTTTAGAGATCGAATCCCAACACTCTATATAATATTTAACAACTTGAACAACCTCTAGAAAACAAGCATAGTTTTTTTTTTTTTTAGGAACCCACCGTAATTAGGGTATTTGACTCTCCAATGGGTTCACGGAGTATTCATATAAGTTTAGATCCTTTGGACTCGCTATGGGACTAATCTCCGCTTGGACTAATCTCCACGGAGTATCTACACAAGCTTAGATTCTTTGGACTCATTATGAAACTAATTTCTACTTAGCCACAGTTAAGGTTTTTCGTCCCTCCCTAAAGATGTGTTCTGCGGGATTCAAACCCATATCCTCCACCACAAACTTAGTCTGCGCAACCAACCGAGTCACACTCATTAGATAAAACAAGCGTACTTTAACGTATAATAAATGAATTAATAGATTAATGTGAAATTTTACACACTTGCATCATTAATTCGGTAATTCTATACGAATATATTTATAATCAGTCAAATAACTAATTATGATTAATTATTCAGAATTGATAAAAAAAAAAAAAGTACGAAACGAACATCCTACAAATTCTTAATCACCATTGATCATTGATTCATTGGTTTTTATGTTTTTAAATTATTAAAAATTTGAAATCAACGTGTGTATATGCCACCTAGATTAGTCAGAAATTTCTTTTTTTTTGATGCAAACACAATTATTTCATTCATTCATAATAATAGAAGCAATACAAGTTGGAACAAAATCAAAGATATGACGACTAGCATAACATCGAGACGCTCTAGCAAGAGAATGAGCGACTTGATTTGCTTGCCTCCTAATGAAACTAATCCCATAGATTTGAGTGGCACTAAGACTGGCTTTACATTTAGCTAAAATGGTCCCAAATTCGGTTTGATAGAGGTTATCCCCAATGATACCATCAACCACTTTACTATATCCAGTTCTATGGTAACATTTTGGATTCTCATCTCCCCTAACCATTTAATTGCTTCTAGACAACCCAAAGCTCCTGCCTCTTGTGCTTGAGGAACTCCATGATACCAAGCAGTTTTCGCCTTCAAGAACTCTCCCTCTGCATTTCTAAGACACATTCCCAACCCAAAGCAATTCTGATCCATAAATAGCGCAGCATCAACATTGCAGTTCTGTTAATTATTCTATAAATCTTCCATATTAAAGGATGAAATACTCAAAAAAAAATTTGTCTAATCAAATGATTGTATTTGTTTATAAATACAGTACGTATTAAATTAAGATATTTTACGATGTCTGCATTACTTTTGTTTGTGCTGTGGTACCACTACCACATCGTGGAAGATCCGAAAGAGTAAGGATTAAGGGATGGGATTGTGTTGGTAACTCCGTATAAAGTAGCAGCAAGTCAAGATTCTCATCCCAGGACGACAATATTGCGATATACATCAGTGACATTTCAGGACCCCATGCTAACAAGTACCTATGGAAACCAGTGTTAACTACATAGAAAAAATTAGGTAAAATAGGTAAATTAGTCTTATATGTTTATTTTTTTTTTACTTTTCATATCAGTCATATATATATATTTTTAAATTGGTCCTATATATTATGTTTCATTTTTATATTAGTCATTTTTATTAATTTTGACTTAATGCTATCAATTTTGAACTGACGTGATTATCATATTAGGCATTGTTTGGTTTGCCAAAAACGCTAGCGTTTAACGTTTAGCGGATAGCGGATGGAAAATTAGCCCCGTTTGATAACCGTTTTTAAAATTAGCGTATAGCGTTTTTCACTAGCGTATAGCGTTTTTTCCAGACGCTACTTGAAGTAGCGTTTGAGCTTATAGCGTATGACTTTTTCTTCCATTTTTATCCTTACCATCTTAATTAAATTCCTTACTTATCCTTCACTAACAAAATAAAATATTAATAGAAATCAATATTATTTTTATTATTCCATATGATTTATAAAAAATAACTAAAACTAAATAAATATTAAAATTAAAAATTAATATTTTAATCTTTGAAATGATAAATAAATTAAAATAAATTAAAGTGTTAAAATTGATAATTATTTTAAAATAAATAAAATAAATAATATATATATAAATACATATATATAATTTTTATAAAAAAAATACAAACATATCCTTTTATGTAATTTTACATTAATCAGCTAGTCCAACCGCTAGTGTTACCACTAGTTTATCCGCTATCCGCTATCCGCTAGCTTATCCGTTATACGTTATCCGCTAGCTTCTCCGCTAACCGTTAACCGTTAGCTTATCCGCTATCCGCTAATTTTTACCAAACAGAGCCTTTGTCTGACATGTGGTTTTGGATTTGATGATATTAATTAGATCAAAATTGACAAAAAAAGACTAATATGAAAACTGAATATAATGTATAATACTAATTTGAAAAAAAATTAACTTGGATGACTGATGTGAAAAGAAAAGAAAAAGTATGGGCCAAGTTAAATTTCGTTAGGAACAATAAGGGACAACGAAAAGGAATCAGAGACCCTTTGCCTAGGATCTAGGATGGGACGGGACCACTGTGCAATCACACACACCAATCATTTATCATTGTTATTATTGACTTATTGTTGTTTAGAAGATGAGTAATGATATTTGAACATAAAATGATATTCAAAATTGTATAAAAGTATTTTTTTTTTTTTATTTATTGTTTTCTTCTCTCCTACTCCTCTGGTCCAATATATAAGCAAAAAAGTTTTAAGGTTTTTGGAACAATATATAGGTGAATTTTATTTTCCAATAACTCATTTAATGATATTATTCATAAAATATATTTCATTTAATACAAATTCCAATGACTTATTTAATGAAGATTGAAATTTTAGATGAAGGATAATTTAGGTAACAAACATAAAAAATATCAAGTATAATTAAATAAAGTTTGAAAAAAAGATGAATATAATTTCCACTTTCTATTCTATAGTTGTTTCAGTACATAAAAAATAAATAACTCACAAATTTATCACTACAAAACAAGATGTATTTAGAGACCACCGAATTCGATCGCAAAATATGAAAATTCGGTCGCTAAACCATTTAGCGACCGATTTAGCGATCACTAAGCATGGTAGCAAAATGTATGGTCACAAAATCATTTGGTGGTCGCTAAATCGGTCACTAACCATTTAGCGACCGATTTAGTGACATAATTTCCATATTTAGTGACCGATTAAGTGTGGTTGCGAAATTCGATCTCTAAAATACCTTTTTTTGTAGTGTATAAGTTTGCATCCAGCCCAGAAAACAAGAACAAAAATGCAGAAGAATGCATAGCATTAGAGCATCCACATCCCAGCATCTCACTTTGGAGTTTTTAAATGTTTCCCACCATTACACATCATCCATTTTTATTTTTTATAACTTAAGCACTCCATCTCTCCAACCCAGCGACTACTAAAAAGTTCTTAAATGGACCCCACCAATAATCCCACATCCTTACAATTAATCTCTCAAGCATTTTTTTTATTAAAAAATTGTAAACATGACCCACACAAAAACATAAGATCCAGTGCTTCCACAAGCACTTAACAAATTTGTGGTGCTTAACAAGCACCGGCTCTATCAGTGAAAAGACACATGCATCGATTCTTAATTTTTTAAGCACCCCGCACTTGCTAGCGATGTTGGTGCTCTTAGAGAATACAACTGTCGCTGTATTTCATTTGTTGGATGAAACTCTTCTAAAGTGAATAATAGTGTGAAGTGAGAAAGTAAGAGTTTATTCACCATTGATTAGTTAAAGTGCATTGAGATTTCAACTCACTTTAACTAATCAAGGGTAGATACATTATTGATTTTTTACTTTACACTTTTTCTCACTTTAGTGGAGTCTGATTCGCATTTATTATTAGGGTTTTGCTAACAGGTACCCTAATGACATTGATTAAGAAATTTAATAAATGAAACTGTTTATTGGAAAGAAGAAACAACAGCAACAATGGCAATGTAACATAAATCACTTGTTGCAGAAGAAACTACTCCATCTATACTATATACATTTACGAATCAAACTTACTGAATACTCTTCCAAATGTCATCTCTTCATGTATTTCACATTTTTTTGCATTATATATTTCATAGAAAGCATTTATGCACTTGACTATTTTTCTGCATAATTATGAGAGGTTTTTATGTCCAACTTCTAATTAGGAAGAATGCTTTACAATTAAAGCAGTCATTTAATTCACATCAAGGATGTAATTATAAATTTTATTTTATTTTTTTACCAAAACCATTTTCCCTCTTTGTAACATCCCTGGCTACTTTATGGATTGACGACTGTCCCCACAAACCAACACGAGTCTTTTCAGCGTACTTTGTCCTCACTCACACGCTTCCTGGGAAAACTTCCCAGGAGGTCACCCATCCCATAATTGCTCCAAGTCAAGCACGCTTAACTGTGGAGTTCTTAAGTGATGGGCTACCGAAAAGAAGATGCATCTTGTTAGTATAGGTAGTACCAATCAATTCATATAAGCCTTCCTCAATTGTATAGTCCCATACCTACATAGTCTCAGGATCCCTCTCATTCAGGTGTGCTATCGGTTCATTCATGTGTCCCTCCGCCTAGAAGCCTGCCAGGAGCCGCTCCTTGATCATGCCTCTTGCACCGGCGACCACTCCCCGCCCTCGTCGGCACCCGGGTGTTACATGCCCACCAGCTTCCGCTTGGTTCGTCCCCGAACCACACCGTACTGGGAGAGGTGCCGCTCTGATACCATTTGTAACATCCCTGGCTACTTTGTGGATTGACGACTGTCCCCACAAACCAACACGAGTCTTTTCAGCGTGCTTTGTCCTCACTCACACGCTTCTTGGGAAAACTTCCCAGGAGGTCACCCATCCCATAATTGCTCCAAGTCAAGCACGCTTAACTGTGGAGTTCTTAAGTGATGGGCTACCGAAAAGAAGATGCATATTATTAGTATAGGTAGTACCAATCAATTCATATAAGCCTTCCTCAACTGTATAGTCCCATACCTACACAGTCTCAGGATCCCTCTCATTCAGGTGTGCTATCGGTTCATTCATGTGTCCCTCCGCCTAGAAGCCTGCCAGGAGCCGCTCCTTGATCATGCCTCATGCACCGGCGACCACTCCCCGCCCTCGTCGGCACCCGGGTGTTACACTCTCCAAATAGACAACTAACCTATCAATGAAATTTTCAATTTGAAATGTGAACAAAACCAAACCATATAAAATTAGCAGACAAATCTATAACCTACAATTTTTCATATTATATCATATCACAATAATTTTTAAATTAATCCACCAATTAAACCGTGCAAATTTAAAATGGTCCAAATTATTGGGTGTAAATTTATTATATCTGGTTTAAATTTCACGCGTTAAAAATTATTTACCCTAGCACGGGATATCAATTGTTTGGTAACATTTTTATAAAATATAATATGCATATATGAATATTATAAAGAAAAATATATTATTATTATTATTTTATTTTTTTATAGACAATCCTTTATAAAAATGTCTTTTTTAAAATCATGGTTTTCAGGATACAACATTTTTTTGCTATAAAAAAAAGATATAACATTTTTATTTAATAATCATTAATTTTTTTTATAAATATAAGTAATTCGGTATTCAATATTTTAAAATTTTGACGAATAAAATTTATAAAACCAGATTTTTAGGAGAAATGTACCGGGGAAAAAAAATTAGAATTGGTAATTATTTGTCATAATTTGTTGTAATTATCAAATCCACTTAATTATACCAAAACAATTCATTCAAATTAATCCATTTTAATTCATCCATCATATTGTATACTTTATACTTTATTTAGTTCTTGAATTCTTGCTGATAAAACAGTATAAATTATCCTAGGTTGTGTAAAAGTGAATTTAAGTTATATATTAAAGAAATTTCTACAAAATTGGAAGAGGTGATTGACTCCTTTTTTTTTTTATTTTGTGTATAATTTTACAAAATTTTCTAATGATGGTTAACTAGCACGAGAAAATAGGATAAATGAAACAAATAAACATTCAAGAGAGAATAAAAAATAATATGATGGATAAATATATTTTTCAAAAATGCTTAACTTGCAAGGGAAAATAGGATAATTAAATCAAATAAATTTTTTAGAGAGAAGAAAAATAATATGATAGATAAATATATTTTATAAAAATGGTTAACTTGCAACAGGCAAAAGGAAGAAATAAATTAAATCGATTTTCAAGAGAGAAGAAAAAAATTCATATCATTACGAAGATCAAGACAACGTATTTAGTATTAGTGTTTGAATAGATTACATTTATAAATAATTAATCAGGTTGAAAACAATTGTTGCTTCGAAAATGTATATTTATTATTAAATGTTCGGATAAATACGATACGAAGGTAGTGAGCGAAGAAATAGTTAGTATTAACTTATAATTTTGCTGGGAAAAAAAATCACAATAAAACTTTAATGGCAATTTTTCAAATACTATATTGTTTTTTATATTCTTCATACATGTCTTATTTTTAAAGTATATTTTTAATACTAAAATTTTGTACTTACTATTTACACTTAAGCATCATTATCTGTATTTTAATATCTATAATAATTATTAAGTTAATATCTATTACAATTTATGATCGATGATTCAGATAAAGTAATTTTTTTAACATTTTTCGGTATATAATTTTCCACAAAAAATTTTAAACCACAAAATATAAATTCAACAATTATATATTTAAAAAAATCCTAAAAAATAGCATATTCTCCGTGCATGGTACAGGTCCATCAATCTAGTTTATTCACACAAAAAAAAAAAGAACACTCCATTTTGGAGTTTAGACAGTAATCAACGTATCCATCGGCCTCGCACAAGACATGATATGTAAAGTTCATAAGATGCTGAAATTCGATGCTCATAAGGTTTTAAATTTGGGTCCAAAACAACAATCTCGACTGCGGCATTTTGGTTTTGACAGTTTCCGAACCTGTATTGTGATCGTAATTGCAATTGTATCGACCACATTTTCTCGGAATTGTCCACAATAATGGAAAACGTAATGTAACCACAACTGCGGCCGCAATTTAAAACCTTGCCCATAAGATATAATTATTGTCATTCGATCTTTTTTTGGGATGAATTATGATATAATCATTAAAAAAATATTGAAATTTTCAATGAGTTTTATTTTGATACATTATTCGTATAAATGTTTTACATTGTTAATAAATGATAAATTATTTTATGTGATTTTTAAGATGATTATTGTAAAAGTCAAATATTATTAATAATGTGACAATTCATGATCAATTGTGTGTAAAAAATCTTCACCATGACGTCATCACATAACCATTAATTCCATTTTCAATTCTACCTACATGCCTATTATTTGATAAAAAATACAATGATTGCATGACGAGTTGTGTTATTTGAATACAAAATTTAGACACCATATGTGTTTGTTTCTATCTCTCACTTATTTTTATCATCTTTATATACACGTGTTTCGAGAATACCACAAAAAAACAAAGGAGACACCACCCAATATGTGTTCAAAAAACATAAGAGTAATGATATTTGAACACGAAATTGGTGTTCAACAACGTATAAAAGTATTATTCTAACTTATTTATTGTTTTCTTTTCTCTTATCATGTATTTCATCACTCCCAAGACACTCATAAGCTCTACAATGTCTATACAAGATGTCCAAATTGTGTGTCCAAATATCTTTACTCAAAACATAATTGTTGTATGAGATAGCTAAAGGAATTAAACAAGCGGATCTATTGGCTTCCCGAAATACGTTTATAAGATGCTGAAATTCAATGCTCATAAGTTATAAATATTATCATTCAATCTTTTTTTAAGGAAGAATTATGATATAATCATGAGCATAAATGAAAAATATTTTTTCATATCTAAATTTTCAATTCTACCTTACATGCCTATGGTTTGATAAAGTTACCATGACGGTGACAACTTTTCTCCATATAATTTCAGACTAGGACATTTCTATTTTTATTAGCTTGTTATTGTTAATTAATAGTATTAATAAAAAAAAGTATTATTTTTTTATGTATAAAAAAAAAACTAGTATTATATGTACATAATGTCGAACTTTGATAAATATATATATATTCGATATCAGAAAATGACAGATATGTGCATGATGCATCTATGTCATGATACACAGACAAAAAGTAAGAGCTTTTACTTTTACCAACCTTATTTGGCTACGTCCCCATGATTCTCTTTTTATAATTCTAGAATTCATCCAACTTTAATCCAATTATTTACTATATTGATATGAAGAAGAAAACAAATAAATTTTATATCTCCTAGACAATGAATGCAAATATTTGAAATTATGAGCAATTATAAGCGGGTGACATAAGAAATAAAAGTGAAAGTTCCCGAATATTTGTAGTCCTAGGCTGTGAGTGAGTGATTAAGGTGAAAGTGGGACCAATGATGCTATAAGCTGTATTGGAAATTGGAAGCTAAGGGGAGAGACAGAGAGTAGGGGTAATCCATATTGGTTTTATCTTAAGAGAAACACAAACATATTAAATAAATATGTACACTATGTACTGAGATGCCAAACCTGACAACATTCCTGTTAAGAGTTCCCTTTTTCCTTTCTTAATTAGAAGCTGTTGTGTTGTGCTTTGCATTGCTTTGATATATACAAGACATTTCTGAACTTGTCAAGTAAATATATAATATCACCTTCAAGCATAGATAACCATTTAGTTAGTTGCAAAATGGCTGAGCCTCTTACTCTAAGGAATAAGCTCAAGGCTCTTTGTACTTGTGGGGTGGATGATTGGTCTTATGCCATTTTCTGGAGCTTTCATCCAAGGAATCCCTTGTAAGCTTCTTCATGATCCCTTCTCTTCTGTTTCTGATCACTTGTATTGTACTTTCACATTTCACAGTCATTTGATCTTTCTCACTTTGGACTGCATGTTTGAAATTCTTGTAGGTTGTTGACTGTGGAAGATGCATACTATGAAGGGCAATTGGGAGAAGAGATTTCCAGCATGTTTCCACAGGCCCACTTGCTAGGAGAAGGGTACCTCAATTATTATTATTTTGGTTTCATGTTTCTAAAACCTCATAATTTTCACCAAACCAGTTATTTTTCTAAACTTTGTTGCCAAATGCATCTTCACCTTATTTAGAGATTCATTCTGAGTAACATAAGGGAAAAACTTAAATGCATAAGTATGAGTGAAAGACAAGGGACTAACACATTTGCTATGTCATATCTAGAATTGTTGGTGAGGCTGCTTTCACTGGCAAGCACATATGGTTGCACTCAAATGGTCAAACCCAGGAATGGAATTTGACTGGGCAGAATATTTGTGAGGTATTGTTTTTTTCAACTGCTGAGCTGGTACTATTTCAAGTTTCAACTTCTCCTCAACTGTTTTTGTTTATTTTTTCCACTTATTAATTACTTGAGAATTTCATTTGTTTCTGCAGGAGGATGCTGGATTGCATCAACAATTTTCATATGGGATAAAGGTACTGTGGAGCATCAAGTAGGGAAATGTATTTGATAATTGAAGTTTCAAGCTTCATATTTCTCCATATCCCTTTATTCCAACATTTCTTGCATTGCTCAAATATAAATTTTTGGTTAAATTGTTACAATGTTCACTTGTAATATGTGTCTCTATTCCATGCAAAATATGCTTTTTGATTATCTTTTTTCTTCAAGGCCGTGAGCAATGTATATTGATGAACAGTTCTGGTTTGTGCTTTGTAGACAATTGCGGTGATACCTGTCAAAGCATCAGGAGTGGTACAGTTTGGGTCCAAAAAGAAGGTTAGTATGATGAAATAACATGAATATGGCATCCTGGTTTGTGGACAAGTTTTATCATGATTCATGATAACATGAGAGCATGCACATGGCGTCCTGGTTTGTGTACTCACTTTGAATTGCTAGAGAAGGATTTACTATAAATTTAGAGGTTTATTGCTACTATAAGTAATTTATACCAATTTTTAAAATTTCATCTTCTAAATTTTGCTTCCTTGCCTTGAAACTATGGTATTCTGACTATTTTCTATTTGTTGAAAAATATAGGGTAATGTATTAGTTCAATGCCCTTTATAATCTGTTTTCTAATTTCTTTCTCAAGTTAGGATAGGATGCTAGTTGACATGCACACTTCATCTACCTATTTGATTGGTTAAATACTATTTTATAATGTGGATTCTCAATTTTGACTAGCTCAAATTTTGTATCTTAGTGTTATTTCCATCATGGCTGATAATTACTTGGTGATCTTACATTGATGTATATCTGAGTGCTAATGGATTTTAATACTTTCATTGTTTCAGATTTTGGAAAGAGTGGAATTTTTGGAACAAACAGAAAGATTACTCATGGAGATAGATGATAATGTGGGAATGGTTGACATGTCAGGAAATGCAGTTTTACCACTGGATTGTGAAAGTTATGATTTAAATGGCCTGTTGGCTTCCATTTCTTCTGAAAATTCATATGACCCGAATCTCAAATATGCTAATGGTGAAAACTCTGAAGACCTACTGACAAAGGTTTATTCTTCTGCAAGTTCCCAATGATCCCTTCCCTTCCCTATATATTTACCAAGAAGGGATGACTTCATTTGATGGAGATTCTTGTGTTGGTGACCATTTGAACATAGGGGCATGTTCTAACTCTTCTATGAACAGCTTGATTACCAAAACCACCGATTTTGGTGCATGGAATGGTGAAGTTTCTTGTTTTGATTCATTGGGGCAACAATTGGTATCTGCAGATGAAAATGCATTTTCTTGTAGTGAACTTACAGTTCAGGATTCAACATTATACAGTATGAACATAGGGGCATGTCAAGACCAATTACAAACCTCACTGGATAAACAACAATCTTCTCAATCTGGTGTTGTGACACAAGTTAATTTCCCAGCATGTTCAGACACACTGCATGGACTCTCTAAGAACGTAGAGGCTGTTGATATGTCAGAAGATATTTTGAAGTTCAGCTCCATGGATGATATTTGCCAGTGGTTTGTTCCTTCTCCAGAGGATAGTATCTTTAGAACAATAACAGCATTGAATAACACCCCTTCTGAATCAATAGAATTTAATCCCACTTCTTTTGGTCCTGTTGGAAGCAGTTCCTTAGTGACATGCCCAGCTGGGCCTAATTCCACAACAGCTGCAGTTAACTCAGATGGGAAAGAAACATCTGCAGTTATGCATAGTTCTGAAAATGTTCTCATGGACTTCACCTGTGATCAAGCTGATGAATGGTGGGAGAATATGCTTACAGCAGCATTGAGTCCTGCTACTGTTACTGCTACAGGCTTTTCTGAATGCATATCAGAGTTAAACACTGGTACACTGACTGGCACACAAAATGGAATATCCTCAGATCCTTTGAGTGGTGAAGCAAATAACAATCCTTGGAATAGTTCTGATTTTGGGTATGAGTTACCACCCAATAAAAGGAGGGTGGTAGCATTCTCACCTGTGAATATAAACCCAATACAGTTTGCAAATCTTGCTAGGCCTGCTGAGGCTAGAGCAGATTTGATGCAGCCCATTTCTGACTTGGACAAGATTAACAATCTTGTAAGCAAGAAAGATTCATTCCCAAAATCACAGGTAGGAAAATGGATTGGTGATGGCCATAGCATTAATATTGGAAGGGCTGTTCCTGTACACTCTCAAACTAAAAAGCCAGAGGAACCCACAAAGCCCACCAAGAAAAGGGTTATGTCTAAGGAGAGTTCACGACCACGGCCCAAAGATCGCCAGCAGATCCAAGACTGCATTAAAGAGTTGAGAAGGATCATCCCCAATGGTGAAAAGGTAAATCTAGCTTTAACTAACCTATGCTAAGATTAAAGCTTATAATATGTGTTTTCATAAGGGGGGATCATTATAAGAACAGCCTAATATTTACTCTATATGATGCCAAATTTCCAATTATATAAAACTTTCCCCTTTCAACATTTTTGATTTGTCAAATTACATACATTCATTCATAATATTAGCTACAAATTTTTTTAAGGCAGACTGTTTTGTTAGTAACATTTTGACTTATATTCTCATGATGTAACAGTATAGCATTGATTCATTGTTGGACCAAACCATCAGATACATGTTTTTCTTACAAAGTGTCAACAAGTATGCAGACAAGCTACGAGAACCCAATGAGCCAAAGGTAACTAATAAACTATTTTCCTACAAATTTAAAATAAAATTATTCTTAGTCTTCATCATTCAGTATCAGAAATGATTGGACTTGTTTGGATGTTTAGCTTATTGACCAGGCAAATGAAGTGGTTCTAGAAGACAGTAATGTGGCAGATAGCAAAAACTGTGGTGTTACATGGGCATTTGAAGTGGGAGGCCAAACAATTGTGTGCCCAATTATAGTGGAGGACATGAACCCACCTGGCCAAATGCTTATAGAGGTAAGGTTACAATTGGGAATACATGTGTACTGTATACACATAATCTGCAACCCTTTTGATTACCTATGCCACAGTGAACTCATTGGCATTGTTCTGTTGCAGATGCTCTGTGAGGAGCAGGGTTTCTTCCTTGAGATAGCCGACATAATTCGAGGTTTTGGGCTGAGTATATTGAAAGCAAAGATGGAACTTAGGAAGAACAAACTATGGTCACTCTTTATTGTTGAGGTAAATCAAATATTTTAATGCAGTATACTTAAATAGTGGCATGTGTGATTGCAGTTTTCTCTCATTTTTAAAAAAACTTTTGTCTAAACTACTGGTTACATTGTGCAACAGGCAAATACACATGTCACAAGGATAGAAGTATTTTGGTCCCTTTTCCATCTTCTACAACAGACACAAACCTCCAGAATGGATTCAGCTAATAACATTGCAAATGTTATTGATGCCACTAATTCTTGACAATTACCAGAAAAACAGTGATGCCACTAGTCATGGCAAGTTGGCCTATTATAGAAGCACTTGAGAATTACTAGTCTTAGAAAAGGATCCACGTGTACATAGATGATAGATTAGGAAATACTTAGCAAAAACAGTGGGTGATTGTTGTGCCCATGTTAGTTGAGTTCCTAAGGAAGAGTCTACACAAGCCATGAAATCTGAGGTGCAAAATCATGTATCATGAAATTGTTGAGTTCTATGTTGAGTGAATACTTGAGAAGTGCAATAGATGGTGCAACAATTTGGCTTATCTACAAGGCAACTGCTTGCAAGACATGTTAATTGAGTGAAACAGATAATTCAATAGGGCTACTAACCATTAATTCCCCTGTGTTCATGTTGTTTCATTTTATAAATATAATAGCTGAAAAGAATAGAATATTGTCTCGGGTCTCTAGTTGAAATTCGAGGTATATCTTGTTAACCTGTGTTTGTAAGCGCCACAAGTTAGAGTGATCATTAATGAGCATCAATAATTTATTATTAGATTCATAGATGACATGAAAATTAAAATGGTAAATAAATTACTTGGAATGGTATCTCAATTTTCAAGTGCCAATTACCAACAAATATAAACGATTTTATCTGCCGCACCCAAAAGAATAATGCTAGTGGCACATATTTATTTACATATTATTTCATATCTTTATAGTTTTCAATTTTTGCACACTTACACTTTGATTCAGCCACCTCAACAAATGTGAAGATATGTGACTGTGAGAGATGTGTACCAAGCATTTCCCCATTCAAAATGAATTCCTTTTATAGTAGTAATTAGGTTTAAATAAGTTATGAAAGCAAATAGTCCCCACCGTCATCTTTCCATTATCTAGTACTCATGGGTATCGAGGTAATTTTATTTTACTGTCCAAATTGCTCTTTACTAAAAGCTTATTTAAACCTAGTAATTATTAGGTAATAGCTAGGTTGCTTTACAATTCTTATCCTGCAGCTTTTTTTATTAAAAAAAAAACTGTTTATATTAATTGGAGATATGGTCCTTGCTGCAGTACTCTTTCAATCTTTTTATCGAAGACTAGAATATATAGGACATGATGAGATGATGATGCATTTGCAAAAATCCAGGCGCATGCTTTGTACGGATATAGTAGTAAACTAAAACAGCAGCATAGTTATGTAGCAGCAACCACAATTTTAAACCTTGATGAAGACCAAAGTTAGGACTGCAAGTGTCCTAAGTATGTTCTATAAAGCAACTTTTGATAGTTGGATTGACTTTTCAATAAGAGTGCGAATCAAGAAGAGGAGCTAGATAAGTGCTCTACAATATGACATTCCACAGTGCTATCAGAAGATACCAATATATGGAATCCCAATTTTATATTCCACAGTCCTAATTTGTCTATTTAAAGCTTTTTAAATAAAAGGTCATACTCATGACCTAATTCAAGCAGTTAAATTTATGTGGTTCTCTTTTCTAGTTCCTAATTTTCTTATCCAAAGTAGACAGCAAATAGAGAAATATAGCCACTAAGAATCATGTGAAGGCTATGTGCGGTACAACACACAAGCAATGCTAGAATGAACTATGGGGTTTGTTGATGGACTTGAGTTTTGCTATAACTAAAAACTAACAGCAATAATTTTTTATCTAGTGATAAATACATGATATCAAAGCTAAGGTCATTAGTTAAATTCTTGTGAAGGCAGAGACTACTGCACTCTGAGATTATATAAGCTACTGCCACATATTCTGGTTTTAGGTCAATAACAAAGAAAAATGTAATGAACTAGTATATAAAATATGCAAGTGCCTTATCATGACTTGCACATTATCATCTATATATAAAATAGTAGTGCATCCACAAGTTGATAGGTTTTCAATTCGTTCCGAAAATGCAATGCATGCATGCTATTAAAATGAATTAAAGGTTGTGACCAGTCATAAAACACGAAAAGATTTAGCCATCTTCAGATTTTGTATCACTTTCTTTTTGTAATTTTATATTGAAATGACATATACTGATTATGTATGTTGTCCAATATTTATAGGGGGGAAATTTCAATACCTAAATGATTCTGGTTAATATATTTTATATATATATATATATATAATATATATATATATATATATATATATATATATATATATATATATATATATATATATATATATATATATGTTATGTGCTACTTTTTTTTGCATGATGCACCTGTATATCTGTTCTTCTTTTCAGCGCGTGCCAGTTCACATTTATATATAGAAGGAAGAAGTAAGCGTTTATGTCCAACAATCTGAATTGGGTACCTTTACCCACTCAGAAAGATATATAGCACAAAAAGGTGTAGTGTGATCTTACATCAGCTATCCCTATATCAGTACTAAGTTTTGTCCTGATTAATATTTAATCCTCATGTTGAGACATGCGACACATTGTCTCTACATATAAATACATGTCTACTCCACTATTCAGCTTAAGCTTCCAGTTGCATACACGGCATTTGATTAGGGTCTATGCCATTAATCTTGTCCTAACAATATTTTCTAATACAGCTTGCTAATTACATATTCATACACACACGCGCGCATACACACACATATACACACAATACAGCTAACTTTAGTAGTCAAGAAAATGGCTCCTGACAAGAAAGTAGTAAAAGAAGTAGAATGGAGAATCAAGGTAGCAGATGGGTCATCAGAGAGAGCAGGGCATTGTTGCATGTGGGCAGTGATAGTAGGGCTGGCTTTCAAGTTGGACATGTTTGTGAAGAAAGCATGGGAGTTAGGGGTGAATGACCCTAGAAAATTCATCCATAGCTTGAAGGTAGGGATAGCACTTTCAGCTGTTTCACTCTTCTACTACATGAAGCCTTTGTATGATGGAGTTGGAGGAAATGCTATGTGGGCAGTCATGACTGTGGTTGTAGTGTTTGAGCACACAGCCGGTAGGTAGTGCTATCTAGTCTTTTATGACAAATAACTATAAGATACGAATTATAGTAACATTAATATATCATCCATATATACATGAACAATTGAAACATCACTTATGAAGTCATGATATATCAAATTGCAGGTGCTACAATATGTAAAACTCTAAACAGAATATGTGGAACTACCCTTGCCGGGTTTCTAGCCTTTGGTGTACAATGGGTAGCTAGTAGAGCAGGAGACCAATTGGAACCCGTTATTGTTGGGGTATCACTATTTCTGCTAGGTACATATATGTATAAACTCTGTACATATACAATATCCTAGAGTGATTTTTTTTCCTGCGTTATATATACACATTATCGATCTTTATATGCATACTCACTGATTAGTTAAATTGATCTGTGTTCAGCTTCTGCAGCAACATTCTCTAGATTCATCCCTACCATAAAGGCTCGTTTTGACTATGGTGCTATGATATTCATCCTCACTTTCAGCTTGGTTTCAGTATCTGGTTATCGGGTCGATAAATTGTTGGAGATGGCACAAGAAAGGATATCAACGATTATAATTGGCACTTCTTTGTGCATAATCGTCAGCTTGACCATTTGCCCCATCTGGGCTGGTCAAGAGCTCTATGTTTTAGTCACTGGGAACATGGACAAACTTGCCAACTCCTTAGAGGGTGAGTCTTCAATATTGATTTCATTGCATTATTGCATATAGTACTAGTACTGTATATAATTGTGCATATATATGTGTATTTCAGGTTGTGTGGCTAGGTACTATAGTCATAGTGAAGCCCCAGAAGCAGTAAGTGATGAGGCATCCAACAAAAAGTTGCTAGGCTACAAGTGTGTGCTAAGTTCCAAAGCAACAGAAGATTCTATGGTACCTACCTAAAGAGAGATTCTAATTACCATGAATCTTACTTTTATTAAAATATTTACTTCAATTTGTTGTACATAAGATAGATTTTATAAATAATTATAAATTTTAAATTACCCTCAGTTTTATATATTTGTAGAGTGTGACCAAAATAATATTGTTACTGTAGGCTAATTTAGCTAGATGGGAGCCTGCTCACGGCCGCTTCAATTTCCGTCATCCATGGAAGCAATATCTTAAAATTGGGGCATCAATGCGCAGTTGTGCTTCATGTATAGATGCTCTAATTGGATGTATAAATTCAGAAGACAAGGTAACATCTAAGCTTCTGATCAAATTAATACATACATTTTCTAAAATTCTTGCCACAGATATTGTCACGATGATACCTATGCTAAGAGTAAGACACTCACTACTTGATCTAAAACCAATTAATTTGATTTGAACAGGCCCCTGATCACATCAAGAAGAATTTGAGCAGCATGTCCTTGAAAGTGAGCACCAACTGTGCAAATGTAATAAAAGAGCTAGCAATTACAATCAAGAATATGACAAAATCATCTAAGGTTGACATTTTGGTTACAGAGATGAATTTTGCTGCACAAGAGCTCCGGGATTTATTAAAATCTTATCCAAACTTGGTTAACCCATCATCACATAATGCACAAGGTACACAAACAGAAGGGGCTGCAAAAATGGAAATCACAGTCATGGAAATTATTCAAGTGGTAACTATAGCTTCTTTGCTTATTGAAATTGTAGCACGTGTCGAAGGCATTGTGAAAGCTGTCGAAGAACTATCAGATTTAGCTAAATTCCAACCAGCCATGTGTGTCCAATCTAAACAACATATAGTGGACAACAAGATCTCTCTGAACCAACAGAAAGATGAGGAAGTCATCAACACACTCCAAATGGTCTGAAAATTTGAAAGATGTATATATAATAGTAACATCTAGTGTAGTGTCACTAGTGTGTATAGAAAGAGGCCATAATTCCTATAGAGGCTCATCCAATTCTTCTTCATCTGGTAGTCTCCTTTTAAGTTTGTAAGTTAATATCAAATGTGTTGCGATATTGACCTGAATTATTATTATTTAGAGTAAATCACCAATTTGGTCCTTGAAATTATAACACCATATCAACCTCATCCCTAACATTAACGAAATTCCAAAAACGTCTCCGAAATTGTCGAAAAATAATCAATCTAGTCCCTCCATCAATAATGTCTGGGTTTGGGGACTAAATTGATTAACCTTTGACAACTCAGGGATGTTTTGGAAAATTTGTTAATGTCAAGGACAAAGTTGATATAGTGCTACAGTTTTAGGGACTAAATTGGAGATTTACTCTATGCATTATTCAATATCCATGATATCTTTAGAGGCAGTTCGGCAACTCAGTTCTGTATAAAATAAACTGGTCCAATAACATGAATATTAAACAAGGTTTTCGTAAGCAAAGAATAAATAATTGGGAACTGTTTCTCTATATTTACACTTGAGAATGGGGCACATGTCAGACAACAATAGATAGCAGAATCAGATAAACGTAAAGAGAGTTGCAATTAGGAGAGACTGAATCGAATCCAACACAAAGTGAATCACTATTTTACTCTAACATTATCACTTTTCATGATTTAACACAAACAGAATATGAACTGTTTGGGAATTTTTTAGACAAAAAAGCTGACCATACGTAAGCTTTTATACCACACAAAACTAACAATAATCACTAGCTAAGTGCAAGTTCTTAAAGAAGCAATATTTGTTCAATTGGGGACAAGCCAGGCAGCAAGTATAAGATTTCAAGAAATAGTATACAAGATCCCACGTGTTCTGCTCCACTATTAAATCCACCCAATAATAGAGGGTGTGTTAAGAGGAGTGTGGTGTTAGCATTGCTCTAAAAGACCAAACCTCTAAAAGAAATAGATGAAAGAACCAAGAGTCAGCAGATTAGAGCAGGAAAGGATTTATGGAGGAATTCATTCCACTTGTTAAACACCAAAAGTGTGGGAGGCTAAAAGAACTTAAGTTATTATACAGAGAGCAACCAAAGTAAAGATGCACATAACTTATAAGTTGCCTACAATGCTCAAGTCCTTCTAATGGGAAAGCTCAAAAAAAAAAAAGTCAAAGAGCATTTTGTCATCTCATCAATTGAAACCTGGCCCAAAAACCCAAAAAACAGACCTCAAATTCAACAGCTAAGTGATTTTCTTTTTAAACAGAAACTCAAGCCATATTTTAGTACAACAAAAAGCAGCTTTCTCCCATTAAACCCTCAAAACTATAGAAATTAACCTACCCCATTTCCCAAACAACTAGCAAAAGGGTAAAAATTGTTTGCAAAGTGCACTCATTTGAGCAAAAACCAAGCAAAAATAAATAGAAAAAAATTGATATTGAAAGAAGACGTACTCAGCAAGATCACCAAGTTGCCTCAAGATCCCAACAAGGCCAGACACAGCCATACATCCAACACAGTCTTAGGGTCTTCTCTGTTGGTCTCTCTGTAGAGCTCAGGCTGCCCCAAACCAAACTCATTCCTTACCTGCAACCTCACCAGTGGCATCTTCTCATCACTGAAATACTGAAAACCCCAACAAAACTCTTTTTATATAGGTAAACCGAAAAAAATACTGTATCTACTTCCAAGAGTTGATTTGCATCTGACTCAAAATCATGACTCGCTCCATGAACTTGTAAACATTGATAATGAATGCAGATGATAGTTTTCTTCATCAGTTACTTTATTCTTTTCTTTACATTATGAATACGTGGAGCTGATATCCCACAACTTATGCAGTGAGCAGCAAAGAGAAACTTGATAAAGATTGTGATGTTAGAAACACAAAATTACTCCATTTCTCTTAATTGTTCAAACAATACCGTCCTGCATTCATTATGATTTAGCAACTAATTGACGAATGATAAAACTTCTTTCACAAGTGATTCTTACTCTAAGCATAACTTGAATTACGTGCCAATAACAGAAGCTGATGCAATGGTTACTTTCACCACCAACTTCCGATCAATACCAATAACAGTAGATCAACTCAAGCTTAAAAAAATGTGACCTAAATGGTATCATCGACTGCAGAGTGTCTCCCCAGTTGCGATGGTCAGGCACTCGGCAGAATGTAACAGAATATAACATTAATAAGTGCTATAATAAGAAACAAACAAAAGAAGTATAAATGTAAGATATCATATCGATTCATAACTTCTGACAGAACAAAAATAACTGCAGAAATACTTGATCTACTAGTCTTAGTCTTAAGATTATAATTGCCACTCTAACAAAATATGCCCCTCCTTAAAATGGCTAATCTCCTCCTCTACCTCCAATGAAAGAGTTGGAAATTGTTCTAAGAGGGTCTTAAAATCATCAGCAACAATATGATTCCTGAACGAACTTGAGACTTTAACATCCTTCAAGAAATGCCACCAACATTTGATTTGACTAGAACTGCAAGAGCAATCAACCTCTTTTCGACCTATTAGCTTCTCACAAAAGATCTGTTGTTTTAGACAACGAACAAAGACTATTAGAAACTCCATTGAAGACCTATTTAAGAAAAGTCACTATACCTCTATCAAATAATATATTAAAACAATCCTCTATGTTGAAATCACTATTATGCATTACCGAAATAAATAAATAGAAGATCTGAAAAGACAATGACAAACCTTCCCTAATGTCTTGTTGACATCCAAATCAAATGAGACAATAGAAGGACGACAGCTCCAGAATAAACTAGTGACAAGAAGCAAGCTCCACTCTTCTGTGTCTGAATTTGCACGTAGGAACATTTGATGCTTGGTGGATCCATTGAGTAGTCTTGCAATTCAAATAGGTCAAACTCAATCTACAAATTAAAAAAATTTAATTACCAACATATGTTTGTAGAAGATTAAAGATGAAATAAAACATACAACTTGCTAAGGTGAACATACAGTTGAATCATCAGAGAAACAAAGGAATAGGGAAACTAGAGTGTGCTTGGGTCTTATGCCTTCGAGAAAGTTCCTTAAACTTTCCAAGTCCAGAAGAAAACCAACAACGAAAGTAACATTTAAAACCAATTGACCTGAGCTATTCAGAATAGATATGGAAGGGATTATGGAACCATCGCCATAATAAGTACACTCATATAAATTTGGAGCATCAATCACAATCTCCTCTAAGTCATAGCAAATACTCAAATCCAAGACTTTTAGCTGAATACTTGAAATATTTATTATTTCAGACATATAGAAACTTATCAATACCAACTCCACAAGAAGAGGGAATTTTTGAAAAATTTCAAGAAACCATTGGTCGGTGATAATAATGGAAGTTACAGATGTTAAACATAACTTCCGTAAATTTGTGCACTTATCTACGTTGATCTTACAATGACGCTACAATAAACAGTAGTTGTCAAAAATGGGAAGTCAGAATAACATGACTCTATGAACCATTTCATCTTAGAGCTGTGTTATTGTGACAACCGGCTGGGACAACATACGAGACAACTTTGTCCTGTAGCGCTTTTTTTTTATTTTTTTTGTTTACAAATGTTGACCTTTTTTAAAAAAAAAATTCTATTTCTAAAAAAACCCATTAACCAGATAATGAACCGAATTAACCAGATATTTGTATTGATTAACCAAATATTTGCACATACTGAACCAAAAAAATTATTTCTCAAAAAAACCCATTAACCAGATAATGAACTGAAGCACCTGATTAACCAGATATTTGCACATACTTAACCAAAAAACCCATTAACCAGATAACGAACTGAGTTAACCAGATATTTGTACATGATTAACCAGATATTTACACATACTTAACCAAAAATTTATTTCTCAAAAAAACACATTAACCAGATAATGAACTGAATTCACCATATATTTGTACCTGATTAACCAGATATTTGCACATACTTAACCAAAAAAACCCATTAACCAGATAATGAACTGAATTAACCAGATATTTGTACATGATTAACCAGATATTTGCATATACTTAACCAAAAATTTTATTTCTCAAGAAAACTAAATATTTAAAAAAGAATAAATTTTTTTTATAAAAAAAAATATTTTTTAAACAATGTCAAAATTTTAAGGGGTAAAAAAAAAGTAACATTACTGTTCCACTATCGATTGTCACAATATCATTTTTGTTCATCTTATAACATTTGAAGAGGATCTTTCCTTTTGACCAATCTTATCACGCTAACAAAGAACAAAGTTAAAACTTTACTTTAAATTTTCTTTTTTAACAGGCTAGTGTGTGTTTGGTTTGGCGTCAATAGTAATGCCAATGCCAGCATAGGAAAATGTTACTTTCACGTTTGACATTAAAAAATTCACACCAATTTTGCCACCAGCCCACCACCGTGATTTCGCCATCGCCATCATTAAACCAAACATAACACACAAAACTTTATGCTCGATATCTTTAGATAAAAAAGCAGATTGAATAGTTCGATTTTTAAAATTTAGGCTTAATTGTACTTTTAGTCCCTCAATTTTTTCAATTGTGCGATTTTGGTCCCTCAAAAAATTTAATTATACTTTTGGTCCCTCAACTTTTTTAATTGTGCGATTTTGGTCCCTCAAAAATTTTAATTGCACATTTCGTCCCTCAACTTTTAAAATTGTGTGATTTTGGTCCTTCAAAAATTTAATTGCACTTTGACTAGTCATGAACGGAAGGATTGATTTTGCACAATTTGACAAATTAGAGAACTAAATGTACAATTAAATTTTAGAGGGACCAAAATTGCACAATTGAAAAAGTTGAGGGACGGAATATGCAATTAAATTTTTCAAGGGAGCAAAATCGTATAATTGAAAAAGTTGAGGGACCAAAAATGTAATTAAGCCTAAAATTTAACTATTATAATCCAATTCAATTTGGCATTGATTTTTATTTTTTTACTGGAGTTCAATCTGGTATTGATTAGTGTATGCATGAGTGAACTTTTTCGCTTTTAAAAATCAATCCAAATTATTGGCTCCTCTATTATTGATTAAAAGACAAGTCATTTTGACATTCAATAATTTATAGATTATTTTTTAGAATTTTAAAGAAAAACAGAAGCTATTTTACGTTTATTTACCGCCATAAAAATTATTTTTTTAAAAAATAGTTAGTTATAAAAAAAAAAAGATTTTTCCAAAAGTTAATGAAAGTATTTTTTCATTTTAACCCTATTTTTTTTTTTTTTTGCTTTTCATTATTTTAAAAGTAAAAGCAAACACACTAAAAATTCTAAAAAATATTATTCAATTAAAAAAATAATTTTAATAACAAAATAAGCAAAATCAAACGCAATCTAAATAAGAATACGGCTCGTTCTAGGGTGGGCGAGGAGTTTATCTCGCTCACCGTGCATCAGTTTTATGAACCGTTGATCACACAATACCCACCATAGTCTATCATACACCATCTACACTATATATTTTCTTCTTTTTTTTTTCATTTCATTCCCTCTCCCTCTCCCAGCCATCTTCTTCCTCTGCCACTGACCTCCATTTTCTCTCTCGGTCCTGCAAATAGAAGGGGATTCCTGCAAAAACCTCCCCATTCCTTCAGATTCTTCGACTTCGACCAGCATTTCCCCTCATCTTCTCTCTTCAACCCACTCTGCCACCCCTCTGTTCGCCAAACCGCCGCCGCCTCCGCCGCCACCTACATCACAAACACGATTATCTATTCGCTAATCCATTGTGCTCGCCTCGCCGAAACCCAACCAGATCGTGCTGCAGAATCTCTCACCCACCTTCCGAAATTTGTGCTGCATGTGAAGTGTTTAACTGAGTTTGCTGAAGGAAGGGTTCAGACGAAGGTTCAGATCCGAGTTTGCTGAAGGCGACTGGCGAAGGCGCCGATGCTGGAGACGAATGTGGCGAAGATGGATGTGGGTTCAGTGTTATCTGCAACAACCTCTTCATTTTCCAGTTCTTCATTTTCTTGTTTGGTTTATTTTCGGATGTAAAATTATGGGATGTTCATCTGAATTTTCTTGAGATTTATTGATTTTCATGTTCTTGTTATTATGGATTGTTCATGACTTCATATTTCATCTTCCGATTTTATCATAATTTTCTATGTTTGTGTTTCATGATGGTTGCACGTTTTATGGGTTCGGCTTTAATCTCCCTTGGTTGCATTCTCAGATTAGACTCTTAGATGAAGAGAATGCCCCATTTCAGTCTAGTGAGAGGAGGAACGAAATGAAAAAAGAAAGATGTGGAGTTCGAAGACTTGAAGGTTGAAATGCAGAGCAAGAGTGACTCAGTGAGAGAGGGAATGAAATGAAAAAAAGAAGAAGAAAATATATAGTGTAGATGGTGTATGATAAACTATGGTGGGTATTGTGTAATCAACGGTTCATAAAACTCATGCACGGTGGGCGAGATAAACTCCTCGCTCACCCTAGAACGAGCCTAAGAGTACACCCAGTTAAAAGTGCTAGTGTTACCATAAAAGAAAAAAAAAAAAAATTTGTTGGGAGGTGTTAAGTTGATGTATATTTAATGAAGTTGGGCCATGTAAAACGTAGTAGAACGAAAGGCCGAACTACAATGAAGCCCTACACAATACGAAGAAGGATAAACAAGTGGTAGTGATTAGCGAAGGAAGAAGAAGAGCAAGTTTTGAAAACAACCAATTGATCATTAGAAAGTGAGTGGTACAAGAAGACACCGATTCGAAACAAATCGAAAAACAAAAAAGCATTAGAAGAAGAATGGGAGATGTATCAGATAAATTGGCATATTTCCAAGCCATAACAGGTCTGGAAGATCTCGACCTCTGCACTGAAATCCTCCAAGCTCACAATTGGGACCTCGAACTCGCCATCTCATCCTTCACCTCTTCTTCTAATCCCACCACCTCTTCCGCTACCGCCACCGCCACCGCCACCGACACACACCGCTTCCCCTCGAATCTTCAATTATCCGAATCACAACCGCCACCGCCTCCTCCCGGTCTCGCCTGGAAACTCATCAAATTACCCGTTTCCGTTATTTCCGGAAGTCTAGGGTTAATCTCCGGCGCCATCGGGTTGGGCCTATGGGCCGCCGGCGGCGTCCTTTCCTATTCCCTCGGCATGATCGGGATCGGCTCCTCCTCATCCTCCTCTGCCTCCGCGCCTCTGGTTTCGGTGTCGGCGGCGACGTCGGAGGCTATCAATTTCGTGGCGGCGTTCGAGAGGGATTACGGCGGGAGCGGAACGAGGCCGAATTTCGTGAGCGAGGGTTTCATGGACGCGCTTCAAAGGTCTCGGAATTCGTTTCGGCTTCTCTTCGTTTATTTGCACTCGCCGGATCATCCAGATACGCCTCTGTTCTGTGAGAGGACTCTTTGCTCCGAGACTCTGTCTGCGTTCGTGAATGAGAATTTCGTGGCGTGGGGTGGGAACATTAGGGCCAGCGAAGGGTTTAAGATGAGTAACAGCTTGAAGGCTTCTCGATTCCCCTTTTGTGCTGTTGTCATGGCCGCTACTAATCAGAGAATCGCACTGCTTCAACAGGTTTGGTTCCTCAATCTCTCAATTTTACCTTCTTATTTGTTTAGTATTAATAAATAAATGATTCTGCTGTTGCTGGCTCTATGGTTTCTATTTTTTATGTTTTTCTGAATTAGCAAAAGATGAATTGAATGGTTGAGAGATTAACACACTTGATGAGTGCAGGAATGCCCAATAAATAAACAGATTTAAATGGATGCCAATGGTTTAGGGGGATAATATGCATTGAAATTTAAATTATGAGGCTGCTATTGGTGTTGTGCCCATTAATTGGCTGAAGTTGCCTATTTTATGTCTATCAGTTACTGTAAAGAAACCGGGCAAAATTGTGGTTTTGTTCGGTTTGCCACCAAAACCTTGAATCAAGCCGTAATGTGAAACCGGACCGAATTGCGGTTTTGTTTAACTAGGTCACTTGATTTTGTTTGAATCTTTGAACACCCCTAGCTGTGATGAATTGTTGAGAGAACAAGATTGGGGAGGGAGAGATTATTTAAAAAAAGAAGTGAAAAGCATCCCCCAATTAGGGGTGGAAATAGGCTAGGCCGAGCTAGGCCAGCCTGGCCTGTGGCCTGATATAGGCCAATTTTTAAGGTCTAAACCTGGCCTACTTTAAAGCCTGGCCTGGCCTGAAAGCCTGCTTAAAAGCCTACTTATAAACAAGACCTTTAAATATGTATCCACCTATAAATAGGTCATATGTTTTCACTTGTAAATAGGCTTGTAGGCCTCTAATGATAAAGAAGTTGGTAGACCTATACTAATAAATATGTCACCAGTCGTTCAAAAATAAATAGGTAAGTAGGCCATTACATGGACAATAGGCCTTTACTTTCAACTATTATAGTGTAAATAATATATTATAGTATTATAATATATTATTTTATATATATTATATTATATTATATATATGTGTGTGTATATGTTAAATAGGCCGGCCTAACAGGCCTAATAGGCTTTTTTTAAAGTCTTAGGCCTAGCCTCTTTAGCTATATAGGCTTTTTAAAAGCCTTGACATGACCTTTTAACTAAAAAGGCTAGGCCAAGCTAGGCCTTAAAGAGGCTAGGCCGTAGGCCCCCGATGAGCGGCCTGGCCTATTCCCACCCCTACCCCCAATTCATTTTTTCGGCCAGCTACAGTCTGTGTCTAAGCATTCCCAAAATGTAATTCATGCACTAATCCACTTAAAAGTCTTTGATCGCACATTTGTACGCTGTCCTTTTTACATGAGAAGGGCAGATGCGATAGGAAGAATAGTATATCTCAATAGCAGATAGTGGTGTGTAGTGGCCGATCCCAAAACTGCTAAAGCAGGATAGGGAATTGCGGGATGGCCACTGCAGTGAAGAAAGTGGCCGGAAATCACTGGAAGTCGCCAGAAAATGCTGGAACTTGCTTGAAATTGTCGCAGGTCGCCGAAAACAAAGAGGGAATGGGCAAGAGAGATATGGGTGAACGGCTGCAATATTCCAAACGAAGAAGGTTGAATGACCTAAAAGCTTGGAAAAAAGACGGGACAGCAATATTTGGGGGCAAAATAAGGCTTTTATCCAACCTTCACATTTGCAGCTGCTACTCCCCAATCTGCACCTTGATTGGCTGCGATTTGCGGCCGTGTTTGCTGCTTTGGAGATCTGCTCCGCGGTGGCAGTCCAAATTGTGGCACCCCTCCACACCGCTAAACTGCGATAGCACGCTATCGCGCTGTGATTGATAACAGAGATCTAAACCCAAAATATGCTAAGTTTTAAGTAGCAATCCCTTTTGCATTATTATATCTTTACCTTTTCAAAATAAAAGAAATAAGTCCGATGGTGTTCATCGCTTAAATTTTTATCCAATTTCTTGCTCTGGAAAATTGTAGTGAATTGAGCCAACTAGTTAATACTTGTAAAGATAATTAAGACTTTTTTTAACAATTAACAAACATAGTGATTATGGATAGATCTCTTTACTAGTAGGGAATTCTCTCCCCCAGTATTATGATTCTGATCACAGGCCAGAATTGCCCAGAAACAAAGAAAGAAAAGTCAGCACAAAAGGACAGTCTCAGGAGCTGCTATTCCCGAGCTCAAGAGGAGCCACCTCTCCCAGAACCTCACTCGATATCTTCTCTGCCTTCTCTCTCTCTCTCTCTCTCTCTCTCTCTCTTCCCTTGACTTTTAACCGAATCATGCTCCCCGTCATTACTCATGTATCATGAATCTTCCCCTTCACTGGTGAATCTTCCTCAACTACTCTTTCTTTTGATGTGATACTTCCCCAAGGCATTATCTTCCATTTCTCCTCCTATTCCTCCTTTCATACACCTTTATCAGGGGTCTCTCATAAACTTGTATGGTCATTAATGGTAACGTTTTGTAGTGGTGCACATTGTTTTTGGATCACAAAGTTGTCTCCAAACTGATCCTTTCGTATAATGGGTGTACTTAGTTGACTTACCTATACAATTGACACTCCTTAGGATCTAGTTTTATGCAGATACTGTATAGTATATAAACTTTTTCGAGGCTGTTTCAATAAGGTCACAATTTTTTTATTTATTTATCTTATTTACATATACTTGATTTACCTGAACTGGGACATGCTTCTAGTCTTTCAAAGTTCAGGCCCTATATTAAGAAGTATAATTGTAATATTACTTTCCAATGTCATTGTTAGGATCCCAAGCCTAAAATTTGTTATGAATGTATGCATGTCAAGATCTAGAATGATGATTTCTTGCTACATGCATGATAAATTTGCCAGATGTTAGCTCAATTATAAGGCACCATTCGAGTTTTTGCATGAAAAATTTGTATCAATATGCATAAAATAGATAGATTAGTAATGGGGAAAACTTTAGGTCTTAAAATACACTTTAACATGATTTTCTGTTTGTCTAGCTCAATTAGAAGCCTTCTATGTGTGATTTTATGTATAAAATACATATGTTTGTTGTATGTCTGTACTCTGTAAGGTAAGGATTACACACATATATATTATACATTAAACCAGTTTTCATATTGTAGCTGCCTAGCTGGTACGATATCATAGACATAGCATTGCTTTCTTTCTAGTTAAGGTTGTTGAAAAGCTGGATAGAATGATCTGCATGAATTCCATTTTATCTATTGTAGAGAATTTGATTTCCAGTGCTAGAGAAGTGGGCCATGTTAATCACCATGAGAAATTCTTTCTTAGGGTCAAGTATCTTTTGCTTTCTGTTAGGAACCTCTTTTTTCTGATATGCAAAACAGAACCTCACTTGCACCACATAGCACACAACAGGGAAAAAGAAAGTCTAAAACACTGATGGTAAAAATGAAAACAATCACAAAGAACAAGGTATACAAGTATGCCTTCAAAGGAGCACTCTCCTTTCACACTAGGATTAACCCAGTCACAAATCAATGATTACAAAAACTGCCTCCCTTAATCACTAGAGGTCTTATTTATAGGATTTACATCCTAACTGCCTAATCTACTAACAACCAATACTAACAAACTGCCTAATCTACTAACAGCCATTACTAACATAAATCTCACTAATAAACCCTTATATTTATCTTTATTCCTTATTGGGCTGGGCCCTAACACTTTCCCATTTAGCAAGAACTGCTGTTGGCTAGATGAAGATTTCTTTGATGTATGGGATAAGCTTTTGTCATTTAATGCATTGAAGTAGGTCTTTTGAGCCATGTTGTGGGATTAGGCTCGTTTGTTGTTGTTGCTGCTGTGTTTTAAGTTGCTTGACTTGGTCCTTTGTCCATTGAGAATATTTTCTTCCTCCATTGGTATGAAAATGAAATGCTTGGGCTGATATTTTGTTCTAGTCAGGTGATGGGGATTTTAATTGGTGGTGTCAACTGGTCATGCTACAAATGATCTGAAGTTAACTTTATAGATTCAATTCCATTAGTACATTTGATAGTTACTTAAATTTTATGTTATTGATGATTGATATTGAGTTCCAATTCTGTACTGTCTTTACTAAAATGATGTGCCAAGAGTAGCAGTGAATAAATCATTCTGATGAGAATGCTATTTTGGTCAATCTATTTTATGTAATCCAGGTCGAAGGTCCAAAATCCCCTGAGGAGATGCTTGTGATACTACAGAGAGTGCTTGAAGAAAGTTCCCCGGTTCTTGTTGCAGCAAGGCTTGATGCAGAAGAAAGACAAAATAATATGCGCTTAAGGGAGGAGCAAGATGCTGCATACAGAGCTGCACTTGAAGCTGATCAAGTATGCTTTTTGTAGAGTTGGGTCGTTTGTTTTTTGTCATTTTTTTATGTGGTCTCTACTCTATGGCTTGTCCTTTCTTGCGTTCTCCATCTCTCTTGCAGAGACCTTTATTTGGAAAGAACTGGCTTGTTACAGTGGATTAATGTTGTATGTATGTCCAGGCTAGGGAACGGCAGAGGAGAGAAGAACAAGAGCGTCTTGCAAGGGAAGCTGCTGAGGCTGAGAGGAAGCGCAAGGAGGAAGAGGAAGCTCGTGAAAGAGCAGCACAAGAAGCTGCAGAGAAACAAGCTGCATTAGCTAAACTACGTCAAGAGAAAGCTCAGTCTCTTGGTGAAGAACCTGAAAAGGGACCAAATGTCACACAGGTAAAGTATCTGAATAGCTGAGATTTTATTTCTCCTTTTTTGCGTTTACCATGTTCTTGGCATGTTTGATTAGTTTTGAGATGTGTTTATAGTTTCACTTTTATGTCAGATCTTAACTTCCATTTTAGTTCCTCATTGTTTTTTTTTTCTCAGTTCAGTTTTTGTTAGATTAATTTATAATTTGTGTGAAATCTCTGTTTCCTTTTTTCCCTTTCCAATCAAAATTCTTAGGTTTTGGTACGGTTTCCAAATGGTGAACGCAAGGAAAGGAGGTTCAACAGCACGGTGACAATTCAGTCTTTATATGACTATGTTGACTCATTGGGTTGTTTAGAAACTGAGAGTTACAACCTTGTCTCCAATTTTCCTCGTGTTGTTTATGGACAAGAAAAGCTCACACTGTCATTGAAGGAAGCAGGATTGCATCCTCAGGCCAGCCTATTTGTGGAGATCAATTCATGAGAATAAAACATGCTGAATAATCTGATGAATACTTGAAGATGGGACCTACCAATAGGGAATTCTGTGGTGTTTCACTTTATGTTTCATGAATTTGACTTTATGAAGAATGATAACTTTAGATACAATAGGTTGTCGTGATATATCTGTAGTTTTGGTTTCTGTTATTTTTCATTGAATCAAGCAAATAGTTTTACAGGGAGATGATTTAGAATAATGTTATATTTGGCTTTACTTATGGCGATCTGAGAAGTGAGAACGCTCCCTCTGTTTTATATGTGTATATTATATTCTGTTTCCGAAAAATACAAGTCTTCCGGAGTGTTAGATTAATTTTGGTTATTGGAGAAAATATCCACGTAGGTGTTGATAGATTGCAGTGGGCATGTGAGGGCCTATTTGCTTTGTTTCCAGTTTTCTGTTTTCAGAAATAATTACAAAACAGATACCTTGTTTTCATTTTGTTTTCCGTTTCTAAAGATTTATATAGGAAACAATGAAAATAGAAAAAAATTGTTTACAGGTTTCTATATAAATCCTTGAAAACAGAAAACAGAATAAAAACAATGTGACAAATTTGTATTAATTCTGAAAACAAGAAATTGAAAACAAAGCAAATAGGCCTTAAGATCTTGTCTACCATTTTGCACTTAGGCTCTGTTTGGTATGCACAATAAGCTAGCTTATAGCTTATTTGACTAGTTTATAAGTTTGTTGGACCAAATTAGAGGTGTTTGGTAAACAAGCTTATTGCATGAGCTTATAGCGTTTTTTGATAAGCTATTTGAAATAGCGTTTTAGCTTATAGCTTATCAATTTTTTTTCCCACTTTTTATCCCTATTATTTTAATCATATTCCTACTTTACCCAACTGTCCCACTTCCACTCTTTTATTACATGCACTCTTTCATCTTCCCTCTTTCCTATTTTACCCAGTTTTCTTCTATACTTTGAAAACATGACTAGCAACAATATTGCTAATTTATTATGGAATGCTAGATAATATGTTTACTTTTATTTAACATTTTAGATAACATCATAAACTGTAATGAAAAGCATCTTGAATTTTATTTTAATTATTATTACTATTTTTACTTAATTGGGTTATTTTTATTATACATGTTATTATTATTTTGTTGAGCCTAAATTAAAAGGATCTTGCTTATTCTGTATGTTATATTTTTATATTATTTTTATGCATATAAATAAATTATATAAGCATGAGTGTTCTAATATGAATATTGCGCGACATTGGTGTTATAAGTACTCGATGACAATCAATTTATAAAAATTTATATATGATACATTACCTAAGTGTTTAGGTTAGTTGCGTCAAAAAAAAAAAGTTAGTGATATATTACATATGTTAAATATATTTTTGCAAGTTTTGCATATACTACATATATTCATATTACAAGTTGCTCATATATCAATATCATGCATAATACGTAAATGATATATATTAAATATAATTTTATATTTATTTAAATTATTATTGAGCATAAGATTTTAATTTTTATTATTGAGCATAATACTTTTTCTCCATTAAAAAAAAAGATTTTAGTTTTTCACGTTAATAAATTTTAAAAATGATTTATATAAGTGTTATATAAAGATGTCCTTTTATGTCATTTTGTATTCATAAGCTAATTCAAACAGCTAATTTTATCAAATACTTCAAATTCAATCAGCTAGCTTTTCAGTTATCAGCTATCAGCTAGCTTATCAATTATTTTTGCCAACATAGCCTTAGTATTTTATCCCATTCCACTCTTTTTCCTGTGGGGGTGGGAGTTGTTGTGTGGATGTTGGTTATAATGCCCTTCTGTCTCATGCTCCTCGCAGAGAGTAACCGAAATTTTATTGCCAAGAAATGTCATTTGTTTGTGTGCTTTGTTTTTTTCCCAGGAATGTCAAATGTTACCATCAAGGGCTAATTCTGAGGCTTATGCAGTCTGTCTGGTACTATATAATATTATGTCTAAGGGGATTAGGGGGCATTAATGTAGTTTCCAAAAGATGTCCAAAATGTATGGTTTGGATCAATTTTGAGTTGGATTATACCACTGCACCGCATCAGCCACCTCTGACCGCCACACTCAACTGGCCATCGCCCACTACTATCGGCGCAGAGGTGGCGGGATGTGTTGGAGGTTGGTCTAATGGGCTGGAAAAAATGATCTAAGATAATTCATTTCTATTTGATTGATCCAATGGGTTAAGGAAATTAGGATGAATTGTTAATCATTCATCAATGAAAATACCCTAATCTAATCCAATTCATTTAACTGCTTCTTTTTTACAAGTTGATGAATTGAGTTGGATTTCTATATAAATGGATTGATTGAGCAATGTGTCATTGCATTGTTTTGCCCGCCTTCCCCATAATGCCTGCCCTCGAATGGTTCTTGCTACCATCATGTTACATTACTCATTCCGCATTCCCTCATTTTGGCCTAATTTCTAGTTGCTTGCCCAATAGAGAGCCGAATGCATTGAACTGTTGATCCAACCGACCGGCTGAAAGCTAATTGTTGTTTGTGTTGAAGTGACATAATAACACACTGCACCAAGACATCACATATATCGATTTGATGAACTTGCCTATGAGTATGAGATATATTTTAGGATAGGATGAAACTTTCACCCATATAAGAGTTTTTTTTAAGATCTAATTTAATCCATAATTTATTACTCAATCATGTATAAGCAAATCATCAAAAGAGAAAATTTTTTTTTTGGTAGGCAAACAATTTCATTAATAGGAGAACTAGGGGTCCTCCAACCCATATACAAACTAGGAAACCACCAGCTAATGTAAATAAAAGGCTACCCCAAAAAGAGGATAGTATTAGCTTTACAAAAGATAGGTCACCAGAGTAAAAAAAAACAGCCATATAACCAAACCAAAGAAGAAGCAAACAGTTTGCATCCTAAAATCGTGATCAAGTTTTAATATTCTCACGACCACAATCACTGGTTCGTAGTCACAAATTATGCTGTATAAATCTCCAATACTTGGAGAAGAATGTTCCAATAACCCATCAACGTGATATGTCAAGTCAAATGGTATACACAACTCTCAAATGTTGGCCAGAAAGGACATGATAAGAAATGCTTTGGTATTGAAAATGCTTGCTCTAATTTCTTTTTGGCAGAAGTGATCCTTGAATATCACCAAGGTTCCTCAACCTGCTGCTCCAAGTTAGAATGCACAAAATAACATTCTGAAATTTGTTTTTCCTTTCAAACTGAAATTCCCAATGCTGCTCAAGTAGAACTCATGTTCATCCACCATTCATAAAAGAACATAATCACCAAGACATTATATCCACATAGAAATTGATAAGAGAATGCACAACAAATAAAAACACAAACTGATAGTGGTTGCTATCACTCAACATTTAGTAGCAGTTTTCCCTTACTATTTTAGACTTCTCAAGTATGTACTTGCCTTCCTTGTACTTCTGTGTTTGCTCATAGGCTCGTTCATACTTCCAACCAAGCACTTGGCAGCAATCACAACAGTAGACATCAGCAACTGTGTGGAGACCTGTCATGAGTTGCCTGTCCTCTTTTGGTCCTAAAGTAATGTTCATTGCATGGGAGAACAAAAAAGCTCTCCCATTTCTTCCCTGAAATCCAAAAATGTTGCATCAAATCCAACAGATTCAACACTATTGTATTTGGGTAAGAGTATCCCTGATACTCTTCTTGAATACAATTTTGCTTATCAAAAAAAAAAAAAAAATCAACAGATTCAACTGTTGGTGCTTGCTTGATTTGGATAGAGATGACATGTCCATGTTAGGGTACCATATCCTGTCCCCACCAATCAAATGTTGTGACATATTCTATCTTTTTAATATTACATGAAATTTTAACTCCTGTGGCAACTTTTGATTTGGTGAGGATAGAGTATGATATACTAAAATGACACAGGCAGCTTGATTTACACACACACAGTACATAGACACAGTCTAGTAATAATCAAAACAGCCAAACTCAAAAATCTTCCAAATTCATAACAGATTATGTATGCAACATCAAAGCTTTATCTGATAATTAACCTGAAAGGCTTTTGAAATAACATCATCATGAAGGGCAACATGGTTTCGACAATTGCAGCAATTGTACAACCTGGGTCCAATCAAATCCTCCATATCATTCGACTTTCACTCTGAACTCAATCCTTTCCTTCCGGAACAAAAATAAGTGACATTAATTAATGAATATGAAAAATCTGGAGAAAAAGAACAAACAAGTGAAATCCAGAATGTCCAGGTAGGTAAATTTCACTCACATGGAGATATGATGTGCTGTGTATTCTGATGCATGCCATTAATTACAGCTGCCCAGATCTTCAAAAATGCTTTTTTCAGTTATCAATCAAATTTATGATTTACAACAAGAAATGGTTTATAGTACCTGGCCCTTGCACCGTCCTAAATGATTGCTTCTTGATGCCTTTTTTCCTTTCCTTCTTGACTGGATTGTGCCTCAATGTGAATGCGGTCACTTATCACTCTCTCTCACTTACCCATCACTCACCTCACTTCTGATTACTATTTAAATTACCAAGTTAAAGATTATCTATCACTGAGATAGGGAATACAGTCTCTAGAATTTAAGTAACAGATGCATAAAATGATTAAGGGTGGCTACATATAATACTATTCTATAAAATTGTGATGATGATGTTACATATGACGTTGTCATTATTAATAGAAGGTTTAATTACTCGGTAGGTTCCTGAATTTTTTGGGAATTTTCAAATAGGTCCCTATACTTTTAAAATTTGTAATCAGGTCCCTGAATTTTTATTTTATTTGTAATTAGGTCCCTATACTAAAACCGTTTTTAATTGGGTCCTCGAACTTTTATAAAGTTTTCAATTGGGTCCCTGAACTTATATAGGGGCCCAATTAAAACTTTTTTAGTTCAGGGACCCAATTGAAAACTTTATAAAAGTTCGAGGATCCAATTGAAAACTTTATAAAAGTTCGAGGACCCAATTAAAAACGGTTTTAGTATAGGGACCTAATTACAAATAAAATAAAAGTTCAGGGACCTGATTACAAATTTTAAAAGTATAGGGACCTATTTGAAAATTCCCAAAAAGTTCAGGGACCTACAGAGTAATTAAACCTTAATAGAATTGTTTGACTTTTGTTTTGTAAAAAAAAAAAAGGAAAAAACCGAAAAAGTGGGCCGATTATAAGAGCTAGTTTCTTAATTTTGTCTATTCTATGTAACAGATTTTTCTTTAAAAAACTTGATAGAGTTTGAGTGTCTGTGAGGTTATTTATCAATAAAATTATAATACGGCATCCCGTTGTCAGCTTAGTCGGTTAAGTTGTGAGACGTGGATTGTGAAAACGTGGATTTAAATAACCGCAATAGGTTTTGCTCCTTTCTCATCTTCTTTTTCACTTTTTTCCTTTTTTATATAAGATTTATTATAAGCATCCTCTAGGGAAAAAAATTTATAACGCATCTTATTTTTTATCACATTATTAATGGGCTATAAAAAAAATAGCACACATTATATTTTTAATAATTCAATAAAATCACAGTCACATATCTCTAAAAAAAAAGGAAAGAAATCATAGTCACATAAAGAACTTATGTTTTATTTTTTTATTTTTTATTAAAATATTTAAAGAATAGATAGATTATTTTTATCTTTCGTTTATGTCACTTTTTTTTGTCAATTTTTTTTTTATTCAGATAGAAATATGAAAGAACTGGCTTCAAAATTTGAAGTATGTAGAAAATTGTAGAATAAAATCAGTATAATTTATAGGATATTTTTTAAATTATAAGTCTCACTTTTTAAAGTTAGTTTTACAAATTTGTTTGTAAGAATTTTTCTTCTAAAGAATTACAATCATAATTGTCGAAATCGTACTATACAAAATTCGACATCGACGGTCCGATATGAATTGGGGACAGAATGATACGTATCAATGGTTGAATCAAGGAGTCGCTGGAATCGCATTGTGAGTGGTGCAATTGAATGCCTCAAAAAATTAGGAAAGCAAATACTAGTGTATTTTTCCTTAAATACTCCAAACTCTAGCATTTATTCAAATGCAGAATGCTAGTATGAATTGATTAGTTTTAGTTGAGTGTTATGAGTTTTTCTTATTTATTAGCTTATATTAGAATTGATGGCAAGACTTGATTATGAACTTATGATTTATGATTTTGTTTTTTTATTCATATAATGAATATATATATAATATTATTTAAATGATATACTTCAAGTTATTTTTCCTTATATTTATGAATTTTATTTATCGTTCAAAAATTTGTTTAATGATTTGAATCGCAATTTCCCAACCTTGATTAACATGATTAACCATAAGATTCATTTTTTCAATGCAAAAGTTAGCTCTGCTACTTCAGCAAGATCGATCCTCAGGGGCACAATTAATTTCAAATAAAAATCTAAATCAAATAAACCAAAATATGGTTGCAGTTGCTCCAATTTGTGCCAAATTGACAAATTCCTCCATAATAATTTAATAGATGAAGATGTATTATAATCGAAATCTCCATTCACAAGTATTACATTGCTGAAAGAATTACGATATAGGCATAAGTATTAAGCCCGTGTTCCAAAATCATGGAACGGGTAAATAATACAAAAAGAAAGAATTTTAAGATACTTAAGAAAATAATAATTCAAGGGTATGAAATGGAAAGAAAAAAACAAAAGAGTATGAATGACCATTATGGACATTTCTGACTTTACCTTACATTAAGGCAGAGAATAGCCCACACATGAAGAATCCAATGAAAACTAATTGAAAAGTTGAAGTCAATTGAGTTGAGGTTGAGGTTGAGGTTAAGGAAGAGGAAGGTGCTACTGGAATGTTGCCAAACACAGTTGGATATGATGATGAACTTGGACCAGGTGCTGCAGCAGCATCATCCATATTTGTAGCCCTATTTCCTTCACCCACAGATATATGAATCTTCTGATTCTTTTGGCAATGACCAGCCTCCCCACTTGTGAAGTAGAAATTCCCATCTGATGTAATGTTAAACAAAGAGTTCCCATTGTTCATATGCAATATAGGTTCTTTAAGGTTGCAGCTCTTGTATGATTCCTGTGTGACTTGAATCAATGAATCTTGACTTGGTGGGTATAGAAACACTGTGTTATGGGTTTACAAAAATAATAAAATGAGCTATAAGAAATAAACCAACCCCTTAATTTGTTACTATGAAAGGAACAATATAGTTATAGGAGTAGTGGTGTAATAAACTTACAAAGAGAGTCTCCAATTGTGAGATTGTGATATTTGGACCATTTGGAATAGAGTTGTGGATTTGCTGAGGTGGGTATCCCCCAGGCATCTAGATCTCCAACTTTGTACTGGTAGCAAAGCACCTTGGTTTGGATTTGGACCAAGACAGACACCAATAACAACAAAAACCATAACCAGTTATTATGAGCCATCTTGGTTCTATTCAATACTCACAATGGATTCTTTTCTTAGATTTAGGAGGAGCCTAGGACCCTGTGAGGAGGACTTTTTATTCTCTTCACACAAGCTATTGGAGGATTCATAATGTAAAAGAAAGAAAGGGACCACATAAAAGTCAATTTACCTTAATGCCCTCTTATTATATGGATGCTATATATAGCATAGAAATTTTGCTGAGTTGGGAGGGTTAAGACAGGGAAACAGAAAAACTAGACAACTATGGTATTGGCTAATAATGTGCACATGGGCCAGCTGGCAGTGTGTATTTGTTTATGAAGCTTTCCTAAGTGCGTGTGATTGTATCACATTATCATGTACAACAGAGATGAAGCACAGCAAACTTGTTCCTGGCACAGCACATGGTTTGTAAAATGGAGTTAACATGATTTTCAAATGTTATAAATAATACAAACAAACTATAGGAAATTAACTGAAACCCGTTCCAGCGTATGATATTGATCTATAAACCCGTTGCTATTGACCCCGTAATGGTTAATCATAATCTTAATCCCCGAAGGTGGAGTGTCTTTCAATTTAACCAGCTACGCTGACATCAAATTGAAGCAGTGAAAGCCTAGAGTAGAAACATAATCTCCAACATGGATATAATAATAGACCAATATCAAATTGCGTTTTACATTGCACCTGTTTCGTCCTGAGTCCTCTCGAGGTTCCTCTTGTATATCGGTTTGAGCACCCTTAGTGTTCTTTATCAATATATTTTTTGCTTATAAAAATAATTGGTTAGAACTTCGAAAAGATTTCGTGATTTTGCTGGTGCATGACCTTCTATTTGACAGTCTTTTTTCTTTACCAAATAAAATTCGAGAGGCAGAACCTTCCTTGATTGCATGATCTGTTCTATTCCATTAAGGTTTCGCTTGTTAGACCAAAGAATGAAGCTGAACTATCTATCACCTCAACAAATAACATCCTTGATCAAAATAAACTCTAATTCCAAATTCTCAAAACAATTTCAGCAAATTTAAGATTTTACTGCTAGAAGGGGACTACTATGAGTGTCATAGGTAATTTTAGGCCAAGTCACTCCTAGCATATATGTTGCGTGGGACTGAATATCGGGTTGCTAAAAACGAATAAAAGAATAAAGTCAATGTGATGTCACATTAAATGAGTATACACACTAAATAAGATTAAGAATGAATGCATTAGAGTGAAAGTTGAGATTGCACATACTGTAAAATAAATATGGTGAAATCTAATCTTGGGTAACATGTAAACAAGTCCTAAAAAATCAAGTAGAACAGATTAAGGGTCACACAATCACCAGAGGTAAAGAAAAACTAAAAAAGACAAAACTATCAAAAAATGGATATAAATAATCTATCTATGACATAATTTGATTCATATAACTGACAATGTCTAATGAAAAAATGCTTGATTATTATTGATGTATTAATAAGGTACGATATCAGCTGTAACCAATTATCCTATAATGGAACTGCATCCGTGCAGAAATAATTGTCAATATATATGGCACTTGACAAAGGATAACATCATTAAATTGTTTGATTCGATGCCATAACGAGCAAAATTTAAATAGCTAGGATATTTCACTAAGTTGATTTATTTGGTAATTGGTATACATTATTCAGCTGGTAGAATACAATAAACTATACAAGTTCAAATGCGATATATGGTAATAAAAATATAACAGTTCATTGTGTCGGGATATTATCATTCCCCAGGGGCTTTGGTATCCCCATAACCTTCTTACCATGATACAGCAGAGAAGCTCATCTACATCCAAGTTTTGAATGAAATAAATAATGTTATTAACCTCGACAGATCGTCATTTAGCTTATTTGCATTGTGCACTTGCTGGGCTTTAGATCGCGACAAAAGCTTATTGAGCACATGGCAGGTCGGATTGGAGAAGATATATGACTCTATCAAGGACTATCAGCATCCAAAAAGCAGTTCTCCTTCAGCAGAGAGAAAGAATTTCCTGTATGATTTATCACTCGCCTGGATGTACATGTACTTTACCAAAGAATATCATCACTTATCAGCTTTCATGCAACCTCCTCTTTTTCCCCATTTTGTTCCTGGTTGTAGAGAGCAGTTATCTGTTGTTGCAGCTGTTCAAAGAAACAACCAAATAGTCCATTAGTTTTAGTGAAACATTTAAAGCTTATAGGGCTTCTAGGTTAGATGTCACATGGGCTACGAATATGTAGTGCAAGCAGGAATCAAAAATGGGTGAAGAAGGCCAAGCATGAATGACGAAATATAAAAGCTTCTACAGAAACTTGCCTGCATGTGTTTTAACTTCTCGGAAGTCAGTTCATCGGTCAAACTGACCATCCTGTAAACACAAAACACAGGGAAGAAAAGGGAAGGGTGGGGGGAGAGAGGGAGTTAGATAAACATTTTGAAGCCAAAGAGAAAGGGCTATTTAGTTACAAGCTGATATAACTAACCGAGCCTGAAGTTCTGCAACTTTGGCCATCAGAAGATGCTCCCTCTCTGAAGCTGCTGTATCAACCTATATACAACTCGCAGCAAACATCAAGCTCATGAAAAATTATTATATATTTTCCTACAGCTTTATGTCACAAAAACAGAGATGACTAGTTCTTGCAGAAGGTGGACGTGTGCAGTAGTTAAAAATAATTAAGCATGAGTGAAGGGGATAAATCAAATGAAAAATTACGTACACTTCCATTGTTCTCTGAACTGCGAGGTAAAGGTGGCAACCTTCCATTCTGAGAAGCTGAAAAAATTGATTGTACTCATTATGCCATTCAATACCATACATAAAAAAGAATATCCTCAAACGTAATCAATGGAAAATCCTTCACTCACCATCAATTGCCTCAGAAGGTTGCAAGCTATTTAACAAATTCATTATAAGATCCTGGATTGAAACAGAACTTTACAATAAGATTATACGTTGGTAAAAATGCATTTTAGATTATCAGTCTTCAAACAGGCGTGCACAAGCAAATTATACGGTATTTCTCAAACTTCAGTTTCCCTCACCTGTTGAATAGATGTCTGCTGGAAAATATTCTGAAGGTGAGGTACAAGAACTGATGCAGGAACGTTGATATTGGCAGAATCTTTGGAGGACTGACCAGTTGGCTGAAGAGACATACATTCAATGAAAGACAGACAAGCATTATGCATTATATATCAAATACAACAATAAATGAAAATATTCTTCGACCAAATATTCACAAAATGATGATAAACAAGACAGCTAGGTTTAGAGCAAATGGCAAATGTACAAACCATTTGTTTAGAATCCAACATCCAATCACTAACACTGGCAGATTTCCTCAGTGGTGATCCCTGCATAAAATGTAATATGAAGAGAATATCAGACAAGGTATAATGCAGAACATAAATATATCAATGATAATCAATTAGATCATCGACCGACCTGTGAAGACCGGCGTGAAACTGAACTTACAGGAATATCCTATGCAACAATATGATGTCAGTTAAAGTTGTAGATGGGGAAAAGTTGATCATAAGGGGAAAAAAGGCATACCTTCACCAGATCTAAATTTTCAGAAGTCACTGAGAATCGTCCTTTAATTTGCACTAGATTAACCTTAGACTTATCATCTAAGGAATCTCTGAATCCTAAAAAGAGTTGGTGAACAAAATTAAGACCAAGTGTTTGAGATGGCTGAGTTCAAAACAGACTAGATCTTGCACACAAAGCCTTACAGTGAACATGATAATTTAAATACCTCCAGAAGATTTTATTGGAGCCGATAAACTATTTGCTGATGCTCGGTTTGGGAGCATCAATGGACCGCTAAAGCTTGGAACTTGTCGTACTTCACGTTCACGATTACTTTTCTCACCTAATAACTGATTTTCATTCTCAAACCTAAAAGTAATAAAGCGTTAAGATCATGCTAGTGATAAGAAGAAAACCTCGATCACCAAGAAGCATACAGTAAGAAACCGAAAAGAGACACAACATTGGATTCATTTATTTAAACTTCCAATCACACATGTTACTTTGTGTATTCATAGACAACTCGAGGAAGATAAAAGGGAAGGAAAAAGACGATTTTCCTGCAAATACATCCTTTAGATAGGTAGGTATTAAACTTACTTGGATTCAATATTAAAAAAAAAAAAAAACATAATTCATTGCCTTGGCTAAAGGTCACTAGGGGGTGTATTCAAATAGGATTTTAAAAGACAATTTTGATTTAAAAAAAGTCATGTCATGTGGTATTCAATTAAGACTTTTTAATAGTCTAAATAAGTCTTGTGGTATTCAATCAAGACTATTAGGACATTTTAAAGAGTGTATCCAAATCTAGTGGTATTCAATCAAGATTTTAAAGGATTAACAAAAAGTCTTTCGGTATTCAAAAATTTACAAATTTTGATGGATTTCTCTTCATGTAGATTTAGTGTGACTTTAGTAAGAAGTATAAATAGAAAGCCTGTATCAAAATCCCACCTTAACCTATCAGATTTTTTTCAGAATTCTTGAATCCCCTCTACTCTTTCTTTCTCTCTTTCTCTGATTCAGCCGTTCTGTCTTTCGTCCATGTATATCTCACAAGGTTTAAAACTTCAAACACGTTGATGTTTCTAACGCACATTAGTTTTGCACACAAAAACAAAGTTACAAAAATCAAATGCCCTATTTAGTTCTGATGTAGATTTTTTCTCTTTTCTTCCGGTTAGTTTTAAGTCCTAATTTTTTAACTAAAAATATCGTGCAAGTATAATGCATTTTAATGTTCTTTACAAATTCTGAACATTTTTTTCTTTCCACAAATTTATTGTAATTGGTAAATCCTTGTTACAGCTAAGTTTATTGAGAGAAAAAATGTATTAAATTTTACTTTTTTTACTTAAAAAAAAATTATATGGTTTTCTTATTGTTTTATTGACTCATGTAATTTTAAATGTTCGCTAAAAATTTATGTATTTCTTTCACATCTTACAAATCCATAAAGTCCTTTCAAATCTTATAAATTCTTATGATATAAAATCTTTTGAAATCCAAACATGAAAATCTTGATTATAACAATCTTTAAAAATATCTTACAAGTCATTACATTCTAATATAGTCTTTAAAATCCACAAGACTTTTTCATGCCAAAATAATCTTTTAAAATCCCAATTGAATACATCCCCCTAAATGTATTTTCTAAAGTAATAGTGATAATCACCATTTTTCATAAAAATGATAGGATTAACGAAATATTTTTCAGTTCCACACTTTCAGCCACAATTCCAAGTGGAGAAAATTGGGGGCATATCTACTGAGAGCACTAGTTTATTGTGAGATGTGGGAAGATATCTTGAAATGGAGCATTTGCAAACAGGACTTATTCAAAGTATCACCAGTGGAGGACGACTTGGTTATATTGGTTTACAGTTTTTAGCATTTCAGATTTCACTTCTAAATTTTTCTATAGGAAAGATAATTGAACAGTAAGGGTGAAATATTCTGATTTATATCTATTTTCATTCATATTGAGGGTATCAGTCTATTCAATTGTGAAACATAGTAAGTTAGCAACTACTAAATGCTATTTTTTTCCTTGGTGCCGACAAATCAGATTCCTAAATTTACTGGGCCCAGAACTTTCACCAAATTTAGCAAGCATAATATGGTTCTAGGCTCAAATACCGAGACAAAACAAAAAACATCTCAAAAGCACAAATAAATTAAACACTATGTCATGGGTACTACAAAGCAGTGTATGTTCAACACTGACAAACTCATCAAAGCCTGCCACTTTATACATTTCCTTAACTGACAGTTTGATTGTAGAACGGATAATGAGGGGCATGGAAGGAAATAATTTCCCTTGTATACAAATTTAGGAGGATAAGGGAATTCGAGGGGAACCAAACTAATATTCTCTCCAAATTTTATTTTAAAAAGTAAAAACTAGTCTCATTTTGTATTTTCCGCCATAAATTGAGTTATTTCAACAAGTTTTGAAGGGCACTATTGAAATTTTAGACTCGTACTTATAACTACATGGGGAAGGCAACTGTGTTCCGCTCCATCCCTTCCCTTCCCTTTCCATTTTATCCCATACCTTACCTGACTATCCCACTCTCTCTACAGCTTCCAAGTATAGACTAATAAAAGAAAAAACACGTATGTAATCTGAAAATACAACGTACCTTTCAAATGGACGCCCTCTTTCTGGTAAAGGATGACCAAGCACCATGCCTGGCACCAGCGGCCCACTTTGAGTTTTACGCATTTTCTCTGGTTGAGTTTTAATCTTGCTTGTTCCCATATCCTTCTCTACAGTAGACGGTGTTGCCTCAGCAATCGATCCATTTCTCTTATCACTCTGCTGTATGTCATTACCACCTACTTTTAACTTGAACTCATCTTGTTGCAAATTATCTGAATGCTTTTTGGCCAAATTAAACCGGGAATCAGTTGTATCCTGTCATCACAAACAAAAAGGATATTAATAGACTATTTTTAAGGTAGAGAAAGTTTAGAACAGAGGAACCAACCTTGTGACAGCTGAAGAATTTGTTTTCATCTTCTTCCCTCATCTCTGCAAGATCATCGTCGTCTGGCACCTGGTAAAATTGGAAGACATTAGTTCAGGTCAAGCAAAAAGAAAAAATAGTCAAATAAATAAAATCTGAAAAACAATAATCCATACCAATGAAGCTTGAGCTTTCAAATCATCAATATCAAAGTTCCACGCACTGACTCCTCGGTGATATTCACTCTAGAAAATAAAATATAAGTGGATTTGATGGCATGGTTTTGTTTTCTGCTAGAATCATATACACTTTAATAGATATGTTAACTCAAGCTTTAAAATGTCAAGCTTCCAAAAGAATTTTTTTTTCTCTTTATCTCACTTGAAAACACTTTTTTCAGGATTGCGATCAATTGCATAAAAAGCCTCCCATTTGTAGAGACTATTTGGCTGTGCTGTGAAATGAACAAAAGCTGCATTATAATTAATAAAAACACTTTATTTATTTATTCACTTATTTATCTATTTATTTACTTGAAGTGTTGACCAAAGAATAATAAGGTTTTTAAGTGAGAACAGAAGCAGAAAAGCTTCTGCTAAAGAGATGCAAGAAAATGATGGTTCTCCAAGGAAACAAAGCAGAGGCAGAAAAAAAATATTTTTTCGCAGAATTGTTTCTTTACAATAAAGCTTTTTACATAAATTTTCTTCAAGAAAGTGATCATTTCTCAAGAAAAGCAAAATTTCACAGCAGGGCCAAATGGTCATGAAATCTTGGCTATTATAGACGAGCTTAGAAATCATCAACTTTTTCTTTTTAGATCAAATTGATAATTACTTGATTTAAGATCAACCAGACTTATACCATTTTAACTACATATGCACAGGATCAATCAACCACACTTGAATACCCTCTACAATCAAGCTTTCATGTATAGCAGGAAACCAGCATCAAGAGAAAGAAAAGAAAAGAAAAACGATTGAGCTTAGTTTACATCAGACATAAAAGAAAACGTTGCTAGGAATCATTGAATATAATAATCACATTATGTAACAAATATAATTTCAATATCAGCTTTACCTGAGATAATGCTTCTTGTTCTGCAGAAGGCATTCTCTTCAGTGCAAGTTGCGCTGCATCTTTAATCTGTTGCAACATTTTTGTTAAATCAAGCAAAAGTACGAGGACAAGAGAAATTATAGAAGAGGTCAAGAGGTACCAAAGTGTGTATGAAAACAAACCTGGAGGGCTTTTACACGATTCCAAAGAGGTGGTAGATCAGCAAATAATTTCTTTACAGATAGCTCAGGAGGCTTAGCTTGTTTGAAGAAGGAGTGCTTCAGTAACTTGTCCACCGAAGGCCTCTTTGATTGATCTTTTACCAAGCACATAGCAACCATTTCCTTAAAAGACTGATCACAACTGGAAATACTTTAATTAGATACTACAACTAGTACATTTATTACAATTACAAGAAACACATTATTATGCAACAAAAATATCAGAATCCGTAATCATCATTACCTGCCACAGCCAGGGAACCAAATAAAACCATAAATATAATAATGATGTATCTTGTGTAACAATCTAGGCAGAAAGAACACCTATACCTTAGAGAACTTTTTATCACGATCATAATCGAGTCCTGGAGGGGCATTCTGTATGGTCATTAGAAGAACCTATTTATAAAACAAAAGTAAGCATCATCCTATGTTATGAATTAATCATATAGCAATAGCACAAGAAGTTGAACTGGACTGGACATGTTTGTTGAAACACCCAACCTTCATTGGAGGATATTTTGAAAAAGGGGCATGACCATGAGCCAACTCCAGTGCCGTGATCCCAAAAGACCAAATATCAGCCCTGTCCAACATTTATGCAGTAACAAAATGACAATTCGAAATTGAATTATAGGTATAGCACCAAGCATACTTTAAAAAAAATGCGTATAACTAGGAAATCAGTCGCGATCATCTTGTGTTTTTTTTTCTTATCATGTGATCACGTGGAGAAGAGAGATAGACTAGTTTGTGAAATTTCTTTTATAACATTTGTGTCTATCTCTCGCGTCCTAATCACATTAACGAAAAGAAAATAAACACGTGTAACCGCAATGACACTTGGGATTGACGTTAAAAAATCATGTTCGGTGTTGGATGATTAACATTGGCGTTGAACCGAACGCCAATCCCGTGTTTGTTTTCCAGTTGCAAAGTTAAGTTTTCCCAACGCGACAAATTCTTCCTTTCATGTTGGATTCACTTTTTATTACAAAATTGCCATTGCAAACTTAAGTTTACAATCCCAAACGTAAAACCAAACATAGCCTTGAGAATGACTCACTTGGAATTATAACCGGTTCCAGGTTGCAGCACCTCCGGCGCCATCCTGCAAAACAAAAAATATCTATCACATAGCTACCTATAACCTATCCTATACTCACTTTAAATCACAATTATAGAAATTGCAGAAAAATGTGTCCCATGCAGCAACAATTGCAGTTAAAATGATATACAATTATAACTATAAGTATGCTAGTTTGTTAGATTAGGATTTAGGAGTGAGATAGCTGTAGCATACCAGCAAGGAGTTCCAACAAAAGTGTTCCTGGAGCGTTGTCTATCACCAGCATCAAACATGCAAGCGGAAACACCAAAGTCAGCGAGTTTGACTTCGCCATTATCATCGAGCAAAATGTTCCCAGCCTTAACATCGCGATGAATATGTCCCTGTCGATGAAGGTACTCCAACGCCTTCAGCGTTTCCTTCAGTATGCTCGCAATCGCTACCTCTTCGAATCCCTCAGGATACGCTACCTTCATCAGATGCAAACACGAACCCTGAGCCATGAACGGCATCACAACCCAAAGGTTGCGTTCAACGACGAAGGAGCAAAAGGCTCTCACCACGTTAGGGTGGTCTATTAAACTCATCGTTTTGGCTTCTCTTCTTATGTCGTCGAAATTGTTGTTGCATCGATCTAGATCCAGACACTTCACCGCCACTTGCTGGTTGTATGGGAGGTAGATTGCGCGGTAGACGGTGGCGCTGGCACCGTGACCGACTTCTTCTAGAAGCTTGTAATCGCTCGGATTTGCAGAGAAGGTTCGAGAACTCGTCATCGTTAACAAACAATTGGTTTGGTTCCGATCTCTTCTTCTTCTTCTTCTTCTTCTTCTTCTTCTTCTTCTTCTTCTTCTTCTTCTTCTGGTTCAGGCTTGGACTGTGAGTTGAAAAGTGTTGACCACCATCACAATCGAGAAACGGGTTTCGATTTTAGACTAACTAGACTTGCATAACATATAACATGATAACAATAACACTTTCGCTTTGCTTTGATTTCGTTCCCCTTTTCGTAAAGTAAAATGTGTTTTCTGCGCCCTAACTATAACATTACTTTGAAATACTGTGCTTGATGTGAATATGATTGGATAATAATATTATATTATATGCTATATGATGAAGTTAAATGTATCCTATGCAATTTTGATTTTATTTGACTTAATATAATATAAAAATATAAATCTCCCTTTTCCTAAATGGTTTTTTTTTTTTCACCTTTCTTTCCTACCAAAAAAAAGCTAGTACTACGTAAAGTACTGATCTGCAACTGCTGACGTGCCTCGTGCTCCTGGCTTCTCATGTATACATCGTCCTTCTCCTCCCTCCAACTCTACCAGTGGGACCCTTCCGCTCTCAGTTCCTTACCTTTTTTTCTTTTCTTTTCGTTACCTCTGATCTACAGTACATAGAAAGTTACTTTAACAGTTAGTTTGTTTCAAAAATGAATCTTGGTGCATTTATTATTTAATTATTTAATAGGATAAATTCATATGTATGTTTTACATAGATCGTGATACACATTTATTTTCAAATCATAATGCACTTTAATTTTATTGAATTGAAGATAAATATATCCAACTTGATCGGAATGTAAATAAACTGTATCTGCGACAAACTTTACTTGTAAGGTTTGAAATTTAAATCTTGAAATCGTTATTTTGAAGAGGAGTTTACTTAGTCACCACTTCCGATCCGAAGACTTATTTCACAGTTATGTCTGTGGAGATACTCAATCAAAAATCAAGAACTAAAGATAATTATACCTTTGTTAATTTATTAATTGGCCGTCAACTTGATCTGAGGTTGAGTCCAATTTATATAGTAATATGTATGTGTGTAAGTAGCATTATTCTATCTCCAGTCCTCCGCCCCTCTGCTTTTCTCTACATTTCTCCACCACATAACACAATTATAATTATATTATCCTACCTTATAGAAACAAAACTAGTTTCTTCAATCTTCCCACTCATTTCTTACACCGGATCGTTTATTAAGAATAGTGAATTTGTAGCAGGAGAACCGTACTTTCCATCTGAATAATTAAGGATATGGTAGAATCTTATTCTTTGATTCTAATACTCTTGGAAAAGACGAGTTATCCATCCGTACCAGGGCACTACCAATGGACTGTCATGCCTTATGGCCTAAATGTGGCACTGACACTGTTTCAAAAGGCCATGACGAGAGTGTACAGGCCCATCCTCTCACACACTCTAATCTACATAGATGTTATTCTCATCATTAGGATTTATGATTTAGGGTTTATGATCCTCATTTGAGGGAAGTGTGGGGCATACTTGCACCCTAGAGTTGAGCCATGAAGTAGTAGTATAGAAAGGCTCTTCTACGAATGTCATTTAGGAGCTTTCATCATACATATTTTCTACTTTTGAAGTATTTTTGGCCTAAAATCACTCTTAAAATAATAAGTTGAGATGGGTTGAAAAATATTAACACTTATGATTTAACCCTAATTTAATGGGTCAAGTAATTTCATATATAGTCCGACTCGCATAGATCGCACAGATAAAGCTCGTCTAAAGTGAGCAAAAGTATAAAATGAGAAAATATGACTATTGAATAGTTAAAGTGCATTGAAATCTTGTAGCACTTATATCTAATCAAGGATATATACACCTTTATTTTCTCATTTTACATTTTTATTTACTTTAGACGAGTCTAATCAAACTCGTCATAAATTAACCTTGCTCGTTAATTATGAGTTGAATTGGTTTATTGTGTGAACTCATGGACCAACCATAATAGATAAATTCTCTTTATTAAAAATTTATTTTATGACTAAATATACGCTATATTAATTCCAATATAATTTGGTGTTTTTTGTTGCAAATTATTGAGTTTTTACCCAAACGAATTCTGACTAGTATTTTTTTTTTTTATAAAAAAAACCTACTTAAGTGTCTTTAACAAATATGCTAATTACAGAGATGTTATGGTGTTTTAAAAAAATTATCACTACATTTTCAAGCTATGTTATGTATATTGACATTAGCACTTAAATCCCTGTAACTTCAGACATGTTAACTGTTCTTCCAAAAAAAAATCTGTTAATTCAGTCAAAGTCCAATAATTGAAACAATGAAAATGTCTAACAATGAAAAAAATGAGAACATCAAAAACTGATAAAGTCCAACAGTTGAAATAATGAAAATGTCTAACAATGAAAAAGTCTAAGTGTCTAACAATAGAAACAATGAAAAAGTACTTTACAAATCGCAATGAAAGTCCAACAATAACAACAATATATTTAAAACTAGTATGTTACGCGTGCCATGCACAGGGCGACATTGTAATAACACAATATCTTAGTAATATTAAAAAAAAATATTCTTTGGCATCAACATTGGTATTTAAGCCTCCTAGAGAAAACTTTACATCTTCAAAATTGATGGTCTCCCGCTCTTCATCATCATCATCATCATCATCTTCATTATCATAATCTATAATAAAAAATAGAGTTTGTTTATAATATTTTTTCTAAATTTTCATATTTTTATGTTATTAGTTAAATAAAAATTAATAAAAATTCAAATATATAAAACTAACCGGGCTACCCGAGCCCGATGCGGGCTCAAGCTTCATAGGGTCGGGCCAAAAAGGCCCAAAATTAAAATGGGCTCAAATTTGACTACCCAAACCCTACAATTCATCGGGTTTATTCGGGCTAGCTCGGTTGAGCCGGCCCATTTTGACGCCTCTAGTACTGAGCATAAAATAATAATAATAATAATAATAATAATAATAATAATAATAATAAATTAGACAAATGACGGGTTGGGCCTTGTATAGGCTTGTATACTTAAAGATAAATATTTCTTTGTTCAGCTAAAGTCTAATTCTTGGGTTATATTGCTTCACATGTCGATTCCTAAATTCATGGGAGTGGATAGAGTTGGCTGAAGGCTAATTTGCATGTTCAAATGATCAGAAAGCTTGAAAAAACTTGAAGGTATTCAACATACAAGATAGTTGCCAAACGGGTGGCCGAGGAAAGTGCCTCAAAGATAGGAACATGATTCATCGTGGTTGGCTGTTGCGGTTGTGGTTTAGTGGCCATAGTTTTTTTATTAGATTGTAAGCAAACGTGCTAGGTTAGTTGCTTGTATTTAGGAGCTTTAGCCAATGGGGTTGGCTATAGTAGGGTTTTATTTTGGCCTATAAATATCAAATGTACAAAGTGAGTTAGGATCATCCACACTCAATCAATCAAACAAGCTACTTATGCTTATTTCGTTCTTGTGCATTTTATTTCTTTATGCAATTCTTTATCGTAAGTTCTTATTTCTGTGCAAATTTACTTAGTTAGTTTTAGCTTTTAAGTTCACCATTCGACTAGACACTTTCTTTAGTAGTTTAGAAACCCATAGCCGAGGGACAAATTTCCTTCCTTGATGTTTCGCTTGATAAAAAAGGAATCGAGAAGTGTAGTTTGGCTAAGTTTTTTTATTTAGCTAGATCACAATTTTACACGACAACAGGACCAAGATAATAAGCAAATAAAGAGGAAATGTATTTTATTTATTTATTTTGGTCTTATACGTTATGTCTGTCTTCTACATTATCTCTTTTCGTCAATTCCTTCTTGACAGCGTCAGTTTTAAGGCTAACGTGGTGACAGAACATAACGTATAGGACCAAAATGCAAATACTAAAACATACAGAAACAAAGTGAAAAATAAATATAAAAAAAAAAATACAGGACCCATCAACCTATTTTGCTTACTTTTTAGAACTACAACGAGTGTTTATTGAAGGTCTCTTTATCAATGTTAGTGGATATATGAATAAGGACTTCACGATTAATTTCCATCAACAAAGTATGATCCAATATACCTTATATAGGTACGTGTTTATTTGACACAACCAATCAAAACTTAAATATAACTTGAAAATAAATTTGTTAAGGGTTTTGTTGTCTTTTTTGAAGTGTTATTTTAATTATTATTTAATTTTTGATTTAATGTGCCCAATAGACACTGTGCCTATACAAGCAAGACTTTATATGGTACTATCAATGTTATATTGATTTTATCCTATCTTGTTAATTAACATGTTATCTTAAGACACTTTTGGAAGGAAAAATCTCAAACTTTAATGGTATTTTTTTTTTTTTTTGGGGGGGGGGGGGGGGGGGGGGGGGGGGGGGGACAAAGATCCAATTGTCCTTTCAAGGATCTAATATTAGGCCAACCAAATGGTCTTGTCTCATTTACCTTTTATTTATTATTATAATATTTCTCTTACTTTGTTTGCGGAATCTATTTGGAGTCATTTTTGGCAACTATTTTTTGTTTTTAAAAAAAATACACAAAACTGTTTTCTCAGGCCTCAGCGCATAGCTAATAGACTTATTTATAGGATGTAAATCACTTTTGTTTAACTATGTCAATTGTCAAATCGAGAAAACAAACCAAATCAATCAAGACCCGGTTTAACCCGATTAAATTTGATCATGAATAGTTCGAGTTCTGCATTTAGTATTTCCAAACTCGTCACCCAAATCAACCACATGATCATTACTATTTTTATTGAATTTACATATTTACATATAACGAAGTTGTTCCTTTTGGACTTTTGAAGACTTTATATATGATCTAGAGTATTTTCTCAAATCTCCTTTAATTATAACTTCGTCCTCACCCTAGACTACCCTTAACCATAGTTTCTTGTTGTCGCGACCGTGACCATGATGGGGACAACGAAAAAATAACATGTTTGGACAAAAGGACTACGTTCAATTTTTTTCTTCCTTTTGTTGAGATTATTTAAGTGAATCGTGCTAAAAGGAAATGGGTCAAGGAGAGGAGCCTCTAACAATGTTTTTAGGGTATTTTTTTTATCTTTTCTATTTTTTATTTTCTAAAATAATGTGTTCGGATAAAATGGGGTGTTCGTAATGGTCATTCCTTCTTGGACCATTGACAACTTCGACTTCTACTTGTGTTGGTTGATAAAATTTGATAACTTGTTAGTTGTTATGTTTATTATTTATTTGTGTTTATTCTCATTTTGAGTTGAAACAAATATGAAATCTCATAATTTTTATATATTAATTTTAATATCAAGGTTTATGGCTTTATGCTACTTAGATGATAACTCATACACGATAATTGCTTGATCTACACTTAAAATTTGTTATTTTTCACTTTAGAGATTATATATTTAGTCAATTGTGTAATTATTTTTCAGATAAAAGTTACAAGTTATATTTTGAAAAAGAAAATTATCTGATAACCTAATGACATGTCGAACCCAATTTTTTAGTGTCCGGATTAACTTGGTTCAAATTCAATGTCTTAAAATTATCAATCCGAATAAATTTAAATCAAATCATTTTAATTACCGAGAAGATTAGGTCCCAACTTCTTTTACGTGCTATAAGCGAGATAAAGAAAAGTCATGACACCTTTTAGGGATGATAATTGGTAGGATTTGGGTAGGGTACTATAGTACCCATTTCATATCCGCATTTTCAAAAAGTATCCGTATCGAGCTTAAACCCGTGTGGGTAACAATTTTAATATATGTGCCCTTACTTGTTGGGTACCTAAATACTCGTATCCGTACTCTTACTTGCACTTTAATTAACTATGAAAAAGTTAATAAATAAAAATTGAACATTAATTAAAAATACAATTGTAATTCAATTGAAAAACTACTCAAAGGTCTTTCACACCTAATTATAAAAAATTTTCAACAAAATTATTTAACTAAATTAAAATAGAATATAGAAAAGTTATAAAGTGCAACATTTGATATTATGTTTGAATATTTAGATTACTTTTATTTTTTTAGTTTAATATTATAATTTTATTTAAAATTATATTTATATAAGTAAATAAATTAATAAATATATATGTGTGGGGGCAAGTTGAATACTAAGATCCGTACCCGTCAAAAATTGTGAGTAATTACCCTACTCACCGTGAACAATTTTACGAGTATCGAATGAGTCCATTACCCGATGCCATCCCCAACACATTTCGCTACGCCTCGAAGTCTCAAAGCTTGTTCATTCAATCCTTCAACAACACCTAACAATAAGCACTATTCCCAAAAGGTACATGATCCTGTTGCTACCACCATTCCATTCTCTTACTAAGGGGTGTTCAATTTCACACCGATACAAAATAAAATCTAAAATCGATACAAAAAACCGAAAACCGAACAAAGCCAGTGTTTATTGGATTTTCATGGATTTTGTTTTATGAAAACTGGTCGGATCGTATCGGATTTTGTATCCTTTTTCTTAAACCGAACAAATCCAAACCAACTCGCATATATAAATTTTAATATATATTTATTCGATTTTTTGCATTATTTATTTTTTATTTGTTTGTTTTTTCCCCTAATAATACATTCTAGTTTGATTTGACATAATTTTTTACTATTTCTAAGTTCCAAACATAAAAAAAAAAAGATGTTGTAGAACTAGTTGATAATGATATTTATTTATTTTGTACATATTTTATGAAATGTTATTATATGAATATATAAATAAGTATATACATGTTTAAGATTTTGCTCAATTTAACTTGTAATCTTGATACTTTAATTTAATATAAATTTTTAATAATGTGTCGGTAAAAACCGAATCGACTGAGCCGATCAAAACCATATTTAATCGGATCGGATCAGTTTTTTTTAGGAAGACATCCAAACCAAACCGAACTGCGGGCTCTTTTTTTCTTTGAATCAGATAACTTTTTGTTACAAAACCAATTCAAACCGAACCGTCAACACCCTTATTAATACTACTGCTGTGCTGCTCCTCGTACTGGCATTCCTTTCAACTTGGCACAATATGATCAAAAGTTGTTCATCAATTATCTTAGTGCCAATCCTCGTACCAAAAATGAAAGGATCCTTGTGCCATTCCAAATCATCACCAATGATCAAGACACTTTCTTTTCATATCGATGTTTTTTTTCTCTTCCCCTAATCATATTGGACCATTTCTATTAGAAAAAGTAGCACTAGCCAAGTTTTTTTATTTTTTCGACATTTAAACAAATTGTTTATATCCCCATGCTTTTATTTTCTTTTGTTTTTTTTTTCTCAATAAATTATGATGATATAGGTCATCTTGCCTTAAAAAAAATTAAAAAAATATGTACCCTATAAATCGTCTGGTCGTCACCCACTCCATAATAAGTGAGTGTTTTTCTCTCCTCCAATTCAAGTTCGTTGAAATAAAAAAAAAAAATAAATGCACTCTGTAGCTTCACGTTACTCTTTTAGCCTTTTGCATATATTGGTTACACAGTTGTCAGTGTTCATGCTATATATATCAATAGTACGAATTTTTTTTTTACCGGCCTATGCAATATAGGCCTAAAAATTTGTCTTTTTTTTTTTTTTTTTTTTAATTTATGGTTTTGGCAAAATGTTAAGAGGGAAATGATAAAAAGACGAAAAGGCTAACTAGCTTCTGCTTGGGCAGAAATAGTTAATTTAAATATTTTAGTTTTAGGATATTTTCGTGATATAGTGCTGTGACAGTAAAGTTTCATGCACAACCTAAAAAACAAGACAGTACAATTTCAAAATCACGGGGCATTGTCTGCTTTGCATAATTGGCATAATTGTTCTTTTTCTTCTTTTAACCGAGTATATGCATTTATAATGATTCAAACAAATTGGATTTGAAGTAGCAAAATAGCAATAGTGGAATTGATTCAAGAAACAATATGAGAACTTGAGAAGAAGAAAACTACGTTGGAGGGTAGGCTGCGGCCCATAGCGAAGCCCATACGGACGGCCCATATTAGTGTTTCCAAATTCTGAATCCTCTTCTGGATCTGTATCATCAGCACCACCAACTACTGTACTTGTTGTGGGTACCTATCAATATTTAATGATCCTATGCTTTTTTTTTTTTTTGACTGGAAAAATATTTCATTTATCAAAAGGACATAAGTCCGAAATTATACAATCAATAACAAATGAAGGATCTTCCTCAACCCATATTTGATCAGGATTACATAAAGTATATTTTGCTAATCTTTGAGGAACCTTATTTCCCTTTCTAAGCACATGAGAGTAGGAAATGTTTAGGAATTAGCCTTCTCCTATGTTGGTTGTTCCTCATTTTAAGAGTTGGCATTTTCGTGTATGGTACAATGCATATAATCCAAACGGTTGAGTATACAAATACATATAAATTAAGTTTATAATATGAAACAAGTTGTCAACAAAATTTGCTTAAGAAATGCAGAAGGATGCAACTTGCAAGGGGAATAATTGATTCCTCTTACTTTATGACCAAAAAATCCAGGATGGGAGTGTTGAAAATTGTAATATGGGCGGATTCATAGGAAATGGTATTTTAGTTATTTAATTGTTTGTTTTTGTAATTGTTTATAACACTAACGGACACCAGAAGCAGAATATGTCACACAAATTTGACTAGAGGGTTGAAGGAAGATTTCAATGTTCAAGCGAAAGCTATGCTAAACAAAACAACAACACCTCTTCTATTGAGCTACACGATTAACAAGGGGAGAAAACAAAAATCGAACCATTATGTCAAATATGTCACAGCAAAAGTATGATTAATGTGACATGTCACATAAGTCACAAGCATTAGAGCAAGTTATTCCCAACTTGTATCAACTTGCGTGGTTTGGTTTAACCATCAGGAATATGATGAAGCTGAGTTTCAGACTTGGTATGCCCTTAAAATCTGGGCTAAACCCACTAATTTATTTGGAAAGCAGATATCTTATTGCTCCTGCGGGACCCGCACCATAATACAAATACAAATATAATCAAGCAATATTATTAAAACCGGACCGGTCATCGACTCGATCTGGACATCGGATCAATGGGTCACTGGTCGAACCAATGAGTTATTGGTTGAACCGGATAAACTGATATATATTAAATATGTAAATTCCATAGTTAAGTTATATATATATATATATATATATATGCGCGCGCGCTAAATCAGTTAGAAAAATAATTAATAATAAATTTATATCTACTGATATTAATTAATCGAATCTATCAATTATTGTATGTTATTGTTACCCAATCTTAACAAGGTGGGGTGAACCTTAAACTTAGATATTGTCTTCTAGATACTTTTGATATTGATTTTAATAAAAACAAAATGTATAATAACTATCTTTTTATATAAAAAATATATAATAATTATTATACAAGTCATATTTTCATCAATAAATTATCATATGTGATATTTTCATTAAAACAATAGTATCACAGGCCTCTAAAAAAATATTTATTTTCAGTAAAAAGAAATATTTATTTTCTAATTACTCTATAAAGAAACGGCAGTTTTGGCGGATTCTAAAGAGACGTATATAAATCAATGTGAAAAATCAAAATCAAGTGTTGGGAAAAGTCCACAGCACAGCACATGTCGTCCACACTCCTCAATAGCTAAGGTAAGCATGGAATTAGGACCTTTGTGCTACGTGTCAGTGTCGTGTGCCCGTTGGTGATTATAATAGCCGCTAGTATATATCAAGTATCCACTACGGACCTAGTGGCCATCACATATGAAACATTCGCCATTCCTTTCACTATAACAGATGCGCATCATGCAGCTAGCCACAAATAATATCCATTGATGCCAATAAAAAAAAAAAAATCTTTGTTATGTAGCTAGTTTCTAAGCTTCACACTTGAATTTAGACACCGAATTTGTGCATGATGTGATTGATGTCTGTGATAACTTTCAAACTTAACTAGTGCCCCATATTCAGTGGTCCATACTCCATAGTGATAAAATCATACCCATCTTTATCTCCAAAACGGTAGGTAAAAGATTACTATATATTTTTTTTTTTCAATGGCCGATTCATGATATAGAAGATGAAACTCTCATTATACATTGAAACATGACTATAGACTCTATGTGAAAGATAATTGTTTGGGGTATGCTAAATTACAAAATAGAATGAGAGAGAGAAATTTGTCAATCATCACATCAATTAACAAAAAGAAAAAAGAAGAAAAAAAAGGCATCGATCCAAGTTTATCTTGATCCATCCATTTCAAACCCGATGCTGATTGCGGATAGACATAGCCACCCACTAATAGCTGCAATCATATTTTGGCCTTTTCCATGGTCGACCTTAGTTCCCTTCTGGTGAAAGAATCTTTGCCACTACAAACTTTATCAGAACCGCATAGGATGGCAAAAAGGCTAGTCAATAGGAAGGTAAACTAGTCAAACCAATGGAAGTGAAAAGTGAGTTTGTGCTATATATGCCACACTGCATGTTTGGTAATCCGATTGAAAATATCAAACTTAATTTCACACAAGTTAAATAAGAGTAGCTTTTGCTTTCCAAAAACAATTCCGATCCTATATTGAAGTGGTTCTAAACACACACACATACAATCAATTGGTAAAATATATGATTCTATATATAAAATAGATGAAAAGATTACTTAAGCAGAAAAAAGTAAACAGACTCTTTACCCTTTATTTTAAGAGGTTGAGTAGGCTTTGTGTTGATAAGGGAGTAGTTTGTGTAATTTAACAGTTTAAAACCACTCAAAATAAATTAGTGCCATGTTGTGGCACTTATCATATATTATATTCTGATTCTAAATGTAAAGATTTACTTTTATTTGGAAAGGGATTCATTCACAATGAACCTTCTGATTTTTCAAAGCGGTACCTGCTGAAGCTGGTGGCCTCTCTCAATCCACAAGACTACGTCAACCAAGCAAGGGAAGTTAAAAAGTGTAGTATTTATATATAGTTTTGTCAAGTTAATTATATATTGGATTCAATTATTCGTTTGAAGTTTGAACTAGAAGCCAACCATCAATCCAGGATGGATTGACCAATTTTTCCACAACTTGTTCAAACATTCATAAAATTACATATTATCAATCTTTAAAAAATGCAGACCACATAACGTGATTTTTTAGTTTGAGCAGTCACCACAACTGCATCAGATCGTAATTACGAATCACATTAGTCTCAATTGACCGCATCAAGCCACAATACATCCGCAATCACAATGCGGCCGTAACCGTAATTTAAAACACTACCCATTTGTTAAAATTCTCCGAGTAAATACCCGATTTAGTCCCTGAAATTGTGAAGTAGTATCAACCTAGTCCCTGAAATTATCAAAATTTCAAATTAGTCCCTGAAATTATAAAACGGTGATCAACTTAGTCCCTCCGTTAAAAATCATATGGACTAAGTTGATATTAAGTTTGCAGTGTCAGGGATTTAATTGATATTAAGCGAGTAAAATGAGGGATTAAATTGATACTAACTTATCATTCAAGGACACTTTTGGAATTTCGATAATTTCAAGGACCAAGTTGATACTACTTCACAATTTTATGGACCAAATTGAGTATTTACTCAAATTCTCCCATATATATAATACACCTTGATTTTTAAAAGAATCAGCATTGTCATATTGTCATACAGCTCTATATATGTAGGCAACATCAATTCATACACAGTAGAAGTGCTTTTACACAAAGCATATCTTGTTAACTTCTTTTATAGTCCATCCAACCAGCCAAAAGAGAAAGAACAAAAACTGATTACTGTGACATATCATACTATTCTATTTGGCTTTTTCAGTCCTCTTATCTATCTATGGCAGTCAGAGAGATGAATATGACCCCATCAAGTGCACTTAACATGGAACAGGAGAAGAAACTAGAAATTGAGAGAGGAGATGGGGACTTGGAAGATCAGGTGGTGGCAGCAGCAGGTGGTGCTGAAGTCCAAGGCCAGAAATGGAGAGATCAGATAACAGTGAGAGGACTGTTTGTGAGCATGATGATTGGTATCATGTATAGCATAATAGCCATGAAGCTCAACCTCACAACTGGAATGGTTCCTAACTTGAATGTTTCTGCTGCACTTCTTGCTTTTGTGTTTGTCAGAAGCTGGACCAAAGTGCTTCAGAAAGCTGGCTTTATATCTAAGCCTTTTACCCGCCAAGAAAACACTATCATACAAACTTGTGCAGTTGCATGCTATAGCATTGCTGTTGGAGGTATGAGGAGGCTCTTAACTATTTTTGCAAGGTTGTAAATAAAGGTTCGCGACCGTAATTGGGGCCACACGACCATAATTGCGGCCGCATCGACCGCATTTTCCTACAATTATCTGCGATCGCGGTAAACGCAATGCAACCACGATCGCGACACAGTTTAAAACCTTGCTATTCTGAGAACATTTCATATCATATGAATATATCATATTACGTTTTTCACATTACATAATGAATTTTCTCTAATATATTATGTATGTGTGTGTATTACTATTGTAGGAGGATTTGCTTCTTATCTGTTGGGATTAAACAGGAAGACGTATGAGTTGTCAGGAGTAGGCACTGAGGGTAACAGCCCAAACGCTGTTAAGGAGCCTGCGTTTGGTTGGATGACTGGCTTCCTTTTTGTGGTTTGCTTCGTTGGCCTCTTTGTCTTGATTCCACTCAGAAAGGTAACTATTAACTAATAATTACGTATACCATGTACGTGATGTATAATATATAATATACTTCAGACCTTCAAAATATCTCATTTATTACCCCCTTAGAGACCCAATTTTTGCATGTGCTTGCTTCAGGACTTTAGAAGTTAAAAGAAGAAAGAATTAATTAATATTGTATACACAGAACTTGTTATAATCATCCATCAATTAATTGGGACCCTGATTTAGTTTTTTTATTTATTTTATTTTTTTAACTTTCCTCTACATTTTTTTGTTGTAAAAAGTCAAAAACTTTGTGACTTACTGCACTTTCTTCTACTACAGATCATGATAGTTGACCTCAAATTGACTTATCCCAGTGGCTTGGCAACAGCAGTGCTCATCAATGGTTTCCATACCCAGGGTGACAAAATGGCCAAGTACAGTTCACATCTCATTTAGTCATCCGTCATTTGTTGCAATAAGGAATTTAATCTCGTATAATATAAATAGTCAATGATGAACCAAATTTAAGGCAATGGTTGATAAGTATCTTATATAATATTGCAGGAAGCAAGTGAGGGGGTTCATGAAGTATTTTTCTATTAGTTTCTTATGGGGATTTTTCAAGTGGTTCTTCTCAGGGATAGAGGGCTGTGGATTCGAACAGTTCCCTACCTTTGGATTGCAAGCTTGGAGGCAAACGTATGATTTTCAGCATAGTATACATATATATTTTAAGAGCAATACTAGCATCACACTCTTAAACATACTCCTCTTCCTCTTAACACACCCTCTATGGTGGGTCTCACATGAAATCCACTCAATCATAGAATGTGCGTTGAGGAAGAGTGTAATAAAGAGTGTGATGCTAGCATTTTTCATATTTTAATTGCTTTCAAATTGATGCTTATCTATTCCACCTTTTTTTACTAATCTTTGCGCTTTGAATTTAATTTGCAGGTTCTATTTCGATTTCAGCATGACTTTTGTGGGGGCAGGAATGATTTGCTCCCACATTGTGAATTTGTCTTTGCTCCTTGGAGCCGTGCTCTCTTTTGGGGTCATGTTTCCGCTTATTGATCGGCTTAAAGGGCATTGGTTCCCTGACAACTTAGAAGAAAGTAATATGAAGGGCATATATGGTTATAAGGTTTTTCTATCAATTGCTCTAATCCTTGGTGATGGTATATACAATTTCATCAAGATTCTAGTGGCCACAATTGTCAGCGTAATTGACAGGATGAAGAGCTCCAAGAGCAAGAATCATAAAAATGGTAAGAGCAGTCATGGACTTACCCTTTCTTTTCTTCTTTTTAATATTTCAAGAATAAAATATGATATCATATGTTGAGGTCGTTTTCTTACTGCAGCTGTAGCAGCTGATCAGCATGGGAATCCCACTGGAGATCTTAAACAAACTGAATTATTCCTCAGGGAGAACATTCCTATGTGGATTGGAATCACTGGGTACCTTGTTTTCACCGCTATTTCCATAATTGTAATCCCACTCATGTTTCCTCAGCTGAAATGGTACTACGTCGTGGTTGCTTACATTTTTGCTCCATCTCTAGCATTCTGTAATGCTTATGGATCAGGTCTCACCGATATGAACATGGCATATAATTATGGTAAGGTTGCACTCTTTGTGCTGGCAGCTATAAGTGGAAAAGAAAATGGTTTGGTGGCAGGACTTGTGGGTTGTGGTCTCATCAAATCCGTTGTTTCCGTGTCTTGCATTCTGATGCAAGATTTTAAAACTGCTCATTACACTCGCACCTCTCCAAGAGCAATGTTCGTCAGCCAAGTAATCGGCACTGCAATGGGCTGTGTAACAGCTCCCTTGAGCTTCTTCCTATACTACAAGGCATTCGATGTAGGAAACCCACATGGAGAATTCAAAGCTCCTTATGCATTAATTTACAGAAACATGGGAGTTATAGGCGTTGAAGGTTTCTCAGCATTACCCCAGCACTGCTTGCAGCTTTGCTATGGGTTCTTTGCTTTTGCAATAGGAGTAAACATCGTGAGAGATTTTTCACCCCAAAAGATTGGGAAATGGATGCCGCTACCAATGGTCATGGCTGTACCATTTCTGGTTGGGGGATACTTCGCAATTGATATGTGTGTAGGTAGTTTGATTGTGTTCGTGTGGCACAAGCTTAGCAAGAAGGCAGAATTTATGGTTCCAGCAGCTGCCTCTGGACTGATATGTGGGGAAGGACTGTGGACTCTTCCTGCTGCGCTTCTTGCTCTTGCCAAAGTAAATCCTCCTATTTGCATGAAATTTGTTCCTTCCTAAAACAATTTTCCTTTTTTTATTTATTTATAACTTGCCTCCTAGAACTTAACCGACCCCATAAAGCAATGAATGCCTCAAGCTGTTCGATGCTGTGGGATTTAGCTAGTGCACCCTGAAGCGCACATCAAACAACATCCGAATGCAATACATGTTTTTTTTTTTTCCAAGTGTCATCGCATACAGCTGGCATTGAAACTCTGTAAACATAATACAATTCTCTGACAAAATTAAGGTATGTTTCTGGAACCTAGCTCTTCCCCCACCCCAACGGAAGTAACAATGAAACCCCTTCTCTGTTGAATGATCGGTGATTTTTCAGTCTTTCCTGAAAACCCGGTAAGAATATAACCGATGAACAATTATATTAAATTAAACAGTGGATCAAACAGGCAAGCAAGCTTCAAGCCACAAGAGTACTAACATACAAATGCGGGTATGGACAGGCACCCCTCAGGAACTAGTACACACAATAGATGTTGAATGGTCCAGACCAAACCACCCTCCTCTAATTGAAGTCTTATTCAGATTTCGGTTCAAAAAATTATGCAATTCTTGTAGAATATATTGGTAAAAACTAGAATGTTCAACAAGAAGCTGGTTAAAGAGTACACTCAGATTTTTCGATTGTATTGAAATTACTTCATACATTACTCTATTATACACAAGTTTCCCGAGAAGTGCAAAACAAGGGCTAATGAGTTCTTAATCAATTTGACAGATCAAATTCGTACTACACTTAACTGGTATATTCATCCTGTTATTATGCCCGCCAGTACATCACTTTTGCCTCGCACATAAATTGTGTAAACTAGACGAATTGCATCCAGCCACCCATCTAATGATTCCCATGAGTCAGCAACCTTGATAATCCAAGAAATGAAAATGAAAATGAAAATTAGAGCTGCATTTTCAAAACTAAAGACTTTTGTGCTTCCGGCTTGAGATGATGCGCATTTGAAAGAGTTCATCAACCCTTAAGAAATTTACTAAAACTTGGATTTTGAAGCACAAATTTTTATATACATTGGTGGGAGAGCACGAGAGGGTTACTGAGGAAATACATGAATGGATTTTGTTTTTATACAAAGGCACAGTGAGCAGTACTCAAAGCATGAAGGATGTTGGCCCTCTAAGGGCTAACTACCAAAACAGAACAAATCATTATGTTTGAAAGCAAGCAACAGGGTTGAGTCTATTTTTCTTTCTTTTTGATAAATAACAGGGTTGAGTCGATTAACGAAAAAATAAAACTCAAAACATTGTCACAGGAAGTTGTTGGGACAATCAAGTAGCAGAAGTTATTTCATTATTAAATGTGGACAAGTCTTGTTTATTTCATTGTGCAAAAAGAATGTGGCTTTATCAGTCCAAAATTGCCCTAAGTTGTCTTCAGTGAAAATTCATTGTGTGCTCTTGATAAAAGAACCTTTGATAAGTGTGAAGAAGGAAGGAAGCAACAAATCTATGCAATACGGATAAACTCAGGTCAATCAAAATGTTGCTCACCAAGAAAACTGATCCATGAACTGTATCCAAGCAGAGGCCTGCACCAGGTGGTAAAGTCAGATCAGCACATGCTGATACAGAAATAATATCCGCTATATCAACTTTGATGGTCTTCTTATCCCCATTCGCTGCATCTATTGATCTTCCTGAAAGTGCATGAGGTACTTGCCTCTGTTCACCTCTGGGTATCTGAACGAAGGGAGGAATGTAAATTTATTCAATTAAAAAAATGCACATATGATACTAGAGCCTAGAAGCTTTCCAATGATTTTAAAACTAAATGAGTTGCCTCTTAAAAAATTTCAATATGTCAGCTAGATGTCTCACCTGTTGAAGCCTTTCATGATCCAACACAAATTCCGATCGTTTCCAGTCATTATGAGGTGCAATTGTTTTCCCCACAGGAGGTGCTGTTAAATACCCAACTTTAAGGTATGGTAATGGTAGCTGTGAAAGTTGAGTTCTGTCACAGTTAGTGTCCAAATTGATGATTCCATTAACTAACACTCGCACTCACAAACATAATTTTGGAGAAAATGTACTCACCATAGAACGCACCAATCGCAAGGCACTGCTATAAACCTATCACATGAAAAGTAAAAAATAATAGGCTGATTGCATGATTAAACTAGAGGGGGAAGTGAACAGGACACAAGGAAATAAATATAACGATAAACTTAAGAAAAAGGAACATGTTAACAGTTAGCTAGAGTAAAACAAGCCTTTTAATCCAAAAAATGCATCTAGCCAATAAGAATTTACTAAAGAAGATAAATAGACAGCGATTCTTACTGAATAATTTGGCTTCAATGCATGAGCAGCTGCAATATATATTGCAGATTGGCTGTACAGTTCATTTGGTGAAACATCTTGAGCACTCACCGATCCCCCAGTTCTTAAAGTGTCCTCGGCTAATCCGTACTGCAAAGACAAATAAGGTGAGTGAATTCTACACCCTCAATACTGTTAGTCTGTTACATTAATGTGAATCCAAGATAACAAAGCATTTTAAGTTATTAAATATATGTAAAATGAAACAGCAGTATGACCAGAACAGTTCCAAGATTGTAAATTGCCCGATGGAAATCAAATTGCAACTGTATGGCTGCACGGAACTGCATTGAGGAATATAGAAAAGTCAAAAGGTGGAAGAGAGAATAAGTAATATTCAAAGGAAATAGCTGATGTAAAAACTTGCTTATAACTTCTATCTGTTTCCCTCCTAAAAGTTGTGTACCTTGCTTATAGCAGTTCTCACAATCTTTTGCTTTTCTCGAGCTGGAACAATGGCGCTGAGTTCCTAAATTGGATACCAATTTAAGAAAAATAGAAAAAAAAATTAGAATTTCAAATAAAGATTAAAAAAATTTAAATTACATAATAGTAAAAAAACTCTCAAGGTGTAGAGGAATATATTCTGGAGAAGAGACTAGAGTTGGGTGTGATTAGCAGAATAGCAAGGGAATAAATTTTGAAAGCTAAAATAATTGTAGGGCCGTTCCCACGGCATTTGAAGGTTTTAAACTTTTATTCTGGTTCATTCTATAATTTTGTATCCATAGAAGATTTCAAGATAACTTTGCTTATGTCATGCTTTTTTGACCAAACTTTACATAGCCAGTCCCAAAGTCAATTAACAGAGGATGGTTATATTAGGCAATTGCCAACCAAGGTAAAACATATCTTTTTTAACATGGATGAATAATACCATCATGCCGGGGGGGTTGGATAGCTCAAGTGGTTTGAGTTAAGGGTATAAGGAATTGGAGGAGTAGGAGGTCCAAGGTTCAAATCTTGGCAAAGGAGAAAAAATTAACATAACAACTAACTATTAACATTTTGCCTATCAAAAATAAAAATAAAAAATACCATCATGCTAATGCTAGGTTGTTACCTAAGTAATGATCTATATGGCTTGCATACAGTGTTAAATGAGCTAGAACTACTACATCAGTTACCAAATGTAATGCAAAATAGGCAAGGGCTCTCACATGTTCCTATAGGACTTGTTTTGGCACTAAGAGTATTGGAACATGAACAGGTAAATCAACGCAGGTAGTTGACAATATGATTAGGAGTATTAACTTTATGGGACTTCCAGAAACACCAGTGGGTTGCAGAAAAGACTAAAGAATTGGACACTTCAAGATCTTGAAGTGTATTTTTTTTATTGAAAATCCGATGGGTAGTATTATAATAGGTTAAACTTAAAAGGATATCGTGGTCAATGTTAGAAGCATTGGAGATAGTCCTATACTTAAATTTTTCATTGAACATAAAACATTCAATTAAATAAGTGTCCACCTTAAGTAGGTCAAGAAGAACAAATAAAGTTAAACTTTCTGAAAATTTTGGAAGGGTCGAGAAATCTCGGAGAACTAAATTACTTATGAGGGGATTTGAATATGTGGGAAGAGGCATAAGAGTTTACATGAGGTTCCTCAGTGCAAGAATACCAATAAAATCTCCGGTGTGAAAAGGTAGATCAAATAAAAGATAGTTCAATTAAAAGATAGTAGATCAAATAGAAGATAGTTCAATTAAAATAGGTACATGTAGACCTAAGAAAAACTATGGCAGAAACCATCAAAACAGACCTTATTCTAAATTGTTTAACTGAAATTTTAGTTTTTGATAAAGCCCAATGGCATCGATTGATCCATGATTCCATGTAACTGATCCTACCTAGTTGGATAAGCATGGCAGTTGTTTTAGTATAGAACAAAGGAAGTTTACAAAATCCAATATTTTAAATTTGAACCACATTGTACCAACTATCATTGAATAGACTTATAGTTACATAATCAATCAAACAAAGTCAATGACTATGATTTAACAGAAAAAGAAAACATTAAACCAAGCTAATTATAAAATATGACTGTGTCTGGATTCATATAGGAGTGTGCAGCATGTATGTAGTGCAGTATACATGAAAACTTTCTAGGATAGACATTAATAAAAATGTGACCTTCATTAACTTTTAACTGACAACTAGCAAGAAATATGGTATGAATAGTAGATTACCCTGGGATTCCTTGTAATATTACTCATATTATATTAATTGCATTGTCTTGTCATTAGAATTTTACACGGCTGTGATTTATCATGTACCATCATTCATAAATCATCTAATAGTAATAAAGGGAAAAAAATTAAAATAATTTTTTTACATAAATACACAGCTTGTATCCATTTACAAGTTTACAACTTACTGAAAATTATTAACATGTTCAAATTTAGATAATTAATAATAACTAGTAAGAAAGACCACCCATGCAATTTCTTATTGTTGATCATGTACATATAAATGAAGTTATTCACTGCAGATTTATTTATATATATATACATATACTGCAAATAAAAAATTCTGACATGGACTCATCTAATCTAAAACTTAAACTGTGAGTTACTGTATATTGATGATAACTTTTAATTTTTAATAAAATTATAGAAGTATTCATAAATTCAGATCCAACCACAACTACCGATGTTCGAGTATGAATCCAAACTACAAACCAAAAACAATTACTTACCTGATCATATTATGATACAAAGCATCAAGTATTATTACCTTGGAACATTAAAATTACATTACAGGTGAATATGAGTAATAAACAATCATTTCCATCCTTTAGCAGTTTGCATGAAGTTGTGAGATACTTGTACAATAAAACAATCCGGTAAATTAAATATACCTGAAGAGCAAGTCCCCAGTTGTTAAGTGCCTGAAATAGATTCCATGACAGTCAGTAACAAGCGCTCAGTAAGCAAATGAGCATGCATGTGAAGAAATTAAAAATTGTAGGATCAGAACAAATACATGATGAAGCAAATATTTATCTAAGGAGGAAACAACAAAAAGCTTTTTCAAAAACATGTTCTGACTCCATGAGAAGTCACAAGATGCTTTTAACAATTAATTGAGAAGAACCTGAGGACTGTTCCAGTTGAGTTGGACTGCTTTTTCATAGTTCCTTGTTGCCTGAAAAGTATAAGTCAACGTTAACAAAAATTAGATTGTCATTGTGAGATAATAAGCATTTCTCTATCAGCCAGTACCTAACAAAATAACTATAAACTAAAAATGTGAAAAGTTCTATTCATGCTCAGTATGAATTCTATATGAAGCATTATCTAATATCCATCCAGGGATTGTTTGATACAAGAGCAGAAGCTTCTGAAAACCATATCAATTTCTCCAATGCTTGAATATTCAATAAATTAAATCACTAATAGAAGGCAACATTTATTTTTGCTGACCTGTTTCCATAACTCTTCAGCTTCCTTTGTGCGGCCACGCATTTTTGCCCGATCAGAGATTGCTATAGCCCAATTGTAGAAAGCCTGGATACAATCAGATGGAGGGGAAAATGAAAAATACTGACACTAATTTTGTGCATAGAAATACAAACATAACTTATTTGCAATGGGAACCATTTGGGTTTTCCTATCATATTAGTACAATAATCAACTCATGACAAGAGGCCTATTCAAGCATTATCACAATACGGAAGGCAATGATCCTGAAAATAGATTGACTAAGAATTTGCAAGGTAGAAGAGGTGGCTACTGCCCCCAAAGTAGGGAGACAGATATTTGGTAAAGTATCCGACCGGGATCGTGGAGCCTGGTAATATAATGGTAGCTCCAGGAAATTCCAAAGGAAGGAGATGAAAAACAAAATGGTAATGTATGAACAGGCGAAGTTTTTTTGGCTTCTTTTTATTTTAACATGGGGCACAAACGGTGATTTTAAAACACAAATCTATGGGTTTAGTCAAGTCAAGCTTTTACTGAGATGCAAAGTCACGGTATATATGGGCTGACTCAGCTCAGTTCACATAATAAATAAATTAACCAAAAGGACTGAAGCCCGTTTAACAAACGAGCTGAGCTTGAGAATTTTAGTGTTTGGCTCAGCTCGTTAGTAGCACGTATAAGAATAAACTACTAAAAATAATTTTAATAATATAGACATTAATATTCGTAACTTCGACATGTGTGAGACTGCCTGTTTAAAGGTTTTATTTTAGCTGTATTTATATTTATATAAAGAGTCCCATTTATGGCTCGTGCTCAGTTAGGCTCAACTGCTCTGAGCTTGAGCCTGCTATTGTTCAGCTTATTTACACCCCTATCTACATCCTAGGTAAATGAAATATTCCCACCAATTCATCACAAACTTCAACAAATGAATAGGCATTCAATTATGTTTCATTATTTGGCATGGACATTCTTTGAGGATTCGCCCTGTCTTCACATTGATATTAGCTTGCTCAATAAAGTAGTCATTATATAGGACTTCACAGAGAAGGATACCCTTACATACATCATGTAGTGTGGGACAAAGGCGAGTGGCCTCATCATATTTTTTACAAGCTTCCTCAAGCAAAGCATCTTTTGAAGGTGAAGTAGAATCTGGACTGACATTATCTGCGCTTTCCTGCAGGCAAACAAAGATTGAGTGGGCAGTTTATGCAATAAACCTGGAACCAAGGATAGCATACTTATACATGATCTAATTCAGTAGCATTTTGTAAGACTGCAATGGATTTCCAAGGATTTTTAGTATGTAACATAGAATGAAGTCGCAATCCCATTTCACGAGAAAATGAAAAATACATATGCAGTCAAATTAATGCAAAATATAATTAGCTAACAAAGTGTGTACTTGTCACACTAATAAAGCATCATGCTAGTATAACTTTTACTGATTAATAGGTCAATGACATGCAAGCCAACTATTCTAATAAAAAACGTAGAAAGAAAATCAAGCCAAGAAGTAAATAACATTTTGATAAACTTCAATATTAGAAGAACAAAACGAGACAGCTGCTCAGACCTGAAGCACCAATGCCCAATTGTATAGGGCATCATAATCTTCAGGATTCCTCTCAATTGCAGTAGCATACCTGCAAAATTCAAGTAAGAAAAAAAAAAAAAAAAAAGATTTCCATGAGAAGCACCACTGAAAATGCAGACCCCACCATGGAGCTACTAATATTTGCAAGAACTTTTTGTGTGTGCTATGGTATATCCTTGGTTGTATATGGAAGAAACGATCATGATACCTCCTGGCAGCAAATGTAAGAATCCGTTGTCGGGACCGGCCCTCCTCGTCGACACCTACAACACTATTTATCAGATCCATTGCAGCGTTGTTCTGATCTATGTGCTGTTGCTGTTGACCTTCCTCACTGAAAATTTTGAAATAATATAAAGTTGCTTTTCATGTATATATGTATGTGCTAAAATTCTTCTAGAAATGAAATCAGAAACACATCAATCATCCCTTAGTGAAATATTTTATAAGCTATTTACGATCCACAATTTCAGTTTTCTATATAGCAAAGCTGAAACATATGAACAGAATCAAACCATGAAATTGCAATTACGATAATTAGAGAATAAAAAACATTGTCGTTTTGATTCTGAAGACGCAAACCTGTAGGGAGAGTTGGCATCTTCTCTGTCTGGTTCGGAATCATTCTTCAATCCGTTTAGCAATTCTCTCATGGTGAAAGTTCGACTTCCTTCGTCTTTTCGCAGCTGAGGATGTGAGGAATGATTGCTACCTGCTTCATTGGAACGAATTGAAGTGTCAGTTTCCCTGAGATCTGCATCGTTAACCGCTGATCCCGATTCCAGCTCCTGTTGTGTTTGTGCCGCTGGCACTGGTTCTGTTTCTGGATGCGTATTCGGTTCTGTTTCTGGCTTCGGAATCTGTTCTGTTTCCGGCTTCGGATTTGATTCTGTTTCTGGCTTCGGATTTGGTTCTGTTTCTGAGTTGGGATTTGATTCTGGCTCGGGTTTGGGATTTGATTCTGGTTCGGGCATTTTGGGATGTTAGGGTTTTAAAGGGAATGGGACGGAGAATTGAGAAGAGCGGAGAGGGGAGAGTGAGTAGCGGGGAACAGAGTCTACAAACTACAATACAACAGAGAGGAACTGTGAAAGAGTGCGGAAGGAGAAAGAATGAAGGGAGAGAACGGTACTTTGGGTTTCTGTCCCAAGCAAGCTAACATAGTAACATCATCATAAAATAAAGGCCATTGCTACCTGTACCCCAACTCTTAGGCATCCACCCCCACATTTATAATTTTTTCATATGTGAAATGACCATGTTGTCCATTAAGTTACAAGACTCCTTCTTCCCCTTCTTTGTTTCTGTCCAGCACCGTACACCCCCACACCTTCATCTTCTCATCTCTTCTGTAATGCCCACCCCACCCCTCAAACCACCATGAAGCACCATTGAAACACTGTAGCCAGACCAGCTCATAACCAGACCAGTTCATAACCATACCAGTTCGCAACATCGTTCCGGTTATGAGGATTGCAACTGATTGATGTTCATCACGAACCCTGTTGGGGTTCCAGTCGGATTCTCCCTTGCTCTGTTATAAACTAAAGGTGGAGTCTCCATGAGTTCTCCATAATGTCAGTGCTTCAGCGTTTCTGTGTTTCTATTTTTTTTTCTCCATTTTTCGATACCTTCCGACAATTAATTGCCGGATTCAATAACTGAGTATCCGGCATTTAATTGCCGAAAAGTTTTAAAATTTGAAAACATATATCCGGCAACTAGTTGCCGGATTCACATTTTTGTGCTTTCGGCAACTTCCGGTAATTAATTGTCAGGTCCACATTTTTGTACTTCCGGCAAATAGTTGCCGGAGGTACAAAAATGTGGATCCGGCAATTAATTGTCGGATTCACATTTTGAACTTCCGGCAACTAGTTGCCGGATCCTAAAATTTGCTGATCTAAATTTTGTTTCTGTATATATAGATCATGGACGATATGAAGAATGCATCTGACGAACCGGACATATCGACTACAAAACAAGTGGATTGTACTGATGCATTCACCACTGAAGTGGTACGTTTCATTGATAAATTAATAATACAAAGTTAGGCGTGCTTATTATGACCTAAATTTTTTATTTTCACGTTTTCAGGTATTTCCTACTCGAGATGATTGCATTAATTGGGCTCGAGATGTTGGGAGACATAATGGAATAGTTGTTGTCATTATGAGGTCAGATACTGCTACAGGATGTAGAGGAAGGAAGACAATTGTAATTCTTGGCTGTGAAAGGAGTGGAAAGTATAGATCATACAAGAACTCGCTACCTACCAAGTCGACTGGTACTCGAAAATGTGGTTGTCCCTTCACACTTAAAGCACGACCTTTGACGAAAGGTGAAGGATGGTTCCTGAAAGTGGTGTGTGGATTGCACAATCATGACTTAGCCCTAATATTAGTGGGCCATCCATATGTTGGTCGACTAAGTGGTATAGAGAAGGCTTTGGTTGGTGAAATGACAAAAAATACGGTTAAGCCACGAAACATAATGCTAGCTTTGGAGGATCGTAACCCGAAATGCTGCACCACTATCAAGCAGGTTTATAATGCCAGACAACATTATCGGAGGTCTGAAAGAGGTCCAAGAACAGAAATTCAACATCTCATGCAATAGTTGATGCAAACACTCAGCCGCACTATCCTTATCCATCTGCAGAAGAGTGAAGAAGGAACCCCTGACCGGTAGGTGCAATATGGAGGACACATCATCTAATGTGATCGTCATCTCTCCAAAAGGCAAGTGGAAGGAGCTGGTCTCTCGATGCCACCTCTCAACAAAGGCAGACAAGAGGCCCTTATCTATCATGGTGTAGCTGCATTGTAGCAGTGGTGACAACCCAGATATGTTCACCCTAGTCCGCACCTCCTCGTGATGGATCTGAAAATCTCTCACCTTCTTTCCATGGGAGATAACCTTAAGCTCACCACGGTCCTGCAACAATAACTCAATTAGATATGTTCAATAGTAATGAATTTATTTACTTCAAAAAAATCAAATAGACGCTTCTTACTTCATTGTTCCAATATCTAGTAGAAACATGATCAACAAAAGATGTAAGGACTGAAGTGTCCTCCGGACCTCCCGGAAACGACTCTCTCGGTAAGGGCACATCAGCAGGTGGCGGTAAATCGGCTGGTGCCTGGTGCAGGTGCCTCATCTAGTGCCATATCATGACTATGTGCATGAGCTTTTGCACGTTGTTTGCGTGCAGAAGTCGTCAGTCGGTGGCGTTCCATAATTGCAACTGAAAATATTTCACCAAACCACGTCAGCGAAATTCCAATGTCGGCAAATAAAACAATAACATAATAAATAAATAAATAAATAAATAAATAAATAAAATAAAAAATAACCAAAGATCAAAAAAATTAATTACCGGTAACTAAATGCCGGATTCACGGATTTTTGTACTTCCGGCAATTAGTTGCCGGATTAAGAAAAAGCAAGCCTCCGACATCTAATTGCCGGATTCACATTTTATATGAATCCGGCAGTTAGATGCCGGTGGATTTTTTTAAATCCAGTGACTAATTGCCGGAAACTTTAAAAAGAAGAAAAAAAACCTCCGGCGACTAAATGCCGGATTCACAGAATTTTGATACTCCGGTAATTAATTGTCGGATTAAGGAAAAGCAAGCTTCCGGCATCTAATTGTCGGATTCACATTTTATATGAATCCGGCAATTAGATGCTGGTGGCTTGTTTTTCTTAATCCGGTGACTAATTACCGTAAATTTTAAAAAAGGAAAAAAAAAAAAAAAAAAAACTCCGGCAACTAAATGCCGGAGGCTATATTTTGTATGTCCGGCATTTAGTTGCCGGTAGGCACAATTCCTTCTCTTTCTGACACAGCAACACGGGAAAGCACCATTCATCAACCACTGGTTCTATTTCATGAATCCACTGGACGCAAGATAAATGAACTTTGGACAAACCCAAAAACAAACAGGAAAGTGAGAGAGAGCTTACCGGAGATGAAGAGAGGGGCGGCGAACGGCGAGGGGGGATGGCGAACGGCGAACGGCAAACGGCGTGACAGAAGATGGAAAGGCGTGAAAGAAGGAAGAAGAAAGGGGGGGGGGGGGGGTGTGACAGCAGAAGGGCGACGGGGTAGTAAGAAGGAGGGGAAAATGTTTTGAAAATAAAGAGGGGCAATTTTATAATTTTACACATGAAAAATTAACTATGTGGCGGTGGATGCCCAAGAGTGGGGGTACAGGTAGCAATCCCCTAAAATAAAATGAAGGTACCCAAAAGTAAGAGGCAAACAGGCCCAATGTGTCTTGGACTAATATTAATATTCCAATGGCCCATTTAGTTTGTTTCCCAAGTAACACCGGTGCAATGGGTTGAGGGAAGCAGCTTGCACATTTGATTGAGAGGAAACTGGTAGTACGAGTGTGTAGGCTTGAAGAAATTTGGGGTCAAGGCTAAACTACTAATACGGGAAAACTGAGAAATGAGAACCATTGCCCATTGGAGGTGGCCAAGGTTCAAGGAGTAAGACATATGGAATAAGCAACTGATTATTGTTGTTCAAAACTTTTCTCTAGAAACTAGAAAGTCGATTCTGTAATAATGCGATTTAATCTCGGACTCGTTGTTACCTTTGTGTTTAACTAATGCTATTCTTTACACAAATGTTATAGCCATTATTGCACTCAAATCTATGCCTATATGCAATCACTCTTCTTCCATACTGGTTATATTTTTCCCATCATTCACGTTCCATCAATTTGAAACATAGGACAATTGGTATTCAAAATAGTTGAAGTACAGAATGTTTTTATCATGAAAGAGTGCTCCTGGTGTCCATGCTGTTAACTTATCGTGGTATCTTGTCAACAAGCAGCAAAATATTTTGACAGGCAAGCGAAGGTTAACTTTCCTTTTTACTCTTTTAGAAATCTCTGTGAAAAAGATGATGTTTTTAATTCAAACGAGCCAAAGTTATCTCTTAAACTAGACAAGTCCTAATCAGATTAGATCATTATTATTCTTCAAAATAACATAAATGAGCAAAGACGCCTCACAAGTTACAATCATAAACCATACACACAACATTAAATTTTAAGAGAACTAGTTTTCTGATCAACATTATTAGTGTGTTGATGTGCTAACGGGTGAGTCATATCCAAATGACTCGGCTAGAGAGCTGTTATTGAGGTTGTCATTTCAGATGCAGATAATTTTATGTAAGGACTATGTAGATAAACATAGTACTGAAACTATGATAACTTTATTACAATGAAACTATGATGTGCCTGCTTAAGTCCATATATCTGAAATGCAGTCCCCACCAGGATAGCTCATCTGATGGGCAAGGGAGGGACCATCAGGCTCAGCTCCAAAGTCAACAAAGAAGTTGGGGTTAACTTTCAGGCCACCATTTTCAGTATCAACATCAATCTGCAACATGTGAGATCCTTTCTCTACAAGCTCTGGATAGAATTGTTTATCCCATGGACTATAGAGCGAGTTTGTAACATATAGCCTCTTCCCATCTAAACTCAATTGAAACATCTGAGGGCCCCCTCTCAACTTATTTCCCTGGAAAGCAAAGTTTTTATATCATTAGCCACTAAAGGTCACATTTATGCATCAGATAAAATTTTGGTGTTCTGATATAACAGAGAAAAGTACATGCATATAGGGGAAGAATGCCCTTGCTCACTTGGACATCAGGACTAACTTAGTAGAGACAATGCAGAGGTAATCGAAAGTATACAAGAGTTAATCAAATTACTGTTATTTCATTCTTAGAAGTCTCTAATTTAAGGATATAATGCTTTCCCTTATATCACATTGCTTTCCAAACACTTAATTTAAAATGTCTCACTCCACTCTACCGAAGAAAAAAGCCTTAAATGTTTTGTCAATTTTTCCCCAACAAGAGCATATCTGGCAATCACCATTATTTTCAAGATCCATGAATTTTTTTTTTTGGTTTCCCAGGATATCCTCCACACGCAAATATAGAGACTAATTCCTCGAGGTACTGGACGGCATTGAAGGGCTAAACTCTCCCAACCAGATTTTCTCCATATGATCCATGAATTTGAAGTAACACAAAAGTTCGGTTCTCTTGGTTGTTCAGAGAATATGTACAACAACTAATAGACTCCAAATACATGATATGCCAGCACCTGAATTATTTGTTAAGAAACAGACCTTTGCAAACTACAAGAATGCTCTCTATCGAATTCTCACAGAAAGAATGAGTAACAAAGTATATTGAAATGCATCAACTTATTCTCATTGTATTAATTCAGCAAAGAATACAATGGGCTTTAAATAAGCACCATAGAGTGCCTCTAATACAAACTAATTCTGTTACATTCTGTTAGAGGGTCAATAACAGAAACAACTAAAAAGCTAACTTCCAAATCAATAAAGTCCCTAAGCCACTAGTTAACAATTACTCCACCTTGGCTAGACTTTATCCTTCACATTCTGTCACTTGCAGAATCCTCAAGCAATGCTTGAACTTAGGGCCTAGCAATGCCTTGGTAAACAGATCAGCCGAGTTGTCATCAGTGCTGATCTTTTCTAGCTTTACCTCCTCCTTTGCAACGATTTCCCTTACAAAATGGAGCTTCACATCTATGTGTTTAGTTCTCTCATGATACACTTGATTTTTAGCTAAGTGTATCCCACTTTGACTATCACAAAATACCTTTGGGACTGCATGATTTGCTTTCAAACTTATGGCCATCCCTTTCATCCATATTGCCTCCTTTATTGCCTCAGTGACATCAATAAATTCAGCTTCTGTTGTAGATAGGGACACCACATGTTGTAGATTGCACTTCCAGCTCACAATGTTATCACAGAACTTGAACACATAACCTGTCAAAGACCTCCTAGTATCCAAACAACCAGCATAATCTGAATCAACAAACTCGGTTACACCAAAATTACTGCCTTCATGCCTGAGATACAGCAGACCAACATCAGATGTTCCTTTCACATATCTGAAAATCCATTTCATAGCTTCCCAATGCAGCTTTCCTGGCTTTCCCATATACCTACTGACCAGACTCATAACATAAGCCAAATCTGGCCTAGTGCATATCATTGCATACATGAGGCTGCCTACTGCATTTGCATATGGAACCTTCTTCATATAGGAAATCTCTTCTTATGACTTTGGTGAATCTTGCTGTGAAAGCTTGAAATGCTGAGCCATAGGAGTTGATACAGTTTTGGACTGATCCATGTTGAACCTCTTCAGAACTTTAGACAAAAAGTTCTGTTGAGTGATGAATAACATTCCCTTGGATCTGTCCCTTTTGATCTGCATACCCAGAATCTTGCTAGCAGCTCCCATATCCTTCATTTCAAATTCACTCTCAAGCATCTTCTTCACTCTTTTAATTTCCTCCTTGCTACTGCAAGCAATTAGCATATCATCTACATAGAGGAGTAGGTAGACAATAGCTTCGTGCTTAGTTTTCTTCAAGTAGACACAACCATCATACTCACACCTTATAAAACCATTTTTCAGTACAAAGGTGTCAAACCTTTTGTACCAATGTCTTGGTGACTGTTTTAAACCATAGAGGGACCTTTTAAGCAAGCAGACTTTGTTTTCATCACCTTTCTTGACAAAACCTTCAGGCTGAGTCATGTAAATCTGTTCTTCAAGCTCACCATGTAAGAAAGCTGTCCTCACATCCAGCTGTTCCAATTCCAGGTTTTCCTGTGCAACCAAAGCCAATACCATCCTGATTGAAGTATGTTTCACAACAGGTGAGAACACTTCATTGTAATCAATGCCCTCACGCTGTGTAAAACCCTTTGCCACCAATCTAGCTTTGAATCTAGCCTCTTCAACCCTGGAATTCCCTCCTTGAGCATGAATATCCACTTGCAGCTAACTAGCTTCTTGCCTTTTGGTTTGTCAACCAGCACCCAAGTACTATTCTTCTTTAAAGAATTCAGCTCCTCATTCATAGCTGCAATCCAATTCTGAGATTGATTGCAGCTCACAGCTTCTTCATAGCTTCTAGGCTCATCTCCTTCAACACCCTCTGCTGCAGTAAGAGCAAAAGCAACCATATCAGCATAACCAAATCTGTTTGGTGGCTTAATGGTTCTTCTAACTCTGTCTCTGGCCAGCAAATAATCTTGTTGATCATGCTGAGTGAGCTCTTCATCCTGATCAGCTTGTGTTGCTTCCTGTAACCAATTTTTCAACAGGCTCCACCTTCAAATGAATACCCTCATCAGTAGCCAATTTACTTTGCTGCTGATTTGAGTCCTCATTTGAATAGTACATCTGTGATTCTCTGAATACAACATCTCTACTGATCAGTACCCGAGGCTGTCCTTTCTCCATGCACCATAATCTGATTCCTTTAACTCCATGAGGATATCTCAGAAACATGCACTTTAAAGCTCTTGGTTCAAGCTTGCCCTGGTTTATGTGAGCATATGCAACACAGCCAAAAACCCTCAGGTTTTCTAAGTTTGGAGGATGACCTGACCACATCTCCTCAGGTGTCTTCATGCCAACAGCAGATGAAGGACATCTATTTATTAAGTGAGCAACTGTAAGCACTGCTTCTGCCCAGAACAGTTTAGAGCAGTTAGCATTTGACAACATGCATCTAACTCTCTCCATTACTGTTCTATTCATCCTCTCAGCAAGCCCATTTTGTAGAGGAGTCCCTCTTACTATCCTGTGTCTAACAATACCATTTTCTTTGCAAAATTGATCAAACTCTTCAGAGCAAAATTCTAGACCATTGTCAGTTCTAAATCTTTTGATCTTTCTACCAGTTTGAGTTTCAACTAAAGCCTTCCATTCTTTAAATTTCTCAAAAGAAACATTCTTATTCTTTAGAATGTAAATCCATACCTTTCTTGAGAAATCATCAATAATGGATAAGAAGTACCTTGCTCCACTATGTGAAGGAACTCTTGAAGGCCCCCATAAATCACTATGAATATAATCAAGAGTCCTTTTTGTATGATGAACAGCAGTGGCAAACTTCAGTCTCTTGGCCTTTCCAAAAATACAGTGCTCACAGAAATCCAGTGCTTGAATGTAGTCCTTTCCCAACAGCTTCTGCTTACTCAACTCCCTGAGTCCTCCTTCACTGATATGACCAAGCCTCCTATGCCAGAGACTTGCTAGAGATTGATTCATATAAGAGACTGCAGCTGCTGTGCCAACCAGTGTGTTTCCATCAAGCAAATACAATCCATTCACCAGTTTCCCTTTCATCACCAGCATAGAGCCTTTCTTGACCTTTAGAACTCCACCTTCAGCCTTGTACTCATAGCCTTGTGCATCAAGCATTCCAAGAGAAATCAAATTTCTCTTCAGTTCAGGCACATGCCTCACACCTTGCAAAGTCCTGGTTACCCCATCTGCAAGTTTAAGCTGTATGGCACCAATTCCAGTCACACTACAGGCCCTGTTATTGCCTAACAACACCTGCCCTCCTTGGCTTTCACTGTAAGAAACAAACCAGTCCCTATTGGGACACATGTGGAATGAACAACCAGAGTCAAGAACCCATTCTTGATGAGTCTTTGCAACCGATACACACATTACATCAGCACTTTCATACCCTTCTAAGGCTACATCTGCATCACCACTTTGATATCTTTGTTCACCATTCTTCTTTTTCTTATTCTTGTCAGGACACTCCTTCTTGAGATGTTCATCACTGCCACAGACAAAACACCTCCTCTTCTTTCCCTCTCTGGACTTGGATCTTGATCCTTTCTTGCCCTTAAAGTCTCTTTTTTCTGGCCTGCCCTTCATGTACAACCCTTCAGCAGCTTGATCACTTCTCCCATCAGACCTTCTCTTCAATTGCTTCGAAGACAATGCAGTCTGAACCTCCTCCAATGACAGTGTATCCCTGCCATATATGAGTGTGTCTGAGAAACTATCAAACTCACTTGGTAATGATCTAAGCAATAATAATGCTTGATCTTCATCATCAATCTTGATTTCAATATTTTCCAGATCAAGAATGATCTTATTGAAATCATCCAAGTGATCCTCCAACTCCTTTCCTGCTGGCATCTTGAAGGTGTACAATTTCTGCTTCAAATACAACCTATTGGCCAAAGATTTGGTCATGTATAGGTTTTCCAATTTGAGCCAAACAACAGCTGCAGATTTCTCCTTCGAAACTTCCCTGAGCACCTTGTCACCAAGTGAAAGAATCAAGTTGCTATGAGCTTTGTCCATCAGATCCTTCCTCTCCTTTACTGACAGTGTTGTGGGGAGTTTCCTTTCTCCATCAAGAGCCTCCTCTAGTCCTTGATGAACCAGAAGAGCCCTCATCTTCATTCTCCATAAGCTGAAATCATTCTTCCCTATAAACTTCTCGATGTCATACTTTGCAGAGCCCATTCTTGTTTTCACAAAGAACACCTTTTCCCAGAAATCAAGAAACTGAGCTACTGATACCAATCTGTTAAGAAACAGACCTTTGCAAACTACAAGAATGCTCTCTATCGAATTCTCACAGAAAGAATGAATAACAAAGTATATTGAAATGCAACAGCTTATTCTCATTGTATTGATTCAGCAAAGAATACATGGGCTTTATATAAGCACCATTGAGTGCCTCTAATACAAACTAATTCTGTTACATTCTGTTATAGGGTCAATAATAGAAACAACTAACAAGCTAACTTCCAAATCAATAAAGTCCCTAAGCCACTAGTTAACATTATTAAATAGCACTAACCTGAATGTCTGGAATATCAGATTGCCAAGTTTCACCATCTTCTGCTACAGCTACTATAGGGCTTCCTTTCTTGAGTAGTCCCCCAACCCATACTTGGCCAGTCAGTACAGGATTTTGGGGGTCTTGGATGTTATACTGTCTTATATCCCCATGAAGCCAGTTCACAAAGTACAAAAACCGATCATCAAGAGAGATCAGGCACTCGGTTATAAGCCCAGGCATTTCCGGAAGAATCCAGTTTTGCACTTTCAATGGTTTCACTGATATTGAAACCTGCAAAGTCAGCTTAGTGTATTAGTGTTATTGATCAATATGCATTGGTTGAAGCACAAATACTAACCAGAAAAAGATCTTTTTACATACCTCATGGCTCCACGACCCATCCTGGGTCTTGAAAAACCGTATGATGTTATTTGACAATGCACACTCAACAAAACTGGTGTCTTTAGATGGTTCATGCAGAAACCTTATCTGCATTTAAGATAAATTAGTTATGAAATATGCCACTTTTTGCACAATTAGTTATAATTAAATTACATGCATGTCAACTGCAGCAAAGGTAAAAACAACAACATTCAAAGCATTATCCACCGGGTGAGGTTGGCTACATAGATGAAATGATACTACTATGTTCCATCTAAAACCAAATCCTAGGTTGAAATCCTTCCTTTGAATTCACTTAGAGCTTTTTGCGGTCTTCCCCTTCCTTTAATTATGGGACTATCCTACATATGATCATCTAGCGGTCTTCTACGCGCATATCAAAACCATTTTAGGTGTGATTCCATAATCTTTTCCTCGATTTGTGTCATTCTTACTTTTCTTTAAATACATCATTAAGAGTGAAAATAGATCAGGTCGCTCGTCAGGAGTCAATGACCTGACCTGTTTAAGTAACATCATTCCCGATGTTATCTTTAGTAAAAAGTAAAACCAAAAAAAAAAAAGAAAATGCATTATAACCTGTAAAAACAACTCTCTAGGATTATGTTAAATAACTTACCTCCAGGGGTAGAAGCCCGGACTGACCAAGGTCTATTATTTGTCTGAGTTCACCCTCAGGCCAGCTGTATACGTGTAGATGTCTCCCATAAAAGCCATCAGAGACATGTTGTAAGTCAAAACCTTTGGTGAAAGCAACTGGAGCACCCCATGATGTGCTAGTCATGGTCTTATGCCGAGGTTGGTACCAGAAGTCACCCCCAAACAATGGACTATGCCCAGGTTTCTCCCACCTAACAAATGTGAAGTGTGATACAAACTTATATAATTAGAAAATAAGCCACTGAAAAATGTTAGGAGTTTTAATTTGAGAGTATTTTCTAACATGCATTCTTGTATTTCTTTATCTAATCTATAAAAGGGTACCTTCCTTTCACATTAAATTCTGAATCAAGAAGAATAAATCCACTTCCTGCTGCATTTCCATCTTTATCTCCAAAACCTGAGATCATTACGTCACCAAAGGCAAGGCAATGGGATGTGTGCAGATAAGCTAATCCAGTCTTACTTATGATATCTTCAGGCTCAACAACTTTGTGCAAAGATGGAGACCTTGGATTTGTTTTTGTGTCAACCACGTATATTCGACCTGATCTGAAATATGCTAAAGCTTACTGAATAAGGAACTTGTTTTTAGAAACCTCATATCTTTATTTAGAGATCTTGAACTTTACAAATGTAAATACAAGTAAATCCATAGTGTATAATAAGAAATATATCAATTAGAGCTTAGGCCATGAAAAAATATGGAAAGAAATAGGGGAGGGAAACATCAGAAAAACTGTGGTAGGGTTGAAACTAGATCTTCTGTGTTATAATATCATGATTCATGACAAATGTTTTATGGTATTTATGTACTTGCTCTGCTTATTTACTGTTTCACTGCTTTTCAGTTTGAAGAAGATATCTTATCCTTTTTCTGATAATACAGTATTACCACAAATAAGCAAATAAAATATATAGTAGATGGTCATAGATTGTCATGAATTCCTGTTTATAGCATATTTTTATACTTGAAAACATGATAATAGACTCTCCAGTGTTTTGAAAGACAAAGTTATTATAGCCAGAACCTTAATTACTTATAAACACAGTTCATGGAAACTTACTTATAATAGACACACCAGTTGCACCTTATACATGAGTCATGGAAACACTAGCAATATAATAAATAAGGGCTGAAATTAAAATTAAAAGGAAAACAAATAAAATTCTGAGGTGTCGGTAATATGCTTTATACATTAACTTAATATATAACTCAATGAAGATTTTCAAATTTGAAGATATAATCTTTTCTGGCCAGGCAGGGTTGTAGGGAATCCCCATCAGCCAATCTGATTCTACCCATTAACAAAGTGCAACTGGATCATGGTAAAAAGAAAAACAGAAAACAATGAATCATGAGTTTAAAAATTGAAATATGACACTGATCAGTATAGCAGCTTACACCAAGAGACAACCAAACTTGGGAAATCATGTGTGCAAATCTCGTCTTTTAGTTATGTTCTGTAGATAAGCAAGATGCCAAAGGATTGTAGACCACAAGTACATAGAGGACATATTTAAAACGTGATCAGCATGCAGCACATAAGAATGGTAATATTCCAACCAGGTAATGCAAACCAGTGCTTTTGTTATACCAGAGAAATCAAAATCCATATAATAAAAAAAAAAAGGTATGCTGATTGTAATTTATTTTGGAGTAAATTAAACTCCACCAGCATGTTGAGATCACACATCGGCTAGAGATATGACTAAAGTAATCCTTAGGCCTAAAGTTCAAGTTTATCGAAATAACAAAAACTTTAATCATGATTGTCAATTAGACAATCACATTTTACTTAGACAGAAGTCGAGAGTAAAATGGTTGAAGGAGGGAGATGCAAACATATCTTTTTTCATGCAAGTTTATCAATAAGAAGAGCTAAAAATAGATTGGTGGCAATTAATGTTGAAGGACTACGGATAGAAGAAGCTACCAAAATAAAAGATGAGGTTAAAAAGTACTTTTCAAAGATTGTAGGTGAGGATAGTTGGAAACGTCCAGTGTTGGATGGAGTGTCTCTGGAACAATTATCTGAGGCGAACGCGAGAGCAATTTCAGTCCCCTTCTCGATGGAAGAATTGGAGTTGGTTGTGGAAAGTATGGATGGTGACAAAAGTCTAGGTCTAGATGGGTTTAATTTTAACTTCTTTAAAAAGTTCTGGAACTTGGTAAAAGAAGAGGTTTGGGGTATGGTAAAGGAATTTTATGAACATGCAAAATTGCTAAAAGGAATAGTGTCTTACTTTGTTGCTCTTATCCCCAAGGTACAAAATCCTCAGAAATTAGGGGAGTTTAGACCCATCTCACTGTTAGGAAGCATATATAAGATTCTATCAAAGTTGCTAGCATTTAGGTTGAGGTCGGTTTTGAATCCTTTAATTGCTGATTCCCAGTCAGCTTTCCTGCCAAATAGAAATATCTTTGATGGGGCAGTCATTTTAAATGAGGTGGTGGATTATGCAAAGAAGAAAAGGAAACAGTGTATTATCTTCAAGGTGGATTTTGAGAAGGCATATGATTCAGTAAATTGGAGGTTTTTGGATTATATGATAGGGAGAATGAGATTTTGTGAGAAATGGAGGAGGTGGATTAAAGAATGTATAATCACAGGAAATTGCTCCGTTCTGGTAAATGGAAGCCCGATAGAAGAGATTCCGATCAAAAAAGGGTTAAAGCAGGGGGATCCATTAGCTCCTTTCCTCTTTCTGATGATAGCAGAAGGATTGTGTGGGCTAGTTAAGAGTGCTGTGGCAAAAGGAAAAGTATAAAGGTTTTAAGGTTGGTAATGGTGGCTCAGAGATCTCAATTCTATAATATGCGGACGATACAGTGTTTGTGGGTGATGCGAGTTGGGAAAACCTATGGGCAATAAAGTCAATTCTGAGATGTTTTGAATTGGCTTCAGGTCTTAAGGTGAATTTCCAAAAAAGTAGCTTGATGGGCTTAAATGTGGACGAGTCCTTCCAAGATTCTGCTGCAATGTTCCTAAACTGTAAGAGAGGAAGAATACCTTTCAAATATCTTGGGTTGCCGATTGGAGCTAATCCGAAAAGTGTTTCTACCTGGCAGCCGGTGATAAATTCTGTGGAGAGCATATTAGCATCATGGAAAGGGAGACACCTTTCTCTTGGGGGAATGATCACCCTAATTAATTCAGTGTTGAATAGTTTGCCGATTTATTACTTGTCCTTCCTAAGAATTCCCGCAAAGATGGTGAAAAAATTGGTGAGTATTCAGAGATATTTTCTTTGGGGAGTGTCTCAAGAGAGAAGAAAGATACCCTGGGTCAGCTGGGAGGTAGTGTGTAGACCAAAAGAGGAGGGGGGATTAGGGGTAAAGAACTTATATTGGTTCAATTTGGCTCTTCTAGCAAAATAGAGATGGCGTTTGATCAATAGAGAACGAGGGCTATGGAGAGAGGTTGTGACCTACAGATATGGTCAGGTGGGAGGGCATGAACCTTTTCCAATAGGTATTTAGTGTGGAGAGAGAAATGCTTCTCATTGGTAGAAGACTATCTGTAAAATTGGTAAATACAGACATCTGGAGGACTGGTTTCAATTGGGATTGAGAAAAAAGATAGGAAAAGGTGATTCAACTTGCTTTTGGGAGGATGTGTGGGTTGGGATTGATAGTCTTAAGGAATCCTTCCCTAGATTATTCAGTATATCAGAGGATAAGGATAAAAAGGTGACAACCTTGGGGGAATGGGTGAATTCCGTATGGAAATAGAACCTGAGTTAGAGGCGGTAGTTGTTTAATTGGGAGGGGGAACTGTTGGAGGAGATGCAGAGGCTATTAAGCTCAATAGAGCTGTCAAGAGAAAGGGAGGATGAGTGGCTCTGGTTATGGGGTGAGTCTTTGTCGTTCTCTACAAACTCAACTTATAGATGGCTGCAAGCCAATTGTGGCCCGTCAGCTAATCTGCAGGAGAGGGAGGTTCAGATTTTTAAGGGTTTTTGGAAAGCTAAAGTACCAAACAAAGTTCTTGCCCTCTCCTGGCAGGTTGTTTTAGATAGAGTGCCCACTAAGTTGAACCTTTTTAAGAGGAGGGTTTTGGTAGATCAACATGACCTTGTTTGTGTTTTTTGTGGAGAGTGCTTAGAGGATACATGTTATCTTTTCTTATCCGGCAGATTCGTCTCCATAGTCTGGATGAAAGTATATGCTTGGCTTGGTTTTGATGTTGTGTTACCAGCTACACTTCTAGATCTGTATTTGCTGCATGGAGGCTTGTTTGCAGGAAGAAAAAGTAGGAAAAAAGTGTTTTTGTTATAGCATACAGTTGTCTGGTCGTTGTGGTTAGAGAGAAATGCTATTATTTTTAAAAACACCCACTTTGATATGACTAGGCTGTTGGATTTGATTAAGACTAGATCTTGGAGTTGGTTTTTAGCTTCATCAGTTTCTTCTGGCTCTATCCTTTTGTTTTCTGACTGGTGTATGAATCCGGTACATTGTTTAATTTATCACTGACAGCTGTTTGTTAATGCTTGATTGATTGATCTTATTGTGGTTCCTTGCTGTGATGGATTTTGTTTATCTTGACTATTGTTTTAGAGATTTTCATGGAGGGGAGGTGTTTGGGATATCACTCTGGGTTTGTCTTGCTGCGGCGTTTGGATGGTACTTTTGAAATGTGGCTCGGTATAAAATAAAAGTCATGATTCCAGTGTTTGTAGCCTGGTTTGGTTGATGATGGACCCACAAAAATGATGATGGTTGCTCTGAGAGAAAGGGAGAGGAAAAAAGGGTGAGAGAGAGAAAGAGGAAAAGAAAAAAAAAAAAAAAAAAAAGAAAGATACATGAGTGAAACTAAGGAAAAAAAGATAGTGGTTTTCTAATGTTTTTTTTTTTTGGTGTACAAGCGCCATTTTGTTTGTTTTTCTATGCAGGTGGGGAATGATGGTCGGCTACTTTTGTATGGATGATAAAAGTGTTTAGCTTCAACGGTTGAGGATACAAAATTGTTAATTGCTGAGAGATACAATATATGGGTGATGCGGATCCAACTGGAATTTTTGGAGATGTAGGTACTGGAAGGAATGCACAGGAGGTTCAGTTGGTAGAACTAAAAGGGATTCTGGTATTTTGAGGATATCCAGAGGATATTATGGCCTCTAAAAAAGGCTCACTTTAAATAAATGTATTGATATGAGAGGGGTTATTAAACTGGTCAGACATGCGGCCTATTGTTTATGTGAATTTAAGCGGAAGGTTCTGGTTGGATGAAGTTAAAATTGCAGCTTGATATCATTGAGAAGTTTAGTAGGTATTTGAGACTTGAAATATGTTACATATGAGCTAAGATGTTTTATGGTCAAGGAAGGAAGCTTGGTTATAATTAGTTTGGTAGTATACATTTGGTTTAGGGGCTTTTTCTTTTGTTGGGTACATATTGGTATATGATCTGTTTTGCTTGAACGCTACTTAGTTGAAGATCTCTGTATATATGATTCTGTTTCTTCTTAGGGGCAGTATCATTTTTACATAGTCTTTCATTTGATTTCTTTGTATATGGGTTTAGACACCCCTTGTGCTCGTTTTTAATTTAATTTTGCTTATAGAAAAAAAAACATTCCACGCCAATTTCTAGTGTGGACTAACCATAATTAAAAACTTTCTTCTCTATAAGATAAAGTTGATTTTTTAATTTAAAAAATAAAATAAACAATTTGAAAATCTTATAAAAAGAAATATAATTCATATAAGATATTTATTTTTTTCAATCAGTTATATATATATGTAAAAAATAAATATTTTTATTATATTTTTCTTTTTCTTTTTTTAGCACTTAGGCTCAACAACTTCTAAACAAATATCGCATTTTTAATTTGTCTACGGATTCATAATAATATCATAATAATTATAGTTAATAAAGATAATAAAAATATCATTTAAATACGCATATTTTAGCACAATAATAAAGATAAGTCTGTCTCCATCTTTTAAATTGTGATAGAGGTTGGGATTAAAATGCACATCCATGAAAGTACTTAATATATAAACTTATAAACTTATAAGATAACTTTATTTTTAAAACAAAAAGCATGTAATATATGTTCGTACTTCATATTACAATATTCCATGTCATGCATATACAATAATTTGAGTAATAAGAATCAAATGAATTATAGGCTCAATAAAATAAATAATTTGAGTAAACAAGATTAATATATATTTTTGTTATATAATAAAAATAAATATATTAATTATATTTTACTTAAAACAAATATATATAGATAATAAAATTACTCATAATTATTTAATTTGTATATCATAATTTCACAAAATTATATTCAATCTTATCAAATATGCTTGTTCAAACAACATTTTTTGGTCATATTTATCAACAATAATTATCATAATAATCCATTTCTTCTATGAATAAAATAATTGAAAGCATGACATTTATTTAGAAGGTACGTTGAAATATATGACAAAAAATTGTTTTTCGCATAATTGATTTTATATCCATTAATTATCAACAAAAAAAAATATTAGTTTGAGTAAAATAAATATATAATAGACTTAAAAAGATAAATACTTAAATTTTCAAAAAACAATATAAATATTTAAATGAATTATACTCCTTTTCATAAGATATTAAAATTATACATTTCATTTTTTCAAATTAAAAATCAACTTTATTTCTATATATAAATATCAAATAACTTATTATAAATAACTTTTTTATTTTCAAGTGTTAAATCAATAGTTAATCAACACTAAAAATGTGATGAAGTGTAATTTATGTTCATGTTTAGAACTTCTTATTATTTTAAAGCTGGTGATGGAGTGAAACTAATTTTTCTTTTATTTTCATTATGACTCCCTAAACTATAGTAATGGAGCTCTCCATTTATTTTGAGAAATGGAGAGCTGGATCTCTACTCCTAGCTGACTAGCTCCATTCCTAAATGAAGAACTCTGAGAATTTATTCTTATTCCATTTTGAGTGTTTGACTGCCGTTTTAAAAGATAACTATGGAACATTCATGACAATATTTTTTTCCAACTATACCTAGGCACTGTAAGCCAATAATTTTCAATATTTGCGGCATTATGACACAACAGTTTCCATTAAGTCCAATTTATATTATTATTTTTTTATAAGCAAGTACAATTTATGTATGTTGTTCATGCAAATTAAAGCAACAATTGAGTCTCTTACATAAGTGAAGGTAAAATCAGATATCGTCGATCTGCTGATGGATCTCCATAGCAAGAGCTGCATGCATTCCACCCACTATGGTGCAGTTCGTCACCTAAATAAAGTACAGGTAGCCTATGGATAACTTTTGAATAAGTTGGAGAGCTAGGATCTACATCCACCGTGGCCAAATAATCAGGCTTCTCCCTTCCTGTTCCTGTATATATTGTATCCAAAGCATCATCAATAAAAATAAATAAAATCACCAAATTACACATTTTTAAATAAGAGATTGTTTAAAATTATTTAAATTGCATCAAGCCTCCATTCATACTCATAGAGTCATAGTATTAGAAATAGATATTCTACAACGAGATGTTACTTTCACACCCCTTATCATATCATATCATATACTTGTTTGAAATAGATCCGAGTATCTTCAGCATATATATCCTTATTATTATATAAGAAAGCTTTAAATCTTTTGTGACAAAGTGAGAAACCCATCATCATCGTTCTGCCTAATGCCTATCTACCCCTCCACTGAAGCTGAATTGGCATATTTTCAGACTTATAATATATAGAGACGACTCAACAATAAGAAGGAAGTACCTGAGTAGATAGCAGTGACATAAAGGAGAGTCTCTCTGGGACCAGACATGGCCTCCAGTGGGGTAGCATAGCCAGGCCCTGATTTGCAGCAGCCATGTCTTTTGCTTTGGTTCACCACCTTGTCTCCAACCTCACCATGCTCCAACACTGCGACATCCGTAGCCATCTCTCCTTTCTCACTACATCAAAATGCACTTTTAACGGCAATTATTATGACTTTTAGCGGCAATAATAATGGCCGCCAAAATCTTTACCGACAATTATTAATTAGCTGGCGTATCCAGTGTCGCTAAAAGCTTTCCCAGTAATTGTAGGAAATGCTGGTAAAGGCCCAAATAATTGCCACTAAAAGTCAGAAGTTATAGCGGCAATTATCATGACCTTTAGTAACAATTTTAATAGCCACTAAATATGATTTTAGAATTATCTTCTACGCTTATTTACCAGCTTTTTTTTATTGCCGCTAAAAGTTCTACCTGGTTTTTCCCAACAATTACTATTGCTATGAAATATTAAGATTATTTGCCACTCAAAGTGGGTATGATTTGATGAACAAAAGTTAAGCATCTAAAAAACAATACAAGTTACTCAAAAATGAGATTCAAATCTGAAATGTAATCACAAACCAAGCAATATTTAGTCAAGCAAATTTGAGTTGAGTATTTGTTTACTTATATATAGTACTTAGGGAACAACAGCAGCATAATAATGAGTGAACAGATGAAGCAAGGAACACTAGATTAGCCAATTTCTTCCTGTCAACGTTGTTTATCACCTCCCCCCCTCTCTTAACATCGAAGCAGCAACACTAAAGGACCTTCACCATAAAGCATGAGCATGAAAATTGATTCCATGTGAAGAATTTATAATATAAAACAAATAATTGCTAGAATAGATCAAATGGTTGACACTTACAGGAACCAGATCATTGGCCGCCTCAATTCAACCCCTACAAACTTTCCATGCACTCTACACAGCTATCTCATAATCACAAAGATAGTTGATACTTGAAATGAAAAAGCAATAATTAGGCTTCCTTGAGTGAGGACATGAGTGGTTCATGTTACCATGCTGGCATCTATTGTAGTGTTCCTAGCCAACCTAGTGAGGAAACCTATCTATGCTATCAAGTGTGATTCATAACTAAAGAGCTTGTGAAGGATAAGGTTCAAGAGTACAAGGCACCCACAACAATAGAAACAGTGAAATAGGAAATTTCAATTCTTTAAAATGTGAGAATGAAAAGAGAAACAACAAATATCAAATAATCAAGATAATTTAAATATCAAATATATATAACTTGAGAAGGATAAAATTGCATTAAAAATCTTACCACTTTTTAAATTTGCAGACTCCTCATCCAAAGGTCTGCTATCTATATGGTTTTATATATCATAAGCTATAAGGAATGAAAGAAATAAAAAAGATCGAGATATAACTTTACATGACACCAAAGAGTATCATGTCTGACCTTCCTAATCTTGATTTCAAGATATAACTTTACTTTCAAGGATTTCCATTCACCTATAACATGCATGGATATGTCTTAGTTATAATTAATGTTAAAGAAAGCATATAACGTAAAATATTTTTAGGTCTGGTGTAATGTTGAAGACACGACATATAGGCATGAAAATAAAGGTTCCAACTGTAAATACTAATAAAACCTCTGATATAGGTCTTGTTTATGGTTTTATGTCTTTTTCTATCTTTAACATGACATGGTCACTTGAAAATTGACATGAAAGGATCCAAGGGTGATTTACTTATTGAATGACAAATTCCTTAGGGACCAACCATGTGCAAGAACTCATCCCATGAAGTGAAGCACACCATTGCTGTAACCACAAACCAAACTCACTTTAATGTTTGATTTCATAGGTACAAAAATTAATACTATGGTGTTGGACTTATATTTGCACACGTTTTCATCATTCTATTTTTACATGGTTTATTTTCATTTCTTAGGTGTCTGTCATTGACTTACAACTCACATGTCTTTGCTCACATTGTGTAGTGTTGGAGGTTATTTTTTTTTATTTCTGGTGATTGTTATTTTTTTACTTCTGCTGAGATGTGGTGTTGGACTTATATTCGCACACGTTTTTATCATTCTACTTTTACATCGTTTATTTTTTATTTCTTAGGTGTCTGTCATTGACTTGCAACTCACATGCAACTGATGCAAGTCAAGAACAACCTTGTTAATAATTTGGTTCACCTAATTTAAGGTTCTTGATTAGGACAGAGGTGCTATTCACTAAGGAATTGGAAGTAATCTAATCTAGTGAACTTGAATGGCAATTATATAAATTGAAGGACTTTATGTTGATTTAGGTTGAGTTAGGAGCTGATTGGAAGGATTCTACGCCTAACTGTTTCTTTTTTCTACAAATCTTTGCATTGCGTTTGTCTTGTAATTCACCATCGTGATTTTCTTGTTCCATTTCTTAATTCGATTGCAAACCTTAATCTAATTTTCAATTGTAGTCATGTTATTGATTGGTCCAAATAGCAATTATTTAATCTAGGTTGGTAATTAATATACAATCCTCACTAAAAAATGCTATATCCTCACTTTATTTATTACTTGTTCGCATTTGAAAAACGTGTCAATTTATTATCAATCCCATCCAAATACACACTTCGGGGTCAAGGGAGTGTATGGGTGTATGAGCACATTTACCATATAGCCCATGATCTACGTCATGCCAAACTCTACAAGAAAAAATGGTATTTCTGAGGGTCAAAAGCCGTCGGAAAACCCAAAAAGAATTACCGACGGCGTCAGAAACTATTATCGACAGTTTTTTTTTAAAAAGTCGTCGATAATTACCGAGGGCCTGCGCCCTAGGTAATTACCAACAACTTAGGCCTTAGGTGATTACCGACGGTCTTGTCCATCGGTAGTGTGTGTTTTTTCTATGACTTTGCTTCTTTTCCTGGCAATAGCAGTGGAATGGAAAATTTTTGTTTTCATATCTCCATCTCTAAGCCAAAAGGCCTTAGCCCTTTGCTTCCAATAAGCCTACTCCTGGACGAGAAATGTAACAAACCTCTCCCTGTGAGCTTCAAAGCGAGCTACCATATTCGGATCTTCGCCAACTCTATTTTCCTCCATAATTTTTTTGCAAACATATGCTTCCATTTGGTAGTTACCATGAATTTACTCCAAAAATCAAGGCCCATACTACAGCGCTTCAACTTACTAATGACATCCTCCTGGGATGCCTGGACCGAACCACAAGCTCCTCTAGCCAACTATTTTCGAATCTAAAACTCCTCTTATATCTCAAGTTTGGATGCACATCAAGACATATAAAAGGAGTGGAGAGTGATCCGAGATAGGCGCTAGCAAATTATTAAGCTGGGCATTAGGTGTTAGAGAAAGGCAATCGCGGTCGCGGTCATGGTTTCGATCCTTTGCGGTTTTCGCGATCACTGGTATTGCGGATGCTGCGATGCGGATTACGGTCGTTGCGGCGTGACGTGATCACAACTTTGCACGAAATTAAACAAAAATTATCTATTTTACTATACAATTAATAATAACTTATAGTTTATATATTTTTCATTATTATGAGATATCCAAAGTAAAAAAATTTAATTAGACTATGTTTAAATATAAATAAATTAGCAACTATCTACTAATATTATACATGTCTTAGAAACTCAAAATAAATAAATCAATAGCTAGTTACATACTTAACAAAGTCCATGCATGATTAATATTTACCTCAAATCCTCAACATAAATAATTCAAAAGCTATTAATATGTTTAACAAAGTTCAAGCAAGATCGATTACCTCACCACAAAGAAGAGGGGAGAAAATACATCAACAAAAATAAGGGTTAGAAACATATTACAATTTGTTAAAAATAAAGATTAGAAACAGATTTTAAAAAATACACCAATAATTTATAAATTAAAATATTTAAGTTTTTTTATGAATCGGATCAACTAACCAAATTTAAACTAACATTTTCTTAATTTTTTTTAAATAAAAAAATATCCATTGAAGAGAGTAGAGACATCTTTTTGTTTAGTATTAGTACGCTGATTTAAAAAAAGAAAAAAACCAAGACGGAGAAAAACTAAAAGAAAGAGAAAAGACTAGAAAAGGCTAGTCCCTCAAGTACACAACGCCAAGTGCATCTCCCCTGAGCAACGTATCCAGACCCGGAGGAGGACAAAAAATGTCTTCCAACAGCAGCGATCAATGACAGTAGGGACATCTAGAAAAGGTGAATCAAAAAAAAAAAAAAAAAAATTGTTCTTCTTCATTTCTTCTCTACTCCCCTGTGCTCTCTGAATCCCGAATCTGCCTCCCTCCCCAAACTTCAAACAAATTTTTTCTTCAAAGCACAAAAGGAGAATCAATGGAGAAGGAGGCTCCTCAACCTCACTCAGCCACTCTAGATCTACGGATCTACACAACAGTGGTGGAGAAGGATGAGTAGATAACCAACCTCTGTTATGGTGCAACGGCGGCGACGAACTCTGGTACGCGGCGGCGGCTACTGATGCACACAACAGCAGCGACTCCGGATGTGTTGCGGTTGAAATGGTGACATATCGTCCGTCACGGCCGCAACGCCGCCCCGTTGCGGTTTTTCTCCTTGATTTCGAGTCACACCGTGATAACGGCTTGATACGGTTTTGGCCGCCACCGCTACCGTTTTGTAGCGGCCGCAATGCCTGTTGCGGAACGATTTTTGAAACCTCCTCCACCGTATTCGGAGCACCAAGGCTTTTTGCCCAAGTAAACTGATAACCACACAGAGAGAGGAAGGTCAATTATAATAAAATTATAATTTAATTTGCATGTTTAAATCTAAAACATGATTGTGAAAGGAGACCTCACGAAAGGTGGTCAACTAGGTTCCCCGACGAATGTTAGTCATCGACAAAGCCAGAAGATGCTTCACATTTATGTCATGGTAACAAAAAATAAATAAATAATGGTAGAGTTTTACTATTCGAATCCTTAAAATATAGCATTCAAATATATCTTTATATGAATATATAGTTAATTTATATGCATTATTAGTGTAAAACTTTTTATATAAAAAATCAGAAATCATGATATAAGCGACTTTTAAGATAATTAGTATAAGAATCAAATATTTTAATTTATGTGGTAATTAAGGATTTTATGTGATTTTATGTAGATATCATATTTTAGATATCTAAAAGAAACAATTGAGGATTTACATCTTTTGTTTTTTTTTTACTGCACATCTATCTTTATCATAAAAGAAACTGGACATCTATCTTTATCATAAAAGAAACTGGACATCTATCTTTATCATAAAAGAAAAAGTTAGGTAAAGAATTATCACATTATAGAATTAAAAGACATATATATCCTCATAAAATTAAAAGAAAAGAAGAAAATCAACCAAACGCATTTGGTCACAGTCATACCACCTAATGTGTCCACTTACATATATTAATATAAGTCTTAATAATAGCAATTCATCGACTTCCTACTGTTTTGGACGTCATGTTGCTTTCCAGTTTCCTTGTGGCATGGGGTAGATATGATTCAGCAAAGCGGGATAGGAACTATTCCTAAATAATTACGGTAGAATTATGGGAATATATAAGTATATGAGTGACGAGTAAGTTTAAAAGATTTACCCTTGATCTCCGCTCTTTAATTATTCTAATCCAATGGAAGACATATACCCTTTTTAATGAATTAATATAGATTATTGAATTAGAGTAAATTGAAATGTAGGAATCGAGAGTAAGTCTTTCAAACCCACTCTTAGAGTCAATGAATCCCTACTCTAAGTATATTTTAAGATACTATATATTTTGAAATACATATATGAATAGAATTTAATTATTATATGTTATGAATGTAAAGTTTTCCTACGCTATCAACCAATCATAAATCACAGCATGGATGACTTTTAATATAGTTAGCAAAAGAGTGAAATATTTTTAATGATTTGAAAATCTATGATTAATCTATAATTGACAGACTCTTTATGAAACCTTACTTCAGGGTCCTAATTAATTTTTTTTATAAGTTCGGGGATCAAATTAAAAATTTGTTATAATTTTAGGGGCTCAACTGAAAAAAAATAATCCAAAGACCTATTTGAAATTTTTTTTTTTGACGGGTGAAAATGTATTGATTAAGAACCTCTAAACTCAGAGGCCACCAAAGAAGCAATACAAGGAGGAGACTCTTCAATCCAAATGTGGTCTCCTGTGTCTAAAGCAGATTTTGCTAAATTGTGAGCAAGCATATTTGCATCACGCCTAACACGAGAGATCACACAGTCATTGAAAAAAGGAATTAAAGTCTTACAATAAAAAATAACAGAACCAAAATAAGACGGAGGTTGTGCAGATTTATTCATGGCTACTGCAACATTAAGGGAATCTGTTTCACCAAGCAGCCTCATAAAACCAAGATCTTTGGCAAAATTCATACCCAAGCGCAGACCAATAGCTTCAATAGTATCGACATCAGGAATAGCCAAAAATTTCCAAGTTGATGCTGCCATAATATACCCATGCTCATCCCTGATAATAGCTCCAACACCCCATAAATCATTTACAGGACCAGCTGCATCTACATTCAGTTTGTACCAATCATTGGGTGGCGGGTTCCATCTCAAACAAGTGCCCAAAGAGTGGTCCAACACCACATTCTCGCTCACCTGGGAGCTATCAAAATTATCAACCAAAGATTTTTTAAATTCCCTTAGTGAAAAGCATGCACGACCAACAATATCAGGGACTTGAAGATGCAGACCTTCAAAACAAGATTTATTACGTGCTAACCACAAACCATAGCAAAAAGACAAAATGAGCTCTAGTGTGTCAACATGCAGTGGATGATAAGATAATGTCAGTCAACCATGAAAGAAAATCTTGAGTGCTAGAATCAAACCTTAGGCCAAGTGGAGAGTGGAACCACACCTGTTAGGCCCAGACACAACCCATGAAAACATGGTTGATGTCTTCAACTTGCGACCCACATCTTGGGCAAATAGGATTACATGGGATACTCTTGGACATCAATTTAGCTCTGACCGGCAAACTGTTGTGCAGAAGACGCCATACCAGATGAATATGTCTTGGAACCGTCTTTAATTGCCACAACTTTACCCAAACTTTATTATTTTGACGATCCTCAGAACATTGAGCTACATTATTTTCTTCCCACCTTTTAATACAATGATAAGCTGATTTAACAGAAAACCAACCTCTTTTATCTAGGCCCCAGGAGAATTGATCATTCTGAGCATTAATGATTCATTGACCAAATCATGAATAATTCAACCTTAAAAATACAGGCCCATCCATCACATAAATAAAGATGTTATTGCAATATAAATCTATAAATAGGCTTTCAAGTTAGATTAAATTTTGAAAAAGTAAAAATGCCTTTAAATATCTAATATTAAAATAAGTGGGTCGATCTTAAGTCCTGCATGTGAAAAATATATGTCATGCTCGTTTAAAATAAAGTTTGGCTTAGCCTGTCTTCTTTTTACTCCAATTAATTAATTATAAATTTTAATTATGTTGATGTTGATTGGGAGGGGACACGGCATATGTGTATGGCCAAAACTGAGCGCATATGCATGCAGAGTTGCATACGGCCACGTATACACACACCAATAGGCGTATGCATAGAATAAGTCTGAATCCAAATTAAATGGACTTTAGTTTCGTAAGTATGCGAATATGCGTTTGATATTCCTTTATTTTTATCACTCCTTTTTTTTAATGTGAACTCTGCAAAGACATATCCATGCATTTTTTGAACTCTGTTACTTGATTATGTTTTAAAGGAATTCCTGGACGTAGTTCTACCAAAATAAAAAATGACTACGCAGAACCTCTTTCATTTTACAAAAGTAAGCGCGTGCAAACATTCACACCAGTCTAATTAACAACGCGTATTAGACGATTTTATTAATTTTAAGATTAATTTAATTAATGGGTTCATAACGTTAATTAAATAATCGGATCAGCCATATATTTCTGCCCCAACTCCTAAACACTTTTTCTAATTATCATTACTTATATCGTGTTTGGATGACGGATAAGATCAGCTTTTCAAAATGGTCAATACCACGTGGTATCCATGTGATAAGGACAAAAAAGGTTCAATGAAGATAATACATGCTTCTCCTCATCTAGTCATCTTTACGTCCAAGACCTACCACCTCATCCGGACACTATTTTAAGTTATAACAACCGCATCGTATTAGCGACCGAGAATGATTTGTCACTGTAGGTCTGGTCGCAAATGTAATTAACGACCGAAATTAGCTTCGATAGCTAGTTAGCAACTGAAAAAGGTCGTCGTAGACTCAAAAAAAGTGGTCGCTAATGTGGTCTCAAATACTGATTTTTGGACCACTTTTGCGACTACCGTTGCCACCGACTTATTTCGATCGCTAACTTTTTTTATTTTTTGTTGTTGGTATTTTTGCATGTTGCAACCAGATTTTAGCAATTGAAAAAATTAGGTTGCTAATTTATTTTTTTATTTTTTTCATTTAAACAATTTAATAATCTGTAATAGATTTAATAAATAACTGAAAATTCAAATAATATGTATAAAATGAAATGAAATCTGGTACAAAATTTTAAAATACAAAATAAAAACTACAAGCCAATGGGGAGGGGGTGATGAGGGACCAATGGGCATCAGCCTCATGATCATTTGCATCCTGTTGGCCAGAGGCATTGGGAACAACAGCGGCATCAACACGGGTACCCGAAGCAGCAGCATCGTCCTCAGGGACCGAACCATGCATAACTGTCGGGTCTGAATCCCAAGTGCTGGTATAATAGCTCCTTCTCCCTCTCTAGTGTAGCTACCCTCTCCACAAGCTGCCCCACAAGCCCAGCGTTGAGGTTGGCGATGACCTCTCAGACGTCCAGTGTAGGGCCATGGATGGATAGAGTAGATGGTATGGAAGGGGCCATATACTCATCTCTCGAGGACCCCAAACAATATACATGACCATTTAATTTGTTCCTGCTGCCAACCATGCATCTCCTGGAAAATGGTATTGTCAGAGGCAGCAGAATATGTTGGGTATCGGGTTCCAGATTTTTCAAATTGATGAACCGACCCAACCCAGAAAAGAGTAATACGTACACCTGCTATCATTTCATAGTTCATCACATATTCAAAGGATACGTTTGTTTTCTATTCTCCCAAAAATAAACTAACCTTATTTCTTATGATGAGATGATTCATATTGTTCGAAGTTATCATCTAATTATTAAATCTTATAAATAATAAAAGGAACAGGTAAATGTTCCACAACCTCATACATGATAATTAGGGGTATATATCAAAATGGGTCGAGCTTGATGGACTTACTCAATTAGCCCGAGATAAGGCCTAAGTTCGGTTAGCAAAATTAATTAAAAGCCTGAGATATTTTTAGCCTGGTCCAGCCCAACCCGAAAATTTGTTGCCCGTTCGTTGTTAGTTTTTTGAAACTCATGATCCTTCTCCAAGTTTATTATTTCCGGCCTATCAAGAATGTATCCTCTTAATTCGTTAAAATGTGTTAAGATATCAATACACTTAAACTTATCAAGGATAAATATACCTTTACTTTTTCCGTTTGGAGAAGTTTTTCTCAAGTGGTAGTCACTATTTATCTGTCTAAAAAATTAGTAATAATGATGAGAACTGATTCCAATAAACATTATAAAAATTTGATAAAAGTTATTAATTTATTTAATAATTTTATTTTTTATATTTATATGTTTTACATTGAACATGGATTACACATGTGTCCATCTTATAAATTATAACAATATACATGTGCAATATATAATCACATTTTTGCTCCAAAGGATGCCATTTATATTTTATAATGGAGACTTTCATACTCTGTTGACCCTAACAACCATGTCTAATTTTATATCCGTGCAATCTACTCTCAAATACTGATTGTGAGATATTCACATGTGAGGATTCTCGTGACTTACATGCAATATACGAAAAAATTTACTATATATCATCAAACAACTTTATTCCTGGTTTGTTTAATCTAACCACCCATAACACTCAAATATACCCATTAGACAAAAAAAATTCAAATAAATTTATAGAATTTGAAAGTCAGCATAAAAACTTGATTCAAGATCATCTTGATTTCTCATGAGAAACGAAGATATCCATTTCTAAAATTTTGGAATAATAAATGCAGTGAGGGACTACACACATGTGTATAATACATATTTATTTTCTCAAAACTTTGAAAATGGACATAAATGGGTAAATGAGAAATGGAGACGATTTGTCTCCTAAAAACTTAAGGCTTCCTACATATATATATTAAGATCTTTCACTTCTATATTAGTGAACAGAGAGTGTGTCTGTATGTTTGGAAACCCCGTCATTATAACTAGAAGCACGTTTGGCTGGACGCTACTCCATGTCCAAAACATGATTTTCTCTTGTATAGTCGTAGGTCCAAACACACTATGTGTGTGTGAGAGAGAGATTATATAGAGGTGTTTTTCTTTCTGTTATGCGGAGTGCAAAGAGAACAAGGAATTAGAGCCGTCAAAATGAGTCTGACCCAATGGGTTAGCCCGAATAACTCGATATTAAACATGGGTTGAGTTGGTAGAATATAGGTTCAGAATTATTTTTGCCCAATCCACCCAGACCCGAAAATTCATTGGCCTGACATGGGCTGGCATGTTGTCCCGAATTTTGAAAATAAAAAACATAAATTGAACTAAAACATTATATTTTTATACTGCACATCCTCACTATTTAGAAAAATAATACATTATTGTTTAAAGGATAATATTTCCACCTCCAAGGGTTTTAAATAATATATTTTTACTTGTTAAATTTGTCAAAGAAGTTAATTACTTAGCATTTTAAAAAATATGTTGTCTTACTTGTTAAAATAATAAAAGATATTGTATCGTCTAGCTAGCATACAATTCTCGAGGAGTACTTTTATCTTGAAATTATACAAACAATAAAGCCTCCTTCCCGAGCCTCTTGGATGAAAACGCTTAACTTAACGTCCAACATACATTTTACTATCTGTGTTGCTTGCTATGTTAGTCATCGTTACTTACACAACTTAACACGTTAATATTTGTAATAATATATAATATACGTGTTTTTAAGTTTAACTTTTCACTATTAAAGAATAGAAAATAAAAATATTTAACCAAAAAAAATCATAACTTAATTTTATAATGTTATTAATTTTTAAAATATCTAATTTTTTATCTTTATTTAAACGTATTGCCCCATAGACTAGCGCATTTGACTCTCATCTCTCATAGGGCTGGGTTGGGCTAATAAATCGTTGGTCCTGAATTAAATTGACCCAATCCAGCCCGATTCGTAAATACAGTGGCATTTGGGCATGACCGAATTGATAGCTCTATGAGTAATCTTCCTTGAGGGAGAAAGGAAGCATAGGTAAATAAGTGATTTCAGCTCTTAATCTCTCTTCTTCTTCGATTTTCTTTTCATTAACGTAGAGAAAAAAAATTAACTATGTACAACCAAAACTTTTTTCTCTGTCCTATTTCTCTTGGTTATTAAACTGGAGAAAATAATTTGCTAATTCTTGTCTTTTTCTTTTCTCATCTTCAGACGAGTGAAAATAGAGTAACAATGTTTTCATATTTTTTTTCCATATTTTTTTATACCTACTTTTTAAACATTATTAATATTTTTTTCATTGTTTTTATTCTTAAAATAATAGTCATTTAATTTAGTCAAAAAAAATAATAGTCCTTTAAATTAATAATCATAAAGTATTAAAAAAAACAATCTGGAGAAAAAGAAAAGAGTGTGAAAGGGAAGAAATAAACAAAGAAACGGGAGATATCGTTTGATAACTATGTATGAATGAGGTGTCCCGTCGAGACAAGGATTGCGGAAGATTAATCTTAAACTCAGGCGCTGGCTAGGGTGGCCTTCTACTTCATATCTCTCACGGTGAGAGAGATATGAGAGCCGTTGGATGAATCAATCTCACCCTATTTTATGATGGACCCTCCACAGAGGATTATTTTAAAAAAAATATATATTCGTTCTGTTTCATCCCAGGTACGCTCCACCCCTGCTACCATGGAACCACCGCTGTAACACCCTGAATTCCACCATACGTTAATAAATGTTAATGTGTGTTAGACTTAGCCTATATTTGCTTGTTATGCTTGTTCTTGATGTCTAAGTTCATGTTAGGAAGGTTTAGCCTTAGGAAGGTTTAATTGTCTTAGAAGTCCTAGTAACTTGTTTTACCGTTTTGGTCATATCTTGAGTTCTAAATGTCCGATCGAGGTGATCTTTATGGCGTTGGAAAGCTAAGAGAATTATCTACAAATCTTATTTCATGTGTTTTGACCAAATTCAACTGTTTCGGCCTCTCCCCGCGAGCCTTTGTTTGCCTCGCGAAAACCCAAAATTCAGCTTTTGCGCTTTCGGGTTCGCCCTGCGAATCTAGCTGACAGAAATTAGTTCTCTGTCTCGCCCCGTGAATGGAAGTTCGCCCCGCGAATACTTGCAGAACCAGAAAACGCGATTTAGGTTCTTTTTAAGCCCAAAACGCATTCCAACCCGTTTTTAACCCCTAAAACATGATCTAAACCCTAGTCTATCATGTCCCAACACTCAGAGCTGCCTCCTTTCCCTTTTTCTCTCAATCTCCATCAACCGTACCTAGAAAACTCTCTCTAGGGAACCCGTTCTTGCACCGTTCTTCACCATTCGTTGATAGGAGAACATCACTGCGAAGACGTGATCATCATATTCGCTGTTTAAACCTCCAAACAAGGTAAGATTCGTACACCTCGTCCCTCTCGTTCTTTTCCATTTGATTTCTTGGCCTAAGATTCTAATTAAGGTGTTTCTTTGTTGTTCTTGAGGTCGTAGATAAGTGCTTGTGAGACAAGACCCTAGAGGACCCTCTTTCTTCTTTTGAAACGCGAACCACATACCAGGTATGGGGAGAAGATAGTATAATCTCTAGGCTAGGAGTATAGTAAGATGAGGGTTTCCCATAACCCCGTTATATTGTTGTCGTATGATAATATTATGTGTTGGTAATATGGTTGTTTAATACTATGTCTCTAACATGTTTAATATGTTTATTGATGCTATGATAAGTTGTCTGTTGGTTGTATTGTTGGCTATGTTAACATGTTTAATGTGCCTATGATGTTGTGCTTATTACACCGTTGAGTGGTTGATGATAGGTCATGATAAATGTGTTGGAGTTATGGCCATTGTGACTGTTTTGGTTGGCTCATGTTGTGGGAGATGATATGTTAGTTAAAGGACCCTAAATGATTAATTTAGGACCCCTAATTGATTTAGTAATTAAGGATTAATTACTCAGACTGTAAACTGATTATGAACAATTAGTAAGGTGTGAGATTTATGTTGATGGATTAGCCCAAGAACTCTAGGTTATGATTTAAGAGTGTTTAAGGAGTTTTTCCCAAAGAATTAGGCTCTGTTTCCTGCCCAGAACAGTATTGTCATGCATTGAGCACGACCATGCTGAACAGGGAGCACGCCCGTGCTCCCAGTTGAATTCTGAAAAAACGGCCGCACGTTTAGCATGGCCGTGCAGCGATTAAGCACGACCGTTCTCCATGAGCACGACCGTGCCTGATAGTTAGCACACCCGTGCTCCACTTAAGTGGCAGCACGACCGTGCAGGGAAACGAGCACGGCCGTGCTCTTCCTCCTGACAGAAACTGGATTAAAGGCATTTAAGGGACTTTCGACCCCAATTATCCCCAATAGTACCTCGATAGTGTAATAAACAATTAATGAGACTTAGATAACTTGGCTAACGATTAACCAAGAGGATTGTAGCGATGAATTGGTTAAGTCAGTACCTAATGGGCTATCGCAAGTTGTTGGACTTTGGTGTTTTTTGGCCAAAGTGGCCTCGATGCTTTTTGGTCGAGGTAATGTTAAGTTGGACCTTCGTGCTTTTTGGGCCAAGGGGGCCTTGACCCCATGGTTTGGGTCTAAGGTGTTGATGATGATGATGATGTTGATGTGAATGATAAGTCTTGGGAGCTGAGTCGGCCCAAGTGCAGGAGGTGGATGTCTTGTTCGTTGTTATGTCATTTGCATAGAGCATTGGAGTTGTTGTTGAGGGGGGGATGTCTACATAGGGGAGGTCACCGTTATGTGATCTGGCCCAAGTCTCGGGTGTTCAACCTGCTATGGTGAAACCCTACGCATCCGAGGTGTCGTATCCGTTATGATACGTAGGCTATCCATGGGGTCCACTAGTTAGTGGACTGCCGGTGTTGGTGCTTTTATGGCCAATACGGATATGTGTCTCCGAAGTAGCATCCTGAGTTAGCTGGATCCACATGCATTAATGGAGTAGCGGAGTAGCGTTGCATTGCATTGCATAGCATATGTTGAATGATTATTCTGTTGATGATGTTGGATGATAATACTTCGTTATATTGCTATGCCATGTCATCTTGCTTCCTATTCCTATGCTGTTATGATTATATGTTTCTTACTCCCTTTCTTTGTTGTTTGTGTTTGGCCTGATCGGCATTTTGCAGAGGACGGTGAGCAGCCAGTCGAGGAGTGACTCCGAGGAGCCACGACTTGTTAGGGTGCTTAGTTATCAGTTTTAGTTTGTTAGTAGTTGTATTCCATTGATGTATTCCGGAACTTTTTATACCAGCTCTGAATGTGACATCGGGGTTGGGGTTTATGCTTTTGTCTTATGTTTTACGTTTTGAACTTTCTAAACTTATGATTTATTTCCGCGTTGTTTTTGGAACTTGTATATGTGAACTTTTCTATCAGCAGATTTTTATTCCTATTAAATGAATATGCATGATTACGTCGTTGCCATTATATGTTTAATGCTTTACAAAACATGCGGGGTAGAAGAGTGTCACAGCCGCCACCCAGCTGGATCTTAGAACTCATTCCCTCGCCGCCATCGGCGACTTCGATTGGAAGAGGAGCCGCCATAGCTCGAGGTCTCTTCCTCTTCGCCTCCCATCCTCCCTCTACCACCATCGTCAGCCACCTTCAATCTCCTCCCATGTTTTTAATTCAAACGAGCCAAAGTTATCTCTTAAACTAGACAAGTCCTAATCAGATTAGATCATTATTAGTCTTCAAAATAACATAAATGAGCAAAGACGCCTCACAAGTTACAATCATAAACCATACACACAACATTAAATTTTAAGAGAACTAGTTTTCTGATCAACATTATTAGTGTGTTGATGTGCTAAGGGGTGAGTCATATCCAAATGACTCGGCTAGAGAGCTGTTCTTGAGGTTGTCATTTCAGATGCAGCGAATTTTATGTAAGGACTATGTAGATAAACATAGTACTGAAACTATGATAACTTTATTACAATGAAACTATGATATGTCTGCTTAAGTCCATATATCTGAAATGCAGTCTCCACCAGGATAGCTCATCTGATGGGCAAGGGAGGGACCATCAGGCTCAGCTCCAAAGTCAACAAAGAAGTTGGGGTTAACTTTCAGGCCACCATTTTCAGTATCAACATCAATCTGTAACATGTGAGATCCTTTCTCTATAAGCTCTGGATAGAATTGTTTATCCCATGGACTATAGAGCGAGTTTGTAACATATAGCCTCTTCCCATCTAAACTCAACTGGAACATTTGAGGGCCCCCTCTCAACTTATTTCCCTGGAAAGCAAAATTTTGATATCATTAGCTACTAAAGGTCACATTTATGCATCAGATAAATTTTTTTTCTGATATAACAGAAAAAAGTGCATGCACATAGGGGGAGTATACTTTGCCCTTGCTCACTTGGACATCAGGACTAACTTGGTAGAGACAATGCAGAGGTAATCAAAAGTATACAAGAGTTATTCAAATTACTGTTATCTCATTCTTAGAAGTCTCTCATTTAAGTGCTTTCCCTTATATCACATTGATTTCCAAAAATTAATTTAAAATGTTTCACTCCACTCTACTGAGAAAAAAAAGCCTTAAATGTTTTGTCAATTTTTTCCCCAACAAGAGCATGTCTGGCAATCACCATTATTTTCATGATCCATGAATTTTTTTGTTTCCCATGGTATCTCCACACGCAACTGCAGAGACTAGTCCCTCGAAGTAATGGACGACATTGAAGGGTTGGCCTCTCCCAACCAGATTTTCTCTATACGATCCATGGATTTGAAGTAACACAAAGTCCGGTTCTCTTGGTTGTTCAGAGAATATGTACAACAACAACTAATAGACTCCAAAGACCTGATATGCCAGATCCTGAATTATTAAATAGCACTAACCTGAATGTCTGGAATATCAGATTGCCAAGTTTTGCCATCTTCTGCTATAGCTACTATAGGGCTTCCTTTCTTGACTAGTCCCCCAACCCATACTTGGCCAATCAGCACAGGATTTTTGGGGTCTTCGATGTTATACTGTCTTATGTCCCCATGAAACCAGTTCACAAAATACAAAAACCGATCATCAAGAGAGATCAGACACTCGGTTATAAGCCCAGGCAATTCAGGAAGAATCCAGTTTTGCACTTTCAATGGTTTCACTGATATTGCAACCTGCAAAGTCAGCTTAGTCTATTAGCATTATTGATCGATATGCCTTGGATGGAGCACAGATACTAACCAGAAGATCTTTTTACATACCTCATGGCTCCACGACCCATCCTGGGTCTTGAAAAACCGTATGATGTTACTTGACAATGCACACCCAACAAAACCGGTGTCTTTAGAAGGTTCATGCAGAAACCTTATCTGCATTGAGGATGAATTAGTTATTAAATATGCCACCTTCTGCACAATGCTTCGCAAGGACAAGCTAGTGGAAAGAGGGAATAAAGTTCAAACATATTTATAATTAATGGTATCAAATGCAGTAAAGGTAAAAACAACAACATTTGAAGCATTCTCCGCTATGTGGGATTGGCTACATAGATGAAATGGTACTGCTATGTTCTATCTAAAACCAAATCCTAGGTCGAAATCCTTCCTATATATGAATTCATTTAGAGCTTTTCGCGGTCTTCCCCTTCCTTTAATTATGGGACTATCCTACATATGATCATCTAGCGGTCTTCTACGCACATATCAAAACTATTTTAGGTGTGATTCTGTAATCTTTCCCTCGATTGGTGTCGCTCTCACTTTTCTTTTAATACATCATTAGGAGTGAAAATGGGTCAAATTGCTCGTCATGAGTCTATGACCTGACCTGTTTAAGTAACATCATTCCTGATTGTATCTTTAGTAAAAAGTAAAACCAAAAAAAGAAGATGCATTATAGCATGTGGAAACAACTCTCTAGGTTTATGTTAAATAAGTTACCTCCAGGGGTAGAAGCCCTGACTGACCAAGGTCTATTATTTGTCTGAGTTCACCCTCAGGCCAGCTGTATACGTGTAGATGTCTCCCATAAAAGCCATCAGAGACATGTTGTAAGTCAAAACCTTTGGTGAAAGCAACTGGAGCACCCCATGATGTGCTAATCATGGTCTTATGCCGAGGTTGGTACCAGAAGTCACCCCCAAACAATGGACTATGCCCAGGTTTCTCCCACCTAACAAATGTGAAGTGTGATACAAACTTATATAATTAGAAAATAAGCCACTGAAAAATGTTAGGAGTTTTAATTTGAGAGTATTTTCTAACATGCATTCTTGTATTTCTTTATCTAATCTATAAAAAGGTACCTTCCTTTCACATTAAATTCTGAATCAAGAAGAATAAAACCACTTCCTGCTGCATTTCCATCTTTATCTCCAAAACCTGAGATCATTACATCACCAGAAGCAAGGCAATGGGAAGTGTGCAGATAAGCTAATCCAGTCTTACTTATGATATCTTCAGGCTCAACAACTTTGTGCAAAGATGGAGACCTTGGATTTGTTTTTGTGTCAACCACGTATATTCGGCCTGATCTGAAATATGTTAAAGCTTACCGAATAAGTAAATTGGTTGTAGAAACCTCATCATTATTTAGAGTTCTTGAACCATACAAATGTAAATACAAGTAAATCTAGGGATGTCCATGAGTCGGTTTGGGTAGGGTTCAGTGGGTTTTCAGATCCAACCCAGTCAAAGGTGAGTGGGTTGGGTTGGGTTTGAAAAAAAAAAATGAAACCCAACCCGACCACTCATGGGTTGGGTTGGGTGGGTCATTGGGTTTAGCAATAAACACATATTTTCGGCTTTGGGTCATGTTAGTTCGGGTCTGCAGGTTTGTCAAGACAAAAAACGTGAAAAAGTGTCGAAAATCATAAATAAACATGTTTAAAACTTTAAATTACATCAACAAGTTATGATAATATAATCTAAAAGTCTAAAAGTCCAAACCATCAATTATCCACGACTAAAAATAAGACCACGTTATGATAAAAGTAATTGAAACTCAAAGTCTAAACTCTTAACCATCAACTAAAAGTCAAAAAGTCTAAAAGCCTAAAATCATTAGCAAACATCAATTAAAAGTCTAAAGTATTGTAATGAAAAAGTAAAAGTCATCAACATAAAAATAAGTAAAAAAATCATCCATTAAGTAAGTGGTGGCTGCGTGAGTGAGACTGGGAGGGACTGAGTGAGTCGTGCGTGAGAGAAGAGAAGGGTCGTGCATGAGGGAAGAAGAGTTGTGTACTATGAGAAGAAGAGCCTGACCAAGATAAAAAATAAACTAGATTTTTTAACTTTCTATGTTTTGACTGGGTTGGGTTAGGTTGAGTGGTTTTGTAATTCTGAAACCCATTACCCGACCCATACTCTATAGGTCCTTTTTGTTTTTACCCAACCCAAATCAATCACCCAAACTAACCCACAAAATCTGGGTCGAGTTGGATCGGGTTGGTCGGATTCATAGGTCTACCCAGACCCATGGACACCCTTAAGTAAATCCATAGTGTGTAAGAAATATATTAATTAGAGCTTAGGTACTTTATTAAGGCCGTTTAGATGCCATGACAAAATATGGAAAGAAATGAAAGACCAGAAATCTTCTGTGTTATAATATCATGCAAATTGCAAAAGCGTTTTATTGTATTTAATGTACTTGCTCTCCTTCTTTACTGTTTCACTGCTTTTCAGTTTAAAGAAGATATCTTATCCTGTTTCTGATAAGAGGTGTGATATTTGAACACAATTTTGGTGTATGACATCGTATAATTGTATCAATTCTATCGGGCCCGGTTTCTAAATCTAACAAATATCACACTTTCATAGCCAGGTGTCGGATATGGTTTCCACTTTTCGGATGTTAAAAAAACTTCACCCTTCTGATAATGCAGTAATATCACAAATAAACAAATGAAACATATAGTAGAAAAACGGAAAACAATGAATCATGAGTTCAAAAATTGAAATATGACACTGATAGATATTCAGTATATATAGCAGCTTACACCAAGAGACATCCAACTTGGGAATCATGTGCAAAATCTCGTCTTTTAGTTATGTTTTGTAGATAAGCAAGATGCCAAAGGATTGTAGACCACAAGCACACAGAGAACATATTTAAAACGTGATCGATTAGAATGCAGCACATAAGCATGGTAATATTCCAACCAGGTAAGGTAATGCAAACCAGTGCTGTCGTTATTATTATTATTACCAGAGAAATCAAAATCCATATATATATAAAAAAAAAAAAAAAACAAGTAGGCTGATTGTTTTCTTTTGGAGTAAATTAAACTCCCCCAGCTTGTTAGAAATCTCACATCGAGTATAAATATAGTTAAAATAGCCTTTATAAGACTTGGGTACTCCTCTTCTCTCGAATTAGGCTTAAAGCACAAGTTTATCAAAACAATAACAAAGACTTTAATTATGATTGCTAATTGCTAATTGCTAATGCGTGCCAATTATGATTGTCAATACATTCCACACCAATTTTTAGTGTGGACTAACCATATTAACCTTACATCATTAAGTTATTAAATTATTTGATATTTCTCTTCAAATTTTTTTTTTTTTTATATTTTAGAAAAATTTTAATATTAATTTTAGACTTTCTTCTTTATAAAATAAATTTGATTTTTTAATTTTAAGAAAAATATACAATTTTAAAATCTTATAAAAAGAAATATAATTCATATAAGATATTTTTTTCAATCAGTTATATATATATATATATATATATATATATATATATATATTAATTTTCACTCGAATAGATGATGTTTTTAGTACACACTCTAACAAATCAATGATATTAAACTTGTATCTAAATATTAAAAATGATTTTTATTTTATTTTATTCTTGTTTCTCTTTTTTTAGCACTTGACTCAACAACTTCTAAACAAATATCACACTTTCAATTATTTTATCTACGGAATATATAAATAATAATAATAATAATAATAATAGTTAATAAAGATAAAAAAAAATCACTTAAATAGGAATAGTTGAGCAAATAATAAAGATAAATATGTCTCTATCTTTTAAAATGTGATAATTAATAAAGGTCGGGATTAAAATTGAAAGTAGTTAATATAAAAACTTATAAAAATAACTTTATTTTTGAAGGAAAAAAACATGTGATATATGTTCATATTACAATATTCCGTGTCATGCATAGACAATAATTTGAATAAGAATTTTGCTATGAATCAACTAATTATAGGCTCAATAAAATAAATAAATTGAGTAAACAAGATTAATATATATTTTTGTTACCGAATGAACATAAAAAATATTTATTATATTTATGTTAAAACAAATATATATAAATAATGAAACTACTCATAACATTTGTCAAATTATACTTATTTAATTTGTATATTATAATTTCACAAAACTATATTCAATCTTATCAAATATTCTTGTTCAAACAATATTTTTTTTGTCATATTTATCATCAATAATTATCATAATAATCCATTTATTTTATAGATAAAATAATTAAAAGCATGTCATTACTCAAACAAATATATAATGGACTTAGAAAGATCAATATTTAAATGAATTATACTCCGTTTCATAAGATATTAAAATTATACATTTCATTTTTCAAATTTAAAATCAACTTATTTTGTAAAGAAGAAAGCATAAGATTAATCTGTAAAAACACTTTTTATATATAAATATCAAATAACTTATATGAATATAAAAACACGTTTTTTTTTAAGTGTTAAGTCAATAGTTAGTCAGCACTAACCAAGTGGTTGAGTACAAGTGGTTAACGCACTGCTACTTAAGCCTGAATCGTTCGGGCTCTGCCCGAGTTCGATCCTTGGGTATGCAACAACCCTTGGTCAGGCTTTATTAACCGCGCGGTTAACTCGGAGATTAGTCTCATAACGGGTCCAAAGGATCTAAGCCATGGGGATACTTCGAGAGCTCACTCGATTCCAAAAACTAATTAGGATGAGTACCAAACCAAAAAAATAGTTAGTCAGCACTAAAAATGGTGGGGATGAAGTATAATTTATGTTCATGCTTGGTATTATTATTTTAAAGGTGATGGAGTGAAGCTATTTTTTCTTTTATTATCATTATGACTCCCTAGCTCCATTCCTAAAATGAAGAACTCTTTGAGAATTTATTCTTATTCCATTTTGAGGGTTTGACTTCCGTTTTAAAAGAGAAATAAATATTGAACATTCATTACAATATTTTTTTTCCAACTATACCTAGGCACTGTAAGGCGTAAGCCAATAATTTTCAATATTTGCGGCATTATGACACAACAGCTTCCATTAAGTCCAATTTATATTATTATTTTTTTATAAGCAAGTACAATTTATATATGTTGTTCATGCAAAGTAAAGCAACAATTGAGTCTCTTACATAAGTGAAGGTAAAATCAGATATCGTCGATCTGCTGATGGATCTCCATAGCAAGAGCTGCATGCATTCCACCCACTATGGTGCAGTTCGTCACCTAAATAAAGTACAGGTAGCCTATGGATAACTTTTGAATAAGTTGGAGAGCTAGGATCTACATCCACCGTGGCCAAATAATCAGGCTTCTCCCTTCCTGTTCCTGTATATATTGTATCCAAAGCATCATCAATAAAAATAAATAAAATCACCAAATTACACATTTTTAAATAAGAGATTGTTTAAAATTATTTAAATTGCATCAAGCCTCCATTCATACTCATAGAGTCATAGTATTAGAAATAGATATTCTACAACGAGATGTTACTTTCACACCCCTTATCATATCATATCATATACTTGTTTGAAATAGATCCGAGTATCTTCAGCATATATATCCTTATTATTATATAAGAAAGCTTTAAAATCTTTTGTGACAAAGTGAGAAACCCATCATCATCGTTCTGCCTAATGCCTATCTACCCCTCCACTGAAGCTGAATTGGCATATTTTCAGACTTATATATAGAAAGACTCAACAATAAGAAGGAAGTACCTGAGTAGATAGCAATGACATAAAGGAGAGTCTCTCTGGGACCAGACATGGCCTCCAGTGGGGTAGCATAGCCAGGCCCTGATTTGCAGCAGCCATGTCTCTTGCTTTGGTTCACCACCTTGTCTCCAACCTCACCATGCTCCAACACTGCGACATCCGTATCCATCTCTCCAATTTCTCTCTCGTTGAAAGATTTATTCACGGACTTTGTCTTGAAAAGAAGATATGATGGTGATAAATGAATGAAGAAGACAGGCTGTATATATAGGCGTCTGTCACTGACTTACAACTCAGTATTTTTTTTTGGTCCTTCATCAGGAGTATCTCCAACCGGAAGTGAGAACTAATCTCTTGCAGGGGAATGAATGACATCTAAAAGTGAAAAAACCCCCTTCCAATGAAAATTTGTTTCATACGCAAGAGTTGGGATTCGAACCCCAACCACTACTTACAACTCTGTATAGTATAAGAGTTGGAGTTATTTCTTATTTCAATAACGTTATTTCCTCGTTTGGAATCAGTCAAATCACACTATATATGGTCAATGAGATTCAAAATTTTGATTATTGACGTGTTTAATTTAATTAATAATATATATATATATATATATATATATATATATAAAATTAAACGAGTAATTAGATAGTCGACATTTTGATAAATGATATATAAAATTTCTTGATTAATGAAGTTCAATAGACGAATAATGAATTACTTTTCTTACTGTACTTGTTAACAAAGTTCAATGTCTCATTAATCACGATTTTGAATCTAATTGAATAAGTGTCGAATGTTTGATTTCATATGTACAAAAATTAATACTATGGTGTTGGACTTATATTACACGTTTTCATCATTCTATTTTTACATGGTTTATTTTTATTTCTTAGGTGTCTGTCATTGACTTACGACTCATGTCTTTGCTCACATTGTGTAGTGCTGGAGGTGGCGCTATATTTTTTTTATTTCTGGTGATTGTTATTTTTTTACTTCTGCTGAGATGTGGTGTTGGACTTATATTCGCACATGTTTTTATCACTCTACTTTTACATCGTTTATTTTTTATTTCTTAGATGTCTGTCATTGACTTGCAACTCACATGCAACTGATGCAAGTCAAGAACAACCTTGTTAATAATTTGGTTCACCTAATTTAAGGTTCTTGATTAGGGCAAAGGTGCTATTCACTAAGGAATTGGAAGTAATCTAATCTAGTGAACTTGAATGGCAATTATATAAATTGAAGGACTCTATGTTGATTAAGGTTGAGTTAGGAGCTGATTGGAAGGATTCTACGCCCAACTGTTTCTTTTTTCTACAAATCCTTGCATTGCGTTTGTCTTGTAATTCACCATCGTGATTTTCTTGTTCCATTTCTTAATTCGATTGCAAACCTTAATCTAATTTTCAATTATAGTCATGTTATTGATTGGTCCAAATAGCAATTCTTTAATCTAGGTTGGTAATTAATATACAATCCTCACTAAAAAAATCTCTATATATCCTCACTTTATTAATTACTTGTTCGCATTTTAACGTGTCAATTTATTACCAATCCCATCCAAATACACACTTCGGGGTCAAGGGAGTGTACGGGTGTATGAGCAAATTTACCATACAGCCCATGAAGCCCATGATCTACGTCATGCCAAACGCTACAAGAAAAAACAGTATTTCCGAGGGTCAAAAGCCGCCGAAAAACCCAAAAAGAATTATCGACGACGTCAGAAACTGTTATATCGACAGCTTTTTTTTAAAAGTCGTCGGTAATTATCGAGAGCCTGGGTCCTAGGTAATTATCGACAACTTAGGCCCTAGGTAATTACTGACTGTCTTGTCCATCGGTAGTGTGTGTTTTTTCTATGACTTTCCTTCTTTTCCTGGCAATAGCAGTGAAATGGGAAAATTTTGTGTTAGTATCTCCATCTTTAAGCCAAAAGGCCTTAGCCCTTTACTTCCAATAAGCCTGCTCCTGGACGAGAAATGTAACAAGCCTCTCCCTGTGAGCTTCAAAGCCAGCTACCATATCCGGATCTTCGCCACCTATTTTCCTCCATAATATTTTTTGCAAACATCTGCTTCCATTCGGTAGTTACCATGAATACCTTTACTCAGGGCCGGCCCAACACTTTTGGAGGACTAAAGCGAACTCCAAAGTGAGGCCTTTTAAAGAAAGTAATAAAAAATTATAAAAATTATTATATTTCTATTTAAAGTTTATCTTTCGTGCTTTTTTGGATGCAAAATCATTTATTAAATTATTGTAATCGATTTCATTTAACAAATCTTTTTCAATCGATAATAAAGCTAGTCCATTTAATGTTTGTTGAGACATTGTCGATCTTAGATAAGATTTTATTAATTTTAGTTTTGAAAAACTTCTTTCTGTCGAAGCAACGCTTACGGGAATCGTTAACATTATTCTATAAGCGATATATGCATTTGGAAAAGAATCAAGCCTTATTATATAATTAAGTATGTCAATTGGTGTATCGTTTTTCACTTGTATAATTTCTCTTAAAAAATTTAGTTCTGTAAATAAATCTAATCCATCAATATCAGAGTTCTCATTATGTTTTAACGAACGTTCAATGTTAAGACAATTTTCTTTTAAATTTTCATCATCCAATGACCTTAATTTCTCAATACTAAATAGAAAACAAAAAATATCTTGATACATTTTAAATTGTTCAAATCTACTTTGAAATGAGGTGATTACTTTATCTATTATGTACAATAAGTAATCAACTTTAAATGATTCTTCGGGAGATTTTACAACTTCATTGTCAATAATCTCATCAAATTGTTTCTTTCTACAAATAATACGTTTTTCACGGAACTTTGGTTATATATTCATTTCTATAGCAATTTCTTTGGCAGAAATTAAAGCATTTTCAAATCAGTCTTCCCTATATTTTTCAAAAAATGAAATAAGACCTTTCAATTGTTGTATAGCAACATCGGTACACATATCCTTTGATTGCATATTTTTACTAACTGAGTTTACTACAAACAATATCTCATACCAAATAGTCATGCCTAATAAAAACTCAAAATTTTCAAGCTCATAAGTTACTAAACAATCAGCTTCACTTTTTATTTTAGGTTCGTCATTAACTTCAACTAATTTCAATAAAGCATCTCTTATTTGTGATGTTTGAAATCTTAAAGCTTTTACACTTTCAATACGACTTTCCCAACGTGTTTGTGATAATGATTTAAGAGTTAGGCTAGGGATATGATCTTGTAAAATGTTTCATCTTTTAGTAGATGAAAAAAATATGGTATATATACGTTGTAAAAAAAATATTATTAAAATAGGTAGTAAAAAAAAATTTTGAAGGCCTAAAGCTCTAGCTTCACCAGCTTCACCTTTTGGCCGCCCCTGTCTTTACTCCGCATATCAAGGCCCACACTGCAGTGCTTCAACTTACTAATGACATCCTCTTGGGACGCCTCATTCCAGCTGGACCGAACCACCTCATCCACACCAAGCTCCTCTAGCTAACTATTTTCGAATCTAAGGCACTGTTTGGTTTGCCAAATCCGCTAGCGTTTAGCGGATAGCGTATAGCGGATGGGAAAGTAGCCCCGTTTGGCAGTCGTTTTTAAAATTAGCGTATAGCGTTTTTCCACTAGCGTATAGCGTTTTTCCCAGACGCTAGCGTTTGAGCTTATAGCGTATAGCGTTTCATTTTTTCTTACATTTTTATCCCTACCATCTTAATTAAATTCCTCACTTATCCTTGATTATAAAATAAAATACTAATCATTTAACATAGTATATAAATAAGAATTAATTTTGCTATTTAGATTTATATTTAAGATAAAAAAAAGTGGAAAATATATTTTTATCTATAAAAAATAAAACTTATATAAAAATCAAATCAATATATAATTTTATTTTTATTATTCCATTTTATTTATTAAAAATAATTAAAACTAAATTAATATTTAAATTTAAAATTAATGATTGATTTTTTTAAACGAAAAATAAATTTTTTTTTGACGTGATAAACGATAAATAATTTAGAATAAAATAAATTATTATAAGTGATAATTATTTTAAAATAAATAATATATATACATATAATTTACATATAAAAAAATGCAAACGTTATCCTTTTATGTCATTTACATTTACCAGCTAGTCCAACCGCTAGTTTTACCAAACACTTCAAATCAAATCCGCTAGCTAATCAGTTATCCGCTATCAGCTAGCTTATCCGCTATCCGCTATCCGCTAGTTTATCCGCTAGCTTATCCGCTATCCGCTAGTTTTTACCAAACAGAGCCTAAAACTCCTCTTATATCTCAAGTTTGGACGCACATCAAGACATATAAAAGGAGTGGAGAGTGATCTGAGATAGGCGCTAGCAAATTATTAAGCTGGGCACTATTAGGGAATAAGTTAAGCCACTCCTCGGAAGTCATAGCTCTATCTAATCTCTCCTCCACCGTATTCGGAGCACCAAGGCTTTTTGCCCAAGTAAACTGATAACCACAGGGAGAGGAAGGTCAATTATAATAAAATTATAATTTAATTTGCATGTTTAAATCTAAAACGTGATGAGGAAGAGAGATTTCACAAAAGGTGGTCAACTAGGTTCTCCGACGAAGGTTAGTCATCGGCGAAGCTTAAAGATGCTTCACATCTATGTCATGGTAACAGAAAAAATTAAATAATGGTAGGGTTTTACTATTCGAATCCTTAAAATATAGCATTCAAATATATCTTATTTATATGAATATATAGTTAATTTATATGCACTATTAGTGTAAAACTTTTTATATCAAAAATCATGATATAAACGACTTTTAAGATAGTTAGAATAAGAATCAAACATTTTAACTTATGTGGTAGTTAAGGATTTTATGTAGATATCATATTTTAGATATCTAAAAGAAACAATTGAGGATTTACATCTATCTATCTTTTTTTTTTTTTTTTTACTGCACATCTATCTTTATCATAAAAAGAAACTGGACATCTTTCTTTATCATAAAAGTAAAAGTTAGATATAGAATTATCACATTATAGAATTAAAAGACATATATATCCTCATAAAATAAAAAGAAAAGAAGAAAATCAACCAATCGCTTTTGGTCAGAGTCATACCACTTATATTAATATAAGTCTTAATAATAGCATCAATTTACTCCTTTAGAGAAAAATTGAGATTACTAAAAGAGAAGCTTAAGGTTTGGAATAAGGAGGTCTTTGGTAATTTAGATTCAACAATTTCTAGACTGGTTGATGAGCTAAATGCCTCGGATGAGGCCGCCTGCGATAGGAGGTTGTTCGATGATGAGGTAAGTAAAAGGAGACAAATAACAAATGATCTTTTCCAATCTCGCCTCTTAAAAATAAATCTGTTGCATCAGAAGTCGAGGTTGAGGTGGCTCAGGGAGGGAGATGCTAACTCTTCCTTCTTCCACTCTTGTGTCAATTTCAGAAGAAGAAGGAACAACATCTCAGCAATTCTGGTTGGTGATAGCTGGTGTGAAGGAGTGGCAAATGTTAAGAGTGAGATAAAGAGGTACTTTCAGGAAGTGTACAATGAAGATAGCTGGCAAAGGCCTACACTAGAGGGAATTGAATTCAGGTGCCTTTCCTTGGAGGATAACTGTCTCTTAACCGAACCGTTCACCCATGAAGAAATAAAGGTGGCAGTCTGGAGTTGTGATGGGGATAAAAGTCCTGGACCGGATGGTTTCAACTTCACCTTCCTAAAAAAGTACTGGTCTTCCTTAAAAGTGGAGGTGAGGTCACTGGTGGAGGAATTTTATACCAATTCAAAAATGCCAAAAGGAGTAAATTCCTCTTTTGTCGCTCTGATCCCTAAGAGAGACAACCCCCATAGGGTTTCGGATTTCAGGCCAATCTCCCTTATTGGTATCATTCACAAGTTAATCTCTAAGCTACTTACAGCTCGTCTAAAGAAGGTTATTGGCTCTTTAATATCCTCAAGCCAGTCTGCTTTTATATCAAATAGACAAATTTTGGATGGGGTATTAACCATCAGCGAGGTTGTAGACCTGGCAAGGACAAAGAAAGAGGATTGCCTCATTTTCAAGGTCGACTTTGAAAAGGCCTTTGATTCTGTAAACTGGGGTTTCCTTAGATATATGATGGTTAAAATGGGTTTCAATGCTAAGTGGTTATCCTGGATGGAAGCCTGTGTCTTTAATGGGGATGTCTCGGTGCTAGTTAATGGGAGTCCAACGGAAGAAGTCAGGCTACAAAAAGGTTTAAGGCAAGGAGACCCCTTGTCTCCTTTTCTGTTTCTGATCGCAGCTGAAGGACTTAGCGGATTGATGCACAAAGCGGGGATCTTAGGTAAATTTGAGGGCTTTAGTTTCCTACAATCGCATAGTGTTTCTCTCCTACAATATGGGGATGACACCCTATTAGTTGGTAAAGCCTCCTTCAGCAACCTATGGACCATTAAGGCAGTTCTTAGGAGTATGGAACTAGTGTCTGGCCTAAAGGTAAATTTTCATAAGAGCTGCTTATTTGGTGTTAATGTTGGAGGGGACTTCCTATCTGCAGCCTCAAGCTTCCTGAGCTGTAGAGAGGGGAGACTGCCTTTCACTTATCTTGGGCTACCAATTGGGGCTAATCCAAGAAAAGCATCTACCTGGGAGCCAGTAGTGTCTGTAATGAGGAAAAGGCTATCAAAATGGAAGGGGAGGAACCTATCTTTGGGCGGGAGACTGGTCCTCATAAAATCAGTTCTTTCCAGCCTGCCTTTGTATTTCTTCTCATTCTTTAGGGTCCCTAGAAATGTTCTAAAAATCCTAGTGGGAATTCAAAGATCTTTCCTATGGGGTAGTTGTGGGCCTACTAGGCGTATCTCCTGGGTAAAGTGGAAAAAAAGTCTGCTCTCCAAAAGCGAAGGGTGGTTTGGGGGTTAGGGATTTGGATCTTTTCAATTTGAGCTTATTAGGCAAATGGAGATGGCGTCTTCTAGTTGAAAAGGAAACGTGTTGGAATTGGATTATTAGGTCTAGATATGGTGAACCGGGTCGCGAGAATTTACATGGAAATTGGAACTCTAGGAATTCTTCACAATGGTGGCGAGATCTGTGGAGAATTGATCATAGTGACTCAAGGGCTCCTCTCTGGTTCTCCATGGAGTTGAGAAGAAAGGTCGGTAATGGCAAGGGTACATCTTTCTGGCATGAAGTTTGGTTTGGTAATGATAAACTGAAGGATCTGTTCCCTAGACTGTTTTCTTTGTCTGAAAATAAGGATTCAAAGGTAGCCGAAATGGGTTTTTGGGAAGGATCACAATGGAGGTGGAGGTGGAATTGGAGGAGGAACCTATTGGTGTGGGAGATGGATCTCTTCCAGAATTTCAATGACACTTTGGTTGGAGCTTGCCTTAATATCTTGGAAGAAGATCACTGGGTGTGGATGGCTGACAACACCATGGTCTATTCAGTAAAGTCGGCTTACCGGTTACTACAGGATAGGCTTTTGGAAGAAGGTCTTGGAAACAACTTAGACTTGGTCTTTAAAAACTTCTGGTCTTCTTGTGCTCCATCTAAAGTACTAGCCTTCTCCTGGAAGCTTCTTCTAGATCGTCTAGCTACTAGACAGAATTTGTTCCTTAGATCAGTCTTACAGGATGTCACTCAAACTATGTGTGTTCTATGTGGGAATGCCCAGGAAACTGCAGCGCATCTCTTCTTGGGGTGTTTTTGGTTTGGAGCAATATTCTGTGGAGTTAAGTGCAAAAAATTCAGATATCTGATTTGGCATGCAACGGTTTGGTCCATATGGCTACTGCGCAATGACATCATCTTCAGTAAAGGTAAACCGAATCTTCTGGATGTTACAGAATTGATTAAGTTGAGATCCTGGTCATGGCTACGTGCAGGTTCTTCTGGGCTGAATTACAGCTATTCAGATTGGTGCCAATCCCCCCTTGGTTGCTTGGTTTGAAGTTGTGGGTTCGTCTCTCCGCTGAGCATAGGTCTTTTCCCCCTCTTCTGTGCTTAACAAGGTGGTTACTCTTGGTATGTCCGTCTTCGGGAAGCTTCTTGGTTGGTAACTATGGTCACTCTTCTTGCTTTGGGGCTGTCATACTACTTGTTCTCTACCTGGATTCTGTTTGCTCTGCGAGTACATCAAAACAAAGTGTTTCACAATGAGAGGTCGCCATGTGAGAGTTCTGTTCTTGGAGTGTAAACCACAAAGTGAGGGTGTGCTGGAATATGAGGCCAAAGGATAACTGTCTTATTGTTACTGTTTTTTCTAACCTTTTAAGCTTTGCCTTCTCCTGGTTTTTGCAGGTTCGCCTCTGGTGGTGCTGTGGTGCTTCCTCTTGGGATTTTCCTAGAATGTTTGTTTTTGGTCTAGTTTGGACATCCTTTCTTAAGTGGTCTCTGCCCCTTCCTTTTGTCTGCAGTGTGGTTGGTGTGAGAGAGGTGTGGTCTTCATTTTGTTTTTGTGTGTGGTGTCTGCCTGGTTTTTTGTTGTGGGGTCTGAGTGGTAAAAGGGTGGGGGGTCTCTTGGTGTGGTGTGTGTCAGGTTTGTGGTGAGGAGTTTTGAGAGGTTTGTGTTTTGTGTTTTTTGGTTAGGTGCAGCAGTTTGTTGCTCTACCCTGGTTTCTTCTCGTGTGGAGCTGCCCTTTTTCTCTTGGGTTTTCTTGGGTCCTCTTTCTGATCTTTTGAAGTGTCTCATGTATTCATTTTGGATGTTTCATAACCTCATTTATGCGGGTCCTGTTGCTGCCTTTGTCCTTAGCTGCTCATTTGTTCAGTTTTTCTTCCGCTTTTTGTGAAGTCACAATCTGGAAGCTTTTGACTGGAACTTCCACAACTGTCAGCTCCTTCCTGCTTTCCACTTTGCTTACCAGCATAACTGCAAGAAAAGTGGTTAGATCTTCCAAGTAGCACACAAGTTTGTTGGGGTCGATGGTTTTATCACTCTTGCTTTGGCACCTTCAACCTATGCGTTTTTGTGATTGATGGTTTAAGTTCATTGCAACTGCACTTTCCGTTTGGGTGCTTTACTGCGTTTTGCTCATCATTTCCATATATTGATGTTCAACTTGTTCATTGTGGTCAGGCTTTAGCATTCTTTGGGTGGTGGGGTAATGTACTTTCAACCTGTTGGTGGCCTATTTCTTTGTACTTGGGGTGTAACCTTTGGTTGAACAATACCTTACTTTACTCTCCATGTAATTAGCAAACTTATAGTTCTTCTTGTATACGGGTTTGGGTACCCCTCGTACTCACTTAATATACTTTTTGCTTATCAAAAAAAAATAGCAACTCATCGACTTCCTACTGTTTTGGACGTCACGTTGCTTCCCAGTTTCCTTGTGGAATGGGGTAGAAATGATTCAGCAAAGCGAGATAGGAGCTATTCCTAAATAATTACGGTAGAATTATGGGAATATATAAGTATATGAGTGACGAGTAAGTTTAAAAGATTTACCCGTGATCTCCACTCTTTAATTATTCTAATTCAATGGAAGACGTGTACCCTTTTTACCCTTTTTAATGAATTAATATAGATTATTGAATTAGAGTAAATTGAAATGTAGGAATCGAGAGTAAGTCTTTTAAACTCACTCAATGAATCCCTACTCTAAGTATATTTTAAGATATTATATATTTTGAAATACATATATGAATAGAATTTAATTATTATATGCTATGGATGTAAAGTTTTCTTACGCTATCAATCAATCACAAATCACGACATCGATGACTTTTAATATAATTAGCATAAGAAAAAATATTTTTAATGATTTGAAAATTTTTGATTAATCTATAATTGACAGACTCTTTACAAACCTTACCTCAAGGGCCCAATTAATTTTTTTTATAAGTTCAGGGACTCAACTAAAAAATAATAATCCAAAGATCTATTTGAAATTTTTCAAATAATTCACTGACCAAATCATGAATAATTCAACCTTAAAAATACAATTTTATACAGGCCCATCCGTCACATAAATAAAGGTGTATAAATAGGCTTTCAAGTTAGACTAAATTTTGAAAAAGTAAAAATGCCTTTAAATATCTAATATTAAAATAAGTGGGTCGATTTTAAGTCTTCCATGCGAAAAATATATGTCATGCTCGTTTAAAATAAAGTTTGGCTTAGCCCGTCTTCTTTTCACTCCAAGTAATTATAAATTTTATTTATGTTGATGTTGATTTTTGGGTGGGGGGCGGCATATGTGTATGGCCAAAACTGAGCGCGTATGCATGCACAGTTGCATACGGCCAATAGGCGTATGAATAGAATAAGTTTTGAATCCAAAATGGACTTTAGTTTCGTAAGTATGCGAGTATGCGTTTGGTATTCCTTTATTTTTATCACTCCTTTTTTATTGAACTCGGCAAAGACATATCCATGCATTTAGCAAATTTTTGAACTCTGTTACTTGATTATGTTTTAAAGGAATTCCTGGACGTAGTTCTACCAAAATAAAAAATGACTACGCAGAACCTCTTTCATTTTACAAAAGTAAGCGCGCGCAAACATTCACACCAGTCTAATTAACAACGCGTATCAGACGATTTTATTAATTTTAAGATTAATTTAATTAATAGGTTCATAACGTTAGGATGAGCCATATATTTCTGCCCCAACTCCTAAACACCTTTTCTAATTATCATTACTTATATCGTGTTTGGATGACGGATAAGATCAGCTTTTCAGAATGGTCAATACCACGTGGTATCCATGTGATAAGGACAAAAAAGGTTCAATGAAGATAACTTATACATGCATCTCCTCATCTACTCATCTTTACGTTCCAAGACCTACCACCTCATCCGGACACTATTTTAAGTTATAACAACTTTATCGTATTAGCGAATTAGCGACCGAGAATGATTTGTCTCTGTAGGTCTGGTCGCAAATGTAATTAAGGACCGAAATTAGCAAATGGACATCGCAGACTAAAAAAAGTGGTCGCTAATGTGGTCTCAAATACTGATTTTTGGACCACTTTTATGACCACCTTTCCGACCGACTTATTTCGGTCGCTAACTTTTTTTATTTTTTATTTTTTGTTGTTGGTATTTTTGCATGTTACAACCAGATTTTAACAACCGAAAAAATTCGGTTGCTAATTTTTTTCTTCTTCTTTTAAACACTTTAATAATCTGTAATAGATTTAATAAATAACTGAAAATTCAAATAATATGTATAAAATAAAATAAAATCCGGTACAAAATTTTAAAATACAAAATAAAAAATTAAAAATTAAAAACTACAAGTCAACGACGGGGAGGGGGTGATGGGGGGGGACCAATGAGCATCGGCCTCATGATCATCTGCATCCTGCTGGCCAGAGGCATTGGGAACAACAGCGGCATCAACATGGGTACCCGAAGCAGTAGCATCGTCATCAGGGACGGAACCATAACTGTCAGGTTTGAATCCCAAATGCTGGTACAATAGCTCCTTCTCCCTCTCTAGTGTAGCTATACCCTCTCCACAAGCTGCCCCACAAGCCCAGAGTTGAGACTACAAGAATCTTCGCTATTTCCCAGGGCCTTTCCAACAAATCCGTGGGAAAATTAACATTTCCTATGGATGACCCACGGATCCAGATCCGTCGGTTTTCAGGTCGTCGGAAACAGTTCCCACGGGTAAACTTTGGAAAATTTCCTGCGGTTAGGCCCTTGGGAACCCTACCTAGAAGTTTCCAAGGGCTTTGATTGTGGGAAATGTCAAAATTTCCTAGGGATTTTTTGCCCTGGGTAAAATGCCCTGGGAAATAGCTAAATTCTTGTAGTGGTTGGCAATGACCTCTCAGATGTCCAATGTAGGGCCATGGACGAATAGAGTAGAAGCTATGGAAGAGGCCACATACTCATCTCCCGAGGACCCCAAACAATATACACGGCCCTTCTTGTTCCTGCCGCCAACCACCTCCAGAAAAATGGCATTGTCAGAGGCAGCAGAATATGGGTTGGGTATCGGGTTCCGGATTTTTCAAATTGATGAACCAACCCAACCCGGAATAGAGTAATACCCAACACTTGCTGTCATTTCATAGTTCATCACATATTCAAAGGATACGTTTGTTTTATATTCTCCCAACAATAAACTAACCTTATTTCTTATGATGAGATGATTCATATTATCCGAAGTTATCATCTAATTATTAAATCTTATAAATAATAAAAGGGACAGGTAAATGTTCCACAACCTCATACATGATAATTAGGGGTATCAAAATGAGTCGAGCTTGATGGACTTACTCAATTAGCCTGGGATAAGGCCTGAGTTGGGTTAGCAAACTTAATTAAAAGCCTAAGATATTTTTTACCTTTACTTTTTCAGTTTGGAGAAGTTTTTCTCAAGTAGTAGTCGCTATTTATTTGTCCAAAAAATTAGTAATAATGATGAGAACTGATTCCAATAAACATTATAAAAAATTGATAAAAGTTATTAATTTATTTAATAATTTAATTTTTTATATGTATATGTTTTACATTGAACATGGATTACACATGTGTCCATCTTATAAATTATAACAATATACACGTGCCTTGATTTCAATATATAATCACATTTTTGTTCCTAAGGATGCCATTTATATTTTATAATGGAGACTTTCATAGTCTGTTGACCCCAACAACCATGTCTAATTTTATATCCATGCAACCTACTCACAAATACTAATTGTGAGAGGTATTCACATGTGAGGATTCTCGAGACTTACATGCAATACCAAAAAATTTACTATATATCATCAAACAACTTTATTCCTGGTTAGTTTAATCTAACCACCCATAACACTCAAATATACCCATTAGACAAAAAAATTCAAATAAATTTACAGAATTTGAAAGTCAGCATAAAAACTTGATTAGGGATCATCTTGGTTTCTCATGAGAAACGAAGATATCCATTTCTAAAATTTTGGAATAATAAATACATGGAGAGACTACACAAATGTGTATAATACATATTTATTTTTCTCAAAACTTTGAAAATGGACATAAATGGAGAAATGAGAAATGGAGACGATTTGTCTCCTAAAAACACAAGGCTTCCTACATATCAAGATCTTGCGCTTCTATATTAGTTAATAGAGAGTGTGTCTGTATGTTTGGAAACCCCATCATCATTATAACTAGAAGTGCGTTTGGCTGGAAGCTACTCCATGTCCAAAACATGATTTTCTCAAGAGAAAATAAATTATATTTTCATGTCCAAAACAACTACATTTGCTTGTCTCTTGATATTTGAATATTTTTTAGATAATTGTACAATCAATAAAGTATATATAAATATTAGTTAACACATTCAACAAAGATTGCTCTTCCAACCTTTTCTTGCCATTAAACAACAAATTTTTAAGGTGATCGACGGAAGACACTATCCAAGGTTCTTTAAATTCCCCAACTGAGAAATTTGAAATCCCTTTGAAGGCTGACCAGGTATTCTTCTATTTTTGTATTTTTTTTTTCACACTTCATCTGTATATATTTTATAAATATGTCTCAGACAACTAACCTAATTTTTTAATTATCATATTTAAAAAATTATCAGAGGCATGCAAAATTTAAAGCAAAACTTGCTGAACATCTTGCTACACAACCTGGTGAATTTTTAATTATTGTTGATCCTTATGGTAACGCACGTTTCGTTCAATTTGATTTTTATGATAAAAAAAAATAAAATAAATAATAATAATAATAATAATAATAATAATAATAATAATAATATGATAAACATATTACAACAAAATGGTTAACTTAAACAACGTAAAGATAAAAAATAAATCTAAAAGATTCTCAAAAGAGAAGAATAAATTTATTGAAATAAATATATTTTCTAGAAGTGATTAACTTGCATGGGAAAAGAGGAGAAACAAATCAAATAGATTTTGAAGTAAAAAAAAAGAAGACATGACTAATAATATATTTTCTAAAATTGGTTAATTTTTATAGGAAAAGGAAAAATAAAATAAAATATATTTTAAGGAGAGAAGACAAAAAAATATGAAAAATAATTATATTTTCTAAAAATGATTAACTTACACAAATAAAAAGAAGAAACAAATTAAAAAAAATACAAAATAGAATAAATAGTAATATCATAGATAAATATATATTTTAAGAATGGTTAACTTTCACTGGGAAAAGAGGTGAAGTAAATTGAATAGATTTTCACAGAGAATAAAAACAATAATATAATCGACAAATCTATTTACTAAAAATGGTTAATTTGCATGGGAAAATAGGTGAAATAAATCAAATAAAAATGGTAGATAATATATTTGTGAGGACCAAATAAAATGATTATCTCATGATACTATTGCATTTATGGATGTCTAAATTATTCTTTAGATGATATTATTATCCTTGAATTAAATATTGTTATATGTAGTCCGTCTTTTATATCATCTCATTGTTTATGAATGTGCTTGCAGGTTCTCACTAAAAATTGATGTTTGATACTCAATGGAAGTACTCAATATGCTTATTGATTTACATGTGCCTTTTTGAGTGTGAAGATTGGATGTATTAAATATCAAGTTTGTAATTGGATAAGAGTGAATTAAATAATAAATTGCATGATTTGTGTTTACTTTTGGTTTAGCGTTTGAAATTGAACATTGAACAATTGTTTACGCAAGAAAAAATTATAACAAGATCTTTTCTATATTTTTAGATTTTATATAAATATGTTTTCTATAAATTGTTAACTTACACAGGAAAATGAGAAAAAACAAATCAAATAGATTTTCAAAAGAAAATTCAAAATAATATGGTAGGGCAATATATTTTCTAAAAAATATAACTTGCAAAGAAAAAGAGAAGAAATAAATCAAATTCGGTTTTATGATAAAAGAATAATAATAATAATAATAATAATAATAAATAATAATAATAATAATATGATAAATATATTAAAAAAAATGGTTAACCAAAACAATATGAAAAATAATTATATTTTCTAAAAATGATTAACTTGCACAAAGAAAAAGAAGAAACAAATAAAAAAAATAAAAATAGAATAAATAGTAATATCATAGATAAATATATTTTTTAAAAATGGTTAACTTTCACGGGAAAAGAGATGAAGTAAATGAAATATATTTTGATTATTTTCAAGAGAGAATAAAAAAATAATATGATAGATAAATATATTTATTAAAAATGGTTAATTTGCATGGGAAAAGAGGTGAAACAACCAAATAAAAATGGTAGATAAATACATTTGTGAGGATCAAATAAAAATAATTGTCCAATAAATGATTGTCAATTTATGAAAGTCAAGACTAATGTTGTTTAAAATGATCTTGAACTTTTTGGGTATATAAGTTATGAACTAAACTATTTTGTTAATTATGTTTATCATACAGTTTTATCTATTAATTAAAAAATATTTCGTCACATATTAGATTTTTTTTGAAACAAACATATTAGATTTTTAAAATTTCATTTATAATACATTACTTTTCATGTTAGACAATATTCTATCCCGTGCCGGGCACGGGTGCACATACTAGTGTATTATATACATGTGTGTAGTCCCTCCATGCATTTATTATTCCAAAATTTTAGAAATGGATATGTTCATTTTTCATGAGAAATCAAGATGATCCCTAATCAAGTTTGTATGCCGACTTTCAAATTCTGTAAATTTATTTGATTTTCTTTTTTTTTTGTCTAATGGCTATATTTGAGTGTTATGGGTGGTTAGATTAAACTAGCCAAGAATAAAGTTGTTTGATGATATATAGTAATTTTTTTGGTATTGCATGTAAGTCACGAGAATCCTCATCTGTGAATACCTCACAATTAGTATTTGTGAGGAGGTTGCATGGATATAAAATTAACATGGTTGTTAGGGTCAACAGAGTACGAAAGTCTCCATTATAAAATATAAATGGCGTCCTTAGGAACAAAAATGTGATTATATATTGAAATCAAGGCACATGTATATTGTTATAATTTATAAGATGGACACATGTGTAATCCATGTTCAATGTAAAACATATAAATATAAAAAATAAAATTATTAAATAAATTAATAACTTTTATCAAATTTTTATAATGTTTATTGTAATCAGTTCTCATCATTATTACTAATTTTTTAGACAGATAAACAGTGACTACTACTTGAGAAAAACTTCTCCAAACTGAAAAAGTAAAGGTATATTTATCCTTGATAAGTTTAAGTGTATTGATATCTTAACACACTTTAACGAAATAAGAGGATACATTCTTGATAGACTGGAAATAATAAACTTGGAGAAGGATCATGAGTTTCAAAAAACTAACGACGAATGGGGCAACGAATTTTCGGGTTGGGCTGGACCAGGCTAAAAATATCTCGGGTCGGACTCATTTTGACAGCTCTAATTCCTCGTTCTCTTTGCACTCCGCAGAACAGAAAGAAAAACACCTCTATATAGTCTCTCACACACACATATAGTGTGTTTGGACCTACGACCGTACAATAGAAAATCGTGTTTTCTCTAAAAAAAAATTTGACAAAAGCCACCTTATATTATTTCAAAAGCAATAGAGTCAGCAATACAATGGGGAATAGAATAAAAAACATAGAGACTAGGCATAGACATAGCCGCCCTAACAAGCTTATGAGCAACTATATTTGCTTGTCTCTTGACAAACTCAACTCTAAAAGTTGGATTACTATCAAGAGAAAAAAGAATAAAAGGAAAAATAAATTATTTGATTGGATGTTATGGGAGGTCAGAATTAAATTAGATTTATGATTTAGTTGAAATAAATCAATTAAAACAATTTAAAGAAATAAATTAAGAAAATCAACACATTGAAACCTTTTTTGATAATCACGATGTATTGGAACAATAAAACTATTTGAATTTGGACATTTAAATTAAATATATTAAAACTATTTTTTGGATTTTTAAAATATTTTTTAAGCAGCAAAATATATTTATTAATTCTAGATTAAGAAAGTCTAAGAGGCTTCCTTGATAAGCTTTTCATGTGGTGATGACACTTATCCATACTTTCCTTCTAATGAGGATATATATTGTATAGATAGATATTTATTTTCTCAAAACTTTGAAAATGGACATAAATGAAGAAATGAGAAATGGAGACGATTTGTCTCCTAAAAACTTAAGGCTTCCTACATATCAAGATCTTTCGCTTCTATATTAGTGAACAGAGAGTGTGTTTGTATGTTTGGAAACCCCATCATTATAACTAGAAGCACGTTTGGCTGGACGTCACTCCATGTCCAAAACATGATTTTCTCTTGTACAGTCGTATGTCCAAACACACTATGTGTGTGTGAGAGAGATTATATAGAGGAGTTTTTCTTTTTGTTCTGCGAAGTGCAAAGAGAACGAGGAATTTGAGCCGTCAAAATGAGTCCGACCCGATAGGCTAGCCCGAATAACCAGATATTAAGTATGGGTTGAGTTGGTAGAATATAGGTCTGAAATTATTTTGGCCCAATCCACCCAGACTCGATAATTCATTGGCCTAACATGGGCTGGCATGTTGGCCCGAACTTTGAAAATAAAAAACATAAATTGAACTAAAACCTTAGATTTTTATACTGCACATCCTCACTATTTTGAAAAAACAATACATTATTGTTTAAAGGATAATATTTCCACCTCCAAGGGTTTTAAATAATATATTTTTACTTGTTAAATTTGTCAAAGAAGTTAATTACTTAGCATTTTAAAAAATATGTTGTCTTACTTGTTAAAATAATAAAAGATATTGTATCGTCTAGCTAACTAGCATACAATTCTCGAGGAGTACTTTTATCTTGAAATTATACAAATAATAGAACCTCCTTCCGAGCCTCTTGGATGAAAACGCGTAGCTTAACGTTCAGCATATATTTCTCTATCTGTGTTGCTTGCTACAATAGTCATCGTTACTTACGCAACTTAACACGATAATATTTGTAATAATATATAATATACGTGTTTTAAGTTTAACTTTTCACTATTAAATAATAAAAATTAAAAAATTTTAACCAAAAAAAAAATTTAAATTCATAACTTACTTAATTTTATAATGTTATTAATTTTTAAAATATCTAATTTTTTTATCTTTATTTAAACGTATTGCCCCATAAACTAGCGAATTTGACTTGCATCCTGCATAAGGCAGGGTTGGGCTAATAAATCACTGGTCCTGAATTAAGTTGAACCAATCCAGCCCGACTCGTAAATACAGTGTCCCATTTGGGCAGGACCGAATTGATAGCTCTACGAGGTAGGGGTGTTCATCAACGGATCCAAACCGATTCAAACCCCAAAAACTGAACTGAAAAACCGAAAACCGAAATAACCGAAAACCGAAAAAACCGCCTTTTTTTTATTGGATTGGATCGGATTTTGGATCCTCTAGTGAAATCCAATCCAATCCAATCCAAACCGATTTATTATATACATATACTATTATTTTTGAAATTATAGTATTACTCATACTTAAACATTGTTTTCCATACTTTTATGTCCCTCATTTTCTTTAATATTTTTGTTGGAATGACATATATGAGACTATTTAGAATAAATATTAATGTCTTGAAGTTATATTTTGCTAAACGTTCATAATATATATGTACTTGATTGAGTAAACATGAAAAATAGTAAATCAATTAAGTAAATTTGAAAAATAATTAGTTACAATTTATTTATAGCCGATTCAAGGAAAAAATAGGATAAGTGAGAGAACATATATAATATAAAAGAATGTGTTAAAAATATCAATAATTATTTTTTCTCAAACTCCCAAATTAAAATAAAGATTATCTTTTGTCTGCTATTAAATAAGTAGAAATAACACTTGACATAAAAAAAATAATAAAGTATGACAAAAACCAAATTATCGAATCCAATCTAAATCGTATTTGATTGGATTGGATAGTATTAGATTTTTTTAAGGAAGCAAACCGATCCAATCTAAACCGTACGTTGTTTTCATTATTGGATTGAATGACTTTTTAGCTCAAAACCGATCCAATCCAATTCGCGAACATCTATAAGTACGAGGAATCTTTCCTAGGGAGAAACGAAGCATGGGTAAATAAGTGATTTCAGCTCTTAATCTCTCTTCTTCGGTTTTCTTTTATTAACGTAGAGAAAAAAAAAATTTAACTGTGTACAACCAAAACTTTTTCTCTGTCCTATTTCTCTTGGTTATTAAACAGGAGAAAATAATTTGCTAATTCTTTTCTTTTTCTCTTCTCATTTCCGGACGAGTGAAAATAGAGTAACAAATGTTTTCGTATTTTTTTCCATATTTTTTTATACCTACGTTTTGAACATTATTAATATAGTTCCATTGTTTTATTCTTAAAATAATAGTCATTTAATTCAGTCAAAAAAATAATAGTCCTTTAAATTAATAATAATAATAATAAAGTATTAAAAAAAAAAACAATTTGGAGAAAAAGAAAAGAGTGTGAAAAGGAAGAAACAAACAAAGAAACGGGAGATAACGTATGTATGAATGAGGTGTCCCGTGCAGACAAGGATTGCGGAAGATTAATCTTAAACTCATCCATCGCTCTTTAGTCTTTAGTCTTTATTTATATATAGAAGTTACGATCCATTTTGGTTTGTCCAACAACACAACGCCACCTTCCAAAACCCATACACACAAATTTTCCACAACGCAGAGGGAAAAAAACGAGAGAAGAGACAAAACCAAACAAGCCTTCTCCGTTCTCTCTTCTCCAAAACCCAATATCATGGCTGACACCGTTGTCTTCACCGGCCAGAAGCGCACCCATCCCGACGACATCGACGGCGCCGGCGACCTCACAAAGAAACAGATGATATCCAATTCCAACCACGGCGACCCAGCCGCCGCATTAGCAAGCGCCCGTCACGAGTTCGGCGAACACGGCGGCGTCAACATGTCCATCGAGGCCTCCGCCACCTTCACGGTGATGGAGCCTGAAACCATGCGGCGAATGTTCGCCGGAGAATTAGGCCCCGACCGCGACTTCTTCATCTACAGCCGCCACTTCAACCCCACCGTCCTCAACCTCAGCCGCCTCATGGCCGCCATGGAGGGAACCGAGGCCGCCTACTGCACCGCCAGCGGCATGTCCGCCATCTCCTCCGTCATGCTCCAGCTGTGCAGCAGCGGGGGACACGTGGTGGCGTCTCAATGCCTCTACGGTGGGACCCACGCGCTGCTCAGCCACTTCCTTCCCAGGGCATGCAACATAACAACGTCGTTCGTGGATGTTACGGATCTGGAGATGGTGGAGGGTGCTTTGGTGGAAGGGAAGACGAAGGTGCTGTACTTTGAGTCGGTTTCGAACCCTACCCTGACGGTGGCGAATATACCGGAGCTGAGCAGGGTGGCGCACCGGAAGGGGGTCACGGTGGTTGTAGATAACACTTTTGCTCCGATGGTGATTTCGCCGGCGAGGCATGGTGCCGATGTTGTCGTTCATAGTATTTCCAAGTTTATCAGTGGTGGAGCCGACATCATTGCAGGTTTGTCGTCTTCCCCCCCTTTTTTTTTAACAATTAATTTAAATAATGTTTTATGGCAGTTAATAGATTTTTTTTTTTTTTGGTAGATACTAGATTTTTTTTAACATAATAAAATGGGGATCAAATTATCTGGTACCTTAAAAAGTTGTCAGAGCTTCAACGGAGGTGCTCAATAATTTTATAGTATACTTGTTGGAGTGATAAAAAAAGAATTGATCTTGTTTAGGATATTGAAATTAGTTAAGGAATGGATAAAAGGAATTTTTTTTAATGAATAAAAGAAATTTTTTTTGAAACAAAGTATAATGTTTTTTACTATATTAAACATACCATTTTCATATATAAAATTAACTGTCTTGATTAGAATTCTGTAAAAATTAAATAACTTTAATTAGTTGCACTATTTGAAATAATCTAAATCAATTCTTTGAGCAATATTATTTTTTATAATTTTTTTTAAAAATAATCTACAAAATTTTCAAACATTAATTAATAAAAAATAGGGGACAATGATTCGTAGCATTATGCGTTAAATCACTTGAATGCATTCCGTTTTTTCCCCCCTTTCTGAGATGTGTCATTAGTTTAATTGAATAATCTAATAGAAATGTAACATAATGGCCAGGCCGTTTCATAGTAGGACAGCACTGTCCACACTCCATTATTATTCAATTAATGTAATTGAAAGAGAGATAAGAGAGATCGGATATGACAGGCTATCATATCCTGTTTGAAATTATTGTTTGGTGAGGCAGCATGATAGGATAAATCAATCCTATCACTTATCATATCCTGTCCATCTACTTAAAATTCTATCTTGAGGGGGGCTGAGTTAGAATGCAACAAGATAGGATATGGTGATTTAAGGTATAATAAAATATAAAATATTTTAAATATAAAATAATTAAAGTATAATAAATAATAATTTAAAGTATAATACAATATAACATGGTTACCAAAAAAAAAATAATAATAAATATAAATTATTTAAAATAATAAAAATATCAATAATTATTTTGTCATAAGGCTAATTTTATTATTTTATATAATTTTAAAAATTAAAAAATATAAATATTTTTCTAATAATATTTTAAAGGTTTAGTGAGAACTTGTCAAAAAAATAAAAAAGGTTTAGTGAGAAAAAGTGTCTTACTCTATAGCATTTAATTTTTCAATGTTTGTTATATTATGTTTTATAAACTATTATTGTTTTTATTTTAATTATAGTTTAAATATATAATTAATTGGGTAGACATTAAAGAGTATTAAATAGGAAATTTCTTGTGCTCTCATGATACTCAAAAGAAAATCTCTTGCTCATAAGTAATCAAAAAATAATTTCATTATTTGAATACTAAAAGTTAATATTAATTTATAATTATTATGACTTCATCCACCCATCTCACTTCTCTGACAGGTCTATTATAATAAGCTAAAAATGAGTTTATATGAATATCATAGCCTATTTTATCATGCTTGCTTACTGTTTTCTTTATCATCATCATTCTTACCTTGTCAAAAAAAATAAAAATTGTACGTATTAACTAATAATTTAAATATCATTAATTAACATAAAAACTTAATTTGATATGTAAAAATTTTTTACACGATAAATCAATCATATATCTTCAACTATTAATATATGTTTGGTTGTAATTGTGTAAAAAAATGTTGATTGTAAGTATAATTTTTTTTCATAGTGATAATAAATTGTAATTAAATCCTAAATATAGACAATATAAAAATTTCAATATGCAACGATGAATCTCCTATCATCAATTATTGAAAGCCGTAACCATCCATGGAGTACTGGACAATTGAATTTTTTTTTTGGCGATTTTTTTTTTGGTGAATACTGGACAATTGATATTGACAACACAACACTATTGCCTCATCAAGACAACACAACACTATTGAACTCACGTGATCGCGAAACTTCCCGACTCTCCCACGTGAATAGTCGTTGTCTTTTCGTTCCCGCACATGATTTGATTTCTATTGCTACACGTGTTTGTCATTTCCTTTTAATCTTAGGCCCACACCCACACCGTGGGCCCGGCGAATGGACTTCATGACCCTATAACTGAGATTTTTTCAGGTGCTGTATGCGGGCCTGCAAGCCTAGTGAATTCAATGATGGACCTCCATCAAGGGACCCTAATGCTGTTGGGCCCAACTATGAACGCCAAGGTGGCATTTGAGCTCTCCGAGAGGATCCCCCACTTGGCCTTAAGGATGAAGGAACATTCCCACCGTGCATTAACCTTCGCAACAAGGCTGACAAACCTAGGCCTCAAGGTTATCTACCCTGGCCTCAAAGGGCACCCACAGCATGAACTGTTCAAATCCATATACAACAAGGATTATGGGTTTGGTGGGCTTCTTTGCATTGACATGGAAACAGAGGAGAGGGCTAATTGGTTGATGAACCACTTGCAAAACTATGGACAATTTGGTTTCATGGCAGTTAGCTTGGGCTATTATGAGACCCTTATGTCATGTTCTGGTAGTAGCACAAGCAGTGAGATGAACTCTGAGGAAAGGGCACTTGCTGGTATCTCACCAGGTCTTGTGAGGATGTCAGTTGGATATATAGGGACATTGGAGCAGAAGTGGAGTCAGCTGGAAAAGGCAATCACTAGACTTCAGGAACATGGGCTCCCCAACAAAAGTTGAATCACTTTTTATTATTAGTACTACTTTTTGTAATGCTTGTGTTCATGCAACTATGTACATTTGGTGTTTGTCTTTGATGTAATGTTAATACTCCATCTGTAGTAGTGTGGTGGATTGTGGAGGGCATGGAAAGAAAGCTGCTTTGGTACAATAAAACTTTATATGGCTCCTTTTTGTCCATAATTGGAGCTATTAACTTCTCTGCTTTTGTGGAAACATTGGCACCAAATCCCTAATGCCTATAGCAAACTTCCTTCTCAAACCATGTTACAATCGCAAAATCATGTTATAAATCATGTTTGGTCAAAAACTCTTCTTATATGGCTTCTGAAAAAAATACTTCCTCCGGACTTTTTTTTTTTTTTTTTTTTTTCACGTTTGTGATGAGAATAATTTAAACCAAAGAGGTTGTCACACTCTTACAATTTAAATAGGGCTGTTACTCTTACAATTTGAATAGGGCTGTTTCTTCTTCACTAGAATATTAAAAATACCCTTCTCCATCCCCAAATCTTACAATTCCATTTTCAATAATTTTTAAAAAAGAAATATACATGCCATAGTATCCCTTCATGAAGTTACCTAAAAAGGGTAAAACTCAAAAAATCATATAAGAACTCAAAATCGAGAATCCCAGATTCCAAATAGATAGGAAGATATCTAAATCTAGGATTGCCGAATATTTCAGATAGCAGCATTGCAACGTAAAAGGGTCCACTACCCCACTTATTCTGTTTTTGATGTTACTGTCATAATTCATGATGGACAATTCAAAACAACATACTATTGATAATGGACTAATGGTAGTCGGATGACAAATATACCAAACCTAACAATTCGGTATTACAGTTATCTGCATTAATATGAGTGCATTATTTAGAATAAAAGTGTTATTCGAACAACAAATCCCAAAAAATTAGTAGAATTTATTGTACAAATAACATGAATATTCTTCCGAAAAGGGAGGAAAACATCACATGAGCGAACAAATTGATTCATCATGAAAAATTGATGCATGAAAAATAGCTACTGCACTCCCCTGGAGAAGCAAAACGGGTACCTTTTGTTTTATTTTTAATTTTTTTCCTTTTGCAATATCATTTGGGACGGAAATTCATTTTAACATACTGAAATTTTGGTCATGTGTAATTTAGTTCCTAAGGTTCAAAATGTGTATTTCAATCATCAATATTTATGTGTAAACATTCTCTCTATTTAATTTTATGTTACATTTCAATCATCAATATTTATAAAATGTGTAAAACATTCTCTCTATTTAATTTTATGTTAAAATATAACCGATGCATCGGACCATTCCTCTCCCTCCCCTTCAAAAAAGACAAAAATTGCCCAAGTCTCTCTTCTTTTCCCATCTGTCTAGTATCAAGTATCAACCCATTGAAACCTAATCCCTAATTAACTCACTGAATTGCCATCATGCTGAATTTGTAACACGGGCAAGGATTTAATTATTTGGATTTTAATTGTAGCTGCTTACTTTATATTGAGATCAGAGATAAGAGAATGTTACATATACACATGAAAGTGCTTCAAAATGTTTCCAATCTTTAAATAACTAGTTATTTCCTAGGGCAAATCCAAGCTTTTAGAGATATGTTCCTCCATATATAATAGAATTCATCCTTGAGAAACCTTGATTGGTTTAATGATTTTCTGTGCTATTAGCCAATTAGCACGTCATAGTATTTTCTGTATCCTGAGAAATAAAAGCTGCAATATTGTGACAAAATTATAATTTCAATGTGATTTTGAGGCTTGGTTTTTCTCTGAATAACTCTAATTAGGAATGCTGCTAATAATGGAAATGTTATTTGTTGCACGCAAAGGCGCACGGAAGTAGTGGACGATGCTTCATGGGTAACGGTATTCTTAGATATTATAGACCCTGCCATTAAGAGTTTGAACTTTGAAGAGGCTCCCCAAGTTGGACCCATATTGCAGTGTCATAGGGGTGACGCAAATCTTCCATTTTTTTCTAAGCTCAAATTCCCTGCCTTCCATTGCTGAATGAATTGGATATTAGGTTTTGATGAATTGATGAGGAGGGGAGGTGTGTTCCGTCAGAACTTTGATAAAAAAAAAATTTGGATAGAGATTATTTTGCACACTTTAAAAATATTAGGAATTTTTTAAATATTAAGGATCAAATCACATATGACTTAATTGATCAGGCGAAGAAACCCCGTTAATTGATGCGAGAAAGTTTGATATACATTGTATCATCACATTAACTCATACCTACATGTACCTAACCCTATATCAAAAGTATTCTATGAAGAAAAATTTATGTCATTCCCCTGATTTAACCCAAACGTAACACATATCTAAAGACAGCTGCGTTTAATATTTAAAAGGAAAGATCACCCAACGAAATATACAAATCACTCTGGCTGCCATAATAATGATGATATATTATGAAACTATTTTCTTTTTTCGGTAAATGAGGCTACATGCGAATGTAAAAATTAAAATCAATGTGGGGTTGGCAATCCTATTCCATCACGTGGGTACTCAACCCACCAAAACTATGTGTATGTTTGGTTTATCGGTGGGAACAACCAAACTCACTTTTACAATGGTCAAATCGTGGGTTTGACCATTTCTTGAGATGTTTGGCTCTTGGATGCAGAAGCGATTTTGGATTCCAGAATTAATTCTATCAGAAGCAGTTTGGAGTAGTTTCTGCTTCTAGATTGAAAAATTATACTAAGTTTTATACCAACATCAATTATATTCAAACTCAATTATATTCAAATCAATTCTATAAAATTAATTTAATTCAAAATCAATTTTGTCAAACGTTTATTCAAATACACACATATATGGACCGAATGAGTGTGAGTTTTGGGTCAATACATCCAATCACGCTCTCCTCCCTTATTTAAATAAGTATTATTAGTAAAGTTACTATTAATAAAGTCTTTACTAGTTTTTCTCCCTTTCTTTTGGTGCTAGCCTTTACAGGCTTTATTAGTACTCATCATGTTAAACATAAATTAAAAGATTGTGATTAATTGTCATATATTAATTTTTTTTTTTGACAAGGTCATATATAAATATTTAAAATATGCATATATGTTAAATGGTATATACAGATAAGGAGTTTTAATATTTTCTTATAAGATAGGTTCGAAGTTTTATCCCCTAAAACCTGCAGGTGGATTGGCATAATGCTAGCCTGCATTTAGGACTCATGAATGTAGTGATTCAAAGTGATTTTCTCATTATCATGAACTATTTGCGTGGTGATATATAGCATTGATCATATATACCTTGGGGGCAAAACCTTCAGCAGAATTCTATAGAGGTCGATTATGCATTTTATTCACCCTTGTGGAATCTCCATTTTATTCACTCTGAGATTAAAACTTTTAGCAACTTAAATTTAATTTTAATTTCATTAAATAGTATTTTAAATCCAATTCGACGATCTATTGATATAGGTTATTACTTATGTGTCACTTTTTTTTAATTAGATTCAATGTAATATTTTGAGAGTTTATTACCATAATCTCTCCTCGTAGCTAACTATAAAGCAACGGGTGCAGATTTGCTCATCTTCTCCAACGATACCGGTTACTATGACGTGAGACTGCTGTTGCGGAGTTGCAACTTATTTTCTTTTGTATCCAGATTTAATTGGAGCCTCTTTGCAGCTTTGCCCCACTTGGTTTCTGTTTCACAATTTGAATTATTTTAGCTTCATCCCCCATCATTTGTAATAAAAAAAGAAAGAAAAATAATTTTAATACAGTGTTAACGATAAATTTTTTATACTAACACTCAATTATAATTGTTTCATCATTAAATAAAAAATAATAATGTGACAATGTTTGTTTAAGTGATGTTAACACCAAAAATCGATAGGTCGAGTCAAATCATGGGACATTAAGCCGATAGGCTAACGATTGGATAAATAGCTTAGAAGCATAAAATTGGGTTTGGAGATTCGACAATTCAGGGCTATTCACTACAGAAGCCGCGTACGAGTTCTTGGCTGCGAAGGAATCCTCCTTGCTGGTGCAGAATACTTCGGCTACACGGGTTTTCAAAGTCCTTTGGAAGTGTAAAGTCCCCTCGAAGGTTCTGGCCTTTATTTGACAAGTGCTCCTAGATCGAGTTCCAACTAAGGCAAACCTGGTGAAAAGAAGAATCAATTTGCCTCTTGAGGAACAGGTTTATGTTCTTTGTAAGGCAGCTATAGAAGATTCAGAACACCTTTTTTATCTCTTGTAACTTTACTCAAATTCTTTGGGGGGAAGTGTATAGTTGACTAGGTGTTCAGGGTGTGTTGCCCCCAACTTTATCAGGACATTTCATTCAACATAGGGGATTGGTAGTGGGGAAAAAAGGAAAAAGTGGGGAAGTACACTAGTGGAAAATATGTAATAAACGAGAAGGGTACACGTCTGTTAAACAAAAATGAGATGTAACAAAAGAGGCGGTGGCAGAACCGTAATTATCAGGTTCACTTAAATCACTTTTAACGTCAGTTGTTTAAACAACTGACGTAAAAGATGAATTTTAAGTTATTTTAAAACCGATCCAACTAACTCACTTTCATTTCATTCAAGTTTCACCCTTCACTTCTAAAACCCTAGCACAGTCGTAGCAGCGCCTCTCTCCCTCTTTAGTTCCTTCTCTTCCTAATCCTCCCTTATTCAAGTCCCAAACCTTATTCATTTCATTCTGAAACCCTCAAGTCTCTTCCTTAGTCTCTCCGCCCCTTCCTCAAAGAAGTGACCAGATCTGCGAAAAAGAAGATTGTGAACGAAGGGACCAGATCTGCGAGCGAAGGGGTCAGATCTTCGAAGAAGGGACTAGATCTGCTAAGAAGAAGACATGCGAATGAAGATCTGTGAAGAAACTTCCTACTTTTTCTTGAAAGTTCCAAACTTTGTTGCTTTTTGTTCATGGTTTGTTTTTGTTTATAGTTTGTAACTTTTGATGCTTTCTATCATTGAAACTTTCTTGGTTCATTTTCTTTTTTTATGGGTGTATACGTAATGTACAGTGCATCCTTTCATCTTTAATTTCCTCAGTTATCAGATGAGTTTGAAGGTCTTAATTATCCTTTACTCCCTCCCCTTTTTTTGTATTAGAGCTTATATATGCTCATGATTGAGACATTTAAATCACAAGTTTTGGTTAGTATGCTCATATTAAATCACTATTCCCTCAGTTTCCCTTCTTTGTGATGGCTGAGGGAAGAATTGCTGGAACTTAAGATAGATATAATTTTAAAAAAAAAAAAAAAACTTTTAACGTTAGTTAAACTAAATAACTGATGTTAAAAGTATCACTTTTAACGTCAGTTATTTAAATTAACTGACGTTAAAAGTGAACTTTTATGTCAGTTGTTAACAGACGTTAAAAGTTACACTTTTAACGTCTGCCCGAATAACGTCAGACTTTTTTCAGACGTTAAAAAGCACTTTTAACTGACGTAAAAAGTGCTTCCTGCACTAGTGGTATTATTTGGCTTGCAGTAGTGTGGATCTTGTGGTTAGAGCGGAATGCATCGATTTTTAAAGGTGTTAAACCAGATTTGGTCAGGATGGTTGATTTGATTAAATGTCGATCTTGGGGGTGGTTTTCTGCGTTGGCGAAGGGGTCAATACCATTTTCTGATTGGTGCACTTGTCCTATTGAGTGTGTCAATAGGATTTAGTGGTGGCCTTGCTTCTGTTATGATGTTGTTCTCTTTTGCAGTGGTGATACCCAGTTTTTGCTTTGATGTATCTCCTATATGGCTCCCTCTTTCTTTGGAGCTTTTCTTTGGTTGTGTTGTTTGGCTTTGGAGTTCAATTTTCAGTATGCTTGGTTCTGTTGGCAGGGTAGTAGTTCCTGTTAAGTCTCTAAAATGTCTGTGTGCATTTCCCTAAATTTTAATGAAAGCTAAACATTGGTTAATGATTTAATTAACCTACTTTGTGGTTGCTAACCTGTCTACTTAGTGTACAGATCATAAGATAGCAAAACTCTCCTGTCTGTCCACATGAATGACAACCTGTCTGATAAGCAAAAGTCAACCCGTCTACTGACTAGGATTGTTGACTTTCTACAAATCAGTTTTAACCTGTCTCTGCTATGCTCTCATACTCGTCTAAGGTTCTTCGATAGGAACTCGAGTACACGAAGCTTTTGGAAGCTGTCCCCTCTTGTAAAAGACTATGAATCTCTCTCTCACGCTTATCAAGAAATTCAAAAGATCGCTCTCTTGAGCAACCTGGGAAGTCAGAGACAACTTCCCGTTAAAGAATGTTTCCAACATGCTTTATTCCCTAGTACTCTCGGTTATTAAACGAAAAGGGAAATATACTCTGCAAAGTACAAAAGCATTCTGCACAACTCTGATTTGGCTACTGCACGAGGTGTAAAGCCATAATCCTTCATATTAGAGTACAACCAATGTCTCCATTGCATTAATGGCTACCCAGAACGACTCTATTGCATTTAATGAAGCTCTACTTGAAGCCATCGTTGCAAGGAATGTCTCTAACGGATATTAAATGTTTGAAGGCTATAAATACAGAAGTCATTGAAGATGAAGATATCAGAGATTACAAAGCATTAAAGAGCCATTACTCTGTTCATTCTTTCTATCTGTATTCTTCAATCATTTGAAGTTATTACACAGTCTTTCCTAAGTCTATATTTAATCAACTCTTTGAGTGTTAGTGAAAGATCTGTTTGTCTGATTGTATTTATTACAAACAAACTTCTCTAATTAAACTTGTGTGAGCCTGAAGAGGCTAAGTGAGCAAAGAATACTTGTCTTGGAGCCTGAAGAGGCTAGGTGTGCAAACCATACTTGGAGTCTGTAACCTGATCAGTTATAGTGGATAAAACTTGGTGCTGCCAAGGACTGGACGTAGCTCTTTGTGTTAAAGAGTAAACCAAGATAAACAACTGTGTTAATTTCTCTTCCCTTAAACTCTTTAGTTGTTTTGGTTATATTATTTGTGTTCTAACTAAGGGGTTAAAAGTGTGCATATCAAGCTTGTCTTTCATCTGTGTGATTGTGTGTGTTTCTGTGAAAAATATACCAGACAGGTGACCTGTCTGTGTAAGCTGTTTTGCACTTGTCTGAACCTAGCTTCTGTGTGCGAAAAGTTTTCAACTTTATTTTAATTTCTGATAAACACAATTCAACCCCTCTTCTCGTGTTTATAGTTGTCTATTTCAGTTCCTGTCTTGGATGCTAATGTTTGCGTGTAAGCCTTTTGTTTTTGTGGCTCTGTTCTGAATATTGGAGTGGGGTGCTGCCATGGTTTTTGAGTGGTTTTTATTGTCATTAACTATGGATCTGTGGGGTTGATTTAGTCTTTTGGCTTAACTGCAATAATAAGAGTTTTGGGTGCAGGCTTACTAATTGGTAGCCTTGTATATATCTTGAGTATATCTAATACTCTTACTTCAATACAATTTTTGATTCATAAAAAAATAAAAAAAGCTTAGAAGCACTTATCGAGCCAAGCACAACTGAGGGTAAAATAAGTTGAGAAGAGCCGCTGAGCAAAGATGAGCTTGGTAGTCTTTAGTAGGTCAGATCAAGTATTGGGCTGCTAATTAGCTAAACTGCAAAAAATTATCAAACAACTGAAGGATGTCAACTGAACCAAGATTGATTAAATCAAGATCGCATGAATCAAGATGAGCTGGACAGAACAGCTAAGCTGAGATAGTTGAGGAGATTTAGTTGAAGCGGCGGGGTGGGTACCAAGGTACCCGTACCCACCCCCATACCCTATCAAATTTGCAGGTAATTACCCGTGTCCGTACCCATACCCATAAAGCGGGTTTTTACCCTACCCATGGCTGGTATTTTTTGCGGGTACCCGGCGGGTAGGGTCCGAATTGCCATCCCTAGAAGTATATCCAAGGCAGTTCGGCAGTTGATCAGTTTAATGAGCATGGTTAAAAATCACCTCCATGAAATATGAAGGTGGAGAATGTTGCCAGTTGATGAGGATTTAGTTGATTAGCCGAGGTAGATGGTTTAATCTGTAACTTAACTGACTAGACAGTTATACTTCTATATTATTGTTGTTATCCATGATTCTACATGATGTATAATGTAGATTAGTGAGTTAAGGACAGTGTAGTGTAGGTTGATCGGGTAATTTAAGTCCACCCTAGGTTTAGTAGGGGTGTAGTTGAGTTAGCTTGAGAGTTTTGAGATGAGAAAAATGCCAGAATTAATCAAAATGGTTTGGTTTTAATTGGTTCGAGTTGGACAATTTCAAGATGTCAAACACGAACTGACCTAACCCAAACATTAACGAGTCAATTTGGAGGATCATTAGGTTTCTCGATGTTTTTCTGCTAATACCACTTAAGTTTTTTCATTGCCACAAATTCAATCAGCTAAAAAAGAAGTAATTGGAAATTTGATAAAAGTAACCCCTAAAAGGAAAAAATAACAAATTTTAAGTATAAACTAAGTATTTTGCTTGAATTAACGTCTAAGTAGTATAAACCTTAATATTAAAGTTAATATATAACACTAGGAATAAACACAAATACACAACGAACATAATAATTAACAAGTTGTCAAGTTTCATCAAGTCAACACAAAACATAAATCGAAGTTTCTAGTATTGCAAGAAAGATCGATATTGGACTATGGTTGTGGGTTTCTAGTGTTAGGAAGGACATAAAAAGAATAAATGGAAATTAATTAGGAAAAATGTCCTAATTCGCATGTAAGGTCTTCAAAAGTTCAAAACTCACAACCTTATTATATGTAAAATTTATAAAATAAATGAATAAAATAATTGGTTTGGGTCATAGGATTGGAAAACACCAAAATCGAAACCAGAAATAGAACTAAAATAATTAGTTTGATTGAATTGTTCGAAATGATCAAATCAATCCGAACCGACTTACACAATGAAGTTTAACCTCTTCTACTTCAAACAATAATCATCCTTAAATATTTGACAAATTATGACCGAATCTTTTTTTATCTAAACATTTTGTTTTGCAAGCAGTGCTCATGTATATTTTTTTTTGTCTTTTACTAGATATTCTTACATGCAAAGTTACGAGATTAACTCTGAAGTCAGGGATAGTGGTTAAGTAAATTACTCCCCAAAGTAGCGAATCCAATGGCCTAATCAACTCCTAACATTGTAGAAGAATAGAAATAGAAATATTACATATGGCAGAATCAGGGTTTCGAAGGGCAAACCACTAACAACCACGTGCTCATTGTTCGCGAGGTTTGCATAAAAGCAAAGAATTTGTGGTAGCTGTAACACCATGACGTCTTGTGACACGTTCAGGCTCCAGCTCATGATATCTTCACCGCTTGTTTAATGTTCTTGGCTGTGGTTAATTCATAAGAGGGAACCGTGCAATGAATGCATCGCAATATTCGCAAGCGAGAATAAAAAGTCAACACCTTTACCCGATCCATGGTCTTAGAGCCACCAGTGGCCACGGCGAAGTCACCAATGGAAGCACGAATCCTCGTATTAGTTTCCTTGGAAAGGCAATGGAGAGCATGCATGCATGATTTGTGTGTTGTTTGAATTCTTTGTGAAGTTAATGCCTATCCAAGAATTTCTCCGTTTACCAAATCCTACAACGGATCCGGTCGTCACAGGTCAACAAGGCGGTGCATCTGGGGAAACAATTAGGACCATACTCCCTCCGGTCTCTATTGTAAGCAAAAATTAAATGGGACACACATATTAAGATAGTTAGTTGATCTCATTTAAAAGAATCATTGGGAATAAAAAATTAAGTTTGTTACCTAAATTACCCTTCCTCATATTTATTAAACTTGTATTATTGAGAATAAAAGGAGTCATTGAAAAACAAAATTTGTATTAAATGAAGGGTATTTTGATAATAACTTCATTAAATGAGAAGAAAGTAGTTGAAATTTGCTTATATTTTAAACCAAAAAATTTGGAAATTTTTGCTTACATTGTGGACCGGAGGGAGTATACCAGAACCTGACCTCCTTTAAAATGGGTTTGGATATAAATTGAGAAAGTAAAAATGTAAGATTATCAATATGAGATATTCACTTTAGTCAACCAATAATATATACTCCATCCGGTTCATAATGTAAGCAAAAAATTTCAAATTTTTTGGTCCAAAATATAAGCAAATTTCAACTACTTTCTTCTCATTTAATGAAGTTATTCTCAAAATACCCTTCATTTAATACAAATTTTGTTTTCCAATGACTCCTTTTATTCTTAACAACACAAGCTTAATAAATAGGAGGAAGGGTAATTTAGGTAACAAACTTAATTTTTTTATTTCCAATGACTCTTTTAAATGAGATCAACTACTATCTTAATATGTGTGTCCCATTTAATTTTTGCTTACAATAGAGACCGGAGGGAGTAGGATTTAATTTGTATATACTGTTCATAAAGATTTTTTTACATTGTCAACTAATTAAAAATTATCATATTTGCAAAATTTTATCTTAATTACCTAAAATGTCACTCATGCCATGATTTCTGATTGGTTTTTAAGGATATCTTCTGCGTACAATTGCAAAGACTAATTCCTTAAGCCGGGTAGAATTACGATGACAACAAAGCACTCTCTCAAAAGTTTTAACATTGTTGTATCTCCAGAATTCGAATTTTTAAACTCGAAATCATTGATTAAGCTGAAAGAGATATGTGTTATCTCATCCAAGTCCATGTGAAAATAGAAGTTTTATCCATTTATCCATATATTTTCTCCTCAAGCATCCGCCATCAGCGACGTACAAGGTTTTCATGTTTAATTAGTTCTTACTCCCTCCGGTCTTTATTATAAGCAAAAATTAAATGGGACACACATATTAAGATAGTAGTTGATCTCATTTAAAAGAGTCATTGGAAATAAAAAATTAAGTTTGTTACCTAAATTACCCTTCCTCTTATTTATTAAGCTTGTGTTATTAAGAATAAAAGGAGTCATTGAAAAATAAAATTTATATTAAATGAAGGGTATTTTAAAAATAACTTTATTAAATAAGAAAAAAATAATTAAAATTTACTTATATTTTAGACTTATTATAGACCGGAGGGAGTACTTTCGTTTTGGAAGGTTTAATTTCCGAGTGGGGCATTATTCATGTGGGAGTGGTTTGACTTCGTCCTTTGTGAAATTTAAAGATCTGCCGCCAGAGACAGTTGATGGCTGCTAGTTCTAGTTGACCTTAGCCTCCTTTAAGACCGTCATTTACCTCACAATTAATGCTCTCGTGAATCATGCTAGTGTTGCAAAATCCATGGTCACTCCTATATTCTGTCATTTTCCTGGAATTATATATACCAGGTTAATTGCGTCTTCTTTTTTCTAACTCTTTAATTTGCAGAGTCCAAACAAATTAAATTTTGAACTATTAGAGTTAAAATCTAATAACAAATTCAGCACAAGATTTTATATGGATATTTAATGATGAGTGAAATAAAATAAATAACATAAAATAAAATAAACTTTTCATACAATTGTTGAGATAGTTGGCAACTGCATCTCTAATGGGAATTGTTTAAGGATTTCGTAAAACTAAGTAACCGTTCCTTGCATAGTTGTACCTGAATAGTGAACTTAGGGGAGCATGAGTTAATTACTTAATTGTTAGAGTTGCTTCTATAAGTAACTAGTTCTTATATAAGAGCACCCTATAAGAATCCCCAATAAAAAGGAGAGAGAGAGAAAATAGAGAACTACAGTGGCTATCTTTCTCCAAAAATTGAAATAACAATAATAACAAGAAACGTAAATAAAGATGTGAATAACTCATTTGATAAATTTTTTAGAATTGTACCATTGAAGTGGAGAGTTGCTTAAAACAATATAAAACAAAAATTGCTGAAGTGACATAATAGAATCCATAAAAAAGAAAAATTAAGCAACTCTAATGAGTTAAATGCATCATTGAAGATGCTCTAATAGAATAGAGATAGTTCATATTCCATTATTATATAGATTAATAAAATAAAAATCCAATTCCATTATGTACCTAATTTGAAGTAGTAGAAAAAAGGGAGCAATGAGTGGAAGAAGAGGATGTGGAATGAATTTGAAAACCAGAATTATAGAACTAAATTCCTTTGATTCCATTTCATCCTTTATCATAACAATAAAAAAACTTCAGATTGCATTTAAGTAAATTTCTTAATCACTGTTCAATAAGTGCGTTTATCACATGATAGTGTGTGACATCTTATAAACTTTTTTCAGCTTTTTCCGTCAATAATTGGGTTGCATACCGAGGTAGTTACCGACAGATCTCCCAAATCTGTCAAAAACTGTTACCGGGGAGCAGATATCGATGGATTTAGAGTCAACGATAGGCCGTTGGAAACACGTCAATATTGACAGTTTTTGGACATTTCCAATGGCTTTTGGTCGTCGATAAATCGATTTTTTTTTTTTCGTACCGTGGGCTATATGTAGCTGTTAGGAGATTTATAATGCAAAAGTGTAACAGGGGTTCTTATTAAAAAAAAAACCTTTATTTTTTTTTTTGTGCACTAAGGGTAGGGAAGGTAATGGGTACCCTTTGGACAGGGTTTTATAGTACACATAATCATATCAGCGTTTGAAAAAATTACTCATGCCTGGACTCGTACCCTTATCCATACCCTCTGGGTATCTAAATATCCACACCCGCACTCATACTCGCTCTTTAACTATGAAAAAGTAATAAATAACAAAAGAAACATTATAACAATTAATAAACGAACCAAAAGTCTTTTAAATCTACTCATAAAACATTACAAATCAAAATATTTAACTAAACAAAAACATCCAACAGGAAGTATGGATGCTGTTAGGTTTAGAAAGTTAAGAATCTTTAGATTAATTTTGGTTTCAAAATTTGTATTATGTTAAAATTATATATATTAATACTATAAGTAAATGAATATGAATAATTATATATACATATATACTCGTACCCATTCAAATTTGTGGGCAATTATCAGCATCCGGACCTTTACTAATTGTGCGGGTAATTACCTTGCCCATCGTGGATATTTTTGTGGGTACTTAATGGGTAGGGCATAAATTGTCATCCTTAACTAAGGGTGTCCTCCATCCGATAGCCATAAACTAATATCTTTCGAGGTGTAGAGATCATTCAAATGCGTTTTGCCTCTCCAATGAAGTTTTTACCATACACACGATAAGAGTCAAACCATTGACATCATGCTTAAGAAACTCAATTATCTATCAACTCTATAAGCGTGCCGTATTGATGGTCCTCGTGAGAATGTTGTACGAGTTTTCATATAGTTTAATGGATGACAGTAAGTTCGGTTTGGATTTGGCAAATCAAAACTGATAAATTGATTTAGAGTGAATAGTGAATAACTAATTTTAACCTTTGATAAAATCATAAAAATAAAAGTAAAAATACACGGAATTGGACTTTTAACAATACAACTTATTATACATGACTATATATATTTTACCATGATCTTAACGGTTGATTGTGCTTTCGCAGTTTATTTCTTTAAAATGGATTCCTCATTTTCAAGGATTACAGCTGATGTAATATAGTTGAGACCCAATTGCTAGGAAGAAATTAAGTTGCCTTTAACAAAAAATAAAAACATTCTTTGGTAGCATTTTCTCCCATCAGCTTTGTCATTTAAGACTTGGTTTGCTCAAATTAAGTACTTCGCATGCTTCAGTCTGTATCATTATTTGAGTTTTGTTTTATCCTCGTACACCCTATTTCATATAGCTCGCTCGAGATTTTAGTAACCCATTTATTTACTTTTAGGTTGCGTTTGGAACAACTTATATAGAGCTTATGAAAATAACTTATGATAATAAATTTAAGCAAAGAGTTTACGATCTTTCTATAAGATCTTTTTAGCTTATTTCCATAAGCTTGTCAGAGAAGCTATGAAAATAAGACGTTTTTACCTTATTTGAAAAAGAAAAAAAAACTTATTGCATAAACACTTACATAAGTTTAATACCCAAACACACCCTTAGTTACTTGTACATCAATAAGGACTTCAAATCATATTATTAGAACATCTTTAATGGTGCAACTCATTGGAGTTGCTTAATTCCTTTTTTATATGGATCCTACCATATCACATCACTAATCTTTATTTTATACTACTTTGAGCAAGTTTTCACTCCAATTATACAACTCTACAAAGTTCACCAAATAGGTCTCGTGAGTTACTCATATTTATTTTTATTTAAATTTTCAAATGAAGGTACAATTCTTTTATTATTTCTTTCTCTACTTTTCTTATTGAATGTTCTTATATAAGAACCGGTATATAAGCAACCGTCCTTACTAGGTGTGTTCATTGGTTTGGATTTTTTTGGTATTTGGATCCGAACCGAACCAATCCAATCCAAATCCAATGGTAATTTATTCGGTTCTGGATTCAAAGATTCTGGATCCGAACCAATTACTATATTTTAATATTTATATGTTTTTTAATGTTTTAATAGTTTAATTTTTTATAACTAATATATTTTATTTTTTATATATATAATTTAATATTTTATACATTTAATATTTTTAATATTTTTTGAGTCTGAACCAACCCGTTTTTAATTGGTTTGGTTCGGATTTGTTTTTCATGCAAATCCGACCAAACCGGCCCGTGAACACCCCTAGTCCTTACATATGACATTCACACCAATTTTCTTAGAATTTGGGTTTGGGCCTAACTCAATCCCAAAAGTCAGCTTGTAAGGTGAGGGTTACCTCTTACTTATAAGCACTATTCAAGCTATATCACTATTCAATGTGGGACTCCAACACCCCCCCTCACGCCCAGGACTGGACATCTGGAGTGTGAAGTTTGCAAGACTGGACATCTGCGGGTGGCCCAATGGGTCTAGAATAGGCTCTGATACCATCTTAGAATTTGGGTTTGGGTCTAACTCAACCCCAAAAGCCAGTTTATAAGGTGAGGGTTGCCTCTTACTTATAAGCACTATTCAGGCCATATCACTATCCAATGTGGGACTCCAACATGCTCTACTAGTAGAACTTAATAAAAACTTGTTCTTAATTTTAAGAACTTGTTAAGTAACTCTCATTGGTGATGCTATTAGTGTTTAGAATCTTTAAAATGGAAATAAGTTTTTGAAAAAACAAACATTTGAAATGATAGTCCTTAGAAATTCATTTCATTTAGAATTGGAATTTGGAAGTGTACATCTTGAAGATTTTCACGTACGTACAGATTTAATTGATTAAAATTAGACGAATGGTGGTTAGTGGAATTGAATTAGTGTGGTGAACTATTAAATAAACGAAGTGCCACATATTGAGTGCTTTTATTGCTTCTAATTATAGCGATCTTGATTAATGATTACTAGATTGAGGGTCTTGTTAGTCACGAAGGATCCTGATTATGAAATCCAGTAAAAACAAATTTTTATTGAAAAACTAAAGATAATATTTCTTAAAATTTTCACTTTTCCTATAATTTTTTTTTTGATTACGTAACCAATAACCTAAATTAGGATTCTCCTTAGGCCATCTTTATCGGGGGGTTCTTAAGCTCTAAGAACCGGTGCTTCTGAAAAATGAGCAGATGCATGCGGTGCTTAACAAGCACCCCAAAAGTGGGGAGTACTTGTATAAGCACCCGCATCTTAGCAGCCATTTCCTTTTTTTTAAAAAATAAAATAAAATTGATGAAATGTAATGATGTCGGGTTATTCGTGAGGTCCATTTAAGAACTTTTAAAAAGTTGTTGAGTTGGAGAGATGAGGTGCTTAAGTTGTAAAAAGTAAAAATGAGTGATGTGTAATGGTGTGATCCATTTAAGAACTCCAAAGTGGGGTGCTGGAATGTGGATGCTCTTAGATTAATCAAAAGTCTCTCCTTTGGCACTCAAACACCGAAGAATTATTACTATGAATCATGAATACATCATTATAAAGGTCTTGCTAATTAACTAGTGCCTTAAAGATATTGTTTAAGGATTTCAAACATGATAATTATTCATTGAAAGCCTAAGTATATTCCTTCCCAGTATATTGAATCCACAACTTCCTATAAAAACTTACTTTAGACTTTTTAAACAATGTTCTTAAAACACTTGTTAGCATTTGTCTAATTATAATAGCTACCATGGCACTACTAGTAAGAGCAAACCACTTTAATTTAGTTGATCTCGATTGCATAGTTGTTGTTGATATATTTGTATTATCTTTGTAAGGAGAAATGCTAGTAATAATATATCCTTTTCCAACACTCTTTTTTTCAACATGTTCGTTTTCCCCCCAAAATCAATTGGCTATAAATAATTTTAGAGTTTAAATCTTAGTTTAAAAAGTAAGAAAACTTAACTTATTCCTTTGTCAAAATTTAGTTTAGCTGGGTTTTCAAGTATTATGTGTCAAAAAAGAGTTTTCAAGAATTATTTTAATCATAACACCTTTATCAATTGATTGCTTCCCCATTTTTTTCAACGTGTATATTATTAAATTAATAATTATACATCTAACAATAAATTTGATTAACTGTAAAAAAAAATTGATTAATATTGTTCAGATAATATTTATATTGCTAACTTTTTTGGGGTTGCTTTGTCGTTTTGAATTTTGATCCTGCTTCTCCTTTTAGGGGTAGTATCAATTTTACACGGTTTCCTTTTTTTCTTCATGTTCTTATATATGAGTTGGAGTACCCCATATACTTCCAATCAATACACATATTGCTTGTTCTATAAAAAATATATATATACATGTTACTTGTAAAAAAAATATTTATTCTACCAAATGTGCTTTCAACCAAAATTATGTTTACAAAATTTAATATATCAAAATTCAAATTAACAAGGACAAAATTCTAAATATAACATACCACGGTTAAAAGGGACTCGTATTTTCGTAATGGAGGAGAATCCCAGATCATAAAACTCTAGAGAGGTGAAAGAAATAGAAATATAGAATCAGGCATAACATGAAAGCAGATAACCACCAGCTTTACAAAAAGGGAATGCCCTGAAAATAGGAGCAACTCCATTTCGTTGTATTCATATATATCGAACCACACTCTCGGAACTTTTGCATTGACGCTTTCAAAACAAAAGTATTGGATTTGCTTGAGTACTTGCGGATTTGCAACAAAATGTTGAGACAAGCACTATTCGCATGGCCTTCCAAGGCAAGTAACAAAATCTTTGAGCATGTCTTCTCTCCTAGGACCCGGTCCCCAACTTTGAATAATTTACTAGGATGAATTTTTTTTCCATATAATTCATCATTGAATCCGAATTTTGTGTAATGTGCATCGTATGCTTATAAGGTTTTAAGTTAATTCAAGATTTTTATTGAATTCCACTAAAATGCCTCAAAATTAATATATGATAATAGCATATTTTTTCACCTAAAAGTGATTGGTTCCTGTAGAAGTGAACTACAATCTTAATTTTATTTGCAATATTGTAGGGAGGATTTTATATAAAGTCATTCTTTTGTAATTATCACTTATATCTGTCAAATATATATATATATATATATATATATATATATATATATATATATATATATATATATATATATATATATATATATCACTTACGATTTGAAGGTTAATATTATAACCAAAAAATATTATTTTACCAGTCTTTTTATCACACCACTTTTTACACATAAATCCCAATCATCCATCATTCACTAATTATTTATAAATTAAAAAGTAGGTGCAAAAAAGATATAAAGAAAAGTATGATGTGAAAATCATGATTCTATGCTTTGGAAATACCTTTCAAAAATAAAATAATAATACTATGTTTTTGAATAAATTAAAAAAATTAACTAATTTACAACTATATTTATATTCTCGAAAATATGGAGTGTGATATCCACATAAAAAGCGAATATGTTTTAATCAACAGTTACATTAGTGTAAATAGCTTTTTCCAAAAACCCCAAGGGGTTGGTTTAATGAAGTATGACAGGGTCTTGTATCTGACAGGATGTAAGTTAGAGTCCCTACTAATCTTCTTGGGGTGAGGTAAATGTAAATTCTTTTGTAAGTGCTCATAGAGCCCGAAGGTTTTACTTGCCTTAGACTGGGGCATCATTCCCTCACCCTAAAGTTTTAGCATAAAAAAAAAACACTTTTTGCAAAATATTTACTAAATTGTTAATTCTTGGACCGCTAATAATCGATGTAGCACAGGTTTTCAGGTAATTATATACGATATTAATAGGTAGGTTTAACTGTGTAAAAAAGAAAGTTTAAGACAACTGTGAGTGAAAAAGAGTGCGAGGATAGAAGTTTCTATATTTGTTTCACTCCTGGATTGCCCATCTAGATGGGAAATTTTCCAAATTCAATTTGTTAAAATAAAAACTTGTGAAAGGTTACTGCAAAAAGTGGAAAAATTTTATATAAATTAACATCATAACAGTTAATTATTTTTAATGTCATGGGGATTACTTTTTTTTTATTATTATGTCATTGGTACGAAATATTCATCGTCATAAACAGTAACTAATCTTCTTAGGGAGACCTGGATGCAATTTAAGGGTTGCTATCTCCTAATCAAGTTTCCTCCATACGTAAGAGTCAGCAATCGAATCTCTGACCACTTGCTTAAGGGGTACAAACTTGTTAATTACCACTCAGACCAGTCACATGTTGGTATCATGGGGACTATCTTTGTTCATGTCCAAAGTGGACTCTTTACCATTTTTTCTTTTGGGGGATATATATGTTGGGAGGTGAAAGCACTTGGATAAGGGATGAAGATAAGTAGATTAGTAGAGAATCAAATGACAAGTTTTTTTTGGCAATATTAACTATCTAATTATTTCAGTCTGTTAAATATGTAAATCTAAAATCATTTCATTTTTGACAATTTAATCTCTCAATTTTGCCTGGGCTTCTAAGACCCTTCGTGGGCACGTTGTTAAGATTGGGTTGGAAGGGGATGTGTTTGGAGTTGGTGCTTTGGTGAATATATACGACAAGTTTTGAAGAATCGGAGAGGCTCGCATTTTTTCGACCACAAAGAGAAATCACAATCAACCATGGCGGCTTTGCCAAAACGTTGGAGCTCTCGCGACTGGCTGACCAAAATGGCGATTGCGCTCTGACGAACGCTATCATGGAGCTGTCGTTGATGCAATCATTGTTGACCTTTCCATCACCCCTCTTTCTACTTCGATATGCATCAATCATCCGTTGTTGTTCTGTGCCTTTTTCTCGTGTTGTGGTGTTGGAGTTTTTCTACTAGAGGCTAGATTTGGTGGGTAACAAGTCGTGGCTGGGCGGCGAGGCTGAGAGTGTAACACCCTGCTTTTTCGTTAAGTGCTTTTTATAAGTTGTTTGGTTGGTTAAGGGCTTAGTAGGATTTTTGGTTCAAAAGTCCCTATTTGGTGGATGAGCACGCCCATGCTCATTAACCAGCGCTCCCGTGCTCAATGAGCGGACCACGTCTCGCTGACGCTAAGTTAGCAGGACCGTGCTCAAGGGTAAGCACGACCGTGCTCAGGTGTGGCCTATATATTCTTGGCACAGAATTCGAGAGTTATGTTTTAACCCTATTCTGGTAGCAACAGCCACCCTATTGCGGCCAGAACAGTTTCTCTCCCTTTTTCCACTAACTCAAGCAGTTTCGTGAGTGTTGGAGACCTTGGGGGAAACCTTTGCTATCTGTGTCAAGTATATAGGTTTGGAAGGCTAGCTGAGTTGCGTTGGGAACCGTGGTTGTTTCGTTGTTTGGAGCTTACGTTAGAGCAACCTTCAATCCAGGTATGGGGAGAAGGGTAGTGTACTCATAGGCTTGGGGTTAGAGTAAAGTAAAGGGGTTCCCATAACCCCATTGATATATGTTTATTGTATGATTTAAAGATTATGTTGATAATGTATATTTTGGTTGCTCTATGATGATATGTTATATGCTCCATGTTTGAGGATTAATTTATGTTGAATGTGAGCATGATGTTGATTTGTTAGTCGTTGTTATTAATATGTTATTGGTTGTTGATGTTATGTTGGTTGCATAGTTGATGCTATGAATGTTGAGCTGGTGGTTAAAATGTTTAAAACATTATCTGGTTAATTAGGCTTAAAAACGTGTTAGGTTTAAAAGACTAATTAACCCTAAAAAAATTGGTTAAGGCCTCGGACTCAGATTCTGCCCAAAACAGTACAGTCGTGCATTGAGCACGACCGTGCTGAATAGGGAGCACGACTGTGCTCCAAGTTTGAATTCTGGAAAATGGCCGCGCAATAAGCACGGCCATGCAGGACAAAGAGCACGACCGTGCCCAATAGGAAGCACGACCGTATTTCACTTATGTGACTAGTATGATCGTGCAGGAGATCAGCACGCCCGTGCTCCCTTACAGACCAGAAATGGAATTAAGAACCTTTAAGGGGTTTCTAACCCCAATTCCCCAACGATGATGAGATAACACAATCAATTAATGTGATGGATTAGATAACTCGGTTAATGGTTAACAAAGATGATCAAGAAGATGAGATGTTGAGTTAGTCAAGCCAGTATCCGTTGGGTTACCGCATGTTGGTAACTTTGGTGCTTATTGGCCAAGGTGCCCTCGATGCTTAATGGTCGAGGTGTTGTTGATGTTATACCTTGGTGACCGAGAGTTTGCCCCAAGGAGGCTTTGACTCAGTAGATTCTGAGGTGTTGCGGTTTATTCCGTTGAAGCCTTCGGTTGATTTCGTTGGAGCAAAGGTGTTGCGGTTGATTCCGCTGATGTCCTCGGTTAATTCTGTTGAAATGAAGGAGGTGGCGTTTGCCCATTGTTTGTTGTTTGCTCATGCATCATTGGAGATGTTGTTGTTGGGGGATGTTCGACATAGGGGAGGTCGTCCTGGAGTACGGCGATCTGACCATCCACGGTAGGAATAGATTCTATGTGTGCCCTCTTGATGAAAGATTCGTTGGTTTGATTTTTTGGCTATCCGAGGAGTAGATTCTCCGGCGTTGAGTAAATTCTCAATATGGATATTTAACTCCGAAGTAGTTCATCCTGAGTTAGTTGGATCCACATGCATTGTAGGAGTAGTGGGGTAGTGTTGCATTGCACTGCATAGCATACTTGTTATCACGATGATGATGATGATGATGGATGTTGTGATGTTATTATGATGTTGTATGCTAGTTGTTGCCATGTTGTTTGTTTACTTTACTTCCTATCTCCTTGCTATATATGTTTACATGATTCTTACTCCCCGTTTTTCTTGTTGTTTGTTGGGCCTGATTGGCCATTTGCAGAGGATGACGAGCAGTCCGTAGAGGAGTGACTCTGAGGAGCCGCCACTCATAGTAGGGCTTGTTCTTGTGTTTAGTTAGTTTGTTTCCGTTGTATTCCGAGGATATATTTTCTGGAACGGTTATACCAGCTCTGAGTTATGACATCGGGGTTGGGTAGTTTATTTGTTATGTTTTATTTGCTTTAACTTGTTGTAATTTTCCGCGTTGTGAACTCGTTCATGTGGGACTTTTCTACCCATGGACAAAGGTTTTAATTATTCAGTAAAATGCATGTTTTTATTTTAATTGATTCCATATTAAATGCCTTATAACATGCGGGGTAGAAAGATGTCACAGAGAGAGGGGGGGCTAAGAGAGAAGGAGACAAGATTTGGAAAGTTTTTTAAATTTAAAAAAGTTTAGGGACCTGAAAAAAAAAAAAAAAAAGTTGCAAAAGAGGGCCTACTCACAGTGGTCAGTGGGAGACATGAGATGCTCTCCCACCGTAGCATTCACCTTTGTTTGGATGATAATGTAAAATCACTTTGAGGTGTAAATATAAAGAATTTGTGAGGCTCATACCTAGGATCAATTCTATTAGCTTCTCTTAAAACCAATTCCACCCAACTTGGAATTGATTTTATTGGACATATAATTTATGTTTGATAAACTTTTTGGTCCCTATATATATTTTAGGTGAGTTTTGGTTTTAGTCCCTAACATTTTTTTGCAATGGTTTTGGTCCCACTTGTTGCTCCGCACATCCCTGATATCTTCCAATAACAACTCCAAGAACCACCTTCAACTCTCCTTTGTCTCCTGCTTAACCACTGCAAAACCAAGGGAAAGTACTGATCATTCGGGTCCCTCCCCCTGTTATCAGTAGTTGTCCCCCTTTACTCTGTCTTTAGGTGACAACCATCAACCACAATGAATGACCTACAATCAGCTATAAAACCCCTTTTGCAGCCTTCGAGACACATATATAAACTTTCAAACCTGGGTTGCAAATTAGGACTAAACCTATCTAACTTTAGGGACTAAAATCAATGTTTTGAAATTGTTAGGGACCAAAATCATTACAAAAAAAAAAGGGTAGGGACCAAAACCAAAACTAGCCTAAAATTAGGGCCCAAAAATTTCATTAAACCTAAAATTTAAAACAAACACCTTTGTAATCTCAAAATCACTTTCACTAAAATTAATGTGATTTTGAACAACTCAAAATCTAGCCATTCAAGCACTTACAGTCAAACTATAAATCGTATTACATCACAAATCCTATCTTACAAAACATCAGAAATTCTAAGATCGTATTCAAATTATCATGAGAAAAAATAGACCAATTCAACACCGTTTCAATTTGGGTCTGCTGCTTTAATGCTCAGTGAAATTTAATCTAGATGTTTCAATCAGAAACACTGACAGTACAACTATAGATCGTTTAACATCACAAACTATGTTACCAAAAAACATCAGAAACTCTAAGATCGTATTCAAATTATCATGAGAAAAAACTGACCAATTCAACCCCGTTGCAATTTGGGGTCTGCTGCTCTAATTTCAATCATTTTTAATATAAACAACAAAATTACTTAAATTCATGTGGGGCATAATTATTCTTTCATATTAAAGTCATGCAACTAAGTTTGACAGGGTCTTGAGAAAAAAAACATCGGCAAAGGTTTTAGAACGGTGGTAAATATTAGTTTACCTTAAGGCATGGGGCTCATGTGCCAGATCACAGATTGCATTTAATACAAGAGGTTGAGATTTGATTATTAATTAATAATATTATTATATTTATAATTGTGCACAATTAATAATGAGGTTGGCTTTGTTTACACCAAGCAGATGACCAGAGGGGGAAAATAGTGCCCGATAATTTCGTATGGGCAAGAAAGTGACCCTATCACAGTAACTTGTTCTTCTTCTATATAATAACAACATGAGTTTTTTTAATACCAAATCTAAAACCATATATTGAGTACTTTGGGTGGAAGGGGAAATAGTTTCTTTCTTCACTACTAGGTGGGTTCAACAACCAACTACTTTTAATTTTTCTTGGCCAACAAATGCTGTTAATGAAACAATGAATTCCTTTTTTCTCTTGTCTCTCTCTCTTCCTCTGCCTGTCTGGTTTTGTGTTGAAGTTTTAATTTAAGAGAGGCAATCGTACACGCTTTCATAAACAAAACATATCTAAAGGGAGGAAAGGTTTGCTCTTAAAGTGTGCTTGTTGTGTCCACTTCTCTATAGAAAGCTATGCCAAAATATTCTTTTGCCTTCAGTACCTATCATTGGATCAACATTTCATTTACCCTTTGATTTGATTCTTCATAACCCCATTCTCAACTCTATTAAGTTAATGAGGTTGCATTTGCATCTGCATACATTATCTCATTCATTCACATCATCATCCTTGAGTTTCATGACACTCATCATCAGCAGCAGCACTAGCATTTCCTTTCTCTTTCTCTTGGTTTGTGTGATCTGCATGCAAATGGGTGTAGTGGGAAAGAAAACAAGATCGGTTCTAACACTAAGTGGGAGGGTTGTGAATGAGGCACTGAGCTTCATTGTGTTCTGTGCCCTAGACCTTGTTGATTATGTGCTGTGTTTTCTCTTCAAAGCTGTGGATATTTTGGTTGAAGCTGAATGGAAACCCTGCTACTGTTCCACTTCAGCCATCACAAGCAGTGGAAAGATCTTGGTCTCTGAGCAAGGTGGTGAATCCAAGATCGTTTCTCTTAGCTCAACAAAGTTGCAGTTGGAGGATATCTCAGATACCCTTTATTCTCGACCTTCTTTGGTGTCTGAGTTGTCAAGTTTTACCCTCAATGAGCTCAAGAGGTTCAAGTTGGAAGACCCCGTTTTATCCAAGAGAGGAAACTCGCGTTGTTCTGCTTCTTCATTCACTGTGAACACCACCATAGTGGAAATGCTTCAAGGGAAAATTGGAAGGCAAGAAAAGCATCATATTCCAAGATGGTCTGATTGTGATTGCAATTTTTGCACACATTGGATCTCATCTTCATCCTCCACCACTACTAAACCCACCCTTTTTGTAAAGGCTCAAGGCCCCGGCACAGGTAATTCAAATTTTTTTTTCCAGGATATCTTTCGTTCGCAAGTACGAAGACTAAAAGATATTGGATAACATTGAAGAGCTGACCTCTTTTAATCGTATTTTCTCCATACACAATAGTCAGAGATCGAACCCTTGACCACTTGTTAATTCAATTAGTAATATATATGGTGTATTATTAACATCTTACTAACTCTAGTTCATTAATTAACCAATAATAAGTATAATAATAATGTGATGTGGAATATTTGGTGAATGTTAACGAGTGTGTGTAATGTACTAATGTTGTTGTTGTTGTTGTTGTTGTTGTTGAGTGTGTAATAATGTACTAACGTTGTTGTTGTTGTTGTTGTGGCAGGGGAAGCAGCAAAAGAAAATGTGGTGTTCATACATGGGTTCATATCATCATCATCATTTTGGACAGAAACATTGTTCCCAAACTTTTCGAAGAAAGCAAGATCGAGTTATAGGTTATTTGCGGTTGATCTGCTTGGATTTGGGAGAAGTCCAAAGCCGAGTGACTCGCTGTACACATTAAGTGAGCATTTAGAGATGATAGAGAGGTCTGTGTTGGAGGCCCACAATGTCAAATCTTTCCACATAGTTGCCCACTCTTTGGGATGCATCTTGGCTCTTGCTCTTGCTGTCAAACACCCTCACTCTGTCCATTCCCTAACCTTCCTTGCCCCAGTAATTACTCATCACCAATTACTACTTAATTATTATGTTCTACCCTAATTCCATAGTATATCTATCACGAGTGGGGATCAGGTTACTCCAAGAGTCCATTCGATTATAATAAAATCAATGATGAAGATTTGGAGTAACTCTCTTAAAGTTATTCTTGGAGTAAATTGATCTTTATTCACTCGTATTTATATTATTTTATTTTATGGTTTGTTTAATTTTTTTTTTTTATGGAAGAATAGAATCTTATTTTGATTAATGAAATTGAAACCCTTCCTTGAACAGCCCTTTTATCCGGTGCCAAAGGGTGAAGCACAGGCGACACAGTATGTGATGAGGCAGATTGCTCCAAGGCGCGTGTGGCCAATCATGACATTTGGCGCGTCGTTAGTGTGCTGGTACGAGCACATTACTAGGATGGTTTGCTTCCTCATTTGCAAGAACCACCGCTTGTGGGAATTTCTAACCAAACTCTTCACTAGAAACAGGTGACCTCACATCTCATCTTTTGTTTCTGTATAATAAGCATTTTTTAATCATAATCATAAATATAATAAATTTTTTTTTTTTGATGAAAAAAAATAATAATTTTTTTCACCTTAACACTTCTCAACCATACAACTACTCAATTCATCACTTTCAGTATTCTAGTCATCCAAGTAATTCATCCATGCTTATTTAGTTGGCCCATTTTTGACTTTCACTTTCTGTTCTTTTTCTTATATAGTATTTTGACTATTTCCTCAAGGCCCTATATGTAAATTCATTTATTTCTTCTTATGCTTTTTAAAGTTTATTTCTATTATTGCCATAAAAACAAGGAAGCATTTTTTAATAGAATTATACCGATATATCTATCATGAAAATGAAAATAAATACACGCTTGAAATAATTAATAGGTTTAAATAAGTTTTTGATCCCTACAAAGTTCATTAAATTTGGTTTTGGTCCCTGTGAAATTTTTTCTTAGGTTTTCGTCCCTGTAATCTCACAAATTTTGCAAATAGTCCCTACCGTCATCTTTTTCTGTTATCTAGTACTCATGGGTATCGAAGTAATTTTATTTTACTGTCTGACTTGCTATAAAATTTGGCCATAAAATAAAAACAAAATCATATATTAGGGGCATAAGGTTAAAATTGCTAAGTTCCTTCATTTTGTATGATATCTAGTACTCAGGAGGTACCGAGGTAATTTCTCGTTCTTGTCCGACTTGCTCCAAAATTTGGCTAGAAAGTAGAAATAAAATCATACATTTGGGCCATAGGGTTAAAATTGACAAAATTATTCATCTAGTATGATTTCTAGTACTCAGAAGTGACAATATGGACTATTTACAAAATTTTCGAAAATACAAGGACGAAATCCTATGAATTTTTTTTACAAGGACTAAAACCAAAATTAGTGAACTTTCCAGGGACTAATAGCTTATTTAAACCTAATTAATAAGATATGCAGTATCTTGATGATAATCTTTATTTGCTTGTAAATACTTTAAATTAATTAGAATTCCTTTTTTAGAAAATTAGTTAAAACATTGTTTTATACGTTAAACGAGAAATTGCAAAATATTTCGTTCACCTTTTTTCCTTTTTCAATGGTTTCTTTAATGAATAATGATACTTCAACAAACTTATAGATTTTTTATCCACTTATGGGCAAATCATTAGATTACACTTTGGTCCTATTATAATTGAGGAGTATTAGTAACACGCTTTCTAACACATTCTACCCTATTGGTTGAAATTAATATGGGTCTCACTATTTTGGAAATGAGTTACACTAATCCATATGGGTCTCACTTGAATTTTATAAGACCCACATGAATTTCAATCAATAGAAAGGGGTGATTTGGAAAAAAGTGTGTTAGAGAATGTATTACCGACATTTCTTATTATAATTTTAGCTAGCACAAAATATCGTATATAACTCTCATCGTCACTGTTTATTTATCTTTCTCCATTTACCTCTAGTGCTATCTTTCAATTGATTAATAAAGAATGTGAATAGAGATAATTTTATAGTACTAATAGGATTAACCCCCGTACCAATCAACTTTAAAGTTCTTGCCCCCGCTGCGTGAGGAATACAAAGTCAAATTTGGCTGGGACTGAGCGTAGTAGATGGAGTCAGATGGTTGTGGTTGCATTAATTAGAGCCCTTTCATTGATTTTTTGTTTGATGATGGCCATGAATGAGATTCATTTCAAGTGTCTTGGTGACAGATACTTTTTATCTAACATGGATCTTTGATATTAATGCACTCCAACCCCTTTTCCTTACAGGGTCAGGACGTTCTTGCTTGAAGGTTTCTTTTGCCACACCCATAACGCAGCCTGGCACACACTACACAATATTATTTGTGGAACCGCGGGGAAAATTGGAATATATTTGGATGCCATAAAAGAGAACCTCAATTGTAAAGTTACCATATTCCATGGCAAAAACGATGAGGTTATTCCAATTGAATGTAGCTACGAGGTACAAAGAAGAATTCCTCGTGCCAATGTCAGGATTATTGACAACAAAGATCACATAACCATTGTTGTTGGAAGACAGAAAGCCTTTGCCCGAGAATTGGAGCAGATTTGGAGCACCAAAAGCAACTAAAGTTTGAGCTGCATGTTGTGCAAACGCACTTACGTCCAGCACTACCTGATTATATTTCTGTTCAAACCTTTTCTTTTTTTTTCCCCTTTGTCAACTCGAGTATTGTATCTTTTCTCATAAATCACATATCGCATATAAAAAACATTGGTCCTCTAATAAATAAAATACCGAGTGCAATCATTACACTATTCAAATAATTTCAGTCCATACTTCGGCCTTGCAGCTAGCAGTTTTTACTTCCCTGATAGCATGTTATCCATGAAACAAGTTTCTTAGATAAACTGACGTCGGCTCCATATATCTATTGAATATGGAATGTGGAACATAATATTTGACTTGGTCTGGTCCCCTAACAAACTTAGTCCACGACCTTAGAAAAGAAAAAGAACATTACTAATAAAATATCAATATGCTCAAAGTTATTCTTCAAATAATTTAATCTTAAAAATAGTATAATCAAATCAACCCACAATCTTATTTTTGTAAATACCCGTTTTCGTTAATATTTGCTTTAAGGGGTAAATAAATATTCTAATTTTTTTTTTTTTTTACTAGAGTATTTTAAGTTATTAAATTTACACCATTTTCTTTTACAATTAAATTTACAACATTAACTCAAATCTCTAATCCTTCGATGAGCATGATTTAACTCTTGAACTTAACACCTCTAAAAACCAGTTTTTTAAACTACGATTTTTAAATTATTTTGTGAAATATAAATTGACCACGATTCCTTGATTTTTTTTTTTACAAATTTTCTTGTTACGTCGTTTTTTAATCCATGTTTACTTGATCCGTTTTTTTTACTTCCAGTCTGTTTAATTTTTTTTATGGTATAGTTTTCGTTTCCTTTTCTTAGTATTTACAGATGACCCTATGCAAAGAGAAATGCTAATGACAAAATAGATTCAAATATAACCAATAAAAGTTTCAAAAAGAGTACATAAAAAAATATATGTTATTCGCCTTTTGCATATTTGTGGGTCACAATAAACCCCACCTTCTCCCTAAACCAGAAAGAGGGTAGGTTTTGGTTCGACTAGCTCGCCGACACGCCTGAAATAGCAATTGATTTTCGTTGGACGCTAACGCGTTTATAATGCTTAGAGTTCGGAAACCACAAAAGTTGAAAAACAACACTTTAAATGTCATACATAATAAGAGAACCATTATAATCATCAATAATAACACCTGCCAATCAGTAATTATCCTAGCATTTTCCTTCGCAAAGCCACTACAGCTACTTGAAAGTGCCTGTCCTAGTATACTACTCTCACAACCACTGAATTTGTAAAACTAGGCTATTGCATCCCAGGAGCCCAGCGGGCAAGGGTAGCTTCTAAATTAGTATTCCCTAATGAAATCATATTGTACATTCTTTCTTGCTTTCTAACTGAATCCATAGTCACTTATAAATTCTACATGACCTACTCAGTTCTGCCTCATCAGTCATCATGCATGAAAAAGGCAGACCATACTATCAGAAATTTATTGACACTTTAGATACAATGAGACATCACACCAAGCATCGCCAATCCATCCTCCACTAGACAAGGTCACAAACACAGCAGATCGAGGATCTTCTGCAAGCCAAGAAGTCTATATTCTTGCAAGAATAAACCTGTGGATATATTTAGCAACCAGAAATTAGGCACTACCTGACTCATCTGAGGAACTTCCTGCTGGACATATTCTGCCAACCTGAATTTCATCCTCACTAAACATGCTCTCTTCACTAGAATTGGAGAATGGACCAACATCCTCATCAGTCAGCAAGTCCGCTTTTTGTCTCCTCCTGACATCCTTTACTGCTCTTCCCTGAAGGGCCAGGCGCCTGCGCTTTCGAGCTTTACGCTTGCCTTTAGGGAACTCTTCTTTTTGCAACTCAAAGTTTTTGCCTTCGACCTCTTTCACAGTTTTTCCCTTGCCATATCCGTCATCTTCAGATTCTTCAGCATCTGGCTTACGCTTTTTCCTACTAGAATTTGTCTGAAACATTGATTCACGTTCAGATTCAAAGTTTTCTAGACAGTAAATACAATATAATGTCTTGGAAAGTAAATGAATATGAAAGCAAGCCAATGTAAAGGAATGACCAAATGAATAAAAGAGTGAGCTTCTAATGAAAAATATTTCGGATCCATGCAGTTGAACAAATGAATATAGTTTCCAACTTTCCACAATGATATTTCCACTACCACTAGCTCACAAACATTGTAATCAGTCCCTATATTTTCTTGTAGAGAAAAACTATTCTTAGACCCAAACCTGCACCTGGTCAGTCTTGGGGAACAATAAAGTCTTACCTTTCCTTTTTTATGACTACATAAATTCTGGGCTTCCTACATAGGTCACCTAAACTACATGGTACTGAGTCCACAACAATAAGCCAAAAGACTTGCATATAAAACTTAAGAGTGCATTTGATAGTGCTTAAATTGCAAGAAAAGCGAATTTATTACTAAAAAAATCACTTCTCAGACATCATGCACAACCGTTTGGATAAGAATTTGAAAAGAAAACAAAAATCAATTTTCTGCTTTTAATCAGAAGCTGAAATGAGTAGCTTCTTTAAAAATCAATTTTAGGAGAGATGCAAAATAAGAGAGAGAAAGAAGTACTTTTTGTAATTGTATCCAAATGTAAAATAACTTCTGCTTTTCATTAAAAAAAAAATACAAAAGAAATCAACTTTTTGTTCTATCTTAAATCACTTTTCAAAGCTTATCCAAATGCACCTGAAGTCCTTCAATATAAAAATCGGGAGACCTTCAAATTGGATGGTCAAAGAATCATACAGCAGGTTACATATGGCAGACATATAGTTTTTTAAGGTTCTATTTCCCTCAGTCCCCGTAGCCATTTCCTATAGTCAAAATTCATAATCCTGTCAAGATAGACACTAAATAGGACACAGACAGAAGGGAAGTGTAGACTAATTTCATCAAGGCCAGAGAATGATCAAATATGACCAGCATAGCAACTCATGGCTAAAGCCAAATGCTTTAGGCAATAATAAAAAGAAGTGCAACCAAGGTTCCATTTATTCAAAAAATGATGTAACACAGATTTGTATAGCAAATTTGTTGGGATAATTTGGTCAGTAGTAAAAAATAATTTAACCTCCTTGACTTTGAGTATTTGAAATGAAATCTTCATCATGATTCAATAAGCAATAGATTATTTATATGATTGAAGAGTGATTGCAACAATTGCATCCATATACCTTTGGACCCCGATCAACCAACCTTGCCCATTCATGTCGGTTTCGCAAACAATCAAGAACAGCCTGAGAGTGACTTGAGTATGCATAACGCTCTCCATTATGCTTCCTCAAGCTATGCCAGTGCTGTGACAAAACATTAAAACAAACAAACATGTTTATGGACAAGATATTTCAATTAGTGGCAATAAAAAATAAAAGTAGAAACCACATAAACAACACTGATAAAGAACCATACTGGTAGCACAGCATTACAGAGTTCTTCATACGTCATACGCCTGCCTTTGCTCATAATATCATTGATTAAGCCTGCATTTGGACAAATATACAAGTACATAATAAGAAATCATCAACAAACTGGCCAATAGAAGCACCAGTTTTTTTCTGTTTTCTTTAGCAAAATTAAACTCAGATATTCAGTGTCTGCCAACAAATTATAAAAGCTGATCATGCAAGACAACACTCACATATGGCACAACCTACTTAATATATAGAAGTAATTGTCGACCATAAAATATGTGTTGTATTTGTCAAGGTACTTGACAATGAAACCAAAACTTAGATAATTGCAGGAGTTTTAAAAGCCCAGCTATTAAAATTTTCTAAAATCACTACTTTATTAACCAACAGTGATTGATGCTAGATCTAGATAACAGTAATAGAGGAAAGTAGCATGCTATAAAAGTAAAATCAAACACAACAAGAAGTCATCATTTCCCTGACAGGAAGCTACCAGGTAAGGTGCGATGAACTGGCCTTCCAGCAGTTGCTGTATCGTCATCAGATATATTCCTGGGTGAGCTACGTATAGATGACAAATTCTGATCCTCAGGAGGGGAGGATGGACTACTGTTTGCAATGGCGGAGGTGGCAGAAACAACATTGTTTGTAGAGTTTATGGCAGTCATAGATGCAAGGCCTTCTTCCTTTACAGAAGCATCTTCCACATATGCCATGTCTTGTTTCCTCTGATCAGAGGAGGATGGAACCTTCTCCTTTTCTATCCTTTTAGCTTCATCTTCAAATTCACGAGAACTGCAAGACCCATCTCTAGATGCATCCTTGGATTTTCGTCTAGGTACCTGTGCAACTTATAATGGAATTAGTCACCAAGATTGAGCCAAATTGATCATCTTTGTTATGAAAGTTTCAAAAATTTTAAAAACAAAGTTGGTGTTCGAAACCATATTGATCAATTTTAATTGATGGCACACAATCCTACCAAACAATGATCCTTTCCTCCAACAGATGATGTTCGCTTCATTAGCATGCTTGTAGCACTAGTAGAAGTCAACTGTGGCAAGCTACCCGCATGGCGTGCTCGGGGTACCCGAGGTACACGGGGTGAACTATTCAGTTCTTGATGTAGTAGCAAAGCAAGCTTTCAACAAAAGAAACACAAGGATTAATTAAGAGGAAAAGAGACAACAAAAATAAAGGATATTCTGTTAGAGAAACTTCATTAGAACTTATTTCGAAAAACTATTGGGTCCACCTCATACCTCTTCATCACTCAGCATTGAAGAATTTGGTGTGGAAGAAGGATTCATTGATGGCACGTGATTCTGGTTCAACTTAGAGGAAGGATGGATGTTTGTTTGGTTAGGCTTTTCAACTCTCTGTGGCACTGAAGAAGAAATCTTATTCTGCACTTGTAAAGCCTTTTGATGGTGCAATGATGCATTAGTTTCACTCGAGCCTAAAATACTTGCAGCCTGATGTGCCAAAGATGCTTTAGAAGAACAATGAATAGAATCCCTCCCATCAGAATTTACTTGCTTTGAAGCAGAATTTTGTGTACTCCTGCTTGAATGCAGTCCTTTTGAATTAGAATTCAAAGAGGATTTTGGATGCTCTTTTACTGACTTCCTTGAAATTTCATCCCTTGCAGCATCACTCGGACAGCTTTCATTCTTTAAGTGAATGTTACAATCAGCCATCACACCATGCTTTGTAAAAGAATCATCAGGAACTTCAGTGTCTTCAGATTTTAACTCGTGAGCCAATGATTTGGAGTTCACGGTTGATGCAGTTGGAGATGACTTCCCAAGAGATGCTAACATTTTATGTGGACATTCAAGTGTTTCAGATTTTGATGGATCCTTAGCAGAATCCGAACCATCTTTTGTTTCTGAAAAAGCCTTTTGTGCTTCAACGGAACCTTCAACTCCCTCCAGTTCTTGTTTTCCATGACAAAAATCACTGGATAATTCATCGAGTTTATTGCCATGATCATCAATGACTACCTCTGATAATCTTTCCAAATCTCCCACCCTATTTTCAAGTGATAGTAAACTGGTAACTACAGCATCATTCGCTTTACCAATATCAGATATGTGATCAGATGGTTTTTCATTATTTTTAAGATCATTGATTGGAGAAGAATGAAAATTTGAGAGCTTCCTAAAATCATCATCACCATTTTCTCTGTTCTCCTTAACTTTGCATTTTGCAGAGCTGGGACGCAGGTTAGAGTCAAGATCTTGAGAAATTTGGTTCTCCCCAAGTTCTGGGGCAGAACCACAAAGATCACCCACAGTGCTTCTTACTACTAAAGTATTATCTGCATTATCTACTGCCAGGCAATCTCCATCCTTGTTAATAGAAGCAAGAAATGTCATCACTATGTAGTGTTAGATCAAGTCTAAAGGCATACAAGACAACAAAACATCCATAAAGCTATGCATTGTATAAACCTACTGAAAATATTTTGAATGGCTAGAAACAAAAATCTTCAGATGTTACAAAATAACCTGAAGAGTCCCAAGATGAGATTTTAAGTATCACATATTTAGGCAAGATTACAAGCTCTGAGTATCAAAACAGATGCATTGATGGACAACCCTATTTTTTTTTCTCTGTAGTTTGGCCTTTGGTCAAAAGGTAGCCCAGCACATGATTTTTAAGCTCAGCCAGAAGAGGGGGGCATGGAGAAAATAAAGGCTTACCATTTAGGTTAGTATCAAGGAGATACCAAAAGTTTTCCTAATTTTTACTTTCTAATTCATCTACTGAGCTTTTTCACGTATATTTCTTCTCAATTTCAGACCCAAACGACACCAAACAGATAATGTATTATCCTATTTTGAAGAGCTGAAGAAGTCAAGAAGTTCTTTGATCTAATTCTTAATCTGGATATAAGAAAGACGCACCATTTGTTTCATCTAGGAAGCACGGACAAAATATGGCCATGAGACACGGATAAGACCCAACACACACGGCGACACGGCACGTTCAGAAAACACAAGAAACAACATAGACATGGCAACATGGAACATTTCAAAAAATACAGGACATGACACGATTAGAACACGTTATATAATAAAAAATAAAATCAATACATTATAATCATAAAACATCATATGTTAAACATAAAACTTTAAATAAAAAATTATAGAAACATATAATTAAAATTATAAAGATAAATTATACAAATCAAAAGTAAATTAAAGCTCAATCTTTAACATATTTCAGTTTATATCTTCTATATTTGTATCCTATCGTTTATTTTACTCCAAGTTCTAAACAAACTTCTTGCTATAAGGTACTCACTATTTTATAGTATATTACATGTTCTCGTTGACTGCTCAATGTCTCTTATTTTATGTTGTTTTGCTGCAAAACTGTCAAAAGTATGGTGGGCATCCAAGAACAAGCTTGTTCATTTTCTATTAAAAAAAACTCATTCACATGTAGGCAAAACAGGAATGCTGGAACATGGCTAACCAAAAAAAGCTTTTTCTTTAAAAATTTTAATTTCCATCTTTAACATTCTGTACAAAGGACGCGAGAATGACTCAAAGTAACAGCAGAGTGACACATTCAGCTTGGAGGATATCAAAAGAGAGAGAAACGGCAGTCACAGCCACGCTCCTTGGATCCTGAACTCACTGGCGGGTAGTATTTGTGCCGCCGACCTTGCAGAACCACACCCAATGTGGTGAGAATGGAAAGAACGAATTAAAGGAGCCAGACATTGCTTGGATATCCAGCCGTGTCACCTCCGTATCCATGCTTCATAGGTTTCCATAGACATATGTATTTGGCCATCTCATAAGCATATCCGTGTTTCATAGGTTTCCATAAGTCACCTAAAACCTTGGCCACAAATCTTTATGCCTTGCAGGTCCTATCTTAATCTATTTTAACTTCCACTACCTTCTTTGAAGTTAAGGATAAACTTAAGGTTAAAGAATGAGGTGGAAGAGGAAATTAGGAAATGCACACTGCATCTTGCATGATTTTAACTCTTGAGCTCTCAAAATTTATTGCCCTTTAGTTGATTATGATCAGATACTGAGCACGCCATATCATGCATAGTTTTAGTTCTAAATAGGTGTTTCCCTTCAGTTGATTATCATCAGATACTGAGGAACAAGTAGTCAGACAGTTCAATAATGTAAGAAGCTACTACCACAGTATAGTCAATGTTGATGCCTTGCTGCCCTATTAAACACTCATAGATTGAGCAAGACTAATTCACACATACAATAATCACAAAATATATGATTTCATTTGCTTATAAAGATGCCAGTAAAACATACCTTTTCTTTAATTGAAGAATTTCCAGTGTGATTATCCTTTAAAATTGATGTAACAGCATCATCAGTCTTAGAAGACATCTCAACCAAACTAGGAGCTTTGTGGTCAGTCTTCTCTTCTCCTGATACATCTCCAGCAGAAAGACCATGTCTTGTCGTGCCAGGATATGCATCTGTAGAGTCCTCAGTAGTTGTCAAGTTGTTATTTGGCTCCTCAATGATGGTGTCCACAGCAAAAAAATCACTAGAAATACGTTCCTGAACCACTACATCTTTTAAGTTTTTATTCTTTATACTCCGAGTGTCAGCCTTGAAAATCTTTGGACCTCTGTCTTCATAAAATTCCAATTGTTTTGCATCACTGGTAGGCTTAAACACTAGTAATCAAAATGAGAAAGAAAGAAAAAAGATGAAGTCAACAAGCGCATGTCAAGTATGGCAAGATGTGGAAGCACCGCCATAGTTGATGAGGTTCACACGTGGGCACAATGGAAACAAGAATAGAGATAACATTTTCCCTATCAACTAGTATTAATGTTAATTAATATTAATAGTAAAAAGAAGGAATATCTCTAACATATTAATCTTGATTAAGATATGGACTCCAAGGAAAAAACCAATCACTAAAAGAAATTTATACACATTATCCACATATTATTGACTTAACCAACTATTTTTTATTTTTATTTTTCATATTCATTAACCTAGAGTGCTAGTGTGACATATCTTGGCCAAAATCTTCATCTTAGCAATTCTCCAAAATAACAATAGCTATTAGCAAATAGTATATAGCACACACAAAAAAAAAAAAGAAGGCATATAAAAATCAAATAAAATAACCTGTTTTAGAAGAATGTGAACTTCTCCTCTTGGGATCTACCTCTTTCTCAGAAATCTTTACCCGCTGCTGCTTCTTCGCAGACCGATCTTTGGAATTGGAAGTTCCGAATTCTTCTTTCCTGCGTTTACTGTTATGAACAACAAAAGGCCTCAAAAAAGTCCTCTCCTTCCTGATACCATTGTGCACATTCCGTCCATCTTCACTCCCAAACTTGTTCATCTCTTTAAAAGGCGTGGCGGCCACAACCGTCTTCCCATCGGATCTCACATCAACCAAAGCCTCAACCGGGGAGGCCAACACAGTAGCAGTGTCTTTAGAGAAAGAAAAAAGAACTCCAGCACCATTATCATTATCTTTATCATTATCATTCCAACACGGAAACTCCCTATACTGAAAATTAAACTTTTTCGGGAACATAACCAGTGCATTTCCAAAGGTGAGGATTGAAAATCGAAGGCAATCCAGGTGCGGCGAAGAGCGAAGGGTCCCCACCGGGGATTCCCTGAACGTGAACCCTCTCCTCCATCGGTATATCGGTCCAAAGAGCTTGAAAGGGGGTCGCGAGCGAGAAGAATCAACTCTGGCCGCGATTTGGTTGCTTCTCTGTCTGTGATTTTCCATGGAGATTGTTTTTGTGGGAAGCTCGACTAACAACTGAGCCACCTCGGTTTCCTCGGTGTTGTGTGCGGCGGCGATGGCGGCAGCAGCGGCGGTTCGCTTGCATTTGTCGCAGGAGAAGGTGTCGTCGTCGCCGTCGCCCTTGACGTAACGAGAGCAGCGAGTGTGGACCCAAACGCCGCACTCGTCGCACTTGACCATCTCCTCGCCGTCGTCGAAGGTGACGCCGCATATGCAATCCACCGTCCATGAACCGTCGCCCCACTCGTCCGGGGGGTCGGAATTCTGAGGGCGGTTGGATCGCCCTTTCATGATCTAAATCGAACGGCGAATTTGAATTGGATTGAATTGAATTGAGAAATAGGAGAGTACCTGAACTGGATAGGAATGAAATTTGGGGAGGGAGGATCTTCTCTATCTATCCACACCCACAGGCACGACACGAGGATGGCGAAGCCGTTTCTAGGGTTTTGGATTTGCTTTCGCCATTCTCTGGATTAGACCCGCTCTCTGCAGATTCATAATGATTGTGGGGAGTTGAAGGCTCACAAGGCTCCTAAAGAGATTTGTGAATTTCCTTTCAATTTTATTTATTCATTATTAAATTAAAATATTTATTATTTCTTCTAATTCCTTTTTTTTTTTTTCCTTATCTTTTTGGATCAGTATCTCGTAAGCAAAGATGTGACACTAATCTTCGAGTTAGAGATGATGATTAGGTGAAGTCCTCCTATGCTAAAACCAGGATTCAAAGGCTTCGTCTTAAAGGTAGGTAGAATAGAATTAGTTAGAGACACACGATCCATTTCGCTTAGCAATGGAGAAAGGAGTGAAAAGGGGGAATTGGACAAAGCTCATGTGAAAGTTTTTTCGATTGAAAATCGTTAAAATATAAAGAAGCTGATGTGATTGCTTTTCTCTTTGTTTTTCCATGATATATATTTTTAAAATATGTATATATGAAAAATAAAAAATAATTAAATGATAAAAATAAATATATATAATATCATTGTCAAGTAGAAATTGATGTTAGATTCTTGGTTTAAAGAACTTTTTGGTCCTTGTAAAGTATGGGTGTTTTGAAATCAGTCCCTGTAAAAAAATTTGTTGGGTTTTAGTCCCTATAATCTGAACATTTTTTGTCCTGATCCCCGCCGTTAGTTCCCTCTGTTAACCTGCTGACGTGGCTAACGGTGTGCCACATCAGCAATGCCACCTGGACTGATAGTGCACACCTGTCAGCCACGTCAGATGCCACATCACCTTTTTTTTAATTTTAATTTTCGGATTTGTTTTTAAAATTATTTTTCCAAAAAAATATTTATTTTAAAAAGACAAATTTTTAATTAAAAAAAAAATTAATTTTTTTAAAATTGAAAGAGAAGGAGAACGCAGCAAAACCAGTTCTCCACCGTCTTCTCCGTTCAAAACACAATCTATACCCTTCACATTCCACACACTCTTTCCATTCCAATAACCAACAAACTCTTCAATGTTCAACTACACTTTTCTCTCTCACTCTCTTCAAATCCCTGAATTCAAACCAAATCAAAAACCATAAGATTCAAAAACCCCATTTCAGAATCCTTTTTGCTCCACTCTCACAAATGGGTTTCCTTTCAAAATCTCACCTTTCTCACCCCTTTCTTTCTTCTCCCAGTGCCTTATCCACGCGCCTTCCATTGCTTCCCAAAACACGCTCTCCCTCTCTCCCTACCCCTCCTTTATGCACCCACCTTCTCTTCATCTTCCCTTTCTGTTACTCACGCGCTTTCTCCCGCTTCTGTTGTCGAGGGTTCAGTGGACGACGATAGCAACGATTATTTGTCTGAAGAACACGATGGTGAAGAAATAGAGGTTGCAGAGGATGAATTGGAAAGGAGTAATTTTGAGGATACCCGAATGGTTTTGAATCGGATCCAACATCGTCGCCGTTGGAGAGAAAGAGGGAAGAGAGGTTGAAGTTAGAGGTGCCAAGTCTCATTGTGAAAGAAAGGAAAGAGATTATCTTATGCTCACAATTTGGGGGAGAAGCTCAAGAGTCAAGACCCTGCTTGAGGAAGTAAGTGACCCTGATACTTGGCTCTTTCAGTTTATAAAAAAAAATTAATTTTTAATTAATTTTTTTAAAAATTAATTATTTTTTGGGAAAAAATAATTTTAAAAACAAATTCGAAAATTAAATTTAAAAAAAAAAAAAAAATGGGTGATGTGGCATCTGACGTGGCTGACAGGTGTGCACTATCAGTCCAGGTGTGGCAGTGCTGATGTGGCGCACCATCAGCCACATCAGCAGGTTAACAGAGGGAAACTAACGGCGGGGACCAGGACAAAAAATGTTCAGATTATAGGGACCAGAACCCAACAAAATTTTTTACAGGGACTGATTTCAAAACACCCCTACTTTACAGGTACCAAAAAGTTCATTAAACCTAGATTCTTTGTTACAAGATCACAGTACATCATATATAAATATTGCAATGAAATGGCGTATTATATATGGATGAAATCTACTGATATTCATATTATAAGTTGAAATTAGGTGGCATCTTCATTTCTTTCCCAACCTAAAGAATAGGTTTGGAAAATCAGATTCAAATTTCTTCAATCCCATGTTTACAAGTAAACTAGAACTAAACAATTGGTGCGAGTGTGAACCCATTAAGAAAGGAGTCATGCTATTTAGTACGAAAAGTTACGGCACGAATTCGATGAATTGCTTTAAAAAAAGCCAAAAACCATTCTACCTCTCTCCCCCTCACCCCACACGCAGATATAGAGTGCCGGACCAAGAAAAAAAAATGGAAAAACATCTTCCTATGGCTTCCCTTCTCTTCATTTACTTGAGCCACCACGGACGCACCTCCCATGGTAAGATTGAGGTTCCCGTAAATTATTCAAATCTATCCCAGCTTGGAGCAAGTGTTATTTTGAATCCAAATCCTTAGCCATTGATATAGAAAAAATGTCTTTCTTTTAAGTAAAGAACACAAAAAAAAAGTGACATTTAGGCGGTGCTATGCGTCACAGGGAAGATTAGACCCTTGTTTTCTATTTTCTTCCTCCACAATTTTGTGAATCTTCCATTTTTTTTTTAAAAATCCCCATAAACAAACACAAATCAAGTAGAGTTGCATGAGGGAGGGAGGGATTAATAGTTGTGAATAGTAGCTAGGAATCGAATGCGAATGGAAGATAAAAGAGGAAGAAAAAAGAGGAAAGAAAAAAGTTGCAATGGAGAAAGAGTAATCGAAAAGAGAGGTAAAGGTTGCCATGTCATTTGCACGGTTTTGACGAATTTTAATTCGCACCATCCACCATTATTCTTAAGAAAGTAGTCGCAAGTATGATGTCATGATTATTATCTCAAAAACACCACACCAGTGTTGCAACGCCCAATGGATCTCCATGAAGCATCATAATTGGTGGGTGCCAACAAATAGGTGACTGATCTTTAGTCATTATTGGAAGTTGGGTGCGGCTCATATCTGTGGCCTCAATGTAAATTCTCACTGCTTTCTCAATTGGATGTTGTTGTGAGTTGTGGTTGGGCGATTAAACTTCTTTAAAATGAGAAAAAATGTAAGATGAATAAGTAAGGATATATCCCAACTTGGATTGTCTATGGCGGTGCTAAGCACCAAAAACAAAGAGAGGAAAGGATACAAGAATAGAGAGGAGAAGAGTAATGGTGGAAGAAAAAGAAATGAAGGAGAAGGAAGATAGAGATGATGGAGAGGGGATGGAGAGAATTCAAATCCGATGTATTCACCCTATTAGTTAAAGTAACTAATCCAATATGTATACACCCTTGATTGGGAGGAGAAGATAGATATGACTATTAGAGGAAAAAAATGGTGGTGGTTAAGAGTAAAGACAGAGGAGATGAGGAAAGGCTCTGGTGAAAATCCGACGAACTAATAGTGAGAACGTAAAACCATTATAACAAAGTTGACATAGAGGTTAAACGTGAAGTGACATTTTGAGGTTAGATAGAATATCAAAACATAGTGTTTGTTACTTAAACTAGGTTGAAACCAAAAATAAAGTTTGAGGACAAAAAAAAACTATATATCTTAACATTTTTATTCCCTTTCTCTTTTCTCGAACCAACGCCAACTCTTCTCTTTCCTCTATTCCCTTCACCCTTTACATCGCTCTCCTTTTCTTGTTTTTTGTATATTAAACTAAACAAACCCTAAACATCATGACTTAATTGTATCAATGAATTTTTTTTAATGTTTATATATAAAGAAACAAAATTAATAGGATGCCAAAAATTGAATTAAAATTATCTAGAATTAGGAAATAAATCTTTACTGAAAACATGATTAAAATTCATATCATTAAGTATTAATTCAAGTGAAAACTAAATATCAATCAATCTCAAATATATGCACAAAAGATACAAAAAGGGCTTGTTACTCCATGCAACATTTTTTAATAACTCTTAGTGTACTTTTTTTTTTCTTGTCTACTATGGTATATAACATAATTGCTCATCACATTAAAATTATGATCCGTGTCTCAAATATGATAAACAAAAGTGTATGGTAGAGTCATTCAATCAATGAGTTGGGAAGGAAATGACTCTCAAACAATCTTAAAGGACTCTTGCATGTGGTCTAAGACGTTAGTAACCTCCGGAGAAAATTCATTAGCATGCAAACTAAGAGTGTATCTTGACTTCAACAATAGCTAACTTTGACATATTAAATATCATTTATCAATTCGTTTTAGTTCAAGTGAAAGGGACTTAGATATCTTAAACATCAGGTCTTGATGGGTTTGACCTTTAAATTTATGTGTATGAAAAATAATATTGGGAGGATTCCCTGCTTACGCGTTTGACTGTACCCTGACAAATTGATATTTCATCTATCGGATAAGATAATATACTTTGGGGTAAAAAAATTCATTTTACTTTAACTCCTTGTCTTCAAAAGGTAAAGCCATTTAAATTTTAAGGATCCTAGACTATGGCTTTAGCATTAAAACTTATAACTTTAGGCTTTTCACAGTATATTGGAAAATTGAAATCATATTACATGTGGTTTTAAAAGTGATCATGAAGGTATAGTGAAAGGTGAAATCCTAATGAAGGTCTAGGTGGTGATATGGTTTTCTATTATTCGGTCAATTTGATTAATACAGAATGATATTATTTTCAAGCCGAGGAACTTTAATATGCTACAAATATTGGACCTTATTAAGGTGAGATCTTGGACTTAGATTTTGTTTAGAGTAGCATTGGTTACTGGTTCAAGGTTCAATGTATGTTTATTTTCCACCCTTAGATACATTAGATTAGATTTCTTATAAGAAATAGTTAGTGATGTGAAAATAGAAGAGAGGAGAATTAAGACTCGTTTGGTGGTCAAGAATCAGGATATGATAGAAAGAGACATGATAAGAGAGTGCTAGATAAGATTGGAATACAATGTGAATATGATACGTTCTTATCATATCCAATGTTTGAACTTTGATGCACACCACCCCAAATAATATTATGATATATTTTCTATCATGTATTTATAGTGAACTAGACAATAACAGATTATGATATAAATTATATAGAAATGAAAAAAAAAAAACCTTATGTCAGAAGTATATATAATTTTTTTTCAAAATTAACTTTTAATATATTGTTTTAGGTTTTTATACAAAATTGTCGATTAAATCATACTTCGTAATTAGTAATTACGAGGTTGGATAAAACCAAGGTTTGATTCATAATTAAATAACAAAATTTTAAGAGCAAACTTGAAATTCTCGTCTTACACAAAAAGGAAAGCGTACTTTTATCTTTTGAATAATATGAGCATGTTGACAAATGTCTAAGTTACAATCTTGTCGGATTTTGTGACGGACAAGAAACCATGCATCTGCTTCTAACATATCAGACACCTTCATGAATTGCAAAACAAAATTATCTCATGTTACAAATAGAATAGTATTTCCACACTGTCCTGGTTGGGGGTTTTTTTTTTATTCACAACAACCAACTTGTATTTGACCCAAAATTTTTATCAGGATAATGACCGATAGCCTGGTCAAACTCCAAATAAATACGTATGATGTCAAAGGACTCGTAAACACATGTGTCTTGGAATCATAATAAGCCTTGAATCAAAGAAAAAGATTATAAATGTTTGTAATTACTACTTCCAGTGACATAATAATGCAATAGCAAATATCTTGGTACTAAAACACCTACCAATCTAGAGTTCAAATCCACTATCTTGAAATAATTTACTAAAAAAAATTCAAGTCTCCGTTATTTCCTACAAAGACAGAAAATTCTCCACTTTCCATGTAAAAGATTTTTTTTCCCACAATTATTAATACGGGAACCACTTCTGCTTAACTTAGAATAATGATCAGTAAGATCTTGCATTGTTGATTTCTCTTTCAATATAAGAACTTTAACTGAAAGCATGACAATATCCTGCAAAACAAAACCTAAATCTTGATCAAAGAGACTTGTAAGTGTTACAAGTTCATGTCAGCCTCAATGTCCAAGCACATCTTAGAGCAAAAGAAGAATAATGACCAAGCACCAAACAACAATCATATACAAGATTCAACTGTCCACAAACAAAATCATGTAACTAAGACAAAACACAATGGAAAGCAAAAGAAAAATAATTGATTCACAAAATGGTACATTTCAAAATCCTCCAATTTGTGTACATAACCTTAGCCCCACATGAAAAATACCAAATTTCCTAAACATGAACCCTAAACCGTAAAAACAAATTAAACCCCAACTTCCAAATATGATAATGAAAAATTGAAAACTATCCCCCCATTTAAGTATCATGAACAAATAACCAACAAAAATCAGATGAACAAAATCGAAGTATCAGAAGGGAAAAAAAAGTAAGAATGTTTATCTAATGGTTGAGATATGAAACAAAGGAGGGGAACGTCCATGTGTATGTGAAGGTGCAAAGAAGAAGAAGGAGGAGGAGGAGAAGGAGGTAGGTGAGGTAGGTGAGGGGCGAAGGATCCAAGGGGAGCAAGAGAAATTTTGTGTCAATAGAGAGACGACGTCGAGCTCCATCACTGCAGCCGCACCACCGCCTTGCCAGCCACCATGTTGTTGTCATTCCACGAAATAAGATTTAAAGGGTTAGGGTAGAGGTTAAAGAGGAAACAAATTTTCTATCCTATCTTATTTAACCCAACCATTATCGTAGGATTAACAAATAAGATAAGCCAATGAGATATTGTTTATCCTATCCTATTAACGTGCCAAACCATATATTAGAATCTTTCCATCAAACGAGCCCCAAAACTTAACAAATCGTGGTAAACCACTAAACCTACCAAAAAAGTGACTATAGTTGTCTTGATATACATTTCCCTCCTTAACTAGTATCCTAGGAAAATTTGCTAGCTCCACTACTGATAATAACTCATTAATCTTTGAATAATCCTTATTATAATATTTTATTTCATAAATCATCATAATGAGTACGCTTTAAATAGTGTTCTAGCCCAAAACTAGCGAAATGCTTAAAATTTAGCTATAGGCACTTACTCATTACCTCACTGTTAAGGTAGGTGGAAAGATACCTGCCATGCAACTTGTCCTTCATGATTGTCCAAATAACAATCCCATTTAAACAATAGTATTGTTGATCTGCCTGAATATTTCTTCAAACAACTGAGGTGTCTATAAGAATAAGCTTGTCAACATATACTCTATTGGGGTTTGAAATATAATAGAACTCAAAGTATTGCATACTACACATATAGACCTTGATTGATGTTCTTAAGAATTACAAATTTATATTTCAAGCCTTCTCTATTCTGCCATGGCTGTATCGAAAAACATCACAATTCACATGCACTTCGAAAGTTTATGCTGGGGCAACATTGGAGGCATATATCACTACCAAATCCTCTTTAACAAGTGTCACACTAGTTATTTTGATAAAGAAGATTGCTATTGGGTGCAAAAATATTTCGTACGAATTCTAATAAAAACAACATCGACCAATCACATTTTAGGGTAAAGGATAAATAATAAAGGAACAAAACTGGTTTTTAAATATAAGTAAGCTACCTGCATATACGAAATTTGCAGCATTTCTCTTTGATAAATGAAGAATAAAGCACTCTTATATTACCGAGGTATAGTTTTTTAATATTTTTGGATAAGGAGTTCCAGAATCAAGCATGCTATAAAAGCTATTGTCCTCACCGCCTAATTTTGAATACTATTAATTAGGGTGCGTTTGAAAAACAACTTAATTAAACACTTATAAACGTTATCACATGAGAGCTTATAATCTTTCTATAAATTCTTTTTAATTTATTTCATTAAGCTTTTTTTTTTTTGGCAAAATTAATGAAATAAGTCAAAGAGGATTATTAAGACGTTATTATTTTCATAAACTTTTTCAAAGATTTGCTTAATTGCTTATATGATAAAATAATCTCAAAAAAACTATTTATAAAACTTTTTCAAATATCACCTCATTCTACTATATATGAGGATTTTCTTAACTATTTAGTATTTGCAAACAGGCTTAATTGCATTATTATCTTAAATGAATATCATTTTTGTTTATTGTTTTAAATCTAAAGCATACAAAAGGATTCCCGATTAAATATACAAAGAAAACAAACAACTATCTCAAAATAAATTGACCAAAAACATTTCTTTTCGTTTCATATAATTGTTGGGTATATATTTACACAACTATGCATTTTTTTTCTCTCTAAGAAATTAGTTTTGAGTCTTAATTACTTTTGGAAACTAATTTAAAAAACAATAAAACCAAACAAAACCGTAACTTTATGGTGGCTTCTAGCATGGAGTTATTCATTTATGGGTATATGAGTATACCCCCAAATTTTTTCATCATGAATGATTTTACACCATTGGATATATTAATTTAATAATCAACAGTCCAGATTCATTGGTCCAAAAATAATTAAAAAAAAAAAAAAAAACAGAAAAATACCCCTTTGCCCTTTCCCTTTCTCTTCCACCCTACTGTTCAAACCCTCGAACTTCAAATTTCCACCACCGTCCAACTAGCTGTCGCCGCCACCTTAGTCCCTACCCCCACCTCTCTTCCACCTACCTGCAACAACCACCCCCACCCCTCCCACCCTACCATCCAAACCCAAAAATCTCCATTGCCGTCGAACCAGATGTTGCCACCACCTTCGACAATGATTCTGGTAACAGATCTGAGACACCATTGAACGAAAGGGAAAGCCTCTCCAAGCTCTTCATTTTCGCCAGAATCTCAATCGGTAACTCGCTGGAAAATTTGTTGTGAGAAAGAACAAAGGACTCAAGCAATGAACAAGAACTCAGTTGGGTCGAGATCGTGCCGGAGAGGTTGTTCGAGGAAAGACTGTGTTCGACGAGGCTCGAACATGACTGCGCAAGGCTCGCCGGAATCTTTCCTCGGAAGTTGTTTCTGGCGAGGTAGAGAAACTTCATGGCGGTGCCAGGTAGCAACGGGACCGGACCCGAGAATCTGTTGCTCGAGTAAGGAGGATCCGCCGCTGTCGTTGCGCGCCTCCGATTAGCGAGGGTCGCGCCTCCGCTTCGCGAAGGTCGTGCCTCCTCCACTTCGCAACCCATCCGGCCATCCCTGTACGAGTCAGATCTGGTCCCTGAAGTGGCGAAGCGTGGGAGTGAGGAGAGGGTGTTGGGGATGGGTCGGAGGAGGTGAGGTTGTTGAAGGAGAGAGAGGTAGAATAGAGGTGGGGAGGGGGCAGGAGAGTTGGTGGTTGGAAAGGTTGAGGGCGGTGATGACGGCGGCGGTGGGTGGCAGGTGACGGTGGTGGTCCCATGGCAGAGGTTCGGTCATGGAGTTGGAGGTTGGATGGAAAGAGGAAGACAAGGGTATAATTGGATTTTCTAATAAATAAATAAATAAATAAAAGGTTGTTTAGTGGTATATTGGTATACCCATAAATAAATAACCCCATGCTAGAAGCCACCTATAGATAACCTATCATCAAAGTTCCAACATATACCTAAAATACACTAGAAATGTTATTCTCCATATGGTTGTTTTTATTTAATTAATGATATTTGGACACAATTTTGTTGTATCTACACCATACATTTATACAATACAATATTTGTTTATTATTTTCCCTCACTCTTTCTCCAACCCATTGGTTCAAAACATCACCAAAGCTACGGTATCCCTGTATTGATGTCTATTTTTGTTGTCAAAATATCACCACTCTTTTTATTTTGGTGCCTCTGATTTCACCTTTAAGAGGGTGATCAATTGCCTTCTCCCTCAAAATCACCCTTATGTGGCTCATACATGATATTTATACGAATTAAATATTTTTGTTGGTTATGGATCTTAAAGGCTTCCTTCATCCTACCTGAGATATATGATGACTATGTCTGTCGTAGTTTTTATCCACAGTACCAAAGTTGGGTTAAATATTTTTCATGTCTTATTTTTGTTGGTCCATGATTTTAGGTAAAGGAACGACGATTATATTGGGCTTTTAATGAGGGACATATAATAAGGCATGACAAGACAAAGGAGCACCCATGATGTATCATATGTCCAATATTATGAAATTATAAACTATCATACCCCGCTTAGAAGGAGCAAAAAAAAAACCATCATAGGTACACGATTAATCTTTTTTTTCCTTCTTTGAATTATAATTTATAAGTTAATATTTAGTTAGGATCGATGTGAACCATCATTTTTGCAAAATTTAGTTTTTTTTTTCTATTTTAACTAAAAAAGAGTTCATTTTAAAAATCTTATACTTAATTAATTATTAAGCTTGAAATAAGATATCCGCACCAACATAAAAGAAAGAAAACCATGGTAAAAAAAAGTGTGTGTGAGCAACGAGGGGAAAAAAGAAGACAACAATGAGATTTGCATGTTTTGTCTTTGTCAAATTGGCAAAAATTACTTTCTAAAGTTTTTTTTTCGATTTTAACTCGACTTTTTCTTTTTAATGAATTATAACAAAATCAATAATTATAAATTTAATTGATGCATAACAGCATATATATTTTTATACTCTTTCATTTATTATAAGAAAACACATGTTATGAATGTGATATACAAAATTGTCCTCAAACATTTTAATAATCCATTTTTTATAGGTAAATGTTAGTATTTTGGTTAGTGGGTAAGTTTAAACCTTCTCATTTCTTATCATTCCACTCCATAACCCCCCCACCCCAGCTACCAAGCCAAATTACAACCCATAACAATCAAATTTTGTCTCATTCTAATTATCAATTTGCACACGACTAATCCAACCCACCTAACATATAATGATAAATTGAGCGTAATCTCTCTTGAAAACTTAATCATACTAGATCGATTGATAATTTGATACAATTAAGATTTTAAGTCAATTTAAACAATCTAACCTAATAAAATTATCTTTTTAAAACAAATTATGTGACAACATTTTACTTTCAAACCCTAACACAACATTTTTTTAGTCTAACTCGACTTGATTAACATCATTTTCTTTATTTTTTCTTTTTGGTTTGTATTGTTTTTAAATTTAAAAGAAAAATATTGGTTAAATTAATCGTTCAGTCCCTATACATGAACATGATAATGATTTTGAATTTGGTTAATATACATGAAATTTATTGAAATTGCTCCTATACGTACGATTATTTTTAATTTGATCTTCGCTGTTTATTGGTGTTATAACGTCATTTGTTAGAGTTAAAGTATATGTACCAACTTCAAAATGATTATCATGTATAAGAACCAAAACGAAAGTGCTTATAACATACATAGGCGAAAAAGTTCAAAAAAATTCTGAATTCAGTATACGTGACAATCATTTTCAATTTGACCCCTATACTTTAACTCTAACAAATGACATTATAACACTAATAAATAGCGATGACCAAATTAAAATAATTATACATATGAAACCGATTTCATTTTTTTTTTATGCACAGAGACCAAATTCAAAACCAATGTCATATACAGGGACTAGATGATTAGTTTAACCTTAACCTGGTTACTCAAGTATTAGTGAGTCATGGAAAAAAGGTACCTATCTCAATCTAACTTATATGTTTAGTTAAGTAATGCTACGAGTGATCCGTTAAAGAATTGAAAAAAAAAAAATCTAAAAACTAAGTTTATCACTTTGAAACATCAAATACACCTATTTCAAATACAATTTTTTAATTTTTAATTTCTCAACCAATACCCAACATTTTCTTGACAAGTTTTAGGTGAGACGAGATCTTCCTATTCTTATTCCTATTCAAATGTTAAAACTAAACAGATTTACCCATTTAACTAAACCACCAACCTTACCTAGGATTTACCATTTATTATATATAGACCATCCTCGATAAACAATATTTTAAGTATTGTCTTTATTGAATTATTATTTATAAACCGAATCATATCTTCTTATTTTAGAATAAGATAACCTTAAACTTTTCTTAAAATGGATATTTTATTTTATAGGTTTAACATTTATTAATAAATAATGTTAAATGAATAGTGATTTCGAATTACTTTTTTACTTAAATTACAAATTATCAAATCATTAGTAATATTTTTTTAAAAGAATACCTTACTTGACAAAAATTTCTTCATTGGTCAAAATTAATCGCGAAGGTGGGGAAATATACCAGTGTTAGAAAAGAAGAGTCCGTTGAAAAAGACGGTAAAGATTTGAGCAGTGGGTGGGTTCAATAGTTTTCATTACATTATTACAGAAACATTTCTCTCCCTTCCTTCCCTGCAATCTAGGGTTCTTAGAATATCCTGCATCGTGTTTGATTCATTTCTTCTGATTTCCTATACAGTGAGTGTTCTTCGACTTCGATCTCTTCAATTCAGCTACGTTGCGTGTTGCAATTGGTTTTCTAATTTCAACTTGCATTTCAATTTGACGCTGATTTCAGCATTAAATCTGAACTAAAACTGTGACGATTCATGACTCTAATTCGAGATCTTCGTTGTGTTTCAGGTCAATAAAATCCGACATGACAATCGCTGATTCAGATTTCCCGATGGACAATGGGGAAAATTGGTTGCCGCTTCCACCGGAGGAAGAAAATCGGATCATATCTGAGTTGATCAAGGAATCGGAGCTTAATTTGAAAGAAGGCAACTTATACTTCGTTATTTCTGATAGGTATCATCTCTCTTTCTCTCTTTGAAGTTTTCCTCGTAATTTTTATGAATCTATGCTATGTTAAATGATTTTTTTAGTAGGATTATCATATGGAAAGGAATGGATCTTGTGTTATTCCTAGATATACATATGCATGTAGAAATTGTATCACTTGTGTTGTTTGCATGCTGCTTTCATGTTTCAATATATTTCAGCTAGGCTATGGGTAGGGAGTAATCCCTATCTTGGATTGGAGTTTGCTATGGTATCCTAAGGGTACTGCATCCTATGTGAGTTGTCAAATATTTGTTGGTTGGTGGTTTTATCATAAAGTCATAGACTAGTTAATTATATATGAAATATGATTTACGAACAATAAATGTTCGACAACTCATCATGAATACCGGTAATCCTTGAAAAAGAAAATGGGTACCGAGCAATCCTTATCTTCAACTTCATTAATCATGCGATGCATTTCCATATATGTAATTTATGTACCGATTGTTTAATTAATGCGTATTTGTGCATTTTTTCAAGAGGCTAATCCAGCGACTTGAACCTGTGACCTCTGGGTCACATGGCAACAACTCCAACTGTCGTGCCAAGGCTTTCCTTCGTTTGTATCCTTTTTTAATCAATTTCTTTCCTCCCATACATTCAGGTGGTTTTCAAGGTGGCAGAAGTATGCTGGGCCTTGTGCTGGTATGCTTTCAACTGGTGAACAATCTTCTAGTAGCCAGCAGCATGCCAACATGGTTCACTCAGAGATTGCAGAGAGACCTGGGCCAATTGATAACTCGGATATTATTTCAAATGGAAATAATTGTGACAGCAATAATATAGATATTCATCGAAATTTGGAAGAGGGGACAGACTATGTTTTAGTTCCTCAAAAAGTGTGGGAAAGACTGTTGGGATGGTAATTTTATCATTATGAACACGATCATTACATTTTGTTCTGGAGATGATTATTGATCTATATTTTGTTGTTTAAAAGAAGAGTCAGATAAACATGTATTATCTTGATCCTATAACTATTCTTTGAAGAAAGAGCCATATAACCATGTTTTCATTCATTTAATTAAGTATGCAGAGGGATATTTTTGTAGGCACATATTTAGTGAGGCCCAAGTTTCAGGAAGCAACTTTCTAATGGGTTATATAATGTCAGCCTTCCACTTACAGAAGTGGGTTTGGAATATAATGAAACAAGCTCACAAAAGATGTTTAAGTTTATTTGTTTTGCTTTTACTTTTTGTTTTTTATATTTTTTTCCTGCGTCCTTATAGGCTGTATACTCTTGTTTGTTGCAAGTCAAATCTGGAAAAAGTTACAGGTTGCAGGGATGTTGTTTTTGTACCTTTTGCTTGTCTTGCTTTAATATTGGAAATTTGAATATATCCTTTGTATGGAAACATCTAGGGATTCAGGAAGTAAAAAAAATGCATGGTGTTAATTCAATTCTTTTCGAGAGTTGGTTTAAAGTGCTTGTTTTGTAGAGTATTCATTTAAACAGATTCCTCTCTCACAATTGTCTAGGTACAAAGGTGGACCGGCATTACCTAGGAAATTGATTTCTGAGGGTGTTGGACAGAAGCAATACAGTGTTGAGGTTTACCCACTTAGTCTGAAGGTGATGGATGCCAGGGATAACAGTAAATCAATTGTAAAATTAAGCAAAAAGGTACCAATTGATTTCATTCTTGGCTCTTTGTTTCTAGTTAGCTTTGCTGGAATGCCAATGCTTTGAAAAGGGTGGTAGTGTGTCTGTTTGTATGCTGTATGGTTGGCCTTTGATTATCACTGCTAGTAGTGATTATATTATTGTTGGTATAATTGTTAATATTACTAAACCATATTTCACATAAAGCATTTTTTCCCTGTAATGTTATATTTAAGTATGGTCATCAAAATTGGGATTTCACTTGGAATAGGACAGTTGGTGAATTGGAATACCAATATGTTTTTGTATTAGTTGGGGAATGGCTATAGAAATTTTATGGTAAAGTAAATTTTAAAATTGGAAATACAATCCATACTATTAAATGATAATGTGTATATGTATACTTGCATCTTGACGCGTTACATGATAGTCAGACTACATTTTTATTTTTATTTTATTTAGAGAAAGAATAAGAGTCAAAATCTCTACAAGAACTTTGGGAAATAATATATCTTACACTTTTTGTTCTCAAAGATCCCAAAGAATCGTTTATTATATTACCATGTTTGTTAATAAGTAAAATAGACAAGGTTATAAATGTAATTAAATGACTGAAATTAAATAAAATAATATTACTTGAGATGATGATCACCCTACTTTTTTGTATAGAAAAAGAAATGTTGTTACAAGAGAGGAAAACAGTAAACCACCGCCCGACTTTTCCCTCCATTTTCCAATTTTTCTCTCTCATGCTGTCTTTAATTTAATTTATTTATTTATTTATTTTTTTTTTTAAACTTGCTAAGTTGGTTTGTCTCGGTGCAACGATAAGGTAGCAGCCTTGTGATTTGGTGGTTGTGGGGTTCTAGTTTCATAAACAGCCTATCTGCTCATGGGGCATGGCTGCGTACATCCAGCCCTCCCAGCACCCCACAATGTTTGAGTTCGTGTGTATTGCGGTGTCCTTTTATTTTTTAAACTTGCTTACTAATAAGTATGTGCGTTACATCAGTTTTAAATAATACTCCCTAAGCACGTCTTATTAATTTTTTATGAGTTTTGAATTTTAAATGACTGCCAACTGGCTACAACTTATTTTTGAGGATCAACTATATATCTTGGAGGAGCAATGCTATCAATATACTCTTTTCAACACTCTCTCCAACACACTCTCTGTTATTGGTTGAATTTCATGTGGGGACATGAATTCTATGTGGGACCCATTCTCTTTGCTAGGTCCGATATAAAATTCACCCAATAAGGAAGAGTGTGTTGAAGAGAGTGTTAAAAAATGTGTATTGCTAGCAGTCTTCTATCTTGGAGACACAAAACACGCTTAGTGGAAATTTGTCATATTATATTATGTGGATATATGGGGTTAGAATCAATTGACTTGGCTGTAACACAAACTTTTTACATCATTTGGTATAGTTTTTTTTAAAATTGAGTTTCTTACAAAATCGATTTTTGCATTAAAGGCTCCCTTCATGTGAACCATGCTAATAGGTTTGCTGTTAAGTCACAGTGGGTTGTAATTTATTGGCATATGCATATCTTATGCATCATAATTTTCAAGCATAATAAAATACTATTTTATTAAATGCTTATTGATTTTCACGAAAGATCAATATGATAACTACTTATAGGAATTTTTTGGATGGTGTAAGTTTATGAAACTTTACATTGATGCTCATATATATAATGCTTAAGGAATGTTTAAATGACATATACATCATTTATTCACTTGACAACCCTTATATTGTCACATTAGTATCTCACTACTATAGACCCACATAGTCGGTCTGATCCTTCCTTAGACCCTACGCATGGCGGGAGCTTAGCTTTATGGCACCAGGTTGCCCTTTTTTAAGTATCTTATTTTTCTTGGCTTCACAATTTCACTTTGGCAAAACCTTCCCAAAAATAAAAACAAGGAAGTTCAAAACATTAACATCAACTTAATTGAAATAAAAGACCATTAATTCTTGGCAACTTATATCAAATTATTATCATGATTTGCTATTATATGTCTTGTTCTATTCTTTCCCGTTAGCCTATGTTTCAAGGCCGTTAACTTTTGGTTGAAACTTGAAATTTCCTAAAAGATCACAAATTACTTTTTTTTTTTAATCTAGATTAGCACCAGACTTGGTTGTAACAAATATGATTTGATTATTGAAATGTGAGACTAACCACCATTCTGATTCTTATTTTTCTATTAGGCTACTATAAGTGAGCTACATGAGCTGTTGTGCAAAATTAAAGGAGTAGAACAGAAAAAGGTGCTTTCCCTTTTTGATTTTGCTTATTTGATTTTTTTATATTATATATTTCATTTACTATAAAATCTTACACTTGGACCTGTCCTTTTTATTTCCTTCTTTTTGTCGGTTGTAAATTATATTAGGCCCGTATTTGGGATTACTTCGATTTGAACAAACCTTCATTGCTGACTGTCTCAGACCAGACATTGGAGGATGCAAATTTGATGATGGACCAGGATGTGAGTAACCTTGAGTTGTATATATTTTTTAAGTATAATTGATTTCAAGTATCGAAGTACAAAGCTTATGGGACCTTCTTTTGCCTACAAAGTGGATATTATGAAGCACTAAAATTATGGTTTTCCATTAGAAGGAAGTTTGTGACTAATATTTCGTCTGTGGTTGTGAGACATGAGCTGAATTCTTATGGCATTCTTCTTCTAACTTTATGCTTAGATACCAAGATATCCTAACTTTATTCTGGGTATTGGATTGGTTCTTCTATTGAAGCTTGATGTTCCTTATTTATCTCTTGCTCACAGATTCTTCTAGAAGTATCACTTGATAGAGATGGTTCTTCTCATTCTGGCATGGATTCAATGGGAAATGAATTAGCTTTGGTCCCATTAGACCCTCCAAGGTCATCTGTGTCAATTGCAGGGGGACCTACCATGTCAAATGGTCACTCAGCTGGGTCTAGTTTTAATTTGTATCAGGGAAGTTCTGAAGGTTCATCATTGACTAATATGGATGATAAATGTGATGTCAATAGAGGTGAAAGGGGTGGCTTGGCAGGACTTCAGAACTTGGGGAACACCTGCTTCATGAATAGTGCTATTCAATGCTTAGTCCACACTCCACCTCTTGTTGAATATTTCTTACAAGATTATAGTGAGGAGATCAACATGGACAATCCTTTAGGAATGCGTGTACGTGATCATTTATGTTGGCTTTTATTTTATTTTTTCCGGTGTTATATTGTTTAGAAGATATTGTGTACTATGATAGCTTTGTGTTGAAGACAATGTACATTAAAGTTGAAGTTGTAACATCTCTGATGTGCAGGGTGAGTTAGCCCTTGCATTTGGTGATTTGTTGAGGAGACTGTGGTCTGCAGGGCGAACTGCAATTGCACCCCGTTTATTCAAGGGTAAATTGGCCCGATTTGCTCCACAATTCAGCGGTTATAACCAGCACGATTCTCAAGTTAGTTTTTGCAAATTGTCAAAGTTCTTTATTTTGTGAATGCTGTCTAGTAAATAAACCCAAGTGCTGTTATTACTTATCATCAAAACTTTGTCTCATGCAACATTAGGAGAACTTTAGGCATTCATCCAGTAATCCTTCTGTAATATCAGATGCCTTATGTTGACTGTTCATTGTTTCCATAGGGTATCAGAAACCATCATTGGTTCCTGATTTCAACCTCCTGTTGAAATCAGGAACCAATTTCATTTGGGGTCCCTGAATTTTTTTTTTTTTTTCCATTAGGTATTTGAAAAAATCCAGTATTCAGTTGGTCTAAAAGTGATTGTAACTGACAATTCATTGATACAAATTGGCTGCAAGAAGTTTCAGTCAGCCCCCTGACAATTTCTTCTTATTTTGAGGCTCCCAAATGAAAGATAATGTAATTCTCAGGGATTCAAACTGTGTTTTAAGTTTAACCTTATTTTTCAGCACCCTCTTCGTTCAACCTATTAGAGTACACTAGTGTATGCTGTATCTGCATGTAAATACATATAAATACATTCTCTGTAATGCATCTAGACATAATAATTCAATATATCAATCCAGATTCAGTTCTCTCTCCCCCCCCCCCCCCTCCTCTAACACAATCATATTCGTATTTCACAGTGTAGTGTAGATATTCCAAAATGAAGCATAGGGGTAGCTTCTCATATAAATACATCCGGCTTTTGTTTTAGACTAGGAGACGATTTCATTTCAGGGTTAACAATTTTTTAGGATCATTTGTTAGACTCATTGAAGTTGGCTGATGCCTGTATGTTATATCTGCAGGGCCCCTGTTTATGAGTTTTAAACCTTGATATGAATGTTTCTCTATTTATAGAAGTAGAGCTTCTTTTTATATTATAACATATGCATGAATGGATCATTTGCATGATACAGTTACTGAGGAGTAGGGGAAATATTTGTCATGGATGTATGATGGTGTAGTGTTATATGATGCTACAATTTACAAACCAAAGCTAAAGGATACTACAAGGGAAGTTGTCTTCATTGGCGGTTGTTGGGCGGATTAATCCTGTAGACATTGCATTATATATGGGTGTCGAGGGACCGGAGAATTGAGAGTAACTCAGTTAAACTTATGGTTCATACTTTCCTTATAGTAATTGATGTTTTTCTTTATGTAACAATCTTACCTATGAGAGCCTAATTGGGGTTGAATTAAAATTGTCTTGAGGAAATTGGATGATTGCTTGAATTTCTTTCTATGACAGCTTTGTGGTTATTTTAAAAATTATCTTCTGCAACAAATTTTAGAAGCCATTGAAATTCTGCTTGTTATGATTGTTGTATGTGCTTTGAGTAACGGATAACTTTCTTTAGGAATTGCTTGCCTTTTTATTGGATGGGCTGCATGAAGATTTGAATCGGGTAAAACAAAAGCCTTACATTGAAATGAAGGACTCAGATGGTAGGCCAGATGAGGAAGTCGCATATGAGTGTTGGAAAAATCACATGGCTCGGAATGATTCATTGATTGTTGATGTTTGCCAAGTGAGTAATTATATATATATATATATATGTGTGTGTGTGTGTGTGTGTGTGTGTGTGTGTGTGTGTGTGTGTGTGTTGTTTCATAGCCACATATTACGTAGGTTCCATTTGATCTGCCATCTGTAAGCCTAATAGCAAAATTTCTGTCTATCTCTTCGTTCCCTCTTCACTTTTGGCACAAAAAACTAGGAAAAGAAAAGCAAAGGGAAGAATCTGTAGTTATTAATTGCCATATTTGTTTTTGTTTACTCTTAGTCACTTCAATTTTATGATTTGTTTGCATGCTTTCTTGAGTTTTCCCATAAAAGATAAGCCTTGTATGATTTCTGTCAATTATTTTTAAAATTGATTTTCTATAAAAGCTTGACAATTTCAAGTACATACTGGTTATCTTTACTAAGTATGACATAATTTGATTTTTCTGCAATAAAATGCTCAGGGTCAATACAAGTCAACTCTGGTTTGTCCATCATGTGGCAAAATTTCAATCACTTTCGATCCATTCATGTACTTATCATTACCACTGCCTTCCACCGTCACTCGGACAATGACAGTGACTGTCTTTTATGGTGAAGGAGATGGTCTTCCCATGCCATATACTGTGACAGTTCTGAAGCATGGTTGCTGTAGGGATCTTTGCCAAGCATTGGGTACTGCGTGCTGCTTGAAGAGTGATGAAATGCTTTTGCTTGCAGAGGTAACTGCTTCTGAAGAAAGTTAGGTTTGCTTATGGCTTTTCTACTCGATTTTATTTCAGTGGTTGATGTTGTGTATATATGCTAATTTTCAGGTGTATGAGCATAAGATTTTTCGATATCTGGAGACTCCTTTGGAACCACTGGCTTCAATAAAGGATGATGATCATATTGTTGCCTATCGAGTCAAAAAAGGATCCCGGAAAACGAAACTAGAAATAATGCATAGGGATAAGTAAGTTTGCCTCTTTTGGTGTATGCTGTCAGGTTATATTGTTAACAAAGAAAGGTACCAAGCTCTGTTGAGTCACGGTGCCTACATATGATAGTTTCCATTGTCTAAGATGACATTACGGTGACCTTGGTCCATAAGTTATTGGGAGATTTCTTCTTAACGTTCCTTTTAATTGAAGTATTCCACTTGGTTACTTGAATTCTGATAGATCTCCTATTACTAGGTTTATGTGAAGAGAGGTGGTAAAAGAGGAGCTTGAATGTCCCACAGAGAAGGATAATATGGGAATTGTGGGGAATATACATGCTGTCGTAGAAGTGTTAGAACGAAATGGAACATATCAGCTGTCGTAGAAGTGTTAGAACGAAATGGAACATATCATATTGGTTCTATTTTATGTTTAGTGCATTTTATTTTATAAATAGAACATAGCAGGAGATGGAGTTAATTAAAAGTTGGAACATTTTGGTTCCACTAAAAGTGGTGGAACCAAAGCGAATAGAATAGAACATTTCATTCCTTTTGGTTTAGTCCACACGGCAAGCGCTACCTGTGTTTCATGAACCAAAACGTTAGAAGATAATTTTCCTATAATTTTTTCAATGCTTCGGTTAATTTTTCCTTTGTGTGTTACAAGTATTACAGAATCTTGCAGGTGCCATTCAAGTTGGTACCTGCTACTCGGGGTATCACATAGGATGGTATATGCAACCATATGTTATAGTGGCTTAGCATTGGGAAGTTTGCCTTAACATAATTCTGCAACTGATTATGGAGATTTCACTGAATTGTTCCAGATGTATTGACTTAGATCATGATAATGCATCAATTTCTCTATTACTGATCGATTTGATGTTTCAATGATGTTTGCTGTATAGTATGAAGGGTGGAGACAGGAAGCTTTTCGGAGCTCCCTTGGTTACTTATGTGGTAGAAGAGCCTCAATATGGAGCCAATATTGAGACATCTGTACACAAAATTTTGGCACCTTTAAGAAGAGCATATTCTTCAACAAAGTCTCATGATGGGAAGGAGAATGGTTCCATTTCCACTGGCTGTGATGAGCAATCAAACATATCCAATACTGAATGTGAATCAAGAGATCTGACAACTGGCTGCAGTGAACAAGAAGGGACATCCTGTGGAGAGTCATCTTTCCAATTTGTTTTAACTAACGAAAGCTGTTTGAGCTGTGATCCCATTGAGAAGGATTCTCTTATAAGACCCAGTCAACTTATAAGAGTCTTGGTCGACTGGACTGACAAAGAACATGAATTATATGATGCAAGCTTCCTGAGAGATCTCCCTGAAGTTCACAAGACTGGATTCACTGTGAAAAAAACCCGGCAAGAAGCTATTTCTTTGTTTTCATGCTTGGAGGCGTTCTTGACTGAAGAACCTCTAGGACCCGATGATATGTGGTAAGATTGCTTTTGATGTTCTTGAAATGGACTTCATACTAGACTACCATCAGATATTTGCTTTGGGAAGTATTGTTGCTTTAATTTATTTATTTTTTTAAAATTTAATTAGGTACTGCCCTAGATGCAAGGAACACAGACAAGCTACCAAGAAGCTAGATTTGTGGAAATTACCGGAGATTCTTGTTTTTCACTTGAAACGATTCTCATACAGCAGATACCTGAAAAACAAACTTGACACTTTCGTGAATTTTCCCATTCACGATCTTGATTTGACCAAGTATGTGAAAAGCAAGGATGGACAGTCCTATGTGTATGACCTTTATGCAATCAGCAACCATTATGGTGGTCTAGGTGGTGGGCATTACACTGCATATGCTAAGGTAAGCTCTTCACGTGTACATCGATCTTTGTTTCTTCGTGATTTTGTAATTTGTGAATTCTGTCTGCTGTTTTAGATGTCTCTGTTTAAATCTTGTGCATTTGTTCTACCAACTGTGCAGTTGATTGACGACAATAAATGGTACCATTTCGATGACAGTCATGTCAGTCTTGTTACTGAAGCTGAAATTAAATCTTCAGCTGCATATGTGTTATTTTATCGGAGAGTTAGAAGCAAAGCACAGATGAAAGGAGAATCTCAGGTTCATAGAGGTTCTTAGAGACAATGAAGGGCATTTTGTTGTTTTATGCCTGGATTATATGCTAAACACAATATGGAGCTTACGTCCTGGATAGTTATGTTACTTTGAAGTGGAAAACAGCAAGCTAAAATTTGAAGACAACATGTTACATTGTCGTAACAGCAATTAAGCAAATCTTTTAGGTAAGGCTCTGGAAAACATGTTCATTGGGAGTATCGGTTATCAATACATGAATTATACCATTTTTTGATCAAGAAATTTTGGCAGCCAATGAACTTGCTTAGATATTTCTGTTATTTCTTTTAATTGGAGATTAAAACAGATCATGAATTCATCATCGTTGCCATGACAGTTCTATGTATTCATATGTGCTAATGATTGTGAAATAATTTGTACCGATTTTCCATTACGTTGTTAGGATTCTGGAACCCGGTATCATGCAACAATTACATAAAATGTGTGGAAGAGATGATAACGGCACCTGATTATATTTGATTACTTTTTTGAAAATAATAGCTTATTCTTCTTGCTTTTGAATTGTCCTTCATCTCTGATGCACTACTGAACATATGCCAATGACTTTAACTGCATCCGTATTTTTGCAGTACTTTTCTATTTTGTCTAGCATGGCTCAAATCCGATCGATTCACTATTTTTTTTAACCAACACAACATAAATTTTTAGGTAGGTATCGTTTGTCATGTCTTGAACACTTTGTTATTTATCATGTTTGAACGCATTTTAAAGACGGGTGTATTTTTAATATGGTTCTTGTAACTTCACAAGTATCATATAATCATTTGAGGTTATGTAAATGTGTTCAACTAGCACTAGGAGTTACTCCCATTTCAGTTCAACTAGGAGTCCTAATTGGCTTATTTACACTCTTCATCGATCAATTATAATTTTATAAAGAAGTTAAAATTAAAATTAGTTATTAAAGAATATGAACGAGTAATTTAGAGCATCAATAGTATTACTCATTTATATTATCTACATTTTCTGTGCTATGTAGATCGAGGTCTGCAAACTATTGAGTTTTAGGTTTCTGTCAAGTGAGCCTTCCGTGGTCGGCAGTTTACGTTTGATTCTGTAGGCAACAGGTGAGACCCCTGATATGGAGTTTGGACTAGGTGTTTAGAATCTTACCAAGAGAATTGCTAAGCACAAATAGGACTGTCAAAGCTAACCCTTTAAAAGTTTAAATTTAAAACCAACTGCAAAATTGTTTGCAAACCTATCCGTCTAAAACATCATACCAATTTTTTTTTTTTTTCAACCCTCAATAACCATGTTATCATCTTTTGTGGAAGTAATTTAAAATGAAATGAACGACAATTTGTTAAGAACGTACTAGAAATCGTAGAGTATCATAAACCTGGAGCCATTTTTTTTTTTTTGACAAGTGATTATTTTTTAAATTGAAATGTGCAAGGTTTGTGTATGTGATAGATTGAGCATAGGACTTTATGAGCCTTTAGTTGCGCTGGAGAATTGAATAACACAGATTTGAGCATAGTGCATTATTCTCATAAGAATAGCAATAAAATCAATATCTAGTTGTACAATGTAATACATAAATTGGCAGGGCAAGGTTCCCCGAAGTCGACGACAAGTAGCTTTCCTTCCTAAGCCGGTAAGCGATATCATAAAGACAATGCATGTTCCTGAAAAATTAGAAGAAACAGAGCAAAAGAAAACGCAAAAGGGTTAACTTTCTTTTAGCTGCCAACTAGCAAGTGCCACCCAACAAAAAAGTGTTTGATGCTGTCTGTTTCCCAACGAATAACTTTATCAGATGCGGCATTTGCCTACCCAGTTTCGCAATCAGCTATTTGATTTGCGGGGAAAAAAAAAGTTTAAAAGTAATATACTAGAATAAAAAACTGTAAAAGATGTAAAAAAAATTGTTACTTACATATGATATTCGTTAACAAGTGAAATAAATACTTTTATATTTATAAAACACCATTTTTGTAAATGACAAAATATAAATAAATCTATGAATCTTCATAAACCTTCAACTTCAAGTTTTTTAAAAAGAAAGTTTGTGCAATGATATATTAATGAAAAAGTGTTGAATGCATGAAGCAAGTTGGCCAACCACATGGTGATCATAAATGTGTAAATTTCCAACTTGCGTCCATCAAAAAGTTTTGAACGGAGACAGTGGTGACGATTGATATGCGCGTCGTGACAAGGTAATAATAATTCCAATAGTAACGGACAAGAAAAGTGCAAAATAAATAAATGAATTTCGGTTTCACCTGTCCCTCTACGCTTTGCTCTTTCTGCCTTTACTCTTCTCTCCCCTGCCATGTTGTCTCTTTTCTTTGGATTCTACACTGAAAAGATCACCAAAACTTCATAATCACCAGCTCTATCAGCAGCGGCACCAGAAAGGATAAAGCAGGTCCAAGGAAACGGCTTCTCTCCTGAATCAAACAAAACTGAATATCAACCATACAGTGGCATATTTTATTTTCTCTTAACTCAATCAAACAAAGTTCATAATTCTTATCCTTTATTTTTTACACTGTTAAATTAAACAAAGTTTTGACATATTTTATTTTTTTGGGTACAAGACATATTACTATTTTATAAAAGGAAAAATAAGTTTCTTATTAAAAAAAAAAATCTGGCAAGTAGGGGAAAAAAAAGTGATAACACATACTGACAACCAAAGTAGTGAGTTAATCTGAAAATGTATCTACCTGAACACAGTTAAAGAATAAATGATTTCATCTAGTAATTCAACACCATAAAAAAATTAAAAATATCTCTAAACTACAGATAAAAAAAAAATGAAATCTCTCTAAACTAGAAATACAAAAGCCTATAAAATAAAAATTTAACCATACAATTTTTTTTATAGTTAATGTTAGTATTTTTGTTATTGGATAAAATTTGAACCCTCAACCTCTGTATCACTCCACTTTTAACTTCCTCACTCAAATGACCTTAACCACCTTATGACTCCCAATTATATACAATTATTAGAACCTCAAGAAGTAAAATTAATAATTTTAGAAAATAAAGGCTAAATTACTCTTTTGGTCCCTAATTTATTTTAAAATATTCAATTTGGTCATTTCCATTAAAATCTGGAAAATAGAGGGACTGAATTGAATATTTTAAAACAAATAAGGGACCACATTGAATATATTAAAACAAATAAGGGATCAAATTGATGAAATTTTTCCAGATTCCGACGATGTTTTCCGACGAGAGTAAAATTAAAAAATTGAATATTTTAAAATAAAAGAAGGACTAAAAAAGTAATTTAGTAAAAAATAAATAAATCACACAGCAGTAGTTGCAGTGGTTAGTGTTACTAACCGATGAGGAAATGGACAAATAACCGGTGGAAGAACTCGGCGGCAACGGCGGCGTCCCCATACCGGTGGTACTGCCGCTGCTACTGTTCCCAATGGAAGAAGCAGAAGAAGAAGAAGAAGAAGAAGAAGGCAAAGCAAGCGAATAAGCAGGAGTCCCATCAGGCTTAAACAATCCATAATTCCGTTCCGAAGCAGGCCCAGGTTTCATATTCTCATTAAACAAAGCAAACACATAAATATTCAAATCCGAATTCGATCTCATCGGCGTCCCCACCCCTTTCTTCGTCCCCTGCGAAACCAGCTTTATCAGATTCCCATTATACTTCTTCGCATTCTCCGCCGTCGCACCCGCTTCGTCCTGATCCCCCTTGGACGGCCAACCGGTCTCCGAAATGTGAACCGGCAGCTTCCCGTATCCCAAAGAAGCGAGCGCCGAATACACAGCGTCGATCTGCGCGAACAGCATGTTATCGTAGTGGAGGTTCGTCGAAGGATCCACTATCCCCTGGTTCGGTTGGAACAGCACGAAATCGAGCGAAACCTGCTTCGGGTTCGCTTTGTAGGCGAAGTAAGGGTACGCGTTGATGAGGAATGGAGATCCGGTTTTGGCTTGGAAGCTTAGGATCGGAGTTAGGCACGGAGTCAGGTCCGGACGGAATGATCCAGAAGACGGCGGATACGAGGTTTGGAGAACAGCTAATGAGTGAGCTGTTGTAACCGTCACCTGTCATAAACTGTCAATCAGTTTTCAATGTACTACAATTTTATTACTATCAATTAAATCGCGACCGCAATTTAAAACCTGCTTGTCGAGGGCGAGAGTTTGGAGTGCGGAGTGGACGCTCTGCATGGCGGGGAGGAGGTTGGAGGTGAGGGAGGTGTCGTTGAAGGTAAGGACTTCGTTGCCGACGAAGATGCAGGTGATGTTGGTGGCAGGGAGGTAAGGTTGGAGATTTGACTTGATCCAATTCACGGCTTGCTTCGAGTCTTGCATCTTTGAGAGATACTCGTTGCCGAGGCCAACCATGACTTCTACTCCTGTGTTTGCGAATGCTCGGAGCACGCTCGGGTCTGCGTCGTAGAGCTTAATTTTGGTGGCGCCGATGGATCTCACGAGCGGCACTACATCGTCTGGTGATGGTAGGTTGTTGGCTATTTGGCCGTAATTGATCCCGATCGAAGTTACATTCGTTGAATAACCAAATAAAAGTTCACCTGCAGGTAATTAAGTAACATTTATATAGCATCAATTCAATTCAGATTCAGATTTGCATTAACAGGATGGTTGAACTTGAGTTGAATGTTGATTATTTACTCACCAGTGATGAAAATTAGGAGGACGCGATGCCGGAATGTAGCAAAATAATCCATAGATCTTTGTTTGTTTATTGAACTTAGAGATAGAAAAGGAAAGGAAAGAGTGTTAGTTAATAATGGTAACAATAATTAAGTGAGAAGTGAGTAGTGTGTAATGTCCTGCTTCCTCCTTTCTTGGTCTCTGTCCACAGACACTACAGATTGAGCAAGGGACGGAATGAGTGTGAGGGAGCCGCATATAACTGCGTGAGAGGGACTGTATCTTCAAAATATCTGTGTGAGATCTTTTGGAGGGGTTCCGCTGCAAACAAAGAAGTATGTGATGATGTATCAAATTTATCATCAATTTGCTCTCTTTACATATATTAATTCAGTTATTTACATGTAAATATTCACTCGTTAGTACCACTTGCTTGTATAAATAATTCACCAAAAAACAACCAACTTGTATAAATAAATTAATATTAATGAATAAATTCGTAATGAGCTTCATTTCATAATAAATAGCATTTTTGTTTTGTTTTGCAGGGTATCCTCGCATGCAACTGTGGAGATTAATCCCTCGAGCCAGGTAGGACCACAAGGGCGGCAAAGCTCTCCAGTTTTAACACTGCTGCATTCTCAGGATCATGATTCGAACTCGAGACCTCTGATTAAACTTTAAACTGGAAGAGATCCGTACCATCTCATCCAATCACTCTTGGTTTCATAATAAAAATAGCTTGAAACAAGTACTAATAATACAAGAGTTCTTGACACAATCTTTATTATTAATTAAATTTCATAAGATATACTAAACTATGCCAATATATTCTCTATGATTTTATAACGGCACACCGGAGAATGGGGCGGGGCCCAAGCAATTGTTCCCTGACCACTTTAATTTCACGTTATCAACATTACCCAGGCCCAATCGGGGACCGACGCTTTTCATTTCGGACACATACCTTTACAACTACGAAACTTGATCCACACTCATCTTTTTATTATTATTATTATTGGAAAATAAAAAAAAAGCCTACACATATGTCAAAGAAATGGACGAATAGCAAAGGATGTTGGTTAGACACTTGGACTAGAAAACGGTCGGATTCTCGAAGCATCTTATTTTTTAATTCAATTTTATAATTTATTTGTGTGAAAAAAAATAAAGTTAAGATTTGTGTTTAACTATTTAACTGTATTTGTGATATTAATCATTTATAGGCAAATTTAGTAGTTAGTTGTTATATGCTAATTTTTTCTCTTTTGCCAATGTTTGAACCTTGACCTCCTACTCCTCTTCTTATACCCTTAGTTCAAACTACTTGTCCTACCCAACCCATTGTTGGTATAGTTAGTTAGCTATATAGTATAGTCATAGTCTCTAGTTATTTAGCTAGCTGATTGATTTCTTAGTTCCAACGCAAGATAGAGACCAAGTGTGCTATGATTGGAATGAGTTAGAGAACTTGAAACCACTACTTAGTGTGTTATTCCATGCGCCTGTGGAGCGTTATCAGTTATGAAAGCATATAGAGACCGAGATCATGTTATTCAGTTTCTCAAAAGGACTGAATAAGCAATATGAGGACTGAATAAGCAATATGCTCATGTTCAATAGCAAATGATGTTACTTGATCCATCACCGAATGTTGACAAAGTATTTTCCCTCATAATTTAGCAAGAAACACAGCTGAATTCTGATTCAAACCTGACCAATCTAGTAATCATGGCTCTTTTGGTAGAGGAAGATGGCATGGCAGTGTTGGTAGAGGCCATAGTATGTCCAATAAAATTTTGCACTCACTGTGGTTGATTGGACCACACTATTGAAACAAGCTTTTTCAAGCATGGTTTTGCCCTTGGCTATAAATCTAAGGGTGATCTTGCTGCAAATAATGTCACTGCCACCACCACTCAAGCTCCTTTGGGCAACAAACCTGATCAAGAGATAGGGTCCAAGTGTACCATTTACTCAAGACCAATATAAAAATATCCTAGCTCTCATAAAACAGTTCAGTCAGAAATTACCTCCATCCAATCCAATTTCTCATCACTGATCTTGTTCATTATAAGAAAGGGTGGCAAATGGATGGATCGGATGGATTTTGATTCGGATTATAATGGATCGGACCAAAATAATCCAGCAATCAATTTCGATCCATTAAAAATATATTAAAAAAATCCAATCCATTCATGACCCGTTTAATAAAAAATATCCAACCCATCCATTAGTCATTTTTATATGGATGGATATCCAACCCATCCATTTAAAAAATACATTTTACACTAAAAATTTATTTTAACAATTTTTACTTACTAAATATTTTATCTACTCTACTAAAAAAATTAAATATTCTCTCTCTCTTTCTATAGAATTTTAAGGACATTAATTAAATACATGAATTTTAGACTAAGCCACCTTAAGAAGAAATTAGCAAATTTTAGACTCATAAGAGCATAGTACGTCGACTAGTAGTAGTAATCTCTCATTCAAGCAAATATAAAAGGTAGAATTTAAAAAAAAAAAAACGAATAGAAAAAGAAAGAAAAAAAAAGGAAAGAAATCCAGTGAGGAAATATTTGAAATAAAAAAAGAAGAAAATCGAGAAGCTGAGAGTAAGTGAACAATAAGAAAATAATAGAAAATAGCAATAAGAAAATAATAGAAAATACAATTACAAAATGAGGAAAGATGAGAAGAATTTCACGTTTAACTAGAAGAATAAAACGATGGCGTGCAATAGTAGAAGAGAAATAATTGAATGAGATATAGATAGAGAATGGTAACTGTTGGTAGGAACTAGGAAGAAAGAAGAAAGGAATACCTTTGGACTGTGACTCGCAAAAACCGTTTCAGTTTGGACAAAAAAAAAATTTTGAATGGTGATCCATTCTTTTTTTTTTGTTTGCTCCAATGGATTAAAAAATATATCGAATGGATCATTAACCATCCATTAATAGAAACAATCCAACCTATCCAATCCATTTAGTATTTTTTTTATTATTGGATGGATTGAATGGATTTTACTGTGGATGGATCGGATGGATAATTGATCCGCGGATCCTTTTGCCAGGTATTTTACCACAGCTTTAAACACCAATTGTTGTTCTTCAGGCAACACTTCCACTCAGTGGCTCCTTGACACAAGTGGCACTGATCATATGATTTTTCTGTTTACTTGTTTTAGTGAATTTCATCGCATACCTATTCCCATTACTTTACCTAATGGTAATCAAGTACTTGGTAGGATTTTAGGAATAATACATGTTACACCCACTTTAACACCATCTAATGTCTTCTATGCTCCTGAAGTCTGAGTAAATTTGATTTCTGTTACCAAATTAATCCATAACCTTGATTGTTTTCTAATATTGTTTCATGGTTCAACTTGTTTTGTCATACAAAATCATACCATAGAGATGATTGGTTCAGTTGAGCAGAAAGGAGGACTTTATGTTCTAGTCACTGTAGATGTTCCAGCTAATTTGGGTTCTAGTGGTGTTTCTGTGTGTAACAACTCTCTTTCAAATAGCACTGATTATCTACTATGGCATCTAAGACTAGGCCATATCTCACAGTCTAGGCTTAAAAAAGTATCATCTCAGTTTCCCTTTATTCCTTGCTTGAATGTTTCTGTTTGTGATGTATGTCATTTGGCAAAACAACATAAATTGCCACATTTTTCCAGAGATTCTAAATCCACACAGATTTTCCAATTGTTACATGTTGATATATGGGGATTTTATTCATCTGTTTCAATACCTTTTTACTTTAGTTGACCATTTCACACATTTTACATGGATAATACTGATGAAAACTAAAACTGAGACTAGAATGCATTTGAAAATTTTTGTGGCATTTGTAAAATCTCAATTCAATACCAAATTACAAACTCTGCAGTAGCAATGGGGTTGAATTTTTTACGAATGACTTCCTATCAAAGTAAAGGTATCCATCAAGCAACTAGTGTTGAATTTTTTTATTAAATTTTACTCTCTGCACCTTTCTTTCAGGCCAAATTACCTACTCAGTATTGGTCCTATGCTGTGTAATAAGAACCGTGATAACATGTTAACCTCGATGCTTGCACACAACTTAAATTTGCATTAGTCTTGATTGGGACCTAGAAATGGGTAGAAATGGTGCATATATCTCTAAAACCTTTTCAAGAGTACAATGAGTACAAAAAGTCCAAGACTAATGCCAATAACATACAGAAAATATGCCATGCCCCTTCCTATGATTCATAGCATAGTTTCAATGCCAAATAAAGAACAGTTTTGACAACATTAGCTCGGCCTTTATTCACTTACATTGAACTTATGCAACTTAGGTACTTCAAATTTCATTGATTGCTTACAGGCCTTGCTTTAAATTAAAAAAAAAAAAAACCTTATGTTAGTTTAAGTTTTATACATTGCTTGAAAAAGACCTTTACACTCAAGTCCCATTATAAAACCACTAGGTGCCTTCGTTAAAACTTCAACTTCTTGATCAAACTATGAGATGGTGGCTACATCTACAAGCAGACTGCATGCAAGTGTTTGATAAAGTTCTTGACCGTGACTGTAATAGAAATCAGGATATCAACGGTGATGCTCAAGGAGTGGCAATGTTTTCCTTTGCCAAAGGAGCAATTTCCTCCCCGTCTATTCCAGGTTCGCTGCCAGCGACCCCTAGGCTCAACAGCACCTTTTCCCATTGTTTGGCAGGTCCCTGTATCAGAATTGCTCAATGATTAGATGAACTGCATTTCCCTTTTATGGTTCATACATATAAAGCTGTTAACATGTTTTGCAGTGAGCCATGACATGAGAAAAACAGACGTTTCGCACAGCAGCACGCTGCATTCTTACCTTCCATGAAAAGTCTTGGGCCATACAATTCTGGATCATCTCTTTCAAAGAAGGGGTGCCATACATTTGAAGGGCTCTCTTGACAGTTGTAGCTAACTTATCCACATCAGCTGGATCAACAACCTCACACTAAAGAACAACCCAGTTTTAGTTTTCACTCCTATATCAAAATGAAACAAGACTATTTCTCTACTTACTTCAACGTTGAATGCTCCCGCGTGGAATCCAGTAAAACCTTCTTTTACAGTGTCAACAAGTCCACCAGTTGAGGAAACTATGGGCACCTGTTGCAAGGTCACACCACCATTTAATGTTTAAACAGTCAAAAAAAGTTTTCATGGTACACTAAAGTGTAGATAGATGAGAAGGAAATAGAGGGGGGAAAAGGCATATAAACTCTACCGTTCCATATGGCATAGCATGCAACTGAACTAGACCACATGGCTCAAATCTACTTGGGATCACTACAAAGTCAGCTCCAGCAATAATCTTGTGAGCCAAGGGACCATTGAATTTTGCTACCCCTCTAGCCTTGTCAGGATACAATTCCTCTAGTTGCTCAATTTGTTTCTCCATGGTCTTCTTGCCAGTTCCCTGAAGAAACAAGAATATGAATTATAAGCTTAACATTGTTTAGGTATCAGGATCATCAGTAATATGGACTCAGTGAAAAAAGAGAATAACAATCAAATCAAGACACTTACAAGAACTATTATCTGAACATTCTGGTCAATGAACTTTGAGATAGCTGCTACAAGAATATCTGAACCTTTCTGCTCTTCTAGCCTACCAATGAACCCTATCACAGGGATATTCCTGTCAACAGGCAAGCCAACTTCTGCCTGAAGGGCTTCTTTCAGCACAAGTTTTGCTTCAGTGACCTAAGAATGACAGTTTTATTGAGCATGGATTTCAGTGGCTCATGTTAATGAGGAAACCAAATTTAACAGAAGCTACTACTTACAGTTGTTGCATCATAGTGTACATCTATGTATTTGTCAGTTAATGGACTCCACTCTCGATTATCCATGCCATTCACGATACCAGTGATGCCAGCTGAACGAATTATATTGTCCAATTCAACACCTCTGTCCTCTCCAGAAACAAGTTCCTGGGCATAATATGGACTTACAGTTAACACCCTGTCCGATTCTAATATTGCAGCCTTCATCCAATTAATTTTCCTTCCCTTCACAGGCTTATGATGCCTGAAAAAGAAACAAGAGAGACATGAACACAGTTGGATGTACAACAGTTAAGTATATAAACACAAAAGCCATGTTGTAATGTATGTTTTAAAAAGAAAGATAAGGGTATCATACCCGTCAATGAAGTCAAAAGAGCTCCTGAATTCATTAGGTAAATTGAGAAGAGAGAAGTCTGAGAATGAATGCCTACCCTGGTAGGCTATGTTATGAATACAAAATGCAACCTGCCATGATTGACCAAAGGAACATCAGATTCCTGAGAATGATCATGAAATGCAAAATTGATTTCATACACTTAAAAAGTAAATAAATTATCACCTTTGCATTCTTGTAAATACCCCTGGACTGGTACATAGATTTCAAGTAGCATGGAAGAAGAGCAGTGTGCCAATCATTGGTAATAAAGATAACATCTTCGCCTGTCAGAACATAGAAAAAGCTTGTCAATTTAATTTTAAGTTTTTTTTTTTCTCAACTGAAGTATAAGCCAGTGAGTCACACCATATGGTCCTGAGAAATATTTGCTGCTGTTTAAGTTCAAAACTCTTGGTGCCTCAAGTGCAGCCTGAAAGTTTTGAAACACATTGATAACGTCATACTCATATCTACAGTCAAGATCAAGATAAAGTAGCTGTAATTCTCAGCTATCAGGTATAAATGAAAGTGCTGACAATGAACATTAAGATAAAGTCAATATTCAATACAATTCCCAGCTATCAAGTACTAGGCTGAAACAATAGTGAGATGGAATGAAAATTAGCTTGGACTGTTTTCTTTCTTCAGTTTAAACTGTTACATGAATGTAGTCAGCAATCATAAATCAAAACTGCAAATCTGTTGTTGAAGGGATTCAAAAAAAAATGTCCTGACATACATGTTTAGACTCTAGGCACTTTGTGTATGAGAACTCAAGTTTATACATGTTTAACACATTAAATCAACTGAAGCCCACAGAGAATAAGGGTACTTCAAAGGGAAAAGCAATTTGTGCAATTATCAGGCTGTTTTTATCAAAAAAAAACTTATCAGGAGAATCATCAGTCCAATATTTGGACAAAACACTTTACCATCAACAAAGACTTAAATGGGGTAAACTATAGGAAGTAAGTATAAGCAATAAGCTACCTGGCACAACAAGCTGAATCTAAGCTGGTTATCTTTATAATCCACTCCAGTCTTGGGGCCATAGAGTTTTGATCCGGTCTTTCCCCATACCTTTCAAATTCCAAATGCAAAATAAATAAATGTCAGTTTAACTTTAAAGTATAACACTGTCTTCAATCCTATAAACATTCAATTTTTGACAAGAAAAGGCATTTAACCTTCTCAAGGAACATAGGGTGATCCACAAAAACGCGATCAACTCCTCGCTTGTAGCAGTGATAGAAACGGACAGTTTCTACTCTGTCTCCAACTTTGATCTACCAACAAAAAAAGAGGAAAACATGAGAATCAACTCTCAGATATAATAGTTCCTATTATACATTTGTAGAGAACAAAAAGTTACCTCCACCAGCACATTAGTGTCCCAAGCATCCTGGTATTGGTCATAACGTGGTGACACTGTCATAACACGGTGCCCATTTCCCTAAATGAATTTGCATAAAGCCATGTCAGATATATAACAATGATGAAAGTAAAAATGTGTGAATTGGAGACTGAAATCTCTACTTACAGCCAAAACTGGTGGAAGCCCTCCAAGAACATCACCCAATCCACCAGTTTTGCTCCAAGGTGCAACCTCAGCTCCCACAAAGATAAAATTCATCCCTTGACCACATACAATTTTCCCCAAAACTTTATCATTAGTAATTGTCCTACTAGCACCAGAGGTTTTGGTTGCATGGATGGTTCTGCTTCGAATTTGAAGCTTGTTCACAGTTCTTAACCCTTCATAACCCAATAACTGGTTGTTTAGGTTTATCTGAGTGGAACCCAGTTTGGCCTCAGTTCTCATGGATCCACGGTGGTTGATGCGCACACTTCTTGATACCACATGAGAGGCTGTCACAGTTGCCATGCTTAATCTACACACCAAACAATTTTCTACTCAAAAAACCATCTCCGCTACTGCTATGCTTCAGTGACTATAACTATATTTGCATAATAATATACATTATACAAGTTTCATTTTTCTGTGATTAATAAATATCATGTCATATATGCACATAGTAATAAATGCAAAAAAAATATAAAGGAAATTAAGAAAACATAAGCAGAGAATACCTTGTATAATAAACTAAGGAGAGAATAAGTTGCTATGAAACCAAGTGATGATTAATAAGAAATTAGAGTTTGGTCTTAAAAGCTAAATAGATGAGAGAAATGAGAAAAATTTGGATCTGCTAGTGATATGGGTTTTGAATCATTCATTCATTCATGTAAGAGCAATTTACCGGTAAGAGAGGAGTGAGTGATCTTAGCAACAATACTAGGAACAAGGAACTTCAACTTGTGCCTGCCATCAACAAAGATCTTGGTAGTGGCATTTGTAGCTGGAAGCTGCCTCTCTCCTCTGCCTACAACATTTCGACACGTGGCAATCATTGCAGCCAGTGGGCCATACCATTGTGGATTCTTGTGAATATGCTATGAATTACTGTGTTTTGAGGTCAATAATGACTTTTAGATCTTTTCTCATATTGCACCCCATCATGTTCACGTGGAATTTTATATGCATACATATAAGGAGATGATGTTACATCAGCTCAAATCGAAGATAAATTAATTAATTGGAAAATGCTAAAGCACTTGTTAAGGAACCAAGAAAAGAAAGTTTATATAGAGAATTGGTGTATGTAACATTTGAAAAAGTGAAATGCTTGATTTTTCAGTGAAAACTTGCTTTTCTTGATTCGTTAAGAAGTATCATAAGGGCACTCGTTATCATGTACCTAATTAATTTATTAAACTGAGTTATCAAGTGGCTGTTGAATTTTGATGAATTGTATGAACCAACGGCCTCTAATTATTCTTCCATATTAATAATGGAAGTACATGTTGTGTTATTTGGTGGTTTGCTTCAAATGGCAGACATAAAGGACAAACAAAAGCCCCACCATGCGATACAGATTCATACACTACCAGACAGATGAGTGGGTTCCCCTCCTAGGAAACTGAAAAACATCCACCGTCCGAATCAAAATTAGTATTAATGGCTGAATGAATATCATTTCAGCTATAATACTAGATATCTTTTAGGTCGGGGATGGAGTCCAGTACCACAGTCAAAAATCGTAGGACTAGTTCTCGATAATGTAGAATAATAGTTAAGAGGCAACTCCTCTATCAATGCTTTATTCTTATCACCAGGACATATGGTTAAAGGAGTCCAAACTACTAGCCACTCGGACCACATAACGTGGGTGCTGTAATACTAGATATACATAGTTATTCGTTCTTTTTTATTTATTTATTGGAATATACATAGTTATTCTTAAGCGGAAAATAATGATGATTTGTATACCTATGATAGCAACACATTCTTTTCTAAGTTTTACTAACACGTGTTTTAAAGACATAATCTGTAAAATACTCCCTCTAGTCCTATATATAAGAGGCAAAACCCTAAAATACACATATCAAAGAAATGCATTGAAATAAACTATTTGTAATTAATATTCATATAAATTTAAAAAATTATCCCTTATATAATTAATGAACAAACCTACTTGTATTGAAAGTTACACTGTTTCGTAAATATAAACCCTATCATAAATAAGGGTAAAATTGGAAATGAGCATTTAATATTTGTCAAAATGTATGCATGTCTCTTATACTTTGGACAAAAAAAAAGTAGTCATTTGCCTCTTATAATAAGGACCGGAGGGAGTAATATTTATTATTAATTCATTGAGACATCTTTTATTTTTTTGCATGACATTGAGACGTCTTAAAGGTTATATTTTTTTTTTAACCCCAAGGGGTTGGTCTAGTGGATCATAACCAAGTTTCGTATCCGACAGGTTGCAGGTTCGAGCTCCCACTAATCTATTTGGGATGAGGTAAAGGTAAATATCTTTGTAAGTGCTATAGAACCCGAAAATTTTCTCCGCTTTGGATTGGAGCATCATCCCCTCACCTTGAATTTTTTCAATTAAAAAAAAAAGGCTATAATTTTTTTGAGAATTTGTAAGGTATTAAATACGTTCTAATTGGTAAAGGGACATCCATGCTTTCAAAGAACGAGAAGGTCGCTATCCTGTGTGATATTCTAATGCAAATTTTAAAATAAGATTTTATTTTTTATTTTTTTTTTGAAGCAAAATTTTAAAATAAGATAAAAGTCATGTGACGGGAAATGCAGATTTGAAATGCAACCCAATGGAATTGTCTGGAAATGAATCGACTTGCGAAAAAATGAACGGTGGAGGAGGAATTTGGAAATACAATGGATTCCAATCACAATGTTATTTGTATGTTCTTACATAGTTACATTAATGTTTGATACTAATAATAGAAGCATATTATTGTACCGCAAGTACATTATTTCAGTGCTTTAAAAAATATAAGTTTTATTTTTGTCATTTAAATATTTTTGTCATAAATTTAATCTGACAAAAAGTGACATCAAAATACTAACATGTGATTGGTACAAGTAGTAAGAGACTTGAAAACTTTAAGCAAGTTTTTAGGGGTTAGAATCCTGTCTCCTGTGTATGGAGAAAACTTGATTGGGAGGGGAGAACCCACCTTGTATGCTCAACAAGTTCCTTGATGGAGGTTAGTCACTACCTAACGGTGGTGGATATTTCGTACCCATATCATGGTTAAAAAAAAAAAGGTGACATCAAAATTATTATTTTACATACAGACCTCTAGATTTAGTAGCTAAATATATATTAAATAAACGAGATTAAATTAATAATAATTTACATGATTGAGTAGGAGTATGATTTTGGTCAAGTGTCATATGTACCGTCAATTCAATAGTTTGTAGCTTCCCACTCTACTTCTTAGACCACTTGTTCTTTGGTACTTCCGTCAAGGATCCGTTAATTTTAAATTTTGATAAAGTTGATTTAAAAAAAAAAAAATGAGGTTGAAAAAATTAATGTGTTTGATAATAATATTTTAAAAGTAAGCTCAGAAGAGTTAAATTTATTTGGATGATAAAAGCAGAAATACTTTTGATATATAAATATAAAGAATTTTGTGGATACCACAACTAAAATTGATTTTATTCAACGTAAAAGTTAAAAATTCTTACTTCCATCAGAATCAATTCTACTCACCCCAAAATCAATTTTATCCACCATGATTTTGCCACCCAAACACAAGAACAATAACTTTCAATTTTATTAGCCTTGTTTTTGCTTCGCGAATTGATTCTAGGTTGTTCCAAATCTTAACCAAACGGGTAATAAGTAAGTTGGCACTGCAGGTCAAGTTCATTTTGGTTGAACCAAATTTTTTATAGGGTAGTAAATTTCTAGCCCAGCTAACCCTCTTTAATCCATAAGTTAGTTGGCTGACTTGTCCACTTGAACTTAGAGATCTCAAAATGAGCTTGATCGGATGACTCAACCTCATTAATCTCATATAAAGTATGAATTGAGTTTTAAAAAAATCAAACCCAATATTATTTTGTGTCCAACCTAGTCTAGAATGAAAATTAGTTAGCTTAATTCTTATTTTTATTTCTTTTTCTATTACTTGATGGTATCTTGACATGTATTATAATATAACACTTCATTGTTTTACGAGATTATTCACCAATGACGACTTTTGGATATGGTCATAGCTAGTAACTTTATTTTATATTAGAGACTTAAAAGTTTACATGAATAATCCATGAGTAATGTAAAAATTTCTGTTATAATGTTAGCACATAAGATAGGAGACAAATGACATTGAATTTTTTAAGGTTTTTTTTTTTTGGTTCATCTCTTTTCCAATTTTGTTGAGACGTTTTGTTTTATTTTATCACAGTTTTGAAATAAAATCTTAAAAAAAAAAAAAAAAAAAAGTGGCCAATGGTTGGCTAGATTAGCAAATTATCACGTATTCCTCCATTATTGGTAGGGTAACTTCTGCTAAAGCTACATACTTGACAATATCCTTTTTACTCGTATTCCTCTGCAACGTCAAATGACTGCAAAGGAACTTTGTTTGGAGCCACGATGACAACAATCGAAAATCCAGAAGCAGCGTGGAAGACTGGTGGTTAATATAAGAATCATGATCATATCAAATTATGATTGATCCTGCATGGTGCTGATGGCATGCTTAAAGCTCCATTCAAAGTGCTTTTTGGGCCAAGGTTCTTTAAGGGAAACATTCGGCCTTCTTTTATGTAAAAACTCAATGGGTCCTCATCAATGGTGCCACAACCCACTTTGGCAGTGGATGAAAGAAGAAATTGGAAAATCTCCTACTACTGTTCCTTTCAAGATCTACACAAAATGCAACTAGAAAAGGATGATATACAAATCAAAAGGGTCAGAATTAAGGAGAGAAGATAGGGGGGAGTGGGGGTAGCCAACAATAAGAAAATATGACCAAATTAGAACTACAATGTTGGTGTTATTCTTGCAACACGAGAATCTCAAATGACTTAAAAAATATACAACTCCCTGTTTCCATGTAAAAAGCTGCCTCATAAATAGAGAAAGAATAATACCATTCCTATTGAACCACGGCTGCCAACTAGATCCAAAATAAACAGTTGCTTGAAGGCAAGCAAGAGATGTGATCTCAGTTTCTAATTCTACCGCCAGAATGACTTGGCTGGCACTTTAACAAAGAAGCAAAAAGTATATATCACCATCTCCTTCCAATTTTTGCAAACCTTCGAGCAACTCCAAATATAACAGCCTTAGTCAGTAGTCCATGATCAAGAGTACAGGCAAGGGCTATAGCTCCACCAACAACTAGAAGTTTAGGTATGTTCCTCCCAACTGGTTTGCTAGAAGAGTCCTGATTTTCACTCTCCAACGTGTTACTGGCTGTGTTTTCCAGAGACCTCAGATAGTCTGCAGTTACCTTAGTGTTGATGTTAGCAGCACGAGCACAGCGTGACAATGCAGCGCCAGAAGCCCTCTCTTTCTGATATGTCCGCAGTCCAGGATCAAACTTCTTGACAGCTCCCCACATGCCCTGACGAACTCCAAGCTTAGCAATTTCCCAGGGTATGCCCATATCTTCATGATGAAAGAGTAACACTTCGCATGCAGTCAACTGGCCATCTTTTCTTGATTTAACTAATCCACATGGGCAACAGATGGACATAAGTCTCTTGTCTATAAAACCACAATAAATGAAAACAATACAGAATTTAAAGATGTTTTGCGTCTCTTGCTATAAATCCTTCTTTGAGAAAAATAAACAGAATTTTCTCATGTTCCATTGTTTATAATTATATGAAACCAAAATCGCTTTTAATTGAGTCCCATCTGGATTCTAAATTTTAAGAGAACATTTTTTATGAGACAATGATTTAGTCTTAATTGAAGGCAAGCCTTGGCACAGAGGTTACTGCCTTGTGAAAATCACGAGTTCAAATCCTAGAAACAGCCTCTTCACTTGCAGGGGTAAGGCTGCATACATCTACCCTTCCTAGACCCCATCAAAGATCGCCCTTTTTAATGATTTAATCTTAATCAGTGACTGTTAAATAGCTGTAAAAAAAATGACTGTTAAATAATATATGTTTTAATCATTTCTTAATACATGCAATGACAGTTAAATGACTGTCAAAAAAAAAAATAAAAAAATTGAGTATCTTAGGTCAGGTCAAGGTTAAATAATTGTTTTAATCATTTCTTAATACATGCAATGACTGTTAAATAACTGTAAAAAAAAAAAATGACTGTTAAATAAGGAGTACTTTCAAGAATTTAAGATATAAACTGCCTGTTACCAGCACGAATACACCAACTTGAATAATACAGATCAACTCGCTTAGGTTTGCTGTGCCTTGGCATAGAGGAGCAAGGGACTCCCTGAACAAGTCAACAGTTGATATCAGGAATTAGAAATATAACATATAAAAGGCCCCTCTAAAAAGAATGAGAAAATAATCATAATTATCTATTAGCATTAGCTATTCTCTGGAATGGGAATAGGTTATTAAAGTCCAAAAAATTCAGTTTATGACTGCTACAGACTCGACTCAAATGAGACAGCCAAGCAACATGCTTCACCATACAAACTTAATGACTTCAATTATAATAATATTGATGAGAAAGCTAACAAAAACTAGCTAGTTAACTCTTAATGAACTAGGCGACAATATCTTAACATACACAGTTCCAATACACAAATTAGTATCCAAGAGACTAAGGCATCAAAAGAGCCATTGTTATCAGAATCGCATGAATCCCAATACAATTCATGCAATTCCGCGCTGCAGTCATTGCATCATTGTTTCTTGTGGCACTTCTAACAACCTTAATGCTGAGCTTTTGGCAATAGCGAATGGACTTAAACTTGCATGGAGAGTTGGATATAGAAATCTCATTTGTGAATCGGATTCCAAAACTGCTTTGGATTTGATTAATGGAGACATTACTGGTTTTCATCCTTATGCTCCTCTAATTCAGCATATCCAGAGTTTCAAATCTCTATCATGGACCTTGTGCTTTCAACATATACTTAGAGAAGGGAATGCCTGTGCAGATTGGCTTGCTAAACAAGGAGCTATTTCTAACCAAAGCTTGATCTTGTGGGATACTTGCCCCCATCAGCTCTCTTCTTTATTGCTAGCTGATGCTTTGGGGATAGTTAGACTTAGAACTTTTTATTTTATTTTTTCTTTTGGTTTCTTTGTTTTCCCATTGATCAAAAAGAGTGACTCATTGTTGGTCCAGAATTGCAGGACAAATTGTATGAATCACATTTCTGCATAGTCGTGCATTTTTCACACAACAAAGCGGTGCCAAATACTTCCTTCTTATAGTTAAGAGAAAAACCCTATTCTTTTGTCTCTACCCTCTGCCTCTCTCCCCTGTACATGAATTATTTGTTTTCTACTCTTTTGCTACTATCTTTGTTATTTTTTGGAGGGGCTGAACTTGTGCAGTCACTGTCACATCGTTAAAAGAACATGTTTTTGTCTTTTAGGCTTTTTGGACTGGAATCTTGATTTATTTTGAAGATTATATTACAGTTTGTAAGCTACATAGTGGCTTGTTTGACCGTAAAATGCTAATATATAGATGTTTGTCAAGTTTTAATATGTGAAATTATATCTTATGCTATTTTTTATCATTGATCATAAATCTTATGGTTCAAAATTTATTTCCGTTCGAAAGTAGGATTTCAATCGAATACCAATTTTATAACAATGACAAGAACACAAGCCAGTTGAAGCATTACATAATCAAGTAGTTTCAGTGATCTAAGTATCCAATTGTCCCAACCTTGATACCTTGACATTCATAATGGTAACAAAGACATTAAAAAAAGAGAGTCAATAGTTTATGAAATAAAAAGAATGGGCCACTCTCATGACATGTCGAGAGGGATCAACACTTATGGGACTAAGAGACAAAGTCAATCTTTTAAACTGAAGTGTCATAGAAACGTGATAATTTTCATATCTAGAAGACTAGAAGTCTAGAACTTATAAAATGAAAGCTTAACAGCAAAATAAGAAGAAACATAGTATCTTAGTTAGAACAAGGCATTTGCATACCTTTGTTACACAGTGGTAAGCTTGTCCCGAATCCCAAATTCGACGACCAATGACATATTCTCTATCACTGCAAAAGAAGGGAAACTGTAGGAAACAAGAATTGAAGAACATGAGAAAGCAAGAAAGCGTTTGGAGACTTAAAACAATTAAAGCAATAAAGTGCAAGTAACCTTGCGAACCCAGTGCACTAGCATTGTTCCAGTAAGAGGGCAATCTTGTATGGTTTGAGCACATATAAGCATATCATCCCACTTCAATCTGAAATCATCATCCCAAAAGAAATCCCTTACCAACTCGGGACTAGCATCTTCAAACACAGTTCTGCTTCGATACTGTGGCGGTCCACTCTAACAAACATATTCATTCAAGTTCAGTGAAATGCATACAATGCATTATATAGAGTTTAAGTTTGATCACAGTTAAAGTTTTTGACACTATCATCCTATATTCTTAAGCTAGTTACGATAGAACGTGGCAATTTACCATTGACTGACATATTTAGGGTGTATTTGGATAAACAACTTAACTAAACGCTTATTTGACTAACCTTTTTCAAAAAAGTTAAAAACACCTTATTTTCATAAGTTTCTCTGACAAGCTTATTGCAATAAGCTAAAATGAGCTTATATGAAAATCATAAACTAGTTGCATATGTTTTTTCATAAGTTATTCTCATAAGCTCTCTATAAGCTCTTCCAGACACACCCTTAGACTCTGTAAGCTCTTCCAAACACACCCTTAGACACATGGTGCATACCAATTAAATACTTATATATAAAATAAGAATAGAAATATAGAAAATACCTCAGGATCCCTACGCCAAGCTTGATAGGACATGGAAGGGGTAGAACGGTCCATCATCTGAACCCAAGCAGGGCCTCCATCTTTTTCCTCAACTAACTTGCATAAATGCTGTAAATCATGTTCTGTCACCAGAGAACTCGAATCTTTCTCAACAACCTGTGAACAATTGGAAGTAGAAATGGTGGTAGTAGAATCGGGAGTGGAATTGGGAGAGGAACGAGAGTTGAAGAAATTGGAAAACCAAGTACTAGTATTAGCCCATTTGGGTTTCCACGCCCAACCCACAAAAACACCTAAGATAACCGCAACCCAAAGCGGAGCAATAAGCATCACAACTTCTCCTAATATTTCCCCAATTCCAGCACTCGAACTCACTCTCTGCATGAATCCCAACACAGACATGGATAGTGGTATTGTTATTATTATTAGCAGCGAAGAGAAGAAAATAAATAAAACCCTATTACTCCTCAGCTATAATCGATATGGTAGGCGTGGAAGTACAGCGATTATTGGAGAGAGGAGGATTAGATTGGATAAATAAATAAATAGAAATAAATATGTGACAGCTTCAATTCGTGAAAATCTTGAACGAGGAGGAGAAGAGACGACGCAGAATATGCCAAAATGGTTTTATCGATACGGATAAGGATCGGGAAGATAAGTGCAGCGCTCACCACACGTGTTCATCCCATTATCTGTGTGTGAGCCTATTCAATCATCAATTACTAATCATTAATAATCTCATTTAATCATAACGTATCAACCATTCAACCCCTCACACTTCTGCATTATTTATTTATTTTAGAAATATAAAGTATATAGATTGGTTGTTAATTAGGCAAAAAGGGTTTTGGTTTTTGGTCCCCTATTCGATGATACCGAAATACTATCCTCCGTCCAATCCCGCATTCATAACCATTCACTAATTCACCCTCGGTAAGGATGGCAAACAGATGAATTTGATGGATTTTAATTCGGATCATAATGGATCGGACAAAAATAATCCATCAATCTATTTTGATCTATTAAAAATATATTAAAAAAATTCAATTCATCCATGATACATTTAATAAAAAACCATCCAACCCATCCATCAATCATTTTATATGGATGGATATCCGATCCATCCATTCAAAAATATATTATACATTAAAATTTTATTTTAATCATTTTTACGTACTAAATATTTTCTCTCTATAGAGTTTTAAGGACCTTAATTACATAAAAACAATTTTATTTATTCATGAAATTTTTTGCGAGTTATTATCAAGAGACTAATTAAAAGAACAGAAGCATGGTGATAAGTTATGAGAGAACGAGACATAGAGCTGCCGAGAGAGTGAATAATGACTTTGAAAACGTAGAGTCATAATAACGAGAGTGAGAATCAGATACTCCTATATAGGAATAGGAAGAAAGCAAGCTACTAGGTTCCTAGGGAAAAAAAATTGATTACGTCATTTATTTGGTTTGTAGTTATTTCACTTTTTGAGTGTGTGAGGGAGAGTACCAGAGAGATGACTACATTAAGCTGCAGAAATATTAGAATCAAACTCTTTAATTTGGAATGGATAATAAATGATCCACTTCCTTTTTTTCTTTGATCCAATGGATTGTAAAAAATATAGGATGGATCATTAACCATCCATTAGTAAAAACAATCCAACCTATCCAATCCATTTAATATGTTTTCTTATTATTTGATGGATTGGATGAATTTTTTTATGGATATATAATTGGTCCGCGGATTCTTTTGCCAGCCCTAACCATCGGGAATCATATATTACCATAACATTATGGCCTGAAACATATATGACCCGAAAAATGTACCCGACCCATGATCTCACAGTCTACTCATGTTCAACCCTGTTTGTGTTAAATTCCTTTAGTTAGGTTGTTGTTTGACAAAAATAGTTGATAAGCTAGTTGATAGTTGATAAGCTAATTTTTAGCTGATAATTGAAAAGCTAGCTGATTGAATTTGACGTGTTTGACAAAATTTGCGGTTAAACTAGCTTATAAATATAAAATGATATTAAAGGGCATATTTATGATAGACATAGTAAAGTGGGAATTTCATTAAATGAACGAGGGTAAAAACGAGAGAAAAGTCAATAAGCTATAAGCTACTACTCATAAGCTAAATAAATTAGCTTATGAAGAAAAGCTATAAGTTAATGAGATAAGCTTATTTACCAAACACATATATTTCAGTCAAATAAGCTATAAGATAGTCAAATAAGCTATAAGCTAGCTTATTGGGCTTACCAAACAGTGCATTAGTGTTTGTTACAAGTTTTAAAAAAATATTTCCGAGAATGTTGGCATGGAAATAAAAACTTTCTCATGTTTGCTATAAGTTTTAAAAAAGTATTCTCAGGCATAAAAGATGGGAAAGATAGTTAAAGACTTAGGAAAACTTTATTCCCATGTATGAAAGTGGGAAATAAAGATTTTAGGGAAACATTCATAGAAACGTTGTTTGCCTTAAACATTCCAAGAACAAAACATCGCCTTAATCAATCATTGCAAGTCCCGCCCGACCCTTATTTTACGGATTTAATTGATATACGTTGTTAATATAGAGGTTTTTATATTATCAATCAATAAAAATATTATATTATTAAAAATATTTGATTTTTATCATAATTACTTAAAAAGTCACACAAAATGATTTGTGATCGATTAATAACTTTAAAAACTTTATATTGGCAACATATTAAAATTAAACTTTAATTTTTATTTATGGGATGACAAAATTATTTGAAAGAACTACATTAGTTGCACAAACCAAATTAACAAAAAGTAATTACCAAACCAAATTGAAAGAAATGAATAAATATAAGGAACCAAAATCTTCTTTGTCTTTAATTAATTTAATAGTATTCGGCATCAGCCCATTGAAGTGACTTTCATTTTCATCATCTCCTATTAGGTGCAGACCAATCCAACAACTGCCAAATGTGGTTGGTGTTAGGCATTATTTTTTTATTTGTACTGACTTAACCTAATGGTTTTAAATATAATACACTTGTGACGATTTTTATCTTCCAAAAGCACAAGATGAATAAAAAAATAAATGTATATAAAGACAAGGGAAACGCTTAACATACACTGTCCTCCTCTTAACATTTTTTTATTTTTGTATAGGTAAAAGAATCATAGCGTATACATGCAGAAAATGAAGTAAACCTAATTATAATCATGTAGCAATAATTATGAAGATATTTTTCTTATCAACTTAATCATGAAGATATAAAATGATGTGTAAAGCACCATTTGAAATAGAAAGGAAAATGATGTGTAGAACATTACGTGGTTCTAGTGGAACTGGACTCGAATTCATTAAGTAAGGTATCAAGTTCAAACTTCAAACCTTACGGATGAGGAAAATGTGGTTGGGAAGGGAGACCCACTAAAGGTGGTCAGTCAGGTTCTCCGACAGACATTAATCATAAGTGAAACCAGTGGATAATTTGTACCTATAATATGGTAAAAAAAAAAAAAGGAAAAGGGATTGAGAATATACACAATCATTTAAGAGCAATGATGAATAAGACGTTTTAATTTGTTCTCTTTGATTATCTTTTTGTGGAATGCAATTTTTTCAATTTTTAATCTTATGTCCTATATTTTATTTATAAAATTCCCTATATTATATTTATAAATTACACTACATAGAAAATAGAATTTACATCAACACTATCTTTGACTGCATTCTTAAGAATCATATTCTTGAAATGAAAAATAAGTTGGCATATCAAACACGACCTACCGTCAAAGCCTATCACAGTTGAAAGATAACTAGATTTTTTAAACATTCTGTCAAGGAATTGATTCCTATTAGATGTAGGAAAAAAAAACTTTGGGAAACACAATGACAAAACTCACTATAGTGATCTCTACACCTTGAAATGAATTAATCTTTGATTATTGGAAGAAAGATATCCTTAATGTGCAAAAAAAGGAAAGAAAAAAAAACCTAATTTTTTTACCCAAAAAATAAACATAAAAGAACTATCCCACTTGTGCATAACAAAAATTAATAGTATTAAAGTAGAAACAAATAACACTACAAGCACCACATTTGATCATTCTCAACTGTAAGACCTATGGGGGGGAAATCCCCAATGCAAGATAATAGCACATCAACAACATTGCCCAAACTCTATCCACACAGTACAGCAAAAATTTACAGAAAAAAAATAAAATGCGCTTCAAAGAACCCTGTTTCTGAGATTATTAAATGTACTGCAGCCCACCTCAGACTATACGGAACAGACCAACACCGACTGATTTGTCAGCATTCATCCCAACTATCTTCATCCACTAGCTTATAGCCACTAAAGTGGTTGACCCTAATCTTCCACTCTCCTTTAGTGGGATCGTATGATACAAATTCAGCACCTTGATCCTCAGCCTTTCTCTTGAGCATCTCCTTGTATTTCTCAATCTTTGGCCCTTCAATATACTGTTGTCCAGTTTTCTTGTCAAAACATTTGATGTTGAGGAGTGTTACCTCAGCAGGCTTATTCAGCCCTTGTCCAACAGGAGGTTTCTTTGCATCATCCATGTATACAATCACCTCACGATTGTTAAACTGAACAAGGGACTCAAGATCAAGCCCTCGGACATCTGTCTCACCCAAAAATCTGATGCTGCCGTAACCTTGCCTTCCAACCACAAAGTCCTTGACATGACTGCAGAATCCTGGTTCGGCTCTTTCCTTGGCTGCCAGTTCATGAATTCGAGGCAGTGTGTAGTAATCAGAACGTCGAAGCTTTGGCATTAGTGCCTCAACATCAGCTCCATGTTCATACACAATGGCAGCCTCACCAGCTCTGTGCCCGCTGAGTGTCTTATACGTGTCCACCTTTTGAGAAGAATGATCTTCATTACTCCCATTGGGTACCTGCTTTGCTGTTATAGGCTGAACTTGCTCCTTGACGATACCATTTTCTACTGCAGTTTCTGGAATCATTTACACAAATTTAGATACGGGAATAAAATCAGAGAGAGTTGGGTGGGGGCAAGGGGGAACTTTTTAGTGATTCATTATCTTAAAATTAATTCCATCTCAGTGACTTAATAATATGTGTATTACCATCCTTGGCAATCAGGGATGTCATTGCGATAAACAGAGTACAAAAACCAATGTCCATGTGTTATCATAGAAGATCAATATACTAGAGCTATATATCCTTTATAATCAAATACTTGAAATTCATAGGGAGCACGTACTCTCTCTGTCCTCTGGACTGGTACCATCAGCAGGTGTGGTACTTACTTCTTTAAAGATAATTCCTGAGCATAACATTTAAAAATATAAATAAACAAGGAAGAGTCTGCTTGTTCTATAACTATTCTCTGAAAAGAGAGTCGGAAAAAAAAAATGCATCAAGAAAAAATGACCACCAACATAACCCAAAATGCGAACCAACTACAGGGGGGTTTATAGGAAGGATTGAGAAACACTTCTCATCCACAAGAAAGTTTTCATAAACCATCGGAAAGCGGTGCCCAACGTCCCAGCAGAGAAATATTTTTTTCCATCTTAGCAAACACTGGAACATAAATCATTGGATGCAACGTCCATCCTCAATGTATAAAACAGAATCCTTTACTCCTACAACTCAAGTAGGACAGGTTACAGAACACTAAATGAAATCAATTTAGAAGATATTACCATTCTCATTCACTGAGGTGTGTCTATCCCTAAAAGACGATGCTTTCTCGGAAGAAGCCCTTGCAGGCCACTGCTCCATGGGACAAATGATCAGCGCCCTTGGATTTTCCCTAGGAATGAAAAGAGCATCAGCCTTTGGTGTGCTTGGAGTATCCTCATCATCACTAAAGAATGGAACCTGCAAGAGAGCAGTGAAAATTAAGGGACATACACCATATTCAGCTCCATAAAGGGCCGTGTTATTAGAAACCCAGATTGATAATAAATAGAATAAAATTACTCACCTTTGGTCCATCGTTCTTAGAATGATATTTCCTGACAGGAATCCTGTTCCGTCTTTGTGAAAGGTGCCGAGAAGTCAATAACGATGATATTCTAACAGAAGCAGGTTTGTCTGGAGCCTGAAATGATGTGTCAGCGTGAAACTTATTTGTTTTTATCAAAAATCAAAACCACACAAAGATTGGCCATGGTTTGGAAGGCAAAGTAGTTTCTGCTCAAGTTAAAATACAAAACCAGCATAAAAAATTAACAAAATCAAAAGTTAAAATCACAAATTGTTTTACAGGCATGCTGGAGATTCCATATTGAATTGAAGGAGTGGTTCCAACTCGACCAATTGACATCTGAGGCAAAGCAGGAAGTGTTCCAAACGGATTGGTAATTGGTGCGGCTTGTACAACCACAGAGCTCTGGGTAGAAGACCTGTCAAACAACAAGCATCGAAATAAAAATCTTCTAATTGGAAAAAATAACAAACACAATATCCAAGCTAATTATAAACAAATAATAAAAATGACATTTTATTTCAAAAAGAAAAAGAGATTAAAAGATAAATTATATGCATTACAGATGAGTTATCATCAAGACAAGATTCCCATGGCCAACCTTAAGGGAACAAAATAACAAATTATTTGGAAAACCACATAATGCAACATGGTTGAGTTGCAAAAAGTATTGCATTACATTGTTAGACATGATCATTGATTAAATAATCAAAGTAACCATTTCTCTTACCACATGTATGGCACACAACTCTACTCCATGGAATGACGATTCCTATGGTTTGAAAGGGGGATAAAAAAACAATGATGATTCCATTCAAGGCTTTATTCCACAAAACCAGAAATTGCCATTCTCCCTAGAAAGAGGGGATTGGTGATTCCCAGCTCCATGGAATGGGATTTAACTTTCTTCCCAACATACCCTCCTTAACTTTATAAAATAACTATTACTGTTTGCTTAATTTCATAAAATATGATAGTAATGAACCTTGGTGTCTTTTCAGTTTAAAAAACTACTGACTTCCAATAATTTAAACATCGCCAATTATTGACAGCTGACACATTGATGCTAATACTGGATACATGAAGAATAACATAAGGGCTTTGGTGTTAATCATTATTAATACAGCAGTACATGAACATAACATGAATAATTAAAATATTGAATTCGCCGAATGTACTGTAGATAGTATATCTACAATAGATTTCTTTCTCGCTTTGTATCATACATGACAGGTTTCGTGTGACTAGAGAAAACATCGTTACCAACATAACATAATTTTTTTTTTAATGAGAAACATAATTTATGGGTTATCAAGTTGTAAAAAATTACATTAACATTATCCAATAATGTAATTTCGCATTACATATACAAGATATACATGAAAATTCATGTTTTTCCCATGAGGAACATTTAAGTCATTTTGAATAACTTTGATTCCATGTATCCAAGCCATTCCTCTAAAGGTACAAAAATTTGGACTATTAATGACCATTCCAATTTCTCCTGAAAACCCACAAGATCTCTCACTAGCCCTCTAATTTATATTCAACTATACTCATTTACAGTTAAGACTCTGTTAACTGCAAGTTAGACAGTTATGAATCACAGATACTAACTAAACACTTATAAGTTATAAATAGCTGATGATTAGGTATCTAAAGATAATTCTCAGAATAACAAAACTAAATACATAAATAAGATCATATATTTTTAGGGTAATAAAAATAAAATTATACTTATAAAATAAGAAACAAATAACTTACTTTAAATAAAAACAAGAGGGGAAATTAACACAGCTAACTAGAAAATAGATATCAGTCTAACACTTGCTAATATATATCATCAGGGGCATAAAGTGGATTGAGAACAGATTAAACCGCATTTGCCTGGCCACCATTGTTTAAAACCAGTTAATACGCAACAATGTTAATACTGCATTAGAAGTACACTAGTTAACCTCGTAAAATAATCCATTACATATAACTACTGTATAATATAATCAGGTAGAAGTCACACAAAATAGATCAGCACGGCGATTTAAATATTCAACAATACAAAAAATTCCAAATGTCCTTATTTATTATATTAAAGCTGAAAAATTCAGATTTCATATTAAAAAACTCAACATATAAACAAATTCGACATAAATGCATGACTACGAGAAACTATAAAACTGAAACTTACGGAAGTCCAAAGTTACTCTGACCAAATAAGCCTGGGGTGCCACCGAAGTTACTTGGACCAGCTATTTAACATAATAGAGGGAAACAGTCAGTTTGAAACATAACCTTTCAATAATTGCACTGAGACAAAACAAATATAAGGATATTTAAAATTGAACAGACCAGGTTGTGTCTGGCCAAAATTACTAAAGCCAAAAGTACTACTCGACTGTGCAGGTTGTGCTGGTTGGAAAGGTGTTGACATTGATGGCTGCAGGTATAAAGTCAAATCAAACATATTAGAAAGTCAAACGTAATACAGATTTGAGAATTAATTTTCTCACACACACAAACTCAGAATGCATGTATAACACAGGTTTCTTGAAGATTTAGAAAAAGATCATTAACTAAAATTACATACAGAGATGCCGAGTTTAATCAGCAATATTCGAGTTAGTAAATTTATTTAATAGTATCAACATTATGCTCTATAAGCCACATCACTCGCACCAATTTTTCAATGAAGGTGTAATGTGTTACTCTAACAATATATTCATAGTGCCCTATGCCAGTTCTAAGGTGTAAATGAATCAAATTGAAACATACTAGGGCACAATCGAGGTTTTTCTCTAATGGAGTATATACAGACTCCCAAGCACTCACTCTTCCAAAAGCATAAGTCGTTAGGTGGACACTATAGAATGATCTTTTATATGCAATATTTATAGAGTATCTGCATAACTGGTTCTATTATATGACAATAAGATTGTCAAGCTGAGCTGAAACATGGTACGTTTTATCTTGATTCACAACAAATTGTGTTTTTTAATTGAAATACAGAACTACTCACCAATGTTTGACCAAAACCTGTAAGATTGCTAGAAGTAAGCTGTCCGCTGCTTGAGAAAATGCTTCCAACAAGCCCAGAAGAAGGAGAGTTGAACAAGCTTGATTGGTTAAAAGATGTAGTCTGCCCAAAGGGAGAGGTAGTCTGTCCAAAACCAGAGACTGGCTGTGCAGTTGTAGTGGCTGTAGAACCAAATAATTGGGATGATTGAGTGTTGCTAAAAATGCTTGAGCCAAATGGTGAAGATGTACCCAGAGCAGGAGCAGAATTGAACAGGGATGTAGATGCCCCAAAGCCCTGTGATGGAGAAGAGTTAGCTCCAAATGGAGATGGGGATGAGCCAAAGATAGAAGGTGCTGGTGCTGATGTTGAAGATCCAAAAGCTGATGAACTGAAAGAAGGAGCAGATGAAGTTCCAAATGCAGAAGGAAAGGTTGAAGTCTTTGGCGCAAATGGGTTAGAATTAGAAGGTGTTGTGGAAGAGAAGGGATTAGCTGATGATTGACCAAACACTGGTGAAGGAGCAAAGGCGTTTGTCTGTGTTGTAGATGAATTAAAGCCACCCAAACCAGTGGGCTGAGAAGAAGGAAGTGGTCCACCTAAATTTGTAATAAACAAAATAGATTAAGTCAAGATCATCGCTACTGGCCTACTGCAATGAAATCCAGCAGAATTATCAAATAATTTGTTATCTATAATTTATAATTTAAAAAACAAAAGGAAAGTACCTTTGTCTCCCAATTGATAGTCCTCCCATCTTAGCTCCTCATGGCTTTTATCTTTGTAAACAGGCATGGCTGATATGGACTCCAATTTTGCTGTCTGTCCAGAGGTACCACTGTCTGGTTCAGTTGTTGGTGTGTAATTAGCTATTCTACTTCCACCCCGTTGACCTCCAAAACCTGACTGCCCCATACCAGGATTTCCAAAAGCCGATGTCGGGGCCTGGGATCCTGCATGAGAAAATATGCAAAGAAGACTTTCAATTACAATGGCATAAAATATAGAAAAGGCAGTAGGATACTGAAGAACATTGTATCTTGAAAGTTGAAAATAAATATATCACAAAGTAGACAAAATTCTAATGGCTTTTGAACTCACCAAATGCAGAACTCTGACCACCAAAAGGTGAGGTCGTACTTCCAAATGGGCTGCTGCTACCAAATGCAGAAGTAGACTGACCAAAAGCTTGAGTGGAGCCAAAACTAAAAGCCGGGGTACTAGAAGGCGAAGCACCAAAGCAGGAGCACTAGAAGCCCCAAATGGAGAGCTCGATGTTCCAAATGCAGATGTACTTGATGAACCAAACATAGGGTTACTTGAAGCTCCAAATGCTCCCCCGCCTCCAAATACAGGATTACTTGACACACCGAATGCACTGCCTGTGTTACCAAAAGTAGGGCTTGAGGTTGAACCAAATGCAGGGGTGCTAGTTGCACCAAATGCAGGAGTGCTTGTTGCACCGAATGCGGGGGTGCTCGTAGCACCGAAGGCAGGGGTGCTCGTAGCACCAAATGCAGGGTTGCTTGGAGCACCAAAAGCAGGAGTACCCGCTGAACCAAATGTTTGCTGAGGTGATGCACCAAAAGGTGTTGAGGAACCAAATATGCTGCTTCCAAATGCTGGTTGCGATGGTTGAGTGGCACTCCCAAATGGACTTGTTTGAGTAGGAGTAGATCCAAAACCTCCGAAAGCAGGCTTCTGACCAAAAACTGATGATCCTAAGGAGCAAAATTAACACCAGTTCCAGCTCGAATTAGAAAACCACCAGATAAAATACATATGAGAAAGTTAAAAAACATGCCAAAGGATACTGATGATTCCATTATTATATGCAACGAGCACTAACTGGGCGCCACAAAGAATCTCAGAAGACTGCTTCACACGCATGCGCGCGCACTCCCACACACACACATATATATACATATATCTGAAACTGGTTTTGCAATTCACTACAATATTGTGCTTTTCACAAATTACACGTCACGACAAATAAACTGGTTTCCAAAGGCTCTAATGAAGACAAGTCTAATGAATAGAGGATGGAGAGAACAATAGATGGAGTAATAACAAAAGGATTCCACAAACATGCTTACCAGCAAATGATGACGACGATGATGAACTACCAAAAGCTGGAGTTGAAGATGACCCAAAAGCAGGCACTGAACTACCGAATGCTGGTGAAGACGAAGCACCAAAAGTCGTGTTGGAAGAGAAGGGAGAAGAAGCTTGAGCTGCACCAAACACACCAGTTGAAGTGCCTCCAAATATGGAACTACCTGTTTGCGAACCAAACGGAGTTGTATTGCCAAATGGCTTAGGAGCAAAAGGATTGCTACTTGAATTGTTCTGCCCAAAAACTGGCTGGGAGCCAAATGGGCTCGTCGATGACTGCCCGAAAGCTGTTAAACGAAATTCGATAAATAATTAATAGTTTGTGGAACCAGACAATATAGAAACATCATGCTTTACCCTTCGTTCATATTTGCATAACAACAACAACAACAATAATAATACATGGACATCATAATTTTTTGTGGAGTAATTAGGGAAGGGGGTGTGAAGGAATATGCAATTAACCAAATGAGAAACAAAGAAAGCAATAAAAGAACAGCAAAATAGAATAGAAAGCAAGACTTACGGTTTGTAGAACCAAACATCCTGATAACTTTCCAAAGAGAGTAGTAGCTTTTTCCTCCTTAACTGCAATCGGTAAAACACATCAAACCACAATCAAATAAGCATAAACTAAAGAGGAAAACAAAACGCATAGAACGAAATAGAAAAATTGTTATGAGATTGACAAAAACGCAGCTTGTTATTAGATTTAGAGGGATTTATGATCGGACATTATTATATGATGATGTAAAATCAGTTGAATTAAATGACGAGAATGCGGCTTCTGATTTATGAGGGTGGAATGAAAAACTTACAGTGGAATTTGAGAAGATAGATCGTGGATTAGGGCAGAGAGTAACAATAGGGATTGGGTTCTCTTGATTCTTCAATCAAGCACGCACACTGACACAGAAGGGTTATTAGCTTCTTATATTTAAGTGCTGAAGGAAAAGCCGCGTTGCGTTAAAATTCCGTCAATACAGAAACCCAGGGTTAAGGGTTACCCTTCGTCGGAGGTAAAATTTTCAGCCATTTTTTTATTTTTTATTTTTAACTCTTCCTATTTAATTGAAACCGGTTCAACCGGAGAACAGGAGAGCGGTTCAACCAGACAATGAACGAATTGAACAGAAAATGCACATGAAAAAACAAAATAGCAATTTGTCCAAATTCCGTCTCACAATTATTCATAATCTGGACCACATGAAAGTTGAGTTTTAATTTCAGATTAGAACCATAACAGTGAAGGGAAAGACCCATCTTACCGAGCGAAGGAAGAGGAAAGCCGAGCACCCAGCCGTCGTGCGCCGCTGCACCGTCGTCCGGAAACGCGCCGTCGTCCGGTGGTCGTGACTCGTGAGGCAGGGAAGGGCGTGAGGAAGGTAAGGTTAGGTTTTCGAAGGACACTGCGGCAGCGGGTTTTCTTCAAAACTGAGGAAGAAACTTGATTTTTCAGTAATTTTTCATTGAAAATATTTTAAGTGGAGTTGAACCGACCGGTTGGCCGTTTTTGGTTCTTGACCGGTTGAACGGGTTTCTTTTGTCTTTTTTAATGGTTGGACCGCTGAAGCGGTTCTATAGTTCAACCAGAAGTCCAGAACAGATGGCCTAGCCGGTCGACGGTACCGATTTTTAAAATACGGGGCAAAAGCCGAGTAGCGTTAAAATTCCGCCAATACCGAAACACAGGGATTGCGTTTTCTATGTCTCCATTTATTTTTATTTTTTTTATTTTGGGGAGTGGGTGGGAGTTTTAAAAGTCGATTTATGTGACAAAGTTTTTACTAAAAAATTCTCGATCTAAAATAATCAATTTATACATATAATTTTAGAATGTTCAGCAGATGACAACTATCCCAACTTCTATTGATAGAAGTACAATGATATTTAATAATAAATACTTTTTCAATTTTTAATTTAGTTTTAACACGTAATTGATATAAATTAATGAGTTTATTTATATATATTTAGTATAGTATTAGTATGATTTGGTTCAAACTTTAAATTCACTTTATAAGAACTAACATGCCTGTCAGTTTAGAATTTTTTTAAAAATTTGTTCGCGTGATTATGTTAGCATGAGTTGATGCCCATGTAAGTCTTAATACAAAATAATTTATTAATATGAAAAGGACATATATGTACATAAATAAATTATGAAAATATTAGATTTAATTTTTTTTTATATTAGATTTAATTGTACTTTTAGTTCTTGTAGTTTCATAAATGAGTGATTTTGATTCCCCTAGTTTCAATTGTTCAAATCAAATTCTAATTTCAAAATCAAACAAACTTGGTCTTGTTGTCAACCTATCATCCAATACTTAATAGAGATTATTGACATGGCTACTAACCCTTTGTAACGTGGCACTAGTGTAAGATTAATTATATTTAATTAGTCAAATAGTCGTTAAAACAAAAATTAAAAGCTACAAAACGCTAAAACGGAAGGCACATGCAAAGCATGTTCGTGAAACTACAAGGACCAAAATCACTCGTTTGTAAAATTATAGGAACTTGATTTGAGCAATTGAAATTACATGGGCTTAATTTGTTCAATTTTGAAATTAGATGAACTTGATTTAAACAATTGAAACTAGAGGAACCAAAATCGCTCATTTATGAAACTACAGGGGATCAAAACTGCAATTAAGCTAAAAATATTAACAAAGGAACACATATAATATGATTATATTAAGCATAAGTTTTTTATTTGTACTAGCATAACAAAAATATAAAATATAAAATCTTTTTACTCTCCAGTCACAATCCATCTCCTTACTAGAATTCATATTATATTTGTTGCTAAAATGACAAAAGCTCGTAAAAATAAACTATCTACTTCATTTAAGGTTTTTTCTAGAGTGAGCAAGGTAGACATGTTCTTATAGTGAGAGACCCATGAGCTACCGACAACAGCATATGCATTCTCCTTCACCTTTATCTCTCCTCCAAACCTATTCCCTTCACTTTCTCTCTCCTCAAGCTCTCTCTCCCCTCTGCTTTCTCCCTCTCCCTCTATCCTTCGCCCCCTCCTCTTTCTTGTATCCGCCTGGACCGCCTCGTTCAATTCCAATGTCACCGTCCTTGTCGTCGACTAAAGTAGAAATGACAATTTGGACCCTACCCACTGGGTACCCGTAAAAAATACCCATGATGGATAAGGTAAATACCCGCTTTACGGGTATGGGTGTGGGTACGGGTAATTACCCGAAAACAAGAGAGGGTATGGGTGCAGGTACATGTACTTAAGTACCCACCCCGCCCAACAATACATACATACATATATATATATATATAAAAAACTAATTAAGAATAATTTATATTATATATCTCTAACAAATACCATTACTAGAGTCAAATGTGATGTCATAAACTATATAGTATGGGAGCCAGAGAGTGTATTAAGGTTGTCACATGACGATCTAGATTTGGTGCAAGTCTTTTGACTCAAACCCGATGTCAATGGATCCTAACTATGTATATATATAAGTACATTTACAATTTTATGAATTTATTATTTTGCATGTTTATTGTGATATTTACTCAATTTGGATTGTAGATGTTTTTATTTAGTTTAATATTTTGGTTTGTAATATCTCATAAGTAGATTTGAAAGATCTTTGGATATTTTTTAATTCAGTTATAATGTTCTTTTTGTTCTTTATTGCTTTTTCTCAGTAAAAGTGCGGGTAATGTATGCGGGTATGAGTACTTACGTACCCAGGGGTACGGGTAAGGATACTAAAGTTGCTACTCACGCGGGTAATTGGTCTGGGTATGGGTATTTTTGTTAAACGCGAGTATGGGGACGAGTACTATAGTACCCTACCCATTGCCATCCCTAGACTCAAGCGACCTCAATTTTTCCACATCGAGCAATCTTCCAACGACAAATAAGCAGACAACAAAAACAACAAATATATACCTATCAGGCTGAATACAAAACCTTCTCAACTCACCAAAAAACTGCAGTAAACAACGAGTACAGCCAGCTCACACACACCTATTAATCAAAGTGTTATATGAAACCAAATCTCTGACGGGACTTTGATTAAACACCTTGCATGCCTGACTCTCTTGCATCCTTCCTTTCACCATCAACAATGTTGTGTTTTCACCCCACTCTTGCTCCTCCACACCCTGATTTGGATCACCATTGGCCACAATAACAGCCCACCATCTTCATCCCTGTCATCATCGTCCACCATTCCACCTCTTTCCATTGCAGCCTAATGGTTGTTATCATTCAACACTATCTGCAAATTATCATCACTGTCACTATCCCAATCATAACTCTCACCTTCGAAGCCATTGCTGCCGCCTTCTTCACCACCACCATCATCGCCGTCACCACCACCATCACCCAACAGCCATGCAATAACCAATTATGAATCATCGCCTCGAGAGAGATGTCGCGATTGATGACATGACAATGGAGCTGGGCGAGGAGTCGAGGTCGTTTGGGTCTTGAGTTTGCCGTTTGGGAGGATAAGGGATTGGCAGTGTCAGACGATGGAAACAACATTGTTGAAGGTGTGGGAGATGGAGTAAAAGAGGTCGAGGGAGAGAGGGTGGAGGTAGCGGCACGGTTAGGGAACTCGACAAAGAAATCAGTGAGAGAACTTGATGGAGAAATCAATGAGAGACTCAATGGACAAATCGATGAGAGTGACAAGAGCAAGAGAAGACTAGTTGCCTAGGTTGCCTTGTGTCATCTTCTCCATCTATTTTTTTCTTTTCAAAATCTAATGGTTATTCATTGTGTTGCACCATAAGCAACTTCTTCAGGTTGCTTACCCTTCGTTCGAATAAAAAATCCAGTACATATCTTACCATAATTAACATAAGTGTAACCTTTTTTGATCAATATTAACACAAGTATAAACTGATTGTACATTTGAATTATCCGAAAGAAAAAAATGAGTATATAAAACTAATATTCAAGAAAATCAATTATAAAAAAATATAATATGAAATACATTAATTCAGTGACAAATAATTTTTTTTTCAGATTTAACACCAATTTTTTTCAAAATCAATTTTATCAAAATTTACAACAACCAAACCCTATATGTGGAAAACAACTTCATTCGAGTACAATGCTATTTTCCAGTATAATTAATCAAATCTAAGGATACACCTCATTGTTGTTTCAAACAATATGGAACACAGCAACAGCATGTGTTGCTCAACTAGAAAGGACTTTGAAACTCTAAAGTATGTGACTTTAAATTCGATCTCAAAATTAATGTTTATGAAGAAGAAGAAAAAAACTGTTGAAAGGAGTCTCAGCTTAATCATCCTATCCAATCCTGAGAAATTAGTCTTCCAAATATCGGACGTAAATACTCTTGGAAAAAAATAACTGTATACAACGGTATGAACAAAAATCAATAATAAGGACCCTAGCTTCGCCTTTCAGAATCTGTTGGTTGAAGGCAGACAAAGTGACTATAATTTTCCATCCCCGCTGCCACATGAAATAAGCAAAATTTTAAGGGAGCCTTTCTTTTCCCTTCTTCTCAATTTTATTTCATTTTTTCTCCTTTTTCTTTCTCTATAACATTCATTCACGTGAAAACAAAAAAAACGGTTGCATGAAAATGGGTGGGCAACCTGAGAGGACCTAAAATTTACACGTTAGGAAAAGGTTAGGCTTATGAATAATACCGTTCAAATAATCAATCACCTAGGACGGTTGTGATTTGTGAATCTCTTCATTGAGAAGTTGCGCAAGTAACATCCGGTCAGCTGCTGGCTTATTGTCACTAAGAATGCTGTACAATGAGTTCAACTCTTCAGCATTGGCCTTTTTAAATAGGCTTCTTAGTACTGCAACAACTCCAACAGGCAAGTGCTGATTCTCGAGGACCCCTTGACCATTTTCACCATTTATATTGGTTTGGTAAGCCTGTGAAATCTGCCCTTGAGGCCGGGAGTAGGGCCGGGAGTCCCAATATTCATTACAAACTCGACTTCGATCCAGTGCCTCAATAGCCTGGTGAAAGAAGGCAGATACAGTCATACATAAGACCTTGAGAGCTATCAAAACCATGTACGAGGAAAGAAAATCGAACAGGCCATTATAATTACTAACAATTTAGCTGAAAAACCAGAAAGTTTACAGTCCTAAGGTAGTCAGCGTTTGTTACAAGTTTTAAAAAAAATTCCCGGGAATGTTAGCATGTAAATAAAATTTTCCCATGTTTGGTACAAGTTTTAAAAATTTATTCCCAGGCATAAAAGATTCCTGGGAATAAAATTAATGAATAATAGTTAGAAACTTGGGAAAACTCTATTCCCATGTATGAAGGTAGGAAAACTCTATGCCCGGGAATGTGATTCCCATGAATGTAATTTGCCTGGGAATAAAACATTCCAGTTACTAAACGCCTATAGGCTCCATGAACGAATGAATTTTGTTTTCATGTGCCCTGCTGAATAAACAAAAATAAGAATACGTTTAAATCCAGAAGCATGTAACTATTTGAACATTGCATTCATGTTGTTTACTTCACAAAGAAGGCTGAAATATTACCCCCAAAAAAATGAGGCTGGACACACTCGCACTTGCCATTGGTAAAGAAACTGGCTGAGTGTGTTCCGTTTGTGTGTTTCTTGTTTTCATTTTCATTAAAAACATAACAGGTTTAAATACATGCTTGATAGCCTTTAAATGTAAAGGTTACTACGGAGACATTTCTAAAAGCAGAAAACGTTTCTTACTCTTTTCCCTAACTCATTCCAATATTAACTGCAAAGGGTATAATTTAATCCCAAATCACCCAGAAACTAAGATAGATCCCAGATCAACCAAAAGATAGGAGAACTTTGCTGTTACATCAACCGATAAGAAGCTAGAAAAATTTCTGCTACAAGCATAATTACTAGATACCTGTTCATGGGAGGCGGCTAGAAGCAAGATTTTTGGAATAGAATTTTCTTTCCGCCAATGTCAAATTCAAGTGAAGCACTTTGAATTATAAATGACTTTTGATCAGCAAAAATTACCTGCACTATTGCTGGAGAGGAAAACCCAAACATTTCAAAGCCATCAAGGCTGCCAGGAGGCTGTAACGGAGGAAGACCCTTCCTTCCCAGCTTATGTTGTTTTGTGATCTCTTGATTCACTCTCTCTCTTACGAGTTCCCAGCATCTTGCAGCTGAAATATGAATGAAGACCTCACTTGGACAATTTTCCAAGGAAACCTGAGGGGAAAAAACATGGTTTAGTTAAACTTTCCCTGCTACTGTAAATTTAGCAAGGGATTCAAAAAACGAAGCCATTCCATTTCATCTGTAATTGTTCATCTGTAATTGCATATCACCTCTTCCCAACGCCAGCAAATTGAACCGAACCCCTCACTCTCACAGCAGTCCATTCCAATGTAATTCTCAAAACTAAAAGAAACTAACACCAAAAAGTTTTAACTATTAAAATCCCAATTATCATTTGACCAAATCAGGAATTACTCGATGGGTTAAACACATGACTGCTCCTAATGGAGATTTTCCACCAGACCACAACAGCTTGTTCACATTTTCTTCATGACTCCATTTTGAAAATTAGATTGCATGGAATGGCCTATAGCTAAACAAAATATCTGTCTCAAAGGGCTTAGGTAAAAGGGCAAGGGCAAGAGATTTTCTACGACACTTTGCCTCAAAGCTACAATACAGTCATGAAGTGCAAAGTAAAGGAACCAAGAATCTTCTATCAAAACTTTTGCCCGCATAATCAAGAGTAAAACTCAGCAAGATATTAGCAAGAAAAGGACTTGAATTCCAAGTGTATCAACAAATTTAATCAGAATAATGAAAGGCCTTTCCAGAGATATTTACGAAAAGCATGATTATAGTACCAATTGCATGACAAAAGCCTACAATTAAGAGAGAGAGAGAGAGAGAGAAGAGAGAGGGTGAAAGACTGAAAGTACCATAAATAGAGGTCCATCACGTCCTGCATCAAGAATTTCTGAAATATAAAAACACATACTGGACGGATCTAAGACACTTATGTATCTAACACGGCTTTTAAATCCTGCACCAATTAATATAATTTGCATAAATAACAATTTACATATTCAACCAAAGACTGTCATAGAAGTTGCAGTGCATTACAGATCAAGTATTTACATACCCCTTGGGAATATAGCCTGACTGCTGCACCATGACTTTCTGGAAAGCACAACTCCAAATTCTAAAGGTTCAACATTGCAGTTGATACGGCGAACAACCTTGGCAATACGAGGACCTTTCGGACGGTAATTCCTTTCCAAATTACTTGGACTGCAAGAAAGGTTTCCATTAACAGCCCTTACGTTGTCAGCTACATTAGTGGCACATCCTCCAAACTTTTCATGATTATCCTCATTCTTAACCTTGATAGTGCCGGACTGTTGTGGGTTCAGAGGACACCTGTCTGAACTTTCCAAACAATGATGGCTGGCCTCTCCTGTTGAAGAAGCTGGAATATTTCTAACTGACTCTGGAGTTGTAAGACCTATATGACAAGAAAGATCTACTGGGATAGAAGTAACAACTGGCCCTCTGTTTTCATGACATTCCTGTTTCACAAGCAAAAGCTGAGTTGAACCGGAACTCGTATCTTCATGAGGCAATGTAATACCATCCTTTTCCCCCATCACAGCAGCATCTGTCACAGGGATGGTCAAGTTGGTATTTTCTATATTATTACATGGGCTTGCTTTATCTCTAGAACCTGCAACCATACTTGAAAGTTCCTTCCTTCTATTTGAAACTGGCATCTCCGTTTCATCACCTTCATCGTCACTAAGAAGTATAATACTGTTATGTCTGTGAAGTGAACTTTTCTCACTTGACAGGTCCTCTTTAGACAATTGACAGCCAGTGATTTTCAACTTTGATCCGGAAATAAGAGATCCTTCTTTATTAACAGAGGTCTTATGATTAGCCATCTCACATGTAGGTTTTGAGCTATTAAATTGCTTTATGTGACTCAATGACACAGCTTCTGCTGATTTCCTCTGTTGAATGTAGCTCTGATCTTTGCTTTTTGCGGCATTTGTTTGATTCTCTATAGGGACGTCTATCAATTGAGAATCATCAATAAATTTATTTGATGGATGCAAAGCCATCTCTTTATGCACATTGGCCTTGGAAGAATGAGATGAATTTGATGAATGCAATCTCAATTCCTTAAGTACCTTGTCTGCTGAGACATAAGAAGTTAGTGCCAGCCCAAGATCTAATTTTGCCCACCTGTATACTGCACTTAATTTTCCCTCCAATGCCTCAACAAGAATATTCAGTTCACTAATATCATAACGAAAGAGGAAGAATTTGGAATCCCAAGTGCAAGAACAAAACTGCTTTGCATGATCCAAGCAAGCATATCTATCTGGGGAACAGCGACAACCAGCTGCAGACAGGTGTAAATCAAAAAGGCAAATGTTACATTCCCTTTCACTTGTAGCATCAAAACTACTCTCCATTTTTAATGCCTTTGAAGAGCTGCAGAGAAAATCCCTTCTAGCTCGCTCCATCTCAACACGTGTCTAGAGAAAGGAAAAAAGAAAACAGAAGAAAATCAGCATTGAAGATTTTTAACGTTAAAATTCAATAAAAAGGCACAAGTGATGTATCTTTATAGAGAGTGCATGCCAACCACCATGGCATGCTTTCCAAGTGGATGTGGTGGGATAGGAAAGACAGCTGACCGCATAAATCAGTTCAGATACATATGCCAAGAAGCCAAACAAAAACTCAACTGATATAAATTAAGTATCCAAATAATACATTCAACCTCCATTTCTTCATGGTATGTACTCAACATCAACATTTTGATATCAAATCCAGACTCCTTAATACCTTGGAAATTATAAATTAATCTTTTTAAAAGAAAATTGTTTTCAGAGAAATATAAACAATCTTGGGCCTCCACCAAATAGCTTCAACTTTTAGAAGAGTTGGTCCTTGACACGGTATCAAAGCCTCTATGAGGAAGTGGTCGGGAGTTCAATCCTTGCCACCTCCATTCTTCTAATAGAGATCTAAGGATGGTTTTATATCTCTACCATTCTTGGATCTCTACCTAGTAACTTAAGCTTTTAGAAGAGTTGGTCTTTGATAATTGCAGACACTAATAGGAATCATTGACTTTAAGTTTTATCCTTTTCTTTTTTCATTATTCAGTTGTTGGTGAAAGATTCCTTGTTTTCATATATGTAGTAAATCTCTTCCCAGTCCCCAAAATAAATCTTCATCGAAGAACATTTAAATTCAACCTAGCACTTTATGCTTACAATTTACAGACCCCTAACAATTAACTAATATAATACAGAAGACAAGGTGATGCAGAACAAAGGTATGAACAGACGAAATATATCTAAAAGCACTTCAATCTACATTAAATTCAAAATAAGGTGAAAACTCCTTAGACAGATAAAGCTTAACAGCTGTACAATCATTTTAAAATAAAAGAATGGCTATGCTAACTACGGTAACTAAGAGTAACTAGGGTAATATCTCTGTTTATCTAACAATAATCAAATCATAAATTAATACAAAATCGTTAATATCATCCCCTCCTACTGACTGCATTATATGGAGAAACAGAATTTACCTTGAGTGTTTTTGCCAGAAGGCCATCCTTTCCGCAGACATCTTTCCATCGTAGATTATCTGAAGTATTCTTCTTCAGCAAATTAAGCTCCCACTGGGCTCGTACTGCTTCCCTTGCAGCACCAAGCAATAGCTTGTCATGGGATATAGAAGTCCTGCGCCCCTGCTCCCGGTAAAGTTCTATAGCGATATGCCCCTGAGGCAGCCAATCAACAGGAGCTACATTAACAGCCTCTGCACAGTTGAAGCCGCAATTGAACCCAGAGTGGTAGGCTCGAGGAAATGTCAGAACAAATTCTCCAGGGTTTTGGACACACCTATAAACTGGTACTCCTTTAGACTTAAGGATGGAAGGAGAAAGCTGAGTTACCTGGAAGCAAAAGTTAGAAGTTCAGGCATTAGATAAATACATGTCCAAAGAAAGAAACATACTCGTCCAAAATAGCCATATATCTGCACACTAATAGAAATATGGACAGATGGGTGAAAGTAGAAACACGGATACAACACTGGACATGGGCACTACACGACACAGCACGGACATGGGGATAGGCAAATTTCAAAAATTATATGATACAACACAGTTATAATACAAGATATAAAATTAATATAAGGTGACATAAAAGCACAGAATTAAAAGAGAGAAATAATGTTTTAAAGTTGGCATGAATCAAATGCTAACATTTATCTAATTATTGTGAAATTTCCATTTATAATGGTATAAAAATTCAAAAATAAATGTAAAAAGTTGTAGGATAAAGTTGTAGGATAAAGTTTAGAGTGTTAGAAAGTGTCCATAACATGTCCGATATCGATTTGACACGGACACAACGACTATTTTGAAGTGGCCGTGCATCATTGGAAGAAAGGAAGAAAGCTGAAAAAATGGAAAATGGAACTTCACCCAACCCAATGAGAACGTAACAATAATTTTAATCTTGTTTGTTACCTCTCTCTAGCAGACCAAACAAACAAACAAACAAACAAGATGAACAGAGGGAAAGAATAGCATGTCAATCATATCCCCATATGCAACATCCTGACCAAATGATATTTGTGCAACAGTAGAAAAACTTTTACTCACCAGCTTATGAAGCAAGTCAGGTTGTTGTTCAAAAAGCTCTGGTAAATGCTTTCGCATGGCCTCTTCCAATTTACAAGCATCTTTTCCAGGGACACCATACCACATTTTTGGAGCACCCCAATGCATATAATTCAATGAATATAAATGGTGATCTTCCACATGCTGTACCAACAAATAGGCCATAAGTAAAGATAAAGCAGTTGCAGCAACTAAAGATGCTAGCTAAGCAATCTCTCTCTCACGTTTACACAGACAGGGACGCACAAAATTTCAATAAACTGCCACTAAACACAAAACAAATAGTTTTGATGTAGTATTTTGCCAAACAAATCAGAGTAAAGATGCCAATTATATGAGCCCCCTCATTCTCACACATATACACACCACACAACATCCCATGCCACCCCTGAAGGGCATACAAAGAAACATCATTCCATGTAAACAAAACATACAAACACAACATGCACATGGACATGCATAGGCCGAATGAACAACAACGAATGCAAGATATGTAAATATATACTAACAAAGATGCATATAATTATAATGGCTATAAGCATGAATCTTGTGAAGAATCCATGAAATAGATGCTAGAAAATGAGGGAAAATGCAATCCTTACCCAACAAAAGGAGGAAAAGCACATTCCTATATACAACCATGGCACTAGAACACCAGATATATCACTGCTTTCATAAGAGAGTAAAGATCCAGGTAGCCTAGCAAAGTTATTTAAATTCCAGCCAGATTTTATGTACTGTTCATGTAAGGCAGAGTCAACATGACTAGACTTTCTAGGAAAACCACTCCCAAAAACCCCAGTTTCCAGGTCAGCTCCATAAAGCACCTAGAAGTATATACAAAACAAAATGTAAGTATAGGGGCATGAACAGAGCGCCATTAATAGACAACAATTTCATGAAGCAGCAAAGCATTGAGATTATAAGCAAAGTGACCTCAATTTCTTCAGTAGGACTCTCGACCATCCGCCAATATTCACCCTCAATGTTCTCCACAGAAAGCTCTGCGGTGCCATTTAAAATTGCTGTATTTGCTACTGGATGAGATACATTCTCATATTTTCTAAAGTATTTGATCTTAAAATCATCCGCATATCTCTGGAATGTTTCCAAGGTAAATTCTGGACCAGGTTCAAACCCAAAACTTTCAACCTCACAAAATCCCACATTAGGTCCTCTTCTGGTGCCATCATCCACTCCCATTCTTGTGCATCTTCTCCTTTTCCTTTTCATATTACTTTGAATCCTAGACATCTTTCTAACTGAACCACGATTCTGAAGTTTGTCAATCCTCTGAACACGAGTAGCAAATTTAGAACCCTCCCATATACTTTTTTCCTTGAGAGGACAAGGGGGTTTCCAAGAAGATGGGGGAACTATGCGACAAATTCCATATGGTTCAGCTCTGGAGCGAATGCTTGATATATATTTCAAAGTATCTTGAAACTCCTAGGAAAAAAAATTATAAAGAAGTCAAAGATATGATTCTACAATAAAGGTAACTTTTAGAAGTAAACAGATCAATAACAGGGGCAGCAGTGAATTCAAATAAGCCAAAAGAACTATTAAGAGTTCAAGACCTCTTCAGTGGGGTAGAAAACAGGTGCATCCTCGAGATTTGGCCTACGGGCGTCTTCTGGTTGCCATCTGGCAACAACCTGATAGAGACTTCAATTGTCAATTACTCATCAATCATCATACAAAAAACAAATTGCCTAAAAACAGTAGAGCTTCTTTTGCTATTTTAAGATTTAGTGACCTCCATAATATATGATAAAATCACAGGTTTAGCTCCTTTCTTGTTATTAGTATTACAATAATAAGTCTATTAGATGGTATGTAAACTAAGCCATTACTATTAACAAACAATAAAGGAACATCCCAAGTCAAAAAACTTGGTAATGCAAATACTATAATAATAATAATAATAATAATAATAATAATAATAATAATAATAATAATAATAATAATAATAATAAAATAATCATAATAACAACTATAATAATAATAATAGTAATAATAATAATGAAACAAATGGAGAAGGGAGAGAGAATATGACTGGTTAGAGTTGCTTCATTAATTAATTAGGCAAGTAATAATGCCAAAATAAGTAAGGCATGTATCATATAAATAGAACCTTTTGGCAATTACTGCAATCTGGACATCCACGGATAACTCCCTTAGGTAGACAAGGTCTTGAGGAGAAGTTCTGCATTGACAATTCATATATAAGATGCTAACCAGAAGTAAACTTTCACATTTAAGAACTGTTATACAGTATATTAAAATTCAAGATACCCAAAAACAAAAAATGTATCGATAAGACTAACTTGATCAAGACACTCAGAATCAGAGTCTTCCTCTGAACAGTTCTCATATCGTCCATAGTTAATCCACGGTCTTCGCCGAAGAGTCCTAGGAACCTTTGCAGTATCACGAACTTGAACATCAGTTTCCACCTGAGTTGACTGTGATTCAGAAGCACTGGCAGAGGTTGAACAACTAGTCATATTTTTATCATTTTGTTTCTCATTGTCTTCTATCCTCTTCAGTGAAAATGCGGTATATGACTCAAAACCCGGTGGAACAGATGGAAAGTCGTCATTATCTTCTTTAACACATATTCTCATGAGCTCGGTCCCCATCAGTAACCTCATGCAAAAGGCAATAGGTAATAATGTCGCTGATTTGTCTTCCCTGTACAAATATAAGGAGTCAGCATGATGCCATAATCTACAAAAAATCAACAAAAGGATAATCTATTCTAGGTTTTACTAAACTTACTTTGATAAGAAAAGTACTTATCAAGTGACAGAATGGAGAATTTGCTGGTTCTCTGAACTTCTACTGAATATTATAACTAGAGGTCAAATCAACAGAAGCTAATTCAAGGTCCCAGTAAATTCATAAATAGCTGGAGAGCATCAATCTGACACACATCACAATAAACAAACAGAGAAAGGGCTCAGATAAGGTAACACATCTACATGCAACATAGTATATTGATATTCCATAATTCTTTTTTTGTTCTATTTAGTCAAAAAGTGCTATACTTGCTCTTAAAAATTAATTTGGCAAACATTATAATTATTTTCAAGAAGGTTATTTGCATTCATCAAACAGAATGGCATATCAGAATTCAGAAAGCAAAGGCATATTGAAACTTCAATAAGTTCATGTTTGAATAAATAGGACCAATTGACAAATGAAGGGCTCCAAACTTCAGCTCAAACATAATAATATGATAATAAACATCTATGTTAGAACTATATAGGGATCAACACATTCTTCAAAATTTATTTTCAGTTGCCTTTAGATGCCAAAAGTGTTGAAGATAGCAGATACATCAACACTAAAATGTACCAGCTATCATATAAACAAATTTGGTCCAAAAATGCAGCCACCATAACAAATCTGGCAAGTGACACATTATTACATTGTTACTTTGACCACGCCAAGTTCATCAACAATAAATAATTTTAGAAAGTAATGTTAACTTTGAGACACTTAAATCCCTGGTTCATTCCATTTCATCAGCCAGATTATGAGATCAAAATTTACAACAAATCAAAAATCACTGATAGAATCTCAAACATAAACCTAAAAGATCCAGTACAAAGGATCTCCAGAAGCTTCAGTTATCATTATCTGTGTACCAAATAATATAGATGTGTACAGCAAATTAAACATCATAATAAACTCACTACACTACAATAAACTGGAATTGCTAATTGCATAGAAATCAAACAAATTACCATTATTATAATTATGATGATGATGATCAAAAGAAATCTTAGTCAATTTTAATATAATCAAGCTAATTTGTAGTAATTAACAAAAAATCATACCCTATCACGCGATATCTAAAGGAAATCGTGGATGAATAGCGATGTTCTATTGTCTCGTTGGGTACAAGCAAATATAGGTTGATATAATGTGTATCTGTTCAAAAAAACGTGTAATTTTGAAGTTCTGTATATGGCCGTGGATTGGAACGAAGAATTGCAGAGAAATTGAAACTCTACAAACCCTAACACGGTGAAAGAGGAAGATGATAAAGGAAGCAACATAGACAAATCTGCATCCCTTCATTAATGTCTAGGCTTTTTTATTTTTATTTTTTTTGGTTGGTTGAAACTTGCAATAGTACATGTGTAAAGTATTCAAGCCCAAGGACAATCTCGGTTTTTCACTTTGCTTTTCGGGTTTCTTAATCGGGCTTTGACTTCATGCATTGCATTTGTACCGTCAGGAATTCATTTTTTGTGGATTTTTTACGAGCTTTTTATTATAAGTTGTTCTTTAATTATCTATCTGTTTGATATAAATGAGTGGATAATGGACAAGCTAATAGATAACGGATGAGCTTCTAATAAATAGCTATGAGATAGTTGATAGAGGATAAAGGATAAGCTGACTGAATAAATTTGGAGTGTTTGATAAAATTTGTCGTTGAACTAGATGGTAATTAAATATGAAAAGACATAAAAGAACATGTTTATATTTTATATAAATTATATATATTGTTTATTTTAAAATAATCATCACTTTTAATATTTAGATTATTTATCATCTCAATATTAAAATAATAATTTTTAATTTTAATTATTTTTATTAAATAAAATGAGATGGTAAAAAATAATATGTTGATATATTTTTTTATATAAATTTACTTTTTTTACAAAAAAAATAAATTATTGTTGGAAATCCACCTTAATTGCGGTCTGCCCCTAGTCGCCTTAATTGCAACAACTTTGTGCTGTCTTCATTGTAGTCACCAGCACCTTCATTGTGCTAGGTATGAAGGATGTGTTTAGTCCCACATCGCCTAGAGATATGGCCTAAATAATGCTTATAAAGCTTGGGCAATCCTCACCTTACAAGCTAGCTTTTGGAGTTGAGTTAGGCCTAAACCTAAATTCTAAGATGGTATCAAAGCCTATCCCAGATCAATTGTTTGGTTGCCCGCATCATCCACGCTCCAGGCCTATTGGGCCTGGGCATGAGGGTGTGTGTTGAAAATCCGCCTTAATTGCGGTAGTCGCCTTAATTGCGATAATTTTGTGCTGCCTTCATTGCAGTCACCAGCACCTTCATTATGCTAGGTATGAGGGGTGTGTTTAGTCCCACATCGCCTAGAGATATGGCCTAAATAGTGCTTATAAAACTTGGGCAATCCTCACCTTACAAGCTAGCTTTTGGGGTTGAGTTAGGCCTAAACCCAAATTCTAAGAATTATCTATTATTTTTCATCCTAAATATATATCTAGTTTTTTGACAAAAGAAAAGTTGAGCAATTTCATTAATAATGGAGAATGCAATACATTCGGTAACATCATCACGGATTTGGAGAATAGTAATATATGTAGCCACCCCTAACAAAGAGTGAGCAATTACATGGACTTTCCTCATATCAAACTCTACCAAAAAGTTTTTAACATAAGATGATAAAAGACTCCTACAATTTGAAATAACAGCCCTATAATTAGCTTGGTCCTCTTGAATAAGACCTAGGACTTCCTCTTTTTGCACCTAGAGTCTAGGAGAGTAACTATAAAATTTAGCTTTGAAGAAATATCCTCCCTCATAATGTAAATTGTTATCGAAGTCAATGCTTCGAGCTACCTGCAAGAAAGGCTCAATGCACTGTCAATTGTCTTCGACTTTATTTGCATAAACTAAAAAACCAAAATTAAAAAGAGAAAACGATAAAACCCATCTGGCCAATAACACCAAACGAGGTATTTGTGGATAGAAATTGCACACAGGCTACTCATGCCTCAACAGTTCCAACTAACGATACTTATGGCTTCTGGCAGGCCTGGGAACTAGAACCTGCCAATAAAAAATGGTTAACCTCATCACTGTCAACAGTGCATATATGGAATGCTTTTGTGTTATCAACAGCATTAGGGAATCCCAGATTTGACGCAATCTCATCATTCACTCCCGGATTTGAATTTTGGGAGTTAACAGAATCCCAATTCAACGGACCTCCCTGATTCTCGGTGCTTCTTGATCCGTTACCAACAACGCTAGGGTTGTCATCACGCAGTCACTTGCATCCATCACCAATCACCTAGCAGCGATGATCCACCCTGAGTTCCGAACCCCGGGCTTTTCCACCATTGACGCTGAACATAGAAAACAATTTGTCACAGTGTTTGTCTGTGTGATCCAGAGTGCCATGTTCCGCTTCTCTAATTGATACCCCACGACCAGGTCTCCACACCGTCGCCAATCTCACCCTTATGGCTTTGTCAGATAAGAATATCCCAGGTAACTGAGTCGTATGTCACCATTCACCTCTTGATTATTTTCAGCATCAAAACACAATCCCTTCATGTTCTTCATCTAGCAACGATAGACTTTCACAAATGGAGAGAAAAACACAGCTCTCACAAGCGGAGGAGAAAACATAATACTCTTGAAAAGCACAGCTCTCACGAACGAAGAGAAAAACATAGCTCGCGTTGAACGTGCTCTTGACGCAGCACAAATATATATCTAGTCAGTGATTTAATCCTTAAATATATTTTGAGATATTAGAATTACGATATTTTATTTATTTAAGAGAGAATAATGGAAAAATTTAACTAAAATAGCAAGGATAAAAATAAGAAAAGAAATAGAGCACCAAAAAAAGAAAAAGAAATAAGAAGCTATAAATTTAAACGTTACTTCAAGTACACCATCCGGAAGAAAACATTATAAGTTAGTGAGAAAAATGTTTATCAAGCAGAGCTACAAACTCATTTGCTCATTTGCTATAAGCTTGCGTTTTGGCCTTACCAAATAGAGCCCTATGCTCCGTCGAGTCAAAACTAACAGATAGAAGATAAATTAGCTAATAACAGATGAGCTTGTAATAGATAGTGAATGAGCTAGCGGATGAGCTAACTGATAACAGTAACAGATAAACTAGCTAATTGGATCTGAAGTGCTTGATAACAATTAATGATTGAACTAGGTAATAAATATACAATGTCATACATGTTTATATGATTTTTATAAAAACCTTTATTTATATATATGTACGTGTGCTCGCGCGCGTATGTTATTTATTATAAAATAATTATCATTTGTAATATTTTAAATTATTGATGATCTCAAAAAATAAAATATTTATTTTTTTATTTATAATAACTTTTATTGGATAAAATGAAATAATAAAACGGCATGTTGATGTGATATTTATATAATTTTTTTTAACAAACAAAAATATATTATATGTCATTTTCATCCTAAGTATATATCCAGTTAGTGAAATTAAGATATCAGGATTAGAATATTTTGTTTTATTTAAGAGAATATAATAGAGTAATTAAACTAAAATAGTAAAAATAAAAATGAAAACAAAAGTAAGAAGAAATCAACGCTCTAAACTAATAAAAAAATCTTATAAGCCGGTAAGAAAAAAAATTTAACAAGCAAATAACAACTTGCCTAACCAGACCGGAATTTCCCTCAATAAAAAAAAAGAAGACTGGAATTATTCCCCTAAATGATATGATAAGACTAAAAATTAAACAATGTGATTGGATGATAAAAAAAATCTTTAATATATGACACCGCACAATCTTAAATGACACTAGAAATTTTGGATGGTGTGTGTACAAAAATTTGGGTTTTGTGAGAGAATAAATGTGTCCATATAAAAAAGATATAAAGCAGTCCAAGCCTCATGCAAGTATGGACCAGGATGAGCCTGGCCCAAACCTTTCACAGGAAAACAATTTTACATTCTAATTCTAATTCTAATAATAATATGAAAGTTATGTAGTAGGGAATAGGTGGTAGATTTCTCAGGTAAAGGTTCTTCAAGCAGGATCGAATGAAACGTCCTCAGCATCATTTGCTGCCTCATGATATTCTTAAAAGATAAATCATGCTTGATTGAAACATAGAGCTTTATCAATGTAGCCAATCATTGGATTGGAAACATTGGTTAAGTTTTGGTAACATATGAAGGTCATTTTGCATTCCAATTTTGTGCTCATTTATTTTGATCTACATATTTCAAAGTTCAAGCTATTTGGTGTGGATATGAACCCTTAACAAATTCATTTATCTCTTCTCATTATGTGTTTTATCTTTTGTCTCTTATATGTCAGGTTCCTATTCTATCTTGCTCTATAAGTTGGAATTTTAATGCAGGATGTCAATTTACAAGAATTTGTTCTAGGCAACATGGAAACTCAAGTGATCCATGTGACTGTATATTACATAGAGTTTATCACCCATTCCTTACATTTGAGAGCTTTTAAGCAGTAGAATTAGATTTTTGTTTCTTTTAATTGAGAATCAATTTCTGTGCTCCATTTAGAACCTTTCTTCTAATCAGCCTTTTGTTTCCAAAACATATATATTTGTCTTTTTACAAAAGAGAAAATAAAGCTTTTATTTTTTTCTTTTTGCAAATTAGGATTATCAGATTTCTTTTAATCTTTCTTTGCATCTCCATGCTGTGTATTGTTTTTGTTTCAATATGATTAATGCTCTGCGACTTTGAAGCTTCAGAAATCAAAACTATAACAAACTTTAAAAGTGGAGCTGTTAGATATTGGTGTCAGTCAAATCCATCTCGAGCAAGTAAAGAACCATTGAAATCACCATATAGTGTGTGAATGTGTGATTGATCACTATGGTGGGAGAGATGGACGGATTATGAAGGGTTGAAAAAGCAAGTAATATATTGTAACTTGGTACATATGGGTTTAATGTGTTCACATCTAAACTTGATGTCCTAATTAAGTTTGTTCAATGTGATAGGAAGTGGTTGACAATGCCTTTAATGCATGTTAGCAGTGTAGAGAGCAACAAAAATCATACTCATTGGACAAAGGAATTTAGGGTCATCTTTCAACAACTTCCCCAACAACCGACCTCAACCCAAGGGTTATGCGGGATGGGTTAAGAGGTTGACATATGGAAGCATGTTCAATAGTTGTGCCTATATGTAAAATTAAAGGGGCACCTTTCTTTATTTACTTATTATTTTAGAAGTAAATATGTCGTCAAATTCATTGAATAAATTTTTTGTAAATATTGAAGTAATATATGATTAACCTCATACAATTTTATAGCTTGTGGGCTAATACATCATCACATCACTATATTTTAATGTATAATATTTTTAAGATATAAGTAAATATCAATTTTCTAAATTACAAATCTAATTAATTATAAATGTCCCATTCATGTAAAATTATCTCTACAATATTACATCATGTAACAATCGACCATGAATGTATTAAATTTATATCCTACAAAAAGTTGTTCCCCGTGTATTAAGTTTTGTCAAGAGTTAACTACTATTGGCCTCGCTTACAAAAAAAAAACAAACTATTATTGGCCTCTCTATTCTCTATCGGACTAAATTAGGTACAGTACTATGGTTATGTTTGACTCAGCTTTTTTCGAGCTTAAAAAATAAGACCTTTAAAAAAAAATTAAAGTTGTTTGGTAATTTCATTTTTTCTAAAACATAAAAGTTCCTTTTAAGCTAAAAGTTGAAAGGCATATATTTATTTTAATACTCCTTTTATAATTTGGTTTTATTTAAGATTAAATTATAAATAAAATATCTAATTGCAAAAGGGTGAGGAAATGGAATGTTACTTTCAGTCTCTGAGAAGAAAAATGCAAATCGGAGGTGCAAAAACAAAAAATGGTTTTGAAACAAAAACACCAATGTGCTATCGGAAATTCTTTTGAAACACAAATCCAAAAAAAATAGGAATGTTTTTGAAAAAAAAAATCCAAAACAACAACAACAAACAATGGAGGTACGGATGCAGAAACGTTTGTATCGGGGAGAAGGGCGCCTGACTGAGAGAGGAGCATGGTGCGCGACGGAGAGAGAAGCAGGGCGCGTGGCAGAGGGCGAGGCAAGAAGCATTGTTAGAGGCAGGGCTGGGTGTGCGACGGATGGCGACAGGAGGGGCTTGGCTTGTGATGGAGGGCGATGGAGGGCTGTGCTGGGCATCAAAGAAGAAGAAGGGTTGGGGAAGATAAGGATGAAGAGGGTGGGTGACAGTATAAAAAACAAAAGGTTAAAATAAAAGGTCTAACTATTAACTTTTTTAGAAGCTCCTTATCTTTAAATTTTGTTCTTTAAAAATAAACTACTTATTTTTTTAAAAGCTTCTCACAAAAAGTGTTTGACCCAGCTTCTCCTTTCAAGAACATGAGAAGTCAAAAATAAGCTGGGCCAAACTAGGGACGGAGGGAGGGGGAGACTATATAGGCCATGGCCTCCCCCATTTTTTCATAACTCATTTGTTTTACACACCTAGATAATTTTCTAAAGCCATGGTCTAATAGATCCACCTAAAATTACCAGTACGTTCTTGGAATTTGTTATGGTTCACAACTCTCTTTGGCTTATTTATCTTTCTATGAAATTGGACCTGATTTATTTGTTTGGACTTTACTGATAGTTTAATTTGGCTTTTTTTAATTATTTGAATGATGTATTAGGTTTGAATATTTTTTATTTGAATAATATATTAATAATATTTTTAGTTTCTTAATTTTACAACAATGGTTTTTACAAGAAAAATTTAGGTTAACCAGTTATTTCATATAATTTGGGTAATTTATATCATTTTAAATTATAAATTATATATGAAATTTGTTTTATATAATTTTTTAAGTAAAGCAGCATGCAAAGGCATTACAATGGGGTGAGTGCATCCCAATTTATGTTGGCACCATGAACCTCACTAATCATTTTTATATATTTTGTATATATTAGTTAACTTTTTGTTTGTGATTTTATGTTATGTATATTTGATCTCGGCCCCCTCGCATAAATTTCATGGCTCCGCCCCTGGCCCAAACGCTACCTATATATAATGTTGGTACTGTTCTAGACACAAAAGGTAGTTATTTTCATTAAATATGTGCATCTTCTGAGACAATTTGTAATAATTATGTCATATTTTCAGTGAGCAACAGTAGAAACAGGAGGTAAGGAACTGTTTCTAAATTTTTTCCTTCTCTAATATATTGATGTGATTGCTGTGAATGAACAATAATGGAATTATGCCATCAGTGATTCTAATCTGATCCGATGAGCAAAGATTATTAATTTAATCCATAATTTTTATTAGCGTTAAGTTATATTCAGAAGCACGTTTAGAACATCTCCAAAGGTAAATTTTTAAAGAACCAACTTTGGGTTGCATAGCCACAATCAAATGGTCCCACTATGCCACATCATACTTAAGGAACTCATGCATGTATTGCTCTAAAATGGTGAAAATTTTAAGCAACCCTTAAATAACCCAGGCTTTTATAATTTTTTTTTACACTCAATTTTATTTCAAATTAAAATATTAATTTATTTATTTTAATTTTTTTTTTTATAAACATCGGATATTTATTAAATCATAACAGCACCCCTAACATCATCTTGTAACAGGATCCCTAACAGAAGGCAGGGATTATTAACTATAGAAATAGAAAATGGGCCAACATGGCCTTTTTGAGCAAGACTATCAGCACACTTATTACCTGATCTAGGAATGTAGCTAAGATTACAGATCCAATCTTTCATTCTTATCAGCCCCTTTAGCTCACCCAACAAAACTTGCAGTGATGGATTCTTCGCATTCCCTTTATTGAAGATATCTACCAAAGATTTTGAGTCCACTTCAACCTGCGGTCTTTGAATCCCCATTTCACGAGCGATCTTCACTTTCGAGATGATGCCCCGTAGCTCTGCCCGAAGGGCATTACTTGAAGAAATTTTACAGAAGAAACCTTTGATGAAGACACCAGCTACATCGCTTAGGAGGCCTCCACAAGCTGATTTATTTTAATTGATTCATTTATTTCAACTTAAATCAATCATAGTCACTTTTTCAACTCAAAACAATTAGAAGTTCAGTTTTAATTCATTTATTACTCCAATGGCCCACTTGATACAAAAATCACGCCCAATTTGGGATCCAGATCCTCTAACTTTGTGGTGCCAAAAGTCACCTGACTTTCTCTCTATCTCTCTCCTATATTATTTTCTCTCATCTTATCTCCATTTTTCTCTCTCAAAATACACTAAAGTCACCTGGCTTTTGGCACCAAAAAGCCAGGGGATTGGGATCCCCCAATTTGAATATCTGGTCACCCAGCTCCATTCTCTCCCATTCTCGGTCTCATCACCCAGCTCCATCCTTCTCATCTCATCTCCCAAATTTCCATCCTCAGCTAAACACAGCTTTCTCCCTCCTTCTCATCTCAGCTCCGTAGTCTTCACATCTCATCTCTCTGCTCGGTCTCATCTCTCTTTCTCCACCGGGTTAGCAAACCCTAACACTTAGATCGGCTTTTCCCCACCATGCAAGAGGTGGGGCCAGGCGGAAAGGTGCGACAGCTGCGGCCAAGCAAGCGGTGCGGCTAGGCAGAGGTTCTAACGGTGGATTTTTTTTTTTGATTTTTGTGATTGACTTTTTATTTTTGATTTTGTGATTGATGTATATTCTAGATCTGTTTTCTCCCTCTTTGTTTCTCACTTTCTGTTTTCCCCCTCTTCTTTCTTTGGATCTGGTTGAGATTTGGCAAGAAGGGGTATTTTTTATGTTAAGGAACCGTTCGTTAGAGCATCTCCATCGGGAGTGCACTAATGGGTTCCTTAACTTTAAGGAAACCGTTCCTTATTGTTTTTGCCATTGGAGAAGGCTGACCTGGCAAGCTGGGTTCCATAATTTTAAGGACCGTTCCTTATATAAGGAACGGTTCCACTGGATTAAAAAACTCAAAAATAATGGCAACCAACACCATGAAAAGCACAAACAGAGAACAACCAACACACAAAAACGAGGGAAATAAACTGAATCGGAGAAGAAGAATAGTATGGGCAACAAACAATGAAAATTTCAATTATTTTCAAAGAACAAAATCATAAATTTACAAAACCCCAGAACAGAAAGATTGAATGGAAGAGCACTGCAAACCCTAAACCCGTTTACCAAAAAATATGACAAACAGAAGGCAAAATGCATAAAAATCAAAACTTTAAATCAAAAAATGAAAAAAAATACATAGATCTAATACTGCTGTCCCCGGAACTGCCGCCATAGCCGTATCTCCGCCTTGTCGGAGCTCCAGTCGCATGGACGTGTCGATCCCCAGCTTGGTGGAAGGGAGTCTGAGAGGCTGGGTATGAAGGTTGAAAGGGAGGGGGACGAGAAATGAAGGATGGAGATAAGGGGGAAATGATGATGATGAAGGCTGAGAGGGAGGGAGACGAGGAAATCTGATGAATGAGGGATGGATGGGATAAAGTGGTCGGATGGTTCTAGAGAAATGTGATTTTTTTTTTGAAATAAAATTTGACATGAATTTTGTAGACATTCAATACTCAACGGTAATAATATAAAAGACTGAAATTTTGAAAATGTATGAATTTATATAAGCAAGTGTGTATTTAGTTTTGAAATGAATATGTGGGTGTGATTACAATTTCTTCTTCTTCTTCTTGTTTTTTTGAGGCAGGTGTGATTGCAATTTCTAGATATGTTTAACTAGATTGATGGACACGTGCCATATTTTTAGGATTTTTTAAATATATAATTGTTGTATTCATATTTTGTGGTTTAAAGTTTTTTTTAGGAAATTATATACCAAAAAATGTTAAAATATTATTGGCTCAATCGCACTTTTCGTCATCAACTTTTTTAATTGTGCGATTTTGGTCCCTAAAAAATTTAATTGCACATTCTGTCCTCTAATTTAAAAAAAATTGTGCAAAATTAGTCCTTACTACATATTGACTGGTCATGGATGGAAGAACTAATTTTGCACAATTCTACAAATTAGAGGACTAAATGTGCAATTATAATTTTTGAGGAACCAAAATCGCACAATTGAAACAGAATTGAGTGCAAATAAAAAATTATAAAAACATGGGTTCCTTAAGGGTTCCTTAAAAATTTAACCATTGGAGCAAAATAAGGGTGAGTTGCTTAAGTATGATGTGACACTATAGAAACCATTTTATAGTGTTTAATAAGGAATAAAGCATCCACAATGGAAGAACCATATTTGAGTTCTTATCTATCATATCGTGGGCCTGATGAATATAAGAACTCAACCTTCATTTTACTCCAATAGAAGAACTCATTTTACGTTCTTAAATGGGTCCCACATGTGACCCCACTTACATTTTTTGGTTAGAAATTGTGACAAAAAAAAATTTGTTTGGCAAGAACGGTTCTTATAGAAGAACCATTCTACACCATAACTGCCACCTCATTTGCCTCCAATGAAAGTTCTTACAAGGACAAGTTCTTATATTTAAGAACTATCTTAAGAACAATCATTGGAGTTGGTCAAGGAACCCAAAGTGGGTTCCTTAAAAAAACAACCAATGGAGATGGTCTTATATTCTTAAACTTATGGAACCTCAAGTGCCATGTAAATCAGCTCCAATAGGGAAAATAGTAAGGAACCGTTCCGAAGGAACTCTATAAAGAACCCTTGATGGAGATGCTCTTAAAACTGAAAGATTCTTTTATTCTCATGAACAACTATAGGTCTATAGCTATTGTTGAAGGACTAACTAATGCAATGCGGGAATATAACTTTGTTCTGCCTTCTTGACAATTGGTGCACGTTGTGTCGCAATTTTCAAAGATGTTGTCTAAAAAGCAGATAATAAGAATATATTTTCCCTCTGCATCTAAATCAGCTTTTCTTCTTTAAGTTCATCTATATCCTACAAAACTTGTTATTCCCACGGGTTTATTAGATACCATTCCTGTCTGAAAGGTTATAACAGCACTTGGTTACGTTGACAGAAATGCTACATAAATATATATCTCTCTATATATATATATATACTAGATTTGATACTCTTAATTTTCTGTACCATTAGTTAATGTGCCTATGTGTAAAAGTACTATATATTACCAATATTGCTATATACATAACTTCAGAACCGATCACAAAATATTATCACTTATAAGAGATGCAAATGGCACAGAGGAATATATTCTCTGACTAGTTTCTTCATTAGTTGTCCTTCTTTTCTTCTTTATATCCACCATGGCTTCCTTACTAGGAAAAGCTTTAGGCTCAGAAATCTCTTCCTTTATATACCAACGTTTTCTCTATCACGATCATAACAAGATCAATAAGGACTTCAACATGCCGAAGGGTCGACCACTTTCCTTACAGGTTTGCTTTTTACAATATGATTTGTTTTTCTCAATTTTCTCTCGAAAGTAGCATAACATATGTAGGCAAAATGAACTAATTATATTTCTTCTTTCTTTATGGGGTTCAAGTAGTCTTGCTCCATCCATCAGAAGTATAAAATCCCCAATTATTTTTACTCTCTAATATTGTAATTTTAACTCATGTTGTTGGGTTTAATTCATAATGAATTTTGGAATGAATTGAAACTGAAAATGAAAAGTCTTGTGTATGCATGAAAAGTCTTGGATTTTAGTGAGATTTCCACTTGTGAAGATATCTACCGGTATAAGACAAAGAGACGTACGCCATAGTGAACATCTGCTTTTCTACACACCTCCTTTTGATAAAAAGTGAAGAGAAAATGTAGGATAAAAAAATTATATGATAGGCCAACGATCTTGCTAAAAGATGGAACAGTAGAATGAAAACAAAAGTAACTTTTTGGGTGAGCAAATATGAGAATATATGAAAATAATCTTTAATAAAAAAATATATAATTTCACATTTTGTTGTCTCAGATTTATTTGAGAGATTATTTAACAAATCAATTAATAAATATTTAACAAAATATATCGACACCCTTATTTTATTTTTTTAAAAAAAGTAGCCTTATTTTGTTATAGCCACAGCCAGTGACGGATCTTGACCGAAATTACTAATAAAATAAAATAATTAAAAATCATATGAATAATATATAATTTTATCAAAGGTTGTTCATCGTATTGAACTATTTGATCATTAGAATGATGATTTTAAAGTGAATATGTTAAAACTATACAATTTTCATCCTACTTAATACTTTTTCATTTGAAAAATGATTTATTTGGTATGCACTATGAATGTAAAAAAAATTTACACTGACGATTATTTATAAATTGACACATCATAAAAAAAATTTGACTCTTATGTTAACTACCTTAAAAGCCACACATGTCATGATTTCTAATTGGTTGACAGTGTAAAAAACTTTACCATGTCAATGCATAATGATTGAACTCTTAAAAAAATACATCAATTTTTTTTTTATGTTTAACATTTTTTTTCTTTTCAAAAAAATTGTACTGCTCCTAAAACATCTGAAATTAATTATATAATTTATTAAAAGTCCATAAATCAACAACCCAATCTAATAAAAAAATGTATAAGAAAAATAATCAAGCCCAAAAAGATAAGGGAACTTATGAAAATTGCAAAAGAATAATAAACATTGCAAAAGAAACTTAGGAAAGTCTAAACAATTCTTGTTTGAGGGTATCTTAGATTGCATCCATGAAATCACAACAACACGTGTTAATTGGATAAGGATACCTTTAAGGGGAGCAATCTATTAATTTTTTCTTTAGAAAATTTACAATAATATTTTTTTTTTTTGAGGGGAGCCGTTACTCCCCTCAAGCAATACTAAGGATATGTTTGGGAGGATGGGGTGTGATGATTAGTAATGGAGTGGAATGGTACAATTCCCTTGACCCATTGTTTGGGAGCTTTTTAAACAATGAGGTGGAATGAGTGGAGATGGGAAGCCAAACCACTCCAAACCATCCAAAGCTCTATTTTTCATACCCTCCAATTTGAGGGTTTTGGGAGGGAATATTAAAACTCCCAAACAATAAAATGGTATACTTTTATCACTCCATTTCACTTCACTCTATTACTAATCATTCCACCTCATTCTCTCTAAAACTCTTAAACATAGCCTAAGGTCCGCCTCTTGCCGCAGCTGCCTTCTGAAAAAGAATTATAACACAAAGTATGACAATAGTTAGGAAAAACTTTCATGCAAACTGAAATGAGTATCTGACACCTCGTTCGTTGCAGACTGTTGAGCTGAAAGTAAGGATGTGCTGCACAGGTTGCGAGAGAGTTGTTAAAAATGCCATTTACAAGCTCAAAGGTATGCCCATCTTTTTATCTCTTCAACATAATTAATAGAAACAAATATCTATAAACCAAGGGGTTTAATTATGAAAAATGATGTTTAGTTTATATTAAATTTGTAAAAGACGGGATGGAGGTTCATGCAATTCAAAGCTACCATTTCCTGGTTATATATATATAAACTAATGATCAAGTCCTGTTTTGATAACTCCTGAGTTTTTGACACCAACATGTGGTTGATCCAAATGATAACAGACTCAGAATCCTTAAATAAGTAGTTAGGGGTTCGATCGCTGACTTTCTTTCATATAGAGAAAATCTAGTTGGAAGGGTGCTCAGCCCTTCTTAATCTTCGCAGTTATGCGCAGGGAATACCCAAAAAAAGAAAAACCTTCCGAGTTTTGACTGTTTCATGCACTTTATGTGATCATGCATTACTATTCCGTTAAAACAATTATGATATGTACAAATAATATATCCTTTTAATTGTGTATGTTGTTTGATAGGCATCGATTCCGTGGAGGTGAACTTAGAGATGGAAAGGGTCACAGTTGTTGGGTATGTTGACAAGAACAAGGTGCTTAAGGCTGTAAGAAGGGCGGGAAAGAGGGCTGAGTTCTGGCCATACCCCGATCCACCACTTTACTTCACATCTGCCAACAATTACTTCAAAGATACGGCCAATGAGTTTAAAGAGACCTATAACTACTACAGACATGGCTACAATCTCCCTGACAGGCATGGGACCTTTCCAGTGTCTCAGCGTGGAGATGACAAAGTTAGCAACATGTTCAATGATGATAATGTCCATGCATGCTCTATCATGTAAATTAGGAAAGAATTCATTTACAGTGAGCTAAATTGTAAAATGAGAAAGTAAGAGTAGATTCACCCTGATTAAAGTGGGTTAAGATCTCAGTGCATTTTAACTAATCAAGGGTGAATACATTCTTACTTTATCACTTTACAATCTTGCTCACTTTAGAGGAGTCTTGTCCTGTAAATTAAACCCTGTAGTGATGATAGACCTATAATCTCTCTTGTAATATATGTATATATATGTATGTATTGCTAATCTTGAAAACTTTTATCTCGATATGTAAGTAAGATATGTATGTCTAATGAAAACTTGCTTGTGCCTTTGTGAATTATTTTGATATTCGTAAATTATTAAGTTAACATGATAACATCCTTGCGATAGTGTCAGGCGAACATATATGTGTATTTGGAAGAAGGCGAAGGCTAAAGTGGGAGAGCATCACAAGTCTCCCACCGCGGGCAAGGGCCTTTTAACAAGTTTTTTTTACCATTTTTTAGTCTATATATTTTTAAAATTATAAAAATGACCCACCTACTCCCCAATCCCTTCATCCCTCCGACAGTACTCTTTCACACCGTCGGTGAGTGTGAGCCACCAGCGCCATCGTCGAGCAGCACCATAACTTCACACCTCCTAAACCCAATGAAGGCTTCGATCTCACTAGAATAAAACACAAAGCAACATCATGCTCAAATCCTCATATCTGCATAAAACATAGCAAGATTTGGAAAGAGGACCTCAGATCTACAATGATAAACTCCAAACCTGTAACAATTTTGTCTCCTTCGCCGACTATGATGAAGAGGAATGAAAGACGCTCCAAAATCTCCGTTCCCACCGTGAGAGCCACCGAGTGTAAGCACATGCAACCTTCTCCGGCACCACCGTCATATCGTTAGCGAGGACCAACTCCTGATCCACGATGCAACCACGGGCTCACAAAACTCGGCCTCAAAGTGGCGTGCGAGGCTGTCGACATGCTGAAAATCTCGCACATGGGTCACGGTTGTTGATGTTAAAGCCGCGATTGGTGTTAGCGGCGAACTAGCCGAAGTTGGGGGAAGTGGGTATCTGGGTCGCCGGGGTTGGGGGGAATAAAGCATTTTTGGAGCAGAAACCTGGATATGGTGGACACTTGGATAAACAGACTTGTCAAGGGGGATGATGATGGGGGAGTGAGAGGGGAAAAGGGAGGAGGGGATGGCGGAGGAGAGAGGGGGGCAGAGGTGGAAGGAGAAAGATAAAAAAGTCACAGGGAGGATGAGAAGGGCCAAAATATTAATATTTGTTTTTCAAAAAGACCCCTGCCCATTGTGAGCGACATGTTAGCTCTTGCACCTTAGAATTTCCCTTTGGAAGAAGTTATAGAGAGCTTATAAGAATAACTTATGAAAATAAATTTATACAAATAGTTCAAGAAAATAATTTATTACCTTTCCATAAGCTCTTTTTAGCTTATTTCAATAAACTTGTCAAAGAAGCTTATGAAAATAAAATGTTTTTGGCTTAGTTAAAAAAACTTATCGAATAAATGTTTAATTAAACCGTCTACCTAAGCACACTCATAATTCTATTAAAATATAGAATAAATTATGAATGAAATGAGTTATCAATATAAAATAATACAATCAAAATTTTATATATTTGTTTAAAGAAAACGTGAATATTCAGATGAAGACAAAAACCTTGTATCGAAATCAAAATTTTAAAAAATTTGCAAGCACTTCCACTAGTGGGGAGAGGTGCATGAGAAAGATAAAATAAACCAACAATAAAATTGAAAATTGACTTTATTTTTTTAAAAGATAAAATTGACTTCATTCCCTGGTTGGTTTTTTATTGTTGGACATTTAATTTCGTTCAACATCATAGATTTTAATGTTGTACGGTATGATTGATATGATATGTTTAAACTTATATTTCATACGGTCCATCTTACTTCTACTTAAACAAAACCCCAAAAGGGTTGGTCTAGTGAAACATGACAGAGTCTCGTATCTGACAGGTTGCAGGTTAGAGTATACAATAGTTTCATTGGGAGAAGATAAATATAAATCCCCTTATAAATGTTCATAGAGCCCGAAGGTTTGGACTGTGGCACTATCCTCTCACCCTAAATTTTTTAGAGAAAAAAAATCGTGATTTTAGAGCTTGTATTCACATTTTTAACTTCTCATTTGTTTCCTCTCCACTAAACAATTAAGTCATATCATTTACAAAAAGCATGCATCTTGACACCATTTCTTGTAAATGTTCATCCATGTATTCTCATACTAGTTGCAAACTTATCTACATATATATATATATATATATATATATATATATATATTTTGATTGTTCGAATATAGGCAATATGAACTCTGTTTTTCTAATGAACATTCCATAATACCTATATGGGCAGCCTTTTGTGTATTTCTTTTCCAACATAGATAAAAATCATGTGAAAATATTTTTGATTCATATAGTTTCTCTTCATTAGTCTCTCTGTAGCAAGTATATTGTCTTCACAGTCAACCTCTCCGACATAAAACTAATTGATTCCATATTAATGTGAGTTTCCTGTCTTAACCTCCGCTCAATTACCTCCCGTATCCCTCATAAACTTAATCCCTATGTAATGTGCACACTTTTATATATCTTCCTTATTTTTATAAATAAGGATTAAATTATTTTTCTCCTTTCATCTGAAATTTTCTTAGACATCATAATATTGTCAAATGATTTTGTGAACCAACTAATGCCTTTTTCTTATTTGTTGCATTTAAAATTATAAAAAGATAAATAAAATACATACGAATAAAATACTTTAATTTTGATACAACTAAATTAATTAAATATTTCAGCACTTAAGAGCAGAGTAATGAGCAACAATATAAAAATGCCCATTAATAACAATAACAATCAACTGTTTCAAAAAAAAAAACAATAACAATCAAATAATAATTAATCAAAATTTTAGGGATAATTTATTTTTGATATAGTGTTAGCGTAAAAAACAAACTACACTGTGAATTAATCACAAATTATCTCATGTAATAAAGTTTTTTTTTTTTTTGCATTTTCTCTATATTTTGATTTTGCTTTTTCTTTTTATGTTACCATGGACTAACTTGTTTAACTCGCCGTCTCATTTTAGATTTTGGCTAAAATGCAGTTTTAGTCCCTAATCTTTTTCAATTTGGCGAAAATCGTCCCCCTATTTTTTTTTGGCGAAAATGGTCTCCCAATAAATCAAAAATTGCAGAAATCGTCCCTCCGTCAATTGTCCATCCAAAATCTAACGGAAGGTATGCCATGTCGGAAATATATTATAATAAAAGACAATTATTAATTAATAATCAAATTAAAAATTAAAAAAATTGAAAAACCTAATATTAATTACTTGGTCCGTTCATCTTCTTCCTCGGGACTGATAGGTCTTCTTCCCCAACAGAAAGCGGCACCTCCCCAACCCTCCCAAGTCCCAAACGCGCAGCACCTCCCTAAGACTCGCAAATGCGTAGCTCCTCCTGTCATCAAGTACAGAAATGGGTGGCGTGTCAATGGCGGCGGGACCTTGCCAGTTCACCACAACCTCACCAAAGTAGGGTAGAAGAATGTGCGATTGTGGAGTCGAATGTCCACTCAAGACCTCCTTGACGAACGAAAACCCAGATCCACAGTTTTATTGAGGAGCCACTCAAGTTCTATGAGAGAGTTGCCTACTATGTTGTTACTAAGCGTTGTTGTTTAGTAACTGTAGTGAGGGAGTTGCCCATGGAATATTGATGTAGTGGCATATGCAGTGGACTCAACCTTTGTATGCAATTATTTTTGTTGTGTGTCTCTGTTGTTGTTAGAGTGTTCACTATCACTGCTTAGTGATAACAACTGGGTTTATTACCCATGTTTATGTTTGAAGTTCTATAGGCTCATGCCTTGTTGAGCTTGAGTGATCTATACCAAGTGTTTGACAAAATGCCTGATAGAATTTTTGCACAAAAATGGCATGAAACTAAACTTAGAAAATCTGGTTGAATGTTCAGGATAAGGATTATTCTCAAGAGTATTAATAGTAGAACAACTTGCTACGAGCTTTAGATTCAGTGGCTTTGTTATGTTAATAAGCAGGAAAATGTGAGGGAAGAAGAATGGACGAACAGAAGAAGATGAAGTCATGTGAGGATCATGTGACTTTTTTTTTTCCCTATATTTAATTGTTCAAATATTTATTATATGATTTTAATTTCATTATTATAATAATTTTTATATCATTTGATTATTTTAATAATTTCTTATGCCAACTGGGTGTGTCATGTGGCTAGATGTGTGTCACCTCATTAATTTCTGTTACTTTTTGGATGGTAACTTAATAGAGAGATATTTTTGCACAATTAGAAAAATAAGAGGACTAAAATTGCCAAAAAAAAGGGTAGAAGAACCAATTTCACCAAATTGAAAAAACTGAGGGAACAAGAGTGTATTTTAGCCTTTGATTTTAGCTGGGTTAGCAAGTGCTTCTAACTTCTGCGGATTCTTCTGTCGCAGTCAAGACATTGCCTCCCACTAGTTTGAGCATCCATCCATTGGCTAATGGAAGAAGGTTCTACAATAAAAAAAGGTTTAACAAATTTTTTTTTTTTTTGAAACAAGCTTTAACAAATTAAAATATATTAAATAATCACAATTATTATGTCACAATGAAGTGATATTGTTGTATCATCACTTCACTTTAGCTTATTCTCGACCATCTTTGGCAAAATTTTTTTTTTTTTTGGGTGCTATCTTTGGCAAATTTTTAATTTGGCAGAATTCTATCAAATTTTATAAGTAACGTTTTCATTTAATTAAGGCTTAATTGCATTTTTGTCCTTTATTATTGATCATATATGAATTTGATCCTTATAATTTTTTTGATTCATATATGGTCCACTGTTTTTTCAATGTTACAAATTCAGTCATACCATTCAATATAATTTTTTTCAATGATTAACATAAATGAACCACATCTCTAAGCGTAGAGAACCTTTGGTTGAGGTTTACTTCCTCTACCTCTCCGTTGGTTAAAGTTCTTCCTCCTCTAACTCTCCGATTTAACACGAACCAATGGTTTTTTTTTTTCCTGTTATCTACTAGTTTTGTCACTCCTTTTCGGAATCTATTTTCGGTTCCACCAAAAAGTCTTTTACTACAGAACTACAGAAGCTCAACCAGAGATCCTATGTGTTTAGAGTAATGGTTCCTTTCAATTAATCATTGAAAAATTGAAGGATATAGAATGGAAGGACTGAATTTGCGACATTAAAAAAATATAGGAACCGAATATGTAACAAAAAAATTTAGGAACTAAAATGCCACTTTACCAATAGCAGGAGTCCAAAAGTGCAATTGCGGCTGTAATTAATTAATTTGACAACGAATTTCATTGGCTAGCTAAGAATTAAATGAGCTGGAATTCATTATACAATTATTAAATAATATTACAACACATTATTAAATTTTAATATATACAATTTTTAACAATAGTGGGAGATAATCTAAAAACAACAAGGCTAGTTGGACAAACCGTTTCAGCTGCAATTTTGTTTGTCCAAATGTTTCATCCCCATTTCTCAATTCCCACTTTCATCCCCATTTCTCTCTCAATTCCAACTTCAAGTCAATTGCAGCACCACACCACTCTGTCTGAAATTCACACTCACCTCTCTCTCTAGATTCGCTCCGATCTTCCGAAGAATGGATCGAGAACTGAATGAAAACAACGCTTCTTCATCATCACCATCATCCTACACTCGCCAAACTCCACCTCCTAACCACTCTCCATTATACTTGGACTCATCCTCTTCCGACGAAGACAACAACGACACCGTTTCACCCTCCAATTCCATCCAATCAACAAACAAACGCCTCGATTGCATGCTTCAATTCCTCGACCGCAAGCTCTCTTCTCAACACCAGCGCTCCTCAATTCCTCGCCCCGGATCGTTGCCGGAGTTCGTCGCCAAAGGCGGCGGCGTTGGAATCTTCAGACTCCCCGCCAGGGCGGCCGTCAACCCGTCCCGGCCGCCGAGCCTCGAGCTGCGGCCTCACCCTTTGCGGGAGACTCAGATTGGGCGGTTCCTGAGGAACATTGTGGGAACCGAGTCTCAATTATGGGCTGCCACTGAGTGTGGGGTTCGGTTCTGGAATTTCAAGGATCTCTATGCGTCGTGGTGTGATGGCGTCGGAGAAGAGGGTGTTGTTAGGAGCGGGGAGGAAGAAACGGCTCCGTTTTGGGAGTCCGTGTGGACTTCCCCTGCGCTCTGTTTGGTTTCCGATGAGGGGAACAGATTGGTGTGGAGCGGACATAAAGATGGAAAGATTAGGTGCGACGCGAGTTTCGATTAGTTTTTTAATTTTTTTTATATATAATTAAATAGCTTTGATTTATATATATAAAGAGAAGCAATTATTTTGGTCCAAAATAATGGAATCCAAACATGGTGTAGGTGCTGGCAGATGGATGATCAGAGTTTGGATGATAAGAAGTGTAGGACTCGCTTCAAGGAAAGCTTGTCTTGGCAGGCTCATCGTGGGCCTGTTCTTTCCCTTACCTTCACCTCTTACGGTGATCCTTCATTATTCATTACTAATTTCATTGCTTTACAATTATACTTACTATTATTCCATATATATATATATATAAGATTTAGATGTCACTGACTCACTGGTTTGTCTATAATTTACAATAGAACATTATGACATCATTTAATTCAGGTAGCCAACCCCACCCAGTGGGAAAATGCTCAGTAGTAGTAGTTGTTGTTGTGTATATATAACAAGTATTTTTGGTTAGGCATTTTTTAATATAAAAAAGACTACTTATTTATTACTAATTTTACAAAATACATTCAAGAGGTGTTCACCTCTCTTTAAATCCATCCCTGCAATTAATTGCTGATGATTTATTAGGTAGACTATTGAAATGAAAGAATATTTAGTGAATTGGTGGTGGAGCTGATTTTCATTGCTTGATTCACATGCTTGTTGTCATATATTGTTCTTTCTTATTTTTTTTCTCCGTATTTTTTTTTATTGTTGACTTGATTCAGGGGATCTGTGGTCGGGTTCCGAAGGAGGAGCTATCAAGATATGGCCTTGGGAGGCTATTGAAAAATCTATTAATCTGACGAAGGAGGAAAGGCACACGGCCGTCATATCGGTGGAGAGGTCCTATGTTGACTTGAGGAGCCAACTATCTACAAATGGCTTCAGCAACATTCTAACTTCAGATGTAAAGTACTTAGTATCTGATAATTCAAGAGCAAAAGTGTGGAGTGCCGGTTATTTTTTGTTTGTTTTGTGGTAAGATTCACCCTCCTAGTTTCTCTTGGTGTTTGACTGTTAGTATTGAATATTGGTATAACTAATCTTTTAAATCTAGGCTTTCAAGCATAATTAATAATTCATAATTTTGTTACTGTCTTGTTCTCACTCAGCAACTTATCTTTGGAAGAAAGATAGTAAATATGTATGTTGTTAGTATATTATTGTAACAGTGCCACTGCCTTTGCAATACCTTTTTAATTTATAGATGAATATGCTTTTTAAGATACACCCGAGTATTAAACCGCGGATGTAAATGGTTAATGAGTATCCACTTGTTGATTAAATTAACCGTGAGTATGTCAAGTGGTTAACTGTTTGTAAACTGAATGTAATTTTTCCCAGTGATTCCTTTCCTATAAATGTCCCCACTATTTTTGTTGCTAATACTGTCTGAAGCATGCATCATTAGTTGAAAATGACATAGGGACAGGGTTGATAGAATATATAGCCCAGATAATGTCCCACAAGCCCAGGAAAGTCGAAACGGAAGCGGATCAGTTTCGATTGAATGGCTATTCTGAGATAGAATGAGAAAAATTAAATTTAATTAATTCAATTTATACGACTTTGGAACAATTCGAAAAGTGCATGATATCTGAAATACTAGTGTTTTTTTGGCTATATGTATTATGTATAGCTAACAAGATTAAGTGAAAAAAATATCTGTTGATTAAAGTAGATATTTGGGTCACAGTTTTATATTTGTTTTAATCTATTTCAAATCAGTTATTTTTTATAATCTGGCTTGCATCTTACTAATAACAAGATATTGATTCTATGCTATAGGTCCTTAGAAAATAAGCTAGAAATTAGTTTTTTTTTTTTTTTTGGGGGGGGGGTGGCGGTTGGGGGGGTGTTAGTCATGGCTTTGAAACTCTCACCTTTAAGCATACCCTTGATATAGGGGGTTAAATATTTCTGAATTCTTTACATTTATATATGGTGCTTCATCCTGAATCCTGCATGTCCTGTTTTATTCTGATGCATTGGTGGGTGCCCCATGTGCGTGAGATGTATAAAGGAATTATAACTAGATTGTCATTTGATCCTTACTTTTTTCTCTATGCATAACTTATGCTTAGATACAACTCATCATGTTCGTGTGCATGTGTATTTGTACCTGTCAATTTAATATATGCCAGTGCTTATTAACATACAGGGATGCTCGTACAAGGGAGTTACTGAAAGTTTTCAATGCAGATGGCCAGATAGAGAATCGGTCGGACATGTCCTCAATCCAAGACTTTTCAGTTGAGCTTGTTTTGAGTTCTAGGAAAGACAAAACACAAAGTTCCGTTGGGTTCTTTCAGCGCTCACGTAATGCCATAATGGGGGCAGCAGATGCTGTACGTCGAGTTGCAGCAAAGGGAGGCTTTGGGGATGATAATCGAAGAACTGAGGCACTAGTGGTAACAATAGACGGAATGATTTGGACAGGGCATTCAAGTGGCTCACTGGTGCAGTGGGACGGAAATGGCAATCGCATGCAAGATTTTCTTTACCATCCATTTGCTGTTCAGTGTTTTTGTACTTTTGGAATGCGAATTTGGGTTGGTTATGTAACTGGTACAGTCCAGGTATTGGACCTCAATGGTAATCTGATTGGGGGATGGGTGGCTCATAGCAGTCCAATTGTAAAAATGACGGTTGGAGCTGGTTACATGTTCGCATTAGCTAACCATGGTGGCATACGTGGATGGAACGTCACCACCCCAGGACCTCTTGATAGCATATTGCGTTCAGAATTGGGTGGCAGAGAATTTTTATATACTAAAATAGAAAATATAAAAATATTGACTGGCACTTGGAATGTTGGACAAGGAAAAGCATCTCAAGATTCTCTTATGTCATGGCTAGGTTCTGTGGCTTCAGATGTTGGCCTTGTTGTTGTTGGGTTGCAAGAGGTTGAAATGGGCGCTGGATTTCTTGCAATGTCTGCAGCTAAAGAAACTGTAAGTTATCGTGCTCTCTAAAATAATACTAGAAAATTAGCATATCTTTCTTATCAGCAGACAAGTAATGATCACAGTAGTTGTAAGCAAAGTATTGCTATGTAACTGGTTACGAATTATGTTTAATTGTCTTTTTTGTCATAATATTTAACGTTTAATACTTTTGAATTTACTAAATATACTTGTGGGATATCAGGGTGCAGAGACATCAATGATGACTTTCGTGCATAGTTCTTGTTCTCTGCTCTATTACCACCCATTTGGTGCATGGTTTTAAATGGAAATGAGAAATTGAAAGGAATGGAATGGAATGGATTGCAATGCATTTATCGTTCCTATTTTTATCTTTTGTATTGCTAGGAATGGAATGGTGATTTAATGCCAACCCTTCAATTGCTATGTTGGAAACAAATAGAATGAAATGAAGGAACAATTTAATGACTGTAATACCCTTGTCACACACATGCACACATCTCTCTCTCTCTCTCTGTGTGAGTGTGTGTATCTATATCTATTTATGCATGTATGTATATATCATCAGCTCAAGTCGTGAGATGTTTGGTCAAGTCCTATATCAAGCGAAACCCTTGTTTTGTTTTGCTGAACACGTGCCAAAGGAGAAAGTCCTTGAAACTGAAGTGAGCCTAGGAGCTGAGTGAATATATATTGAGTTTTTGGTTTATAAAATCATCAGAGTTTCCCCATGGTTACAATGAGAAAGACTGGCTTTGTACTCGATTGTCTTTCATTTTTGAACTTTTTAGCTTTCACTTCCAAAAAAATTCATGTAGATTATGTTTGAAGGAAGAGAAGGTAAGAAAACAGGTTTCCATCCAGGCCAAGTAATGTGCACCTCTATGTCAGCTTGATCACCTTTGCCATAGCCATACAATCTTCATACTTTTAAGTTTGAGCTCTTCAATGAGTCCCTCGTGTTCTTTAAGATGACTACATGATGGACATGGTCAGTACAAAAACTGGAGAAGAGACACAGAGAGGCAGGGAGGGAGGTGGAGATTGAAGAGGGAAAGGGAGTAGAGAAGAATGGCAGCTTATTGTGTAGTGATGGAGACTGGCAGTGGTTCAGAGGGAGAGACATTAAGGAGCTCACAGGCTATGGCATTATCTAGTGCTGATTTAGGAATTTTGACCTTGTGAGGTGTTCCAGAAATGAAGACTATTTTTTCTTATTTAAGGAAAAAATGAGGAAAAAAAATACTTGTGGGCCATTTATCTTCCCCAAGCCTTAAATTCTTTATCATTTATCTCCCTTACCTGATTAAAATTTAACAAAATTATCCAATGGGATCATGCCTTCTGAGCTCAATTATACATATTTGACCACAACCACCCTTCGCTGCAAATATCTCTTCCTAATTATGCTGCAATAAATTCCTGCATTTCAATTTCAAATTCCTGTATCCATTTTTCTACTTACCCGTAATCCTGTGCTTCTCCATTCTATAATTGATCCAACTGATCTTAAATCAGATATTGCATAAGGCACTCAAGCATAGTTGGAGAATTTCTTGGATTGGTCTTATGATAAAGATGGTTATGAATGCCTCTGAGGTCTTTCTTGCTATTAAAATACAGAATAATCAGGACAGATTCTGTTGTGATGTTGTTCGGATGGTTTGATTGTTCATGTGTCCTCATGCAATAATGAGCATAATCAATAATTTTGCCTAACTGTTCTCGTTCATAACCCTCCCCTAATCCCTTCTCTCAAAAACATATATAGGTAGGACTCGAGGGAAGTTCTGCTGGGCAGTGGTGGCTGGATATGATAGACAAAACATTGGATGAAGGTTCAACATTTGAACGTATTGGATCCAGGCAACTTGCAGGCTTGGTCATTGCTGTGTGGTGAGTATCTATGAGTAGGAACCCAAGTGAGCTGATGAAGCCTTTAATATGTCAGAAACTATTGTGTGTAATATAAGGCAATATGATGTCTGTTGAATTATGGCAATTTGAATATGTATTGGTCTGTTAAGTTCCTTGTTTACATTATGTAAGATTATTGTCTTCTTTCCTTCCCACTTATCTAGGTTTGAATATATGGCTATGGATCACTAAAGGTTGGGCTTTATCCTGAAATGAAATATCAACTAATGTTCTCACTTCTCATTTAATTTGAATGTATGCCATTTTTATCTAAATTATTTTCCTGTGTCTCTTTCACCTATAGTATTTGAATTTTTCTTCTTCAGGGTTAAAACCAACATTAGATTCCATGTTGGTGATGTTGATGTGGCAGCAGTTCCTTGTGGCTTTGGACGTGCTATTGGCAATAAGGTAGGTCTGCACTGACTGCTCTGCTGTTTTGCTTTGTATATTAGTTTGACTTTGTTTCTTGTGTTTCTATCTCTGTTCCGTTAATAAAGGATATATTAATCCCTGACTGTTTTTGTTTCATGATTATTAACACTCTAATGTAGGTCATAAAAGACTATTTTGGCATAAAAAAGTCTTGTGGATTTTAAAAGACTATTTAAGATTGTAATGACTTATAAGACTTTTTTTAAGATTGAAAACCACCAATTGGATAATGCATGGCAGTGGCATATGGTGGCCAATGGAAGAAAGTGCGCTGAACTCCATGACACCGTGGCACATGACATGCCAGCTGCCATATTGAAGCATGGCATCCATTTTTCCCATAACTATGAAAAACTGAGTAATAACTGAAGAACAGAGGAATGACAGTAACAGGAGGAACAGAGAGAGACAGCGAACACCAGAAATTTTCTCCGTGGTTTCGGCAAAGAAATCATAATAATGACGGAAAAAAGTACAGTTCATACTGCAAACCCCTGAGGTATTTGACCTCAGAACCCACAAACAAACGATTGACTCGCCCAAAGATCCCCAAAACAAATTTGAGAAACTTAGACCAGTTGATTTTAGAGAACCAGAACTTAAGTGCAGCTTTAACGCCATAAAGATTATTTAAACCTGTTGGTTATAGAGAGAACCAAGAACCTAAGACAACTCTGATAAGTTCAGATGGATTCAATGCATAAAGATAACTCTTTGATAAGTTCACGAAGAATGTGATAAGAAACTCTGAAGTTTTCTATTATGAAGCAATATGGCAAAACTCTTATTATTTTCACAATTCACTTACGGGGGTATTTATAACCCAATAGCAATCAATTTTAATTACCAAGAAAGTCCTAACCAAATAAAAGATTCTTAAAAATAAATGAAGATATTAAAAATAAAATCTCTAAAAATATGATAAAATCCCTAAAAATAAGAGAATATATCAAAATCCCTAAATAACATTATCCTATATTAGAATAAATAAAAATATCATGGATATTCTAAGTAATCTTAAAGATAAAATTCAAAGTTATTAGGATCACAGATTATTCAGTCACAGCAATATTGTAGCAAATCTTCTGCAAGATGTCCTGCATCAGTATGGCTCATGCCATATGCCATGGATGCCACAGCTAAGGCAGTGTTGCGATGAACCTCCATGCCATATGGGATTGTATGGCTGTGACCCCCCATAAATGCCATGCCATGGCAGTGCTATTGAGTATTGACAACACTGGTGCACTATGTTCTGTACGTGCAGTGTGCAACCTAATGTTCTTTTCCCATAAAACGATACTTTTAAACTATCATCCATTTGTGTCAGTTTTAGTTATTCTGACCATTCATGAGGGAAATGGTTGTCTCTCCAGGGAGCTGTTGGTTTGAGGATTAGAGTGTATGATCGGATAATGTGCTTTGTTAATTGTCATTTTGCTGCACACTTAGACGCAGTTGGTCGTCGCAATGCAGATTTTGATCATGTATACCGAACAATGTCCTTCAGCCGGCCAACAAACCTCTTAAATGGCACGGCTGGTACCTTTCTGTCTCCTTCCTTTTTTTCTTACTTGTCTTATCCATGTATTTATTTTGGCCTGTTTATAGATCTGGCTTGCCATTGGTCCTTTCTGTTGCAGCTGTCACTTCATCTTCTGTCCCGACATTTCGTGGTACAAATGTATGTACATGCTGCCTACTTTATACTTTTAAGTAATTCATTATGCAAAAGTCGGATGAAGCATTGATTCTTGAGATTGGTTTCCAGTCCGCAGAAGGGATGCCTGAGTTATCTGAGGCAGACATGGTTGTATTTCTTGGTGATTTTAACTATCGTCTTGACGACATTTCATATGATGAAGCAAGGGATTTTGTTTCTCAAAGATGTTTTGATTGGCTTAGAGAAAGGGATCAGCTTCGAGCAGAAATGGAAGCTGGGAATGCCTTTCAAGGAATGCGTGAAGCAATTATAACGTTTCCTCCCACATACAAGTTTGAACGTCACCAAGTTGGTTTAGCAGGTTTGTTTTACACTTTTACTGTAAAATATGGTTGGTTAACTTGTTTTTCTCGGGTTACAAGGGAATTAGTATTGTTATAGTCTCTTTTTCTACTAAAAACTCACCCCGCACTTCTGCACTGTTGGATTGGTTCTACTCTGAATCTACTCACAGAATCTCACATACCAATCCAATGCTTCCATTTTTTATTTTTTTTTGGTATACCCCCCCTCTCCACCAAAAAAAAAAACACACACACAAAAATGAAAAAAGGGGTCTCTGAACTTGAGGCAATTCAGAAACTCAACACGCAAACTTCAAAACCTACACTGAATCACTGTTTGTTTAGCCCAAAGGGGAATCTTTAGCATCAAAAGGGGGATGGAAATGAGAGTCAAGTGTAAAACACATGCTTTGGGTTGTTACATTCCTCCTCTATGCATGGCTCAGAAACATATCATTTCTGTAAATCCTGCTGCTCCAATTACTAAGAATTTTTATTCGGAGACCAATAACATGCATAAGAGAGGGAAAAGAAGAAGGAAAGAATCTGGATATATCTCAAGTGACTATTGCAATCGCATTTCATTGGTAATGATTTTCATAGTTCTCTCCATTGTTGGCTTTATATGAATCATTGAAATTGTAGGGTTTGATAGGGAAGAAGTAGATAGGATAACAGAGAGTCTTAACAATAGGATTTAATTTTTTATCCTTTTGAATGCTCGTGACTTCTTAAGTCTTGCTAAATGAATAGAAATTGAAAGGTGAAATTTTAATTTTCAAGTTGCAATCACTGCTGTTTATACGAGTTCTCTGCCATCATAGATGCTTCAAAATTTTGAAGGGTATGGTTTAAGATTTGTATGAATTGTTTCTTTGAAGGGTATGATTCTGGTGAAAAGAGACGCATCCCTGCCTGGTGCGACAGAATTTTGTATCATGATTGTCGTTCTTCTTTGGTGGCTGACTGCAGTTTAGAGTGTCCTGTTGTCTCGTCAGTATTACAGTGAGTGCTCTCGTTTATATATTTATTTCCACGTTTGATCCATGTATCCAACCACACCTAGTGGGAAAAGGATTTGGTTGTCTTTTGTCAACACCCTACTCAATGTACCTTTGTATATATTGTCCTAGATAAGTCTCATTTTACCTAGCATGTTGTGCTTAAATCATTTTCGGTCTGACTTTGACCAACCTATCGATAAAGGGTTTTCTTTATTATACGAGACATGTGGAGCAAGTCAAAATTGAATTTTAGACATTCTATAATAGGGAAATACTATATAGCAAAAAAAAAAGATACTTTCCAGAATGACTTGACATTAACTTTGGTTCTTGAATGGATGAGTGATCCCGACTACTATCACTTATCCAATTACCACCCTTGAATCATGACAAATTCTGGCCGAATTCTGTCAAATACACAAATTCTCCTAGCTGTGTAGCATTGCTCTATAAAATATTTGACAAAAGCATATGAGTGAAAGCTCTGTCTTTTTCTTTCAAATTTTTGTTTTAATTAATGTCATCTCACCTTCAATAGGTACGAAGCCTGCATGGATGTCACAGATAGTGACCACAAGCCTGTGCGCTGCATATTTTCTACGGATATTGCTCGAGTGGATGAGTCAATCCGGAGACAGGAGTTTGGAGAAATTCTCGAGTCAAATGAGAAAATTAAACGTCTCCTGAAAGAATTATGCAAGATTCCCGAAACTATCATTAGTACAAACAACATAATCCTTCAAAACCAGGACACATTAATTTTGCGTATTACAAATAAATGTGCAGAAGTCAGTGCTTTGTTTGAGATAATTTGTGAAGGTCAGTCGACTATTATGGAGGATCAAAAGACTTCTAACCATCAGTTGAGAGGTTCATTTGGCTTCCCAAGGTGGCTTGAGGTGATGTTCTTTATTTAGAATGAACTTTTTTATGATATATTTTTTGATACAGAAGGTTCATTTTAGTATATTCTCTTTCTTTCTTTCTATTAGCTATTATTCTATTTGGGAAAAAAGTAACAGAAATGAAGCAAGGTGGCCACCATGCCAAAGGTTGCTATTGTTGATTAGCATACTTTATACATCTTGCTTTTGAAGGATTTAAAAATTTAAACACTAAATTAATTTCAAAACTTTATGTTGTAAAATTTTATACAATATAGTATTTGTATTTGTTGAAATTATAGGTTTTAGATAGAGAAAGAGAAGAATGTGGAGACTCTAAAATATGATTATGATTGATGATTGATTATAATCTGGTAGTTCAAAAAGCTTAAGCACTAACCCCTATTTATAGGGATACATGACTCCTAATCCTAATTGAAAAGGGAAACTAATTATGATAAGAACCAAGTGATAAGAACCTAATCCTATGAGAACATAAGATAAGATGTACTCTAAGATAAGATAAGATAAGATCATATTAGTATTAAATGTTAATTGAGGGTAGATTAATACAAGAGACCTATATATCAGAGAACCAATTTGGTTTCATGCCAAGAAGTCAAACATGGAGGCTATATAGCAATTACAAGGTTTGATGGAAAGATACATAAGGAAACCCAAAAAACCGTCAGAGATCCATCTTAAAAAGTGACTGGAAGATTAATGGGGATGTCATACATTGGAATTGGATTCAAAGTGGATTAATGCTTTAGGTGTAATTTCTGAAGGCAAATTTTGTCGGATGACTATAAGATCAGTGAAGCTCTGTAGAAAAATGTTGGTTAGTGAAGTGCTAACAAGAGCAAAATGTTAGTAAAGTGGAATAAGAATGTTGAGGTAGACGAGTGCATATATAAGAAAAGATTAGGAACAAATATATCCAGGAGAAAGTTGGAATAGCACGTATTGAGGAGATGACAAAACTTGCCTAAAGTGGTTTGGGCATGTGAGAAGACCAAAAGAGGCTCTCGAGTGAAAAGTGGTGCAAATGGAAGATTGATTGACTAAAAGAGGCAAGGGAAGACCTAAGAAAACTCTAGGAGAAACCATTAAAAAACACTTCGATTCAAATGGTTTTAGCAAAAATTTGGCTTTTGATAGAGCCTAATGGCATCTATTGTTCCTTATCGCCAACTCCATGGTTGTTTTTGTTATTGTATTAGATAAACAGGGTAACAAGATAATTGTTGTTTCATCTCAAGGAAAATTATGGATACTTTCTAAAATATATAGAAATTTAAATGTCTTATAGAAAGGTAGAAGTAAATGTTTTATCCATTATATATTTACTTGATAGCGAATTTATTTATTTATTTATTTTTATGATCAGTACATTCTTATCATGTTAGAGAAGCAGTAACAACCCCATGTTTAGTTCATATTTAAAAGGTTTTTTTATATAAATGTTGCAAGTATTACATTTTATTGATAGTAACTTGAACCTTCAACCTAATAATAATTTCATTGATAGTAGACTTGTAATATTAATGATATGATTATGTGATACAAAACAAAATACTGACCTAATACCCCTATTTATTTATTTATTTATACTAATAATTAGGTCAAGTACTAACCAAGCTTGCTAACAGTAAGACTAGTAAGTAATAAATAACCCAATAACCCTAATAGTCTCTAACATAAGAGTAAGCTTTAGCTTATTACAAGTAGCAAATGCACAAATATAAAACAAATATCACAATCCGTCTTTAGCTGGAAGCCATCATTAAGAAGAGAAGAGAAAACTTGGCACAATAGCAGAGCTGATGCTGAACTATCGAGAATGTTAGACTCAAGACCATCCAGTGTCACAGAAGAGGAGAAACTGGGCAACTCTTGCTTCCGTACTTGCGTCATCCTTGGTTGCACCTTTTTGGCTGGCCAAACCATGAGCAATCGGGACAACTCCTGCTCTCAGAGACAGCTTACTGACCAGCCACGACACCCCGATCATCAGTAACATTGCCAACGGCACCCTTGGCTGTGTGCACCTATCTGTGCTGGAAATAATAGTTGCTGGTCACCCAAATCTCCCGGACGTCGTGTGCACTACGAACAATCCCTGAAATGCCTGTTTCAGGCTTAAAAACCAAGACCTAGCTCTCACGATGGTCCGTTGGCAGGATCAATCTGCCAGCGAGTGGCTGCCTAAGAAAGTCACTACCATTGTGATGACTGCCCCATCCTTGAGTTGTGACCCAAGTCATGATACTCTTCTGTCTTTTTCTTTCAAAACACACGAATTACTTACTGTATTACAAAAAAAGAAGTAAGGATTAAGGGGGGAAATGGTTTAAGGGAAAACAGAAGAGAGAGAGTGGGGGGGCGGGGGGGGGGGGGGGATGTACACTGAGGTCTATGCAACCCACTTTTAGCAGAAACGTAAACACACAAGTCATGGTGTTCCACTTTGATACCATGTTCAAGAATTATGGGATTAGCGTTAGGGAAAGTTAAAGAGAGAGAGGCTGCAAAACAATAGTAAACTGAGATTGAGAATATTATTGATATGATAATGTGATACAAAACACTAACCTAATACTCGTATTTAAGCTCCCATATTTTTTTTTGTATACTAATAATTAAGTCGAGTGCTAACACTACTGCTACCATTCTAAGCGTGCTAACACTTAGACCACTTAGACTGGTAAGTAATAACCTAATAGCTCTAACAGACCCTGACGCAAGAAACCGATAGTGTTTTTGCTATCACAGGTGGAATATTTTTAAGAAATAGTTTTTTTTTTTGCCCCCCTTTCAAAAAGTCAATGTTCTAAATTGCAGTAGTGATCTCATTGGAGCCGTTGTGGGCTGGTGTGATCCACAATCATAATGTGATATGGTTGCGGCGTGTAACCGACATGTTGTGTGCGGCTGCATCAAGGATGCAGTCTGATCTTTAAATCCCTATGAAACGTAATTGGACTCTTACTTAGTATCCAGAACATTCAAGCTAACTGACTAGTCGTAGAATATTCTAACTAGAAGAGGAAGATTCTATTCTAAGCTGCATTAATCATAATACAGATGCAGCACACTAACACACTCTAACGTCCCCTAGATATAACTGGCTCCAATAATTTGATTTAGTACAAAAGTGTTAGTCCTAGAGCAGAGTTCTTTATGTGGATCAACATTAAACTTTTTTTCTCTTTAGACAAGGCATCTATCCTTTGTACTGTACCATAAGGTAATTCACCTGCATATTAATGATTCAGGTAAGTCCTGCAATTGGTATAATAAGACCAGATCATATTGTCGAGGTATCAGTGCATCATGAGGAATTTCAGACCCTGGAAGAGTTTGTTGATGGTGTTGTACAAAACTCTTGGTGTGAAGACTCCAGAGACAAGGAAGCTATTTTGGTTGTTAAGGTGCATGGCAATTACCCTATCCAGACAAGGAATCACCGAGTCCGTGTTCACCACTGCTTTTCAGCCAAGAAAAACCAAACGGACTCTCAACCAAACAGCTCCAGTCATACCCCAGGAAGCGTACTGCGCCGATCTGATTTCCAACGTCTCAGCAGTTCCTGTGATGTGGTGGACCAGCTACAGAAATTGCATAGCCCTTAAAGCAGCAGTTCATGTGAGTGTTTGTAACATTTATTTATTTTGTGGAAGAATAAAAAATCGATAGATTATCTTATAACGACGAAAAGTTCTTCATACTTATTAGCATCTTGATTATGTTTGATAGTGGCCGTTTGTTTTCATAGGGAGCTTGTGGTCCAACTTTTATTCATCGAGCTGATTTAACTGTACAGTGAAAGCAAATGCAAGGCAAAGGAGAAGCGAAACAGCTTTTGTTAGATCCATTATTTGATTATTCAGAAGCGAGTCCAATTTATTCTGTAAATGACTGTGTACTATACTCAACAACACAAGCAGCAATTAAATGGGGAAATTGGGTGACCTGTGTTGTTACTGCAGCTTAAGCTGGCCAACTTTGACCTTCTTTTTTTTTTGACAACTGGTGCTTCTAACAACTATTCTTATAGTTGTTACTATCTCGTTATTTACCTGGAATTTTGTATAGTGGAAGTCCATAACAGACTTCCTTTATATGTGACCTTAGTCAAACATCGGTTGTTACCAAAAAAATTATAATTGAGCATCATTAGAAAGGTTTTAAAAATGCTGCTAGTGCTGAGGAGCTTTTGCAATATATCATAACTTCAAATCTTGAAGAAGTCATGTTTTGGTCGTCTTCGATTATCCTCGCACTTTTTGGGTGAGACTGGTCTCTTTTGAGACTCTGAAGCTGCCCCTCCTAATGGCCCGCTTTTGGAAGGCTTCAAGCCGTCATCATAACCTAAAAAAATTAGTTGTCATAAATGTAGTTATTTTAATAATCACTAGAGAAAAAGCTCGTTAAAAATTGAAATAGAAATACTTACAATTTCTATAATATACCAGAGAAAATACTTTTTTTCAGCATCTTGAAACATTTTTAATGATTTAACTCATTGGATTTGCTTAATTTTTTTTAAAAAAAAACCCTTTATTTTTGTATTTTAATACTTTTTATTTTATGTTACTCAACATTACACTAATGGTGTAACTTTTCAAAATCTACTAAATGGATACCACATCTTTATTTATATTTATTTTAATTTAAAATTTTAATCCTCTTATATAAGAACCAATTGCTTCTATAAACACCTGCCTTGCATGTAGTATACAACTCACTAAAAACTTATCCGTAACTTTAGAACCTATTAAGCAACTCTTGAAGTTGCTCTTACTAACAAAATGAACATCTTAGATGACTCATCTGAGTAATTCTATTCTTATTTCCTTTTCTTTTATTTCCTGCACTTTTTTTTTTTTTTTTTGTCATTTTCCCCTGGATGTTTCTTATAACTTAACAGTTACACTGCACATTCATTTTTCATTCCAGTAACTGTTATTCCTACGCAAGAACAATTTCTACACCAAAATCTCTTGAGTGGAACATTTAAAAATAAATCCTGGATATCTGAGTGGCATTTTCAGGCTTGGTTTAATAATTACAATGAAAACTGAATTCCGGAGCCAACATAGTGTCAACTTAAGACGAACAACAACCCTTTTTTGACTCCACATCTTCCTGGTTCCCTTCCCCCTGTAGAACAACAGTCTTTCCATTCTCAATCCAGGTAGCATCATGTTTCTTGAGCTCTTGAGACATCATAACCTTCCGGCTTAATATGTTGTAGATCTCCTTTACAACTGTTTGAAAAGCAGCTACCACATTTGATGAATCAAGTGCTGATGTCTCCATGAAGAACAAACCCTGTGCCTCAGCTAAGGCCTTGCCTTCAGCAGTAGACACCTCCCTCGCATCCTTAAGATCTGACTTGTTCCCAACAAGTATTGTGACAACGTTCATGTCAGAGTGAGCTGTTAAATAATACACCAGTCCACTTAATCATCATTTCATTACATTCAAAACCAAAATAAGTGAGTAAATGGTTTTTAAGCAAGCAAAATAACAATAATTAATATGCCTATGACTGGTGACCAATAATTAATACTGAACCCAATTTACTGCAAGGTGCATAATTATACATGTGTATACATGCATATACATAAAAGAAAAAAAATGAGAAGACCTACATAAAATGCAGGTGTCCAAACGCAGAAAAGGGTAAACTAAACTATTGATTATTGGTGAAGTAACTAAGTACCTTACCTAACAATGAACATATGCAATTTAGAATTTAGCATCCGCATGATACATCTAATAAGACAATATTTCATGAACTTACAACATAAAATCACCTTAACATAAAGAATAAAGACTATAATATTGTTTATTTACATATAGGGCCATCAAAGTACCAAATTACCACTAAATTTCTGAGTCATAAATGTTTTCCTATATTGTATTGATACCAAATTGATTGACAAGTTAACAATTTCCTAAATCAGTAACCTCACAAGGAAAATAAGCATGAGAAAAAATTCAAGATGGTAAAGAAGGGCTCAAACATAAGTCATAATTGTAATTCTTACTGTGAAGTTCATTAAGCCATCTGCCAATGCTATCAAACGTTTGGCGCCTGCTAATGTCATACACCAGAAGTGCTCCAACTGCACCCCTATAATATGCAGATGTAACAGCTCTGAACCTCTCCTGCCCAGCTGTGTCCCATATCTGTGCTTTAACTTCCTTTCCATTAATATCCATCTTCTGAGTTTGGAACTCTACTCCTATAGTTGATTTTGAATTAGGATAAAACTCATCCCTAGCAAATCTTGCAAGTAAATTTGATTTCCCAACAGCTGAATCACCAACTAAAACAATCTTGAAAAGGTAATCCTCAGTTTTCTCTTCATCATTAGAAAAGGCCATCTGTCAGCCCTAAGGATTGCCAGTGTGTAGTAACAAATCAACGATAAATGATCATTATGGACTGTGGCCTTTTGTAATCACCTAAGATGGGGAAAAATGATCAGAAAACACAAGAACAACTGCAAACAAAGAAATCTGGAAGACACAACGGGTATATTAGATTAGTGACGTAAGTTGTGGTTCCACAAGAATCTAAGGATATATCTACCTTATGAAGCAACTGTCGAATGTTTCTAGCATGCAGAACTGTTTCCACTATCAGCATCCAGCCCCACAACTCAAACTAACCAAAACTTCCTGGAGTACCTGAAAGCATAAATTTCCAATATACACAGCAGATTCAATGGAGTATTATAGCCAGAAGGAAAGGAGGTGAAAGAGAAGAAGAATTTGAAAACATGCTGATAATTCTATGACTTCTTTTGAAGAATAGAGTATTCCTAATGGTAAAATATGTCAAGTTCCTTTTCCATAATTGTTTCTCGAGAGAAATCCCACTACAAGTGAGAATCAAATCAAAATAATAACCTTGCCCAAAGATACATAAAATCTGTTTCCATAAATTGTTACAATTATTGCCAATAAACTGTGGATCTAGCAAAGGACAGTCTATATGTGACTCTGAAAAAATACTTGAGGTAAGTCTCTATTTCAGGTGCTGTCATTTGGGATACTTTTCTAATAGATATCTATAAAATTCTGCAGGAGGTAAAGTCAACAAATGTAAATACCTCAACCTCCTCTCCTTGTTTTCCCCTCACCTCCAGCTCCAGCTTACCCTTCCATTCAGTCTATATAATCTCAAACCCTGGTAATAAGCAAAAATGGATTAGGTTCTTACCAAGAGGTAAGGTGATGTCCTTACATAACATGAAAGGGTAACACTTAAAGCATTAAATAAGTGTCAGGCAGATCCATATCTATAGCCAAAGGCAAAGATGATTTAAAGATTCAATTTTAAGATAATTTTTATGGTGTCGTTTGGTCCATCTAGTTATGTAGCAGTACTCAAAACAAAAAAGAATGAGCTGCAAATTATAGGTTCAGGTAACCATTCATTGCCATATTCTTCTTTTACCTTATATTATGTAATAAATTCAGCTAGTAACGATGACAATGACATGGCAAGTAACCTGTGTGTTATAATATTTTCTGCCCAAAATCAGATATTTGATAATACACTTGCTCACCAATACAAAACCTTGTGATCCTTGTAACTCAATTGGCACGGGTCCAGTCTTAAGACTGGGGTGTGATGATGATATGGCTACACTATAATTACCCACACAAGGACGTGAATGAAAGACAAGAACATTGGACTTTAACATTACATATGCTCACAGCAAGTTAAGGAATATATATGTATATATATATATAAGCTGAAGCATAGAGAAAGCTAATAAATCAAGCTCAGGCAAAATTGTAATATAAAACTGAAATTTCACGCAATTTCACCAAATAATACATAACAATCAATCAAAATCGAGGTATAAAACATGTACCCAAAGAAAAAAAGAATGAAATTTTAGAGCGAAGATAAGAGTCAAAATGGAATACCTGATATAAAGCATGAAGACGAGGGAAGAGGGATTGGGTGGGAGAATTGGGGGAAATCCAGAAGGTGATGCGATTGGAGAACCTTTTGCGCCTGCGGGTTATTTTGGTGGAACGACTACTCTCTCTATTTTTCACTTTTTATTTTGTTCTTTTTTAAGCAAATTAGAAATACATATATATTTTTAGAATCCATTTGAAATGGGATTTTAAGACTTTAATACGTATTGTAAAGACTTTTATACGGACAATCAACTAGAAATCATGGAATTGATGATGACTTTTAAAATGATTAGGATAAGAATCAAATATTTATAAATATGTGTCAATTTCTAATTGATTGATCGTGTTACACTATCAGTATATACCGATTAAATCTGGATTTTAGTTGTCTTTTTTATTTACTTTTGGGCTTGGGTGAGTTTGGTCTATTTGATACAAATCAATTAACTAGAATGAAAATAATATTCTCCAACTTTTGATCCATTTAAAAAATTAATTGCTTTATCTCCATGAGTCAGCTCACTTGGTTAAGCCACGAGACATGAATTGTGAGTGTACGAGTTCAAACCCCTTAATGCATTTTGCCCCTTTTCATTTCCTTCTCCCACTTTCCTATGTAAGGCATACTATAAACCTCTCATTGGACAAGAAAAAAATTATTTGCTTTAAAATGCTATAAGCTGAGTTATTTACTAGAAAGTATACCAACTGAGGTTGGCGTGAGTGGTTAAAGGCCTCTCGCCCCTTAACCAAGGTCTCGGGTTCGAGTCTTGGGTATGGAAAAAAACCTCAGCTAGGAGGGATGTCACCCATCGAGGTGCCGAACAAACTCCCGCGAGAAATTAGTCCCCGTCTCAGGTTGGCGGTGGAATACTCTTCGAAGTAGATCGAAAAAATTTACTAAAAAGTATTTTTTTTTTTTTAATAAAATCTACCAATTAGGTACTAGGAAAATTTAGATGTAAACAAAAAGAGAAAATAGTGTCACTTCATTCGTAGTAATGGATTTCATAAAATATATTTTATATATTCTAACATTGTATTTTTTTTTATAAGCATATATTCTAACTTTGGTTGTGTTATAATGTAAGCTTTTTGTTAGGGTGTTGTTTATTTAGCCATGAAAAATATATCACGTAGAATTAAAATATGTCATATTTTCTTTTTTTCACTAATCTCACTTAACTTTATCCAATCTCACTAATTTTAAGACATCTCATCTCATACGTTGAGGTTCTTTTGTTCACAAGCATTCGGGTCATTTCACTTCACCATTTGGGGATTTGAGTTTGTTCTTTTGGAATTGCGTTGAAGAGCACAAGGTAAACACACTAGTCTTGTTTTCTATGTTGATTGCATTTGTTTTGTTATATTCTGTGACCGGGTATGTGGTTGATAAATATAGGCGGGGGTGTATTTATTTTGGTTGGTATTGTAATAGTGTTGAGAGTTAATGAAAAAAAAAAAAAAAAAACTTTGTGGTCCAATGGAATCTTTGTGAAAGGTTATGTTTATTTTCTACTTCTCTATTGTACAATATGTTTTGTGGTAATGTGTAATGCTATACCTTGATCTCTTTGTCTTTTCTCTTTTGTATTAGTGTATAGTCCACTCTTTAATTAAAGGGTGCAAAGAAGTTGCTATTTGTTTGTAAGAAATTAATTTAGGAACTGTAAATTAGTCCTATTTTGTGCAATATATAAAGAACAACAAATATACAAATGAATTCAAATTCTAACATAATTTTGAAGAAGAGGGATAAACAAAAATAGATCATTTAAGGTTGATGTGTTAAAAATTGTGTGTACTTTAGAGTCGCCAGAGAAGGAAGATAACTTTGCTGGAGGCAGATGTGGAGATGCTGGAGGTAGCAGTTTCTTCACTTCCAGCATCCTAAGAAGTCCAATAAGTTAATGCGTGGGAGGAATACAAGCATGAGGAGGCACAATACCAACGTGAGATAGAAGATGATAAAGACAAAGAAGAGTCAAATGTGATTTTATAAATAATGATTTAGAAATTATCTTTTTAATTCGCATAAAAAGTAAAGGATTTAATTGATATATACACTGACAACAGTATAAAGATTTTTTATACTGTCAACCAATAAGATATTACTATCTCATTAAAAATCTTTGACTCTTATCCTAATAACCTTAAGGGCTCGTTTGGTGGTCAGGATAAGAGAGACAAGATATGATAAGCTATCATATCATGTCTGAAACTATTTTTTGGTGAGCCAGCAGGATAGGATAAAGCAATCATGTCACCTATCATATCCTGTCCATCTAGTTATAATTTTATCTCGAGGGGACGGCTGGGTTAGAACCCAACATGATGGGATAGAGTAATTTAAAATATAATAAAGTTTAAAATATTTTATATAAAAGAAAAATTGAAGTATAATAAAATATAACATGGTTACAAAAAAAAAAGGTATAATAAAATAGGCTAAAATATCATTTTGGTCCCTTAACTTATTTTTTAGATTCAGTTTGGTCCTTTAACTTTTAAAAGGTTCAATTTGGTCCCTTAACTTGTCTCATTTGACCCAAGTTAGCCCTCTCCCTCAATAAAGTCATTAAAAGGGTTAAATGAGTTTTAATTTGGTCCCTTATGTTTTAAATGAATTTCAAACCGGTCCCTTTAAATTGTTAACTTATTTCAAATTGGTCCTTTAAATTGTTAACGAGATTCAAACTGATCATTTAAATTGTTAGCGAGTTTCAACCCGGATCTCAAAAAGTTAACACCGTTACTGACTCATTGATGGAGATGACTAACGTAGGTCAACAGACACAAATTAAGGAACTAAATTGAGCATTTTAAATGTTAAGGGACCCAACTGAATCTAAAAAATAAATTAAGGGACCAAATTGAACATTTTAAAAGTTAAGGGACCAAACTGAATCTAAAAAATAAGTTAAGGGACCAAAATGGTATTTTAGCCAATAAAATATAAGATATTTTAAATAATAAAAATATTAAAAATTAACTTTGAAAATTAGTTTTATTTTGTCACAAGGCTAATTTTGTTATTTTATATTATTTTAAAAAACTGAAAATAAAAAAAAATTATTCTAATAATTTAACTATATGTAAAGTAAAAACTAAAAATGAATATTTAAAATTATAAAAAATTAATTTAAGTTAAACAATATTTTAAAAATTTAAAATATTATATGTAATTTTATCACTAAGGGGTAATTTTATTTTTTAATATAATTTTAAAAAATGAAACTTAAAAAAAAAACTAAAATCTAATAAAATATGAAAACATTTAGAATAAAATTAAAAAATTTAACATTCATACTAAATTTATAATGCTATCCAGTTGGTTATCAGGTGAACACCAAACGTCGGATAGAATAACAGCTTATCCTGCTCATATCTTGCTTTTTTATCTTATTTGTCTCTATCCTATCTTGTCCATCAAACGAGCCCTAAAAGTCATATATATCATGATTTGTGTAAAAATCTTTATACTGACAGTGTATACCAATTAAACTTTTTTTTTTGATAAAAAACAAGTTAGGTAAGTTGGGTCCCGGGGACTCACCAGGGCCAGGGCAGGCCTCAAGGCTCAGAGAGCGCTTACAGGAGTACTTACAGATTACCCACCAACGAGGTCCTCACATCGATAGTAGGACTCGAACTCACGACCTTGTGGGTTATGAGCCGTATCCTTCCCAACTTGATCAACCTTCGTTAACACCAATTAAACTTTTTAAATATTACGGTTATCACGATAAAAAATAATGATTAGATAAATATATATATATATATATATATATATATATATATATATAAAAATAGACGCTATCAGTATTTGTCATAAAATATATAAGCCACTGATATATGTTTGCAGTGTTTTGTAAAAAATGAGCAAATCGAAGTCATTCTCGTGATTTTCTACAATTACTTTCCGTATGCGTGTTTTCTTACGCATACCTTCACAAGCACTTCGTTAATCCTACATGGTTTGGGAGCAAGAGACATTAACCTTCTTTCATGTAAAAAAAAAAAAACTGAAAAATCCACGACAGCAATCATATCAATACAAACTTCTCACAGGTTGTCTATCACCAAAGGCGTCAATGCCCTATGGTAGTTGCTAATTTTTGTATGACGCATAATCCCATATATCCGATGGAACAATTTTCCGACTACACAAAACAGTGAAAACACACAATCCCACAGAACAATTCTAACGCACTCAGGTGTATTACCCCCGAGGTTCAAATAACTTACTGAAATTAATCAAACAGCTCATTTAAATGCACTGGCATGTGTCACAATCTGTACGATGTGAATGCTACAATCCAGGGTATATTACAATTTTCCACATAAGATGAGCTAGCTAAAATAGTTAGTTCTGTCCTCTATTTTAATTTATTTTTCAGTTATACAAGAAAAACTAACTACTATACCATTGCAAAACCGAGAAATGTGATGACAGAGTAATCCAAAAACTCCAGCCATCTTGAAAAAAAAATCTCAGGCCCTGGCTTGCGTATATCGGGAACTGTCCATCTGGGGCAATATTATTGTCATTTTAACTCATTCACCTTCAAGTTCCGCACCAAACTGCTCGAGCCGCATGGCATCTGCCTCTAGATCCCGAACTAAAGCATGGTTAACTAAACCATCATCCTCACTGGCATGTATCTGTCTACCACCAAACCTGATAAAATAAATGAGGAAAAGTGTGACCAGAGTTGATATCCACGACAAAAAGTAAAAGATAGAAATGAGAGATTAAAGGGAAAAGGAAAAAAAATTAAAAGGAATTTCAAAAATAAGATATTCTATAGTTAACATTTGGTTAAAATAATAATTTGGTCCTTATAGGTGACATGGATTCTTCATTTAGTCCCTATACGTAAAAATTTATTGAAAAGGTCCTCATACGTACAATCGTTACCCATTTCGTCCCTTCCGTTACCCTGTTGTCTCTAATTATCCATTAACTCCTACGTATAAGAACTAAATGAAGAATCTGTGTCACATAGAGGGACCCAATAATTTAGATTAAAGTATTAATTTGGTCCCTACACGTGACACGAATTCTTCATTTAGTCCCTATATATAGGAGTTAATGGGTCATTAGGGACGACAGAGTAAAGGGAGACAACCAAATGGGTAATTATTGCACGTATGAGGACCTTTTTAATAATTTTCTACGTATAGGAACTAAATGAAGAATCTGTCACATATAGGGGCCAAATTATTACTTTAACCTTGACATTTTCAGCAAATTTTAAATTCCAATATTCATCAAACACCATATGACCTACAGTAAGGAGTTCCGACAGCTTTTATCCCTATGCTTACCACAACCACACTAGAAACATTTCACTACATTCTACCCAACTAACAGTGATTAATGATGGACTCAACCATATCTCATAAGAAAAAGGCATAAACATAGGAAAATTTGGAAGAAAAAAGAAAAGAAAAACTTCAATAGACAACCAGCCTCTCGTAGGAGAAAATTAACAATACATCTATAGTTTCCCTCAAAAAAAAAGCTCGCAGGTCTTGCATATCTTCAGTTGGCTAAGATTAATTGCTTTTTTCTTTCTGAAAAGATGGATAATCTATGATGAGTTTTTAATGATTTGGATGAAACAGTAATCTAGATTCATTAGCACATTTAATCTACCCCCTTGTTGGCGCGTTAAGATGGACAGCAAAGGGCAGAAAATCCCTTCGCAGTTCTGCAGACCAAAACTGCAAAGAAGACATAACCAGGATCAGAGAAAGAAACAAAATCAGAATCAGATACAGAGACCAAAACTGAGGTTGATCCAATGGTAGAGATGCTGCAGCCAAGAAAATGGTAAAGGAAGGCGAAGTGGAAGATGAAGGTGGAGTGGCAGCAGTGGTGCATCGTTTCTACAAACCACAGCAGTCTTGACCTTGTATTGAAAACGGTGTAAGGGTGGTGATGGGGGATGTTATGTGCTCGGTGGTTGTGATAAGTCCAGCCAGCCCGCTGCCGCCACTGCCAGAACCGTTGTACTCGAGCCCAAATGTGGCGGCTTACAAAGATCCAAAGTGAGCGATGGAGATCTGGGCTTCAGGGGCTGCCCACATCCCCACACCACCGGAGCTGCTGGGCTCAACCTCACATGGAAGCCAATGAGTTGTTCCTAGCTGCACCACCATGGGGGTGCACCAGAGAGGTACGTCTTGCTAGAGTGGCTGATTTGGTTCTCAAGAAGGGGAAAGGAAGGGCAAAACTGGAAGATTGCAAAGTGGGGTTGATTTTTGGCCTAATAGGTCAAGCCCAAGTCTGTTTTAGTAATTTGGGATCATGAAAAAAGAGGAGCGGAAATACAATTATTCCAATTTGAGCTCATTTTTTTAGCTAAGGGGCCAAGTCCAAATATAGGAAAATGCTGTTGGAAGTGGAAGACAAGGTTCAAAGGCTGAACGGGGACCCTTACTCAATTCTGGAATTGCCAGGAAGGTGGCAAAAACAGAAAACTGCCAGAGCCTGCTCAGTTATCATTCGGGCTTGGGAGGATCTACCTCATTCATTCCCAGTTTCTAGCTTCCAATCTTGAGAACAAGGTTGAATTTCAAGGGGGTGGTATTACGATAGAAGGGTAATTGAAAACAGTTAGAACAGTTAGTGTAGGTTCAGTTAAATAAATAGGAGGAATAAGGGTAGAAAGGAGGCATTCAGAGAATTGTAGTTTGTGTGAAAGGGAAAACCCTTGGAGGAGATCACTCTCCTTGTTTTGTTCATTTTCAGTCAAGTAATAAAATCTTTCATTCTTTCTATTTCCATCATGAGCTTAGATGCTATGCTTTGGTGACTTTACAGTAACTTTGCCAGTTTGCCATTATTGAATGAAGCAGCACAGAGCATATATAATTCCCAGGAGTTACAGGAGACTTGATTTATTGCTTTTGCATTTGTTTAGTTTTCTTCCCTGCTTTTTCTGATATTGTGTTAATGAGTTGTGGATTGAAGACTTTGGGCAAAATAAGAGTTCTAAATTCTAATTGTGTTATTGGGTGGTGTGAAACCCAGAGTCGTGCAGACCAGCTGGTAGAAGGTCAAGGGGACACTAAGGAGAAAGATCCAAGACTTCTAAAGCTATGTCAGGTAATTGAGATGTGTGCTAAAGTTGGAAGAGGATAAAGGCCAAAGACCTTTCTAGGAGGCAGAGCTATCTGCCAAGGATATCACCAGAAGGTTTTGTTATTCAGGGGAGTGCTAGTTGCAATAAGTTCTTTCGTTGAGATGAGATGAGTTGAGTTGTTTTAGTACATGGAAGAATTTTATTCAACTACAGTTATGATCAACGTTTTTGGTTTTTTTTTTTTTTTTTAACAAAATAATGAATGTAGTTAATAGCTAGTGATTAGCTTTGTAATTAGTCCTTATTTAGCTTTTGTACTTGGGGCGCCTTTGGGTAGCTCAATTAAGTACTTATTCAATAAGTAATTATCACATGAGATCATATGATTTTCCTGTAAGTTCTTTTTAACTTATTTCATAAGCTTCTCTGACAAGCTTATGGAAATAAGCTAAGAAGAGCTTATAACAGAAGGTCAAAGTTATTTTCATAAGCTCTTCCAAACACCTGCTTAAGTGCGTATATGAATAAGAGAAGCCCAAATAAGCTCTCTCTTCCAAACGCCCCTTTAATGTACTTTTAGTATAATACGATGGACTGTTTTTATGCAATACACAGATTCTCCAAATACTACAGTCTATAGGTTTAATAGCTTGAAACCAGGAATTTTGGCAAAAAAATACAAACATACTTTTAACTAGTAATTCCATTCAAGTATCTTGATGTGATATTCCAATAATAGCTCAGATATTAAATATAGGAAGGAGTAAGAACATCGTAAGGCTTCAATATAAAACTAAAAGGATGGAGGTACATTGGATAAAACATTAAGAAATTATATATACGTGCATATAAAAATTAACAGGTTAAATTTTATTTAAAATATTAACATTAAAAGTCATTTCATGAGTTGGCACTTAAAATAGCAGCTCCGAGGAGTTCATGGCTCCTCAATTGTACTTGGTAGACTTTTTCAAAACTCCTGGAACTTTTTCAGTTCTTAAAAAACATTCCAGTTTGTAAGTCAGATTTAACTTTTAATTGTTTCAAAATTTATTATATAATAACAAAAGAAAAAGCAGAAAGCTGTAATTACATCATATTATTAAACCAAACTAATATTTTCTTTATAACCCCCTCAGATCAATTATAAGGCTGCCCCTGCCGCCTCAGCCACTTTTTCCCTATTGACAACACTGGATGTTTCAACTACAATAGTAACGTACCTAGTTGATGAATGTCTAACAACAGATCTGGAGATGATCGTCTAAAGAAAGTTGTCATGCCTAGGTAGTCTTAGCAACTTATGTGACATGGTAAGTTGTTACAACATGAAGATAATGCAGAAATTGCACAGGAATAAAACGGATAAAATGTGAAGGATAATTATTACCATCTTCCGTTCATCAATTCTATGCACTTCTGAGCATCCTTCCTATCTTTGAATTTTACCAAAACAACACCCTGAGGATGATTCTCACATACCTGAAGGAAAAACCAGCAGGGAACATGAAACAGAGACAACATCAAACACTCGATTACAATAGGTTGCATGAATACAGGTTTAAGTAACAGCGCCGCTGTCAGTACAGAAGATGTTAATACGGCTATGGGAGAATGTGTGTATATATATATATGTATATATGTATAAATGTGTGTGTGTGTGTGTGTGTGTGTGTGTGTGTGTATATATATATATAAAAATATCACCAATCAAGTAATTAAATAATAAGATAAATACAATTCCATAACATTGTAACACCAAGTTTTCAACCAAACTGTATAGAAGTACATCAAGAAAGTAAAATATACCAGAGCCCTGAGGACACAAAATTTAAGCGGGTAAAGTAGCAATTGGTTTCATTTTAGCACCAAAGTTTTGCATCTTTGTTGGAAACTGCTCCAACTTTCTCCTGAATAAACCTAATCTCATATTTTCTTGTATACCCACCCATCCACCTCGACATTCTTATTTCCACCAAACTAATTTTTGGTTCTTGTTGGCACTTTACTGTCCAACACCCACTACCATAGAGCATCACTATCCTATAGCCAACAAGTAAAATTTCCCTTAGGGTCTGATAGGCAATGTGCGATCATAAATTACACTTCAAGCACTTCTCCATTTTATCCATCCAACTTCAATGCTTTGTGTTACATCCCCATTCCGTATCATTAATATAACATATATCATTTACAACATTACATTTATATTCAAATTACGTGTTTAACTTAAGACATTTATGCATTGATCATTATAAAATAAACAAGTATTAGATAAATTATACTCCCTCTGGACTCAATTATAAGCAAAAAAGTACCTATATTTTGTGGACTCAAATATAAGCAAAATTCAACCAATTCAACTCTATTTAATGTCAGTGTTTCAAAAATCAAGAAAATTAACCAATCCAACCAATTCTCCTTTTACTTTTCCAAGAGCATTGCACACTCCCGAGGCAATTAAAGGGTAGATTAGTAATTGTAACTTTTTTTTTAAACATAAATCAAGACAATTAAACTAAATTAACTAACTTTCTTAATGAGTGTTAAAGTAGTTAATTTTGCTTATAATTGAGTCCGGAGGGAGTACAAGATTTTCAAAAGTTTTGAGAACCATCACAGATAAACCTTTTATATGTCCCTGAGAGATTATGGTAATCAGGAAGTATAAATCTTCCGCATGTATGGAAATGTCTAGTAAATAATAATAATAATAATAACAACAATGCTAATAAAACTATATAAAACTACTATTCACTTGATTGATTTAACAGTTAACAAAGCATTTATTGAGAGAGAGGAGATTGAAAACAAATTATCAGTTATATTAATCCTTACAGGCATGCAAGCTAGATCAATTACCTTGACTGAATCCACAGGACCAAGCTTTATGCATTCCTCTTTAACATCTTCTTCTAGTTCTGAACGCAAATTTTCATCAGCCTGCATTGATTTGGTAACATCAGCAAATGTCCAACATGAGAAATAGCAACACCAAATTGTCATCCTGAGAGGGCAAATTGAAATTTGATTGTAGTATGAGAGAAGCAGGAAATCCTTTTATAATCATTATCATCACAATAGTAAAGACCAAAATTAATTTACACTTCACATAAAGTACTAATCCTAAATATATGCGTTAGAACTTTTCAAGCAAAAAACGCAAGCAGTTTGTTTCAAAATAACCATGTCCAAAATGATTGACAGGTATGATTACTTGTATAGCAATGTTCTAGTGTGATAATTGTATCAAGAATACAAGCAAAAATAAGTAATATCAACCCGTATTTCGGCTAGAGTGAACATATAACGAAGGATAACGGTTGTTGGAATTGAAATTTTTGCATCATCACGTCCACCTGAGCCATACAATGAAAATCACATTACTACAAGGGGTGCATGGTAGATAAGAAAAATAATTCTGAAAATGAATCTGAAAACCTTCAAATCAGCCAAAAAATCTAATGTCTCACGCAACGAGATTGAAAAAGTTTTGGAATATAACATGTGAGCATGGCATGCTGTCTAGATTCACCATCATCAGAAGCAAACCAGACAACAGAAATACATTCTAGCAGGAATCTATCTAGATGATTCTTAAAATTCACAATGCCTCCATTATTCAAAGACCAAGATATACAGGCTTCAATGCCAGATTAATTATTTATTTCCAAAATGCATTCAGGAAACTCTAGAAGTGCCCTTTGACACTGACAACACATCATATCATATATATCATAAAATTAAAAAAAAATTATAGCAACCCAAAACTATTTTCTTCTCCATTGATTGATATTAAAACTAGCATATATCTATTTCAAACAAATTAAAATATCCACCAGATCGTCCACCAAAAATGGGAAGGATCTATCGACATGGGTGAAAGAATTGAATATTCCATCTTGTAACTTCTTATAAAAACGTTTACTAGAAGCAAAATCAGTACTGCACTTCAAGTTTAAATTTATTAAATGAAAAAAGGAAAATTAGGCAAAAATAAAGATTGAACTGGGAAGCAAATTAATCAAACTTCCGAAACATCAACTTGAAAAAGAGGGAGATTGAGCATACCCCATCCAAGCATTTTTTCTTCCACCTTCTTCAATTTCTTTTTCTTTTTACCGTCCACTTGCTTGGCTTTAAATGTCTCTCCTGCGTATTTAAAGAAGGCTCCATCAAGCAACATCAGGCATGATAAATATCTAAACTATTTATCTCACACATGGGTTTACCATTGCTATAAGTTAACTATTATCAGAAACTGCCATATGAAGTATTAAAAATTAAATGATGGCTACCTTTCTGCTCAAATTTAGCCTGGGTGACTGACATAGGGATCTTGCCACCAGGTCGAAAAGGTGTTCCATCCAAAATTTGGACCGCCAGAGCCACTGATGGTTCCTAGTATATACACAGACATAATGGAAATCCTGTTACATGCACAACTATATGTCAGAGGCAGAAAACTAAGGGGAAAAGGTACCTTAAGATACGTAACCAGAGCATCTCCCTTTTTCCTTCCTGTCTCTTTATCGACATAGAGCTTCACACGAGGCTTTTTGGTTTCTGGGTCCTGTTACCAACAGCCATGCATTTAGATGAAGTCAGTATGAACTAACAAACACTCAAACAGTTAGCCTTCCATTTCTATGAGTATTCATAGATTGTCACCCCATAATGAATTTTCTTTTAAAGAATGGCCTCTCTTAAGGCACCGTGAGTGAGGATTAATCCCTAAGAGTTGCTTGGCCCTGTGTGGTTCACTTTTGGTTGGGGAATTGGCAAGAGCATGTGCCTAGAAAAGGGGAAAAATAAGGTTCTTCGAATTCTTATCACAAATATGAGGCATACTATCAAAATTCACAGTATAAATGAGGGCACTAAAAAGGACAAACGTGGTATGCAACTTATTTTGCTCTTCCATGTGCAGAAATGTTGATCCATACGTTTGGCAGTATTGTATGGACATTGTACCATTAGTATTAAACTGTGTCAACAGTGCTTTCCCTCACATAAATATAACAGATACTTTTAAGATACTCCTAAACATGAAAAACTTAATATATACTCATGAATTATGGCTAAATTCTATATGATTTTACCATGGAGTAGACAATAGATAGTGCAGGAATAAAAAGATACCTCCTTTATAATTCCACACTTGGAAAATACCTCCACAACCTACAATATATTACCCATGTTATTTCTTGCAATAATAACTACTTTCAGGCAAACTGAGATAAAAGTTAAGGCTTACTTCATCAGTGGTAACATCCTCAGGCAACCCAGTAACATAAACATGTGTGTTGATCTTTAATTCGAACCAACTATCTGGAGGTTTATTAGCCTCCTGAAACAGAACAAGGTCAATGGGGATGTCATTTGTCTCCCAAAAAGGGTACTTGTTAAGAAAAACAGGGTGGAGTGAAACCATTTATATAAACAAGATGGAAAGAGAAGGGGGAACCTTCTTGTCAGCTGGTTTATCTGGAAGCTTCCTCTTTCCATCTGCTACCACTTTGGTATCATTTGCTTCTTCCTTTAAGGAAACAGCAGAGACACTCGGTTTTGAACTATCTTCAAACTTTTCAGAGGCTTCAGAATCAGGTACTGTTGGAAAAACTTCCTCTTCTTGGAAGAAGGTCATCTCTTCAGGCCCATAAGGCTCACTGCTGCTAGGCATATACTCCTATCACAATCACATAACAACTTCATTAATGCCACTAAATAAAGAAAAACAACTTCATCAAAAATACATTCAAGAATCAACAACCGTGATGTGAATGGCCAAAATAATAAATACAAGGGAGTTATTGAGATGAATGGAGATCATTACTTCAAGCACAGACAGGCAAACATATATAAGCATTACAGAAGGCAACCATTAAGCATAAGAGACCTCAAGGTTGAAAAGATGAAATCTGATTGCTGACAACTCTGAGTACTATGATGAAAAAGGAATAAGGAAAACACCACATAATAACATAAAACGAAATAAGACTAGCAGAAACCAAACAAAAAAAGAGAAATAATCAAATTCTGGTAAACAAATTCAACTACTACAGAATATCCAGTACAGAAGCTCTTCTGCTTAATCCAGTTTCAGTTTTTAAGGATATACATAGATTTAGCACTACATAAAACTTGAAATCTATTCAGATATTTAAAAAAAAAAAGCAAAAAACAAAAAAAAAACATTTGAACTTGAGAAAAAATTATTCAAGCGTCTATATGGCAGTTCTTCTCAAGAAATTTTGAGAGAGAGCTAGGGAGTACTGATTTGTTATGAATTATAAGAATTCCCGAACTTCCCTTTTGGATCTAGTACCCAACACAAGCCATGAAAATTTCATACCTAACAGCCACTCGGATAACGAACAGCAGCCACAATCTACAGCAATGAACCATTAAATAGATTCAAAGAAAGGATGACAGGTGCTCCCATAATTAATTCATACTGGTGCTTGATACATAAACTTATGCACTGCATACTCCGTGAGAAATAACAGCAGCTCCTCGGAATAAAGTATTTATTATTTTATCCATTGAACCTCTTAATTTTAAAACCAGTAGAAAAATAAATTTATTCATATGGTCTGATCATTATTCATACATTGCCTTACAAAGTGTTCCAAACTTCCATAAAGATTTATAGTCAGTGCCGATTTGGTTTAGATTTTTGAGAATTGATTTTGGTAGTATACACTTGTTTTAAATCTCTTAAGCAAAATAACTTGTTGAAGTGTCAATTTAGGGTTTAGGCACACTTGATTTGGTAGTGTACCTGGCACATAGAGGGAGCTTTATAGCTCCAAGTTGCTCTTTTGAAGTGTCAATTTCTCAAAAACCATGTAAATAAAATAAATAATAAATTACACAATTCTTCACAATGAGGGCATTAAAACAAACAGACCCTAACTTGTTTCCAACGCAATGTCAGTGTTACTGAGTCGTCTCTTTCTGATGTCAATGTTGATAATATGTCATAATAATTATGCCCAAAAATGAAAACAAATGCAAATTAACATGAAACAGCTCTACAAACCACATAAGATTTGAGAAGTTAAAAGTCTTAGGACTTATTAAACCTAACCCGAAGTCCTTGGCATCAAATTTTACTTAAGCATTTAGTCTATCTTTGTTTAATCATCATAATAATATAACAAAGAACATTACTGATCTCCGGGATTAACAGATTAAAACATTTTCAATGAAGTATAACAACATATAAAAATGAGATGTAATGGACCAACCTGGGGAACCCAGACCCTAAGATTCTTATCCCACTTATATTTAGTCCCATCATCATCAGTAAATTCTTCTTCACCCTCAGGTGGTGTTGAAGGTCTCTCAGGATCCTCTCCGGATCCAAGCTGTGAACCTTCCACTTGTGCCTCTGCCTCCTTAATCTCATTTTGCCATCTTTCAAACTCATCAACATCATCATTGGCAGACACTACAAAAACAGGTCACTCCCTAAGATCCACAAAGAATAATAACAATAACGAAGAAATAAAGAAAACAAATAAGTACCAGGAGCTGAAGAATTGTTAATTTGTGACCACAATTCAGGAATTGAAGACAAGGGTTGCCATTCAGTTCTTCCTTCAGACCACACAAGTGTTTCTTTCAAGATGTATCCATTTAAGAAATGCTCTGTCGAACAATGAAATGAAATGGTGCTATTCACTTTCACTAACCCTTGTTGTTGCTACACTTTGTTCATTTGAAATATTAAAACGCTAAAATGAATAAAAGTGATTATGCAGTAAGTGTAACTAACTCAACTCACCGCGCAACTCAGAGAAGACGTAAGGGCCGATTTGTTGTTGATTCTCTCCGAGAACATACCATCCCACTTCGCTAACATTTGCGCAAGAGTGATCAACCACCTCTTGCTGGTTCTCGTGCCCGTTTTGGGAAGACATCGTTTTCGCCTCTCAGTTTCTGGGTTTCTCTTATGTATCCCCAATGCTCAGATTATTATGATACATTTACAGACACGACTTGGCTCCAGAAGGAACGCTGAAGAAAAATAAAATATTTATAAAACCCAAAAAACCTATGCCTTTCTCGAATTAAAATAGATAAAGTACCCACTGATTGTGTTAAAATAAATAATGTTAAGTAATGCGTCAATAAATTAAATTTAAAATTAACAAAATTAATAAAATTAAAATTTTCAACAAGCAGCTCACACCATCTACTATGCTTCAGGCGATCACTTTACTCTAATTTGAGAATAGTTGCTTACCCAAAAAAAAAAAAAAAAAACAGAAAGAGAGATGTGTTTGGTTCAAATTTGGAGTGGGGAGAGATTTTAATGAAAGGGAAGGGATTGTAGCATAAGCAAAGAGATTCTATTATTTCAATTAGATATCCTATTTGTTTAGAGGGGAGGAAGGGAACGATTTTAATAAAGAGGGCGAATAACGTTATTTATTTATTTTTTAAATTGAATATTATATTATTAATGTTTGGTACACAAGGAGAAAGGATAAAATTTAAAGGTAATTTACTTTTGTTTTTTTTACAAAAGAAAAGTTAAGCAATTTCATTAATAATGGAGAATACAATACATCCGGTAACATCACAAATTTGGAGAATAGTAATATGTGTAGCCACCCCTAACAAAGAGTAAGCAGCTTCATGGACTTTTCTCCTATCAAACTCTACCTAAGAGTTGTTAACATATGATGACAGAAGACTCCTATAATTTGAAATAACAGTCCTATAATTAGCTTTGTCCTCTTGAAGGAGACCTAGGACTTCATCTTTTTGCACATGGAGTCTAGGAGAGAAACTATAAAATTTAGCTTTGAAGAAATATCCTCCCTCGTCACGTATTGTGTTACCGAAGTCGATGCTTCGAGCTACCTGCAAGAAAGTCTCAATGCACAACCAATTGTCCTCAACTTTATTTATATAAACTAAAAATTCCAAAAGTAAAAAAGAAAAAACGATAAAACGTGTCTGGCCAATAACGCTGAACGAGGTATTTGTAGATAGGAACTGCACGCAGGTTACCCAGGCCTCGACAGTTCCAGCTGATAATATTCAAGGCTCCTGGCAGGCCTGGGAACCAGTGCCTGCTAATAAAAAATGCTCCTTTTGCTTGCTACTGGGTGAAACACTTGTGCCAGCTATTCCATGCGCAGAGTCAACAACTTCAAATCTTCTACGTTTCTTTTCAATCAGCGAAACGGTCCCCATATCTTGCGGCTCCTTATTGATATAGCTACTATTTTCACAAATCATTGCTGGACCCACAATATTGATAGCAATTAAATCCCCATTCTCTTGCGGCACATTGCCTTATCATTAGTAACAGATGTTGCTCCAGAATCATGAAATCCTTTACTATAACTATTAATGCTATCTTCAAAACGGCCTCCTTGATTTGCGCTCATGGATTCGCAAATCATTGCTAGACCCACAGTATTGATAGCAATCAAATCCTTATTCTCTTGCATGCACATTGCCTTATCATTAGTAAATGATGCTGCTCCAGACCCCAAACACCATCATCAACCTCCAATGCAAACAGAACATCACACTTTTGCCCTGCATGGCCTAGACATCCACAAACAAAGCAAAACAGGATGAAAGAAAAGAAAACCCCCATCATCCTTACGTCTAACATCGTAACGAGTTGTCAAAGGAAAGAACAAAAAAAGAAAGATGACACCACTTCTCGCAAGGAGAGAAAAACTCACGGCATCTCACAGGGAGAGATAAAATACAAAATTATAATGGTATAAAATTTACTTTTATACCATTATAATTTTGTATTTCAAAATATATAAATAAAGATATTTCAATCAGTGCATTCAAAATATTTTAACTCCTCTTCCCTCACCTCCGAATCCTCCAATACTGGAGGGGGCTAAAATTGAATAAGGAAGAATTTTCCTCCTTTTCATTCTCCTCCTATTCCCTCCAAAAAAAAATCAAACAATAAAATATAATAAAAATTTCTTCCCTACCCTCCATTTCACCCCAACCTAACACATTGAAAAAAGGAGAATTTGAAAAGATAGAAGATGAAAAGAGTGAAAATAGTGAGAAAAATATTGGACTTTAAAGATTATTTGGTACAAAAGAAACATGAAAGAAAATTAAAGGAAAGAAGTTGAAAAAGGTTATAAAATATATGAAGAAAATACAAAATAACATAAGTGCCCCTTAAAAATATATATTATTTTTATTTTATATATCTAATAATTAAATATAAATATATATTTTATCAATGTATTGTAACAGTAATTATATTTATAATAAATATTTACGGTACCCCTCCCCCCTCCCAACACACATCGCCTCTTACCCATTTCTCCCAACCATGTAACCCTCTTTCTTATTAGGGATGACAATAAGTATTTTATCTAGTGGGTATCCACAAAGATTATCCATGACGGGTAGGGTAATTACCAGCTTAATGAGCATAGGTATTATATGGATGGGTAATTACCCCCAAAAATTAACGGGTATGGGTGCTGATGAGGTACTCTAGTAACTATCCCGCTTACTTTCCTTATCCTTCATTTCTTCCTGCGTTCTACACTTCTATTATTCTACAGTTCAACTTTCCTTTCTGCAACCTAATCTCCTCTACGCCACATTTGTTAGTGGCTGCCAAAGACCTTTGCATTTCAGACTTAGATATATCATGTGAGAATGCACTATATAGTTTGCCTTATCATATACGTTATGATATTTCAGACTTGTTATATATATATATAAAATATATGTTGTTCTCCACATGTTTTACATTTCTCTATAGTTTGCCTTTTGAATTTATCAAAGGAGTTAATCAAAGGTTTTTTGTATTTATTTATTGATTTTGTATATTTAATTAAAGTGTAGGTAATGAGTACGAGTATGTGTACTTAGGTACCCAGCACATAAGGGTACGAGCATCAAAGATGCTACACACGCGGGTATGGGTGTATTTTTAAAGCGGTATGGGGGCAGGTACTATAATACATGACCCATGCCCTACACATTGTCATCCATACTTCTTATCTTTCCTAGTTCCTATGGCAAGTGGTTCTGACTACATATCCATACTGCAGTGAGGTGCGACGTGCAACTACGGTGATGTGCGATGACAAACATAGATGGAGCGACGATGTGGTTGCGAATGGCAGTGGTCGGTCGCAATGGTGCAACCTGCACGATGCCAAAGGACTGTTGAGCGACAATCTGATGTGCGTCTAGTATGAACGATTGTACTGCCATGGTTGCAGGCTGGGAGGGAGAGGAAGCTTTGTGGCTATGGACTATGGTGGAAAAGGGGTCGAAATGTAAAAGGTATTGGTTTCTTCTCTCCATCTTCATTTTCTTTGTAGCTCAGAAGAGAAAATATGCGAGCGGGACCTATGCCAACTCTCTCTTTCTCTTTCTCTCTTTCCCCTTTCTCCTTGTAACCAAAATGAGAGAGAGTTGCATTTTCTCTTCAGATTCTATCCTCTCAACCTCTTTCTATTCTTTCTCTCTTAATCGAACGGAGACTAAACAAAACTTAATTTAGTTAGATTGATTTTTATGATAAAACCCCAAAACGGCCCATAAAATAGCATGGGACATTCCTGGTTCAAAGAAAAAAATACTAATTATTTATTCCCAAAAATTCAATTTACAAATTCTTGATACATTAATTCTTTTGTCATTTTCCATCTGTTAGGTTCTGATTGAGTTAACAACTGTTTTTATTGACACGTTAACCCTCTTATTTGGTATAAGGTGAATTCTTCGATACCAATGCAATATTTTGGGTAACATTTACCTTGTACTTGTGGCCCAATCAGAATATGCCAACTCAATTAAAATTGTCCATGTCACCACTAGGTTGTTCATACTTCTGATTTTATGATGTGGCCCATCCAACTTTTTAGTTTATGTTTTGACCCCAGGATCCTGTTTGCAAATTTAAAATAGAAATCAATTTTAACTTTTTATTTTTTTTATTTCTACATTCAGTAGAAAACCCCTCTCATTCTCCCAACAAAAAATTAACGGTGTTCATCGTCCTCCATTGAATCCTAATCATCATCATCTTCATCTTCATCCAACATTGTTTGGGTTGAGCGAGAACGATCTTGTGATACAATTATTTATGTCAAATTACTTTTTTTTAGGGCTTTTGTCAAATTACTGACGGTTCTTTGATTTCCACCATGTCAATCTTCTCGTCAATGATATACCGAGAACATGACATTGTCATTACCAAAAGGGAAGAAATATACAAGAATCGTTTATTTTGATATTGGAAAGTATTACATGAAATTAACCAGTCACGTGGTTCGAATATAGGGGGTCCTTAGGAGACGATTCTTACCTTGCATCTTTCAACTTTGTTTTGCTCTTTCTCCCGTCACAGCTGGTAAAGCCAAAAACAGTGTCACTCATTACCAAAAAGTTATTAAACTTTCATGTATTTGAACATTGGACCAAGTTATTAAACAAAGATGGCGAATCACCTACCTTGAAGATATTTGAATGATTTCCGTATCCTCTTGGAAGGCCACTTTCCTATGGTTTCTCTCCCTCTTTCTATTTTCTTCAGATTGTGGTTTTCTTTTTTCAAGAATGTCAGGGATTGGTGGAAGAGCTTTACTGACGTGCATCTGATGATTAGAGTTCAATGTTGGAAGACGACGAACATTGTTTGTTGAAAGGGGTTTTCTGAATGTAAAAAAAAAATAAAAGAAAAGAAAAAATCGATTTCTATTTTAATTTTGCAAACAGGCTCCTAAGGTCAAAACATAAACTAAAAAATTGGATGGGTCACAACATAAAAGTAGAAGTATGAAAAACTAGTTGATGACATGGACAATTTTAATTGAGTTGACACATTCTGATTGGATCACAAGTACAAGGTAAATGTTACCCAAAATATTGTCTCGGCATCAAAGAATTCACCTTGACATAACCCAAATCTCCATGAGGAAAATCATCAAAACAACATCATTTCGGGATTAGCGATGAAGAAAAAAACACTCAAATGATGTTGTCTTCCAAAATGAGGGTTCATCATTTTCAACATTCCCCATTTGAAAACTCTAAACCCCATCAGCTCACTCTAATAATGTAATTATTTAAGGAAGGATTGTTTAAATCTATACAATCCTTAAGCAATTTCAAGTAGAGTCTGGATTCTGGAGATGCTCTTACACACAATTAATACATAATACATAATTTAATACAAATATTTAATGTAAAATAATACTGTGTGATGTATTTATTAACTCAGTATACGCAGGTGGGTGTCGGGATGATACTCGACACAAAAGAATTCTCAGTTGGCGAACTGGAGAAATAGTTGCGGAATCAGAATTAGAATACGGAGTGTGCCCCCTGGTAATAGATGCACGTACGGTATTGGAACAGTAGCCAGAAAATAACTTGGCGCGAAACACAAAGCGCAACGCGATGAAGGGGAGAAAAAGGAATTAGACACAGTTAATCACTTTTCAGCTCACTAATCATCAACGAAAGGGAAAGTAATTAGGGTTTGAACTTTGAACTCATTCATAGCATTAGCACTTACTTTTTCAACACATGACGTGATTCTCTTACTACTCATTGTTTCTTTAAGTGTGATCGACGGTGAAAATGGCAGACATAGTGATAATCGACGTTGACGAACCCAAGAACAAACGGAAGCGAAAGAAGAACGTTCCAGAAAAGTTGAGTGCGCGAGAGAAAGAAGCAAGAATCGAAGCTCTTCAGAACGAGCTCGATGCATTGTTTCGTTACTATAAAGAGGTGAAGAACCAGAAAGTTGACGTTGAGCTGAACGAGTGCGGTTCGATGAATGCGGTGATTTCGGTTCTGGTGGAGGAAAGCGAGTTTCCGTTGTCCGTACTCGTCGACGAGATTCACGACAAGTTGAAGAATGCAGGAAGCGCGGTTGTGCCGGTGGGGCGTGTGACACACGCGTCGGTGAAGAACAGTGTGCTCTCTGTAGGGCAGAGGATCGTGTACGGCGTGCCTAACGCCGATGCTGATATACTTGAGGACCATGCTGAGCCCTGTCTTTGGTGTTGGGAGGTAATGCTTTTTGCATGAGTGCGTTTTTATTTCAAATTTGAATTGAATTTATTCAATTTTACCCAATAAGTTTTATTTTCCTTTTTCTATTTTGTGCCTTTCATTCTTATAAGTTTACACAATATTACGTATGCGTAGTGCAATTGTGTATTGTTGACGTCTACTCATAATTCTTGACATTTGTTTATTGCATGTATGTATGCCTCTGCTGGCTGGTTGAGCAACTTGTTGAATTGACATGCAGACGAGGGATGTGAAATTGATCCCAGAATCTGTTAGAGGACGGTTCGTTGTTCGGCGTATTTGCCGGGGAAGGATACATGAGAGAATCATGGCTCTCTCTGGTACTATATGCTAGTTTTGGTTATCTACATATTATGGAACACATTGTTTTTTCCCCCTTTCTTGGAGGGCATGCTAAAATGTTTGCTCTTAATTGTTACTGCTTCTAGCATGGGTTTTTACATGGCTATTGGAAACATATTTAGTAAATAATTTATATGCATTCCCTACCTGGACATCTTTGAATTAGAATATTATTCATTTCTCGAAATAGATACAGTCATAACTCGTTAGTGGCTAGTTTAGTTCATTAATTAATCATCATCACAATTTTTAAGAACTGACTACTGAGCAATGTATTGTGACAGTTATCTTTTTGGCATATCCATTGTTTTGAGACATAAATATTTCTATAAAGGCGAAAAAAGATGTAACAGAAATTTTGGAGGATAAGGAATCTTCCTCTACGCAATAGCGAAACACAAAGCAACTTTTAAAAAAAGAGAGAAAACATTCGGGCATAGCTATGAATCCCTCATCATACCTGTTAGGGAAATCCCCTAAAAAGGACCATGTGCTTTAGTCCACATGGAAGCCAAACACTAAATTTACCCCTGATCAGTTGTTGTGCCAAAGAAACCTCCGTAGAAGACATGAGAGTCAACCAAATGCTCCAGACTAGTTTGCACATTGCCACAGAAACTTAGCCTCTTTACTTCTACCAAAACTTGTGAAAATTAATCATCAAAAGATGGTCCAAAGACCTAGGGCACACATTCACCAAAAAGGCTGAACAAAGAATTCCAAAGAGAAGCAGTCCCAGAGCAATGTAAGAACTAATGAGGAACTGATCCTGAGCAGGCCCCACACTAGTTTTCTGTGTTTATGAAATATGTAAAACAGAAACTAGTAATTTCTCTTTGTAATTCCTTTTCCTAATAACTTATATAGTCTGTTAATTCTTTTAGTGATGTAGTGAATTTTTTTTTTTACCTTACTTCAGAAGTGGCTATACAGTTCATAGTTTTACAAAATTGCTGTACTGCATCTTTATTGCATAGTATCGTCGTGCTTTGTCACTCTTCCGAATTTGGTCTTGATAAGTTCAGAGAAAGGGGTAGTTTGCTTGTGTACAGAGTATTTTATTACATTTTGGTCCCTTTTCAGAAATGATATCATCACTGAAGAAGCCAGAGAGTCAACAAAATTACAGTAATGACTTGATAAAGGCATCAGCAAAACTTGGTAAAGCTTATAGTGAGGCAGAGATCCGTTTGTTAGTGGATGGCTTGCTTCAAAAAAACAGTGTTGACATGTACATAATCAGTGTTTGTGAAATGTTTAATTACTATTCCGGATATATAATTTTGCTTTATTTGACTCTTCTAAATTTTTCTATAAGTGTAGGACTCAGAAAAAAGCTAAACAAGAAGAGAAATTGTTACTTAAACAGTTGGGCAGAAATAGAAGAGAAGTTGAGAATGGGAACAAAGGTTTGCACAATGAACTGCACAGGGAAACATTGCTCAGTGTAAGTGCTGTTTGGTCCTGTTATGTGGTGTTCTTAGCTTAAAGTTCTTGTTCATTGATGTTGCCCTGATTGAATTGTGGCCTTCCAAAGTCATGTTTATATATTTTCAAGTTAAAGACTTGTCTTCTATGTGTGAAAGATGATAAACTAATAAGTGGTACCAAGTTTCTTAGGAGACTACTTGATCCTGGGATCGAAACCTAGCCAGGAAGGATTGCCTGCACTTCAGCCTCCCCTTCCCTCCTCACACGAGGTTTTGGAACTTATTTACAACCAAAGAAAAAAATTTAAAAAATAAAGGAAAAGCAAAATTGTAAATATCTGCCGAAAGTTTAATTAGGATGGATTCATTTGCTGACAGCGCTGTGATTATCTATCTCACTAGACGATATTTGTTAACCTGGTATAGGTTATTGTGTTCATTCTTAATTTCTCTTTATGGAATATGTTAGGTGGGTTAGCACCCTAGGTCCTTGGACCAATTTTTGGCGACTAGATTTAGTTGTTTTGGTTGAAGTAAAGAGGCAAACTTTTTATGGCACTGTGCAATCTATGCTACTATTTGCTGCATATAATTGGAGTGTAATGCTCGTGTTTTTAGGAGGTTTCTTAGACTCAGCAGCTGAATTGGGATAAGTTTATGCGATTGGCTTCTATATGGTGTAAAGTACACGGTCTTTTTATGTGGGTTTCCTTAATAGATATGCAGAGCGGTCAGTTAGCTCTGTTCCATTGATTTTCTCTTCTTTCCTTTGTTGTTTTATTTTCCCTTTTTTGGTTATGGAGGATCCCTTGTCCTTCAGATTCCTTATAATCTTCTTCTCTTCGTCTTATTGCATCTCTTTTATTGAAAAAAAGGCTATCGTTTCTACCAACTGCACAATTATTTCAGGGAAGGGATTTGAAATTGTTGCAAGGTGAGGCAAGTAAAGATGAAAAATATTATGAAAAGTATATATGTTGTTATAATATCGTATAATATCTTGTATTTATGACTGATTCCATCAGTTATAATTAGACAGATTAGATTTTTATTTTGTTCATTATTAGGACAGATTTGATTCCTTAATTCTAGGGTATCATTTAAATCACCTTTGTCTATATATTGTAACTTTCTGTACACAATTATTCAAGGAATAATATTCAAACATTCAAACATTCCTTCGTTTCTATATGGTATCAGCAGCCTAGGTCGTTCCTAGGGCTTGCCTTTGTCTTTTTTTCGGTTCTGAGCATCCTGATTGCTGTCTCCTTTGCAGCCTTATTGCTGCCTGAATAGTAAAACAGCCAAACACCACCCGCCGCCGCCGTTTTTGGTCTCACCACCCTCGCCGGACTGCTCGTTGGCGCTTTTCCGGCCACCCCATAGAAACCCATCCCGAACCGCCGCTCCACTCGCCCCCACGCGCCTCCGACGCGCTGCTGCACAGTCAGCACGTGAGTGCCACGCGCCGCCCTCCAGACTGTCGTTCACCGCGCGACGGCCACCGTTCTGATCGCCGGCTCCTCCCCGTCCTTTTCTGACCAGTTTCAGGCCCAAGCAGAATGACTTTACAAGACACCCAGACCTCCACCGTCGTCACGCCACCTCCGCCTCCGCCTCCGACCGTTGCTGCACTGAATCCAAATGATCTTCCAGTTTTACACCTTTCTTATCACCTCAACGGTAAGAACTATCTCCAATGGGCCCAGGTCATTCGCACCACTCTCAAGGGTCGTCGGAAGTTGTCTCACATTGTAGGGGATCCTCGGAAGGCAGAAGACCCACAGTTCGATATATGGGATGATGAAGATTCTTTGATTATGACTTGGCTTTGGAACTCTATGATCCCAGACATCAGTAAGAATTGTATGTTTTTTGCAACTGCACGTGAAATTTGGGATAGTTGTAGTAAGAGCTTTTCTATGAAACAAGATATTGCTGCCTGTTATGAATTGGAAAACACAATTTTTAACATTAAGCAAGGATCTCTTCCCGTCACTGATTATTATGGTACTCTGAATGGTTTATGGATTGAGCTGGACCAAAACCAGGATTTAAAGATGAAATGCACTGAGGATTCTGCCACTTTAACCAAATTTATTGAGCGTGGACGGGGGTTTAAGTTTCTCTCTGGGTTGAACTCTGAGTATGATCCTATCCGAGTCTAGATTTTAGGTAAGGACAAACTTCCTTCTCTCTTTGAGGTATTCTACACAGTTAGGGGGGAAGAGAGTCATAGGGCTGTCATGTTGAATAATGATAATTCAAGTGATGGTTCTGCTTTGGCCACAGGCAAAGGTCCTATTGGTGGGTTGTCATCTGAAAAGCCTAGATCCTCCTCTTGGAAGTCGTCCGCTAAACGTGATGAGCGCTGGTGTACTTATTGTAAGAAGTCCGGTCACACTAAGGACACTTGTTTTAAACTCCATGGCAGGGACAAGGTTCTTGGACGTTCTGGGGGTTTTAAAGGCGGTCAACAAAGGCAAGTTAATCAAACAGTGTCTGACTTGGTTCTTGAGGGTACAGAGGTATCTGCACCACCATCCGAGGAGGCAATTACGGCGCTTAGTAAAGCAGAGACGGATCGTTTGCGCACTCTGTTGGATTCTATGAGTAAGCCTTCTGGCACTTGTTCTCTATCCATGGCTGGTAAGAATTTAAATTCATTATCCTTTAATGTTTCTAGTACTGTATTTGAGGATCATGAGTAAGCCTTCTGGCACTTGTTCTCTATCCATGACTGGTAAGAATTTAAATTCATTATCCTTTAATGTTTCTAGTACTGTATCTGAGGATCTCTGGATTATTGACTCTGGTGCTACTGATCATATGACCCCTTATCCCTCATATTTTTTCACTTACTCTAAATTATCTGGTAAGCATCACATAACGGTTGCCAGTGGATCCCATGTCCCTATTTCAGGATGTGGTACAATTTCACTTCAACCTTCCATTCCTTTGCATAATGTGCTTCATGTCCCTCATTTGTCAAATAACCTTATTTCTATTCATAAGCTTACCAGAGATTTAAATTGTACAGTGACCTTCTTTCCCTCTCATTGTGTGTTTCAGGATCTTACCACGGCGAGGACGATTGGGGTTGCTAAGGAACAGAGAGGGTTATATGTCCTTCGTCAGACTCATGGTAGTACTAGTCAAACGGTGTCCACATCCAGACATCAGAGAAGTTCAGATTCTGCTGCATCTCAGATCTGGCTTCACCACAAACGCCTCGGTCATCCTCCTTTCAGTATTCTTAAGTCTTTATTTTCACAATTGTTTAAAAAAGAGTCTGTTGAGTCTTTTCTTTGTGATCTTTGTTAGTTTGCGAAACACCATCGCACAACTTTTTCTCCAAGTAATAATAAAAGTAGTGAACCGTTTGATCTTATTCATTCTGATTGTGGGGACCTTCCTCTAATTCTAATATATCTGGTGCAAAATGGTTTGTTTCTTTTATTGACGATTGTACTAGGGTCACGTGGATATTTCTTATGAAAGATAAAACAGAAGTGTTTCCATTATTCTTGAATTTCTATCGCATGGTTCAAACCCAGTTTGGAAAGTCTATAAAAAGGTTACAATCTGATGATGGCAAGGAATATGTGAATCAACATTTCACAAAATTTCATAAAGAACATGGTGTGTTACATGAGTTCACTTGTGTTGATACCCCTCAACAAAATGGGGTTGCAGAAAGAAAGAACCGTCATCTCCTAGAAATTGCAAGAGCACTTCTATTTCAAATGTCTGTCCCTAAGTCTTATTGGGGGGAAGCTATCTAAATTGCCGCATACTTGATGAACAGATTGCCCTCCCGTGTCTTAGATGGTCTTAGTCCTGTGCAACTCATGACTTCCTTCTTTCCCTCCGTTCCTACCATGAAGAATCTCCCGTGTCGTGTCTTTGGTTGTGTTGCCTTTGTTCATGTCCATAGTCAACATCGTAGTAAGTTGGATCCCAGGGCTGTCAAATGTATCTTCATAGGTTATGCACCAGACAAAAAGGGGTATAAATGTTATCTTCCTCAAAGTCGTCGTGTCTATGTCTCCATGGATGTCACTTTTCATGAATCCAAGTCTTTTCACATTCGTCTTCAGCTTCAGGGGGAGAGTGATCCAGAAACTGAGTCTCCTGAATCATCTTTTATTCCAGCCGAGTCTCCTGAGTCATCTTTTATTCCTCTTCTAACTCCTTTGGTGAAGGATGTGGCATCATCTTCTGGTACTTCAGAGACACCTAAAGAATCGGTTTCTATTGATCGATACAAACAGGTGTATTATCGGAAAAAACCCAACCTGGTCCAACAGCAGCTTCAGTCGCCCGAACCAGAGGTAAGCATTCCTGATTCTGAGCCTTTGAATCCTTTACATGATATTTGTGAACCTAATCTTGATGACTTGCCAATAGCCTTAAGAAAAGCCAGAAGAAATTGTGCAAAATACCCTATATCTTAGTTTGTGTCCACTAAAAACCTATCAGTACAGCATCAGAGTTTTATTTTAGCAGTTGATTCTACCAGAGTCCCCATTTCAGTACAAGAGGCCTTAATGGATAAGAATTGGGTTCAAGCCATGCATGAAGAGATGAGTGCTTTGAACAAGAATGAGACCTGGGAAATTGTTGAGAAGCCCAAGGACAAAAGGATAGTAGGGTGCAGATGGATTTACACAGTGAAATATCGGTCTGATGGTACTCTTGACTGGTACAAAGCAAGGCTGGTTGCAAAAGGGTACACTCAGACATATGGGATTGATTATGAGGAAACGTTTGCCCCGGTAGCAAAGATGAACACAGTCAGGATTATTCTCTCCTTGGCAGCACACTTTGGTTGGGACTTGCACCAATTTGATGTTAAAAATGCCTTTCTACATGGGCACATGGAAGAGGAGGTATATATGGATATTCCACCAGGGTATGACTCTACTAGTGGAGGGAATAAGGTGTGCAAATTGAAAAGGGCCTTATATGGGCTCAAGCAGTCTCCTCGGGCTTGGTTCGGAAGGTTCACCAATGCTATGGTATCCTTAGGTTATAGACAGAGCCAAGGAGATCATACCCTCTTTGTTAAACATTCTCAGGACGGCAAGCTCACACTTCTGTTGGTTTATGTGGATGACATGATCATTGCCGGTGATGATGAGGTTGAGAAATGGGTTCTGAGAGAGAAACTAGCTGCACAGTTCGAAATGAAAGACTTGGGAAAGCTGAAGTACTTCCTTGGGATAGAGGTTGCCTACTCCAAACAAGGCATCTTTATTTCCCAAAGGAAATATGTCCTGGATCTCCTTAAAGAGACAGGTAAGCTGGGTTGCAAAACCACAGGGGCACCTATTGAACAGAATCACAAGATTGGAAACAATGAGAGCCCAAGGGTGGACAAGGCACAATATCAAAGACTAGTGGGGAAATTGATATATTTATCCCACACTAGACCGGATATAGCCTATGCTGTCAGTGTGGTTAGCCAGTTCATGCATGATCCACGTGAGAGACATATGCAAGCAGTGAATAGAGTGCTCCAGTATTTGAAGTCAAGCCCAGGAAGAGGATTATTATTCAAGAAAGGGGAAAGCTTGTCCATAGAGACCTATACAGATGCAGATTATGCAGGGTTGATTGTAGACAGGCGATCCACCTTAGGGTACTGCATGTTTTTGGGAGGAAATTTAGTGACTTGGAGAAGTAAGAAGCAAAATATCGTTGCAAGATCTAGTGCCGAAGCAGAATTTCGAGCTATGGCCCAAGGGATATGTGAATCATTATGGATGATCTCAGAATAAAGTATGAAGCTCCTATGAGATTACTTTGTGACAACAAGTCTGCCATTAGTATTGCTCACAACCCAGTCCAGCATGATAAGACTAAACACATAGAGATAGATAGACACTTTATCAAGGAAAAATTGGATGATGGTCTTATAGCTGCGGAGTACGTGCCCTCAGAGTTCCAATTAGCAGATGGCTTCACCAAGGGACTTCCCACAGAGCGGTTTCATGGTCTTACTTGCAAGCTGGGAATGATAGATATCCATTCACCAGTTTGAGGGGGAGTGTTATAATATCGTATAATATCTTGTATTTATGGCTGATTCCATCAATTATAATTAGACAGATTAGATTTTTATTTTATTCATTATTAGGACAGATTTGATTCCTTAATTCTAGGGTATCATTTAAATCACCTTTGTCTATATATTGTAACTTTCTGTACACAATTATTCAAGGAATAATATTCAAACATTCCAACGTTCCTTCGTTTCTATATCTGTGAAAAGAAGAAACAGAAAAAAGTGGAAACTGAAAAGGATCAGCGACGTCGAGAGAAAGAAGAATCTGATTTGAAAAAGAAACGTTCTTTACAAAAGCAAGTTTCAATCATGGAGAGTTTTCTTAAAAGAGGTAAAACTAGTCACTCATTTCAGAAGTCAGCTGCATGTGACTCATCGATCAGAAAGAGTGAAAATGTGTGCGAATCAGCTACTCTCTCTATGGATTGTACTCTTGCATCATGTAGTGATATTACTTTTGAAGATATTCGCAAGTGAGTTTCTTTTTATAATTCTGTTTAATCTTAGCTATGTTGTTCTCATATCTAAGGAATAAATGGTCTGTTTTTGCAGGTCACACCTTTCTTTATGGCACTCTTTGGGTCAATCAATTCGCTCAAATAGAAAACAGCGATGGGGCTTACGTTGGAAACCTAAGTCTCAACTTTTTGATGAACTTAAGCTGGCATCTACTATAGGAGTAGCTCATAATGATGACTTGCCCATGGAGAAGCATCTAAACGGATTGGGAGAACATAGTTCTGATATCAGACCATTCGAAATGAATGCAGATAGTTCTCTTCTTGATGGCAAGAAGTTCTTTCAGGGGAAACAGTTATTGCAGTTTTACAATAGTCCTATACCTGCCTTTTATGGTATTTGGTCCAAGAAAAGGTTATCCTCTGCTTCATAAGTAGGTTTGGGTTTTATTATGCTATTGTTGTACGTAGCAGTGTAGCACCTACAATGACAAGTGGAGAACCCTAAGATTCAACTGTTTCACTAATGCATCTTTTCTAGTTATGCACATTTTTAGTGACTAACTGGAGTTGCATTGTTAGGTTTTATTTTTTTGTTTTTGTTTTACTTTTGTTGTTTTTTTGGAAGAGATATATTAAAGGGGAAGGGAAAGGCACAAGATAAGAAATCCTACGATAGATAACAAAAAGGAAAAACCTGCAAAAGAACCCCAACCCATAAAACAAACTGAATAGGGAGCCCCCACAGTTTCCCCAAACTCTTAACTAGAAGCTTCCTCAAAAGTAACTTAAGTATAAAAAGGAAGAGTCTAAACTAAAAGTAAGGTAAAAAATCTAATTAACTCTTCCTTAACCTCCAAACTAAGTGACAGAGCCAAGCACACCGGTCCCTCTGCATATCTACCAAAGTAACACCAGTAAAAAACCAATGTTCAGAACACCAAAGGGATGCCAAAAGAGTCACTTTATCCCAAACGAAATCTTGAGACGAAAAGGAATCCTTGAAAAATCTGTTCCTTTCCAACCAAATACAACAAAGAACAGCAAAAACAGAGCACTCTCATAGAATTTTGGCATCTTTACGTATGCCAAAACCTTAAATTTAGTAAGGAGAAAAGTCAATTTTGAGGTTAAGAGTTAATTTGTGAGGATGTCTTATCCTCTTGTATTCTTCTCTCTTATCATTTAATAATGTTTCTTTTGTTATCAAAGAAAAACCTCCAAAATAGAAACCAACATCAGAACTTCAATGATAGGCCTTCTATCTCCCTTATGGATTCCTTGATATACTGTGGTGGCTAATCTTTGGAGTTCCTTTTCCAGCAACTTCAAAAGTTCATATTATAGGTCTTTAGAGAAAAAGCTTCCTTAACTTCTATACCTATTGGATTGGATTTAACAATTTTCAGTTGCATTGCCTGATAACATAACAGATATAATTTTCTCCCTTAGGTTCCTCTTACTTTGACCAAAAGGTGACATCCATACAGCTTCTGGACAAGGGAGAATATCTTATTCAATATGAACATTATTGGAAGTTCTAATAGATTAATATTGTTCTGTCTTAAATTTCGGAAGCCTAAACTAAACGTTCCATTAACCTCAGCACTTGTTGTCAAAAAGTAACATCACTACAGTTACCATCAATGTCAAATCAGCCTACCTGAACATTCCATTGCCTATATTCTGCCTATAATTCATCCAGAATCAGTCCTTCATTATCGTCACAAAAGGAATCAAGATCAGCTTCATCAGCACTTCAATGCCTTTGAAAGAAGAATCTTCCTTCAACTTCTTCATCAAAGTTTAAATCTTGAATTACATGGGCATTATTTATCACCGTTATTTAATTGCACTCTACATAACCCATGTTTTAGTGTAGAGAAAGCTCTACACCTATATAAGTGTACAACTGGAGAAATGCTTCAGCATCTCCCTTTCTCATCAGAATTCTAAAGTCTAAACCTTGTCATCCCCTTGGGATTTGTAATGATTTTCATGTAGGCATGATGTGGACTTATTTGTTGGTTATTCTGTAATTATTGGCCCTTAGGTCTCACCTTTTAAAGTGTGAGCTGTATGAAACTGCACAAGATAACAAATTACTGAGAATCGTCATCTAATTGCTCAGTCGTTTGTGTTTAATGCGTGTATGCTATTTTGGTCTGTTGTCTGTCTCTGTGTCACATGCTTGTATGAATGTTTGATGTCCTACTTGACATTAGATATAGATGCCTCGCTTAGAAAAATTGCTGCCTATATGCCTTGATGGCTGTTCTTGATTTTGAAATTGCTTATGTTTGTTGCAATATGTATCTCCAGTCAAGTTATTGGACCACGCCATCCCTTTAGGAAGGAGCCAAGCTTGGATTATGATGTCAACAGCGATGAGGAATGGGAAGAGGTAATTTAAACTATCATGTTCACTTTAAATAAATATATAATCCATACTATTTGCTAACTCTTCTTCATTTTATAGGTGGATCCTGGCGAAAGCCTCTCAGATTGTGATAGCGATGAAGAGGAATGTTCAGAGGAATATTCAAAATCTGAAGATGAAAGTGATGATGGGTATTTTGTTCCTGATGGATATCTCTCAGAAGACGAGGTAGGGTTTTGGCATTTTTACTGTAATGAAGTTACAGACGAGGTAGGGTTTTGGCATTTTTACTGTAATGAAGTTACATGTGCTATTAGGATATTTTACATTTGAATCATTGGTGGAAGTAGATGAATGATGTTCTGCTATTTTTGTGCATCTATGTATATTTTTTCTTCAAATGCATGCCAATTGCCTAGGAAGGACTAGGTTTTGTGCAGGAATCCAGTGTTCTTGAATGTCATCCCTTGAGCACTTGTACTGACAACTGGAATATGCTTGTGAAGTTGAAACTTGAAAACCACTACAGACCACTCATTAGTAAAACTATTTATTTATATGTAGGGTGCACAGGTGGACAAAATGGAAACAGTTATGGACATTGAAGGGGCTGAGAGCTCATCTAGCTGTAAAGATGATGTGGAGACCGAGGAGTTCTGTGCTTTACTTCAACAGCAGAAGAATCTAAACAATTTGACAGAGCACGCTCTAAAAAAAAACCGGCCCATCATAATATCAAATTTGATGCATGAGCATGACTCCGAATTGGGTCATAATTTTAGTAGTACTCTTAAGCTGGAGCAGATGTGCCTGCAATCCTTGAGCATGCGTGTAATTTCTTGCCAAAGGTTCGTTATAACTACAGTATTTGAGATGAAGTTTAGAATTCTAATTTAAATTCTGCAAGAATTAGAATTGTCTCAAAAATTTAAACTTATGTTTATCTATATTTTTTGTCTCTGGTTTTACTGCAGTTTAACTTCGGGTTTTTTAAGTTATAATTGTAACAATGTTATTCTTGAAGGTTTCAAATTTCTGCACTTGGATTCCTTGCTGAAGTCTTGGATTTAAATGTCCTTAGATTTAAGGGGATTTTCATTTTTTATTATAAAAATGTTGTGTTTGTTAGATTCCTTGCCAATGTTTGTCGTAGTATTTTGTTAACCTGAATTCTCATGTCTCAAAAGTTGATGAAAGAGTTTCGCCGTTAGATTTATTTTGTGAGCAAAATAAGCACTGTCTTGTCAACATTGATTGTGCCACATCTGTATGAGATCGAAAGATACTTAATTGCCCAACCTGCCCATGCCAAGGAGCAAGCAGGCCTATATACTGGAAATAACTTATTTCTAGTTTAGGGATAAAGCATAGTGTCTAAGACTACTAGTGAAGGATTATTACCTAGAGAACATTGACATTTTTGAAGTTCAACTCACCTTGAGGGTTCAAGATTCAATTAGTGTTCCTTGGCTCGACCTTCAACCTCTTGACATGCAGTATACTTGGTAAGAAAGAAACATATAACAAATTGGATGCATATGCTATCTAATTATAGAAACGGGAAAAGGGAAAACTACATTGAAATAGAAGTGAGTATATGTTGGGCATGGTTTTTTCCTTGAGACTTTGCAGGCAACATGTTATCTAAATCATGTTGGCCATGATTTAATATCAGAACTATGTTCTTGCAATGTAGAGGGGTTTTAGAGACCTTGTAGGCAACTGCATTGCAAGTTTTTACAATATTTTGGAACGGCTAGCCTTAATATATCTGAGCAGCATAATTTACCGAGCGTAGCTAGCTTTTGAACAGGGTTTTTACCCCTTAATGCTTAATTGTTGAAACTTGAAATTAACAAAAAAATTTACATGAGAATTACAGGATCCGTTAACAGACAATGGCATTGCAGGTGACAATGAGAAACAGCAAATGCTAGTCAACTGCAAAAAATGGAGATTGAACATATTCTCAGGAGCAAATGTGGGGGTTGACATTTTGGCAAAAACAACTGCTTTGAGAGGAGATCAAGATTTCTTTTTGAAATATTGGAACCCTCTCATTTCTTAAGGAGGGTGCTCTTTTGGGGGACAAGGAGTGAAAGTTTGTACCTGCGGAACATCCTTTCTCTATATTCACTGACGTGATTGCCTGTAAGTGTTGCTCTTTGTGTTGTATTTTGACGGTCTAGGTGAATAGATTAAGAATAGGTAGGCTAGTAACATGATGCTTTGACTATCCCCTTTTGAGAAAAGCACTAGATATATGGTTTTAGTTCTAGTTTTTGTATAGTTGGGTGTCGTAGATAGCTTCCTATCTTAAATTTGGTTTAACCTCCTTTCGAGTGTCTTTTAAAATGAAGTACATGCAAGTAACCACTTCACATTAAAAAAAAAAAAAAAAAAAAAAAAAAAAAAACCTCCTTATTCACATGCACTTTGCATCATACGTTCATAGATTTTATAAATCAACTTTATGCAATTTACTTAACCTAGTAAATAATTATGCTTTTTATTCCTTTATTTTTTTATTTTACTATGTATTCCCTATAACCTTGGAGTATGAGCGCATTCCTTCTTACAATCGTTTCCTTGCAGCCTCTAACTATTAACATTGCTGTGGCTCTTTAATCGTTGAGCTGAAGTTTAGTAATTACTTAGAAGTTGAGTCAACCTTTTGGGGTTGTGGTTTATAAAATAAGGAAATGGGTGTTGCTGTTGGAAAAGGAATAAAGGAATAATGTAATTTGTTTTAATTGCGAAGCAAAATGCAAGGGGTCGATTTTGATCTATTTATTTATCTTACATATGTGAAGTTCAGTGATAAATCAGAATAAAAAATAATGATAGATGCACATAAAAAAAAGGAAGAAGAAGAAAGGTGATACATAAATATATAAAAAAATATTTACAATTTTGAAAAATTAGCAGTGCACCCTGCTTAGCTTAAGATGACTAAAACTAGCCCTGAAAAGATTAACTGCTTGATAACTAATAAAAACTTATTGATTAAAAAGTTTCATTTGTTTGTTTGTTCTAGTTAATAGGAGCATAACTGTTTTTGTTCTCTTCATATGTGTAGTAGAATTAATTAACACGTTTAATTTACAGGTGAGTTTATTTTCATTACTCTTTACCTAACTATTTTTCTTATTTTTCTTAAATACTCTTTGATTCAAACACATTGCCTAAATTAAAGTACTAAAGTAGTTTTCCATGATGTATTCGTGATTGCATGAAAGGTCACATATTCACCATGAATGAATCTCTCGTCTACAAATCTCCCATGCTTATTTTTCGAAACTTTTACAGATGTCTGGAGTGAATCAGACTTTATTTGACCTGAACTGCACTTCCACTTCTTCTGGCAGTGTCTCCAACTATTTTCATTACCCATTCCACCAATTCACAGATTCTTGCGGCAGTGTTGGATCGATTACTGGACTCCCACATGTCTTATCAATCTCTGAATCAGTCATCGGTATAGAGCCAGTGTGATCGAGTCCTCTTGCACTTGCTGCTCTAATACATAATCCAACTTAAGCTAAGTAGGGTGCACATACAACTGAAAAATGCTCCTATGTATCATGTACTCGTAAATAATGGTCCTATCCCCCAAGGCAAACATTTTGTTCATTATAGTACCCAACCATTGATACTAAATATGGGAATGAAAAAACTGTATTCAGCTTTCTAAAAGCTGCAAGCCTTCCCAAAACCACCAACACCAATCACCAAATATTCACTGAAATTATTTAGTGTGTTTAGGTGAGTGTATGTTAAAAGTGATTTTGAATGATTTTGATTTTGTAAAATTGATTTTGTTAAAATTGAGTTTAAAGTAAAGTGATGTAAAACTGAAAGCAAGTTTGAGGTAAAACTTAATAAAAAAATTTCAACCTAACACAAACTAATTTGTATCACATCTAATCAAATCGAAGTTTTTGATTTTGTCTGAGTGTGATTAAATATCTATATTTTTACTAGAATCACGTTTGATAAAAGGTAAAATCGATTATGAAAAAAAAAAAACAGATAAATAATAAATGGTTATGTATAAAAAGACGGTGAGACTAACATTTTCAATAAGACTAGCTCTTTTAGAGAGTTGGGCGATTTATGCAAGACAAAGCAAATTTTTATTGTTCTCATACCGTTCACCATGATTTTACTTCGTTTTGAATATTTTGATATGCGTTTCTCCTCCAGAAGGTTGTATGCAAAACAATCTCAAACCATTCAAATAGTTTTTCAGTAGTTATCGGAATGGATTATGTGGTGTGCTAATTTTTTGTCACATGATTTCGTACAAAAAATTATAAAAGAAATTTCATAAATTTTGACCAATTTCATCATTAAAATATTTGTGTTTATTTTTCTCCTTGGTATAAACATACGACAAAAATAAAATCATATATGAAAAGATTCATTGGGATTTCAGACCTTTTTTTTTTTTTACTAAAAATGATATTCATTCATTCAAATTGGTAAAATACATAAAAAAAAAACACAAATTCAACATCGCTAAAAACCGAAAAGGATGAATCTGCAAACAAACTCACAGCACCCAGATTAATAGCATAACACGGCAGAATGCCTACAAATGTGACAAATTCAAAGTGACCGGAATACCCATACCTCCGGATCTGTAACGTTGACACCAAGTCTTGATTGAATCTGTAATGGATCGAAGTTGATCTGCCAATCTGAACCAAACGAACACCGCAACAAGACGGGAAACCAAACGACGCAACAAGACGACGAACAAAACACCGCCGCATGTAGAAGACGAAAACACGGGAAAACACGAAAGAAAAACCCAGATCTATGTGGAACAACCACTTATTTTGATAAAAGGAGAGAAAAACGGTGTAGAGGGGTGATTCCAGGCCAAAAGATGGCCCAAAACCACCCGTTTCCGATGGATGAGGAAGAAGGAAAAGAGGAGTAGAGAGAAGGTTGAGAGAGAGGCTGCTCTAGGTTTATGGTCCCTGGATTTCAGACTCTGGACTTGTTAACTAAGTAGTTTTACATGATTTTAAATACACTATCAAGTTTTTTTTTTTTTGTACAAATATCTTTGGTTGATAGTCAGATTACCCTTTTGAGGCATAGAGATTATGAAGTGCATTTTGCATCTCCTAACAAAGCCCTTCCAAATACACGATAAGAATCGAACCACTGACATCATGTTTAACGAACCAAACTATCTACCAACTCGTGAGATCCACTAAATATATAATGAACTCATATAATTTAGTTAATTTCATATAAAATATACTAATCAAAGTATATTGAAGAAAGTGTTCAAATGAAATGTACTACTATAATTTCTCTCTATTAGTTATTCATTTAGGATGTATTAATTTGGAAGATCTTATAAAAAGCTTATTTGAGATTATGATATTAACATATGCAAATAGTTTATGGAAATGATTTATAATCTTCATGTAAGCTCATTTTAACTATGACAGAAAACTTGTCAGAGAAGTTTATGAAAATAAATTATTTTCAGCTTATTTAAAACAATTATTGAATACATGCTTAATTAAATAATTTATACATACTCTTAATATTTACAAAGGGTGGGGTGACACAAATGTTAAAATGAGACTGGTTAATAATTCAAAAATATAAATTTCATAATGAACAGCATATTTTTTTTCATTTATAATATATTAAATATTTTTTTTTTAAAAACTTTTTTAACTTTTTAATTAATACTCTTAAAATAGGATTAGCGAGACTTAATATAATAATATATATTTTTGACTAAAATACTCTTTTGGTCCCTCCTTTGTTTTAAAATATTCAATTTAGTCTCTCTATTTTAAAAATGTTCAAATTGGTCCCTCAATTATAAAATGTTAAGCAATTTAGTTATTTCTGTTAAGTTTGACTCTTGTTGGAAAATACCCTCGGAATCTTGAAAATTTCGCCGGAATATACCACTATTTTGATCCCTCATTTATTTTAAAATATTCAATTTGATCCCTCTATTTTAAAAATATTCAATTTGGTCCCTCAATTTTCCCAATTCTGATGGTATTTTCCAACAAAAGTAAAACTTAATGGTTAAACTTAATGTAAAGGACCAACTTACTTAACCTTTGATAATTGAGGGACCAATATGAATATTTTTAAAATAAAAGAATCAAATTAAATATTTTAAAATAAAAAAAGACCAAAAGAGTAATTTAGCCCATATTTTATTCAATATGTTAAGGTAAAGTGGTTAGAGGCCATGTGTTTGACCGTCTTTGATTCCTTTCTTGGCGGTCAAACTTACAGTATTGAATTGCAACCTTCGAGATGTATGTCTCATTATCTTGGGCGTGTGTTTATCACTTTTCTTTAAATAATATTTTAACCTAGAAACGTACATGGAAAATGCTAGATTATACTGAATCATTGCTTAAACGTTCTTATATATAAAAAAAAATGAATTAATATATTAATTTTCATAAATATTTATTTAATAGTTAATGTAATATTTAAGAATAAATTTTTAAATAATTCTTTTATTATAAATCTAATTTTGATTCATCGTTAATATAAACTACAAAATTTTTGTACCATATCACTAAATCAAACATTGCATAATTGAGTGTTATAATTTTTTTTACAATGTGTATAAAAAATTATTGTTTTATTATATATATTTTAATATTTATATTTTTTTTTTATTATTTTTATTTTTTTGTTAAAAGAAGGGCAAAGTCCCGAGCCCAACTACATAACTAAAATCCCCTGCAAAGTGTTGAACAAGTACTTTACATATAGTTTTTTTTTTTGGACAAATACTTTATATATAGTTAAATTATTAGAATAATTTTTTATATTTTTCAGTTTTTTAAAATAATATAAAATAATAAAATTAGTCTTGTGATAAAATAAAAATAAATTTTAAAATTAATTATTAATATTTTTATTATTTTATTATTTTATATTTTACTACACCTTTTTTTAACCATGTTATATTTTATTATACTTTAAAATATTATTTTATAATACTTGAATTATTTAGATATAAAATATTTTTATAATTTGTTATACTTTAAATCACACCATCCTATTCTGTTGAGTTCTAACCCAGCTCCCCCTCAGGCCTCAAGATAGAATTTTAACTAGATGGACATGACAGGATAGGTGACATGATTTATTTATCCTATCATGCTGGCTCACCAAACAATAATTTCAGACATGATATGATAGTTTATCCTTTCATGTCTCTCTTATCCTGACCACCAAACGAGCCCTTAAGCTCTACTTGACAGAAATAGCTGATAAGTTTTATAAGCTAGCTTATGGTTTATAAGCTAGTTTATAGTTGATAAGTTAATTTTTAATTGAAAGCTTATAGCTGATGGTTGAAAAGCTAGTTGATTGAATTTGAGTGTTTGATAAAATTAGCCGTTGAACTAGCGTATAAATATAAAAGACATATTTATGACAAGTATGGTAAACTGATAATTTAATTAAATGAGGATAAAAATGAGGGAAAAACAAATAAGCTATATATATATATATATATATATATATAAGCTGACATCTTATCGAATAAATATATATGCTAATGAGATAAGCTTGTTTATCAAATACCTCTATTTTAGTCTCTCTCTCTTTTTATAGTCCAATTGGTTATTGATTAGTGGGTTAGTTGTTAGTGAGGCTGGGGGAGGGGATCGAACCCCATATCTCCAACTTAAACTCCTTCAAATATCCCTTGACTCACCAAGTGAGCCACCTACATGAGATAAACTAATCAAATAAGTTATAAGCTAGCTTATTGAATTTGTTAGAGTCTAAATAGTTAAGGGTCATGCATAAATAGCCATATAGTTCGCAATCTCATTCCCTTTCGTCATCCCATACGTGATACAAAACCTCCCATAATCTGCTTTCAACTCATTAGTGGCTCAACCGACGGATATAGAAGAATGAATATACACCCATTCTGCACCAAATGAACAGTTGCCCAACAACTCTGGCTATACTTTTTTGGCTGCTTCTTGGTGTGGACGTTGATCCGGTTGTAATTATTTTTTACTTTGGGGTTCCTTTGTCATTTTGATTATGCTTCTATTCTTAAGAGGCAGAATCAACTTTACACATTTTTCCTATGTTACACTTCTATATACGGGTTGGAGAAATCCAAGTGCTTCCTATTAATACATTTTTGCTTATAATTTTTTTTTTTTGCCCCAAGATAGTAGCTCTTTCACCAAGACTTGTAGATGTGTTGATATCCCACACTAAAAATCCAAAATGAGGCCAATAATGAACCCTCCCTAATTTAGCCATAGAGTTGCGAATAAAACTCATGTTGCTCGCAAAGCCATCATCCAATACCCTGCTGAAATATATTAATGAAACATAAAAAATAATAAATTAACGTAAATATATATATATATATATATATATATATATATATATATATTGGTGTACAAGTTAACGTAAAGTATTACAAGCATGATTTATTTATACAATCCAAAATTTAAAGCAAGTGATAAATTGTGTGTAAAAGTCATTAGGTAAAAAAGTATTTGAGCACCCAAAAAAAAAGTATTTAACTTTTTTTTTATTAAACTTTAATAAATGTATATTTGAAAGTTGACAAATGCAGCGTACGTGTGCGTATAGTGCCGTATATCTGAGAAATACCATATTGGACGCTTGGGAGCTAGATTTACCTCCGATCTGTCTTTTCACAAACTTGAGTGAAATAGTAACCCGCAAGACAAGGGCTGATGTCCTCGCAAAGGGGTGCAAGGTCCGAACCCCTTCTTTCTTTTTTTAATACGATTTTTTTTTACCAAGAATAAAATTCGATAAATTAGAAAATATATACCAAATTCAAAGGGAAAAAAAAAAATTAAACACGGTCACACTCTTAAAATATTTCAAGATTAAACTGGTGTCAATCAGATGGATGGTCAACTGTGAATCAACCATGTCTTCCATTGAATTGCAATTCAATAAAAAAAAAATCAATTAAATCATCCAAAGATATCATATATTCAAAATTGATAAGACAATTTATAATTAATAAGTTAATTTATAGTGTTTTTTTAAAAAAAAAGTTAATTTATAGTTGATAAATTAATTTTTAACTGATATTTGAAAAGCCAGATCGTTGAATTTGAAATTTTTGATAAAATTAAAGGCTAAACTAACTTATAAGCTGAAGAGATATTTTAAGCTGAAGAGATATCTTCCGTGGCATTTGAGACGTTACTCACCTCGTCATGATCATCTGGACACTTAACGGACACATATGACAATTAGTAACAATGTTGAAAGAAGGCTAATGTTTAGATGAACGTTTGAACATTTGTAAACATATAAAACTTATTTGTCACTAAAAAAATTAAAGACATAAATTGAAAAAAATATAATAAGAGACCAAAAGACTCATTTTGTCAAGAAGGAATAATACTATTTGCACTCTAAATAAATTGTTAATTTATATTTATCGTTAACTCTTTCTTTTTGATAATCAACATAATATATAGATATGAGTACAAGGGATACTCGAACCCATATACAATAAAAGAAAGACATATGAAAGAAAACAAAGTACAAGTTCAATCAACAGTATTAACTTAAGATCAAGGTTGAACAAGTAACTAGAGATCCAACACAGCCAAGGAAATATATTTATCGTTAACTAATTAAAATTTTCATTTTTCATAAATTAATTTTTATTAATGAATAAAAATGTGAATAATAAAGTAATTGAAAATATGAACAGTGTCGCGTGGGTGTATATAGGTATAGCAATAGTGAAATATATACAGGAGAATGCTGACGAGGGTCCTCAAGACACTAGATAAAGAATCAAGAAAAGAAAGATCTTATTGAAAAGTGATGTATTTAATGTTTTGAGAAGATAAATACTTGATTTTCCAATGAAATCTTATTATATATGGATTCCTTAACTAGTATATTAAGGACACTCGTTAGCAACACCTATATATATAGGGTTTTTCTATCATGTACAACTTTGCACAGGTTAAGAAACCCCAAAACAGTAATTATGTATTGGAAAACTAAGTATTTTGGTTTTGAAAATATAAGACACACAAGTTTCCATACAAATTTACCCTTTTAAGTTTCTTAACATGTACAAAATTGTACAAATTAGAAAAACTCATTTATATAATTCTGCTCCTCCTATATGTTGAACATGAAATTCATGACTAATGAAATACTCCCTCCGGTCTTATATATAAGAGGCAAAATCCTAAAATACACAGACCAAGGAAATGTATTGAAATAAGCTATTTGTAATTAATATTCATATAAGTTTACAAATTTAACCCTTCAATAATTAATGAACAAACCTACTTGTATTGAAAGTTGCACTGTCTCGTAAATATAAATCATATTATAAATAAGGGTAAAATTGGAAATGAGTATTTAATATTTGTCAAAATATATGTATGTCTCTTATATTTTGGACAAAAAAAGGTAGTTATTTACCTTTTATAATAAGGATCGGAGGGTGTATGAATTAAAATCAAGGAAGTGTCAGTGATGCATGAATTATCGTTTGCGCAGAGAAAAGAGACAGAGTATCTTTCTGATAGAAATGGAAACTAAGAAACAAGAGATAGAGAGAGACTCCCGTTTGCAGTGGGGGAGCAGATTGATTGAGGATTAATAGCAGTAGCAGAAAGAAAATAGTTAAAATAATGTGATAAGGATGGATGGGAATGTGAGAAAGTTATGGGTGTTTGTTCGTCGCAGGGAAAAAAGAGAAAGAGATAGAGCAAATCATATATTGAATGTCAGGAAGAGGGGTCATCACTCTGACATGAGGTGAGACTAATAATGAAGAGGGGCTCTACCTGCGTCTGGGTTTTTTGTCACATTAACTTGTCACCATATTATTATTTCATCCTCTTCTCCAACAGGTGTGTTTAAATACAGCACTGAGAGAGAATTTATTATTTATGCATGTATTCGATCCAATATTTTAAAAAACGGATCAGAGATCGAACCGGCGAGACATCCGGATCTTGGTTCAACATGATTGAATCGGATGATTAATAAATTTAATAAATAAATTAAAAAAACTAAATTAGGGAAAAAAATTTAAAAAATAAATATAAAAATCATTTTGAACGGTTCAAGTAGGTTCAATTGGCGGTTCAAAGCAGTCCAATCTTGATTCAATCCGGTTCAACTGGTTTTCAGGCGGTTCAACCAGACCACGATTTAATAGGACTGGACCGGACTATCGAACTGAACATTTTATGGTTGAACTGATTGAACCACCCGGTTTTTAAAACATTGATTCGATCATAGTCTTCAATGTGGTGATTAAGTATAATTCAGGATCATTTTCAACTCCAAAGGTTGACCCAATAATCAGAGTTCTAATTCTATAGAGGACGTTTGCAGATTACGGAAAACATTCACATGGCTCATTTGTGCAATTTTTTCTTTTGGAGAAATAATTGAATTAAAATCCTCTACACATTTTAATTGGTAATTAACTTATACATGTTAACATTATAACGTGTCACACATAAGGCATTTACGCTAACGTATACACACAGCATCTGGAGAGAAATCGAGAATAAAGGTGAAATTTAATTTTAAATTCCATGCATTCACTTAAAGAATTAATTAATATATGTACTTGAATTATGATTTTATTCTTCGTAAATTTTGTCTAAATGAATTTTATCATCATAACTGATTTAAAATCATATGATAAACATTCATCAACGTGTTTGTGTGTCTATATATATATATATATATATATAAACGAGATTGCATTACATACAAAACTGTAGGGGGAAAAAACAGTTACAACCGCTAGAAAATATTTTATAATCTTATCTTAGTCGGTACAATACAAAGTATTAGAAAAAGAAAAAGACCGTTTTTTTTTCCAACCAAGAAAATGCTGGCTGACAAATCTTAACTAATTATTATTTATTCATTGTTTTTTTCCTAAATCAAAAGTAATTTAATTAATAATTGTAAAATAGTTGTAAAAAATTTAAAGAAAAAGCATATAACTTTTCTAAAGTAAGAGTGCATTTACCTTAAATCATTTAATAACCTTCCTAAAATAATTTCTTTTTTCTAGTCTTAACTTAGGTCAATCTTTCCTTAAAAAAGAAAACTTAGGTCAGTTTACAAAATTAATAATTTTGACAAAGTAATAAGATAATAATTTTAGGAAGATCCTTGTATTTATGTCAATATCATAAATTAATAATTCTCTAAAATTAGAAATATAAATAGGACAATTTTGTAAAATGTGGACCTATTGTTATTAATTTGTTTTTTCATGAAATTTAAATCTTGGTGGATTTCATCACTGACTTTTACCATTACATTAAGAAGGTCTAGTGTCATGCTCTCGAAAGTAGGGATGGCAACGGGGCGGGGCGGGTGCGGGTAGTGCTCCCCCCGCATCCATACCCGTCAATATCCATGGATATTTATGCGGGTAACGGGTATCCATGGGTATTTGACAGTCTAAAATAAAAAAGTAAAGGAAATAAAATTATACAATTTAATATAGGAATATATTATATTAACATTATATAATAGACTATATGTATTTTTAAAAAATATTATTAAGTGTTTAACCACTAAAAAATATCAAATAAGAAAGAAAATAAAGTTTATTTTATATCAAAATGATAGAATTGTCATAATATATATTATATACTTAATAAAAAATATTTATTATGAATACGCGGGTATCCGTGGGGCGGGTACTATGATCCACATCCCCATTTAGTAGGTATCCATTTACTACCCATTGCGGGTAATCCATACGGATATCCGCGGGTGCGGATAATTTTGCCATCCCTACTTGAAAGATTTTGCTAACCCAACGCTCCAAGAGCATCCAATAGGTAATATTTGAACAACTCATTTTGGGTTGCTTTTCTTGCTTTGAGTGATTCCCATTATGCCACACATCATATTTAAGCAACCCCATATTTTTACTCTAATGGTACGTTGGTACCTATTTAAGCAACCCTTAAACAAATCATATTTTTATACTTTTTTTTTTATTTGCACTTAATTTTGTTTTAATTTAAAATATTAATTAATAAGCAACTCATCCTTATTTTAAGCAATCCACATTGCTAGGGCCGTGCAATACACAAGGCCATTAAGGCCACTGCCATAGGCCCCCTTTTTTTTTAGTATAAGATATTATTAACGAGTGTTTTAAGGACATTGTTTAAGGAATCTAAATAAGATAAGTATTCATTGAAAAACTAAGTATATTCATTCTCAATATATTGATTATACCATTTTCATGTAAACTTACCTATTTAGATTCCTTAAACAATGCCCTTAAGACACTCGTTAGCATTTGCCTTTAGAAATTATAAAATTTTATTATTTTTACTTCAAAACTTTTTTCAGTTCTCGTTGTTTCTCTCTTTTTTACCAATCATCATATTCTTTTGAACATTAGAATATTATAGAGGTATTCAATTATATCAAAACATTAGATTATTTTCCAAATGGTTATATTGCTTATAGAATATTATTGATAATCCTTGGGACGGATGCTATCACTGAAAGAAGTTTTTAAAATTAAAATTGGTTAAATCATATATGAGATTAACAATATTGCAAGATATATATGGATTATTCATTTTATTTATTGAGAGTGAAATGTTAGAATTGATTGATTATTAAAAAAAAAAATTTATGGCCACTTGAATATAAAACTTTGATAAATGATTTCACAGTTCAAAAAGATAGAAGATTAATATAAAATTAATAATTTATATAATATTAAATCTCTTTAAAAGTTTTGCCTTAGGCCCCGGAATTCCTTTACAGGGCCCTGCACATTACCATATAGACCAACTTCAATGGGGAAAAATTATGGTTCCTTATCTAACAATAAATTTAAGAACTCCAATAAGCAAACCCATTGAGATGCTCTAAGAACATTGATTAAAGATTCCATTAAAAGTAAGTGTTTATTGAAAAATTAAATAAAATACACTTTCAAATGTTGAATGTATCATTTTTCAACGATAATTTTTTTTCTTTTGGTTCTTTAAATAATGATCTAGCGGTACTGGTTAAATTCTCCCATATAAGAAATAGATAAGTATTGATTAGAATAAAGTGAAGTTTATGTTATCAAAAAGGTTTGAATAAGTTGTTGTTTTTACCCTTCATTAAGGAAGGATTTTTCGCCTTATAATACAAGGTCTGTATAAGGCCTATTATATTTATTTTTTGCTTTGTATTTCATCAATTGTTTCCATAATTTTGAGAGAAAGACAGTGCGTAATTAAGTAAAGAATTTTAAATTCAAAGAAAAATAAGTTCAATGTTCAACATTTGAATACCATCAGAGGCGAAATTCACTGTATGTATATATGCATTAAACTACCGTATTAACTTTTTTTTGTTGTCACCAAATACAGTGTTAAAGTTAAACTTCTCTCATCAATCTTGAATCAATTTCCAATTATTTAAAGATCCAAAGTACCTTAGAATAAGAGGCTCCCCATTAATTAATTTATTGTGTGCGTGTAGCTGTATATTATCGAGAAGGAAGAAGAAGAAAAAAAATCAAAGTTTGTGCACTATAAATTTTCTCTCTCTTCTATGGAAGAAGAAATTACTATTTTCATATTTTTTGTTCTCTTTCAAAATTTGACCTTTCTTCTTCTTCCCTCAACACAACACTCTCTTCTTATGGCCTTTTCACACTACCATGCTCCTCCTCCTTGATGCATGAACCTGCCACTACCCCTTCCCTTCATCTATATATTTCTACAAACTAATTACTTTTAAGACTTTGCGATCTCTCTTATTATCATCATTAGTATCATAGATCATATATCATATAGAATGGGGTCTATGAACTGGTTGGGTTTCTCTCTTGCTCCTCATGAAGAAGAAGAAGATAACCACTCTCACTCTCTCAACCCTGATGCCACTGATCATTCACTCAATAATCTCCCTCCTTCTTTTCCCATATTTGAAGCACTCAACCCAAATAACACTCACACTCCTCAAGGTTTTCTTTTCTTTCCCCACACAAGTTCATAACATTAACAACATTTATATGTTTTTTTTTTTGTTTTTTTGTTTTTTTTATAATACTTAATTTGAATATTACTACACAGATTGGAACACAAAGGGTTTGGGAAGCAACTCATCAGAGGAAAACTACAACAATAGCCAAAACATGCTATTGGGAAGTTCATGCAGCAACCAACATCAACTTCAACACCCAAAACTAGAAAACTTTCTCGGCCGACACTCTTTTGGAGGTGGTTCTACCAACACAGCTTCCTCCATGTTCCCAAACTGTTCTTTACAACTTCCCTCACCCGATGGAGGTGAAGGCGGCGGTGGCGGTGGCGGTGGTAGTCCTAGAAATTACAGCACCTCCATAGGGCTTTCAATGATAAAGACATGGCTGAGGAACCAACCAGCACCACAGTCAGATTCAGCAAATATGACTGCTACTGTGTCACAGTCAAGCTCTTCTGTAGCACTTCCCCTCCTTACATCAAATGTGGATAATGGTGAGAGTTCCTCTTCGGATAACAAGCACCAACCTAAGACCTCTTCTACTGATAACCAAGGTGAAGGTGGTGCTGTTGTTGAGAGTGCAGTGCCGAGAAAGTCCATTGAAACATTTGGACAAAGGACTTCTATATATCGTGGTGTAACCAGGTTTGATTTTCATTCATTTCTAAACTTGTATATACAGATATTTATTTTATTTGTTCATTATTTCCTTTATCAATTAATTTTAGTTTGCAGTTATCTATTATGTTTGTATATGTGAAATGATCGATTTAGGGTTTTGATTTTGAAGGCATAGATGGACGGGTAGATATGAGGCTCATCTGTGGGATAATAGTTGTAGAAGAGAGGGGCAAACTCGTAAAGGAAGGCAAGGTAATATACTATTTTCCTGCTTAATTACCAACATCTTTTTTCACTTTCTATATTTTTAGTTTTTGTTTTTAAAATAATCAATATCCAATAATTAGTACTAATGCGTGTTCTTTACCCGCTGCTTCCCTTCTTCTCTTCATTGGGGCATCTCCTTCAACAACATCAATGTTTTTGCAGTATATTTGGGTGAGTACAAAAAGATTTAGTTCTTTGCACTTTTATTTAATTAATTAATTAATTTCTGTACCCTGAAGTAAAAAGAAAAAAGAATAAAAAGCATATTTGTTCCCCTTCAATTATTTAATGGTTATTTTTTATTTCGATCTCCCTACTTACTATGAAAAGTCCTCATTGTTGTATTTATTTACTTTTCTAGGACATTTTTTGCCAATGGAAAAAAACTAGTTTTAAAATTGGTTCATGTGAGTAATTAGTTTTTATATATTTGCAGGAGGCTATGACAAAGAAGAAAAGGCGGCTAGATCGTACGATTTAGCAGCACTGAAGTATTGGGGAACAACAACTACAACAAATTTTCCTGTAAGTTTTGCCTTTTTTTTTTTTTTGGTTACCCTTTATGGATTAAGGGTTGCGTTACATAATTTTGTTCAAATGTTAGCATTAGCAAGAACATGCAAAAATTCTCACATGTCAATCTATTCCAAGGCACATTGTATATATGGATTTGTATCTAATTAATGAGAACATTACTGCAGTACATTTAAGTAAAGTGTAAATTGTTAAGATTCATGTGCCTGTATTTTTTCCCGAAATGTAAACCATTATTATATTTAATTATTAGTTATCAACACTGCACTTTACTACCAAGATTCACGCACCCATTTTAATCCCATTGCATATTAATTTAATTGTTACCCTGTGCTTTGAATTTTTTCCCTCATTTCATGGGTTGTGTCTACTTAGAGAAGAAACTAATCTAGATTATTTGTCTTTTAATGCATACTAAGCACATGATTACATATTCGGGTCTTTTGATGTTGGATACATTTTGTCTTCTTCAATAATCAATGTATTTTAGATTAGCCACTATGAGAAAGAGTTGGAAGAAATGAAGCACATGACAAGGCAGGAGTACGTCGCGTCACTGAGAAGGTATATATTTGCAAGTGCCACTACTAACCTGCACATAATAATAATCTTTTTTTTTAATTAAAGTTGGAGATTAATGTAAAAAATATATCGTGGCAGGAAGAGCAGTGGCTTTTCTCGCGGTGCATCCATTTATCGAGGAGTAACGAGGTACAGTTGACTTAGCATTCATGTCAATTAACAACAAAGACACCCTTTGATTTTGGAAAGAATTGCTTCCTATATTGTTGAAATTCTTAGGACGGGAAGGCTTAATGTAATTAAGATTGGTGCATGCAGGCATCACCAACATGGTAGGTGGCAAGCCAGGATTGGAAGAGTTGCAGGCAACAAAGATCTCTACCTGGGAACTTTCGGTAAGGAAGACAAGTTCTTCTACATCATATTCATATACATTTTGTTCATGGATCGATCATGATTCATTACCTATTATTCCGACTTTAATTTAACTAATATTCTTCCGTAATGAATAGTTATTTGATCAATCATTTTTTGGTAAAAAATATTTGGAAAAGGCTCTTTTGAGTATAATATTTTATGAAATTAAAACAAGGGAATGTATATCCACCCAAGTAGAATGTGACTTTATTCTCTTAAATAACCGATCTGTTTATATAATTGGATAGATATAGCAAAGTGCAGTAACCAATTAATTGAAATTGAAATAGAGTAGAACTAGTTTAGTAAAAAGGTATTGCTAATGAGTGAACTAAAGACATTGGTTAAGCAACCTACAAAAGAAAAGTTTGTATTGGAAAACGAATCGTAACACTGTTCAAAATGTTAAATACATCATTTTCAATACAATCTTTCCTTTCTTGGTTCCTTAAACAATATCCTAAGGACACTGGTTAACATTCTCTTTAGTAAAATACTTGCAATTAAGGTTTGATAATTAGTCCAAAAGTCACTTAAAATGCACGTGAGTTAGTGATTCAGAGTACTATTATGCTTAATTTGCACTGCATATACATGTTGGCTGAATATTAATCAATGAACCTGCGTGCTGCATTAATTATTTATGCAGGCACCCAAGAAGAGGCTGCAGAGGCATATGACATTGCTGCCATCAAATTCCGAGGACTGAATGCAGTTACAAACTTCGACATGAGCAGATACGACGTTAAGAGCATTCTTGAGAGCAGCACTCTGCCCATTGGCGGTGCTACCAAACGTTTGAAAGAGGTTGAGCATGTTGCTCTCACTGTCAATAATCCTCAAAGATCATCATCAGAGGAAGATCATAGCATGAACTCTCATCTAAGTTATGGATCACAAACCTACCATGGCTGGCCTAATTCTGTTGCATATCATCAACCTCAACCCTATAGCCAGATTCAAAATTATCCCTTTGGACATAATAAGCTTTATTGCAAGCAGGAGCAAGATTCTAGTGATGCATCTCAAACCTTTCAAGATATTCACCAACTACAATTAGGGAGTACTCACAATTTCTTCCAATCAAATTCTGGGGTGCAGAGTTATATGAGCATTGGTTCTGCTTCTTCCATAGATAATAATAGCTCTGGATCTAGCTCTGTCATTTATGGTGATGGTTATGGAGGTGGGGGCTACATGATTCCTATGGCTACTACTAATTTCAATATTGCAAATGATGGTGACCAAAATCAAAGAATTAGCATTAATGGTTATGGTGATGATGAGGTGAAGGCTCTTCGTTATGAAAATGGGTACATCTCTAGTGATCCTTATCATGCAAGGAACTTGTATTATCAGTCTCAGCAAACATCTGCAGATGAATGCAACACTTGGGTTCCAACTGCTATTCCAACACCAAGGCCTATCAATATGGTTCCTTGCAATGGAGCTCCACCCTTCACATTATTGCATGATCAATAATTGGAAATTTAGTACAATAAATTAAGGAGGAAAAGTATATGGCAAGGTAACCAAGGTGGAAAATAATGGTGTATACACATTATTACTGACTTCCAAATTTTGACTTTTCATTCTTCTTTTTATTTCTCTAACTTGCTGGATCCATGTTTTACAAGGGTACTGTAGTCTAGCTTCAAGTGTAGTTAGGTCATAGCAGATGGATCAATTGCTATGAATTTTGGGAATTAATTTGAGAACGTGACAGATCCTTGAGAATTTTAGCACAAGTTTTTCTGTTTTTTTGAATAAAAAGAACAAAGGATATGTAGTTTTCTTTTATATGCCTTTCTTCATGTTTAATTGCTGGTAGTTTTTATTGTAAATACTATGCTTTATTTTCCCTTTAAACTTAGGCTTAACTGCACCTTTGATACCGGATGTATCACGTTTGTGCAATTTTGGTTTATTTGGTTTCAATTGCGATAATTGGGTCTCCCAGATTCCTATTGTGCCAATTAGGTCTCCCAGTTATCATGATTATGTAACTTTGATATCAGATATAACGCTTGTGCAATTTTTAATGCCAATAGATTTTGTGACACTTGTGTGACTAATTTGACACTTGGTGAGGCAAGCTTGGTAACTTACATGACATTCATATGTGGCATTATTGTCTCGTCACACACTTTAATGATTATGCGTACATCACATGAGTATAGGGTCCAATGTTTCTCAGTAAATGAAATTTCTGAAAATCGGTCCCAAATCAGTTTGATGTGTGGTACGTAGGCTATCGGCGTTAAAAATTGTACAGCTGTTATGTGGGAGACTAAAATTGCACAATCGTTATACATGGGGATCCAATTGGCACAATTCGAACATTAGGGACTAAAATTGAATAATTGTGATATCTGGGGATTCAATTGTTGCAATTGTTGTTTAAGTGACCAAAATTGCACAATCGTGATATTTGAGGACCAAATGTGCAATTAAGCGAAACTTAAAAAAGCGTTCTGAACTGACATTCAAGCCTATAGATAAATTGACATTTTGAATTTCCTTTGTCAATATTATGCTGTGCCAATTTTTTTTTTTAACCATTGTCAATTATTTATTATATTCCCACAATTAGTTCATATGCAATTCTTCTTTAAGTGCGACTTAATCAAATAAGACATTCCTTTAACTCGATCGCTGGTTAAACATGTTAGATTTGGTCATCTTATTCAAAAAATGACAATGAGAGTACTTCACATAACTTCCATTTTTTAATTGAAAGACGAAGTTGGTCAACCTTCCAATTATAATGGTGTTGTCTAAGGTGTACCACTCATCAAAATGATGTTGTGGTGCACCACCCAAGTGACTAAATCTGGACCATCCAGATTGCCACTTGGACTATTTGACTTGTCAACATTTTGGGTATTGGTCAAACATATCAAATACTGTTTTTATTTCATATTTGCACATATAGACCTCAATTATTCGTATTTGCACATATTTGCCTTACTTGTATTTGCAAGTAATTTTTTTAGGCGCATGCTAACAATTACACTTAGGACATTATTTAAGGAATCAATAATGGAAATTTTGTATGGAAAATAGTGTATTTAGGATATCGAAAACTGTTAAACTTAGTTTTCCAATGCAAATTTTCTCAATGTCCTAAGGGTATTCGTTAGCAATACCCATTTTTTTTATTATTAGAATACTGTGTTAATTATCCCTGCTTTTAATTTAACTTTTTTTTTGTTAACCTAAATACTCAGCACCCTCCAAGGCCCTCGTCCACGCTAAGGTGGCGGAGCCGCCGTCACCAGAACGCTTCAACTCATCGTCTGACAGGTCGGAGCTTGACGATGTTCGGATCTAATCTGCGTGGCGGAGCTTGACGACGTGCGGCGTAGTGGGACGACCAGTGATGGTTTAGAGATGGATATGGAGAATATTCTGAGAGCATCGCGTCTGGGTTTGAGAGGGTGCAATTGGGTTTGGGTTTGGGTACGGTGATGGTGGTGAAGGAGAAGGGTGGTGGTCTGTGTGGTGGCCAGCGGCAGTGGTGGTGGCAGCATCCAACGACAATGGAATCATCCAGGCATTTTGGCGACATGCGGGGATGGAAGGACGACGATTGCCAGAAATCCGTCGTGCGCGACGGCAGCTACAGAAGATGGGAGCTCAGGCATCAATGGAGGAGAACGAACAGAGGAAGATGGGAATAACATACCAGTAAATAAATTAGAAAATCTTTTATTTTTTAAAACAAAATATTAATCTACAAATACGAAAATACAGACACCTACTATGCAAATTCATAAGTAACTTTGGCAGTTGGAAAGTCAAACAGCCTAGTGGCAAAATTATAATGCTTCGAATTATTTGACAATATTTACGAAATAAAAATTAAAAATGATATAAACTGGTCTTAATAATTAGGCAAATGCTAATCAGTGCCATCGAGGTATTGGTTTGAGAGTCATCTCCCCTCTTTGATCCTTTGTTTGTTTCTCCTTTTGTTTGAGAGTCATCCTTGTACTAATGCTCATAATGTATACTACCTCCAGACTCAATTATAAGCAAAAATAACTAATTTCATACTTATTAAAAAATTTAATTAATTTAGTTTAATTATCTTGATTTATGTAAAAAAATAAGTTATAAGTATTAAACTACCATTTAATTATCTCGAGAATGTGCAATTAGGGATGGCAATGGGTAGGGTTTGGGTAGGGTACTATAATACCCGTCCCCATACTCGCGTTTGAAAAAATTACCCGTACCCTCTGGGTACCTAAGTACCCGTATCCACACCCGTTACCCGCACTTTAATAGTGAAAAAGTAAAAAATAACAAAAGAAAGTTATAACAATTAAAAAATGATTCAAAGGTCTTTTAAATCTACTAATAAATATTACAAATCAAAATATTTAAATAAATAAAAACACCCAAAAAGGAATTATGGATGCAACTAGGTTTAGAAAGTTAAGAATCTTTAGATTAATTTTGGTTTTATAATTTGTATTATAGTTAAAATTATATATATTAGTAATATAAATAAATAAATAAATAATTATATATACGTATATATATGTGCGGGTATGGGGCGGGGTGGGTACCATGGTACCCGTACCCGCACTCATACCCATTCATTTTTGCGGGTAATTACCCGTACCCGGACTCTTACCCATTGTGTGGGTAATTATCCTACCCATTTTGCCATCCCTATGTGCAATGCTGTTGGAAGAGTAAAGGGAGAATTGATTTGATTGATTAGTTTTCTTGATTTTTGGAATACTTAAATTAAATAGAGTTGAGTTGATTGAATTTTGCTCATATTTGAGTCCAAAAAATATATGTAATTTTTTGTTTATAATTGAGTCCAGGACGAGTACTAGTATAAGATTACATTAAATAATTAGTAAAAGTAATTTAATAAACCAAAATGGCATTAAAGCCGTGGAGAGTAAGATATAGGATTCAAATGGGTAAGACTCCAGTGGGAACTGGGATTGCATTGGAGACATCAGCGGAGCACCCGTGCCTCCTCGGAAAGAATACCCATTAATTATTAGTTAAATATTCATGACCAACTTTCTTTCACTCTATTCAAATCTGCTTGGTTGCGGTTTTTTTTTACCCTTATCCATGCACAAACCCTTCCTCCCCCCATCATCAAAGTGATTTCCAGAAAAGCGAACTTTGTTAAAGTAAAAGTAGCTCATGGCAGGGTCGCAATCCTTGCCCTACTTTTTGTTCCCATGCTGTGTCCCATTATTTTTTATTTTTATTTTTTGGATTGCTGTTAGCCGGTTCCAATTTTAAGTTTATTGGCTAAGAAATTAAGGAATGATAAGTTTTTTTATTAGGGATGACAATGACAATTGGGAGGTTTGGGTAGGATATTATAGTACCCGTCCCCATACTCACGTTTGAAAAAATTTACTCGTACTCGTGTGGGTAACATTTTTAGTTACCTGTACTCTCTGGGCACCTATGTATGCGTACCTGTACCCGTTACCCACACTTTAAATGTGAAACAACAATAAATAACAAAAAAAACGTTATAACAATTAAAAACGATTCAAAGGCCTTTTTAAATATACTTATAAAACATTATAAATCAAAATATTTAAATAAATAAAAATATCCAAAAAAGAATTAGAGATGCAATTAGGTTTAGAAAGTTAAGAATCTTTAGATTAATTTTGGTTTTAAATTTTGTATTATAGTTAAAATTATATATATTTGTAATATAATTAATTATATATACACACACACACATGCACGCACGCACGCGCGCGCACACACACACACACATATATATATATATATATACTATATATATGTGGGTGCTGGGCGGGGTGAGTATCATAGTACCCGTATCCGGACCGTTACCCATTGTGCGGGTAATACCTTACTCATCATGGGTATTTTTTGTGGGTACCTAATAGGTAGGGTACAAATTGTCATCCCTAGTTTTTTATTGGAAATTTAAGATCCTTTTGTTTTGTTTCCATTTTTCTATTTTTATTTTTTGTTTTTACTTTTTAGAAATAATTATAAAACTATCATTTTGTTTTGTATTTTAAAAAATTTGTACAAGAAACAGTGAAAACAAGAAAAAATAATTTTCAGTGTTTCCAGCACAAATTTTTTAAAATAGGAAACAAAATGAAAACGATGTGCCAGTTTTGTAATTATTTCTGAAAACCTGAAATGAAAATAGAAAACTAAAAACAAAACAAATAGACCTTATACCATATTTATTTTTGTTTTTTTGAAAGGAGACCTTATACCATTTTGAATATTGTTAACTAGTACTAAAAGAATTAGTATATAGAGAATTTTTATTAATAATCACAAGTTTTCAATTTTCAATGTGTTTAATACATCATTTTCTAATTAAAATCTTCTATCTTTGATTTTTTTAACTAGTACCGCATTTCATGTCCAAAAAAAAAAAAAAACTAGAACCGCATTTACCTATCATTTTTTTGACATGTTAAATACACAATTTTTTAATGAAAATTTGCCACTTTTAACTCCTTAATTAATATCTTTAGGGCACTAATTAACATTTACCAAATTTTTTTTTTTGTTGCAATTATCTTATTTTAAATAAATAGAATTAACATATAAATGATATATCATTTATTTATATCAGGAGTACACTGTCTTCCTAACACTCTTTGATTCACGGTCCTTATGTGTGCTAATTCAGCACTACATTGTATGATGAGTGATGGAACCACGAAATTACGGGCCTGGATCTTGATGTTCCTAGTCTCTGGATGACTCGAACGCCACGTTTTGTTTGTTGTGTTTCACTTTCACGTGTTGGGATGTTCCAGGGGAATAGAGAGAGAGGTGATTTGGTTTGGGTTCGAATTTTCCAATATTATAAGCGATTTCTGAACCCGTACAACTTTACATATGTTAAGGAATCTTAAACTTATTAGAAATATTATGTTGAAAGTTGTGTATTCAACTCTTTAAAAACTTAAAAGCTACTCATTTCAATACAATATATCTAATTTAAGATTCCTTAACACATGTAAAGTTGCACAAGTTAGAAAAATTCTATAGTAAAACTGCATGCTTCATGTGCGTCTGTGAATACTGTCCACCCCTTACTTTGTTTTCTCACTGAATCCACTCATAAGCTAACAAGCTCTAGGAATGCTCATTCGTGTCTTTTTCTTGGGGTTCATATTAATTTAATTCATTTATCAAATCTAATGCTCAGCACTGTGATTGTGGAAACTCTGGGATTTCAAACTTTTGTTGACTTTGACCCGTCTTCCAAGTGATGAGACTTTGACACGTTCTTTAAAATAGGCACATTTTTTCCTCATAGATTTAATTAATTCATTGTAAGGAATGACATTTTTTTAATTTAATTTTTCTTAGGGAACACGGCCAGTTGTTTCTACCCTTTTTTTGTTTGGTGCTGGGAAATAGAAAACAATGAATATTAAAGAAACCTAAAGAAAGAAAAAAGAGAAGCTAAAGAATTATTGCTTTTTGAATACAACTAAGAGTACTGGTTAAAATTTTTTTTAGTATATTGAATATAACATTTTTAGTATATTGAATATATCATTTTATAATAAAAAAAATTATATGTTTGATTAGGACACTGCTTATGATTTACCTTAATTTTTTTTATAATATCATTTAATAAAATTTCAATTTTTTGTTTGATTTCTGAAAGAAAAATGAACAATAATATATATATATATATATAGTGTGATCCACAAAAAAATGCTTATTTTTTTTCTCCCTTCCATTCAAGGAGATACGGGTGTTCACGGATTGGATTAGATCGGTTTTGAGCTAAAAAGCCATCCGATCCAATGATGATAACAACATGCGGTTTGGATTGGATCGGTTTGCTTCCTTGAAAAAATCCGATCCGACCCAATCCAATCAAATGTGGTTTGGATTGGATTGGATAATTCGGTTTTTTGTCATACGTTATTTTTTTTCCCTTATGTCAAGTGTCCTTTCTACTTATATTTAATAGTGGATAAAAGTTAATCTTCATTTAAGAGAGCTAGTTTAAGGTGTCGAATACTTATTTTAACCTCTCTTTATATTAGAACAGTAGAACCTTTATGAAAGGCAACAACTATTTGTTCCTTATTAACCATTATTTGATTTGATGACGAGCGAGGAAAATTCTAGAGAATTATTGACAAAATTTTAATTTGGGAGTTTGAGAAAAAATAATTATTGATATTTTTCACACGTTCTTTTATGTTAAATATTATTTTATTTTTATTCTCTATATCTATTCTTACTTATCATATTTTTTCTCTTGAATCGGCTACAAATAAATTGTAGCTAATTATTTTTCAAATTTACTTAATTGATTTCCTATTTTCCATGTTTACTCAATCAAATATATATGTTATGCATCAAAACTTTTAGCAAAATATAACTTTAAGACATTAATATTTATTCTAAATAGTCTCATATATGTCATTCCAACAAAAATATTAAAAAGAATGAGGGACATAAATTATGAAAAACAATACTTAAGTATGAGTAATACTAGAACTTCAAAATAATAGTATATGTATATAGTAGATCGGTTTGGATTGGATTGGATTTCACTAGGGGATCCAAATTCCGATCCAATCCAATGAAAAAAGCGATTTTTTCGGTTTTCGGTTTTCAGTTTTTCGGCTCGGTTTGTGCGGTTTGAATCGGTTTGGATTAGTTGATGAACACCCCTACAAGGAGAGGACGAAAAATATATGGACCTAAGGAAAAAGCATACATTTAAATGTCTTCTTTCTTATGAACCAAACAGGGGATCAATACTTTGTTGTTGACGGGTACAAGGTTTCGAATCTGCACATCTACACATTGGTGGTGTAAGGTCATTAGGTCACAACTCACAACAAAGACCACCAATCTAAACATGCTCAACTGGTAACAGGGGACCAATACTTTACTTCTTCCTCTTTATTTCTTTACCATCTAATTTTTTTTCATACCAAAAAGATGTGCCTACAAAGTACTTCCAATGAATTTTAAACCCAGCACTACATCTACATGTGAAGCTTCATACACGAGGCTTAACTAAATCACAATTCAAGATTATCTTTAAAAAATAAATAAATAAAAACTGGTGGTGAAATTTTTACTATAAATAATGATATGTTCACAGTTCACCCAATAGTTTTCTTTCATAGGCTTGTGAAAACAAGGGCCCAGAGAATAAAAAGGGCCAATGATATTAGCTTTATCTGAAGTTGCTTCCAGGGCTCTTGAATCAGGCCGGCACGACCCCTTTAGACTGGTCCATTACAGGTTAATGTATTTTTGAGAAGGGATGCTGGTACATGCTCCATCCACCCCACACATCTTTTAAAACTTTTATTATCAAAATACCTTTTAAGTTAAAAAACCTATCTACTCCACCCTTTTTGGCATAGGACAAAACTTAGGTACAATTTCAAAGGTATATTAGGTGTTATTTTTCAATGACAGTATGACATGTGTAACAGCTCTTACACATGTTAAGTTTTAATTGATAAGCTGTTACACATGTCTCACTGTCATTGGAAAACAGCACCTATATACCTATGGAATTGTACTTAAGTAGGCTCGTTTGGTGGTCAAGATAAGAGAGACAGAATAGGATAATCTATCACATCCTGTATAAAACTATTATTTGATGAACCAGCAGGATAGGATAAACTAATCCTGTCACCTATCCTATCCTGGCCATCTAGATAAAATTCTATCCTGAGGGGAGGGCTGTGTTAGAACTCAACAGGATAGGATAAGGTGATTTAAGGTATAATAAAATATAAAATATAAAATATTGTATATATAAAATAATTAAGTATAATAAAATAATAATTTAAAGTATGATAAAATATAACATGGTTACAAAAAAAAGGTATAATAAAATAAAAAATAGTTAAAATAAAAAATATTAATAACTATTTTTAAAAAATACTTTTATTTTATCACAAGGCTAATTTTGTTATTTTATATTATTTTTAAAAACTGAAAAATATAAAAGATTATTATAATAATTTACCTATATGTAAGGTAAAAACTAAAAACGAATACTTGAAGTTATAAAAAGTTAATTTAAGTGAAACAATATTTAAATTTTTAAAAAGTTATATGTAATTTTATCATAAGAATAATTTTGTCTTTTTATATAATTTTTAAAAACTAAAATTACAAGAAAAAAACTAAAATCTAATAAAACATGTAAACATTTAGAATAAAAACAAAATTTTTAAAATTTATACTAAAATTGTTATAATATTATCTAGTTGGTTATCTGGTCGACACCAAACATTGGAGAGGATAACATCTTATCCTGCTCATATCCTATCATACTCATATCCTACTCTCTTATCCTATCAGCCCCTATCTTATCCTGACACCAAAGAAGCCCTTACATATTCCGGCAATTAATTGTCAGAATTATGTCACGGTGAACTAATTGCCGGATTTTATTTTTTTGAGTTTTTGTGTTTCCGACTATTAATTGTCGGAATCACAAAAACTTTTAAAAAAATCGACAATTAGTTGTCGGAGGAACAATTATATATTTTAGCGACTAATTGCTAGGTAGATAAAAAAATTGGAAAAATTTATTCCAGCAACTTATTGTCGAAAAGTTAAAAATATAAAGAAAAAGATATAATCGGTCAATTACTTGCCAAATGCTTTGCTCACTTTCTCTTATTCATTTTGTATTTCCTTTTATTATTTAACTAATAAAAATCCATATCATCCATACACTTTGCTTTCATGCCATATATTATTAATTTTTTTTTACTAATTTTATAGAATCAAGTCAATTGTTAGTCAATGAAATGGAATTCAATAATTCATGATCATTTTTAAGGTTTATTGATATTAAAATATTTTGATAAAAGGAGTAAGTTCATTTATTTATTTATCTATTTTTAATTTTAATTTTTAAAGAAGCTGAATGATAAAGCCGTGACATCACATGAAAGAAACTTGGCAACCCAGGCAAAACCCAAATTCCACCGAAAGAAACACAAATAACAGAGATTGTGCTGATTTTCTAAACGATGCACAAGGTCAAGGCGTGTCGTTTGGGGTTGAAATAGCGAAATAATCTCCTTAATTAATAATTACTAACTATTTTCTGTTTCTTTTCTTCTACTTGTCTAATAATAGCTTCCCCAATTCTGCATTCCCTTCATCTGAATTCTGAAGTGGCATTTTTATCCCAAGAGGCACAGCTGAATCGAGTTTGACTTGTGTTGTGTTGTGTTGGATCTGTTTCTCTCTATTCTTTTTACTTTCAATATCATTGAATCTCATTTGAATTGAATTGAATTGATGGATCTGAGAGGTATAGTGTTAGTAATTGTGATACTAGTCGTTGACATTTGTTTGACCGCGAATGCGAATTTGGTGTTCCCGGTGGAGCGTCGCAAAGGGAAACCAATCAATTTTAGTTTAAATGAGATCATCTCTCACGATTCTCGCCGTCGAGGTAGATTTCTCTCAGCCGTCGATTTCAACCTTGGTGGCACTTCTCAACCTACTGATACAGGGTTCTCTTTTTTGTTTTTTGCCCCTTTTATTGTTTTAAAATTTAATTATTATGAATTATGTATCATGAGTTAATTAATGGAATGATTGGTTAGGTTGTATTTTACAAAACTTGGGCTTGGATCTCCTCCAAAGGATTACTATGTGCAAGTTGATACAGGGAGTGACATTCTATGGGTGAATTGTATTGAATGCTCTAAATGTCCCAGGAAAAGTAGTATTGGGGTATGTATCTCTTTATCCTTTATGTTATAATCTCAGCCTATTCAACTACTTTTTTTGTTTTGTTTTGTTAAACTAATCATTTGGTCGCTTTATGTGACATTAATTTAGTATTTGATCCTTATACATGAAAAATTTTGAAATTGGTTCCTATATGTACAAGTACAATTATTTTTTATTTGTTTGTCGTCGTTTCTTGGTTTCTTGGTGTTATAATGTCGTTTGTTGGAGCTCAATATAGGGACCAAATTGAAAATGATTGTCATGTGTAGAGGCCGAGTGATTAGTTTAATCAAATTTTTTTTTCAGATTTTGATTAGTATTATTACAAACAGATGGAGTTGACTCTTTATGACCCAAAGGAATCAAAAACTTCAGAGTTGGTTTCTTGTGACCAAGAGTTTTGTTCTTCCACATATGATGGTCCAATTCCTGGTTGCAAGTCTGAAATCCCCTGCCCATATAGCATAACTTATGGGGATGGAAGTGCAACTACTGGATACTATGTGCAGGATTATCTTACTTTCAACCGTGTCGATGGCAATCTCCATACTGCATCGCAAAATAGCAGCATCATTTTTGGGTGAGAATGATTTCTGTTACTTCACAACATTATAATTATCGTTGATTTATGGCAACATGATTCAGGCCAATCAGGTCTGCTGTGCTGTCATTGTTGTTGAATTCGATTAGAGGTTCTTATTCTTCCTTCTCGTGAGAAAATTATCTTGGTTGTAACGATATTTTCATCCTTTTTCAATTAATTGTTTTATGTTATATGGATACTTTGCATTCCAGTAGGGAGTTTCAGTGTGTTGGCTTTTTTTTTTGGTTTTATAATTTAGAAAATGTTAGCTTCATAGATTGACAAAGAACTAGAAAAGGGTTACCGTTGTATTTTTATTTTTATTTTTCCAGTTTAATATCCCCTCGAGTATTGTCTTGCGGACAGGTGCGGTGCTGTTCAATCTGGGACATTGGGTTCATCTCCTGCACAAGCCCTTGATGGAATATTAGGTTTTGGGCAAGCAAATTCTTCAGTGCTTTCACAGCTTGCTGCATCTGGAAAGGTGAAAAAAATATTTTCCCACTGCCTTGACAATATTCGTGGTGGTGGAATATTTGCCATAGGGGAAGTGGTGGAACCAAAAGTCAAAACAACTCCATTAGTACCGAAAATGTATGTGCAGTAACTTAGCCTTTTGTTTCCATGCCATGTTATTGGATATTATATAAAAAGTTTTGCTGTATCCTCCTTCTAAATAAAGAAAATATTAAATGGAAAAGTAATGCATTCAATGTCTTGGGAATATAAAAAACATTTAGTATTTTCTTTATTTAGTATGTACTATGTAGGAGGATTAATAGGAGGATTTAAAATTATTCTTATATAAATCCAAGGGTAAATTCAGCAGTCATGCAATACCATAAGTATCAATAATGAAAATATCTTCATATAACCTCGTTTCATATTCACAAGATTGTTGGTTGGGTTGTTCCGATGTTGAAGTAGAGAGCAGCACTGAATATTAGTTGAAGACCGGAAGTTTGCCTGAGTACTGAATCCACATGCTATTTTCCCCCATTTGGGCAAGTGTACAAGAGTCAAGCATTTAATAAATAAGTTTATTTTACTATTTAAATGATTCAGAAAATGAAGTAATCCAGTTTTTTTACATAAAAATATTGGCTATGCTTGATATGAGAGGATAAGAGGAATAAAGCATTCGTACATAGCATCTCTAATGGATTTTCATTTGTATATTACCATCTAATATATTGCTTTAGAACAATGTCATTATTATAGGTGTGTCAAGCTAATCAACATTTTCATGTTTCTTCTTTTCTTTTTCCCCCCCCCCCCCCCCCCCTCATATGATCTTCTTGGGATTTTTTATTTTTAAAACTGTAAAAGGAAGTTTGCATGTATGAAATTTCATCTCTTTCTCTAGTATTCATATATATCATAGCTCCTTTTGTTTTATGTGGTCTGCTGAATGGGTAATAAGTCCCACAGGCAACAAAATGAAGATGTCCTTTTACATTTTTTTGGGGGGCTTTTAAGGCCTTCACTTTTTATGAAGGTATATTCATCTGACATCTCTGGTTCAAGCTGTAAAAACTTTCCATGAAATGTTCTTTCAAATTCAGAAATATATTTTATATCCAGTTCAGGACAACCCCATTTAGTGGAAAAAAGCTTGGTTGCTGTTGTTGTTCAGGTCTTGGGATTTGAATTATGCCATAACTGTTGTCTGCCGATTATTACAGGGCACACTACAATGTGGTTTTGAAGGATATTGAGGTTGATGGGGATATTCTACAGCTTCCCACAGATATGTTTGATTCTGGAAATGGGAAGGGAACAGTAATAGATAGTGGAACAACCTTGGCTTATCTTCCTAGCATGGTTTATGACCAACTAATTACAAAGGTAAGTGTATCTTTAAAGATTAATTGAATAAATACTTCCACTTGAGTACTTATGATTGTTCTTTATGGCTAGGTTTTGGCTCAGCAACCTGGACTGAAATTATATCTTGTTGAGTCACAATTTACTTGTTTTCAGTATACTGGAAAGTATGATACTTATCTTTGTGACTTTCTTTTATTAGAATTTTATATTTCTCTGTTATACTGGAATTAGTATTATTTGCTAACTTTAAAGTGTGGTGATGTTCTTTTTATTTGATGTGGTTTTTTTATTGAATTTTGTTATCACATAATTTAACAAAGATGCTGAGGTTTATTTTTAAGCCCATAGGGTATGGTGACAACATCAGATTGTCATTGAAATATATATATCCACAAATATCCTTGCTGTCGCTGTTTTGATAATATTAGTAAAATCCAATTTTCTGAAACCTGCAGGGAGAAAAAGGATTGTGATAAAATTAAGGCAATGTGACCGTAGTTAGTTGAAATTCAGGATTCACTCGAGATAACAGAGGCTGTGTAATAAAATTACTTCGTGCACTTGGGCAATGATGGAGTTTGGACATAAATCGATTTATTGACTTTTGTTAGATATAAAATAATTAATGAGCATTCACCTAATAGCTTAAGTTTTAGGAGAGTTGGTGGTTGACATGATATTAGAACCTTATGACATAGTGGTAAGAGTTTGATACTTGCCACCCCAATTCTTAGTCCCTTTTGTTTCTTTTTGGACTTTTGTTTTACTTTGTTCTTTTTCCTTTGTTTGTGAAAGGAAGCTGTTTTGTGGGTTGGATGGTTATCAACAAATAATCTCATATGGTTTTACAAAACAATAAAAAGAAGAATCTCATATGTGATTATTTAAACTAGGCTACAAGTATATGAACTTTTTGTTGCTATATATACAAAAGAATTTTGTAATACAAAAGAATCATTTGTTCAAGATGAGTTCTTTTAAAATAGTAATTGTGTTTGAACTCTTTTAATGATATTTTGGTAATTAAAATGCATTTTACTTTTGGAGAGTTAAATTTCATCAGTTCAAGAAGGCAAAAAGTGTACTTTTAATTATCTGGCATATGCAGCCCTTAACTTGTTGGCCATTGTAATCTTGCAGTGTTGATGGTGGATTCCCGGTTGTCACATTCCATTTTGAGGAATCTCTCTCTCTGAAAGTTCATCCTCACGAGTACCTGTTCCAGTATAGAGTGAGTAGGAACTGTTATTCTGTATATGTACCCAGTTTCTAATTTGAGAAGCTTTGTGGATGCTTAAATTATTTGGCACTGTATGAAGTAATTGAAGTACAGGAAAGAAATACCATTTAGGCAATATTTCCAAAGGAGTAGCAAATGGATCCGCTAGTTCCCCCAATCATTAATGGTTCTAGGACTGCTAAGTGTACATTACAGGCAATAGTACCCATGCGTTGTGGATGCTTGATACTTCAAATAGTCACATGACACACACATCAAAGGCTAAAGTATTAATTCAATTCAATCTGTTGGCTGAACAGATTTCTCCCCATCCGAAATGTATTTGGGTTGGGTGTTCTGTGTGTTTTATCATACATGCTTATCAAATGCAATATATACTCTCTTTTGGGACATTATGTAATTGTAAATTAAAGTGTCTGATTATCTTTCTTCTGTTCACTGTTGACTAAAATGATGGTTTAAGTTGCTACTGGAGAATTTTACTGTTATTTTATATATATTTTTATTTTATGCAACATTTTATTTATAATACCTCTATTTGATATATTTATTATTGGTATTCAAGTATAGTGTTTCTTAATATTATGTTGTGCTTAACTATCCTCCAGGAAGATAATCGTGATATGTGGTGTATTGGCTGGCAGAAAAATGAGGCACAAACGAAGAATGGAAAGGACATGACCCTTCTTGGAGGTACAGTTTAGAATCAAACGTTACTTACTTATAAATTAGTCCAGTGACTTCGTACTTAGTAGAAGTATAGAAATGTATGATTTTTTTTTTTTAAGGATAAAAGAAATATTAGTAGAAGACAAGAAAAGTACAAAGGAAGAAGATAATTGTATAAATAGGAGTATTAGTTTGCCATATTTTATCACATCCTATCAATAACATATTGTGTTATTAGTTATTACTGTGCCTTTTCTCCTTTCTTTCTTTCGTAACCCTAAACTTACAATTCCAACACGGATATGTTTGTCTTATAGCTTTTGCCTTTTAGGCTACTCAGCTATTTGCGTTGCTTACATTTGGACCTTGTACCTTCTCTGCTGTGTGTGTGTCTGACTGATGATACTAGTTTTATTCATTTTGGAAATTAGTGCTAACTAATGCAATATGCATATCATTTATTAACGTTGAATTGTTTCCAATTGCAGATCTGGTGCTGTCAAACAAACTAGTCGTATATGATCTTGAAAATATGGCCATTGGATGGACCGACTACAATTGTGAGTACCAAGTGGCCTTTCATAATTTTTTGTTTCCTACTTTACAGTTTGGTTTAATCTAACCCCACTTATATATTAATATATTGAATGTATGATTCAAGGTTGCATCAAGTTCATATCACCACCTTAGATCGTTTCTTTTTAGTACTCTTCAATTTGAATGAATTTCATCCTTCATAGTCCATATCCACTCCTGCCAGAAATAGTTTTTAGATTTATGTATCTTTTACTGTAAGAAAGGTTTTAATTAATTTAAGAGAGCTTGACCAAAAGAGGCTTTCATTTGTTGTAACTATCTCATCCATATAATTCTTATGGTTAATTTCTATTGGCTTTTAGGATTAGATTTGTTGATATTGCCGTATGCTTGAATGACTTTCTTAGCATTGTATTGTTGATTCTTTAGGCTCTTCCAGCATTAAAGTGAAGGATGAAACGACTGGAATAATACGTACAGTGGGTGCGCACAATATTTCTTCAGCTTCTACCTTTTTAATTGGAAGAATATTGGCATTCATTTTGTTGCTAACTGCCATACTAAACATTTTAACTAACTAGATTCTGAAGTATGAGGGATGACATTCATTTGATTTTCTTGTACTATAATTCATTGAATGATAAGGTGTGCAGTGTGCCTGATTTGGTACAACTTAACCATTTATCGTATAGATAGAGTTGAGAAAGGGGGCATGTACCCAAAAAAAAAAAACAGAGAGTTGAGAAAGGGGCTATTTTTTGTTTTCTCTTATAGTATCTTTTTGTGTGTTTTGTTTTTCAAATGAAGATGTATATGATTATTTTTTATTTTTGTGTACAACATGATTGATTTTTTATTATGAATGCATTGCCATCCCTTGACTTTTTATGTTGATGAATATTACTTTCCAATTTTCTTACAAAATGTTAGTAAGTATAAGATGCATTTAGTTTTTGTTGTGACATTTTAAAATAGAGTAATCATAATTGGTTAGTAGCTTTGGGTGTTGGACAATTCTCTCTCTCTCTACATAGACACATACACACACTGCAGATATTTTTGGTAAGATATGTCTAAGGTGTAGCGTGACATTTGGGCTGTCTGACATTCTGTCCCGAAGGTTGTATTTAGAAATATTAATATTGGAGATGTTCGACTCGAGAAAAGTATTGAACATGTCTCTTTGTATACTTTATAGCAGGACGTTATCGTTAGGTTAGTTACTGATGCAAGCTGCAACTGCATAATCATGTATTTTGTTTGTTTGTTTTCATTCTATAAGCCAAGTTGAGCTAACTCTGCTATTCATCATTTTTTTTGTATTCGCATCTTGCCTAGTTTTGAGTCTGAACATTAAATTAAGCTATCCATTTCTTGTCGAAAAGAATATCGAACACCGAAAATATTCTTGGTTTTATAAAAAAAAAATAAAAAATTACATTCACCTTTGTGGTATAAAAAGAACCAGCACCATGAAAGGCGTAAGGCATCTCAATTTATAGCAAAGCATCGACAAAATATTTGCTTATAACCCTGTCAAAACCCGAGCTAATAATCATAGTTATGATTTTAAACTGTGAATGGTAATACAAATGGGATAACATCTGCTTATTTTACAAAGTGCATCGCAGCCTTGTGCTATGAATCCCTTTTTTTTTTTCTTCAGTAGATCTATGAATGCTGTTTCGTTAAGGAACATCATCTCTCATTATTAATTATTGAATATTTAAATCAATCGACCAATAAGGATATAAGGTTGTACACACTAGGAATAATAGATATTGTCCCATCCTTGTCGAAAATTTTCCCAGGCATTGGTATATCTTAGGTGCTTTTTGATTAATGAAATCGAATCAAACTATTAATTTAAGGGTCTTGTATGTTTATTTTATTTTTCATATTGGTCATATAAGTTTTTTATTTTTTAAATTGATTACATATGTTACGTTCCGTTTTCATGTTAATCCTTTTCGTCAATTTCGATCTTAAAGAGTCGGATCAAATGACACCTGTTGGACTAAGGTGATAGTCATGTCAGATCAAAACAGACGGTATTAGGTCAAAATTGATAAAAACGACTAATGTGAAAACAGAAGGTAACGTGTAGGACCAATTGGAAAAATAAAAAACTTATTGGGCCACTATGAAAAATAAAATAAATATATAGGACTCATTTACCTTTTTGTCTTATTTAAGTGACGAGAAGTTTGAAAGGCTGCTATATCTATACTACACGATGTAAAAGTAAAAGTTGACATCAAGGAAATTTGAGGTAAGGTCTTTTTAAATTAACAAAAAATAAAATAAAAAATCAGGAGGCTTATACATAAATGTGGCTTTTGCTTAAGCAAGGATCGAACCACATTCTCTAGGAAAAAAACACGTTGGTTATTATTGCGCTAGGCTCGCTAATGATGAAAGTTTTATAAATACTAATGAGAATGCTAATAAGTGCCCATAGGGCATTATTTAAGGAATCAAAAAAGGAAAATTTGTATGGAAAAAAGTGTATTTGGCATTTCGAAGAGCGTGACACTTAGTTTTTCAATACAAATATTCATTTTCTATGTTCTTTAATCAATGTCATTAGGACACTCATTAACAAGACCTAAAATAAGTTTTTCCGGAGCAGTGAGAAGGTTTATAGGGTTCCACCAAAACATGCCAACATTTATGTGGTTTGTACTTAGTGTATGGGTTCCATACAAACATTCAAGGCTGGTTATGCTCCTGGAGGAATTCTTCCACAGAGCATATAATTTTTCCAAAGTAGGATATGTGTGGTTGTAGATAAGGTTTGTAGAACCGTAACAACTACACTAAAGTTTGAAATAATTGTGGTGGTGGACTGACTGGGGTACTACACGGTCCACACCTCACCACATTAGGCAAGAATTAGCTAAACAACTCAACGCCCAACCTCCACCTCCAGTGCCAAAATTCCAAAACAAAAGTAAGAAAGAAAAACTTTATGTACCAAAAAATTAAAAGAAAGAAAAACGTTTGTCCTTTTTAAATATATTTATATGAAAGATGAAAAGTAGAGGAGGCAGAGGGGGGGCCACCAACGCCCTCATTATTTACCACTAATTGCATTGTGGTCATGTCACTGTTTTTGCACTTAATAACAAAGTGCCCTTTTGTCTCATAAGTCGTAAGCACCACAAAGCCAGTGGAGAATCGAGCGCACGAGGACAAGTGAAGAGAGAAGACAAAATGCAAACATCTTTGACAGAACAGCAAAAATTGATTGATATGGAGCTCCAGCGTCAAATTCCATTCCACCAAGGATACAAAACAAAGACATACACTTACACATACATATATTATCTCATAATTTTTACCATTTGATTATAATCGAGTATGTTAAAATGCGGCACATAAGCACTTTAATTCTATCATCTTACAGTAATAAGTATTAAGCACTACGGGATAGGAATTATGCGCAACCAGCATTTTGTGGAGATACCCATTTATGATAAATTGCGTAACCCGGTTCCCTAAAGCACAGAATTAGGGGAGTAATGATATTTGCATACCCAAAGTTGACACCTTGGTTAATCGGTATAAATATTTGGTTAATTCAATTCATCATATGGTTAATCACGTGTAAATATTTGGTTAATTCATGATGACCCATTAATCATATAAAAAACTAAATTAACCAGATACTTGTATGTGATTAACCAAATATTTACATGATTATGAAAAATAAGCTTCATATAACCCATTAACTGTATAATAAACTGAAATAACCAAAAAATTTACAAATGATTAACCAAGGTGTCCAACCTGAGTGTCAAACCCAGGTGTGCAAATATCATTACTAATTAGGGACATCATGTCATTGGACATATACCACAATTTTCAAATGATTAAAAGATGCTCTATTTGTCTTTGTAATTAAGTCCTCCAAGATGTACCTTTTTGACCCAAATTTTGTTTTGTTAGATTCCCATCCTTTCATCCTCACCTTTCCTATCCATAAAAAATTTAATCAATTAAATGCTTTATTTCTCAATAATGAAACTTGTTCTACACCTTACATATGTATGTAGGTATATATACACACACACAAACACACATACATACTATATATCTATGTTTCCTCAATTATTTATCTAGCACCCACGGAGAGGAAGAAAGAGGAGAATGGGGATGGCCAACCACAACTTACTAGTGTGCTTTGCTTTATCACTCTGCATCATCTTTATTGAAGCTGCCCCTCTACCCTCTCTTATCACACAACTCCCTGACTTTGACGCCACTTTTCCATCCAAGCACTACTCCGGGTATGCAATACATTATTATTAAATTTTTTTTATTATAAAAAAACAATTTCATGAAATTCATCTTAATTTCTCAAAGTATACTTTCACTAAATGATAATGCACTTCTTTTTTACTCTAACATCTTTAGTATTATGTATGTTAATTAATTGTTCTATGAATTCATAAGATTGTGATCCCACAAACAATTATTATATTGAGTTCAGATATATAAGCGTTGATGGAAATGGTGAGAATGGGAAGAACCTTTTCTACTACTTTGTAAGTTCCGAAAGAAATCCAGAGAAGGATCCAGTTGTTCTATGGTTGAATGGGGGACCTGGGTGCTCCAGCTTTGATGGTTTCGTTTATGAGCATGGTATGCTTCTATGCTACTCTATGTCTCTATTTATGTACCTCTCATCAAATTTAATCTTTAACTCCATAGCATCACCACTCATTCGCCTTGTTGGTTCTATTTCTCTATCCACTTGTTACTCATTTTGCGTTTCTTTTTCTGATGGGTGCCATCTATATATATATTGACAAACATGTATAAAGAAGAAGCTAATTTTATAATAGTTGCTACTTGCTTTACTATTTTATATTGACCATTACTTGATTTTGTTAATACGACTTAATTTTACTTATTTCTTCACATGAATCTTTCATTGCATATATCCAAAGAGAAAATGCATCAGTCATATAAGACAAGTTGTTCAATCAATTGCTTTCTCCACTTCCTTTTTTTTTAATTAAAAATTTTACTATTATATCTATGCTTAATTATGTGGATGTGAAATGGGGATATTGCATTGCAGGGCCATTCAACTTCGAGGCAGCGAAAACAAAAGGGAACCTGCCCACCTTGCATATCAATCCGTACAGTTGGTCTAAGGTTAGGAATCACTCCTGTACGTCTTAGTTTTCCTAACTCACGTCATATTTCTTAGTAATTTATTTAACGAAACAATTAATATTTGAATTATTCAGCAAATACATTATGGTTTGTTAATTATATAAATTATTTAGTAAACATTTTTAAAAAAATTGATATATATATAATTTGGCGTTACCCATAAAAGTCTTAAAATTTGTGTATGGTACATGTTAATATATATGACCTTAATTCAGGTTTCCAACATTATTTATTTGGATTCACCTGCGGGGGTTGGCCTGTCTTACTCCAAGAACTCGAGCAATTACGTTACAGGGGACCTACAAACTGCGTCTGATACCCATGTTTTCCTTTTGAAGGTAATTCCATTATAGCATACCAGTACTTCCCTATGCGACTTCAGTGGATTATATATAAAACGCATATATAGTGAGAATAGTGATTTATTATGAGAGGTGAAAGGAGTAAATTTAAGCCATTAATTAAATCATATATAAAGACGGTGAAGTTTAATTAAAAGCAAGTAAATAGTTATGTGTTGATTTACAAAATCACGTGATTTTATGTTTATATAATATTCACCGTTAACTTTCACAACTTCCATTAGCACACTCCTCTCTCTCTCTCTCACACACACACACAAAAGGGGATGTGAAATGGGGATATATTTTTACCATCCTTCATTTTATTATAATCCAATGTAGCAATTGAAGAAGTTTAATTAGTAATCAGGAATAGAAATATATGACTTTCATTTTGGTTTTCTTTCTTGCAGTGGTTTGAGCAATTCCCTGAATTCCTTGATAATCCGTTTTATATTTCTGGGGAGTCTTATGCCGGAATATATGTACCCACGCTAGCTTATGAAGTAGTTAAAGGTATTAATATTAAATTATCAGTCATATATATGGCTTTTGATTAAGCTCCACAAGTTGCTCTCCATATTTTATTTATATAGAAGACGGATCACTGGTTTGGGATGATAATATAACATTATTTGTATACCAGGAATCAGGAGTGGTACTAAGCCCGCGATCAACTTGAAGGTAGCTATGAGCTACCAAAATTTACTTTCAAATTCAATTAGCCAACCCATTTTTCAGTATGAATAGAAAATTATATTTAGACTTTTCTTTCTTGTGTCAGGGTTACATGGTTGGAAATGGTATCACGGACGAACTATTTGATGGCAATGCTCTTATCCCATTTGTGCATGGGATGGGCCTCATATCCAACAAAATCTACGAGGTTACTATAAATAAATATGGTTTTTCGCTAAGTACAACTTCACTTATTTTGTATTCATCATAATCTGCATATTATTAACACTTACATATAATTGAATAATTGCAGGAAGTCGAAGCTTCTTGCAAAGGACAGTACTACAATTCTGATCCTGAAGATGATGATAATAATAATAAGTGCTCCAAGAGCCTCGGAAAGGTTGAAAGGGTGAGATGAATGCCAACATAGCATCATGCATGGTTTTTCAATTTTCTAAAACAAACAAGTGATGTCCGCACACACACGCATGCACATCAAAGATTAATGATTAATAATAATGTGTATCAGGCTATTGATGGGCTTAACGTGTACGATATACTAGAGCCATGCTACCATGACCCTGAAGCTGCAGCTGCCAAAGAAAAATGCAAGCTTGCCATTGAGTTTCCAGCAATTAGGGGCTACAGACAAGCCTCTCCCTGTGAGAAAGAGGATGTTTGGTCGAGCTTGGCCCTTTAAAGCACCCGTCAAAGAGGGCCTCGTTCCATTATGGCCCCAACTGGCTGAAACTAGGCATGTCAACTGTGTTGTAAGTTACTCATCACTCATCTCTATGCATGTACAATAAATGTGAAAGTGCAACCGATACGATCGACCGCAATTACGATTTTGGAGACCTCCAAAACAATATGTTGTGGTCTCAATTGTGGACACGGACCTTTATTTAAAACCCTTTGTATAATGCTAATTTTTCTTTTTTGAGTTGTAAGGGATGTTTATTAGAAAAGGAAACATTTCATTAAACATTAAACCGAGTACCCGTAGTACTCTACCAAGGTTACAGAACAACTACAAGAATATGCATAACCAATGCAGCAGCTGAAATCAAACAGCAACACCAAAAATAAAACTAATTTGCAATACAGAAACAATGCAGCAGCTAATGAGTAACAGCAGCACCAAAAAAACCCTACCATGTAATACAGAATGCAGGGATTGAACACCAATCAGAGAAGGAGGAACAAGGTGCAGCTGAGGAGTGAGGATCTAGCCAAGAACCAATCCAGAAGAAAAGTCAGATCTGGACAGTATTATCCAAAAATAACCCCGTTTCTTAGCTTCCAGAGACCAAATCACCACATGCCAAATCATAGCCCAACCTTTTTTTTTAATTGCCAGCCTCAGCACAACAGCACAAAACTGAATGTATAACTCTGATAGATTTTCTGGGATTGGCAGTGACACCCTCTAGCCATTGGAAAACCGTAAGATAACCTTCATGCTGATTACAAAAAACACATTTCAAAGTATTAACATCTAAGATTACCTTCCTGTGAAATAGATTGCACCTAGTTGAAATTCTATTTAGCAACATTTTCCAAGAGAAATCAATGAATTATAAGCATGTACCTATATGAGACACGCATATAGTGAGATGTTTGTATGTACCTATATAATAATATATCTTGTACAATGCTTGGAGATTTAGGTTTAGAGACCATGAATAAGGAAAAGAAACAAACCGGTGTAAATTAGGAATATTATTAAAAGTCCAAAAGATGTATTGTGATGAAAAAAATAAAACAATAATCTTTATTCATGTATATTAGATTCTATTTCTAATCAAATAAAGAAATAATAAGGAAACGTAATATGAAAATAACTCCTAAGATTACTTCATTGATATGACTAATTTACTCGAAAATATATCCTAAGAATCAACTGAGATGCTTTAAAAATATTCTAAAATTAACACATGCTAATTCTGGATGTTTGATTTGGCAAAGAGCAGGAAGATGAAGTAGCAAGTTCATGGCTAAACAACAACGAAGTCAGGAAAGCCATTCATGCTGAGCAGGTAAGTAATTATTGTTATTAAAGTTTGATTAAAGTAATTAATAATGAATTGCTTAATTAATTAACCACAGGAAAGTGTAACGGGTCCATGGGAAATATGCACCGGAAGGATACAATACAGTCACAATACTGGGAGCATGATTCCCTACCACAAGAACCTAACCATGCTGGGCTATCGAGCACTTATTTTCAGGTATTAACCGCAAACTACAAAGCAGCTACATGCTTGAATTTGAATAATGAATATCTTGTTTAGTTTCTTCGTTAATTAATTTATTGGTTCATGTATGATGATCGATCATGAGCACAGTGGCGATCATGATATGTGTGTGCCATTTACCGGAAGTGAGGCGTGGACTCAATCACTGGGATATAAGATTGTGGATGAATGGAGGCCCTGGAGCTCTAATGATCAAGTTGCTGGGTACCTTACTGCTTTCTTCCCTTCCTTACGATTTAAACATAAAAAACTGACATGTGAAATTTGTTTATCTGACATATGCTAATAGCTTATAAGAAATTCACAAATATTGACATATGATCTTTTTCATTTGTTGCAGGTACTTACAAGCATACGATAACAACCTCATCTTCCTCACTATCAAGGTGACTCATAAATACATTTATACTAACACTTTAAATAAATAAATATATATTTTATACTAACATATATATACTTTTATACTAATTAATGTCATATTTTTCACTGATGGGGGTTGATACTCGGTACCTACTGGAATGGTGCAGGGAGCAGGACACACTGTCCCTGAATATAAGCCTCGGGAGGCATTGGATTTTTATAGCAGATGGTTGGAAGGAAAACCAATATAACAAATTAATACATCAATTATGTTGTAGCTGTAGACTTGTAGTGTACACAATAATGAATAAACATGCATAGTTGTACGGTAGTACCCTGGGCATACAATACATGGAAGGCTTGCAATTCAATTTGAAACATTCAATTTAGGTTAATACACCAAGTCTATTCTTCAAGTTGTGAATTATTTTGATATGGTAAGTTGAATAGTTCCATGTAGCTCTTCCATCATGTCCAATCACTTAATTGATGATCGAAATACTTCAGTGGATAATGCCTAGTGATTAATGACAGGTTGCCTCGGGTCATCACCCATATAGGAAAACTGATAAAGTAAACAACAAAGTAAAAACACTACTAGTACATTCCTTTTTTTTTTTACATCGTACAAGTACCAAAGACAGACTCATCTTCACGTTTAACACTAGATCAATCAAAGCTAATAAAGCATTCAACAAAATTAGCCAAACAGACAATGAATGCCTACAACAATTGCTTACCTGCCCTTGATGTTTGTTCCGTTTTGGAATCAATGAGGAATGGTATCTTCAGCCAGCACATCCTGGTCATAAAGAGACTTGACAATCTCAGGGAACAGCTTAATCAGTTTAGCTGATATGCATCTATACTTTGTACATCTGTTCAAGCTCCAGTTTTCCCACTGGTGTAGAATGTATTCAACAGTTCTGTCATGTTTTTACCTTCATCATAAACATAGCACTATCATCAACTTTAGCATAATAGAACATCAATTACATGTTAGAAATTTAAGTGGTTTTGTTGATAAGCAGTAATGTAAAAAATCCAATCACTAATAGTTTACATGTATAAAAGCAACCATTAAAACGAGTCAAAGCAAGCATGTATTAACCATATAAGAACACATAACCCATGACTCGGAACTTATTATTATGCAATATTCAGATAACTTATGAAAACACTATATCCATACATTCAGGTCGAACAATTGAAACTTTCACAAGCACATACAGAGAGCATGAAGAGATTCAAACCATTCAGAAAAGATAAAAAACAATGAACATATTCCATTCATAGCATCACCAACATTTTGAGTTGACTCATATCATTAAACATTAATTTTCAATGCAGCCAGCTTTGAATCCGTTTTTCCAGTTCAATAACAAAACCCAGTACACAAGTTCAAAGATAACAAAGGTGATAAGCTTCTAACCAAATACAAATAGGCATAAAGATACCTGGCGCATTCTGTTACTGATTTTTTCCTGACACACGACCTACACAAACTGAATCCCCGAGGGTTTGATTGCTTTGTTTTTAGTCTTCTACTCTCATTTTTTTAGCAATAATTAAAAATGTCATCAACAAGGTGACATTTTTGCAATTATCTCAACAAAAAAATGAGAAGTAGAAGACTGAAAACAAAGGCATCTCTAGCTTGCAGCTTCACAATCTCCATGACATAATGAATATGTACAAGATCTGTTCCGGCATCGGAACCGGGGTAGGGTACAAAATGCGAATACCCTACACTATGGTGGGGAGTGTGTGCTGACTGCTAAAGCTAGATGGTCCCTTTTTACAGTGCTCCACAAACCCTAGAGGCATAAGGCTCTTATGCCTTATGGGCTGTCTAGACTGGGCCAGAGGCATTTGGATCATAAGGTATTATCTCTATGTGAGATGGCATGAGGCTCTTATGCCTTATCGGCTGCTGTGACTGGGCTTGAGGCATTTGGATCATAAGGTATTGTCTCGGTATGAGATTGGGCCTATCCAATCCTGGCGGGAAAATGTTCCAACTAATAGTCAATAAAACACTATGAAAGATAAACTATAAAATGCTGTTCACTAATGGACTCATTTGTATGTTTATAAATTTTATTCAATTGGAAAACTAACACATAAAATAACCTTAATGGATGGTTGCTTCTTAAATTCTTCAATCAAGTTCTTGTCGTCCGTCATCCTTTTTATTGTATATAACTTTGCCATTTTTGTTCAATGTTTACTTCCTTTATCTCAGCATTGAATAACATTTCTTTTTCTAATATGCGGTCAAATTCTTTCGGATAATTTCCAGTAAGATTGCCCTATATAATAAAAGTACAATTGAAATAGATAAAATAGATAAAATATAATAGCATCAACTTCAATTATCTCCATACGGCGGGCTTTGTTTTATTTTTCATATTTCATATGGGATCAATCATAGAATGTACGAAGGTATTATGAGTGCATGCACATGATAACCTTTTGTTTTCCAGAAATGAAGAAGAGGTCTATTAATATATTATCCAGAAAGAAGAATAGGAATAGGTGCAAGATTATAAAACAGTGTTACAATTGATGCTTATAGAGTTACCACACTTTTATAGTTATTTATCCATTTACAAATTTAAAGCTATTTATGTTTATTAATACAACATTAGTGGTACTTTAATCTTTAAATACAATTAAGATGTAGCAGTTCTACAAAATTATGTTCGCTGGAAAGTCTTTTCTTACATCTGGATGATAATAACATGCAATATTTGTAGACTCTTTGGTGCAATATTTCAGTTACAAAATTATCCCCTAACAATCAATTGTACGTCAATTAATTGGGTCAATGAATGGTGGAGTAATAACTTTGATAGCTATTGAAGATTAGAAGGAAAAAAATTCATTGACAGATTTACCCCTAAAAAACTCATTGATACCCTTAAAAAAACTCATTGTCCAAGTAATTTTACAGATATACCCCAGTCACCATCTTTCTTTTAATAATAAAGATAAAGATAAAGATGACATAATAATTAGTAATTGGTAATTGATAATTGGTTAATGAAGTAAAAAAAAAAAATTAACATAACAGACCAAAACCTTTTTTTTTTTTTTTTTGAAAACGACAAAATAATATAATTATATGGAGTATAAGGGTACTCAAAATCCATATACATAATATTTAGAGTAGTCACTATTTAGACTAGGCAAAGGAAAGACAAGACCACCATTATTCAATAAATATACTTTGCTGGATCAATACACTAGTCTAAAAAATAAAAATAAAAATAAAAACCTCCTGATATTTGGCTTAAAACCATCTCTAAGAATAGACCTTATCCTATCAATCATGTAGATCATATCGAATAAGTTTTATGATAATAAGCATATAGGGATCAAAATAGATTCTCTCCTTACATGCAGTCTCTCCGCTAAGAAAAATAAGGGTTAGAAGAGAGAAAAATTTGAGAGAAAATGGAAAGATGTTAAAGAAATAGAGAAAAAGTAAGAGAGAGAGATAAAGAGCATGAAGAGAGGTATGTCAAAAAGAATCCAAATCCGACAAGATACCTTATTACTTTTATGAGTTTTATATATCTACTATGGTTCTTGAGTTTTTGCAGCTGGGAACTAAATTAATCACATTTTTTTTAGATAAATCAAATGAAACCAAACTTAACTAATGTTATCCGGACATTCTTTCCATAAATTGCATAAATCATCAACTTTAGGCCATATAAAAAATAGTTTGAGGTTTGGAAATTCACTCCTATTATTTCTTTTTATATTTTAAATTAATTATGCATATTTTTCTTTCAAAAATTTATATTTTATATGTTATATTTTATAATTTAAAATATAGTTAAATTGATTATATATTTCATTTATAATTTTAATTGTTTTATTTTATTTTCATATTTTTTCTAAATATAAAAAGTCCATATGATAGACTAAAAACTTGTTAATTTACAAATTATCTTTGGAATTTCATATTGAGTACCAAGGCATAGGACTAGCTACACTAAGTGATTTTGGGGGATGAAGTAAGAAAGTGTGGGTATTTTTATCCTTGTTTAATTAAAATTTAATTAATTGAGGGTAAAAACACTTGATTTCACTTTAGAAAAACTTTATTTCAAAGCGTGACTACCATGAGAAATATGGCTTCCAATATCTTAATGAAATTAGAAGAAGAAAAAAAAAAACCTCACACGTGAAGTTTTTAAACTTAAACATTTGGAAAAGGCTTAAAGAACCCTTTAATTATGTCAATATGTGGCTGTAAGGTGATGGGATCTTAGTCACAAGCTAATACTAGGCTAGGCGAGGCAAGGCATCGTTTGAGATGATTAATGTAAGGTGAATGGACCGGCCACCTATGAAATGTTGCTTGGTAAGGCGAGGCCCCTGGTTTGATATGTGTATAATATATGACTTGATGAGTATAAATATACTCCCCATTTTTATTAGATGTGTTACCCAAATGAATTACTTAGGTACATATCACTAATTGGAATGTACATCTTGCTCGCAGTATGACCTTATAAGAACATTTTAGTGTTCTATAAGAGTGGGAGAAACTCCATGAGTGGCTCTGCTAGGGTTTTGGAAGAGACATTATCACAAGAATATGATCTTCTGCTGCAAAGCATCAGAAAGGTCAAACGGAAGGCAAATGATGGAGAGCCCCAAACGCTCCAGGAAAATGTGACGCCCTCCTATCGTGACAGACTCCTCTGCTCTCCAGGTGATAAGGGAGGAGGAGGTGAAGAGATGTTTTGGGGTAACAAGGAAGATATCCCAGGTTTGAATTGGTATGGGAACCTCCCTCCTGAAACAATCCCACAAATCCCTCCAGAGGAGGCCTCACGGTATAAAGAAGTTCCTATTGCGGAGGAAGAATTCCAGGAGTGGTGTAAACCATGGAAGGGATCCCTTATTGTGAATGTCTTAGGCAAGAGAGTGGGGTTCAAAGTTCTGGAAAGCAAACTAAATCGAGACTGGGCAAAGTCAGGCTCTATTAAAATCATCGACATGCCACAAGGTTTCTATCTTGTCATGTTCAAAAAAGAGGATGATTATAAGAGGGCTCTGTTTGAGGGACCGTGGAAAGTAGCTTATCACTATATTCTAGTGCAACGATGGAGACCTTCCTTCATGGCAAGTGCTCAGATGGTGAGGAAAGTAGCAGTTTGGATTAGAATTCCAGGGCTAAGCATTGAGCTTTTCAATGATCAGTTCTTGTGGAGACTAGGATCTATTATTGGGACAATGCTTAAAATCGATCACGTAACATCAGCCCAGGCGAGAGGACAGTTTGCTCGAATCTGTGTCGAGCTTGACTTAGAGAAGCCGTTAGATTCAAAAGTCATAGCCAGAGGCCAAATTCTACAGTTAGAATATGAGGGTTTACATGCCATATGCTTTACCTGTGGAAAGTATGGGCACAAAGCAAGTGGATGCCCGGATCAAAGAGTGGGAGAAACTCCAGTACAACAGGAAGATGCTGCTCCTCAGAAGGCGGCGGAGCAACGTCAAGCTAATCCACCAGCTAGGGCTGAGGTCATACCAGAGCTATCAGGGGAGCAATCTACGGAACAACCCCAAAAAAGTAATAATGAGGATCTCACTCATAAAGAAGGAACCCACAACCAGCGCAATGATTTCGGGCCATGGATGATGCCTAAGAGACAAAACAAGAATCAAAACCCAAGACGCGGGAATGGCTCAAAGACGGATAAAATCCCCAAGGATCCGGTTCCTATTAAGTATGACGCAAGATCTCGTTTTCACGTACTTGGTGATAGCCATGCAGATTGTGGGGAGGATGACGTCAGCAAAGGACAAAATCATACGCTGATTGAAAAACATGGGTTTAATGCTGGAAGCGGGGCCCGTGTGAGAAATAGTACCGGTGGTAAAAATACCCAAAAGAAAAATCAGACCGATCCCTTTAAACACCCGAAAAGCAGTAAGCCGAAAGTTGTAAGGGTTCATGAAAAAGCCAAATCTCAGGGTTTCCAGTATAGACAAACGAAACAATCGAAGGGTAAGGAGATCCTAGAGACTACAGATCAGGAGACCACAATCCAAGATAAAATCTTTAAAAGAGAAAAAGAAGCTAGGGCACTGGAGAATATGGGCATACTACAACGACAAAACCCCCATGCAGGTTTGTATGATACCATGAGAAAGGATCCCTTGAGGGAAGTAGCCCTTCCTAATGATGAAGAAGCCGTTAGACTTGCAGAGAGACTTCGTAGTATCTTTTCGATGGGAGCCTCTTCTTCTTCAAAAACCCCGGATAGGGAAGGGGATCAAGCCTCAAATCCTCAGAAGGAGAACTCTCCCATGGAAGGTGTGACTGTTAACCAGCCAACAGGTCCCGGGTCAATGGTGACCAACCCATCAAATATGTCCCAATGAACATTTTAGCTTGGAATTGTAGGGGCACGGCCCACAAAGGGTTCTCTTCCCTCATCAAAGATATCAGAAAGGAGTATAACTCTTCCTTTGTTTGTCTTATGGAAACTCATACTAGTGGCCAAACAGCTAAACGCATTCTGAAAAGGATCAATATGGAGGGCCAATTTATTGTCGATGCGAGGGGTCAGGCTGGTGGTATTTGGTGCCTTTGGGACCCGTTGATGTGGAAAACTGAGATCATTCAGCACTCAGATCAGTTTATCCACATGATTGTGAAATGGAAACAAACTGAGCCCTGGGCTTTGACTATTGTGTATGGTAGCCCCCACTTACAACAGCGTCATAGTCTTTGGGAAGCTCTGAAGGAGATTGCGTGGGACATTGATTGTCCTTGGGCAGTGATTGGTGACTTCAACACTATTCTGCATGATCACGAACGTCGGGGTGGCTCTCAAAATCCTTCCTTCCGAGGTGCAGATCATTTTCATCAGTGTCTCAGATAGTGTGATCTGATTGATGGCGGTTTCCAAGGTTACCCCTTTACCTGGAAATGGTCTAACCTGGAGCAGAGACTAGACCGTATGGTAATGAATTTGGATTGGAGAATGAGATTTCAAGAGGCCGTGGTTGCTCATCTTCCTCCGTTTAAATCTGATCACCGTCCCATTCTTATCAGGTTTGATACAGAGGTAAGGATTAATAGACATAGAAGACCTTTTCGGTTTATTGCTTCTTGGTTAACCCATAATGATTTTGATAGATTTATGCGTGAAAACTGGAAACCATCTATCTCTTGGAGTGTGCAGATGAGAGACCTAAAAAAGGCCCTAGAGAAATGGAACCAAGAAATATTTGGCAACATCTTTACTCGTAAAAGAAGATTAATCCGGCGTCTTGATAGAATTAGCCATCAAATGGCAATGGGCAATAATCAGTTCCTGGAAGAAAGACAACAAGCATTATGGAAGGAATATGAAGGTGTTTTATTTCAGGAGGAGGTCCTTTGGTTTCAAAAGTCTAGATCCAAATGGCTCACCTTTGGAGATAGGAACACCAATTATTTTCATGGCATTGCTACTGTTAGGAGACGCAGAAACAAGATTGAATGTTTGCAGGATGAAGATGGGAATTGGGTTAATGATACAAGGGAGCTTGAAACTATGGTTACTAGGTATTATAAGGATTTGTTCAATGATCAAGAAGCTTTCATTCCTTTTTGTCTTCAGAAGACTTTTCCTCCTCTTGAAGATTCCCAGCTTTCTTTGTTATCTAGAGAGGTCACAAGTGAAGAGATTTTTCGTGCAACCAAAACCATGGGAGCCTTTAAAGCCCCTGGGCCTGATGGGTTTCAAGCAGTGTTTTATCAGAGTCAATGGAGCATTGTGGGAGCTGACTTTTGCAATTTGATCAAGCGGATGTTTCAGGAGCCCTCTCGAATCAATGAGCTAAATGATACACTCATCACCCTCATCCCCAAGATTGATAATGTCAGTACATTGAAGGATTTCCGTCCAATCAGTTTATGCAATGTCTCTTATAAGGTGGTTACCAAAATTATTACTCAGAGATTGAGAGGTTACATGACCAAATTGGTAAGCCCTTGTCAGTGCAGTTTTATTCCCAATCGCCATAGTAGTGATAACATCATCATAGCCCAAGAAGTTTTTCACTCTATGCGATCTAAGAAAGGTAGTAAGGGGTGGATGGCCTTGAAGATAGACCTTGAGAAGGCCTATGATCGTCTCAAATGGGAGTTCATTCGTGAAACTTTACAGGATATTGGTTGCCCTGGTGAGTTTGTCAACTTAATTTGGCACTGTATTTCTTCTTCAAATATGAGAGTTCTGTGGCATGGTGAAGCTTTGGATAATTTTCAACCGGAGCGAGGGATCCGGCAAGGCGACCCACTTTCACCTTATCTCTTTGTCCTTTGTCTAGAACGCCTCTTTCATATGATTTCCCTAGCTGAAGAGCACTGTTTTTGGAAGCCTATTCAACTCGGCAGAGGAGGACCGAAGCTATCACACCTAGCCTTTGCTAATGATCTCTTATTGTTCTTCGAAGCCTCTCTTGACCAAGCGGAAGTTATCAAGAAAGTGTTAGATCTGTTTTGCTCTAGCTCGGGCCAGAAAGTCAGTCATCAAAAGTCTCGTATTTTCTTCTCTAATAACATTCAATGGCATGTTAAAGAGCAGATATCGAATGAGCTTGGTTTCAGAAGAACTGATGACTTGGGAAAGTACTTGGGTGTGCCAATCCTTCATAAGAGAGTCAATAAACAAACTTTCAAATTCATTATTGACAAAGTTTCCCAAAGACTTAGTTCTTGGAAAGCTAAACATTTGTCTCTTGCGGGAAGAGTCACTCTAGTAAAATCTGTTGTGCAGGCACTTCCTACTTATGCCATGCAGACTTCTTTTCTTCCTCATGCCGTTTGTGATGAGGTGGACAAGCTGTGCCGTGGTTTTATCTGGGGTGATTCTGAAACCCAGCGTAAAATTCACTTGGTTGCTTGGAATGATTTATGCAGGCCTAAAAGTTATGGCGGGCTAGGGCTAAGGGACATGAGAAGTGCAAACATGGTTTCTGCTATGAAAACAGGATGGCGGTTGTGTACTTAGAAGAATGACATGTGGGTGAAAGTGGTTAGATCCAAGTATAAATGTGGTGAGGACCTAATTCCAAAAATCCAAGCTAGGAAGGCTGGTTCTAATTTCTGGCAAGGTTTATGCAAAAGCTGGAAGGAGGTAGAGAACAATCTTATCTGGAGGGTGGGCGATGGTCGTCGTGTTAGATTCTGGCTGGATAGATGGGTTCCTGGATTGAATAGCCTCCAAACGTATTCTTCTCATGAGGTCTCCTTGGTTGATTCTATTAAGACGGTTAACGAATATGTAGGTCATGATGGAAATTGGGATATACATAGTCTCAGACAGATTCTTCCACATGAAGTGGTAGCTAGAATCCTCGCAGTGAAGCCCCCTGTAGAGGTAAGTGAAGAGGATCATTTAGCGTGGAAGGATAGCAATGATGGTAGTTTCTCAATGTCTGTGGCTTATAGAAGCCTTAATATGGATGCATCTCAGATAGCCAACCCTATATTTGAGAAGATTTGGTCGCGGAGAGGTCCTGAGAGGATCCGGTTATTTCTGTGGAAAGTGACCAAGGGAGCCCTTCTAACAAATGCTCAGCGTTTTCATAGAGGAATGGGGCATAACCCTCTTTGCCCGAGATGTGGTATGCACACTGAATCTATAGAGCATGTGCTTAGACATTGTCACTTTGCCCGTGAAGTCTAGAGTTGCATTTGGAAGGGCTCCATCGACAATGACTTTTGGGATTCTGACTGGTATGCATGGTTGGAAACAAATCTTAATGGTAATCAGGGTCATGATCAGGAGAACTGGGACTTAAAGTTTGGAGCTTGTCTTGATTTCTTATGGAAAGCCAGAAATGACCTAGTTTTTAACCAAGTCAGCACTAGTCCTTGGGGAGGCAAAGTAACTATAAGGAAAGTTGTCACTGAAATCCTTCAAAGCCAACTTTTGTATGGGAAGCTATGCAAGAACCATGCTACTTGGGATGAGAGGGCTTCGATTTGCTGGACCCCCCCGGAGATGGGTTTTGTTAAGGTGAACTGTGATGGAGCTGTTTCCCAACCTAATGGCGAAGCCGCTTGTGGTGGAGTCATTAGAGATCACCATGGGAATTTCGTTGTTGGTTTCGCCAAAAGCATAGGTGTGTGCTCCAGTTTATTGGCTGAGATTTGGGCTATCTTTTATGGGGTTCAACTTGCCAAAGATCATGGGTTCAAAAAAATTTGCGTGGAGTCTGACTCTCTCATTGCCATCAAGTTTCTGAATCAAGGGTGCATGTCCTCTCATGTCGGCTATCCTTTGGTACAGGCTATTCATAATCTATGCCATGATGGAATGATGATTTTCTGGAGCCATTCCTTAAGGGAGGGCAACCAGGTGGCTGATGCTCTTTCTAAATATGGGCTTTCTTTGAACTCCCAATTTAAAGTCTTTGATGTAATTCCTGCTTTTATAGGGTTAGCATTGTTAGCTGATGCCTCCTCCACGCATTTTCAGCGTGGCTTTTAGTCTTGTTTGTTTGGGGTTTTAGCCCCTGTTATCCACCAAAAAAAAAAAGTATGACCTTATAAGATGATATTTTTCTAATGTAAATTTGTCTCTAACGTAGGTAGATAAGGGTATATTCAACCCTAATTTAATAAAGCGTATGAAAATCACAATCTACTAAATGGTTTAAAGATATAGTGTGTGTTTGGATGAGCGTTTGATAAATGTGATTTTGAATGAAATTGATTTTGATTAAAAGTGAGTTGAAATTGAAGTGATTTATGTTTGGATATATTCATGGAAAAGTGATTTTTATCAACTCATGATATTTGGATAGTTTGGATCAAAATTACTTTTGAGTGTGTAATTACCATAATGGGTTTTAATATATATATATATATTCATAAAAAAAACCCAATTATTTTCTCCACACACTTGTAACTTGTAACGCTCCATCATTATTAGTTCAATTATTACTACGATTCCAGTGGCAGCAGGTAAGAAACATTTGAAACCCATTTATTTTCGTCTTATTCACACTCACACAAGTTATGTGTATTGGGCCCAAAACTTTCTTCGACCATCACGGTCCCATGTCTCATTTTTTTACCCACGACCCAGATCCAATCCCATTTACTTCTCCATCAGCCTTTTTCCCCAAAGATAACCCTAGCAGCTGCAGTTAGAAGGGGGAAGACAACCCTAGCAGTTGCAGAAAAATGCAGTGGAGAAGAAAAAGGAGTACAGTGAGAAAGGTAATTAGGAGAACATACATTAGCTCAGATGGAAAATCGATTTTCCCAAACTCAGAAGCTAATCAAAGGAGCTTCAACTGAAACGTGGTTTTGATGTACTAAATCACGTTTACACACTCCATCCAAACATCTCGGTCAACAATTATTTTCACGTTTGACCACAAAAACGCACGTTTGAAGGGGGGAAAAAGTGGAACCAAACACACACATATACTTCTTTATTAACATGGTTTGCACCTTGGCTAAAGACAATGAGTGATTTGGTAATGGTAACACATTAAGGATCCATTTCCAAAAAAATTATCTAAGGACTATATAAAATCAAATTCTGTGTATGTATAGAGCAAAATCGTTGGTTAAATAGCCAGATGAGGCAACATAGGATGCCAAAAGGACGATCGTTTTTCTACATAGGATCGTTACTAACGTTGTTGGCTCTTTGAACAATACCAAGGGCTGATTTGATAAAGATGTCTCATGTAGGGATCTATTTCCAATTTTTTTACGTATAATAACAAATAAAGTCAAAATTAATTTTACATATAGAAATCAAAATATTAGTTAAACTAAACAAAAGCAATCCTCCAGTCAAAAAATAAAATAAAATCCTAAGCTAACTAAGAACCACAGCTCTCGCATATAAATAAGGTAAAAATGATTATTATGTTTTTTATATTATTAAATTATAACAAATAACAAATTATTGTTTCATAAACTTTGTTTGCATCTAATATAACATATATTGACCTAATCAAATGAAATGAATTAGGATATAATAAATTAGAACAAAGTGGAATGAAATAAAATAGAACAAAGTTATTATTCATCTGAATATCTTACATTGGAATGTAGTGATAATAAATTAGTTTTATTTGATTTTATCTCATGGGTCAAATTGATGTTTTGTGAATTCCATTTCATTGCATTCTAACATAAGGAACATAAATTTTTTTTTTCTGAAAGGAACATAATATATTATTAATACATTTAAGTAAACAGTTATTCATATACTCATTTAATAAGTTTTTTTTTTAATAAGCTTAAAGAATTTATAATAAAGTCGTAAATTATTTTCATAAACATACGTCATAACATATTTTTATATAAGCTCAAATAAATTCTTTAGTGGATCAGAATGACCGTGTGGTTGGTCACGAGTAAGGGTGGGAATAGGCTATGTCAGGCTAGGCTTTAGTTAAATAGGCTTGGCCTGTTTCAAAAATATAAAGCCTAAGTATGGCCTGTTGCCTGACATAAGCTATTTTTAAGGCCTGGCCTGACCTTTTTAAAAGCCTACCCTGACCTAAAAGCCTACTTAAAGGCCTGTTATCTAAACTAACTTGACTTGATCATATAAACTGAATACTGGAAAAGAAAAGAAAACCACAGAATAAAAACTACTACAGTGCATCCAAACTCATCTTTCAACTCCGGGATTTCAACAATCAACTCAACATTTAAGATGAATCAACATCAAATTTGTCAACAATGCAAGAAACATACATACAAGCCAATCAAATAAAAAATCTGGATGAATTCCATTACCCTATAATAGGCATCAACGTCAAACACTGTAAAAATCAACAAATACAAGAAGAATAAGAAGCCTCGCCACAACGTCGCTGGGTGCAAATCGGCGAGCATACTCCTCGGCAGCAATCATAGCAACGGAGCCATTACGCTGCTGGGCGACGTGCTTGGTCTTCATGGATGCGGACTCGCCCAGCACGTAGGGACCAATGGGGACTCCATCGGGAGCAGGATGTGGTGACAGGAAGAGGCACGACCTTGGTTACGGCGACCTAGACGGTGTCGGTGCGGGTATCAGCGACGAATTCGCGAAGCGCGACAACGTCGTGGAAGAAGCCATTGTTTGGAGCGTGGAAGGTGCGCGAGACGTAGCAGGGTGGCAGCTAGAGGAGGGAGACGAAGCATGTGTGATCGAGTGTGATTAGGGTTTACACAGATTGAGGAATGAAGAAGGGTGGCGGCAGGTGTGAGACAGTGAGAGTGATTAGGATTTTTTGGGAGTGTTTCAGTTACTTATTAGGATTTAGGGAATAAATATTTGATTTTTTAATAAAAATAATCTTGTATTATATTATATAAATATTAAATAATTATATACTTAATTTAAAATAATTTTAGTTTTTAACAGGCCGGCCTATCAGGCTTAACAAGCTTTTTCATAAGCCTAAGCCTGACCTATTTAATTAAAGAGGCTCTTTGAAAAGCCTAGACCTGACCTTTTTATTAATTAGGCCAGGCCATAGGCCCCTGTCGGTCAGCTCGGCCCATTCCCACCCCTAATCACGAGTCTAAATACAATTGTAACTGCCCTTCCTTCTTATTCAATTCTCAATCTATTTTCATATGTATTTTTCTTATTTATTTATTTAATTTATTATGATTGTAAAACTTCTTTGTGCTTGATCATCTGAACACCGAGTTTTGCATCTTGTTTATAAGCATTATATCAGATAAGCCATAATAAATTTAATCAAATTAATTAATTACTCCCATGGTTAATTCATGATTTTGAGCTTACATAATTTTATAGGCCACTTGATGGAAAAGATTGAATCTGAAAATTTGCTTCATAGGGCTTTCAGTGTTTTCCTCTTTAACTCAAAGTACAAGCTGCTTCTTCACGTATGTAATGTATTACTCTTTTAATATTTTTTGTAGCCTAATTAACAAGAGCATGTACTTCGCATATTGTTTTAAAGCCAATCAATTGATTTCCAAAGCATGAAGCAGAAGCTGAATGGCTGAAGCATAGTTACCGGGTTCTCTCATTAATCCTACGTATCGCGTACCGAATTCATCGTACTGCGTATTGCATACCGAGTTCACTTTAAAAAAAGACTTGTAATAATAATATAAAAAGTGATGAACCGCGTACCAAATAACTAGCGTACCTGGTAACTATGGGCTGAAGCCTCCTTTATTGTTTGACATTGTTATCTACTAGGCATCATTAGTTGCGGCATGTCATATTATTGTTGCATTATTTCGTGTTTAGTCGCGATTAGGAACTTTTACATCTGCATGCTAATTAGCGGGTGGGGCTCAATACCTAGCACCATATATACCTAGCACCAAATATATGGATTGAAGGGGGAATAACGTTTGTGCAGTTAAAACTACTTCAATGCTACCCTTTTTTTACAAGTGATCTTGTGTCGCATTCTATGTAGGACAACAAGAACCGGATCTTCATTTATTAATCGGGAAAATGGATACGATTTATCATTAATATTGGTTGAAAGTTCTTCGAACAAATAATTGAATAAGGAGGTCATATATAGTAGTATCATTCACGATCCTAATAGCAGTTAATTCTTCTATTTGCATAAGATCTTCATTATGACTTGTACATTGAAGTATGAGCCACATTTTGACATTTAGATGACACTTCTTTTAATAGTTATTTTGTTGTATCTACATTCAGCTATTGCATATTTCTATATCTTTATTAGTGAAAATTTCACTATTTCTGTTGCTTGTTCTCTAGTTATAAACTCCTAGGTTTAAGTGAATTGACTGAGATTCTGTTTTATTCTTGATGAAGCAACAATCTGCAACGAAGGTAACATTCCCCTCTTGTGTGGACAAACACCTGCTGCAAGCTTATTGAGGAAAACACCCTTGGTATATACTTAATTTACCTTTTTATTTGACTTGAAAAATGTCACTCCCAAATGCTTATTTTTTGGAATTTGGGAGAGTCGGCCCTTGATATGATATCAGGGGTTTCAGGGCTTAGTTCCATCTTTACCTTTGCCATTTTTCATAATTAAATTTGAAATTCAGCACATGATGGAAATGTACCTATGCATTGTTCACCCTCCAAGTCCAGTGAACTCTTATGTGAGAGAGGGGTGGGGTTTGTTAGGATAAAAAACCAATCTTGTACTTTCACTCAAAGCTGTTGTCGTCCCTGCTTTCTATTAAGGCGAATTTTATGGTGCACTCCAAGGTTTGGAGTGCACCGGTACACACCTTAATTATAACCATTGGATCATCTCTAAAATGGAATCTATGGTCATAATATGTCTAACTTGTCATCCAGGTAACTTGTCAAACCGGTAAATATCTCTAACCCGATTGCAAGTGCGCTACTGCTTGTTCTTTCAATTTTACTGGCAGCATGGCTGTGTTTTTTTTTTTTCTTCCAATTTATGAGCAGCACCGCTGCTGCTTTTTATTTAGATTACAAGCAGCATATGGTGCTGCAGTTTTCCTTCCATTCACGCATCAGAGGCTTGATATATATATAGTTATGTATAGTTATATTTATAAATATGTTATTATAACTTGAGGCATGATATAAATATGTTATTTATATATATAGTTATATTTATAAATTTGTTATATCTATGGTGTACCACCCACCAAAATAGTGTAATGATGCACCAACCAAGTGGTAAATATATCCGATATAAAACACAAATATTATGTTTAGCTCGCTAGACCAATAGATATTATAAGGCAATCACACTCAAGGAGATGGATTGAATGAGAGGAAAGTAATAAATATTGTATAAAAAATAACAGAGGAATGAAAAAGAAGCTAACTTAAAAAATTTAAACAAAAATGGATTTAGGGTTAACCAACTTTGACGCCTGGAAAATGGAAAACTATTGATTTTTATGTAGATAGCCACAGAGAAAGGTAAAGGAAAAATAAAAACCACACCAGGGAAAAAAAAAAAAAAAACCACATTAGAATCAAATAACAAATGACCTGAAATAACAAGAGGTCACTTACTATAGCAAGTCAAAACTTGAGTGCACCGGTGCACCTCAAAGGCATGGGGTGCACCATAAACGGCGCCTTCTATTAATGGTTCTTCCACTCCGTGTTAACAGGAGTAAGAAATGCTGCTCAAAGGAAGCTCTGCTAAAGATGTGCCAGTTGATCAGTTCACCCTATTGGGGCGAATACTTTATAAGGCACCTTTGGACGGCAAATGGGGAGAGCATGAACGTAAGTCAACTTAATTGGTTTCTAGTTTAGGTGAATGAGTTTTTCTTCTAAAAGTATCCTACTAGGATTAACTGATGATAATTTAGGTAAGGTAAACCTAAATACATTATATGCACCATTAGTAGCTCTTCAATCCTATTTCCTAGCTTCTTCATAGGTCTCTTGCTATTTAACATGATGAAATTTAACACCCTTTACTGTAACACATGCTTACCCCTTTTATTTTATTTTTCAATGATCATTATTCATTAACATGATGAATCTTTTTTTTTTCCTTCAGAAAATATGAGCCTTGATGCTTTGTACAACCAAATTACATAATAGACATAAGCCACTTGAATGCTTTCTCTGCAACAATCAGCCTTATGCTTTCTCTGGTGTTGACCCAAACTTGAAGAAATAGGCCACTAACCACAGATCTCTAACAAACAAAACTCAAACAGTCACGAGCGGCGCAAGGCAGTGCCTCTAGGCAACGAAGGGGCGCCGGACCTTCCACCTTCGTGAGGTGTGACGGCGGTGCTATGGTGACGGTGCGGGACTGAGGAAGAGGCGCTCTGTTCTTGAGCAGAGGAGGGTGATTCCTTGGTTCCTTCAATTTCTTTTTGTTTTCTGGTTAAATAAACTACTGACTTTGAATTTTAAATCGCAGCCATTAATTCTTTGTAATGTCCACGTGTCGCCCATCTGTGGCAGCAACTGGATCTGTCCATTTCCTCTAGGACTGGTGAGGATCGGGACTCTAGTACGCCCATCGTGCACAAGTTGTCCCAACCATTATATTTGTGTGTTCACACAGTAATACGTTGCACCCTCCTCCAATTCACACATGCTTATCTCCCCTTCCCCTACCGCCCCCTTCCTCCAACCCTAACCCCTTCCTAACAGGTTGGACACCATCAATCTTCTAGAAGTTTCTCGAACGGAAACCCAGCCGGAATCAGATCTGGGCGGTGGTCCCAGTAAAGGTGCAGTGGTCCTTGCGGTGGGAGTGTGGCGGTTCCAAGGTACTGTAGAAGGAAGGAACGCCGTCAATAAGAGTCCACCACCTTCATACAATTGTGATCTTCCTCTTCATTTTTTTCCTATCTCTTAAAGTCCCCAACCAAAATTCTTTTATTATTATTCATTCTTCCCTCTTTTTTAGGGTTCAATTTCACCACTTTCTCATTATCGATATTTTCTTTTTTAAAATTTTGAACTCCCATTTACCTTTCTCACTCCTTCAATTTTTGTGGGTCTTATCTGAATTTTTGATAGGTTGGCTCATGCCATGCAGATGAAGGCCTTGAAGGGTCCGTTGGATATGGGTTCTTACCTGGCACCTGCTTCGGGATGAGTTGTGGTCTTCTCTTGTTTTTCGTTTTTCGTTTTTCTCCTTTTCACCCAAAAAAAAAAAATATTGTAATTCTGTTTTATGGCATGAATATTGATCAATTTGTTCTCCTTTTAGTTTCTCTTACTGATGTCGTGCTTAACTTTGAATATTTATCAATCTGTTACTTAAGCTTCTTGGGCATGGAATGTATGGTTTATGCATGATGGTGGACCATTGGCCACTAATAAACCAGCGGCGTTTGCTAATTTCCTGGAGAAAAAACCGAAGGATCCATCGGTCAGGGAAGGGTTAGGGTTGGAGGAAGGGGACTGCAGGGGAAGGTGGTGAAGAGGGGAAAGAGAAGCATGTGTGAGTTGGGGGAGGGATAATATGTGGAGGGTGCACCATATTGTTGTGCTTCTATTTGTACATGAAACTTTATTTGTTACACGGGTTAGAATACTTCTGGTGTTCTCGTTAAATACATTTTTTGCCTAAAAAAAAAAAGTGATATGAGAATAGCATGCCAGAGATTTGGCAAATAACCCAGATCTCGTCTTCCACAGTTCCACTCCTATCAATCAATCATCCCCTCAGTCAATAGAACCCAGCACCTTAAACAAGGCTTCCTCCTTCGTCTTCTACGCCTATAATTTATTTATTTATTTATTTATTTGTTTTACTTGATCAAGAATTAATGGAGTGAGACCATTTTTCATTTGCTGAGTTTTTGTTGGATGGGAAATGAAGATGAGTTGATAGGAAAGAAGATGATGCCTATTTATAATTGACAAAATTGATATTTTTTAGTTCTTCAACTTTATTTATTTTTTATTTTTGTCCTCAACTGACAACTCATTGTGCCAACACATCGTTTCAACCATGTCATGTGTCATGTGTATTTTGTCCTGCCATGTATGACGCTAATTAATAGCTTATAGCATTATTATGACAAAACTAATTGTTATTCGGGATAAAAGTAGGCATGGCAACGAGACATGAAACTGCGAGTACCCATCCGAACTCATCCCGACTTCAATGGGGAAAACCCGTTTTGATTGGGGTCTCGACCCAAACTCCCCTTCGCCTCCGTCCCATTGCTAACCCTAGATAAAAGTGATTAACAAGTATAATCTTTAACAACTAAAAGTCTAAAACAAAACAATAAAAGAGATAAAAGACGAATCTGAAAAATCTAATAAAATAGAGGACAAAATATATGAGACATTAAATAGTTCATGAAATAACAAATTTGTCCTTGAGCACCCAAAAAAAAAAAAAACACAAATTTGTCTTTCAGAATAATACTATTGTGATTGTCTATTATGTTCTACTTTGCCCATTTATCTGTATTATATTTGTCTATAAAATGTTCTTAATTATATAAATTTAATTGTAATTTACTACTATCTTTTTTATATTATCATTTAAATATTTATTATCATATCATTAAAAATATTTAATCAGATTACCCACCAATGAGGTCCTTATATCAGCAGTGGGATTCGAACTTACGACCTTGTGGGTTATGAGACTTATCCTTACCAACTGGACCAACCTTAGTTGGCCAGTGTAAAAAAGTTTTACACAGTCATCTATTCATATCTCACCATTTAGATATTTGTGGAGAAATTTCATTAACTAGTATAACAAAGTGACATCTATACTATATACATTTAGGAATAACTTCATTGAATTCTATGTCATGTGTCATCCTCTTAGAAAAATATCATTTAATGCAAATCCAATAATAAAACACAAGGCACAAATCAATTAATAATATTATTTAAATCAATTAATAATATTTAAAATAATAATATTATAGATAAATATATTTTCTAAAAATGGTTAACTTATGTCGGAAAGAGAAGATATAAATCAAATAAATTTTCAAGAGAAAATAAAATTAACAATATGATATATAAATATATTTTATAAAATCTATATCTATATCTATATCTATATTATATGCATTTAGCAATAACCTCATTGAATTCTATGACATGTGTCATCCTATTAGAAAAATATCATTTAATGCAAAACCAATAATAAAACTCAAGGGCACAAATCAATTAATAATATTATTTAAATAATAATAATATTTTTTAAAATAATATTATAGATAAATATATTTCCTAAAAATGGTTAACTTACATCTGAAAGAGAAGAAATAAATCAAATAAATTTTCAAGAGAAAATAAAATTAATAATATGATATATAAATATATTTTATAAAATGGTTAACATGCACGGGAAAATATGAGAAATAAATCAAATAAATTTTAAAGAGATAATACATATAATAATATGATAGATAAATATATTTTTACAAAAAAGATTAATTTACACGGGGAAGGAGAAATAAATCAAATAAGTTTTCAAGAGAAAATAAAAAATATGATAAATAAATATATTTTCTAAAACTGCTAACTTGCACGGGAAAATAGGATAAATAAATCAAATAGATTTGCAAGAGAGAATAAAAATAATATAAAACAAAAATATATTTTCTAAAAAATGGTTAACTTGCACAAGGGAAAGAGAGAAATAAATCAAATATATATTTACGAGAGTAGTAAAAATAATATGATAGAAAAATATATTTTCTGAAAATTGTTAAATTTCTCGAAAAAAGAGGAGAAATAAATCAAAAATATTTTGAAGAGAATAAAAAAATGATACAATATATAAATATTTTTTTAAAAATGGTTAATTTGCACCGAGCAAAGGGGAGAAATAAATTAAATAGATTTTCAAGTGAGATGAAGAAATATATTATGATAGATAAAAATATTTTCTGAAATTGGTTAACTTCCATGGAAAAAGAGAAGAAATAAATCCAATAGATTTTAAAGAGTGAAGAAAAAAATGTTAAATATATAAATGTTCTATAAATTGTTAACTTGCACGGGAAAGAAGATAAATAAATTAAATAGATTTTTAAAATAAAATAAAATAATAATATGATATATAAATATATTTTCTAGAAACAGTTCACTTGCATTGGGATAAGAGGATAAATAAATCAAATATATTTTGAAGAGGGAAGATAAAATATGATAGATAAATATAATTTCTAATAATGGTTAACTTATGTAACACCCCACTTTTCGTTAAGTGCTTTCCTTAAGCTTGTTTGTTAAGTTAGAATTGTTGGCTAAGGGCTTAGTGAGTTTTTTTGGCTTAAAAGTTCCTTTCTGGTACATGAGCACGCCCGTGCTCATTAGCTAGCAAGCCCGTGCTTGGGGGCAGGCACACGTCGCCAAGTTTAAGTTGAGCACGCCTGTGCTCAAGTGCGAACCGCATCTCGCTAACGCTAAGTTCAGCACGCCCGTGCTTGATAAGGAGCACGATCGTGCTTCGTGTCCAGCTTAGATATATGTGCACAGAAATCGAGAGTTGTGTTTTTAACCCTATTTTTGGTGGCTGCTAACCTTGTTGCGGCTGATATTGTTCTTTTACCTTTTTCCCTCATATTCAGAGCAATTCTTGAGTATTGGAGGCCTTGTGAAGTGTAGTTTCACCTGTGCTCATATAGAGGTAATGTCCCTTTTCCCCTTGTGGTTTCCTTTTCATAATTTGAATTAGAAACTGATGGTTTGTGTTTTGTTTGTTCCAAGGCTTGGATTCGTTTTGAGCCACTCGAAGGAAAGGAACCGGTTTGCCGTTTAGGACTGTTGTTAGAGCTACCTTCAATCCAGGTATGGGGAGAAGGATAGTGTATCCATAGGCTTGGGGTTAGGGTAAAGTAAAGGGGTTCCCATAACCCCGTGTTGTTTTATATGTATGTATGAATAACATGTTGAATTGATTACTTGGTGATAGTATGTTCTTGGCTGTTTTAGTATGTTATTTATATGTGTTTCATGTTCATGATATGTTGTTAATTTTTATGCTGGTTGCCTTGATATGAACATGATGATATGATGATTGTCGCTATTAATACGATATTGGTTGTTGATGATATGTTGGTTGCATAGTTGATGCTATGAACGTTGAGTTGATGGTTAGAATGTTTAAATTAGGCTTAAAAACGTGTTAGGTTTAAAGGACTAATTAACCCAAGAATTTGGTTAAAATCTGATGTGAAACTCTGCCCAGAACAGTACTGTCGTGCATTGTGCACGACCGTGCTGAACAGGGAGTATGCCCGTGCTCCCAGTTTGAATTCTGGATGCACGGCCGTACAACAGAGGAGCACGACCGTGCAGCTGAGCACAACCGTGCCAGGTAGGAAGTACGACTGTGCTCCACTTAAGCGACAGCACACCCGTCATGTGTTAAGCACGCCAATGCTGGGGTTTAAGCACGACCGTGCTCACCCCTCCTGGACAGAAATAGAATTAAAGGACTTTTAAGGGGTTTCTAACCCCAATTCCCCAACGATGATGAGATAATGCAATCAAGTAATGTGATGGATTAGACAACTCGATTAATGATTAACAAAGGTGATTAAGATGATGAGATGGTGAGGTGTTGAGTTTGATAAGTCGGTAACCGTTGGGTTACCGCACGCTGATGAATTGCGCCTTGGTGCTTTTTGGTCAAGGGAGCCTTGACCCCGTAGTTAGGGTCTAAGGTGTTGTTGATGTTGTACCTTGGCAGCCGAGAGTTTGCTCCAAGGGGGCCTTGACCCGGTTGGGTTTAAGGTGTTTTGATAGATTCCGCTGCGGACGATTCCGCTGGTTAAAGGTTTTGCGGTTGATTCCGCTGCTGTCTTCGGTTGATTCCGTTGAAGTGAAGGTGGCGTTTGCCCATTGTCTGTTGTTTGGTCATGCATCATTGGAGATGTTGTTGGGGGATGTTCGACATATGGGAGGCGTCCGAGAGTACGGCAATCTGGCCATCCATGGTAGGAGTAGATTCTCCGTGCACCCCCGTAATGAGGCATTCGTTGGTTTGACGGAGTAGATTCTCCGACGTTGAGTAGATTCTCAATATGGATATTTAACTTCGAAGTCGTTCATCCTGAGTTAGTTGGATCCACATGCATTGTTGGAGTAGTGGAGTAGTGTTGCATTGCACTGCATAGCATACTTGTTATCACAATGATGATGGATGTTGTGATGTTATTATGATGTTGTATGCTAGTTGTTGCCATGTTGTTTGTTTACTTTACTTCGTATCTCCTTGCTATATATGTTTACATAATTCTTACTCCCTATTTTCCTTGTTGTTTGTTGGGCCTGATCGGCCATTTGTAGAGGATGACAAGCAGCCCGGAGAGGGGTGACTCTGAGGAGCCGCCACTCATTGTAGGGTTTGTTCTTATGTTTAGTTTGTTTGTTTTAGTTGTATTCCGATGACATATTTTACGGAACGGTTATACCAGCTTTGAGTTGTGACATCGGGGTTGGGTAGTTTATTTGTTATGTTTTATTTGTTTTAACTTGTTGTAATTTTCCGCGTCGTGAACTCGTTCATGTGGGACTTTTCTACTCATTGACAAAGGTTTTAATTATTCAATAAAATGCATGTTTTTATTTTAATTGTTTTTATATTAAATGCCTTATAACATGCGGGGTAGAAGGGTGTCACAACTTATAGGGAAAAGAATAAAAAAAACAAATAAGTTTTTAAGAAAGAATGCTTATAAATCAAATAGATTTAAAAATATATTATAATTAAACTTATATGAGGATTTATCTTTTATATTTAATATAACAAAAAAAATTTCCAAATTTTTTTGCATAATGAACCTCATAAATCAATAATTTGAGGTGTATAATTTGTTAACATAATTTTAAACTAAAAATGTGAATTCAATAATCACATATTTTTCGATGAAATCTTAAAAAAGTAGCATATTCCCTGTGCATGGCATGGGTCATTTACTCTAGTAATGGTGAAATATGATTGGACTTCAGTGTAAAACTTTTTTACTCTGTCAGTATATATTTATTAAGCTCATAATTTATTATTGATTGATTATATCGATAATACATCAAGATTAATCTGTTATCAAAAGCTTTTTCGCTTACAACTTACAAGTGTCACATGTCAAGCAACAAATTTATGAATAGTTTTATGATATTTTATCTTTCCTTTTTTTTTTTGGGTAACCATGACATAGGTACGGAGTATCCATCACCGTTAGCAGTGGCTAATCTTCGATGGGGAACCCGTTGGGCACACAAGGTGGGTTCTCCCCTCCCTACCAGGTTTTCTCCATACACAAGAGTCGGGATTCGAACCCCTGACCACTTGCTTAAGGTACTCACATATTTGGATTTATTTAATCTTCATTAATTAATAATCTTGTCCAATTTTTTTAGCTTCTATTGTTCTTTTCTTTTTTCGACTTTTTAACTCTCACGCTTTCATTTAATCTTTAGTTACCCACCCCCAAATCCTTGCGTATGGAGAAAACCCGGTTGGGAGAGGCCAACCCTTACATATCGTTCAGTATCTCGAGGGATTAGTCTCTGCAGTTGCCCGTGAAGGATATCCTGGGAAACCAAAAAAAATTACCCACACCCAAATAAGAAAACCTTGTGATACAGTCACCATTTATCCTTTACAGCTTAGTGATGCACTGATGCTTCATCCGTCACTCTTTGCTGCAAAATAAGGCATTTAATGTATATTGTCTTCTTTGTTATCTTTTTGTACCTAATTAATATATTTTTCTATAAAAGTTAATAATTAATTTCTAATGGATTTCAGTTTTAATAATTAGTCAAATTTGATAAAAGTCTATAACTTACATATTTTACTTTTAACTATTTATGCACGCATTTAATATTACAATTTAAATAAATAAAAATGTGAAGATAGATAAATTATAATTAGATTGTGTTTGTCAAGGTGACAGCTTGGTCTTGTCAAAAAAAAAAAAAGTGACAAGCTTGGTTTTTCATAAGCAATGTCTCGAGTTATAGTCTTGTGTGCATGAAAAAAAAAAGAAGAAGAAGGTGCTAAGAGATATTTATCCCCTTAAATGAATATTGTCATCTTAATTAGTTAGAATGTAATTCAATTTTTGGATACCGAGGATTTCAACAATAAAAAACTTTAAATTTATTTGTATTTAATATAGTTTATAATCAGAACATTTCTAAGAGTTTTTGAAAAATAAGAGTTTATCTTTCATATTTTGGTCTGAACTAAATATGCACTTAATTTGTATGGACAATTCATTCAATATAATCAATTTATTCCTACATTACGTTTTTATCCAAGAGTACTTACTTTTTCAAATTTGAACTTTGGATTTTTTGAGATTTGAATTTATTACTCAAAATATTAAATGAATCCATTTTAATTTTAAAAAAAAAGTACATATAGTGATATTAATTCAATTAATTCTTAAACACAATTTTATTAATTTTTAATTATTTCATAAATAATAAATATTTTTTTTCATCTGGTAAAAAAATTAATCAATTTAAATTTTTTTTATTGGACTGTAATTTACTAATGAAAATTGACTAAATTGGGTTGCATAATTCGATTTTATCTTTCTATTTTGTGCACCAGCATTTATTGTTTTTTTGTTTAACTTTTTTTCCATTTGTATTTGTATTTTTTTATTTTAAGAAATATTTTGTTAAGAAGGTCAACCAATGGAATAAAAATGCCTTCCATTTGCGTTTGGTAAATTGTTGCTAGTAGTTACTTTAAGATAAAACCTAGTTACAGTTTTAAGGATATTTTTCATGTGGTTTTTTTTTTAAAATAAAAGCAAGAGTTTAATTTCTTGTAAAATACTTTCATACTATCATTCAATGATATCTTGACAGATATATTTTGTTTTTGTTTCTCTCTCTTAATTATTAAATTCACAGTACAGGTATCAAAATGTCAGTGGTGTAACATATTTTTTTAATTAACAAAAAATACCTATGGAACAGTATCTGTGTTTTGTCCCAAGGTAGTTCGGTAGTGTAATGAGGGGTAATAAGGGAAAAACGAAAAAGGTTGAGAGTTGTCTTGAGATGTAATAATAGAGAGGAAAATGCTAGTTAAGGAAAATGCTAGTTAAGGAATTTAAATGGTAAATTTTTAGGGGAAAAATGATATAATCAATGTATTGAGAAGTGTGATCGTTTGTCTGATTAGCAATACTGTAATATTCTTTCCGGTCTTTGTTATGAGCAAAAAAGTCCCAACATTTTTTGTCTAATATATAAGCAAATTTTGTTTTTCAATGACTCATTTAATGACATTATTCCCAAAATACCCTTCATTTAATACAGATTCCAATGACTCGTTTAATGAAGATTGAAGTTTTAGATGAAGGGTAATTTATGTAACAAACCTAATTTTCTACAAGATTCTGATTCAATGAAATTAACTAATCACCTTAATATGTACTCCCTCCGGTCAATATTATAAGCAAAAAACCCTCAGTTTTTGGTTTAAAATATAAGCAAATTTTTAGTACTTCTCTCCCATTTAATGCTATTATTCCCAAAATACCCCCCACTTAATATAAATTATGTTTTCCAATACTCCTTGATATTATTCCCAATTTAATGCTGAATATAAAGGGTCATCTTCCAATTTAATGCTGACATTATTTCCCAATACTTCTTGACATATAAAAGGTCATCTTCCCTTTCATCCTTATTGAAAGTGGTATCTATTTAATACAGATGTATTTTAACGATGAAAATTAAAATTTTAGATGAAGGGTAATTTATGTAATAAGCCAAATTTTTTAACAAAATTAAATGAGATTTATTAACTTCCTTAATATGTGTATTTTATTTAATTTTTGCTTATAATAGTGACTGGAGTAGTATGTTTTATTTAATTTTTGCTTATAACAGAGATCGGAAGGAGTATATACATATACAAGAACAAGAATGAAGGAGGATCCCAAAATGGATAGTGATAATTTGACGAAAAACAACGGAAAAAAGATTAATAATTTTGTGGGTAGGTAGGGATTTCTCACATGATGATATTTGTGGTGGACAAGACGAAGAGTAGTGTTGTGTATTAATGTGTATTTGTGCTATACCGTTTATATCAACTTTGACGACACATGTAGCCTTTTTATCTCGAGTCTCACAAGTTGAGGCTCAAAATGTTTTCCCTACTTCCAATCCGACATTCGTCTAAGATATTGTTGAGGGGACGTGAGATTAATTAGATATTAGCATATATATATATATATATATATATATATATATATTGAAATAAACATAATTTTTCCGTATCCAAGAATGCTTGGATGAGATGAAATGAGTCTCTTCCAGCTTAACCAAAGGTTCGAGTTCGAATCCTGGTCCTGGAAATGTAGTAACGTTAAAACCCTTGAAGAGCTTTGCAACCCTTGTGGCCCTACCCGGCTCGAGAGATTAGTCTATACAGTTGTGCTGGGAACAAAAAAAAAACATTATTTTTCCGTGTTTAACCTTTTACTAGAGTTGGAGGAAATTACCGAGATCGTGCCCATTATTTAATATTTATGGTATGGGATGGGACTATGAATAATGGGGATGACTGGTACTGGGAATAAAAAATGAGTTTAATTGATATATACTGTTAGTGTAAAGGTTTTTACACTGTCAATCAATAATAAATTGGTATGTCATTGAAAATCTTTGATCCTTATCCAAATCATCTTAAAAGTCATTCATTTCATGATTTATGATTGGTTGACAGTGTAAACAATTTTACACTGACAGTGCATACCAATTAAACTCATGAAAAATATGAAAGATTACAAAAACAATTAATGAAAAAGGTTGATTACCGACAATACTACCTTATTATTTTATTATGAATAATGCTAATAAATATTCAAAAAAATGAATAATAATGCTAATAATACTTATACACGTATTATTTTATATTTAGAATTTTAATTTGTATGCATTGTTAGTATAAGGATTTTTTTTATATTATCAATCACTTATGAATAGACACATTATTAAAAATATTTGACTTTAATCATAAATACCTTAAAACTCATACATAAAATAATTTGTGATTTGTTGATAAATATATTTTCTTGGCAAAATAGGTAAATTGGTCCTATATGTTTATTTTATTTTTCACCATTGGTCCTATAATTTTTTATTTTTCAATTTGGTCCTACATGTTACGTTCCGTTTTCACATCAGTCATTTCCGTCAATTTTGACCTAACGTCGTCAGTTTTGATGCCACGTGTAGGATCAATTTGAAAAATAAAAAACTTATAGAACCAATATGAAAAATAAAATAAACGTATAGGACCAATTTACTTATTTTTTGCCTATTTACTTTAACCCTAGCAGTATATCAAAATTAAACTCTTTTATTTATACTACTTATATGAGTTATTATATATAGTAAATCACACATTATATTTTATGTACACTTAGTGTGAGTTTGGATTAGCTGCGAAAAATAACTATTTGCATAAACGATTATATGCATAATCGATTATTTTTATAACCTATTATAATAGAATCAATTTTATATTTGGATACTCTTCTATAGAGTTCATTAGGAGAGAGACTGTAGTTGCTCATTCTTTGACTAGGGTAAAACTGCTTGTTTTGCTAGCTCTCATACTTTTGATGACATTCCAGTCTGTATTGAGACTTTGATTATGAATTCAATGCCATAACCACTTTTTATCAAAAAAAAAAAATATTGGATGAGAGTTTCTTGAAACGTGATTTTAAGATAATATATTTTATTTGAGTTGTGTTGTGTAAAAATGTCACTTTTATTGAGTAAATTACAAAAAAAAGGGTATGAAGTTATTTGTATAATTTAATAATATTTGTTTGTTAGTTAATTTTGCATGGGTGAAACGAGAAGAATGTAATTGATTTAAGAATAATTTAGCAACTTTTTAAATAAGCTTCAAACTTCTCGATTCTCTAAATATAACTTTTTTTCTAAAAATAAAATAATTAGTTTATCAAAGCACATTAACTTTTACTGAAAAATACTTGTTACCATTGAAAAAATCTTACCCAAACATGATTACCACGGTACCACCTACCCCGCCAGCTACACCTTTTGTGTATATGTAAACAACTAGCATTTTCCTTTTATTCCTTACTCGCTAGCACCTTTACAAGTGGAATACTACTGGCCTTCTTTGCCTATTTATTTAAACCCAGCCAAGGGTGGTTTCATTCTCACTCTCATTCTCATTAATAAAACCATAGTCTCAAACAACATCATGGACCAACCTGCCATGGTTGACAACAACAACAATGGTACCGAAGGAGGTTTTCCTGGTTTCCCTACCATAATCAATACAAGCTCTATGCCTTCACCTTCTGCCAATTTCATATTCCCTAATGCTCAGGTATATATTATATGTTCCCTATGATTTCTCTCTTCATCATGCAAATTTACAATTTATAATCTACTACTAACATATGTCACCTTTTGGATTTATTTTGCGATGGTTGACCGATATGCCCTATGCAGAGTGAAAACCGTTATTTTTCACATGGATGGATTGATGTGATAAGAGGGGAATTTGTGTCATTTCAGTGTTACAGCATATACAACGTGAAGAAATATTTACATGCACACGATCGATATTAATAAATATTTAATAAAATGCCCAATCAGGCTTCTATCTACCTTGAATTTATTAACTCAGCCTGTGATCTATATTTTTCTCACATATTATATTCATATGGATTTAGATTTAATTAAATAATAACTTTTCAAACATCATTTGATTCATGCATATGTAATGTAACTGAACTTTCCCAGTGAAAAAATATTTGGAAAATTATTTAACTTTTCTTTGTACCTATTCAATATACTTTTTTGTTTATAAAAAAAAAAATTATATCTATGTGAATTGATTTATAATTTACTAAGAATATTAATGTATAATTCGGTATGTTTAAATGGATCAGGTTTATGCCAATAATCCGGCAAATGAAGGATTTGCATACCCCCAATCACCATCGGGTTTTTCATCTGTTGCAATAGATAGCAACCAAGTCCCTTTGTACAATGATGCAGATCCTGCAATTCTTAATGCTACTAGTGGTAAGATGCCAATGTCTTATAGTGCTTATAGGGAAGCCAAAGGGAAAAATATATTGCATTCAGGAGCAGAAGGTGTGAATCCTAGATTATTTTGGAAGCCCATGAGTACTTCAACTTCTGTTGTGCCTGAGTTTGGAGCCACTCAAGGAAGCATGCCATTTGATGCTGCAGCGGTTGAAAAGAGCTACGGGCCAATAAAAAGGTTAATTTTATACTCTCGATGTGGATCACCTGTCTCCAAATGGTGTCTCATTTCCCTGTCTCATCCATTTAGATTGTGCTAATTAAAAAATTAATTACATTATTTATTATAAGTGTATCCTTTTTAAATGACATGGCACAATCTAAGTGGATGAGATAGAGAATGAGACATCATTTGAGAACAGGTGATCTCCATCCCTCTACTTGATGGAAATAACAATAAAACAGTGACATATATATAAGTTTGTTGATTAATGTTTTTATTATTGCAGGAAGAGAGAGAACTTCTTGATCCAATATTATTGGCCTGCAAGGCCTTCTCGTAATCAAAAAGTGGTGGTTGAAATTGAGAGCCATGACAACGTACCAGATGATGGTTACTGCTGGCGTAAGTATGGACAGAAGAAGGTCAAAGGGAATTCACATCCTAGGTATAGTGATCCATGATCGATATCTCTATGTAAATCATTTTTCATTGACACTTATATATATTTGCCCGTTGATTTTGTTTTCATCTAGTAATTGTAATTTTATATTTAGATGAAAATAAGATCATCAACGGTTAAAGCTAAGGGTGCTGGGAGTTATAAGGTGGGTTGGTGGTTTTGGGGAGGGAGATAGGGTTTGGAGTGATAAGGTGGAGGTCATGGGTTCAACTCCCCCAACTAACATAACAAATATTAACAATCTAACATTTGTCAATAAAAAAAACATAAAGCTAAGAGTGCTCATCGGATCAGATTGACACGATGAACCAGATAATCCAAAATAAATCAAATAGATTGGTTTGAATTGGTTTGATTAATCGATTTGTTTTACTTCAAACCTGAACCAAATCCATTATAATTAGTTTGGTTCTTAGATTTTTTTTTTTAACCCGAGCCTACTCAATCACCAATATGAATTATTATTTTTTTCACTTTTAAATCTATGCATTTTTTAATTTAAAACTTCAAACTCTCTTCTAGTTTTATCTTTTATTTTCTTTCTATTCATGTTGACTTTCTTAAAATCTTATTTAGTGTTATCAAATGTCTTTGGTCATGTTTCCTATCAAACTTCACTATCATATTTTAGGTAAAAAGAATAAGATATGTAAAATTATAACTATATAATAGAGATAAATATCAATTTAAAGTCTTATAAAAAAATATTAATTAAAAGTAATATCAATTTATGAAATTAATCAATTTATTTATTGTATAAAGTCATTTTTACCTTGTAGTAATATACAATTCAAAATTTTCTATAAAAAAGAGATAAGGATAAAAACTTGAAAAATATATAATAAGTCATTTTTATAAAATTCATAATTTTCTATAAAAAAAAAATATGAGGATAATAACTTGAAAAAGATATAATAATTTATTTTTTGCATTAACCCGATGGTCCGAAGAAAACCAATATGATCCTAATCAAATTGGTTTGGTTCAGATTGACTTTAAAAAAATTTAAAATCCGAACCAAACCAATTAAAAGTAATTAATTAAGATTTTATTTTATCATATAAACCCGAACCGAACCAACTCATCAACGTGTTATTTCTGTCTACCTTGATAAAAACCTAGCTAGGTAGACAATTGAAGAGAGTTAATTAATTATGCTTTGTTTGTTTTTATTCATACATACAGTTATTTTGCAGCTGTTAATTATCATTCTATGTCGTCTTTATTGTTTATCTGAATCTGTTCGTGTTTTTTTTTTTTATATTTATTTATAATAAAGAAATAAGTTGTATTAACTAAATCTGTTCTTGTTAAGTATATGTATGGTTTATTCTTGAGAATGAATTTATTGTCTATATTGTTCATTGAGAGTAATAAGGTTTTCATATTTGGAGATCAAGCTAGCTGTTGATATATAAATCAAGCATTCTTCCTTATGAGAAATTATTAGTTAAATAATTTAGTGACAATTCTATATTGATTGATTCTCACAATCTTATATATATATCAAATCATGATTTGAGTGTTAGTAATATAAAAGAGTGCGTCTTTTTAAGAATCACTATAACAAACTGCTTATCATTCATGTTTTGATGGATCCATTTCAGGAACTACTATAGATGCACAACTCCTGAATGTTATACAAAGAAACATGTGGAAAGGGCTGCATATGATGAAAAATATGTGATCACTACTTATGAGGGAAAACACAACCATGATGTGCCCTTCTATAGAAGAAAGCACAAGATAACTTGCACTGGTGAGAATGCCAGTATCCCAATACTTGAATCTCAACCACTTGCACCTCAACCTGAAATTAACAATGAGTTTCTGAATGGTAATGATATGGATAATGGGTCTTCCTCCAAAGGCCAGATGAACTATGCTGCTACACCTGATCACAGTGGTGTATCTGATGCTCCTGCAGTGTCTTCTGGCATTCATCCAGTGGCACCAGTACCATTATTTGATCTGAATCTTCCACCACTTGAAGATTCTTCTCTGGATAGCCCAATGGGCCCTGAGGCCTAAACAAGAGCAGACGGATGGTTTGATCATGCAAATGCTTCACAACGTGCCATGCAAAAGTTAGTTTGCTTTATAATCTCGTCTTTGCAGCTGTCACCAACTGAATAAACTCTGTTGGTTTTTTTAATTTTTAATTTTTGATCAACAAAACTCTGTTGGCTTTTATTTAGTACTCTATTTATTTATATTTAGTGCGTGTGAGTCTGTCCAGTCGTTGTCGTTCCAGTTATATGTTTACTGAAACAAACTATGGTGTATTGGTATATTTATACATACCAATGAGTAGTCCGTCAAATTAAGGTTTTTTTTTTTTTTGTTTTGTTTAACAAATTAAGGTTCTGTTTTCAATTTTATTGTCTTCTTTCTCTCGGGTCCCGGCCCATCCCTACCCCACCATTTTTTTCTTCCCGATTAATGTCAAACAGTGCACATCTATATTTATATCTATATCTATATCTATATTATATACATTTAGGAATAACCTCATTCAGTTCTTTGTCATATGTCATCATCTTAGAAAAACATCATCTAATGCAAATCCAATAATAAAACTCAATGACACAAATCAATTAATAATATTATTTAAATCAATTAATAATATTTTTAAATATAATATTATAAATAAATATATTTTCTAAAAATGGTTAACTTACATCGGAAAGAGAAGAAATAAATCAAATAAGTTTGGAGGAAGCGAAATTCTATGTGTTCCGAGATCCGCGAGAACTTCTGCATCAGTGCCAAGCTTATGTGTCGCCGGATCTACTTCTGGTTGACGAGATCTGGGCTTGGCAGAGGTTGACACAACGGTTTCGGGGCCGTCGGAGGGGAGAGAAAGTGAATCTGTCATGAACTTTAGTCGTGTATGGCACCCATACTCTACTTCGTCAGTGCCAGTCAGCCTCTGGGGAGGTTGAAGACGATGCTGAGAGAACAAATGAAAAAACAAAATTATTTGGGATGGACAGGTGCATGATAAAATTCGATGAACTGTTTCATCTAACAGTGATTAAGTGTGGTGCACGGTGAGAGACATGTTAAAGGTCTCTCACCCTAGAATTTGTAATTAAATATACATTTTTTGTTTTGTAATTAAATATACATTTTAAAGATAATTATTTTAATATAGTAAATTATAGTAAAAAAAAAAGTATGAAATTGTTTTGTGCAGAATAATAAATTTTGTTCGATTTTGTAAAAAAAAAATTGCTTGTTAATTAATTATAAATGGGTAAAATAAGAAAATGTGATTGATTTTAAACTAATTAAAAGTTTCTTTTCGAATAAGTTTCAGAGCATGTTGATCTTTTTGAAACAATTGTTTTTTGTTTTGTTATAAAAGCTATTTTTTAGTATAGGCTAATATGTTTGGGTAAATTTTCAAAACAATTATTTTTGAGAAAAAATGTTTTTAGATAGTTTAGAAGTTTGAAGCTTACTTATTAAAAAAACTGTTAGATTATTTTGAAACTAATAACATATTTTTTTTTATTTGTCAAAAAACAAAATTAACATTCTTTTTATTTCATTATTGCAAAATTAACTACCAAATAAATATTATTAAATTATACAAATAACTTTGTAAAATAAATGCAAACAACAATATAATTTTTTTTTTTTGCCAAAGTTCAAGAACAATTGCTGGATAGAATAAAATGGTAAAGAGCTTTCTCATTAATCCAAATGGTAATAAGCTTACAACATGACCCTGTCAAAAAAAAATTGTGACAGTAGCATTTTATTTAAATTTTTTAGTGTATTACAATTAAAAAATTAAATATTATTCAATAAGAATTACAATCAAGAAATTGGAGCCATAGATGCACTTTGCGTCCAAAAATATTGGCGTACAAAATCTTCAAAAGAAGAGTCAAAATGTTGTTTTTCCATGCCCATCTTCAAGTCTCCTCCTCCTAATTATTAACAAGCGAAAATTTATTGCAAGTTCCAAGTTTGACCACAAACGCAATGGAAATCCTAATATCAACTGCCCTAATTCAACCAACTAATAGATCAAAATTCAAATGTGTATGCTTATAGGTTATTTTCCAAGTTTAAATAACTGTACCGGCCATTAAACCGATAAAGGCATTGATTAACGATTTATTGGTCTAACCGCAATCGAACCATGATCAAACCGATTGTAATTAAATATACATTTTTAATTTTGTATAATTATTAAACTAAGATACTAAAAATAAGAGTTGTGTTGCACCGTGCACTTCAGAGTCTATGAAAGGATGGGAAAAGGAGTACTTTTATGTAGGCATATACAAGAAAGGACCTCCTGATAGTTGTTTTGGGGGTACAGGGAGTAAGCATTCATTGCAAAGAAAGATTTAAATTAATGACTTGTTGGAGGGAGAGAATCAACAAAAAAACATGCAAAGAGCTAGGTAGATGGTGCAAGTGAGGTTCATCTAAACATTCATCTATAACAAGAACAATTGGGGCAGACATTCTGGAATCTGAAATTGGAACAAATTTAGGTCCCTTGTTCCCAGTTTGAACATAGTAAACTATGGGTGAAGATTGTTCAGAAAAATAGATCCCTTAATGTCATTTGGTTTGCTCTTCCAGCTCCTCTTTATTTTCCCAACAATGGATAACTTTTGAATCAGCTCATTTTGCAAAGCTACAACTTCCCTGAACTGGTCCTTGTTAGCTTCCATACCAGCTTTTAATTCATCAGCTCTCTGTAGATCAGATGTTGTGGACTCAATTTTCATACTTGCTTCAATGTAGTTCCTACTCGAATGAGTTAACTCCCTTGAAAATTCTGATATTAATGTTTTCATTTCTCTTGGTATGCCAACATCAGAACTCAATTTGGAGAGGTATTCTAAGTAATTTTTCATGAAACTACACAGTTCATGATGCAATAGGATCGAAGCATCATTGGAGAAGAAGTGTCTAGTACTATTTTTAATGCTTCCCTAGTCTCTTCAGTTGAAGAATCATTTATCATGTTCATGGGGGCTATGAAAGAACATCTAGTGAAGCATAAAATACTTCCACTTCTATCTCATCGATAAGTCCCACATAGGTGAGACTAGTTAAGTGAAGTTGTGTGAAAGGAGAGCTATAAATATAAGGTGTATGACATCAAACAGAGTTTCAACTTGGACTTGGTCGGTCCAAACCACTATAGTTTTTCACTTTTTCTTTATAAAAATAAGTTTTATTTTGTGAACAAAAAAAAAAACGAATATAGCATCGATTTTCGGAACCGGATCCTCTCCATTACCTGGAAAAATGGAGGATTCCAGTCCTTGAGATCTAAGCCGTACATGTGGCAATGGGCAAAATCAATGGCAGTCAAATTTTCATTTATTTTAATATTTAATTAAAACAAAAATCAATTAAATCCCTCTTTTCTTTCCCTCTCCCCAAACCCTTCGACATTTCCCTCTCCCCCTTTCAAAGTTCCACCAAACTCCGGCGGCACTGTTCCGTGTTGCTCCGCCCCGGACTGGACCGGTTCCGCCGTCTACCACCACAACCCAGCGGAGACGTCATCTCCCGCCACTGCCACTGTTCGAAGGTCTGGGTATCACCTCCTAGAACAGTGAAACGTCGACACTGTCGCCACCATGCCGGCCACCATCTCGGCCGTCGCGCCTCCATGACGCCCCACCGCAGCACCGCCTCAACCAGCGCCTCCACATTTCAAACTCCATGGACTGTGATGGCTGTGAGCTTAAGGTCAAGAAAACCCTCTCTTCACTTAGTGGTGAGTAAAATCTGTGGGTATGATGAAATGAGATTGTGACTGGGTATGTTGAACCAAGCAAGGTGCTGAAGAAGGCCAAGTCAACAGGGAAGAAGGCTTGAGATTTGGCTTTATGTGCCTTACAATTTATTCGAAGGCCATATGCTGCTTCTGCTTAGGACAATGGCCTTATGTGCCTTACAATGGTCTCTGAAGTTTTTTTGCGGGAACGTGTTTTGGAAAGGGCAGAGGAAGGGTCGAAGGAATGGGGAGAGGGAGAGGAAAGAGGGGAATTTTTTTTAAAAAAATTTCTGATTTAATTAAATAAAAAAATAAATGCTAAAAATTGTCAACCATTGATTGGGGTCACTGCCATGTGTACGTCTGAGATTTGTAGAACAGGAACTGTCCATTTCTAAAGGAAATGGAGAAGATCCGGTTCCTCGATTTTCACCGATTTGCTTGGTTCAAGACAAGTTTTGTCGATTTTTGACCGATTCTTTTAATGAAAGGTTTTATAGGTTGTTTGGATTGGAAGATAGGTCAGTCCCGATCTGACCGGTTGAACTGACTAATCCGATCCAGTTTTAATGAATATGGGAGATTCAGAGAGCCCTTCACCATGGAAACGTAACTAGTAGTGAAAGTATTTTTTAGATTCACATGATCTTACAAAAAATCAAACTTATAGATGAAAAGAAAACCTATCCATAATCACGAGAAACCAAATTGAAACAAGTAACTAAGTCACTAAAAGGCATTAACGCTTAAATTTAATGGCAAACGTAAAAAAATGGTCACAATTGGTTTAGTACTTAAATTCAACTTGCAAAACCACACAAATTTTGATGTGCATGTTAAAATAATTCATGCCCTCTGGCTTTCTATTTCTAATAAAATTCTGTCGGATTTTACACAAGCAAAGCACACCCACCTACCTATTGAGTTGTGTTATTTGTATATCAAATTTTAGGCATCATATGTGACACCGTATATATTTCTTTCTATCTCTCACTTACTTTTTATCATTTTTATATATATGTTTCTCGAAAATACAACAAAGGGACACCGCATGGTGTCCTCAATGTGATGTTCAAAAAACATTAGTGCACCTGTTAACCAAAGTAGGCAGGAAATGAAGCCGAGTTCATCAAATTCTAGATATTTGACACAATCAAGAATCAAAGCCTGAAGGTAGGCACAAAATTAACCAAGCTAATATTTTTTAAAATATATTTTTTTTCCTAAAAGAATGATTCTTCTAAAACCCTATGCTGATGCCAATTGCGGCTTCTGTAAATTGTCATCTCTATACAACAAGCGCGGCTTCTTGGAAGCATATCCTTGGTATTGGTAGATGATGCTGTAAAGACATTGCCTCAAGCTTAAGGTGTCAAATGTTTCTATAAATCTTAGATCTGTTGTCCTGGATTTAGCACCGGCAAATCGCTGGTACTCCTCAAACACATAAGGCAAACACCAATTCTGAAATTTTCTCAAGCAACCAACAAGGCAACCAGTTCGATGCTGCACAAAAATAACACAACACAAGATCAAACCTTAGAAATAAAAAAATAAAATAATATTTCTTGTCTGTACAATTAATTCTAGCAACACTCACATTCACATTTATATACATTAACCTATCTTATCTCAAAATACAAGATACTAGTACTTCAATACCTCCTATATTCTAAGGTGACGTTTGGTTACTGGAATGTTTTATTTCCAGACAAACTAAATTCCCGAGAATCACATTCACAAAAATATTTATTTCCCACCTTTACAAATAGGAATAAAGTTTTATCACGCTTCTAACTATCATTCACTAATTTTATTCTCGAATATCTTTTATGTCTAAATAAGTTTTAAAACTTGTACAAAACATGAGAAATTTTTATTCTCATGCCAACATTTGGGACAAACGCAATTTCCATGTTCCGGCATAAAATTAAACACGCGCTTCATGTATTTGAATTTATTTCCAGAGAATAAAACCAACGAAAAGATATAAATTGGCAAATCAATCTAAATTAAATTATGAATACCTTTCCTCGATTGCAGTGAATCAAAACTGGGTGATTTCTCACATCTGAGATACACAAAAGTTGAAGTGAGTATGAATAAAAAAAAATAATAATAAACAAGAGAGAATACTTGAATGAGAATGAGAATAATGTAATTGATTGAATACCAACTAAAACTTTGAGAGCGTCCATTATAGTATCGTTGATAACAGATACAGAAAGATCCTGCAAATACAACGAATAATCCATAAGCATCAAACCAAATGTCACCATGAGTTAAATTAAATCAATCATAATTATAGAGAGAAAAAGAAAAAGTGAATTACCGTCTTGCCCTCAATTCCAAATTGAAAGAGTTGAATATTGTGTGATCGAAGGAACTCCAAATTTTGTTGTGGATAGGGTTCTGGGCACAAGTATCTGCATTCACCACCAATTTTAGAAAGTCATATAAGGGAAAAGGGAATGAATGAATGAATGAGAGGATTGAGGAAGTGAGGCAGTGACATACATGATGGATCGAAGATTTAGGGTTTGGAGGAAGGGGAAATTGGAAGGTTGAGGGAAGCTGGAACGGTAAATGTTCTCCTCAACCATTGAGAAGTTGGTTGGTGCAACCAGAACGGCGTCGTCGTCCTCCGCCGCCGCCGCCGCCACCATCATCTTTCTTGGTTACCAAAGCTCTTCTTTCTTTCTTTATGCCTCGCTAATTAATTAATAACTAATAACTGTGCTAACTGCTAATAAGGCTTCTCTCCTTAAATTGATGAATAGAGATAAGTAGTAGGTTCTGTTTTTGCGGGATGTTTGTTTAGCTGACCCAATTCTTCTCGAATTCAAATTTTGCTTATCTTAATTAATAAACAGATTATTCGTATAATATTGGGATTGTCACCGACTCAAGTCAAGTTGGAAACCTTGAAAAAGAGGTGGCGGCAGACTAAAAGTTGATGCAATTGAGCCAAGGTTTAAAATTATGTGGAATTATTTTTCTTTGTTTTTGGGCTTTTGAGTTTTGCCCCGTTCAAGCACAAAAAAGGTCTAGATTATTTTTCTTTGATCATTTAACGATTTTATTTTACAGATTGATTTAGATTTTATTTTTGATAGAAACAGATTGATTTAGATAAAGATAAAAAAAAAATTAGAGATAATTATTAGATTGTTAGGTCCTATTGATAAATTAAATTTTTAAAAGAATCTGATTAAAAAGTCTATTCTAAAAGATCTTGAATTATAAACATGTAGTTGATCCAAGTAGTAATGAGCTTGGTCCCCTTAAGCAAGTGGTTAAGGGTTCGATCTCTTTCTCTTACGTATGGAGAAAACCTGATTGAGAGAGGATGGATAGTTTGAGAAGCCAAAAAATAAAAGACCTTGAATTATATTGAGAAATTTTTTTAAAAAAAAAATTATCATTCTCTCTTTTTTTTTTTACAAAATGTATCATTCTCTCTTGTCAACGTACAAATCAAGAATAAAGCTATAAATTGTTGATTATTTTTTAGTGAAAATTATCTCACCTTTTTGTAATAAATTTTTTTACTATAATTATATATATTGTTGAGTTTTTTTATATTTGGAATGAGTTTCAATTTATGATAAAAACAAAGTAGCAGAGAGCAAAATTAGTAATTATATTGGAGAACCCTTGCACTTTATGCTTAGTAAAGGTCCGTTTATTTTGTCTTTAGTTTTTTATTTTTATTTTTTATTTCTATTAATAATTACAAAAGTACTACATTATTTTCATTTTATTCACTGTTTTTAAACAATTATATGAGAAACAATAAAAACAATATTTATAATAACTTGGACTTTATGTGTTTACTTATATTTCTAAAAGGCACTCATATTTTTTTAAGGATTTGATTGTAATGTAATATAACTTTACATTTTCAACCAATCATAAATCATCATATTATTTAAAAAATTTAAATTTTATGATAATATATAAATTGGCTTGTGATTAATTGGTTGTGTCAAAAATTTACATTGATATTGTATCAAAATTAAAATCATTTTTATCTGTAAAGAAAATATCATTTTTAAACTACAAAACTATCGTGTTTGCCCTCAAAGGAATGATCCAAATGGTGATCTATGAATTTAAGGTAGTGTTTGATACATGTTTTATTTTTAATAGTTCCAGGAGTGTCAGCATGTGAATAAAAGTTTCTAATGTTTAGTACAAGTTTTCCAAAATTATTCCCAGACATAAAAGATATCCAGAAATAAAATTAGTGTATGAGAATGAAAAACTCTATTCCTAATTGTGGAGATGTGAAAGAAATATTCATGAAAATTAAATTTCTGAAAATGTAATTTTCATGATAATAAAAATTTTATGAGCCAAACATCACTTAATACATCGCACAAGGTGACATCATATGATTTGAAATCATTAAGCTTCGGTTTGTCTTCTATTTAACTTTTCTTTTATATTTCTAACCAACATTTTTTCATGTGAACGATTGTGATTGATTACCCAGAACTTGATCAGATGGTCACAGTCAATTTTATTAAATTTTAAAATTAATCCATAATTTTTAATTAGTTTGCAAAAATATCCTTCAGCTTCTATTGATTATTCATCAGAAACATATGGTTTGCTGATCACCAAATTTCTGGTTTGTTACTGATTTACCCCATTGTTGGTTGCTATTGTTATTGGAAGATGCCTCCCACGTCCCTTTCTCTCTTCCACACTCCTCCCGAGCCTAGATCTCCGGCAAGCCGCACAGAACCGTCGCGCGCCATTCTCCTACAAGCACCACCCTTCTCCTCTGATCCTGGTCCTCCGTTTATAACGCATGCCCACGGAGCTCCATCTCTCTGCCGTTTAACCACCACCTAGCTTTGGGCGCACCTCGTCCTCGTCTCAACCACCGCCGCCTCCGCTACGTTCAACCTTGCTATGCGCTCACCACACGAAACTCTGGAAGTTGTTGATCTGAAACTTGTGAGGGAGAAAAAGGTTGGGGGTTCATGTGTCCATCCAAGGTTGAAAAAAGAACCCCAAATCTTCAGATATACTTCAGATCCGAGGTTGTCAATGAGAGGGATGGCGGGAGGTGAGATCGTTTGGTGTTGTATAAGGACCACAAAATAATAAATAAAATTTATAGGTAAAAAAATAAATTCTAAAAACTAGCACTTACCTAAAATGACCAGTAAAATTAGAAGGAGGATCGGTTCTCAACCATTAGGTTGGAGGATTGTAGACTTCTCCATCAAAACGTTATCTTAAGAAGGGTCATTGAATGTTCATTGTGAATTATGACCACCGTCAACTATAAGAATTTTTTTTTTTAATAAATGGATAAGGCACCTGTTAAGTAATGTAAAAAAAAAAAATTATTAAAAAATTATGCATATTATTCATCTAAATATTTTTTTTTGAAAGGATTATTCATCTAAATATTAAATAACGATTTTTTATAAAAAGTTTTTTTATTTTTTAATCAATGTCCTTAAGATATTGATTGATACTCACCTTTATAAGTTATTGAATTTAATTTTGATATAATATTCATATAAAATATTTTATACTATAAAAGTGATATATTTGATAAGGAAAACTCGTATGAGAAAATAATGTATTTAGCCTTTTAAAAAATATTATACTTAATTTTTGTAATAAAAAATATTATACTTAATTCCTCAATATAAATTTTCTTTTACGGGTTCTTTAACTAATATCCTTAAAGCACTCGTTAATAAGCTTTTTTATAAATTGAGAAAGGGTGTATTTAATTTTTAGCAAAACTCTATATAAATTAGATAAGTTTTCACTTAGGCGTGTGTGCATATGTAGTATGTAATCCACAGACATTTTTTTTTTTTAAGAATGCTAACGAGCGTCTTCGGACTCGTTTGGTGGTCAGGATAAGAGAGATATCATAGGATAAACTATCATATCATGTCTGAAACTATTGTTTGGTGAGCCAGTAGTATATAGGATAAATCAATCCTATCACTTATCCTATCCTGTCCATCTAGTTAAAATTCTATCCTGAGGGGAGAGCTGGGTTAGAACTCAACAGGATATGATAGAGTGATTTAAAATAAAATAAAATATAAAATAATTAAAGCATAATAAAATATAACATGGTATAATAAAACATAGAATAATAAAAATATTAATAATTTTATTTTTAAAGTTATTTTTATTTTATCACAAGGCTAATTTTATTATTTTTTATATTATTTGAAAAACTGAAAAACAAACAAAAAATCTAATAATTTAACTATATGTAAAGTAAAAAACTAAAAATGAATATTTAAAATTATGAAAAATAATAATTTAAATTAAACAATATTTAAAAAATTTAAAATATTATATGTAATTTTATCACAAGGATAATTTTGTATTTTTATATAATTAAAAAATGAAAATTATAAAAAATTAAAATCTAATAAAATAAAAACACATTTGGAATAAAAATGAAAATTAAAGTTCATACTAAAATTATAATGCTATCGAGTTGGTTATCTGGTAGACACCAAATGTCTGATAGGATAACAACTTATCCTACTCATATCATATCATACTCCTATCCTGCTCTCTTATCCTATCCGCCCATATCCTATCCTGACCACCAAACGAGCACTTAGGGTACTTGTTAAGGAACCAATAATTTTTTTTTATGTGAAATTGATATATATAATATTTGAAAAAGTGAAATATTTAGTTTTTCCAATGAAAACTCGATTTTCTTAATTTCTTAAAGCATTCGTTAACATTATTTTTTATTTTATTTTATTTTTACTTCAATTTTATTTTTATTTTGTGTACATAGTGGGTGTCAACCTCAACCTCACGCAAAAATCGAGTCTTCCACGAACTTTTTCTTTCCCCTTCTTTAAACCAATGGTTCCAATTTTGATTATCTACTGTTCTTGCCTTTTTCTTTATTCTTTCCATTTTTCCTTGTACACCACCAATACCCGCATTCTCAATCAGTGTGCTCTTTTTTATTTTTTTTATTTCCTTATATAGTTTTTATGGTAAAATATTTCCTAATAATTTTAAAAAGAACAATTTCAACCTTAAAATAAACGAAGAAAAGTGACATGGAATTAAAAAAGCAGGAGAGAAAAACAGGGGGAGGGGAGAGTTTGTGGTTTGAGTTTGGCGGCAACAATGAATGCGATAGGGAAGGAAGCGCGTGAGTGGGAATGCTTTCATAATTCAAAGAAAAAAATTGTATATATACTCTTATATTTTACTTTATTCTAAAAAATAATTATCTTCATTATAAATTTTCAATAAAGAGACCCTTTTTTAGGGAAAAAAAAATCGTAATTTGACCTTTCTATACATATAATTTGTATGTTAGTTATACATATGATCAATATTTGTCCATTTGAATCATCTCAGTTGAATATGTTGTGAGATATAAATTATCACGGCACGAATTCAATCTCGCAATGCACATAAAAAAATGCGGGGGTTGAACTCATAACCTCCATCTAATCACTGTAATCCCTATCTCGCTTCCCTTAAACCATCAAGCCACCTTATAACTCCCTCATAAAATAAAAAATAAAAAAATACATATGATAATATTTAATTTATTCATATCGTTTGACTTAAGTATACTGTAAAATTATTTTATATTTTATAGTTATAAAAATAAAAATACAAAACATTAAAATTTTAGGCTAAAATACAAGAAAAAACATTGGATTAAGTAATTAATTTCAAAAAACATTGTCTTAAACAAGTAATTAATTTCAAAAAACTTTAAGTATAGTTCAAAACTGAACAACTTGACTCTTTTGACTTGACAAATAAATTAACACTTTATAGAATTGTTTTCATGTACATAATGGGGTTATTTTTACACTGTATTACACAATTTGGTAAGTTTAAAGAGTCGAGTTTTATTAATATTAGAATTAGAAAGATATTTCTAGAATTAACCTATAATTAGAGAAAACATTGCATTTCAAACAAAAAATTATTTTTTATACAAAGTATGAATAACCTTTTTTTTTAACCTGAATAAACTTATCTCATTTCACTTTCAATAAAATGTGCAGTACATTGTATAGTGTAACAGCTGTAAATATATACTTGTGATTTTTGAAGGAGGGAAGTATCAACTATGCTGTGAGTAATAAATTTTTAATTTACCTGATTATTGTCATAGGGAGATGTCAAGATGCTTTTTATTTAGAATAAAATAAAATTTTGGAGGTGTTTATGTATTTTTTCATAATATAAAAGATTTAATTTGTATGTAATGTAAGGGAAAAGTTTTTTTTTTATACTATCAACCAATCATAAATTGACACGTCATTAAAAATGTTAAACTCTTCTGATAATTACTTTAAAAGTCACATATAAACCAATATGTTAGTTCAAGTAAAATGGACACGAATTTTCTTAAGAGGTCCTGGATTCGATTCTTATATAAAAAAAACATTCTGTTGAAGGGGTTCTTCCTTGAGCACAGTAATCGAAAGATTGATCTCACACCTCTCAGATATAATATAATATAAGATACTCTAAGAATAAAAAAAGACTTTATCAAAAATTAAATTCTAAATATAAAATATGTTTATTCATTGACGTCAAGCACAAAAGTTTTAAAAAAAGTAAATAAAGGGTGGGGGTGACGTGTAAAAGGTGGAGGGCGAGCAGAGAAATATAATTAATGTAATAAATATTTTTGTTGTAAAAAGGAAAAAGAAAAAGAAAAAAAGAGAGTGTTTGCGTTGTGGATGGTTGGTTTGTGGAGAGGAGAAGAGAACGCTTCTTCTTCCTTCACACTTGACTCTTTTCTCTTCTATTTTTTGTTTTAGATTTATTATTATTTTTGGGTGTAGTGAGGAGAGGAAGGAGGTGAAGTAGGAAAATGGCAATTGAATGTTGATGATATGATATGAATGGAGGAGAACATCAACATCAACCTCCCAATCCTTCTTCATCATCATGGAATTTCATGCTCCAATTCATCTCCCCCAACAAGGTCATCATCTCAATTCTCAATTCTCAATTCTTTTTTTATCATTAATTAGCTAACCGATCGCTTTAATTTTCACAATTCAATCACCATCCCACTTCAATTTTCATTCATTCTATTCAATTCTGTATTAATTATTCCCATTTAACGAATATGCATTCAAGACGACGAATTTAATTACCTAGCATCTCCAGAATCTAGGTAGCGTTTGTCTGGATACAGAATTTTAAGGATAGAGGATTTAAGATGATTTGTGAAATAAATAACAAAACAAGTTCAAAAAGGGATTTTTATTGAGTAATTTCAGATAAAAAAAAAAAATGAAGAATTTTGGTGGAATTTTGTGAAATTCTTTGATTTCTTCGTGGTCCTTCCATCAAAAGAGAAACGACATATTAGAGAATAGCTTGTTGACTGGAGCATCACCACCGGATCTTCAAGGATTTGGTTGTAGTTTTTGGGGAGGATTCCAGATCTGGCTCGTGTGGTGGATCAATGGCCATTTTCGGTGGATCACGTGCCATAGTAGTAGGACTGACCAAGCCGAAGCACAGTAAAAGGAAGCTGAAGCTAAAATCCCTTCATTTTAAATAGAGTAGCAGGAGAAAGAATGTTAAAATTTTGTAAATGATAGACATTAAGGGTCTGTTTCTACTTTTCTGTTTCCATTTCCTGTTTTCAGAAATAAGTACAAAACTGTCATCTTATTTTCGTTTTGTTTCCTATTTTCAAATATTTGTACAAGAAACAGTGAAAACAATAAAATGTTTCTATATAAATGAAAACAAATATTTGAAAACAAGAATCAAAATGAAAACAAGGTGGCGGTTCTGCAATTATTTATAAAAATAAGAAGTAAAAACAGAAAACAAAGCAAACATGCCCAAATTGTTGCAATTCAATCTCCTTGAGTTTCAAATTCTTTTAAAAAATTTAAGATACTATATCCAAATACAGGATTAGGCCACTTTGGGAGTGTTGTGCCATATGGTTTTAATGTTTTTTGACAGAAAAAACCGCAATGGAAGTATTTGTTCCGGTTCTGTATAAAAGCCACAGCCCACAGGTGCTTTTCAGAAACACCCTAGGAGAATGTACAGATATTTTGAATTTAAATCAATATCCTTTCCTAATTTAAACTTGTATCCATTCCATTTCAGACACACCCATATATTATTTTTGTGATGGTAGATTTAGATATTTCTAAAAATTTCTGGATAAACTTTTATTGAACACTATCAATCAAGGTGCCACTAACGGTAACTTCTAAAGATTTTTAACCTTATTCTATACCAGTTTTTCAAAGCACCTCAGCAGAGGGCCCAACATCTTTTGAAAAGCCATAGTCTCATTGCATTCCTAAACAGGTGTTCAGTGTGATTCAGACTTACATCAATCTGAAGACTGGAATGCACTTGAAATTTTGATTCCATCAAAGTAACCTTTTCATCCAGGATGGGCCACTAAGGACCCAGGCATGGTAGGAAGGAACTCCCCATATTTAAAGTGGATCATAATTTTTTGGGCATGCTTCACTTGGAGTACTCTGGTCTTCCATTTATCAGATACTGATACTTTATTACATTGAGAGAAATAAAATCACTAATAGAACTCAATAGACATTTTTTTAAATAGACTGTTGTGGAACAGATGATATTATTACACTTGCATTACGTCATGCACTTGTTTATAGGTTTAGATCAGAACAGTTTAGATTATGTGTCTTTCTAAAAATTGACTTATTCATATCATGTTATTTCAGATGCACTGTGGCAAATGAAATTGACATCAAGTGAAACAATGGAAGCTGGACCTTATCCGGAGCGTCCTGGAGAGCCAGATTGTTCATATTACATCAGAACAGGCCTTTGTAGATTTGGTGCAACATGTCGATTTAATCATCCTCCTAACAGGAAGCTGGTATAAGCTCCGATTTATTTGTACAAATTGTATTCATAAATTTATAAAATATGTGTTCAAATTAGATAATTCTCCAGGTTCTTAGATGGGTTCATTCCAAAGCATTACTATTATCACCAAAGAATCTCTCTAGGAGATGGAAGCAATCGGCAGTTCAAACTATTTGTTGTTATCCTCTAATATTATGTCCAACACATGTTCTTTGCTTAGTTTATTCCTATTCGAAACACTTGCATTTTTTATTCCTAATGAGAAACCAGGGAGAATATCACTGTTTTTTCTTCCTTCCTTGATACCACACTCATAATTAGCTTTGGTGTGTAGCACACGATTATTGTTTCCCATCTATTCAAGTGTATAGACATTTTTTGTGCTTGTTCATATATCAGTCTACACATACCTGTTCTTCTGAAATGAGCGAATTTCTTGTATCTGGGCTATATAACGTTGAATTTTCCATGCTGTGCTGTTGTTTTTTTATTTTTATTTTGATATCACTCTATCACTTGGAGAATATAGATACCTGATAAGTTTTTCTCTGAATATTGTCAGGCAATTGCAACTGCAAGGATGAAAGGCGAGTTCCCAGAAAGAATAGGGCAACCAGAATGTCAGGCATGTACTAGTTTCTCACCATGCATAAGGTGCATGTTGTTTGTTTATATGTGATCTGAGAATCTGCTCATTTTAAGGTGGAATTTAGTAATTTCTCAAAATCCTAGCAATCTGTGTGGGGGTAATTGGATTTGGAGTCAATACTTTCTTTGGTCCTCATGACCATGTTATGTGATAGCAGTAGGCCTATGATTAGAAAAGTGTATTTAAGGAAGAATTGGAAGGGAAAGGATGCGAGTACAGCTGTTACTAACTAAATAACAGTTGTAACTAACCCAACTGTATAGCAGGAGCCTTTAAATAAGAGAAAGGAGCTAGAATAAGGGTGTGTGTGAATTCAGTGAGAACTGGGAGAGTTACTGGGCACTCTCGAATCAGCCCTGTGAGTGTATTCTGTAGTCTTCTTCTATGGTCACATTGATCTAGAAGAGTTCACAAATAATAGTGATATTCAGTGTTGTTCATACTCCAAATCCCTAAATTTCTCCATAAAATTCCCCTTTTACTGGTTGAATCTATCAACTGGTATCAAAGCTGTTACATCCTGAGGAAGGAGATTCATGGTGAAGAAGAATATGGACGCAAAAGTCGAGAACGTGGAGAGAACGCTGTATGAGCTTAATTGCAGAGTCGCGCAAGAGGAGGAGTGGCGCAGAGGAATGGATGCTACAATGAGCGCTGTGCTCGAGTAGCTGAAGAAGCTGAGCAAAGAATCGCCGGCGACGACGGAGACGCCGGAACGAGACGATAATGAGGTGATGCATGGTTCCGGACACAACTCGGAGAAGAAGGAGTGGAAGTGGAGGAATCTTGAGCTTCCGATGTTCGGCGGAGAGGATACAGCTGGGTGGATCGGAAAGATTGAGAGATATTTCCGATTGAAAGGAGTTACGGAGAAGGAGAAAATGGAGGTAGCGATCGTGGCTTTGGAGGGAAAAGCTCTGACTTGGTTTCAATGGTGGGAAACGGGAAACAGATGACAAGATTGGCAAGAATTCAAGAACGCGTTATCGCGTCGATTTCAACCTATTCTGGCACAGAACCCGTTCGAAATGCTGGTGGGGTTGAAGCAAGAAGGTTCGGTGGCTGAGTATAGGGAGAAATTCGAAAACGTTTCAGGTCTTCTCAAGATTGGGGATTCCAACTATCTCAAAGGAATCTTCATGAATGGGTTGAAGGAAGAGGTAAAAGCTGAACTCAGGTTACATTCCCTTAATTCGATAGATGAAGTGTTAGACATGGCGCTGTTAGTTGAAGCCAGAAACGTAATCTTGAGGAAAGAAGGAGGAATGGGTGCAAACCCTAATGGCAGGGGAGGATAGAATCGCAACATATTCAGTAGTCGTAGGGAGGAAGGAGGAAAAGGTATCGAGAAGGCAGAAACAAAATTGGGTGGAAATAGAAATACAGAGGAAGGAAGGCCAAATTGGAAACAAATGACTGATGCAGAATATGAGGAGAGAAAGAAGAAAGGGTTGTGCTATAGGTGTGATGAGAAATTCTCTCGTGGCCATGTGTGTAAGAACAAACACCTGAGAATCATGTTAATGGAAGAGGAGGGTGATGAGGAGGGTGATGAAGAAGAGGAAATACAATGGACAGGAAAACCTGTGCAAACCACTTTAGATTTCAAAAGTATGGTGGGAATGACTTCAAAACACTCATTCAAGCTGTGGGGAGAGCTGAAAGGTAATAGAATTCTGGTATTAATTGATTGTGGAGCATCACATAATTTCATTGCTGAATCTGTGGTGAAATCTTTGGAACTTCCCGTTGAGGGGACTGCCCAATATTGGGTAAAGGTAGGAGATGGATATAGTGTAAGGGCACAAGGTGTTTGTTCAGGATTGCATCTGACCTTGCAAAATCTGCCAATAATCCAGAATTTTTATCTGTTTGCATTGGATGGGGTGGATGTGGTGTTAGGCATGGAGTGGCTAAAGGGGTTGGGAGAAATCAAGGCCAATTTTGATAAACTCACTATGGAGGTCAGGATGGGAGGGCAGAAGTATATGATTCAAGGGGATCCCACCCTGAAGGTAGCAGCTGCAACTTTGAAAAGTATGTTGAGATCTCTACAATCTGAGAAGGAGACTTTCCTTGTAGAGTGCAGGCTGACAACTCTAGAAGAGAGGAGAGAGCAAATTCCAGAGCATATTCTACAGGTCTTGATTGAATTTGAGGATGTTTTTCAGGAACCGCAAGGATTGCCCCCTTCCAGAAGGCAAGATCATGCTATTATACTAAAGGAAGGTGCTGATATTCCAAATCTGAGGCCCTACAGGTACCCCTACTATCAAAAAAATGAAATTGAAAAGCTAGTGAATGATATGTTGAAAACTGGAATCATTAGACCTAGCGTCAGTCCTTATGCTAGTCCTATTATTCTAGTCAAAAAGAAAGATGGTAGCTGGCAATTTTGCTTAGATTATAGGGCATTAAACCGGATCACAATACCGGACAAATTCCCTATACCTGTCATAGATGAGCTACTTGATGAGTTGGCAGGTGCACAAATTTTTTCTAAACTGGACTTGAGATCAGGCTATCATCAAATCAGAATGCGGGAGGAGGATATTCACAAGACTGCATTCAGAACTCATGAAGGCCATTATGAGTATTTGGTAATGCCGTTGGGCTTACTAATGCTCCCTCAACATTTCAGGGCCTCATGAATGAAGTCCTTAGACCGTATCTCAGAAAATTCGTGTTAGTCTTCTTTGATGATATATTAATTTACAGCAGTTGTTTGGAGGATCATGCAGACCATGTCCGGAAGGTAATGCTGTTGTTAAGAGCTAACACGCTGTTTGCAAATAAAAAGAAATGCGAGTTTGCTAAATTGGAGATAGAGTATTTGGGACACGTTTCAGCACAAGGAGTGCCTGCGGATTCCAAGAAAGTTTCAGCAATGTTGAATTGGCCTACACCAAAAGATCTCAAGGCTTTAAGGGGCTTCCTGGGATTAACAGGATACTACCGACGGTTTGTCAAAGGTTATGGGGCTATAGCAAGACCCTTGACTGACTTATTAAAGAAGGAAGCTTTTCAATGGACAAAAGGGGCTGAGTTAGCATTTGTTGAATTGAAGAATGCTATGGCAGCACTCCCAACACTGGCTGTACCAGACTTTTCCAAACAGTTTGTGGTTGAGTCTGATGCATCCAGCAAGGGAATTGGTGCAGTTTTGTTACAAGATGGTAGACCCTTAGCATTCATGAGCCAGACATTATCTGAGAGGGCCCAAAAGAAATCTGTTTATGAGCGCGAATTAATGGCAATACTACTGGCTGTCCAGAAATGGAAACATCATTTGATGGGGAGGCACTTCATTATTAAAACTGACCAGAGAAGCTTGAAGTTCTTGACTGAGCAGAACATCATAAGTGGACAACGAAGTTGTTGGGCTTTGATTTTGGGATTCATTACAAGCCAGGGTTTGAAAATAAAGCAGCAGATGGCCTTTCACGTCAAATGATGTATGCAGCTCTTTCGAGAGTCGAAATGCATGAATGGCAGCAATGGGAAGAGGAGATAGCTGCTGATCCTGAGTTACAGCAGCTGATGCAGGAGGTAGTTGCTAAGCCACAGGACTTTGTGGGGTACCAGCTCAAAGCAAGGAGGCTATACTTTAAAGACAGACTAGTACTTCCTCAAAATTCAGTCAGGATTCCATTAATTCTCCAGGAATTTCATGCTACGGCAATGGGGGGGTCACGCTGGAGTGTTCAGGACCTTCAAGAGAATTGCAGCAGTTTTCTATTGGAAAGGCATGATGAGGGACGTGAAAAAGTTGGTCGCGGAATGCCATATCTGCCAGACCACCAAATATCAAACATTGGCCACCGCGGGTCTTTTGCAACCACTTCCAGTCCCAACTCAAATATGGAGTGATATCTCCATGGATTTTATCTCTGGCCTTCCTAGAGCTCAAGGAAAGGACACCATATTGGTAGTGGTTGACAGATTAACAAAGTTTGTCCATTTCTTGGCTTTAGCATATCCATTCTCTGCTAAGGATGTTGCTAGAATCTTCATTGCAGAAGTGGTTAGATTGCATGGATTTCCGGAATCCATTGTCACTGATAGAGACCGCTTGTTCCTGAGCCAGTTTTGGGTAGAACTCTTCAAACAGGCGGGCACAAGGCTGAAATACAGCTCCGCGTATCACCCCCAAACCGACGGACAGACAGAGGTGGTGAATAGGTGTTTGGAGGATTGTCTGAGGTGTTTTGTGGGGGAAAACCCAAGCAGTGGCCTCAATGGCTGCCTTGGGCAGAATTTTGTTTTAATTGTCACTACCATCAGCCCACGGGAATGACTCCTTTCAAGGCAGTCTACAGCAGAGAACCACCTCCCATCATTCGTGCCAGTACATATCCATCCAAAGTCGAAGCTGTAAATGTTATGGCAGCAGAACGGGATGGGATTTTGGATGAACTAAGGTCCGATATTTTCAAACCACAGCTTCGCATGAAACAACAAGCTGATAAGAAGAGGAGAGATCTACACTTTCAAGTGGGAGATCAGGTTTACTTGAAAGCTCAACCTTATAGGATGAGATCCCTAGCCCAGAGAAGACACGAAAAGTTAGCACCAAGATACTATGGCCCCTTCACAATATTAGACAAGGTGGGGGAAGTAGCTTACACGCTACAACTTCCCCAGAACAGCAAGATCCACCCGGTCTTCCACATCAGTAAGCTCAAGAAAGCAGTCCCCTCAAACTACCCGGTTCAGTCACTACCAAAGAGTTTGTCAGAAGAATGGGAACTCTCTGCTCAGCCTTTAGAAGTCAAAGCCATGAGATACAACCAAGCTGGTGACCTGGAGGTTCTCATTCAATGGCAAAACCTCCCTGATTTTGAGAATTCATGGGAACTCGCCTCCAAGATGGTGGATGTCTTTCCTCAGTTTCACCTTGAGGACAAGGTGGTTGCTTTGGGGGGGAGTATTGATAGCAGTAGGCCCATGATTAGAAAAGTGTATGTAAGGAAGAATAGGAAGGGAAAGGATGCGAGTACAGTTGTTACTAACTAAATAACAGTTGTAACTAACCCAACTGTATAGCAGGAGCCTATAAATAAGAGAAATGAGCTAGAATAAGGGTGTGTGTGAATTCAGTGAGAATTGGGAGTTACTGGGCACTCTCGAATCAGCCCTGTGAGTGTATTCTGTGGTCTTCTTCTATGGTCACATTGATCTAGAAGAGTCCACAAATAATAGTGATATTCAGTGTTGTCCATACTCCAAATCCCTAAATTTCTCCATAAAATTCCCCTTTTACTGGTTGAATCTATCATTATGAAGGCAGGCCTACAATGTTATTAAAATTGAAATTCTTGAACACAGTGGTGAGTGGAGATGAAGGTAGACTAGAGGGAAACAGAGCAAGTTGTCAACGTCTCTTGCATCGCATGCTATTTATTTATGTGCTCTTTTCTGTGGAATCTTTTATTTGGATTTATTGAAAAGTGATATACTTTGGGTGGACAGTTAATAACATTGATGTTGCTTTGTGTATATGTGACTCCGCCTAAAATTTAAGGTTATCGGCTTGGGTCTATTTAAAAGTAGTTCAGTTTATCATTCATCTGACTATAAACCAGTTAAACAATTTGCAAGTTAAAGTGGGCTAAAAAGAAAATCTTATTCTTATCTGTCTTAAGAGCTTATTGTTCCATATATTTATATGCTATACAACCCTTACTAGATTGTCATATTATTTTTTTTTATTTAAGCATTGGTATCATCATGAGCACTAAGCAGCAAAAGAGCAGAAAATGACTTCATATCAAACTATCAATGCTTGTTTTGGTCAGATTTTCTTGTTTGATTTTGTAATTTGTGATATTTATGAGTAACATAAATGTTAACATCAACCTTGCACTGTTGAGCACTTATTTGTGCCTTCAGTGCCTTGACATTCTATCCACATATTTTTGCATTTTGAACATTAACCATGACAAAAACTTATACTTGTTTTTCTGCTTTCCAGTACTATCTGAAGACAGGAACTTGCAAATTTGGAGCCACATGCAAGTTTCATCATCCTAGAGACCAGGCTGGGATTGCTGGAAGAGTTGCCTTAAATGTTTTAGGATATCCGCTCCGCCCTGTTAGTTTTTAATATCCCCCTTTCATTCATTTATAAGTATGCCTAAGATGTAGTAGTTATTCATAATTTGTGGCTCATTATTGTATCTTTGCTTATTTATGAACCATCAACTTGCCTGACCCACTTTTGAGACCTGCAATTAATTCAGATCTTGCTCCTGTACTTTCCTGTCTATATTATCCAAAATTGTGTGTTCTTGCATGCAGCTATTTGATATCTGACACCTGAACCCTTTATAGATATTTTGTTTATTTTCTGGGATTGTTGATATTGATGGTCTTATTTTACTATATATGTTCTTCATTTCCTGCTTCTTCTGCAGACTGAGCCTGAATGCACTTATTATTTAAGAACGGGACAGTGCAAATTTGGAAACACTTGCAAATTCCACCATCCTCAACCAAGTAATATGATGCTTTCATTACGGGGTTCTCATGTTTATCCTACTGTCCATTCTCCAACTACACCAAGTCAGCAGTCATATGCTGGAGGAATTACAAATTGGTCAAGAGCATCTTATATCCCTAGTCCACGCTGGCAAGGCCCTTCAAGTTATACACCTTTAATTCTACCTCAGGGAGTTGTTTCAGTGCCTGGGTGGAGTGCATACAGTGTAAGCTCATCCATTCTTTCTTAGAGGTCGTAAGGAAGAAATATAAAAATGTATTATACCATGTTTGTGGCTGATCATAATGCATGCTTTTTCAGGAGATCATCTTATATTATACATGCATAGAAGGTCATTTGTTAAAATCATTAACGTTTCTTTTGGATTTTGGTCAGTTTTTGTTGCACAGTTGTTTGTGACTTTGTGTCTAGATTTTTAATATTGTAGTGTTTGTAAGACGTATGCCAAACTTCCCATCCCACGAACCTGTCTCTTGAGGTATCATTCCTCTGTAAAATTGAAGTTTACCTGTGTTTATGTGAAATTTCATCACATTTAATTGTCAACAGAATACATTGCTGATCATTCCTTTTAACTTTTAGTAATAATGCAACATGGCACGTATGAACCCTAATGGAATATTTATTTTGCAGGGTCAAATGGGATCAATTTCTACTTCAGACAATCCACAGCAAACAATGGGAAATGGTCAAACATATGGAACGTCTCGCCAAGGTGAACTTGCAAATGCAGGATCACAAGGGGCATATTCTCAATTCCGTTCTGGCTCTGTACCTGTAGGGTTTTATGCGCTGCAGAGGGAGAACATATTTCCTGAGAGACCTGGTCAGCCTGAATGCCAATTCTACATGAAGACTGGAGATTGTAAGTTCGGTGCAGTCTGTCGGTTCCACCATCCACGTGAGAGGCTGATTCCTGCTCCTGACTGTGTCTTGAGTCCAATAGGTCTTCCTTTACGTCCGGTGAGTTGGGTTCTTGCTGTGGAGTTCTATCTGCTAAGTTGGTTTTTCATAGGCTTAGATTTTATTATTTCTGAACTCATACTTCTGTACAGTTGCCATAGGTTTTAAGATTGGCGAGTCTCGGAAAAAGATTTAGTCTTAATTTTTCTAGTGCTTTATTTGTTTTGTTACTCTATATTCTCGTAGTCTCTTAATTGGATTTGGATCTTCTTTTTTTCTCCTAACATAACCTTCATTTAGGAGAGACATAGACACAATTGAGGGACTCTATGCATGAATTTTGGACCCTGTGCAGGAAACATGGGTTCCCTACTTTTGGGCATCGTGTATATCTCTCTCCTAGTGACACAATCATGTTAAGAGCTAAAGTGAGCAACATTGTTTAGACCATTTTAAGATAGCTAGTAACTTTTGCTTCCGTTGCCAGTAATTCGCTACTACATTCTTTTTTGTCAATGCTTAAAAACTTAGGCTGCTAACATATTTCAAAACTTATCACCACTGACTAACCAAGTACTGGCAAGCAAAGAATATGTAACCAGCAAACATAAAATGGTTGAAGATTTACATTTCTTTTGTGGTGTGCAAGTAACATTTTCATAAACTGAGGGTTCAAATTACTATTATTTTGAATTAAATTTTATTAGGATGTTGCATGCCCTAGTTCTACATATAACATTCTTTAAATGAAATAAATCACGGTACACATTAAAAACTTTTATTGAACTATGCATTTAGCATTGCTTGAATGTGGACATAGAAGAATTTTAGTTTTAAGTGTAACCATAATTTGGAGCCAACTTAAGATGGAATGTTTTGCAGCAGTAAAAATGAGGACATGAGAGATGATGAAGACAGTGATAACCAGCTTAAGTTGTTTGAAGTGTTATTTTTCCCTGTTATACTATCTAAATCAAACTATGATCTCTGACAGCATTGGGGTAGCTCCCTATGGTTCTTGATTTATCATATCATTCACAAAATATGTGAACAGTTTTATTGTAATATCATTCCCTTTTTTTAAATATGTGTGAATTATGTATGAGTATCTTAATATATGCACTTTTTTCTTGGGTGGAGTGAATAAATGCATAAAAAGATTTATTTGTTTATAGCAATTGGACAAAATGGAAAGATCTACAGATATTTTTGTCATTATTCTCTTCACATCAGTTTGACCTTGTGATTGATTTAGTACAAGCTGATAGAGCCAGTGTCCCATTTCCTACAGGGAGAGCCTTTGTGCGTCTTCTATTCACGTTATGGCATATGCAAATTTGGCCCGAGTTGCAAGTTTGATCACCCAATGGGAATCTTCACCTATAATTTATCTGCGTCACCTTCAGCTGATGCCCCCAGCCGGCGTCTTTTAGGTTCTTCATCAGGATCTGCTGCATTAAATTTATCATCAGAAGGACTTGTTGAGTCAGGCTCAGTAAAGCCTAGGAGGCTTTCATTATCAGAGACAAGACAGATTCCTTCTGGTGATGATGACATTGATGATGAGGGATGATGTCTCTTGGAAATGGGTCATTTGGCTTTTACATTTTTTTTTTGAGGGGATAAACGAGTAATCTGTAAATTGATTTTCCCATTACTGGAGATGTACAGAGTTCATGTCAGGTTGATTCTGTCAGTCTGAAATTAAATGCAGTTGACAGTTTCAATTATTCTGGATTTCATGTTGCTACATTGTGTAAATTAAAACAAATACTGTCACATTTGGTCTAACCCAATGTGAACATTTCTTCTGTCCTTAAGCCGCCTGTCTTTCTTATTTATTAAACTTTTCTCACTATGTAAAATATCTCTTTTTGGAAATCTTTAATGACCAAATTTTACCTCCTTTGTGAATCTTTGTTGGGTGCAGGACTTGCAGGTTTGAAACACTTCACAAAGCCTTTACTTTCTCAATACACTAGGGTATATGCTGTCTACTGTGCATGTGTAGAATTCTTTTTAAGCGGCAAGCCAGCAGTATCGTCATCATTACCTGAATTTAGCAGAATTCCGATGAAGTCAACCTTGAATTTGTATATCTGTATTTTCCTCAAGTCAAAATAACAACCGCTGGAATGAAATTTTAATCTGTACTTCTATTTTCTCATTATTTGTTTCTGCTATCTTCTGTGATTGTCCTGGATAGAGTTTGTTTTGCAGAAGTTGAAGGGTAAAGACTAAAGAGTCTTGATTGTGAATGTTGGAGGCAGGGAAGCAGAAGTGTGTTGTGATGCATTTTCCCAGATGTCAAGCCTTAACTAAGGACTTTTGTTGTATAAAGTGCTCCGGAGTTCAGGCTGCAAATTGCATGCTCCAAACAGAGATGGTGGATGGCTGGATGTTCTTTTCTGCTTAGAGTTTGGCTTGCAGTTCACATGCGACTAATTATAACTGCCATTTAAAATCTTTAATGGAAGCTTAAGGAATTGGCGTTTCTGACTCCGAAGATAACATTAACATGTATTTGATGTGTTGCTCACCGATTCTTGTTCATGTTATGAATAAACTTATGCAGGTACTAAGTCGATTATTTCTTCCTTTATTCTCTGATTTATAGATAACATTGTCTTGAGAGTTCAGAGTGCCAGTTTGCAGTATATTTGAAAAGCAGAATTTATTGGATTTGTTTCCTCAGTTTACCAGGAAAAAACTCTTCTAACCATTGGAACCGCTGCACATGACTTTATCTTCCCTTTGAGACCTTTACAGAATCTATAAAAAATCAGAGAACACGTTTAGTGTGCTATTGCACCACACAGAATATCTTGCAAGATGGTATGTTCCGGGACCTTTCTGGATTTTATTTTCCGGGCGTAGAATTTAGTCTCTGGATTTTAAATTCCGGAACTTTTCCGAAAATATGTTTCCAGACATGTGAAATTTGTTTATTCCCGAGTAACATTCTAAATGTTCGGAATTTAATTTCCGGACTGTTTTTGGAAAATAATTTCCAGAAAATTTCAACATAGAACGAACTAACGAGATGAAAAGGGCATTTTTGGAAAGAAACAAAATTGCAAGGTGTGTGGAGGAAAAAACAAGGTGCAAAGAGCATGCCCCATACGTGAATCAGTCATTAGAGGTCAATCCATTTGCGTTGTTTGATGGGTTTTGTATGTGTCGGGGTTCTGTTCTGCAATCCTAGATTCAGGACACCTGAGATATATGGTTAATGCAGTTCAAATATGTGGTTAATTATGTTTGGTGGATGGTTAATGAGTTGTGGTACCTTGTTACATTCATTAACCATCTACTGAACGTGATTAACCACATATTTGAACTGTATTACTGAAAAATCGTGGTTAATACAGTTTAAATATGTGGTTAATCACGTTCAGTAGATGGTTAATGAGTTGTGACACCTTGTTACATCCATTAACCATTTACTGAACGTGGTTAACCACATATTTGAACTGCATTAACCAGGTGTCGCCCAAGTGTCCAAAATCCAGGTGTACAAATAACATTAATTTTTTTTTTTACTATTTGCCAAGTTGCATAAGGTACGTGGTGGTGACATAAGAATGAGCACGGGTCTTCTTAACGAGATGTATAATACAACCACTTATACTTTGGGGGTTGGTTAGCTCAACTGGTTTGAGTTAAGGATATAAAGGAATAGGAGGTCCAAGGTTCAAACCCTGATAAAGGAGGAAAATATTAATAAAACAACTAATTACTAACATTTGTCTATAAAAAAAACACTTATACTTTGAGGGGTTGGGTAGCTCAACTGGCTTAAATTAAGAGTATAAGGAGTAGGAGGTCCAAGGTTCAAACTCTGACAAAGGAGAAAAATATTAACATAATAACTAACTACAAACATTTGCCTCTTAAAAAAAAAAAAACACTTATACTTAATATGTCCAATGTCCAATCAGGCAGTGACGAAAATACATAACTAACTGAAGTTGTGGTGAAGCAAACAGGTTAAGAGGTTACAAGCTTGTGTATAGCCAACAATCGTCATAACTCTTAATAAAATGAAAATGAATCCAATCTTAAATTTGTCCCCAAAAAAGGAGGAAAAGAAAATATAAAACTTGATTGTCAAATTTATTTTTATAAAACAAATCAATATTACACTATAAAACTATCTTAGGATAGTATGTTTTACAAGGATTTGGATTCTCTAAAGGAGTCATGTCTCATGTGGGGATTTCATTATTAAATCTTATTGATGTGTCCTACTTAAAACATATGTAAGTGAGATTTAATGATGAGATTTCCCAACATGTTGAATCTCAACGTGAGAGGATTCAAATCTTTTTTACAACAGTTTGCATGAGTGCCAATTCACATCTTTTCCATGTGTGCAGGAAGTATAGGTGGGGGCCTTACGAGGATGAAAAACAGGGAGAAACGGAGAGGTCTTTCATTGTTGTGATTTGTGAAGAGGGAGTCATACTGTTGTTTATTCTCTACTCTACTCTTAACTCTAGACTCTAAAGATTAGAAAACAAGGAATAGAGACAAGAGTGGTCACTCTTAGTGGTCATTGATCTTGTCCTTGTCACCTTTGAAAATGTTTTCTTTCATAACAAAACAAGAATTGTAAATGTAGTTCAACAAATATCAACCATTGGATCATAAACTCCAGTTCCTAGAGAATCCTAATCCTACCCTTCCTCTTCTGTCCTTTTCAGGTTCCAACTCAACAGTATGCAAAGCTAGCTATGTAAATGTAATTTAGCTCTCCATTCTCCAGCATCATCATCAACCATAAGAAGCACTTGTCAAGATGTCTGCTTCTGCTCATGCTCATGGTCTCATCATCTCTCTCATTTTTTTGTCCATTTTCTTACTCAATGTGAATGTGAGTCTTCTTCTCTCTCAAAATCCAATTGAATGTGTTGAGATAAGTACTCAAATTTGTTAATTTTCATGATTAGGAGGCAAATGGGGTGGCAGTTCCCAAGAGGAAGTTGGGAAGCTTCCAGATATGTGCACTGTGCACCTGCTGCGGTGGAGCCAAAGGGCTGTGCTTGCCCTCTCCCTGTTGCTATGCCATCAATTGCAACATTCCCAACAGACCTTTTGGCTTCTGTTCCTTCGCCCCTAAAGCCTGTAATTGCTTTGGATGCCAACTTTAATTATCTCTGTTGCAAATTTTAAGAATGTTGGGCTTCTTCATAATTTTTCACTTTTCAATCAATATGCTAATGAAAGTGTCATATTGGGTGGGAGTGGGAGTGGGGCAGTTAAGCCTAAGCTACAAACATGCTTTAATTGCAATATGTTTTGCTATTTGCTACCATAATTTACCTTGTATTAATGCATAAGACTTGGTCTGTGTATTATTCTTTCTTTTCCAAGTGTTTTATAATAGTTGGGATCCGCTCCATTTGTCATGAGAAATGGAGATGTCCATTTCTAAAGTTTTGGGGATAATGAATGTATAGAGGAATTATGCACATGTGTATAATACACATTTATTTTCTCAAAATTTTGAAAATGGATAGAAATGGAGAGGAATTTTTTCATTTTATAATACTAAATAGCAACACTTCTATAATGTTAAATTAATAAAGCATGAATATCATATATCTCTATTATTAAGTTTGAGGGTGGGGCCTTCGGCTGTAGGCTTTAGATTGGAGAGTTGCATTTGAATTATGTAACATTAGAAGAGTGTTTGGGAATCTATCTGTCCTCATCTTGGAGACAACCAACGTGCTGTTGTATGGCTATTTTAAGTATCAAATTAGGTGGGCTATGGTTGTTTCATCCATATGCATTTTTGGTAAGCCAGCCTGTTTGTTTCATCTATATTCATTATTGATTGATAAGTTAATGTTTATAGGTCACTCTCTCTGTAGCACATAACAAGTCACTATTTACTTACTTCACTACATTAGTGTTGTTATTCTGCTTTATTCATTTTTTTTAGGAAAAATAGGTAAATTGATCCCATATATTTATTTTATTTTTCACATTGATCCTATAAGTTTTTTATTTTTTAAATTGGTCCTACACGTTACATTCTGTTTTCACATTAGTCCTTTCCGTCAATTTTGACCTAACGCCGTTAATTTTGATGCCACGTGTCGGACTAAGGTGATAGCCACGTCAGGTCAAAACTGACGGCGTCAGGTCAAAATTGACGGAAAGGACTAATGTGAAAACGGAACGTAACGTATAGGATTAAATTGAAAAATAAAAAACTTATAAGACCAATATGAAAAATAAAATAAACATTTAGGACCAATTTACTTATTGTGGCTTTTTTTAAGCTTCTCAAAACTTAAAAAACAGCAAACTTTTTGGTAGTTAGTCTAGAGGTGAAATAGAAATCCATTAACCACTACTTATTGGTTGGTTCTTATGAATGTTATACTACACACAATGCATATCACCTTGCTATCCTAGTCTCTATGTTGTGACTCAAACTTGTGCCTGTCACAAGAAGGAAACAACAAAGGCAAGAGGGCAGACCCAAACCTGGTTTACAGGGAAATGGATTGATGTCTGAAGACTGACGTCCCAGTTTAGTGTTTTTTCACTCATACCTTGACTTACTTTGAAGTTTGAACAAACTAGTTGCTGCGAAGAAATTTTTACAATGGGACAAAAAACTTTACTTTTTGTTGTTAAAGAATGAGATTTACAAATATGGCAGACCAAAGTGCAAGCATTCAATTCTCTGATTAGTGTTACAAAAGCTAAAGCTCTTGTGGGAGATTGGAACTTTCTAATTGAGTAATGATATTTGGACACAAAAATGGTGTCCAACACCTTATAAAAGTATTATCCTCACATAATCATGTATTTCTTCACTCACAAGACAATCATAAGCTCTATGGTGTCTATACAAGATATCTAGATATCTTTACTCTTCTAATTAGATATTTGCCAATGGCAACTATTTTTTTTTATTATTTTAATGAATTGCCAATGCCAACTTTTTTGGTGGATATATGACAAAATATTCCATAAATGCGGAAACGGTAGTTTAATTGTTTTTATACGATACTAAACTAAAGCATCAGCACATTTTTTTTTACAGATACAGCATTAGCACATTGAACTCTGGGAATCTTTTATTGTTAGAAAACATTGAAAAAATTTAAAATTATACTTTTGATTATAAACTTTCTACTTTTATCTTTCTTAATCAATGTTCTTTTCTCTAAAAATAAAAATAAAAAATAATGTTCTTAAAATACTGGTTAGCAACATGTTAAAATCATTAAAAATGGGTATAAAGTAAAAAAAAAAATATTTGACAAAGGCATAAAGTGATGAATAATATCAAATGGTAAAACATATTAACATAGCTTGGTTTGGGTTGAAACTGTTCTCTTTTTTTAATAAATTACACTCTAATATCTTTAACTTTATTAAAATAACTACAAACTGCAAAATTGGTCATGAATTACATTCCAACCCATTTTTTATTGTTGACTAACTATTGACTTAACACCGTCAACTTATTTAAAAATAAAAAATTATTTATAGTAAGTAATTTGATATTTATATGCCAAAAATGTTCTTTAAAGATTAATCTTATACTTTATGGCCTACAAAATAAAGTTGATATTTTAATTTAAAATGAAATATATAAATTGAAAATCATACAAAACTATAATTTATTTAAGTATTTATTTTTGCAATCCATGTGTATTTATTTTAATAAAAAAAAAAATTTTAATGTGCACTCTAACAAATAATCAATATAAAACTTGTAGCAATGATGTGAAAAATAAATTTTTTTCATTATATTATTTTGTTTAGTCCTTTAGCTCATCAATTTCTAAATAAATATCATGCTTTTTTTTTACAAGAAATATCATGCTTTTAATTAATTTATTTATAGAGTATATGAATTATTATAATAATTGTTGTTGATAAATATGATAAAAATGCTATTTATTAAACTAACATATTCGAGTATAAGATTGAAAATAATTTTTTCAAATTATGATATACCATTAAATGAATATAGCTTGACAAATGTGAAATGTTTTGAATAATTTTATGATTTATATGTATTTATTTTTATTTAAAAATAATTAACCTATTATGTTCATTAAGTAACCAAGATATATATAATACTCTTGCTTATTAGATTTAGTTAGTTATAAATAAAGTAATCTAGACCTCACAAACTTGTTTTACCAGAAATCCAAAAAAAAAAAAAAATGAAAATGAAAATTTGATACTACGGTAAAAATTTAGAAGAGGTTGATACCTTCCTTCAAAAATACTCATATATACTGGCTTTAGAATTACTAGAGCATTTGTTTCCTTATAACTATTTTCTTTGAGCTTTTGTCTCTCTCTATCTGAACATATAGCGAGGAGCCAGGCGTTGTACTTGGTGAAAAATTTATACCATAATAAATAAAGTGTAAAAATTGATGAACAAAGTGCCTAAAATCATCGTGAAATGGTTGGCCAAATTATATTATAGTATATTCTTGTCATGTCATATAACTTTGCGATGTAAAAATCAAAACATATAATTTTCCCTTTTGTTAAAGAAATAGAAATATCACACATCAGCTGTAATCGAATGAACTTGCCATCAATTGCTTTTCTCAAACTAAAAAATTCAAAAAATGGATTAATATAAAAATGTTTGCTAAACTCTCAAGGAAAACAATGAAAAAACAAAAAGTCTTGCTTCTAAGTTTCTAAATCATCTAATCATATCCACTGCATTTTCTTTGTTCGGCTTCAAAGCTGATTGAATTCGGAAAAAAAAAAAAAAAATCTATAAGATGCTCCCATCCTATTCAAGACAAAACTTTATCCCATGAGTCATGTTGTGCTTGACCTTGAGATCCTTTGAGCTTTCTCAATCTTATCCCATGATTAACACTTGTTGTAGGTGCCAATTGCACTTTCTTTCCTTTATATAAATGATGTGTGTCTTTACAAAATTTACACAAAACTTTGACCATCACTCCCCGATTCCTGCACTGGCTATTGATATGGATCAACCCAACATTTATCCTCCTCAGCTGCCTTCTGCCAACGTTTCCTAAAAATATCTAATTCCCGATAGGAAAGTCTTCTCACCTGCATCACCTCCAAAGTGATTTATTAGTAACAATATATAAACAAAATCATTTAGATGCAATTAAGACAATGGCAAGAAACTTTTGGCAGAAATTTTTCTCATGCAAAAAAAATGAAAATTATTTGCCTTTTCTATGAAACAAATAAAGCCTAAGCATTAGCTTATCCACAAGCACAAATTATTCAAAGAGCAAAATGAAACGTTTCAAAATTGTGTAAACTTAGGACAGGGGCTTCAATTGACAAATCATGACAAGCTAGCAACTTACATCAACTCTATGATCCTTTTCATTAGATGTAACCTGCAATTCACAAATAAATATCAGTTTCAAGGCTGATAGAATAAGAGATACATTCCAGATAAGAAGCATGTTATGAAATTATAATAATCTTAGAAAAATTAATACAAGCATTTCTGCATAAGTTAAACTCTCTGATACATATATCACAATTCTGACCTTAGTCTTATCTATGCCTCCAAGAGTAGGACGATTGTAGTGGACTATGTATTCAGCATCCACAACACCAACATTTTTTGTTCGATCACCCTGTCCACCACAAATAAGGTCAGAGTAGGGAAAAAAAAGGAATATAACAAAACACCATCAGAGTAATATTCAACATGTAGAAAATAGGAAATCATGAAATTGAACCAAAAAATGACGAGTTTAACTTGCCTGAGCACAGTATCCAAGCTGCATATCTAGACCCCATGCATGGATCAAGTCATTCTGTAAAATAAACCACATATGTTGAATATATATGTAAGATGTAACATTTATAGAGCAATGCTTATGGTGATGCTTAGCAGCAGCATCAACAGAACAGAATGGAGCACCTGGATCATATACCAAACGCAACGCCAAGCAGGTCTTGAGAAAACAGGAGCCATCATTTCTATCCACCTGAAACAAATAGTTCATCTTTCTTCAATTGCAGTAAAATAAAGGGAAATCCACATTAAATTAGTTGTTAGTTACCACAAAAACATTTACCCGGTGCAAGGAGGAGCAGTGCTGCTTTTATCGCAGCCTTTACCACCATTAGCAGGTTTGTATGTCCTTCTGCAAGCACAAAGACCAAAAGCATGCACAATATTAGATTGAGTAACTGAGCATATCCAAGCATATGTTTTAACACTTATTTAATAATAACATCATTCAAATGTAAAACAACCTAAGCCTTTCTTTAGAGGCTAAAAAAGCACTTATTGCAGATTGATAATGTTAATATATGGTCTAACAAGTAATATAATGAATTAATGATAACCAGACATTACATTCCTGATAAAGGTGAAACTCTTCGTATGGTTAATTGTAGCTGCTGTGCTGAGATATAAAAAAAAAATGTTCCTTAAAATAAAAAATAATATAGGAGAACCTGTGAACTGTTGACCTCCTCCCACGTGCAGTAATTTGATGATGCACTTCTGATTTTTTAGGATCCAGTGCTGGTTGTGATATCTCCAGCCCTTCACTTTTGACAATAGACACATACCTAAAAAACATTTAAAACAAATATCAAACACTCATTCTAAAGATGATGTACTATCATAGGAGTATCTGGTTTTCCTAAACGTTTTCTCCCCCTAAAATATATCATCTTAAATGATGGTCAAAACTCAACCATATGAGAGGATACATATAATAAGCTTATAATTGCTTGTGTCTAATTAAAATCCAGGTGCATCAAACTATATAATTGTATTGTACAAAAAAAAGAGTATTCAACATACTTATCTGGGTGGAAATTTTCAACTCCTAGGTCCTCATCCCAGAGGAAAATATAATCATATTCTGCAACTAAGTCAGGGTGTAAGAAACGCTTGGCAAACCACCTAGTCATTGGAAACATGTCCAGGAAAAAAACAAAATTAGAATAACTGAAATTATTGAAAATATAGATGGAAATGAAATGTGAGATCACCTACCATTTGCCTTGATTGAGTGCTGCCACATGAATGACGCGATTGCTCCACTCAAAATCCTTCCATTGGTCAACAATACCATCATAGTGGAAGAGCATCACAATGAAACCACTTCCTAGAAACTGTAATTTGGTGTAGAAAGAGGATCATTAACCAATGGACCAAAATAAAGTATTAGTAATGAGCAATCTTAATAGAAGTCATTAGGACCTTTTTGACCATTTTGTCCACAAGATCTTTCTGTTTTATCCCAACTGCCATTGCAAACAAACTGGTTGTATTATTTGCCTTAACCTGTTCAAATGAAGGCAAGTCAGTACATACCAGAAGCAAAGAAAAATTAACTAGGACCATTGAACACAGGTGATGATATATATGTTCTATGTAAATTAAAGAGATTACACAGGCTACACCAATAATTTCAAACCAAAAAAATAAAATAAAAATCAGAACACTTAATCTTCCCCTGCTTAAACACAGCAAAATATCTCCAAACTGATTTTAAGAAGCCAACTGCTTCTAACTCTATGTATATTAGCCTTGTAAATGAGCACTTATAGTCTTTTTTTTTTTTTTTTGCCTATATCGTTAGATTTGCAAAGTAAGAAGTATAGTGTGAAAAACTGAAAACCATGTCACCTTGACACTATGCATTCAGAAACGCATCACAACTAACAAGATTTCACAAAGGAGCATTGGAGCTACTCCTCCATTACCTTAATAATTTTTTTTTTTCATAGGTCACATTCAAATAATATATAGATAGTTGATTAAGGTCATGACTTAATGAAACTCACATCAATTGTTTGATGACGCCGCTTCTTCTTGGGAAGATCCCACAAAGGTCTCATTTCAAAACTGGAAGTGCTGGAGACTATACCTGCAGGTAATGCCTCACTTCCTCTAGGCATGCACTGGTTCTACTAAACATCATAAACAAATATAAGCACCAAAGTTGAACATAGGAATTGGTAATACTAATGTCTTGTCCATGAATATCATATAAATCCTGTTTGATTCAGGAAAGCATGCATAGTAAGAGAATGAACCTTGCATTTATCAAATTTGATCACATTTTGAGCGCCCATTCTCAAGCTTGTTAGTTTCTGCAGTGTGGAGATTTGGAAGAACATGAATCCTACTTAGTCAAAGTCAAATCCAAATAATTGAACTATGAACAGACACCCTTGAATTTCAAGAAAATCTATTTAGGAACCTTCAAATAGCCCATGTACTTTAAAAGTTTATTATGGAATCTCTAAACACATAGAAAATTTGTAATTTGGTCCTTCATACTGGTTAATGTTCCGAAAAGTATAAGAAACTACTTGAATTTTACTAAAAAGTGTCGGGACCTATTTGAATTTTTGCAAATTGTTCAAGGACCTAGTGAATGGGTTGGATAACCGATCAGAACCCTAATGGATAAATAACAAAAACTTAACGGAAAAGCGTTCGACGGACCAATTACAAACTTTTTGCTTGTAGACCCGATTACAAGCAAGTCAGGCAGCTACTAATTAATTTAACCTAAAATATAAAAGAGAGTAGAGAAACAATTCAGCCGTGTTTATAGTGAGATAAGGATTGATGTATATACCTCGTTGTAGCCTTGTGAGGATAAGGAACTTGTGAAAAACAAAATGATAAAAATGATAAAAGCTGCTGGGAAGATGGCATAGAGACAGGATTTTGAATGAACAGCCAAAAGTGCCTGGTTCAACATAAGAGAAGGTTAACTAGTCAGTTAGATAATGTAGTGATACGCCATATCGTAATTGAATTGAAGAAACACTGTTTCATTAAGGTTTAAACAAGTAATCAGCAGCAGAACATGAATGATCCAATCGTAACATATGAACATGTCCTATACTATAGAATATTGTGATTTATTTCAATGTCTAATATATAAGTCTGCCAATTGAAAAGAAAAGAAGAAAGAAAAGAGATATATGTATAGATGAGAAGGAAGGGAAAAAAGGGGCTATGGCTAATGCGTATACCCTGGGAAATAACTTCATTGTTGGTACTCTGAAGCAGAGAAGAAGAGGCTGTTGTGTTGTCTGTCTGTGCATAAAAATCAAAATTCACATAAAAGAAAAGTAGTAGTTGGTTTAGCAATATGAAGAATATAATAGTGGAGGAGATGATAATGATGATGATCGTGATTGATCGTGATTCTGATTCGTAAGTTTAAAAATGCAAAAAACAAGGGATAATTAAGTACCAGTTGAAAACAGTTTAAGAGATTAGAGATTAGTGATTAGAGATTAGAGATAGTTAGTTGACGTAAGGAGCGGGAACCGAACAACGCGGGGGGTCTGCTTCTGTCACTGCCACAGAAACAAACATACAATTCATTCATCCAACGTTGTTCTTTTTCTTTTCTTTTTCGCTATTAAAAAACAACATAAGGTTCTCGTCAAAAAAAAAAAAAAACAACAACAACAACATAAGGTTTTACAAATAGTCAAATATACACACATTAAAAGTCAAACCTTAACCTTTTCTCGTCCTTTTGTTGTGTCCCTCAATCCACTACAATTTCAATAACATGACGAACAATATATATTGGATAATTGGATATTCATATATATTGATTTTTCTCGTGGTTCGGTTTTTGTTGTGCAGAGTTATCGCTTTCAAATAAACGCCAAACTTGTTTCAAAAGGAAAAATATAATAAAAAATAAACGCCAAAACCAAAGCAACGCCTCATATGCTTTTAGAATTAAATAAATTAAAAATCAAACATTGAATTTGGTAAATCGAATCATAAATTAGTCTAACGACACTCGAGATAAAAACGTAATAGCTTCAGCTATAGTATTTAATAATAATTAAATCCATTCAATGTCTCATCGATTTCTCATAAGATAATGGTTGCCCTGCTCTCGTTTCGTCAGCGGGAATAATAATTCGCCAAACTTTACGTGGTTGACCAATCTACCTCCACAACCAATATACTCGTTTGTGGAGATGATCGTAGTGATACAAACATGGTTGATATAAAAGATGCCTCTATAGTCTATAATAATAATAATAATAATAATAATAATAATTGGTCTCAAAAAAAAAAAACTCTTACGTGGGAACATGAGAGCTTTTTCCCTATTTTTTTTCTTATATGTAGCGATGTGGTTTATTCGAAGACAAATATGATTTAATGTTCTAAATCTTTTTAATTATAAAATAATCAATAAATTTTAAAATTTGAAATTAAAGCAATATATTAATGGTAAGATATTGATTGACTCTGAATATGTAAAAATCAAAAAATCAATGGTAAGATATATCAGCCATAAATGAAAATATTTTCAAATTCATTATATTTCTAAAAATAATATTTTTGCAACTGAACAATAAATCAAATTGATGTTGTAAATGAAAGAATTAGGGAGGTTCGCCCAATAATTCAAATCAAATATTAAATGGTTTGTAGGAGTATAATGGAAACGAATTTGGGGCATTTAATTGTTGAATCAGATTATAAATTTGAAATATGGAGATCAGTTTAATCCCAATTAGCACTCAAATCAGCGTTTATAAAGCAATAAAGCAATTAGAATCGGCTTTTTTTTTTCATATGATAGATAAATATATTTTCTAAAATGGTTAACTTTTACGGTGAAAAGATGAGACATAAATCAAATAGATTTTCAAAAGAAAAGAAAAAAATTCATATAATAGTAAATATATTTCTAAAAATTGTTAACGTACACAGGGAAAAGATGATAAATAAATCAAATAGAATTTTAAGAGAGAAGAAAAAAATTCATATGACTACCAAGATATTGTGAAGAGTTTAAAATTTGTGTCTAGATAAATTACTTCGAAAAGCCCCAAAGGGTTGGTCTAGTGGAGTATGACAGGGTCTCGTATCTGATGGGTTGCAGGTTGCCAGGTTCGAGCCCCCACTAGTCTCCTTGTGGTGAGTTAAATGCAAATCCCTTTGTAAGTGCTCATAGAGCCTGAGGGCTAGTTTGGTGGTCAGGATAAGTGAAACAGGATAGGATAAGCTATCATATCCTGTTTGAAATTACTGTTTGGTGAGCCAGCAGGATAGGATAAAGCAATCCTGTCACCTATCCTATCATCTCCATCTGGTTAAAATCCTATCTTGAGGGGAGGGTTGGGTTAGAACCCAACATGATAGAATAAGGTGATTTAAAGTATAATAAAATATAAAATTATTTCATATATGAAATAATTAAAGTATAATAAAATACAATATGGTTACAAAAAAAATGTATAATAAAATAAAAGATATTTTAAATGATAAAAATATTTTTATTTTGTCATAAGGCTAATATTGTTATTTAATATTATTTTAAAAAACTGAAAAATATAAAAAAATTATTCTAATAATTTAACTATATGTAAATTTAATACTAAAAATGAATATTTAAAATTATAAAAACAATTAATTTAATTTAAACTATAATTTAAAATTTTAAAAAATTATATGTAATTTTATCACAAGGATAATTTTGTCTTTTTTTTATAATTTTAACAAATGAAAATTATAAAAATACTAAAATCTAATAAAATATGAAAACATTTAGAATAAAATCGAAAATTTTAAAAATTCATACTAAAATTATAATGCTAGCTCGTTGGTTATTTGGTGAACATCAAATGTCAGATAGGATAACAGCATATCCCGCTCATATCATATCCTACTCCTATCATGCTCTCTTATCCTATCCGCCTCTATCTTATCCTGACCAAACGAGCCCTGAAGGTTTTCCCTGCCTTGGACTGAGGCATCATCCTCTCACCCTAAATTTTATTAGTATAAAAAAAAATTTGTTTCGAAAATGATTAACTAGCTTGAAATGTATTTTTAGCCTTGAAAACATATATATAATATATATAATATTGAATGTTCGAAGAAGTATCATACCAATGCAGTGGAAGAAGAAATAGTTAATGCTAATTTATAATTTTGCTTTTAAAAAAAATACTAAAATATTGATGTTGAGAAAAGCATCTAGAATATCAAGGTGTTGGCAAAAATGTCAAATATTAAAAATAATATGATAGAGAAATATATTTTCTAAAAATGGTTAACTTTGACGGAAAAAGATGAGAAATAAATCAAATGGATTTTCAAAAGAGAAAAAAAGTAATATGATAGATTAATATATTTTCTAAATTTATAATTATCACTAGACAAAGAGAATAAATAAATCAAATAGATTTTCAAGTAATAGACAAGTGTATATTTCATGATTTTTCAATATGGTTTTGTCACGCATAAAATAAAGATTTCCATCCTAACATTAACTTATAATAATGATTTTTTTAGGAGAATAATAATGATTTACTGGAATATGCTCTTAATGAAATTAGGAAAATTAATAATAATAATCATAATAATAATAATAATTTCAATATTTCTATTTTTCCATCAAAGCCAATTTTGTTTATTATTATTATTATTATTATTATTATTATTATTATTATTATTATTTAATGCAAACAATATTAAAATATCCCAATAAATAACTATTATTAAAATAATAAATATATTTCCTTAAATGACTTGTCGATTTTGAATTAGTATGTTAGTATATCAATTATTAATTAATATTTACTATTATTTTATCATAAAATTTTGGCAAATTTTAATTTATAATAACTATCAATCACATAATCGCAATCTATTCAAAATCAAAATTTAATAAAATCAAATTTAAATTACTTAAGAATTATACAAAAAAATATATCACCTAATCTATAAATACTCACATGTCGATGAAACAAAATGCCAAAGATCAATTAACTACCGATACTAAGCCCCAAGGGGTTGGCCTAGTGGAGCATGATAAAGTATCGTATCTGATTAGTTGCAGGTTTAAGCATCCACTAGTCTCCTTAGAGCACTTAAATGTAAATCTCTTTATAAGTGCTCATATAGCCCAAATGTTTTCTCTGCCTTGGATTGGGGCATCATCCCTCACCCTCAATTTTTTGTACAATAAAAAAATAAATCCACTATGAATACTTGTGTCTCTATTGTTATTAATCAATTGCTAACCTCTTCTCCGAGTTTTCTTCCTTTTGTTCATTTTCAAAGCAAGGATAAATAAAAGCAATAAACACGAATTTGCTCATCTTTATAATCTTTATCTAATCTAATGTAAGCTTATATTTATTTTTTTAATTCCCTTTGAATACTTTTTCATTTTGTCTTATATTTAGCATTGAATTTGTTTGCCGATATTATTTATTTTACATTTTTCTCACTTATATGATGTGTTTTACAAAGAAGAAAAAAAAACAGTTATACTATGTTCTAAAGATAAGGTTTGCTCATTCTTTGTTTCATTTTAAAATTTCATATTTATGCATTTTTTTCTTTTCTGGAAACATCCTTTTCATTATTGTTTGATTCGTCTCTCTCTGGATTTTTTTTATTGTCCTTTTTTCTTTCAAGTATGCTTATATCTCTTTTTAAATTTTTTTTTATGCATAAAATCAAGATTTCCATCATAATTATTATTTATTATCGTCGTCGTCGTCATTATCATCATCATCATCATCATCAATATTATTATTACTATTATTATTATTATTATATAAAACAATGTTATGCAATATGAATCATGTCTCGTATCAACATGTTATTCCTTTCTTTTCTCTCCAAAATAATTTTATTTTTAATTTTTTTTCTCATTCTTTTATTTCACAACAATGCATCGTCATCACGATATTTGTTTTCTTCCAAAAATAACATCCTTTTTTTATTTTTAACAATTTAATTCTTGAAAAAACAAATTTGTAATAGAATAATATGTTGACTTAAATCAAATAAAACTATAATTAAAATAGTTCATACGTAAGATACTCACATCTTTATGAAAAAAGTTATGTAGTCAACATTACATAATTGTTTTATCTATGACCTATTATACATTGTCAGTCTATGTATAATAATATTTTGTATCTTAAGCATCCAAGAAGCAAGAAATAATAGTTTTTATTTAATGACGGTCTCCTTCTTTTATATATTTTTATTTATTTAAATATTAAATCGTCTTAAGTGAAAATTTTCTATTAAGATCTCATACATCATTGTCATAATAATTATTTTCCTTCAAAACTAATATTAAAAATTTATTTTTCATCGAACACCAAATTGTATTTTTTTTTTTTGTCATCAATATATTTCTTCGAAAATATAAATGAATAATAATTTATTTGTTCTAAAAATATTACACTTTAGTTCAAATGTTTCTACAAATAAAGTAATAAAGTAATCAATTAATAAATTAAAATAAAAACTGAAATTGTAAGTAAGTAAATCTAATTTTTCAAAATTAATATTTAAAAATGAAATTAAATGATATTATAATTAAATTACCCAAATGGATAATGTGATAGCATGTTATGATGTATATACCATTTTACAAATTAAAATAAGAGTTTAATTGTTATATACTGACATTGTAAAGTTTTTTATACTGTCAACCAATCACCAATCATGATATGGATTATTTTTAAGGTTGTTAGGATAAGAGTTAACAAACTTGCTGACATGACAATTTATGATTGAATGTCTGTGTAAAAGGACTTTAAACTGTTAGTGTACACCAATTAAACTCTTAAAATAAAACAAAGAATGAGAAATGAACATGTGTTGTATGAACCTGGTTCCTCGGAGGTTGTTAGGTTACTTGTTGAGATTTCGGCAAGTGTACCGAATAGTTTCAAGTAATAAAATAGGTGAGAACCGGATATCGTCCACAGGAATTAGTTGCTAAGTACCAATTCACAAGTTAAACAACTATCTAGACCTATCTTTGATATAAAGAGAGCTCAAAACATAAAATAAAGCAACAAAAGCAAATAAAATATTTTTGGTCTTTTGGGATTTTTAACAAACACTTAGCAAGCACAAAGGAATGTAATTAACAAAAGGATAAATATGTCGCAGTAACACTACACTAATCTTCCCTCAATTGCAATGAAATGATTACTAACACAAGTCCTAGTTCATTTATGACAATCAAGTCTTTTAAAAATACTCAAACCCTAATTCCTTGGGTGGAATGAGCCTAAAACCCCAAATTAAACCCTAATTCCTTAGGTGGAATAACATGGAGATTTTGCATAAAGAGCCAAGACTTAAAAAATTGCAAGCACTTCAAGATCTATTCCTAGATTCATGAACTACTTGGTATTTGATTCATGAGCATACATTAGCATCAACTTTCTAATTGTCTACCAAAACAACAAATCATTTCATGGGTGATCAAGCCAAGAAAAACATTAAGACTGGAATCAAATATACTCATAATGAGAGATGAACTTGCATTAAATCCAAATCAAAATATAACTAAGTTCATAAAAGTAAACATGTAACCCCAACAAGTAGGGTTTAACTAAACATGATAAAAGAAATAAACAAGGAAAATGAAACAAACTCCATGATATTAGAAACTAGAGTGGCCCCTTTTCCCTTGTTGTACGCTGCTGCTACTGTCATTTGTGTTGGGCGGCGCTGTGGCCTGTGGCCACACACCAGAATCACACCCCTTCTCCTCCTCTCCTATTCATCCACGCTGCTGCCCTCTCCTCTTTTGTCAAGGTCACTTTTTTTTGTCCTTTTAATTCAAGCCCACCACACGCCTCCTGTAGCGTCACGTCATGGTCATGTGGGCCATTTCCTAATGGCTTTTTTCTTCGATACCAATCTTGCTTGATTGGTTTCCAATTTCTTGCCCCCTTCATTGATTCACGTGGGCTTCTTAAATGCCCCACAATTCTTTGGCCCACTTTCATGTTCTATTCCAATTCAATTTTTCTATTTCTTTAAGACTACTTGCTTTCAAGTGCTTCATTAAAAATGATGTCTCCATGCTTTCATTTTATCTTTATTATTTCGTACAGACATAAACAAATAAAAAAAACATTAATAATATTAACTCTTAAAACATGAAATTAAACAAAAAAAACGTAAAACACTATTAAAGACTAAATTACCTAAACTTAGGAACAAAAATCAATTAATTAACATATTTAGGAGTAAAAATCCACCCAATAAACACATAAAAATCACATTATCTAGAGGATTATCATTACTCCAAGATGAATCCAACGTATCATGCGCATGCCACCGTTTTTGCTGAGATCATAGAGTTGCTGAAGCGTCCCTGGCAGGTCCAAGTTGCCCTGTGTTCCGTGAGGTAAACTTCTGTACAAACCAATTAACAAAAGTTGGGGTCAACCAAAGTTGTGGCTTTAGAGTTACGAGGGAGGCTCCTCATGACATGTGATCTTCTTTTTTGAAAGACGTCCTTGGCTTATCCCTCGATGTGTAGTCCTTGTTTGTGTTTTCTTTCTCTACTTCACCAAAAAATACTCACAATACAATTAAATTAGTTTTGATAATCAAATTGATTAATACTTGACATCACACTTAAACTCTAAAGCTTATACAAATAAAATAATCATTTATAATATACAATCAAATTCACGTGTTATATTCTTAACCGCCTTAACATTTTTTGTACTGCCTCGGGTCACAAAGTAAATCCATCTGCAACTAGCATAGTTTTCTAAAAATGTATTTGTTATTGAAGCTAATGATATTGCAAGCTATGGTGGTTTAGTGTCTCTAAGGAACTTGGCAGGTATCTAGGAGCTCAAATCCAACAAGGTATAACTACTGTGAGCTGATTCAGAAGCATCCTTGAGAAAGTTCATAATCATTCAAGTGGCTGAAGGCAAAAGTGTCTCTCCATGGCAGGAAGAATCACTCCTGTTGGTTTAGCATTAGAAGGAATAGCCTCTTAACATATGAAACATGAAAGAATTCCCAAGTCAATTTGTAACAGCATTGAGAAAGCTCAAAGGCAGTTTATATGGGGGGACAAAGGGTAGTAGAGGAAAGTTCGTTTACTCGATTGGGACATCCTATGTAGACCTAGAAGTGCAGATGACCTGAATTTTAAAAACCTACATAATATGAATAATGCTTTTCTACTCAAACTTGGATGGGGAGTTCTCTCTAAGCCTAGTGACCTTTGGGTTCTTTGAGCTTGAAGGCCCTAGTTGCAGCATTTGTTCGGAGCAATGGGGACTGGGATTTCCCCGGGTTGCATCAGATTCTCTGGAGGGATATTGTGGATAGAATCCGAGCTTGCCCACCTCCTTCTAGTATGGATGGCAGGGATGGTATTGGTTGGAGACTAACCTCCTAAGGGAACTTTTCAACTAAGATCGCTTATATTGGTCCTTCGAATCCACCCGAGCCCCAAATCTTCTAAAAGAAATTGTGGAAGTGGAGGGGACCAGAGAGGATCTCGGCATTCTTATGGCTAGCTGCACAAAATGGAATTTTAACTGCGCTTCGAAGGAGTTTGTGGTCGGGAGCTTCTACGGATTGCCATCGTTGCCAAGGGATGTGCGAATCGGTGCTACACGTGCTTCGGGATTGCCCAGTGGCAAACACTTTGTGGATTTTGCTTATAAACCCTTCAAACTTGGTATAATTATTCTCTTTGGATCATGAGGACTGGTTTGAGGCTTGTGCAGCTCGGGATTTAGGAGCGGATAACAACACATCTAGGGAGGATTTATTCAGAGTGACAATTTGGCTTCTTTGGAAATGGAGAAACTGAACCCTAGTGGTGGTTCATAAATTTGCTAAGGAAATTAGACTCATCAGGGAGAACAACAAAGATAAGGATCTCACCAGATATGTCAAAGATGTGCGATGGTCTTTTCCTCCAGATGAGTGGGTAAAGATTAATACTGATGGAGCCTCAAAAGGTAACCCGGGAGATGGTGGCCGTGGATTGATCAGAGATGCTCAAGGAAATTGGCTATCAGGATTCTACTTCCATATAGGATTCTGTTCGGCTTATATAGCTGAGCTCTTGGGGATCTTTAATGCTATGTGGTTGGCATGGAGTAAAGGCTATAAGAAAATTATTGTGGAGAGTGATTCCAGCACTATAGTCAATCTGATTTCTTCAGGAGGAAATAACCAGCTACTACGTAAAATTTATCAGTTAAAACGAAAGGAATAGGAAGTTGTTTTCTGCCATACCCTTAGAGAGGGAAATAAATGTGCAGACTGGATGACAAATAAGAGTTTTGAATTTGACTATGGAGTTCAAGATATTGGTTCTCCTCCTGGAGAGCTAGGCATGTTGTTGCTTAATGATGTTTCAGGGGAGCCCCTTGCCCCGTTATTGTGTTAGATAGATCCTATGTAGTTTGATACTTTTTTTGGGGTTCTAAATCAGTATATTCCAACGCTGTCAACGAAGAACTGATGACTATTCGCGGGGTGTGGCTTCTGTTGGCCCAACATTATTTTAACACCGTCAGGAATCGAACCCGGAAGCAAATCGAGTCGACCCCTAGAGTGTCTCATGGCAGGCCTTACAACCACTGAACCAAGAGACTTGGTTATGTAGTTTGGTACTTTCAATGGGCTTTAAGCCCCTTCTTGTAAAAAAAATAATTTCACACGTTATAATATTATTATTCAATTAAGGTTAAAAAAAATATAATATATTTAAAAATACATGTAAATAAAATTAAATAAATAATAAAAATAAAATCAGCAGTGCGATATTACGTGTTATACTTATATTATTTTATTTTACTTTTTTTTTTATATTATTAAAAAACAGTTTTCTAATGTGGTATATAGTATTTTATTTAGTTTAATTTCTATATGTATTGACATTGTAAAGATTTTTATACTGACAATTAATCAGAAATCATGAAATTGACGACTTTTAAGGTGGTTAGAATAAAAATCAAAGATTTATAATGATATATCAATTTATGATTGATTGACAGTATAAAAAAACTTTATACTATCAATATATACCAATTAAATCTGAATAAAAAAACCATCTTGTTTTTGGGGGTAAAGATATTCATTTGTAGGTAAGAAAAACCCTTGAAAGTGAAGGGTGTAACTAGAAAGGGGAAGAGAAGAGAATAGGGGAAGAGAAGAGAAGTGAAGAAGGAACTGGAATTTCAGAGGCGAAACCTTAATCAGAGAGAAAGGTATTCTTCCATATCGTTGATTTGCGCAATACTTAACAGATTCATGTATAGCGAACGTTGTTTTGTGTTTTGCGTTTTTATTTTTTCATGAAATCTCGTTGTGATTCCTATGGTGGATTGAAAAGTATGAAGCAGGAATAAGAATTACTCGTGTATAGCTTGACCTAACTATCGTTCCTTGTTTGTTTGCAGTTTAATTTCTAAAATTTTCCAATAACCATGTCTTGGTGTACCATTGAGTCGGATCCAGGTACGTTTTCCAATTTACTGTGTTAGAGTTGAATGAATGGTTTTTGTAGAGTTGTGTCTACGATTGAGGGTTCGTCACGTATTTTGTTTGTTCTCTACGCTCTACTATGCATTTTTATTGATACATTGCTATGGAGTTTACTTTTATTTTTATTTATTTTTTCCTTTCTTCTCCTCAGGTGTATTTACAGAACTTATTCAGCAAATGCAAGTCAAAGGTGTACAGGTATTTTCGTTCCCATTAGTATATGTAACTCTCTGAATTTTTTGTGTGTGTGTTTTGTCACACTTTCTCATAGTTTTAGCTCGTGGGTTGGGATTTTGATTATTTTTCCTTTCTTTAAGACCCTTTGCTTCCTTCAAAGATATCCTGCTTTAATCTCCTTGACATGCTCAATTTGAGCATTTAGCAAGAAAATTACATGGATATTAAGCTGGCAAATATTGCTATTTGTGTCAATTTTCACAGTTTCATACATCATAACTTTCCTAAAAATGTAAATAATAGCTTAAAGATCATGCTAAGACGGAGTTATATATATTTTCTATCAAAAACAATTTTGTTGGGCTTTAGGTTCAGTCTAAGCAAGATATTTGATAAGTACTTGAACATCCGTTTTATATAACCAAAGGAAACTACATTAGAGAGAAAGGAGGGAAAGTACAACTAGAGGGAGAATAAAATATCCTCCAAAACCAAAAAAGTTAATATACAACATGGAACATGAAAAAACAAAGAATGCATTAAGGCTGTTTAGTCTCTTTGAAGTGAATGAACTGCACACTGTGACAGTCTCAGGATTTTGGCCTCCTTTTTTTCACAAAATCCTTTATAATGAACCATCAGGAGCCCCTCCAGAGTAAAAAGAAGCTCCCTGTGCTCACCGATAATGTTAACAAATTGTTCCGTGGTACATGAACATAAAATAACAAGGAAAAGGGCGTGGGTCAGTATAATACCAAGCATGGTAAAGCGATGGAGTAAAAGAAACCCATACCACCTTATTTTGATTAAAGGGCTCATGAAGGTGAAATACCTTTATCTGAGATGAAATTTCTCATAGCAATGCTATAGGCTGGGGGGCGTTTCCTCTTCAGATAAGGAAGCATGGGCCATAGATTTTGTATCACATGCTTAAACTATTTAATTTTAATTTCCTAGCTCTATTTTTGTTTAGGTTCTCTATGTATGATACCCTGATGCCTAGATATGTTTTGTCAGGTTGAGGAACTATATTCACTGGACCTAGACTCTCTCAACAGCCTTAGGTCAGTGTACTATCCGAGTTAGTCTCGAACTTATAATGACATTCATTGGTTATAATAATTGATTTTTGAATACCTGCCTTCTCTTTCCTTTTCTTTTTGTCGGGATTCCACCCTCAATTGCAGGCCTGTATATGGGTTGATTTTTCTTTTCAAATGGCGCCCAGGAGAAAAGGATGATCGTGTTGTAATCAAAGATCCAAACCCTAACTTGTTTTTTGCTAGCCAGGTTAGTTTTATTTATCCAATTTTTTACAAAACCAATGTGTATATATATATATATATATATATATTTGCCATTTTACAGTTTTACTGATCTTAGTGTGGTTTGTTTGTAGGTAATTAATAACGCATGTGCAACCCAGGCGATCTTGTCTATTCTTATGAATTCTCCGGATGTTGACATTGGTCCAGAGTTGACGAAATTGAAAGAATTTACCAAGAACTTTCCTCCCGAACTCAAAGGTTTGGCTATCAACAATAGTGAAGCCATACGTACAGCCCATAATAGCTTTGCAAGGCCAGAACCTTTTGTCCCTGAAGAGCAAAAGGTTGCTGGCAAGGATGATGATGTTTACCATTTCATAAGCTATCTCCCTGTTGATGGGGTACTGTATGAGCTTGATGGGTTAAAGGATGGTCCTATCAGCCTTGGTCAGTGCACTGGCGGGCAAGGTGATTTGGAATGGCTGAAGATGGTGCAACCTGTGATCCAGGAACGCATTGAAAGGTATGCACAAAGTGAGATAAGATTCAATCTCATGGCAATCATCAAAAACAGGAAAGAGATGTATACTGCAGAGCTCAAGGAGCTTCAAAAGAAGAGGGAACGTATTCTGCAGCAGCTGGCTGCGTCCAAGTCTGAGAGACTGGAGGATAATAGTAATTTTGAGGCACTGAACAATTCTCTCTCTGAAGTGAATGCTGGGATTGAAGCTGTTACTGAGAAGATCTTAATGGAGGAAGAAAAATTCAAAAAATGGAAAACAGAAAATATTCGTAGGAAACACAATTACATACCCTTTTTGTTTCACTTTCTTAAGATTCTTGCTGAGAAGAAGCAGTTGAAGCCCCTCATTGAGAAGGCCAAACAGAAAACAAGCAGCCCTAGCTGAAGAATGTGACTAGTTAATACAACTTTTCGTGTGCCCCCCTCCCCCTATGTATCATGTTGCACTTACGAATTATTGTTATTGTTTTAGCAGTCTATTTAGTACTGATGCACAAGCTTCTTCTGATCCAAGGTTACTCTTGCCTGTTTAGTGAAGATTCTTGAGCTCTCTTTACCAGTGAATCATTCGCCTGGATTTAGAAATAAACTTCGTTTTTGTTAAGAGATGAATTTAAGCTTCAAAGTAACTTTAGTCTCCCCCAAAATAAAATCCCGTGTCCAGGTGAAAGGAAAGACAGTTCTGCAACTGTAATTTGGCTTAAAGAGCCAAGATAGGCCATTACTGTTTAATATCTGCTGGAAATGAAGCAGTTGCTGTGCGGACCATGTCGTGTTACCTCTTGATTCGCGAACACTCTGTCTATGTTATATAAAAAACGGTTATCGTGATGATTCATTAAAGAATGAGATGAAATTGTGTGTATTCTTGTTCTTTTTTTTGCCTCCGCTTGTCACTGTCAGATGAAGTTAAGGTTTGTGAGAACAATTTTCAGATCAGCAGAAGTGTTTATATCATAACATAAGCTCAAATGAACTTAAGAGGGTGTTTGTTATAGATTATTTGATGACAAAATTATTTTTTTTAAGTAAAAAAAAAGCATTTTTAAGAGTCTGATTGTGTTTGTTACAGCTTTTCTTAAAAATGATTTTTAAAAAAAAATTATTTTTAAGGTTAAAATAAAAAACTACTTTCATTAGCTTTTGAAAAATACTATCTAAATGTGATTTTGAATTGAAACTCAGAATGTGAAATTTGGTGGATTTCAAATCCTTCGTAGTCTTACTAACTACTATTAAGAAATTAAGAAAATACAATATTTTATTGGCAAACTAAAAATTATAGTATTAGATATATTAACTTAATTATTTTCTCATAAAAAACGTGACTTTTTAATTCTTTAATTAGTGTTTTTAGCATTTTCCTTTAAAATATCTGAAAGAAACATTAATCATTTTTTAAATTATTTTGTTTGATTTTTCATCCAAAATCATTTTAATTTCTCTCAACAAATACCTTTACTTCTTAAAAATCCTTATCCAAATACACTAGCAATTGGATACTATTCACGAATGAAATAGCAAATAGAAAAAATAAAATCACAAACGTTTGTATATTTGAACACCTGAAATCGTAGTTAATGATATTCAAAATCGTGATTAATTATGTTCAATGGATGGTTAATAAATATAATAAGATGTCTCAACTCATTAACCATCGGCTGACCGTAATTAATCACGTATTTAAATTGCATTAACCAACCAAATTGTTATCGAAAATTCTTCTCTCATTTTTGTGTTCAAATAACATAACTATATGAAAAATATATGAAAGAAAGATCGACTGTGGTTGTTATAAAAGAATTTAGTTGTTTGAATTCGATACTTGTATCTCTTCTCGGTAATTTGTAAATTTCACTGTAAATTTTATGGGGTTGATGATATTTCTTGATCCCTTTTGAATATTTATAAAAAAAAAGTTAAATGCGATTTAAAAAATAAAAAATTCTAAACAAAAGAAGAAGAAAAATATCGAGTGATAAAAGAAATGTGAAAATTGAACACTCGATGATGTAACAATTATGAATTATCTATTTTATTACTATCGATAAATCTCAATGAAATTCACCGTTCACTATACGTGTCGATTTATCAATTTTCCTCAATAAAAAATTTCCACCCTCAAAAAAAAGAAGGCTCTTGACACCCTCTGCCTAATGTCCATGCTCCTTTTTTTCTTTTATTTTCTATATCTTATTTTCATTTGTGATTCCTGTTAACAGCAAACGTAACGCTTCATCTTTATATATTGTTTTGTTTCTCCTATCTTTTGCTTAGTTTATCATTTTTGCCTCAGCTAACACTTAGAGTGTGCTTGTGAAAGCTTAAGAAAAATATATTATGATGTATATCGATTATAATCAAAATCTGTTTTTATTTGGGCATGTTTGCTGAAAATCAATTTTAAGATAATCTATTTCGTTTGAGTGATGCAAAAAAATCGCTTTTATATATTAAATTACAAAATATAATATAAGCTATTTGTATAATTTAATATTATTTGTTTAGAAGTTAGTTTTGTAGGGGTAAACATGGAAGAAAGTTTTGAGAATGAAAAATAATCAAATCATAACTATTTTAAGTTAAAACAAATTAGATGGCATAAAAAACCTTTTTTCCTCAATTTTTTTTTAAATATAAATTTAGGCAAAGTACTAAATATGTTAGATTATTTTGAAAACAACTTTTTTGGGATAAAATGGCTAAAATCTAAAAATTTAAGCTATCTCAAACATGCTCTTAGTTGTACTTATACTTCACGAAAATTATACCTCATTTCAATATTAGTTTTTAGATCATGATAAAATAATATATATTAGTTTTTAGATTCTATACTTTGCATCAATGTTATCAACACCGGAAGGAAACAAAAATAAAAAATAAAAAATTCATGCTCTTTTTTGGTTTCATTGTGAGTTATCCATGTCACAAATTCTTTTTTGTTTAAATTTTTCGTTTGTGGTTAAAAACATTTAAAATATCGTTTACCAGTGTCTTGATAGATAAGCATCACTAAAAATTCTCTTAGAATGTCAAAAAAGATAAAATTAATTTTAAATGTTAATTTATTTACATTTTTTGTCAAACAATTTATTTGCTTTTAATTTTCTCAAGAACTTACAATGAAGAATATTCCAGACTTAGTGATTATTGATGACTGTGAATTGAATCATTTTCATATTTCATTAGAAGTTTCAAATAATACATGAAATATTCTGCGAAAGTATCATTGTTGACATTTTCCTTAATATTTATATAATATGAGATATGACTTCATAAAACATTCACCGTTACGAATACTTTACACAAGGAGGGGTCGTTCCTTAAGAAAAATAGAGAATGCAAAAAATAAAATAAAATACATATTACTATTTCATTCTGAATTCAATTGGAATTTAAGTTATCCTTCCCACAACTGCAGAATTAATATAATAGTTGTGTTGTTAAAGCAAAAGAATAAATAAATTATTTTAAGTAAATGCTTAATTATTTACATTAGTGTTTTTAGAGCATGTGTAAAATCAACGTGACCCGTGCAATCGCACGGGTGTCATTCTTGTTAAGTAAAAATAAAAACAATTATTTTCCGAACCCAAGATAGAATTAAAAAAAGCTTGGTTACGCAAAGGTGAAGAATGGTGAGTGGGGTTTTCCCTCGTAATTCATCCATATGAATAGTATTGTGTTGAGGAAGAGTGGATCAATTACGAATCAGATCGAGCGATTTCATCATCAGATTCAAACAACATGTTCAAATTTTTGAAAGAGGTGGTGGGTGGATCTGGAGCTGGAGTCAAGGATCTCCCTTACAACATCGGAGAACCTTACCCTTGTGCCTGGGGTTCTTGGCTTCACTCTCGCGGCACCTCCAAGGTAACCAACCAATTAACCCTCCCTTAATTACTTATTATCATTGTTGATTATTGATAATAATATCTAAACTCTTTGATTAGAGTAGTCTTAATTTCACGTTATTTTGATTTGATTTGATTTGGTACAATTTGATTTCAGGATGATGGGTCTCCGGTCTCAATTTTTTCTCTATCAGGGAGCAGTGGTCAGGATGGACATTTAGCTGCGGGTCGTAATGGTGTCAAGCGTCTTCGCACTGTGAGTTTTCAATTCTAATCTTGGTGTGTCTTATTGCTATAGATGAATCAAATTGAACTGTTTTGTGGCATGATGCTCATTTTTTTCTTTTTTCAGGTGAGGCATCCAAATATTTTGTCATTTCTTCATAGTACCGAAATCGAAACTCATGATGGCGGTTCTCCCAAGGTTACAATTTATATTGTAACTGAGCCTGTAATGCCTCTGTCAGACAAGATTAAGGAGCTAGGTCTTGAAGGTACACAAAGGTATCAATGCCTGCCAATGGAGTTCCACTTCCTGCTTCATATATTTCAGTTGCTAATGATTCTTTGTTATCTCACTCGTCGGTTTTTGTTGCACCTAATCCCAAGTGTTATTATGCCTTTTGTTTCCTATGAGTAAAATTTAGCTGTAAATTAGAGAGCACATACTTTGATTTTACTGTCAAGTATCAACTGGTTTGTGATTGAGTTAATAATATCCACCCGTTATTACATTCCTTATTGGGGTTGTAGGGATGAATATTATGCTTGGGGCCTGCATCAAATAGCTAAAGCTGTGAGCTTCTTGAATAATGATTGCAAACTTGTGAGTATTCTTGAGTTAAATACGATTTTATTTTTTGCCTATTGGCTATCTTTTTCAGTTTTTCTTAACGAACTTTGTCTGCTGCAGGTTCATGGTAATGTTTGCTTGGCTAGTGTTGTTGTCACACAAACTTTGGACTGGAAACTCCATGCATTTGATGTTCTATCAGAGTTTGATGGGAGTAATGAAACTTCCTCCACGCAAATGCTGGTAATTTTGTGTTTGGTTGCAATACCTTGATTTCTTGTTAGCTTTAGCATTTCACTTTGAATTTTATGTTTCATTTCTCTTGAAGTTCATATATTAGCAACTAATCCTTGTGAAATAATCACTCCGCATAACTTGAAAGTTTATTCATACGAGGTTAAGCCTTTTAATTCTTCAGCAGATTGAAGTGTGCCATTTTAAGTTTGTTCTCTAGTTTCAGTCATGTGTTGCTTCACTTTGTAACAAAATGACTGGGACTAGGGTATTATGGGGTGCCTAAGTCCCACATCAAGTAGTATGGGATGCTCGGTGGAGTACTTAAGTGGCTTGGTCCTCCCCCCTTAACGGCTAGTTTTTGAGGGAGGATTCTCAAGTGCTTGGGTGCTTATCGCAAAATTGTTTGACATTATGGATGCTCCTTTATAAAGATTTTTTTTTTCCGTGCCATCTTGCAAGTATTTCATCAGGCCTTTTTACATAAAAAAAAAAAAAGGGATATCAAGTAGTGAAACCTTATATATATTCCTCATATGGTTTTGTGTTTTCCATTCAGCAATATGCATGGCTTGTTGGATCACAATACAAACCAATGGAATTGGTAAAATCTGACTGGGCTGCAATTAAGAAGTCTCCTTCTTGGTCCATTGATTCTTGGGGCATGGGTATGCTATTTTATGTCCTTTTTAATTATGATGCATTATGATAGAACTTTGTAATATAAGGTGGAATGGAACCAAAAACCATTCTGGTATTGTTGCATTTTATTTGCTGCTGATGTTGACATTTCACTTCCTCCTTTTGTCTACCCTAGTCAATATAGGTGTATCACATGGCCACAACTTATACAGGAACTTGTTCTCATTTAGAACTAGCCGCTTCCCTAAAGAGGAACGATTAAATTTAACTTAGTTTGTGAAATTACACTAAATTCATTGCTGTTAGAGATTAAAAATCAATCTTGAACTTTTACCTAACAGCTTAGGCTTTTGGGAGAATTGGTCATTGGCATAGTATTTAGCCTCTATGACTAAGTGGCCAGGAATTCTATCATTGCCATCCCATTCTTCTATATAATGTTGAATTTCAGCACGAGGTAGAATGAGCTTGAGCATTGTCCTCGCTTTGATCCCAAATGGACCTTACATGAGGGGTTATGTTAGAGATATAAAAACCAATCTTGTACCTTCACTTAACAGCTTAACTTTTGCGGAAGCGGTTTATTTACAGTTTACACTTGCTTACATAATGGAGTGCATTTAGTGAAACAACCTGGCACACTTATTCTTGGGGCTTGGGTATGTCTCTACCTGCTTCTTTTGTTGAGAAGGAATCATAATATCAATTTAGTTCTCAAGGAAGAAGGAAATAATTAGAAATGAAGTTATCTTATATCTGCATTTGCATAATGTTGTTGTTATGGTTAATCCCCTTCTTTCCAAACCTGGTAATAGTATGTACTTTGAAATTTAGCATTTAAATATTTTGTTAAACCTTTTCTCTGACATCTTTAAGAATGTGTTCATATATTAAAAGAATTTTTCTACCCTTTGTCCGAGTTAGTAATTTTAGTTTAATTATGTGAACTTGCGCAGATGTAGGTTCACAGAATATATTTTATCCAGTCTTTTTTTTTCCTGTCCAAGTAGACATCTCCATGTCATTAAAAAAAAAATCTAATTTTATAGGTTGTCTAATCTATGAGCTATTCTCTGGTACGAGGTTGAGCAAAACAGAGGAGTTACGCAACACTGTGTCCATTCCCAAGGTTTGCCTCCTTAGGAATTTAATCTTTGTTCATGTATTTCTTACTGCATATAAAGATTAAAGAAGGTTTTATTCTGTTTGGTCACTTTTATATCTCATTCTAATGAAATATTCATTCTTCATCTTTGTATGTCTTTTTTTTTTTGTCTCACAGTCTCTGCTTCCAGATTACCAGCGGCTACTGAGTTCCATGCCTTCTCGTAGATTAAATACATCAAAGCTTATAGAGAACAGTGGTGAGTGCTCCTTGATATATTGGTAGTTATCATTTGAAGAAAATTTGTTTAACTTAGCATGGTTTTAGTTTTGCTGCTTTATTTAAAGGATTCATGTGTTTTGCAGTTTATCTAATAAGCTATATAGGATCCAATATATTCATGTATCAGGCTACTTAAAATTTTGACTTGTTATATCTGGGTCTTTGGTTTGTAATTGGCTTTAGGATTGTCATAAACTGTAGCTGAGAACTGCATGAGAAAATACATTGGTAATCGGTTCATTTGGTTACATTACGACAATATGGTATTAGTTATAGTTAAATGGTTTTAGAGATGGATGCTTAGCATTAGTTTTTGGAAAGAAGTTTGATGTTTTGCTTAATCGGTTCAAGCAAGGCTTTTAGTTTATCAAAATGCAGTTAAGTCTGAGATGTGCTGTATAACTCTAACTTCCTGATAAGATTGTACACCTGATGAGATTGGTGAGAGAGAGACAGAGAGGGAGAGGGGGGGAGAGAGATTTACTTTGTTAGATCAGTTGTGAACTAGCAAAAAGAAAGTCCGCTTCAACAATCTATAGCTCATTCTAAATGTTTGCCTTTCTTGTTTTGGTAATTATCATTTTTGGCACTCATGATATAATTATACGCAAACCTTTCCTTGTTTTTAGTTTGAGTTTGTCACTAATGGATGTGCAGAGTATTTTCAAAATAAGTTGGTAGACACAATACATTTCATGGAAATTCTCAGTTTGAAAGATAGTGTTGAAAAAGACACCTTCTTCCGCAAGCTTCCGAATTTAGCAGAGCAGCTTCCTCGTCAGATCGTGTTGAAGAAGGTATATCTCCTGGGAAGTTCTGATTTTATACTTCTGATCTGATCGACGTTTTATCCCAATTGATTATGCTGCTCATTTTTGGTTTTCACAGTTGCTTCCTTTATTAGCTTCTGCCCTTGAATTCGGTTCAGCCGCTGCTCCCGCTTTGACTGCATTGTTGAAAATGGGTTCCTGGCTTTCAGCCGAGGAATTTCGTGTCAAGGTAAATAATAATTTTAGTACCTTCACAATGAGCTTTTCCTTCTTTCTTTCATAGAGTGCTTTGTTATCACTCTCCCTCTCTCTTAAATGAGTATTCATCTCATGCTTGCATTTTAATATATAGGTGCTTCCAACAATTGTAAAACTCTTTGCTTCCAATGACCGAGCTATTCGAGTTGGCCTTCTTCAACATATCGATCAATATGGAGAGTCATTATCATCACAAGTTGTTGACGAGCAGGTACGTAGCCAAGATATGATTGTTTAATTTCTTTGCTTTCCTTCTTTTTTCTTTGTTGTACAATATTCAAATATTCATGTTAGTAATGTGAATACTTTGCAATTGTTGTTGACACTTATGATCAGGTTTACCCTCATGTTGCTACTGGGTTCTCTGATACATCTGCTTTTTTGAGGGAACTGACTCTCAAGTCCATGCTAATTCTTGCTCCGAAGGTATGTCTATTTTTCTTGGTTTTATGCTAAAATTGAGAGATGTTATTGGTTTAAACAGAATGTTGGAAGCATAAATTTGTTAAGCAGTGAAAACAACACAGTTTCCTATACAAATCTTTGAAAAAATGTGACATTTTTTTAATTAATAATGAAAAAAGGAAATGGAAATAGAAAATTGAAAACAAAGTAAACGGACCCTAAGGAATCTTTTTTGACACTACATTTGGGACAAGGTTATTTTTTTGGTTTCCCTCTGGTGTTCTGTTCATGGTTTCTTTAGTGGTGTTTCTTAGTTAGACATGCAAAGAGATTGGCATGCATTATTGCTTGACACAATCTCATAGGTTTTAGCTGTCTTTTTTTTGTTTGTTTGTGACTATGTCTTATCCTCTTACTTTCTACTCTTTTCATCTCATCTAATAATATTTCTTTTTCCATATGAAAAAAAAGAGCTTACTTTATACTTTTCTCATCTCGTTTAATATTCTTTCTTTTTCCACACTCTCTTTTATTTGATGAATATTCAGTAGATAATTGTTTGTTTATTTATTTGTAAACATGTTTTTCTCATGCAGCTGTCTCAAAGGACTCTTTCAGGATCGTTATTAAAGCATCTGTCAAAGTTACAGGTAGCCTTCAACTTTTAATGTGATGTGTAGGGATTAAAGGCTAGTTGCTTTTGTTGACCAAGGGAGAGAATAATAGACAAGGTTTCTTAAGCTATCCATTAACAGTTTGGACTCTTTATCTATTAAAATTTGCTGATTAGCTAGTTGAATCTTTGATTAAAATGGAGGCATTTCAAGGGATCTTTTCGCCACGGAAAAAAATAATAATATTTTCATCATTTCCTTTTCTATGTTCATGGTTTTCCTTTTTAAAAATTTATAAAATCTGCAATTTGTTTTGTAGGTTGATGAAGAACCAGCAATACGAACAAATACTACCATCTTATTGGGAAATATTGCAAACCACTTAAACGAAGGGGTATGATCCTAATGCTATCTGCAAGTCCAATGCTATATTTTATTTAATGATTGTAGCATATGTTGCATTGGTGAATTAACTGATGGCTTCAGAGCTATTTTTGCAGACAAGAAAAAGAGTGTTGATTAATGCATTTACGGTCCGTGCTTTACGTGATACTTTTCCACCTGCTAGAGGAGCAGGTATCGGCATCATACACATGTATCTATTTGTATTTTTCTTCGGTTTTGCAGATTCCCCAAGCAGTAAATTTCCTCATCTTTTTACATTGTGATTATTCAGGCATTATGGCTTTATGTGCCACCAGTTCCTACTATGACATCACTGAAGTTGCGACCCGGATTCTTCCTAATGTTGTTGTACTCACAATTGATCCTGACAGGTTACATTCCTGCAAATGACTTATTATTTTCTTGTATTCCTGATGAAATTGTATGGTTTTAGTTTTAGGTAGGGAAGGTGGAAAAGAGAGAATGGAGACTTTTAATGTACAGTGATCTGATAAAAAAGATAAACATAATGGTCTACAGGTCTAATGCTAATTAAATAAGGAAAAAAAAATGAGAAAATTTGTTAGAAATCCGCCTTAATTGCGGTTCGCCCCTAGCCACCTTAATTGCGGCAAGTTTGGGCTGCCTTCATTGCAGCCTCCAGCACCTTCATTGTGCTGAGTGTGAGGGGTGTGTTTAGTCCCACATCGCCTAGAGATATGGCCAAAGTAGTGTTTATAAAGCTTGAGCAATCCTCATCTTACAAGCTAGCTTTTGGGGTTGAGTTAGGCCCAAGCCCAAATTTTAAGATGGTATCAGAGCCTATCTTAGATCCCTTGTTGGGTTGCCCGTATCATCCACGCTCCAATCCCATTGGGCTTGGGCGTGAGGGGGTGTGTTGGAAATCCGCCTTAATTGCGGTTCGCCCCTAGCCACCTTAATTGCGGCAAGTTTGGGCGGCCTTCATTGCAGCCTCCAGCACCTTCTTTGTGCTGAGTATGAGGGGTGTGCATAGTCCCACATCGCCTAGAGATATGGCCAAAGTAGTGTTTATAAAGCTTGGGCAATCCTCACCTTACAAGCTAGCTTTTGGGGTTGAGTTAGGCCCAAGCCCAAATTTTAAGAAAATCTAGTGCAATAGAAAATAACTCACAAGATTTCTTCCTCAATCAGATGACTAACTGCCCTTTTGCTATTTGAAGATGAGTTCTCTAGTAAATTGATTTATCCAACTAATTAATTGGGTTGGCATATATTTTTTATTATACTCTTGTTGCTGTTTGATTCAGTTTTTTTTTTTTTTTTTGAATTTTTAATATTGGAATATTGGAATCTTCATTATGGATGTTCAATTGTATGAGTATTTATATTTATATTTGTATTTGTGCTATATGCTGCTTTGGTTGTTTTGCCAGTTTTCAGATGCCAAATAGAGATCATCCTTATTATCTTACCCTTGGTTATTTCTTATTTACTTGAGAGTGATCATATATTATTATTGTCATGGTTCAAACAGCGACGTTCGGTCCAAGGCATTTCAAGCCGTTGATCAATTTTTGCAAATAGCAAAGCAATATTATGAAAAGGTAGACTCTGAAGTTCTTTTTGGCTTTTACTCAGATGCGTATCATGGTTTTTAATCTGCAGTTGTGCACGTATGTCTTTGAGAAGAAATTAGGTGTAAATGCAGAATTGTTTATTATTATTATTATTATTTTTGAAAAACCCCAACATCTCATTTCATATAGATTCGTGTTTATCCTTTACACGTCATCTCCAATGTTACATTTTTACTAATAGTGTCCTTTGTTAAATTTTGTTGATAAAAAAAACACATTTTATTATATGGAAATCTCTTATGTGAAGAAGAAAGCACAACTTTTCCTCATGTTTTTGCTGGTTCTCCCCTAAGATCTACATCCCATTATTGACTAACAAAATTTGTGATTATCTTCTTGGACATACAGCTGAAGGTCTATACTAAGATAATGTGTGTACACACTGAGTAATCTTTAGCTTATGCAGTATCAGTGGTCCTGAATGTTGTAGTAGCCATATTTGCAAAAACTAAAAAAGTATGACAAAAGCGTTGAACCCACAGGAAACTATGGGTGTTTGACAAACGTTATCTGTATCACAAAAACAAGAAAAACATAATATTAGAATTTCAAACTACCTATATAGTTTAGTGTTGCACGAAATTAAAGAGGTCTTTGTAAACCAGCTTCCAAGTTTAAATTATTGTCTTTGATGGTAATAATTTTTTGTTGCCTCCTTTAATTTGTGATATGTGATGCTGATGCTCATGTTCTTATCTTTTCTATTATAGACAAATGCTGCAAACAATACTGGGGATGCGGGCATGGGAATCTCATCAAATCCAGGAAATGCAAGTTTACTTGGGTAAGTCAGTTCAAACTACACAAATCACATGTTAAACAATGATAGTATATGTGCATTCTTGCATGCATGCATGATATGATGGTGTAGTGCAGCATGAGAGATTGATTATATTTTGGAGCTACATGTTTAGGTTGCAAATATACAATATATAAATTAGCTAAAAATGATGTTTGCTTTTGTTGCATGCCACTCTAGGAAAGGTGCTTAATCTAGTTGTTTGAATAAACAATCTTACGGAGCTCTGCATTACCATAGAGTGCCTGATTTTCTAGTTGAGCTTCAATCCTCTTTAATTACACCTTCTCGAGATTTGCCCTATGAAATTGGTTCTGACTGTCGTCACTATGCAGATGGGCTATGAGCTCCTTGACCCTGAAAGGCAAACCTTCTGATCATGCTCCAGTCGCTTCTGCAAGTTCTAGTGTACTTACTCCAACGACATCTATTTCCAGCACAGGTATGCCCTATGATCATGATATGTCTTGGTTATTTTGAATTTGACATCTTATTGCTTATTCCCCTGTATATATATTAGATCTTCCCCTCCCACTTTTGGCCTGCATAGCATCAAGCCCTTGATTAGTCTTTATTTTCACAACTGAACATCTAAGAAGTGTAACTTGGGTTCAACCCCCTGATTATTTAGATAACTCTAAATGCTTTTGTAACCAACTTCAGTCACTCGTACTCATTTCCCTGGAATAATGCCAACAGTCCTGATGAACAATTGAGAGGTAAATACAAAATCTACAATAAAAATGCAAATGTATGTGTTAGTGTTAAGAGAATGGAATCTTCCTCTTGAACAGTGAAACCACAAGAGGAGAAAAAGAGCTTAATGGATTTGTTCTCTCTCTCTCTCTCTCTGAGAGGGTAGCAGAAATTTGAGCAGGAGCCCTATTGTGAGGTGAAGTCAGCAAACAGTGTGGTGCGTCAACCTTGGGTCCTCAATCCTCATCCCATTCTTGTCCCTTTTTTAACCTTTAGGTCTAATGCACCACCTTCTTGACCTTTAGAGGCAGACTTTTTCTCGTGGATGAAGGGCCTTGAGATCATCAAAATCTATACCCGGCAAGTTCTGTTTTCTGGAATGGCTTGTCTTATTGTCACCCCAAAAAATTAAACCGACTATACATAGGTGTGATTTTGTGTTAATTTATTAATTGAAGAAAAATAAGTCAAAGAAAACTGAAAACTTTGAGGGGAAGGAACAACTGAAGACCTCATCCACCCTCTCCTTATCCTTTGCCCTTAAGGCAAAGCCACTAATTTTGCTTCCCCTATCTGATCTGTTGATGCTACCTTAATTTTTTCTGCTTTTTTTGTATAGCTTCTTTTAATGAGTAAGTTTTAAAATTTATCCTATGTTCATTTCATTTATCTCTTGGGTATTCTAGCTGTAGATACTCCATCAACAGCACCTGTCCGTGTAAGCTCCACACCAGATTTCACTGAACACCCTGTCCGTGTAAGCTCCACACCAGATTTCGCTGAACACCCTGTCCCTACATCCCCTACATCAACAGATGGCTGGGGAGAACTAGAGAATGGAATTGACGAGGAGCATGAAAATGACAAGGATGGGTGGGATGATCTAGAACCACTTGAGGAGACAAAACCTACTCCAGCTCTCACAAACATTCAAGCAGCTCAAAGGCGGCCAGTTTCTCATCCTGTTACACAGACAAAACAAGGTATTAACTATTCAACTGTTAGTATTTTGGCATGAACTCTCTTATTTCCATGGTTACAAGTTGCTAGTTACTATTAATAAATTTTGGATGTCAGATTGAAAGTTATTTATCTATCTACTGGAGGCAAAAAATTCTTATATCATGATTGATGACAATATTCTCAATAAGTGATTGATGTGAATGTATGAATTCCTAGTTCAGGTTTGCACCTAATGTGATTGGCGTTTAGTGAATTAGTGACTAAAGCAGCTTCCTTCGTTACCTTTCACTTAGAAATGCCATTTGAGCTTTTGTTGTTTGCTAGGATGGTTTTTAATTCATTAACTACTACCGAAGAAAATACATTTATGTTTTAGATATGCTGCTGCTATTGTATATAGCTTGTGATCTGTACTTGAAACTTGAAAGTTCGACAATATTCCTAAATGGAAAAGGAATGTTCTTTATCCCAATTACTCAATTCATTTACTTATTTGGTTACTTTTATGTTCTCATGTATTAATTCGAAGTGTGTTTTATTTTATCTTATTTTCTTTTTTAGCCTCAAGTTTGCATTCCAAAAGTACACCAAAGTTGAGAAATGATGAAGATGATGATTTGTGGGGCTCCATAGCAGCTCCAGCTCCAAAAACATCAAAACCTTTAAATTTGAAACCAGTTGTAACTAATGATGATGATCCCTGGGCTGCCATTGCTGCTCCTGCACCCACTACTAAGGCCAAGCCCTTATCAGCTGGCAGAGGTCGGGGAGCTAAACCTGCTGCTCCAAAATTAGGTGCTCAGCGGATAAACCGGACATCTTCGTCAGGGATGTAAAGCAAATTGCCAGAGAACAAAAGGGATGAGGAAATATTGAATCCGTAGGGTGCTCTTTTCTTCTGGTGGCTGGTGATCATGTTAAAATACAGAAGACCCCACCTCTTAGAGATATATGAATTACATTATTGTTTTCTATTGACGTAATTGATTTGTAATATTCTTTTATATGTCATGATTTTTATTTGAAGGGAAAATTTAAGGGTAGTTACTGTTGAATTATTGCAAGGCAATAACAAGGCTGTGGTATTTGCTATATATTTTTGGGAATGTTTACATTCCTTTTTGGTGTTGAACGATTCACATTTTAGATGCAATGTAATTAGTTTCATATTTTGTTATAGGGAAGCTTTTGGTTAAATGTATACTTAAACCTATTCTGTCCTTGATAGTTCAAACATTGTACGCTTGCATGCGTATTTTAGTGTGCTATAATAATGTATGTGCACGTCAATTGAAAGTTTCTTAAATGCAAATAAAAACTTATTAGATTAGATGTTAGTGTGTAAGGGTGCACACGAGTTGAGCATTTAGTGAGTTATTCGAGCTCTACTTGCGCAAGGTTTTGCTCCACTCGGCTTCTCTCGCAATAAATAAACGGGGCTTACGGGTTGAGCATCGTTTAACTGCTACTTTTGCTTACCTTTATTAGATAGGGCTGTGGCCTGTGGTAATATTATAGTGGTGGATTTGATCCCTCACATCATCATTTCTTCAATTCGGCTATATTCACCATGATTTATTGTTTGTTATGAATAAGAAATACCTAATTGCAATTGGCCACATTCTATGATGAATGACAGTCACAAAATTCAGTTTTGATTTCATTATGATTCAAGTATATACGTCTAGCTAGGGAAGGAAAAGTCTTGCATTTGTGTGTTTTTTACTTTTTACAAGTGAAAAATCATAAATATACGAAGTAAGTATATTCTTGCAGCCAAGTGAGGCCAGATCTCAAGAGCAGCATAAATATTTACCATCAGATGGTGACATATTTACAAAGATGTAAGCATGCGGCTCAAGTAGTAAGGAAGCTATGATTTCAGATAAACAATTTACCAACAATGTTTAGAAAATCATGGTGAATGATAAATTATTATTTTTATTTAAACATATGAATATAAATAAACCGTGTGTTAAAGATTGCACGTTTAATTAATTTTATCAACTAAATATATAATTAAATATCCGAATTATGTTAGGCATATTAACCCTGCTCACAAATTGTTGTCTTTGACCGGGTAAGTTAATGGTTTGAAAAAATAGCTGCTGATAAAATAAAGAAAAATAGTTACAGCATCATTCATCAATAACTTTGTTGATAATTGTTTTTTTTAAATGTTTTCATGAAAAAAACTCTTTAATTTTATAATAATTTGGTAGTGGGTTGAGGCCACCGCTGGTAGCGGCTGAGATGGTGGTGGTGTCAGCAGCGACAATCAAGATGGTGGCTTAGGTCGATAATCGTGGAAATCGCTCAACGTTGGCGATCGAAAAAGTTATTAACTTGAAAAAGTTGTCAACGATAATCATAAAAATTGTCAACAATCAATAGGAAAACATAAAAGAAGAAAAGAAAAGACAAAATAGGTATCATCATATAAAAAATATTGTCTTATATTTATTGTACAATACAATTAATAGGACTCACAGACATTGCATAAAAAAGTATCCTTACTCTTCAATATTTTTTTATTCATTTATTCACATATATGTCTATAAACTAAAATAATTCAATATATAAGTTAAGAAAAATGTTTCTCATTGTTTTTTCATCACACCACTTTTTTTCACCTAAATCCTAACCATCAATCATTTATCTAATGTTTCCCAAGCAAAAGTGGTTTGATTTATGGTTATCAATAGATGTAAAAAAATGTAACAAAAAATTAATAATGGGAGAATATCATGTTTGATAATTTAAAGAATTAATTTTATGTTTAATAAGAAAAATATATTACCAAAATATAATAAAAAAATTCAGAGTTATAATTTATATGTTAATTACTAATGTTCCTCATAAAAAAATAATCAAAAGATGTATGTGTAAATGTATCATTAATTAAAAAAAAATTGTCGTATTTTCTTGTCAAAAAACAATTGTCTTATTTTGACAATTATGATGATGAATTTTTTTTTTTTTGACAAAAGACAATTATGATTATGATGGTAAGAGGATAAAAATATAAAATAAGTTATGAAAAAGGTTAGGAGGAAAAGGTAGCTAATTGGATATTGTTATTATTAATTTATTGTTTATTATGCCATGTTGGTGGGCAACGCATTCATAGTCATAGACTCATAGATAGAGCAAATCTGAAGTTCAAATTTCAATCCTCTTTGTAATTGGGAACCCTAAACCCAAAGCCTTTGACTTTGTTCAATTTTCAACATAAGTATGGCCCAATTCGCCATGGTATGCTTCTTCGATTCTCTTTCTTTCTCTCAACATACATGTATAATGCTTTGATCACTGTTTCTTCTCAATTTCAATTTTGTGCTCTCTCTTTGTGGGTATTATGTTTTTTTTTTCCTTCCCTTTTCTTAGCGGATTGTATTATATGATGTTTAGTTACAAAATTCAGAACCCTATGCTAAGTTTTAGCACCAAGTTGGTTCCTTTGTTTCGTGTTTATTGAAATATTTGATTGAGAACAAAGGCTTGCATGATAAAATTCTATGTTTGGTGTCAATTTGATACCAGGGCTGATGATTTTGCTTTGCCTTTAACTTATTTGAACTGCTACTAAGTACTAAGGAAGCATCTCTTTAAAAGGGCTTACTTATGTATAATTTGGTCTTAATAGTAATGTTTTATTGTTCCAGGTTGAGGAACTGGCTGTTCTTGTCAAGGACAATCTTCCTTGCAAGCATCTAGTTCTCACAATGGAAGAAGCCTTGGTTAACTTTCTTCAGGATGATGACACAAGGTAACATTTATGAGAGAGTTTTTTTTTTTAGTGGTGTTTAACCTGAGTATTAAGTCCAAGCCATTGCCATGGCTCAGGGAAGTAGAAGGTTGGCACCGTTAATGTAGTCACTAGCGTGGTTTGGCCCAAGACTTTTGTTTTTTGTTCCTTTTCGTTTCTTGCTTTCTTTCCATGTTTTGGTTTTTGGTTGGAAATGGCGCTGGGAAGGGATGGTTTTAAAAGATGTTGTTCTATAAGCTTCTCTTCGTTTTCAGCTGAACTGATAAGTTCTTGCTTACTCCCTGACCCTGTGTGCCTGGGGCCCTAACCGAAAAGAAAGTTGTTTATCATATTAGAACCTTATAAAAATACAATACAATGCTGCAATCTAAAATGATTTGAAATTCAACGCAGCGGTTTTTTCAGTTTAGCTGTATAATTCTTATAATTAAAACAAAAAAGTTTTTTTATTCCTTGGTACCATATAAGATGTTTCTTGATATCTCTTTTTGTTGAACTATAGTTCAGATGGGATCTTGGAATTGGAACCAATGAACTCTTACAACCGTCTTCTCTTGCATCGCCTTGCTGAGATATTTGGGTATTTTACATTTTTACTTATGAATTTTATTTTCTGCATGTCAATTTCAAAGTTCCTTTCAGGTTTCAGTTTAGATCTCTATCTACTTTTCCTTTATTTGACAGTTTTATAACTGGTGCCAGGTTTGCACATGAATCTGTTGGTGAAGGAGATGATCGCCATTTGATTCTTGAGAGATGTCCAGATACATCTATGTTGTGAACTCCACCCTTTACTCTCTCCTGGCCCCTTTTATTGTTTCTTTTATGAAATAACCTTTCTATTTGGATGGATTGCAGACCGCCAATCCTTGTTAGTGATATTCTATGGGAGTATGATGAACCTCAATCTTTGGTTACGTCACACCAAATATTAAGGAGAAAAGAAGCCTCTCCGGGTAATACATGCTACTGATTCTTCTTTTCTCTCAGTTACTGTAGTACATCATATACAATACTATTTCTACCTATATAGTCGACCATTATAAAAGACTTGCCATGTAACACATGTAGCGAGTGAGATTTAATATTTTCTTTAAAGATTTGGAAAAAATACTGGGGGAAACTTTTTGTATGCTAAAATTAGTTTACTCCTATACAACTTATTTCCTTTGCAAATCAACTATATTATGCACCTGTATTGTGTTAATGTGGATGGTAGAAAGTTTTATCGCTGTTAAATGCTTTGTTTATAATTTTAATATCTGAAAATGCTGGGTCTTTGTTTTTTTGTTAGTACTGAAAATTGTTGTTGTTGTCTATATAAGCATATGTTTCTAATCTCTCTCTATGTTGCTATTGTATTGTACTATAAGATGCATATGCTATGTGGATGGCAGAAAATTATTTTTTATAATGTCTGGGAAGCACAGAGATGATACAAGACATGGGTTTGGTGTCATAGATATAGGAACAAAGCTAATGCTTAAAAAAATAGAATACACTATTGCTGGTATGCATATCAGTAGATTACATAAATCCATATGTTTAGAAAGTGAACATAAACTGACGGGAGGCACACGGACACCCAGTAAACATAAACTGACAAATGAAATGAGAGCACTGCACTGATGAAAGTTTTGAAGCTAAAACATAGATACTTGCAAGCCAGAGGTATCCCTGTGCGTGTTCTTGTAATTGAGTGTTTTGTTTGCAGATGTGTACACCAATGACAACTTGTGTATAATAAACTTAATAGCTTCTTAAGGAAAATAGTAGCTTCTTAATGACTTCTCACCATTGCATACCAGTTGTTTTTCTATGATGTGGTGTTTTTGTGGGCCTTCAATTCATTTGTGTGTGGTATTTTTAGTCTCACAGGCAAATACTGCATCCTATCAGCAGTCACTAGAGGAGAGAAAAGCAGCTTATTTAGTTGCCCGTGAGCGAATTTTCTCTATGAACTTGGAAGAAGTAAAAGAGCCTGGTGAACAAAGGCCACGTGGTGTGCCTGTGGTTGCCCGCCGAATGATTGCACATGCACTTGGTCAAAGAATCCATGCTAAGGATCAGAATGGCTTGGCTAGTGATAGTATGAAGGATAGAGTGCTCACTGGTGAATTTAATGGTCAAGATAAGAATAGTGAAGAGCCTATACAGCTAAGAAGGGACTCGACCAGCAGAATAGGAAACACCAGCAGTTCTAATGCAGCATCGCTTAATAAAAGGAATGATCGAACGCCAGCTGACAAAGATTTGCCACAGTTCTCTCAAGATGGGAAAGGAGGGCATAGTGCAAGTGAAGACTACATGAAAAAGGAGCACTTAGGAGCTGCAAAGAGAATGTTTGCTCATGCTTTGGGAGTGCAATCTGGGAAGGATAGTTCTGTCCCTCGAAGTAGAAGTGGAGAAATAAAAAAGAATAAAGACATGAGAGTTGTAAAGTCTTTATCGAAAGCAGTATGACATTCTGTTTCTGTTGCTCCATATGGACCTTGGCAGGTGATCCCTGGTTTCAATCACAATATCATGGAGATGAGTATTTACTATGGAACATGTTTTACTCAAAATTCCGATACTTCATTCTCGGGAGATTCATGCAAAAGACTATGGTAGTATCATGTTGGTTGGTTAGTTCTTCGTTGATTGTGCTGGAGTAAATTGACTAGCAGCCAATGCAAAAGCATCCTGAAACAACTGTCCAGAATCTTGTTAACCTGTTTTGGAGTATGGATGAAGCCACTCGAACAGGTTGTGGTGTTTTGGCCCATCATCTAAATGTTGTTGTAAGACATGCAGTTCCAGTTTCTTCTGGTGTGTTTATTTTATTCTGTCAAGCTGTAGGTTTTCATTATGGCTGGCCCCAGGGCCACGGGCAAGTACATGGTTTCCCTATCATGAAGGCTGTTATATGTATGATATTTAAAAATGGTTTCCTTGACTGTGAAAACTATTGGTGAATATGGTTGACACCTCAGTTTTACTAAGCCCTTCATTAGTGAAGTCATATGATATTCAATCTTGAGAGCTGAGATCAAGAACATGAGCTACAGTTTTCGTTGTTTGTATGTCATCCCCTGAATAATATGTCAACTACCCTTGACTCTGCTGTTATACACTTAATTTTGCTATTGTTCCCTCACCTTGGTGTTCGTTGGTTCTTTCACAGTTTTTCTTCATATCATTGTTCATGTAATAAACCAAGAGAGGTAGTGAGAATGGAGGAGGAACAATAAGTTGAATGAATTAAACAAAAGTTAATAACAATCTAAACAGATGATCCGGAAATGGAAAACGTAATAAGATTTCTTATTTAGAATGTCATATAAGGAGAAGAAAAACACTTTAAAGATGCAAGACAATTGGTCTGTTGCTGTGTTGCACGTCTCAAAATCAAAGATGGCGAGATTTACATATATAAATGGGTAAAAGCGCATGGAATATGACTATTACAAGACAGTTGGACCTAGTTGTAGTGGCTAGGATGAACAATGCCACCTCCACATAGGGCAAAACGCGACTGGTAAAAAAAAATGGTAGTAATACAATCCTTATATAATCATCCATCTGGAAGTCAATTATTGGATCAACTCGTTATAATGTAGGTTCATTACAGGAAGCACGCAAGCGGAATGCACCAAGAAACCCGAGAGATTTTTGTACACAAGTGTGTAATTACCCTACAGATTCAAACATATGATGGGGGTATCAATTTCAACATATAAAACCAAGGAGTTGTTTTCACAATAAAATATACACTCGGCATTTAATACAGCTTGCAACTGTTTATTATCATTGGCTGGTTTAATATACAAGTGCCTAGTTCAACGTATCTATAGCAGACTGAGCAACCCGCAAGGCACTGTTGCAACATCAGCCGTGTGTTCAATAATGATAATAGTACAAAATAAAAATAACGACGAGCCATTACATATTGCCTGCCAAGACCAAAATGCTTGACCAATGTTCTCTCTGCATTGTCCATCACATCTCAATGTCTTCAAGATCAGGGAGAGGAAACCGAAGAATAGCTGCAATGCCAGTTATCTGTGCTAGCTCTGTCCATCAATAAAAAAATGGCAAATTAAAATTTAAAACAAGTAGAAAATTTAAGCACAAATGTATATGTACAATTTTGATTTACTATCAGACAGCTGCTCCCACAACAAAGGGGAGGAAAAATTATTTAGTTTATCAGTTACCATCCGAATATTTCTGACTTCTTTTCAATTATACGTGGTTTTAAGCTTATGGGGTTCTAAGATAATTATCACATACTCAGCCACCCCAGAAAAAAAAAAAGCGAATAATAAAGAAGATAACAAAGCTTACGTTCTCCAGAGACATGCATCGATGAAAATACATGGACAGTGCCTCCTGAATCCTTAACTGAGTTGACCAAGTTGACAAACTTTTGTCTTGCTTTTATATCTGAATTCCTATAACCAAAAGCAAGTAGATATATTGAAGTCACAATTATCAACCAAAACATCAAAGGGGTATTTTTCTAGGTTGCATCCCAACTCCCAGGCAAAAATACTAATAGGATGGATAAGAAATCCCAGAGACTAAAGTTCTATTGTCATGGAAATATAGTGGCTCAGAGCCAAAATATTTCTATAAAACAAATTGTAAAGAAAAGTAATTTAAAAAGTTTTACTTAAAACCATTTCCAAGGATGTAACAGAGATGATAAGATACATAGCTGAATTAAACAAAAATGCAAGATACATCAATGTCAAAGTGAGTATGAATCAAACAGGACAATGCAGCATACTGTCTTGGATTCAGAATATCTTAGGGCTATATCATACAAACCTGAAAAGACCATCTGTAATTAGAAGGGTTTGCACAGCTAGTCGTTCATTGGCAACCTCAACATGTTTTGCTCCATAACAAGCACGAGCCGGATCCTGCCCAACCCCAAAAAAAAAAATTCAATCAGGATTTCCTAGATTTCTGAAAATGCAACATTCAGAAAGCTATTTCACATGTTTGATGTGACAATCGGTTTAACGAGAAACATGCGATACTCCCTTTATGCAAAGGTGCCTTCCTTTGGCCCTCTAGTGAGGGGTCCACTTTAGAGAAAAAAGTGAGGGATCTTGATTAGTAACCATTTATGAGAAAATAAGGTAGTGGATTCTAAAAAAATAGTTTGTTATCCAAGTGCATGTATTTCATCATAATATTACCTGTTGATTTTCTCATCAGCGGCCAAGATCAAGATCTCTAACTTTGATTGCACATAAGAAAGAACACTTGTTATAATACAGATAGGACAACAAGGGTTTCCCATGGTAAATCCTCGGGAAGATTATTTTTTAGCTTGTCCAATGTCCACCCAAAAGCATTCTTAACTCTTTTTTGTACTCAACAAAGAACATACATTATATAACACCCAAGGACAACAAGGGTTTCTCCACCAATAACGAACTGCACAAATCTTAACACATACATTATGAAATTAACATTTCAGGACAACGACAAAAAAGTGCGATATCATATTTTCATGTATACAATAAAGCAAAAACATTATACTCACACTCAATAAACAATTACATGAGCTTGAAGCAGCTCTCCCGGTGCTGGTAAGGGGAAAAATTGCCCCCATGTAGTTTTGAGATAATGTTTTTCCTTAAAAATGATTATGTTTAATTTCAGTTATAGACAACACCAACTTATGATGAAAAGGAAATTCCATGGAAGATGTTATTCTCTCAAGTAGCTTTGAATATCTGATAGTCATTACAGCAATTCTCATGCAGAAATTCCGTGGAACATGTTATTCTCTCAACTAGCTTCAATAAAGTGAGTATCTGATAGTCATTACAGCAATTCTCATGCAACTGACTAAAAGGTCTATAACTATAAGCAAATAATAGTTATACATAGACCATATTGATCCACCTAAAGATGAACTAACTCAAATAATTGGCCATGGGAATTCTTAAATAGGGAGTTTGACATTCCGACCATAAACATAGACAAGGCAATCAGAAGCATTTCAAAAATAGAACCTCACATTTGAAAGCATGTTGAAGAAATCCTTCAAAGCTCGAACCTGAAAAAAAAAGAAAAAAAAAGAGAGGAAGAATATAGCTTGTTTTCAGGCTCAATAGAAAATAAGTAAACAGGATTAGGAAATCATTCAGCAGGGGCCAGAAGGAAAAGTAAAAAATGTGTACTAATTTGGATTTTATGGTACCTCTTGAGCTGCCTTGGTATCTTTTATCAAATTCATGACATTTGGAGCATCCAGAACCTCCCTTAAACTATGTCTACAATAAGAAATTTTAATTTGAAAGAGGTAAGATGAATCAATTAATAGTGTACTCACAAGCAATTGAACTACTACTCCATCCTTCAAACGACAGTGTCTTAATCTATGTTTGCAGGAATGTTCTTCTCTCAACAGTCTAAGTAATGGATATCTTGACAGGCAGTCATAAACCCTTATATCTGGCTTTGGCTTAAAGTCTTAAACCCTTATATATGGAGCATATACAATGACAAAATAAATTTTAGTGACCACCCTCAAATAATATAATACAAAATTGTTGAGATAAGGCACATTTATTCACATCATAAAAATTATTTAGGGCAAGTTATATCTAATTGACAACAATAATTTTCACTTATATTACCTAATGCTAGCTACCTCACAAAGCCCTATCATAAAGTACTAGGAAAGTAGGAATAGAGAAGAGAAGATGCAATGAAGAAAGTAAGCATACTTGTATCCTGAGGTTGTGTGCACAAGAATGATGCGCGACTTGTTTTCAATAATAGGTCGCAGCTGTCTTCGTTCTGCCTCCAAAAATAAGTGACGATGAAACTGATCCTGAAACAGAATTAGAGACAAAAACATAAGTACAATAAAAACTTCTATACCGAAGTCCTTCGTCTTCCTTAGTTTAGCACATACAAGTCATTAAAAATTAAGCCATATCAAATTTGTATATCACTAAAATAGAATCTGAATTAAAATGAACAGGGAGTGATTACAGACCTTTGTAAATCCTGGACTTGCAATTACGGCACAGCGAACCACATTGAAATCTACATGTTTCAAGAAAGCCTAAAACAGATTGGTAGAATCCATTAAAACATCCCTTTTACATTTTATTTTATTTTTTTGAGAGGAGGAGGAGAGAGGGGGATAAAAGAAGAGATATTATTAAGGAGAAGAAATAAAAATTGTTACAGCAAAGAGGGTAAGATATCCTCCTAAGCAAGGCACAAAGAAGAACACAGAAAAGACAAAGCCATGAAAACAATAAGAAGATATTTGGCACATAGCATCCTCATCCAGGCATCTAGTGTTCCCAGATATCTTGGATTCTTGAGCAAGATGCCCATGTTTGGTACTTGGGTATGAAATTATCATAGGCATCTCACATTAACATGGGTATGGAAGGGGCTGTATGGCAGTGAATAAAGAAATGAGCAGCTGTTCCGAAGCTAGAGCCACCCACAACACACAAATCAGGTTGCAGAGCTTTGTGACAATTCTGAATTTGCAGCACATCATTTGCATTAATTCTATAAAATTAATAAATCCATTTTTATTGAAAAAGAAATATTATAAATCATTTAGTAAACCGCTTTTAAATTTTATTATATCACTAGTAAGAATAAATGCTATAAATAAGAAGTCTAGGTCATTGGATTAAATTTACCTGCAAAACATTTTCGAAGAACTTATTCAAAGCCTGCAAAAGGGTGGAAGATGCTTTAGAATCATAATGCTCAAGTTATTGAATTCGTTCACTGACGTATCTTGCAATAGAGTGAGAGAACATACTGATTCATAGCCAGCAATAGCGGGCCCATGCTTGCGAGGAATTGAAGTTTCTATCCGTGATCGAGTAACAGTCATACTGTTATATCAGTCATAAACAGATCAGTCATTTCATTGCAATAGCACAATTACATGTCAAAAGTTCGACCAGAATATCAAAAGGAACAAATATTGAATACCCAGTGTTTGATTTCCCTCATACAAATCAAACACGCACTTATTGTCCGACTATAGAATGCTGACCTAGTAGTCCAAATATCTTCTGTATATAGTACTGCTATAAGGGTTGTATGAATGAAACCTATTCAAATGAAAGTTCCAGTACCTTCTACCAATAAGGAGGATATGGGCTAATCCTTCTTGCATCAAAACCACAGCTAGATCAGCACTCGCACCCGGATCTGCAAATATGCACGAAATTTTTATTCACCGCATATAACTGAGTTAACACCAGCACTCATCTTACAAGATGACTAGCTGAGGCCTGAGGATGGTAGATAGCTGTATAACTTCCATTTTGCTTAGTAAATATGAATGTGATTTCAATATGAAGCATTAATTTTACTTCTTTCTGCCATTTGCCATACAATACAATGTAAATGGGTGCAGAATCTAAGATATCCTGTTTTAGTCATATGTACATTTGTCAGGTCTAATGTCAGAACTCAGAAATGAATACTCATGTTTAAATTTGTACTGTTAAGAAATATATTTAAATTAGTGGTTCCTGAAATTTCCATGCACATAGATTATATTAACTTTAAATCTCAGAAGTACAAATGTAAATTGAAAAATTGCCAGATTTTAGATAACATACCAGAAGCCTGCTGTAGTATCTCTAAAGCGTAAGAATCCCAAACATCCTAGAAAAGGCAAAAGGTAGTCTTCAGCAATTATAATTATTCAAAGGAGGAGGAAAAAATTATCCCAAGGTGATTTTCTTAAACATTCATTCCCCTTCCCAAATGTTTGATTTTTTTTATTTTATTTTTTCATTTTATCATGCATAATTGTAAGCATAATGATATATCCAAAGAAGCCAGGGAGCAAGCATAAGACCTAGCATGTATGTATGTGACAAACATAATAAAATGAAAGAAAGAGCAACAGGAAGTAAAAAATCGTTATATGTATAATCAATTAGTGTGTTTGAAGTAGCTGCGTAAAATAGATTATTTAAATAATCAATTATTGTAAGAATCGATTATAATAGAAATAGTTTTATGTTTTGATGTGTTTTCTGAAAGTTGTTTTTTAGATAACCTGTTTCATTTGGGTCGTGTCAAATCACTTTTATATAGTAAGTTACAAAAGGGTATAAATTTATTTGTCTATATTAATAATATTTGTTTGTGAGTTAGTTTTTTAGAGGTGAAATTTTAAAAATGTGATTGGTTTCAAAATAATCCAACAATTTTTTGCATTATGCATGAAACTCTCGGCTTCGCCAGAAACCACTTTTTCCTCATAAAAACAACTTTTCATAATTTAATCAGGTCTGTCAAGCATGTCAGATTAAAACTGAATCAGCTTTTCTATACCATCTTTCACAAAAATCCTCTAAGAGGAATACCTTTCTGAGTACGAAAGGTCGTTGCAGCTCAAGCTCTAAAGTATGGAATGCTCCGATCTGCAATGAGTTATAAAGATGAGCAGTTGAATTTAGCAGTAATGGTTCATATTGGAGTCAAAACTGGGATGGCAGTAAACTAATTACCTTGACATGTTCATTCTCTAAAATGTTCTTTCCACGAACACGCAAAATAGAACCTTCTTTGTCATAATCTGCAACCTGTAAATAAAAAGAGATAAGAGAACTCAAAAAATAACTTGAACTGTTATTGTTAAAGAAGTATGTATGTGATGTTGTACCTCTTGTACTTTAATTTCCAATTTGAGCTTTACTCGTTCTGCATCTCGTCCACCAGAAGCTGCCTCTTTAAGAACCTTCCTATTACAACAACAAATAACAATATAAAGAAATATGAAAAATGTTCTTTAAGAACGTTCAGTGTGTTTGAGTGAGTTTTGTTAAAAGTGATTTTGAATGAAGCTTATTTTGTAAAATTGATTTGGACAAAATTGAGTTTGTAGTGAAGTGATTTATGTTTGGATATTTTTACTCAAAGGAAAATAATGCAAATTGTTTAGCCTAACGCAAAAGCTACTCTTTTTTTTTTTATCATTTCTATTCAATCCGAGGTTTGGAGGCAAAACCGATTCTGACTGTAACTAACCAAACATCAATATTTTCACTAAAATTATGTAAGACAAGAGGTAAAATCAATTCTGATACTTTTAACCTTAAAATCAAACACACCACAATTCTGAAAACATTGATAATTGAGAAAGAGTGTATGTACCTGACAGTAACAGCCATGACAGAGTCTCCGGGAGCTATCAGGTTATAGGCATACCATAGATCATCCGAATCCACTGGCACCATCTACATATCATATAATCAATTGAATCAAATCAAATAATTAAAAAAAAAAAAAAAAAAAAACGAAATCAAATTATACGAATCAATATTAGAATTTGGAATTATACCTTAACGCTACCAGGTCCATCGCGTACGAGGTCTTTCCTAACGATCCTCATGCCACTGCTACTGCTATACTATTCCTACTTAGTACTTATTTCCCTTTTCCAACGACCTCTAAATTCTATCTCCAACGAACCAATAAAGCTCTTGAAATTGAAACAAAACAACAGTCAATAGCAGAGACAAAACACGAAAGGAAAACAAACATGCAAAAAGTGAAAAACCTTTGCGGGCTCCGGAGTGGGGTGGGCCCAAGTTGGATCCAACTAATAGCAGCCCAGAATGGTAGATTGGCTTAGCCCAATACTCCCTCCGGTCTCTATTGTAAGCAAAAATTGAATAAAACACACATATTAAGGTGGTTAGTTGATCTCATTTAAAAGAGTCATTGAGAATAAAAAATTAAGTTTGTTACCTAAATTATCCTTCCTCTTATTTATTAAGTTTGTGTTGTTGAAAATAAAAGGAGTCATTGCAAAACAAAATTTGTATAAATGAAGGGTATTTTGAGAATAAAATAGTTGAAATTTGCTTATATTTTGGACCAAAAAATTTGGAAATTTTTGCTTATATTGTGGACCGGAGGGAGTATATATATATATATATAGGGAGCAACTCAAGCGAGATGAGTGTGCTATTATGAGATATGAGAGGAGTAAATATGGACCTTTGAATCATACATGAATGGTCAAGATTAGAACATAAAGTCATGTAACTTTTTTAAGTGATCATATGACCACCAACTAACTTCTAATCCTGACCATCCATGTATGGTTTAATGACCCAGATTTGCTCCTCTCACTCTCATAATAATACACCCTCTCACTTGGGTTGCTCTATATATATATATATATATTAAGAATTTATTTGACATGCACTATTTGATTAATCAATTATAAATTAAATACTATTAAAAAAATTATTATAATTATATTAAAAGTAAAAAATTAAACTCATGATTAAAGGTCAATTACACCGACTTAATTTAATTATACTTGTCATTCTTATTCTTTTGGAAAATTGTACCAATTTAAATAATAAAGGCATAATAATAAGGAAAATACTAATGAGTGCTCTAAAGGCATTGTTTAAGAAATCAGTAAAAAAAATTTATTAGAAAGTAATGCATTCAATATTTTGATAAGTGTCATCTTTAATTTTTTAATGAAATTTTATTTTTATTGAAATTTTTAACCAATATATTTAGACACTCGTTAACAAGACCCAAATAATAATATAAACATATCGAGATTCTCTCCTTTTTTTCTCTCTCTCTTTTTTAGCCCCTCATATTATGAGAAAAAGACAAAACAATTGCCCCATTAACATAAACAAAGATAAATTTGTTTCTTTGTTTTCACTCTCAATTTCTTGTTTTTTGCTGGTTGTTTTCACTCTCATAATATAACATAAATATGCGAGAGAAGGAAAAAAAAAACAGTACAATAATACAATTTTTATTAGAAAGATAAAGATAATAAGCTGAATGCATGCAAAAGAAAGCGAGGTGGCATTCTCCTAACACTGCAACTGTCGACCCTGTCTTTGTAACACGTGCCATTAGCTACATATGAATCATGAAACACACACTCCTTTCAGCTCCATGAACTGAGAGAGAAGAGTCAGGGAAGGTGCATCTCATTACATTCAGCTAAGGCATTCGATTATTCTCTTTTCACTCTATTAACTTTGCAAATCAGTGCTGCTATCAGACGTACATTCATAGAGAAATCATCTTTAATTTCAAGATATAACATAGGATGGAATTGGAAGAAGCCGAAGATAAAGAGTGGAATAATAATCATCATAAGGGTGGCAGTGGTAGTGGCAAAGCGAGTAGGGTGTTGGCATTTGGAAAACGGTTCTTAGTGGCTGGTTTCATAGCTTCCTCTGCCCCTATTGTTCTTCCACCTCTTGTTGTTGCTTCTGCTATTGGCCTTGCTGTTTCCATGCCTTATGCACTCTTCTTTGCTACCCATGCTTGCACCCAAAATTTAATGAGTAAGTTGCTCCCTACACCTAATTATACTCCTCAACAACACCCGTGTTTGAATCACCCACATATTACTGATCATAATGATATACACATACCAAAAGATCAACAAGGCGGTGATATTCAGCAGTTTGAGACACCCTTTGAGGTTACAACTGTTGTTTTTGAGGAATCCGAGGATAAGGACATAGATGAAGCAGAGTTACAAAGAGAGACAAAGGGACTGTTGGAAAAAATTAGAGATGAGGGTAAAGCTGATAGTGAAGGTGGAGGTGAATATAAGGTTGATTGTACCAATGACTCACAAGACTTGATGGCTGAAGCTTCTCAGGTGCTGAATGAGACAACTCTAGTTGAACCAGTTGGAGATTTGCTGATAGAAATTCAGGAGTATAATATTTCAGGAGCTGAGGGACTGTTAGATAGGCCTACTATACTTCAAGAAGGGGAATTAGATAATAAAAATTCTGAGTTTATAAATCAGGAATATTCTCAGTTGCATGAATATAATGAAATTATGGGCTCGCCAAATGCAGATGCTAGAGAAATTGCTGATGATATAGACCCTGAAGTGAGCACATATTCAATTGATTTGTATGAAGGTTAGGCCATAGACTACATATGCCATTTCCATTATGTATTCCATTTATTGTTCCTTGGTGGCTAATATTTGGCTTGATCCCTGAGAGCTGAGATTAATTAATTTATATATTCTTGCAGAGTCTTCAAATGTTGTGGTTGATAAGCATACAGATTCTATGGAGGTTTCTGTTTCGAGTGTAGAAAACAAGTTTAGGCCATCTGAATGTTCCTCTGGAGAAGACATTATGTGCCCTTCGCATCAGGTTAAGGCCTAATTATGTGTATTTTTAAACAGTCTTCTTGTTACTAGATGTTAAAGTTAATACCTTTTTTTATTCGCAAAAGTATATTAATAACGACGAGTACGGGGGACTAGTGTTAATTACTTTTGTGTTGTAAAGAACTAGTTCAATAGGATTTACATGTTTCTTTGATTTCTAGTTTTCTACTAAAGCCTATATAATTTGCTTATAAACTTTAACCTTGCCTTTGATACTTGTCCTATTCCATGTGGAAATAATTACATAGAAGATTCCAAACTGACTTATGGATATTGGTTGAGTGGGTAAACTTGGTCTTATAAGTCTTGTGTAGCTCCATCAGTCATTGTTCCGGTGTCGGGACGGGATCGGGGTAATTTGTGGATGTAGCCTAACAGAAAGTAATATTTTGCTCCTACGTATTCAAATGGGAATAAGGCTCATGTAGTTCTAAGTTTTTTGGAGTCCCCTTTAGCTTTCAAGTTGAGTTAATGTTGAGTCTTCTAATCAGTTGTCCAATCGGCTCTGTTCCCGTCCAAATTAGACCAAGGGCCTAATGTAGGACAGGCCAACTATATTGGGTGAACGACCCAATAATGATGAAAACCGGTCAGGATAAGAGGAAACAACTTGGTCACCCAAGAAGGCATCTCGGTCGGGACAAGAATACATCTCGGTCGGGGCAAGAAGATAGCTTGTGAGATTGGGCCAAGGCCCAACTCCTTAAAGACTGACCTAGGTTCTGCCCATTAAGAAGGCTATATAAAGAGCCTACCTATTGACAAGGGACTCACTCTTTAGCACACACCACAAAACCTAGAATTACGTTAGCTTTGATTCTCAACCGGGATACATAGCAGTGGAATTCCACATTTCATCAGGCCCAATCCACAACTCCCCACCGTCTCCACCTTGTCGGCGTTTATTGTTTCTACTCGGGCAGAACCAATTGTTTCAATGTCAGGACGAGATTGGCCTAATTTGTGGATATAGCCTAACAGAAAGTTATATTCTGCTCCTATGTATCCAAATGAGAATAAGGCTCACGTAGTTCTAAGTTTTTGCCAGTCCCTTTAGAGAATGCGAGAGTCGTCCATTTATAGCCTTTAAGGTTATTGGGCCATTATGAGCCATTAGTCGGTCCATGGGCCAAGCCTAATCTGGGTAGGAACACACATAATTCAACAATAATAAATAATATGAAACTGAAGTTACAGAGTATATAATAGAGAACATCTAAGTGCATTTAGAGCATTTAACAAGTGAAATGCATGAGATCGTGTATATGATGTTGGGCGAAGTGCTGACTATCATGACATTTCCCTTGGAATTTGTTTGTCTTCAGATTAACATGTGAATTAGGATCTCCAACATATATTGTTGTCAATGTCAGGCTATTTACTCTAGCTTTTGCAGGTTGTATCCAATGAGGAGAGCATATGGAAGCAGATTCATGTCATCCGGAAGATAATAGGATATGAAGGTGCGACACAAGCATCATGTGCAGATGAATTAAAGGCTCTCTACATCTTCACTGGAGTTGAGCCTCCAACTTTTCTTAAGGAGAACTCCACCGCTGAAATCAATGAAAAGCTCTACTTTCTCAAGTCCATAGTTGGAATTAAGTAGAATGTGGCTTAGAGTGTGACACACGTATATTGTTTTCTGCATATTTGACTGTATGTGTTCTATTTTTTTATGTGGACTTCCTTATGTTCAGAAATGAGTGCAAGTTGCAGAGTATGACACTGGAATTTGTATTTCATTTTACTCATGTAGTCGTGTATGAGTTTATTATGATTATTAGTAGATATTTGATCCATAAATCAAGATTTTTCATGGTTGCACTTGCATGGCTGTCTGATTAGTGATTACAGAACTTCGCGGACGCCTTGACCTCAATCGGCTTTATCATATTCAATGATCTTGCTTGTGAAAAAAATTGGTGAAATGGCAGGTTAGCTGTCTTTAATGTTGACTATATTCTGCAAAGGTTTGAAATCTGGTAGCAACCATACTTGAGATGTCGAAATTGTTTAATTGTATCGTAATTACAACCGTATCGCATCGGTTATATCTATATCTTTATGCAGTTATCCGTAATAACAAAAAATGCAACATAGAAGGTGTAATTTATAACCTTTTCTATCCTGAAAAATAAACAATATACACCATATCAGCAAAATGGAAGGTGTTGTTTTCCATTGGGTTTTGATGAGATTTATGAAAAAGAGTTTTATGAGATTTATTTTACGACATTGTTGTCAAATGAAATATAAGCGATTCTTACTCTTTCTTTTATTGCTTCTTTTTTAAAAGCCAGAAATAGCTTCCTATAAAAACATCAAAGTGTTTTTTTTTTTTTTTTTTTGCAGCTTTTTTTTTTTTTTTCACAGCTCGTCTAAAACACTTATATTTTTTTAAAAGCACTTTTATTTTTAAAATAAATATTTTTCTTAAAAAAAAATCCAACTCTAAGAACTAATTAGTTTCTTGATTCATTATGGTATGACTATCTAACAAGTCCAATAAGTTACTTTATAGCATATTTAACTAGTTTATAAGCTTATTTGATTAAAATATAGATATTTGATTAACAAACTTATCTCATTAACTAATAGTTTTTCTTCATAGGCTTTGATGAGCTTTTTTCTGAGAAAAGACACTTTTTTTAAATAAAAGTACTCTTTAGAAAAAATTTTGGTGTTTGAATGAACTTTAAAAAAAAAAAACAGATATATTTTGGAGTTTTATTTAAGAATGTACAATTCAAAGCTTCTAAAAAAATGAAAAGTAATAGAAGAGAGAGAGAGAGTGTGAGGATCAGTCATGTTTTATTAACAAAAATGACCCTATAATAAATATCACAAAAACTCTTTTTTATAAAGCTTATCCAAACGCGAAATAGCTTTTGTTTCTAATAATAGCTTATACTTATACTTCTATATCATAAAAACACTTTTTTAAAGCTCATCCAAACGGGCACTTAGCTTATGATAGCTTATTAACTTTTATCTCTTTTTTACCCTTAATGAAATTTCTACTTTATCTTATCTCTCATTAAATAAAATTTATATAAATTTGTCCTTTTATGCCATTTTACTTTTATAAGTAAGTTCAACCTCTAATTTTATCAAATGCTTCAAATTCAATGAGCTAGTTTTTTAGCTATCAACTATCAATTAAAAATTAGCTTAACATTATTAAGCTAGCTTATCAACTATTTTTGCCAAACACAACCTATAAGCTTGTTTGACTAGAATTAGATATGTTTGGTAAACAAGTTTATCTCATTAGATTATAGCTTTTCTTCATAAGTTGATTTATTTAGCTTATAACTTATTAACTTTTATCTTATGTTTAATCTTAGTATAATTTAACGAAATTTCTATTTTATCTTACCTCTCATAAAATGAAGTTTTTATATAAAAAAATCATACAAACATTTCATTTCATTTTATATTATTCAATATAAATATTCAAAAATAAAATTAAAAAAAAATATTCTAATTTTAAAGCTTTAATTAGAACTTAAAAATAATTTTACATAAAAAAAAATTATAAATATGTTCTTTTATGTCATTTTACATTTATAAGTTAGTTCAACCATTATTTTATTAAATAATTCAAATTCAATTAATTATCTTTTCAGCTATCAGCTATAAACTTTCAACTAAAAATAAACTTTTCGGTCAAAAAAATAAACTTTTAGGTTTTTTTCTAAATTAACTTTTTTATTCTCACTATGTATGTATAAATTCACTGGTGTCGTCGAATGGTCCTCACGGCCTTAGGTTATGTTTGAGAGTTTTAATTTGAAGGAAATTGAGTGGAGTGATTAAGAATGGAATAATTAGCGATGACCCAATTATTTGGAAATTTATTGAAAGAACGGAGTAAATCTCAGCACAGTTGGGAGGCAATTAGTTGCCTCGCCAAGTGTGGTGTCTTGGAGTATTTGATATGTCTTAGGGTTTTCCGCTTCAGCATGAACTCCATCAGAGAGCTGCTTCTATTACATACTCCCTCTGGTCCTATATATAAGAGGCAAAACCCTAAAACACACAGACCAAGGAAATGCATTGAAATAAGTTATTTGTAATTAATATTCATATAAATTTACAAATTTAACCCTTCAATAATTAATGAACAAACCTACTTGTATTGAAAGTTACACTGTCTCATAAATATAAACTTAATTATAAATAAGGGTAAAATTGGAAATGAACATTTAATATTTGTCAAAATACATGCATGTCTCTTATATTTTAGAATAAAAAAAAGTAGTTATTTGCCTCTTATAATAAGGACCGGAGGGAGTATTACAGTAGTTAGAATTAAGATGAGGCAATATGAGATTACGTACCTTTTTCCCAGTTCTAGTTGTTTATTTGTTAAATTTATTCTCATTCCCCTGATTTTCACGTGTTTTACCTTATCTAGTTGCAATTAATGATTTTGTTTTCCACCTCAACTCCATTTGAATTTTAATTGTTTGCTCCAATATAACGGGATTGCTATGCCTGCTTAGTCGTGACATTTGCTTTCTGTCATCCATTCAGTGAAAGAGAGTGTTGGAGCTACTCGGAGTTTGACTTTATTGAGCAAGATCTAGCATGAGTATGGGGTATGGAGGGTGAAGGTCAAAGTGACTCGGTTATGGAATGTTATTGGCTCCTACTTCAACAAGTTCTATTGAGATGGTTTTTGTTGATGAATGTGTAAGGATACACCCTTTGAGAAATTCACTTATTGAGATAGTTAACTAATTAAATAATATTTGGTGAAAAGTGCTTGCCTATCGTATTAAACTTCATTCACTACTTTCCCTTCCTATGTTACAGTGGGAAGCTTGAATGTACACTATGAAGGGAGTAAGTGGATTTTCTGATTTCATTTATTGCCAATGATGATCTAGAGCAACCTGTTGTTGTTGTTCAGCTTAGAAAGGTCAAAACATTTAAAGGTTTGTCTCCTCTTGTTACACATAATGGTTTTAACAATTATGTTTCTAAAAATAAAAAATAATGATTAATGAATGTTTAACCTTGAAGAGGAGATATGGCTTTATATAGTATAGACTGTTATGCATGCAACAAAGTTGATGTTCAGCCTTAATGTTCAACAGCCTCAATAAATAATACCCGGGTTAAACACCAACTTTGTTGCATGAATAGCATTTTGCATCACTATTTTTCCTTTTCATGGTTAGAATACATACTAATCGCTATTTTTTTAACCTGAAAACAGTTAAAACCATTGTGTGTAGCATGATCGAGCAAACCTTTAAATGATTTGACCTTTACCCTCCATGCCACATGCTCAGGTTGGATCTTGCTTAATGGATCAAAATGGGGAGCCGTGGCAACGAAGAAAGTCTTACTCAGAATAGCTCCTAACACTCCTGTATTGAAAGAGGTGGCACAACTAAACATGCATAACAACCCCATTGTATTTAAGCGAAAGGTTTATTTAAATTCTAATATAGTTGTGGAGGAAAATACAATCGATTGCAATTAGATAAGACAAGACACTTGACAAGATCACGGGGAATGAGAATGAGTTTAACGATTAAGCAATTAGAACTTGGAAATAGGTACATAATCTTCATACCTCCTTATCTTCATTCTGTATACACTCTAATATGAAGCAAGGAGCGGCTCTGAGTTCAAGCTAAGCCCCATACTGAAAACCCCAAGGCATATCAAATAATCCAAGACAATACTCGTAGCAATTAGCAATGCAACTAAGTATCTTCGAACTGAAATCGTTTCCTTCCCATGTTGCTCTGAATCTACAACACAAACTCCTCCCAACTAAATGAACAATGGTGTATTCCACATGGACCAGACCAATCAACTCTTGTGTTAACCTACATATTTACCTTAACTAACGGACGAGTTGGACCAAGGGATTTGATTTTGGTTAGTTTGAAGAGTGTTACACATTCCAAAAAGCCACTAAAGAAGAATCTAAAAGCTAGTAGGACTATGTAGAAAATGAAAAAATATCCAGAGAACATCTAGAGACCTCTACATAAAACTTAGGTGGTTCAAGAATGTCTATAAATAGACAATTGTATCACTTGTCATAGAGTGTGATAGTCTGATAGAGTCTGTCTCTAACAGAACAAGTTATATGGAGTCTATAATAATAAAATCATACAGTAATTCTCATCTTTCTTATTTTTTCATTCTTTTATTAATTCACACCCCTCCAATCATTTATTCTCCTCTTAAAATCCTACAATTTGTATAAGAGCCATGTTCTGATATACGTGGGCAACTCAAAAGTCTTCCATCTACTTGTTGCAACAACTAAACCAAGACAACCATCACAAAACTAGCAAAGCAAGGGCTTACAAGATCCGAAAACTATCAAAACAGTTTGTGATCAAAATTAAGGTCACCAAGACCAACAACTAAATCAGGGTCTCAAAGGTCGATAAAGAAGTCAAGGCCAACAACTACAAGAGCAAGAAGCAAGGAGGAATCCCTATAAAAAAAATTCAATAAAAATAATAAGGAGACACACAAACAATTACAAGAGCAAGAAGAAGTCCCTTTATAAAGAGACAATTGCATCACCAATAATAGAGTGCGGTACAATCTACCTTCAACTCACCAAGTGTGGTAGAGTCTACCTCTAACTCACCATTAATTTTTCTTTCAATACCAATAATAAAATTATATAATTATTCTTATCCTTCTAATTATTTCATTCTTTTTTTTTTAGCTTAAAAAAAATTAGGGTGAGAGGATGGTATTGATACCCCAGTCCAAGGCAGGGAAAACCTTCAGACTCTACGAGTACTTACAAGATATGAGATTATGTCATACTCCACTAGACCAACCCCCTGGGGTTATCTAATTATGTCATTAATTCTTTTCTTAAAATATTACCTCTCCAATTATGTCATCCCCTCCTGAAATATTACAATCAGCTTCCCTGAGAATAAAAAAGTGTGCCATGAAAATAGAGAATATTAAGAAGAAGCGGTTATACAATTATTCTCATCCTTCTAGTTATGTCATTCTTTTCCTAAAATCTTACCCATCCAATTATGTCATCTCTTGAAATCTTACACTCAACTAGTGAGCAACGGAAATAGAGAATATTAAGAAGAAGCAACAAATTAGAAGCTGATTGAATCTTATTTGTGGTCTTAGCATGATCTAGCCGCTTTGCCGAGGTAGAAAAAAACAAATGTGTGCAACTTTTGAAACCTGCTACTCTATCACCTAACATGAAATCCCTATCCCTAAGCTTTATTTTGTGTTTATTTGTTTTGCAGAAACAACTCGATGAGTTGACGGGATTAGAATTGCAACAAGTGTGGAAACAGTTGCCATCGACAAATCTTGTAAACATGGAGAAACAAATGTGGCCATAAAGCTTCACAAGCTTTAGTTTGTTATAATTAAATATAACAAAAAAATAAAAAATAAAACTAAAAAATATTTTCAACACCTTGTATAACCATTACGTAAAATATGTTATGAGTAAACATCATATTTGATCCCTGAAATTATGAAGTAATATCAACCCGGTCCCTGAAATTATCGAAATTTCAAATTAGTCCCTGGAGTTGTAAAACGGTAATCAACTTAGTCTCTCCGTTGAAAATAGTATGGACTAAGTTGATTTTAAGTTAGCAGTGTCAGGCACTTAATTGATATTAAGTAAAATAAGGGACCAAATTGATACTAACTTATCATTCATGGATGCTTTTGGAATTTCGATAATTTCAAGGACCAGGTTGATATTATTTCACAATTTCAGGGACCAATATGTGTATAAGCTGTTACACATGTCATGATTCTATTGGAACACAGCATCTAATTTATATATGGAATTGTACATAAGTTTTCTCCATTTTTTTATGAAGAAAAGGGGCTAAGGCCCAACAAAAACAAAAACATTAAGAGCCCTTTTGATAAACAAAGGAATACAACAAATGAAAGTAAGCAAAAGAGAGGGCAACATCAAACAGACGCATATTAGCCTCCATTTATATGCCATATTTGGCGAAGGAATCGGCTACACGCTTACCTTTCCTAAAAATATGATTCCATGAACAAATTCCAACCTCCAGGATAAATTCTGGATTTCAGAAATAATGCCATCACATAGTGCCGAGAAGAACAACCTCCATGCAAGAAGTGAACAGCTAGCTGAGAATCAGTCTCAATTGCAACATTTCTGAACTCTCTCTAGCTAACTCCTCTTTCATTGGTGCATGTGTAAATCTCCTCTCCTCTCTCGGATCAAGTGTTTTTAGCTTGACAACATTGTCCGCCTTAGCTCAGCAATGTTTTGCTTGCTGATGGTTTAATTAGGAGTTACCAGGATTAAAGAGTAGTTACTTTGGTTTGTTGTTTTTTTTATTTCCCTCTGATTAACTATATATATATATATATATATATATATATATATATATATATATATATATATTATGTTTGGTTGATTTGGTTTCTACTAAAAAATAGAAATTATTAAAAAAACTAAAAAAAAAACATTGACAAGATGTTGTATTTTTTAGCTTCTCTAAAAAGTCTCTTGATTTACATACAAACTTTTTTTTACTAAAATTATTTATATAATTGTAGCCAAACATAAAGTACCTTATGATTTACATAAAAGTTATACAGCAAAAAATGCCTTTTAAAGTTTAAAATAACTTTTTAAAACTTAAATAAATGGATTATTTTATATTCAAAATAAGTTATAATAGAAAGTTACTAAGATTTTTATTTTATTTTTTTACAAAAATGTGATTATTTCTAAAAACTTAAATATTAACAAATATGCACTTAATTACATGCATATAACGGGGTTGAATCAAACAATCTCATTTTAATATTTAATTTTGTGGTTCATTTTAATATCCTCGTAAGGTAAGCACAACTTTTCCACTTTTGACCTTTTACCATCATTGTATTCTAATTTTACATCCTTCACAAGTTTCACATGATATTATTAAGTGTGTAGGATTTGTTTATTTTATATGAAAGGCTTAATTGTATTTTTGGTCCCCTACTATTGGTTATGTGCGATTTTAGTCCCTATAATTTTTTGTAGCACATTTGGTCGTCTTATTTTTATAAGAGGAGTGCTAGCAACACTCTCTGACACACTTTCTATCACACTCCTTTCTATTAGTTAAAATTCATGTGGGTCTCATTAATTCATGTAGGTCCCACTTGAATTTTGTAGGACCCACATGATTTTCAACCAATAGGAGGGAGTGTGTTGGAAAGTGTGTGTTAGAAAGTGTGTTGCTAGCATTTCTCTTTTTATAATTTCGTCTAACGTTTGTCAATTTTTTAATGATTAACAAAGAAGAACTACTGCTCTAAACACATGGAACCTCAGATTTAACTTCTTTCTCCCCTGCCTCTCCGGTTTAACATGATTCAGTGCTCTTAAAGCAGTAATTTCTCTTTGTTGATCAATGAAAATTTGATAGACATTGGGCGAAAGGACCAAATGTGCAATATTAAAAAAAATAGAGGGACCAAATGTGCTACAAAAAACTATAGGGACCAAAATCACACATGACCAAAAGTGCAATTAAGCCTATATTAATATATACATATACATATACATAAGTCTTGAAAATGCTTTTGAAAAAAAGTTTTTTTTCTTTAAAAAAATAAGCGTTACCAAACATATTCTAAAATTGAAAATATAGAATTTTTCTATGCATATATAAGTAGAAAATAAGTCAAAAGATGCAAATGTATGTTTCAATGTTTTAAAAATCGGTCCAACAGAAGATCGGAAATGAGAGCGGCTGAAGATTAAACTGAATCAATCGATTTCACCGTTGGTCGAACTGGGATGTATATATATATATATTACAAATACAAAGAGATTAATCAACAAGTCGAATTTCAATCCAAAGTTTCATATACCAAGTCCAAATTATTCAATAACAAAACAAGTACACAAGAACAAATCCAAGTTATGAAGTTAAACTTTGCTGAATTCCTAAGCAAAAGATTCAAATTCATATAAATTAACACGACAGCCTTATCCTCTTACTATCAATCAATACATGCTCTAAGTAAACAAAAGTGGAAATGTTATAATTCTGGGGATAACTAAAAGTGTGAGACTTGCCAATAATACAAAACCTTCCCTTTTTCTTTTTTTAAAAATAAATAGTTCATTTATTTTATTTTTTTGAATGAATCAGATGGTTGGAGCGGTTAGATATCAATTTCGATTATAGATCGATTTAACCGGTTTAATCAGGATTGGAGGGGTGTGTGGTCGATGGTCCAACCGGTTGTATGTATTTCTAAAACACTGGTATATTTATATTAGCAAAATATGTATGCACATTAATTAGGAAACTAAGAGGTTTGTTAGGGGGTGCTTGAACATGTGAAGGCAAGCTGACCAGAGACCAATTACTTTGTAATACCCAAAAAAAAATTTATAAAGATTTTTTTTCGTTCAAATTAGGAAGATATAAACCCCTGCAATTAATTTTAATTTTCACACGTTATAATCTACCCAGAAAATATGAGGAGTCAAAAAATAACACACAACTTTATATTATATATATATATATATGAGATAGAGAGAGATAGTAGGCATTGACGTGTCTCGTGTCTATAAATATAGTTTTATTTTGTATCTTTGAAAGAAAAAACGTTTCTTATGTTTAGTTTGTAACCTCTATTGGTCAATATTCAAAAAATAATCTTACCAAAAATCACTTAAAAAATAATAATTTGAAAAGAATGGGAGTGCTTAGCACGTGAGCTCTAAAGAGATAATGAGATATGTTAATCGTTTAATGAATTAATAATTTGAAAATAACGTTAATATGATTTTTTTTTTACTATTTTATAATTTTTATTTTAAATGAATTATATTAAAAATTTAGAAAAATCCATCTGTGGCCAAATTAGGTGAATTCTCTTTATATTAACATATTATCTATTCACTGAAAAAAAAAAAGGCACGACTTTTTTTTTAACTTTTTTTTTATATACAAAAACTGCGTTACTTAAGTGATATAATATTTTAATGTTTATTCCATATATATAAGACTGCCACCAAAGATTAGTGAGGCAGAGTACAGTGTTCGCAGTACAAAAGGTTCTTACTCTTCTTCTCTCTTTCGCTAATTGTGATTGTTTAGTAATGTCGATTCAATCCTCTGGTAGCCTTCTCTTTAATTTCTTCGATGCCAAAGTACCAATTTCATGAACCCTGCCATCTGTATTTAATTTAGTGGCATATATTGCTTCCATGTATTCATCCATATATGCTTAAGTTTAAGCATTCTTCTTAGTACTGATTTTGTTTTCTTAATAATATGTGCAGGTAATGGAGACTTTCAAACTCAATTAGAAGATTTCTTCAAAGATTTATGGTCATAACATACTATCATTTTTTTTGCATTGAGTTGTGGTGTGGGTGTGTGTGTGTGTTTTGACAAACTTATTGACTCTCTCCACGACATACGAAAAAAAAGGTCGTGCGAGGGAAAACTCGAATCAAATAAATATGCCTAATGAAATGAGCAAAACCTTAGTTTATATTTTTTTGAATATGAATTTTGTTTTATATTCTATGAGATCTCATGAATATTTTTTTTGTCATGTTGCATAGCAGCACAGTTCATTTCACAAACATCAGATAAGATTGTATCGGTAAGGTTCGCCTCCTTTTCAGCATATTTATTTATTTATTTGTTTTATCATTCATAAACTCATCTTTGCAGGTTAATACCCTTGTCAGCACAATCTTAGAGCTGATATACAGACAAAGCAAAACGTTTAAGAGCATCTTTGAGAAAGCTGATTTTTTTTTTTTTTTCATTTCATTTATTTTATCTCCAAAAAGTTGTTTTCAAAATAATCTAATTGATACCTTTTTTAAATTTATAATTTTTTGTAAAGTTTTTATGATTTGATTATTTTTCATTCTCAAAACTTTCTTCACTGTTTATTCTTACAAAACTAATTTCTAAACAAATATTATTAAATTATACAAGTAATTTCATACCCTTTTTCGTAATTTACTATATAAAAGTAATTTTTTTTCATCACCCAAACGAAATAGATTATCTTAAAATCACTTTTCAGCAAATAGACCCAAATAACATCAGATTCTGATTATAATCAATTATCACAATACCGAATTATACAAAAATCGATTATCAACATAATTTTTTTTTTCCCAGCTTTCCCAGACATATTCTAAGTATAAGCTTATGTCATCAGTAGCTTTACATCGCATAATTAGTGTGTTTGGGTCAGTTACAAAAAATGTGTTTATTGAAAAGTAATTTTAAAATAATCTCTTTCATTTGGGAACTTTTATACAGTAAATTATAAAAATTGTATGAAGTTGTTTATAAAATTTAATAATATTTGTTTGATAATTAGTTTTTCAGCCGTGTAACCAGAAGAATGTTTAAGTTTCAAACCTCTAACTCCTCTAAAAACAACTATTTTATCATGAAAACAACAATTTAAAATTTAATCAATTTATCTAAATATGATTTTCACTCAAAAACAACTTTTTATTATAAAAGACAAATTCTTGTCCGGACACCCTGTAAAGCTTATTCGGCTTTAAAAAATGTTTCTCGTTTCTTAATTTACATGCTACTTTCCAAGATTAAAAAATAATTGATTTTGTTACAAAATAATTTAGTGATTATTTTTAGAGATCTTTAAAAAAAGCAGAAGTAGATTTGTGTTTGTTTGCAATCATAAAAATCAATTTTTTTTTAAAGTAGTTAGTTATAAAAACTGATTTTTTTCCAGAAGCAACTCAAAGCTACTTTTCATTTTAACCCCAAAAATAATTTTTTTCTGCTTCTGATTATTTTCATAAGCAAAAACAAACACACTAAAACATAAAAAAAAAATCATTTTATGGTTAAAAAAAATATTTTTTTTTAACAAAATAAACAATAACAAACGGGCTCTTAATTGCCCTTCTTTTATGCTGTTGATGGATTTTTTTAAAAAAAAAAAAAAAAAACTCAAATGAGCTATAATAAGAGCTTGCAGCTCAATTGGTACCAGCTCAAACCTTCACGATTTAACTTGGAAGCGAGTATGAAAATCTTTATAATTTGGCTTCATAAAGTCTCGTTTTTTTTTTTTTTGGCTTCATAAAGTCTCGTTTATTAACTATATATAAATGTTTATTTCTAGAACATATAAATAAACAGTCTTTTATACCATTTGGCTAAAGGGGTAAGTTCACCCCCTAACTCTTTATTCTTTATCCAATTTTATCCTTTCCTTCCATGAAATTGATATATATGCTTTTAAGTACTTATAAATCTAAAAGCATGCATTTTTAACTAACAGTATTTAAGTAATATTAATTCTATTATTTTTTTTAAAAATAAACTATTAAAACATAAATCACTATTATGCAAACTTATTTTTAACCAAAAATCAAATTTACAAACTCTAATAAGCTACTCACTCAATGATTTACAGCTTAATTGTATTCTTAGCACCCTCTAGATTCAAGTTCTGTGTCAAGTAACCGCAAGAAAGCCAAAAACAAAAGCCATTATCTCTCTCTTTTTTTTTTTTTTGGGTACAAAAACTATTATCTCTTTATGTCCCCCTACCCCCACAAAAAATAGGAGAAGACGTTCCCACACTATTCTAAACATTCTTTTAGAAATTATATTTGTGTTATTAATAATCTATGTTATTCTAAAATTCTCATGGTCAAAGAAGTTTAAATATTTTAAAAAGGCAGTTGTATCAGAAACGGATACATTATCATATATATCCTCAAACACCAGTACAGATTATTAGCATATATATCTTATAATTTATTATTATTTCTAAAATATTTGTGCAAATACTGAAAATTATTATAACAATATGATAAGTGTTCTATTCGGCCTCAATAGATCTCTGTGCCACTGCTTATATTAATTAAGACTTGTAGGTTAATGTGTTAAGCGTCAATTTGTAACACAAATATCTTTTTTGTGTGTGCTCAGTTAAAAAAGAATATCACAAATACCAATTCCTTACTTCTATAGCCCTTGTAGAAACTTCAAGGCTAGCTTGTACTGATGGGTCAAAGAGAGAAAAACTTGCTGATTACAGGGAATATAATTTGTTATAGTTCTTATTTAAATTGCTTAAGTTACTTTCTTGACCATGCAGAAATGTTTATAACAAGATCGATTTTCTTCTGGCATTATGCACACATGTTACAAATATAATCAGGACGATATTGTGGAGTGAAACTAAGTATTTTACTTGTGATGATTTTCTGTGCATGTTTTTTTTGTATTTGCAGCTGCTTCCTGAGTTCATTATGGCAAACAGAGGAACTAATGCGCGTGAGGTATTGCCTTGTTTAATATGTGTTTGATTTTAAAAACCTTCGATGAATGAATTATAATGACTTTTGACTTTAATTTTGTTGATGCTTATAAGCTATTTTGTAATACAATAATTTCAAGAAATATTAAGAGCTGGAAGGCTGGAAGCTCTATATGGGACCCGGATTTCCTGGATTCAAAAAATCACAAATTCACGCATTAATACATTAATACACTATTAGATCAATTTTAGGCTTTTTCAAATATTTTCTGTAATTGATACAACAATACATTAATGCATGAAAACGTGAATGCGTGGTATTTTGAATGCACCGGATCTATTTTCCTCTATATGTATACAATAATTAATATGTAACTAGATTTCAAGAAATTTTGGCTTGTATATATATATCCAATTGATTAACTTAATTTTCAGTTAACTTTCTTTTATTACAACTGGGTTTTTGTCTCTTATTATGTGTTTTCTCCTCCGTTTTCAGCTGTATGGAAGAAACACTGCTGGTTTGAGGGCACAGGTAATTAAGATGAAAATTCAATGTATCATGTATATATGCATTGGTTCATTAATATATTAAACATACTTGTTTTGTTAGGAGCTGTGGGTGGAACAAGGACCATCAACTGAAAGTTCATTCTGTCCACTTCCTTTTGATGAAATCAATGGTTTTGGCCTAGATGAAATATTCTCAAACAATAGCCACCCTACTAATTCATCTTTTGGTATAAGGTATTCATCTCACATAACAATTTGCATGTGTTATATAGTTGATCACTCTTCTAGCTTTGAGGCTAGACCTAATCGATATTTGAATTGATTCTGCTGGGACTCTCTTATTGTTAATAGCCCTCAACAAAGGCATCAAGAAGGACCTTCTGCATGGCCAGCAGTACCTCAGATCATTCCTTCATTTGGTGTATGTTCCCACTTTTATTATACCTATATATATAAACAAATAGTTAGCTTCCATGCATGTTAAAATGCTGGTTTTTATAGTTTACTTTATAATTTATATCTATATTATAACTTGCAGGGGGAACTAGAGAAATTTTTCCAGGCTCCTTCTGCTGTGCAGGAGCCAATTTTATCCCAGGAGCCTGAACAGTGGTCTCAGTAAGATATAGCTTCTTTAGAATCTACACAAGTTTATATATATATATATATAGGGTTGCCACGTTAATTTGTTTACCAAATTTATCTACTATAAATTTATGAACGAGGAACAATGAGAATATATATGATGTAATTAATTAGCTTTATTGCACTATATATATGATAATAATTATGTGAAATTAATTAAATTCAGGTTCGGGAATATGGAGATGGCATCAAACTTTGGTGGTTCATTTGCTGTTGCTCCCCCAGCTGAACAATGGACCGTGACTACTTTTGGCAGTGGTAATTACCAACTACCAACATCAAACATGACATCACAGTTGAGCAATATATCTGCTAATGAAGGTTCATTTATGGTTGCTCCTCCAATTGCTGAACAAGGCACTGTGACCAGTTTGGACAGTGGTAGTTATCAACAGTTGCCAAGATCAAGCAGAATCAATTTTGCATCTAATTATGATCAAGGTTCATCCCTAGTTGATCCTCCAATTGCTGCACAAGGCACTGTGGCCAGTTTGGCCAGTGGTAATTATCAATTGCCAACATCAAGCAGAATCAATTTTGCATCTAATTCTAATGAAGGTTCATGCCTAGTTGCTCCTCCAATTGCTACACTAGACACTGTGACTAATTTGGGCAGTGGTAATTATCAACAGCTGCCAAGATCAAGCAGAACTAATTTTGTATCTAATTCTAATGAAGATTCATACCTAGATGCTCCTCCAATTGCTGCACAAGGCACCATGACTAATTTGGGCAGTGGTAATTATCAACAGCTGCCAAGATCAAGCAGAATCAATTTTGTATCTAATTCTAATGAAGGTTCATCTTTGGTTACTCCAAATACTGTGCAAGGCACTGTGAATGGTTTCGGCAGTGGTGATTATCATCTGCCAATATCAAATTCGGCACAACAATGCAGAATTAATTTTGTACCTTCTGATGAAGATTTGTCTCTAGTTGCTCCTACTGCTACACCAGGCACTGTGACTAATTTAGGCTATGATAATTATCAAATGCCAGAATCAACACAGTGCAGGATTAATTTTGTACCTTCTAATGAAGGGTCATCTCTAATTGCTCCAACTGCTGTAAAAAGCACTGTGACTAATTTGGGCAGTCGTAAAGGCAGTGTGTCTAGCATGGGCAGCGGTAATCACCATCTGCCAAAATCAAATTTGCCATCAGAGGAGCTGAGAATAATACCATCTTCAAATGTTCATCAGCTGCCCCATGTGCAGGAACCATATTCACAAGTACGTATGAAATGAATTATAGCCTAAGATATACTATCTATATATCCTCCTACTGTATTTTTAAATATAACTCTTGAAGACTTATTTCTTTCTCCTCATGATATTTCAATAATTAACCAACTATGTTAAAAAGTGAAGTTTATATTTCTATTGCATTCTTTCACATAATAAGTTCTTCTTTAGACTTGTGTCTATTGATGCATATTTTTATATCTACCTTATGTTAAAATTCAACTTTTTATTATATGAAAAGCTGCTTAAGGTGTTTAAGTGAAATATATCATATTATTATATATCTCGCTAACATTTCAATTCATCTTTGTTTGTCAGAATCCACATGGAGCTGCAATTGGACATGCACCATCTGGAGTGTCCCTTCCTATGACACAGGCGCCCAATAATCCCAATTTGCAGCTGCCAAAGTCTCGGGAGTCTACTAGGATGGGGTAATCAAAATGAGTCTTCATTTTATTTTATTTATCATTTCTGTTTCCAATAGGAATCATGATATACATTGATCAATAAATGTAAATCTTTAAATTAGCTAGCGATGTATATATTTTGAAGTAAAGTATAAGTAGTAACTGTTCATTATTTACTTAGAAAAAGGGCCACCCGGGAGATGAGACAGTCCCAAGAATTAAGCAGCGTTTATCCTGGTGCAATGTCATCCAACCATCAAATTGAAAATCCCAGAGTGAAATCCAACCATGGAAGTGAAATCCCAAACACTGAACAGGTATGGATTTGTTTTTCTTTTCCTTTTTTAAAGTTAGAAAGATTGCTTCTACTTCAACTTCTTGATTTACATGAAAGCCTATGCTCAGCAATGCGTGCTGAACTATATATAATAGTAAGTTTGAAGATGGAGTAAATTTACTTTCCCTTCGTTAATATTTTGTGTCCGATACGCATACCTTTGAACTATTGAATATTTTATATAAATACTTTTTATGAAAAATATCACAGCCAATTTTGAAATATGTAAATTGAACCGATCCATTTAACGTAATTTTACTTTATTGGTAGTCAAACCTTGTTCCTATTTTTTTATATACATTCTTACATGTAAAGGGAAATTGTATATATGGACATTTTCTTTTTATTTTTTCTTTTGGTATAAAATGTAAGAGAATTTCCATCTGGTATAATAAAGTAAAAGATGATTTTGATATGCCCTAATATAATGATTTGAATTGAAAGCTCAAATCAAATTGAAAGCTCAAATCAAACTAATTTATGCTTTCCTTGCTTTATGAAGATACGTGACTCCCATGGATTCACACAATAAAAAGTATTTTAATTAAAAGTATTTGTCACATACACACACATCGCATAATTTAGGGCAACTAAGTTGTTGTAAATAAATTCTGCTTCAGCCATATCTTCATGCCGTCGAATTACTGAGAAACTACTGTTAGTTAAGTGCTTCTGCTGTTTTTCTTCTTTAATTTTATCTTTCCCTTTTCTATGTTATTCTCTGCAGCAAGGACTCTCGGGCAATAAACCTACTTCTAAGCAGGTTAGAATTGGTCATTCATCATCATCAAGGAATGTTAAGCATCTTAAAACTGGCGAGTCATCATCACCAAGGAATGCTAAGGTACGTACTTGTGGTACTCATTGTATAATATTAAATATATTGCATGCTTCAAATTAAGTTTAATAACTTTTTCACCATTAATTTTTTTGAACATAGATGAAAACGACTTTGCCAGACAACAGCCAACAATTGGCACCGATTCAGATTGGTAACTTGCTTAATCCACCTGCTCTTCAAGGCAATGAAAACCCTGACAGGTATATAGAGGGATGTTAAATTAATTATAAATTTATAATAATACAGACACATTTTGATGTTTTCAATGTATTTATAGCTATTACGTTTTCTAACCCTATTTATTGTGTTTTCCCTCTGATATACAAAATGAATTTAGGCCTGTAGATAATTCAGTTTATGATGCAATGTATGAGAAATTGGGCTTTCCTGTGGATCCCCATATGAGGATGTATATGGTCGCCAAGTATAGGGCAGGTCAGTTTTGACTTTTGATGCATGCATGCATGCACACATGATATTAATTCTTTGAGATTCTTTTATAGCATATTGTTCGTGTGTCTTAATTATATATATTTTTATGTCAACAGGGGGTGACGCGTAGGATTCGCGCGCGTTGATGGGATGCAATGACTACCTCTTCGTAGGAGAGGTGCCATGTGCCATATTTGAGCCGTGAAAAATTGAATAATTTTGAGAACTTTCTAAGATTTTACTAAGAGCTTTAATTTCCAATTTGGCACTTTGGCCATCATCTTTTTAGTACTCTATATGCAGAGTTTCGACTTTGGTATTAAAACTAGTAGACCTGTTTTGTGGTATGTATGCTTTTGTTTTTTTGGTGGATGTGGGATGCTTTTGTTTGATTATTAAATATATGGATCTATTTAGAAACTTAACATGTTATTGCTCATTAATTTTATGAAATACCATCACCCGGGTGGGTTTTAGAATGTTTAGTGTCTTGTGCAATGCTATCAATACACTTTCTAACACTCTGTTTCTAACACACTCCCTTCTATTAGTTAAAATTCAAATTATTGAAAATGGATCCCAATAATTCATGTGGGTTCCACTTGAATTCTGGAGGATCCGCATAAATTTCAACCAATGGAAGAGAGTGTGTTGGAAAGAGAATGCTAGATAGTATGTTGTTATTTTTTTGGCATTTAATTTTGGTTTTTGGTGTATCAAAAGAGAAAATGTGATGGTGATCGATGAAGTGTTGGTCTTATTATGGATAACGTACTTCTCTTGTAAATATATGTTGATGCTTGTATGAGAGAAAGTTGACAAGAGCCACTTTTTTTATGAGAATATATTTGGTGAATATTCTACTGATTTTTTTTTTTTGATAAGCCAAAAGTATATTGATAAGGGTACAAGGGGTACCCCAACCCATATACAAGAACCAAAGTTAACAAAAAGAAGGACCAATGTAATTGGAATACTAGAACAACACCTGCCCAGCATTAATATTACAAAGACCTATCCAAAGAAAGAAAGAAAAACCAGTATAACCAGTATAACCAAAGCAAGAACACCAATATAAACCAAAAAACAAGAACAGACCAAATGCACAGAATTCCCAATAGCTAAACAGTTTCCACCAATTGTCGAAGACCAAGTGTAACCAAGAGAACCAAGTGTGTAGTTGATAAACTTTGCCAACTAAAGACCAGATGATCGTACGAAGGGAAACCACCCAAAAGAGCACCAAGTTTGAACAGGAAAACCACTGCCAAGTGTACACCAAAACACCCGAAACTGAAGGCATTATACAGAACAGCCAAACCAACCAAAAGTCCAGCTTGTAACAGGTTAACTGCCCAGCAAAAGAGGGACCAGCGCACAAGGTGGAAAATTCTTCATTGAGAGCAGTTCTGTGAGAAGAAAATACTGAGGATGATGCATGCTTGCAAGGACTTTGAGTGCCAGCTCCAAGAGACCAACCACCGAACAGCCAAAACCAACCGAAAGTCCAGCTTCTAACAGGTTAACAACTTTGCAAAAAAGGGGACCAGCGCACATGGTAGAAAAATCTTCATTGAGAGCAGTTCTGTGAGATGAAAATACTGAGAATGAAGCATGCTTGCAAGAACATTGAGAGCCAGCTACAAGGGACGAACCAGCACTGCAAAGAAACGCAAGGAGCATGCAACAAGAAGGGACATGCCAACAAAGTTTGAACTTTCAAGCACTTGAAGACATACACACACACACACCAGGACACATGAAAGACAAACTGACAACACCACCAGGCCAGGACAAACTCCAAACCACACCATGGGCGACAAAAGAAAACACACACTAGGAGGAACAGAATCATAGAAACCAAAAGCTACCAAAAGGAAAAGAAAGCAGACAAAAGCTCACAACTAAACACTCACAAGGAGCCATTCTAGACCCTCAGAAGGAAAACCAACCCAAGACAGAACACACCAAAGGACACACCACAACACACCATTCACACACACACACACACACACACACAAAAAAAAACTGCTTCCAGAAGAGACCAAGAGCTGCCAAGGGCTAATCAAACCTGCAAAGAAAACTAAAGAAAAAACGTTAGTTGCTGCTAAAGCACACCCTCACTTTTTCCACTCAAGTCAGAACCACCTCACATTTTGTCTCACACTCAATTTTGTGTTACTTGATCCTCAAACCAGAAAAGAATCCTCATCAGAGTACACCCTCACTTGAGTTTTCACAAACTGAGATTTGCAACATTATAGGAGTCATCATGCACGAGTTACTAACAAAGTAAGGACATGCTGGCCTTGTTTCATCACCTCACACTTTCTACTTGAGACAACTTGTAGGACTAATACACCAATCAGTAAAAGAGTACCCAGAATGTTCACTTTCAGTGGAGAACCAATGCCAAGACTTGTTCCTAATCGAATCAGTAAAGTTTCCGAACACCACAGCTTCATTTCTGAATATAATTGCATTTCTTTGTAGCCAAATTGTCCAGATTGTGGCTTGCCAAAACAGACTTCTGAATTTCTTCATATTCCTACCTCTGAACTGATCTATGTGCAACAAATAGTGACTTGCAATGTCCAGTGGTACATCTAGATCGTAACCGATCCACCTGTATAGCCAGCCCAAAATTCTTGATGAGAAGGAGCAGTTTTGGAACAAATGAGCAGAAGACTCCTGTGCTTGGCCACACAGTACACAGGAACAAGAGAGGACATCATTCATAATGTTTCTATGGAACAAATTCAACCTAGTAGGCACTCTATCTTGAAGAAGTTGCCAAGAGAAAGCTAACACCTTGCTTGGAGCACAACTAGACCAAAAGTATTTGAAAATAGTAGACAACTCTTGGGGGTGACCCACTAGAATAGTGTGTGAAATTAAGTGATCATAAGTAGACTTAACTGAATATATCTTCTCTAGGCCTATTCCCCAAACCCACTCATCTTCCAAATCCCTACAGATAACAGCTCCAACCATAGTGTCAGTGAATGTCTGTAATACCTCTTCTTCCCAAGCGAACAAAGTCCTCCTCCAACTCCACTCCCACTTCCAAATTGACCCATCCCACCTTCCCATATCACTGATGGTGGCTGATTTATCTAAAGCTAGGGAGAAAAGTCTTGGGAAAGCCTCTTTAAGGTAGTTAGCACCAAACCATTTCTCGTGCCAAAACAGGGTGTTTGAGCCATTACCCACTTTCTTTCCTACCCCGTTTGTGAACCAGTTTATAGGTGCCAAAGTTCCATTTTCAATTCCACATACATCCCTCCACCATTGTGATGAGTTCCTATAGTTCCAAACCTGCGTCCCTTGCACATTTCTTTGTATGCCATATCTTGACAGTAAAACATCATGCCAGCAGGCCTGTTTGTCCAAAATTATACGCCACTTCCACTTTCCAAGTAGACTTTTGTTAAAAAGGTCTAAATCCTTTACACCCAATCCTCCACATTCTTTCGGTTTGCCACGTTCGACCATTTAACCCACGCTATACCTTTTTTATTTTCCCCTCCTCCCCACAAAAATGATCTCTGAATCCCAACCAGTATCTTAAGCACTTTCCTCGGAAGTCTAAAGAAGGATAGGTAATAAAGGGGAATACTGGACAACACCGACTTCAGTAGTACTATCCTCCCGCCCATCGATAAAAATCTACACTTCCATTTAGACAACCTTTTCTTCATTACATCAATCACCGGTTTCCAAGTTGAGAGTCTCTTTGGGTTTGCACCTAACGGGAGACCCAGGTAGAAAAAAGGTAACCTCCCCACCTTGCAACAGAGAAAATTTGACCCCGCCTGAAGGAACTCTTCTTCTACATTGATACCATAGATACAACTCTTATTAAAATTGACCTTCAATCCCGATATCATCTCAAAACCTCTAAGAACTGCCTTCATTGTCCAAAGGTTATCATAGGAGGCCTTCCCCACTAGAATAGTGTCATCCGCATATTGCAAATGAGAAAACCTCCGGGACATACCATAATCAAAACCATTGAAGATACCTGCCACCCCTGCCCTAACCATCAATGCACTAAGCCCTTCAGCCACTATCAAGAAAAGGAAAGGTGCTAACGGGTCTCCCTGCCTTAAACCCTTTTGAAGCTTTACTTCTGAAGAGGGACTTCCATTTACCAAAATTGACACATTCCCAGAGAAAACACAGGCACGCATCCATCTCATCCATTTTCCTTGGAATCCCATTCTACCCATCATGTACCTTAGGAAATCCCAACTTACCGAATCATAAGCCTTTTCAAAATCAACCTTCAAGATCAGGCATTCCTTCTTTGACTTTTTTGCCAAATCAATCACCTCGTTTATGGCCAGAACTCCATCAAGAATTTGCCTGTTAGAGATAAACGCTGATTGACAAGGAGAGATGAGAGCACCAATTACCTTCTTTAACCTTGCTGCTAGAAGCTTCGAGATCAACTTGTGAATTGAACCAATCAGAGAGATTGGCCTGAAGTCTCCTAAATTGTGTGGATTTTCCCCCTTCGGGATCAAGGCCACAAAAGAAGAACAAACACCTTTAGGCAAGGATCCATTCGAGTGGAATTCAAAAACTACTGCCTTAAGCTCTTCCTTAATAGTCTCCCAAAACTTTCTGAAGAAAGTGAAGTTAAATCCATCAGGACCAGGGCTCTTATCCCCATCACAGTTCCACACCGCCTCTTTAATCTCGTCCGTAGAAAAAGGTGCAACTATGGTCACTTTGCTTTCTGTTGATAGAGAATTAAAAATGAGGCCATCCAACAAGGGTCGGTTCCTAATATGATCACTAAAAAGGTTGGTAAAATAAGTAACGACCTCCCGATTTACGTTATCCGGACCCTCCACCCAAACATCCCCTGACTGCAATGCCAAGATATTATTCTTCCTTCTTCTAAAATTTACACAAGAGTGGAAGAACGCAGAATTGGAATCACCCTCTTTCAACCATCTAACTCTAGATTTTTGAAACAACAAACATTCCTTTTGCCTCTTAGATTGCCATAGGGATTCATTGATACTCTTCCTCAATGTTATCTCCTCCTCACTCAACAACCTTGTTGAAGCTAAGGTATTTGACTCATTAATTTTTTCAATCAGAACCTTTATCTTGGTATCCAAATTCCCATAGACCTCTACATTCCATTCTTTTAGCTTCTCCTTCAGTCTTCTCAACCTTTCTTTAAAACTGTAGATTCTCCACCCTTCCACTTGGAGGCCAGCCCAGCTACTTTCCACAAACTTTCTGAAGTCAACATGTTGAAACCCACAGTTGTTAAATCTAAACGGTTTGGGCCCCCAATTTTCGTAATCCACCTTTAAAGAAATAGGACAATGGTCTGATACATCTCTTTTACCAATCCACTGGGCGCTCAGACCCCATTCATTAATCCATTCTTCTAATAACAAAAACCTGTCAAGTCTACTCATTGCAGACCCATCCTGTTTAAACCAAGTAAACCGATTTCCAAGGACCGGCAAGTCTATCAAGTTCAAATCATCAATAAATTCTTTGAACGCTCTACATTCTGAATCAGAGTTATTACCACTAATTCCCCTCCTTTCTGAGGATCTCTTCACCGCATTAAAATCCCCAACGACACACCACAACGGGCCACCAAACCCATTTTTTGACATAACCAAATCATGCCATAGTTCCCTCTTTTCCGAAAATAGGCATGAGGAGTAAATGTTGACTATTGTGCATTCCAGATTGTTCTTATTCCACACCCCAGTAACTCCTAGAAAACCCTTTCCTGAGAAGAAGAACTTCAATGAGAATACCTTTGAATCCCAAATGGTCAACAAACCACCGGAATTACCGTCTGCAGGTGAAGACACCCAACTGACGTCCTGATCACCCCAAACGTTTTGACAAAAAACTGAGTCTATCGAAGCTAGTTTTGTTTCTTGTATTACTACAAAATCTGGTTTTTCCCCCCTAATTAAAGATCTAATTTTTTCTTTCTTGATCCTCCCCCCCAACCCCCTTATATTTATGGATATGACTTTCATGGAGAACCCACCTGATCTCCTAAGCCAAACTTAGCTAATTTGTCCCTCTCCTCTAACTCACCTATTGCTCTGATCATATCTTTGTGATCTCCTTCGTAAGTCACCCCCAAGTCCTTACAGATGGACCACACTTTCTCCTCTATTGACTCCTTAAAAACACGACCAGAAATTGTCCTGGCATTTCCACTACCTATGCCCCTAGCATTAATATCAGCTCTAGATGAAGAGTTACCTGAACCACTATGAATGATCCTCTCTTGATTTCTTGACTGAGCACAATAAGCCCCAGGAACAGCGCCCAAGACCCCTTCCATCTCGATGTCACCCTCTTCCAAAGAATCCCCATCCTCTATAGTGTCTGAAACCGACGCATTAGAGTGAAAGACACTTGATTCTGCCACCAAAGAAGCTTCTTGTGCCTTCTCCAAGTGAATCTGAATCCCTAAATTACCCTTTTCTTCTTCCATATTTTCAGTTGACTTCACCTCGAACACTTCAAGAGCATCGCTCAAAGCTCCTGACTTAGAGCACTCCCCACCGTAACCTTGAAGAAATTTTGCCTTGAAATCCCTCTGTTTCTGCAACATAAACCCCTTGCCAATGGAATCCATGCCTGTTTGCCACCTTAAGCCACGTAGTCTTCTAAACCCACTTAAGCACACATTGTTAAACTTAACATTTTCTCCCAAATATTGTTGGCAGTTAACGTTCAGCCCCTTTGTAGGCCCACAAATAGCAAGGTTTTGCGTTCCTTCCTGGCTCCAATGACCTTCAAAAAAACTTATTGGTGTTGCATGAATGGGCTGCCTGAGATTCAAATTTGATAAATGGCCCAAAATCTCATTTGTAGTGCCATTTTGTTCCAACGGCCCAACAAAGGTTGGGAGCACCTTCTTTTGTCCTTTCTTTGTTCTATTAAGAGCTGGACCTATACCTCCCCTCCCTTCAACCGAGGCAACACCCCCGTCACTATCATAGCCTGCAACCTGTTTACCTTTTCTTATCAAGTCAGCCATCCTTTCACTTTTACGTAATCCTTGATCCCCACACCCATTTGAATTTGAAACGGACACCCCAAAAATAGCGTCTTCCTCCGATGAACCATCTGCTACAAGGTCCGATTCCAGCACGGCCAAATCACTGTCAATGCTAGACTCCGAGGCATCATCTGAACAGCTTGCCTCATACCTTACCACCCTTGTGGGGATCGTTTTCCAGATAGGGTCACCGAACACATCCTCCATCAACCGGATGGTGTGGACAATACCATTTATCTGAACTTGCACGGAGCTGTTGATAGCCTTTGAATTGGTAGCTGTAATGAGGACCCTTGCCACATCCAACCTTTTTTTCATCCTTGTACTATCATCAATAGCGCCAAACTTTCCTTCTAACTGCGCAAGAAACTGGAAAAATTCAACTTTCCAAGCATGTGGAGGTACACCAGTTATGTTCAGCCAAACCATCCTCTCCCTGACCACTAAACCTGGCTCCCATGGTCTTATGTCCTCAAACCACTTGGAAAGGGTTACTGCATCCTCCTTCAAGCTGTTTTCCAGATCAACTAAACCCTCAGCAGATAAAAGGACTAAGTAACCACCCATTGGTATGACTCGGATCGAGAAAATGCCCTCCCTGTGCAGTTTGTCTTGAATATCCATCATACATTCCAAGTTATGTGCATAACCAACATATGAACCCTCCAGCCATTTCATTTCCTCTCCTGAAACGTCGAAGCACATCCCCTTCCAATCCCCAACCTTTACTTCACCTCTTAAAGGCCTTTCCTGATGAACAATATTGCGCAGGTTACCCTCCCCTCCTTCCTTTACTGCACTAACAAATGAAACCCCTTTTCTGACACTAACCCTGTTTGTAGTCGCCACATTCAATGCTGGAGTAAACGCATTCAATACTGAAGGATCACTGCGTTCAAACCTTGTATAGTTGACTCTCAAATGATATGTACCAATCCACAAGTCGTTTAATCTCAACAACAAAGCCTTCTCATTTTGTACGTTTAAGAACTTTACAAAGCCAAACTTTTTGCCCAACTTGTCTCTCTTGAAAGGGATAAACACATCCACAGCCTTTCCACACTTTAGAAATATTTTCCAAAAGTCATTTGTTCTGCTGGAGTCTGGAAAATTTGTGAAATAGAAAGACGAAGCACCTTGTAGATAGCTCCTATCATGTTGCTGAAGACGACCCTGATGAGGACCTGATCTCTGATAAGCATCTCTGTTTAAAAATTGGTTAGATCTAAGGTTGTTTCTACCACCCACAGTTGGTCTCTCCCTCACGTACTCTCTGTTCTCTCTCATCACCCGTTTTAACGCTGCTCACGTACTCGCCATGAATATTCTACTGATTAAGGCATAAGTTCGAGGACTTCAACTGGCCGGTGAGATATTAATGTTCATAGAGGTTCATTCTTGAGTGCATAAAGGTTCTTAAGAGATTCATTAACTTGTGTGCAAAATAGATGATTTGGGAATTTTAGAAGTGAAGAAATCACTAGTATAATTGCGAGTCTCCTATAGCATGTTAGGATTTTCCAAAACGACTTTATATGTGTATCCCTAATTGCATGCAAAAATAGGGAGAGATGCTAGGTTAAAAAATCTTGGCAGCTTTTTTGGCATACTGTAGTATGGAGTGTTTGGTTGATGAGAAATGATATTATACTCATTACTCAATAATAGCAGTCATGATTTTACTGCTATATTAGATATGATTAGGAACCGCTCTCGGACCTGGTTTATGGCAAAAACGGTGGTGCTGGATTTTCTTATTCAGATTGGTGCATGTGTCCTGTTGGGTGCTTAAGGCGTAAATGCTGATGGTGCATAAATTGGCTTAGCTGTCATGGTCTTCTGGTTGGTGCGGTTCATTGTTTATGTATATGGCTTTGAATCCAGGGGTTAGTGTTAGCCTCTCTATTGGGCGTGATGTCATAGTCTTGTGGACTGGCATGATGATTTGATACACAAGGGACGTGGTTAGGTTAGGTGCATTTGTATAAGGGTATGAACTATGCACTCTTTTGTCGGGTACTTTCTCTTCTTTCTTTTTTCTGTTGGTTCCATTGCAACAGGCCTGGTTTAATATATAGATTGGAACATGTAGGTGTGATGAATGTTTGGATGTTTTTTCGATGGTTGTGTGCCTTTTGTATGTGAATTAGAGTATTCCTTATACGCTTATCAATGTAACAAAATTTGTGTTTGACCACTATCTCATGATAGAAGTGTTCAAGTTCCACCTTCTCTTATCCTAACCTGTCCGATTATTATTCAGTCATAATTGGATGGGTTTGAATTCAAGGACATGATCTGATTAAAATATCGTGTCGAATTCAAGTCAAACTACCTACTTGGGTGCTGGAAGGTTTATGATGATCTTTGGGTTTGTTGTTGTTTGAGTAGTAGGCTTTTGTAATAGTAATACTGATTTCTTTTAAAATCAGTATTTTAATTACATTGATTCCTCTTTAGTTCTTAGTTTTTGTATAGGTTAGAGTGTCCATAGTACTCTTTATCTATATATTTTTTACGTATAAAAAAAATTCAAGTCAAACTAAACTTAATAGTTAATAGGTTGGCTTTTAAAAAAAAAAACAAAAAAATTAGTTAATAGGTGGCAGGAATTCCTCTGCTGGTGGTTATTATTGTAATGCATCTGGTTAAGATTTGTTGTTGCTCAACCTTTAAGCGATTATGGTGAGATGAAGATTTTAATTATGATTTAAAATGCTGATATTGTGTTTCTGTTATTGGTGTTGTATTCCTTTTGGTTGTTTGAAATCCTTGGGGTGGTTTGAAGGCAAAATGTTTCCTATGTGCTCTGTCAAAAGGAAGAGTTATGATATTTTGACATCAAATTTGACACTACGAGAGACACCTTAGTTTTGAGTAGGTTGTGAACCAATGAAATAAAGAGAGAGAAAGAGTAAAATGATAAACAACCTACTCAAAACTAGGATGTCTTCCATGGTATCAAATTTTGATGTCAAAATATGATAATCCCAAAAGGAATAAGGCTCTGCTGTGTTAAGATTGATGGTAACGTGCCAAATGCCAATAGGCGTTGCTTATTGTTCTCTGACTTGCTGCAATCATTGGTACTTTGAGTAGCTGATGCACTTGCACGCTTCTATATATGTCTACTGTTACTGGAGTTGTATGGAGGTATTCTAATGCTATATTGGAGTTGATGTACTGGTTTAGGAGTTGGTGCTCTTTGTTTGCTGAGATGTTATTTATAAGTCCTAACCATTTGTTAGGACAACTTCCACTTGATAGATGATAACAAATGAGGCACAATTTTAATTCGGAAATTTCATTTCTTTGGATGAATTTTAAAACGAATCATGACTATCAAAGCTTATTAACTCAATTAATTTGTGGTTTGTTAAATTTTCACACTAGATGAGATTTTTTTTCATCTTACACCTGATGAGATTTTCTTACACACAATTCTTAAAGTCAAAGTCAATTGCTCGGGGGTGCCATGAACTTTAACATTGCTCAAATAATCATAATTTCCTTACCCTTTGCATAACATGATCACCACAATACCACTTTCCATTCACTTGGTCCAGTTTTCTATCTATATTGAACAAGTGCTTGCTAAGGCTGGGGTGGCCAGGAGTTTTTGCAATTCTTATTGGTTGGGTTGAAGGGCTTGGTGGGAACCTCAGATTGGAACCAAGGTGCAAAAGGCTGAAAGTGCTTTTGGAAATCATAAGCTACAATGAATAGCTTCATGTTGGATGTGATTTTAAATTGTTCTGACGCATGCAGTTCCAAACACACTTCCGTTATAGGAAACATTATCACGACTTTATGTAGATAACAATGGCTCTACCCCCACAAGGAAAACAACATAACATGGTATAATTGAATTATTTATTAGAGTTAGTTGTAAGTTGAAACTTTTAGAAGCTTTTTAGCATTGTTACTTAATCAATAAATATAGTCAAATACCCAGAATGCCATTTGTGACATGAAAATACTGATACGACCGGAGCAGTATACTCGTTCTAGTTTAGGTTTGTGCAATTTTTGTTAGACTCGACAGTGTTTTAAACTTACAGCACTCTTATATGATTTTGTCTATAACTTAAGCAGTTAACTACTCGAGTAAAATAGACTAAATGTTTATGTTTAGACATATATAAACCGTCAACGCTGGTTCTTAAGTTCAGTTCTTAGAGTTAATGAGTTAATAATGGTTTTTACATAGAATTAACATCAGAGATGAAGGAGTTGAGTTCTTCTATAAGAATGACTCTTTTATAAGAACCGAGTTTTTATTATTAAAAAAAGATTTCCTTCCCATAAAATCAAAAGAACAGAGAAAAAAAAGTTAAGAATTCAAGTTGAACTCTATCATTAGATCAAAAATTAAAGGGGGTTCTTAACAACATGTTTGATCCTGCATTAACTTTGCCTAAGAAGTGCATCCAACTGTAGCTTATACATTTGCAACATGTGTTTGAACTATATCAACACAGTTCCAAACAAGTACGGGCTAAATCTTATGTAACATTGTAAGACCCACTAAAAAAGAGGTAAAAACCCAAATTAAATTCTAGCTTTAGAGATGTTAACACAAATCAATATATATATATATATATATATATATATATATATATATATATATATATATATATATATATATAATAAAATTATCATCAAATAATAAAAAATGTAAATAAACAATTAAAGATATTATCCTATCTATACACGAGGGTTGGTCCAAGTGAAATCACCTTGGATCTTTTAGGGTATGTTTGGTTCAAAGGAGAGGAGGGGATGAGAAGGATTTTAATCGAGGGGAGTGGAGGGGAAGGGAGGGGATGGATCTTAGTTAGACATTATGTTTGGTTGAGAGGAGGAGAGGAGACGGGAGGGGGAATAATACTTTCATGTTTGGTTGAGGAGGGGAGGGGAAAGATTTTAAAACAAATTTACTTTTAAACCTTATAATAATTTATTTAAAAATTGATAGGTGGGGATATTTTAGTCAATACATATGAAATGTTTTAAAACCCCTCACCTCCCCTCCAAATCCCTCATTATTGGAGGGAAGCCAAAACTCACTTAGGAGGGATTCTGCTCCCCTCACCTCCCCTCCAAAAATTGAACCAAACATAAAAGTTTTAAAAAAATCCCTCCAACTATATTACTTTAAGTATGTGGTCTCGAGTTCTATTCCTAAACTAGATTTATGTATATAAAAAAATACTATTGAGACTCATTTAGGCAGCCAGGCAGTCAGAAGATTAATCTCTTTTCTATCATGTGAAAGATGTGAGAGGATACTACAAGAAACCAAACAGGAAAAAAAAAAATCCTATCGGTGTAAACCAGCGAACTCGTCGAACCTTGGTCGCCAGGCTCACATGCGAGGAACATTACTGCTGGGCCATTCGCAATACTTGGTTAAGCTATGACAAATATGATATATATTAATAACTTATTTATAAATTTTTATATATTTAATATATATCAATTCAAATCAAGTCAACTAGTAACCCTCGATTAAACCCAGATAAATCAGTGACCCATTAATCCAATGCTCTGATCGAGTCGATCACCAGGTTCAGTTTTAATAACATTAGATTGGATAGCATAAGTGGCTAAGTGAAGACAAAAAAATTCTATTTGGTGGGGCCTGGTTTTGCACTTGCACGCGCGCGTGATATTGGAGCGAAGGGCAGTGAAGTGAAAACGCAAGAACAAACGTTTGGTCACTTTACATCAGTGTCAGTCTCGCTCCTAATAAATGCAAAAGAAAGAAAAATGGAAAACAGAAGCAGTGCTCATTTATTTCCAGAAGCAAAAGCAGGGTGTGGAGAGAGAAAGCTCTTAGTAGTGAGTTGCACTTCCACTTGCTGTTATCTCTTATTCTCTTTGGTAGTATTTTCCCTCTTTGCTTTTATCTTCTTTTTTATTTTATTTATTTATTGTAAACTGTTTCATAATTGTTTGCTTCACTGCTCCGTAAACTCTGATTCTTGCTAGCTAACAATCCGTAGAATTTTTACAATTTTTTTTTTGTTTCTTTACTGATTCTCCTTTTACTGTTAGGTCTAGCTGTATCTGCAAGTTATTATCTTTAGCTTGAACAGGTTCATGGCAAATTCCACATAGTTATTTAGGCCTTAGGATATAGATGCCTTCAAATCATAAACAATTCTTCAGAGATGTGTCCAGTTAGAGATTTATTCAACCTATCTGACTTTTATTTCACTGTATCCATAATTTACTGGACTGGTGAGTTTTCAAGATCCTCCTCATGGAATGGAATTCATTCTCTTAGGAGATGGGTTATAATGCTTTGTGCCCATGTTTTTTTAAATTTTTTTTATATGCATTTACTTTCTCAATTTTTTTTTAATTATATTGTGCCTTTCTTTTCTGGGCCTTGACCCTAATGTTTTTGTTATGATGTCTTAACCAGTTTGCTCTGTTGCTTTTTCTAGTTGATTGACTCTGCTTATCTCTTGCATTTCCCTTTTCAGCCTCTCTTATTTGTGAACCTATCACTTTTAAGTATTGGTTTGTTCGTTAGCTAACACTTAGCACATTGTGATATCTGTTTAAGTTTCTAAATCTTAGTGCTTGAAGCCTAGCATCCAGTAGTGCAAAAGTTCTTTTCGGAAGTTTAAATGGGTGGCGGCAAAGTGTTTCTAACCTACAGACGAAAACGGCGATGTCTAAGGAGTTTTAACCATGAGAATTTGCGTCACAATTCAGTTTGCAAAGATCTCCACAATTCTTTATCTGCACCGGATGAACAGGAGAATCTAACTGCTGAGAATTCATCAGAAAAGCATAAAGAGAAACCAATTGTGAGATTTTTAAAACACAACCTCTACTTTCTTTGATTTGTTTGTGGAACATGTCTCTTGTTTTCTATGACTTTAGCAAGGTTTGTTAATCCCCTAGTGACTCTCGGCATAAACTACTACTAGATTGATTAATGTATTTTACCATCTAAAATGGTGTTTAATTTTTTTTGTTTTGTTTGTAAAATACTTGATTTAAGTGCAGTGATGTATATTGGTGGTGATTAATATATGCAAAACAGTAAATATCTGCTTATTTGTTATGCATCTTGTCATTATGTTGCTCCTCAGATTTTTTAATCTTATGCTGCTATCATATATAGTATTTTTTTCAACCTACTATGCCGTAACTGAGAAGTTCTTATAAGAAGCTTTTCCTCTGTTGCAACTTTTGGGATGTGAGGGAATGAACATAGTGGATATCCAAATAACAGATTTAGATAATGAAAATCTTGCACTGATTTGTCACAGTTGTAAGTTGTAACTTATTAATGTGAATAGTTAGAAAGGTTGGATAGATGAAAAAGCTTAGATAAGGTCCACAAACATCTAAGTTGATTTTTTTTTTTTTTTTTTCAGAATGGTAAAAAACTGAGAGAAATATATAGGACGACTTGGTGCACGGGGTTTGGGGAGAGTAGATGTATGCAGTCTTACCCCCGCAAGTGGAGAGACTGTTTCCAAGATTTAAAATCGTGCCCTTCAGCCAGGTCACAAGGCATTCAACTACAAAATTTCATGTAGGTATCTCTAGGATTTGTTTCATGTAGTTAGTGTCACAGGTGATCTGATGTATTGTAATAACTCTCATCAACCATTTCCGTGTCAATTTCTAAATAAGTCATAAATTATTACCAGTGATGAAAATGGAGTATCTGTTGGAATAAGTTTCTTTTTCATTTTCTAAATTTGGTGTGGATTGGTGTAATTTCTTGTTATGTTGAGAGCTCTTATAAATTTCCGTCAATTGGCTTATTGGCTTACTTATTCTGTATATGTCAAAAAGGATGCTAGTGAAGGGAGAGGGCTTTGCAGTGATTTCATAGAACAGCAAGAATGCTCATTATCACTTCCGGATCAAAAGCCTGGCAGACTTAAGAAAGGAGAACATGTAGATTGTGATGCAACGGAAATGATAGTTAGTAAACAGAAATTGGATTCACCAAGGCCATGTGGGGATACCCCCGAGAAGGATGCTGTTGAATTACCTCCAGTAAGAAAAGCTTCACAGAATGGATGTGACATTCAGAAAATTTCTTATGCCAGCGAAAGTTCCAGTAATAAATGTGACAGTTCTGATACAAAATATATTCTCCCATCAGTTGAATCGGATGCTGGGAATGGTATCAATCTAGTCAGCTCAAAAACATCCATTGCTAGGAAATGCAACTTTGCATGTGCTGATGGCTCTCCTATTTTGAATAAGTCAATGGAAGAATTTACTGATTCACTCTCCAAAGATAATTTTAGGAACTTATCTGGACATATGATTATGCAGAGCAACTTGACCAACTCATTAATCACCTTCAATCGATGTTATAAAAGAAAAAGGCGGTTGGATAGGACTGATACACAAGGCAATATGTTACATGAGGAAGGAAAGGTATCATTGCCAACCAAGTGGAGCATGCTGGCAAATGGTAATGCCTGTTCTTGCAATGAATCATCTTGTAAGAGATGTTCTGTAGATAATGTAGATGAAATTCATCAATCAATGGAGCTTGCAGAAAGAGGGAAGCCACTGAATCAAACTCAAGATGAAGCATCTTGTAGAAGTTCCTCTGTGGTTATTCTGACAGACCTTAATCAATCAGCAGAGCTTTCAGAAACAGAGAAGCTTTATCAAACTCGAGAAGTATGTTTTCTTTCTTGTCTTCCTGGTGATTCTCTTAAACCTTATGGTTTGCTTCCCAAATACCTTCTTAGTTTTGAACTCAATTATAAGCAAAATTAACTAACTTCACACTTATTAAGGAAGTTAGTTAATTTAGTTTAATTGTCTTGATTTATGTAAACAATGAGTTACAATTACTAAACTGCCCTTATAATTGTGAAGTTGTTTCTCGGGAGTATGCACTGCTTTTGGAAAGTAAAAGGAGAATTAACTAAGGGTATTTTTGGAACAATAACATTAAATCGAGTTGAATTGGTTGTATTTTGCTTATATTTGAGTCCACAAAATATAGGTATTTTTTTTGCTTATAATTGAGTCCGGAGGGAGTAACGTGCTAAACGTCTTAAGAGAAAATTCTACTTTAGATATATTTTTAAATTTTTATTATTATTATTATTTTGAGCAGTTTTGCGATAATCCCTTTTTCCCTATTGGTGATCTATATATGTATTGACTAGTCAGTGTAAATTGTTAGATATCACTCAAATCTCTATTTGTGGCCGCTAGAGGATGTTTGTATGACCAATTTTGAGTCTTAATTGCATGCCAATCAATTGATGACAGACCTATCTATGTCAATGACAACAGTTTTAAATTTTATGACAGGTGACAAATGCTGACTCTCCCCCCACTAGTGAAGTTGTTTCCAAAATCGGGTATATTTTCTTAGAACTCAATAAGCTGTGCATTTTTTTTTAAGAAAACTTATGAGTCTGTTAGAAAGTCATTAGTTTCTGGGAGAAAAATTGTATATTAATTTGTTCATTCTAACAGTTTGACTCACACAAGTGAGCAAATACATCATGATGAAGACATAGCAAAAGCTGTCTCTCCAAGAGCTGGACAAGAGATACCGAACCAGAGTTCCCGGATTGACAAGAAAGCCCAGCGTCTTCCTAAAGATTGTGAAGGGGTCTCTTCCAATGTTGATTCTAGAGATCCCTGTCCTGCTATCACAATTGCTGATGAGGAATTAGAGGGGTCCCAGCCCTTTGTAGGAGATGCCTTTCAGAATTTTCTGTGCAATGACATCAATAAAATTGGAGGACACTTTGACATGCCTGTCATCTCTGCAGGTAGGATTTGTCATACAGCCTTAAACATGTAAAAGACATCTGAGTTTTGTCATACAGCCTTAAACATGTAAAAGACGTCTGAGTAATGTGTTCTGTGATCATGACTTACTATTGATGATTCATATTTCTCATTAAAGTTTTAGTATGCGTTTAACATTTATTTAAGGAGCTCATATAGCATATTCATGTGGTACAGAAGAGCACACTGTTGATTTGGACTTGGGTGCTGACAAGCATCCATTTTATTCAAAGATGATAACTGTTAGGAACTCATTGGACTCAACAAGCATTAGTTCTGCCACTGCCAAAGATGAAATTTCTCAACTGGAGTTGTTCAACTCCAAAATTGAGAGAGTTGGAACATTGCTTTCCACCCACCATACACAGGTACATAAGGATGCCTATGCTTCCCCATGACTTCAAAGATGATGATATTTCTATGTTCAATTAAAGGTAATATTACAGTTTTGGAAATCCTGGTCAACATATTTCTAATCTAGGAAGAGTTAACTGAAGTCGAATGGTTATTGCTTTAACCAAAGATTACCTGGATTAACCATTCTTCCCCAACTTTGGTCGACTGTTTCCCTAATTGGAAATATGTTTGTGAAGACTTCCTGAATTGGAATTTTCAAAAAGAAAAGAAGAAAAGAAAAAAGTGAAAAGTTTATGGGTTGCATCCCAAATGTATCGTTTCTCATGCTTGTTGTATATGGGTGCTTGTGAATATCCACAATGCAATTCATGTTTTATGTTGCCTTTTTAAGATGATAGTGTACCCCAGAACTGATATGTGATTCTTCTTGTTCTCTTGAATATCTAGCGGATATCAGAAGAGAAGGCCTTCAATAATTTTTGCTCAAGTATCACCCAACCTCAATCAGCAGCTTGCTTGATCTCAGACAAAAGAATAAAACTTCCACAAACTAAACCTAATCAACCAAAACCCATGCCAAACATTTCTCTTTCTTTGGGTTTGTCTTTACCCATGGAGGTTAAGATCGGAGGCTATGAACCCATCAATTACTTCTCAGTGTTGCCTATGTCAAATTCTATTGAAACCAGAGAAAATCTCGAGGATGGATTACATCAATCTTCACCAAACCAGAGACCATTGCTTCTCACACACAGAATAATGCTTGATGATGTTGTAAGGAGAGCAAGAGCTTTAAATGAAGGAGGCAATTTTCAAGAACAGTCAAGGCCGCATCCTCTCGTGTGGTCTGAAGAGGAGTTGGATTTTCTTTGGATTGGTGTGAGGAGACATGGTAGGGGCAATTGGGATGCTATGCTAAGGGATCCAAGATTGTGGTTTTCGCCATTGAGGGTACCCAGGGACCTTGCCGAGCGGTGGGAGGATGAACAATTAAAACTTTTGAATGATTATGGTGTTCCAAGGTTCAACTATCCAAAAGCAGAAAGTGCAACTTCAGAAGGAAATTGTTGCTTTTTAGATGCAGATTTTTTTAGAGAAAATGCAATGGATAAGACCCAGCTGTCACTTGGAGATTTATATTCTTACAAGGAGAGTGGTCCCTTGAAGATACCTCATTCTAAGTTAAATTTTCAAAGTATTTCCAGTGTACACAGTAATAGGCCAACAAGTCAATTGAGCATGCCCAGGGAAAATTCTTATTCAAATGATTTTCCGGTTAACTGTTTGTCAGAAAAGAATAATTTACCCCACTGGCTTAGAGAAGCAGTTATTCCTTCTCCAAAGTCAGTTGAGCCAAATCTGTCTGCAGCTGTTTCATTGAGTTCTCATTCAGAGATGCTGGGAACTGCAGAGCATTCCTTTTATGCTAGTAAGTCATGCTTTCTGACTCAAAATAGGTCAAATGGTCTACGGAAAAATGACCTACATATGTCAGACGGTTCTGACTACTCAACTTATTCAAGGAGAAAGTATAGGATGGTGAAAATAAACAAGCCCCAGGAGCATCATGCCAACAAACCAGGTGACTTGATCATTATTGATAGTGGCGAATCTTCTGAAGAGACCATATCTGATGATCATCTTGGCCGATTGTAGCTCTGAAGCATGTCTTTGCTGTCAATAACTCTATTTAATAACTGCTGAGCTGTAGAAAAGTTTTACGTGAATATTGTATAGTTTTGTAGATTAGCAATATCATGTGAACTGATGATGAATGTTGATTTTACATCCCAACTAAATTTCTCGTGGCTTTGCGAATGCTTAACGAATTGAGAAAAGAGGAAATCCATAGAGGGTGAACCTTGGTGCAATGTAAGGTTGTTATCTTATGATCGGGAGGTCACGGGTTCAAATTTCTCCGCTTGTGATGATAAGGCAACGTACATCTATGCTCCCTAGACCCCCACAGGTGGGAGGCTGTATATACAGGTTAATGGAGCGGGGAAGAGAAAGCTGACGTCAATTATAGTCATTTTTAAAGTGATGTTATTGTGGTGAAATTTGTAAGAATGTGGTATCAGTCTGACGTCTTAAATGGACATGTGGACTCTATTTTGCCATTGAAACACTTTCCTCTCTGGATTCATAACTGTTTTAGGAGCAGTGCGTTTAACTGATTTTCCATCACATTATGCAACAGCTATATAGGGCCCATTCTTTGGTACGAAATTGCAAACCACGGTTTTATTTATTATTTAATTTATTTGAGCTTTGGGAAACAGGGAGGAGGGGATGTTATAGGCAGAAGAGGCCAGAAGGAGCCTCAAACAAAACTCGGTGCCACTACAATGGGACTTCTAACCGTGTGTGCACCACCATCTTCGAACCAAACTATGTCTCCGGATGAGATATTTTCCTCCTCCTTGTTCCTCCTATACTTTATGACAACAGAGTAGCTCTGCTTCTCATGCTTATAGCTGAATGTTAGTGTCTCAGGTGACACTGTGACCACAGAGCCCTTGGGATGTGTCACCTTGGCTCTGTATGTAGCAGAACCATCTCCAACATTGGTCACGGTCCTCTGAAACTTTTGTACCACTGATCTTGTTTTGTTACTATACAAAGTTATAAATGAAGGGTAGTTAAGATCAAAGGATGGGTTTGCACAGTTATAAGAGGTTGATCTTGTAATTGTTAAGATTTGCTTGCGTGTGTAGCCCAAAGCACAAAGGAGGTTAACATAGTCCTGTGGGGTGGCATCATATATCAAACCTGGATCAGTAGCTCTATTAGGATCGATCTCACCAGCTCCCATGGCCAAAGGTGAAGCATATTGAGATGCCTTGCCATTATCCCTTATTGGATTTTGAGTATTATCAAGTGGATTGGCTGTGGTGACTAATGCAGACCTTATAGCAGCTGGACTCCATTCATGGTGTGCAGCCTTAAGAAGAGCAGCAACACCAGAAGCATGTGGACATGCCATTGATGTCCCAGACAGGAAGTTGTAGTCACTGGATAAAAACACATTTGTTCCAATTGTAGCTGCTGGTTTATTAGGAACAAAAGCAGCCAGAACATTAGTGCCAGGTGCCATGATATCAGGCTTTAAAACCCCAGGATAGCTAGGTGAAGGACCCCTTGAAGTGTAATAGGCAGCAGCAGGTGCTGGCTTTATTCCAACAAATGTTTGTTGAAATTTGATGCCAGCGAAGGGATTTTTAGCACCTTTTGCATAGTTAATCACAGATGGTCCATCCCTTGGGCTGATTGCAATACTTGGAGAGTGCAGACGTCCTGTTTCAATTAGTACCGGATCCTCAGAGATAAAAACAGCCCCTATCACACTGGCCGCAGTAATAAACTTGCTTTGGTTGAACACCGGCATTGACTCTAAGGCATCACATATAATGATCCCTTCATTGGCCACTTGGGATAACAACTCCACTGAGTTGCATGCTGATACATGCTTGTTGTAAATAAGTGGATAATTATGGACTATGGCATTTGCAGGAAACAAGGTCCAACCTATAATAGTTTGGCCATTTCCAAGTGTCAAACTTCCAAATGTGCGATCTATGGTGCCTGCTGCCACGGTAATGGCCCAGGGAATTCCATTGTGCAAGGTTCCAAGTTTAGGGCCTTCATTGCCTGCTGAAGATGAAACTACCACCCTTTTTTCCATTGCTGCAAAAGCAGCTATTGCTACAGGGTCCTCATAAAGTGGAACACTATCAAAACCCAAGGAGATGGAAATAACATCAACCCCATCAGCAATGGCTTGGTCCATTCCAGCAAGGACATCAGAGGCTTGACGCCCCTCGTCCCACAGCACCTTGTACATGGCAAGTCTAGCTCTTGGTGCCATGCCTCTGGCTACCCCTTTGGCATAGCCAAAGAAAGAGGCACCATTAACATAGTTGCCTGCAACTGTGGATGATGTGTGGCTACCATGGCCTTGTGTGTCTCTAGCTGAGTTCATGCTGATTGTGACATTAGGATTTGCAGCAACGACACCCTTGTTAAAGTACCTAGCTCCAATCAGCTTGAAGTTGCACATGGAGGTGTTGAAGTCTTGTCCTGCCTCACATGTTCCTTTCCATTTGGATGGGATTTTCTTGGTCATGCCATCATCTTTGAAGCTGTCACTCTCAGGCCACACACCAGAGTCGATAAGACCAACAATGACATCTTCACCAAAATTTGAAGCATGCCATAGGCCATTGGGGGAGTCTAGGGAGAGAAACTCAAAGGTATGAGTGGTGTCTATGGTGGCAGACCTGTCTGGATAAGCTGTGACAAAGCCATGTGCATTCTTTAAGGTCTCCAACTCATTTGAAGATAGCACTGCACTGAATCCATGCATGGCATGGTTATATGTGTACACTAATTTCTGTGGTTGCTTGGATGGTTGATCAGCTGTTGCTAACTTTATGGAATGAATGGTGGATTCATACCAGTGATGATGGCTCGCAAAGACTTGTGGCATGAGGGACTTGTCCATGTGAACAATGTATGTGGAGCTTTCAGCATTGGCACAGAGAGCCAATAAAAGCCAAGGAGTAATTAGGAGCATCATTGGAAGCGGAACCACAAAGTGATGAGGCTCCATGAATTGTTTAAGGCTTTAAGCAGCTAGCTAACAATGTGAAATTTGGTATTGAACGGGCAGCTTATATAGGCGTTCTATGTCTGTCTGGCATGATTATTGATGTTCACATGTCAAAATTGTTATTTGAACATCTGAAAAATTGACACCTGCGACACTTTGGTTAATGACATTAACATTCAAATTTTGGTTAATGGCGTGTTGGATTTGGTTAACAGGTACACCAAGATTGGGTAACTCATTAACCATTCAATGAGCTTCATTAACCAAGATTTTATATATCATTAATCAAGTTGTCCGTTAACAAATCACTCATCTATCACATGCATATCCATTTACTAAACTCAACACGTCATTAACCATAAATTTGAACATCATTAATTTGGTGTTGTAGGTGTCAACTTTTCAGAAGTTCAAATAACATTTTTGTTTACATATATAGTTAGATAAAATTAGATTAATATTAATTAGTTACACTAATTTTATACAATTTCTTTGCATACAAGATTAAGTGAGGTCAGGGCTGAAGGGAAAAGAGAAGGGAAACAAATATATATTGAAAGATAAAGTAAAGTAACTATATCTGGCCTGTTAATTTCGTTAAAGTTTTGAAGCAATTGGAGTCAATTTGTGGTTACCAATAATTTGGTTGGGTCAGGTTCATTAATACGTAGGGGAAGCTGTTTATATGGTAAATAAAATAAAGGTTAAATTACACTTTTTGTCCCCAAATTGTTTTTCAATATTCAATTTGGTCCCCAAGTTTTTAAAATGTTCATTTTGGTTCCTAAGTTCCTAAAACTTATTCAATTGAGTCCTTCCGTCATGTTGACTGACGGACATGGACGTTGACCCCGTCTGGTCCGCTGGAATTGGGGACCAAATTGAACATTAGGGGACCAAATTGAACATTGAAAAACAATTTGGGGACTATTATTTTGGGGTCAACGTCCATGTTCGTTTGTCAACTTGATGGAAGGACTCGATTGAATAAGTTTTAGAAACTTAGGGACCAAAATGAACATTTTAAAAATTTGGGGACCAAATTGAACTTTGAAAAATAATTTGGGGACCAAAAGTGTAATTTTAAATAAGTATATATCCATATTATATATATATATATATAACTGGTATTTGGTGTCGGCAACTTCGTATATGTCAATTTTACAGTGGTGTTGGGGCCGGCTCTTGCATTTTAAATTTGTTTCCTCTTCTTTGTTTGTATCATGAATGTCAGTCTCTGTACTGGAGTCACGGGGTGAGAGATTCTTATTTTTCTAGATAAAAGCATATGCAAACGGCTAGCCAAATGATTCGCAGCACTTTTACTTACACAGTGTTACTCTATTGGACTTGATTATAGTGTAGATGTACATATTTTTAGATAGAGCAATCATATTTCCATAATGAGCAGTGATATGTAGCTTGGTATCAAGCTATAAGAAATTTATTTCCACCAATAGAATCAAAGACTATAACAGAAATCGGGGTGGAAAAGTCAAAAATAAATATGATAGAGAAAAGAAATCATATCATTCAAAACTGTTAAACTGTTTCGTGCATCTTACAACAGAAATCAGGGTGGAAAAGTAAAAAATAAATATGATAGAGAAAGGAATAGATGTGCATATTGGCCGGCAAAATGAAGCTTATCACAAGATTTGGGTTATCATTTGTGGGACTCTCCTCCAAGTGGTCTTACTTCTCTTCTTTTTTATGATGTTTTTGGGGTTTCCATACACCGTATAATCTCGATGTAGTTATTTGTTTTTTAGGTCTTTAGCCCCTTCCTACTTCGGGGTTTTGACCAAACTAACCCACTTTTAGAAACTATTTACCAAAATAACCTACTTTTAAAACTATTTACCAAACTAACCTACTTTTAAATAAAATAATATTTTTTTTGTTGACTTTTAGTGGCGCCGGTCCTACCGGTGCCATTGACTTTGACCCGTCACGTGGCGGGTCCCTATTGGCTAAAAAAAAAAAAAAACAGAGTGGCGCCGTTAGGACTGGCGCCACACTTATATATATAATTATTATATTATAATATAATAATTATATATATATAAATAATTAAATATATATATAATTTAATATAATTATTATATATAAATAATTTAATAATATTAATATAATTATATTAATTAGTAACTAATTAATAAATATTTATTATTAATATTAATAATTAATAATATATATTAATATAATTATATATATATATAAATTAATAATTTAATATAATTATTATATATAAATAATTTAATAATATTAATATATTTATATTAATTAGTAATTAATTAATATAATGATAATATTTATTAGTAGAATTTAATTAATTAATTAATTAATTAATTAATTAATATTTATTATTAATTAATAGTTAATAATATAAATTTGTGTTGTCTTGTGTCTGTAATGTAATTTGTTAAGCTCGTTTCCTTTGACCGATGACTTGGTTGCTCGTCACATTCACATCACATGCATGTTCACTGATCACAATACTATCATTTATATATAATAATTATATTAAATTATTTATATATAATAATTATATTAAATTATATATATATTTAATTATTTATATATATATATATAATTATTATATTATAATATATATATATATATTATAATATAATATAATAATTATATATATATAAGTGGCGCCGGTCCTAACGGCGCCACTCTTTTTTTTTTTTTCTTTTTCGTTTTCTTTTTTTTTTAGCCAATAGGGACCCGCCACGTGGCGGGTCAAAGTCAATGGCGCCGGTAGGACCAGCACCACTAAAAGTCAACAAAAAAATATTATTTTATTTAAAAGTAGGTTAGTTTGGTAAATAGTTTCAAAAGTAGGTTATTTTGGTAAATAGTTTCTAAAAGTGGGTTAGTTTGGTCAAAACCCCCCTTCTTAACACCCCAAAAAAAAAAAAATCATTCAAATCTGTTTCGTGCATTTACAAATCCTCTTTTTTGTTACACTCTTTTATTTTTGATAGGCAAATGTTAATATATTAATGTTAGTATATTTGTTAGTGGGTGGGGTTTGAACACTGGACCTCCTTATCACTGCACTCCTTAACTTCCTCACTCAAACCACCTTGATCACCTTATAACTCTCTTCGTTACAATCTTTGATTTGATTGGTGGAAATAAATTTTGTACAACTCCTTCCATAAGTTTTATTTTTGTAAACTTCTCGCATACTCTAAAATGAACTCCTATGAGCTATTTAAAAAAAATTCGGGACGATAAGCCTTCGGTTGGCAAAGTTGAACCACTAGAGAGATGCTGGTAAATTACCTTATCTCACTATCTTAGAGTTTTCAATAGTTTATAGCATTTTTTTAGATGCTACTTGGGTTCTGTTTCTAAGAAACTAGTTGATAGTAGATGAGATTGTAGTTGATAATGGATAGATTAGCTAATTGAATTTGCAGTGTCTAATAAAATTGACAGTTGAGCTAACCGATAAATAATAAATCTTATATGAAAATTACATGTCATTGTTGTTTTTTTAAATTGTTATTCTAGTCCCATGGTGTGATACAGATTCCTTTAACACATGCAGACTTGAAAAACTAAAACCTGCATTCAACAGAAGAAGTAATTTATCCAACAAATATGAAATCTAAACGAATCATCCACTAGAAAGAATATAATATGCACTTACGAATACTGCTAAGTGCTGACACAAGTTAGAAGCAGATGTATCCTAACGCTCGTCGATTATCTGTAAGATAGTTACCTGTGCATTTCTCAAGTCATGCCCTATGAAAATGGTTTTATTTTCTATTGGCTTGTGCTCCTTTTCTAGGCTTCAGTCCCATATGCTGCATGTAAATATTTGAGTGGGTTTGAGAGTTGTAATTTTGTCCAAAATGCATGAGACAATCTGAGAGTTACAATTTCATATTTATTTTATTTCTCTCATTTCCAACCTCAGTGGGACTTCTTTATTTTCCACCAAAGACATTACAAAGGAAGAACCAAAATTGAATACCCAGGAAATCATGGCAGTGTATGGTAAACCATGTTCAAATTATTTTGCCCAACGTCCAATGATTTTGAAAATCATGATACACTCCCACAAGAGAGACAAGCTAACAAAAGTATGAAACGGTTTTCTGAAGCAAATTAAAGGTATATACACCTTCGATTAATTAAAGTGGAATGAAATATCAATGTACTTTAACTTATCGATAAGGGTGGATGTTCCCTTACTTTATCACTTACACTTTTGTTTAAGTCAGAAGAGCTTCATCCTTTTCTGAAAAATAACTACTACTGTGATAAGACAACAGAAAATAGAGAAGAGGCATTGCAAACATGTATTGACCCAAATATGGACAACATCAACATCTAGAGACAAAGGATCACTTATTCCCAACATTGCTCATATGCCGTGAATTTGTGGGTACAAATGGCTCTCGTGTTTTCATCATCTGGTGGTGTCACAGTCTATACAAATTGATAACATTCAGTTGATGTTGAAAACACGAGAGCCATTTATTCCCACACATTCACGGCATATGAGCAAATGGCTCTCGTGTTATCAATTTGTATAGACTGTGACACCACCAGATGATGAAAACATGAGACCCATTGTAATTTTCACACCTTTGCATCAGTTTGGCACTCATTCGTACTCGAACGAAAAGGACATAAACCAACATGTAAATGATCAATCATAGGATCGGATCCAAACAAAAGATATTATTCATAAATGACAACAATTTGGTGATGATGACATAACAACAATGAAAATGAAACAACAACATTAAGACAACGTTGGACATGTACTTATTCATTTATTTATGGATATGATACTTTAGGCCTTATTTCAATTCCTTGAACAATAAGACCACCCTTCCAATCACAACCCTTGATCTCGTAAACACCCATCTCCACCTCCTTATCTTCTCCTTTACTGAAGAACTCTCCCAGTTCCACCTCCAACCACCCATTTCCTATCTGCTTTGGATACTGATTATCAAGATCATCATCACTATGTTGAACAGTGGGCACAAAACGAGAACGACCGATTAGGAACCCAGAACGACGAGGGATAATTTGGGACCCTAGCCTCTGTCTTCTTTCTTCATCCAAGAACATGGATCGCCGGTGAGATTCGCCTCCTGCAACTGCAACGGAGACGTCAACTGACTGGTGTATGAAGCCATAGGCTCCACCAGGGCTTGGCTTGAACACAAGGTATGCACCATACAATGTCTCTGGGGATAGCAACCTAGTGTTGATCCACCCCCGGATTTCCAACCAACACACACTCACAAGTTCAGCCACCACTGGAAATCTGCAATTAATTGATTAATTAAAACTCTAGCTGATCACTCACATTGATATCCAATATAATATTATTACTACGAAAAAAATAACTCCTCTAAGTGCATGTTTTGTAACCAGTCGAAAATGCCATTATTGATTTTGTAGAAGCTATTAAAAGTAGCTTTTACTTTCCAAAAGCAAGTCTGACCCTATATTAATGTGATTCCAAACACACATTAAAGTGAGTTTAACGAACGAATAATCCCTTGATTAGTTAAAATACATTAAAATCTCAACTTTTACTTTAGTTCATCAAAGTTATATATGTCTTTACTTACTCACTTTACACTTAAACTTACTTTAGAGGAGTGTCTTATCCATTTATCCTAGTGTTATATAGTACTAATGATTCTCCTAATATTAAATAAAAAAAGATTTAATTAATATTCATCGTCAGTGTAAAGTAATAAAGTTTTTTACACTAACGATAAAATTAGGATAAAAGTCAAAACATTTCTAATGATATTACAATTTATAATTCTAACGGTGTATATCAATTAAATTCATAAAAAAAAAAATGCATCTAATATTGAGAATATAAAAAACATAGGTAGTGAATTGACGAATTACCTGGAGTCTGGAAGAGAAATCCACCTCCAATACCTGGGAGTGTCTCCCCATACAATGAAGAGACTCCTTGCAGATAGCATGTAGCATTTCTTCCCGTTTGCCTTATCCAGTTGAAAGCTCTGAATACAAACCATTCCATTTACCAACATAAAATAATGAATGATGTCGAATTAATCTATTTGCGTAAAACATAATAATCAAACAAAAACAATATTTGTACATGCATCTAAATAAGCAAATAGCAAAAAACTAATGCAAGAATTTTGATATGCAGAAATATAATTACATTGAAGATAAACAACGTAAAATATCAAATTCTAGAATGAAAGAGGTACGATGGATTTACCATGTTACCCTCGCGTATGAGGAGTGGATTTTGGGAGAGGAAGAGATAGAGTTGCTTCTTGGAAGGGAAAGAGGAGGAGGAGGAGGATTGGGAAACGATGGTGTGTGCATCGGAGGGAAGAAACTTGTCCCAGACAGCGTCAGATTCTGCGGCGGATCTGAAGGTTGTGGAAACCAAGGAGAGCCTGCAAGCATCACGAGGAGTTGTGAAGGAAACAATATTTGCGATGCAACCTTCAGGGAGATTGTTAAACTCCACGCTTTCTACCATCATACTCATAGCGATATAATATGACACGAGAATTGGTTTTCCTTGTTTTGTTATGCAAAAAACGCATTCCTGTTTGTGTGATGGGTGTCTCCATTTATAGTGCCTGGTAGTGAGAGGAGGAAAGAGGGAAGCTTATAGGTTAAGTATTGTCATCCATATTTGCCACACAAATTGAACAAAAAAAAGTGAGTAACAAAGTGCAAAAGGATCTTTATCTTTATCGGATCTGAACAGGTTGCACATGTTCTGTATTCGTGTCAAACTACCCTTTTCTTTGAAAATGAGTGTGTGACTAGACTTTACTTTCTCATCGCACATCTTTTTCTTTTTCTTTTTATTAAATCTTGATTATTTATCATCTGATTATTTTGTTTTCTAAGATATAAATAATTTTAAAATATTGTGACGATTATTTACAAATAAATCTTGATTATTTATTTGAGAATATTGTGATGATATAAACAACATAAAAATGAAAAAAAAAAATTTATTTAGTTAGGAACCACACCATACTTTATAGGTGTAAGATATGAAAGTTTTAATTTTTCTCATTATTACCCACCGTCAGCAAGACAGCAACAACGTTGATACATTAACATGGCAATTGAAAATGGAATTAATTATAATATATTAATAGTATAAGTAATTTTTACATTATTAATCAATTATATATTATCATATCAATAAAAATGTTTAAATTTTATAACAATTATCTTAAAAATATAATTATTTACATTTACATGCTTTCAATATAGGTGTTTCATATTAGTTTTTAAAATGTTTTATATTTATCTTCTTATTATCTCATATTCTTCATATATATATATATATATATATATATATTATCACTCAAATGAACTTGTTTTACTTTTTATGTGATTCTTATCATATTCAAAGTCGTTCAATTAACGTGTCTTTCACTCATGTAACATAAAATTATATCATTTTTGATAATTATATGAAAAATCTATTTCAACCCTGTTGGATACCGGTGAGTGGCCAACTGACAAATAAGGTGTGTGTATGAATTTTTCGTTGGAAAGGACCCAAAGTGGAAAACCAAACATACAGTGAAAGGTTTCACCAAAGATATGAAGAACGCATTTTAGTATTCTTTTGACCCCTCTGGGAGTCGCTTTCTGATGTGGCCAAGACTTTGGTTTGCATGTGTATCAATGTGTTCAAAATAATTTACTTGAGGACACGCCCCACCAAAGATATGTTTTTGAGATTAATTGACATGTACTGTCGGTGTAAAGTTTTTTACACTGTCAATCAATCACAAATCATGGTGTGAATAACTTTTAAGGTGATTTGAATAAGAATCAAAGATTTTCAATGACGTAGCGATTTATTATTGGTTGACAGTGTATATCAATTAAACTCTATGTTTTTTATATTTATATTTGATTGTTATTCACATCTAGTTCAAAACAACAACAAATACAATAAATCTTGCCGCCCGGTGCTAGACTACGGTGTCCTACGGATGAAGACATTCTAAATACACAGAAAACGAGGTGGAGCATGGATGTCCCCAAAGGGCTGCACATTGACCATTGATTTTGGAGCTAAAATGATCGGTGGCTCTATTAAAAACCAGTAACTTGCATAACATGTTGGCCTTGTTACATCGATGATCAGATTTGCGAGGGAAGTAGATATCTAAAGGAACAAGAAGAAGTGGTGGATGAAGAGAATGAGAGGTTGAAGGAGCTGAAGGAACTGAAGGGATGGAAGATGAGAAGACAGAGATGAGGGGGGATAGCAGAGCTGAAGCCGAAGCATTTGGAAATGACTTGCCCCGCAATCCTCTCAAGGCATTGCCAAAACGCCATAACCAAAGTCAACCCTTCTTTCCCTTGGGAAAGATAGACCCTCCGCTGAATGAGAAGTAATGCCATTGATCATTGGTCAAGTACCTACCTATCACAATTGAGAGTTTTACAATAAATGAGGGCAAATTCATACTGCATCATAATAGATAGTCTGGGAATTCATCCAACAGAGGCTGATGTCCTAAATACAAAAAGTTACCCCACTTAATGGGATACTGAAACAAGAACTATCAATCATAAATATTCCCATAAGCAATATATAGCTTATGCCTCATAGCTTCACGAAGATAGTAACACTTTGGCACAAAAATAGCATACATCACATAGTCTGCTCAAAGAAAACAGTGTTCTGTTTCTGCCATCTACGACTCAATACAGTAGTATAGTTCTGTAATTCTGTATATTACACTAATCACGATCATAGCTTCGCAAAGAGAGTCATAGTTTGGCACACATTTAGTATACATCACATAGTATGTTCAAAAGTTGAAGCTCCAAATCTGCAAACAGCATTGTGCCATCTAAGACAAGATACTCATGCATGGTTCTGTGAATCAAATGAAAGGAAGAACTTTGGTTGCCTGCTTAATTGCCCTCCTTAGGCCTAACTTCTATTCCTTGAATAAAGAGACCGTACTTCCAGTTACCACCCTTAGTCTCTAGAACACTCATATGCACTTCATCATCTTGTAGGGCTGAATTGAAGAACTCCCCCATCTCAATCTCCAACCATCCATCGCTTCTCACATTTGGACGTTGCAATCCCTGCAAACTGTTTTGCAGTTCTAAGTTTGGGTCTAAACAAACATTCTTGGTACTACTCTGGCCACCAACTATATCTACTAATAACTCCACGGGATAGCCGTGAAATCCGTAGGCATCGATCATCTTGAACACAAGATAAGCTGCATAGTTAGTATTTGGGGACAAGGCGTTGGTATTTATCACCCCACGAATTTCAAGCCAACACACATGAAGAAGTTCAGCAACTTGTGGAAACCTGTACAACAAATTTGTATACAAAAGTTGCAGAGAAAGACAACACAATCACCATTAGTAGTAGAGTAATAAGTAGTGAAAAAAAGAATGACAAAACTAAAGAGCAGACCTCGATTCGGGTAGGGTTGTCCAGTTCCAATACTGAGGAGTATCACCCCAAACAATACTGAGAGCTCTGGCAGCAAGCATGTAACACTTTTTCCCACTCTTTCTGTCCAACTGAAAACTCTGCATCATTGCAAAACTCAATATTATTTAAAAGCTTAATATTCTGAACAAAATATTAAACCAAAAGGCTTTTGTTTGTGACTTATGAACCAGAATTTTAATTCAAAATTAAATTACAAAAAAAAAAAAAAACATTAGAATTTAGAAGTGCATTCTGGGAGTTACTGATAGATAGCCCAATAATCCAGCTTTTCAAAATGTCCCACGCATAAACAAAGACAGGGTAAAAAAAACAATATTAAATATTTGTAAATTGAGGTAAAAGGATAAGTATGTAGTCAGTTAATGAAGATAAGATATGTAAAAGAAGAATTACTTTATCAACAACAACCAATTCGGGTATTTTGATGATTAGATTTTGGGTATATATATATTGAAAAGCCCTAATTGTATTGTATTAATGAGACAGTTGGGAAACACAGATGGGATTCATCAGAAATAAATATGGAAGAATGAATTCAACCAACCTTAGTGGCGTGATCGATGAGGATGGGTCGATGAGAGAGAGCGAGATAGAGAGATTTCTTAGAAGGAGAGTTGGCGAGGAGCAAAGAAGACTCTGAATCGGATCGGGAAATGATGGAAATGATGTCGGAAGGGAGAAAGTGATCCCAGACGGCGTCGGATTGAGCGGCGGAATAGAAAGTTCTGGAGACGAGGGAGAGCCTGCACGCGTCGGAGGGAGTGGTGTGGGACAGTATTTTGGCGATGCATCCTTCCGGCAACGCCTCACAGTACTCCATTGATCTCTTCTCACAAAGAGATCAACCAATGCTGCCTGCTACAGTACTACTTATTTCTGTAAAGTGATTCTTCGCTTCCTTTTTTCGAGCATCCATTGACTTATATATGGCGTAAACGCGTATGGGAACCCAAGGGGACGATCCACTGGAGTCCGACGGATTGCAAGCTGGAGCTCCCATTACTCTTCTAGTAAATTTTGACACTGGCATCGTATATATTTCTTTCTATCTTTCACTTATTTTTTATCTTATTGTATATACATACTTTAAAAATACACAATAAAAACAAAGAGATTTCATATTTGTGTTTATTTTTTATGTTCAAAAATCATTTTTCCTAGCCTTTTTGGTGAGGTAATATTCCTTGTATCTCAATTTAGGATCGCAAAATTACACAAATGTGGATATCGCAATGGTTAGTAAATCAATACCTATTAAATGGAGATAAGGTTATAGTACCCATCTTATGGATACCCGCATATTCATAATAAATATTTTTTTATTAAATATATAATATATATTATGATAATTTATATCACTTTGAAACGAAATAAACTTTATTTTCATTATTATTTCATACTTTTTAGTTGTTAAATCTATAATAAAATAATTTTTTTAAAATACATATAGTATATTATATTAAATATATAATGTTTAATATAATATAGTTGTTATATAATTTGTATAATTTTATTTTCTTTCCATTTATCCTAAATTCTTAAATACTCGCGAATATCCATAGATACTCGCCACCTGCATAAATATACATGGATATTGATGGGAATGGATGCAGGGGAAGTATTACTGGCACCCGCCCTGCCCCATTGTTATCCCTAATCTCATTACATACTTGCAACCTGTCGAAACATTTTCTTTTTCTTCAAATAATATGTAATATTCATGTGCAGTAAAAAAAAATTCAAAATAAAATTAATAAGATAAAAATTTGAAGTAATTTCTTGATCCCAAATTGATATTAACTCGGTAGTGATTCACACTGCTAACAGAGTACAACCAAACTAAGCCTAAAATCAAGATTTTGGATATCAAAGTTTTTATTTATTATTTCTAATATTTCTAATTTACTTTGGTTCCAAAAAAAAAAAATCTAATTTACTATTTTATATTTTTACGAACTTTAAAATGTGAGGGTGTTACATTATGTGGGTATAAGAGAGATCACCCCATATACACTCAAAAGATTTATGATGATGGCTTGATGAAAATAATCATTTGAAAGTTAGACAAGGTTAATTATCAAACACTCTCAAGTGATCATCCGAGTACCTTGCGACTATTTAGAAAAGGAGGGAATACCAAGCGACACAAACCAACAAAACTTCCAAATTTTAGTTACATACATGTGAGACAGATTATGAAATAGATAATTTACAAAATGAATGAAAGAAAAAAGAAAGAAAGAAAAAGGTGAATGAAAAGGTCACATTAACACATCAAAATTGTATATTTTGTCAAGAAAGTAAAAACAAAATGATGTTGATCTTTTGGAAATGAACATGTAATAAACTAAAAAAATGAAAAATAAGGTCTCGTATATAACAACGAAACTCGTTTAAAATTAGTCAGTACACATCTAAGAAAAGGAAATAGTTTAATTTTTTATTTATCAAATTACGTGAATATAATCATAATAACAATTAGGATTTAATTTTATATACTATCAGTGTTAATAATTTTATATCGTTAACACTATATTACGTTAATAATTTTAGTGTTAATAATTTTATATTGTCCACATTCTTACCAACGGAGATTGGCACAAGTGGTGGTGGACTTGTATCCCTTAACCAAGTGGTTGGGATTCGAATCCCAGCTCTTGTGTATGGTGCGAATTTCTGCTGGGAGGGGGTTTCCCGCCTTCAGGTGCCATTCATTCCCCCGCACGAGATTAATACCCACTTCCAGCGAGGGATACTCCTGGTCAAGAACCAAAAAAAAATATTGTCAACATTCTTTAACCCAAGATTATCAAAATCGGACCAAATCGGTCGATCGAACCGGTTGAACCGTGAACCGACCTCTTGTCCGGTCCTGGTTAGGGGTCAAACCGTTTTTTTCGATTAGACCGCTTTAAATCAGTCAAAAAACCGGTTGAACCAGGTTGGATTCAGTTAAACCTAATCTGACTGGTTTTCTAGAAAAAGAAAAGAAAATTTCAAAACTGCAGAAAAATGAAAACAGACACCTTAATTCCAAGTTAAAAATTAAAACGTATAAAGTTAAAAGTTATAAACTTTATAATAATAATATTATATTATATAGATGGTAAGTTCAGTTTATAATTTCTTATTTTAACTTTTAATTATTATAATAATTTTTATAGTATTTCATGTTACAACTTGTGGGAAAATTTTATGTTATACATGACCCGATTAGACCATCCGGTTGAACCAGTTAAACTCGAACCGAAACAATTTTTAGTTTACTTTCCGATCCGGCTTTAACAACATTGTTTTAACTTGGAGGGATGGTAATTGGGTTTGGGACTTAAAGTGGCGCGGGAATCTATTCTCCTGCTCTTTCTCTTACAACTTATGGAGGCTCATTTATAATTGGATTGGTGTCAAGGTAGCTCTGCCTGCTGATATAAATTCTCATTTCTTTCAGTATGTGGGTTTGTTGGACAGGAGCCATTCTAATTCAGGTTGGAAGCAGATTTGGTTCGCGGCTATTTGGTCCATTTGGCTTCACAGGAATGAAATCACTTTCAAGAATAGCAATTTGGATCTGGACAGTTTTCGATTTGGTGAGGATTAGAGCTTGGAATTGGTGCATTAATTCGGCAAGGGTCTGTCATTTTTCTTTTACAGATTGGTGCTCTAATCCAACTAGTTGCTTGGAGTATTGCAGAGCTGGAACCGGATGCCCAGTTTCTTTAGCTCTGCAGGTTGCTATCGGTTCTGTTAAGGGTCTGGTGTGATGATTCTCCCCAGCTAGAGGCTTCTAATCAGGTACTATGTTGAGGTGGTTCGACTGGGGCAACTCTATTGCTGTTCTGGTTTGCTGTTGAAGGTGATGGTAGTCCAGGCAGGTTGGGGATTTGTACTATACTAGTTTTGCTTGTAGCTAAGTGGGTGGGGGATTCAGTTATAGCTCAACCAGGTGGTTATTAATGTAAAACTTGGTTGATTATATATCTTGCTGTCCTTCTTTGTAACCTTTTCTTTTCTCTGTTAGTGGGTGAGCACCCATTGTGCTCTTTTCTAATACAATTCTTTTCTTATAAAAAAAAAACAAAATTGTTTTAACCAATGCCTTAAGCTACTTGTTAGCAACATCCATAATATTCGGTCAACTTTTGAAGCAATTCATTGTTTGACATTATTGGAAGGACACAAGCTATGTGTAAGGTTATAGAGCTCATCCTAATTAATAATTATGCACACTACCTAAAAATTTCTGTGTGTGTGTGTGGGTGTTGTCTAAGGTGCACCACCCACCAAAGCGGTGCAGTGGTGCACCACCCAAGTGGCACAATCTGTGCCGTCTAGATTGCCACTTGGCTTTGTTGAATATTTTCTAGTCAAAATGTATTTTTTCTGGTCAAAGTGTGTATATTTTTGTATTTACATATAAGGGGCTTATTTTGTTGTATTTACACTTGCAATCATTTTCTTCTTCTTCATGTTTCTCTCTCCGTCTACTAGCAGCACCGCCGGCACCCCTAGTTGTCCGCCGCCGGCGACGTCGCACACCCTTGCGACGTGAAAAACTCCACCAGCATCGCCCCTTCACCATCCACGACACGGCACCGCCTCTGTCCAGATCTACCGCGCGACCGCTGTTTGCTGCCTCCCAGCCGCCGTCGTCCACCCTTCACGACACCCTCTGGTCACTCTGTCACCGCCGCACTGGGTTGAGTGAAGGGTCCGCACCTCGTCCTCTCCGTCTTGTCTTCTCCGCCGTGTTGCTCAACCAGCATCCTTCGCCATTATTCGACGCCTCGGATTCACCAAATCATCACCTCGGCTTCTCCGCCGCGTTGCCCAACCATTACCATTCAAGATCTGGGTTACGAATCCACGAATTTGTGATACTGACCTTACCTCAGATCTGGGTTATGAAACCATTACCTCAAATTTACGAATCCTCGTCTCTTTCTGCGTTTTTGTTTCTGTTTCGTTGCCTTCCCACAATGATGGTATCGTGACGTTGTTTAACTTTGGTTGGGGTTTGATTTTCTGGTTGGGTTTGATTTTCTGATTTGATGATTCCTCTTTCATTTGGGTATCAAACAGATCTGAAGATGGTGGTGATAGTGGCGAGGAGAAGGGCATGGGATGGTGGCAATCGGTGGTGGTGGATGGTGGCTGAGGGTGGTGGTTGTCACAGAGAAGGGATTAGGATGGATTTATTAGCAAATAAAAATACTATTTATGTAAATATAAATATACTCAACCTACTTCTACAAATACAAGAACAATAATAAGGGCTTTGACCATTTAATCAAGAAAATTTTGGTTGAAAATTCAACCAACCCAAGTGGCAATCTGCATGGTCCAGATTTGTCCACTTGGGTGGTGCACCACTGCACCATTTTGGTGGGTGGTGCACCATAGAAGGCACCGTGTGTGTGTGTTCTCCTAGTTTTGGTACATGCCAGCTCCTCCTTTTGTTTCAATCCTTTCTATATATGTGTGTGTGTTCTCCTAGTTTTGGTACATGGTATTTGTGTGGTTTTGGCGCAGAGAATAAAGGTGATCAACCACCAATAGATTTGGTTCAGCGGAATGAAAGTAGCAGTTGATGCTGCTAGAGGACTAGCGTATTTGCATGACATTGCCAATCCCCCAATATATAGCTTATGCCTCAGACTTTAACGAAGACAGTAACACTATGGCACAAAAATAGCATGCATCACGTAGTCTGCTCAAAGAAAACAGTATTCTGTTTCTGCACCTAAAACGCAAGACAGGAGCATAGTTATTCAGTTATGTACTTCTGTGTACTAAACTAAACACGACCATAGCTTATGTTTTATAGCTTCGCAAAGAGGGTAATAGTTTGGCACACAAATAGTATACATCACATTGTATGTTCAAAAGTTGAAGTTTAAAATCTGCAAACAGCATTGTGCCATCCAAGACACGATACTCATGCATAGTTCTGTGAATCAAATGAAACAGAGAACTTTGGTTGCTTCCTTAATTGCCTTCCTTAGCCCTAACTTCTATTCCTTCAATAAAGAGACCGTGCTTCCAGTTACCACCCTTTGTCTCCAGAACACTCATATGGACTTCATCATCTTCTAGGCCTGAATTGAAGAACTCCCCCATCTCAATCTCGAACCACCCATCGCTTCTCACATTTGGACGTGGCAATCCTCGCAAACTGTCATGCAGTCGCCTCTCTTCCATGTTTGGGTCTAAACAGACATTCTTGGTACTACTCTGGCCACCAAATATATCTACCGATAACTCCACAGGACGGCGATGAAATCCATAACCATCGATCACCTTGAACACAAGATAAGCTGCATACTGAGTATTTGGGGATAGGGCATTGGTGTTTATCACCCCACGAATTTCAAGCCAGCACACATCAAGAAGTTCAGCAACTTCTGGGAACCTGTTCAACAAATTTGTATGCAGCGATAGGAAGACAGGAATGTGTCACAGAAAGAAAGACATTCACAATTATTAGGGTAAGTAGTAAAAGAATGACAAAATTAAAGAGCAGACCTCGATTCCGGGAGGTTTTTCCAGTTCCAATACTGAGGAGTATCACCCCAAATAATACTGAGAGCTCTGGCAGCAAGCATGTAACACTTTTTCCCACTCTTTCTGTCCAACTGAAAGCTCTGCATCATTTCAAAACTCAAATATGGAAGAACATACAAAGCTTAAAATATTGCAAACAAAACATTAGCACACCAGCTTTTGGTGGTGACTTATGAACCAGAGTTTTAATTCATAATTTAATTACATAAAAACATATGCACTAGAATTGAAGTGCAGTCTAAGAGTTACTGATAGAAGCCAAATAATCCAAGCATAACTAAGCTTTTCAAAATGTCCGACGCATAAACAAAGACAGGATTAAAAAATATATAAATATTTGTAAATTGAGGGAAAGAGATAAGTATGTAGTTACTTGTAGATCGAATGAAGATACGATCTAAGGATCATATTAGAATTATAGCCAATTCAGGTATTGTTAGGAGTGGGGTTATGGAGGGGATGAAGGGGAAGTGATTAGTGAGGGATTTGGGGATGATAACTCTACTTCGAGGGTAGAGGGCCTCCTAAGAAAATAATGAGAGGGAAAGAGACTTAATTCTTCATTCATTGATTTCAATAATGTGGTCATACAATGCTTATATAGTATTGGTGCATACCCACAATAAGACAATATACCATGACACACCTACTAATTACCCCAAGCAACAACTATAACAAACCATTAGATCTTTCTAGAATTAGCCTAGTCATCCTATTCAAGAACTAGCTGAGTCATCATTCTTTTAGACCTCTATGATCATATCATTACTGACCCCATCAAAATCAACCTTGTCCTCAAGGTTGTAAAAATCTGACCCTAAAATAAATTTTCCTGGGTCCCACTGCTTGAACTGGGACATCCTAGCCGCTGAAGGTATATCCAAATGTTCACCGGGATCCCATGGTTGCCCTATTCCAATTCTTACTGGAAAAATCATATGTTGTTGTGACCCTTTTTTTGTCAAATCTGCCTTAATGTCATCGATAATATCCCCAGCATTCCTCAAGATGTTGTGTTGTGGCCCAATAATGAAGGATTCCTGGTTAAGGGGCCCAATAATTAATAAATTCTGATCAATATGCCCAGATATTATGTTAACCAACTGCCATTTCTCCAGTATTTGGGCCTGGCCCATTAGGTCAAACAAGAGTCCCAATTTTTGAAATTCCAATTTTGCCTTGACACCCTCATATGTGCAGCTCCCTGTCCAGCCGCCCTTGCCCTTTCGACGGCCGTATGAGGAGCACGGTCTGGCGGCTCCGGCGGTGGTCTGACCGTCGTCGTGCTCCCCTCTACTCGCATCAACTCGGCCATAGCCTGCATCTTCCACCCACACACATACGATTTCCAAGAAGCAAGAAGCAGGAACACCTCGACGGAAAATGATGCTCCAGCCACCGTTAGTGGGATGTTGTTCGACCGATCAGGTGGTGGCGGTGGGCTGGCCGAACTCAGGACTACCCAAATCGGCCTACGCGTGACCGCCCCCTTCACGCTTGCTCCATGACGACGCCGCTGGGTTGGTGGGTTTCGACCACCATCTCTCCTCTCCTTTCAGTTACTCGGGTACCGTCGGCGGCCTGGAGTAAACTCCGGTCCGGAGGTTCACCTTCCTCCATGGCCACGTCTGGCTCGTGCGGCGGTAAACACTCCCCGTGGCCTTTCGGCTCAACTGCTTGGCCACCCAAACTTGCAGCCGCGAATGGCCCAGCCTCCACCATGGACGCATACAGATCTGGTGGTTTCGGTGGCAGCGGCGGCAGGAATGAAACCGAAACGTTGTCTGGGGGTTTAGGTGGCGGTGACAGGACGTGGTTGGTGCCTGGTCGTCGTGAATCACTTCGCCGCGGTTCCAAAGCAACCTTGCCCTCAAGGTTGCAGTAAGGGGAAGTCATGAGTAGTATAGTCCCACCAGGATCGAACAGAAAAACACCGAGTGGTGGTGGCGTTGCAGAAACAGTTCTCAGAGACGGCTTTTCTTGTGACGGTACGGTGGTTGCTGGAGGAAACAGAACATCATTTCGGCCATCGTGATGTGGATCTTTCCGCCATGAGACCCTCGGTTGTGAGTCAATGGAAGATTCAGGTGCGAAGGATCGTGGGGGTGGTGGAACCAGATTCGTAACGTCTCCGGTGACTGTGTTGTCGTGGTTGGGGTACTGAATCTGAGACAATGTTGCCAGGGGCAATAGTGCGAGGGGGGTGAATGCCTTCTGGTTTTCTTCCACTGCTTTATTTTTCTCCGCCGCCACTACTTCAGATTTTGCCGCCACTGCTTCAGAACCAGTGATGGCCTTGGTACCAGTCTTGGTGAGTTTCACTGCCAGCGTTGGTGGTGTTACTGAATCTGTCTCCACTGCTTCATCTGATACCGGTAGAAGATGCCGCCATTCAGGCTTGAAACGCCATAGAAGGATCGTGGTGAAGGTATCCCAACTAAGCTGTGGGTGACACTGAGACCACCAGAGCCACCAGTGGAGTGCTCTACCTCGCAAGGCCAGTACAGCTTCTGGTAACTTTGCTGTCTCTGATGTGCCCCACTCCCGGAAATATTTTTCAGTACAAAGAATCCACCAATAAGCATCTTCGCTGCCATCAAACACCGCAATCTCCATCTTCGACCTCGGTTAAGCGGGAATGAGATCGAAATGAAAGCACCAATGTTAGGAGTGGGGTTATGGAAGAGATGAAGGGGAAGTGATTAGTGAGGGATTTGGGGATGATAACTCTACTTCGAGGGTAGAGGACCTCCTAAGAAAATAATAAGAGAGGGAAAGAGACTTAATTCTTCATTCATTGATTTCAATAATGAGGTCATACAATGCTTATATAGTATTGGTGCATACCCACAATAAGACAATATACCATGACACACCTACTAATTACCCCAAGCAACAACTATAACAAACCATTAGATCTTTCTAGAATTAGCCTAGTCATCCTATTCTAGAACTAGCTGAGTCATCATTCTTTTAGACCTCTATGATCATATCAGGTATTTTGATGATTAGATTTTTGGTATATAACGATAACCCAAATTGTACTGTATGAATGAAGACAGTTGGGAAACAGTAACACACACAGATCAGATTCTATAAGAAATAAAAATTGAAGAATGGATATAGTGATATACCTTAGTGGCGTGATCGATGAGGATGGGTTGATGAGAGAGAGCGAGATAGAGAGATTTCTTAGAAGGAGAGTCGGCGAGAAGCAAAGAAGACTCTGAATCGGATCGGGAAATGATGGAAATGATGTCGGAAGGGAGAAAGTGATCCCAGACGGCGTCGGATTGAGCGGCGGAATAGAAAGTTCTGGAGACGAGGGAGAGCCTGCACGCGTCGGTGGGAGTGGTGTGGGACAGTATTTTGGCGATGCATCCTTCCGGCAACAAGTCACCCTCCATTGATTCTCTTCTCACTTCTCACCGCACGGCAATCACAAAGTCAACCAATGTTGCTTGTGCGTAGTGCGTACAAGTTATTTTTGTAAAGTGCTGTTAAGCACATACACATACACATACATGGACACATGGAAACAAACCTGTATACTAGTACATCGGTAGTGTCGGTAGTGTCCAAAATATACGTACGGTGACAACCGTATGTTTGTCCACTGTAGTGCTACTGTAGCGTTATAGTAACGTTATTATTTTTTTTTTTCTAATTTTGACTTTTTTAAAAAATATTTTTTTAATAAAAAAAAAATAATTTGTTCTTTTTTTAAATATTTAATTTTTTTGAAAAATAAAATTTTTTGTTAAGTATGTACAAATATCTGGTTAATCATGTACAAATATCTGGTGAATTCAGTTCATTATCTGGTTAATGAGTTTTTTTGGTTAAGTATGTACAAATATCTGGTTAATCAAATACAAATATCTGGTGAATTCAGTTCATTATCTGGTTAATGGGTTTTTTTGAGAAATAAATTTTTGGTTAAGTAGGTGCAAATATCTAGTTAATCATGTACAAATATCTGGTTAATTCGGTTCATTATTTGGTTAATGGGTTTTTTGGTTAAGTATGTGCAAATATCTGGTTAATCAGGTACAAATATCTGGTGAATTCAGTTCATTATCTGGTTAATGGGTTTTTTTGAGAAATAAATTTTTGGTTAAGTATATGCAAATATCTGGTTAATCATGTACTAATATCTGGTTAATTCAGTTCATTATCTGGTTAATGGGTTTTTTGGTTAAGTATGTACAAATATCTGGTGAATTCAGTTCATTATCTGGTTAATGGGTTTTTTTAGAAATATATATTTTTTTAAAGTCAACATTTAAAAAAAAAAAAAGAAGTAGCGTTACTGTAGCGCTACAGGACAAAGTTGTCCCGTATGTTGTCCCAGCCGGTTGTCACAGTAACACGGCTCTGTAAGCAATGGAGTACTTTGTTTTTTCCAATGATAAGGAGTCTTATAAAAAAAATAATAATAATAAACATCATTTTCAAATTTAGGTGCCTTAAGTATCTAGTCATATATTCTCTAAAAGAAAAAAGAAAAAAATCTAGTCATTTAGAAGTATTAGTTAAATATCTGAGCCAACAAAAAATAATTTTTAAATTGAATATCTAATAAAAAGTGTTGAACACGTGTCATATGAGTATGCACATGTGTCGATGTCAAATGTGTGTCCACCACTCAAACACTCCTAAAATATGAAAATAAGAAGTGTTGTGCTTCATAGGTAAAGTGATTCTTCACTTCTTTTTTGTTTTTGCTTTCGACCATCCATGACTTATATATTGCGTGCTACTTATTTTTGTAAAGTGATTTAAAAAAAAAAAAAAACAACTAACTAATTACCAACCTAGGGAAAGAAACACCTATAGAATCATGAAATAAAATCGAAATACACCCAGCAGGAGGAGACCTCCAACAGTGAAGACCCATGTCTAAAGAATGACCAAAATTAGATAAATAATCAGCAACCTTATTTCATTCTCTCGAAACATGAGAAACCATGCACATTCACTAACGAAAACAAAGCTCTTTAATAACTAACACCAAGGGAGCATATGGATGACTAGCAGAGCAATCCTGCTGCACCAAACCCATTGCGACCGCAAAATGACTCTCCAACCAAAAGTGTTGATATTTCTCTTGTCGATAACTTGATTGTGGACCTTAGACCTCGGATAGAGTTTTCAGTCTGGAAGTCCGAGAAGATTTTAATCACATCCTCATGGACCAATTCATATCCGGGAACTGTAGGAATAGGAGGAGGAGGAAGGACGGCACCGCGGGTATGGTGGTGGTTGGAGGATGCTGAAGAAGCTTCGTTGGTGGGATCTTCACGATTAGTGAAGTTTTGACTGAAGGTGGCGGAAGATGACTTTGAAGATGAGTCGTCAGTGATGAACAAAACCTCAGGAAAGGCATTCTGAGGATGAATAGAGGTGGAGTTTGTGGTGGCAGAATCCATGTGTTGTTATAGTAAAGCTCGAAGGGGAGGAGGCATACCTGAAATCTTACGAGACAGAGACATAGAGAGAAGAAGCACAACAAGAAGACAATGAAACAGGATAGTTTGTGAATGGAAATGTGGAGACAATGAGGAAGATGGAGGATAAAGCTGCGATTTATATAAAGGAGAGAGAAGTTTGAAAGACAGAAAAGTAAGGGAAGCGTTTATTTGGAAAATTGAGCAACAGTAATAATTACTTGTTGCCATGTGTCGATTTAATGTGGAGGGAGAGTGAATTGGGACAGCTGAGGAGAGGTGGAAAAGACAGTATGATGGAAACACGGCTCGAGAGGTGCGAGGCACAATGAGTGTCAGGGCATCATAAATGGTACACGCACGACCCAAAAGTTTGATTTCACCAAGCGGAATTTCAAATGTTTAGCTGTTACGAGTTAAAGGAGATTACCTTTCAGTTGAGAATAACAAGGAGTATTAAAAGATTCGGCAGGTCGGACCTCAGTATTGGTCACAATAAGTGATCTCCTTTATTTTGACCTTTGAGATTAGAAAGTGCACTGCATGGAAGTCCAAAATGTGGATGAGCCGATAAGTTGAGCTCTTTCGCTTTATTAAAGTTCAGAGCTCGGGGAACTTATGTAATACAAGGGAGTCCGAGATTATGTGAGCAGAGAAGTTAAGCTCTTTCGCTTAATTAAAGCTCAGAGCATGGGGGGCTTATGTACAACATGGTTATCCGAGAACCTTTAGGTTAGAGGATACTGGGCCGAAGTCATCCGAGAATCTTTGGGCCGAAGTCTTTTTTAGCAGCTCATTCGCTAATGAGCTAATTATGGACAACGGTTGAGTTGTCAGTTTGATCCCACTCGGATAAAGGACTTCATGCATGAGTAAGCGGTTGAGGGATCATGGGCACTCGGCTACTCGACGAGGTAGGTCAGTTACTACAGGAACGTGAGTAACTGCCGAGAAGATAGAGGACAGATAGGGATGTAAATTTTACCCGTACCCGCGGATATCTGTGGATAATATCCTCAACGGGTAGAAAATGGATACCTTAATGAGTATCCGTGGATAAATTAAATGGATATTTTCTCTACCCGTTTATTAATGGGGTGGGGGCGGGTATGGTAGTATCCATACCTACAGATACCCGCTAAGGTGAAATTACTAAAATACCCTTTTACATATATAAACCAAATGCCTTACTTTTTTTCACTACCCTTATTTTTGTTTCTGAAATTTGACGGCCACAGCACCCAAACCCTATCATTCTTAAGACGTATGGATCATTGCGTTACATATTATTGCTTTTGTTCGATTACTGTATTATGGATTAATGCCTCTCGATTAATGCTTATGTGTGAATGATGTCAAGATAGGGGTGTTTGAATAAAAAAATTTACTCTAATATTCAATAATTTTGTAAGGTGTTTGAATATCCATGGATATCCATGGATACCCGCAAATATTGATAAATTTGTTTAAAACCCACAAGATGAATACCCGTACGGATATGGGGCGGGGACAAGTATGAAATTAATCTAATGGGGCGGGTAGTGGGGAGCTACTACCCATACGCACCCCGCCCCATTTACATCCCTAAGAACATATAACTGATGTATAAATAGAACATTTGTGTATAGGAAAAGACAAGCTATTCTGTAACACTGAGTCTCTGTTAAGAGCATTCTTCAATATACGAGATTATTCTTGATAGAGAGTTTGTGTGAAAGTGTGAAACGTAACGATATTGTTCTTCAGGTTCTCGGTATTAACATTGTCAGAAATTTGTAGGAACATGCTTGGATTTTGATATCATGCAATTCGGACTCATGAAATAGAAGCTTTAATTTTCAGCAATATTATTGGAATAGAAACCTTGGATGGGAACTTTTTAATTCAGTTTGGGCAATGACGAAATCAAGGGGGTGATGTAATTTTGAATGAAAATTGGGGGAGACTTTAGTACATTTTAAATTGATATCATCTATAATTGTCACTTATGGTTAATGCATTTCAATTATTTCCTTCTGTTACTGATTCAAATTTTATTTGTTTAATTGCCTTTAATTGCTTTCATTTGAAATTTTATGTGTTATTCAATTACATTAAAACAAATAACAACTATAATAATTATCATAAAGTAATAAAATTTTATTGCTTTCAAATTTTAAATTGTGGCAGAGTATGTTCTAATAATTATGAGAATTGTTTTAATTAGTATTGTTTGCATTAATGACATTATGAGAGTATTGCAGATTGACTTTGGCATAAATTGATTTGGCAGGTTACAATAATTAAGTTATTTTTATTATGAGTTTATTTTCAAATTTCAAATTGTTTTAATTATGATTGTTTTCATTAATTTCTAAAACAGGTAATTTTTTATTCAAATGAAGGAGAGTGCGACGTATAAGCAAAAATAGGAGGGAAGACTTGTGGTGTTGCCATGTGTGAAAAATTAGGTTGAGGGAAGGCTCCAATGAGTGACACTTGGAGGTTACTATTTTGAGATTATTCTAAAATATATATTAAGTAGATAGAGATATAGATATAGATATAGATATACTGTTAGTGTAAAAAATTTTACGCTGACATTTTGACTTGTGTGCTTTTAGCTTTCATTTTAATAACTAAGATAGAGAAATAACAATGCTGATTTAGATATTATTAGATAGTGTAAAAAAAATCATATTAATATTGCATAAAAATAAAACTCATTTATTAATGTAAAAGCTAATAACAATTCATGATTATGCAGAGTGTGCTAATAAACCCAGATAGTAAAGACTTTGTAATTAATCGTGGGATCGCCAAATTAAATCCAGTCTTTACCAATTTGTGTTAAGTGGCCAAATTAAATCCATATGTATGAATGTATATGGGCATTGGGCATGAGTGTGAAATTTTCTAAATCCGCTATATATTGTAAATAAAATAAAGTAATAAATAAAGGGTGACTATCTAAGAAGTTTGGTTTATAAATATAAATTAGATTTAAATCAGTCTTATCTCTTTGGATGCGTACCTGTGATTCAAACATGCTATAGAAAGATAGGTGATTAGTGATTACCATAACCATATATTGATTAAAGAATGGTGTAAGGTACATAGTCAAAATATAACCTTAATTAACCAAATGAAAAGGCTGGATGCCATCCATATATGGCCTGGAAGACTATAATCACATCCAACTGATTTCAACCCAAAAACTGGAATTCGAATTCCACATTTTTTGGAATCCTTCTAAAGGGACACCTAATTATTAAGTCCACTTAAATCTCTTCCCCTTTTCTCTCCGAGGCTTCTATCTTTCCATTGTCACCAAACATGCCTTCCTCTTATTTTCATATTCTTCTGTTGCCATTCTTATAGACTCTGATCCCCTCATGTGGGGTCCTTCAATATCACTTGAGGGACCCTTCCCCCTTTAATTTTTCAATCAACATTCTTATAAATTAATTTAACCAAAGTGTCCACACTTCTTGAAGAGATACATTTTTGACATTGTTGTTGTATGAATTTATAGATAATATTATATATATATTTCTTCCACCACAAATTAATCCTCCTTGGAGGTTGTGTATTTGATCTTGGATGGCTGGAAGCATGAATTGCTTCCCGTGTTTTACCTCTCAGAAAAGTAAGAAAACTCATAGCAAGAGGGAGCACGGCACTACACCACAGGAAAACGTTATAGCAAAAACACCAGGTAAGTTTCCAATTGATATATTAATATGCATAATATGGTTGAGAAATATACATATCTATGTACACATAAAATAAGAATTTGATTGGTTTTGTGACATTTATTTGATCAAAATATATATAATTGATCATATGTGAAAATTGTGAAGATAAAGATTAATAAATTATAAGAAGGGGTATTTCTATAAGACAAGACAATAATATTGTGATAGCAATATTAGTTTTGACTTGTTTCCATGACTAAAAAAACGTTGTGGTTGTTATGTTGACATGCAGATATGAAAAAACCAAGGCCAGAAGACCCAACCCAAGTTGACATTGCAAATATTGATGCACAACATTTCACATTCCGTGAGCTAGCAACTGCAACAAAGAATTTCAGACAGGAATGTCTGTTGGGTGAAGGAGGCTTTGGCAGAGTATATAAGGGGACCATTCCTACAACTGGGAAGGTTCATTTTTTAACTTTGAAGTGTTGAAATTACAAACTTTCAATAATTTATTTCCCTTTTATTTTTTGTTCAAATTGTTTAATTTCTTTGGGGCTCTCCAGGCTGTGGCCGTGAAGCAACTAGACAGAAATGGGTTGCAATGCAGTAAGGAGTTTCTGGCTGAGGTTTACACGTTAAGTCTATTGCACCATGAAAATCTGGTCGATCTCATTGGCTATTGTGCTGATGGGGACCAACGTCTTTTGGTCTATGAATTTGTTCCAGCGACTACTCTAGAAGATCATCTTCTTGGTACTCTTTTCTTCTTTATATAAATCTTTGCCAAATGATAACCAGTGCCTTTCAGGCATTGATTAATGAATCAGAAATTAAAAAAAAAATTATATTGAAAAGTGGTGTATTCAATACATTTTTTTTTTACAGCCGATGTATTCAATACATTGAAGATTCAAAAGTTATACTTTAAAATAAATTTTTTCTATTTTTGGATTCTTTAACCGATGTTCTTAAGCCACTTATTAGCAAGACCTATAATCTTCTGTCAACTTTTGAAGCAATTCTTGGTTTGAGTTTGACATTATTGCAAGGACATAGGCTATGTGTAAGGTTATAGAGCTCAACCTAATTATGCACACTACTTAAGAATTTCTATATATATTCTCTTAGTTTTGGTACATGCCAATCTCCTTCTTTTGTTTCAATCTTGAACATAGTACTTGTGCGGTTTTGGTGCAGAGAATAAAAGTGATCAACCTCCATTAGATTGGTTCAGCAGAATGAAAGTAGCAGCTGGTGCTGCTAGAGGACTAGAGTACTTGCATGACATTGCCAACCCCCCAGTTATATACCGCGACTTGAAAGCATCAAATATCATACTGGATGGTGATCTCAATGCAAAACTATGTGATTTTGGAATGGCCAAGCTTTCTTTTGGAGACGGGATGAACCCTTCACCTGCAAGAGTTATGGGCACCTATGGTCATTGTGCTCCAGAGTATGTAAGAACAGGTCAACTCACCTTGAAATCAGATGTATACAGTTTCGGAGTTATCTTGCTAGAGCTCATAACTGGACGACGAGCCATTGACACCAGAAGACCAAACGACGAACAAAACCTAGTTTCATGGGTAAATCATACCATTCTCTTTTGGATATTGTCATATTGCTTTTCCCCATATATAAAATATGATGATATAGTAGTTTATTTTTTTAATTAAGGATGATATAGCATGTTTGCATACCCCAAATCTCAGTTTGGGTGTGCAAACTGAGTTCCATAACAAATAACATGTTTAGCAACATCATAGTTGTGATGTGTTTCAGCAAGATTTTGGGGTCTCAAGCTATGGTTTGAGTAGAAGAAAAAAGTTAGATCAAATTCAATCAAAACCACAGTTTGCAAACTATTATTTGCACAATATCTTTGTACACTATTTTAACACTTGATTAGAGATTGTAATTTTTTTGTTATGTGGTTAACTCAATCATATAATTAAAGCTGTTAGCCAGAAATAACCAGACATAAAAATAGGTTGAAAACCTAAACATGCTAATAGTAGTTGGTCCAAAGCTCCATGGATCCACTAATATATGTTTTCTTTTATGATACACATTTCCTTTTGTAACTGAGCAGGCACAACCCTTATTCAGGGACCCAAAAAGGTTTCCAGATATGGCAGATCCGCTTCTAAATAAACAGTTCCCAGAAAAGGATCTCAATCAAGCTGTTGCAATAGCAGCCATGTGCTTACAGGAAGAAGCAGAAGCCCGTCCTTTGATGAGTGATGTTGTAACTGCTCTGAGCTTTCTTTCCATGGTTCCTCCTGCAGGGGCTATTCCAGCCTCTCTCCCATCAGCCACCTCGGTCTCTAAGGAGAGTGATGCTGGTGAAGGTGAAAGTGCAAGTGAATGGAAAAGCGGAAGTGAAAGCGAAAGCGAAAGCGAAAGTGAAAGCGAAGCAGAAGCTGGTAAGGAGAGCCACAGAAGATATAGTTCAGAAAGTGAGGATGGAAAGGGTTCTTATCATGAACAGAATGGAACTGCTAAATATCAGGGTGCAGCAAGTGCAAAACACCAAGAAAGTGAAGTCTCGGATATCGAAGATACTATGGAAAGCAAGGAGTATTACTCCAAAACAAGCCGCAAAAGCAGCACGAGAACAAGGAATGGGACAATCAGTTCAGAATCAGAAGAGGGAAGTTTTTCTTCCAGCAACAAAAGCAGTAGAAAATCACATGGAAATTTAAGCCAGAAGAGCAGCAGAAAATCTTCTACCAGATTAAGCCAGAAGAGCAGCAAAAAAACTTCTGCTGAAGATTTAAGCCACAAGAGCAGCAGAAAATCTTCAATCAGAGGTTTAAGCTCAAAGAGCAGTAGAAAATCTTCTGTCACAGTTTTGAGTCACAAGAGTAGCATGGCATCATGTGAGGATGGAAGAATTTCATTTGAGCACAGTGAGGGCAGGGTATCTCATGAGAATAGAAGCAGCGCGGCATCAGAGGATGGAGGTGATGTGTTTGGGCATAGCAGCAGCAGGCTATCACAAGGGAACATATCTTTTGGCCTTATCAGCAGTGGGAGTGTTCACTCAGAAGAGGGAGGGAGCATACATTCAGATGAGGGAAGTGGTGACCCTTTCGACCGTACTAGCAGCAGTGGATCAGATGAGAGAAGAGTTCATTTACACTAAAATTACCAACCTCTGGTTGCAGACTTGCCATGATGAACAGGCATGCACGTACTTTGACATGTTGCTTTGTAATTTTCTGTCAAAGTCTGGTTGTTTATACATCAGTTTGGTTGAGCGATACAAGTATAAGATAACCATATATGTGGCATTGTTCTCAGAACTGAAACTTGAAAATCGAGCATCGTTTATATCTATTTCTTTTGTTTAGTAGGCTTCATGTATTTTTTTAATTTTTAATTATCTACCTTTGGTTCAAGAACTAGAGAGAAGATAACCGTGAAATTCCATAGGGCAACTCTTAACATTATTGGAAGAGTGATCCCTATTTGTTTTATATGATTATGGCAATTCTAATGTTATCACTGTTGTTACATATATGTATGTGACAATTAATGCTTTGGAGTGAGTAAAGTGTGCTACCAATTGAAGGGACTTCATACATTGTATTGCATAATAAAATAAATGAATGACTATAGGCATGGATTTTTCTGTTTTTTGAACTTAGCCCTGTATTGTTACTGAAAAAAACAAGAAGAATTTAAGCATGGATGAATAATGTTTAAGAGACTCCTTTTTCCCACATTGGAGTTGCTAGTTTGATCAAGTAACAAGGCACGCCTATATTTTAGCAATATAAACTCAGCCAATAATGATATTCACTGTCATGAATTTAGCAACCAGGGATATTTCTAAATATTACCAACATCGAAAGTAAAACATACCTTTTGGACGGTCATATAGTTCAGCCAAAGCATAAGCCACACGAAATCCTCCTGACAGCCAATGAAAGTATATCCTATATATATATATATATATATACCTTATGACAAGGTTGTTGCAGAATGTGACATGCAGCTTTGGTTGTTACTACGGATTGATTTGTATCATATTAAAGGAAAATGGCTTTGGGTCTTGTTTCTTCAAGATGTGAAATGAATGCTAATCAAGTTTTGTATAAAGGATTTTTTTTACACCTCAAATACAATATCTGTGGAAGCGACCAAGACCACCAAGAGACCAAGATGCCACATCTTCATCCAAAACCTTAAGACACTGAGTATATGGGTCATCTCTCTTATATATTATTCATTTTGCCCATTCCTATCCAACGTGAAACTAACCACTCATACTTGAATTTCCATCAGATAGCATGCCCGTGCTTGATCCAAGTATAGCTGAATATTATTGTATACCGTATTCAAAACATATATATATATATATATATATATATATATATATATATATATAATATGGGGTATTATTTGGCTGTGGTATATTGTATGTTTAAATAACATAACGCTATGTACGGCCTACCTGGTGGCCCTTTTGCTGTTACGTAATGGAATGTTGTATTGAAAGGGTCAAAAGGCTTCTAAATGGAGCAAGTGTCGTAGGGATAAAGAAATTACATTTTTGTTTCGAAGTATTTGTCCAATTCTGCCATGTGACACCCTGGCAACATCCTAAGGACCCTGTCTTTCTTTCCCTGGCTAAAATCTGTTTTTCCTTTTGGTCCATTCTATGTAACTGTCGCAGTGTTAAAGAAACAAACATGAAACACTGAGCACAGACGGCATTCTTTGACAAAATCATGTACCTTAAGCCTATTAATTTGTTGCTTTTAGAAAATATTCAGTACTTAATTAGAGAAAGTTATCACTGGCATTACTGCAATGGGGAGTGAGTTAGTACTAGTTGCTGTTGGTGTTGATGCCAATAAAGAGATCAGCACCGATTATGCATTGGAATGGACTGTACAAAATGTAATAAAGGCTGAGGACTTTTTAATACTGCTTGCTGTTCTTCCTCCGAGTCAACGTCCTACGCCAAATCTAAATCGAAGGCGTCAGTCTCTAGCATCTTATTTTCTTTGTTGTAGGTTAATTTTCACCATTTTATTATAAGCATTCATTTTCATTTTCTTTTTTGTTTTGTCTTTTCAGCTTTTGACCATGTAATGTGTAATGTTCATTGCTATCATGTTTCCTTCTTGGTGATATTGATAGGTGGTAAGAGACACAATGAAGGAAGCTCTTTTGGTCATGTTGATCAACATAAAAGGGACATCTCCCGCCAAATGAACAATGCATATGTCAATAAGATGCAGCAGCTAAGGTTAGCTAGCAATCTGATGCAGGTATATCTGTTTGAAAATTCTAGTTCTTATACTTGCTTACCACTTAGCTTAATTCAAGATAGGTTCTTCTAATTTCTAAATATTGCATCGTCCTAGGTGCACTATGAAGTGAAAGTTATATTTGATGCTCACCTGGGTTCAGTAGCCACAAAAGCCAAAGAACTTAAAGCCTCATGGGTCATACTTGATAGGTATTCTGTCACATGCTTTAGGCTGCCAAAAAAGAAGCATCACTTGAAGGCCAAATTGATAAGATAACACATAACACAATTTTTAAAATTACAGACTATTGAAGAAGGAAGCTGATCACTGCGTTAAACAACTGAACTGCAATGTTGTACTCATAGATCATGATATTCCCAGAATCCTTAAAGCAGTAAATCCATTGGCAGGAGAAAACTCTAATGAAAGTAGGAGCCAAAGTAAACCAACAGGAAGAGGCATGCTTGATGTGATTCCTATCATGGATTACAAAAATGCAACAACTCCAAGCAGTTCTGATATCAAAACTTCCACATTTGGAACATATTCTTTTTCATTGCCCAGCACAGATAAAGAATATAAGTGTGAAACTAAAATCAGCCCCTCCACTATAAATAATTCACATGCTTTTCTTCATCTAAACTCCGAATATTTTGATGAAGATTTTGAATATATGGAAACATTCAACCCTTCTTCACCTTCAGATTTCAAAACTGAACATTTAAATAAGATCTCGAGCTTACATATTAATGAGTTGAATCACAAATCATCCACTAGCCCCCTTCTTGTAGAAGCGGGAAACTTCAGTGATATTTTAAGGACTGAAAACTGTAAGAATTTCCACTCCATGATGTTTGTTATCTTGTCACTAAATCAGCAAAGAAAGCAATATATTAAATGTATAATAATGTCTTTTTGTATTCATGAATTATGAGGCAGCTGAGAGAAAGCATCATTTCGAAAGAACAGACAAAGTGCCGACATTAGCTAGAAGATTAACAAACTCTTCATGCACGTGGAGAGGACCAGATAGCCCAGTTCAGCCAAAAATAAAGATAACTAGAAGAGACTCCATGACTAGTTCTAATAAACATGAATCAGAACCTTCTTCTTCTTCTGTAACAGCTGACGGAAAATCAAACGTTAGAAAGGCCATTTCCCTTTCCATCACAAGTCCTCCAGCCCCTCCTGCTCATTGTTCCATCTGCAAGAAGCAAAAGACACCTATTTTCAGAAATGCGCCAAGGAAGTTTACCTACAGAGAGATAGAAAAGGCAACTGATGGATTCTCAGACACCAATTTCATGACAGAAGGTGGGTATGATTGCTTATACAGAGGGAAATTGCCTGATGGACAGGTCATTGCAGTGAAGCAGTTCAAAAAACTGAAGGAGGTTGCAGCATCAGAATTTTGTTTGAAAGTTGAAATACTTAGCTGTTTGCAACACAGGAATCTGCTTATGTTGGTGGGCTACTGCATTGACACAGAATGGCTTCTCATATATGAATTTGCTTGCAATGGTTCCTTAGACAAGCACCTTTATGGTAAGATTGGAATAGAGTAACAGACTTCAAAGGTTTTAGTACAATCTACAGTTATGTATGTATGTATGTATGTATGTATGTATGTATGTGTGTGTAGGAACAAAAACAAACCAGGTGGTGGATTGGCATGATAGGATGAAGGTTGCAATAGGCACTGCAAGAGGCTTGAGATACCTCCATGAAGATTGCCGAGCGGGTTGCATTGTACACGGAGACTTGAGACCGAGCAACATTCTCCTCACTCATGACTTTGAACCTATGGTCTGTATAGATCATAGTATTTATTCATTTTTATGTTGTAAATTAGCATGAGTATTAATTCATAAAAAATATATGATCCTAACAATGACATGTCATTTCCTGAAGATTGGAGATTTTGGTCTTGCAAGTTGGCAACTCCATGCACAATTAGCTGAGGAGACACATGTAATTGGCACATTTGGGTATGAGCAGCCTATAATATTTTCAGTCTCTGTGTGATTTTTCAGCAATATACTTGATTATTATGATAAATCTGTGCATTATATTTTGCAGTTACTTGGCTCCTGAGTACACACAAACCGACCAAGTCACAGAGAAAGCTGATGTCTATGCATTTGGAGTTATATTATTGGAGCTTCTAAGTGGCTTTAGAGCCATGGAATGGGTGAGATTCTTGCTTTAATTTAAAGAAAGACAAAGGGTTACACAAGGGTATTCAAAATTTAACTAAAAAATAGGATTACAAATTTGCATAACGTTGCAGGGTAGTACAATGCTTGAGAAGAAAAAAACTAAGGAATTGATAGATTCTAGATTGAATAATAACTACGTGGAAAGGGAAGCAGAATGCATGATGCATGCTGCTTATTTATGTATTTCACAGCATCCAGAACAGCGACCAAGGATGTCCCAGGTTCTATCTATATCCTTCACCAAATTTTACCATATACTTTTTTGACTGATTATATATTGAAAATTCTCCTAATTGATCTTTGTAATATTTGATGAACAGGTATTGAAAATACTAGAAGGAGATCATTTACCTATGAACGGAGCTTCCATTTATCAAAGCTCAAAAATATTTAACAATGGATCAACGAAGCGTACAACGGATCATAAGAAGCTTAGTCAAAATAGTAAAACAAATTTGCATGTAAAAAGTGACTTGGATAGCGCTTCTAATCCACCGAGATGCGTAAGTCAAATTGAAGAGAATGAAATCACATGGGAATTTGAATCTGCTACTAGTCTAGATTATGAAAGTTACTTAAGAGGGTCCCTGGCCAAATTTGTTCAAAACTTGAATTGATTTCAACGGGCCTTCAAGTATTCTTTTGTATGTGACCATTGTAATGTGTAGTTAAATTCTTATTTAGATTATTGTTATTTTTAAGCTAACAAAAGAGACCGGATATATCAAATTTCTCTATGTGGATTCATAGCTTTAAATTGTGAGTGGTTTTGATTGCAGAAATTGTTAAAACTGTAATATTACAACAACAAATGTAACAACAGCAAATTCAAAGGTTAGATATGGTTGTTGCAAATTAACTGTCATTCTCAGGAATGACAGATTCAACTTAGTACCTACACCACAAGTTATGAATAAGTGCTTTATGTTGTCTTAATGATTTTTAAAAAAAAGAATTATCAAATAGCGGGAAGGGAACTACGATTTAAGTTTAAATGAAATATTTTGCATCATCCATGACATTGACTGAGATAGCGAGGATTGCTTTTTGTTGGAGTTAGAGATTCCTTCGGAACTCGTAAATTTGGCGGACAACACATAATTTGATATGGCGAATGTCTTGATGAGATAAAGAAGAAAAGGACACTTTCCTATGATAAGCATGGAAGTGTTCGTTACTTCTAACTTCTTTTCTCCTGCTGCTACAAAGGTAAAGCATATCGTATTATTCTCCTGTTCTATCTGGTGTATGGAGTTTCTGCAAAGTCACCTGTCATTCGCCATGCGCCAGTTTCTTATCCCCACCATGTCCAATAATGCTCCAAGTTTTGCACAGCATTACTATACTATCAAGGTAGTATATTTACCCTTAATTTAATTTGAAGACTATTGTAATCTTAACTTACTAATTGATTTAAGACTTAAAGAGTGATAGACTCTTATATTATGCAAACAAGCTCACTCTAGAAGAGCTTTTTCTTATGAGTTATTTCCTATATTAATTCGTGATTTATTTTCTTAATTAATTAGACTAAGATTTTACTATTACTCTTGGATTTTCATGTATCATATTGCTATCACATCATTCAGTGTCCATCTGTTCACATTTTTATTTTTTATGTGCATTTTCTTGGGTGTTTTATTTGCCATTTTAGCAATTTGAGTCAAACGTGTATGTTTGATTTGTTATTTTGACGGTTTTATATGCAGTTATTTATTGTGTTAACCATCTAATGCCGGAATGTAGAGTCAAGCTTAAAATTGGGAAAAATTCTGGGTTGACAATTTTTTTGATTGAAAAACCCAAACCAACCTGAACACCAACAGGTTAGAATCAGATCACTGGGTTATGAATTTATCTCTCTTAAAACAAATACACCAAAGGAAGATAAAACATGTACATAAGTTGTATTTTTATCAGTCGGTACTAGGTACAAACTTTTTTGGCCATCAGCACTCTTATCATACAGTCATTACTTGCTAAGATCAAGAACAAAAGAGAAGTGAGGGTGGAGTTGAAATTTGGAACAAGTCGTCATTCTAAAAAGTTATGACAGTTTAAAAAGTGATCCCATATTAATTTTAGGTTATCTTCAAGCACCTTTGAAATCAACCCGACATCAATCTTTTGCACCTATTGGAAAAGGAAATGAGTGGAATGTAAGTCTTATGTATGAACTCAAATGTCATTCATATTTCATGCAAAAGGTGGAAACTAGGCAAGACTAAATTGCATTTTGAAGAGATTATACGGATCCTTAATGAGGTCCTTGCATGAAATGCACAGGCCATAGGCTATTAGTTATGAATATAAACGAAATTTAATACCTTAAGAACTTTTTCCAAATACAATTCAACATTAACAACCGCTTTTGAAAAGTCAAAATTTACTTATATGAAGATTGTTAACAGATGATCACAAGCTCCAATTCACGTAAATGATGCTGACCGGTCCTTTTATCTTCTTTACCTATATTATCTTCCCTTTATTTAATCAACTCATGAGAGAGATAAATAATAATTACCTGTAGTAACGAGACAATTTCTTTCAGTTTAAGGTATACTTCAGATGCAGATTCACCCACTGATGTCCGAAAATCAAATCGATCAACATGTCTCACCCTTAGCTTTATCGAAGGATTTGTGTAAAATTTAATTATAGTGTGCCACACCCCACAAACAGAAAATCTGTCTCCAGAAGTTGCTTTACCTAGGGGCCATCTCAAACCACCCATCACATTTGGATCCAGAACTGCAGAATCGATCAAATTCTCTATGCATTGCTTTTCATCATCCTGGAAATGGGTGACATAAAGTCAATTGCATTTGATATCACTTTATCAAATTGGCAAACAATCTATGAGTTTTAATTTCCTTGATCGTATTTTTCATCCAATTTTTTATATTTAGGAAATGAGGAAAAACTCTGTTCTAAGATTTCACTATGACATTTCAAAATAAAAGAAATGAGATTCTCTTGCATGAAACCACAATACAAAATTTAAAATTGTTCCTCCTGTAATTCTATAATGAATGCAACATCAAATGGAGCAAGTATGTAAATTTTCAGAAGTTAATAACAAGAAAGATACTTACTTTTAAAACTGTTAAAAACCTTTTGGAGCATAGCATTAGCCTCAGATCAAGATTCTTAGTAAGGCATGATATGTCGGTGACCATGTGACGCACTTGATTTAGTTCAATCTACAATAAGAGCGATGATATTTCAATTTTCAACATAAGTATGGAAAAGAGATGAAATACAAAAAAGAAGGAAACAAAAGCATAAAACATTTAACCTCTTTGGGAAATCGTGAATAGGTGCAAACTTTACTCAATGAATCAAATCATAGACATTTAGGTTCTTCAAATGCAGATATTACTAGTAATGAATATGTATGCTTAAAGTTTGGAATATGAAATACTAAGTGAATGTACAAAACTACAAAAAGTTATCCAAAGATCTAGAAAGTAATTGTCTTAAACTTTGCAGGCCGAAATTAGTCAACACCACATCTATGATATAATTAACTAACATAAACAAACACCATACATTCAACTTTGAAGGTTAGAAGAAAAAACATACCTTGTATAGTTTAAGTTTATTCAGTTCCTTAATTACGCTACACTTGCAAGAAATAGTTGCTTCAGGTCGGTTGGCATCAATCAACTAAATAATAAAAGCAAGAAATTGAGGATTTGATAGCCAACTTGAGAAAAATGTGCACTGCACTTGCCTTGAGCACAAGCATGGGACAAGAATATACCTGAACACGATACAAATCTTTCTCCTTTGTAAAATCAAGTCCAACCTCTAGTGCATCTCCCATTGTTATTTTGTCCACATGTGAAGTAGGAATGTTGGTGTAAAATGTTCTACTTAATTGTCTCAACGTGGTTTCAGAAGCCAATTTTTTTGTATTTGTTTCTTGTGTAACTGAAGGTCCCCTGGAAAGAACAATAATACAATATAGATTTATATTGTAATACTTACCAGTTACCACTCATACAACAACATTTATATTGATCTTCATCTGTTTCTCAAAGGCAAAACCCATGAGCTAAATGTGTACCCAACTATAGAAGTAAGTGGTTTTAACAACCCAGTAATACTGAGAATGCAAATGCCAATACCACAATTAGCAGCATACAATCAGAGGACACCACTCAATTCTAGCAAATAATCGTCAATAGTATTTCTGTTCTGTCATTTAAATTCTCACTTTGGTAAAATTGAAGAATAATAATCAGACACACAAAATAAGGGTAATGGAATGAAGCCAAAACTAATTATTTTTTACCGATGGAATAGAATCTTCCCAAATCTGGCAGCTAGTGTGGGCTTAACCTGTTCCAATTTCAACAAGTCCTGAGCCTCCATCTCAGTCCTCACATTTTCAAAAGAAGAAAGCAAGTTTTGAAGTGCTTTATCTGCAATAACTTCCCAGGGGTTTCTTGCTTGTGTCCCTGTGTAAGAGACAAAGAAGTTCCCATTAGATTCGCAAGGTAACACGAAACCATGGAAATGGCAATGAAGCACATGAATTAAGAGCATGTATATATAACCTTGAGGAAGATCGGTGTCACTGTATAATAAAATGAGAGGTTTATCTGCAGATTTGCGCTGAACACGTTCCAAAGACACAGGGTGAAGCATTACATAAGGAGGAAGCTCATGATCATCATCATCACCACCATCATCATCATCATGGAAACCAACTGCAAACCATTTAGATATGGCTTGCTTTGCGTATATGATCTGTGTATTTTTGTGTGCATGAGAATGAGAACTAGAAGGTTTCATTTTAGGGTTTCGTCTGAATTGAGGAGGCAACTCCGGTGACGGTAACGGCTTGTCCTTGTCCTTGGAGGGGCGCTTGTGCGGTGGAATGTAAGCCATTGTCAGACTGAAACAACCAAACAACAAGATTCAATCTCTTCTTTTTCTTTCTCCTCCAAAGAAAACAAACCAAACAATAATAATCATGTTGAAATAGTATATGGAAACTAACTATCATTAGAATTTGGAATTACGAAAATCTAAACTTGATGCTAACGTTTATGAAAACAAATAATCAAATAAAAGAATAACAAATGAATTAAGAGTTGTACTTCGAGGGAGGAGTTCCCAATCCCAGTCTCAGTCTCAGTCTCAGTCTCAGCTAGAAAAGAAGAAAAAAGAGCTGCAGCAGAGCAGAAAGCTGTTCCTTTTTCTTCCAGCTCGTCTTTCCACTTTCCCTGCCACATTGATTATTCTTATTTTGTTTTTCTTGTTTTAAAGTATAAAAATGAAAAATCATACTGGGCTTTGTAGCCCAATAAAATGGTACTGGGCTTCGACCTCACTCCACCTTTTTCTCCCTGCAAATACGTTGTTCCTTAATACTATCTAATTTATTTTAGATTTCAGTTTAGTCTCTCATTTATGTTTTGTTCCATTTTGATCTCATATCTTAAAAATATTAACCTATTTTGGTCCCTTTCGTTACTAACGACGTTAGGTTTCCATCATCAGTTGTCAGAAACCACAACCACTCGCCCGAATCTGAGTTTGGAGACAGAAACACTCATTTTCGCTTTCTCTTTCTTCGTCTTTCTCTTCCTCCCTTACTAATTCCTTCTTCTTCCTCGTTTTATTTCCTAATTTGAGAAAAACCATGTGATGTTGAACAAGAAACTGAACAAATGGGTGAGATCATTGACATTGCGGGTCACTTGGTAAGACTTGAACAGAAGAAAAGCAATGCCCAGAAACCGACAATAGAGAGTGAAGTCCCGAACGTGTTGCCCTGATAATCCCCATGTCTCTATCACTATCTGACACAAAACCACAAACACTTGGTGGGTGGGTTATATATATGAATTGAAAATTGTCACTTGTGTGAGAGAGGAAAAGGAAAAGAATAGAGATGGGTCTACGGTTTCTTTGAGGTCCAAGGTGGCACGTGAGGCATGGCGAGAAGCTTCGGGAGTGAGTCTCCCTAAGTGATTGTGACAGCTTGTTGTTGTTCCTGTGGGGTTGACCGTGTCACTTCATGTACGAATTCGGGCACCGGGTTTGGGAAGAATCGATCCGCCATGAGTTCGGGTCTAAGGGTATTCTAGAAGCAAGAAACAAAGTGTAGAAGAAGGGTTACAGAGTTTGATATCAGAGCGACGTCGTTGCCACTGCAATCATTGCCAACGTTATTCTTAGTCTATGGTGTCGAGCTAGTTGTCTAACACATCCTCCTCAATCATAACTGTGTAGCTTGGTTCGTTGATTCTCCTAAGCGTAATGGAGCGAGGCGAGAGAAAGTGAGAGAGAGAGAGAGAGAGAGAGAGAGAGAGACACACACACACACACAGCGACCGACGAGGAGAAGCAGTGGCGTTTTTGGGTTGGAGGGGAGGGAGGAGGAAAGGAGGAAGAGAAGGAAGAAGAGAGATAAAGGGAAAATGGAGTTTTTATTTCTCTAAACCTAGATTCTGGCGAGATACAGATGAGATTCCGGCGACAGTTGTCGGAAACCTAACGCCGATAGTGCAAAACTAATGGAAGGAACCAAAATAGGTTGACATTCGTAAGATATTGAACCAAAACGGAACAAAAAAAATGAGGGACCAAAATGAAACCTAACATAAAGATAAGGAACCAAAAAAGTAATTTAGCCTTAATTTTTTCTCTTTTGTTTAAACCCTGAACCTCAAACACCTTAAACCCTTAGCTCAAACCATTTGAGCTACCTTTCTGGTTGAAACTAACTAAGGTAGCATTTCTTACAAGTTTTTAAAAAATTTCCGGGAATGTTGGCATGGGAATAAAATTTTCCCTATGTTTGGTACAAGTTTTAAAAAATTAGTCCCAGACATAAAAGATTCCCGGGAATAAAATTAGTGAATGATAGTTAGAAACTTGGGAAAACTCTATTCCTATGTGTGAAGGTGGGAAAGAAAGATTTATGGGAATGTGGTTCCCAGAAATGTAGTTTATCCAAGAATAAAACATTCCATGAAATAAATAGCAGCTAAGGTGGATCAATGTACCCTTTCTTGCATGTAACATGAAAGACGCAGCACATATTATATAAGTAGTTCATCTCAAATTTACCAATACACAGGGTTGACCAAAGCATCAACCTGCTAAAGCAATCAGATTTAGGCCTCCATTTTTTTTATTTTTTTTTGTAATGGGCCTCAAACTCAAAATATATTTCATTTGTGTTTGTTTTGTTATTTATAATATATCCTTTGTCTCTCTTTAAGTGTGGTTGCATGTACACACACAACAAATATTCATATCAATCATGATAATTCCCCTTTAAAAATATAAAAAGGTACGATAAAATAAATTTTGAATATAATATATTTTTATTAAAAAAATCAACTTTTAAAAAGGTCTTATTAAACATAGGGTTGTTAATGGGGCAGGACGGGGGCGGATTTTGCCTTTCCCAACCCCACCCCGCTCCCATTCGGTTTTTGGAAAATAGATCCCAATCCACGCCCTAGCGGGGGTCGGGTTTCCCTGCGGGTCCCCGCCCCCGTCAACGAATAACCAAATTTAAAATCTATTTTGATTTTAATTGAAATTAACAACTCAAAAATAGTATTTCCACAAAATAAAAAAAATTAAACATTCACACAATCAAATCAATCAAACAGAAACCGGAACTTAGTTTTCTTTCAAAAACAAATTAAAAAGAAACTAATACTTTAGAAGCACTTCGTTATGCTTTAAATAACATTGATAGCATCAAAACACCATAATAAAATAACAATCAAATGTCTCCATCCTCGCCCCCATCCCCAGACAAAGCGAGTTTTCCCTGTCAAAGTCTGTCGGGTTCTGGTGGGTGCCCGTGGGTTCGGGTCTCATTATCATACTATATCCGTTTTAGATCTTAACATATGTTGGACCGGCACTACGGATACAGGTCCATTAATTAAAATAAAAAAAGTAAGCCTGTGGATTATCCCCAATGGGCCGAAAAAGAAAGTCCATCTAAAGCTGAACGTTAGTCTGAATAATTAGTGCATTGCCATTGTTAGACACTTGAACAGTGCTGCAGAAAAATAAAAAACAATACAATAGTGCTGCAGATTAGACACCAGCTGCCTGTGCCTGAGACCCCAAAAGGCCGAAACTGGCTTTAAACTTAAAAGTCATGCAGTCACTTAGAAGTGTATCCAACTTTATATTAGGTTAAATATAAAGTGAGTACTTATAAAATAAAATGAATGATATAGTCGTTATTAATATTATTTAATACTATTTAATTTAATTATTTTAGTCTTATATAATTTGGATTCATGGTATTTATATAAAGTTACAATCCCAAAATTTGAACTCTTAGTTAATATATAGCAGATGAAGTTTATCTCAGGTTATTGTTCATTTTTATCGTGATTATTATTGTTTATTTATCTCTAGCTATAATTTTATATCTTTTGAGTTTTAATTGTTACTTTTTTCAGAGAGAAAAAAAAGTTGAGAGTCTGACCAAAAATTGAAAATGGAGGAGAATGAGAGTTGAGCATGAAGGTGTCATTTTTTATAATTGATTTGATCTTAATATTCCCAAAAAAAAATTTGACTGGATCTTCATATTCCCATTTGGTGCATTACTCATACAGCACATATATTCCACATATAAGAGTGATTGTTAGCTTGGTCAGTTTTTTTTTCTTTATAAAAAAGATAATGTAGTGTCGTCTTATGGAAGTAAAAGGATGAGAATTTGGCCGGATGCGGTGGAAAATGGAGTTATTGTTGACTTATGGAAACCGCATTGTCAAAGTTAGGCTTTGTTTTGGACTTTTGGTATACAAGGGTCCCCACTCCCCACTAATCCCATCGCAAATGCCAAACAACAAATAGGGTAACTATATTCTTATATATTTTTTTACCCTATGGCGCACTCGCCCTGCTCAACTGTTGGCATGGCATGATAATGGTATTACTATTTTACGGGTATTATTAACTAGTGTTTCAAGAACACTGAACAAAAGTAAAGATATTTTTTTCAGAAGCATAGTATATTTAATATATTAAAAATTCCTATTGTTTAATTCACACATTTATTATTATTTTTGCCTTGTTATGGTAGTTGCTATAAGGAGAATGCTAATCATTGTATTTAGGATACTGGTTAAAAAATCTAAACACATTTTTTTTCCGTAAAATTTTGTATATTTAATATTTAGAAGAGTGATATTTTTTTTTATTAATGAAATATTTCCGTTTCTATGTTTCTTAATCAGTGTCCAATGCTAGTTAATAGGGTGAGCAAAACTCAGTCCGACCCTAAAATCCGTCCCAACCCGTAGTATTCGGGTCGAGTCATACCCTAACCAGCAGAAGACAAGGGATGAACCTACGTCCAATTTATTTACCCGACATCGGGTTAGGGACGAGTCCGGGTTGACCTTCGGGTTACCCAACCCGTCCCAATATAATAAAAGTCTTCTTTTACCTTTATCCCTACTAACTTATGTTTTTAGCGTGCGGTCACTAAGAAATAACAAAAGAAGTCTAAACCATTCTTTTACTTTTTACTCTCTCATCTCGGTGTACGAGGAACTTAAGGGGAAATGAGAAGATTATTTTTTTTTCCCACCATTCACTTACCCGATGTTTCCCTGTACGGTAACCCCTTCAATGTTCCAATGTTATTTATTTTTGGTTTCGTTGCAACGGCTTTTTAGTTTCACTTTTCTCTTTTGTTTTTGAATGTTCTTATATTTTATAAATTGTTTTTATTGTGAACTATGAATATAATAGGATAAGGTACACGTGAGATTGGAAGATATACCATTGAAAACAAAATATATTTGGAGAATAAATTACTTTATCGTGAACAATGAATTGTGAAGCGTGATAATATTTTTTCCACACACAAAAAATTTAGTTTACAAATGATTTATTTAATTTCGGGTCAACCTGGTCATGCCCCATTTCGGCCCGGTCTAAAACCAACCCGCATATGATCGGGTTCCTTTAGGTCTAAAGACGGATTCGAATTCAGAGAATTGATTTCCTCAGAGTTTAAGATCGGGTAAGGGACAAATATAACTCGTCCCAACTCATCTCATGCTAACCTCTGCTTGTTAATACGATCCTTGAGCATGTTTGGGAAAGATTTTTTTAGACCTTCAGCTGTTTTTATGAGAAAAATCTGTTTTATAAGGAGGTTGTCATGTTTTGGTCACTTGATTATTTCTTGAAAAAGCTTTTTTATAGCAATTTTAGCTGTTTTTCTCAACAGCTCAAGACCCAACAATTTGATTATATATTCAGTTGAGATTATTTTTCCTCTCCACATTTTCGTCCAGTTTTGCCCCCCAACAATATTGCCAACCAACACACCAATTTCAGAGGGAAATAACAGATTCATGGAGGGAAGAAGAACACAATATTGAACAACAAATATTCTCATAAATCCACTCATATTGAACAATGTATTGAACAACAAATATTCTCAACAAATACTCTCAGGAAAAAAAAACCCGCACCAAGGACAAACCTCACTACATCTTCTACGATGGCCCACCCTTCGCCACCGATCTTCCCCACTACGACAACATCCTCGCCGGCACCATCAAGGACATCGTCACTTGCTACCAATCTATGATCGGCCTGGGACTGTCACAGCCTCCCCGTCGAGAACGAGATCGACAAGGGATGAAATGGAGGACTGTCTTTGGTGGAGGAAAGGGGCGATCTTGGAGGAAAGGGACGACTGGAACGAATCAGGAAAGGGAAAGGACAATGGTTTGTTGGGAGGGACGATCTAGGAAGGAAGGAGGCGGCTGAAGACTTTTGTGTTTGATGGAATGAAGAAAAGAGAAAATGGGGGATACGAAGGATCTAGAGAAATGGAGAAATGTGGCATGGGTTGGGTCAATTGGGTATGAACCTGCGAATTTTTAGTGAAAAAAATTGAGAAAAAAGATCTGTTGCATAAAAAAGAATTATCAAGTCATTATCATTTTAAAACAATTGATATTTTATTTGTAAATCTTTTTTAAAAATTATTAAATTTGATTTCCAACATAAAATTCTTTAGTTTATTTAAATTAAATATTTATTATTTATATTTAAACATTGTAAAAATAATATATAAAAAAATAATGGCATATTTTTTTAAGGACTTACCTCTCAACTAAAAAAAATTTGTTAAAAGAAAAACAAATATTATAAGCAAATATCTTTACACCCTTTTTTATCATTTACTATATAAAAGTAATTATTTTTGCACCACCCAAAAAAAATAAATTATCTTAAAATCACTTTTCAACAAACATACCCAAACAAATATATATTCTAATTATAATCTATTATCATAAAAATTGATTATTTAAAAATAAATTATCAGCATAATTTTTTTTTCTTTTTTCAACTTTTCAAACACATTTAATATGTAAGTCAAACTTTCTGAAAAAAAAATCACTTCTTGTCTTTATGAGCCCGATTGGTACATAAAGCGTTATGTCTGGCGCTTCGCTTCCACACTGCACGCTGCACCGCACCAAGTTCCGAACCCACGCCAGATTCGTTTTTGTTTTGTTAAACAAGAAGAAAACAATTTCTAAATACTACTGATTCATCCACCCTCAACCTCGTGCTAATGACTATATAATATTAGCATTATTATTACATTATATTATTATAGTGTACTGATAATATAATATTATATTATATTAACAATTTCTTACGTTATCATAATATTATATACACTCCGTGTTGACTCATTGCTTCATCCTCTTTGACTATGGTTTTCTTTCTGCAAATCCACCCATGACATCCGTTTTCTTCGCTGAGACGCTGACTAACACTGTTCATTGTCCCTCATAAGTGTTTATCAATATGCATCATAACTTCATTTATTATTTTAATTAAATCCAATTTCAAAGGGTAACTCAAAAAGAGCTGCAGGTCAAATAAAAAGTCTTTTTTTTCCAAGTTTCAATTCATTCATAAAAACAATATAAAATTTACATTACAAATTTTAATTAAAAGCATCGAATATATGCACTTAAAATGATGGATCATAGTAAAAATAGACGGTGTTTCAAAATAACTTATCAGAATGTATTCACTATTGGGAGGGCTTTATGCCTTTACCTAACCATAACATTCAATCCGAAGATTAGGCTTACAGTTTTATTTATGATGATCCTAGTCAAAGACTAAAAAAATATATGTGCAAATTATGGTTATTGTTTTTTCAATGAACCAATTTCAAGTTCTCTTCACGGTTTGATTGATGTGCTAGTGCTACAATTTTGCAAAGTCGTGAGATGCTTGCAACAATGTTATTACATATTAGCACATTTTTTTAAAATTATGAAATGAATTTATGTAAGACTCGTTAATTATATAGCTTTTCTAAATCACATCTAATGATAAGGAATACACTAAAAAATATTTTACTAACATTTCTCTTATAATCAAATGGAGAAAAATTTGTAATTAGGAATTATTTTTATGAATTATGTTATTTAAACATCAAGTTTTGGACATCATATATAACATCGTATGTGTTTATCTCAATCTCTTACTTTTTCATCTTCTTTGTATACATATTTTTCCAATCATACATAAAAATTCAAAGAGACACTGTATGGTGTCCCAATTTGGATGTTCAAATAACATTATTCTATTTTTATTACACTCTTTGATTTGGTTAAGGGAAAGTGATCAAAGGGAAGCAACCTTTATTTCCCCTTCCCTTCCTATCAGTATGATAATGTTAACACATAAACATCAAATATAAGGTGACACTGGTTTACCCAATATTAATATTAATGGGAGACGAGTTACGGCATGTTTGAATGCTTGTTAAAAAAAGATAGCATTATGTTTGAGCATCAAAAGCTACTTACAATAATTTTAAGGAAAAACACTTCCAAAACTAAATCAAGTTGTATCCAAACATACCTTAATTGAGTGTTGTATGACTATAGCCAATAACATGATAGATGATGAGGGTAAAATGCCTCCATGACCCCATAGCCCCATATAAAAAGTCGGCCAACTTTATTTTGTTTTTGTAATTTTAATAATCAGAAATGTTATTTGCACACCCAAATGGGACACCTATTTGGGACATCTTGATTAATCATGTATAAATATTTGGTTAATTCAGTTCATTATATGATTAATCACGTGCAAATATTTGGTTAATTCAAGATGATCCATTAATCATATAAAAGAACTAAATTAACCAGATATTTGCATGTGATTAACCAATATTTACATGATTATGGAAAATAAACCCATTAAATATATAATGAACTGAATTAACTAAATATTTATACGTGTTTAATCAAGGTGTCCCAAATGGATGTCCCATTTGGGTGTTCAAATAACATAACTATTTAATAATAGAGCGTTTGGCCCAAAGACACAGAAAGAGACAGGGAGTGGCATTTTTAAGTTGCAACAAGGAGGGTGAGCAGTAAGCAGAGTCAACAGTGACAGTTTGGCAGCAGCCATTAGCATTCAAATTCCAATCCTTTTTCAGGTTGGTCATACTTCCCTACAGTACCCCCACTTTTCAGCAACACTAATGCCCCAAATCAAGCTTCGATAACAATTAACAAAGGCATCGAGGCCCCCCCCCCCCCCCCACCCATCCCTGTCCTTTCCTCATTCGTCGCTGAATTGGTTGCTTCATACATCATCATCAAATCAACCAACACCCCAAGCAAAAACAAAGTGCAAGAGAAGATCATTTCAATCCCGAATCTTCTTCCTCCGTCCCACTTATTCATTCATTTCTGTCTTTATTGTCATTACTCCACTGTCCACTATTTGTCTGTATAAAAAGCTTATAGAGTGGTTTGTAAGTTGTAACGGTTTCTGCTTCTTTAATGTAGTTATTAGTATTTAGGAGCACCCATTCTCTGTCACAATTAAAAACAAACGAGTAAAAAGGCTTTTAATCCATCCCTCCCTCCCCTTTGCTTTTCAGTTTTCACTTTTCACTTTTCATACCCTCTTTCTCTCTAAATTCCTTACCCAGGAATCGGTTTAGTGTGTCGTGTTTGTGGTTTTCTTCTCTGGGTTTGAGTTCACACACCAAAAATGGATGTAAGTTTATTTTCTAATTATTGTTGAGTAAGGTTCGTTTTTAGTTAGTTAGTTATGACTTATGTGTTGTGTGATATAAAGGGTTAAAGTAATGATTGGTGTTTGATGATGATAGTCAGATTCACAGGAATGGAAGAAGAAGAGAAGCGGACAGATACCAGCGTTTGGGAACTGGGATTTGGCGAACGAGTTGCCAATCACTCAGTATTTCGAGTGTCCCAGACAAGCCGGTCTCCTTCGTTACAGTAACACTAACACTTCCTCTGCGCCTGAAACTGACCTTTACGCCCTTCAGTTTCACAAGCCTCTTCATTCCGCTCCCAGACACAAACAGGTACCTAGCTAGCTACCTCTTTTATCTTTTACTTTCTCACTCATTAATTGTTATTAGCAATTTTGTATTGGGAGGTGTCGTCATAGCTCATGATGTGGTAGTTGAACATGAATGAAAAGTTGACAGCACATGGGGTTGGTTGCTTAGTTTGTTTCCTACGTTTCCGTTTTTCTTTTTCTCAACAAGTGAACAAATCGAACCGAACAAAACCAGTTAATTTGACATTTGTGTTACTTACTTTATTGTTCATGTGGGTGTAGGGGATGAGGAACAGGGAAAGGCGGTGCCCGGTTGGTGCTAATGGTATGGTTAAGGAAAATGTGATGGCGAGGAAACATGGGAAAGTGTACGACGTCGTAACGGAACAGCCAAGGAAGCCAATTAGAGTTAGCAAGCAGCTCCAACACGACACCGTTCCGCGTTCTCCGCCGCCCAAACCTGTCGACGAAGATCTCTATAAGATCTCTCCTGACCTCCTCCGCAATACAAAGCGGGTGATTCACCAAAATTTACCTTTTTTCTATTATTTATATTTATTTTATTAATTCCATATTTCTAATATTACTTGTGTATTTTTTTATTTGTGTTTTATCATCATTATGATATTGTAGAAGAAAATGCTGGGTTTCATTTCAAAGTGTCTTGTACCTGCTGCTTGCGTTTCATGAGCAACTGGAATCCAATCAACTATGCTATCATCCCAATGAGTTTTTTGAGAGGGAAGGAAGGACTGTTAATATGTGTATTTTCAGTTACTGACGTTGGTTCCCAGCTTCATATATCTATCTATATATAGTGAGAGCATGAAGTCATGAAGATATTGGCAACTGAATTAGGGAGTTCTCTCTTTTCCTTTTAGTTGATCCAAGTAAGAATATTTATGATTTATAGAGAGCAGCTTTTTCTTTCCTTATGCAACAAAAAAAATATTTATATTTATATAATGATGAAGCTAAAATATCTGGATTGACTCCCGCCCTCCATCCTCTTCAACAGAAAATTAGAGGGGGAGAATTTGGATCATAGAGAAAGAAATGAATCAATAATGAAGAGAGAAAATATAGTTAAGAGAGATATAGAGATGATGGAGGGGCTGCTGCTGCCGGAGGCAATGCAAATCCCAGAAATGTATTTTTGACAATGGGAATGAATGCATGCATTTTTTTTTTCTTTTTGTTGACCTCAGTTTTTTTTTTCATTGTAGTGGTCAGTTCACAATTATTCTATTATGGCTAAATTATATTTTTGGTCCCCAAATTGTTTTTCAATGTTCAATTTGGTCCCCAAGTTTTTAAAATGCACATTTTGGTCCTTAAGTTCCTAAAACTTATTCAATCGAGTCCTTTCGTTAAGTTGACGAATGGTCATGGACGTTGACCCCAAAATAATGGTCCCCAAATTGTTTTTCAATGTTCAATTTGATCCCCAAATTGTTTTTCAATGTTCAATTTGGTCTCCAAGTTTGTTTTCAATGTTCAATTTGGTCCCCAATTCTGACGGACCAGACGGGGTCAACGTCCATATCCGTTAGTTAACATGACGGAAGGACTCGATTGAACAAGTTTTAGGAACTTAAGGACCAAAATGAGCATTTTAAAAACTTGGGGACCAAATTGAACATTGAAAAACAATTTGGGGACCAAAAGTATAATTTAGCCTTCTATTATTATACTAATGAGTAATGACTACAATTTGTTGGGCTATTAAGTGGTGGACTGAATTAATGTCCGAATGTCTGATCACCGACTGAATTAATGGCGCTGTATTTCCTTTTAATTTTTATTTTTTGGGTCATTTCTTATATTAAGAGCATTGGTTAATGATTAAAAAAAAAATTTATTGAAAAATTAAAGATAACATTTATCAAATTATTGAATGCAATCAATAACACTTTGTAGTTGTACAATGTTAATGGTACAAATAGGTGCGTGTTAAGAAATCAATAAAAAGAAAATTTACATTAATAGATGATGTATTTGATATTTAAAAAATAATTTTTAATGAAAACTTGTTTTTATTAGATTTTTTATTAAATTAACAAGGTATTAGATATTTCTAAAGCGAGTTTGTCTTTAAAATTAAAAAATAAAAATATATTTATCCTTGATTTGATAAAATATACAAAGGTCTCAACTTATGAAATAACTCAATGATAAATACATTCTTATCGGCGAGTTCTACCGTGAGAGACCTTGATAGGTCTCTCACGGTGAGAGATGTTTATTTACCATTGATATATATTGATCCTCATGAGTCATGATTATACACTAGACTTTCCACACCAGATTCCTCCACCGACTCCCCTCCTACCACCAACTCAGCGTCACTCTTCCATGGTTGTCTCAGCAATCAGCACAGGCAATCAAAAAAAAAAAATCTCTACCATCTCTCTTCTTCTGGATTGCTGTAAATTCTAACCATTTTGTGTTTGATTTTTCACAAGTTCTGCAAATCCAAACATCCTCATTTTTTCTTATAATGATCAGTTATCAACAATTACATTTACGAACACTATTTTTTTTGTTAATTTGAATTAATCATAAATCTTTTTGCAATTTGGTTCTTTCTTTCATTTTGGCTTCCATCACCTTAATCTCACCCACCATTGGAACCGCCGTGGAGCTATCGTCCGCCGCCGTACCATTCTCTCCAACCCTCACCGTCAACTACATCAAAACTCGTATAAAGCCATCAATTTTATATAGTAGAGCAGAAAACCTTCAAGACAAAGATAAGTTTTGAGGTGATGCGAAGTGATTAATCTATAGCTAAAAAAATACCAGCATTAGCAAAATCTATAGCACGAATGACAAGAATGGCAGTGGTAAGTGACATCTATGCTAGCGGTAATAATAGAAGTGATTGACCCAAAAACTAGTTCGAGTAGCAGTGATGGTGTTGGTCAGTGATGGAGCTAGGACAAAAGCTGAGGAGGGGCACATGACGAAGGGTGAGAGGGAGTGAAAGCAGGGCTCTACATTTTTTCCAGATATGAAAACGGAACCGAAGAGAACGGATTGTGAAAGTTAGGGTGTGTGTGAGAGAGAGAGGGAGGGAGGAGAGAGAGGGCGGAGGGGCGACGGCAATTATCCATTGTACTGTGGAACCTTAAGACCCACCACCACCACGTTTCTGAGTTTTGGTTCACGGAGAAAGTGGGTTGCGCATAGGTGGGAGTTGGCGGAGGGGGGGCCGAAGGAATGGTGGCCACGCTGGGAGAGGCCCGTGAGGTGAGGAGATGATGGTGGGAGAGGAGGCCGGGCGGTGGGGGTGCGGGTCGGAGGAGAGGTTGAAGACGGTGGACCAAACAGAGAGAGAGAGAAAATGTCAAAATAATAAATAAATAAATAAATAAATCAGGTGTGGAGGAGTACATGATAGTATCAATGAGTCTATATGATCTAATGGTGATTAAACATCTCTCACCGTGAGAGACCTATCAAGGTCTCTCACGGTAGAACTCGCCCATTCTTATATTCTTACTTTTGATAGAAACTCACTTTAGACGTACTAAATTCTATAGCAAAATTAGTTTTGACATATAAAGCATTTAAAGCTAAGAATAGACCACTCAATCAATTGTCCCTTTAATCTCTCGACTCTGAGAGTAAGTAAATTACACCAATAATTCTTAGAATGAAATAGTACAGTACCCATTCAAGAAATAAGGATAAGGTTTTTCTAATGTAAGGTTAGGGTAAAATGAGAAACTAAAGAATTTTTTCTTAACCAAATATAGGTGAATATGCTGATCTTAATTCAATTAATTTTTTGTTTACAAAGCTGATCTTAATTCATTAAATGATCTATTCTTGGCACATGTGTATGTAGAAAATATGATTGGAAGGGAACAATCCTTAAATGTCGTTTAGATTCCCCGACGGAGATTAGTCGCTGTTTAAGATGATGGATACTTCGTTGGTATGTTGAGACATGGGTCTTCTGCTAGGTGAAGGGAATGAAGGGCCATTTTGCAATTGTAATTAGATCTGTCCATCTTGTCTGTTCATCATGTCACCATTCAAGATTATCTATCACTAATATTTTTTACAACACATACAAAGCTCAAAACATTAGTAAGCATCGATGCGCCCTTGAAATGTAAATATCGGTTTAGTGCCTCGCCAAACAATAATGATGCTCAATGTTTACTTTCGAAGCAGTGGTGGAGCCCAAGAAGGAGCCCAACACGAGCATGGCTTTTTTTGAGCGATGATTGTTGCTTTATAAATTATGGTGCCCACGAACAGGACCTTGCCCCTTTGGAACTCCTCTCATCTGGATTTGTCTTGTTTGTGACTTCAACTTTGATCCACGACCCGTAATTGTTGACTAAAAGTAAACCGTAAAAACAAGCTACTCTTTCCTTGTAATTGAATTGTGTGATTGGATGACCTCCGTACCCCAGTCACCAAGCTTTTGGTATTTTTTAGGATTAGGATTCACTCGAGCAGACCCTTGCCTCCATTTTTCATTACAAGTGTTGAATTAAACATGGGATATAAAAAATAATAATTTATTTGTCAGAAATATGTTCAAAAGATTTTAAGTCAAACCCACACAGATCTTATGTACCATTTACAAATTGTTTGTTTAAATTTAAATCCAACGCCAACTCACGTTGAAACCGGTGTTGGAAGAAAGCTCCAAAGTGAGGCTTTGGAAAAAAAAATGGTGTTTTGATGCCTCCGGATGCTAAACTTCACCGTCGGCGTTAAAAACAATCTTAATCAAACATATGCTTGGCCCATAGATTAAGGTTGGAATTGAGTTTTGCAGTTGGACCAAATTCCAATCATTTTTATGATGTGCAAGTTAAAAATAGATTTCCAAAATTGAAGTTCAAGAGTTAGAAAATAACTATATTATATGATTTTCAATTCTTAGCCTAGACCCTAATAATTACTAATTTCAGGGATATAAGTTAAAAACAAAATGTTATGCTTATTATCCATTATCTTTGTCGTATACTACGACAGTTATTGTTGTTGACGCCGATCAAGTTGTCAGCAACATTTTTTGACTGCCATCGTCGCCATCACTACTACTGTCACCATCTTCACCACTATGGTTGTCACTTTCTCACCATTGTCACTATCGCCACTACATCCACCACCATTTCCATCCTCCTCATTACTGCTATCATCAAGGTATTTAAAACCGGACCGATCATTGAACCGGTGAAGGCACTGGTTCACTAATAATTACATATAGTGAAACTACTATTTTCCTCAATCAATTTCATACCTAATTTATTTTGAGAAAACTGTCAGTAATTTAGAAAATGAGGCTGCAAAAGTTACATGGAATAAAGTTAATAGATTATTATTGACCAATCAATGATAAATGGATTGCATCTACCTCTGCACAAATTATTCACAAACAATGACAAATGTTAAATGGAACCAAATTTTTTTTGACAAAAGTTAATAGCTAAAATGGCTTGTGGATGCGTCCTACACAAATGGATGGATGGCCTCTTGCGTCAGTGTCTGTTTCGCAGAAATAAGGAAGATGAAGGATGGCTTCTTGCGCATCAGTCCCTGTTTCGTTTTGTGTGCAAGTTCATTTCATCTCCTGGTTGGATTGTGGTTGCGCAGGTTTAAGGAGTTGGCATGAAAGATTGAATGTTTGATGCTGGACAGTAAGTCCCACATCGTGAGACAAGATGAAGCAACGAGAAACGAAAGGTTATAAAAAAAGTCTGTCACTTCCAATTTGATAATTAACTGAACCGGCTCAAACCGTTGTTCATCCGGTTATGACAAGGTTGAATGGTTTTTGTCCCGGTTCTTTGTAAGTCTGGTTTTTAGGGTCAACCGGACCGCCTTGGTATCCGATTCCTGACTGGACTGGTCCGGTCCGATTTTGACTACCTTAACCATCACTATTGAGTATTGCATTGCCATTGTTGCCACAACCATTGTTATTGTTGCTACCACCACTCCAATTTTATAAAATGAATACGAATTATAACTCTATACTCTAATTCTTTATATAACTCAAACATAAATAGAATTTATACTTTTGAACCAATTCTTATCTCAACTGAAGTTGGAATTTAAATTAATATTATAAGTTGTAGTTCTAATTTTATCGCCCAAAATAAACTTAAAACTTCAAATGACCCCCAAAATATTTCTGAAGATCAAAGTCACTTGCTCAAATAGTAAATTCATACACATCAGAGCGAGAGTTCTAGTATAATAACTAGCATGAATGATACAAATGATAGTGATTTAATCTGAAGAGAAAATTCTAATGATCTTGATGAAACTAAAAAATACAAGCATTTGTGGGTTGAATGCAAAAATTGTTATGGATTAAATTATAAAAAGCAGAACTTTTCTCAAGATCAGAGTCTGTTACTCAAATAGTATATTGATACCCATAAAAATCCTACGGGGAATAGGGGAAATTGGTTAGATTAAACAAAGTCTGGTTAAAGTAGCATTGCGGCGCCGACACTCTCGAAGGGTTGGCGGGGCAAAGTAAATAAAGCGAGGCCAACAGGTAACACACGCTCCCACAGTCCCACGCTTTTGGTAAGACAATCCATCTATACTTACATACCAACAATAATATATAGCACATGCAATAGCCCCATTAACAAAATACAAACAGATAAATTGTCAGCACTCGACATTCGTTTGCTAGGTGACAAAAAATAGTTACAAACTTGTTGGATCGGAGATATCAAAATAACAATCACGGGTAGCCACCAATCAGGTAAACCATAAATGCAACATTTGATAGTGAGAAAAAACTATTCATATTGCTTGTGAAGCTACTGTTGCATGTAAATGTACACAAAATTTGAACATCTCTTTCCTTTTTTTAACAGTGCCCTGAGATGTTCTCCACAGAACAAAAGAAATTCATTTACAAAAAGAGGTCATCTATATTATTCCAGGCCTAATTTCACTATGGTATTTGTGTGATAATATCATATCCCCTTAAAATTGGAGATGAAAAGTCAGGCAATATTTTCTTCTAAAGTTTTTCATATAGAAAAAAATTTCACTCTCCTTTATAAGAGGATATGCAAGCAGACCCTTAAGTAGCAGGAGTCTTTGAGGAGGAAGGTGGGTGGAGCTTGCGAAGAATAGAGCTAGCATTCCTCTTGGCCCTTGAAGTACCATAAAGTTCAAGCTTAGACAGTGTATGGTTGGCAAGTTCAGCACTTCTAAACACTTCTATCCACTTTCTTCTATCACTTCTATAGAGTGTATATAAGATTGCAATACAGTTTTCCTTGCTGCAATCTGACATGTCATCCTTGATAATACCAAGCAAGAAAGGAACAGCACCATGATTAACCAACACTTCGACAGCCTTGGAATGAGAAGAGAGGAGTGCCATTACAGACAACAACTCATCAACTAGAATCTGGTCCCTGATCTTGTTCATAAGAATTTGAATTGTTCCTTCTCGGATAGTACTCTCTTTATTTTCATCATTTGCAATACATAGGTTGAATATGGCTGAGGCAGCATCTTTGATGGCTGATGGATTTCCCTTTTCTAAAAGATCAACCAAATATGTGATAGCTCCAGCTCTTCCAATGACGCGTTTGTTGGAATCAAGAGCTGATAAGCTGAAAAAAGCAGCAGCAGCATTGCTTCTTGTTTGAATGGTTCCAAATTTCAAGGAATCAATAAGAATAGAGATGACCCTTTCATTCTCTCCAAGCACTTTCTTGTTATCTTCATGAAGTGAGAGGTTGTGAATAGTTGTGATCAAATCCTCATAGAGCTGTGGATCAATGTTAGCAGTGCCAGCCAGTGGCCTGAGCAATTGTTCAATCAAATCTGATGTCCTAAAAAGGGTTCTAATTGAATGCATTTGTTTTGTGAGCTGACGAAGCTCTCTTGCAGCTTGTTTTTGATCAGAAACAGATAATGTCAAGTTAAGAAGCAATGAATGTAAATGGTCTATGTGTTCATCAGTTACTTGATCTTCTTCAGCATTAGTATTATCCCCATCAACAACACCAACAGGCTTTGGTGGCTGAATTCCATGATCCTTACACCACTGTGAAATCATGTGTTGGACCAAGATATTAGGAGTAAGAGTACAGTTGGAGAGGACTTGCTGAGTCACAGGGCAAGTTTTGTGGAATTCATTCACCCACTTCTCTATGAAATAACGATCATAAGTCTGCAGCATTAAGACATTAATTTAGGATTAGATTAGTGAGTAAGACCCCCCAAAACCTTTTCTTTATCTTCTACTACAATTCTGTCTATTTTGCATTAAGCCTAATAATTGAAAAAATCCCTGAAGGCACTTAAAAACACCATAATATTAATAACTAACCCTCAATCTCCAAACAAACAACACTCTAAAATAAAATCCAAATAACCAAAAACATGCAGCCAGAGAAGACAGTAACATTATTTGAACCCAAGAATCCATCAAAAGCAATTAAAACCCATAATATTAATAAGGCAAATGCTAATCAGGTTATTGGTTAAGTAATCAGAAATAGAAAATTTGCATTAGAAAGTGGCACGTTCAACACTTTGAAAAATCAAAAGTTACACCTTTCAATAAAATTTTTTATATCTTTGTATTCCTTAACCAATTGGTTAGCAAGACCCTATTAATAACTAACTCTCAATATCCAAACAAACAACACTCTAAAGAAAACCCAAATAACTAAACATGCAACCAGAGCAAACAGTGACCTTATTTGAACCCAAGGATCCATCAAAAGCAAGAAATGCTAATCGGTATTAAAGCAGTAATATGAACCGCTATGTTCTCTTTACTGTTGCATAGATAAAATGCAATTGAAGACGAATTCTATATCAACTGTTCTAACAAGTTATATTGTAGTGTACAACAACAGTGACATTATTATTGTGAATGACCCTTATATCTATAAAGACATATCAATGTCAAAAAAGCAGTTATCACATAAGAAACGAGAGATTTATCATCCAAGAAACAATCTTTATGAAAGAAAATTAATAAACCTGTCCCGTGCACAAGATAACAGGATCCGCCATCAAGTTTCCTGAAATGGGGCATTGAAATTGAGGTGGAACAGTTACATGATCTTGAGAGGTGTTGCATTTCAAGTCTTTGAGAGCAGAGAGAGTGGTGATAGCCTCGTCAGCAGTGTGCACGGTGTAGTCATCATCGTCCACGATAATCTTAACCAAGCCCCGCAACTTGTCCTTCAACACAAATGCCTTGTCGGTGTCCAATGCCATTATTGCATTACAAAACAAGAATTGAATTGCACTTGCCTTGTTGCCACAGATAAGATAACCAAGAAGCAACAAGCAAGAAGAGAGCAGAGTAGATTTTCAAAATCACTCTTACTTGCTTTTACTTTTTCTCAATTGCTATTATCAAGTTTTGGCACACAAGAATATGAATCTTGATAACAGAATTAGAAACAGTTGGCATGCCGCATAATTTGTCTGCGCAGTGCTTAATGCATATATTATATAGTAAAGCCAACGACCCCAGTGTGTGTCACTCTAAGTTTGACGTGTGCAAAACAGAGTACAGATAGTAACGTATAAGAGTCCAGGCTCACGGGGCATGCACTCCTACGGCTAGTAACATATCAAAATATAGTTCAGTTATATATAATATAATATCAAGAATGAAATAAACCCATGAATAATAATTAATAGTTATGAGATGAATCGTGGCTTTTAGTAGTAACTTAGCAATAATAGAATAAAATTTGATTCTAGACTACTTACTAATAATCAACTGCCTAAAGGGTATTTTAGACCATCCACGATGGTAGGTGTTTATGCACGTTTTGTTAAGCACCTATTCTAATAAAAGCCCACCGTTGGAGACAGTTCCTGATAAGCATCCAAATTTTGAGGGGTACTTGTACAAGTACCCGTGCTTGTATGAAAAAACATGGGAAAGATAAATAAATTGTTGATGAAAAGAAGGATGTGGGATTATGATGGGGTCTATTTTAAGTTATAAAAAATAAAAAAGAGTGATACATAAATGCAAGACCCACTTAGGAAGCCAAAATGTAAAAAATATGGGGTACCAAGTCGTGGATGCTCTTACAAGAACTAATAGTTAAAAGTTTATTATATTGGTTGAAGACAAACAGCAAGAGAAAAGTACCTACAGAATATGGGATGCACGAAACAAAAACAATAAATAAAGGTTTAAATAAGTTTTTAGTCCATGTAAAGTTCACCAATTTTAGTTTTAGTCCCTGTAAAAAATTTACTTAGGATTTCGTCCTTGTAATATCAAAAAATTTGTAAATAGTCCTTACCGTCATCTTTTTCCGTTATCTAGTACTCAGGGGTACTAAAGTAATTTTATTTTATTGTCCTACTAGATATAAATTTTGTCAGAAAATAAAAACAAAATCATAAATTAAAGACCACATGTTTAAAATTGCTAAATTCCTACATTTTGTATGATATTTAGTACTCCGGGATACCGAGGTATTTTTTGTTTCTATCCGATTTACTCCAAAATTTGGCTACAAAATAGAACAAAATCATACATTAGGACCACATGGTTAAAATTGACAAATTTGTCCATCTGATATGATTTCTAGTACTCAGGGTTAACGGTAGGGACGATTTACAAAGTTTTTGAAATTATAGGGACGAATTCCTAAGAATTTTTTTTACAAGGATTAAAACCAAAATCAGTAAACTTTACAGGGACTAAAAACTTATTTAAACCAAAAATAAATAAAGAGTAGAAGCATGCATACATAAGGAGAAATGGTTGTTTTTTACCATTGGCTTAGTAGGATACCCGGTAGGAAGATGAAAACCGATGGGTGATGGGTATCAAAGTTATTATATTTCAAGGCATAATGGATATATGTGGGTCGATGACGCAAGAGAAGTATAAGTTGACTTCAAATAAAGATATTGGTGGTGTTTGGAAGAGCTTATTTAAGTTCCTTTTAACTTATCTGATGACATAAGCTCTTATATAGTGTTTGGCAGAGCTTATAAAAGTAACTTATGTCATCCCATAAGGAGTTTTTGACTTATTTTCGTAAGTCACTGGAACAAGCTTATGGAATTTTAATAAGTGCTTATGACCCTTACGTGTTTTCTCCCTTCGAATCCTCTCCTGTCCCTTTCTTCATAAGCTCTTGTAGCATAAGCTCTCATGCGATAATGTCTTATGTGATAAGCTCTTAATTAAGTTGTTTACCCAAACGCGGCCATTATATGTAGTTTGTTTTAACTTAAACATCGTTGTGATTTGATTATTTTTTATTCTCAAAACTCTCTTTTTTATTTACCGTTACAAAACTAAATTCTTAACAAATATTATTAAATTATACAAATAGCTTCATATCCTTTTTTGTAATTTATTATATAAAAGTTTTTTTTTCATCACCCAAAACGAAATAGATTATCTTAAAATCACTTTTTAGCAAATAAACTCAAACAAAAACAGATTCTGATTATACAAAAATCGATTATCAGCATAATTTTTTTTCCCAGCTTTCTCAAGCACACACTTAGCATAATCTTTTTTTTTTCAGCTTTCTCAAACTCACTTTAAGTGTGTGTTTAGATGAGCGTTTCACAAACTTGATTTTGAATGGAATTGATTTTATAGAATTGATTTCAATACAATTCAGTTTAAAGTAAAGTTATTTATATTTGGATTTTTTTACTTTAAAGCAAGTCTGATGTAAAACATTATAATTTTTAAATTAAAAAACAGAAGCTACTTCAAACTACTTCTGGTGGAATCAATTTTGGATGCAAAATTGCTTCCCTGTACATGTAACTAAACACCTATTTTTTTTACCAGAATCACATTTGATAAATGTAGAAACACTTCTAACATCTCTAAAAATGGAACCAAACACACTAAATCAAGCTTTGTATTTTGTGTAAATTTCGGAAAGAAACCAACGAACACCGAAATCCGTTAATGTCTTTGTGGAAGATTTGGCCATACTGCATATCAGCCACAAAATTTTTTTTTCTGCAAACTTAAGTTTAAAGTGAAACAATAAATGTTAGGTGGACTTTGAATAAGTATTTTAAAGGAAAATACTAACAACTGCCTTAAGAAAAAAAAAAAAATCTTATTAAAAAACGATGTATTTAATATTTTGAAAAGATAAATACTTTGGACCTGTTTGTTTTGTTTTCATTTTATGTTTTCAAAAATAATTACAAAACTGTCATCTTGTTTTCATTATGTTTCCTATTTTTAAATATTTGTACAGGAAACAGTGAAAACAGAAAAAAAATTGGCTCTGTTTGATTGTGTTTTGGTGTTTTTGTTTTTAAAAACTATTTTTTAAAATAATTTCTGAAAACTATTCTTTAGAACAAAAGAAGTAAAAGATCCGTTTGATAAAAATGGTTTTAAAAACTGTTATCTTGTTTTCATTATGTTTCCTATTTTTAAATATTTGTACAGGAAATAGTGAAAACAAAAAAAAAATTGGCTCTGTTTGATTGTGTTTTGGTGTTTTTGTTTTTAAAAACTATTTTTTAAAATAATTTCTGAAAACTATTCTTTAGAACAAAAGAAGTAAAAGATCCCTTTGATAAAAATGGTTTTAAAAACAGTTTTAGAACTTATAAAACAAAAAAAAATTGCTTGGTAAACTTATTCTTAAAATATATTTTTTAAATAAAAAAACAAAAAACTCGTTTGATTTATAATATTTTTATTTTAACTTCTTTTTATGATTTCTTTAATTATGCATAAGAACTTAAATATATTTTTAAGAGAAAATATAAATAAATTAGTTATATTAATTATGAACAAAAACACGATAAATTTTTTTTTACAAGCACATCCCTTATATCACTTATATAAAATTTCCCTCCTCAATTTATCATAAAAATAATAATAAAATAAAGTTTTCCATTCGAATAACTTAAAAGCAAATTGTTTTAGTCTTTTAGATCCATTTACTCCATCAATAATGTCACTCTGCTCTGCTTGGATTGTCTGCTCCCTTTCTGCTTCTTTTAGCTCTGCTATCTATAGCTCGTCTCTGTTTGGCTTTGCTGACCTTTGTATGCTCAGGTTGACTAATAACAAAACATTATGGTAATGGTATTTTTCTTTTTACGTCATTATGGGAGAAAGGATCAAGCCAAATGACATGACCCAATGTGTAAACACTCAGGTTTTTTAACAAGCAGATTATAGGCAATAGAAACTAACTATAGGCATCAACACTATCTATTACTCAATTCTTTCTTCAAATATATTGCAGGCAACTAGCAGAGAAACAACTGTTGACACTTTGAATCAAAGGGGCTAGAATATTCCCCTATTAATAACAAAAAAAAAAGATCAATTACACTAGTTTACAAGAACAAGTAGAAGAGAAAAGCCAACAGACACAACATCATCAACATGGATCCATAGTGGCTACGCCTCTCTCACTCCTCTTCCTCTCTCTCGTTTCCTTCCTTCAGAATTTCGCATTCTCTTCTCAGTTATCACCTCACTGAAACGGTGAAACCCTTCGCGCGCTAAGAGGGACTGAGCAAACAGGGAAGATGAATCGTGGTAGCCGGAGCGAAGAGGTGACGGCGGTGCAGTGGAACGAGGGAGGTGAAGAGAGAAGGGGAGGAAAGAAGAATGGGATCTGTGACAGGTAGAGAAAGGAGCAACATTCTGAAGGAAGGAAGATGATTAGGTTGAGAAGTATGAGTTTTGGATCTCCGTATCGTAATCGTAATCTAACTAATTAATCAATAATTACACCTATGCCATTAATGAAAACAATTTGTTTCCTGTGTTTTTTCCTGTTCCGAGAATTGAAAACTAGACAAGAGAATAAAACAATGCTGAGGTGTTCTGAGTTTTCTGTTTTTAAAACTAGAAAACAGGTATTGTTTTTAGAACATATTTTTACAGAACAATGTCAACAAACAATTTTTTTTGTTCTTTTGTTTTTAAAAACAAAAAAATAGTTCTCTAAAACAGTAAACAAACAGGCCCATGGTTTTCCATGTTTCCCGAATTCCTGTACAGATTTATGAAAACAGAAAACAATAAAAACAAGGTGATAGTTTTATAATTATTTCTGAAAATAGAAAATGAAAACAAAACAAAGCAAACGGGTCTTTCATTTTCTAATAAAATCTTGCTGTATTTGAATTTCTTAACCAGTATTATAAGAACACTCGTTAGCAAGACCAAACTCCAAATGTCGGAAGTTGTTCCTTCCTGGCCCACAGGATTCATTTTAGAGTTAGACGGCTCAATATGACCTTTTAATAACATGCAATTAATAAGACAACAATTTTATAAATATTCTCATCAATAATGTTCATAATCAATCTTAACAGCGTATTAATTAATCGCTAAACCCTCAGGCCCGTATATACCAGGCATGACCCTCATATGCATCTCCTCCTGATACGTGATTCTTGCATAAGTATTATTTCTGACATCAACGTTAGCCCACACAAGGAAGAAGTGAACCTTGACATTTAAAGCAGATTACAGGTTTTACTGTAAGAATTTTGGCAACAATATTTTTTATATTAATTCATGTGTAAACTTAAAGTATGAAACTATATTAATTTAGATTTTCCAAAGAGATGTATGAATGCACTCAAAATTGGTTAAAGATTGGCTTTGACCGCCTTATCCTATTTCTTTATATCAAAGATGTTTTCGCTTCAGTCCATATAACCTTTTTTAACCAATGAATACATAATTTAACCCCTCCCCCCCTAAAAATAATAATTTAGAGCATGTTTGGTTTAAAAGGAACATAGCCGGAAAAAAAATTCCAAACTTTGTTCAGCTAGTATCAAGCAGCACGCACAAGATTTTGTATATCTTTGAAAGCAACAAAAGAAAATGACAAATAATATCATACAACCAAATGTATTCGTAGAAACTGGGAAAAGACAGTTCACAAACCACCTTTTGCCATAAGCCGGCTCAACCCTTTTGCAAGGCAAGGACTGAGATGGTTTCTCTTGCAAAAAAAAAAAAAAATGGTCTGGTGTATTCCATCCCCCACTGACCCTAGGCCTCAGCAGTCATTATGGTTTCCATCTGCAGTCATGAATCAGCACAGCCAGAGAGGACGGGGATATCAGCTATTTTCAGTAGAAGCAAAAAAGAAATAATAGCACATATATTTGGACTTATGCCCACAGTTATCTTCCCTCTCACACTAACCCTCTTAGAATTATTATTAGTATCCCCTAATTTATCGGCATTCGAACATTACCTGCAGGGGTTTACTTATCTGACCTTGGATATCATTTTTATCCAGTCACTCCATCACAGCTGGGTCTCTACTACGAAATAATGGAGAAACTGGGTGAAGCCAATTGAAGAATCTGCCACTCTGAAGCAACAAAGATTAACAAAGAGGAGAAAGAATTGGGGTAGAAATTGCAAGATCATGTTTCTAGCCAGTCTGAAATTAAAGCAAAAGATATTAGCCAAGTCATAAGACAACAACCAAAGCCTTTTCCCGTTGGATCTGCTACATGGATCGAAACTGGATTCTATCAGAAATCAAAGTATTTTGATATCAGATAATTCATAAATATTCAATACATTTTCTTGCAATAAATATATAGCTAAATAATGAGAAAGCTGGACCAACCTTTGCATGTGCCTATTTCTAAGCAAAGGTTAGGAGCAAGTGATTGGGAGAGAGACCACAACAGGGAGGTTGTTGTTGATAAGAAAAATACGTGAATTTCAAATGAGTTCAGATCTAAACACTGCTTATTGAGACACCAATAAAGAACATTCAGGTGACTCTAAAGCCTCCACAAAAAATAGGAACCTACATAATTGCTGGCCGTGTAGTTAAATGATTAAAAAATACAAAGTAGAAAATATCATGTTCGCTTCTCCTAGCATACGCATAACATAATTGATTCAAAAAAAAAAAAAAAAAAAAATGTAAGTAAAAGTGTAAAACAATCATAGAATGAATTAGAAAAAATAGTCATGTGGATTTCATTGAGATTGCCATATTGGCATTTGTTGCTTGCTCTTGTGGGGAAAGATAAAGAACATAAAAAAAAAAAAAGGAAATCTTAACTAGAAGCACTTTCACATTTAAGGATACAAAGGAGGATACATTGATAAAATCGCTGAAGCTTGATAAGTTAATACTGCAAAGTTATGCAAATAAACCACGTTAAAAGTAGAATTTTATATAAAATAACAGCTAAATAGGAAATGTAACTAGCATAACTTACCCACTGCAGATGTAGTGCTTCCACAGTTCTAGCCAAGACATTGCTAATGATGTTCCTTGTCATAAAATTTATCTGGTTTGATATATTTGGCATTGGATGAGATATCATCATCACATATATCAAGAGATTCTGAAGGAACATATCTATCTGAAAATGCATTCTTCAGAAAGGAATCTGGAACGTGATTCCTGTCTGAGTCCTTTTGCCGCCTATCCCTGGTTCCTGACAAGTGATCATACTTCTTTCTATTCGAGTAATCTTGCCTCTTATGATGAACACTATGCTCATGTGATCGACTATGACTTTTGTGTCTTTCAGGGCTTGTAGAAGCATGATGGCTTTGATATTTTTGCCGACCGGTATTCCGTTGATCTTCTGCATAATCATGGCTTCTGTAGTGTTTTCGTTTGCGTTGTCCATAATCTCTAGAAATCACATCCTCGACAGCTTTGCTTTTGTTACAACAGTTAGTGCGCGATTGTTGCTCATTATAACTTGGGTTACTAATTGTCACTGCAGGTAAGCCATGATTGACTTTTCTAGAGTAATCAGCTTCCATAGGAAGATCATGACCAGAAGAAGGTTCTGATGGAAGCAATCCACTCTCTTTAGAAACATTGACAGGGCTCTCAACACTGCCAGCCTGCTTGATTTCCTCCATGAATTCCTCTATCACATCCCTCATCACCTTTAACAAGAAGTTTAGAATCACGTATAAATATTGGTCAAGAATTAAGAAGTTATATAAAAAAAATCAAAATTTTATACTAAAATGGTGCTAAAGGACATGAGTCAAAGAAAAACCCACCACCTCTGATACAACAGTGGCATTTTACCAACTAGAATAATTTTAAGATAATTAAATATGCTCATGATTCTTTAGCATTCTTTAGCATCAATAGAGAGGAGCAATGGGAATAGAAAACAACGATTAAATACTAAAAGGTAAGCTAGCTCAACAATAGAAGTAGAAAATTCTAAAATCTACTTCAGTACTTCCAACCTGTAAAGTTGATGGCTTTATCCTCTTGCCACGATAAGACATTCTTCGACGTTTGTAATCCCTTTCTTCAGCTAGCAACTCCTCCAGTGTCTTTGCTCTAGATTCCTATAATTAATAGAAGATTGAAAATATGTTAGTTATAATAGGCAAAGCAAAATTAAATATTATATTAACTTCCTTGACTGGGATGCCTTGGATAAGAGGAACTTGAGTACAAATTTTGAATGAATATCTCCAATGCAGGGACACAGAGAAAAGTAGCATTTGGTAGATGTGTCAGAACGCGATGGATCAAAGCATATGGGATCTATTTTATGTTTGGTATATTTAAATATAGAACGGAATAGAACATGAGATTAAAAAGTAGAATATTTTAATTCCACTAAAAGGGGTGGAACCAAAGAGAACAGAACAGAACATCCCGTTCCATCATGTTTCAGTTCACGTGCCAAGCGCTACCAAAGTGTAAGCAAGAAACACAGATAGGACGCAGATTCTAGCAATTCTTTGATGTCATTAATTTTATACTCAAACATAACATATGAACAAACTAATTCCCTATTTGGTCGTCTATCGGGCATTTAAAAATCCATCTTGTTAAACAGGTAAAATAATATAAGCAAATGCAACATGGGAAATTATGCTTCTAAATTATGCCACATTAAAATTACCTGGTTAGATGATCGCTGCCGATGAAGCCCATCATGATCAATTAGAGGCCTAAAATCAGGACGCTTTTTCCGCTCTTCATTAGCTCTCTCAGACAAATAACAATGCTCAGCAACCCTAGTGAAAGAAGAAGAAAAACAGCTCTATATATTTAGAAGAAGCTCATGATATCCGTAATAGTTAAATTGAAAATGATCATCCAACACAAAATAAATGACATTGCTCATAATTTATATAAGTTTCACCAAATAACACTTCAGTGAACATATAAACATAACATACAGCTGATAATTAGTTGGCTTCTGAGGAAACCACAATCCCTTAATTTTGCATTCGAGCAAAGATCTTTCGTACAATGCCGCAACAGCTGCTTCAACTTGGGACACAAAAACCTTCCTATTCAGTATCCAGTTAGTCTTTTCTTCAGGTTGAGCATCAGGCTTTGCATCATTTATGTCCCCACTGTCAGTATCTGAATCCTGAGACCGAAACAATAACAGACCAGACGCACCAACCGAAATACAATTTTTCACGAAATTAAGAAGGAAAAACTTTCCATTCAATGCGCCATACAAGATTGAAAGCTGAGATGCTAGCCAAGTTAATGCCTGATTCAAAATGGGGCAATCAAACTGGAAATCTCGCTTGTCCATGGAAACGAAAGCTTCTCTTAGAATTGACTTGAAGCATAAACAGCATAGCAAGAATATATGTTGCTGCATAGGTGCATCAATGACAACGCCATATCGAGGCGAATTGACTATTATCCAATTCGTTAGTTCACGCTCGTTAGCAATTCCGATACCAGAAATCGCAGAACGAACATTATCGGAGTAGGTAGTAGGAAAATCATTCCATGAATCAAGTTCGCGCGTGATAGCCAAGTATTGAGAAGGAAGAATTGGCGCGTAGAGTGTCTCAGAATTGGAGTTGTGAAACTGTGAATCGGAGATATTGTTGGGAGATAAAAAGGGGGGCAGGGTGAAGGTTGTGTTGATGTTTTGTGAATCGGAGAAAGAAACGACGCCGTGGCAATTGCGGTAGAAGAAGTTGGAAGCGAAGTCGAGAGAGAAAGAGAGTGGGGAATTAGGATCGTGAGATTCGTTGTTGTTGGTTAGGGTTTTGGGGTAAGTGAGAGAGTGGAGGAGGTGGTTAGGGTCGGGGATGGGTTTGGGGGAGGAAGGGCAACGGAGGTGGTGGAGGAAGAGGGAGGGAGGGGGGATAAGGTGGTTAGGGTTGAAAGGGCATTGTACGAGATTGGGGTTTAGGGTTCCGGGATGCGGTGAGATTGGGAGCGAGTGGTTGGAGAGAGAAATGAGGTTGTTGAGGAATGAGAGCGTTGTTGAGAGATCAGGAGCATAGGGATTCATCGCCACAACCCTTCTTCACTTTCACAATCAGGTAGATTTGATTCCCTCCCTAAGCTCTCATAAATGTATCTCTTATCTGACCTGCTACTCTTTTGTGAAGGAAGCATCTAAGTCACTGCTAACATGCAAGAGTTTCGTGATGTCCCACTGTACATTTGAATGTTAACCAAAAGAGGGAAGGAGAGTTTGCCAGCCAGGTCTTGGGATGGCAATTTATACCGTATCCATAATACACAGGGTAATTACTCATACAATAGATAAGTATCTGGATATGGGTAATTCCCTATAAATTTGAATGAGTACGGGTGCGGGTACGGGTACTATGGTACCCCACCCCTACCCTCACATATATATATATATATTACTAATATATAAAATTTTAACTATAATACAAATTTTAAAACCAAAATTAATCTAAAGATTCTAAACTTTTTAAACCTAATTGCATCTATAATTCCTTTTTGTATGTTTTTATTTATTTAAATACTTTGATTTGTAATATTTATTAGTAGATTTAAACGACCTTTGAATCGTTTTTTTAATTGTTACAACTTTCTTTTGTTATTTATTGCTTTTTCACTGTTAAAATGCGGGTAACAGGTGCGGGTACGGGTACTTAGGTACCCAGAGGGTACGGGTAAGGGTACTAAAGTTGCTACCCACGAGGGTACGGGTCCGGGTAATTTTTTCAAACGTGGGTATGGGGACGGATACTATAGTACCCTACCCAAACCCTATCCATTGCCATCCCTAACCAGGTATGCCCACCGTGCACAAATTAATTATGTCATACTTTGTCAAAAAAGGAGATATGGAGTTTTTGTGAGTGTCTACGGGACGTCAAAGTGCTACAGGGTTACTGTTCAAATGTCAAGAGGCTTGTCTCAATGAGCGATATGAAATTAGTTGGCTTAAAGTCTCATAATTGCCACATCTTGATGCAATTATAATCGTTCGATTAAAATAAATGAAATGGATGGCTTGATATTCTTTCTTTCATAAAATTTAATAATAGAATTTTTACACCTAATTTTTTTTCCTTTTTCTTCACTCTCCACTCTCCCCTCTCCCCACGAACCCATACCCCTTCATTTCCCCTAATCACTTGTCCTTCACAACTCTCGCCATGATAAACGGCGGGAATCGTAGGAACGCCTTCTTCAAAACGTCGTCGTTCACCTCGTTCTCTAGGCCACCACAGAAAAACTGGTGGTCGTTCTCCGGCCACTTCGACGGCGATGGATCCTCCCACGTTAGGCCGGAGCGTTGGGGAACTGCTTCTTCTCGTCGGCCTTGTGCTCGATCTCGCGTTTGGGGTGATCGTCTGCATGTGGAGTTGCCGCGTCGTGCTGGAATTGCAGTGGTTGAGGGTAAGGGGTATGCGGCGTCCGTCCTCCATCTCATTCTCCTCCTTTGGTATGGTCCCAAGAAATGGAAAGGAGGCGGCTGCTGAGGAGAGCACACGAATGGGTCATGAAATAGGTTGTGGCTGAGGGTGGAGGAGGATGGGAAAGGGAGGAGGTGGGAGAAAAGTGGATGCAAATGATTTGTTGTGGATGGTGTAGATTAAGATTTGTAGACATACAAAATCCAATGGTTAGAACTCACTTGTGCATGGTGGGGGTACGCATGACACTTGTGCACGGTAGAATTAGCCTTGATTGTGTCCCTCCTACTTAGTTTTAGCTTGTTTAAATTGCCCTATTGTTGTTGATAATTTAGAAGTGAATTTGATTTGTCTTCCCCGTACACAATTAGATATTATCCTTGGAATGGATTGACTATCTTCCAATCATATCTTAGTAGAGTGTGCAAATAAAGACTTTGATATTTCCAAAGTTAGAGAATTTTGGATTTTTAACTACTAGTGACTTTGTCTTTCCCTTTCACCCTTTGTATCTCATTAAGTACATCTGTACATGCGACTTATCCTTGCATTTTTCTATTACTTAAAATAATGCATAATATCTATCATAATACGTAATATCTTTCAAATAAAATTTTCATTCAGAATTCAAAATTCAAAATAAAATTAATAAGAGAAAATTTTGAAGTAATTTCTTGATTCCAGATTAACACTAACTCAATACTAATTTACATTGCTAACAGAGTCGCCAAAATCAAATTTTTTGGCATCAAAATTTTGTTTAATTATTTCTAATATTTCTAATTTACTATTTTATATTTTTTACTAACTTTAAAATTTGAGGGTTTTAAATTATGTAAGTATAAGAGAGATTACCCCACATGCACTCAGAAAGATTTACAACGGTGGCTTGATGAAAATTATAATTTGAAAGTTACTCAAGATACAATACCAAACACTATCGATCAATCATCTGGGTACCTTTCGACTAACTTAGAAAAAAGAGGAGATACTGAGCGACACAAACCAACAAAATTTCCAAAATTTAGTTACATACACATGAGATAGATTATGAAATAGATAATCTACAAAATAAATGAATGAAAGAAAACCGAAAGAAAAAAGGTAAATGAAAAGGTCACATTAACACATCAAAAATGTATATTTTGGTTAAGAAAGTAAAAACAGAATGATGTTGATCTTTTGGAAATGAACATGTAATAAATTAAAAATGGAAAATAAGGTTCATATATAACAACTAACCTATTTAAAATTAGTCAGTACAAATTTAAGGAAAGAAAATAGTTTTTTTTTTTATTTATCAAATTACGTGAATATAATCATAGTAACAATTAGGATTTAATTTTATACACTGGTCAGCGTTAAGATTTTTATATTATTAGCCAATCATAAATTGATATATTATTAAAAATATTTGACTCTTATTATAACTTCCTTAGGGGTGTGTTTGGTTCAAAGGAGGGGAGGGGAGAGATTTTAATGGAGGGGAGGGGAGGGGAAGGGAAGGGAGTGATTTTAATTAGATATTGTGTTTGGCTGGAAGGAGGGGAGGGGAAATATCACTTTCATGTTTGGTTCAGGATGAGAGGGGAGGGGAGGGATTTTAAACAAAATTTACTCTTAAACCATTATAATTATTTATTTCAAAATAAATAAGTGGGATATTTTAGTCAATACATATGAAATATTTTAAAATCCTTCCCCTCCCTTTCAAGTCCCTCCATTATTGGAGGGGAGCAAAAACTCACTTAAGGGGGGATTTTGCTCCCCTCCCCTCCCCTCCAACCAAACACTACCTAAAAGTCACAAGTAGGATAATTTGTAATTGGTTAACAATGTAAAAAAACTTTACACTGACAATGTATCAAAATTAAACTCTAACAACTAATAATTTGGATAGATAAAAGTACTCAATATAGCAAATTATCATAAAGAAATAATTTGAATAATAAATAATAAAACCAGAAGAAATAAATGATGGATGATAATTAATAAGATAATTATATGATTTGATTTAATTGGTGACAAAAAATATTGAGGGAAAACAAATTAATGTGGCAGTACATTAACATGTATTAAACCATCATAGTAATGTATAGGGGTGGGAATAGGTCAGGCCACCCGACAGGGGCTTACGGCCTGGCTTGACCTGTTTAGTAAAAAGGCCAGATTTAGGCTTTTTAAAAAGTCTTTTTAATTAAATAGGTCAGGCCTAGGCCTATTGAAAAGCCTTTCTGGCATGTCAAGTCGGTCTGTTTATATATATAATATATTAAAATAAAATGATTTTTAAAATTTGACTCTTTGTCTCCTCACTCTGCTCATTTTAGAAGTCTCAGAACGTCTCCTTCCAAAGCCCTAAATCAAAAACACGACTCCATAATCGATTGTTATTTTGTACATGGAATTATAGAAGTTTTGTTACATTATTGAGCCTTTTTTTTTTTTTGTAATTCGAAAGTAAAAGCCTATTTAAAGCTAGATGCCTCCTTGTTTATTTATTTGTATGTAATTCACTTCGCTTTTGATCAATTTTAAGTATTTAATTTTTTAGTAGGCCAATTTTAAGTAGGCCAGATAGAGAACTTGACCTATTTAATGACCTATTAGCCTATTTAGAGATACGCCAAATGGCCTATTTGAAGGCTTTAATATGAAGCAAGCTTTTAAAAAGGCTAACAGGCCAGACCAGACTTTTAAAAAGGTCAGGACAGGCTCAAAATAAAGCCTTTAACAGGTAACAGGCCAGGCTTAAGCTTTTAATTTTTTAAATAGACCAGGCCTATTTAAGCAAACCCTGGCATGGCCTGACCTATTCCCAACCCTAGTAATGTAAGGGATTAACTTTAATGATGTCTGAACTAGTAGTCATTTTTTTCTCCTTGAGTCTCGATTGGGTTGGAGCGAATCTGAGTCGATCCTTTGGGAAAATGTGCTCAGAGAAGTGGACGAACATTTTCTATGTTGCGTGCCAGGGACTCCCAGTAGACGAGTGGTGGAGCATGCAGGTAGCATTTCATCTACGCTTGACAACTTGCAGGGTGGGGTGAATATGAAGGGTAGGGTGGAGAAGCTTATTAAATGAGAGTTCCCTCCAGCGGGCAACTAGGGTATGAATGGTTGTGGGGGTCTTATTTGTGATGATAATGGGCGTTGGATTATGGCCTTTGCCATGCACATAGGGACATGTACTATTTTTCAAGGTTTAGCATTGGGATATCCTCAAAGGTCTTGAGTTGGCTGGGAGTAAAGGTGTTCACGGGTTGGTGGTAAAATCAGACCCTGCCTCTATCATAAACATTCTGGGGAGCAATAAAAATAAATTTTTTAATAGTATTTTTTAGTGGTTGAAGAGAGTTTGGTTGATTGTTGTCTCTCATACTCTCAAGGAAGACAATGGTTGCGTTGACGGGCTAGCTAATTGGAGTTTATCCGAAGAGATGAGAGTTTTATGCTTGATTCTCCAACGGAAGGTTTGGGGAGCCACCTTTTTCGTGGCATGATTGGAGTTTCCATACCCCGAGCTTATATTTCCTTGTAGATTGTTTTCTTTCGGGCTTGTTTGCCTTGTTAAGCACAATATTAAGAAGGTTAATACCCATTCAGGATCTACAAGAAAAATGTGAAGAAGTACTCACAGTCATCGTATTATAAAATAATGGAATATACACACGAGTCAGATTACAAAATAGATAATCTACATAAAGAATAACGGAAAGAAAACCAAAAAAGAACATGAATGAGAAGGTCATATTAACATAACAAAATCACAAACGATATTGGTCTTTTGGGAATGAATAAGTAACAAGATGAAAATATTAAATAAGATATCATGCATATAGTGGTGAAACATAGTTAAAGATAGTTATAAGGAATTGCAGGAAAGAAAAAAGTATAAAAAAACCTTTTTATCATTTTACGTGAATGTAATTGTAATAACAAATAATTAGTTTGCTGAATAGGTGAATATATTTAATATAGCAAATAATTAAAAAGAAAGAATTGAATTACAAATAATAAAACCAAAATATAATAATTATTGAATGATATTTTGGAGGATTATGAATAAGATGATTACTTGTTCCAAAAAAATTTTGTCAGGTACTGCAGTGCTCCCATCAAGAAACCTGAACTTGTTCTTCGATATCATTGCGCTTTTTATCACTCGAGCCCAAGAGTGATAATTGTTTGTTGTCAATGGTGGAGATGCCAACACTATGTTAGGGTTTTCTCATGGATGAACATAGTAGACACTAGCTGGATTCAGTGGAGGATCTACAACAATAGGAAGAGAAATCAAGCTATTGTTGCTCGAACCTCCTTGGCTACACGCAACATGAAGAAAGAACGAGTTTGCGCAGCAAAGCTCCAAGATGGAGCTCTGTGATACCATCTAACAATTCAGAGAATAAGAGAGAGTAATAGAGAAAACTGAATACTTCTTATTATTGATACTAAAACAAATGGAACAATATGCTTGTTGCCGTAGCCTATTAACTAACTTTGCATACTTTGCATACTGCATAACTGATTTACAACTAACATTTATGACAGATCATGCATTATGTAATAATATATTTCTAATCACACAAATACACAATAGTCATGCATAATCCTACAAATGAAATGAAAGAAGAACTTTGGTTGTTTGTTTAATTGCCTTCCTTAGGCCTAACCATGGTTCTAAATTGCGGTTGCGGTCACGGTTGCGGTCGCGGTTGCGGTCGCTGCGATTGCGGCCATTGCAGCCGCTGCGATGCGTAATGCGGCCGCTGCAGCGTGAAATAATATGATCGTTTCACAAAATAAAAAAAAAATTCATTATTTTTTTTGTAATTCTTTATATATCTTTTATTATTGGTGTTGTATATATTTATATTGATTTTTAAGACATTGTATTATGTTTATGAATAATTTAAGCTTAATTGTAGTGAAAATAATAATATTATTAATAAAACTTTTAAGTATATATAGTACAAAATTAACAAAGAAGTAAGAAAGTGACAGACTTAAAAGTGCACAAATATATACAAATCACAAATAAAAAGAGATTAGTATCACATGGAGGAATACAACCAGCTATAATTGTGATTCTAAAATAACGTCACATTGTCACTACTTAGAGATACGTCTTCACTACAAAAAAAAAGTTAAACATATATTATTTACAATTTTAATATAAACTAATAATTAGGCAAATACAAATAATTCCTAAATCTAATCATATTCATATTCCTACCCAAAAATTTCCCTCACTAATCAAATAATCCCACCCACTCCTTATTAAAAAAAAATCCCACGGCCCACACACTCTTCCCCCATTTTCACTTCCCCCTCCATTTTCTATTTTCACTTCCCCCCTCTATTTTCACTCTTCCCCACACGCCCCTGACTCCCTCTTTCCCCAATCCCCCCCCTCTATTTTCGTCACTCACCATCCCCTGCTTTCTCCCTGTTTTTTTCTTTGATTTTCACCCATGCCTCACGCCCCTGCCTCCCCTGCCCCTCACCCATGGCAGTCAGCCACTCAGCCCCACACCCCGGAGGATGACAGCGACCACCAGTCCACCACGCCACTGACCCAACCCCCAAAATCACCACTTACCCAACCCCCAAATCTCCACCGCCGACCACCACCCCCAAAATCACCAGTTCACTACTATTCCTCCCTCCCCCACCACCTAATCGCCATACACAACCCCCATTGAACCCCGACAGATGAGTGAGCAAAGCAGCACCATAGCAGAGCAGAGGAGGAAGATCTTACCTTGGGGTGAGGCTGGTAGATCGGACCGATTCGGATGTGAGGAGGCACCGAGGTACAAAGAATCTTTTCTTTTCAGAATGATGTATTTTGATTCTCTGAAGTCTGAAACCTTTGTTTTTTTACAAGTAAGATTGAACGTTTGATCTGTTGCCGTATGATGCGGCCCGTTGCGGCCGTTACGGGTGATTTCAAATCACACCGCAATAGCGGCCTGATGCCGTTGCGGTGAGTGCCGCAACCGCAATATTGCGGACGCATTAGCGGTTGCGGACCGCAATTTGAAACCATGGGCCTAACTTCTATTCCGTGAATAAAGAGACCGCGCTTCCAGTAAGTATCCTTTGTCTCCCGAATACTCACCCGCACTTCATCATCTTGTAGGCCTGCATTGAAGAACTCCCCCATCTCAAACTCCAACCACCCATCGCTTCTCACATTTGGACGTTGCAATCCCTGCACACTCTTGTGCAGTTGCCTCTCTTCTAAGTCTGGGTCTATACAGACATTCTTGGTACTGCTCTGGCCACCAAGTATATCCAGTGATAACTCCACGGGACGACGGTGAAATCCATAACCGTTGATCATCATGAACACCAAATAAGCCGCATAGTGAGTATTTGGAGACAAGGCATTGATGTTTATCACCCCACGAATTTCAAGCCAGCACACATCAGTAAGACGAGCAACTTCTGGGAACCTGTTCAACAAAGTTGCAGACATGATTAAGAGAAAGACAACACATTCCATAATGAGTAGAGTAGTAGAGCTGACCTGCATTCAGGTAGGGTTTTCCATTTCCAAGACTTATCATTCCTGGTTACCGGTATGGTTATCCATTCCCAATGTCGACGATGATGACCCCAAACAATGTTAAGAGTTGTGGCAGCAAGCATGTAACAAATTTTCCCACTCTTTCTGTCCAACTGAAAGCTCTGCATTTTAAAACTCGGATTTTTAATTCATAATTTAACTACAATAATAAAAAACATATACATTAATTAGAATTTACAACTGCAGTCTCAGAGCTACTGATACTGATAGATAGCCAAATAATCCAGCTTTTCAAAATGTCATACGCATAAACAACGATAGGAGAGAAAAGTTAATATAAATATTTGTAAATTAATTAATATACCTTAGTGGCGTGATCGATGATGATAGGGTGATGAGAGAGAGCGAGATAGAGTGATTTCTTAGAAGAAGATTTTGCGAGCTTATAAGACTCTTTAACCGATCGGAAAATGATCGACATGAAATCAGAAGGGAGGAAATGATTCCAAACGGTGTCGGATTGAGCGGCGGAATAGAAAGTTCTAGAAACGAGGGAGAGCCTGCATGCGTCCACGGGAGTCGTGTTGGACAATATTTTTGCGATGCATAATTCCGGCAACGCATCAAATTCCATTGATCCTCTTCTCTTTTCAATCACAAAGAGAACCAATGCTTCCTACAACTTGTTGTTTTTCTAAAGTGATTATTCGCCTCTTTATTTGTTCCCCTCACCCCCTAGTTTTTCGACCATCCATGACTTTGTTTTAAGGTGTAACGAAATGGTATGCATATGGATTAGGTATTTTTCATGTGTTTATTTTTAGAATAAAGGGTCAAACTTATCTTTGGGGGATAAAATTACCGGACACTTTGAATCCTTTAAAAATAACTAATTATTTAGTTACTCAAATTTACAAACATGGAATACATTAATCCTTTTAATATCTCTCTCTCTCTCTTTTTTGTTTTTTTTGGCTTCAAAATGACATTGTTCGGGATATGCTAGAGATAAGGAAAAAAAGCCCAAAGCGATCTCATCTCCCAACGGAGTTTATATTCTTCAACCTTTCCACAAATATTTCCCATGTTCCGAGCTTGCTTTCACAACCAGTAGGTGTCATTGTGGCATGAGGAAGATGACGGAAAAAAAAATAAAATCAAAATCTATGCATTTTTGTAAGGACATTAAAAAACACACACGCAATAGTTACGTGTTATAGAGGCCATGGTTATATGTTGTGTGACCCCAAAAAAGAAAACTCTTGCTCCTAAAGTAAGAGTTTTCATCTGTTTTACATGAATCTGCAGCAACAACATGTGGTTCTTTGGGTGCTTGAGTACAAGTTGAGATTGCTACGATTGACTTATGGGTTCAAATTACGAAAACATAGAACGTGGAGGCAAGTGTTGTTGCGACTATAGACTCAAGGCTGACATCAGGGCCGTGTCGAGATATTTTGGGGCCTGCCTATTAGATTTTTTAAAAAATTTATTGTTTATATATAAAATAATTAACAATTACTTTATTAATTTCAATTCATTGTTATTAACAAAATGTCATGTACAATTGATTTCTATTCAACGGTACCAATACTTAATCTTCTTAGACAAAAGGAACAAACAGTTTCAATTGTAATCAATTTTTACTTTCCCGAAATTTTACTCATGCACACTCATAAGTATTAAGAGCGTCCTATTAAAAAAAAGGTATTAAGACTACTGGGTCATATAATTATAGCACGTGCTACCAGTTTAGGTTAGAAAGTCACATTGCTACTTGATGCTTAAATAAATCTCTCCCACATAACATGTTATTGTTGGAGCTTTATCATGTTTTGATGTATTTATTACATGTTAGATTTTAGACCTTTATATAATATGTAAAATTACAAAGGGTCAATGATTAAGTAAATATGGGGCCTAAGGCAAATGCCTTAGTTGCTTTGCCTCAAACACGACCTTGGTTGACATTCTCCAAAAAAAGGAGAAACTGCCATAAGTAGCCGGAGCAAAGTGGCCTCCTCCGATGGAAGAAGCAATAGCATAAAAGTCGGGGTTCTGAACTAGAATGTTCATATGTGCATTGGTTATAGACACCATATGACCTGCAGAAGCGACGAGAACAGTGCGATTGGTGTAAGTTGCGCTGCCACTGTCCCCTTTTTTTTTATTCTTTTGTTGTCTGTGTTTGTTCAGCATATCAAAGTTCTTAGTTTTGCTTTTACCTTCCTTTGTTCAATTTGGGAAGGTCGAAGAAGATGAACTCTTATCATTTCGGGCATTTTCCCTTCCTCCATATTTATCTCAAATAGCATTTGAAATAGGAAAAGGTTTTTCTTTAACGATTTTCCAAGATGGAAATTCGAGTTGTGCCAAAGAAAAGAGTTAACGTACCACATAGGAATAAACATTAACTCGGACAGAGCCTAATGGATGAAAGGTGACAAAAAGACTAACGTGTCCCATGTTTGTAAATTTGGGGACTAAATGATTAAATTTTTTCTAAGGACTAAAATGTCTCTGTGTTTTTCTTTTCAGAAACCAGGTTGGGCCTTATTCTTATTTTTATGACAATCTTTTGATTAGGGTGCTACATAGTATGAAAACGAATTCATACTTACGTTGAGAAGAGAGAAGCTATTAGAGATAAAGGATGAGAAAATTGAGGAAAGAATAAAGATAACAAACAACCATCCAATTACAAACGTTCATAAAAAGTTACCAAGGTAAAGTTTACTAATAACCATTTTTATTTTATTATTCATGGAACTTTAGGACGAGAGAATGTTCTATTTTGAAAGGAGGGCTTATAGCGATACACACATAACCCATTAATAAAAGATCACTAATAGATTCAACCAAATACTTTATTCTCAAAGTTATTTTTGGTGTGTACAAGGGTATCTTCCAATAGATAGTTGAAGACTAACGGCCTAATTCCTTTCGAGGGGTAAAGATTACCAAAGTAAGTTTTACCTCTCCCAACAAAGTCTTTTCCATACACACGGGAGGAATCGAACCTCTAACAACATGATTAAGGAACTCAGTTATCTACCAACTATGTTGGACCTTGTTGGTATCCTCAAAGTTATATTTGATTATATTGGTTGAGCCAACACTAGTTATTATATTGTATTTACATTATATTTTTGAAAAACTTAAAATTATTAGATTTGGGGATAAAGTTTAACATAAATGTAAGTTTTAGAAACGATAAGTTTTAGAAATATAAATTTTAAATTAAGAGTCGACTTAATGCAGTTGAAAATTGTTTCAAAGTGAAAGTTTTACAAGCTTAGGCACTTAATCATCAGTTCACAGATATGCAGATATTTTTAAGAGATAATTTGTTTTTTTAAACATAATTTACACAACTTTACATATTTTATAGATTATTTATTAATTGAAGTGCCAATAACAAATGGTGGCTATGTAGAGTGTGCTAATAAACTCATATAGTTAAGACTTGGGTCTTGCTAACCAGTGGAAATATTTTATATAGAAACAAGGGTCTATTTGCTTTGTTTCCAGATCATGTTTTCATAAATAATTACAAAATTGTTACCTTGTTTTCATTATGTTTCATGTTTTCAAAAATTTGTACAAGAAACATTGAAATTTTTTTTCGATGTTTCCTGTACAAATATTTGGAAACATGAAACAAAATGAAAACAAGGTGACGGTTTTGTAATTATTTTTTAAAACAGAAAATGAAAACAGAAAACTTGAAATAAAGTAAACAAACCCTAAGTGTTACACATTTTATGACAATAAATACATCTTTTTTGATTCTTTAAGGGCACTGGTCAGCATTAAAGACTTTGTATAATTAATGTGAGACAACATAGTTACATTCAGTCTTCATCGATTTGTGTTTTACAAGCAAAATTCAATGTAATTTATTCTCTAATATGTATGTACATGGGCATGACCGTGAAATTTTTTTGAATCCGCTTCCTATTGTAAAAAATAATAATAAATAAATGGCTAAAATATATTTTAGTCCTTTATCTTTTGGTTAGAATTCATTTTGGTCATTTATCTTTTAAAAAATTCATTTTGTTCATTTATCTCGCTAATGTTACACAAACTAATCCTTCCTATTAACTCTGTTAAATCTACTGATAGAAATTTCTGATATGGCAGCTTCAACACCTTCAACCACGAATACTTTCAACCATCTCCTACTACAACTTAATGAGTTCTGCAAAGACACGATCATTTTCCTCTGTCTAACTGATGGGCTCCGACAAGTGTTTCAGATCGAAACAAGTAATAAAACATAGCAAGTAATGTCGAGATCGAACACAAAGATTAGGTAACCAATTGATCTAAATCTAATTTATTATTATTATGACCAAGTCAAAGGAGAGAGAAAGATATGATGATATTAATTGAGATATTGCTATTAATTACCAAATCAAAACAGAATCAACAAAATCACAAACAGATTGTTAAGAAAGAGAAAGTAATTGGAAGGATATAAGGTCACGATTTCACCTACACTATCAAGCTTAGGTCTAATTGTGATTAATTCTCAATACCTAATTCAATTCAATGTCAACCAGGAACCTTAAGTTATTCTAATGTCTTCGTCAAGCACAAAAGAAAACACCCTTACACACTAATCAACTATACCTCTACGATGATTAACATGCAAGTATTCATTAAGTTCTCGGTTCCCTATATCGATTGCACACGTCTCCTACTATATCTCTATCATTATTCAACTTTGTGTTCTTAATTCAAACCCTAAATCGTGAATCTCCTTTGGGACTCATCACAATTGACTAGTTAACCATGAGCTCTTTTGATTAACACAATAAACATCAGAATTAAGAAGTAAGGAAATAGAAGAAGTGAATAGAAAACTTCACAATTATTGCTAAGTCGTCATGTGCGGATACGTTGCTTCCTTAGGAAAGAGGATTAGCTCCTCATCATGTTCATCGTTACAAGGAATTCAATAGTAAACATCCAGAAAAACTCAGAAATAAGCCTAAGCGAGACACACTCTAAAAAATTAGGATTAGGATACAAAATTCGATCTAAACACAAGCTTTTATACTAATCTGCAAAAACAACTCTCGCGAGGCGAGCAAGCAGCTGCTCTCGGGGTGAGAATAAAAATTTGGCCCAATCCAGATAGCATTTTATCGTGGGGCGAGTCCTGTCTCGGTGGGCGAGACAGGGAGCCTTCATAATCTCCTTCTCTGCTTCGCGGGGCGCCCCAGATGATCTTCAGAATTCCTTCTTTGGCTCACGAGGCGCCCCAAAAAGCCTTCAAAATTCTTCAATTTCTGGCCTCTGTCTTGCGGGGCAAGCCATGTCTCCCAGGGCGAGACTCTTCTGTCTAGTATTCCAGCTTGCATTTCCTTTGATTTTGTTAACTTCGCCCAGCTTCACTTTTTACCTGAAACTCTAAGTAGCATGTAATTATTTATTTGACTCAAATTCCTACCTAAATTCCTAAAAACTAACAAAATGACCGAAGACCTTGCTTAAGGACAAATAAAGCTAAATTTGGGTTTAAACGAGATAAAACTCGACCAATCGTCTCAAAAATCGTAGCTTTATTAGCTACAAAACTAGATAAGCCAAATGGTTATCACTAACATTCATCGTGTCTTTCTTGTTTATGGGAAAAAAGATAGCCTTTTTAATTTGGGGATTCGAACGGTAAAGTTCACATGTGATGACATGTCATGCTACTTTGACATGTCATAGGCCAGAAGGGAGAGTTAACGACCATCTCAACTCACACTAACGTCTGTTGTAACAGAGTTAGTGGAAAGTGCCAATTTGCATAACATTAGAGAGATAAATGACCAAAATGAATCTTTTAAAAGATAAAGGGACAAAAAGTATACTTTAGCATAAATAAATTAAAAGTGTTTGGTTTATATATAGAAAGATAGTTGATTAGTGATTAGCATAACCATGTTGATTAAATCATCTTAGGAGTTGCTTAAGGTAAACTCATTTACAGTGTGTTTGAATGTACGTCGGGAGCTCCCAAAAAACACTTTCACATGAAGCTACTATACATAGCTTTTACTTCTCCCAACATAATTCTGGTCCAACTCACATAGGTGTGTAGAAAATGTAGGTGTCTAATTGATGCAAAATTTAATGTGGTGTTAAAAAAACACATTAAAATGGGCATAATAAATGTTTTATTTATTTATTTCAGTATAACCATAAAAAGTATATTATATCAATAATTGACTATATGCAAAATTGATTATTATGACGATCGATGTTGACACTACATATTGATATTCAAAGATCTTCAAACCTTTCGATTCTTCAATTGAGCATTTCAAAAGTAGTTATTTCTGGGTTACTCTCATGTTCCATGTGTATTCCTCCTTCTTGAAGCCATGTCAGCTCAAATTTCCATCTTATTTAGGTTCAAGGATCAGGAGACTCACCAAAGTATTCTCTTGGGTAATTTTCTGTGGAGGATCAGCGGGATATTGACAGATTTTCCGAAATAGCCCCAACAATCATTGTTTTCATTCAATCCAATGGGTGCATGATGAAGACGATTTGCCTTAGGGTGTGTTTGATTCAAAGGAGGGGAGGGGAGGGATTTTAATTTGACAGTATTTGATTGAGAGGAGGGGAGGGCAAATAACACTTTCATGTTTTGTTCAGGAGAGGGTGGGAGGAATTTTAAAACTTCTTTACTTTTTAACCCTTATATTATTTATTTAAAAATAGATAATTGAGGATATTTTAGTCAATATATATAAAATACTTTAAAATCCCTTATCTCCCCTCCAAATCCTCCCAATATTGGAGGGGAGCTAAAACTCACTTAAGGAGGGATTTTACTTCCCTCCCCTCCCTCCAATCCAAAAATTGAACCAAACATGATAGATTTAAAAAAACCCAACCTCCCCTCCAAATCCCTCCAACCAAACACTACCTTAATATTTTCGTTAATTTAATACTAGTGATTTCTTGTATAAATTTTTTTTGCTTTGTTTATACTTTCTTGTTTCTCTCTCTCTTTTTCCGATACCCGTTTATTCTTTTCGCAGAGAATGTAATCCCTCCGATCTCTTCATAAGTTTCTGCTGATGTTCTTCAAGGCAACAAAAGAAAAAGGCTTTGACATACGTACATACATGTAACACATGCCTTGACTTTTGAAGGAAAAGACGGCAGAATTCAAGAAACAAACGTTTTCTTTGATAAATAAAAGCGTCACAAATTTTCTTTTCATAATTACTAGGTAATCATACATTGTGAGGAACTAGATAACCCATCAACATTATCACAAATTGTTTTCCCCTGAAATACTAGGCAACCCCTCAACATTGAGGGTAAACTATTACCTTCTCTTGATTTTCTTATCTACATTCCCGTCTAATTACTATATTCTATTTATCATAAGGACATTCAAGATCATTTTCAGTGACCTTGAAATGCTGCGGGCGTTGACCAGAGCAATGCAGATTCCACATTTTAAAATACGCCCTTTCGAGATTCCTCACCTGCAACATTCAGCATAGCTTAAGAATACTTCACCATACAGAAGATAGAAAGCCCATTAGATTGTATAAAATATCATTTCGAACTCACCCAGCGGGCTGTGTCAAATAGAGGGCAAGTCATGCGTACGGCTTTGAGCTTATCAGTAAGAGCTTGAAGCTTTGGGCGATTCAGAGCCAGTGATACTGCCCTATCTTCATACTCTTTCATACTACATAAGCAAAACAAAAGTTCAAAATCAAACGAACATCCTCCAACATAGATTACAAGATAAAAAGCAATAAAATAGGAAATTAACAAAAATAACTGTCAACACCGGACAACAAATACTACAAGCAAAAAGACAAAATTAAAGGAAAGCACTTCAAAACTAAAAAACTGTTTAAAACACAAAATCATGCACACGCACGCACGCACACGCTAAATTCCATGTTAAACATCAATTTATGTCAAACGAGTACACCAATTCTCGTATGTACCAATCAACTTACGTTCATCAATGTTATCGATAGCGGATGGTGGAACATAGCGGAAGGCCAAAACTCCGCCATTTTAAACCGCCATAAAACGCCATGGCTGCCATGGCGCCGCCATCCTTCACAAATTGGCCATAGCGGTTGGGCAAAAATCCACCACCGCAATCCGCCATGGCCGCTATTTGATAACACTGACGTTCATAAAGACTAAACATGGAGAAAGATTTCCCCCAATGCTTGTGAGTATCCATTTGCTGTCAATTACATCATGGATAAGTACCTTGCCCCGTCTTTAAAAGTGGATTGAGTCTATCTTTTAAGGGAACTCAAGCAGCACTAGGCAAAAATCAAATTGAAAAGAAGTGCTAACCTGCTAACAATCATATCCTCCCCCAGTCCAGTGGCAAGACAGAGTGACCCTGCAACTCTAGTAGCCATTTTCTCAAGAGGCAGAGTAACCATCGGCAAACCTGCCCATAATATATCTGTTCCAGTTGTATGTGCATTGCACAAGGGCCTGAAATAAAACATGACAAGCATATTACAAGTAGAGTTCTACACCGACATCCAATAATATCTTGACAAATCAGTATTATTATTATTTCTCTCTCTTAGTTATTAAAATAAAATGTGAAAATTTTAATGAATGTCAGTGCAAAACTTTTTACACTGACAAAGTGACAATATATACTACTTTAATCCCTATAAGTAAAAGAAAACTATGTAAGCAGACTACTGCAACTCTGCAAGTATAAAAGGATGAGTGGGACAAGAAACTGGATGCAAACAGCAAATATAAAGAAGTAGGACAAAGAGTAGACATGGGAAATTACGTGTCAAGGAATAAGTCGGCTAAAGCACTCCGTCTGATGTGTTCATTCTTCATTGCAACATCTGTGAAAATAATTTGATCTGGCTGTACCCCTTGTGCAGCAGCATCTGTAAGAATTCAATTAATTAGAAAGGGGCACAATATGCAGCAAATAAAAATAGGATAATATGTTCCAAGGCTATTGACATGACCAATGCCCATCGGAGCATTAATAAAAATTAACATTATTTTAAAAATAAAAATTATAAAAAAGTTTCATTGAACAACTATACGTACATGCCCTCAATCTCATTTCGCCTGCTGCTGGAAATCTCAGGAGCCAAAGTGCGCTGTTTGGCACACGTTTAAGAATATTGCACCTAAAATAACACAAAGCATTGGCAGACATGTAAAGATGCCAAATTTTGAAGGAAAAAAGGAAGAAGACATGAATATAATATATCGAGTGATCTTGTAATTTATCGAAACAACCAATAGAGCATCCTGACATTACCATGTATTAAATATTTCAGGATCCATCTTGTAAAGTTGATTGAAGCATGCAAATATAAATTTATCCTCAGGCAGACCATAATCTGATCGTTTGTGCTGACAGTTCGGATCTAACACATCCTGATTTTTCTGAACAAAGTATGCAAGACAAAAACACATTCAATGTCATGCATCTCTATAAAACACGACAAACAACATAATAACATATCCACACAATTGAACAACATAACAACATATCCACACAATTGAATTGAATCCAACGTTCTCCATTAAAAGTTGATAAAAATAACCTGTTTATAATCATTTACAAAGTAGCAATGGGGGAGATGGGCAATCTTCTCAGAATAAATATGTGCATAACGTAGTGGTGAAACAAACTGCAAAAAAAAAAAAAAAAATCATAAGATTAGAAAGAATGTTGAATTAATAAAATAAAATGAGTTCTTTTATTTGTTTAGCCTGAACCACATCCAGTGTCTCACCTCATCAGTGACTAAGTAATCTATGTAAGTAGCCCCTGTTGTTCCAGGGAATCCCATATATGAAACTTGAATTGGTGCAGGTTGCATAGCAAATATCTCATTTCTGGCACCCTGCAAAACAAGAAGAATTACATGCAATAAAATAACTGAAACTTGCAAAATAGACTTTCAGAAACTCAAGCATGAAACTCATCAGGCAAGGATCCAATTACAGTTTCATACATTAAGGGGGAAAAAAAACTCTATCATAAACATTGTGAACATGTAAAAGTAAACCAAAATTGATTATGAATTTTGATTTATTACAAAGATCATAGCAGAATTACTCCCAGATAGAGAGCTACCTTTGTATAACCATTAAGGTTGACAAGGATATGTATCTTATCCTCGTTGATCAATTTTGCTATCATATCCGATGACATGGCAGATACATCCACAAAGTGCTCTGCTTCAGACTGAATTCGCTGTCTCCATTCAGTACCATCATTTGGACTCAAGGCATAGCAGAACACCTACATATATTGATTGTCAATTACACATTGAGAACAGAACAACATTTGAAAGAGACACAGTGGTAAACCGAGATAAATACCTCAACATTCTTCCTACTGTGCATGCCAAAAACAGATCCCATGAGATGTGACAAGGGGTGGTTACCAAAGTCACTACTCACATACCTGCAACCCAAAAGTTTCCCATACTTCAAAATGTAACAATATTTGTTGGTACAAACTACAAAAGTATACTAATTACACCCCACCCCACCCCCCCAAAAAAAAAAAAAAAAAGGAACGGGGATAAAATTATGAAGAGATTTAATGTAATTAGAACATACCCGACCCTTAGTCTCTCACATCCTCCATCTTGTTTGATTGGAATAGGAGCAGGATGGCTAAATGGAGGAAGAGCAAAACGAGATGCAATTAGGGAACAGTGTGCAGCATATTTTCGGCTGCAAAGAGAGATGAAAGAGCATCATATACTGAAAAAAAGGAAAATAAGTATATCATAGAACATTTCCTATTCTTTATTGAATATGTCTTCTGTAAACTCTAATCATACCTAACTTCCAGAGCAAGCATTGAATCAAGTGGATATGCTATTGCATGGAAAGGTTGGACACTAGGAAGAACTGACAACTGAAAAACATAAAATGATGATTGAAGCATTCAACACAAACATGTCTATCATATCATAAACTTATTTAATATAAGAAAATTAAAATGGTGCATGGATAGCTAGAGTCCTGACATTGATCTGTCTCCTGATTATCCCTTCAACTTCCTTGAACATTTTATCACGATCCTCCCAACTGCAGACACACTGTAATATGAAATAAGATACCACTAATTAATGCCAAATGAAAATATAAACTACGTCACTCCAAGATATAATACTAGCCATATTTGGTTCATGAAATTAGCACAACAATAACAGAGACAAATCACAGATACCTATCAACAGAAAAAAGAGAAATATAACCATCTTGTTTCCTTTTCAGAGTGTAGATAAGGGCAGAGTGATATCAAAGGCACTGCCAAACACTAATAAGTAGGTTCACAACGAGAAAGTACCAAATTCATGCTAACATAAAGGGCGTCATTTAAATCATGACTTTAATCATTATTAAAGAGTAGTATCCATGAGTGAGAGAAAGAAAAGGACTAGAGAGATAGATCGTAAATCAGAGAATTTGTGTATTGTATTTTCATTATGTAAAACTGTTACAAGGAAAGGCTTATATAGCCTTTGGCTGGTCTAACTAACTAGCAGTTAGAAGCTAGCAGAAATGACAGATCATGACAGTCTGTTGCTGACTCAGCACAGTCTGTTATGACTTACAATGCCAAACTAATATACATAGCCTTGCTCTATTAGCCCCCCCTCAAGCTCATGGGGGTTTCTAACATGAAACAACATTGAGCTTGGATCTTAACTCCATAAACTTAGAAGAAGACAGTGGCTTAGTTAAAGAATCAGCCAACTGATCTGCACTTGGGACATGGATAATCCTGAGAGCTTTGGAGATGACCTTTTCTCTGACAAAGTGAATGTCAAGCTCCATGTGCTTGGTCCGGGCATGGAGAATAGGATTGTGAGCCAGGTTTACTGCACTTAAGTTGTCACAGAACAGTTGTGGCATTGAAAAGGGGATGTGCAACTCAGTTAAGAGGGACTGGATCCAGAGAGTTTCTGCAGTAGCATTGGCCATACTTCGATACTCGGCCTCTGTGCTTGACCTGGCAACTAGGGGTTGCTTCTTTGAACTCCAGGAAACTAAATTAGGACCAAAGAAGATGCAGGAGGCAGAAGTGGAGCGCCTATCATCTGGGTCACTGGCCCAGTCTGCATCACAGTAAGTGTGCAGAGTAAGGAGTAGAGGACACAGCAGCTGGTCTGATTAAAAGGCCAAAATCCATAGAGCCCTTGAGGTCCCTGAGAATCCTCTTTACAGCCTGCTAGTGAGAGTCAAGCGGATTTGACATGAATTGACACACTTTATTCACACTACAGGCAATGTCTGGACGAGTGAGAGTGGCATATTGAAGGGCACCCACAATGGACCTATAGAGATGAGGGTCAGACAATGTATCAGTGCCAAACTTGGATAATTTGCAATTACTAACCATAGGAGAGGATATTCCTTTGGCCTCAGTCATGTGTGCCTTGGCCAACAAGTCCCTGATATACTTTGTCTGAGTGAGGAGAAGTGAACCACTACTCAGGTGCTTGACTTCAATGCCAAGAAAATAGTCTAAGTTCCCAAGCTCCTTAAGAGCAAACTGTGTATCAAGCTTCTGAATAAGGTTCTGGACAAGAGCAGGGGATGAACCAGTGACAATAATGTCATCTACATAAACCAAGACATATAGGCAAGTTGATCCCTTTGAGTAGATGAAAAGAGAGGGATCACACTTGCTAGTTGTGAATCCAAATTGCAGAAGAGTGGAGGCAAGCCTCTCATACCAAGCCCGAGGGGCTTGCTTAAGCCCATAGAGAGCTTTATGAAGCTTGCAAACAAGTGATTTATCACTGTGCTCAAAACCGGGTGGCTGCACCATGTAGACTTCTTCACTGAGGATACCATTCAAGAAAGCATTATTTACATCAATGTACTTGATTGTCCATTTTTGAGTGAGAGCTAGGGTGAGAATAATCCGGATGGTTACAGGTTTGACTACTGGAGAGAAGGTTTCATAGAAGTCAAAACCATGTTGTTGATGGAAGCCTTTAGCAACCAACCTAGCCTTGAGTTTATTAACTGTGCCATCAGGATTTTCCTTTATTCTAAATACCCATTTACATCCAATAGCAGTCCTATTTGGAGGGAGATGAACCAAAGACCAAGTGTTGTTTTTAATTAGAGCATTATGCTCAACTTTCATGGCTTGAAGCCATTGTGGGCTGGCCAAGGCCTCTTTGACAGAGTGAGGCTCAACATGAGTTAGAAACACTCTAGGGGGCAAGTGTCCAGTTTTGGACCTTGTCATCATTGGATGAGTGTTAGACAGAGGGGTAGGGGAAGGGGAGGTAGAAGAAGAGGTGGGTGAGAGTGTGAGACTGCAGGACTGATGGAATGAGATTGAGTAGGAGGAAGGTGATTAGGTGAAGAGGCAGGTTCAGGAGGTGCAGGAAATTCAGTAGAACAGGGAGAGGAAGATGAGTGAGAAATTGAGGGTGATGCAGGACTTGCTGCCACTGTGTCATTAGCAGAGACAGAGACATTGGGAGAAATGGGAGTGGGAGAGGGGGGATGTTGAGTGATGGGAGTGGCATGCAGGGGAGGATAGGTGGGAATAGGGATAGTAGAAGGATAAGTAGCAAGATTGAGAGAAGAAGCTGAGTGTGGTGAAAACAGTTTAGAGTAGGGAAACATGAATCCATTGAATAAAACATCCTTTGAAATGTAAATGCATCCATTGGAGTCTCTCATCACAACAGGAGTCAAGGCATTTGTGGCCTTTATGTTGGGGAGAAAGACCTAAATAGACACATTCAGATGACCTGAAATCAAGCTTGTGTTGATTGTATGGTCTAAGGAAAGGAAAGCAAGCACATCCAAAGACCCGAAGAGTGGAATAATCAGGTATAGTCCCAAACAAAGCATGAAAGGGAGAGGAATAAGAGATCAGGGCTGCAGTGGGCAATCTGTTAATCACATGAACAGCCTGTGTAAAACTATGATCCCAAAATTTTAAAGGTAAGGAAGCATGGGACAGAAGGGTAAGTCCCATCTCAACAATATGTCTGTGCTTCCTCTCAACAGTCCCATTTTGATGGGAGGTGTGAGGACAAGTTAGGCGATGCAAAATGCCCAACTCAGTTAGGTATTTAGAGAAGGGTCTAAATTCCCCTCCTCAATCTGACTGTAGAGCCTTAATTTTAGTAGAAAACAGAGTTTCAATGAGGGCTAAAAACTGTTTAAAAGCAGTCAAGGCATCAGATTTTTGTTTTAGGAAATAAATCCATGTAAATCTTGTATGAGCATCAACAAAGGTGATGTAGTAAGAGTAGCCTCCATGAGAGGGGAATGGGGCAGGACCCCATAAGTCACTGTGAATTAGTTCAAAGGGAGTGGGATGAATTGTGGGGGAAGGAGGAGCATGTAGTCTATGTGCTTTGCCAATACAACAAGCATTACAAAATTCATAAGATGTTTTATTCAATGAAGGAATGTTACAAAGTTGAAGTATAGTTTTTACAGCATTATTATTTGCATGTCCAAGCCTATGATGCCATGTGGCAAAGGAACTAGTTACAGTAGAAGACTTAGGAGGACTAGTAACAATAGAGGACTTAGCTAGAAGTTCATTAGAAGCTGAAGCTGACATAGTGTGCTGAAAGCAAGAGGTGGAGGGTTCCTTTAGAATGTTGATGGTCTCAAAGCTGTAGAGACCATCTCCTCCTAGGGAACCTTGAAGAAGAACTTGATTAGAGCCCTGTGATTTCACATAGCAAGAGAATGGGTGAAACTCGAAATAAACTTTGTTATCACGGGTAAACTTGGAAACAGAAACTAGATTCTTAGTGATATTAGGGACAAGAAGATTATTGAGTTTAAAAACAGTTTGAGGGTTAGTGGGGGAGAGAAATTTGGAAGAACCTATAGAGTTAATTAAGAGACCTTGACCGTTACCCATTAAAACTTGATCCTGGCCTCCAAAAGGATTGCTATGAGTGAAATTGTTGGAATCAGCAGTGATGTGGTGAGATGCACCAGAATCTAGGAACCATGTCTGTGGATCAAATTGCCTTTGCAGAACCTCTTGAGTGTTAGGGACAAATTGAGGTTGTTGCATGACTAGATTGGCACTTGGTTGTTGTTGAGAGGGTGGGAATCTCGAAGCAAGATTTTGAGAACCTTGATTGAGCCCTTGAGAAGCTTGATTAAAGCCATAGCCTTGAGAACCATGATTCTGAGTGGAGCCTGACTGAGGCTGGTTTGAAACCGAAGGGGGAGGTCGTTGGACTGGAACAAATGTGTCATCAAATCGATACCAACAGTTGAAGGCATCATGCCCGTATTTGTCACAAAGCTGACACGTAGGCTTAGGGCAGCCACGTCCACGACCTCGATCACCTCTGCCACGGCCGCGGGCACCACGGCCGCGACTGCCGCCACGAAAACCACCGTGATTTTGCCGATAATCACCCGAGGAGGACGAATTCCTTAGATCTGGTGCTTGAGCCACATTCATAGTGACTGATGGAGACGGCAATTCTTGCTGGAACTTTTCAAATTGAGCGTCTTGCATCAGCAGAAGAGATTCGATCTCATCAATCGACGGCGACTCAGCCCTGGCAAAGATCATCATTACGAAGGAGCTATACTCCTCAGGGAGTCCCTCAAGGACCTTATCTATGTGATCCTGTTCCGTGACAGGATCGCCAATGGCTTGGAGAGATTCGATTACAGCTCGAATATGCATTAGGTATTCCGAGATCGTACGAGTACCTTTCTTGGTGTTTTTCAATTCCGAACGAAATTGATGCACCTTCACCTTCAAATGTGCCTGGAAGTGCTTGTGGATCTTGTCCCAGACTTCCCAGGATTGCTTACAACCGATGAATCTTGGAAGAATTGATGGAAATAACGAGTTCAGGAGCCATGTAAACAGCATCCGGTCCTGCACGATCCAGAGCTGGTATGCATCAGACTCAATACCTAGCGTACGATTTGCCTCTGAAGTGAACTGAGGAGGAATTGAAGAATTCACCACAAAACGATGAAGTTTGTGCGAGATTATAACAGCTTCCACTTGCTGCTTCCACAACAAAAAGTTTTGATCATCAAGTTTGATAGACATCGAAGATTGCAGAGTCGACGCTGCCGGAGATGTCACCGGAGCTCCGGTGCCAGGGATATCGAACGGATTCTAAACAGTTTCCGCCATGGATGAACACCATGAAGAAGATGAAGAATGAACGGGCCCAGAAAATTAGCTCTTGATACCATAAAGAGTATGTTTGGGAAAGATTATTTTCCCTGGTTTCAGCTGTTTTTTAGCTTAAAAACTGTTTCATAGATAATCTATTATGTTTGGCATTTTGCTTAAATTTATAAAAAAGCTTTTTTTAGGGGGGAAAAAGCTGTTTTATGCCATCTAGTTTTTTCTAGCTTAAAATTATTGTGATTTGATTATTTTTCATTCTCAAAACTCTCTTCCCTGTTTACCCCTATAAAACTACCTTCTAAACAAATATTATTAAATTATACAAATAACTCCATACCCTTTTTCGTAATTTATTATATAAAAGTGATTTTTTTTGCACCACCCAAACGAAATAGATTATCTTAAAATCGCTTTTCAGCAAACAGTCCCAAACAAAAACAGATTCTGATTATAATCAATTATCACAATAATCGATTATACAAAAATTGATTATCAGCATAATCTTTTTTTTCCAGCTTTCCCAAACACACTCAAAGAGTAGTATCCATGAGTGAGAGAAAGAAAAGGACTAGAGAGATAGATCGTAAATCAGAGAATTTGTGTATTGTATTTTCATTATGTAAAACTGTTACAAGGAAAGGCTTATATTATATAGCCTTTGGCTGGTCTAACTAACTAGCAGTTACAAGCTAGCAGAAATGACAGATCATGACAGCCTGTTGCTGACTCAGCACAGTCTGTTATGACTTACAATGCCAAACTAATATACATAGCCTTACTCTATTAATTATATTCAAGTATATCTAAAACCAAGATGATAAACAATACACACAGTTTGAAAACTACCAATACAATTGCCACTTAAATGTTTGGATGGCACATTGAGACATAGAATAGATTAGAATCACCAAGAATAACATGTCAAATCATACACGAAAAGTCTCTATCAAAAGATGCTCCACCAAATTCATACAGAAAAATGAAGATAATTAAAAAACGAAATGATAAAAATAATCAAAACCTGAAGTGTATGCAAGAGATTGCAAGTTGCCTCAGGAAAGTCTGGTCGAAGAATCAATGCCTGTCTGTAGCTCTTTACAGCAGCCTCTACATGTCCACTGAAATAAATAATATAATTTAGATGAGTTTCTACTTTCTAGCTATGACCCAATATCAGGTGTCGCGAGGGCAATGTGGGACATTATATCTAGATTCTAGACAATACAAGAAACTTAAAACTTATGATGTAGCTAACCAGAGTAAAAAGGGACCAAAAATAACCCTTAAAGACACAAGGCAGGCTAAAAGATACTTTTATTTCAAAAGCTTATACTGCTAAGAATGTTTCTAGTTTGATTTTAGTTTCTAAAGTTTGGGGTATCATACACCATCAAGCAAAAGAAAAAATTAGCATACCTATCTTTATAAGCTGAAGCCAAATTAGCATGGGCTTCAGCCATAGTCGGCCTGACAGCAATTGCACGTATATAATCCTGGATAGCTTCACTAACTCTACCAATCTCCTTATAAGTATTGCCCCTATTTACAAGCCCATCAGCTGCCAGGGGATCAATGCGGAGGACCTCATTGTAGCATGTTATGGCATCTGCATAATTCCCCTACAATAATTTGTCCCATAATGAACAACAGATCAGTAGAAACATATTTTCATCAACCTTTTTTTTGCATAAGCTTCTGATCCTCACAGTTCCCATGTATTATAAAGCCCATATAGACCAAACCCCAACTGATACATTACTCATACAATACAAACACTATACGCAATTGCAAGCATTATGTTTCACATCCACTGAGATGGAATTGTAGTCTATGTTTTAATACCTGCTGCTTATAGATTATGGCAAGGTTGTTATAAGGAGCAGACAATCCAGAAGTTACACTCAGTGTAGCCTTGTAATATGAAGCAGCAGCAGACACCATATTCCTGGATCACAGCAATTTCAACCAAGAAAACTCATAGTCCAACATGTACCACACAAATTATGAACATTAACTTGAAGATACAATAACTACATACCACTCCATGTATATATTTCCAAGATTTGTCAATGCTTGTGGGTGGTTAGGCTGTAATGAAAGGCATTGCTTCACACCACAAAAAAGTAAGTTGAGTAGGAATTTCATAGCATGAAATCATAATTATTAGAAAAACATGTAATACACACAAGATAAGAAAAAAGCATACATTGTAGCACTGGATTGCTTCCTCCACTCTGCCAACATCTTTTAATGCATTGCCCTACATATGGGTAAGAAAATCAAAGAAAATATTATGCAATTGCATATAAACATATTTAGGTTTCTGAAACAAAACAGTGTCAAAACAAGGAAATCGACCAAGTTATTGTAAGCTTCCAAAAATCTGGGGTCACATGCAACAGCTTGCTTATAGTGTAGAATCGCCATGTCCAGTTGACCTTGCTCATAATACATACTGGCCAAATTACCTGTGCACCGTTTGATACACATACAGTCAATGTGATTAGCATAGATAAGTCATAGGAGTTCAGTATAGTGTAAATTGTAAACCAGCATAATTTGACTTTATGAAAAGCATATTTGGATCTGCCATTGGCTAGTAGATATCTGAATATAGCATAAACAGATATGCACTGATTTTCCATTCACAGCAAAATAAGTCATGCTAATCAATCTAACGTTCACCATTAGAAATTCTCTCAAGTCAGAACCAGCTGTAACCATATATCTTGAACAAAGGAGGCCACAGGATGAGCCAACATAAAGTTTGAAACTCCTTTTCAGACATGAATAATGGTTTGTCAAAAAAAGCAGATTGTATCTAATAAGCCATATTTTTATAGTTAAGCTAAAGTTAAAGTAAGACATAATAAAGTAGAAAAATATATAAAGCAATTATATTATAATATACGAATGGCCGTTCATGACATGTCATCATCAATTAGTGATGTTACAAACAGATAGTCCATTATTTAATATTTAGGCAATACTATACCACAGTTACACAGTGGTTTTATACAATTAAATATAATGTTTTATACAGAACTGATTATTCATAAGATGATTATCTGCAACACCAAAGAAACCCTCGAGACCACAGCTATCTATACTCACCATAAGCCATGCCATAGTTTGGCCGTGTCTTAAGAGCATGTTGATAACAGGCAATAGCTTCTTGAGGCCTCCCTAAAGCCTGGTAAAGGAAAAAACTATCAGAGTTCCACAAATAACAATGAAAGTACTAGTTGCATGGCATCTGATCAATCATGCTTAAAACCTTACCTTGTACACATTCCCAAGGTTCAGATATGCATCAGGGAAGGAAGGTTTGAGTTTCACTGCTTCCTGGAATAATTTAAAAAAAATAAAAAATAAAATCAAAATACGTACCTGACAGAATTGTCTGATTATATATCAAGACTTCAGGAACATGGAAGCAAAAAGCACGATATTTATGAAGCCATAAAATTGCACACTAGTAATATATGATATGACAAAATGCCACTAGTCACTTTCACAGTAAAAAACATCATTTTTTATAGAATTAAAAACATCAATTAATAATTTAAAAAAAAAAAAAAGGGTCAGAAACAATACTGATGCAGCACCCATTTCACTCAAGCATGTGATGTAAAAAAGAGGCATACCTTGTAATATTGAAGAGCTCTATTGAAATCACCAGACTCCATGAACAGACCCGCAAGATTTGACCATGCAATAGCAAAGGTAGGTTGAATGCGCAATGCCTCGAGGTAACAACTGTATGCCTGCACAAAATGTTAGATTCTGACTATTTGCAGTCTTGGAGATGGAAGTTACAACTAGACCAACCATCATCTGAGTCCTGGCTTGAAGACAACAACTTGATATCTGTATCGAACTGTGAATTTGAACACAGTTCCACGCATGAATTATTTAAATCAGTAACTATAATGCAAACAAGAGAAGTACGGTATAAAGTACTAAGCATTGAAGGAGCCTTCCAGGCTTCCAGGCCAGCACACAGCCATTTTAATCAGGGCTCAGGCTATACAGAAAACAGGAGACGAGTATGGCCAGCAGAATACACAAGGACATCGCTCATTATGGGGAATCCAGTGGAGAGTTATCTCAATCTGGAAGCCAAATTAGTGTTAAAATCTGTATTGGCTCTAAAATATGGGGTACACCAAAATCAGGGTAAGTAGCATTGTGGCAGGAAAAGGTCTTAAAAAGAGACTAATCCAACAGGATGGAGCATCACTCGTACTGGAGAATCCAGTAGAGCATCATCTCAAACTGGTAGCCTAATTCCTGTCAAGAGAAACTGTACTTGATACAGCATCAGGATGTGGTACAACAAAATTCAATTTCAGATATGTTGCACTGAGGCAAAAAAGGTCATTAAAATAGACTAATCTCCTAAGCTATAAGATTTGATAGTTCAAAAAGAAAAATTATATGCTGGACAAAACCTCAAAACTCAAAATAAACCAATTAAAACAAGAAAATGCATATAAAATGTCAGGACTTACTTCTTGCACCAACCCCTGAGCTTTCATTAGATTCCCCAAGTTGCTATGAGCATCAACCTGTTGAACATAGATAACAATCACACAAACAATGATACATCACTAAAGTTATCAAACCACAGTAGAATGGAATGAAGAAGGAAAGCAAAAGATTACATTCTATGCCTTCTGAATTACTACTTGAGCAGCAACTAATGTCAAACAAAAAGTAAAGAATACCATTAGAGGGTTTATAGCAAGTGCTTGACGGCAACACTGAGCTGCTTCAGTGAGTCTTCCTTTACGCATGTATGCACTAGCTAGGTTTGACCAAGCATCAGCAAAATTGGGACGAAGCTGCAGCAGCAGAACCAAAATGAAAAAAGATAAAAATGAAGTAATCGAGGATGAAACAACAGTATACAAGAAAGGACGCATGAGATTAGGGAAAACTAACCATTGAAAGAGATACTTATAATAAAAATAAAACCAAAGCATCATTCTCATAAAAAGAAAATCAGAACCAACTAAACTTATAGTGAAGTTTATATGGCTGCTTCTAATAATAAATTCATGGCACCGTAAAATCAGTACATTTGTCACCTATTATTACTACTGAAAGGAACCAATAAAATAAAGTTTTGATAGCCAACCAAATATAATGAACAGAATCAAATCCATACATTAGAATATAATTTATACAAGATGTCATGATAAAATTTTCAGTTGACCTTCTTTTGGAAACATGAGAACTTAACTAACATACTTTAGGGGAGTAATAATACTATATATATATATAAAACCAAAATATAAACAATCATGAGACAAGCTGCAACTAAAAGTCCAGAATTGCACCACAGACCTCTATGGCAATCAAGTAGTAGCGAATCGCAAGGTCAATGTTCCCTTTTTCCTGCAGAAATGAAAGCTCTATTAATTCTTTAAAAAAAAGTATGTAATCTGCCTACAACACAGCAAATAGTATAACAAGTTCCGTCACAGTCATACCAGGTTACCGATGTTACTTACCTTCCATGCATTTGCCATGTTGCCGTAACACTCAGCAAAGTGTGGCTCAATCCTAAGTGCTTCTTCATTTTTCGCAACACACATATCAAAATCATGCAACTGCAGACAAATAGTACCATTTGTTCAGAATGATCATTGCCAAGCATTATAAACAAATAGTCCAACAAATGACAGACAAAACAGATATAATAAAAGAAAAAAGAAACCTGGTAGTAAATTGCACCCAGCAGTAGTAAGTTGTCAGTACGAAGCGGATTTCTCTCATATACAATGTTGCTATGTTCTAAAGCTTGCTTATAATTGCCAGTCTTGTACATTTTATGTGCAAGAGATAAATGCAAATCTTCATCAACTGCATCAATGACAGATGTAAAAAAAGACAAATAATTAGAACATATTTTGTCGTGAAATGCTGAGAATACATACTTTGAAAAAAAAAAAAAAACTAAATAATAGATTGAAAATTTAATAAAAAACACTCCCTGTTAAAAAAAACCACTATTAAACCCTAACTATTAGATTGAAGCCAGAACAGAATTAAAATTCCCAATTTTAATACTTTTGGCACACAAGAAAGTGTAAAACCTCATGAAGCATCCACCTCCAGCTGAAATAACGATATCAAGAACAACCAAAGTAATCACACAATGAAGCATAAACATAAACCAAAATACAGTGCCAAAAAATGTATTTAAAAAAATAATAATAATCATAATAACTGAAGCTGATTTTAGGCATTTCTTCGTTGACGCAGCAGAAAGAAATGAACTGTATATGCAATGAATTGGAGATTATAACAAACCTTCATTAGAATCATGTCTGCGTAACGGCAATAGAGTGAGCGACGCAGGCTCTTGCTTAACGGAGAACTGTTCGACGCGATCGGCGGAGAACGGCTGCCGAGAGGTGCCGGCAGATCCGGGAAGCTGCTGCGGCGGCGGCGGCTGGTGGTGGTAGTGGTGGCGGTGGTGGTCGCCCTGCACTGAAATCATGGTGCGAACAGCAAGAGAGACAAGAGCTGATTCAGAAGTCGAAATTAGAAGATGATCATCACAGCGAGTAGGATCGGAGAGGGATCGATAGTATTCGTATGAGAAGAACTTTGTAGAGGAAGAGAATTGTTCGAGAAAATTCAAACCCTATGTGAGAAATTTCTCGAGTTTCTTCTTCTTCTTTCTCTTGTGCTTCGTTTCTGTTAAATATTGGTGAGGTGCCTTGACGAATGGCTTTTATAGTTGATGAGGTTCTCGGTCTCAGGAGAGATCTGGGCCGTTGATTTTACTACAGTTAGGTGAAGACAGATTTTACCATTCGCTGACACGTAACTGATACTACTATTTTCTTTTTCTTTCTCTTTCTCTTTCAGACAACCCATGATGGGTAATTGGATATTGTGCAATGTACCTTCCCGCGTTTTGCTTTGAGTGTCTTTTAGCACTTGGAGAGTCGTTATTGCTTTAATTTTCCATTTTCCCGTCGGTTTTTAGTTTTTTTTTTTTTGAAGGAGCGTCGGTTTTTAGTTAAAAAATTGTTTTATAGATAATTAATCATATTTGAAATTTTGTTTAAATTTATAAAACAATTTTTTTTTAGGGAAATAAGCTGTTTTACATCTTCTAATTTGTTTTAACTTAAGATTGTTATGATTTAATTATTTTTTATTCATAAAACTCTCTTTCTATTTATCCCTATAAATTAATTTTTAAACAAATATTATTAAATTATTCAAATAGCTTCATTATTCTTTTCGTAATTTACTGTATAAAAGTGATTTCTTTTTACTATCCAAACGAAATAGATTATCTTAAAATTGTTTTTCAGCAAACATACCCAAACAAAAACAGATTCTAATTATAATCGATTATCACAATAATCAATCATACATATAAACGATTATCAGCATAATCAATTTTTTTCATCTTTCTTAAAGATACTCTAAGAATGTGTCTGTGTCCGTATTTACAATGTGGAAACATGTGTCCATTCATAAACTACAATATGTAGCTTATGAGCTCCAAACGTGCTTTTGCATTTTTTAAACGCAGTTCCAAACATGCAATAATGCAAACTATGCATTTAAAAGTTATGCCATATTTATTTTTGTTACAAAGACATATTCAGGCACTAAAATATAAACCCTGTTAACCAAGCTAATCAATCATATACAGAGAGTTATTCTTTTCTGTTAGCATCTTGATTCTTGACATGGAGAAGATGAGGCTTGCTCTGTCCTTTTGCTACAGCTTAAAAGCATTGACACAACTTTACGCATTGTTGGGCGTTTAGGAGGAGATGTGTCGGTGCAAAGTACAGCAATTTTCAAGACATCAAAGATTTGAGCAACATCTATATCATCTACTAGATCCAATCGAGCATCAAAGATGTCTAGTGTCAACGAATGTTTGTGAATATGATCTCTCACCCATGTCACAAGATCACCACCTTGATCTACTGGTTGAACTGGCTTCTTGCCGGTCAATAACTCCAAAAGGACAACTCCATAGCTGTAGACATCACATTTTTCTGTGACTTTCATGGTGTATGCATACTCTGTTAAGATTATTAGTCATCACTATTAATACAATAAAGTTTTAAATTTATTTAGTACCATTTCCAAAATTGATAAAAGGGTCTTGCTTAGGACACTGGTTAAGAAATCTAAAGATAGAAAATTATTATGGAAAAGTGTAACTTTAAAATGTTTAATGATTTAAATGCATCACTTTCCAATATAATACTTTTATGTTTGATTCCTTAATCGTGCTTTAAGGGCAACCGTGCTATAAGGGTACTTGTTAGCATTTTGCTTGCCATAGTTATCAATGCCATTAAGAATAGGGCCCTTGATGCAGAGTGACTTGAATAGAAAGGAAAAACAATAGAACAACTATCAAAGGAAAGCAACAATCATTGTAAAGAAAAAATGGGTTTGGATAATTGCTCACCAGGGGCAATGTAGCCATAAGAACCTACAACTGCAGACACCGATTTAGACCGTGACATGTCTATCAGCTTTGCCAAACCAAAATCCCCAACATGAGCTTCAAATTCATGATCAATAAGTATGTTATTGGGCTTTATATCACGGTGGATAATCCTAGGCTTGCAATCATGATGCAGATAAGAGAGTCCTTGTGCAATTCCAAGGGCAATCCTAAAACGTGCATGCCAATCAAGACTACAAGATGCTCCATGAAGTAACTCCCCCAAACTGCCCTTTGCCATGTACTCATAAAACAGTATATGGGAACCATGGTAGCTGCAGAAACCATATAATTTCACAATATTCTGATGCCTTATTTTCCCCAAAGTTAAGATTTCAGCACGAAAGCAACCATTTACATTGAAACTCTCCCTGCTTGATGTCAGTTTCTTAATAGCAATTGTGTGACCAGTTGATATATCTGCTCTATACACAGTTCCACTACCTCCTTTTCCAATAACATATTTGGAATGAAAATTTTCAGTGGCTTCAACCATGTCTTGGAGAGTTAACTCCTCCTTTGGGAAGAAGTACATGCCTGAAACAGGTGGAGAGTGTGGTCTATCTGTATCTTGCCGCGGCACAACTGAGTCTACGGGACATGCCATGAGATATACAATGCCTGCAATTAAAACCAAAGAAATCCCACTAACAGCAGCTGCAGCTATAGCCAGAACTTTCCCTAGTTTATTTGGAGGGGAGGGTGAAGCTGATTTTGTACATCGGCCAAGCCTTCCTCCACAAAGTCCTTTGTTTCCAGAAAAGCAGCTTACTGTGAAGTTTTGAAATAGTGGCGAAGATGGTAAAGGCCCAGTGAGATAATTGTTGGAGAAGTTGAAGGCTAGTAAACTTAACAGTGTTGAAAAGGAGGATGGAATTACACCACTCAAATGGTTGTTGTTGAGTTGGAGGGACTCTAGCATAACAAGATTCCCAAGCTCACTGGGGATATGTCCTGAGAGTTTATTATAACTGAGATTCAATGCAATCTGTAAGGTTGAGAGGTAACCTAACTCAGCTGGTATGCAACCACAAAATGAGTTTCCACTCATTTGTAACTCAGTCAACCGCAAGAGTTTCCCCACTGACATTGGAATATTACCAGAAAAGTTATTATCTGAGAGCCTGAGAAGCTCTAGTTGTGAAAGAGTTCCTATCTCACCTGGTAAAGTACCTACAAAGTTGTTATGGCTGAGATCAAGTCGTTGGAGCTTCCTGCAATTGAACAGTTCCAAAGGCACTCTACCAGAAAGATAATTTGATGAGACATTAAAGGTGACCAACTGAGACAGATTACCAATTTCTTTTGGCAATTCAGACAAAAAATGGTTGTTGGAAAGGTGAAGTCTTTGCAAATTTTTGCAGTTACCAATTTGTGGAGGAATAGTGCCAGTGAAGTCATTCTGATCCAACTCCACTGCAGAAAGATTTACAAGTTTGCACAAATTAGAAGGAAACCTACCTCTAAGGCGGTTACCAAAGAGACGAAGTTGCACCAAGGACTTGCAGCTTATAGTTCCATAAGGGATACTTCCAGTGAGCTTGTTTGATCCCAAGTTCAACAGCATCAAGTTAGAATGTTGGCAAAGATGGACTGGAATTCTTCCCACCAAGTAGTTATATGATAAATCAAGCACCCAGAGAGGACTATTTGCTCCCAGTGCTCGAGGAATGGTACCACTCAGTGAGTTGTTGAAGAGTTGCAGGATGGTCAAGTTGGTCAAGTCCTGAAATCCAACAGGAATAGTACCTGTGAGATAATTAATAGAGAGATCAAGCTCAGTAAGGTTTTTCAAGCTGGTGAGCTCATTTGGGATGACACCAGTTAGCATGTTCTGGAAGAGATGAAGCAATTGCAGCCCTGTTATTTTAACCAACTCAACTGGTATCTCTCCTGTCAACAGATTCTCTGAAAAATCAATCTCTGTCACCAGAGAAAGGTTTCCAATCTCTCTTGGAATTTCTCCTGTCAACTTATTCCTGTAAAGGTATAACCTCCTTAGGAGCACAAGGTTTCCCAGCTCCTTGGGAATTGCTCCAACAAGATTATTCTGATATAGAGCAAGAACCTCCAAATTTGTGCAGTTTCCAAGCTCTTTGGGAATGACCCCATGTAGATTATTTTCCCTGAGGACCAAATATTGTAGGTTCTTGAGCAGTCCAAGTGCTTTAGGAATTTCACCAGTTATCTGATTTCGAGTAAAGCCAATATACTCCAAGCTCTCACATCCACCTATCTCTTCGGGTACACTTCCTGATATCATATTCTCCCCAGCTCGGAAACGTGTCAATCTTTTAAGTTTCCCAATGGAACTTGGCAAAGGTCCACTGAGATTATTGGTGTATGCAATAAGTATTGAAAGTGAAGAAAGGTTACCCATTTCCACAGGAAAAGGCCCAGAGAGCCGGTTGTTGTAAAGATATAGTTCTGTTAAATTTGAAAGCATACCTATGTCAATAGGAATTTGGCCTTCAAATAAGTTGTTGTTGAGACCAAGAACCTGCAAATTTGAACACTTTCCAATTTCTTTAGGTATTATCCCAGACAAAGAATTTTGAGACAGATTAAGGTGATGCAAGTGAACCAAACCACCAATGCTGGGACCTATAGACCCGGAGAGATTCATTGAATGCAAGTCAAGAGACTCCACCACTGGATTACTGCCAGTGCTGCAGGAGACACCCTTCCACCCACAAGGTGTGGAATCACTTGAATTCCAGTTGTCTAGGTGATTGTACTTGTCAAATAGTCTCCCTTTTATGTCCAGAAGGTATTTACCCTCTGCATTGATACCTTCAGATGAACAACTTAAAAGAGTAGTTGAAAGGGTAAATATCAGTATCACAAACAATGCAGATGCATTTCTTTCCATCTGTATCATCATATGATACCAAAAAACACTTGCACATGCAAGTTATGCACAAGTTTCTATAGGAGATGCTTGCTCATTTCCCTCTAACTAGAAAAGAGAACTGAAGCACTAAAAAATTCTTAAAAGGTGGTCAGCATTTGTTAAGGAACAATCACAAAAAGAATGTCATTTCCCATGATAACGGGAAGGTTCATCCCACAGTGAGGGATGCTGTGGTTTAATATATAGTGACAACTTGTTAGAATGATAATGGTAAAGAATAGATAAGCATATTGATAATTGGTGGCCAAATGAAGTATTCAAAGATCCCACTTTCTCTGGATGACATGTTCTTCTTAGAGAGGAGAAGAGCCTCTTGATTTGTAAGACACTGATGACCAACAAAGGATCAATAGGTTTGATAATCTTACCCTACATTTTATAATATTATTGAGCTTCTAGGTTTAGTACTTCTCAGTTCCAATCAAAACTTAGAAGAAAGGAAAGGAAGCATAGTATGAAAAGGACAAAACAAAAGCAAAAACTTGGTTGACTCTGACATGACTGTTAACGATTTATTTGCCATACTATCATATCATGGGATGACATAAACTCAGTGCATGAAGTTGGAATGGCATCTGTATACCAATGAACGTGAAGATAAGTGGAATTGTAACTTGCACCACATCCACATGGTTGAATTGATTAGTGTTACACTATAAAGAAACATATAATTACAGATGATAGTTTAAAGATTCCCCGACTTAAAATTCTTAAGGTTGGGTAGTACTAGTAGTGGCTACAGGTTTCGCTGCAGTTTGCTTAAACTTGATTGTTTAAGAAAACAGTTCTTTTTCTCTCATAAAAGCTTTTTCAGTACCACTTAACATGTTTGGATATAGTCTATGGATAAATTAAAAGTTGATGATTAATTTTTTAAACAGACATCATGATTTATGTTCATGTTCATTTGACTTACTTGGTATGCACAGTCAATATAAAAATTGTTATTACGGTAAACTAATCGTAAATTATCACATCAATAAAAATATTTGACTCTTATGTAATTACGTTAATGATGTGATTGGATAACAGAAGTTAAGAAGGTAATGTATTTTTAGAGGGTAATTAGAATCTATCAATATAAAATGTATTATATTTTTACATTAATGAATTCTAATTACCCTCTTAAATTCCCTCATCCAAACACACTAGGTAGTATGACTTAGTAGCTTTGTTGTAGTATATATTTAGTCCAAATGCAATGAACCTTTTGAATACTTTCTATTAAGACGTGCTAGGTTCATTTTAGGAATTTTTAAGGATGATAAGTGATAATGCAAGAACTCATATTAAATTAGTTAGTGCTTATAGTTTTTTATCCTTCTTTTGGTACGTAGTGCTTATAGCATTGTTTCATCGAAAGTCGGATTATAAAACACCTTTCCTGGAATCTTTACCACACCAGTGGTGATGGGTGGAGTTAGGGGACTTTGGGTGCTTTTATCTACAGATATTTTTGTTTTGGACCCTTTCTACTTAGAATATTAGACCGTCTTATACCAGCAAATTATACAAATTATTGCAGAAGTGGAGGTTAGAAAAGGGTTTGCTTGAATGATATATGAGACCTCCTACTTTAATTCATTTTTCAGCCAAGTTTTGTTTCTTTTGGCTATTATCTCATCAGATGCTTACGAAAACGAATTTCGTATGGCGGGTAAAAGTAGAATGGGAACATTGCTTCTGTCAATTTTTGTAAAGCTGAATTACGTGCCACCAAAGGAATTTATTATAGAGAATCAAAGACACGTGGCAGTGCTTTTATCTCATTCGTTCCTTGATAAATTGCTTGTAAGATTTACCCCCCACCCTCATTCCAGCAGAGATTAAACGTCACCTAAGACTTGTGATCTGATTGTTATTTATTGATAATTATTCACTTTTTACCTGGATATATTTAATGAAACGCCATTCAAAGCTCCCCTCATATGCACACTTACTTTGCTACCATGATTTAAATTCAGTTATCAAAATTGACTAAAGATTTTCATTGTGATAAAGCTGTTAAATATCGTGACTCAAAACTTCTTAATTTTCTTGTTGAACAAGGTACTCTATCCAAGTTTTCATGCCCAAGTACGTCTCAACAAAATAGTTGTGTCAAAAGAAAACGTCGTCACATCCTTGACTCTGTCCTTCGAGTCATGCTAATTTTCTCCTCTTGTCCTGAGCGCACTTATGGTGAAGCCGCTCTTGTCATTCTCTATGTCATCAACTGTCTCCTATCCTTTTGTTCTAGGTAACATCTCTCCTTATGAGTCTCTTCACCACATCCTTGCAGATTACAACTCCCCTATGGTCTTTGATTGTAATTGTTTTCTCCTTCTTCAACCTCATGAGTACACTGAACTTGAGCCTCATGCACGTCTCTATTGTTTTCTTGCATATGGTACTGAACATAAGGGCTATTGCATTTGGGATCTTATCTTTCAATGCATTCATACCTCCCCTCATGTTGTCTTTTGGGAACACGCCATGTTTATTTCCCTATCCCAGTTCACGTCATTCCCCACCCCTTCGATACCTCTATTTGCTGACCCCTCTGTTGGTCTTTCTCCTAGTGATTCAATTGCAAGTCCTTATGGCGAGCTAACAAAACCTTTCAAAGTTTAGACCATTCCTGATAGGCAATCCCGACTACTGATCCGGCTTCAGATATTGCTATTCCTTCTTCCTTTGTCTGTTCCACTCGGGTAAGAAACCTCTTTCCTATCTTTGTGATTATCATTGTTTTTCTATCATTCTTTTTCACTGTGAACCTCGATCCTATCAAGAAACTTTTATAGATTCTAATTGGTAGCAAGCTATGCAAGATGAGTTACAGGCTCTAAATAGTACAACCCTTGTTAATCCTCCCTTTGGTAAGAAACTCATGAGATGTAAATAGGTGTAAAGAATCAATACTTGTTTTGATGGTTTTATTGAGTGTTATAAGGCACATTTAGTGGCAAAAGGCTTCACATAGGAATATGGTATTGATTATGAGGAGAAATTTGCTCCCGTGGCTCGCATTACTTTTGTTCACCTTCTTCTTGCCATAACTTCCATAATGAAAGGGACTCTTACTCAGTTGGATGTTCAATAATCAATATGCAACCTCCTCCTGGTTATATTTGTCCTTAGAACAAAGTTTTGTTTGTTGTCTTTGTAAGATTTTGTAAACAGGCACCTCGAACTTAGTTTAGTACTATCAATCATCTTAGACTTCTCTTCTAGTGCTTATGATTTTGCTCTCTTGATTTGTAAAACTAATCAAGGTGTTGTTCTGCTACTTCTCTATGTAAACAACATGATTATTACATGTAATGATCATCACGACATCTGAGTTGAAACCATTTTTTAAGTCAAAAGTAGAACGTGTGTATCAGGTGATGACTTAAAAACGAGCAAACTTTTTTGGGGGAAAGAAAAAAACAACATAAAGTATTAGAGTAGTCCATCTTATGTATGTTTAGTTAGATTGTACTGTATCTGTTTGTAACTGTACTGCAGTTGTACTGCACTAGCTAGACTAAGTTAGTTAGACTGATTCTGTTATGAGTAGTTTAGTCAGTTACAATTCTGTTATTCAAAGCACAAGTATAAATACTAGTGCCTCAATGTAACTCAGATACAATCAAAAAAATAATCATATTCAGTTTCTCTTTCTCTCGTAGTTTCTCTCTTTCTTTGTTTCTATGATGGTATTAGAAATGTTATGGGTCCAATCACTACTCACTGAGCTGAAGACTAAGTTCAGCACCCCTAAAATCCTTTGTGACAACCTCAGTGCCATGGCACTCACTCACAATCCAATCTTACACTCATGGACCAAGCATATGGAGTTGGACATCTTCTTCGTTAGGGAGAAAGTTATGAACAAGAGTCTAATTGTTTCTCATGTTCCAGCCCATGATCAGTGGGCCGATGCACTTACAAAACCTCTATCTGCTACTCAGTTCAATCTACTGCGTGACAAACTCTGGGTGTTTGACAAGTTAAAACTTAGTCAACCACCCTAAGTTTGAAGGGGGAATATTAGAGTAGTCCAGCGTATGTGGGCTTAGTTAGATTGTATTATATCTGTTTGTATCTGTACTGCAATTGTATTGCACTAGCTTGACTAAGTTAGTTAGACTGATTCTGTTATGAGTAGTTTAGTCGGTTACAATTTTGTTACTCAAAGCACAAGTATAAATACCAGTGCCTCAATGTAACTCGGATACAACCAAAAGAAAAATCAATCGTATTCAGTTTCTCCTTCTCTCTTAGTTTCTCTCTTACTCTTTTTCTATGATAAAGGTTCAGCTGATTTTTTAGTCAAAAGTAGTACCTTCTTGCGATGTGTCATAGTTACGAGCTTATATTGACATCACTTGCTTCAAATTGGATACGTTCGGTACCTTAAAAAAAATTTCAATGTAATTTAAGATGGAACATCAATTGGATAATTGAGATAAAGTTAATAGGTCACATGACATTGATTTGTTTAAAGAATAAGTTTCATGCTAAAATACAAAGAAAGTGAATAAACAAGATGAGCATACTCCCAGCGAAGAATTATGAGTACACCTGTCAGTGGCTCTATACAATCACGTTGATAATGCCTCCGGTATGCTGATACGGACGAAAGGTGTAAAACAGTACAAGCAAAAGAAAATTGCATTGGTAATAACCATAGGTGATCCAGTCCCACGATGCCTGAGTGCGATGCATGAACCACTGTTCCAGATCTGATATTTGGTAGGACGCATCAAGATAGCATCATTAAGTCGGCCACCTTTTTTCTTCACACTAAAGCACTGATATTATACATTATAGGCTCCGCTCAAAATTTGCAGAAGAGTGGAATGATGATACCACAACCGCTAACATGAAGGTACAATTTCACAATCCTGCATCTATAATGTCATCGTTGGAAGCATTGTCGATCCTCTGTTTAGCGGAAATCACTCTATCCAAAGTCTCATCTGAAACCAAGATCCCTGTTGTCTCTAAGTCTGCAACTACTGCAACGGCAGCATCTAGTTCCCCAAGATCAAGGCAGAGAGAGATGATCTCATCATAAAGGGGTCTGCAATATAAGGGTAAAGGGAAACGGTGAGCTGAAAAACAAACAGGTATAGGATGGCATAAAACCAAAGGTCGCCTTCATTCTGCAACCATAGTGATTGGAAAGCTGCATAATCTAATCCAAACCAGTCATAACGATTATGCCTTGATGATAGGGATTAAAAAAAGTTAAGTGCACGGAATTCAAATACATCTCATTTTTTACTCACAGAAAGTTATTTCCTTATTTGTTCAAACGCGGAATTATGCAGGCCCTAACTCATTCAATACACATAGAACAAGTGCATTTCCAGTGCACTACAGAATTTTTAATTTTACTTTTAGAAAAAATTAAAGTAACCAATGCAGTGCGACCCGTGCGAATGCACGGGTATACCGCTAGTGCTCCATAGCAAGACAACCATGATTACTAACTATCCCACCCTCAAAATCTAAAACCACAAATTGTAAAAGAGTGTTTCTTGAAATTAAAGCAGAATATAAATCCAAATGAATTTGAAGAAAGTTATGTTACATCACTTTCACCAACTATGGTCATTTTCATATATGGGAATAAAATGGAAGGGGACAAAAATAATGTTTTTGACCAAGGATTTTACAGACTCCCTTAATACCGAGAGTTGGATATTAATGGTTTCAACTTTCAAATGCCAAATTTAGGAAGACAAATTCTTGGAAATCTTAGATGGTTTAGCCTTTCTTTTTCTGGTCAATAACATGATAGGGACTTAGAGCCCAAAGGCCCAGTGGGGCCAGAATTACTAAGTTTGACACAAGGGTGCATGATGCACTTGATCCAGGCCAGCATAACTAACTTTGCTGATCTGGCAGGAGAGAGAAAGAGGGTGAGAGAGGAATGTTTCAGCAGCTGGGAATATATTGTAAAGGGGGAGGGTCATAACAGTTTAGGCTAGAATTGGGACTGGACTTGGGAGAGACTTGGGCACTCTCGAATTTGCCCAGATTATCATTTTCTCTTTGCTTTGTAATCTTTTCTTCCATTTCCCATATCCAAGCACTGTTATCATCTTGATACAGTCTTGAGAATACCAATAATACAGTGTTTCCTTCTTATTTTCTATCCTAATTTTCTTGGTTCCTAACAATGGTATCAAAGCTCTCGATTCCTGGAGCTTTTGATTATCACCACATGAACTACGAAATGGAGTCTAGAGTGGAAAATCTAGAGAGAAGCTTGCTGGAAGGGAGGAAGGTAAATCAAACCCGATTGGAAGAGATCAAGCGACTCTGGGACAGGAGGAAGGGAGACTGCTCCAGCCTTCGATCTCGACATGATCATGCTCCAACTCGACGTCGACGGCCAGAATCTTTCTCCGAACTGCTGGACCGGGCCTTGTTGTTAAGTCCTTGCTGGTTCAAGGCTCCTCTAACCCTCAACAATGGGGAACTCACCAGGTTACTCAAATTCCCTCTGAAATTGCAGAAGAGATGAAGGATACGGAGGAGGAAGAGGATGGTCGAGGAGGTGATGGGTCCATTAATAGTATTTCTTATACTGTTACAGAGGTTGAATCGCCGAAAGAGGAGGAGAAACTTCAAGCTGTGCATGTGCAGGAGATCGAGTTGGAAGATGACAATGGTGATGTCTCCAATATTTTTGAGATGAAGACGGAAAAGGAGGAAGACCGTCATCAAGGTGGTGGCGGCAGTAGAAGCGAAGACGACCGCTGTTTGGGTGGTATTGGTAGCGACATAAGCAAGGGAGACGACGGAAGACATGAGGGCGGTGGTCGGGGCAGTTGGGTAGAGACAGTGATCGGTGGTGGGCGTGTACGGCCGCCGGAACTGCCGGATCGGGACGTGTCCTTGGAGGAGGGAGGGAGGCCGCCAACCTTTCTCTTACAGGCGTCGGAACCACCAGATCCGGGCGTGTACGTGGAGGTGGATGGGTTATTCATCGTGGCGGAGGGTGGGTCGTCACCTGCCATTGTCAAACTGTCATCTCTACCTATGGCTGAGATGACCATCGCATGTGAGATGGAGAAGGGGGCTAGGGCAGCAGTGGAGAAAGTGGGTCAAACTTTGGCCAATTGGGCCAGGCCCAATTCTGCTCCTTTAATAGAAATAGCAGAAAGGCCAAGCTCTCAGCAAGTGATTAAAAATGAGATAGTGGGTCAACTTGCTGAAAAACGGAAGTGGGCCTCTACTAAAGGAAATTATATTCTAGACTCAATGGGCCAAAGGCCCAAAATAGAAATTGAAACTGGGTTGAAATCATCACACTCCAACATTGAACTCTGGAGACCCTTGAAGGAAAAAACGTGCTCTGCTTCTGGTGGGCAACCAATCAAGTCGAACAGCAATAATATCCCTTGTGCAGTGTTTTGCATTCCACCACTTTATGTATTTGGTCTCAATGGTGAGCAGGCAATAAAGCAAACGGATTCTGATCTGTTGTTTTTAACATCAACTTTCAATCCTATGAAAAATATCATCTATGGGCTACTAGAGGAAACTGTTATAGAGCTGCTTGTTGATGATAGGAGAGAGAGATTTCTTGGAGCATCTATCTATGAGGTTGATGCACTTCAAACTATGCTGGGTATTACTGTTGCATTGGCATATGAAATGACCAAGGCACAGGTTGACAACAAGGTGGGAATACACCCACACATTGCAGAAGAAATTATGACAGAGACAAACCATATTGGCATTGGTCTCAAGGAAGCAATCACACTCTGTTTTTTGGCCAAAAATGACACCAAAAACAGAGCATTTGACCCAGGAGGAAGTTCTCATGTTTCATGTATAGCTGGGTCAACATGTTTCAAGCAATGGGACCCCGGTGGATGTTGCTCTTCTTGCCCAATCCTCCAAATGGAAGTACTTGCTGCAAGACAAGATGTGCAGGGAAGTGTGGAGATGTTAGTCAAAGGGAAGCAATTGCCCACTTGTGCGAATCCATGGGAGTCGCTAGCTGAGTTCATGAGGACATTTCCTAAATCTCACCTTGAGGACAAGGTGGATTTTGAAGGGGGAAGAATTGATAGAGGGACTTAGAGCCCAAAGGCCCAGTGGGGCCAGAATTACTAAGTTTGAAAAGGGTGCATGATGCACTTGATCCAGGCCAGCATAACTAACTTTGCTGATCTGGCAGGAGAGAGAAAGAGGGTGAGAGAGGAATGTTTCAGCAGCTGGGAATATATTGTAATGGGGGAGGGTCATAACAGTTTAGGCTAGAATTGGGACTGGACTTGGGAGAGACTTGGGCACTCTCGAATTTGCCCAGATTATCATTTTCTCTTTGCTTTGTAATCTTTTCTTCCATTTCCCATATCCAAGCACTGTTATCATCTTGATACAGTCTTGAGAATACCAATAATACAGTGTTTCCTTCTTATTTTCTATCCTAATTTTCTTGGTTCCTAACATAACACTTCAGTAAAGACATAACCCGCCAAAATTTTTGTTGGCTGGGGTGGGTAACCCAGTATAGAATTACGAGAATCTTGTTATACAAAGAAAATAAAGTTACCTCCCAAACTTGTAACCAAGACTATGAGTTGTCTGCAAAATTGTCAAGAAAGCTGAAGGTAGAGGCGCACTTATAGCTGAACGCAAGATCATCGCACAATCTCCTATAGTGGGTGTCCCTCCCAATTCTATGACCTGCAACATATAGCCCATGATCTCATTCAGCAAAGAAGAGCATATTAGTTGAAAACATTGTTTTTAGTTAAATATATCCAGAAAAGACCAAAGTAGCACACTACTAAGTGCTAATGAACAATTTATTAAATGTGCTCGCTCCAAAAATCAGGGATGTTTAAACTTTTAACAATAGTAACGGAAGTCTGAACAATGTTTACAAGGATAACGAATATGTCACAATTATTTCGCAATATATAAGTAAAGATTCAAAATTGAATGAAATAGTACACTGTTTGAAGAGGAATCTATAAGCAGAAAGACAGACATCAAAATAGTCTTTTTCTTTCTTCTTTTTCTTCTTTAATGCAATAAATAAATGATTATCACCACTCAGTACACCAGGAATGTTTAATATCCCCTGAAAGGAAGTAATGTGCGTCAAAAAAAAAAAAAGGAAGTAATGAACAATCCAATTGAACCACAATCTAACAGCTCAAGAAAACAAGAATAACTGATCCCATGTGTTGCAGTTAAAAAAAAAAAAAACAAAGATAGAAAATAGTTACTTGCCTTCTGCATAACTTTGATTGCCAACTCAACTTCCCATTCCTGTGACCATCTACGAGGAGGTTTGTTATCTAGTTCTCTCTCCCATGTCCATCCCCAAGCATCTGCCAAGGTATACATGTCTGATACATCAAACACTTTCCGCTCCCTCAGTTCCTTAAATGCCTCAAATATGTCATCAGGAAACCAATCATCATCATCATCATCCTGAAAGGACGCAACTTTAGATCCTCAAACAACACCAAAGTCTTCAAAATGCAACATGCAACAAGGAATTATTGTAACACTAAAAGTAATGCATGCTCAAGGTCCATGCATGGCTCTCACGAATGATTGCACAACCTCTCAGGCTCCTATATCAATTTTCTCTTGTTAGTGGTTACTTCCCAAGATTTTAGGATCTTTTGCATTAATTTTTTTTTGCCTTATTGTGTCAACAGGTCGCAGAACTCTACACAGAAACCAAATTATAAAGGAAAAGAACTCCAAGGGATTTTCATACTTCGACTTGCAACCGAGCAGAACTTTTTTTATACTTTTTAGATGTGGTAGTGGGTTGGTCAGAATCTTTCAACAACTGAATTCCAATCATTTGAAGGGGCTTTTTAGCTTTGACTTCCTTCTCCTTTACCCTGTCCACATCTTGGTTGTCTGCTGGTTCTACTTCCTCTTCTGCCTGTTCTGCTTCATCATCGTCGTCGTCGTCGTCATCATCATCATCATCTGCTTCATCATCTTCAACCTCTTTTGCAGCATCTACTACAGCATCAACATCATCTGGAACTTCAAGGGACTCTGGTTTTCCTTCAACCATTGGCTTTTCATGATTACTAGTCAACCCTTCTCCTAAGAAGCGACGTTTCCAGAACTCTGTATTTCCTTCCTCCAGCTTTATACGTGAAATTAATGCATCCAGCTCTTCATCCACCTAGAACACGAATCACATTTTAGGCATTATACATTAAAGATCAAGATGGGGGAGAAAAGAAAAAGGAATTCAAATGAAAGAAAAAGAATCAACCTCTTCCTCCTCCTCTTCCACAGGAGGAACCCAAAGCGGCCGACCACGAGATCGATTTATTCTCCTTGCTTTCTGTACACGTTGGTAGAGAACATTTCTAGTCCCATCAGTAGGTAAACCTTGTGCTTCTAGTTCTTCCTTCAATTCAGACACAATCATTTTACTAGCAGCCTTAGGCTTTAAAACATTCTGCTCAGGCCCCTTTATGATTTTCTTTAGCCTCTCCTGCACTCTAATATAATCAGATTCAGATGCACCGTCCCCCAAGGCAGCAAGGCCTTCATTCTGCAAGGTCTTCAGAAGCTTTCTATGGTGCAACTTCACCTCCTCAAGACATCTTTGTTTGAAAGAAGTCTCCATGGGGTTTGAATATATAAATCCATCAGCATCAGGATCTAGAGGTGTTTTACCTCTTCGAGGCACCCACCTCTTGCGCTCTCCAGTAAGGCCACCCTCTGAAATATATCTGTTTCAATTAATAGGAATCAACACATTGATAAAAAAAAATCAATATAATAATATGTATTAAATAAAGTGCCAACAGGAGCATAAGTGTGGCAAAGATGAGAATGGTGAGTTGGATGAGTGAGCATATAAGAAAACATAAGATCAGGAGGTTTGGGCTAAGGTGCACCACCCCTCCTTTAATTTCCTAGTTAGAAATTTGCCTGCCTTTTCAGTTTAGTTTCCTTTCTTTCAGTTTTAATGTAGGCATGTGCTAGCAATGATCTAGTATATGTTAATTAATGGGTTGTATGTTATGTTGTTGAAGATGAATACATATTATTACAATAACTACATCAACAACAACAAAAGCCTTTTCCCACCAGGTGCAGGTGGGTTGGCTACACAGATTAAAACAATGCCACTGTGTTCTACCAAAAACCAAATCTTCTGATTGGTCATTTAGGTCTATGTCTTTTCTAATGCTTTCCATTAGGTTTTCTTGCTCTTCCTCTCCCTTTAGTTGTAGGACTATCCTCCATCTGATCAACTATTCCCAACTAGGGTTTCTACTGGTCTTTTTCTCACATGCCCAAACCATGTTAGGCACGATTTTACCATCTTTTTCTCAATAGGTGCCACTCCTACTTTTTCTCTAGTATATTCATTCATTCCTGAATCCTAATCTTTGGTTTGGGCTAAGGTGCACCACCCACCGCACCACCCATGTGGCAAATTTTGGGCCAATCAAATGGCCACATGGACTGGACAAAATTTCAAACTTAGCCCATGTATCTGTACTATAGACCAATAATATAAATACAATATATTGTATTATAGTATATATACTTTTGGTATTTGCATTTTTTGCCCATAATAAATTTTTTTATATATCCAACAAAAAAAATTATTGCTTTTTGGGAAAAAAAAACTGATTATTCAAGAAAATCCCCCAGATCCGCCGTCCAACACACATAGCCACCATCACCAGCCACCACTGCCATCAGCCACTCCTTTTTACCCCCACCTCCTCCGTTGCTCTTCCGTCACCAAGAACACTAGCACTTCCACTCCCGACGAAGATCATTGTTGCAAGTGAAACACTGATGGCTGGTGCACCTACTGATTGTGGTGGTTTCCTGTGCTGGACAGAGGCTATGTTAAGTTGCAACTTGTGTTAAATTGTTAATTACTTATTTCTTAGGCTAAAAAAAATTGTGTTCTTCAGATAACTTTTTTTTTTACTGAATTATTTTTTTTAAATTTGGGTCTTCAAGTAAATACGAAAATACTATGTATTTTTTTTGCAAATACATAACTCAATTTGACTAGTTGACAAGTTGAAAAGTCAAAAGTAATATGACAAGTCAAGTCATTATACTAATTCCAATTTGGGATTCAGTGTCCTAGCCAAGAATAAATGATAAACATATATGCAAACATAAATATAATAAATAACAAAATACAAAATAGCGACTGTTGCTGAAAAAAAAAAAAAACAATACCTGGCAATGTAATCAATCTCATAGCCAAGTTCAGCCTCCTCTTGTAAAGGTTCAATCCATGAGCTCACTAATGTTCGGTATTTTCTGCTCAAAATCATTGCCCGTGGGGGGATTGGCTGGTTATCTTTGGCCATAGCTTCTAAAGCTTCAAGCATTTCAACAATCCTCCCTGAATTTAAAAATGACTACCAGGCTGAGGCGAAGCATTCATAGATAAAATTTTGGTCATAAACTTCTATATGCATTTTTTGACATTTTAGATATTTAACTCCTTTTTACCATGATTATTATTGGCAGTTAAAAAATTCTTGGTCTCACAAGGGCCACAATGTAAACAAATAACTTCTAAGGAAATGATCATATCTCATGGAACCAGATCTTCTACATATAATGGCATGGCAGATTACCCATAAAGCATCAACAACTACCTTGAAAATTCTACTCTGCACTTAAAAAGTTTCATTACAATTGTAGAATGCATGCCTTAGATCTTCTAACATTACATGCAGAAGAGCAAATGAAATATTAAATAATTAATAATTAAAGAATAAAGACAACATCTCTAAGAAAAAGAAAACTAATAATACAAAACCAGTATAAGCATACCTTCCCGACATAAAGCCCGAAGATACAAAGAGAGTGGATCTCCATAGTTCCCTTCATTATGTAGAACTTCCATACCCCCTTCAAAGTTTTTAAGGGCACGGAAGTGCCTTATAGCTTCTCGTACTACACAGTACTTGGTAAAACACTCCACTAACAGCCTGCAGAAAAAGTATGGAGCTAATCAAGTCAAGAGGAAATGTCATGGTGACATATACAAAATCCATCACAGGTACGAAATAATGATTTAAATAAACTAGCTTAATGAATGCCTGTCTTGTCCCCCAAAAACTACAAGTTATATTACTCAGTTTTCCTGATAATCCATGGATCCTTCAGAAAATAGAGGGAAAACTTCAAATTTGAATAGCATACAATCCCTAAATAGTCAACATAAGGGTGAGTGGGGATTACTTAGTTGTTAGTGCAAATTAAACTTCTTGCAGTAGGCACTATCCCTAAAATATATATAATTAAACAGGACCACAAATGGCATCTGACCTTCTAAATTTACAGTCATGAAGCTCCTGCTATTTTTTTTTGGGCCAAGAATAAGCATGCCATGATTTAGTGGCAGTGTGCAGTTTTTTCTGGTTCTCTGAGTCTGATGTTTTTGGTCAGAGAGGAATGCTGATATTTTCCAAGGGTCTCATCACCCGTATTGTTATGTTGAAGAATCATATTTATGGCTTCTCTTGGGTGCTCCCCTCATTGATGTTTTAATGGAAATTATACGCAGACAGCTTTGTAGCATTTTTAGCCTCATTGCTCATTGTTTTCATTCTACCTTTCGGTTTACAAGGAACCTCATCCTCCCCAAGTTGTATATTATCCCTTTTCTCTTTAATAATGTTTCTGCTTTATAAATGCACAGACTCACATACTAAAGTTTCTTTGTCATGATCTGCTGATTTGTGACAGGTTTTGCTGCAAACGTCAACTTAGTATAACAACACTAAATGATTTTTTTAAAAGGCTAAATAATAGACTAATAAATTCAAATAATTTGACATCCAATATGATACAATGGTTCGGTTTGCAAAAGAAAAATAAATATAAAATGTCTTACGCATGGGTCTTCACATTTGGCTGTATGCGTTTGTGATCTTCGACCATCATGCCAAGTAACTCAGCAACATCTTGTACTCTATAAGCGACAAAAAAAAAAAAAAGGTTCACAGGAGTAATAGCAAATATAAATCCAGGGAATATTCAATTTAAGAAATCCAATGGGAGACCTCACATTCATTTAAATCAAACTGAAAGAATTACGAAGAGTGGGAGAAGTCAAAGAGACAAAGACAAACTCAAAATGTGGAGAAAGCAAAACATATAAGAGGGAACTATTAAGAACAAAGATTACATGCAACTATATCGCCTTGTGACAATTGCATGCATGCACTAACCTGTCATAAGATTCAGCTCTAGTATATGCTTGAATAACCCAATTGTAAGTCTCTGTATCAGGCTTCATATAATCTGTTATGTAAAGAATTAAAGATAATTCACTTTATATAGAGTTAATAAGGGACAAAGATGCTTAACAATTCAAAAAGGCAGTTTGACGGAAGCAATGTTTTAAGGAATAGAAACCGAGCTTACCTGAAAATGGTAAAAGAAATCATTATGAGTAAACAAATACAAGCGTCAGCAAAGGAAGTGAGGGGAAGAAAAAGGAGATGTGGAACGCAAACCTTCGCCATATTCCATGTTCTCAAAAGTTGAGAAAGCTATTTCAGGTATTCCACAGGTAGCCTAATCAATTTGAAGAAAGCAATATTAATATATTGAAATTTAACTATAAAGCAAGGATTTCATAGGCATTTTCAGGATGGAATTTAACTAATATAATGATAATCATATATGAATAAGGACTTTTGACCCCTCATTTTTAAGGTGATACCAAACTTACCCACTAGATTTGCACAAAACAATTTTGAGTGAAAAAATTAGAATGAGGATGGTGACCTGAACACTGAGCAGACAATTGAAGTGAAATGTGGTTGCCATACGGCCAGCTGCCTCCATCTCATATGAAATTTCTAAGGCATTAGAATGATCCCCAGCTTTGCAGTCTTCCTCTATTAGTAGATCATAAATCTCATCAGTAGCTCTCAGGCCACCCTTGGCACCCTTCAAGAACACTTGGTTGGCATCTTCCAAATGGTTGTTCCGAACAAGTTCCTCTAAAAGAACATAACATATAAAGGAGTGAGCGAGACTAAAACAAATATAATATAACATAATGATAAAAGGATTTGATTTGAATGCACAATTAGTCTAAGTTTTTTATACTTGTCATTACAATTATGCATTGCCACATAAAAAAAACGTTTGAATCTCATAGTAGTTGCTTTAAAAGTCACATGCATGGTGATTTGGGATTAGTTGATGATGTAAATGGACCAGTTTGGATGAGTTTTAAAAAAAGGCTTCTATGATATAGAAGTAGACGCACAATCTATTATTAGAAGTAGAAGTTATTATGCGTTTGGATGAACTTTATAAAGACATTGTTGTGTTTCTCAGTGTCTCTTCTACCACTTCTTCATTTATTTAGTTAGGAATTATAACTTCTGGACAAAAAAAAAACATCAAAACGTGTTTTCCACTCTTATGCCTTTTTCTTAAAAAAAAAAAAAATCATCCAAATACCTATATGTTTTAAAAGAATCACTTTTATTTTAAAAATAAGCGACTTTCCTTCAATTAAAAAAAAAAAAAATCCAAACGACCAAGAATGCATAAAAAATAAACTCGTAATAAAATAAGAAATTGGCAGGGCATGGTATGAAAATAATGATACCAATAAGAACTAGCCAAGCTTGACGAATATCAAAATTAAGCGTTTCCATGGCTGCAAGTATTTCTAGACCTCTAGTGGCACGCCCTTTAGATCCAAACAACCTTACCAATGCCACGAATGTCTCATGAATCGGTCGAAGCCCTGCACTCAACTCTCTCCTCAGCGATTCCATCTGCAATTCCTCAAAAACAGATTCTTCAAATTCTGAAATCGAAGTAACCAGAAAACGTGTAATTTCGAAGAGTTCAAAATGTGTACCGCAGCTTGTTCGTCACCATTGAGAGCGTAAGAGACAACCAATCCATGGAAGGAGCGAGGACCGGGGGTGAGGCCGGCGGCAATCATGTCGTAGATGACTCGGGAGACGGCGGCGGAGTCGCGGTTCCTGGCGTGGTCCATGAGGTCCTCCATGAAAGTGAAGCGGAGGGAATTCTCGATTGAAGAGTCGTCATCCTTCACCTGCTTCTTCCTTCTGCCTCGTTGCTTCTCTGGAGCTGAAACCGCCGCGCCAACTACCACCGTTCGGCGGGGAGACAAGCGGTTTGATTTGAATGGGATGCGGGCGTTACTGAAACTGTAACTGTAACTGTAAGGTAAGGTAACGGTGGACATTAACGCATTGATATATGCAACAATATCAAATATCGATGACTTGAATTTCGGAGTGTAATGGGTTTTTGGGTTTAGGGAGTGACTATCCAGTGAAAAGAGTGGGTTGGCGAAGCCGGTTCTTGAATTAATGGTGTTGGTGATGGATAAGGCAGACCGCCAATTTAAAATAATAACATTTTGGAAATTTTGTTTTATATTTTAATAAAATAAAATTGATTTAGAAATAATTGATTTTTAAAAAAAAATTAGATTAAAAAATTTTATTTGTGTTTGATAATAATATTTTAAAAGTAAGTTTAAATATAATTAATTTCGTTTGCATGATTTATCAATTTTATTTAACGGAAAACGTAAAATTATAACTTTCCTCAAAGTTAATTCTAGCTAAATTTTTTCAAGGCAAAAGCCAAATACTATAAACCTTCGTATAGTCTTTTCGAAATTAATTTGTACAAAACAATGTTTTAGTTTTTTTATTTTTATTTAAGATGAATCTTAAGGTATGTTTGTGAGTTGGATTTTGGATAAGAACGGAAGGAAAGATTTTTTCTTTCTAATTTATATATAGATATATAGATCTCAATTTGAGATTTTAAAAAAATAAAGAAATAAAATGATGGATGATCACATGAATATATGACCTTTCAATCACAATTTTTCATATTTATAAAATATTTTATAATTTTCTTAATTTAAAAATAAAAAATAAGTATTTCATTTTCTTTCCCTCGACAAAAGAATCAAAACACTCCAAAACCCTCAAATATGAGAGAACTAAAAAAATGAACACTAATGTTTTTTGCACACCCGGATGCGACACCTCCAGTCGACACCCAGGTACTGTAGCGCCATTATTTATTTTTTTTTACAAATTTTGATTTTTTTAAAAAAATAAAAAATTAGCTTTTTTTGAATACTAACATTTTTGGTTAATTACGTGCAAATATCTGATTAATTCAATTCATTATATGGTTAATGGGTCATCCTGAAGCCTACAATCATATTCCACAACGAAGTAAATATTTGGTTTATTACGTACAAATATCTGCTTAATTCAGTTCATTATATGGTTAATGGGTCATCCTGAAGCTCACAATCATTTTTCACAACCATGTAAATATATGGTTAATCACGTGCAAATATTTGGTTAATCACGTGCAAAAATTTCCACGTAATTAACAAAAAATGTTAGTATTCAAAAAAGCTAAATTTTTTTATTTTTTTAAAAAAATCAAAATTTATAAATATATATATATATATATGCTACAGTACCCGGGTGTTGACCGGAGGTATCGCACCTGGGTGTGCAAATAACACAGCTCAAAAATGAGGTAGCCTAGGGTTTTGGATGACTATCCTCCATTATCAATCCATTTCCCCCTTACTTTCTTCTCAAACTCTTTTCCATTATTTTCTTCACAACTCCCAAAATGAAACCAATCCCGCTCAACAAAGTAATATTACTCGCCTCATCAAACTAGCTCTATATTTCGGTATTTCCCAACACTACCACCCATATCACAGAGGCTTCAGGTGGTCCTTTTACCAAGTGTTGTGATCACACCTTTCTTGTCTTTAATTAATGTACCATAAGTATTATTGTGGTGATTAATCTTACAAATACATCATCATGAGTTACTCACAGAAAAGTCTTCTTAACAAAGTGTCTATTATAAGGTCCAAAATTTGGTCATCCCAACAACACAACTCCCTGGCAGCATAGATAACAACTGCGTCTCAAATTAATCTTTAAACCCAATCTTTCATGCACTACTCCCTTTAAATTTTTTCTAAAGAAAAAGAAACTATTGATCCACGTTTTGTTCATATTTTTAGCACATGAATTTATTCGTAGTTAATGTGAATAATAAGATAAAGTGATCACCATTTAGATTTGATCATGAATTTCGAAAGATCTTGGAAAAAAATGCACTAGATACAAGTGACAATATATATTATTATATAGAATTATTGAAGATTCAAAAACAATAAATTCTTGAAAGACAAATGAATTGATTTATTCTGCAGCTTCTCTGTCTTGTACAAGAAAATCAGAGTATAGAGAAAGGTACTCGTAATCCAACCGTTACAACTGACAAACTTGGAGAGTAATTTGGCTCCAAATTACTTATCTAGACATTCAATACGGAAATACACAAATTAGCAAGGAACAAGAAGAACACGAAGACGTACAGTACTTAAATGGCAGTTCAACCAGGGATTGATGCTAATTTTCTGTAATAATTGTAGTGCATGCTGATTGCTGGTTATAGCTAGTTTCTGGAATCTAAGGCCAAAATGGTGCTGAGATTCATTGGGTACATATACTTTGTGGTGCCTGACAATATCTGCTGAACAATCATCTTGTTGGCCCTTTCCGATGGATGGAATGGATCCCAAAATACGTGGGTGTCACGGTTTGGGCACAAGTTAGATGCCATCGTGCACAGTCCGATACCATTGAATGGTCCTTGACCGCAGCATGCTACTTTTGATGTATCAAATCCTGCATCCACAATTTGGATCCCATCACTAATGCCTACCTCATTTAACTGTTAGATTTGATTTAAATGCAAAGGTCTTATAATATGCTATGTACTCTCTCCGGTCCTTATTATAAGAAGTAAATGACTATTTTTTTTTGTCCAAAATATAAGAGACATGCATGTATTTTGACAAATATTAAATGTTTATTTCCAATTTTACCCTTATTTATAATAGGGTTTATATTTACGAGACAATGTAACTTTCAATACAAGTAGGTTTGTTCAGTAATTATTGAAGGGTTAAATTTGTAAATTTATATGAATATTAATTACAAATAATTTATTTCAATGCATTTCCTTGGTCTGTGTATTTTAGGGTTTTACCCCTTATATATAGGACCAGAGGGAGTATCAATCTAGATTTGTAGACCAAAAGCTGCAATAATTTAGGGGTGGGGGGATCTTTCTTTGGTGCTTGGTATATTGGTGAGTTTTGCTTTAATTGTGTCATTCTATTTTTTCTATATTTCGCCCAAAAGGGTATGCTTTAGCAATCAAGTATGAACAACTAACAAACCGTTTTTATTCATGAAGGCCTTTAAAGCAATTAAGTAACAAGCTACCGCCTAGGCAGCCTCGTGGAGTTAGTTGTGCATCTTTTTTTTTTATAAGCTAAAATATAATAAATTGAGTACAAGTGATACTCAGAACCCACTTACAAGATAGAACACCAAAGGAAAAAAGTCACCAAGCTAAACGTTCAACCAAAGTTGCGCATCAATTAATTTGCAGGAGAACTAGAAATTAGACTTTCAACAACAATCAACTCCAAACACATCGATTAGAATATGCAAAGTAGAAAGTAATGTCTTAAACTTTTGGCACAAATTATGTAGTATATATTCTTCTGGACATGAATATGGATTTGACTCAATTATGACCAATTATCTTATGATTGATGTCGACTCTCTATATATAATTATGATACCTTTAAATTGGTTGAACTAATTAACAAATTGATCATCTGATTTTACAAATACTAAATATTTGGAAGGATTATGATTTGGAAATTTTGCTGTAACTACTTATAATTTGGGAATAAATGAGTGAACAACTGGAATATAACATTTTTAAAGGATGGTTAATGAATTAATCATATACTCCCTTCGTTCTTTTTCTATGGTAATTTTAGCTATTTGTTTTAATTTGTTCCAAAATAATAGATCTTTTATAAACCCAAGATATATTTGACAATTTTTTCCTTATATACCCTTATCATAGAATTAAATTGAAATGACTTGAAAATACACTAAACCTTCCCTACTTAAATTCAGCCATAAATGTTGCATGTTCCAAAACAAAAGTGACGCATATCAATGCACCTTGCATTTGACCAAGGTACATAAATGCTTCTTTTCAAGGTACATAAGTGGCTGGTGGAGCGTGGAGTAAATGTGGTTAGAATTTGTAAATAATTAATGATACTATAAATAAGGTATAAAGGTATTTTGGTACAAATGTAAACAAATTAATGATTTCTTAATCTGTGTGTAGAAACCTTAAATTACCATAGAAAAAGAACGGAGGGAGTACTAACTTAATCAATCACCCAATTGTTCATAAGTTACAAAAATAAAATTTTTGCAAGAAAATTCTTAAATTATATTTGTCACAGAAGGCAGGTTAGCATGTGTAATAAAAAGAGTAGTTTGTGTATCTTTCTTAAAGAGATAAAGAAAGGACTGAAAGAGGTGTTCAATTCCCCCATGAGCCATATAACCCATGTTTCATAAACTGCCACAATTATGTCCCTTGTAAGTGGTCACAGGTAGTTGAGTGACTCTTTTATTGTTATGAACCTACTCACTTGAGCTGGTCAATATGGAAAATTTAAAACCTGTGTAGTGTATTATATATAAAAGACGAAATGATATTGAGTATGGTCAAGCGGCATGTAATAAAGGCATTAGTACGTATATTTAATTACCAAATGCTTGAGGGTCACTGATGAAATTATCGTGCATCTGTTGTGTATTGGCTGCAATGAAGACATCTGAACCAACTTCACTATTAAGTTGTTCAATCATCTGTACAAGTTGTGGGTTGAACAAAGACGCAGCACGCTGAAGTTCAGTTGAGCATTCCCCATTACTGCCTCGAAGGGCTAATTCAGCTGGAACACAACCTAATGGACCAGTTCCTGTCACTAGCACCCTGCGTGCTCCGAGATCATATAGCCTCTGAAATTAATGACATTTCAAATTCAAATGTAATTAAGGCATAAAAAGGGCAATTTTTTTTTTTTTTGCTAAGCAAAGATGTATATAATAATAGTACAAGGGGTACTCTAACCCATATACAAGGGGAACAAAGTAGCAGGAGACATACTGTAAATAAAATACTAACTATTACAAAGCAGTATTAATTTTACAGAGGCCATAAACCTGCAAAGCAAAAACAAAGTCCAATACAACCATACCCATCCCCTACCCAAAAAGAGAATAACCAGCAAACATATAAGTTTCTCAACAGCACCACACCATTGGAAATTAGCTAGCAAATTATTCTGTTGATTAGTGACAGACATTACCACGTAGTGTGTGCATGTTATACAATATTTGTCCTTGAAGTTGAAAGTGATAGATCATATGTGAGGAAAGAAGACGTGGAAAAGAGAATTAATAAGATAAGGATTTCAATCACATTAATTAAGAAGTGACAAATTACCCGTAGGATCTTCTTGTACTCGGAGATCAAATACGTGACATAATCTGGTAAATCATACTGGCGGGATCTTGCAGAGGAAGGGACCAAGTAGTAGTTATTCACAAAATCGTTACCCCCACAAGTGATGAGAACTAGTGCTCCATTTACTAATCGCTGAGTTTCTTCAGCTCCAATCAGAGAACTCACCCTTTGCTGGTATTCTTGGAAGTAGTCTAGCTGTCTGAACATTCTGATGATGTTTACCTGCAAATGTAACAATGTACTTTCAACTCAAATAATATGACACGAAGTGCTCTATGTATATAGCCTATACTATATATCTTCCTGCCCGGATTGGACCAAGGGCCAATGTTGGACAAGCCCAACTACGATGAGTGGACGACCCAATAAAGATGGAGACAAATCAGGACCAGAAGAAGATAGCTCGATAGAGACAGGAAGAAGACAGTTCGGACGATTGGATAAGGCACAATTCTCTGAAGGCTAAACCATTAGGCCCACTAAGTAGGTTATATAAGAAGTCTTGTCTCTTCACATGGACACTCTCACATGCACTGTTAGTATAGGGTTTTACTTGTACCTAGGCTACATTGAATAAACCTCCTATGACTCTCTTGTAATCTGATTTACATTGTATAAAATATCTCTCCACCGTTGGCCGAACTATTGTTCTGCCCAGAACAACATAAATATAAAGCGATAAATTATTAAATATACTTCACAATTAATTTCACATACAAATTGGACTCCAGTGTCATTGAGGATTCCAATGCCAGCAGAAGCAAAGTTGGCACCAACAAGCAATCTTTGCCCTGTCAGCTCAGGACTTAAATATGGCAATGTGGATTCCGACCCAAGTTCTTGACCTGCAAAATCGCATCAACACAATAACAGCAAGTTAATCGATTTACACTACGTACAAAACCAGCACTCAAATGCTCGTGTATGGTTAATTAAAAGGCTAACATGTATAAGTCGTAATAAAAATAAAAATAAATTTATCCCAACTGATAAAATCAGGAATGTTGAAGCCATTAGAGAAACGGCCAGTGGGTCTGCCAGTTGGAAAATCAATGCCATAAGGTGGAGAGTCTGCACGAGCTGTGGTTGCCAAAAAGTTGTTGTTACCGTTATCCACGAGTGAATCTCCGAACACAAAGAAAGCACGAGCTGCCTCTGCCCCCGTGAAACCGCTTGCTAGTGCCATCACTAGACACAAAACAACGTAAGAAGTGAAAACCAGAGAGCTAGCCATGGTTTTGGAATATATTGGATGTGGTGATTTGTGTCAAGTTTATGTTTATGTGTCTGTGCTATAGTATGGTAAGAGTTCTTATATAGTTTGGATTCGGTGGTTCTGTTTATGTCATCGTAGAAATGGATGCCCCACACTAATTAGCATAGGTAGTTACATCTGTATATAGGGTATCTATCTATATATGAATGACGTTGTTGTGTGCTTGTATTTGGAAATTGAGGTCGCTACTTGTGAGGTTGTACCAGACCACGCATACTGATTAAGATCATGATCTAACAATTTAATTCAAACATATGCTTGATATAATGTGAGTAGATTTGACCCTCTTTTAGCTCAAGCTACATATGAGCCTTTACAATATTGCCAGTGAACTATGAAGCCCGGATACTTATTACTATGTGAGTATGATACGACACGGATACAGGGATACGGGAAATTTTTTGAAATTCGGGATACGATACGGTCAGGATACGTTAAGAAAAATTTATAGAAAAATATTTTATATAACTACAGAAATTTTATAAAGAAGGAAACATTGATCATTTCTTCTTAATATATAAATATGATAATCACAATTTATAAAAAGATACATGTGATCATAATAACCAAAAAAAAAAAATACAGTCGTACTCCTACCTATATTAAAATATATTGTTTCCTCTATGTCAGAATATCAACAAAAACATATTTAGTAGAACTCAAAATAAGTCTCGGCTTTATATAATAGCCAACAATTGAAAAACATCTTTACTTACTTAATGTTTAATGCTAACTGATTCAGTCTCCTCTCCCCTTTTATCATCATTTAGAAAAAGCATAGCTTCTAAGGATGGTTTCATCAAAAGACACATCTGCAAAAGGGATACTTATTGGATACGTATCCAGAAGTATCCTAAAAGTATCGGGTAAAAGAAAATTTAAAAAAAAAAAATATTACTTCTTGAGTACGTATCCGGAAATATCCTATGAATATCGGTATCGGACAAAGATACATTTGTATTTTTGGAGTATTCGGGCTTCATAGCCAATCAAAAGCAAGCAGTGGCAGTTTCATAGATGTGGACCCTGATCTTCAATCTGACTACCCCTTCTATTCGGACCAATACATCTTTGTAAATATATTAATAAATAATAATTCATTTAATGTTATAGCGTAGATGCAAAATAGTCAATGTAGAGGCCTATAGTCTTGTAAATTCGAGGGCAAATATATATCTTGAAGAAGTATTTGATGGCAGGTTCAGTTATAAAGGAGTGTCAATATACCACTTTGACGATATTTTCGTATCTGTTAATCATTGATAGTTAAGTTTAAGTACTTCGTTTAAGTAGTAGTTAGATAGATTCTTCCTTTCCACTTTTATTGATGTGGCATATTCATCAGTTATTTAATGGTTCAGAGAGAAAAAAAACTCAATTTTTCTTTGATGTGATGATCAATAACTCGGTTCTGAAACAATAGATACCCATCGAATAAGGAATAATAAATCCAAAAATATTCAAACTTTTTCTGGGATTAAGTTCATCAATTATATTTGAAATAACGTATACCGGGATACATGTATATAGGCGCACACAGAGAGACTCAAATATTGATCCATAGAAGATGATTGATGTAGAGCATGTTTGATCACAGGTTTGCAACCTCTAAAAATGGATTTAATAATGTAGTATCTGTTGGGGAGTCCGGAATGGGCTAATAATCAGGACTACCAAGAGACCAGGACACCACATGTCCACCCAAAACCTTAAGGCATTAGGTATATAGATCACATCTTTTATATATCCTTCATTTAGCTCATTCTTAGCCAACATGAAACTTAACCACTCACACTTGAATTCCAACAATCTCTCCCTCAAGTATGAGTATCTCACATCACTATAATTGCACCCGCTCCCCCATCAGGCCTAACCATGGCTCTGATACTACTTGTTGGGGAGTCCGGGGAGCACCGAGAGCAACAATGGACTAATGACTAGGACCACCAAGAGACCAAGACACCAACATCTCCACCCAAAACCTTAAGGCTTTGGTATATGAGTCACATCTCTTATATATTATTCATTTAGCTCATTCTTAGCTAATGTGGGACTTAACCACTCACACTTGAATTCCAACGGTATCCAAATATAAATTAGTTATTTTAAACTTACTTTTAATCAAATCAAGTTTACAGAACTTAATTTATGCATCAAAATTCAGTTTTGCAAATTGCTCGCCAGATACACATGTAAGGATCGATCGATCGGAAATCTATATATGCGACCATGTGCATGGTAATAGATGTTGATCAGGGTAAAGCAACAATAGCTAAATAGACTTTATCATACCAGCAACTCTACACCTAATATACATTATACTTAACATAATTTGGCTGGGGAAGCGGTTCAGCTAACATCTTTTCACCCACGAAGTATTAAATTGATCTATAATTGATCCCTTGAGAATTTTCTTCAACCAACTTTTCAGGCTATTCAATTACAGGAAAAAAAAATTTTGAAATCTTTATAAAGACTTCAATTGAAACTTAACCCTCACCTTTCGAACCTGTATTGTGCTACATTTACCTAGCTAGCTAGCAAGTTATCCTCTGCCCAATTCACGCGGCAATTGCCCAATGCCCACTAAAGCAGGACCAGCCTGATCTATAACTGTACAGAATGATACAAGTAATCTTTACATCAATTGAGGATTTTATTTATTTATTTATTTTGAATAAATGTCAAAATTTATTTACCCCAGCAAGTAGGACAAAGTCTACTAAAGAAAAATAACAACACAATTATACAAAAAAATATCTAAGTACTGTTATTGGGACAACCCACCTATATGCTGATTTCTGATTTGGCACTATTTTGCTTTGCAATTTCATTGGAAAGCAAAACATGCATCTGAGATAAACTTTACAAATATATATCATTTGATAGGGGAAGAAATAATAGAGAGAAACGGTGCAGTATACACGTACATGAGAAAATAATTTCATAGGACAAGTGAAGAGAGATCTGGAGATGCAACACATTTTGGGGGGCAGAGTTAAAGTCACACAGTAAAAAGAGACTGATGAGCTGTTCCTTGGCCCCTCCCCTACGTGTTTATTAAGAGCAATGTTCTTACTTTTTACGTTGCCACCACCTATAAGTTTGGTACACTCGCTCTTACATGCATTTGGATTGTTGTCGCACTATGCGTTTAGGTGCTTTCACTTCTTCGTAATTCAGGCCGACCCAAGGATAAAGCTATTAAAGCCCTAATTTTAGGTTACAAGCAAAAAAATTATTTACTCTTAGTTTTTATAAAGGAAAAAGATCACACATGTTAGTAAAAATGCTCAATCTAAAACACAATCTGATCCAAATAGTCTCTCTCACTTAAAATAAAAAGGCATCAGTCAAAGTTTGTTTTATCTCTCACTCGCTCTTGAACCGGCCCTGCTTCGTACTCACAGCTCATCTAGCCTTCTTCCCTACTACGCCCACACTGGTTTCTTCTATCACAAGCGCTTGGCTTTGGCAATATGAACTTCTCGCTTGTTTCTTAGTTTGCTGTTTGGGTTTTGAATTGGGGCAAATTCTAATGTGAGAGACCCGTACAAGTCTCTCACCATGAGAGACTATAATTTACCATTGATTTACTTTTATCCTAATGATCATATCATAGACCATACACATCAGATTATTCCTCACCAACTCCCTTCACAGTCGCTTCACACCTCCTTCTCCTTCATCGCCACCGCACCACCGTGAGCAGAGCACCCCTCCCATTCCCGCCACCCTCACCCCACTACAACATTTTTTGCTTTTGGCAACACTTATTTTTCCAACAAGTGTAAAATGTTGCCTACAAGTACATTAGCCAACATTTTTAGACTGTTGCCATAAAATGTATGTTTTATGCAACACTTTTTTCACAACACTGAATAAGTGTTCCTCTATCTTTAACTGAGAACAATTTATAACTGTTATATTAATATATGTTGCCTTAAGTTTAAATGGGAACAGTTTTAAATTGTTACCTTATTAATTATAAAAAAACAACATTTCACAACCGTTGCCTTATTGAATTTCTGAAGGCGCTAATTCATTTTATTTTCATTCCCTCCAGCCCACACAGCGTTATCTATAATACTTCTTTACTAAAAGTAAATTTTTTAAATAAAAAAAAAAGATTTAAAGAACCCCTAGCTCATAAATCCTTTCGTGTCTAAGCCTTCCGCTGTCCCTGCCGTTCGCCGTCCGTCCTCCCTACGTCGTCCGTCCTCCCTACGCCGTGTTGACTCGCACCAGCTCCATCTTATCCTCCGTCTAACCGTCGTCAACAACAACACCCAAAAAACCGAATCGGTCGATCTCAGTGGTTCTGCCGCCGCGTCTCATGGAGGCTCACAGTGCCGGCGTCCGCCGCGTCCTGGACCTCGCTATCTGCGTCGTCGACATCTGGTCAGCCTACATCTACCAAGGCGTTCTTCAAGGAACCCTGTATGCATCGACGTTTCTTCTATCTCTCTCTGTAATCGCGCTTAATCGTCGTCTCGTGAATTTCGAAATCGAAATGCAGCTACTGATCTGTTACTAACATATTCGATTTTGTTCATTTTGGTTCAGATCGACGGAACGATTCGGTTTAGACGGTGCTGGGTGTTCATCATGGGTAATTGATGCTGAAAAACTTAGTTTTGCTTCATTTGGTTTAATTTATTATTACATATCTTAGGTTTATGATTGTTTATGTCTTTGTTTATGTTATTTGGATGACTTGCTTTTAGTGGGTGATCAGTGATGTCTACGATCGTCCTGTTTCATATATGCTGCTAAAAGGTCTTACTTAGAGTTACTACATGATGACGAATTTCTGCTGCCAAGACCTAAGGTATTCAAATTGCTTTTTTCAATTTCAGTAGCTAATAATAGTGATAGAATAACTGGCAATTCCTGAAAGTGAGCTATCTTCCTATTTTTGTTGTTAATTGTTATTATACTTAGAGGTCTTCTTAATCTGAAATTCTCTTATTCTAAAGAAGTAGCAAAAATTTATTATGTTAGTGAAGATTACTGATATGCTATTATTCTCCCAGTACAAACTGAGCACTCCTAAGAGTATTGAGGGTGGAAATGCATATGTTCAACAAAAATGTTACCCCTAAAAATGATCCAAATTAGCAATCTGAAGAAGGATTTGAACGAAACAACTTTGCTGCACTGATAGCAATCTGAGTTGGAGAGAAACACATGAGCTGGAGTGAAACACTTGGGTGAGGCTCTCTTTGTGTATCATTTTTGTTGATTGGTTTGTGAATGGTGGATTTATAGTTTGTGTTGAGAGTGTAATAATGCCATGTTTCTGATTTTGGTGGTGTTGTTTTTGTTCAATGTTGATCAGAGTGAATGTGAAGGTGGGGTGGAATATGGGAAGTATGAGGGAGTATGTGCAATTTGCTTAGATAAGATCGATACTGCTTCAGGAAAAGGCTCTTGTAAAAGGTTGCAACCATGCTTACTATTTTGTCTAAATTATCTCTTTTCTATTTAATTTATGGAAGAAAAACATGTTCTTTTTCCATTGGAGTAATTCCCATCTCACCTAATATGATGAAACTGGAATGATATTTTCTTCTCCTGATATATAAGTGATGTACAATTGTTGATTTCACTTAAATTATGATGTTGGTATTAATATCTGGTTGTTGGATATGGAAGTTTTTACTTGTCTGGTTGAGATTGTACTTCTATGTGTATACTTAGTTTTCCTTGTTACTGAACACTATACAGTGTGGCTGCTTAGCTTCCTTGCAACCCATTGCAGACCAATTTTATTTAAGCTAGATTCATAAATTGGTTTGGACTCCAAAATGTTAGATATGAAATGATATTCTGGCTATTAAAAAATTTATGATCCTAGAATAATCTTGGTAAAGGAGCATCTATTAATTTTTTAACAAAATGCCAAATTTACATAGCATATGGAACTACTTAATATTTAGTAACTAATAAGACCGATTAATTTTCAGAATAATCTTGGTAAAGGAGCATCTGTTAATTTGTTTAATCAAGCCTGATCATGTGTTTGAACATGAGCACTGATTTCATGACATATGCACCTCATTTGCTCATAGTGGAAGAGTTAAAAAAATTTCATTAAAAAAAAGTTAACTTTTTTTTGCTAAAACCATAGAAGTGGCGCTGTTTAGTTTTATACAGCTTGCTGTTTGTTTTGGCCATATTTTGTATAGTTCTTGTTAGATTTGCAATAGTTGTTGTCAGGGTTATGTGCCTGCTTTTTAATTGCTTCTATTCCTCATGTTTTTTTATGGCTTTTTTTCCTAGTGTTTAGACATTTGTCATTTTTGCATTATCCAAAAAGTTTGGTCTAATAAGCTTGCATTGTCCAAAAAGTTTTCGCCTAATAAAATATATATTTTTATTTTCTTGTGCAGGAAGGTCAAAATGGAGGAGATGCAAATGATGAGGAGCTGGAAGATGATGCATTTTAATTTTAATTTTTCCTTTAGATACTTGTTTTAGATTTTTTATTTTTGCAAGACTCGATACAAATGATGAGGAGTTACATGCAAGATGATGATGATGCATTTTATTTTTATTTGTTTTAGATTTTTATTTTGCAAGACTCGAACTGCAATGAATGATATGATATTTTGATCAAATCATGTGGTCCTATTGTTGAATTCTTTTTGTGTATTTAGGTTGATGTTCAAACTTTATATATATATATATTGCATTGCACTTGATTAATTTAGTACTATAATTCATGAATTATTTCATTAAAGTATTTTGACAGGGGTATGTGAATTGTGTACGAGATCAAAATTAAGGTTGAATTTAGAAAATTAATATAAATATTATGAAAATTAACGAAACTAATTAAATCAATGGTTAAATCAAATTTAATGATATGACATTTATAAAATGTTGTCTTTAGTCTCTTAAGCAACAATTATTAAGTGTACTCAAAACATGGTTAAAAATTGTTGTCTATACTCTAAGCATACAATTAAAAAATGTTGCCTCTAAGTCATGGTAACATTTAAGAAATGTTGCATTTGGATCTTTAGGCAACAGTTAAGAACTGTACAAATTAACATTTGGTTACGTTTGAAAACTGTTGCGCTAGGTTCACCAGACAACTGTTCCCTATTCATATAGAATAGGGAACAGTTAACGAAAGTGTTGTCATAGGGTGCAAAAAACTGTTGCCTTAGACAATAGGTAACGGTGGAATAGACAACACTTAAAAAATGTTGCCTATACTTTTAGGCAACATTTTTTATAGTATAGGCAACATTTTTTAACTGTTCCCATAAAGCAAAAATGTTGTAGTGCCCCCACCATGCACCATCCAGTTATCTCATCTGCGTTATAAGATAGAATATAAGTCCACACCTGATGTTCAAATTCCCAAGGAGTTCTTTTCTATCTACTAAACACCACTTCAATTTCACGTTGAACCGAGTCGAGTCGAAGCATTTAAAGGACGATATTTTTTGTTCTATGGCGTACTGATTCCTAATCGAACCTGAATTCAATTGAAAATCTCACGGTTTAGTGATTTCAATATCACTAAAAACTGAACCATAGTGAATCGAGTCGATTCAAGTTGAGTCAAACCATTCGAAATTTGATTTGATTCAATTCGTCCATGGCGGATTCCGACAATGACTCCGGTGTAGGTCAAAATGCCACTGGATCGAACGTCGATTCGTCCATGTTGGAACTGGGGGAAGGTTGTGGGGACTGGACCTTTGGCATTCAATGTTTGGTGCAAGGAAATGTGGTGTTGGAGGGTGTCCATTTGGATTTGGATCTGATTTCGGAGTACAGGCGGTTACAAAGCGGGGCTCGATGGCAGTGGTTGCGATACTGACGGTGATGGGGCTCGGTGGCGGTGGTTGCTCTCTCCCTACCATCGTGCAGTCCCTGAGCTCTGATCTTCTCCGGTCTTCTCTGCCATCACGCGCCATTCAGCTACGTGCCGCTGTTGCCTCTCTGCTCCTTCGCGCGAGGCCAAATCTGGTTGGGCTTGGTGTGGCTGGCGGCTGGTTCTGCAAAACAGCGATCAGGTCCGGGCACGGCAGTGGTGACACTGTTTAATCTAACGGTGATAAGAGATGATGCACGGTGAGAGACATGCATCCCTCTCTCACGCTAGACCGAGCCTTGAATTGATGTTGTCACTTTCTACCTCAAACCATTTAGCATCGTGGCTTGGGTGTAGGATGCTTATTTGGTTTGCTGCTCATTTTGCCAATTATAAGTTGGGTCAGTTTTGGATCTCTTGTTGTTGGGTTGTGCAGGATGGTCTTGAATATATAGCTGTATTGTTTTGATTTGCTTCAGAGTCAGCTTATTTTATTTTTATTTAGTAGTGTGCTGCAAATGATTGTTGGAGTTTGTGGTGCCAACATAGTTTGGATGACTCTCTTCATTATGATGCTTTTGCATGCTACTTTCTTCACTCGTTGTATATGGGTTAGAGTACCCTTGTACTCTTATTAATAAATTTCTTTTTCTTATTAAAAAAAACTATTGAATAATATCATCCTATATATCAGCGATGTTAACCATATAAATTCATATTTATCATCATGTAGTAATGTTTAAACAGTTTTTATTGTCTAACAATCATGTAGTAATGGTTGGGCTTGGCGTGGCTAGCGGCTGGCTCTGCAAAACGGTGATCGGGTTTGGGCACAGCAGTGGTGACATTGTTTAATCTAACAATGATAAGAGATGATGCACGGTGAGAGACATGCATCCCTCTCTCATGCTAGACCGAGCCTTGAATTGGTGTTGCCACTTTCTACCTCAAACCATTTAGCATCGTGGCTTGGGTGTAGGATGCTTATTTGGTTTGCTGCTCATTTTTCCAATTATAAGTTGGGTCAGTTTTGGATCTCTTGTTATTGGGTTGTGCAGGATGATCTTGAATATATAGCTGTATTGTTTTGATTTGCTTCAGAGTCAGCTTATTTTATTTTTATTTAGTAGTGTGCTGCAAATGATTGTTGGAGTTTGTGGTGCTAACATAGTTTGAATGACTCTCTTCATTATGATGCTTTTGCATGCTACTTTCTTCACTCGTTGTATATGGGTTAAAGTACCCTTGTACTCTTATTAATAAATTTCTTTTTCTTATTAAAAAAACTATTGAATAATATCATCCTATATATAAGCGATCTTAACCATATAAATTCATATTTATCATCATGTAGTAATGTTTAAACAATTTTTATCGTCTAACAATCATTTTTATAGAATCATTTTTCCTATATGTAATAGGTTATCTGCAAATATATATATATATATATATATATATATATATATATATATATATATATATATATATATATATATATATATATATATTAGCCATTAATGATTGATTCCAATATCTTTATTAGGGCAGTTGTAAATATGTAATTGTTGTATTCAAGGGATTCATGTACATATATTCCCTCCTAATTCATTTCCTGATTCATTTCCCTGATTAGGCTAGGATTTGATTTTTTTTCTTTCCTTTTTTCTAGGATCTTGTTTGATGTATATGTCTTTATATTTAAACCTATAGTGTACCTATTCTGATTCAAGGAATGAAATCAATATTTCACATGGTATCAGAGCAATTCTTATCCAAGTGAGAAATTCCATTCCCCATGGCCGAAGACAACAGCTCAGTCTCAAGCCTAGACCCTAAATCGATAATTGGAATGACTAACATTACTAGTCTGACCGAAAACACCATTCTACCCATTACTGGCTACACATTGAATGGCCAGAATTATACCCAATGGGCAAGATCAGTCAAGATTTTCCTTCAAGGAAAGGGAAAAGAGGATTACATATCACTGGTGAAGCCAAAGAACCTGAGAAGAAAGATCCCAGCCACCCAAAGTGGAAACTTGAGAACAGCCAAGTCATGTCATGGCTGTTAAACTCGATGACAAATGAAACCGGGGAAAATTTCATGTACTACGGCAGTGCAGCAGAGATATGGAGCGCAGCTAAGGAGGCCTACTCAAATAAGGAAAATACCTCAGCCATATTTGAGATCAAGAGTCTTCTCCATGACTTGTGCCAAGGAGATTCATCCATCATTGAATATTACCACACCCTCACTAGATATTGGCAGCAGTTGGATATCTATGAGGACATAGAGTGGAAATGTCCAGAAGACAGAAAACAATACAAGAAACAGGTGGAGAAGGACAAAATGTATCAATTCCTTCTTGGCCTAAACAGAAACCTGGATGAAGTAAGAGGAATGATACTTGGAACCAAACCTCTACCTAGCATTAGGGAAGCGTTTTCAGAAGTAAGAAGGGAGGAAAACAGAAGGGAAATTATGCTTGGAAACCCTAATCCAACCTCCAACAATGAGAGCTCTGCTCTAGCAGCAAAAGGAAGCCAGAAAAAGTCTCGTGGATGGTGTGACCATTGCAAAAAACCTGGCCACACTAGGGATATATGCTGGGTAATCCATAGGAAACCAGCAGATTGGAAACCCCCTCGGAGTAGGGATAGTCATGCTAATTCTGCCACACTTGAGGGAAACAAGGTGATGACACCACCTGCAGCTGAACAGGTTCCATTTAGCAAGGAACAAATGGAGACATTGCAGCAACTGCTTCAGCAAGCACTCCAAAACACTAACACACACTCTGCTGCCACCTTAATACAAAAAGGTAATTCTTCAAGTGCACTCTCTGTTAAACAAGGAAAATCTGATTAATGGATTGTAGATTCGGGAGCCTCAGACCACACGACTGGAGATATTACTCTTTTTGATGGGTATGTCCCATGCAATGATAACTCTATAGTTCCGATAGCTGATGGTTCAACTTCAAAAGTGGCTGGTAAAGGTTCAGTGGTTATCTCTAAGGACATTACCCTTAAATCTGTCCTCTATGTTCTTAATTTGAATTGAAATCTTTTATCCACAAGTAAATTGACTTAGGACCAAAACTGTGTTACTAAATTTTTGCCTCACCTATGTGAATTTCAGGATCTGGATTAGGGGAGGAAGATTGGCAATGCTAAGGAATGTGCAGGCCTCTACTTCCTTCGAGTTAAAGACTTCAAGAAGAGAAATGATGCAGCCAATGTAGCTGTGTCAAGTGGAGAGAACCTAGGAAGTAATGTGATGTTATGGCACTATCGTTTAGGACACCCAAATTTTATGTATCTTGAAAAACTGTTTCCTTCACTATTCAATAGAAATTTCAGAATTTTCCAATGTGAAGTTTATCAATTATCCAAACACTCACGCCACCATTACCCTGCCCAACCATATAAACCATCTCAGCCATTTTCATTAATTCATAGTGATGCTTGGGGTCCTTCTCAGGTTAAGAACATAATAGGTTCAAAATGGTTTGTAACTTTCATAGACGATCATATAAGAATTACATGGGTGTTCCTTATGAAAGAAAAGTCAGAAGTGGGAAAAATATTTGAGAACTTCCACAATATAATTCAAACTCAATTTGAGACCAGAATCCAAGTCCACAGAACTGACAATGGGCATGAATATTATCATAACACACTTGGATCCTATCTGCTCCAACATGGAATAGTCCACCAAACCTCTTGTGTGAACACAACACAAAAGAATGGTATCGCTGAGAGGAAAAACCTGCATCTTATGGAAGTCACGAGATCACTCATGCTCTCCATGAATGTGCCAAATCATTTCTGGGGTGAAGCAGTCCTCTCAGCTACATACCTTATAAACAGAATGCCTTCCAAAGCCCTTAATTTCAAAACCCCTTACCAAATCCTCTCATCCATCTACCCAAACACCAAACTCCTAACATCTATTCCTCCCAGAATATTTGGATGCACCACATTTGTGCATGATCATCAACCCCATAGAAGCAAGTTGGACCTAAAAGCTGTGAAGTGCATATTTCTAGGCTATGCACCAAACAAGAAAGGGTATAAATGCTACTCTCCCACAAAAATAAAATTCTACCATTCTATGGATGTAACCTTTTTCAAAAACCAACATTTCTACCCTAAAATTGGCATTCAGGGGGAGAAGCAAGGGGCTATTGAATCCCACATTTTGGTTGATTTGGAACCTGAGCAAAATGTCACAGTTGAGCATAATTTAAACCAAGTAACTGAACCAGATATTGATCCAGTGGCTGGTCAACTAGTAACTGAACCAGAAATTGATCTTGTGGCTGGTCAAATAGTTGAACCAGAAACAGAACCAGCAGAAGAAGTTGTAACCAAACCCACTAATCAAGGGAGCAAGGAGTTGTGGGTTTTCATAAGGAAGAAGAAAACTCGAAGGGAGGAAGAAATATGCACACCTCCAAGGCTCAACCAAAATTCTGATCAAAATTCAGAACCACCTGAAATTCACCAAGGTAACACTTCTTGAGCCTAACTCTAATATAATGGATGATGATTGTAATGAAAATGAGGATAATCTAGACAAACCAATTGCCTTGAGAAAAAGGGTGAGATCATGTACTCAACACCCAATTGATAAGTATGTTTCCTATGGAAAGTGATCACAGGAATACAGGGCATTTATCACTACCTTGGACAACATAAAACTTCCTCGTGATATCCAAGAAGTTGTCCAACAAGCAGAGTGGAAGGCTGCAGTAGAAGAAGAAATAGAAGCACTAGAAAAGAATGGCACATGGAAGTTCGAGGAACTGCCAAAATGGAAGAAACCGGTTGGGTGCAAATGGATCTTCTCTATTAAGCATAACGCCGATGGAAGTGTGAATAGATACAAAGCCCGCTTGGTTGCAAAGGGATTCACCCAATCCTATAGAATAGACTATGAGGAAACATTTGCCCCAGTTGCAAAATTAAACTCAATTCGAGTCATCCTATCCTTAGCAACCAATCTAGATTGGCCCCTTCACCAACTAGACATCAAGAATGCATTCCTAAATGGTGAACTCAAAGAGGAAGTTTACATGAAGATTCCACCAGGTCTTGAAACTCCTGAAACAATTGGCAAGGTATGCAAACTACAAAAATCCCTCTTATGGTCTCAAACAATCCCCGCGAGCATGGTTTGATAGACTAACTCGTGTTGTTAAAAGACATGGATTCACTCAGTGCCAAATAGATCATACAATGTTTGTTAAGCACTCTAGAGATGGGAAAATAGCAATATTTATTGTCTATGTGGACGATATCATCATCTCAGGAGATGATCAAGAAGAAATAGAAGAACTTAAGGGGTTCCTAGCCAAAGAATTTGAAGTCAAGAACCTTGGACATGAAATATTTCCTTGGGATGGAAGTTGCCCGATCCATTGATGGAATTTATAGATCCCAAAGAAAGTATGTGCTGGATTTATTAGAAGAAACAAGAATGTTGGGATGCAGGCTAGCAGATACCCCCATGGAACCTAACTTTAAACTCATAGCTAGAGAAAGAAGTTCTCCTAATGATAAATAAAGATACCAAAGATTGGTAGGAAAACTGATTTATCTAACCCACACTAGACCAGATATTGGCTATTCTGTGATTATGGTAAGTCGATTCATGAATGATCCAAATGAAGATCACTTAAAAGCTGTAAACTGGATCCTCTAGTACCTAAAAAAGACACCAGGAAGAGGCCTCCACTTCAAGAAGAATCTGAACAGAAATGTGGAAATATTCACAGATGCTGATTGGGCTGGTTCGGTGACTGATAGGAAATCAACAAGCCGGTATTGCTCATATGTGTGGGGAAACTTGGTCACTTGGAGAAGAAAGAAGCAATCAGTTGTTGCTCGAAGCAGTGCAGAAGCCGAGTTCAGGTCTATGACTCACGGTATTTGTGAAGGAATATGGCTGCAACGAATGCTTAAGGCGCTTGGAGTGTTAACAGATCGCACCATGAGACTGTTTTGTGACAATAAGGCAACAATCAACATTGCCAAAAACCCAGTCCAGCATGATAGAACCAAATATATGGAAATAGCTAGGCATTTCATAAAGGAGAAATTAGATGATGAGATTGTCAAACTAGAATATACTCCTTCCAATCATCAAACAACAGACATATTAGCTAAAGCTCTTCATAAGTTAAGTTATGAGAACCTAAGATCCAAGTTGGGCATGATTGATATCTACTAGCCAACTTGAGGGGGAGTGTTGGTTGCCAAATATGATATATGAATAAGCCATTAATGATTGATTCCAATATCTTTATTAGGGCAGCTGTAAATATGTAATTGTTGTATTCAAGGGATTCCTGTACATATAATCCTTCATAATTAATGTCTTGATTCATTTCCCTGATTAGGCTAGGATTTGATTTTTTCTTTCCTTTTTTCTAGGATCCTGTTTGATGTATATGTCTTTCTATTTAAACCTATAGTGTACCTATTCTGATTCAAGGAATGAAATCAATATTTCACACACAAACACACACACACACACATATAATTAAATAATTAAATATTTTTATTCGCTAATTATAAACCTTTTGGTCAACGGAGGATGGTTTCTCTTGGCAAAGCATTTTATGACTTCGAATTTGGCTCCCTAGAAGACTTGTGTAGCGTTTGGACGGTGGGTTCTTGGAATCTCACACCAGGATTTCTTGATTGTTTTTCTGGTCTCCTCATTTCAATCCTATTCTTTAAGGCAAACACAAAAAAAGTGTTGGGTTTGCATACATGGACTAGCTCAAGAATATTGGATATCAAAAATCTTGTTTGAAATTGCAGGGGGTCTTGACATCCCTATTTCTTTGGATGAAGCAACTAGAAATAGAACTTTGGGTCACTTTGCTAGAATTCGGGTGGACATTGATCTTACTGGACAATTGCATGACCAAATTCTGCTTGAAAGAAAGGGGTAAGCTTTCTTTGTGGGGGTATAGTATGAAAAATCGCCTCGTTTCTGTCCTACTTGAAAAACAATTGCTCATTATTTGGCTAACTGTAAAAAGACTGCTAATTTTGTTCCTAACTCGGGTAAAGATTAGTGATTCAGAAAGAGAAACCTCTGGTAGCTCATAAGACTGCTCCTAAATATGTCCCTAAGAATAAAGAAGTGTCTGCTCTAGTGATGACTCATAAGGAAGACACTAGTGGTTCCTCTTCTCTTATTGCGGTTCAAATTATTCAAGAAGCTCATGTTGTGAATACAACCATCAATGAAAACCAACAGATTCATCATGATGACTCTAACCCTGATCATGTCTCAAACTCCATTCTTCAAGACTCAGTTCCTGTTGTTACTGTTATCTTAGAGTGTCAACCCCATGATTCTCATATTGTTAATATAATTTGTTAATGCCCCTTGTACCCTTCAATATAATTTGTTTTTGCCTTCCAAAAAAAAAAAATTGGCAATGGTGTTTAGGGAGAGTTAATGACATGTAAATAAATAGTTAATCCAGGCTGACCATTGACCATTCCCTAAGGTACCATAATATAATGTCTGTATAATTTACATTATTGTATTCTTCTTACGTTTCAAAATATCCATCATACTCATTCGTTTGTCAAAAAAAAAAATACTCATTCGTTCATTAAAAACTCCAAGAAATCACCAAAATCTTTCAACTTAATTTTTATGATCTTTACATGTCTGAACCTTTAGGCTTTTAGCTCACTCAACGATAAATTAGCGCAATATCATTCACTCGTTGTTTTAATAAAAGTTTCATAAAATTTTTAGGAAGTGTATACCAATAATGTCGCAAAGTTTCTCGCACGATGCAATCAAAGGAAAACGACATTTTATTACTAGCAATAGACCAATAGCAATTTAGGTAGCACTACAAATGACACCAGCTAATACCATCATCAGAATTCAGAAGACGGGCAAAACTTAAGGGACATATGTAAAGAAAATGGCTTCATAGACATTGTAGTTACGACTTGTGAAAGAGCTAGAATCGAAGGCTAAAATGGATTAATCAATCAATCAAGCCCTGGAATCCAAGGCCATGATGGTGCTAAGATTCATGGGGTGCATGTACTGGGAGGAGCCTGTCAGGATCTGTTGGACTATGATTCGGCTAGCTTTCTCCGATGGGTGGAATGGATCCCAAAATGCGTATAGGTCCCGATTTGGGCACAAGTTTGAAAGTGGTGTGCACAGTCCAATCCCATTGTACGGGCCTTGCCCACAGCAAGCTATCTTTGATGTAACAAATCCTGTTAGCCCAAATACATAGAAAAACGTTGAAGTTACTGAAAAATAATTTTAAGTAAAAGAGAAATTGGCCTTATTCTGACCAAAGAATAGTGAATTGGGCCAAAAACATAACATATTAAAAGAATAGTGAATTGGGCCCAAAAGGCCCTGGCTGCTGCATAGTAGTGCACATACCATAAGCTTGTGGGTTAGAAACGAAATCCATGTGCATTTGATATGCATTGGCAGCAACAAAGACATCAGCACCAATCTCTTGGTTGAGTCCTTTGATCATTTCAACAAGTTGTGGATTGTATAAGGACGCAGCTCTTTGGAGTTCCACGTCGCAATCACCATTTGTGCTTCTCAAGGCTAACTCCGCCGGTACACACCCCATTGGACCAGTACCCGTTACTAGAACCCTACGAGCTCCCAAATCATAGAGTCTCTGCATCCATTAATCGAACATTAAATTTTATGCACATGCATAATGTACTTAGGCACACACACCAATGTCACACTAACAAGTGCATTGAATTAATGTTAAAGACTTAAAGTGACAAAAAAAAAACAATTTTGGTATGCCACACCAACCAAACATATGTATGTCTCCTGCATGGCCACATTCCTTCGCTAACTTGTACATACAGAAAAGTACAGCCTTTAAGACATGACCATACAATTAATTTGATATGTATGATAGGCCCATTACCCTTTTTAAGATCTCTATGTTATTAAATTTCTTCAACAAACTGCGATCTCAAAAGAGTTGTGTTATTTGAACATCAAAATTTAGATACTATATATATATAACATCGTATGTACATGTTTTTTTCCTATCCCTAACTTTTTTTTTATCATCTTTGTATATTCACGACTCAAGAATATACCATAATAAAAACAAAAGGGACACCACAATCAGATATTCAAAAAACATATCTGGTCTCAAAATCCTTGGCAATTGAACTATATACACAAGATAACTATGAATGGATGCTAGCTTCAAAGGTAGTGTATTTATTGGAAATTAAATTAACACCTTCAGAATTGGGCGGTACTCAGATATAAGATAGCGCACGTAGTCTGGGAGAGAAAACTGGCGAGATCTTGCTGAATAGGGGACCAAATAGTAATTGTTCACAAAATCGTTGCCTCCAAGAGTTATGAGGACGAGTGCATTGTTTACGTGTTTCCTAGCTCCCTCTTCACCAATATGAGCACTCAACCTTTGCTGGTAATGTTTGAATAGCTTCAGCTGCTTGTAGATGTGGATGATGGACAGCTACCAAAAATAAAACAAATGTTTAAGTCACTACCAGCTTTTAAATGTGTTACAATATTTGATTTCATATATATACTTCAAAACCAATTTGCACTCTCTTTGTTCTTCAACATAATAAACTAAAGTAACAACTAAATGAACTTACAAACTGAAATCCAGTATCATTGAGAATTCCAATCCCTGCTGATGCAAAATTGGCACCAACTAGGAGCTTCTCTCCCACTAGTAGAGGGCTCAAATATGGCAGTGTAGGTTCTAAGCCAAGCTGCTCACCTGCAAGTAAATAATGTACACAACATCGTGATCATACACATGAACGATCAAGATTTGTTGTCTTACTTTACTGTCACACACTCTATCTCCACCAATATTATGTTGCCGCATTTCTACCTTTATAACATTATATATGGATTTTTACCTTTATGTACGTGACAAGATAATATTGACGAAGACAAAATGTGTGACAACAAAGTGAAATAGCAGATCTTGAACAAACCTAGCTTAAGCCATGCATGCAAATGGTAGAAGTTAGAACCAAACAAGTATTTTGAAGAAAACATGTTGATGAGTTAGAAACTATGATTCAAACTAATTATCATACTGATTATGTCAGGGATGTTTAGGCCATTAGAGAATCGTCCAGTGGGTCGGTGTGTTGGGAAGTCAATGCCATAAGGGGGAGCATCTGCGCGTGCAGAGGTTACCAAGAAGTCATTGTTGCCACTGTCCACCAGTGAATCACCAAAAACGAAGAAAGCCCGCGTTGGTAGATCAGAACCAAACCCAACAGCCATAAACAAGCTGCTTGTTATTATTATACAGTAGCCAAACACTATAGAACTAGCCATGGCTATGTATGAACAATATTTTGCTGCAAAACTTTATTGCTGATCGACTTGTATTTTATATGATATGATAGTATGATTCTGACTTCTGAGTGTGACAAGTAAATGGTGGTTGGGGAGGGGGCTATATATATAAGGTCTGAGAGGTTGATCTATGTAGATCGCATTCATATATAAATTAATGACTTCTTCAACTACCTCCTCAGATTTAAAGCAAACCCCGGATCAAGAAGAAGCAAGTACCTCAAATAATTGCATGCTCTGAACGATTGCTTAAGCAGATTTGTGACTTTTTCCTCGATTCCAAAACATATCATCCTTCGTATCAAATGAACAGAAGTTGAGGTCAGCCAACCCCCACTATTAGTCATTACTAGCTGCCCATATATAGCGCAGTGAAAAATGTGACAGAGTGATTCCTCATCGAAACTACAAGCAAATTAACGATTGAAATTCAATATTTTTACCCCACATCTTAGAATAATGTTTGACTTGGTTATGTATCTATGCTGCATCCCCAGGTTTTGGTGATACAATACAGTATACATAGTTTACATTGAAGTTGCCTGCAAATTTATAATGGGTGAAGATGTGTTAACCATTTTGATGTATCACATCTTGTCCTTATTAATAGTATCTTGTTAAATATGTTAAAATTTCATATAATTTTCAAAAAATAAAATATATGACAAAATATTATTAATGGAGACAGATATGATACACCAAGATGAAACAACAGATCCCATCCCATATTTAATATATTGAAAATGATATACTTGGATTTTTAATAAAAACTTATGTATCATAATTCCTTAACCAATGCTAGAGACTAAACCGTTGTAGATATTATACGAGTAGATCCCAAGAAGCTGATGTCAAAGTGTGGTGATATACTTTAGGCAGATCGAATGCTATGCCAGAGTTATGCCCTGCCAGCTTTGGTGTACCGTCAAGCTAGTCCCGGAACTTGTTTGATGCGATCTCACTTGAAACTGAGACCCACCACCGTACGGCATGCGCCTCAAGTTAATTGACTTGAATCTCGTGATGCTACTAATTAATTAATTGAGAAAATTCTTGTGTGCTCTTAGTCTCCCTCTCCACCTTTCAATGTATACCTAAGAATTCCTCTTAATTTAATCTCACAAGAAAATTCCTACTAGTATGTAATATGTATGTGGAGTTTACTTCAAAGGGTGATAGATAAAGTGATTATAATTGGTGTTTTAGTTGGGATTTTAGTAAAATTTCTTGATTATATAGTTTGATCAGAAACACTATATACAGTAGCTTGGATGACGTACTGTCTGCCACTTTCCATGCATATATTAAATATCGTCAAAGCTTGTCCTAAAGTCTCTGAGATCCATATTTAGTGCAGCTGCCAGTTTTGTATTGCTGAAAATTGTGCCATTAAGCGATACTAGTACTCCCTCCGAACCTAAATACTCCCTTCGGTCCATAATGTAAGCAAAAATTTCCAAATTTTTTGGTTCAAAATATAAGCAAATTTCAACTACTTTCTTCTCATTTAATGAAGTTATTCTCAAAATACCCTTCATTTAATACAAATTTTGTTTTTTAATGACTCCTTTTAATATCAATAACACAAGCTTAATAAATAAGAGGAAGGGTAATTTAGGTAACAAACTTAATTTTTTATTCCCAATGACCCTTTTAAATGAGATCAACTAACTATCTTAATATGTGTGTCCCATTTAATTTTTGCTTACAATTGAGACCGGAGGGAGTATAAGTAAAAAAGTAGCTACATTATTTGAACTTAAATATAAGTAAAAATTAATTAAGTCAACACTATTAAATGTTAGTATTGCAAAAATCAAGAAAATTAACCAATCAAACCAATTCTTCATTTACTTTTCCATGAGTATTGCATATTCCCTAGATAATTAACTCTCTTTTTTACACAAATCAAGATAATTAAACTAACTTAAGTAACTTTCTTAATATGTGTGAATTTAGTTTTTTTTGCTTATAATTAGCTCCGGAGGTAGTACGTTAAATCTCTGATATGTTTAATGGAACCACAAATTCTTTGAAGAACCGCAAACTTATGCAGGGATTATGGTAAACACAGAAAGAACATGTAATTACTCGAGAAAAACAGAAAGTCTTGACTTTATTTCCTGATACTCCATTATAGTTCATTTATGGCTAATCAATAACCATTGAGGTTTCTATTAAACTCTATTGTCACTCTCATATCTCTCTTTTAAACTAAACGCTATCCATCCAAGAACGTAACCTAGGTGTTTTTCCTCTGTAATAAGGATCCAAAGGGTGGGGACCAATATGCATGTGATCAACTTATATAGAGTGGGGTTTGGTCACATCGACCTCCTTCACTGGCTCATATCCTTTTTCCAATTCTGTTTTCTTTTGGTTAAAAGTTAAAACAAAACGTCACTTGCAAAGCAGAACTTTGCAAAAAAATAAAATAAAAATTGCATGTGAAACCGCCCTCGACCAAAAGGCCGATGGAATCTTGGCAAAACCAATTTGTAAGAGCTTTCTTTTCTTAAAAAATAAAGAAAAATTCTCCCCTGTATTATGACACATATCTAGTAGTTGATAATGATTGGCTAACGAATCTTAGAAATTTAAGTTGAGTGTTACAAGTCTGGCAATGATAAAGATTGGGTTAAAGATATTATGAGTAAGAAACTAAGAAGACTGACCATCATCTCAAGGTTCTAGGTCAAAATGTGATATCAAATCTATTTATATGGTTATTCGTTAAACTCATTAATAAAGATCTTTTCGACTTTTGGACTCCTTGTGGGGCAAATTGATCAAACTGGTGTCATTTTAGAAACTATTTATCAGTTTAGGATCCTTTTGAAACTATTTATCAAGGGGAGGTCGTTTTTGCCACATGGCACAAATTTTTTTTTTTTTTTTCTGACATAGGGAAGGCGCCACTTGGACTGGCGCCTCCCACTTAAAAAAAAGAAGAAAAGTCAAAGGCGCCACTGCCAGTGGCGCCTCGTTTTAAAAAAAAAAAGAAAAAAAGTGGCTACTGTAGCACTAGCAGTAGAGTTTTTTTTTTTTTTTTTTTACAAATTTGACTTTTTTTATAAAAAAAAATTTGTTTTTTTAAATACTAACATTTTTTGTTAACCCATTAACCATATAATGAACTAAATTAACCAAATATTTGCACGTGATTAACCATATAACAGAATACACTGAATTAACCAACCATTTTCAAAGGATTAACCACATGTTTCGGTTTTTAAAAAAAATCGAAATTTGTCCAAAAAAAACCCATTAACCATATAACAAACTGAATTAACCAGATATTTGCACGTAATTAAACAAAAATATTAGTATTCAAAATATTAATTCAGTTTGTTATATGGTTAATGGGTTTTTTTTGGACAAATTTCGACTTTTTTTAAAACCGAAACACGTGGTTAATCCTTTGAAAATGATTGGTTAATTCAGTGTATTCTGTGGTTAATCGGTAACTCTGATGCTTCAACCATTCTATATGGTTAATCACGTGCAAATATTTGGTTAATCACATGCAAATTTCTGGTTAATTCAGTTTATTATATGGTTAATGGGTCTTTTTTTTTTTGGACAAATTTCGACTTTTTTAAAAACAAAAACACGTGGTTAATCCTTTGAAAATGGTTGGTTAATTCAGTGTATTCTGTGGTTAATCGATAACTCTGATGCTTCAACCATTCTATATGGTTAATCACGTGCAAATATTTGATTAATTTAGTTCATTATATGGTTAATGGGTTAACAAAAAATGTTAGTATTTAAAAAAACAAGTTTTTTTTTATAAAAAAAAGTCAAAATTTGTATTAAAAAAAAAAAAAACTCTACTGTAACGCTACAGTACGTACTGTAGCGCTACAGTACCCACACGACTCAAACGAAATTGGGGGGAGGGGGAGGCGCCACTGCAAGTGGCGCCTTACACTTTTTTTTTTTTTTAAACGAGGCGCCACTGGTAGTGGCGTCTTTGACTTTTCTTCTTTCTTTTTTTTTTTAAGTGGGAGGCGCCAGTCCAAGTGGCGCCTTCCCTATGTCAGAAAAAAAAAAATATTTTTGCCATGTGGCAAAAACGACCCCCCTTGGTAAATAGTTTCAAAAGGGCCCTAAACTGGTAAATAGTTTCTAAAATGACACCAGTTTGGTCAATTTGCCCTCCTTGTGGCCCAACAAGTAGCATGAGAGCTGATATTTCAGCTGGGTCGACTCGAGTATTTGCCAACATTGATTGGTGCTTGAATTTGACCTTAACCTATGTTGTGCGATTTGGATTTCTTAATATACAGCATTAGAATAATCTTGTTTAATATTTAATTTTTTTTAATACATACTCAAATATATCTAATAGTCTATATTAATGAATGTTTAAATGTGTGGAAATAGTGAATGCAAGAAACCCAAATCTTATATTCACAAGACAAGTCTTGGTTGAGAGAAGCAAAGTAACATTATGACTCAGAAATGTAAACGCTTGAACGGATGCAGATCCAGTTGTACCCCATGCAGTTCTAATGGCTACTATTCTAAACTTATATATTGTTCCCGCTTGGATTGGGAGGGGTAATTCCTTGAAGGCTAAGTCAAATTGGGTCTCAATCCCTCTAAAAGCCCACCAAAGAGGCTATATAAGGGGACCTCTAGCTCCTCACAAAGGTACGGATTCATTCTTACTTGACAAAGGTAGGACCTAGAACTACGTGAGCCTTATTTCCCCAACGAGGGATACGTAGGAACAGAATTTCACATTCCTTTAAGCTGAATCCACAATTTCCCCACCATCTCCGTCATTGCCAGAATTTATTCTTCTACCCAGAACAATTATAAAAACTTGATTTTAACGGTTGAAATTTTCTGCAATTCAATTTTTTAAACTACAGAGGATTAAAATAGTCCCCGCTGAAACATGCCCGGATGTCTAACTTTTAATCTGTCAAATCAGGATCTGTGCGGTGGATTCTAGTATGAAGTACCAGTTTTACTGGTATACTGGTATACCCCAAAGGTTCATTTGAAAACTCCCTTTTACCCTTATCTTCAACAAACCCCCTTCATCACCACTCGCCACCACCTCAACAGTGAACCACAGCAGCGGTTGTCTGACCCCACCGCCGGTCTTCTCGCTACACCGCACGCCGGTCTTGCCACAGCCGGTCTTCCCACTACGCCGCACGCTGTTAAGCTCCGTCACGTAGATCAGATCCGCACGCCGCATCGCCACTAACGCTCACCGCCCTTTCTCCACTCGAATCAGTCTCCCGCCATCGTTCTGTCCTGGAGCTCCATCGAACAGCCACCGCACCAGCTCAGAGCCACCACATATCGACTTTACACTCTCTTTGCAAAATGCAAAGCCCTTTTCCAAATCAAAACCTTGATCTTCAGATAGCTTCACACCCAGCTCCCAAAATCAGAAAGGTAACAACTTTGCCAACCCATATTGCCAAAATAAAGAGTGTTCGAAGATGAAGAAGTGAGGTGGAACCCAGATCTGAACCCAAAGAGGAACCCTCTCATTGTCTTGCTTGTTTCTGTTTCTTGATTTGTTGGGTTTCAATGATGAGAGGTGGGGGTGGTTGTTGCAAGTAGGTGGCAGAGGGTGGGGGTAGGATGAAGGTGGTGGTGGTGGTGGTGGCTGGCTGGACAACTGTGAACAGTGGTTGGGAAGGTGAAAGGGTGAAGGGCAAATGGGTCTTTTTCAATTTTATTTTTCATTTCAATTTTTTTAGATTAACAAATCTGTACCATTCATTATTTAATTATTATATCTAATGGTTGAAAATTATCCCCGATAAATTTTTTTTGGGGTATACTGGTATACCCATAAATATCCTACTTCATACTAGAATTCACCGTAGCTTAGGGTGTCTAATATTACAATGAAGATGTCAAATCATCAAATTCATAAAAATATTTATAAGTTCTAAATAAATTCAATTTTTTTATAATGAAATAAATTCAAACTTTTTAGATAGATGTTGTGAAGCTGGCGGGGGGCCTCCCGCCATCAAAGTTATGCAGTGGTGCACCATCCAAGTGACCAATTTAGATCATCTAGATTGTCACTTGGGCTATTGACTTTTCAACCTAATTTTGGGTGGTCAAATAGTCAATGGCATGTGTCAAATAGTGAATGGTGATTGTTTCACATGGATGATGCATCAGTACACCACTTTGGTGGGTGGTGCACCATGCATAGCTTTGAATTAGTCTTTTAATTACATGAAGCGTCTTCGGTGCACCACTCTCTAAAGTAGAGCAGTGGTGCACCACCTACTTGTCTCCATGTCCACCAATCCAGTTGTCATATGGGTTCTTTGCGTCAGTTTGACTTTTCAAACTGATTTTGTAGTCAAACTAGTATAATAGAAGTAGTATGTCATGTAAATACTTGTATATGAAATGTATGTATTGGTCCAAGAAAATACGTTAAAATAATAATAATATAATAATAATAATAATAATAATAATAATAATGATTGTTTGTTTAGTCTTTTATTTTGATTAAAAAAAATATTCTGTCGAGGTATTTTTTTTTTGGGGAATTTTTTTCCTTTTCTCATTACTTCCCACTTCTGTTCAATTCCTTCGTTTTCTGCATCTTTCCCTTCAATTTCTGGCGAGATATTCAAATCGTTTTGTGCTTTGTTTCTTGCTCATAGGAAGAAGATGAGGTTCTTTCAGATCCGTAATTCATCTTTCTCAATCGATATTCCTCAGTGAGTTTTCAGATCTGATTCTTGCTCTGTTTGAGGTTGTGCTCTGCTCAACGGCTTCAATGACTGTCGTCGTTCCTCTGCCGCAAAACGACGAGACGGCAGCACACGGTGGCTAGCGCGGTGGGTAGCCGGCACGAAAACTCGCAGAGGCTGGGACAAAGGGGCTCATGGTGGACAGGGACGACGGCGCGACTGTGGTGGGTCGGAGGGACGTGGTTCGTACAACGGCTGGGCGGCTTCGGGCGGAGCTGTTTCAGCGCGGGTCGGTGGGCTGAGACGCAACGGCGGTGGCGCCCTCTGGCGTGGGAAGTGTGGGGCTGTTTTAGACTTTTAGTGGTGGTCGATGATGAGTGGTTGAAGAAGAGGGCGGATCTGGGTCTGAGCAAAGCGGCGGCGCTCGTGGCAGAGCACGGCGGAGGAGCAAGGGTCTGTTATGTAGTTGGATTGTCTGATATAGCAAAGCTGCAAACTTGATTATAAAAAAAAAATGGATGAGGGTTTAGGTATGAAGATGATTTTTGGGTGAGAATCTGGTTCATGTTGGCAAAAGAAAAATAGAGGGGATTTCAGTGTCTCAAACAAAACAAAAAAACTTAGCTCTGGGAAGGAGACGATGAGCTAAGTAGGTTCTTTAAATTTTTGTACAATAAATATTAATTGTATTTGACATTTGAGAACCCAAAAATCTGTGTATTTGGTCAATAATTTATACAAACAGACCGTAATGTATTAAAAATAGCTTTGAATACTGTATAGATGTTTGAAAAGTCAAAAGGTCCACCTGGCTTAATGATTGATCATGCAGCTGTCATGTGAGTAATACACAATTGCACCATTATAACGGATGGTACACCGTAGACTTAACCTTAATTACAAACAGTTATCTTTATTAAAAACCAAATCCCAAATGATAGCTATCTTAGTAGCATATCCTTCAGCTTTGGAAGTCAAGAAGACCACATATATTATGAAGGAATTTTCAAGTGTTCCCAAAATAGAAATTCCTTTTTCTCTGTTGATTCTCAAATCGGATAAGTTTAGAAACAAAATACTTGAGAATCCTCTTCCTTTAAGTTAGTTTTTGAAGTAAAGTTTCATCTAATTATTTTAATATTCTTTATGCTCCAAAAATTCAATCTTACGTGAGTGACTTTTACTCCAAGAATAAATTGCATGGAAAGTGTCACACCTAATTTTTGAAATGGTTCCCCAAAGGCAATTAATTCCCCATCACTCAACCTCGTGGCAACAAAGTAGCAAATGGCTCCATCAGGAATGGTGGATGGTGGTGAAGAGAGCGTTGCTTTACATATTTTAGGGACCATTCTATATGTGTTAACGTTGATGGTGATTGATGGGGGTAATCTTATTTTAAAATCAAATAAAATCTTATTTTAGTTGTCACAGTATAGACTCTATATTGCTCGTGTATGCTGTACGGTAGCTGCAAAATGCAAGCTATGGTTTAAATTAAGGGTTCCCCAACTACAACCCTTTGTTAGATCATGTTACATGGATTTGCTTTCCTGTTTTTTCTGGGTGTGTTTTATTTTAGTATAGTCTTCTGGTACATCTTAAAGTGGGTGTATTATGGCTGTTCATTTTATTTTTTGCTTTTTGGTGCATTTTGGGTCTTCGGTAATTTATCAACCTTTTGGTCTATTTCTTTGGATTGATCGATTACCTCTTTCGTATTCTTGATTCTATTTGGTATATTTTGTAATCGGGTTCGCCGGTTCGGGTACTTGTATCAATAAAATTTGCTTATAAAAAAAATATATTCTTCTGCTTATAAAAAATATAAATTCTATTAATTTAACTTTTAAAAATTATAATTTTCCATTTTTTTATATAATTTAAGTTCAAGCATATTAATTTCTTATTTATCTCCACCTACACCCGCAAACGTATATAGTTTTTCAAGGACAAATTGTCATAGTATGGCAACTCAGAAATGTTATTTCTGCAACTCCTGACTAGTAGACTAGAGCTCCAATATACATGCCAATGTTGCCATGTTTCTCATCAGACCTTATACAATTCAAACCTCTACACCCGTCATATTCATATTAAAACTTTTCATTTTACAAGAAAGACAATTACATGAAACGGAAGGACAAAATGTAGCTAGATTATATAGATAGAAATAGAATTATGGTACTTAATTATCACATGCATTATGCATATATATGATGCAGCACCGATACATGGATGTTGCCACTCATCAGAATTAAAACTAAACGCACGTTAATTACTAGTTTGCAAGAGTACAAGTGACAGCCAGTAATCGATTAAGTCTCTAATAATCGATCCCAATCCTTAATCTCCTGGCTCATATCATTGAGTTCCATAAAATCATCCCTAATGAAGAAGTTGGTAGGAGGATCACTCCAGGTAAGACTACTATGTGTGTCACGGTCCAAACTAGTCTCCCAGAACAGCCCCTTATTGCTCATCTCTCCAACAAGCACCGTATTATTATTTGAAGTAGTCTCATCAGATTTGGTGGCAAAGCTAGGAGTATCAGATTCTGTAGGAATGATCAAATTCTGATTACTGGCTGAGGTTGTAGAAGAAGGGTCTCTTGGTGCTGGCAAATTGAGTTTTGCTGAAGCACCATAGAGTCTTCTTGCAGCGTCGTCATAGGCAAGTGCGGCTTCAATGGAAGTGCTGAAAGTGCCAAGCCAAAGCCTAGTGCCACGTTTGGGCTCTCTTATTTCAGCAACCCATTTTCCCCATGTCCTCTGCCTCACTCCTCTGTAAGTGCACATCGCATTCTCGGGTCCTCCTTTTCCTTTGTTGGACCCTTTTCTTGGACGTGGCTTTTTTGCCACTGCCACTTCTTCTCCTTTACCTTCTGCTTCATTTTTCATCATAATTCTTAATATTTTTGCTTACTCTGTATGGAGTGTGTAATAAGCACGATGAGTGGGCGAGAGAAACACTAAAGAAAAGTTAGAGAGATTGGGTCCTGAATAGTGACTTGCTATGCCTATGACTCACACGTGGCAATGAAGAGGTAACACCTGTCTTCGGTTGTATAGACTACTTCAGCCTTACGAATTCACTAAGAAAGAAAGAAAAGCATGCATGGAATGTTGGTCCTAATGTTCGCTCGCCCTGCAGTCATTCAGTCCTAAGTCTTACTCCCAACTTTATATTTTGTTTGCTTTGTAGATATATAGGCCACTTGGACACACTGTGAGGATTGGTGTCATCAAGGGTATTCTGAGTGACAGCCACATGGTGCTGCTTTGAAATTCCAAGTCCCAACTTTCAACCTTCAACTAAAAATGGTGCACCTGTCAATTAGAATTGCGTTGGCGCTGGGACTTCTTATCATAAATATTATATGATACACTTATACTTATGATTTATATAATATTTATTTTAAAATTTTTATATGTAAATTAAGAATTTAATTTTGATCAACTTTAAGTATAAAGTTTATAATTATTATTAGAAATCCAACCAAATGCTGTCAACTTAATTTGAATGCTTGGGATCATATAATATGTTTTACATTAAACAGAAATATTGCTACCGGCCTACCATGTGCATTGTTTTCCGACCATGTGATGAGCTTGGTACTTCACTGTGATTGTATACTATTACCAACAAACTTATACTGTGCATCTACTACACCATTTACAGGCAAAACTGAGGGAAGGAAGTACAACAAGCTCAATTTTTCTTTGATTTGAGCTGCATCCCAAGTAGAACAAGTCCCACTACAGTAAATGCAGACAAGATCGTGGAGGAGTAGAAAATAGCAAGCAGTGCTCCCCTTAAAGACTGCAGCCAAACATTTACACATTTATGGCATGAGAAATCAGTAGTAAACAAAAACAAGTTGAATTGAGCAAGAAGTTATTTCAAAGCACCTTAGCAAGCTGCAAAGCATTGTCATTTGCATACTGCAAAGAACTCTCAGGAATGTTTTGAATTCCCTGAGCTATTTCCCATGAAAGGATCCTGTGTTCCAAGTTTAGATGGCAATCAGGAAATTAAACAAGAACTAGTTTTCCCGGTCTCAAGCCTCTTTTCTTATAAAATTCAAGTTCAACCTGGACAACTTACCCAAAAACAAATCCAATTAAAGCCCCAATATTGGCTTTATCTGGTGTTATTTCAACCTGCAATTCTCCAAACTGCAGTTGGCAACCGCATTATCAGTTTTGCATTTTCATGGTAACCCTTTCTTATCACAAGAAACTCCCCATAACCAAAGATAGACTAATTACTGACCTTCAGCATCCTAGTTTCCTCTTCGGGTTGTTTATCTGTTACTGCAGATGCTGCACTATCAGATAGAGCTCTTCCAGCTGCAATCATTGCTTTTGCAATCTATGATACGGTTAAACATTGCCACATGTTACTTAATTATTAAAAACTGCTATTTCAAATACGGTAACATGGATTCTGTGTAATTAATTGTTTTTTTCGCCATTTTTGTGTGCACAGAATTGACCTAATTGGATTGCTAACCTGGTCTGTTTATCCCAGACCTAGCAATAGTAATAGCCTTTAAAAGCAACAAGAAAATTGACTTGAACATGCTGATGAATCCTCCAAAAATTGATTTGCACTGTGTTAGCTATTAATCATTGCAGAAGTATGTTAACATCTTTAGCATTTGTGGCAAGCAGCGAAAAATGTTTTTATACGAAGTTAATACATGGAATAAATAATTCAAACTTTAAGTTGACAATTTGACGTTTTATCACAGAAAGGGCCAAAGTGGTTGGGTATTTACGACTAACTGCTAACCCTCATCTGATGTCAAAACACCTACTAGTAAGAAGTTTGGTTGATGTTTTAAGACCAAGTAATTTAAGGCCAGGTAATCACCCTTTAAGCTATGAAGTAATGATAGCAACAAAAAAGCGATTACAGAGAAACACTTTATAGTTCCCCGGCTTTACCTTTCAGTCATAATATTAGCTTGATATCCTAAATTTGTTTCAACACACTATATGTTTTCAAAGAGAAATTCATTCTCCTTTAAAGAAATTAAACTTGTATCATATAGAGAGTAAATGACCTCGTAAAATAACAAACGAGAAGATCAGTTACATTATTAAAAGGAAACACAACAAAAGAGCAGAATCCTTTACTCTGATTGGTTATAAGTCAGTTATTACCCCCCCCCCCCACCCCCCCAAAAAAAAAAATGTCAAACATTTTCTCGTAACATTAACTTCATGGAAGCAGAGAACCAGCAGCACATATTGAGCAATAGTATAAATACCTTTTGTAGCTCACCTTGACCATACTGACCCATTGATTGAAATCTTCTTCCAGCAGATACCAAACGCTTGCCAAGTGCTAAGAAGCAAAGAGTACAAAGAGGTCTTCAAGCCATATCCCTTTTATTTTTTGTCCTATTAAAAACACACTGATCGCTTTCTCATTCATCGTTTTACCTGATTTCGCCGTGCCAGTCAAATTGGCCTCGACAAAAGGAAGCTTGGCCACTAAAGAGTGGGAAGTTGACGTGTCAGCAAGTTCCCATGCTCGAGAGAGGTTTAACAATATCTCTCCCAACTCTTGGCCACACTGAGAAAGTACATCCCATTAAACAAATATACAATGCAGTAGCAGTAGATTCAAAGAAAACTCATTCTATTACAGAATGGGAATACACCGGACACATATAACACTATGTTACATGTGGTTCTGTGAACAGTTTATTTCCACAAATATGTTGCTTGTAAAAGAATAAAAGTTTTTACATGAAACCTTTTCAAAGCAAACCATTGGCATTGTAAACTCAAGATCCGTTTGGGTAAACAACTTAATAAAGCGCTTAGGATGCATTTGGAAGAGTTTATGTTTATATAGAGAGTTTAGTTGGGCTTATGAGAATAGTTTATGAAAATAAACTTATGTGAGTTATGTCAATAGTTTATAATCTCCTTATAAGTTTTTTTTAGCTTATTTCAGTAAGCTTGTAAAGAAGCTTATAAAAATAAGTTATTTTTAGCTTATTTGAAAAAAAATTATTAAATAAGTGTTTAATCAATCTGTTTACCCAAACACACCCTTAATCGATAAGCTTTTTTCTAATAAGTTAAAAACATCTTATTTTCGTAAACTTCTCGGACAATAAGCTAACAGATCTTATAGGAAGATCATACATTATTTGCATAAGCATAAGTTTATTTTCATACAAACTCAAATAAGCTCTCTATAAACACTTCGAAATGTACCCTCAATCATTCAATCTTCTTTGAAATCTAAATAATGCTTGAGTACCAACCTCGTCCAAGATAGGTCCGTTCGAAAGGTCGAAGGCAGCGTCGTTTAGCTTCAAAATTCACAAACATGATTCAAAAGAAACATGCATTGTTCAATATACCATTAAATAATTAATTAATAATGGAAGACGATTCAACTGAACTTACATCTAATCGAAGATCGCTAGGAAGCTGCGCAAAGTAATCAGGAGGAAGATCAAAACTGTCCTGCAACACATGAATTACGAAATTTACATTTGAGTTGTAATTTGAAACCGACCGTGATGGTTATAATAAAACGGTAAATTTTAAGCATACGGAAAATGAACGGGCTTACATACAGCAATGTGTTGGAGAAGAGATTGAGGGTCAGGTTCTATGGATTTGGGGGAATCGGATTCCGTTAGAGCAAAACGCACCCGAAGAGGTTTGCGACGGAAAATGGTATTGGTAGGAGAAGAAAAAGAAGAAGTAGCAGTGGTGAATCTGAGTGAGGTTAGGGAAAGGGAAGCGATTGGGTGGGGATAATAGTTGGAATGGGAAAGAGGGAATATTGAGGAACAGAATTTGGAGAAAGGCGGAAGAAGATGCAGCGAAGCTGAAGCCATTTGAAGCTAATGCAGTATGCACCATTCAGTGTCAGCCACTGAAATAGTGAAATTCAGAAAATTAATATAATGTGCATGTCGTTTATCTGTTAGTAGATAACGTTTTTATTTTTCAATTAAGAAAAGCACTGAATTTGTTATTTTTGGTACGTCTTTATTTAATTATATTATCAAATCAAAAGTAGATATAATGTCTCGTTATCAGTTGGGTGATATATTCCAAATTTAAGTATATATTCTCAACTCTCTGGTGAGTGGTGATCAAAACAAGCGGAAAATTACACCTCAGCTGAATGTAGCTGAGATTGGTAATAACATTTTTTTATTTCCCTATAGATGTCTTATAGGACCCAAGGAGGTTGATAAATATGAATGTGGTATGTGGAGAATTAAACATGACACAACCAAAGCAGCCTGACAAAGAAAAAACGAAGATATACCAGTTTAAAAAGAAGCAAACGAACAAACCCCAACGTGTTAGCAAGTTTATTTGCAACGTGGCGGTATTGAACTCGAGAAGTGCGTTTGAACGAATAAAAAATTAGTTCCATTCCATGTTCAAAATTAAACCATGCCTTACAATGGAAGTAGACAGCATTAGCTACTTAGGCTGAAATTGAGGAAAAAAAACTAAAAAGATGCTCACAAGAGTGAATCTGCAACATAAAATACAAGCTTGTGTTTTTTTGTACGCTAAGAAAAACTGCTAAGATAAAATTTCTCACTATAACATCAAGGGCTGTTAGTATATTTCTACAGGACCTATTCAGATGAAAGGGAGAACACATTCCAGCTTGATAGTTGGTATTCTTGTCAGCTTGCAATCTTTGCAACCTTTCTGTGCTCGATTTGACCAGTTAATGGGCACTGCATCTCCGTCCAACTTACTGGAACCATAGTTGCACCTAAACAGAAAGAAAGCATAACAAGTTAAGGCACATATACTCTAGGAAAAGACAAAGGGATACGTAAAACATCATTAGATGGTGTATCGCGTCACATAAGCTTAAATGAAACGATCCTTCTTAATATTGCCATTTGCCTAGCACGAGGTGCTCAGCCCCTACAAGTGGACAACTTATAATACATTATTAGAATTAACTTCAGTGTTTGGTATAAATTCGATGAAACAGCATTAAGCACATGAGGCATAAGGAACAATTAATTTGAGAATGCATGAAAAGCTAAACTTCGAGCTGGTCACCAGACTAAGGTTCAATTAGAAACTAAAACATTTCCAAAAGCATCTCTAGTTGCATCCCATCATTCGAAACCAATTCAGGTGTCCAATTCAAATCATCGAAACAGTTCAAAGCACTAATAAGGTCAAAGCTACCCACATCGCTAACTTATTCCCACATAGTCAATGATAACAGTTACTGTGCTTACTACTATCTGATAATGATGCAGGTTACTCATATATGGGACCCGGAAACATTCTGGGGAACATCCAAATTATTCATATCAAATTTGAATATGCATTTTGTTCCCTTGTGCTTCAGCATTAATAGACCTATCCTCCAAAATAAAAGATTCCATCCAGATAAGTCAATGACCCAGTAATAAACAAGTTAAGAGTGTCATACATAGAAGGAGCTTTCGTCAACCCCAAATGTATTTCGACTGTTCTTAAACTTATCCTGTCCGTTCCCCAAGAGAAACAAGCAGAAGAAAATTTGAAAAAAAAAAGGGAAACAGAAAGAAAACTGCCACACAATTAACTAGACAAGAGTAATATAGTAACTTATATAAGCAAGCATCACATAAGTCACCAAAATAAACTAGACGGAACCAGCAATAAACTAGAACCAGTTATGTGGATGTATCTCCCAGAATACGAGCACAAACTCACCAGCAGTGCTTTCTGCAGAAACAACGCCAAGTTCATTCTTTGCAGTGGACAGAAAGTATGCCCGTGCATCTCCAAGAGAAAGCTGAAAAAACAGAATGAGTTAAGATGCTAATCATGTAGCAGCCATTTGATTTAAGAGCAATCGGAAAATTTTGAAATCAACTAATTTAAACTCTTAAAGCAGTAATAATACCACAAGAGCCCTAACAATGTCACCAGGACGAAAAGATAGGTGCATGTCTACTTTATCGATCTCAGTTGCTCTAACATCTTGCTGCCTGTCAAAACAAGAATTATGGTTACTTGAACTTTTTCAAACATGGAAAATAATTATTCGACCTCTGAAGGTCAAAGCGTCAAACAACATGAAATACATAATGCTTATAAAAAAAATGAAATACATAATATAGAGATATCCATGCATATATAAAGTAAGTTTAACAGAAAGTTGAAGGAACTCCAAGTATGCAAGATTTATACAGACTACATTTCCTCAAGTTCTTGACTTCCTTCTTTATCCATGTAATTGCTGAAGTTCCTCTAAAGTTACAAATGATAACTTGGAAGATAGAGGATATCCAAGGAAGAATAAGAATCCAATTTATAGCAGGCATGCAGTGAAACAAAGTTTTGCAATAAAAAGAAGTTATCACTTAGCAAGTTCATCAGAAAGTTTCAATCTCACAACGTAACATATGCATGTGAAACACAAAATGAGAGACAAATGAAATTGATGATTAGAAGATCAGGCGAGATCCCCAGAGCCAGCTCAAAAAGGTGTGCACACACACAGATTGTGAGTATGAGGAAACAGGGTATTAGCAATTTCTTTCTTTTCTTTTTGCATATTGAACAAGCAATCGTGCATTATATGATTATATGCACCTTCACTTGATGTCATGCGAGAGGTCACGTAAACCCATATTCCACCACTTTGTCCTCCACTTCCAGCCATGCAAAGCCGATCAAATGGAGGTTTGAGTGGTGAGGCAGTTTCTCTGCACTCAATTACAATAAAGATGTGCACGTGCAGTAAATTGTAAAACCAAAATATAAAACAACAACCACCAAAGCTTTTCCCCCGAATAAGTGGGGTCAACTAAGTTGTAAAACTAAATCATAAGAAATTAAAAAGATACGTGCTTGTAACGACTCGTTGCATAAAACTCACTTGCATAAAAGTCATAATGTATGTCAATGCAATAAGTAAATAAGAAGTTGAGAACTATAATTAACAGTTAGCTAAAACTTTTGACAACATTACAGCAGCAAAATGTGATGCAGAACGTATTGCCAATGACTACTTTGGTCTGGCTGATTGTTAATAAGTGTTTTGGGCCTTTTTCTCTTTTTTTTGTATTTTCAGTATTTTGTTATTTCATTAATTAGTTAGGATCTAGCTTAGAGAAAACCATTATCATAGTTAGAGATAAACATTAGTTAGTTAGGAATCATATTTATAATTAAATTATAAATCCTAGTAACAGCTAAACTGCAGAGCAAATAATTCAGAATTCAGATTTTCAGTATTAATGACATTTAGAGAGTATCTTTTTTTTTTTTTTTTGGGTACAAAGAGAGTATCTCTATTCTAGTGTGTTTGCACTATTTTCACTTTGTATGCTATCTCAAATGTTTCTTTCATAGTAGTGTGTTTGGGAAAGCTGGAAAAAAAAGATTATGCTGATAATCTGTTTTCAAATAATCGATTATTGTGATAATCGATTATAATCATAATCTTTTTTTGTTTGGGTATGATTGCTGAAAATCGATTTTAAGATAATCTAATTCGTTTGGGTGATGAAAAATAACTACTTTTACATAGTTGTCTATAGTTTTTTTATTTTAATATCACAACTACATGCTTGTGCGACGCTGAAGAATTGTGTTGGTCAAGATGAATATTATTGGTCAAGGGAAGGAAAAACGCTTTCTTGGTAGACAGTCCTCGCCAGTTGCTTGTATCAAAACAACATTTTACAACAAAGAAAAGCCTTTTTGAATATTAAGCAATTGACCCAAACAAAACAACTTTTTATCAAAACAGCTTTTTAAGGAAAAAACAGCTGAAACTCCCAAAAAGAATCTTTCTCTAGTTAGGATCTAGCTATAGAAAACCATTATCATAGTTAGAGATAAACATTAGTTAGTTAGGAATCATATTTATAATTAAATTAGAAATCCTAGTTACAGCTAAACTGGTGCAAAGAGAGTATCTCTATTCTAGTGTGTTTGCACTATTTTCGCTTTGTATGCTATCTCAAATGTTTCTTTCATAGTAAGTGTATTCACTATAGGTAAAAGCATAATAGCATAGACATCAGAGCATACCTAATAATACCAGTAAAAAATTCTCGAACAGACTTAGGTCCAACGCATATAATGTGAGCTGAAGCGCTCCTAGCCATGACTTTAGTGACCTATGAATCACGATATCCCACAAACCATGTGATTGAAGTTGAAGACAAAAGAGTAGTATAATGAATAATAAGAAAAGCATAACAGAGGTTGAGATTGAGATACCCGAGCAATGACAATAGATCCAGGTTGTGGAACAGGTCCATGAGCCTTGTGACCGGTTACTTCAACAGTCGGTCTCTGCATATATCAATTAAGAGTAGTCACTAACACTATACTATGCAGAATTCAGAGAAACCCTAGAAATAGCAGTGAAGTGAGAATGAGTGACCTGGTCAGGAGAGTCGGTGGCAGGAGGTATAGTACGGCGGAAGCCAGTTAAGGAGGCGTAAACGGTGTTGTTGTGAAGCGCTTCGTATGCACCTCTTCCTGCTTTAACTTCCCACCCTCTACCCAATACTTCTCCCGGTGTTACCATCGCTGCCTCTTCTTTCTCTTCTTCCATCAACACTCCCCGACTTCAAATTCAAAACCACCATTCACCCTCCCATTGCTAGCGTCTCTGTTAACGAAAATACCCATTTCTTGACCCGGCCCAATTATGATACAGCCCATGTCCATTGGCCCTTTTTAGTTTTTTTTTTTTAGAGTAAATACGTCATTGACAAAAATAAACGGTGACATTTTTGGTCCCTGAAAAATGGAAATACTAATTTGATCCTCAAGAATGTAAAATACAGATCAAATTAGTCTTTTTTAGGGTAATTTTCAGGGATATTTTAGTCCTTATCATGGACTATTTTGACCTGCATTTTACATTCTTGAGGACCAAAATTGTATTTTCCATTTCTCAGGGACTAAAACGTCACTGTGTATTTTTGTCAAGGACCAATTTGGGTCATTATTTTTTTGTCCAAATAAAATTAAGGTTAAAGTAATATTTTGGTCCGTATACTTGATACGAATTCTTGATTTGGTCCTTATACATAAAAAATTATTAAATTGTTCATATACGTACAAAAATTATCTATTTGGTCCTTGCCATACATTATGTGGAGGACTGATTTAATTATTTTTTTGCTTCATATAAAGATCATATGGGCAATGTATAGGGACCAAACGGATATTTTTCGTACATATATGAATTATTTTAATAATTTTTTATGTATAGGGACTTAATCAGAATTCTTATCAAATATAGAGATCAAAGTATTACTTTAACCTAAAATTAAATACACAATTTGATTCATTACGTGTTGATTATGTTTCTACCCAAGGCCTTGATTTTACATGGCCCAACTGGCCTGAAAGCTTTTAAAAAAATAATTCCGTAAAAACAACTATATATCTCTTTCATAGGTGAACATATTTTTTTATAAGGAAACAAATTTATATTATCATTTATAGGTGACTATATAAATGTGTTTTTTAATATAGGTGGCGTTTGGAAGAGCTTATTTAAGCTCCTTTTGACTTATCTGATGACATAAGCTCTTATGCAGTGTATTTGGCAGAGTTTATAAAAGTAACTTATGTCATCCCATAAGGAGTTTTTGACTTATTTTCATAAGTCACTGGAACAAGCTTATGGAATTTTAACAAGTGCTTATGACCCCTCCGTGTTTTCCCTCTTTGAATCATCTCCTGCCCCTTTCTTCATAAGCTCTTATGGCATAAGCTCTCATGCGATAAGGTCTTATGTGATAAGCTCTTAATTAAGTTGTTTACCCAAACTCGGTCATAATCATGCAATAGATTATCTTAAAACAATTTTCAATTAACATGTCCAAACGTATAATTGATTCTATTATAATCAATTTTAACAATAATTCATTATACATATAATTAATTATTGAAATGATATTTTTCGTAGTTAATTTAAATACAATCTAAGACTCTTAAGAATAGAAAAATTAATGTTTTCTTATGTTTAACCAAAACAACATGTTGCTTCTACATATTTCCTATCTATTTTGTTTTCATAAATCACCAAATTAACACTAGCGCACAAACATGGCTGTCATCGTTTCAGCTGAGCTTATATCACATCAACCTAAAAAGATGGATAAAGATTGTAAGTGGGTTTGTTTATCAAGTAAATAACGTAAGGTATACTCATTATTGATATGATAAAATGCACAGAAACCTCAATTAACTAAATAATCTAAGGGTTTATTTGATGCCTGAAATTGGAATTGTATCAAGAATTTAATTCCAAATTCAATTTTTGTTCAATATTGACAAAATTGGAATTGGTCTAACAAAAACAAAATTATAAGTTTGCATTATGCAAAGGATTATATATAGCTAAGAATTATAATTCTAAATTTAATTTTATAGAATTAGCAAAGACAATTGCTCACGGGCAGTAATTGTTGGGACGTGACGATGATAAAATTAACGATGGCAATGGTATTGTGTTATTCTGCTTGTGATATCACTCAATGTACTTCATATACACACCTTGTTGTGTGGATTTGGAATTCTTCAATTAATACGATTTAAAAAATTATTTAAGCTAATTATTTTATAATTTTGTAGAATTATAATTCTGATTCTAATTCTAAATGTACTTCAAAACATAAAATTAGAACTCCTAGCTAGAATTCTAATTCTAGTCTCAATTTTTAGACATCAAATAGGTACTAAAAATGACTAATTTCAAGGACAAAATTATTTTAGAGGAATCCGTGAATAACACTAATAAAAGAAAAGGAAAAGACAACAAAACAAATTTCTAAATTCTACAATCTAGAGACATCTGAACTTTTTAATGTTGTCAAACAACAAATCAACTCAACAAACACACACACATATATCTATTTATTGCCACTTAGATTGATATATTTGCACATGTCATGAAGCCCGAGATTTCTATTTTCGGAGAAATATATAAAGCTTGAGATTTTTAAAGTTGTGGTTGTGGAATCACATGCAAAAGATCAAAACTAAAAAGAAAAGATCTAGAATAGTTATACAGTACCAGAGCATCTATAGTACATTACAGGTAGAGGACAATGATAGGATTCACATGTGAGTGAACCCCACCTCCTTTGTGAAATAGACAACTATAAACATGAGAAGGGGGGTTGAATTGTGTTTATTAGAATTTAAAATAAAGTTAAAAACTTTTTGCATGCAGAAGCTAAGCACAGACGGGTGTAAAAAGATACACAGACAGGTCACCTGTCTGTTGTAGTTTTCTCAGAAAAACAACACACGTAGAGATAAGAAAACAGACTTGACAGAAACAGTTTTAACCCCTTTGTTAGAAAGCAGATGATATATATAATCAAAACAACTAAAGAGATTAAGGGAAGAGAGATTAACACAGAGATTTATCCTGGTTCACTCTTTAACACAAAGAGCTACATCCAGTCCTTGGCAGCACCAAGATTTATCCACTATAACTGATCAGGTTACAGACTCTAAGTATTGTTTGCACACCTAGCCTCTTCAGGCTCCAACACAAGTATTCTTTGCACACCTAGCCTCTTCAGGCTCACTCAGATTTGTTTGAGAGTTTGGTTTGTAATAAATACAACTTACAGACCTTTCACTAACACTCAGAGAGTGGTTTAAATATAAAGCTTAGGAAAGTCTGCGTAATAACTTCAAATGATTGAAGAATACAGAATGAATAAATGAACAGAGTAATGGCTCTTTAATGCTTTGTAAAACTCTGATGATGTTCATCTTCAATGACTTCTGTATTTATAGCCTTCAAACATTTAATATCCGTTAGAGACATTCCTTACAACTATGGCTTCAAGCAGAGCTTCATTAAATGCAATATAGTCGTTCTGGGCAGCCATTAATGCAATGAAGATGTTGGTTGTACTCTAACATGAGGGATAATAGCTTTATGCATAGTGTAGACATTAACTCGGAGTTGTGCAGAGTGCTTTTGTACTTTTGCAAAGTACATTTCCCTTTCTGTGCAATAACTAAAAGTACTAGGGAATAAAACATGTTGGAAACATTCTTTAACTGGGAGTTTATCTCTGACTTCCTAGGTTGCTTGAGAGAGAGCACTTCTGAGTTTCTTGATAAGCCTGAGAGAGTTCTTAGAGTATTCTTTATGAGGGGACAGCTTGCAAAAGCTTCCTGTACTTCGAGTTCTTTAACGAAGAACCTTAGACAAGTTGAAGAGTAGAGACAGGTTGTAAAATCAGTTTGCACATAGTCAACAATCCTAGTCAGCAGACAGGTTGACTTCTTGGCTTATACGGACAGGTGAGACTTAGGTAGACAGACAAGTGAGTTTTGTAATCTTCTGATCTGTACACTAAGTAGACAGGTTAGCAACCACAAAATAGGTTAATTAAATCATTACCCAATGTTTAGTTTTCATCAAAACTTAGGGAAATGCACACAGACATTTTAGAGACTTAACAATCTCCCCCTTTTTGATGATGACAAACATTCAGATGATTTAATGAACCTTTGAAAATATCAGAGTACAGAAGTACAGACAGTAGACAAGTTGATATTTTCTATATGTGCAGACAGATGCATTAGTGTTCAATAAAGAGCATCAGAGTAATATGCAGCAGATTTAAGTTCATAGTATCAGAGTATATCAGAGAATGAACACTTAGCATATATTGTTTACATTAAACATCTTAACATTTTTCTCCCACTTTTGTCAGCAACAAAAAGAGTTAAATAGATAACAGTGGAGAGAAAAAGAAAAACGAAAAATAATAATAAAGTAAAATTTGTATTCATCATAAGCAATTCAATTACAAGGCAGTTCCTACAACTACTTATTTAGGCTGATTAAACATAAGATACAGGGAATCAACTTTCTGTTCTAACAGCAGCCTAGCATGCCTCTCTGCATCCAATTGTCTTCTGACTTCTTCTAGCTCAGTCTTAAGGAGATTGAAGCTCACTGAATCCACCATCTAAGAGGAGGAGACTTCTGTAGACAGGCTGGTTGAAGCATTAGACAGGGATGGATACCAGGGTAAGGCTAAAACTGGGGGTGCCTTAGGTACAGAGAAAGGTGAGGAGACACGGGGAAAGAAAAGTTGATGAACGGTTCTGAAATAAAATAAAGGAAGAAAAACTATTTTTAACAGAGGGGTGATTCTGACTATGTCACAATCAGGAGAGGGAAAGACATAAGAGAGTCTTTCACAAAGAGACAGTCGAGTGACTCTTATTGGAATAGGAGGGGGAAGAGGTTGATTGGCTAAGACAGATGGAGGTAGGGGTAGGAGAGAGTCTATGTGGGAAAAGAATGAATTAGACCCTGTGACAAAAAGAAAGAAATATCTAGACCTAGAGGGTAACATTACAACAGAGGCAGGATAGTTAGATCCTTCCAATGTTCTAATGAACAACACAATAGAGGGATAAAAGAAGATCTCCCTACATGGGTTCAGAATGTGAGGTGGTGGTGAAGGGATGACAGATAAGGAGATATACTTGCAGTCATCAGAGATTGCAAATCACTCACAAACAGTCTAGATGATGTGCCAGATTGTTCTCTGGGAGTTGAGTCCCTGTGAACAACTGTGTATTGACATACATCAGACAGGACATCAAAAGATGGTTGAGAGGGGTGAGAGGAGACAGGTGAGTGAAAAGGGGAGGCAACAGATAAAGGGTTGACACAGAGAGCAGAGGGGGAAGAAACAGCAGAATCTGGAATACCTAGATGAAGGGGAGAGGATGGTGCAGAAGGGAAAGTGAAGAGTGGTTCTTCAAAAAGCCTTGCTTTCTTCCTTGAAGGAGACAGAGAAGCTTCTTCAAGATGACCAACTGTCTGTGTTCCAGCAGACAGGTCAGTAGAGGGTGCAGTAGCAGTAGCAGCAGCAGGCTCTTCTGCAGGGACAGCTTCCCTTTCAGCAACAGCCACTACAGGCATAGGGTAGCCTGACCTTCTTTTTCTGGGAATGAAACCCAGATCAAGAGATTTGATCTCCCTAGGCTCTTCTGCAGGTGGAGAAGTCTGCTCCCCCTGAGCAGGTGCTTCCTCTTTACTAGGCACAGACTTCACTTGTCTGTCCTTGGTAAAGGTCTTCACCAGTCTTCTTCTCTTGGTGGATTGTGTAGAAACCACACCTGATTTTCCAGCCTCACTGGTCTTCCTCTTGGGAGAGGGCTTCTTTAGCTTGAATCTGAGAGGCTCTACTGTCTCAGCAGATCCTTCAGAAGCTGTGGGTTCCTCAGGCCTTTGATCCTGTCTGGCAACCTTTCCAGCAGCTTTCCAAATCCTTTCAGAGATGGGATACTCTGATTCACCAGTGGAATCAGCAGGCTCCTCTGCTATTTCCTTCAGTTTCTGCTCAACAGCAGGCTTCTTCTTCTTCTTCTTCTTCTTCTTCTTCTTCTTCTTCTTCTTCTTCTTCTTCTTCTTCTTCTCTTCTTCCTCATCCTCCAGAGGGATTCCTTCAATCCCCATCATAGACAAGACCTTCTTGTCTATGGGCAGAGCCATGTCCACAAAGTGGACATCAGTTGGAACAAATATCTTGTTCCTAAAAACCCTTGTCAGCAACATTCCATAAGGGTAGATAGGCATATTTGTCCTTCTGATCAGAGACTCAAGATACATGTAGATGAGATCATTGATGTCTATCTTGATTTTGTGAATCAAGTGGTACAGAGCAAATCTGTCCAACTTGGTCACATTGTCTCTTGACCCTCTTCTTGGCATCACACACTCCAGAAGCAGCTTGTGCAAGAACCTGCACTTGGGCACCATGCAGACAGGCTTCTTGTTCTCAGGGTTGGGAACTCCATAAACAGCAATATTGATACTTTCAGTTCCCACCTGATCTTCCCAGTCAGGTCTGAAGGCAGTTCCAATCCTTGGACATCTGGTTGCCAGTTCCAAAGAGCTTATAGGAAACTGAAGAGTCACATCAGCTGACATTTGAGCCTTGAAGCTCTTGGTTCCATCAACCACATTGGTGATGACCACAGCATTCCTCCAAAAATCTCTGACAAGCTTGGGATGGACCAGCTCCTTGATATCAAAGAAGGCTGTCCACTTAGAGTATTCCAACTCCTCAGTGACATCCATTCCCCATTTCTTCATCTGTTGAAGATCAACAGTCTTTCAAGTAGAATCTTCTCTACATCAGTTAATCTCATCTCGTATTTCTCAGCAATCTCTTTTGGAGACAGGCGCTTTGAAGATGCCATTTTTCAGAAAAGAGAGAAAGTGAAGGTTTTGGAAGAGAGAAGGGTTTGAACGAGAGGAAGACGAAGACGAAAAGACTTAGGACTTTTTGAGAAGGATAAAGTTTGAAACTTTCTGAAGATTTGCCTTTTAAAGAAGTAAAAGCAGGAGAGAGAAAAAAAACATTTTTAATTAAGAATGGCACGATTTATGTGGGGAACTGTAGCGCCCACTTAGACATAATGAAAACATGGTTTCGAGGTAAAAACTGTCGTGTTCATGATTAGCTTCAGATTAACAAATGGTATTAAATAAATAAATAATAACCATTTCAATAAAACTGTTGGGTTTCAGCATAGTGACTCAGCAGAGTCAGACAGGTGATCACAGACAGTTAAAAACTCAGACATGTCATTCAACAATACAATGCATGTTTAAATTATCTCTAATAAATAAAAATCTTTCTTCTGCTAAAGGCTTAGTGAAGATATCAGCTCATTGATTTTCAGTTTTAACAAACTTAATATCAAAGATACCTTTCTGAACATAATCTCTAATGAAGTGATGTTTGATTTCTATATGCTTAGCCTTAGAATGCTGAATTGGATTTTTAGTTAAGCAGATAGCACTAGAATTATCACACCATACAGATATATTATGTTAAAAAATAGAGTAATCCTCAAGTTGATGTTTTACCCATAAAAGCTTAGAGCAACAACTAGCAGCTGAGATATATTCTGCTTCAGCTGTAGATAGAGCTATAGTTGTCTGTCTTTTGCTTGACCAAGAGACCAAGTTTGCTCCAATGAAGTGGCATCCTCCACTGATGCTTTTTCTTTCTATTCTGTCTCCAGCAAAGTCAGCATCACAGAATCCCACTAATCTGTATTCATTAGTTCTTAAATACAGCAAACAAAGATTAGTAGTACCAAGCAAATATCTAAATATTCTCTTAACAGCTTTCAGATGAGATTCCCTTGGGTCAGATTGAAATCTAGCACACATACAGACACTAAACTGAATATCAGGTCTGCTTGAAGTTAAGTACAGCAAAGATCCAATCATACCTCTGTAGACAGTTTGGTCTACCTTTTTACCTTCATCATCTTTACTAAGTTTTGCATTGGTTTCCATGGGTGTTTTCATAAGTTTAGCATTTTCCATTTTGTATTTCTTGAGCATTTCCTTGATATACTTTTGTTGATGGATGTAGATTCCATCACTTGTCTGTTTGATTTGTAGACCATGGAAGAACTTCAATTCTCCCATCATGCTCATCTCAAATTCTGCTTGCATCAGCTTTGAAAAATCCTTGCACAGCTTTTCATTAGTTGCTCCAAAAATAATATCATCAACATATATTTGGACTACAATGAAATTTTCTTTATAGCTTTTCTTAAACAGAGTAGTATCTACTTGACCTCTTGTAAAGCCGTTATGCATGAGAAAAGAGCTTAGTCTATCATACCATGCCCTAGGTGCTTGCTTTAAACCATATAATGCCCTTTTAAGTTTAAAAACATGATCTGGTTTATCAGTATCTTCAAAACCAGGGGGTTGTTTAACATAAACTTCTTCTTCAATTATTCCATTGAGAAAAGCACTTTTCACATCCATTTGAAAAAGAGTGATTTGGTGTTGTGCAGCATATGACATTAGTATGCGAATAGCTTCTATTCTAGCTACAGGTGCAAATGTTTCAGTATAGTCAATACCTTCTTGTTGGTTATAGCCTTGAGCTACTAACCTTGCCTTGTTTCTGACAACTTTGCCATCTTCATCTAACTTGTTTCTGAAGACCCATCTTGTTCCAATGACAGACTTGTTTTTGGGCTTGGAGACAAGTGTCCAGACATCATTTCTGGTGAACTGGTTGAGTTCTTCTTGCATAGCAAGAATCCAGCTTTCATCATCAAGAGCTTCTTCAATGTGCTTTGGCTCTATTTCTGACAAAAAAGGCCACATTGCTTGATTCTCTTAAGGTAGATCTGGTTCTTACTCCTTCTGAGGGATGACCAATGATGAGATCCTTAGGATGATGAGTTTTGAATTTCCAGTCTCTTTCAAGAGGACCTTGACTTGTCTGTGTCTGTTGACTTGTCTGTTCCACTGGTCTGTCTGGTTCTGCTTCAGGTTCTGGTTTGGTTAAGTCAGGTTGTTGATCTTCTGACTTGTTTATATCAAGACCTGCAAGATCATCTTCTAGATCTGACAATTCCTTATCAGTCTTTAAGTTATCATTAAATTTGACATGAACAGATTCTTCAATAACAGATGTTCTAGAATTGTAAATTCTAAAAGCTTTAGACATTTCAGAGTATCCAAAAAAGATACCTTTGTCTGTCTTAGAGTCAAATTTTCCAAGTTGATCCTTGGTATTTAATATGTAGCATTCACAACCAAATGCATGAAAGTAAGAAATGTTGGGGCTTTTTCCTTTCCACAGTTCATAGGGAGTTTTCTTTAGAAAAGGCCCAATGAGTATTCTGTTTTGTACAAAACAAGCTGTGTTTACTGCTTCTGCCCAGAAGTACTTAGGGAGATTATTCTCATTGAGCATAGATCTAGCCATCTCTTGCAGATATCTGTTCTTTCTCTCAACCACTCCATTTTGTTGAGGAGTTCTAGGTGCAGAGAAATTGTGAGAGATCCCATTCTCCTCACAGAACTGACTAAACTGCTCATTTTCAAATTCTCCCCCATGGTCACTTCTAAGAGTAGAAATGCAGAAACCCTGCTCATTTTGTACTCTTTTACAGAATACTGAGAAAGCCTTAAAAGACTCATCCTTGTGGGTTAAGAAGAGTACCCATGTATATCTAGAATAGTCATCAACTATGACAAATCCATATTTCCTTCCTGCCAAGCTAGCAACACTAACTGGTCCAAACAGATCCATGTGTAACAACTGAAGAGGTCTAGAGGTTGATATTTGGTTTTTAGATTTGAAACTTGATTTTATCTGTTTACCTCTCTGACATGCATCACACAAAACATCTTTCTTAAAACTAATATCAGGCAATCCTCTCACAAGGTTATCCCTTTTTAGTTTTGAAATTAATTTCATACTAGCATGTCCTAGTTTCTTATGCCACAACCATCTTTCATCCTCTTTAGACATCAGACATGTTACACTTTGATCTGAGAGATCAGTCAGTTCAATCTTATACAGATTTTGTTGCCTTTTAGCTGAAAAGAGGGTTTTGCCACTAAGATCTTTAACTATACAGAAATCTTTGGTAAACGAGACATCAAATCCACTGTCACATAATTGACTTATGCTAAGCAAATTGTGTTTTAATCCTTTAACCATAAGAACATTTGATATAGAGGGAAGAGGAGGTTTACCACCAATAGTACCAATTCCTATAACCTTCCCTTTCTGATTTCCACCAAATGCCACATGTCCTCCTTTCTTAAGTTGGAGGTCTAGGAACATAGACCTTTCTCCTGTCATGTGTCGCGAGCAGCCACTGTCCAGGTACCAGCAGTGGTGTTTTCTTTGTGCTGTTGAGGACATCTACGACAGAGATTATTTGATCTTTAGGTACCCATAGTTTTCTGGGTCCTTTTCTGTTAGTTCTAGGAGTCTGTGAAGACTTCCTTCTTTTCTTATGGAGACACTTAGACATAACATGTCCAGTCTTTCCACAGAAATTACAGACAGGTATGGATTTAATAGAAGTAGATGTAGCAGACACTTTAGAGTGCTTAGTTGATACTTTATGATGTATCTGATGGACATATCCTATACCTTCTTTGTTAAGGGAGTGCCTCTGACAGCCAAGCAGCTTTGTCAGATTATTTCTACCATTAACAAATTTGGCAAGATCAGAAGTGAGCTCTTCCACTTTCTGTTGAAGTTTTTCAACTTCTTCAGACTGTGATGTATCACTAGAGATCTTAGCTTCATTAGACTTTTCAGTCTTCAGCTCACTGTTCTCCTTGACAAATTTCTCACACTCTAGAGATTTCTGTTTATGCTTACTGAGGAGCTTAACATGATCTCTCTTGAGAGATTTGAAAGCCTTAGACAAACAGTTGGATTCCTCCAACAATTCTTCATAGGCATCAAGTAATTCCTCATAATCAGAATTTACCTCATTATCTGAATCAGAGTCAGTGTTAGCCATTAGACAGAGATTTGCTTCTTCCTCTGTCTCCTCATCAGTAGATGTTGACTCTAGATCTTCCCAAGTGGCCATGATTCCTTTCTTCTTCTTTTTGAAGAACTTCTTAAATGGGGCTTTCTTGAGTTGAGGACATTCTGCTTTGATGTGTCCTGGTTTCTTGCACTCATAGCAGACAATTGAGTTTTTGTCTGTTGAAGTGGAATCCTTGAAATTCTTGTCCTTGTTGAATCTTCTGAATGGCTTATCCTTTCTGAACTTCTTTTTCTGTAGGAGAAGCTTTATCTTTCTGGTTAGGAGAGATAGTTCCTCATCACTTTCAGAATCCTCAGATTCAGACAGGTCAGCATCACTGGATGACTCGTTTGCCTTTAAAGCTTTAGAGGCTTTGGAAGACTTTTGATCAGCCTTCAGAGCAATGGACTTGCCCTTCTTTGTTGAGACTTCATCTCCAAGTTCTTGCTCGTGAACAGTAAGTGTTCCAAGGAGTTCATCCATAGTCAAGGTGGTAAGATCTTTGGCTTGAGTGATAGCAGTTACCAGAGGTCTCCACTGCTTAGGTAGGCTCCTAAGTATCTTTCCAACCTTCTCATCATTGGAGTAAACTTTGCCAAGAGACTTTAGACCATTGATGATAGTTTGAAATCTCCCAATCATTTGAGCAACAGATTCTCCTTCTTCCATGAGAAATAGTTCATACTTTCTGACAAGTATGGCAATTTTTGATTCTTTGACCTTGGCGGTTCCTTCATGTGTGACAGCTAAGGTGTCCCATATTTCTTTGGCAGAATCACAGGCACAGACCTTCTCAAACTCATCAGGACTGAGCGCACAAATAATGTTGTATCTGGCTTTGTGATTCAGCTCCCATTTTGCCTTTTCTGCAGGGGTCCACTGAGCTTTTGGCTTGTCAGTGTTGTCATCATTTTTAGGGATGAAAGGACCATCTGTGATGACATCCCAGAGATTAGAGTTTGTAGATAGAATGAACCATTGAAATCTATCTTTCCAATAGTTATAGTTTTCTCCATTGAAGAATGGAGGTCTGGTTAAGGAGGCTCCTTCAGTCTGGTTACTTCCACTAGCTCCAGCAGTCATGTCTATTCTTCAGGATCTTTTACCTCAACACTGTTAGATGCTCAACCCAGAGGCTGAGCTCTGATACCAATTGAAATAGACAACTATAAACACGAGAAGGGGGGTTGAATTGTGTTTATTAGAATTTAAAATAAAGTTAAAAACTTTTTGCATGCAGAAGCTAAGTACGGACGGGTGTAAAAAGATACACAGACAGGTCACCTGTCTGTTGTAGTTTTCTCAGAAAAACAACACACGTAGAGATAAGAAAACAGACTTGACAGAAACAGTTTTAACCCCTTTGTTAGAAAGCAGATGATATATATATAATCAAAACAACTAAAGAGATTAAGGGAAGAGAGATTAACACAGATTTATCCTGGTTCACTCTTTAACACAAAGAGCTACGTCTAGTCCTTGGCAGCACCAAGATTTATCCACTATAACTGATCAGGTTACAGACTCCAAGTATTGTTTGCACACCTAGCCTCTTCAGGCTCCAACACAAGTATTCTTTGCACACCCAGCCTCTTCAGGCTCACTCATATTTGTTTGAGAGTTTGGTTTGTAATAAATACACTTACAGACCTTTCACTAACACTCAGAGAGTAGTTTAAATATAAAGCTTAGGAAAGTCTGCGTAATAACTTCAAATGATTGAAGAATACAGAATGAATAAATGAACAGAGTAATGGCTCTTTAATGCTTTGTAAAACTCTGATGATGTTCATCTTCAATGACTTCTGTATTTATAGCCTTCAAACATTTAATATCCGTTAGAGACATTCCTTGCAACTATGGCTTCAAGCAGAGCTTCATTAAATGCAATATAGTCGTTCTGGGCGGCCATTAATGCAATGAAGACGTTGGTTGTACTCTAACATGAGGGATAATAGCTTTATGCATCGTGTAGACATTAACTCGGAGTTGTGCAGAGTGCTTTTGTACTTTTGCAGAGTACATTTCCCTTTCTGTGTAATAACTAAAAGTACTAGGGAATAAAGCATGTTGGAAACATTCTTTAACTGGGAGTTTATCTCTGACTTCCTAGGTTGCTTGAGAGAGAGCACTTCTGAGTTTCTTGATAAGCGTGAGAGAGTTCTTAGAGTATTCTTTATGAGGGGACAGCTTGCAAAAGCTTCTTGTACTTCGAGTTCTTTAACGAAGAACCTTAGACAAATTGAAGAGTAGAGATAGGTTGTAAAATCAGTTTGCACATAGTCAACAATCCTAGTCAGCAGACAGGTTGACTTCTTGGCTTATACGGACAGGTGAGACTTAGGTAGACAGACAGGTGAGTTTTGTAATCTTCTGATCTGTACACTAAGTAGACAGGTTAACAACCACAAAATAGGTTAATTAAATCATTACCCAATGTTTAGTTTTCATCAAAACTTAGGGAAATGCACACAGACATTTTAGAGACTTAACACTTTGTTTATCTGAGATATATCGGAAACTGAAATGCTCCCGACTTATATAGAACTCCCATCAAAGAGAAGGCATGTTAGTGCTGCTTCTTGAATGACATAATAAACTAAGCCTCGTTGGGGTAAACAATTTATTTAAGCACTTATATAATAAGGATTTATATGAAAAATTATGTCATAAGTTCCGTTCAAATTATGTTATTTATTTTAATACAAATTCAAACAGTGCTTTTAGAATCTATAATATATGTAAAACAACTTCCTATATAAGATTTGACACCAAAAAAAAATAATCAATAAGCTAAAAAAATGACTTCTCAAAATAAGATAAAAATAATTTTTTGGAGTTAAAAAGTTACTTATTTAAACTTACCCAAACATGATTTTTTTCTACATAAATGCACTTATATAAATAAATAAGTTGTAGGCTGTGATATCCAAAGAGGACTTTAATAGTAAATGGTCTTAGCTGACCAGTCAAAGCAACATGGAAAAGTTCATGCATCCCTGAAACCTACAAAGGTGCAAAGTGCATGCTCATTCCCTTCCTTTCCTAGACATCTAAACATTTTTTAAATAAAAAGCAAGGTAAGGATAACATTGAACAAGAAATATAGCAATAACATCTATTAATTTATATTATTGATGAATATTATATTGAGTACCCAAGATAATAATAAAAATCAAAATATTTAATTATAGCTAGATTTGGTTGCAATCAGCAGGAGGGGGTTGCAGGAGAAGATGGCTCGAATTTGTAATGCTTGTCCAATGCAACAGATACTTCCCATGTGCAGCTAAGTCCCTTAGGTATGGTGACAAGGTCACCTGCACCAAACTCCACAGTCTCAGATGATGAGCCTTTTGGGTAAACCTTCACTCTCCCTCTCACCAAATAACACGTCTCTTGGGCATCGAATTTGAACATGTACTTCCCCGGAGGACAAGCCCATCTAAAAACAAACAAACCAAAAGTTATCGGATCCATCGATTAATCATACATTTAAAAAGAAAATGTTGATTGAGAAAAGCTTACCTAACAAAGGAAAAGGAAAAGGAAATAACTACTATATTAATAATCTATTGAATTGAGAAATTGGTCACCACTCACTTCGGCCACGAATTTATACCTAACTCTAGTAGGCGTGATTTTGAAGGATTACTTTCAACCGTGATAGCTAGATTTGAAGATGACCCTGGCATTGATGTTGTTGCCATGAATATAGATATGAACAGAGGAAAATGAAAGAAGAGAAAGGAAATAGGAGTCCAAAATATTAAATAAGTCAATATATAGAGTGGTTGGCTTGCTGCTCAGATTTATATTTTTAAAAGGAATTCACTCTGGTTAAAGGTAGAGAAACGAAATCTTTCATATATCAGAATGTGATATAATAAAAGAAGAATATTTTCGTCATGCTATAAATATAGGAATTAGACTATTAGAGCTTTCTGTACAGCACTGGTAAATGAATTGATCTATTCTCGTTTGGGAGGAGAAAACAATTTATTTTCTGACTGCTACAGTGCTACATACATATACTACCAGAGGGAGAGCGACGGTTGAAAACGTGCTCTCATCTCCAATATTCTTTTATCCATAGTATACAAATATTTATATCATATGCCTAAGTACAGTTTTAGAATGAAGTTTGAACAACGTTACAACTAACAATCTGGGTCAAGGGTTGACTTAATGAGACAAAATACGAGTCAGTGACTGAGAAGAAAGAATATTCTAAAATAGGATTATCACAAACTACAATGGTGACATACATGCACCCACCCAGATGCCTTTTGTTTTGATGGTGGCATAATTATTGGCCACCGAGGCCACTCAAATGAATTGTCACGAGGGTAAGGCACTAAGACCTACGGTGCGTTTGATTCATATTGAGGTACAAAATAAGGAGAATAACAGAGGACAAACCTGCAAGTTACTGGATAACTTTTGTCTTGTACGATGTTTGATGAACAATGAACAAGACAAACAAATTAAATAATGTTAAATTTACTGCAATACCCTTTGTGATAATATATTATATATATATATATATATATATATATAATATTGTAATACAACATTATAAATTATAGTAATATATATTATAAATATAATAAAATATAGTACTATATATTATATTATATAATATGATATAATATTATCTATTATGATATTATTATATATATATATATATAAAAAAGTATTATAAATATAATATATAATATTATTTATATAATATATATTATAACGTAATATAACATTATAAATTATATATATAGTAACGTTTGGTAGAAAGAGAGAGATGTGAGGATAATTTTAACTTTTTGGATAGTGTGTTCGTGGGATAATAAGTTGTCCTACGGTATGGCGATGACAAATTTTTGGGTTTTTGTTAAGTGCCTTACCCGCTCAGTCTCTTGCAAATCAAACGCACCCCCAAAGAAATAGGGAGTTTTCATATTGATGATGGGGTAGGCATTGCCCATAAGGGAAACTCATTGGCAAAGAATAATGCAACATCAGTAAAAAAAATTGAGTGTTTTGTATTTGCTATTTACAAGACTCTCCCTATATTGTATAACTCATAGGAGAAGACAAATTAGGATCTGTTTGGATAGTACCACTTATAGCTTATTGGAACTTTTCTATCGTCATATGTGATTTTATATAAAAAAGCATATTATTTGGGTAAGTTTAAATAAATAACTTATTGACCTTCCAAAAGTTGTTTTTATCTTATTTTATGAAGTCAATTTTTTGAGTTTCTTGAAAAGTCACTCATGTGAGAAATTGGTTTTACACATTTTACAGGAATATTGTAGATTTTAAAAACACTTCTTCAAGTATGTATCAAAATACTAAATAACTTAATTTAAAAAAAAATTATAACATAAAGTTTTTCACATAAGATCTTCTTATATTAGTGCTTAAATGAGTTATTTATCCAAACGAAACCTTAGGGCCGATCAAAGACTCAAGTTAAATACTCTGCTTTTGAAGAAGAAGAAAAAAAAAACAAAGAAAAGGAGTCAAATATTAAGCCACTTGTCAGGTTTGACCGCTTCACTTAAAAAATCCCTTATAAATACTAAATAGTTACAAGCTTTATAGTCAAATAGGGAGAGTCAATCCTATTTTGAATAACTGTGCAAGTATTCCATTTTTATTTTCTTAAAACTATAAATAATTAATTATTTAACAATTTAAATAACGAGAAGAGATTCATTTACACCAGTGCAAGTCTTTTTTTATTTATTTATATATATATATATATTTTGCTTACACTTATTCTCAGACATTGATTTTATTTTCATCTAATGATATAAATTATTAAAATCACAATCACCGTTAGATGAAAATAAGATCAATAATATTATTTTCACTTATGTAGGTTGATCCATCCTCAAATTATAAATATTAAAAAAAGGCTCTTATATTGCTACACATTTAATGTAAAATAATGTGAGGGTGATTAACCTCTTTCCATTCCTAGCTCTCTCCTTTTCTTTCCTTTCCACTCCTTTCCCTTTTCTCAACTTCACTTAAAAATATCCAAACATTACTATAATTACATTGCTTCTTTCAAATGCCACGTTGTAAAAATCCTCTTATCAAGGTCGGCATGAGAAAAGTACCATTTGGGGGTATCTGGATAAAGAAATTAATTAAATGCTTATTGGACAAATATTTTTTAAATAAGTTAAAAACATCAAATGTGAGATGGAGGAGGGCATAAAAAGAAGGGAGAAAGATGGAAGTGAGACAGGGAGGAAGAAATAGATATGGGTGGCTATAGTGGGAGTAAGAAATGTTGTAGAAGAGAAAGTGAAAGAAATGGGAAGACATAGATGAAGTGAGGGAATAACGAAGAGGATGAGAATTTATGCATTTTGGAATTTAACTTTTGGAACACACATTTATGTACTACGGAATCAAATTTCCAGAATGTATAAATCGGTGCCCCAGAAATTAAATTACGGAATGTAAAAAATATCACTATATAACATTTAGAAAATTAATTCTGAAACACATCTGGAAAATAAAACTTAGAACTCCACGATAAAGTCCAAAAATTAATTCCAAAAGTCTCTGGAAAATAAAATTCGAAACACCATAATATAATGTCCGAAAAATTCATTCCGAACACATTTGGAAAATAAAACTCGAAACCTCATTATATAACCTCCGAAAAATTATTCTAGGAATCCATTACAAAGAAAAGGGACATAGGTGCAAAAGTAAAAAACTCTCTATTTCGAAACAAAAAAGAAAAAGAAAAAGAAACACCAGATGCAAAAGTAAAAAAATTCGGTGCAAAAAGTAAGCCCCATGTAGAAATTGGACAGGAGCATCATCATTCAGTTTTGTTTAAGTGGGTCTGGAACCCATACCGAGCCCATATATTTGCGTTAAAGAAGCCCAGCCCAGCTCAATCTGGAGAGCACCGGCCGTCCTGATCACCTCCGAGACCCAACCAGCTGCGATGAGTCTCTGAAATCTCATCTCACTCAGTCCTGCTGCCGAATTGCGATCACACCATCACCGTTACACGTTTTCGATTACTGCTCAGATCAGATGCGCCTCTTCTAATCAATTTTCAAATATCATTGAAATCAAAGAAAGCAAAGCGGTAAATCAGTTGTGCACAACCAAACAAATAAGATGGCTGAAGTTGCCGGACGCACAGTGGTACTATATACTAATCTAGCTTGTACTTGTTCGTTTTCTGAGAGAATTTAATTAAACGTTTCTTGCATTTGTGCAGAGCCCTTCTAATAATTCATTTGATTTGGGAGCATTCGTTGGCGACTTAGCTGTCGAAGACGATCTAAGCAGGTCAATTATTTATTTACTATCTGTTTCTGTTTGGTCCTTCTTTGAACTCGAATTTCACAGTCAATCCTCTGCAGTGATGATATATCATTGGAAGGACTACAACAGGAGCTCGAAGAATGTAAGAATGATGATGTAAGTTATTATTACTTTAATCCTCGTCTTGGAAACTCTGCTATTTTAGATCCTTCTTAAATAGCCTAATTTATTTTAGCACAATGGTTTATTACTTTCAATTTCAATTCCAATTCCAATCTCAATCTGCATGCTGCTTTGTAATGTCCGATCCGATGCTTGTTCTTACTAATTATTTAACAAAATCACCACTAGCTACCTATTTGAGAAAATTTCTGAGTCCTTGTCGTGAAATCTGATCCTTCTTTGGGCATTTCAACTAGCTTCTCTGTTTTGTTTCTCTTAGCTAAAGAATCTGGTACATAGACATAGGGCAATGATTTTTGAACAAGAGAGTTGTTGTAAACACTTTAAAGTGTGATTCAATGGGAGGCTGTTGCATAATGGTATTTTTTTCACTCTCAATGCTTTCATTTACGCTAATGTTTTGAACTGTTTCATGCTTTTAATGATTTCATTCAAATTAAAACTTTATGGCCAATGGTATTTTCTCTCTGTGCATGCTCAGTGGTCACAAATTATATCCTCTGTAGTTTTCCTGTTTTCTTTGCCTTTGAAATTTTATTCTGCTTAAACAGATATATGAATTTATTAACTTGTTTTCGTTTGCGTAGGTAGTTGCAAACATATTATCTAAAGGTACAAAACTTAGGGATTATACAAAGGGAGTTGAGAATGATTTGCGTAAAGTCGAATTGGATTCAATTCAGGTTTGTTGTTAGTTTTGTGAAATTTTTAATAGCCACTCCATTCTATTTGCTTTTCTAGATTTGATTATTGGTATGTATATCTGGTCTCTGTGTGGTTGTAGTACTGGTCTTACATGCAGGCGTGTCTTCAGTTTATGGATACCATAGCTCTCTATCCTCCATGCTAAATGAACGATAATGGACTCTTTGCTACTTCTAGGAGAATGCTATCTTTTTATGATTTTGTAGTGATCTTGTAACTGTAAATATTTGATCATGTTGGTGTTTCCGGTGCGAGAAATTATTTATACTTTGTATTTTGTATGTGGCCCTCGACATGGTGAACTACTCCAAATAATTGCTTCTTCTTTATGTCACACTGTTCCTAGTATTAATCTTGTTTTGTTCTATGGTTGCTAACAATAAACTAATTAAGTATTTTTCAAACCGTTCCATTTATTGCAGGATTATATTAAAGAAAGTGATAATCTACTTTCTCTGCACGATCAAATTCGTGATTGCGATAGTATTTTGTCACATATGGAAACTCTTCTAAGTGGATTTCAGGTGTGTTGGCCCTTCGAGCAATTCGAAGAAGCTTTCATTTATGAGCACCGGGACTGATCATTTATATTATATCTTTCAAATCTTGCTGTTTTTATTTTGGATGTATGTGGCTATGTGACAGAATCCATTTTATGAGTTGCAGCTGGTAAACAGTTTAGTTTATTTCATCCAAAGAAAAGTCTTATTAATCCAGAAGGGCCATCTTTTTTTTTTTTTTTTTAATCTTCCTGCCATATCGTTTTTACTCTAAAAGTTTTCTAAGTATGTAATGCTAAAGAAGCAAATGCAAGTTACAGTTGCAGGTCGAAGTATAGTTTTAATTAATGGGCTTAATGCTTGCAAACAGTGTTTAGGACTTTGGGTTAATAAAAAGCAGAACAATCAACCAATTCTTAGTCAATGATGATCATTAAAAAAATGATGGTAAAAGTGTTATCTTGATTTTCTGATAATAACAGTAATACCAGTGTTTGAAATTTGGAACCACAATGTTAAAAAAAATTTGAAAATAAATTTTGTCTTAAAGCTTGAATTTGACAGTTTAGAAAGTTGTTTTTTTTTTAAAATTTTTTTATGAAAATTATTATATTCACCCTACAATTATAAAGTGCTAGCCTGCTCTAGGGATCTTTTAATAGCCATGTATCAAACAAATTTTAAAATCATAGTAGTCTATTCAATAATTTGAATATTTCTCAACAATTTAATGTACAGTTTTTATGTGGATATTGAATATTAAATCATGAAGTCTTACGTTTTTTAAAATCAGGCTGAGATTGGTTCCATTAGTTCAGACATAAAGATTCTCCAGGAGAAGTCTATGGATATGGGTTTAAGGCTTAAGAATCGCAAGGTATGGGCATTTTATATAAACAAATAAGATTTCTAATGTGTTCATAAATTGTAGCAGCCTTTGGTGTTTGCTTAGTACAAGAAAAGCAAAATGACCAGTGTTATCAAATTTACCATCATTTTAATATGGGAAGCGAACTGCATCAAAAGGCTGTTCACATTTTGACAATTAGGCCAATCGATCTCTGATTGGAATTTCTTAAATTGTTGGGTTTCTTTTGATTTATGGGAGAGAAAAATTACTTTCAATATCCCTCCTCCAAAATTGGGGTAATTTTTCTTTCTTTTACCATTGGTACATGGGTTTTATGTTGTATGATTGATCTTGTTTTCTAAAAGGTGGCTGAGTCCAAACTGGCTAAGTTTGTGGAAGACATAATAGTCCCTCCAAGAATGGTGGACATTCTTGTGGATGGAGAGGTATTAATGCTTTCTCTGTAATCAACTTCTCAAATATTTTTTTATTGGTTACTTTTGGTGGTTTGCAACATGCATTTAATATTTTTCAATAGTACTGTTGGCATCTATCTTCTACATCTCTATCAGTTTTTCAGGATTTGAAACAAGGGTCTGATTGAGTATCTCGTGTCTTGTTTGTGACTTTGGTTGTTTAGTGAATGCTTGAAACTAGACGTACATGACAAATATTGAAGCTGGTGTCTGGAAGGTCTGCACATTGCATTATAAACATTGGTCACCTATTCTCTATGATGTCATTTATGTGATCAAGTGACTCAGGTCCTTAGGGAATTAGCTATTAAAGGCTCAGGAGCTTTACCTGTTTTTATCATCTTAGTGGATTTTTTAAGAAACTTGTAGGTTGTAGCTTGACTTTGTTAATTAGTTTTGACATATATAGATATTGGTAGCTATGGAAACAGTAAAAATAGACAATGATTCATTTGGATTTGAGAATAATGCTTAGGTTGACAGTTTATTGTTGCCGTCAGATGTCTCTTCTAGCTCTTCTTTTACATCTTAGCGTCGAGTTAATATGTTTTAATCATTGAGGTGTATGTTTTGTTGAGTTTCATGTACATTACCCAGTACTTGATGTGCATACTGCTCAGCATTCCTTATGTTCTACCATTATATTCCCTTGTAGTTAGTGTTTTTTTGACTCTTTGGACTTTTCCAGGTCAATGAGGAATATATGAGAACTCTTGAGATTCTGAGTAAGAAACTGAAGTTTGTTGAAGTGGACCCAATGGTTAAAGCTTCAAAAGCGCTAAAAGATGTTCAACCCGAGCTTGAAAAACTCCGGCAGAAGGCAGTTTCCAAGGTTATCAACACCTATAATAGTATTAGTATGACTTTTTTCTTTTCATGATATAACACCTTGCAAAAAAATTATTTTATTTTGAAATTTCATATTGGATAAACAAATATCTTTATCATGGCTATCCATCCATCTGCAGGTATTTGACTTCATTGTTCAGAAACTCTATGCATTGAGAAAACCCAAAACAAATATCCAAATACTTCAACAAAGTGTCCTTTTAAAGTACAAGTGAGTTTTGTTCTTTTTTAACTGGTTTTCAGAACAATGTAGTTTGATATGATGATAAGCTATAAATTTCAAATTCCATTTGATAAGTTCTATGAGCACATAATTGTATCTACTTGAATACAGGCCAAACATGTTTACCTGTGTAAATTTTTTTAATATGCATTTTTAAAAACATATCTCTCTTCAGCATTACATGTACTTCTGTGCAGATCTATTCATTCTTATATTGTTGTCTTGTCTGGATATTAGGTTCAAGTTTAATTTGAATGACTTTGTATTCAGTCTTGTACGTACAGCAGTAGCTAAATTATTAGAGATTATGCTTATGCAGAGCTGTTGATCTTGTGGAATGTAGTTGCTGAATAAATATTTATGAATTCTTGTTTTTGAATGTTTTGGTTGCCAATATTTGCATATATTTATTTAGCCTGCCAACAAGAGAACTTGAGAAAGATGTGAAATGTACTGGCTAATACTTCCTTAATTTCGCCTCCTTTAAATTGTGGAATCATTTTGGTTACTTATCAACTTTGGGTGCTCTGCAAATCTAACAAACGGAAGTGTAAAAGTGTAGGTATGTTGTTACCTTCCTCAAGGAACATGGCAAGGAAATATATAATGAAGTTCGTGCAGCTTACATTGATACAATGAACAAGGTAACCATTATAATTAAAATCTTCCATCAAGATTTATCTTTATTGAAATGTTGGCCTACATATTTATATTGATATGAGGAGTAGATAAAGTTTGGTTGCTCTTGATATAATTATCTTTGTTTTTATTTGTTGCTGGAAAGTATCTTTCACAAAGTACATTGCAGCCCGTATGTCATCAGTACACACACACGTATTGTCGATAAGTCTTTTACTATGTTAAATGAACTTAGCTTCTTATAAATTTGGAACCTGTTGATAAAAAGCTTGTTTTGTATAATTATTTATTCATTGATTGTAGGTTCAATATTGAACAAAACCCACACCAGAAATGCATAGTTTAAATTTATAGTGAGGTATGAAAGATAGCATCTGAGACTTTAGGTAACTTGCTTTGGCCTGACATATTTAGATAACTGCTGTCTGGAAGATATGATAGACCCACAATTAAATAAGTGTATAACAGAAGGGGTAAGAGAGGTAGCAAGGAACACTTGCAGCTAGTGGGAGTGGGGAGAGTAAAGAGGGCAGCAATTAGCATTTACCTATGGGGGGATTCATTCTGGAACTTGGAGGCTTTGGGGAGGCTTAGGTCATTTGGGTAGATATAGCACTTTGCTTCTCTAATTCTCTTCTTTCTTCTTCTACTGTTACATCTGTAGTTCTGTCCCTACATTTTCTGTTTCCTATAACTGAAATTGGGGCTTTGCTCCCTTTTCCTGCTACTTCTTATGGTGGATACCTGGATCTATCATATTACTTTATTCTATTAGGGTATTTCATAGTTTAAATGGTCAATTGACTTAAAAGACTTCTATTTGGGTTGTTATATGAACTAAATGGTACAATTACTGATCCATGTGACAATTGTCAATTTATAGCAGCTACTCCAATGGATAACCCTCTAGAGTAGAATAATATTTTAGGGTAACAGTGAAGTTGAAAATAATTCCAAGAAGTACCCTAATGCTGCTGTACATTTGCAGGTTCTTAGTGCTCATTTCCGTGCTTACATACATGCATTGGAGAAACTACAGTTGGATATAGCAACAGCTAATGATTTAATTGGTGTAGAGACAAGAAGCAGTGGTCTTTTTACAAGAGCAAGGGAACCACTAAAGAATCGGTCTGCTGTTTTTGCTCTTGGGGATAGGATTAATGTACTAAAGGTATTACTCAATCTAGAAAAGGGTTAAGCCATGCACATACATACATACACACACACACACACACACACACACACACACACACACACACACACACACACATATATATATATATATATGTGTGTGTGTGTGTGTGTGTGTAACGGAATTCACTAAGAAAGCCATGTATTTATTTAATGAAATTATATTATCTTTTGCATCAATAGTTCTCTTCAAGGACTGAAAGTGGGTCTAAACAAGGATAACAATTGTGTGATGAGAAAGAAGTTTTTTTTTTTTTTTTTTTTTTGGGGTGGGGGAGGCTCTAGGGACCTTTTGCTGGTTTTCATTATTTATTATAACTTGAAATTGATATGAAAAAAAAATAGTTCCTATTAGAAAGCATTTTCTATACTTTTTATTTGTGATATTTGATTTTTCTTGAGCTTATAAGAATTTATGTCGCTAGATGACTCTGATATGCACAGATTGTAGATGCTTTGGGTAACTGCTTTAGTTTTGACAGTAGATTGAATGTCACTTTTGTACAGGAAATTGATGAACCTGCATTGATTCCTCATATAGCCGAAGCCAGCTCTAATAAATATCCATACGAGGTTCTGTTCAGGAGCTTGCAGAAGTTGCTTATGGATACTGCTACTTCAGAGTACGCCAGAGTTTGCTGTGCCTCTTAATATTGTTATATAAAATGCATGTTCACATTATTTTCTTTCATCTGCAGATATAATTTCGTTGATGATTTCTTTGGAGAAGAACAAATATTTTATGATATTTTTTCAGGTATCTGTGATGGAGTTTCTTGATTTTGAGGAATGTTTTCACTTAACTTTTAAACAGATTCTAAACAGAAGGAGAAATTCTAAGTTATTGAAATATAAGACAAGCTTTGTTATATTCACTGTCACATTTTCCACTAGGTTTCTATATTATAAACTTTTTAAAATATGCAACCATAGCTGCAAACATGGGAACAAAAAGATCACTATGTTACAGAACATTGGGAAACACAAATGACTTAGGGTGCTTGAATTTAAGCACTGAATTTGTAATGTTTGCGTAGAATTTTGTTTGAAGTGCTAAAGTGTATTAAGTGAAACTATTGGCATTTAATATAATCAATAAGGATATGATAACAGAAACTATTTGTCATTTAATGATTTAAGGAAGGAAAGGATTGTTGCTGAATACATTCAGTGACCTCCCATGTGCAGAATGTTTTTAGCACTTTTTCCATTTTGCCTTTTTGATATATAAATTAAACAAACACCACTTTATTGTGTCCAACATTGAATCTTTTCATTTTCAGCTATGGATTCAGTTTTTACATAGACCGTACTATTTGCTCTTTGGTATTGTCAGGTCCTTTTGGTGTCATTGATGAGCACTTCAATTCAATACTTCCAAATTGCTATGATGCTATTGGCCTAATGCTTATGATTCGCATAATACACCAGCATCAGGTAATGTTCCAATTTGTAAATCTCTGTTTCAGTCCTTGAGTAAGAAGTATCAAAGCAAACAGTCAAACCCAATAATGATATGCTAATTAGACTTTTCTGGGCTAAAGTAGATATAATGCCAACGGTTGATTCTCAACTGTTCTATCATTTTGTTCCAAGGATCTGAATGCAACCCTTTTCCTGAAATTTTCAATGATAATTGACTCAAACCATTTCTTAGGAAGGATATTCCAAATAAGTGAATAATGTCAAAGTGATCTGAGCAACATTTGTTACACCATGTAAAACAAGCATACAGAGATAAAGCTTTGTAAGAAATGTGTAACACAACAGAATCTATTGCACAGTTAGCATTCAAATAAGTTTGACCCTGCACTGCATGTTTCAGCTAATGCCAAACTGTATTTTGAGTGTCGGCTAAGAATAGTTCATTTGCAACTGGTTCACTTTTTAAGCAATTAACTTGTAACTGACATATTTATTCATTTCAGCTCATTATGTCTCGGAGACGGATTCCATGCTTGGATTCTTATTTAGACAAGGTCAGTTTCCTATGGGATGCATTATACTTATTTAGACAATATCAGTCTTTTCCTGATAGGGTGTTTACGCTGGGAGACTCTGATAATATTCCAAGATGAATGGACTTAGCTGTTCATGAGAAGCCCTAGAATTCCTGTAGGGCTCTTAGTCTTGACAATTGTGGTTTTCCCTTTGGTTTCAGTTAATGCAGATCATACTTTTATATAAGATATAGATATAGATATAGATTGTTTTATGCCATTTCTTTGTTTATGATCATCTGTTAATGATTGTGATGCGCATTTTGTAGTGCGACTGACTTTGCTGGATGACAGGAAATCTATAGTGGCGGGCATACCCATTTATTTATTTATTTTAATTTTTCCCTATTCTTTGAGGCTTAAATGAATAAAACTAGCAAGATAATATTGAGTTGATGGGCCTGTGCAGCATATGGAGTTTATTAAGCTTGATCCATAATTGAAGCTAATTCTTAATTTTGGCAGGTCAATATTTCCCTATGGCCTCGCTTTAAGATGGTATTTGACATGCACCTCAACAGCCTGCGTAATGCTAATGTGAAGACATTATGGGAAGATGACGTTCATCCTCACTATGTCATGAGGCGTTATGCTGAGTTTACAGCTTCACTTATCCACTTAAACACCGAGTATGGAGACGGTCAGGTCAGCGTAATAAAAATGAAAATCATCAACTTTTCATTTGTAAATTTCTAATGTGATCTTTCTGCTTATTAATTGCAGCTTGAATTGAATTCGGAACGACTTAGAATGGCTGTTGATGACTTACTCATCAAGCTTGCCAAAAACTTCCCAAAAGCAAAGCAACAGACGGTGTTTCTTATAAACAATTATGATATGACAATTGCTGTTCTGAAGGTATGAATCTGCAAGCTGACACTTCATTTTTTTAGTAGAGCCATATCTTCATCAATTAAATGGCAAGGGTGTTATGTGATGATGAGCCTCGAAATCATGGGCCTCCAACTCAGGTATACCATAGAAAGGAGAGGGAGAATATGGGTAGATTGGGAAATGAGTTGGGAAGTATAGTGGAGGAGTCTGTTATGCAAGTAAAAGATGGCTCTAACTGAATGGTAGATGGCAGCAGGAAATTGGCAGTGGTGCTGGAATCATGGAAGGGGATGTGTCTATGAAGGGAATGAAGATTGGTGTGGGAGGAAGTCATCATTTGGGTAGTTTTGGGGTGGCTATGCCACAGGGCAGAGATAGCACCGCTTCATTGATATTTTCTGTGTTCTCTCCATACTGTTTTCTGCATTTTTAGTTTCTGTTCCCTGTAACTGGAGCTTTCTCCTTATCATTTTTCATTTCCATTATCTATATTATTAATACCAGTTCCTAACATGTTGCTTGGACAAGACATTACTTCAAATTTGAATGGAAAAAAAGGATAAGTTCCTTAACCAAATTGCAGTATCGGTTGCACAAAGATTGATTTTCATAGTTTGCTCCATCAATTCAGAATATCCTTGAGCCTTTAGCAATTAAAATTTTATCACATGCCTGATTGCAGGAAGCAGGTCCCGAAGGTGGGAAAATTCAAATGCACTTTGAGGAACTACTAAAGAGCAATACAGCGTTATTTGTGGTAACTGCAAGCTTTATTTTAACCTGATTTCAACACAAATCAAAGTTTTTGTTTTAATCTTGCACTCAAGGAAGAGCATCGATTTTTTCAGTTGCTATTACTTCATATTCATGATTGAGGAAAACATTGCCTATGAGGGAATAACACCATCTTAGCTCCATTTTTAGTTTCTGTTGCCTTGTGGTATTCATATTTTAAACCCATCCTCTTAGAAAATTGTGTTGCTTTCAGTCTAATTCTAAAGAAAATGATGGTTCCATGTGCAATTAAATTGGGGAACATAGGATATTACTTGCCGAGAACTAGCTATTTATGCCAAAACTTCAGAAATCTAAGTTGTGCTGCTTTGATTTGCAGAGAGAAGAATGGGAAAGTGTAGCTATAGATTATGTTGGGCTTTAACTTAGTCTCATTTGCAGTCGTCTTTACAGTTTTATTTTTCAATCCTTGCAGGAAGAAATGCTTCAAGAGCATTTTAATGATTTAATCAAGTTTGTAAAGGCCAAAGCTTGTAAGTATAAAGAAAATGACACTATATTAACATCTTTTTTGTGTTCTATATTTGGGAATATACGAGCTTAATTGCATGTAATTCATCAGCTGAGGACCCAACGTCGAGTTCTGATAAGCCTATAACGGTCGCCGAAGTTGAGCCACTTGTGAAGGATTTTGCAAGTAGGTGGAAGGCTGCAATAGAGCTGATGCACAAAGATGTCATCACTTCTTTCAGCAACTTCTTGTGTGGTATGGAGATCTTAAGGGCTGCATTGACTCAGTTGTTGCTTTATTATACCAGACTTTCGGATTGCATCAAGAGGATCGTAGGTGGGTCTGCACTGAACAAGGATCTTGTTTCCATATCTTCAATCATGTATGAAATTAGGAAATACTCGAGGACTTTCTAATTTATTGAGGGACTCATAGTTGTCTACTGGATGTAATTCCCAATCCATGATTTTCTATTCATATTATCTATCATGTAAAAAACATTTCCTTTTTGGATCCTGAAAGTGAAAGATTTTTTACATCTTTCGGGTACAGTTATGGTTCCTGAATTGCTTGATTTGTTTGAAGTGTTTCATGTACAAACCTTTAGAAGTAGGAAACGGAATGAAAACAAACTCATAATTTTGTATTTAATTTTATTGTAATTGTTTTTAAAATCAGGAAATGAAAACAAGAAACAGGAAGTAAACTAGTAATTACAACTAATTTTCAGTTTAGAGTCTGTTTAGTTTATTTCCTGTTTTGATTTCCTAATTTTAAAGATAATTATAACTAAAATAATTATAAAATTATCATCTTGTTTTCATTCTTTTTCTCGTTTCCAATTTTTATTTTTATTTTCAGTGTTTCTTATATAAATCTTTGGAAACGAGAAAAAGAATGAAAATAAGATGATAATTTTATAATTATTTTAGTTGTAATTATCTTTAAAATTGGGAAATGAAAATAGAAACTAGAATCAAACCAATTAGGCCCTAAACAGACCCTTATTTTGTTTCTAGATTTTTGTTTTCATTTTCTGTTTTCAAATATGATTACAAAACTATCACTTTGTTTTCATTTTATTTCCTAATTCCAAAGATTTAGATGATGTGGCAAGTTTGTAATTATTTCTGAAAATGAAAACTGAAAACAAAACAAACAGGACAATTATGCATGTTTTGTTTTCAGTTACTTATTTTTATTTTCTGTAGTAATAATTATAAAATTGGCTAATTATTTTTATTTTGTTTCTTAATTTTCAGGATTTTAAAAATAAAAAATGAAATAATCATCATAAAATATTTTTATAATTATTAATTAAAAAAGAAAAATAGAAAACTGAAAGGCTAAAATACATTTTTGGTCCTTTATCTTTTGGGTAAAATTCATTTTGGTCCTTTATCTTTTAAAAGATTCATTTTAGTCCTTTATGTTTTAAAAGTGACCCAAAGTGGTCCTTTCCGTTATCTCTCATCCATTTGTAGACGGAAAATGCTGATGTGGCATAAAACACTGTTTATCTTTTTGAATCTTCAATCGGAACCATACTAGGGGCGCACCTCAACCTGGTATGAAGCATGACCCAAAATCTCAGACTCAAACAAAAAGGAAAAAGATGAACAGGGGCGCAAAAAAGAAAAAGAGATGAACAAATCCAAAATCTAATTGGAATTTCTGGAAAAAAAAAATATGAACAAATCGAAAACTTAATTTCAAAAAGAGATGAAATGCCCAGATATATAGTAGCTATGAGCATTGTGGTGCAGCAGGTGTTGGTGTCCCTCCAACTAGCACAAAAGCTCTGTCTGAGTCAGGATCAATTCAAGTTCTTAAGGTCGCTTCCAAGTGCCTGACAAAATTCCTGGGTAATATTGTTCTTTTATTTCCAAACCCACACAAGTCATATTCCTTAATTTGGTGAATTTTATCTAATTTGAAAAGCATCTATACTTGATAATGTTGACTTATCCTCTCGCTACTGATAAAGCCATGCTGCTGACTAGATCAATGTTGTAGTTGGATGATTTTGATTTTAAAATAATGCTTGTCATTTAAATACAATCAAACATATATAGAAAAGTCAAAGTAATAATGCCCATAAAGTGCTTGGAAAACAAATGTCTTCCCTGATTCCTTTTGAACGACCCCAACTCGGCGCGGTGACATCCTCAATGCCCAGATTGGAGATGGTCGGCGCCGGCGGAGACACGGAGGACCTTGGGGTGGTTGCGGAGGAGACCGAGATTGCAATTCATAGCAACCTCTTTTTGCCACCTTGAACTCCATCTTGTCTTCTACACAGGCTGGTCCACAGTGGGGCTATGGTGGTGGACAATGGACACTGCAATTTAGAGATTTGGTGGTGTTCCAAACTGGTGGGTGGATGGGGGCTTGGTTCAGTTGGTGGTGGGGAATTTTGGGGAAGAAGATTATTTTTTTTATTCTTTATTTTTAAAATTGGAACAGTTGTAACGGAACATAGACGTTTCTGTCAACAGATGTAACGGAGATAACAGAAAGGACTAATTTGGTTCACTTTTAAAAGATAAAGGACTAAAATGAATATTTTGAAAGATAAAGGACCAAAATGAATTTTACCCAAAAGATAAAGGACCAAAAAGGTAATTTAGCCAAACTGAAAACAAAATAAACAGTTGAAAGCTTTCCCTAAAACTAGGGGTGAGAATAGGCTAGGCCGAGCTAGGCTCTGGTAAGCCTGGGCCTGACATGTGTTCCAATCACGAGGCTTGAGCCTGGCCTATAGCCTGATATAGGCCAATTTCTAAGGCTTGAGCCAGGCCTACTTTAAAACCTAACATGGTCTGAAAGCCTACTTATCAACAAGACCTTTAAATATGTCTTCATCTATAAATAGGTCACAGTCCTTGACTTGTAAATAGGCTCGTAGGTATCTGATGACAAAGAAATTGGTAGACATATACTAATATATAGGTCAATAGGCATTCACAAATAAATAAGCAAATAGGCCACTACATGGCCAATATGCCTTTACCTTTAAATATTATGAATAATATAAATAATATATTATTGTATTATAATATTATATATATAAAGCCTTGACCTGGTCTTTTTACTAAATAGGCTAGGTCGAGCTAGGCCTTAAATAGACTAGACCTACGACCTTCGACAAATGACCTGGCCTATTCCCACCCGTACGTAAAAGTCTAAAACTATACTCGAATCGAAATGTGTGGTTTTCTTTTTTTATATATAAAAAAAGTCTTTCTTCTCTTGTAAAAAAAAAAAAAGAGAGTCTTTTTTCTAAGGGGAAAAAAGCCAAAAGTACCCGTGATGTGAGAGAGTTTTGTTTATTGGTAATTTTAGGTCTAAAATAAATTTAAAAGACGAAACGAAACACCAAAATAAAATCCAATTACACAGTCCACAACCTCCACTGCTTCTAAAATAGCACCCACAAGTCTTTTCCTTCGTCACAAAATAATTATAAAAAAAATAAAATAAAAAAAGAATTGCAGTGAGTGGTGGCGTCGCAGAGTCTCTTCTTCTTCTCCCTCTTTTTGTTTGTACTAAATGGAAGCGAATGACAACAACAGCCAACTCAGCTCCTACTTTCACCACTTCAACAAGCAGCAGCAGGAGACCACCATCACCACCACCGCTTCACCGAGCAATGGGGTTTTGGCTACCAGTGACGGGTCCCACTCCCACACGGTGTACCCTCATACTCATACTCATACTTCTACGGTACCCTCTGCGGTGTCTTCTCAGTCCCAACTGCAAAAGAGGAAGCGAGGCAGGCCCAGGAAGTACGGTTCCCCTGAACAAGCTCTTGCCGCGAGGAAGGCCGCTACGACGTCGTCTTCTCCCGCTCCTCTCTCTGCTTCTTCTTCGAAGAAATCACCCCATTCCTTTCTTATAGGTTAGCTTCTTTTCCTCCTCGATTTTCAGTTTCTAATTCCAATTCCGAGGGTTTGCTTTCCTTTTATTATGATTTGGGGTTTTTTTTGGATCTCGTTTTCGCGCTCGTGTGATGCAGGGAGCCCAGGACAGGACTTCACTCCACATCTCATTACTGTTGCGGCTGGTGAGGTATGCATTATCCTTATGTACGCTCTGTTTATTTTATGTTATATATGTTTGCATCTGCGTGCACAATCTGAGAAATGATATTTGAACATCATATATAGGACAATAAAATTGGACAATTTCCATGAAATGTTGAGGGTGGTTAATGGATATACCAAGGTGTCACGAGTCATTAATCATCCACATAACGTTATTAATCACGATTTTGAATGTTATTAACCACGATTTTGATTATATTTGAACATCGGAGAATCGTGATTAACAATGTTAAAAATTATGGTTAATGGAGTACAATTGATGGTTAATGACTTGCGACACCTTATTATATTATTTAACCAAACTCAACACTTCATTAACCACCTTTTTGAACTACATTAACCATGAAAATTGTAGGGATGTTCGCAGATTGGATTGAATCGGTTTTGAGCTAAAAAGCCATCCGATCCAATGATAAAAACATCATGTGGTTTGAATTGGATCAGTTTACTTCCTTAAAAAAAATCTAATCCAATCCAATCAAATGCCGTTTGGATTGGATTGGTTAATTCGGTTTTTGTCAAATTTTATTTTTTTCCCTTTATGTCAAGTCTCCTTCCTACTTATTTAATAATGGACAAAAGATAATCTTCATTTTAATTTGTGAGTTTGAGAAAAAATAATTATTGATATTTTTAACACGTTTTATCTTAATTCTCTATATCTACTCTCACTTATCATATTTTTTTTTTGCCTTGAATCGGCTACAAATAAATTGTAGCTAATTATTTTTCAAATTTACTTAAATAATTTCTTATTTTTCATATTTACTCAAACAAGTATATATATGTTATTCATCAAATATTTTAACAAAATATAACTTCAAGACATTAATATTTATTCTAAATAGTCTCATATATATCATTACAACAAAAATATTAAAGAGAATGAGGGACATAAAGGTATGAAAAACAATGTTTAAGTATGAGTTATATTATGATTTCAAAAATAATAGTCTATCTATATAATAGATCGGTTTGGATTGGATTGGATTTCACTAGAGGATCCAAAATCCGATCTAATCCAATAATAAAAAGCGGTTTTTTAGGTTTTCGGTTTATTCGGTTTTCGGTTTTTCAGTTCGGTTTTTGCGGTTTGGATCGGTTGATGAACGTCCCTTGAAAATTGTTCAAATAGCATAACTGATAATTTATATACTTCTAGGCATATGTAACAAACGGTTAACTTAGTTTGTGTTTGGATTAGCTCTGAAAAATTGATTATATGCATAATCGATTATTTGGTTATCGAGACAATAATCGATTATAATAGAATCGATTTTATGTTTGGATGTGTTTCTTGAAAAGTGATTTTAAGATAATCTATTTATTTTGAGTTATGTAAAAAAAATATTTTTATACGGTAAATTATAAAAAGGTATGAAATTATTTATATAATTTAATAATATTTGTTTGGTAACTGGATTTGTAAGGGCGAAATGAGAACAATGTTATTGGTTTGAAGATAATTTTACAACTTTTTAAATGTATTTGGATCCTCTCATTTTATTCTCTCCTTTTTCTCTCATGTTAGAGGGAGAAAGTCGCAAAATGGAATTAGTTTTTATGTATAGGGTCCACTAAAACTTGTTTTTGTGTCTTTCTCTCTCATAAAAAGAGAGAACAAAAGGAGAGAATCTTAATCATTATTTAAATAAACTTCAAACTTCTAGCTTTTCTAAAAATTGTTTTTTACATAAAAAACAATTGTTTTGCAATTTAATCTGTTATATCCGATCATATCAGCTTCTACTGAAAAAGAACTTTTACCATGAAAAACAGCTAAAAACTCTTAATGTGACCGGGCTTGCATCGGAGTTTAAATTAGTCTAATGAGTATGCATACTATAGGGGGAGGTTAGTGTTAGTATGCTATTTGTCATATTTCAAAGAGATTGTCATTGAGGCACAACTGTGAGTCTAATAGCTAAAACTGACTTTTGAATGAGTGGTGTGTGTGAACCCTGAGCTGACACTGTCAGGGTAATATGTCTTGATTTCTCTTCTGCATCTCCACATATAAGAATTTATTTCACTCAATGCTCACCTTCCAAATGGGTTTGGATCTTTTCTTCTTTAAATAACTTGAACTTTACTTCTTTTATGTTTTTTTTTTATAGGCAAATGTTGGTAGGTAGTTGTTATGTTGATTTTTTTCTCCTTTGCCAAGGTTTGAACCTTGGACCTCCTACTCCTCCAATTCCTTATACCCTTAGCTCAAACCATTTGACTTTGTTATGTTTGCCATTTGCCCAGTGTTACTAAATTCTTCAGCGCTTTCTTTTGTCTATCTGTTACTCCCATAATTATTTGAGCATGCCTTCAATAGGACGTTGGCCAAAAAATTATGATCTTCATGCAACAAAGCAGGCGTGAAATGTGCATTCTGTCTGCATCTGGTTCCATCTCTAATGCCACTCTTCGTCAGCCAGCAACCTCAGGAGGCAATATTACATATGAGGTAAAATGTTAATCACTTTTTTTTCCCATGTCTTATGTTTTATTATGATCCCTATTCTTCCAACAATCTTCAAAAGGAAATGGGAGTGTTGCAACTTTTGTTCAAAATCTGATCTTATGATCAGAATAACCCAGGCTCAGAATCTTGTCTTTTTTTTTTTCTTCTTAACTATTAAAAAAATTATCTGTTTATTTAATATTCTTCCCTTACCCTCAACTAAAGGGATTGAATATGTCTAATTTGAGGTTATCTCTACTGTTAATAAAGAGACCAAGGTTCCATCTTCACCTCTTCTTCTTCCCCCCACCCCCAATAAAGTTCTAAAAGTGTCCTTCCTTTATTCACATATTTCTAAAAAGTTTTAAACAAACTTAGGATTACAAATCTAAATATTCAAATTACAACGAATATTATAATAACTAATTCTATCTTTCCACTTTACTCATTTGTCAATCACTTTTTCTGCCTCATCCTAATTTCTCTCCATATCTTTAATTTATTTTTGGGTGAGTTCCATCTCTTTAATTTTCAGCATACACATGTACATGCTCAAAAAGCTAACAAAAAAAAGTGTGGTCCAATGCATAAGGCTCCCTCCATTTTGGGGTTTAAGGAGATTCAAATGCACTCAACCTTACAGTCCTTACCCCATGAGAAGATTTTGATGGTCAAATGTTGGGAATAGAACTTGGAGGTTTAAACAAAATAGTATGTATTTTATGTAGATATTGTGAAAATTTTGGCCCATTGTCACTGTTTAACTATTTCTTTGCTTTGTTATCAGGGTCGGTTTGAGATTATTTCACTTAACGGTTCTTATGTCCGTAATGAATTTGGAGGTCAAGCTGGGGGTCTCAGTGTATGCTTATCTAATACTAATGGTCAAATCATAGGTGGTGGCGTTGGTGGACCTCTTAAAGCTGCTGGTCCAGTTCAGGTAATTTCATAATGAACTTTAGTTGAACTTGAACTTCTGGCGGGAGATACGAGCTGTGTTCTACATCGTACTCCTGTCTTGATGAAATCTTAATACATACCGACTTTATCCAAATATTGTCAAATTTCTCTGTTCTATTTTTCATTTTCTTATTGTCACTCATAATAATTCCCAGTATAATTTACAAAATGAAGTCACTTTGGATTTAATTCCCACAGGTCATTGTTGGTACATTTTTTATTGAACCCAAGAAGGACTCTAGTACTGGAACTAAAGGTGACGTTTCTGCTAGCAAGTTGCCACCACCAGTCAGTGAACCAGTATCAAGTTTAGGTTTCTGCCAAGCAATTGACCCTTCTACTGGGAATCCAATCAGGGGAAATGCGGAGCATCAAGCTATGATGCAACAATATGGTATGCATGTGACACCTTCCCGTCCCTCTGACTGGGGAGGTCATCCAGATTCAAGAAATGCTGGCTTTGAACTGACAGGTATGAACTTCGGTGGTTTTGAACCCCCCAACGCTCTTCTTCCTTTTCTTTTTCTGAGAGACTTAAGTGAGTTTTTCTGTATGCAGGAAGAACAGGTCATGGAGCACACCAGTCACCTGAGAATGGGGACTATGAGCAAATTCCTGAATGAGATGGCTTTTGGGTTTTAAAAATACCAATATGTGGTAGATAGATATATCTCTACGTACCAGCTCCAGCAGTCTTTGTCCAGTGATGCCCTTTATAGTTTGAGAAATGCGGCCTGCTTGGTTTGTCTCTTGTTTTCTGTTTTTATTTCCTAATTTTAAGAATGATTACAATACAAATGATTATAAAACTATAACATTGTTTTCATTTTATTTCCTGTTTCCAAATATTTGTACAGGAAACATTGAAAACAACTTTTTATTTGTTTTTATTGTTTCCTGTACAAATATTTAGAAACAGGAAACAAAATGAAAATAATATGACTGTTTTATAATCATTTGTGTTGTAATTATTCATTAAAATAGGAAATAAAAACAGGAAACATAAAACAAACCAAGCAGGACCTTATGGAGGAAAGAAAATACTAAAGGCATGTAAATTTTTAATTTAATGTACTTTTGACGTTTTGGGAATTCTAAATTTGTCTTTTCGGTCGTTTCTTTCCTCTTTAGATTACTAGATGATTGTTTGGATGTTTTTAAGGATAATTTAGCATTCTTTTTAGTTTGCATTGCATCATCCATTTAAGGGTCGCAGCTTTCGAAAATCAATACTCATGCTAATTCTTGAAACGTTGTTCTGCCTCAATTACTCATTGCCTATTTATAAATCAGGGTTGCTGGCCAATACCTCTTCATTTTTGCGGGACTCTATACCAAGATAAATACGGTAAGGTGTTGTGCAATGTGCATCCTTTTTTTTTTTTGATACAATACAATGTACATCCTTTAACCTTTGATTAGCTTCTGGTCTACATTTTCCTTTAACCTTTCAATGTGATGTCCTATGATTCAAAAGTACGTCGCGCATAAATTATTAGAGTTCTTTATTTAGATAAACCCTTTTGGGATTAATAAGTTCTTTTTGTACTTCCTTCAGTTTTCTCTTGCTTTTTAATTCCTAGTAGCCACTAGCCAAGTGGTAGAAACATACGGTAAACGGACAGAGAGTCAAATCAGATGCCTTCGGTATATCCAGAAGGTTTGGTTTCCATTCAAATGGTGAGATCAACGAAACCGAAAGGTGGCTATGGCTAGATGTACTAAAAAAATTACCTACCTCATTGAGAATAATTTAAAAGAAAAGGAAGATGAGTATATTACTCGACTTATAAAAACACTCTTGGATGTACAAAAAATAAACACTATTGCAACTATAAATTAAAAAGCTGGAAATTCTTGAAGTTCATGGAGTCTTCTTCACGTATTACACATCATTTATATGTTATAAATAATTATATTTTGAATTTACTAAAAAGTTTAAATTTGCTATATATATATATATATATATATATATATATATATATATATATATATATATACACATATACATAATGCTTATTGGACACAACTAATTAGAATCTCTCTTTTTTAGTAAAAATATTGTTTTTTTGGTAAAAGATTATAAATAGTCACTAAAATAGCAATTAGAAAAGAAAATAAAGTCCTAACTAAAATTATTTTAAACTTATTTTAGATTTCGATTGATTATGCCCATACAAGATTTATTCAAATTTGTTGTCCCCTTAAAATATATAAAACAATTAAAAATATATAAACATGTTATTAGTTTTATCAAGAGAGAATGTGGTGTCTAAAAAAAACAGAGAGGATGTGGTGGATTTTAGAGTTATTTGACATTAAGCCTAAAAATGAGGATATTAATTAAGGGACAATAAAATGTTATTTTTGGGAATTGAAAGGATAAAAATTGGTCAAGGAACCGTCATTTGCTAACTTATTTGTTACTAGTTCCCGTTAGATTTTGCGGATTATTTGATTTTATTTTTTTTCAAAAATTTAGGGATCGTAATTTAGAAGTGGATAGATCACTTCACGGAATACTAACAAAAACTTAACAAATTTCTAACAAGATGCGTACAAGGGATTCAATTGCAAATTTTTATAAGTTTTAAAATTCAATTACAAACATTTTAAATTTAATGATCTATTTAATTTTTTCCAAAAGATTTAAACTTTAAGGACCGACAAAATAATGAAATCTTTAATAAGCGAGTTTTCATCTCTTGTCTTGGGTCCATAAGCATGAGTATTTTTGTCATCCCTAATACCAATGGAAATGTTAAATATTTATTGGTAGATAGCTTTATAATTAATATTTAATTTTTTTTTAATCTGGATCTAAGAATTTGTTAAATAGAAATTTAATAAGAAATATACTTAGGATATAGGTTAAGGAAAAATATATTTGATATATTTAAATTTTGAAAGTATTTATTATTTTTTAATATCTCGAAATATATAATGAAAATTATTAAGTGTTTTAATTAGTGTCCTAAAAGCACTTAATTAGAAAAGACCTATTAAATTAACGACATGTAGTTAGTCAAACTGGTAAGGGACTTGTGGCACCTTAAGCATGTGGTCAGGGGTTCGAATCTTGGCTCTTGTGTATGGAGAAAAATCAGAAAGGGAGAGGAGGTTGTGTGCCCAACAGGTTCACCGACGGAGATTAGTCACTACTAACGGTGGTAGATACTTCGTACCTATACCATGGTTAAAAAAAAAAAAGAAAAAAGAAAAAGAAAGACCGTATTAAAGCAATGCACGCATATTTTTTCACAATTAAGGTGAATTATTTTAAAAAAATTAATTATTCTTGATTATATTAACATTTTTTAAATATTTCTTGTAAAATGAACAATTAATAACTATCTCATGATTCATCCTGAATAAATGTATCATATTAAGTTCATAGCAAGTTAACATTCCTCTTATCGGTAATGATTTGAACTCTTGATAGTCATAGGGAGTACATAATAGGACATTCCATGTTTGACGAGGTATCAGGTATGGATTCAATGAACAGAACAACAACAACAACAGCAGGACGAGGGAGTGAGGTTGGATTCATGTACTTTTGTACAAATCTTTGTCGGTCCCACCCTCTCTCTCTCTCTCTATACATGTACATGCTTTTTCTTTCTTTTCTATTGTTGTCTTTCTCTTCAAAAGCTTCGCTTTTAGTAGCTTTTGGAAGACAGAGATTGGTGAAAAAGAACTGGGGTTCTTCTTTTTCATTGATTGATTCAGCAGAGGCGTAGATTTTGGCATATTTGACTATCAGCTTTGGTATGGTACCATGGAATCTCGTCTTCTGTTATTGTCGCTAGTTTGTTATCTTATTCTTTGTGTTGCTGCCACTGATGTTGAATATGAAAATTGCAACTGTGATGAGGAAGGGATTTGGAGCGTACAAAACATACTAGTTGGCCAAAAAGTCAGTGACTTTTTCATTTCCATTGCATATTTTTCCATACCCATTGAAATCCTTTACTTTGTTAGCCGTTCCAATGTTCCATTCAAATTGATCTTCGTTCAATTCATTGCCTTCATAGTTCTTTGTGGACTGACCCATTTGCTAAATGCATATACCTACCATGGCCCTCTCTCCTTCCACTTGCTCCTCTCAATTACTGTTGCTAAATGCCTCACTGCTCTTGTTTCATGTGCAACTGCATTGACCATTCCCCCTTTCATCCCCCAACTTCTCAGAATCAAAGTGAGGGAGCTTTTCTTGAGGCAAAATGTGTTGGAATTAGACCAAGAGGTTGGGATGATGAAGAAACAAACGGAAGCAAGTTGGTATGTTCGGATGCTCACAAGGGAAATTAGGAAGTCTCTTGATAAGCATACAATCTTGTTCACCACCCTTGTTGAGCTTTCAAAGGCATTAGATTTGCATAATTGTGCTGTTTGGATGCCAGGTGATGACAGGCGAGAAATGCACTTAACTCATGAATTGAAAACTAACCCTGCAAAGGGTTTTCGGAATTCTATTCCTATAAACGACCTTGATGTATTGGAGGTCAAAAAAACTAAGGGGGTGAGGATTTTGAGGCCTAAATCTGCACTAGGAGCTGCTAGTAATGGTGGCCCTGGGGAGTCTGGTGCTGTTGCAGCTATTCGCATGCCGATACTTCATGTTTCGAATTTCAAAGGAGGGACACCGGAGGTGGTTAAGACATGTTATGCTATCTTGGTTTTGGTTCTTCCAAAATCAAACTCTAGGGCATGGACCTGCCATGAGATGGAGATAGTGGAAGTAGTTGCTGACCAGGTGGCTGTAGCCTTGTCTCATGCATCCATTCTTGAAGATTCTCAGCTAATGAGACAGAAACTGGCGGAGCAAAACTGGGCGTTGCAACAGGCTAAAAAGGATGCAATGATGGCCAGCCAGGCAAGGAAGTCATTTCAACAGGTGATGAGTCATGGAATGCGGAGGCCTGCGCATTCAATCCTTGGGCTGCTTTCATTGTTTCAAGAGGATAGTATGAGACCTGAACAGAAGGTTATTGGTGACACAATGTTGAAAGTTGGCAATGTGCTCTCAAGTTTGATTAATGATGTAATGGAGATTTCAGAAGATGAGAAGGGAGTTTTCCGGTTAGAGATGAAACCTTTCACTCTGCATTCCATGATAAGGGAAGCTGCTTGTATTGCCAAGTGTTTGTGTGCATATAAAGGCTTTGGTTTTGAAATTGATGTCCAGACTTCTTTGCCTGATCAGGTTTTAGGCGACGAGGCAAGGGCTTTTCAAGTAATTTTGCATTTGATTGGCTACTTATTGAACATATATGATGGAGGGAATCTCATTTTTCGAGTTTTTTCTGAAAGTAGTAGTGGGGATAAGGATGACGGAAGTTTTGAAATGTGGAGATCAAGCAGTCAAAATGAGTATGTACATATAAAATTTGATTTTGAGATAACTGGTAGTTCTCAGTCAGATGAATCAAATTCAGCTAAACATTACGCAGGTAGGGGGCTCTACAACAATGGACCTAAGGAGGGCCTGAGCTTCAGCATGTGCAAAAAGTTGGTGCAGGTAGGTGCATCATTATCTATATCAAATTTATTATTTCTGTTACATTATCTACTTCATTGTAGTCATATGGATAATATCCATTTAATTTTTTCTAATGTTGTACAACCCTCCTCCCCATGTTACTGTATAAATTGTTAGCAGTTAGCTGCAGACCTTGTGGTTACATTTCTTGCTTAGAAGATGATACTTGGTTTGACAAATTTAGTATTATTAATTTGTATTCCCAGAATAGGTTATGATCCAATGTGGCATTGTTTATGATATTAGAATAGTTGGTGAAATTATCATAATAAATTAGATCAGTTGGAAATTTTGTCAGATCAGATTTACTAATACCTAGAAAGCTCCTATTTAGTCAATGCTGCAAAGAATCTCTTGCTTGGGTTTATGGGACCAATATGTATACTAGCATGGTTGCTTGAATACTACACACACAAGTTTGATTTGAAAATTTACTTGCCTCCTGTTAGATTCCTCATATAGATTTATATGGGAAAATCTTATGGGATATAAGTTGAATACCAATTCCAGAAGGGCTAATGGCACCGATATGCAGTTCCATTTCAATGATTTTTGGTGCCAGCGCAACCTTTTTTCTTGATATATGAACTAGACTTAAAACAGTTGACTTTTCCTTTCATTACTTGGATTAGGTATCTCCTAAGTAGGTTCATGTATTTTGGGGTTAGAAGATGATAGCAAAATGGTAAAGTTGGATCTTATGTGGCTTCGAAAACTGGTATAGTAAGATGTTGCTTTTTATGCACGTAAGATTTGCCATTATTCTTTAATACTCATTGCATAGCACTATTCTTTTTGTAAAGCATTATTATTTCTCTCTGTTTTGCCAAAGACTAAATTTTCTAGCTGTGCCTATGCAATATGTTTTAATTCATCATGGTGTGACTGTTTTCATAATTATGACTTTACAACATTGAATATTATGCAGATGATGCAAGGTAATATCTGGATATCATCAAACTCTCTGGGTTTGGCACAGGGCATGACACTTCTTGTCAAGTTTCAGAGAGCACCATCACTTGAAAAATCCATATTTGCACCTAAAGGTTCTTCAAACTCACAGTTTAGAGGCCTTAAGGTTGTGTTAGCCGATGATGACCCTATAAACAGGACTGTGACTAAGATGCTACTTGAGAAGCTAGGTTGTCAAGTAACTGCTGTTTCTTCAGGGATTGAGTGCCTGAGTGCTATAAGTGGCCCTGGTAGCTCATTCAAAATCATCATGTTGGCTCTTCACATGGCTGAAATGGATGGTTTTGAAGTGGCGATAAGGATCCGGAAGTCTCCTAGCCGTAACCGGCCCTTGATTATAGCTCTGACAGTAAATGCAGAAGAACATGTGAAGGAGAAATGCCTACAGGTGGGAATGAATGGATTGATTCGAAAACCGATCCTCCTCCATCAAATTGCTAATGAACTTGGAACAATTCTGCAACTTGCAGGTGAAAAAATGTGAACACAGTTTTTCAGTGTCCCAAATTTTTCCACCCTACAGAACTTGGAACTGCTAACATAATAATAAATATTGTGGGATCATTTTGCTAAACATTTCCTTGATTGTGGTTTTGGTGCTAAACATAAGTCTAACAGCTTACCTTCATCGAAAAGAGAGAGATGGAAAAGCGTATAAATTTCTAGCATTCGGAATTGTTCGAGTTTAAAAAGAGCCTTTTGAGCATGTTTGACTATTGTGTATGTATAGTTGCGACAGATTTATGAGGGGCTACAATCCTAAACCTGATATTTTAAGATTAAGTGATGTTAAGCTTAATTTTAAACTCTTATCTTTTTACCAACATGTTAGAAATGATAAATTTTGAATTTTTAATGTTGCATCTTACCACACACTAGGTAAATATGGATTATGGAGCCACTCGGACTTTTTTAGGGGAAAATGTTGAGATAGTAGCTAAGTAAGAAGTATTTTTTTGGTACATAGCTAAGTAAGAAGTCTGATGGATACATACATATTTCTTTGAATATTTTTAATTTGGTATATAATAATTTATATAATGTTGTAATTTTTATTGGTGAATTTTGTGAATAAATCCTTATGCAATTATAAATATGGTTGATTTTCTTTAATACACTTAAGATTAAAAATTTTAATTAAATGAATTCAGTATTCAATATTTCATCACAAAAAAATAATTTTTTTTTTTTTTTTTTGGTTTTATCAACATTAGACAATTTTTCCTCACCAAAAAAAAAAACATTAGACAATTTTTAAATCTTTGAATAGTAATGACGATGAAATGATAATTAAGTTTGAATTAAATAATTGAGGGATTTTGTATCCCAAAAAAATGAGATTTACATTCCATGGTGGGGTAGGCTGGGGGGGGGGGGGGGGGGGGTGGTGGTGGTGGTTACGTAGTTACGTTACGGGTTAGGAGCATAAACGACGGGTTGTGTGGGTGTCGTTGAGTACAAAGGATCGAGGAGAATGAGTTGCGAAGGCGAAGAAGCAGAATACTTCAATAAGGACTTCGAGTGGGAAGAAGTAAGAGCAGAGGTAGAAGCAAACCCTTCCTTTCGTTACCATTTGCTTCCTTTTCAATCCCAATCATCACATTCAGAATCAGAAGCTGACGGGGAAGCTTGGAAGCAATTTCACAACCGCCATTCTTCCGGAAGATTCTTCAAGGAGAGACGCTATTTGTTAAAGGAATTCCCCGAACTCCTCTATTGTCCCCCTAATTCCAAGCTTTTGGAAGTTGGTTGTGGCAATGCAAGTACTGTTCTTCCAATACTTAGGTTTCTTTCTCTCTTCCAATAGCACTTAGTTTTGCTTTCTTTTTAGTTCTCTGTTTTCATTATCCTCTATTTTATTGTTTTCACTATTTCTGTACAGATATTTTTTAACAGAAACAAGATGACACGAAGACAACATGTCATTTTTGCAATTATTAATAAAAATATAAAATGAAAAAATGAAACTGAAAACAAAGCCAAAGGACCTAATACTCTAATATTTCTGATTCATTAACATTTTTTTAAAAATTAGAGTTTAATTTTGATTCATTATCAATGCTTGCTATAATATAACTAGTTATTGTCACAGTCAAATGGTTTTTATTGATGCGATAATATATATAGAGTATAGTTTTGATATATTGTCAATATAAAGTTTTTTTTTTTATTGTCGATCAATCACAAATCATCCTATATGTGATTTCTAAAGTGGTTTTAATAAGAAACATTTTTAATGGTGTGACAATTTTTGAATGCTTGACCATGTAAAAAATATTTACTGTAATCGTGTGCATACCAATCAAATCCTAATATATAACTGGATTATGGTATGAAATAACTTTTATTTGAATATTTGTATCTTGAAGTTTTTATTCTTATAAAACTTTCCCTGTGTAGGGCCAACAAAGATGTGATTGTTTATGCATGCGATTGTAGTGATGAGACTCTTGAGAGGGCTAAAGAGATTATAAGTTCCAACACAGCTATATCTTTTAAGCATCGTTTCCATACATTCTGTTGTGATCTTTCCACTAATGGATTCCCAAACTGGTTGGCATGCAACCCTTGCCAAGATAAATTTTTACAGAAGCGCTCTAACTGCTTCTCAGGTTGCTTGCTTCACCTTTTTGCTGCTGATTTATCATTTATGCTACTTTATGTTATTGTTGGCTCTGTCAACAGTTAGGCTTAGTTCTTTCTGTTTTCCTCCAGATGTCAAAGAGGAATAATGGAGTGCATTCTACCAATTCATATTCATCAGAAGATTGTGATTCTTGTGTTGGCGGAGTAGATTTTGTAACATTGGTATGTCTGAAACTGTGAGCTTTTCTCCTTTAAAATTATCATAGAATTCAATGATATGGTGCTTCCAGACCCTGAGCATACACTAGCGCCAAAATCAGCATCTTGAGTTATTGTATTATTTCAAATGGTTCTCTTTGCTGATATCTATTGACGACATATTCCTAATCCTAACAATGTATGTTAACAGATATCATGAAAGTGGTTTGACTGCAAATTGCTCTCCCATTGTGTTGCATAACATTCATCTCCTCTATATTTCATAGCTTTAATTTGGAAGATACATGCATTCATGCTTTAGTCTCAATGATTTCCATATTTAGTTGTAATCCGCCTGTGGCTCTTATAATTTTTTGTTGCTTTAGTGTTTACCGCAAAATTGCAAATTTCTAAGTAAACATTTATGATTGTTTTGCCTTAGTGATGCTATTTTTCTATGTCAGCTCTCTGACTTCTTAGACATACGACTTTTTATCCCTAACACATTGTTTGGTTCTAGAGAAGTTGAGAAGAGAGAAAATGGATTTTGGGAAGGCTAGAAAACACAGAAGAAAGAAGAAAAACGTGTGGGGCCCAGCTAAAAAGTTTTCTTCGCTCAACTGCGAAGAGAATGGCATGAAAGAGCTAAAAACAGGACAATGACAATTTTACCCATCACCATTACCATTTCTTGTTCTCCATGCGGCTCTGTTCTGCAACAAAAACGGTGTCTTTGTATTTGTTTGCTCTTCATGTGGCTTTGTTCTACAATAAAAGGGTGGCTTTGTTCTGCAACAAAAACAATCATTCTTCCTTTTGGAGAAAAAATGCAATGAAAATGTGTTGAAGGTGGGGGGTAAAAGAGTCTCAGACGAAAGTCAGGGGATGTAGAAGAAGAAAGATAAAAAGAAGGGGGGGGGGTGCTTAGGAATGGGTGGGGTAGGACCGTAGGGTAGGATGAAAATTTTTATAATTTAAAATTCTTAATTTAATATTTTAATTGATATTTATTCTAAAATATTTTTAAAAATAAACAAGGATAAAAATGTCTTTTCACCAAAACTAAATTGTTCTTTCTCTTCTACGTCTTGCATTTTTCTCTCAATCCAAACAATCTAAAAAACTACTTATTTTCTACCCACTCTCTCTTCTCCCCTACTTTCTAACCTACTTCTTTCTTCCATATTTCTTCTCATAGTCAAACACAGCATAAATCTATAAAATAGATTGTCCTTGATTCCTCGGGGATGTCACTTGTAAATCCTTTATCAGTTCTTAATTCACTCTCACATTATATAGATTTCTGTTGGATAAACCCATTTGGAAATCCAAATCTCCCTCATAAGTTGAAGCTTTTGTTTGGACTGTTGTTCTTAACAGGATTAACACTAACGACATCCTCCAAAAGCACAGACCTCTTGATGTGTGCATAATGTGTGGTTTAGATTCGCTCATCTTTTTGTTTCCATTGCTCGGAAGTGAATTTTCTTTGGAATAGGTTGTTTGAGATCTTTGGAGAGTCTTGGATCTGCCTAATGTATTTGCACCATTTCTGCTTACTAAATTTAGAGGTTTTAGCTCTCCTAAAGATGCTGAAATTCTGTGGCAGTGCTCTATTTTTTTTTTACTTTGGTTTATATGGTTGAAAAGGAACCATAGAATTTACAATGACTTATTTTCAACTCTAGACTTCGTTTAGGATTGGGTTACATTTTTTACATCCCTTTGGTGCTCTGCCCATGGGATTTTTAGGGGCGTTTCTTTGTTAGTCATGCAGATGGGCTGGCATGCTTTGTTGCATGGCTCTGTCTCTTAGGTTTAGTTGTTTCTGTCTTTTTGTAAGGATGTCTTATTCTCTTCCTTTGTACTTTTTCTTATATAATAATAATTCTTTTATTTAAAAAAAAAAATCTACAAAATAAGTCAGAGACTCAGCTGAATACTGTAAGTTAAAGATTAATGACCTCTCATTGTATAAGTTGCTTTTTTGGATGTGTAATGTCAGATATTCACTCTATCAGCAGTACCGCTAGAAAGGATGCCAAGATCCATCAAGGAATGTTTTACTGTGTTAAAGCCTGGAGGCATGGTTTTATTTAGGGACTATGGTAATTAACAAACTAACCAACTTATTCTGTCGGGAGTTTTCGGGAAAATTAATCTTTAGCTTTGTGGTATTTTAGTAAATCTTTAATGTTATGATAGTTCTTTCGAACTCTAAACTGTCCACAATGACTGAACCCCCTGAAATCAGGATTATATGATATGACCATGCTTCGATTTGAGCCAGACAAGAGAGTGGGATTCAGGGAATACATGCGGTCAGATGGAACACGATCATATTTCTTTTGTTTGGATACTGTCCGAAACCTATTTGTGGGTGCAGGCTTCACTGAGGTACTTTCTTTTTAAATTGATGAAAAGAACTTTTGGAGTTTATACAACTGATGGATCTTTTATTCTTTTCAAGTGGAAACAGAAGTTGTGACTAGTGATCCTGCATAAAGTCAAATACCTATTTATATTCTGATTGATATTGAATAGAAAAATTATATATGTAAATTGAGCTCAGCTTCTGTTCACCAATATTGTGTTTGTTCAAAATACCGAACCTTTCATCTGTAAACCTTCCTATAATTTTTATGTCTCTGAAGTCTGAAGTGTTTCTGAATTCTGACATTGTTTTCTGCTGGCTACCACTAAATTTGATAGTCTATGAACTTTGCAGCTTGAGCTTGATTATTGTTGTGTTAAGTCTGTAAATCGTCGAAAAGGGAAGAGCATGAATAGAGTGTGGGTTCACGGGAAGTTCCAGAAGCCTGCATTTAGTTAGTTGTCAATAATCTCTCATGGCGTGCTACGTGAATTCGGAATAAAATGTACACTTACTGTTCGAGTTTATCATTGATTGGTTTCAGCTACACTGACATTGAAGATTATCAAAGATAAACGGATGGGAGAAACAAGTGAAGAAACTCTGTTGTTTCGGTATTCCTATATTATTCTATATGTATGTATGTTTGTATGTATGAATGCTATTTCTGTATTTTGTCTCCTAAGTTTTGGTGCGCTCAGAATTTGAAATGGTTATTATTGGGAAAGCAAATCTCTTGGGCAAATATGGAGATTACAGTAAAATTCATACAAACTGTCCTAGTAGATGGGTACTAAAAGTTACAAATCGATAAATAAATACTGGATTAAGCAATAGTTATCTTAATCTGAGCCTGTTCGGTGGAGAATCCGAAGTGAGATGCGAAGCTAGGTGAGCAGTCGGCAACGCTTATTCAGAAGTTACGTCCATGGAATGAGGAATAAGGAATGTGGACAATGGACAGCGCCGCTGGTCTTAAGGAATGAGTGTGCTTGCATCATGCAATATGCAAACGTATTGACTCTTACACTTGTGGATTGGATTCTTTAAAGTGAGTTGAGGGTAAAGTGGGCGAGTAAGGGTAAGTTCATCCTTGATTAGTTAAAATGTATTAAAATCTCAATTACTTTAGTTAATCAATATTGAATATATTCTTACTTACTTTCTTTAAATGAGCTTTATCCTACTCTTGCACAACATAACCCATAAATGTTGTCCATTTTGGTGCAAACTGCTAAGACCTAGGCATCTCAAAATTGGCAGTTCGGTATATACTAACACAGCATTCACCAGAGCCTTCTCAGTTTTTGGGTTGAGTTTGAGTAAAGATGTAAAACAATTGTGATTTTTGTTTTGAGAAAAACAAGTTAATATTAAGATCCGTTTAATAGTGCTTAAGCCCATTAATATAGTAATCAGTTTGTAATGAACTAGTGGCACCTGATATTGATATGTGTGAACGAGTGCAAGCCTTAACACAGTGACATAGGTCCATGATGAGAGGTGTCTAAGGTTAAGGTGACGTTTGGAAGAGCTTATTTAAGCTCCTTTTGACTTATCTGATGATATAAGCTCTTATGCAGTGTGTTTGGCAGAGCTTATAAAAGTAACTTATGCCATCCCATAAGGAGTTTTTGACTTATTTTCATAAGTCACTGGAACAAGCTTATGGAATTTTAACAGGTGCTTATGACTCCTCCATGTTTTCCTCCTTCGAATCCTCTCCTGCCCCTTTCTTCATAAGCTCTTAATTAAGTTGTTTACCCAAACGCGGCCTAAGTATATATTATTTGGTTAGACCCCCCTTGCCGTCACGATATCATAATCGGTGCTTCACGCCTTGCCCCATTAAAAGTTGTGATTTGGGAGTGCGTGAATAAGTAGGAAAAGACCTAATTGTTTCTAAGTTTGTGCAAGGATTTTGAGTTTCCTTATACTTTTAACAAGTAAATATATTCTTTGTTCCGAAAGGTATGCAATCTCCTCTCATATATTTGGTGTTCTATAATCATATATGACATTCAATTAATTTCTTACAGTAGTAATTGTCTATTTTTCTTAAGCAAAAAAGTAGATCTGGTTTAACCCAACCCTGTTTATTTATAAAGTTTTGACGTTGTATTGCTTATCCACTTTTAATCCATTAACCATATTGTCAAGCCATGATAGGATTCCTTGTCCACTAGGGTACGTAATCCCACCAACATGTTCCTCGAGCGAATTATTGAGTGTAGGTGAGTGTGAGCATAATTGTTTAAAAATTATCCATTCTAGTTATACAAACAAATAATTGGGTTTTCTTTTTTTCTTTTTTCGAAAAGGCAAATGAAATATATATGCCAAAAGTTTATAAATTAAGTTTAAAAAAAAAAAAAAACTTGTTTGGAATACTAGCTACATAACTTCGATAAGCCTTAATTGAATTCATTCACTCAAGCACCATCTTGGAGGTACAGATTGAACACAAAAGGATGTGCTATAAGTTTCAACTGTTCCGTATCTTCTCTAAAACATAATGGTCAAGATCAAACAAAAACCTAAGGCCTTCTGATAATCATATTCTAATTAACCAACATTTTATATTCACCACAAATCTTAACAGTAATCTGAAAGTGGCAGCTAATATAATGATTTGATCGTCATCGCATAGCTAATCTCCAGATATTGAATTAATTAAAGCAAAATCTATATTCCAATTGTTAAGGTTCTAAAATTGAAAATTTTGACTCATTTTTTAAGGATTGCTATTTGGTACTGAAAGATTTTCATACGAACTCTAATGAAAACAGTATTTACCAATCACATTTTAGTATTGTGGATAAATACTAAAGAATAAAAACTGGTTTTTCAATAGAAGTTTGACCACCATGGGACGAATTTCATATTCATACCATGCTAATGTTCTCTTTTTTAAATAGCATTGCTATACAATGTGAAACACTTTCATATGAATTTCGACGAATCCATGTGACAACCAATTAGTTCATTTTATTAAGACAAATATCAAATTACAGATAAAACTCAAATGTATTATTGGACTAAAATTACCCAGGTTTGGATATATACGATTTTTTTTGTTTCGTACCAAAAAGAAATTCCCTTTTGCATAAAATTAGTGTCTGGACCCGTGCCATGCACAGGGAATATGCTATTTTTTTTTTTGGATTTCATACAAAAATATATAATTGTTCATTGTACTTTTTAGTTTAAAATTTTTTGTGGGGAATAATGTACCAAAAATTATTGATTTATAAGGTTTTTTTTTTTTAGACAAAATGGCATGCAAAGGCATCACTGCTTTACTAGACATCCCAACTATGTTGGCACCCCTAGCAAAACCCATCATCTGCAGCACACCAAGATATTATTAAGAAAAGAAAAAAGAATACAAAGAAGGGCAGGGCATTTACCTAACCCAAAGAATCAAACAACTAAGCAAAACCTAGCTCAAAACATTATTTAAATCTATAGTTAGGAAGACTCCATCTATTTCGATAAAAGTCTTCACTAATGAATCTAGGAATTAAATTCCACCAAGTAAACCCCTGAGTAGAAATACCATGATTAGCAAGTTTGTCTGCACAAGTGTTACCCTCTCTATAGATATGAGAGCAGTAGAAATTCATCCTACTAGTTATCAATAAGCAGTTTTTCCACCTATTCCTAAGCTTCCAAGGAACTATGTCAATTGATGAAAAAGCAGAAATCACCAACTGAGAATCACATTCAAGCCATAATCTATGCCAACCTTTGTCATAAGCCAACTCAATAGCCAACATTGCTCCGATTAACTCAGCATTAAGAGCATTAGAGCTGCCAATATTAGCTGAAAAACAGCCAAGGGCAGCCGCACCCCTATCTCTGAAAATACCACCACAAGCTGCCAAGTCAGGAGCACCCTTAGTAGCTCCATCAGTATTACATTTAATCCAATAGCATGGAGGAGCTGTCCAAATAACCTGCTTGATGGAAGGAGTCTTTCTGGGCTTACCAGTAACAAAGAAGTACTTCAATATCATGAATTCTGTCATATCAGCAGACATATTGTTATTACTTGCATTTCCAGATAGAGAAGCACTGCTAATGATGAGATTGATTGTACCTCTAGAAGAAATGAACTTATTATCAAACCTGAGAGAATTTCTACAAAACCAAATGCACCAGAACACATTGATTACACAAGCAGTGACCAAGTCTTGAACCTGAGAGCTTAAAGCCTTCAAGCAGACTGAAAGTATGCTACTCACAGAGGAACAATCAATACTGCACTGTAAAATTCCAGCAAGCCAATTCCATAAGGACACAGCAAAATTGCACTCACAAAATAGATGCAATGATGTTTCAGTTGCAGCTCCACAGAGATTACAAAATGAAACAGTAGTGCAACCTTTACACCAGAGATTATCATCTGTTGGAAGCTTGTTGTGCATAGCTCTCCAAACTAAAAATGATCTAGAAGGAGGAATGAATCTATTCCAAATCACCTTACACCATTGAATATCATTTCCTTTCGGAAATAAGAATAAGAAGGCTTCTTTAAAAGTTAAACTCCCTGAAGCTGAGTTAGACCAAACCAACTGATCCAAAGCACTAAACCTTGGAAGAGAAAGCTGTTGTAGCTCATGAACTAGATCAGAGAATTTCTTAAACAGAATGCTAGGAATGCACTAAGAGCCATTATTGATATAATCCTTCATATAGGAGTTCAGTTCCTTACTCATTTCACTAGGTAGATTACACCATTCAAACAATGGTTTGGATAGCCATTGATCTGTCCAAAACCTGATAATATTCCCATCACCAATTTGCCAAGATGAATTAGCCATGACAGCAGCAAGATGAGACCTCAAACCAGGCCACAATGATGATTTAGCATAGTAATACACTACTGCATTGCCTCTCAGGACTCTAAATTTGAGAAGGCTAGCCCATTGGCTTTTAGAATTAACCAAATCCCAACAAAGATGAAGCATGGCTGCATTATTCATTGCTTTTAAAGATCTCAACCCGAGACCTCCCTCCTTATAAGGTTTACAAACATGCTTCCAAGCAACTGTAACAATCTTCTTAGTATTAACATTTCCAGACCAAATGAAGTTTCGAATCCATTTTTCAACATCCTTAAGAAGACTAGGAGGCTAAGCATAGATGTAGAAGCTGTACAGGATCATGCCATGTATAACAGATCTCACCAATTCCACTCTTCCTATTATTGAAAGGAGAGAGGCCTTCCAAGTTGCCAGCTTGCTTTTGATCTTATCAGCTATAGGTTGAAGGAACTTCTTTCTAGGCTTGCCTTTAAAGATAGGCACCCCAAGATAAGTAAATGGAAATCTACCAATTGTAAAACCAAGGGCAGAGGCAATGTTGGACAGTCTGGAAGCAGAAATTGAGCCAGAAAAACAAGTGGATTTAGTAGGATTGATCCATTGACCAGAAATTTGCCCATATTTTTCAAACAAATCTAGAAGATTCTGAATATTCTTTTGAGTTACTTTACAAAATATCATCACATCATCAGCATATAGAGCATGAGAAGGGACAAGCATACCTCTAGGGTCAAACATAAGATTCAATTTCCCATCCTCAACCAACTTGGAAATACCTTTGCTTAAAACTTTGTCAGCTAAGCAGAATAAAAGGGGAGACAAAGGATCTCCCTGCCTAACCCCTCTTTTACAAGAGAAGAAACCAGCTGCTCTACCATTAACAAAAACAGAAAGCTTAGCTGATTTTAAGATTACCTCCACCCAATGACAGAATTTTGCATTAAAACCAAATGTATCTAACACTTTTAGGAGAAAACTCCAATGTAAAGTGTCAAAGGCCTTTCTGATATCAATCTTCAAGGCTAAATTTCCACCAAAAGTGTTTTTATCAAGTAAGTTCACCACTTAAAAAGTCAAGCAGATGCAATCTGAGATGTGCCTTCCTTTCACAAAACCTCTTTGATTTTCTGAGATGATAGAGGAAGCAACTGTTGCAAGCCTATCAGCCATTATCTTGGATATAATCTTGAATTTGAAGTTAGCTAATGCAATAGGCCTAAACAACTCCACTTTGGCAGCTTCTGGAACCTTAGGGATCAACACCACTAAGTTATAATTAAAATTTGGAAGCAGCCAACTATGAGTGAAGAATTGCAGTGCAGCATTATAAACATCACTAGCAACTATATCCCAATACTTTTGAAAGAAAAAACCTCCAAATCCATCAAGCCCTGGAGCACCATCACCATTTAATGCAAAAACAGCTCCTTTAACTTCATCTAAGGAAGGAAGATCAGTGAGCACTGTATTTTCCTGCTCAGTCACTACTGGGGAAATGACTTCCTCAATCAATGCATTATCAATACAAGAGTTATTTGAGGCAAACAGATTTTCATAATAACTCACAATGTGATTTTCAATATCAGATGCACGAGAGAGCAGTTCATCACCTCTTTTAAGCATAGAAATCTGTTTAGAAACATTTCTAACCTTGGCCAATTTATGAAAGTAATCTGTATTTCTATCACCACCAACATGCCAATTTAGCTTAGCCTTCTCTTGCCAAAACTGCTCTTGATACTGAAGAGCTTGCTGCAACTCAACTTGAGCTAGCTTCTCTTGATCAAAAAGAGAGTCAGAATATCCAGATATGTCGATTTGCTCCTAAATTAAATCCAGCTTGTGCATAGTAGTGTTGACCTTATCATGAACATTACCAAAAACATTTACATTCCAATCCTTTAGCTTAGATTTTAAAAGCTTAAGCTTAGAGGACAAAATAAACATTGGACAACCTATGATATCTTGCTTCCAAACTTCTGAAATCACATCATAGCAAGAAGGATGACTAGCCCACATTTTATGAAATTTGAAATGAGAAGCATGCCTAATCACTTCTTTTCTAAAACCAAGAAGTAAGGGGAAATGATCAGACTTACTTCTTGTGACCGTGCAGCAGGACACATTATGTGGATATATGCCCTGACAGGTACTTCTGTTTTGATGATGAGCAAAAAGGAAATTTCAAGTCCAAGGACCAACACGCAAATTCAACTAAAGGATCAAATTACAAAAAGCGTGAAAAGGACTTAAGTGCAAAAGGCGGCAAAAAGTCAAACAAGCAGTCAAGATGGGCAAAATGGGAATTTCAGTATTTGTATTGCTTGTTTTAGAAAAAGTGTGTAAATGGTAAGTAGGGTTTTCAATTTAATATGATCACTCACACACACACATATTTAACATGTGCTTTAAAAGATAAATCATATGATTAAATAAATAATAACATGTGATTAAAACTGACAATTAAAACTGAGCTTAATTAGGCAATATTTCCTTAATTGTCAAGTTTTTGAAAAACCACCTGATACACACCATAATCGATTATGGAAATGCTATAATCGATTATGAGTCGTGGTTAAATGGCTTTAATGAGTGTTAATGAGTAATTATGATATTAAAGCCGTTGATTTCAAATTTTGAATATAATAATCGATTATTGAAATTGGATAATCGATTATGACCTTACTGACTTCCAACGTGCTACACCTGAAACCCTGTAATCGATTATGTAATCGATTATAGTATTTTATTAAAGAGTCAGTAACATCATAATCGATTAAGGCAATCGATTATCTTCTTTGGTGAAAAGGCAGTGAAGACATAATCGATTATGGTAATCGATTATGACCTTTCTGTCCAGACGCGCGCTTCATGTAAACACATTAAATAATCGATTATGGACTTTAGATAATCGATTATGCTGCGGCTGAAATGCATTTTAAGAGGCTTGACCTAATTTCACACTGAACCCTAACCTATTCTCTATAAATAGGTAGCCTGGCAGCCTTGGAAAAATGCCCCATCTACTACTCTCTTCTACTCTCTATTGTGCTTAAACTCTGATTACTATTTTCTTTTACTCTTGCACTTACACGTGATCATATTATTTTGAGAGTTCTACACACCATATAGGTGTTGTTATCTTGTGCTTCAATTTGTTTTTATCTGCACTAATTAGAGTGCTTTATATTGGTAAGAGTCGGATTGACTCAAACCTTATTTTGATTACTATTCTTACAAGAGAGGGTATATCTCTTGGGATATATTTGAGGCTCTTACACAAGGGATTGTATGTCCTGTGATTTGTGTTAAGGGTACTCTTCATTGTAAAGGTTCTAGCTACGCCTGTTTAAAAGCTAGTGTTTGAGGCTCTTACACAAGGGATCGTATGTCCTGAGATTTGTGTTAAGGGTTCTCTGAATTGTAAAGGTTCTAGTTGATCCTGTTTAAAAACTAGAGTTGATTGAAATCCCTTGGTCGTATTGCCTTGGGGACTGGACGTAGGCCACGTGGGTAGTCTGTGGCCGAACCAGGATATATTGTTGTGTTCATATTCTTTCCTTATCCTCTTTACTTTATTGCATTTTACATTATAGCGCTTTAGTTTCAAACTGTTTATTTTTATCAAGCGCTTCAATTCGACAATATTCTTTTATCCGCTGCGAATTCTGTTTTAACTTCAAAAAGGGTTTTTAATTTATCGAAAAATATTTCATTTTTATCTAAAACCCAGTTCACCCCCCTCTTGGGTATGGTTGCCACGGCCAACACATTAGGCCAAAAATCAAACCAGGCCTCATTACAAATAGCCATGTCCAACCTTTTTGCCGTATAAGCAATTCCTTTCCTCCCATTTGACCAAGTAAACTGAGATCCTCTGGTCAAAAGATGAGTTAAATTGGAGCTGTCAGACCAGATTCTGAACTCATCTGAGGCAATTTTGAGAGGCATGCCTTTCCCTCTGTACTCATGAGCACCAAGAACCACATTAAAGTCACCTATGAAACACCAAGGACCTTGATATTGTTGCTGCAAGTCATTTAAATCCTTCCACAACTGTCTTCTCAGGCGATAACTAGATGAAGCATAAATGGCAGATAGATAGAAAGACTGAGTATCAGATTTTACAGAAAAAGATACATGTTGGCTAGTGTTGGATATTACAATAGGATCAAAGTTATTTGAGCAAGCACACCAAATATTTGATTGGAGATCATTCCTATTGTTTGTGGCAACAATCTTTAACCCCAAATTCCTCCAAAACCTAGTAGGAACTTGATTTAAAGAAATCCAAGGCTCAAAAATAAAAAGAAAATCAGGCTTGTTGGCAATACATAACTTCTTCAAAACCACTCTAGAGTCCTTATTGCCAAGGCCTCTAGCATTCCAAAAAAAGACCTTCATTAAGATTGAGATTTTGAGCCTGCTCGAGCCCTGGTTAAGAAATCAGACTTTACATTCACTGCATTTTGTTTCTTCTTCAAATTTTCCTTCTTTTTCCGAGATTTAGACAGAACTTGTTCAAAGGCACCTTCATCCTCTTTATTATGAGAAGATGATTCAGACTCATCTAATTCATCAACTCTGTCTCCCCAGAACTTAGAAACAATTCTAAGATCTTTCTTAGCAGCTAAAGTTAATTCATCTGTTTGAAACACTGAAACTTCATAGAAATTACTTTGGAGATCAGGATGATCTTGAGCAATCTGTTTTGCAGAAGACATCATCCTATCAGAATATTCCAACAAGGGTTTGTCCTGATTCAACACCTTGTGTTGACCTTCATCAATACCTAAATTTTGGTGTTTTCCTGAGGAATGCATGGGAGTTTCTGCCACAACATCATCATCAGAGAAATTCACAGGATCCACAAACAAATCATCAGATTCATTCCCTTTATCAGAGATGTTTTCCACAATTCTGTCTCCCTCTCCAACAGAACCATTGTTTTCAAGATTAACAACCACAACAGCCTTTTCATTATCAGTCACAATGTCCTCCATAACAGTCTGCTGTTCATTCTTATTCCCATTGTCATTAATCAATCCCATGATAGGATTTGGATCAGTTAACATTGCTGCCCTATCTTTCTCGAGTTCCTTAGGAGTTTTCTTTGAACATTCACCTTCATAGACAGTTTCCACACCTAAAACCGTATGATCATACATAACTCCCTTACCTTTATCATCAGCTAAGATTGGCTTCTGTTTAGGAACATACACAGCAGAAGTCTTTTTAGGAACCATATCTTTGGATACTTGTTGATATGCTTATGCTTCTTGCAATCATCCAAGGCATGACCAATGAATTGACAGAAAGAACAGTATGAAAGTAGCTTCTCATATTCAACTCTCACATAGAAAGCAAAATCTTCTCTCTCAACAATTACTTGATCATGCAAATCCTTTTTAAGATCGATGTTAATCAGTACCCGAGCAAAATGACCAAAAGATTTACTCTTAGTGGCTTCATCAAGACAAATAGGCATTCCTAAACTCCCTGCAATGGAAAAGATTGTTCTTGGCCACCAGTATTCTTGGGGCAAACCAAAAAATCTCACCCAACATTGAGCATTTGAATTTCTTTGCAATTCAAGATTAAAATCTTTTGTCCATGGAAAAACTCTGAGACTTCCAGGTTTGAGATTCCATATGCCAATTGATTGAACACCGTGCAAGTCTTCTAAAGATGAGAAAGAAAACTCATAATATCCTCTCCCCAGAGATATCATTCCCCATTGACCAATTGGTTTCCAAAGGGAACAAAGTTTGGATCGCAAATCTTGATTTCTAACCGGTGCATCACCTTTTGAGAGTGTCAATCTCCTATGAAGATGTTTTTTACACTCCTCCAAACCAGCTAGATACTCCTCTTCTGGGATTTTAATGGAAAGAGCATCACCAATAAATCGTGGCTTCGACAATTGACTGTAGGGACATCACATGAGTTTCTCAACGCTTGAGCAAAACTCTTTGTTTGGGACGACTGTTTTTGGGTAGAGGCAGGATCATGACCAGGAGCAACAGGATCGATCACAGGAAGAATAGGGGAAGAACGAGAAGGAGGAGGAGGGGCTAAAGATTCAGGAAACAAGAATTAGATTAAAAATGATAAACAATAATTTGAAATTTTGGATTATTTACTTATAATTTATTTGTTACTTTAATTTATTAATTGGTTACCTCATTAATTTATTTTTATAAGGTTAATAACGCAGAAATATTTGAAAATGTTGTTACGTAGAATATAAAAGATATATCTTCATATAATTTAATTATAAGGTTTTTGGTAATCTATTTGATTTATAAACCTTCTCTCTTAAAAATTTATTTGATTTATTTTTATTTTTTCCTTGCAAATTTACCATTTTTAGAAAATATATTTACCTATCATATTTTTTTTCCTTCTTTTTTCAAAATCTATTTGATTTATTTCTTATCTTTTCCCATGCAAGTTAACCATTTTTAGAAAATATAATTATGTATCATATTTTTTTTTCTCTTTAAAATTTATTTGATTTATTTCTTCTCTTTGTTCGTTGTAAGTGACACATTTTTAGAACATATGTTTATCTACTTTTTTATTTTTTCTTGAAAATCTGTTAGATTTATTTCTTCTCTTTTCCCGTGAAAGTTAACCATCTTTAGAAAATATATTTATCCTACCTATTATTTTTTATTCTCTCTTAAAAATCTATTTGGTTTATTTCTCCTATTTTCCCATGTAAGTTAACCATTTTTTAACATATATTAGTCTATCATATTATTTTTCGTGTCTTTGAAAATCTTTTAGATTTATTTATTCTCTTTTTTCCGTTCAAGTTAACTATTTTAGAAAATATATTTATCTTTTAAATTATTTTTTCTTCTCTCTTGAAAATCTATTTGAATTATTTATCATCTTCCCCTGTGCAAGTTAACAATTTTTTTAAAATATATTTATCTATCAAATAATTATTTTTATTCTATATTGAAAATCTATTTGATTTGTTTCTTTTCTTTTTCCGTGCAACTTAACCATTTTTATAAAATATATTTATCTATCCTACTATTGATTTCCTTCTCTCTTGAAAATTTATTTGATTTATTTGTTCTCTTTTCCAGTGTAAGTTAATCATTTTTAGAAAATATATTTATCTATTATTTTGTTTTTCACATTTGACATTTCTCTCAATATAATGTTATTCTACTTATCTCAACATTCAATTTTGTAGTGAATTTATTTTTTATTTTTAAACAAAATTATAAATTAGCACAATCCATTTGTTTTCTCGCTACCTTGGTAATGTATTTTTCTGAACATTTAATTATATATATATATGACTGCATTTCAAGCTGATTAATCATTATTTAAACAATAATGTTAAATACTTTCCAATGATCTTGGAAGTCATATCAAATCTTTTTATTTTGTCTTGGAAATTTATTTAAGTTGTTTTCCCTCTTTTCTCGTGTAACTTAACTATTTTTAGCTAATATATTTATCTCTCATATTATTTTAACATTTGAAATTTATCCTAATAAAAACATTTGATCTTTAAGGTTAGCTTGTAAGCAAGAAAGTTGTTAGCATCTTTCTACCCTGATTTTTTATATAGAAAAGTTTGTGATTCCCATAAACAAAATAATAATAGTAATAATAATAATAATTAAATAATTAAATAAATAAATAAATAAATAAATGGAAATAACCAAAGCACGTATGTCAAGTTTTGGTTTTAACATCAATTTGTTATAACTTGAATTTGAATTAGATTAAAAGTGATAAACATTAATTTGAAATTTTGGATTATTTACTTATAATTTATTTGTTACTTTAATTTATTAATTGGTTATCTTATTAATTTATTTTTATAAGCTTGTTCAAAGTGGTACGTGATATATATAAAATGTTATAAGTTAGATGAATGAGAAAATTAATTAAAAATATAATTATTTCAGACAAAAAATTGAATATGATGTTGATATGTGACACAATTAATATTACATAACATTGTTTAATTTGTGTAAAAAATTTTTTTTTAATATAATAATAATAATAATAATAATAATAATAATAATAATAATAAATTAATAGTTACTGATAGAATGATTGATTGATATTTAAGGTATGATTTAATATTATTTAAGTTTTGATTTTATTTGATTTAAGTGAACTAATTATTAATAACATAATTAATAATATTATGATTTGATTCAAGTCTATATTTGATTTAATTTGATATATTTAGGGAAATACTTAAATTAAGGTTATTAACAATGGGTGCAAGTCATTCCAAAAGAAAAAGCTCTCCATATGGCATTGAAATTTGAAGCTTCCAGCGACTTGTCATACTTCTCAAAACAGAGCAATGACTATAGGAAGAGATCACTCAATTTCATATAAATATATTATTCCTGTAAAAGTTAACTTCATGCACATAAGTATGATGCATATTGAAAGATTTAAAATAAAAACAATTAAATCATGAATCAAAAAACATTGCATTCCATGTATTTTAAAAGTTTAATTTTGTTTCTCGGTAGAATAAGAAAACTACTGAATGTCATTAAATTAGAAGAAGAAGAAGAAGAAAAATATCATGAATGTGTTACTAAAAATGATCTAGAAACCTTATAATTATTATGGAAAAACCCAGACCATTGTAAAATGCCTACTCTTATCTAACTAATCATGACAACAACACCTAAATATATAATATATTAATTAAACAAAAATATACATCCAGCATTTGTTTCATATATATTTCAAAGACAATATTTTCTTCACAATGTAGCTTTTTAGCTTTGTTTTTGGGGTTTTTTTCCCCTACTGTTAACAAAAAAATACCAAAGAAATACTTTTATTCAGGTTAGTCATTATAATTATAATCATATAAGATTCATACTTTTCAAAGCACGTATGTCATGTTTTGGTTTTAACATCAACATTTTTAGCTCCTCTTCTCCTATAGGTGTCATGTATTGTGCTATGCACTCTATGAATGAATTGATATCAAATTGACATATGGTTTCTTTCTACAGAGAAGTGTTTAGCTCATCAAACAACCATACTGACATCAAATAAAATTGCTCACTTGAAATAGTAAAACCTACACTCTCCAATAATTCTCTAATTAAAATAAATAAAAAGAAAGTCAGCGATGCGAAAAGGTAATACTCTTCAAATTAGAAGCAGATATTCCTAGTGTGTTTTTCGACACCTTCATTAGCTGCTTCACTTGCCTAGAAATGAAAAAAGCATAAAAATTTAGAGATGTTAGCACTTAACTAATTAAGAAAGAATAAATGAAAATGAAAATAACAATAGAGACGTAATTCGTAGTTGGCCATTTGTTTCATGAAGTTGTAGGTATTTATAGATTAGGTGATATTTTTGGGCTGATTGTTAACTTAATTTGAAATTTATTTTATTTAAATTTGAATTTGAATTTGAATTTGAATTGATTATGAATTATATAGTGAATGACAAATTAAAAGTTGCCAAATTTGTATAGTAAGATGATGATGATGATGATGATGATGATGATGATGATGATGATGATGATGATCATAATAATAATAATAATAATAATAATAATAATAGTAAATGTATCATAATTATCCTACATCCATCGCAATTTGTCCTGCATCCATCGCAATTATCATAATTGTCATATCAGGAATTTATGCTGAATGAAATTTGAGTAATATTGATGGATTTTAAAATATTATTAAAATAATAATATCCCTAGGAATCTTTATCTGATAAGTTTAAATATGGATTTTGTATATCTCAATTTGAATTCCAGATATGATGCATCAAATATTTAAAGCTACAGTCATTGCAATATATTGGAGCCATGATTGAAATTCCGAACCGAAGCCTAATTCCTAACCTTGCAAGCAAAGCACAATAAAGTGCCATGTGTAAAATCAAAGCTAGGTTGCATTATAGAAGCGACATGTGTAAAACCATACCTGAAAATAGTGACCGATTTGTATATTACTAGAGTTTGAACCCGTGCCCGCACGGAATAAATTATTGATGATTTTTAAATTATTTGATTAATAATTTTAGCATTATAATTTTTCAAAAAAAAAGTTAATTATTAATATATTTTTATATTTTAAAAAAAAAAATAGTATTATAAGATAACTTTTGAATTTGAACCTATCAATTATATATACTGTTTAAAAAAATATTCACATATTATATAAAATATATAATGCATGTGAATATCATATAATTAGATAGTTGCATCTTGATCAAAAATCACCAAGGTAGCGCTATCTGTGTCATCAATAACCCTGACCTTGAGATCTTCATGCGGAGTCCATAACACAATTTAGTATAGTCAATATATTAGGTGCAATAAAAACTAATGACAAATAGTGACCTTTAATTACCTCGGATAAACTTCTGTCACGTGTTGATTGCACCTTTCACACCACAACTCCAAAACCCTCAATTTGGATTTCTATCCATTCCAAACAATTTCTCGTTCAGCACCAAAAGCAGTAAGAACACCAATTACATCTGTCCATGATATGATAAATACTTAAAATGAGAAAGCCATATTTCGACTAAAAAATTCAACGGTAATCACAAACAAATGTAGGACTCACCAACTAAATAGCATATGTTGAAATTGTTGTCACTGAAATTGGAGAATGAATAAAATGTGTAAGAACTCCCTTCAATCTTCGAATTCTCCATAATCTGCACATTTGTCTCGTATTTTAAATTTAGTCGATATTGATGTCTCGTTGTTCTGTAGTCACCACCATTTGAAGCCACCCCAAAATCAAATATTGTATAAACACGTGATTCAGCTACTTTTGGCTGAAATAAAATCATAAATCGGTTAATTTCAAATATAGTTAGATAAATCAATTAAATTAAAATCATAAATTAAAATTGAAATAAAATCATAAATTGATTAATTTAAAATTGATTCAACATAGATAATTAGATAAGATTAGTTAAATTTAAAATTTAAATTCCAATTCCAATTCCAATTCCAATTTCAATTTAAAATTGCAACATCATTTCAGATTTGTTTAAATTTAAAATTAAAATCCCAATATTATTTTTCAAATAACAATATTTACGTAATGTTGATAACAATATTTAACTCAATTTGAGATCTGATTTTAATTTCATTAAATGTGGCTCATTTTTTATTTTATTATTGTCATGTTATTTTTTATCGTCAAATCCTCCTTTTCAGGCGTTATATCATCAAGAAAAGTATATTGATAGGCCATTTTAAGTCAATAAGGAAATTGAAGGGAATATGTAAGTAGTGAAGATATATATAGATTAGGATAGAGATTGAAACAAAACAATCAAATTTAATTTCAATAATTAGATTATTGTAGAATAGATTTATGTAACTAAATAATATGATGATACAAAGAGTTAAAATTAAATTTGAAATGAATTAGATAATTAGATAATATTAGTTAAATTTAAATGTGATTTAAAATCATAAATCGATTTAATTAAACTGAAATAAAATCATAAATTCTTTAATTCAAATATAGTTAGATAAATCGGGTAAATTAAAACCATAAATTTAAATTTAAATAAAATTATAAATTGAACTTACGTAAAGATATCAACTTAGGTAATGGTGATAACAATATTTAACTTAATTTGAGATTTGATTTTAATTTAGTTAGATTAGTTAGACGTGGCTCGTTTTTTATTTTATTTTTTATTTTAATATTGTCATGTTATTTTTTGTTAAGTTTATAAATTCAATAATAAATCTAAAAAAATGTAATGTTGACACTTGGCATCCATAGACATTGTTGCACTTCTTGCATAGGAAAGATGACACATGGCAAAACCATATTGCATAGGGGATAGAAATTTATACTAACTTAAAAGGGGGATAGGCAATTTTACTGTACATCCAAGTGTTGGATGTACAGTTTTTCCTTTTTTTAATTTTTTATTATTTTTTAAAAAATTATTTAAAAGTATTTTCTTTTCTTTTTTTTTGTTTTGTTTTTTTAAAAAAAATTCGTTTTAATTTTTTTTTCCTTTTTTAAAATTTTTAATTTTTTTTTTAAATAATTATTTTTAAAAATTTTTATTTAATTTTTTTTAACAAATGTTCTTTATTTTAAAAAAAATTCGACATTTTTTTAAAAAAAATTGCTTAAAAAAGCGTCTAGACTTTGAATGAATGAACCGGTATTGCGAATATTGTGGCACAATGGTTTGATTTTAGAAGAAGTCAGGAAAAAATAAAAACGGTTCCAAAGTAGAATTGTTTTGTTTTAATAAATAGATATGAATAAAACTATTTAATATATTTTGTTTGAGCTTTATTTGTATACAATGTTTAATTTTTAATATGTAAAATATTTATTAAGTATTTTTTACAACTTTTATTATTTGTGGAGTTCTAAAAACTATAGGTCTTAGATTTTAGAGGATATTTATCTAAGTTTTATTATTATTTTTAATTAGATATTTTATTAAGTTTTTGAAAGGGTGATATGAATGTATTAACTTTGTCTTTGATTACTTTGTTTATATATTTTATTTTTAAAAACAAATAGATTTAGATTTTCTTAAGTCTAGTTGAATGCTAGCAACATAGTCTAGCCACCCAAGTAAGTCATGGGGATATGCTACGTTGAAAAAAGAATGTTAATTTCACAATCCGGAAAGACAATAGAAATTGTTATTTTGTTAATTTGTATTAGTGTATAAGTTTTTCCCACTTGAATTTTTGTTTTTTATTTAATTTGTTCACTATTATTGATATTATATAAAAGTATTTAAAAGCATTTTTATTTTTATTTTATGTTTTTTTTTTAAATAAATAATTTTTTTAATTTTTGTTTCCATTTTTAAAAATTTTTTTTTTAAAAAAATTTTTTATTTAATTTTTTTGCAATTTTTGTAAATACTTTTTAAAAATTAAAATGTTTTTGTTAAACTCTTTTATTTTTTCCTATTTTTTTTTAAATTTAAAAAAAAAACTTTTATTTAATTTTTTGTTCGAAAATTTTTTTAAATTTTTTTTTAAAAATTAATTATTTTTAAAATTTTTGTATTTAATTTTTTTTACAAATGTTCTTTATTTAAAAAAAATTCGACATTTTTTTTTTAAAATTGGTTAAAAAAATGTCTAGACTTTGAATGAATGAACCGGTATTGCGAATATTGTGGCACGATGGTTTAATTTTAGAAGAAGTCAGGAAAATATAAAAATGGTTCCAGAGTAGAATTGTTTTGTTTTAATAAATAGATATGAATAAAACTATTTAATATATTTTGTTTGAGCTTTATTTGTATACAATGTTTAGTTTTTAATATGTAAAATATTTATTAAATATTTTTTACAACTTTTATTATTTGTGTAGTTCTAAAAACTACTGGTCTTAGATTTAGAGGATATTTATTTAAGTTTTATTTTTTTTTTTAATTCGATATTTTATTAAGTTTTTGAAAGGGTGATATGAATATATTAACTTTGTCTTTGATTACTTTGTTTATATATTTTATTTTTATTTTATTTTTAAAAACAAATAGATTTAGATTTTCTTAAGTCGAGTTGAATGCTAGCAACATAGTCTAGCCACCCAAGTAAGTCAGGGGGATATGCTATGTTGAAAAAAGAATGTTAATTTCACAATCCGGTAAGACAATAGAAATTGTTATTTTGTTAATTTGTATTAATGTATAAGTTTTTCCCACTTGAATTTTTGTTTTTTATTTAATTTGTTCATTATTATTGATATTATATAAATGAATTTTCAAGTTCATGATGGAGAGAAGCCTTTATTTGTTGAAGATGAACGTGAATGTATTTGTTTAGTAATCAAAGTCTATTTAAACTATTAATTTAACTTATTTCTGCTACTCTTTTTATTTTTTACATGTCGTCTGATTTGTTAAACTTTTTTCTAGATTGTCTAGACTTTGAACGAATGAATTGATGTTGTGAACATTGTAGCACAATTGTTTGGCTTGAGGTGTCAGGAAAACATAAAAATGGTTCCAAAGTGGAATTGTTTTGTTTTAATAAATATATATGTATATAATTGATTAATATATTTTTGTTTGGACTTTATTTGTATACAAAGTTTAATTTTTAATATGTAAAATATTTATTAAGTATTTGTTACAACCTTTATTAATTGTGTAGTTCTAAAAATTATTAGTCTTGGTTTTTAGGAATCATATATTTAAGTTTTATTATTGATTTGCTACAAATATTTAATTATGTTTTTAAAAGGGTAATGTGAATGTACTAACTTTTTCTTCGAATACTTTGTTTATATTTATTAATTTTATGATTTATTTAAAAAAAAATAGATTTAGATTTGTTATGTTGAGTGGAATGTCACCAACATAGTCTACCAACCCAAGTGAGTTATGGGAATATACTATATAGAAGAAATCAATACAAATTTAAAAATGGAATAGTAAGATTTACTGTATATCCTACATGTCATTTTCTGGAATTTTTGGAATTATTTTATTATTTACTTTTTAAAATTAATTTTTTTGTGATTTTAAAATCTTTATAGGGGGTTACGTGGGACGGGAGTTAACAGGGAAGGGGGAGGGGTAGGTAGGGGAGGGAGGAGGGGTACAGCGGTTGGGGCAGAAAATATATTAAAATGTTTTTTTAAGCAAAAAAGGTCTCATTAAAACCTTATGATGCAAAACCCTCCTTAGGGATAAAAATATCATGAAGGAAAAAGAGTGCATTTAAATATTGTTAATAAAAGAAAGGAAAACAAAAAAGAAAAGAAAAGAAAATGCAAAAGATCATGAGGGAGCCAAACCTTACCCATGATAACTATCTAAATCTAAAACAAGGCAAGCATAGCCTATTATGGTAAAAATCATCCAAAATAAAACTACTGGACAGAGTCCCACTAAAAAAAATCTTGAATGGAAAAACCATGAGCTGCTAAGCTATCAGCACATACATTTCTTTCTCTATAGATATGATTTACAACCAAATTCTTATTTTAAAATAATTTTTATGAATATTTATTATAAATAAAATTATTTTTATAATATTTTTATTTATATTTATTTATTAAATATATATAAATATAACATATATTCTGGAATTTTTGGAATTATTTTATTATTTACTTTTTAAAATTAATATTTTTTGTGATTTTAAAATCTTTATAGGGGGTTACTTGGGACGGGAGTTAACAGGGAAGGGGGAGGGGTAGGTAGGGGAGGGAGGAGGGGTACAGAGGTTGGGGCAAAAAATATATTAAAATATTTTTTTAAGCAAAAAATGTCTCATTAAAACCTTATGATGCAAAACCTTCCTTAGGGATAAAAATATCATGAAGGAAAAATAGTGCCTTTAAATATTGTTAATAAAAGAAAGGGAAAAAAAAAAAAAAGAAAAGAAAATACAAAAGATCATAAGGGAGTCAAAACTTACCCATGATAACTATCTAAATCTAAAACAAGGCAAGCCTAGCCTATTATGGTAAAAATCATCCAAAATAAAACTACTGGACAGAGTCCCACAAAAAAAAATCCTGAATGGAAAAACCATAAGCTGCTAAGCTATCAGCACATACATTTCTTTCTCTATAGATATGATTTACAACCAAATTCTTATTTTAAAATAATTATTATGAAAATTTATTATAAATAAATTATTTTTAATATTTTTATTTTTATTTATTTATTAAATATATATAAAATATAACATATATTCATGTCATTTTATATATCCATCATCATCTTTTTTAACTTTATCTCAACTTCTTCCTTTTCATTTTCTTCATATTTTTTTATATCAAACAAGTCTTAAGATTTACTCTTTTTCTCATCATCTTCTCTATTCTCATTTCTCTTTCCGTCTTCTTCTCTCTTCTCATTTTCTCTTCCATACTAACCCAAGCATTAATGTATGTATCGTAATTGTTGGAGTAAAAAAATGAATGAATTGCTTAGATTTGATGTGACACAATAAGGTTCAGAGTAGGGTCCACTTAAGAAACCAAAGTGGCTGCTTATCAAGATAACATTAGATAAGTGTTAGCAAGATATTATTTTATCATAATTTTTATTAAAATTTATTATAAATACAATTATTTTATATATATTTATTTATTAAATATATATAAAAAAATAACATATATTCATGTTATTTTATATATCCATCATCATCTTTTTTAACTTTCTCTCAACTTCTTCCTTTTCGTTTTCTTCATATATTTCTCTTATATCAAACAAGTCTTAAGATTTACTCTTTAATTTTACATTCATAATTGATATTTTGTGACAGTGTTTAAAGGTGGTTTAGATTATATTACATAAAAATAAAATAGATACTTAGTACTACAAAAAATATCTGTTTATCAAAAGTGTATCATTTAATACGTATTTTATTCTTATTATGATTATTTTTATTTTATGTTCCATTGATTTAGATGACCTCTGTATGATAAATAATTTTTTATCAACCATCATAACTTTAATGTATGTTTCTGTTTATTAGCCTTTTTTTTTTAATCTTCATTATCTAAATTTATTTTAATGGTTATCTGAATGAAACTTAATATTTAATAGCATGCGAAAGAAACTTATCTATACAAATTTAATTTTTTTCAATGAAATAACTGATGCCATATTTTAATCTTCAAGCAGAGGATTCCAACATGAATTATCACACATTTATCAAAATATATTTCATTGAAATCTAATCATTCTTGGTATCAAAATACAAGTTAAATTACTGACGATCACAAAAAATATTTCACAAACAAATATTGCAAAAAATGTAGGTTACTAATATATACATTCCCAAAAATAATTGTAATATAAATTTGAAAAATCTTAAACACTATCTTAATCTAAATAAACTATTGCTATTAGGGTAACATTGAATTACATTAAAAATTCATGTATTCCTTTTTTCTAATCTATCATGAAATTTTATCTATACATTCCATTTAAAAAAAAAACGATTTAAAACCCCTCCAATCTAAATTTTAAAAAATATTTCACAAACAAAGATTGCAAAAAATGTAGGTTACCAATATATACATTTCCAAAAATAAATGTAATATAAATTTGAAAATCTTAAACACTATCTTTATCGAAATAAACTATTGCTATTAGGGTAACATAGAATTACATTAAAAATTCATGTATTCCTTTTTTTAATCTATCATGAAATTTTATCTATATATTACATTTAAAAAATACCAATTTAAAACCCCTCCATTCCTGCAAAGAACATGTACCCAATCTAAATTTGTCAATGATATAAAATTAAAGCATGAATTAAGTACAGGAAAAAAAATCTGACTGTCTTATTATTTTTGGATAATTTCAGAAAATATGCTAGATAGATATAAATACATTATTTAAGTTATTAATGATATTTTCTTCAAACATAATTATTAATGATATTAATACATCTAATAGTAATCATAATTGATGCCCCGTGCATTGCACGGGTTTAGCAAAACTAGTGTATTGTTAATAGATAAATAGGTAGATAGATAGATAGATATAGATAGATAGATGAATCAATTTTAAGCTCTGATCACATATATGGTTAACTCGTGAGCCGTTCAATATATGTAAGCTAGTTAGATAAAAAGCCTTAAATCCAGCTAGAGCCGTGTACTCCACGGCAAGTTCATGTTGTTAAATAAAGAAAAAAGCTTAAGCATATTCAACATAACAAGAACAGTTTAAGCATATCCAATGAACTATGAAAATGCACTCAATTTTCAATTGCTGACGGATAACTTCCATTACTGATTGTTTATTAAGCACTATCAACTTCTATATCATATCTAACTTGTCACTTCGTGCTCCATCAAGTGGTTCATTTTTTCTTATTTGTTCCATGGGATTCTTGTTGGAAGTGTTAGTATATAATTAATTGGGTTATTACTTATTAGCCTTTCAAATATATAAAGACCAGTACCCAAAAGCGCTTGGATGAGATGACACAAATCTCTTCCAGCTTAAGTAGAGGTCTCGAGTTCTAATCTTGGTCCTGGGAATGCAGCAGCGTTAAAATTCTCAAGGGAGAGCTTTGCCGCCCTTGTGATCCTATCCGGCTCGAGGGATTAGTCTCCACAATTGTGCTTAGAAGATACCCTGATAAACAAAAAAATATATAAAGACCAATAGTTTAGGGTAAAAAAATAGGATAAAGTATTCGTTGATAAGTCTATATTCAATTGTTATGTCAATTAAAGCAACTTGAATATCGAACCTTCAGACCTAAGTGGGCTCCAACATCATTACTACTTTACTTTTGGAATGTTGTATCGGAGCTACTCAACTGAATAAAAAATTAGGGTTTCATGGACATGGACACGTGAAACCCTTGTGAATTGGGTCCTCTCGCCACGCTATCTCGGATCCTTTCATTGAGGGAAATTAACATCCTTTTAAATATTAAGCACATGAACCTCGCCATAAGTATTAAGCAATTTACTTTCCAGACAAATAAAATCAGAAATTAAATAAAGTAATTAGTTAAGCATGTTCAGAAGATTCGATACATGTTTCTGGGAAAGGTTTCCGAGCTCAAGTATGTTTTTGACTTTTCAAGTCACGCCAATGATCCTACCCCTTAGGTACACTTGAAAAATAAGCAATCAACTGTAGTATCCCGTGCATGAAGGGTAAAGTACCACATTAATATTAGTGAGCTAGGTTGCTCTAAAATTATATGAACTTGCATATATATAATACTTAATATCATTAGTATAGAGTGAGGATGTTTGCCGGTCAAACTTTGTTCTAATATAATGTAGGCAAATGTATTTTGTTGCGCATCAGTATTCTGGTTGCAATAGTTACAAAAACCAAAACACAGCCATTGATTCAACTTTGAGATATATTCTATAGTTAATTTATTTTATGTGTTGCTGGTTTAACTAGATGCCCCAAAAAACCCTTATGATTTTAATTTTGCCTCTTAAGTCTAAGCTAAACAGCTACTCTTAATTACCAGGATAAAAATAAAAATGACGGGTAACTAACCCATGATCTAGCGTCCATTTTTGTCGGTCCCGGACGACTTTGCTGTGATGGATTAGGTATATCAGCATTAAAATCTATTTCCTTTTTTCCTTTCCTTTTCTTTTCTTTTTCTTTTTGTCCCATTGATTTTTTATCAGCTAGTGGCTTTTCTGGAGAGTTTGTGTGCATATAATGATATATTGATATTGATATGGCTTCAGATTATGTGGAAATGTACATGGGAGGGGCTTGGTGTCATTTAATATCATGTAATTTAGGGGTTTGGTTATGATATGTATATGGAAAAATAACGGCTAGAAACATCACATTCATATATTTCCAATCATATACTTGCATTTGCAATACATACCTGTGAGAGCGATTATCCTGACTCACAATGTGTATAATTTAATTGTTGGTGATTTAATAGACAATAATGTATTAATTATTGAGAAGACATCTGGGTCTCATTAAGTTGTTATCATTGACTAATTTGTGTTGATTTAAGTATATAAAAAAATCAGATTTAATAAATATATTAAATTAAAAAATTATATGTATACTGTGATTTTCTTCTTATTGTTGCTTAATTTTTTCTCGCTCGAGTTTCTTCTCCCCCACTTCACTCGTTTCCATTCTCAGCCTCTTTTTTGTTCAGTTCGACTGGATTTATATCTGCATTTCCCTTTTTATATATACCACTTCAATCTTCTGTGTTTGATTCTCAGATCCAATTATCAATCTTCCTATAATTTGCACGCTCTTTCTCTCCATTGTTTCTCACGCATTAGCTACTTTTTGCTCATCCTGATCACGCAAGTGCTGTAGCGAGATTGAACATTTCAATTCTCATTTTGCTCTTCAGAACGGGGAATGGATGGTTGTAAATGTGAAAATCCATCAAACGTTGCGTTGCAATGGAGTGGGAAGGACTGTTATTACTGATTGCTTTGTTAAATGTAAGTCCGAACAAAAAGAAAAAAGTGTATTCACCTCACATAAAATTAATAAATATTCAAAAAATACCAAATTAAATTTCATATTATTATCAAAAGTGTAAAGATGAAAATACCCTTAATAGGAGAATACCCCCGTATACCATAGCTAAGTCATCATTGGACAGTATAAAAATAGTGCGAAATTCACGAACATAAAGAACCCTGCTTCTTATCTTATAATATAAATTTAAAAAAAGAAAAGAAAGAAACAAAGAGATCGATATTCAAATAAAATTATGAATTGTACCCAAAAAAGAAGGGAATTGTGAGTTAATTAATATGAATGATTTAGAACAAAGAAACTCACTTGCCTGAGAGTTCCCTGTCCATCTGTTTGTTTATGTGTCCTTCAGTATCATCAATTACTATTTTTATTTAATTCAGAGCAAATTAATGTGTTATAATATTCCTTTTCATCGTTCTACTCTAGGCTTATTAAGATTAGAACAGTATTAGGAGATCACAAAAAGGAAATAGAAGCATAGAGCAGAAAAATGAGGAGTGTTTCAAATAAAATTGAAGAAAAAAGAGAAAGAAAGTCCCAAGCTTATTATAAAAGTAAGAGATGATATCAGAAGTGGGTGGAAAATGCAGTAAAATATACTAGTCTCTAATCTAACTTACTCAATCATCTAGAAAAACAAGCCAAACAAATTAATTAAGGGTCAACCTCGTATACATACATAATATTATAGTAGCGTTGTTCCTCTCTCGCATGTGATTGTCGTAACGATGAATCAATAGGGTGGCCTGACATGACCATGAGCCCAAGCAGAATTATAACCAACTTCATGGTTCATCTGTTGTTGTTGTTGTTGTTGCCCATTTGTAAGAGTAGCCAAATTCAAAGGAACATTATTATCATACACCGGAATAGACGACGGACCCTCTCCGATGGGCCTCGTCACCGGCTGCTTCCCACCACCGCCTCCCATCCCCGGCGATCCCTCCCTTTCCTCGTCTTCCTCCTCCACCGGCAGCCTCTCGTAGCTCGCATTAGAAAACGTAGCCGCCATTATTATAACCGGCCCCGACGCCACCACCGGACCCACCACCCCGCCGCCGACAACCTGCCCTTGCCCCCCGGCGAGGTAAATGGTCAGCCCAGTGGCGCCAGACGGGGCCGGTCCAGGCAGGAACGAACCAGTCAGCGAAAGTATCTCGAACCGGCCGTGAAGCGCCACGACGGAACCGGGCGCCGTGGGCTGCCGCAGCGTGACGTTGACGACGGTGCCGCAGCCGCTGAGAATGCAGACACCACGCTGGCGCCTTCTGGCGAACTGAACAACGCTATCGGCGATGTCAGCACCGTTTGCTATCTCCATGACGTGGCTTCGGAGTGCGTTAGGGCTATCCCTTGTCACTATTATTGGTGGCCTTGGCTTGTTCTTTGAACCCGGTGGACGGCCTCTAGGGCGGCGCGTGTTGGATACTTCGATGGCTCCTTCTTTGGGTTCGTCGCTGTTTTCTCTCTCGTCTTCTTCTTCTTCCCTTATTCCGCCACCGTGGCTCACGGTTGCAGCTGTGTTGTTGTTCATGGAAAAACCTAGATCCGGTTTTTTCATGGGGGATGAGTTGTCTGAGTTGTCTACACCACCGAGACCAACTGAGTCAGTACTCCACCATCGATGCGCCATAACTGTTGAAGTTGAAGGAAAATAAAAGGACCTTAAAGTCACAAAACCTAATGCTTAGTTAACTGTATATAGAACTTAGATCTAGGTAGAAAGTCTTTTGGTATAGAAGGAATATCAGAGAGAGAGTTTGATTAGTATGGTTTCATGTGGGTTGATACTGCTGTGGAGAGCTAAATTAGGTTTCTTGTAGTATGTGAGTCAACATAGGGGGAAAAATTATAAACAAGGTAGAAGAAATCGATGGATCATGATGTTTGTTGGGAATTAGCTAATCAAGGTTTCATTTATAATATTATATATGGAAATTGTCTTCTTTATAGCCTGTCAAGAATATAATATTTTGGTGGTGAAGGCTGTATATATGTGGCAACACCCACTAAAATGGGTTTTTTTTTCACTGTATCCCTTTTATAAAAAATATGCACCACAATATCCTCCTTTGAGAATTATTATCCCAAATACCCCAGTTTTGATTTTAGGTGAGAAGTCTCACTTGCTAAACATGACTTCTCACCCTTCTTATTTTTTTATTTTTTATTTTGCCTATTGAGAAGTCTCACTTGCTAAACAAGACTTCTCTTCTTGTTTTTTTTTTTCGTTTTAAATTTTTTAATTAAGAAACTTGTTAATTAATTGATAACTTTGATTAATTAGGTTAGTTAAGTTAATTATAGTGTTGATTACGATATTTAGAAGTGAAATTTTTACAAATAAAGATTAATTTTATGAATAAAAAACGGTAATTAAATATATTATACATAAATTAATTAGCTGATTTTAATTTTTTTAATATAGTTACGTAGTGTGTTAATTATTCGGTTTACAAATAAAATATGTGATTAGAACACAAATTTGAGAATTAAACACATTAAACATTAATATTGAGAAACAATAGCCTAAATTAAAAGCAATAATGACGACCATAAATTAAAATCCTAATGCCATCAACACATAAAACTAATCGCGAAGGTGGTGTCCAGTTCCACAACGTGTTGGGCGTCTGTTACGTGGTGAAAGTTGCCTGCATTGTGGGACAGCTTCTTGATCATCGTCACCGGCGGCTGGCTCGTCTTGCTGCACAGGGTCATTGAGATTTAAGTTTGATGCTGGCATTGACGAGTTATCAAATTGTTCGCTGGTATACGGCATCGAAGAACTACCAAACCCACTCATGTGGGGGAATGCTGGCTCTCCAAAGGAGTACATGTTCTCTATGTACCTTTGTCCCGACGCTGGTGTACTGAGGTCTGCACCGAATAGATTGCTGACAAATTCGTCATCACTCGAGACGTATATATGAGAGTCGACGATTGCCGGTCCATTGTGGAGGGGGTTCTTGGTCTGGCCACAATATGATGACCCTATACTATTTTTTTATTCATAAAATTAATCTTTATTTGTAAAAATTTCACTTCTAAATATCCTAATCAACACTATAATTAACTTAACTAACCTAATTAATCAAAGTTATCAATTAATTAACAAGTTTCTTAATTAAAAAATTTAAAACGAAAAAAAAAAAACAAGAAGAGAAGTCATGTTTAGTAAGTGAGACTTCTTAATAGGCAAAAAAAAAAAAAAATTTAAGAAGGGTGAGATGTCATGTTTAGCAAGTGAGACTTCTCACCTAAAATCAAAACTGGGGTATTTGGGATAATAATTCTCAAAGGGGGGTATTGTGGTGCATATTTTTTATAAAAGGGGTACAGTGAAAAAAAAACCACTAAAATGGTGTAGTGGTGTACCACCCAAAGTGGCACAATTCGGATCGTTCAGATTGTCACTTGGATTAATTGAACTTTGACCAGAAATAATACGTGGCAATCTGGATGGCCTAGATTATGCCACTTGGGTGGTGTATCACTGTATGGCTTTGGTGGGTGGACACCTATTTTTGGTGCATTAATTCAGAGTTATCTCATAAGAAACCCAAAATATTTTCCCGGTCGGATATCCTCCGCACGCAATTATGAAGACTAATCACTCGAAGTATATGACAGCATTGAAGAGCTGACATCTCTCAACCAAATTTTCTCTGGCACAAGAGTCGGATATCAAAACTCTTACCACTTGCTTAAGGGGTCCGAGCTCGTTACCACTCGGATCAACCACATATTGGTGCCGCACACACACATATATAGCAATGTTTTGTTGTGAGAGATAAAGGGAATAAATCTGGCCCATTAAACCATGTATCAGTGGTTAGAAATAGAAGTTAGTAAGTAGTTATGTGATCATTTAACAAAATCACATGACTTTCTAACCATTCATGTGTAATCCAAATGTCCAAATTTACTCTTCTCGTTCTCATATAAAAATAACTCTCATTTAATACTGAGTAAATACCCAATTTGATCCCTGAAATTGTGAAGTAGTATCAACTTCGTCCTTGAAATTATCGAAATTCCAAAAGTGTCCGTAAATGATAAGTTAGTATCAATTTGGTCCCTCATTTTACTCACTTAATATCAATTAAGTCCCTAACACTGCAAACTTAATATCAACTTTGTTCATATAATTTTTAACTGAGGGACTAAGTTGATCACCATTTTACAATTTCAGAGACTAATTTAAAATTTTCTATAATTTTAGGGACCAGATTGATACTACTTTATAATTTCAGGAACGAAATTGGGTGTTAACTCCTTAATACTTCTCCAAACCGCATAATATGAGCTATGGGGTGGGCTTTTGTGTGCAATCGAAGGTGGGGTGCACGTCCTTGCCCGCTGCCGACAATACATGACATACTAGAGAGAAAAAAAGTGCTTACCAGTTGCTAATTACCAATACATACTACACAGCAAGCACACCTTGAGTTTGACGTTTGACCATTTATGCATTATGATAATTTAAACTATAATATATGTTGGCAAGACTTTCTTTCCTTGTATGCTTTAAAAATCCAGTGACCCATTATTCTATTTGGGATATTTACTTCTTGTTTTACGCAACAACACACACTTGATCAACTCACGGGTATGGATGTTGAATTCTAATTTATCCGGAAACCTTGATGTGATGTTTTAATTTCAAGACAATTGCAATATGGATTATGGGCACAGTTTAGAAAACAATAAGAATCTAAAATTGAGTAAAGTACCGGCAATTCACACCCTCTTTTAGTATAGTCAGATTTTAACTAGAAAATACCTGATTTGGCCTTGCAAACTAGCTCATGAGAGTTGAATTTTTTTTTTTTTTTTTAAAAAATAGTGAGCGAAGAAATAAAGAGGTCAGGTCATCCACCATCTTTTGATTGTTGCGTAGCTGGTTATTTGGGTGCGAGTGAGTATGATTCTTGCTTTGTGACTGGCTGTGCCATGTCGTATGTGGACTATTATTAATTAATTAATTAACTCCACCATCTTTTTATTTTCCGGTGGATTCTATTCTCTATGTTGTTCACTCTTATTTTTCCAACCACTTCTGACGTCAACATCTAACCCTGAAAGAATATGCATTAATTAATATTAGTTCAACATATATGTTGCTCGAATGTGAAAGTCCCCGGAACTTTGGTTAATTACCCCAAATACAGGAGGCAATATACATGCAATATGGTTGCTCGATCTGTTTAGTGAAACATTTTCCATTTTTCATGTACTTTTCAAGGTTTGATGGTTATATTCTGTAATTAAAATATTCCATGCCACACGATCAGTGTATGACGACTTTTTGATTCCATTCACAATGATCCATCACCAAAGATCACATCAATATAGACAAAATAGCAATGTGTATCAATGTCAAGGGCTAAGGTTGTTTTGTTTTGCATCTTTCATTTCCTTTTAATTTATATCCGTCTGAAACTTTCAAGTTTTCTGTCTTTTATATATAAAAACCAAATTGAAGAATGATCTTAGATTTCAGGTTTTCAATTATTTATTAGTGTCTTCTTTTAAAGGAGGAAGAGAGCTAAAGGTTGTGGAGTCTTTTGCTGACGAAAGATATGAGAGTTTTATTTTTTTCCTCTTCTAATAAATATTCAAGCAATGCCAGCATTATATCACACTCCTTTTAACACATCATCTATTATTAGGTGGATTTCATGTGAGACCATGTGTTTTGATGGATTTCATATGAAATCTTTCCAATAATAAAGGATGTGTTGAAGAGGGGTGTAATAAAGAGTGTTGTCTACTTGTTTGAAGGAAAATAACTTGAAAACGACTTGGGCTTTCAAAGTTACGTCTCATTTAATTGATACTAGATCTTGTACTCGTGCGATGCACGGGCATATTATGTGAGATTATTTTACAGTATTGTATATTTTTAAATATTGAAAATAATAATTTAAAAGAACAATAAATAAGTATTCGTGTAATATTTGAAATGAAGAAATATTGTATGATTTTTGGCACTTCTAAACTTGAAAATATTGATATGATTAAAAAAATTGCGATACACGTGGATATTATGTGTAATTATTTGACATTGTTTATTTTATTTTTTTTGTAATATAAAGAGGCCAGAGCTCAATAAAAACAAAGCTAAAACTCGGAAGAAACAACACATGATATGGAAACCTAGGTGAAGAGACTGAAAGGTGAAACTGCTCACTAAGTAGTGGCTATTTCATATTATCTATTTATTAAATCAGTAATTTGTTTTACGTATTCTTGCATATGGAGGATAGATTTGTTTGGAGTGCTCAGTTGTTAGGGAAGTATGATGTGAAATCAGGCTATTCCTGGCTTATCGAGCAACACAGGGACATAAACCATGAGGTTCCTTGGAGATGGGTGTGGCGTATCTAGGCGTCTGAAAAGTGCTGGTTAGTAAAATTTATAGTTAAAAACACGTAATTAAATTTGAATTTTTAAAATGACAATGAAAATCTAATTTAAAAATAAACATTGAAATAAAATGAAATTTTTGAATTAAAATTGGATAAAATGAAATGAATTTTTTAAATTAAAATTGGAAAATAAATCTAAATTTAAATTACACATTGAAGAATAAATAAGATCAAAAAATGAGTGCTCATAACAATAAAGATCCATTAAGTAGTGACTTAAGGAGACTGATCATTTTTAAGAGATTACCCTATATACCTCAACCATTATGAAGTGATGTTACAAATTTACCCCAACCACCATAATAACAAAGATACTCATTAACCGAAATGATTTTACACAATTACCCCAACCACCACCTTCCTTTTAATAATAAAGAAAGATTACTCTTGGATTTGGGTCAGTTTATGCACTTCTTAACTAATTTATTTATGTGATCTAGTTAAGCATAAGTCATCAACGTCAAGATTATAGCATTCACAAGATAGTTTTTTTGATTCCCAACTATAGTAGCATTTTTTAAATTTATGTTAAGGATAATATTTTATTTGTTTTTTAAGTAAGAAAATTTTTATTTTCTATTATATATATGTGTCACTTCAACATATAAATTATTATAAAAATGTAATATTATTTTTAAAATTATGATTGAGGTAATGCACACTTAATGCAACATATTAAGACCCCAAACACTTTAAAATTGCTAATTCTATCTACATGGGCTTCCACGTACTCCCTCCGGTCCATATTGAGCCCATTTTTTGGTCCGAAATATTAGAAACATTCATCAATTTTCACATATATTAAATATTAATTTCTAATATCACCCTTATTTATATTATGATTTATATTTATAAGATATATCAATTTTCCATGCAAGTGAGTTGGTTTCATCAACATTGAATATTGAACTGGTAAAATTAAGAGGGGTATTTTTGGAAATCTATACTATATGAGTATAGATTACAATTAGCTCATTTTCAAACTTTTTCATTGGTCTATGTGATTTAGAGTTTTGTGTCAAATAATATGGATCGGAGAGAGTACTTGTTCGTCTTGAAAGTTGTTCACCAATCCTTGATATATATGTATTCTTTTAGGTACAAGGTATAATACCAGAACAGCAGGACAGGAACGAACGCATATTTGGAAGGAATGCTAGGCTAGTAATTAACATCATTGCATTGACATTTACACTTAATAATAATTTAGTGCCAACGAAAGATTTGGTGTCAACCTTTCTTTTCGTCATCAAATTGAAATTGAAATTTATCTGAAATTCCGAAAAATTAATATATTAATGTAGAATGCTGTTATGTGTACCAACATGTGGTTTGTCCAAGTAGTAACGAGCTTGGGCCTCTTAAGCAAGTGGTCAGGGGTTCGATCCCTAGCTCTTGCGTATGAAGAAAACCTGGTTGGGAGAGGTCAGTCTTTTAATGTTGTCCAGTACCTCGAGAGATTAGTCTCAATGTATCAATTAATGCAGGGTCGGCCCATTGCAGTGGGAGGCCTAAAGCTACATAAGGTTTTAGAGTATGAACAAATCATTATGAGATTGGGTTTTACATGCGTAATTTTTGTTATTAAACAATTTTTATTAGTAGGCTATGTAGGAGGCAAAATGGGGTGGGCTTGAGGCCTAAAACAATGGCTTGTGTGGCCTTATCCTTGGACTAGCCATGGATTAATGGGTGTTAATAAATATTTAATACATTTCAAACATATTATTATCATTGTTAAATTTGTTATTACTTCAGTACTGATAAATCAATACACATTGTCAAACAAATTTTAATACATTATTAACCAATATAATTGGTATGAGGTTTGGTGTGTAAGAATCTTTAATTTTGCCCCGATATATATGCATATTAGTGTGTGTTTTTTTTAAAAAAAAATTTATAATGGGTTGTTTCCACTAAATTTTGTTAAACTGTATGTTTTGAGAGAGGCTTATAACTCGAATAGCAACTTCAACTATTGGGCTTGAGGTGAATGGCCCAATACCATTTGGCTGGTAGTGACTGGCCTGAGAACTCCTCTTCTCCTTCTTCTTCTTCTTCCAACATCTAGACAGAATGAGGGGTATCTCCGAAGACACTTCGATGCTTAAGTCAGTAAGGGTGTAGCATATAGATCGAGTATATGTGTTCTTAATTATATAAACCATACCTTGACCTCCTTTTAGAAGGTTTATATAGTGGTCTCTTAAGATGAGTAAGCATGATTGTTATGTATATGTAGGGTGCCCCTTACCAGGTTTGAGTGTTAACCCTCAAGAGTTGGTGTTCTCCCACTTTGTGAGATGTTGTGCCAGCAGGGAGATGGGATGGTCGTGATGATGGTTTGAGGAGATTGCATGTGTCAGGGAGAAGGGGCGGCTTATCCATGTCGCGTCTCTCAGTAGGCGAATGGGTTCTTTGCCGAGGCAGGGAAGTCAACTCTCTACGATGGGTTTTTGGTCGAGTATTTTGGTCGTCTGATAGCTACTTGCTCGACTTCTTGTGTTTTGGGCCTTTCCTGGGTTGGGTCTTTACTGACTAGTGATTTGAGACTTGGGCCATCACAATTTGGGCTGTAACACTGTGTATTTGGAGTTGGACTCAAATTCATTAAATTATTAGTAATATAGTCCACTCTAATATTAATTACATGATTAATTATAGAAGAGTACTAGTAACACACTCTCTAACACACACTTTACAACACACTCCCTCCTATTGGTTTTAGTATATTAGTATTTATATTTTAATATTTATATATTGTAATATTTTTCCACAACCCAACCATGAACCCGCAGACCACTATAACGCCTCACCATGTCGTTTAGGAATAAACGACAGAAGCGCCGGGTGTGATTATCGTTTGGAGTTGGAGGTGGTTTGCCCCTAATTTGGTGAAGCAGGAGCTCCAACGGAGAGAGAGCATCAGCGATGGCGGAGAATCTGTTCGAAGGATTGCCCCCTCCTTCTGCAAACGCTGTTCCTCTTCAACCACAACAACAACAACCTATTATTGCTACCGCTTCGGAACCCACTGCAGTTCCTGCTCCGAAACCAATACTAAAAAGTTCCCTCAAGCGTCCTAACCCTACACAATCCCACACCGAAGGTTACCTTTTTCTTTTACCCCTGTTTTCAATCAATTACTGTATTTTATTATATATATATATTTTTTTAAAAAGCATTGCACCCTAGGGTTACTCATTCGAACAATCAATTCTACTGAACGCATGAGAGTGTTTCTTGTTCTTTCTGTTCAGCATCTCTATTGCTTAGATCCCTTTGGTAGAAAGGGTTCTATTCCTTATTTCCCCTTATCTGCCTTTGAAGTTTCATCTCTGAAACATATTGAGGGGAAGGAAACATATTTCATTCAATTCCATGCTTTCCACGTGGGTCTCAGGAAATATACTCATTTACCATCCAATTGAGCTGCATAAAATGAAAAAGAAAAAAGAAAAGAAAGAAAGAATAAAATTACTTGCTGTATTGCTGTAACATCAAGTACAAGTCCCAGTTTTCAGTATATTTATATATGAACTGATTTTCTTAAATAATACGGGATATGACTTGGTTGTTCTTGTTGCTATCAATGAGGCCTTAAGTTGATTACGAAATGTATCTTAACTTGAGAATTCCTTACAATGTCTTGTCAAACAACAGAACTCTATTTGAGCTAACCTTGGTTTATAGTGTATGAATAAATACAAAGAGGATAACAATTTGGGTTACTTTTCTCCTGATTTTAAGTAATGCTAGTATATAATATAGTGTAGTTATTGATTTTATATTTACTTCCATGCCTGTTTTAAGTGATGGAGTTTATATACTTCTGAAGCCCGAACCTAATTTCAGCTGCAGCGCCTAAAAAAAGCTTGAAGTTTAAAACCTCGACGGATGCTTCTGAGGCTCAAGTTATTGAGGCCATGAAGAAGATATCTTCACACATCAAGAACCCTGCAAAGATCAGCAAGGCTGCAAAACTAGCTATACAGCTAATTCAAGCAGGAAGTGTAAAGTCTGGAACTAGTGATTATTTTTTTGACATATTAGATGCTGCAATGTCATCCTCTGTGCCCTGTACAGATCCTTCAGTGCGGGGACATTATCATTCTCTATTCTCGGCAGCACAAGACACCAAAGAAGTAAGATTGACATTTTGTTCAAGATGGTCATCATACATTTGCAATTATTTTTCACATTAGATTAATGATTTCTTGACCCCCCCTCCCTGTCCTTTAATTGTAGCACTTCAATAAGAAGCAGAAGAATCAACTGGTGACATGGACAATTAGTGCTGTCGTGGCAAACGATTTATATACAGATGACAGCTTTGTGGTATGATTCTCACTGAACTTCCTGATGCTAAGTGCTAACTACAGTAGTTTTCTTCCTTTTCAAGGCAACTAGAAGCATATTGAATGGTGATATGCAATAGGGTTTGATTCATAAATCGTAATGTTGTTCCTATCATTAGAAAAAAAAATATATATGAAAGAATACTGCCATAGGTGTACTGTCTTTTCTTTGTTCGTAATTCGTATTAGTCATTAATCATTACTGCTTTCTTCTAACTATATTTGAAGTTGCCATTTCACTTATCAATTCATTAGTTTACCGTGCACATCAATTGTGAGCAAAGATGGATCTAAATGTGTCTATAGTCTTTTAAAGATTTGATCTTACAGGCAGAAGTCAAGAAGATAGAGTAGAAAGGAAAAATCTTCTGTAGGGATACTAAGATTAGTTGTCAAGTGGATGACTGATTGACCCATCATTATCTACAATACAGTCATCCACTATGTTCACAACCCATGCCATGCTTTTTTGTGACAGATGCATAGTCAGGCATGGGAATGCATCAGTGCATGACATATGTTACCTGTTGAGTCTTGACCTAGACTAACTCATATGGCAAAGCATTTTTGTTTTGGTGGGGCTGAGGTTTGACTTGGTTGCAAGTTGCAATGTTCTTCTTTTAAGTGGTGATAAATGTTTATAATTTGACCATTGAATTCCTGGCTTTGCCCCCTGCTAGCTGATACGTGACTTTATATGTATTTGTGGAGTCTGTTAATGCATCAAACTAATTGCTGTAAAAAAAAATTGCCTGGAATTTTCACCTGTGAAGTTTTTATCTTTTGCTTAGTCACAAGATTTAGATTTGGGATATTATTGGGTCTTATTCGATCACATTGAATATTTGGACCCATAAAGATTATGACATTGTTGCTCATGCATTATTTTCAATTTTTTAAAACAGTTTTCTAAAGCAGCTGGACAAATCAAGGAGGCTATATCCAACCTTCCTCTTGCAACGGAGGATGATGACACAGAGGAAGCAATGTCTCTGAAAGAGAAAGATTGCACGATTATGGTAGATGAAGGTCGTCAAACGCTTGCCACAGATAAGGATGATGATGAGTCAGAAGCTGACCCATTTGGACTTGATGCTCTCATTCCTGGATCCAAAAAGAAAAGTGAAAAATCAAAGGCGAAGAATGAGACAGCCATGAAGATTAAGGAGGACGAGGAAGAAACTAAGAGATTCCTCAAGTCACTAAGAGAAGCCCTGGTAACTTGTTTAGAGATAGCTGCTCGGCGTTATAAAATACCCTGGTAAATGCTGGTACTGTTTTCTGTTGTATTTGTATTTTTACATGTTTTATCATTGACATTTTCTGTTCCCTGTTTGAATTATCTCTATCCAGGTGCCAAACCGTGATTGATATTTTAGTCAGACATGCCTTTGATAATGTCTCAAGATTTACAGCTTGTCAGAGGGATGCCATTGGGAATTTGTGGGCTTCTATCCGGGAGCAACAAACTCGTCGGAAGCAAGGGAAGTCAGTTAATGGAAAACTTGATGTAAATGCTTTTGAATGGCTTCAACAAAAATATGCAAATGAGAAGATTAGCATTCGGCATTCAGTAGGAGCTAGTGGAGAGCGTCGTGCCCAACAATGGCTTGGTTAAATTTTCTTGTGACCTTTCATTAAGAGAGTAATATATTGTGGAGGATGATGGCAACTTCAAAATGGTCAATAGTTGGGGAGTGGATGCGTCCTCCTAACTTTGTTGAGAATGTTGTAACTTAATAGGTTAGCAGACATCTAAGACCGAACTATTCTTCATAAAAAGATTGTTAGTGACTTTATAAGATGTGTGTTTTTGCAAATATAAGTTTTGATGCTTGTTTGAAGTTTTGCTAAAAGATATTCAATTCCAATCTTACTTCGAAAATACACCCTACCCCAATTGGCCAATTGTCTCTTAATTAAATTGATAGATTCTAATGGAATATTTCATTTAATAGTAAAACTTTCTAATACTCCCTCCGTTCCCTTTTTATGGTAATTTTAGCTTTTTATTTTTATTCCAAAACAATGGATCTTTTATAAACCCAATGTATATTTGATAATTTTTTTCCATATATACCCTTATCATATAATTAAATTGAAATACATTGAAAACATACTAAACCTTCTTTACTTAAATTCAGTCATCAATATTGCATGTTCCAAAACAAAAGTGGCATATATCAATGCATCTTACATTTGACCAAGGTACACAAATGCTTCTTTTCAAGGTACATAAATGACCAAGGTTATAATTTGTAAATAATTAATGATACTATAAATAAGGGTAATTTGGTACAAATGTTACTAAATTAATGCTTTCTTAATCTGTGTGTAAAAACCTTAAATTACCATAGAAAGGGAACGGAGGGAGTAGTAAGTTAAGCCGGTCATTGTGGTGGTTTCTCGGTGTGTGCAATAATTTATATAAGGGGATCAAAAACATTACTTTTATTATCGAGAAGTCATGAAGTCATCTCATTGTGTTGCCTTCATTGTGTTGCCATTGACGGACCAACTGAATCGTGTTGTGGGAGATTTACGTCGAGGTTGGAGGTTTTCCGAGAAGTCAGTGGTTTCCTGAGATTCACGTCGCCACTGATGTTTTCACAAAGAAGTCATTGAAGGCTTTCAACAAATTGAGATCTCTTTGGAGTTTCACATCTCCTTATTCCCAGCTTCTTTCTACTTTTTCTCTACCTATGAAAAGAATTAGAAGAGATGTGTTTTTAATTTCAAATTATGAAGGTATAGCTAAGTTGCAATTATGGGTTTTTATTGAACCGGAAACTCGTAAAAAAAAAAAATAGTGTTAAATATGTTTTTAATCCCTAGAAAATGAGCGGATTTTAGTTTTGATCCTTGTAAAAAAAATTCTTTGGTTTTCACCCCTCTAAAATATGAAATTACTATTTTGGTCCCTAAAAAATGAGCAAATTTTGGTTTTGATCCCTATAAATTGTTTTTATTTGATTTTAATCCCTCTAAAATTTGATGTTACTGTTTTTAGTCCCTAACATCCATTTTATGAAACTTAAATGAAATTCATTTTAAGATTCAAGAAATTTTTTAGGAGAATCACATGCTAACATGACACCACAGAGGTTATTGTGTATCACTTGGGATGATCATATGACCTTCTATTGTGTATCACATTATAGTAGGGACCAAAAATAGTTATTTCAGATTTTATAGGGACCAAAACCAAAGAAAATTTTTTATAGGGGCCAAAATCAAAATTCACTCATTTTGCAAGGACCAAAATCAAATTTCACTCTAATTTTTATTGTAATTTTTGTTAACCGCTCTATATAATTATTTTAAATCTAGCAAGGTTAAATAGAACATTCCGTTAGAATCTGTTAAGTTAGATGTAATTGTCAACACTATGGGTGTCCATGGGTCGGTTTAGGTTGGGTTCAGTGGCTTTTAGGATCCAATCCAGTCAAAGATAAGCAGCTTGGGTTGGGTTGGGTTTGAAAAAAAAAAAATGAAACCCAACTCAACCCAACCCGACCACTCATGAGTTGGGTGGGTTGTTGGATTTGGCAAGAAACACACGTATTTTCACCTTTAGGTCGTGTTGGTTCGGGTCCGCGGGTTTGTGATGAGTGTGATTTCACCTCATATTTCTTCATTTTTTTGCATGCATTTTCATGTAAATTAGGCATTTTTGTTTTGATAATTGTTAGTTTTTCCCTTTGGAACGGGTAAGGTGGTTCTGTGGTGTTTGTGTGCAGGAATTTATGATTAAAATGATCAAACCCAGTTAATTCAGAGTTTGCATGAAGATGGAGCTTGAAAAGCAAAGAAAATGAGCAAAGCAGAGACCATCACAGCCTGGGTGTGACAACCATCACGGCCGTGATCGAGCCAGACTGAAGAAAAAGAGGAGTGCCTGAGTCAGAAGCTGTCACGGCCTGGGCGTGACAGCCATCACAACCGTGACAGGCCAATCAATGCAAGAATTCACCAAGTCAGAAGCTGCTACGACCTGGCCGTGACAGGCGTTAATTTAGGGATTCTGATTTTCTGTTTTTGATCTGATTTGTAATTGTTTTAATCCCAAGTTAACCTACATTATAAATAGGACAAATAGGCTCGAAAACCAGGGATCTTGGCTGCTACCTTAGGCTTAATTAAGGATTTCTCTTCTTCTCCAATTTCTTCTCTTCTCCTAGGATTTTTATGTTCTTGTTAATCAAGATTGCTTGGCAATGTTTGAGTAGTCATTTTATTTCTAGAAATTGGGGCTATGCCCAAGACTAGTTTTATGTGATGAATTGACGTTTTTTTTCTTCCCTTTTTGTTAATTTCAATTTGCTTTAGATTTAATTCGTATTACATGAATTACTTGTAAATTCGGTGTGCACTTATTTGCATGTCATAGATACTCTAAGGATGAACTGAGAAGTGAACTTAGGTATTGGATCTATAGGGATTGAACTTAGAACTTAAATCACGAGAGTTAGAAGCTGTTCTTCGAGGGTTCATTGAATTGTCACAAATCGTAATGGGTTCAATTTAAATAAAATTACCACGAGAGTAGGAGTTGGTTTAATTGGGTACGGTTCTTGTATCTCTAGAGGGAACGTTAACTTTATTAGGATAAATTCACCTTCAAGGCATTTTGATAAGTAATAAGAGGGGTAGTCAATTTAGTAGCATAAACATTCTTGTTGGTAACCCAATTCCTGGAAATTTCTCTTTAATTTGAAAATGATTTACTTTCCTATTTTTTTCTTGATTTTGTTTGATTGCGATTTTAATATTTGATTTGTTACTTGTTTCTTATTTCAAAAATTAAATCTTTCCTTGTTTAGTTAAATTGATTTAATAATTAATTGTTGTTCAAGTCACGGTCTCTGTGGGTTCGATCTTTTTTGTTACTTGACGACGAAGCCGTACACTTGCGGATTCACGTTATTAGTTTGCCAGGAAAAAAATCGTTAAAAGTGACGAAAATCACAAATATACTTGTTTGAAACTTTAAATTACATCAACAAGTTATAATAATATGATTAAAAGTCTAAAAGTCCAAACTATCAATTATCCACGACTAAAAAGAAGATCACGTTATGATAAAAGTAATTGAAACTGAAAGTCTAAACTCTAAACCATCAACTAAAAGTCTAAAAGCCTAAAACCATCAACAACCATCAATTAAAAGTCTAAAATATTATAATGAGAAAGTAAAAGTCATCAACACAAAACTAACTAAAAAATCATCCATTAAGTGAGTGGTGGCTGTGTGAGTGAGACTGAGAGGGACTGAGTGAGTCGTGCGTGAGAGAAGAGAAGGGTCGTGCGTGAGGGAAGAAGAATCGTGTAGCGTGAGAAGTAAAGTCTGGCCAAGATAAAAAAAATAAACTAGGTTTTTTAACTTTTTATGTTTTGAGTGGGTTGGGTTGGGTTGGGTTGAGTGGATTTATTTACAATTCTGAAACCCACTACCCAACCCATATTTTATGAGTCATCTTTGTTTTTATCCAACCTTACCCAACCCAATCACCTAAACCAACCCACAAAATCAGGGTCGGGTCGGGTTGATCGGATTCGTGGGTTTACCCAGACCCATGGACACCCTAATCAACACTCAACATGTCAACAAGGATGGAAGTGTATTTTTTAGTAAGTTTAGGGTTGAGTGTCTTTTAAGGTTTTTAACAAAATCTTAAGAGGGTGAAGTATAATTTACTCTTTTAATAATTCTATTTAAAAGATAATAATATACTATAAGATGGGCGTGGAGTTGGAAGCCATTCAACAATAAACTCGAAAACCCTAAACCCCCGGTGGCTACGGTGAGTGAGGGAAAATTTGAGCAAAACCCTTATCGCGTTCAAGAACATAGAAGGTACACTTTAATTTCTGAAACAAATATTGCACAATTCGAAGGCTTGCAGGCGCTGTTTCGAAGCCTGTGAGCTCATAACTTGTGCCAAATCATTTGTCATCATCTTCTTCTATCTAATCCTCGTGCCCTGCTCATGCTTGAGGATTTTATGAAGCTTGATGAACATTCTATACCTTACTGCCTTACCCGTTTTTGTTTTGTTTTGCCTCGATGATTTGATTATTTAACATACTCCTACTGTGCTTATGGACGGTCTTGTGCTGATTAGTTCTTACATCAGGACATAACATAAGCTACATCTACTGTTGCCACTCTGTTTTCTCCTAAAACCTCCTTAACTTTTCTGAGGGAAAACACTACTACATTGTGGCAAACATTGTAATTCCTACCTTAACTACAGAAATTTTGGAAAAAGAAAATAACTCAACCTATTAAGATTAGTATGCAAATGCTACCAGTTTTCTGGAAATAACCAATAATATAATGATGATATCTTTCAACTTTGTGCAGGAAATTTCATTGAATTCAGACCCCTATCCTAGTGGTGATGAAGATGTCAAATCCCAAAATTTCCTTTGACATTCGAATTGGAAAGATGAAAGCAAAACTTTCGAGCCCTGTACATTACAAAGGGTCCAATTTTGATGGCATTATTCCAGAGTTTATGTGTCACGGAGGAGATTTTACTAGAGGTTAGGTAGGGGACAGGAAGAGAGTCAATTTAAGGCTCTAAATATTTCAGATGAGAACTAAGCTCAAGCATAAAGGGCTTTGTATTCTTTCCATGGCAAATGCTGAACTCAATACCAAATATGCACTATCAGGACACCATGGCTTGATGGTGTTTGGAGAAGTTGTTGATGGCTACAGCCTACAGTGTAGTGAAGGAGAGATGGAGAGGGTGGGTTCAGAGAGTAAGAGGATGTCATAAATAGTTATGATCCAAGATTGTGGGCAGATTGCAGATAATTGATGCTAGAATGTTGGTGGGATATGATAAACTTGTAGTACTAGCTACTACTCAATGTTAAACTTGGATTTTGTGTACCATTCTTGAATACACTTAGATGATAATATGCTGATCCATGATTTATGAATTAGAAGCCAGTTTTTTGTTTGATCTTTGGTTGTAAAATTGTAAACTATCGATTGTTTCAGTTCAATTTTTTAATTTGAATACAAGTGGGATGTCTCAAATACTCAGTCTCAATTTGTCTGTTACAAAGAAGGTCATCTCTAGTTTCAGTCCCAATTTGCTTTATTGGTTGGGAAAATTGAGAGGTTGTCCCAACTTTAGTGACATGTTTAGTTGATTAATTGCTGCATGTTTTCTGTTTTCTGCTTAGATCAAGTGTATAATAGAGACCTATACGGTAACTAGGTGATTTTTTTTTTTTTTTTTTGACACCAACTAGGTGAAATGTTAAGCATTTGTTGGTGGTTATTTTTAAACATTTATTATGCAATATACCATATCCAAATTCTCCAAGTAGGATACATATCATGATTTACATTTGATGAAGCGTGCCAAACACTACCTTTGATACACCTTGATCACCTCACAGACTCACACGTTGTGTGGCCTTGCTGGAAAATAAATTGAAACCTGAAAAGGCATTGCAGAGGTTTAGAAAAGCGCTTGTGTATACTTGCCTGTGGATGATTCATGTACTATATTGTGACAACTGAGTGACACTCGGAGTGAAGGTATGCAGGATTAGCAAATAGCAACCAACCCACTGTGGTAAAGGTTGCACGTACTTGTTATGCACTCGAATGTTTTTGGACATTGCCATTGGTAAAATTACTTAAAATCGATTGGTCTTGTACTAAAGACATGCACAAATTCAATACACAGCCTTCTACAGTTTCCCTCATTCACATGATAATGCACGTTGACTTACCTGTTCCAGGGAATCAATGAACATAATCAAATATAGAAACTACCAACATAGAAACGCTTCAGCATTCGCAACTTCATCTCTCCAACATGTTTTAATGTGCTGTACTGCTGTGATATTTTAAATTTTCCATTCCAATCATCAAGGCAATGCTTTAATGAATAAACACACAAGTAAAGGATGTAACACCAAAGTGAAGTGAAAGGGTGAAGGAAGGAGAAACAAACACAATAAACCTTTTGAGGCACCAAGGCAGTCAGACATGTATGAAGAGGCAGGCTGGAGAAAGAAGTGATACATAGTGCACCATGAGGCTATGTTTGGTTAGGGGTAACAAAGGGAAATTTTTAGCTGAGTAAATTTTTAAGAAAGCAGGCATGTTCAAGGTATTACCAAACGTACCCTAGTACTGAAATTTTCATACTACAACTTGAACGAAACTGAATTCTTCTCATATAACATAAATCCAGAAAAGGGTTTCTGTATAATGCCCATTCAAAATTACAATTCAGCGTGCATCCCTTCTCAAGATATAATTCCTACTAGTCAAGAATTAAGATAATTTTTTTTTGTAAGATATAATATATAATGCATGAAGTATGGAGCATACCAAAACAAAAACCTGAAAAACTAGATGTTCAATGCGATTAGCTGTGTTATTTATCTTTAATCACATAAAAATAACATAAGAGAAAACAAAAATGATTAAATCCTTCTATTAAGTATGCAAAACCAAAGAAAATTGCAACTACTCCAAAATTTATAGTAAGAGAGCACTAAAATGTCCAGTATCCATCTCCATTTGCATTAATTAGCAACCAATTATCCTGTTGCCTGTTCCTGTCCTTTCAATCCCAGTCTTCATCACTCAATTGATCATCATTCTCTTCTTTTGGAGGCCTAACAACCAACACCACTGTTCCTAAAATCTCCTTCAGACCAGTTTCTTTCAATGCCAAACCCCTTTCCACCTTTAAACCCTCACCATCAACTTTCACCAGATAAAACCCGTCATCAGCACCTACCTCCCTCCTAGTCCTATCAGCCACAACCAATATCGGCTCCTCCTTATACCACCTATTTGCCTTCCATGGCAACACCCTTGCATCCACAAACGACACAACCACTCCCCCTTTTCCCAAACCCACCACAGGCTCCCATTGAGGCAAGACCACCCACCGCTCCCACCCCTTCTCCGCCACCACCACACCAAACTCTCCCTCAGTCCTGCACTCAAAGGGCGCCTCTAAAACCTCCCTACCTGTCTCGTCCGCCTTACAAACTGGCAAAACAACCACCGAGCTCGCCTCCGCCACCTCCCCGATCTTCAACCTCACCACCGGAACACTCACCCCTACTTTCGCCTCATCCCCTTTCTCTTCCTCCCCGCCATCCTTCCCCTTCAACTCCTCCAAAACCGTGTTCTTAGCCTTGTCAGTTTCGGCAACGCGCAGCGCCTGCTCCAATGCAGAAGTTCTCTGCTCTGAGGGGTTCCTATGTTCCCTACCCTGCCTGTAATACATAAAAGAGAGGCAATCTCCAGGGAGAGTATAATCAAAATTCTCCCACCCTTTCTCGCCGCGCCTGATAGGGATGTCCTTCATGGCACGTGCAAGTTCCTGAGCCCCCTTGCCATCACACCTGTTAAAAGAGTGGAAATGTGGAACAAACATTTACATTAAATCAACTGATGATGTACAATTTACACACCCACACAACGGTGCCTTCTGAACACATCCAATCAAATCCTTAGTAGTCACTAAAATAACAATCTGAAAAAACAACAAAGCCCTTACTTACACATTTTAAAGTTCTGTTAAGATTTTGATTGGTTGTACTTAATAGACAGATACTCATACAAGATTTATTCCTGATATAGTCACCACTAGAGGGTAACAGTACTAACTAACTATAACTAATAACTAATTGTATCTGCAACAGTTAACTAATTGTAACTGAAACAGTTAGTAGGAACTAACTAACTATAACTAATTGTAACTGAAACAGTTAGTAGGAACTAACTAGCTATAACTAACTGTAACTGAAACAGTTGGTGTGTAAGTAACCTGTTGAGGACGATGAAACGGGCAGCTGCGGTGCGTTGGGAGGCACTCAAGAGGCGAATCTCGTAGAGCAGCTCAGCGCCACCGGAGTCGAAGGCGGAGATGATATCAGGGTCGGCTTTGGAGTTAATGAGGGAGTCGCGCACCTGGGCGGCGACGATGAGGCGGTTCTGCTCGACGCCGCTGATGCCGGTGGCTTCTTCGATGGAAGGAGGGGAGAAGCCTTCGCGGATGAGGGAGGAGATGAGGGGAGCGTACTCGTGCCAGAGGCCGAGGCGGTTGGCGAGGATGTTGATGCGGGCAGGGATGTCGAGGGTGCCGAATTGGGAAGGGAGAGGGGTAGGGGGAGGCCTGAAAGGTTGGTATAGTTGCTGTAGTTGAGGATTCGAAGAAGGTGGTGGGTTTGGGGAAGAAGAAGAAGGGTTGAAGTTCAGTGTTGCTGATATGGGTTTAAGGAAATGGCGACGATGATTTTGATTGGGGGAGATGGAGTTAACATTCACAGTGGCTGAGAGTGAGAGCATGGTGCTTTCTGTGGATGGGTGAGCACAGAATAGAAAGTGGAGGGTGAAGGAAGGAGCTGAGTTTGCGTCCCTTATCTCATATATACACTTCAGATATTTAACAGCAATGTCTACTTCAATTCAACTTTACTGCTTGCAAGCAATTGCTCACATTATGGACTCTTAATTAAATGTGGCCCGTAATCGCTCCACATTAATGAGATGCATATTGTGTGAATTTTATTTTTCTTGCCCAATTTTATCCTTATAAGTTATAGGCTATATATGAGAGGATACAGTCATACACTGAAGTGGTTAACAAGCAATTAATTTGTTGTTTGTTTGTAGGGGTGTTCATCAACCGATCCAAACCACAAAAACCGAGCAGAAAAACCGAAAACCGAATAAACCGAAAACCAAAAAAACCGTACTTTTTTATTGGATTTGATCGGATTTTGGATTCTCTAGTGAAATCCAATCCAATCCAAACCGATCTATTAATTACATATACTATTATTTTTTAAATTATAGTATTACTCATACTTAAACATTGTTTTTCATACTTTAATGTCCTTCATTCTCTTTAATATTTTTGTTGGAATGACATTTATGAGACTATTTAGAATAAATATTAATATCTTAAAGTTATATTTTGCTAAAAGTTTTGATGCATAACATATATATACTTATTTGAGTAAGCATGAAAAATATGAAATCAATTAAGTTTGAAAAATAATTAGTTACAATTTATTTGTAGTCGATTCAAGGAAAAAAATAAGATAAGTGAGAGTAGATATAGAGAAATAACATAAAATAACGTGTTAAAAAATATCAATAATTATTTTTTCTCAAACTCCCAAATTAAAATGAAGATTATCCTTTGTCTACTATTAAATAAGTAGCAAGGATACTTGACATAAGAAAAAAAGTAAAGTAGGACAAAAACCGAATTATCCAATCCAATCCAAACCGCATTTAATTGGATTGGATCGGATATTTTTTAGGAAACAAACCGATCCAATCCAAACCGCATGTTGTTTTCATCATTGGATCGAATGACTTTTTAGCTCAAAACCGATCCAATCCAATCCGCGAATACCCCTATTTGTTTGTGTGTTGGGAAAGCTCGTTTTTTTCACTTTCACTTGTTTTTGGTCTGAATAGCTTGCTTTGGAGATAATTTGTCGTCTTTGGCAATCAACTTAAAATGTAGCAAAAGTTTTTTTTCTTAAAAAGAAAAAACCGCATTTAATTGGATTGGATTGGATCGGATATTTTTTAGGAAACAAACCGATCCAATCCAAACTGCATGTTGTTTTCATCATTGGATCGGATGACTTTTTAGCTCAAAACCGATCCAATCCAATCCGCGAATACCCCTATTTGTTTGTGTGTTGGGAAAGCTCGTTTTTTTCACTTTCACTTGTTTTTGGTCTGAATAGCTTGCTTTGGAGATAATTTGTCGTCTTTGGCAATCAACTTAAAATGTAGAAAAAGCTTTTTTCTTAAAAAGAAAGACTTGAAAAAAAGCTATTTTAAAAGCATCTAATGTTTTGGACTTTGTTTTTCATGATGAAAAGCATCTAATGACTAATGATAAGCATTTAATGCAAAAAAAGAAGAAGTTGTTTTACCATCTAAAAATGATTTTTTTTTATCACTCAATTGAAATAAATTATCTTAAAATCTTTTTTAATAAATATAACCAAACAAAAATATATCTTAATTATAATCAATTATCACAATAATCGATTATACATATAATCACTTATCAGTTTAATCTATTTTTTCTATTTTTCCTAAACACTCTCTCATGATTAAGTAGTCACATGGTTAAGAATGATAATTCAAATTACTTCTTCTCGGTCAAACCCTCCAATATTTTAACCTCCAATTTGGGGTTGGAATTTTCCTTAATTTCTCGTTAAACTTTCGAACAATAGAATGATATATTTTTACATTTTCACTTCAATCTTTATTAACCACTTCACTTCATATCTTTTAAACCATCTCAAACATAAAATAAGTGGTTTCAATATTTAAAATGTATTTATCGTATTTTATATATTTACAATGAAGTTAGATGGTGCGTTTGGAAGAATTTTTAGAAAACTTATGAAAATAGTTTATGATAATAAACTTGAACAAATAGTTTATTAAAATAACTTATGATCTTTCAGTAAGCTCTCTTTAGTTTATTTTCATAAGCTTGTCAGAGAACCCTATAAAAAAAGTTATTTTTAGCTCATTTGAAGAAAAAAAGTTATTACATAAATACTTAATTAAGCTGGATATCTAAACGCACCCTATAATCTCTATCCTTAGAATGAGTGCCCCGGTTTTGAAAAACCGGACGGTTCACCAAATTGCTGTAGCTTTATGCTCTTTTTCCAAATTTTGATTTCAGAATCTCATACTCTTACCAGAAGCTCTCGGTCTCGGGCCCTAGACTCCCACGCAGTTGACGGTCATCGACGCCACTCCTCACCGGAGCTCCGCCGTCGCGTCAGTTACAGGTAGCTTCGTCGTTTCTTTATTCATTCGCCGTTTGTATGTTGTTGCGTGGGTGTGAATTACCCTTTTTGAAAACCATCTAAATCCTCCAATAATTGGGAGATTGTAGTGGCTGTTGAAATCGATGCATTTCTAGGTGAAATTGATGGCTGCTGTTGAGGGTACTGCCGATGACGGCATGTTTGAACCAATGGAAGCATGAGCCGGGTTCTATGTCCGGTTCGGTTCATGAAACAATTTTTTCAATTAAAAAAAATCAAACACCTCATAGGTAAAAAAGAAAATATAAACCCCAGCTTGTAAAATTAGTATTTTTTTGATTTTTTGTTTATCAAATAGATCGGGCTGCCGGCTGTGAGAAATATAGTTGCTTCCTGGTTTTGTTCCTCCATCTTGCAATTTAGGGTTTGCAGAGTTCCGCTTTATCTTCAATTTTTCACACTCCCAGCATCATGCATACAATCTTCAATTAATACGCTTTCTTCCACTGATTCTGTTTGTGGCGTATCGCAATTTCTCTGCAGTTTCGTCTTCTTATCTCGTGAGATCAAATTAGATAGTTCCACACGGTACCATATTATGTTCCTCGCTGCCAATTTCAAATTCAACAGTCAAAGCCAAAAAAATACTGAATTTTGAGCCTTTTCCCTCAAAAGAATTGGAGGGTGTTAGACTGTTAGAAAATACAAATTGTCTTTTTGATTACTTTGAAATTCACTGCGTTCCAAAAATTTGAAGAATTATCAATTCATCATGCTTGTTCATGCATGGATTCATGGTCTGCTTATATTATATATATGTTGGTGCTTAATTGATATTTGCTTGTAGGTATTGTAACAATGGCGGCAGATCTGGTGCTAGATACGGCAATCAGAGACTGGGTGCTGATCCCTCTTTCTGTGGTTATGGTTCTCATTGGTGTGCTCCGCTATTTTGTCTCAAAGCTTATGCGCTCTTCTCAAACTCCTGATGCCAAAATTGTGAAAGAGGGGTACTTCTCAACCCTCATTCAACAATTGATTATGCAGCTAGTTATTTTTTCGCCCTTAATTTGATATCAGCATGATGTTGTTGTGGTGATATTAATCCAGGCAAGTGATACTTAGAGCTCGGAATTTACGTGCTGGAGCAAATTTCATTCCTTCAAAGTCTTTTCGTGCCCGCAAGATTTATTTTTGCAATGAGGTTTGTTTACTTAGTGTGTATTGTAATTTTTGCAGAAGGTTTCAATGTGTGGTTCTTGATTAGGAGGAATTTAAGCTTCATTTTACTGTCTATTGTTGTGGCAATTGATCTAGCCATGAGTTTGTGTAGTATAAATGATCATATATCCAACCAGTTCATCAGTAAACTAATTGTTTGTCTACTTTCATTGAAGGAAAATGGTCTGTTATTTGTTCCGAAGGGCCAAGCCCAGAATCCGCAAGCACAAATGTTCTCTGATCCAAACATGGCCATGGATATGATGAAGAAAAACCTATCAATGATCATTCCTCAGGTGTTGAAATTAGAGTTCCACAGTACTCTGCCATAAGATTTTAGATCATACTCCTTTCTTGTTACCTTACTTTTTGCCAATATGAGGATATTACTTACTATCATTTTCTTATGTTCTTTCCCCTTGTTGAACAGACTCTTACCTTTGCTTGGGTGAACTTTTTCTTTTCTGGATTTGTAGCAGGTAATTTTTGTCTTCTTTGCATGAATTCATATTCTTCAAATGTCTTGTTATATGATAACCTTTTAAGTATCAAGCTGCCAGCTTTTTCTGTTAATAATTATGCATCTGGTATTTTGTATAAAAGCACATGCATGTTTTTGACTTATGATAGTACCATCTGTTGGGCCAAGCCTTAGATTCCCTACTTTTATTATTTTCCTCTAAAAAAATGTTAAAAAATTTCCTGCAGCCAAGATACCCTTCCCACTGACACAGAGATTTAGAGCGATGTTACAGAACGGGATAGATCTAAGCACAGTAGATGTTAGCTATGTCAGCAGTCGCTCTTGGTAATCTTTGTTTCCATGGAACGTACGATTTCCTCTGGACATGTATCTCTCTATACCTGTTTTACTCTTTGGTTTCATTGTCATGATTGCATTTCAGGTACTTCCTCAATCTGTTCGGATTAAGAGGATTGTTTAGTCTCATCTTGGGGGAAGAAAATGGTTAGTGATATTTTGAAGATTTTAATTATATCATCACTTTAATGAATTTGAATTTTTACTGCTTTTCAATATTCTGTCCATTCCCCCCCTTTCAAGCTGTGGTTTGGATAGACACTTGGCAGAAGATATGATGTGTTGTTTTTGATACAGCTGTAGATGATACACAACGTATGATGCAAATGGGTGGATTTGGATTTGATCCTTCCAAGGTACAAATATGAGTGGTTTATTCTAGGTTTTCATGAACTCGAAGATCAATCTTTGCCCTCATATATGTCAAATATGGATAATTAACATTTTATTACATTACTAATTGATCCCCACAAAGCCAATTTTTTTAACACCATAATGCAAGGAAAAAATGATCATTTATTTCAATGAGGTGCTCCAGTATAAAATATTTTTTCATGGATGGCAGCAGCCAGGTGAAATTGAGCACACCTCTTGAAACTAGAAAGAGTAACAAACTGTAGGTGATTTTTTTGGTAGAGAAACTGTAGGTGATTTGCACCAAGTGTATAAGAAACGGAAAAAAGGGTAGTATTTTTCTGAAGATTTGGCTAATTTGCGGTATTATCATTATTTTTAAAACCTGACAGATTCCTCATCTGTTCAAAGTTCAAACATAGAGTAGGTAAAGGTGTAACTGCAACTCAAACGAACTTTAGTCCAGTCTGACAAAATAATCCCAATCTTACGGTTTTGTTCTTGTTTATTTGTAATTTTTCAGGGTTTGAGTGCCGAGAAAGACAATCTTGACATAACGCAGCATGATTGGGCCTTGCCAAATTTCGAGCAGCGTGCTGAAGCTGTGTTAAGGAAAGTGGTCAGTTGAACAATGTTATGGACTGAGAAGTTTAATTGCTTGTATTAGCAGGATACAACGTAGTTTCTACTGTTGCTGTTGGAGCTTTACCATTCGCTCTTAGGTCATGATTAGACCATGAGTGTATTTTGAAGCGAAACCTTTTTCATTTTATTATTAGAACGTTTTTGTTGAAACCAGAAATGAAATCATTCCATCTTGCATAATATATTTTTCAGAATGCCTGTAAGGCTGTAACCACATGAAGCATCAGTATTTCCCGTGAATTGTTGAGCCGTGTACTGTGTTTAAAGTCATATCCGATGTATAACGTTGTCTTCAATGCTCGCAAACAGGCTAGGTGCATGGGTGCACCAAATGCTGGGAGCCATTGATTTATTAAAGAAAATATAATGGTCAGGATAACCTTTGATAAGTGCAAACTCTCAATTTACTTATGGGTCTGTCCAAAATGTAACTGTTCGTTTTATTACTGAACAAAGCATACCTCCCAAGATTAACTCCAAAACCAATGAACTTTGCTTAGCAAAGGTGACCTCAACGAACCTTAAATTTGGTCAACACCTTGGCCATAGTAGCAGAGAAAAGCAACTTCCATATAACAATGCAATAATTGCAGCTCCGAAGTAATGGGCTATGGAAAATATCAATTAAATTTCCATCTATAGCCTGTTATTAACGAGATGCGTCTCTTCTGTGTTGTTTACTTGCTTTCATCGAGAACAAGTAGATTTCAATATCACGAATTGGATAATTTTTTCTTACAGATTGTCCCATTTTGGGTGCCTAGCTAGTTGGCAAACTTCCAATGCATAATAAGCAAAGCAAACACCTACGTGCGCAGAGGGGACTCGTAATTGAGTCTGAGATTAGCAATAAGCCCACTGTCTATATTTTTTGAGCAGCACTAGCACCGTAAAACTTTCATTCCAATAACATCTGAACCACAACAGCAGTCCCTTTCTCTATGCTAGTTGAAAACCTTCCCACACACCCCAAATTTCATTTCAGCTAGAAAAGCATTAGTTTCACCGACAGTCATTTTTACTAGTCCATCTGTATTATTTATCGATACCCAATTCTCATTTGGTGGGAGCCGCCACCATATATTACAGAGCTGTTTTCAATTATTTGAATGATGATCATCAGTGTAACAATAGTGTTCGACTATCATTTTCGTATCTAATATATATTGACAAATTATCCACTGAATCTATGTAAATTACATTTTCAGTATAAGAACAAAAGGGTCAATCAAATCTTAATTGTGATTTTGAAGTTTGAATCACTGCCACTGAACTTATTGACAAGTTATGAAAAGAAGCAAGCTTAATTATAATATCTAATCATGTAAAAGTATCAAGATGTGATCAAAAAGTTGATTTATATTTTGGTACTGCAACTTCTCTAATGACACAAATCTAAGAGTGGCAAGCTGAGTTTTAGCAAACACCACTGTACTGGGATTTATGGTCCCATAAAAGAATTGTTATTGGAAGAGAATCTTCCACTTTACAAGGAAACAACGGTGAGGGATTATGTTCTCTATTACAATTACAATTAAAAGGGCTTCTCACCCCTGCACTTGAGGATTTCAGGCTTTGAAGCATTTTGGCTTCTGCAATGGCGCGCCACTATATTCAGAACTACCACGGAAGAATCTCTACTTATGGTCAGTTTGGTATGGGATGTGAAAAATTCATAGAGGAGTTTTCAATATAATATTAAAAATAAAACTAATATATGATCATTTCATTGGGTATCCGTATCCCCTTTTTTCTGTTATGAAACTTCGATATCCGAAAATCATATTAAACCGACTAATAGTGCATCTTTTTTACCCATATACCACAGAGACCAGTGTTAAATAAGCACAGTTCTTGTAGAAGTTTTTGAAATGCTTTGATGTCATATTTTCGTCAATGATTATAACATTCCAGATATACATCATTTTCTGTTTTTTTCCCCCAATTTCGTTAGCAATATTACTAAAAACTATTTTGGAGTCAGCTTAATAATTTAAAGTCTTAGGATATAATTGAACAAAAAAATCTGTCTTAATTGCATGACCTTATAGACAATGCAAATAAGTCATCAGTACTGAGTAGCGTGACAAGCCACTGCTGATGTACCCTTCATTAAATTTGTTTGGACAATATCTAGTCTTGATGCCTTTTATGTCCCAGGGAACTACTACAGTTCTACCTAGTAATGTCTTCAGCTAAAATCAGAACATACACCGCATATATCCTACATTAAATCAGAAATGCAAAATGATGGATACAAATCCGCAACTCAACTCAACCGAGGATGAATTAGAAATCGATAGGGAACAAGGGCTAAAGGCTTTTGATGAAACTAAAGCTGGTGTCAAAGGACTGGTTGATGCTGCTATATCTAAACTTCCTCGGTTTTTCATTGCATCCACTGATGGAATCCGAAGCAAAACATCACCAATATCCACTTCCACTCAGTTCCAGATCCCAGTGATAGACCTTGGAGTTGAACAGTTGCATGAAGATGGTGTTGGACGAAAAGATATTATTCACAAGATTCGTGTAGCCTCTGAAACATGTGGATTTTTTCAGGTTGTGAACCATGGGATTCCCAAAGGAATCCTTGATGAAATGATTGAAGGAGTTCGTAGATTTCACGAACTACCACATGATGTGAAAAAAGAATATTACACACGTGATGGGTCAAAGACAGTTAGGTTCTTTAGTAACGTTGATCTGTATCAGTCAAAAGTGGCAAACTGGAGAGATACTTTAGTTTATGTCATGGCTCCAGAATCTCCCAAACCTGAAGTGTTACCTAAAGCTTGCAGGTATGTTCAATCAGATCCATATTGCAAATTTCCCAAAGGATATGTTACTTGATAAGAGGGTAACCTTGTTTTCTCCAAATAATGATAAACGTTGCTTTTGGGATCAATTTAGCATATTGAATAACGTGATTTGAAAACTGGAAGGTGACACTGTAGCAGGAACATGGTATTTGGGGTTAGTTTTTCAACATGTACGCTTTGTTTGGTTGTGAGAAGAAAAGGAGAAGAGAGAAAGAGGTGAGAGAGAATATGAGATGAGAGAAAATGGTGAGAAATAAAGTAGATTTTATGTGTTGTTTGGTGTAAGAGAAATAGGAGAGAAATAGAGGAGAAAGATGTGTTTTTTCTCTCTCCCCTTTGTTTGGTTGGATAGAAAATAAGAAGAGAGAAAAATATTTTTTTTTAAAAAGACAAAAATATCCTTAACTAAAAAATCAATATAAAAATATTTAAATTTAATTGATTTAAGTTATTTTAACTAATCAAATAATTTAAATTAATTTAACTGATTTAAGTTATTATTTTAAATAAAATTTATTAGTTTAATATAATTATTTTATTTATTTCAATTTAATTTAATTAATTAAATGATTAATTTAATTCAATTTATTTAAATTTATTAAATAATTGAATGAGAACCCTAAAAGAAGGGTACAAAAGTCATTTTATATGAAACACTCTCTCCCTCTTCCATTTTCTTCTCATATGGGGAGAGAAAAAATTTTGAGGTGGGTCCCACCAATTTTCTTCTCTCTTCCCTATTTCTCTCCTCCACCAAACAAGAGAAAAGTGTATTTTCTCCTCATTTTCTCTCTTCTTATTTTCTCTCTTACTATTTTCTACTCCAACAAACAAAGCCGTAAAGAAAAATAATAATAAAATGTTTAGGCATAAAAGTATGCTGTATGTGCTTAAATTAGATGTACAAATAATAGAACTTTTCAATACAGATTCCCTGCAATAAAACAAAAACATTTATTTATACATTCACGCACTGTTCAATCAATTTTAAGACTTTCTGTTTTTAGTTATTGATCCAACAATATATGAATGTAGGAAATCCGTATCTATAATTTGCGGCTCGAAATAACATTGGAGGCAGAAGTAATAAATTGAATGTTGGAGCCACTAAAATTCTGAACCCATACTTGCATTTTGGGAGTGGTTTGTCAAACATGCTCTTAATACACTACTAAAAATCCACTGCAATTTGTTAATTTTCAAGCTCATTGGATATAGTAATCTTGCTGATTAAAACAAGTTGAATTTGGATTTCAAAATCTCTTCTGTATATAAGTATATTAAACTGATGGAACCCAAATGCTTTGTTGGAACATATATACAAGGAAATAATGATAATTAGAAACATTTAATGTGAGCCATTGTCTAGAAAATAAATAGCATAATGTGTGTTGTTCTTGACATTCACAGAGAGATCGCGGTTCGTTACTCGGAGCACGTTAAGAGGCTCGGCCTCACCCTATTGGAGTTCCTATCAGAAGCTCTGGGGCTTAAACAAAAACATTTGGAAGAGATGGAATGTGGTAAAGGACACAATCTGGTGTTTAACTACTACCCAGCATGCCCGGAGCCTGATGAAACATTAGGAATCACAGAACACAGTGACCCTGATTTCTTCACTATCCTTCTTCAAGACCACATTGGTGGCCTCCAAGTGCTTTACAAAAATCAATGGGTTGATATCAAGCCAGTGGAGGGAGCTTTAACTGTTAATCTCGGAGACCTTATCCAGGCGAGTACTAATTTTCAATGCAAGCATCATATATCTTGTCACATAAGTTAAAATTTCATATAATTTTTAAAAAAGTAAAATATGTGACAAGATATTATTTTGGAACAGGGTATGATACACCAAAATAGGATACCAAATCATCTTCCCTTGTGCAGATGTACAATACAATACTAGTATTTTTCTGAATCTATGTAAAGTATCAAGATGTGTCAAAAAGTTAATTCATGTTTTGGTACTGCAGCTTATCTCTAATGATAAATTCAAGAGTGGCAAGCACAGCGTTTTAGCAAACCCTGTAGGACCAAGAGTATCAGCGGCATGCTTCTTCAGCACCCATCTTCAACCATTTAATCGGGTTTATGGTCCCATATTGTTATCAGAAGAAAATCTTCCTCTTTACAAGGAAACAACAGTGAGGGATTATGTTATCAATTACAATTCAAAAGGGCTTGGCACCCTTGGACTTGAGGATTTCAGGCGTTGAGGCAGTTGTTTGTTCAGAACTACCACTGAAGAATCTTTACTTTGAGTTGAATAAGCACAGTTCGTGTAGAACTTTGTTTCAAAATGCTTTGATGTTATACTTGTGTTATATTGATTTGTTACCCGACAGCTGCATTTCCTTCCTCCAACATCATAATAGAAAAGATAATATGGCAAATATTCATATGCTACATAGATAAGATAACACTGCAAATATTCATATGCTACCCATCGTCACATATTCAGAAGATGGACTTTTGTTTTCGGAAAGGGTGCTCTCAGGTTTTGGAACTAAAGAAAAGGCACTTCAGGAAAAGGAAGTTGGAGAGCAAAAAGATGAAAAAGCACAAAGGGGATAGGGTAAGCATAAACGGTGGCGATGACTAATGAATGATGGATACACCCTTACTTTCTCATTTTACATTCAAACTCACATTAGAGAAGCTTTATCCAAAGTTGCAACCTGATGTGCCCCTGCACATATTACTAACGTCCTACATAGATTGAGTGTATGGTTAAAATACCACTTATAATAAGTAGGGCAACTTTTCCCCCCTTCAGCTAATTTTCAGTGTAAAATTTAATTGAGTTATTTTAATATAGTATTTCCTTAAGCTACCTAAATATTATCTTTCCTCGTGCAATCACAAATGTTTGGTGTTCAGGATCAACAGACAATGTGTAGAGATGGAATGGATATCGGAGATGCCAATATGTTTTTCTAAATAGATGCCATCTAAAGATTCTTTTCAAACATCCTGCAGTACGAATTTAAATATCCTTGAATGCAACCATTACAACCATTATCTACAGACTGCGATCTTCTATTATTCTACGATACAAGAAACTGAGCTCTATCACTCAGACACTTAGAAATGACAAATTATTATAGCATACAGACTCTAGCATAAAAATAAATTCGTCAAAACATCCACTTCCAAGCTTCATTTCAGCCTCAAAGTTAACTTAATTTCACCATACTACAAATTCAGACCAGGGACTCCGAGAGGTCACACTCCGTCCACGGTCACTGCTTCAAGCTTTTCAATGCTGCAGCAAAAATCTAATAAAGGTGAGAACAACCATAATTTAATTATCTATTATTCTGATTTTCTAGCAGTATATTATCAAAATTAGTGTCATAATATTTCAAAAGTAAGAAAAGAAAGTGACTGACATTCAGATTGGTGTTATGATATTTTAATGCATTTTTTCATCGCTAATAACACTCGAGCAAGTAAAAAAAAAGAGATGTGTAATGCAATTAAGCAAATAAAGAAAGCCTCACTCATGAAAAGCATGCCTTAGAAGGTATCAATCAATCATCGAGATTGTGGCACATTCATCAAATTCACTACAGCAACTTCACATTCAGACACAGAAATAAGATAACAGATGCATGCACAAATGAGCAGCTTCAGTTTGCCAGGTACATGACAGGAATCAAGAATAGATACACAATGATGCAAGAAACAGATGGAAGTTACCAAGAAAATAACATCATTTGTGTATGTTGGCATAATAAAGGCAGAGCCTCAACTTAGATGGCTTTGACGAGGTAGATGATAAAGCCACCACATCTCTAAACATAGATAATCATTCCAGTTTTATTAGTTGCTGAAGTAAACCAATAAAATTTAAATTATTAAATAATCTATTCTAGCATCAGAATCAAGTACCCATAATGTTGACTGATCCCAAGATCCTATTGGGCTATTGGCAATAACAAACAAGTATCTAGGCAAATATTGATTAGAGTAACATGCTATCGATATATAGCCCATAAACCAGTCATGTCAGTTGTCAACATTGGGCATAATTTATGTACTGTTCCTTTGGCAAAAGAAGGGGGATACAATCAATGCAAGTTACACCAAATGATCCGATTATTTTCTCTTATTTTCCCTTATTTCCCCTGTGCTTAGTTTAGACATATAAGTAAAAAATAAGGCTAAATTCTAAAATTTCTAGCAGAGAATGACAGAAGATATATAATCACACCATTAGCAAAAAGAGATACCTTAGATTGTGGCTGGGAATACTGTCTCAAATCTGCTTCAGCACCTAGAGATTGATTGTGCTTACTGCTTCCCTCATATTTCTCATAACTGGTTTTCTCTTTGTATACCAGAGTCACCTGATCAAATTCCTCATTCAAATTCCTCATTAAGGGGCCAATATTTACACAAACAGAATAGAAATACATAGTACAACAGCAATTACATAACTAGGAGTGGACAAGTGGTGAGGGCTTTGGTTAATTTGTAAGAGATCACATGTAATTACATGGGGTAAGAGACTGCATACCTTAGTAGGTGGCCGAAGATGTTGTCTCCAGTCGCTATTGTTAAAACTGCTTTTCTCTTCATGATGTGATGTTGAGGCCCCATCATCAAATTTCTTATTTAACTTAGTTGATGGCATATCATTATCCCTTTCCATAAATCTGCTTCGTGATCGCAAATTATAAGATCTAGCACTTTCTGTTTCCTCATGATTAGCATTCATTTTATCATGTGTATCATTCCGAGCAGCGGTGTGGGAATTGTGATCCTTTTTTGAGAACTGGGTAGCTGCTGCTCGTGCACCAGCTATGGCTAGACTTATATTCGATGATCTGTCCACTTCAGTTGGTTTTAAATCAGGAGTAAGCGCAGAGATAGAACCTGGCCTCAAGGAAAATCGATCCCGTGGATCCGGAAGTGGAAATTTCACTGGCAATGGACTACTAACTGGAGACAGTCCTCTAACAGCAGCTTCATAAATCTTCAAATATTAAGTAGAAAAGTCAGGCTTCATTCAAAGAAAAATAAGGAATGAAAATGGAGATTTAAAGCCATATTGATTACCTTCCTTTCCAAGTTATAAACACCCTGGTATCCTCGCATCTCAAACGGAATCACCAATTTCTGGATGATTAATTGTGGGAAAAAAAACATTTTTTGAGCATACACACACATGTATATATAGTTGTTAATACAATTATAGGTAAGAGGAGGAAGAGACAAACCTGTGGGCTTTCACATAACCAACAATAATCAGTTAGTGCTTCGAGCCTGACCTGAGGGACAAAATGGGGTCAGTATGAGTGAAGAAAATATGGATAGGTATGATTATGAATGAATGATTTAAAAGAAAAAGGTGGATAGTGGGTACCCCTTCGGGAACCATCTCCCAAGCTGCTAGCTCTTGTCGTTTTAAGCAGCCAACCACTTCAACACAACCTGCGTCAAGAATTCAAGTTGGTAGGGTGAGAGGTAAAGGAAAAGAGTAATCAATTGAATTGAATTAAAACAGAAATAGAATAGAATGGTATACCTAAAAGCCTAGAAACAGGATAGTGCTGAGGGAAGTTGATATCAGTAATGCCATTGAGTGCATAAATCTCCTTGTAAAAGTATTCCATTGCTTTGATAGTAGCCTCGTCAGGAACTTTACCGGCAGCATGAATCCAAAGACGGCCTAAGCGCGGAACAATGTCAATGTCAATGTCAATGTGAATATGTATGATTCATACATGAATAAATATTAAGACAATGTTTTGGGAGTTTTGAAGAAGATAGAGTGAAGTCGTGAGTAATATAATGATTCAGAGTGGAATAGATTAGACAAATAAAACTATATCACTCTATTGTTTGATAGGTTTAACGTGAGATTGTACACCTGGATTCTGGGCAACACCTCAACACCTGATTAATGGTGTACAAAGTACAAATTCATTCTTGGTTAATTTAGTATAGTGGATGGTTAATGACCCGTTAACTAAGTTCAAGACACTGTTAACCACGATTATGGCATCGAATCGCAGGTGTCGTCATGAAAATATAAGGTATCCATTACTTAAAAAACTCTCCAACAATGGATTAAGGTGTTTTTTTTCGCACTTTACTTCACTATAATCTACTTCACTCCATTGATCCAAACATATAAGAGAGAAGGGGGTATTTAGAAAGGTAACCTGTGATGGGAGAAGGCCAGGACCTGCCCTCGATCCGCTTGATGCCGTAGACGAGGAGAGAAGCCCAGGGCTGATGCATAGTTAAGCATGGGTTCCGATAATTCCCACTATTGTTTCCTCTCATCGCTATTCTCTTTTCTCGCAAGTCGCAACCCCAACCCTATCCCTTTCTCAATTGTCACTCCTCGCTCCTAAACCTCGTATCAGTTGTTACACTTTTTTCACCTTCTCCCCAAAATAACAAAACTTCTATATTAACTAGCTGATTTTGTAAAGTCAACGAGTGCCTGTTTCAGGGAAACCTTTGGATTGGTTTTCAACCAGTAGTCATCCAATCCAAAATTAGATTGCGGTTGAAGTTTCGATTTTTGTATTTCAAATTTAAACCGATTCAATTTTTTATTTTTCTAAACCCATTGTATCCTAACACTTTTGAAGAAGGATTACTTACTATCCATGGGACGTGGCTTCCACGGGCCAAAACCAATTCAATTTAAATAAAAGCGAATTGGATCTGATTAGATGATTCAATTTTTATTAAGACAACTGGATAAAAAAAATCTAAATAATATTAATAAATATAACCTATAACATACTCAAAATTAAAATATTACGAACCAAATGTTATATGTGAGAGGAATAAGGTTACCGACGAACAATAAGAAGGATTCGTATGTGGGGGAAAAAAATGAAATCTGAAGCAATTCTGTACCATCACATTTGTATCATACTAAGGGCTGAGATTAAGCGTAAGAAATGTAAAATTTTTGGGTGTAAGTATATCCCTCATCTTTTTAAACAAATAACATTTTCCCATTTAATTATGCAAAACTAACTATCAAACAAATATTACTAAATTATATAAATAATTCAATACCATTTTAATAATTTACTATATAAAAGTGTTTTTTAAAACAATGCAAGCGAAATAAAAAAATAATATAATCATTTTTCAGCAGAAATCTTTAAACATAAAAATGATTCTATCATAATCTATTATAATACAACAATAACAATTAATCAATTTTTCCTAATTAATTTCTTCCATCAAAAAATGGATGATAATGTTGACCGGAGTATTATTACTCGATGATTGTTTGTGTAGTGTGTTTAAGAATCCTTTCTCTTTGGTCTTTGACTCTCTACTTATTTATAGTGTTCTATATGTTGTAGATTAGGCATATCTCTTATCGTTGTCAAAAAAATAAAGCAGCAGCATGTCTCTTATCCTATAAGCAGTTACGGTCATGGTTTAGCAGATGAGCAGCTATGAATTACATCATTGAGATCGTGGAACATGGATATATGGCTTCTCTCATAGTTTGAATTAGCCAAAAGCATATTTAATCACATGTTATAATCGAAGATTCATGGTAGGTACATCATCTATTCAAACGTAAAATTGATTTTATTATAATCGATTATTATAGTAATCAATTTTGCATATCATCGATTGTTAAAATAGTACTTTTTTGCGGTTGATCCAAAGGGACACCTGAACAACACTAAGGTTGGGCATGTTAAAAATTAAAACCTCTCTAAAGTGAATAAAAAGTGAGAAAATAATAGTGTATTTATTTTTTATTAGTTAGAGGCATTGATTAGTTAAAGTGTATCAATTCACTTTAACTAATCAAAGGTACGTGTGTGTATATATATATATATATATTGCCCTTTAAAAAAATTAATTAATGTGGATGACGTGAGATGACTCTTGAGAAAAATGAGAGATGGTGGGAGAAGACTTACTCTATTGTGTATGGGACAACTAGAAAAAATATAATATATCGATAATTGATTATATGTGTAATCCATTATGTGATAATCATAGGAACCAAAATCACATATTGTCAATAATAAGGGACCAAAGGTAAAATTAAATCAAATTTTTATTTGATATTTAATTGTACAAGGATAAAATTTGATTGGTTTCAAAATAATCAAAAGTTATTTTTGAAATAAACTTCAAACTTTAGCTTTTCTAAAAAAACACTTTTTTCGTTCAGTAAAAAAAAAAAACTTTTTTCTATAGAGATTTTTTTTTTATATACTTTAAGCTAATTTACCAAACATGGCAGGTTAATTTTAAAATAAATTTTGGTAGGGAAAAAAATCCCCTAAAATCGTATCCAAATCATGAATTTTGTCCCAATGAAGCATTTTCCCTGAGAAAAAATATCACTGTTTGAAAATTGAAATTTTGATAAATTAAGGGTAAATGCCCATTTTCATCCCTAACAATTTGTGAGGTACCCAATTTAGTCCATGAAAAAAAAACTCACCCAGTAGTCCTCGACAATTACAAAACAGGGACATGTTAGTCACTTCGTTGATGACCGTTTAGAATGCTTCGTTAGTTTGCTGATGTGGACCGTTAAGTAGCCCAACTATCCGTCAACTTGTCCCACATAGATTTTCTTATTTTGTATCACCAATTAAGTCCTTGACTATTTCTATCGTGGGACAAATTAGTCCCTGCGCGATGCATAAACCAAAATGTAGCAAAATGACCCAAACCATATACCAAAGAGCACCAAAATGCAGCAAACATCAGATACATATATATGAACTAAAGAGTACCAAATGAACCAAAATTCAACAAAGTTCAACGAAATGAATCAAAATGAACCAAAGAACACCAAATGGACAGGGTTAAGAGAATTTCGTCTTTAATTACAAGAACCCTAAGATCTCTTCCACTTGAATTCTCTCTTATAGAACAACTTTTCACAAAATTGATTGAGGGATTATCTTCACCTGACCATTACGATCAAAACCCCTCAAGAATCACATGTTTTAGTTGAGAAAATAGAGAGAATTTTTCATATACTCATTTCGGATTTATGGTTTTTTTAGCGCAAGAACCCTATTCTTGGGGTTTTTCGATTCCTCTCTTTGATGATTGTTATGAAAAATTGGTTTGGGATTATTCTTGGTCTGTACCTTGCGACCAAAACCCACAAAAAAAAATCACTGGAAATCACTGCAGATTTTGAAAGAATTCATTACTTAAGTATCGCGAATCCTTTGTATGAAAACCCCATATTTTTTTTGGTTTGAAGCTGTGATTTTCGAAATTGAGTTGTGCCATCCATAGTCGGTGGCATGTGAATCATATAATGAAACATCAGCGCGATTCATTACTTCTTTTGAGAGATCTAATCGGGTCAGAAAACTTGGTCGCACAACCTTTGTTAACTTTTGGTTCTTTTGGTACTCTTTGGATCATGTATCTATATCTGATGTATCTGATATTTGTTGCATAATTTTAGTGCTCTCTGGTTCATGTATCTGGTATTTTATTTTGCTGCATTTTAGTTCATGCATCGGGCAAGGACTAACTTGTCCCACACTAGAAATAGTCGAGGACTTAATTGGCGATACAAAATAAGAAAATCCGCGTGGGACAAGTTAACAGACAGCTGAATTACTTGATGGTCCACATCAGTAAACTAACATAGTCTTCCAAACGACCATCAATGGAGGGACTAACGTGTCTCTGTTTTGTAATTGTCGAGGACTAGTGAGTGCGTTTTTTTTTCTCAGGGACTAAATTGGGTACCTCGCAAATTATCGGGAACGAAAATGGGCCTTTGTCCGTAAATTTATGTATTTTTCTTTTGAAGCAAATATAAATTTATGTATTTTTTTTTTTGAGAAAAAATAAATTTATGTAATTAAAAACCAACAAATTAATAGAATCGCAATCGCAATTGAAACCCTAACGAATGAATCCGCTTTCTGATCCTGATGAACGAAAATGAAAGGAATTGCCACTTTTCCTCTCCAATAAACGAAACCCTCTCATATCATAATCTCTTCAATTTTGTGTGATCCTCAAAAGACACCCTTCTGCTGGCAAAACGACACCACTGCGATTTTGGTCTTCTCTTTCCCCTTCTTCTTCTTCTTCATCGAGGCATGTTATTTGCTCACTGGTTTCACTCTCGTTCATTTTTGGATTCTGGGCCTTTTCATCATCACCACCACAACATTCGCATCATCGTCCAATAAAGACGTTGACTTTTTTGCGGGGTCTATTGAGGCGAAGAAAATGGACCAAGCAGTTCTTGATGACATAATCAATCGGTTGCTTGAAGTTCGTGGGCGTCCAGGGAAGCAGGTGCAGCTGTCAGAATCAGAGATCCGTCAGCTCTGTGCAGTTTCTAGAGAGATTTTCTTGCAGCAACCTAATTTATTGGAGCTTGAGGCACCTATTAAGATTTGTGGTATTTTTCTTCACTTTTTTTATTCTCCTCACCTTAATTACCATCTTTATTTCCAATTTTTTGAACTGGGTATTGTCATTTTGTTGGTTTGAAGATCTGTGCTTTGGGGTTTGCTTGGATGTGATTTTTAAGTGCTTTTCTTATGTCATTATACTAAGTTTGGTTACAATTTACTGTCTAAATTGCATGCTTCATTATGTTTGTTATAAGCTTGTTTGCTATCTTTCCATGTCCTGAATGTGGCCACGGCTATTAAGATGTACAATTAGTCCAATTTTAGTTCTAAAAACCTATTATTAGAGATGCTATGTTAGCTGATTTATAATGGAAATTATATGGATGAATGTACGGATTGAAACCAGTGTTGGTAAAAGTGGCTCAGGCAAAGCAGGTTGCCAGCTTTGGGCTTATGATGTGAGGCAAAATCCATTGACCATTGCCTCAACCGGATGCTGCTGTAGCAGTCCCCCCTCATCTCTGTTGAAACCTTACTGACCTTTCTTCCTTTTCTTTCATTTTATAGGTCAATAATCAATGATTCTGCTACTTCTGTGAAACACCTCATTTGGCAGTCTCAAAGTCTCAAACAGACTGAGTATCTGATATGTCACTGGGTATATATATATATAGTTGTGTTAAGAATGTTGCTTTGGATGAGTGACTGGATGCACTAGACAAGATAGAAATAGGAATGAATGCATTATAGAGTAAGTTGAGATAGCACTTACTGTAAAAAAAAAAAAAATGATAGAATCTCGCCTTAGATGGTTCGGGCATGTGTGGAGAAGACTTGAAGAAGCCCCCAGTAAGGAGAGTAAATCAAATGGAGGGTAGCTCAATCGCTAGAGGTAGAGGGAAACCAAGAAAAGTTATAGGCAATTTTCAGTTCTTGATTTGTCCTCATAATACAAATAGTTTTCTTCTAGAAAAACCTGTTTGAAAATGCAGAGCTTCCTCAAAGGTCAAAGCTTTTGTATTAACAAGATAATCACCAACGATATGCTCCAAAAGTGAAAACCTCTGACCGCCTTTTCTCCTAATATGTGCATAATATGTGGTTTAGATTCCGAAAGTAGGCCTCATCTCTTTTGACACTGCTCAGCAGCAAGAGCACTTGGAATAGATTGTTTGGGGCCTTTGAAGAGTCGTGGGTCTGCCCTATGGTTTGCGTATTTTTCTCCTTTCTAAATTTAGAGGTTTTGGCACAAGTAAAGATGCCAAAATTCTGTGGCAGTCCTCTGTTTTTGCTGTTCTTTGGTGTATTTGGTTGGAAAGGAACTGTAGAATTTTAAATGACTCCTTTTCTCTCTAGATTTCCTTTGGGATAGGGTGACTCTTTTTTGCATCCCTTAGGTGTTGTGCACATGGGTTTTTCAGTTGTGTTTATTTGGTAGGTATGCAGAGGGACTGGCATGCTTTGTTGCATGGCTCTGTCCCTTAGTTTTAGATGTTTATTTTTTTTTTGTTTTTCGTGAGGATTTCTTATCCTCTTCTTGTATTCTTCTATCTTATCATTTATTTATATTTCTTTTATTATAAAAAACAGAAAAAGGAAGAACTGTAGGCAAATCTATTAAGAAGGATTTAGGTGCAAATGGTTTTTCTATAGACATGATTTATGATGGGATACCGTAACGTCATCTGATCTATGTAGTTGACCCACCTAGTGGGAAAAGGCTTGGTTGTTGTTGAATTTTTAGTTGTGTCAATCATTTTATTTAGTTATTTTATTAAATGGCTGCCTCAAATGAGTGTGGTGCTTGCCCACTGTGGCCACCTCTACATTTTGAGGCTTGGCACCTTAAACCTCCTTGTTCTTTTTCTCATTGATTGAAACTTTAATCAAATAACAGGATATAAAATAGTTTAGACTTAAATTTAAATATATGGCAGTCTAACAGGGATGGTGGATGACGGATGTTATGCTACAGTGGGATACACTGATTGAAACAAGTTTTTTTTTTGACAGTACTGATTGAAACAAGTTAATGCAGTTTTTAAATGTAGAAATATTAGTGAGCAAAAGCCGCTCCTAAAACAAGTTGATGCAGTTTGTAAATGTAGCAATATAAGCTAGCGAAAGCCTCTCCTATACGTAGCTGGAGGCTTTTTTTTCTGTCTAAATCAAAATTATTTTATAATTTAATCCGTTCTGTTCTTTTTTGTTATGTTTTTCTATTGGAGCTTATTGAACCATGATTTGTGTGTGTCATAAAGAAGGCCAAACCTAGAAATTTAGGATTTTTAAAATCAAATAATTTACTACTCTAAAAGAATTGTGTGCTACTATGTGAATCATCTGCTTGGTATTATATAATAATTGGAAATGAAGGGCAGTATCTAGTGTGCTTCAGACTCAAACTTCTCACCTATGCACCTATGTGATTGTTTTACACTGAAATTTCATGTGAGGAAAGAAAAGTATTGCTGCTTCTGAAGAAATAATATTACTATTGGAAATATGAAATCTTTTTTGAGGTCAAGTTATGAGGTCATTCATCATTGTAGTCATAGAACTTTTATCATGGAAGTTTAAAGTTGGGTGTGACATTTCAAACTTTTTTATTAGGTTTCTTAGTTATGTTTGGGACATCTAATACTTTTCAAAATTTATTATACTACATGGAGAATTAAAGTTTTTAAGCTATGGTATAGATGGAATTGTGTTTGTAACCAGAATAACTTGATTTGGTCTCTGATGATATGTAAGTTCTGGTTTTCTGCCTTACATGCCCAATATATGATGGCAAGTTGGTAAACGACTTACTACCTTCAACTTAAGGTCCGGTTCCAGAATTTTGGGCTTAGGCTAGTTTTAGTAGTTTATTATTGTCTCTAGCAGTTGAAGTGTTCGAGCTAACTTAAATTTGGAAACTTAGTTTCTGAAACAAGTTGTCTGAATCTTTGTATGTAAGGAAAATTTTCATTTATATGGAATGCTTGGAATTTCCGACTGCCTTCTCCGTCTTGTGTCTTGTGGCGATTAAACTAAAGCTTGTGTATGTGAAGCTGTTTAGAGAGTCCTATCTGTAAAACTGAAAAGAGTCAAAATATGCATTCCCTTGTTCTTGTTAGAAAATTGAATTTAGAAAATGACGTATCATAAACCTTGCTTTTTGTTGTCCCAAGTTACCAACTTTACTGTCTCAACTATTGTTTTTCTAGTGGTGAAATTTTCCTTCATGTTGATAAATGGTGAATTTATTTATGGTATAACTAGTTTTGAAATGTTTGGTGATTGAAGTTTATGTCTTCATGAACTCATAATAATTCTGCTAGGAGTAGATATTTAAAATGAACAAAACTTCAATGGATGTGAAACAGGGCCTAGCAATATAAAATGTTGCCTTGTGACTGATGCATCTTTGCCATGTCTGGCTTGACATTGTTTTGCATGAGTTACAAGGATCTTGAATTGTGTAGACATAATCCATCTATTGTACTCCTTGGTGTTATCATTACAACCAATGTTATTGCTTACAAAAAAGAAAAGTATCATGTCTGTGCAATGATTTCTAAATATTCTTTTGTTGGTCTTTCAGGTGACGTACATGGTCAATATTCTGATCTCTTAAGGCTTTTTGAGTATGGTGGCTTACCTCCTGAGGCCAACTACTTGTTTTTGGGCGATTATGTGGATAGAGGGAAGCAGAGTTTAGAAACAATATGCCTTCTCCTTGCTTATAAAATAAAATATCCCGAGAACTTTTTCCTTCTGAGGGGAAACCATGAATGTGCTTCTATAAACCGTATATATGGATTTTATGATGAGTGTAAAAGACGGTTCAATGTAAGGTTATGGAAGACATTTACAGACTGTTTCAATTGTCTGCCTGTGGCAGCCTTAATTGATGAAAAGATTCTGTGTATGCATGGGGGACTTTCTCCTGACTTAAATAATTTGGATCAGATTAGAAATCTACAGCGGCCCACTGATGTGCCTGATACAGGTTTGCTTTGTGACCTCCTTTGGTCAGACCCAAGCAAAGAAATCCAAGGTTGGGGAATGAATGACAGGGGAGTTTCATATACATTTGGTGCTGATAAGGTCTCAGAGTTCCTTCAGAAACATGATTTGGATCTTGTTTGTCGTGCTCATCAGGTTAAACTTTTGCCTTTGTGTTCTTTGTGTTACCAGGTCTTCAGGGTTGAGTTGGTATCCGGTATCCCCATTTCTACAACTAAAAGGACTATGAAATATATTTCCAGCAATCCTAATCTATCATCTCAGGATTATTACAGTTGCTTTATTATATGCGAAACTTGGATTTACTATTTGCCATGTAATTGTGACACAAATTTATGCATTGAGTCTAAACATCTCCTGTCAAATGTCATTCATTAGCTTATTAGCTTATGGTGCTTCATTCTATTCATTCATGTATTTAAATTGAAGGATAATAGGCTCAATCGGATGTGCTATTAAATTTAAATTTGATTTTCAATATTTTCTGACCAGGTGGTGGAGGATGGATACGAGTTCTTTGCTAACCGACAGCTTGTAACAATATTTTCGGCACCTAATTATTGTGGGGAGTTTGACAATGCTGGCGCTATGATGAGTGTTGATGAGACACTAATGTGCTCTTTCCAAATATTAAAGCCAGCTGATAAAAAGGCAAAGCTCAATTTCGGAAGTACAGCCACTACTAAGCCTGGAAACTCTCCAGCAGGTGTAAAGGTAGGAAGATAATTTGATCTTTGCTGATGCAATACATACACAAAATCAGTAGGTAGATATCTTATGGTATGTGTTTGAGATATATGTGGATATTTGAGAATTTCAACCTTCATAGTGAGTTGGCAATTTTATGCAAACTGATTGGTTTTTGTATCTGGCTAAGACTTAATTTGTGAATGTGTTATAGAGGATAGAGGATTTAGATTACAATTAAATAAGTGCCTGGTCACTCTTCCCAAGGTTTATTTCTTGCTTCTGCGTTCTAAAAGTAGTATTTGAAATAGGTTCTTGTCATGATTACACAAAATTTGGACATAAAGTTCTTGAGATTAGGTGCCTAGCTTTTTCTTGCATACCTTCACTGTTTCCTTTTTTTTTTTCATGATAAATATTTTCCTTGTTCGCAATTTGGTAATTTTGTGGGATTTCTATAGATGAAACCTTTTGAAGTATGATTAGGAATATTGGAATCATTTCATATGTGCTAATCATGCTAATGCATTTGGGGGATAACTCTAGCAATGGAAAAAGCTTTGTAGCACGAAGCTTTTCAACCAAAAAACTCGCTGATGCAGCCACTACTGTTGGATGAATCAATTGCTTCAAATGGTCCCCATCACAATGATAGTTAATGTTACATTTTTTATTTTTTTTTGGATTGAAAAGTTTGTGCTGAATAGCAGAAGTTTTAAGCAATTCCCTAATCTATCACTTAATTTAGATTATTTTACCAAATTACTTAGCAATTAGCATCAGTAATGTCCATGTTTTCTATTTTCCGTTGTTCACACTTGATGCATTTACCAATGTAAAATAAAATTTCTCCTTCTCGCTGCCTTGCAGTCCTTCCTGGGTACAAAAGTATGAAATTAGTTTTGGTGAGAAGGGTTGCTGCCACAACATGTCAGCTTGGTCTTGAAGATGTAACAGTTGCAAGAAAAGGAAAGTTGAGTTCCATTTGGCCTCCTATGATATTTTAGAATTGTAAAAACAAAGGGAAACACCATCATGAACTATGTAGACCATTGTTTTTAAACCGGTACGAATTTGCATTTCGAGATGGACAACCAGAATCTCCTTGTTTTAATTGTATGCTAATAGCTGGTATATCTTGTTCTGAGTTGTAGCATGGATGGATCCATCTTGCATCTGTTGCTGAAAATTATTTAAAATTGATCATAAGATCGGCATATGGATAGCTGTTGATTATGGTTTAATCTCTGTTAGATTTTTGTGGTCGTTTTTGCTTTTGCTGGAATCCCCTGTTAATATGGGATCTCCTTCATTTTACTTGAATACCTCTCAGAACCTTCGTTGGAGACCTCTCAGAACCTTCGTTGGAGGCATTAGCTATACTGTATCTGAGTTCTGAGATAAAGGTCCTTTGCCTTTTTGTTATATTGCTTCGCTATAACAACTATTTGAGTCATGTTCTCAAGATGTACCTCTTATGGAACAGGGGCTAAAAGGACTAAATTTCTGGATACACAGAAGAACGGGAAAGGCTTAGACGGCATGGTTGAGATTGAGGGTATGGATTCGGGTTATATAGCAGAATCTTCCAAAGAAGCTGCTTTGGTTCCCTCATGAAAATGAGGAAGCCAGTGGCTGGGTAGAAATCATCATATTAACTTATAATACGGTTCCTACAAGTAGCTGTCATTTTAGGTTGGGGTGGAGGGATGGTTGTTTGTTAATGTTTAGCTAAGGTAAGCTGGTGCAATATTGGAAGGCTCATTACTTTAGTCAGTCCCATGTTCTCCAGTTAGTCTAATGTTGAAAGGGTTGCCCAGAAGCAGTAGATATAAGACATACCCTGTAAAGGTAAATCAGAAATAGACATGGCAACTAGGGTTGTTTTTTCTATTATTATATATTTTCAAGACCCATAGGATATGATCTTTTATTTATGATAGATTAGTATACAAAGTCAACAGATCTCAATGTTGTGGCTACACAAATCGTTGATGGTAGTTCTGGGGCTGGTTCAAGATGAACCGATATAGGGGATTTATTGAAATCAGAATAAAGTAAAGTAGCTCTAGGATGGGGAACTACTCATTTGATGGGTGTTGCAATGCCTCTATTTGCAATATTTCTAACTTCTTTTTTCATATTTATTATTCGTCCATTTTACTAGACGGAAATATCTATGATTTAGAGTAGATTTTCATTGAGCTAGTTAAGCATTCAGTAGGCCATTGATTCTTAGCCTATTCCATTTTGATTTGGTAGTTCAACCATGGAATTTCATTCTTTTTTTATTTCCAGAATATGAGTATGTGAGTTGTTAAAATTAATCCTACTAACAGTTCAGAACATAAAATGGACCTGTCATCTTTGAAATTGCTACCCGGGTGTCCTTTTAAATAGGGGTGATGAAAAACCCGCGACCCGTCCGAAACCGACCAACCCGTTCTAAAATTTGGTAAAGCGGTCGGGTTCAAACGGATATGGGTTCAGGCGGATGAAATAAATGGTTAAGAATGGATAGGAACGGGCGGGTTCGGTTCCGCATAATTTCATCCATCGGTAACCGAACCTGACCGAATAACATAGAAGCCCAATTAAAATTTGCATAAGACTCCATTAGGCCCAATTAAAATTTACACCAGAATTATTTAGAAATTTTTTTTGCACAAGACTCCATCTTCCTTTGTTCCCAGGTAGGTTAGATCTCCTCAGTCCTCACTTCTTCACGTCTTCTTCTTCTTCGGTCGACTTAACAGGTTGGATCTGTACGGCGTGGCTCGCGGTGGAGCGCGAGGCTGCCACCGCACGTCCCAGATCCGAAACTCAGCTTTTCCGGCAAACAGGTTCCTCCACTGTGAAACTGCTTCTCCGACGAACTAAAACAGATGCACGACCTCCGGAACAACGTCGAGCGCCGCCTTCAGATCTCTGCCACGCCGCGAATCGTACCAGATCCAGAGCTCACCGCCCGTCGCAGATCCAGAGCTCCACCACGCCCCACTTCTTTCACCCATCATATCGGCCATCTCCACAGGCCGGACTCCGCCGCGAGCAGCACCACTCGCCGTTCAGCTCCGTGCAGTCGTGCTCGTGCACATGGTGGACTGGTGCCTGGTGGAGATGGGGTCGTGGTCTTGTGGAGAAGGGACCAAGGGAGAAGACAAAAGGGTAAAAGGGTTTCCATACTTTCCAGATCTCCCTTCTGTTACTATTTTTTTTTTTTTTTTTGTAATTGATTGGGCTGAAAGCCTTAAAGCTCAACTGGGCTTTGTTGATTTTTTTTTTCTAAAATAAAATAATAAAAAATTATTGACCCGTTGTAAACCGCCCGAACCGAACCAGCACCCGACCAACCCGCCACCCGACCAACCCGATGTATAGATGGGCGGAAACAGATTTCATTTTTCTTCCATCAAATCCGCCCGAACCCGACAAACCTCAACCGAACCCGCCCGATGCTCACCCCTACTTTTAAACGGACGAGCTGAATAAAATCAGTCATAAAAGAACATAATTAAATGCTAGTTCGTTTATTTCCTTATCCTATTAGTAGGTAGGCTTTTCTCCTTGCATGATGTAGAGTCAAAGCTTCGGTGGGATTCGAACCTAACTAAGAACAAGCGGGCCCTAAAAGGAGTTCCGGCCTGTCATCCTCACACAATAAATGAATTAGGGATGAGCACTGATATTCGGACACCCGGGCACTGTAGCGTTATGGTAGCGCTATAGTAGTTTTTTTTTTATTATTACAAATTTTGACTTTTTTTTATAAAAAAAAATTTGTTTTTTTAAATACTAACATTTTTTGTTAACCCATTAACCATATAATGAACTGAATTAACTAAATATTTGCACGTGATTAACCATATAGAATGGTTGAAGCATCAGAGTTACCGATTAACCACAGAATACACTGAATTAACCAACCATTTTCAAAGGATTAACCACGTGTTTTTGTTTTAAAAAAAAGTCGAAATTTGTCCCCAAAAAAAAAGATCCATTAACCATATAATAAACTGAATTAACCAGAAATTTGCATGTGATTAATCAAATATTTACATGGTTGTGAAAAATGATTGTTGAAGCATCAGGATAACCTATTAACCACAGAATACACTGAATTAACCAACCATTTTCAAAGGATTAACCACGTGTTTTTGTTTTAAAAAAAAGTCGAAATTTGTCCCAAAAAAAAAAAGACCCATTAACCATATAATAAAATGAATTAACCAGAAATTTGCATGTGATTAATCAAATATTTACATGGTTGTGAAAAATGATTGTAAGCTTCAGGATAACCGATTAACCACAGAATACACTGAATTAACCAACCATTTTCAAAGGATTAACCACGTGTTTTGGATTTTAAAAAAGTCGAAATTTGTCCCAAAAAAACCCATTAACCATATAATAAACTGAATTAACCAGATATTTGCACGTAATTAACCAAAAATATTAGTATTCAAAAAAACTAAATTTTTATTTTTAAACAAAAAAGGCAAAATTTGAAAAAAAAAAAAGAAGGAAAAAAAAGAAAGAAAAAAAAAAAAAAAAAAAAAGGAGAGAGGGTGCTACAGTAGCGCTACAGTAGCTGGTGTCGCACCTGGGTGTCAATCCCGGGTGTCCGAATATCATTTCTGATTAGGGATTGTGGACGGAGTTGACAAAAAATGAACTTCGAATGCTTTAATAAGAAAATCAATATTTATGTTACTTTCTCTTGGGGGTGTCCATGGGTTTGGGTAGACCTGCAAATCTGATCAATTCGACCCAACCCTGATTTTGTGGATTGGTTTGGGTGATTGAGTTGTTTTGGGCAAAAACAAAGATGACTCATAGAGTATGGGTTGGGTAGTGGGTTTCCGAGTTGCATACCCACCCAACCCAACCCAACCCAACCCATAGAGTATATGTTGTTATTACTTGTTAGGTATTGTGTTGCTGGCTTGCTGCTGCCTAGTTGATGGTTGTGTTGCTACCTTGCTGGCTTGCTGCTTAATGGATGATTTTTTTTTACTTGATTTTATGTTGATGACTTTTACTTTCTCATTATAATACTTTAGATTTTTACTTGATGGTGGTTGATGATTTTAGACTTTTAGATTTTTAGTTGATGGTTTAGAGTTTAGACTTTCAGTTTCAATTACTTTTATCAAAAAGTGATCTTCTTTATAGTTGTGGATAATTGATGGTTTGAACTTTTAGACTTATAGATCATATTATCATAACTTGTTGATGTAATTTGAAGTTTTAAACAAGTTTATTTGTGATTTTTGACACTTTTCACGATTTTTGTCCTCACAAACCCGCGGACCCGAACCAACACGACCCAAAGGTGAAAATATGTGTATTTCTTACCAAACCCAACGACCCACCAACCCAACCCCTAGTAGTCGGGTTGGGTTGGGTTTCATGATTTTTTTTCAAACCTAACCCATCCCAGTGTTTTTTTTTCAAACTTAACCTAACCCAACCCACTCAACTTAGAATGAGTTGGGTCCTAAAACCTACTGAACCCAACCCAAACCGACCATGGACACCCCTACTTTCTCTAACTGAATGTGTTAGCATTACCATCCACTCATCATGCAATAAAGCTTGGATACAGTAAACAAGCTATGCATGGTAATGAGTATTGAAGCAACCTTTCGACCACGATAGAATTCATATTGACCACAATCTTGGATATTTCAAGGCTCTTCAATCAATAAAGCCCATGGAGTAAATCCTAATGTTTTCTAGCTTTGAACTGGAACTCCTAGGTTGCAAGCAAATCTTTTCACAAACCTTCTTGCATGATTCTAATTAAGTCATTGCATGCCGCTTTGATATATCCATATTAGACTAAATGTCAAGGCCTGGCTTATAGAAATCACTTCATAGGAATTTTCAAGATATTAACTTCTAAATCCTTGATCCATTCCTGGTAATTGTTATAGTGTTTCTATCGTAGCTCTTCATAACCACTCTACTATAACCAAAAATATGTCGTATTAGATCATGAGAGAAGCATATATTATTAGAGAAAACACCCTCGTTAAATTGCAAAAATGTTATTTGGACATAAAAAATGGGGTAACAGTTGTTAATTGGTAAATGATGCTCAAAATTGTGAATAATAACGCGTTGAACTTAATTAATAGAGTACAAAATTTTGGTTAGTCCGCTTGGTAGATAGATAATGAAATACGCATCTTGATGTCCATTAATTAAGTTTAACATGTACACCATTAATCACGATTTTGAACCATAGTAACCAGCTGTTGATTGTTGTGCCATTTTTTATGTCCAAATAACGAAATTTTGAAATTGTATTGGTTATATTTGAAATATACTTATTTGTAAAAGGTTGATATTGTTAAGAATATGTATTACGAGGATATAACATTAATTATATTCTAACATTTAATTTTTCAAATAAGTTATTCTAATTATTATTAAATAAAATATGAAATATTTTTATACTTTTTCTGATAGTTAATTTTAAATAAAATATACGTGCTCCTATTCTAATATTTCTTGGAGCCGTCGTCAGTACTTTCATTTTAATTTTAATTAAATTAGAAAACCAAGGTTCTGAAGCCCATGGTTTCGGTATTTTTTTTAAATGAGAATTGCTGTACCTTTTGTTTTATTGCTGGCGTTTTCTGGTGATTACACATGTATTTTAGGTAGGGACAAAGAATGGTGGTTTGGTTTCTGTTATAGATTGAGAATTCAGAAGACGAAAATTACACCATAAAATACAAATTAGTGAAGGTTATGTTGAGTGGACTTCATTGTCTTGTCCTTGCTTGGACAGTCAAACTTGCTCATCACGAAGATGACTCATAGACCGGTAGTGAGAGTAACTTCAGAAACACACCTCAACTTCCAACTACTGCCAAACCTAAGATGTTCATTATCTGATTCTTCACCATTTTTTAATTGAATTATGAGGGGTCCTCCATTTGGGGATACTATACACAGACAAACATCGCATTAATAATTCTATCCACTTTTGTCCCAATAATGTACTATCATTTTTTATTTAATACAAAAAAGTTAGTAGGAGAATTTATAATAAGATATAGCAAAACTGTATGGATAAATATTTTGTATTGAATGTCACACTTGGAAGCAATTAGAATCAACTAATGTGGCAGTTGTCACATGGGTAGGGCCATGCTTACTAGTTGGGACATGTGGTTTTTCCATTTGGTACTTTGGTTCAATTATTGTTGGTATAAAACTAACCCCATTTTTTATTAGTAATAAAAAGACTTAAGAGTAAAGTAACTGGAAGTTGGAATCCTTCTCAGGCAGCACAAAAATGAAATTGAAAAAAAAAAAGGTTGGAATCTTTTGGAGGCCTCGACGGGAGCATTTGTTCTTGTTTCCATATATTGTTTAAAAAAATCTTATTAATTAACATCTTAAGAATATTATTTGACAACTCTAAATATATCGTATATTTATTTTTTTAAAATTAAGTATATCACTTCTCAATATTTTGATTACATCACTCCTCATAAAAAAAACTTACTTTCTTTTTAGGTTTTTAAACAATGTTTTTAGAATACTCATTGACATTTATCTTAAAAAAATTAGCAGCACTCCAGGAAATAATAAATTTGAGTTGCGTCTTGTTTCCCACTAATTTTGTTCGAGAAGAATCTTTGCTTACACGTAAAATTCATCCATTGGTGGTACACATTTGCACCTGAACTTCTGCAATGAGAGTAGTAATAGGATCCTGTCTCACGTTACAATCCTGGGTTATAAAAAAAAAAATTTAAAACAAAAATTATTTTTAAAACACCAAATCACCGTTATAATTTTATTTGAACAATTTCAAGGTGTGTGGATCGAATTGGCTAGTTGCTGTGATATGGTGAAAAAGGGGAATCAAAGAAAAACTTCGAAATTTTATTTACTATCGTAAGCAAAATGATTGATTAGCTTCTAAATGTAAAAGTTAAAGAGGACTTATGATAATTAAAAAATATAACAAGAGATTATGTTATATAGATTACTTGTTTTTTATTTTTAAATTAATTATTAAATATTAAAATAAAAAAGTATAAACAACATTGACTTAAAAATTCTATTTTCGGATAAAAGAGAAACATGGAAGTGTTTTGAGTTGTTTTTTTTAGTCTTTCATCGGTTATCTCCTCGGATATAGGTCACGTAGCTATGATACTAACTCTCGAGTCACGATGGTAGTTAAGTAAAGTTATCCTCAAAATAGTTAGGCTAGTAGTACAATTCACATCTACTGCAACCAATCATTCATGAGTTGAATTATGTGGAGGTAACTATAAAATCAACACATAAATAAATAAAATATAATTTTCTAAAAAATAATATACAATAAGTACAAACTTTAGAAGAGTTGAGAGTTAGTTTATTTTAAGGAAAAAAACGATTACAAATACAGTTTTGTGGAGGAGAATGCTAACCCTTTAAGACACTTATTAAGAAATTAAAAAAATTATCAAAATTTATGTATTTAATATTTGAAAGTATGATACACTTGTTTTTTAATAAAACATTTTTCTTTTAAGTTTCTTAATCATTATCCTTACATGACCCTTTAGTGAATTAATATAAAGCCATAACTAGCTAAGCTGCTTGTTGCAGATAGGAGGGGGCTGGGGAGGCAGTGCGGTCTCCTTGTCCTTGGATCAATCACGGTCCTAAACTAATTGTACATACGACTCATGTATGTTAGTATTATATGGTTAAAGTAATTTTTTGGTCTCTATATGTGATACTGATTTTTAATTTGGTACCTATACGTAAAAAGTTATCAATTTGGTCCCTATACGTGACACTGATTTTTAATTTAGTTTTTACCGTTAATTAGTCCCTATATAAGAGGGACCAAATTGCAAATTATTATCACATATAGGTGCCAAATTGAAAATAATTGTCACATGTAGGGATCGATTTCTTTTTTTTTTTTGTTGAATTGGTCCCTACATTTGACAGTAATTTACAATTTGGTCCTCTTATATAGGGACCAATTAGTGGTGAGGACCAAATTGAAAACCAATGTCACGTATAGGGATCAAATTAATAATTTTTTACGTATAAGAACCAAATTAAAAATCAGTGTCACATATCGGGACCAAAAGATTACTTTAACCTTATTATATTGTTATTGTTATGTTTGCGTGGAACGAGGAATCACATAAAAGCAGAAGATAAGTTATTATCAAATATAGTACAACAGTAACTCCATAATGTGGCATTGCTGGCAACCACTCACATGGAATGGGCCAAAGGGACAACCGCCCGTACGGGTTAGTTCAATATTGAAAGAGACATATACACATGCCACGCATTCCCAACAGGTAGGTGCACCACCCCACGTGATAAGGACTCTATACTATACGAAAGATAGCTTATCAACTCTCCACTCTCTCTGCATTTGCAATATAACTTATAAAATGGACATGATTTTTAAGTACAAATCTAAAAATCTACCTATTTCTCATTTTTAGTTAATTATTTTACTTTAAATATTTTTTTTCAAAATACTATAATTATAATTATTAATATTTCTTCAATTGAATTTAATAATTTTATAAAATAATAGCTGTCATAAGATTCATAACCAAGTCCGCTAATTTAATTATTTAAATTTAATTCCTTTAATTTTTTATAACATTTTAGTATAAAGATTCAAATTGGTCCTAACAAAAAACACAGGGACATATTTAAATCATAAGAAATAAAAAATATTGATTTGAGACATTTTAATCTTAACAATTTTAAATAACGTTCAAAATAGTCCTTTTAGGATAAATTTTAGGAACATTTTAGCCCCTATCCATGAACTATTTTGAACGTTAATTAAAATTACTGGGGACTAAAATGTTCCAAGATCCAAATAAATATTTTTAATTTCTCAAGAGCTAAATATGTCCCTGTGTTTTTTGTCGGGGACTCTTTGGATCTTTAATTCTTTATTCAACATTGCCTTTAATTACTAATACTAATTTCAGGATTGTGTACTAATTGTCTAATATTGATATTTTTTTTTTGGTTTCCCAGGGTATCCTCCACGCGCAACTGTGGAGACTAATCCATCGAGTCGGGTAGGACCACGAGGGTGACAAAGCTATCTCTCAATAGTTTTAATGCTGCTGCATTCCCAATGTCAGGATTCGAACTCGAGATCTCTGATTAAGCTGGAAGAGACCAGTGTCATCTCATCCAAGCGCTCTTAGAGTTCTAATATTGATATATGAATCTCTCACTATTGATTTTTTTATTAATTGTTTACTATTATTCAACCATTATATATTAAATTAGAGTCTTCATTCTTAAACATAAGTCATTCTCAAGTCTCTACACATCTTTCCGTCTCAATGAGTCATGTGACTTACCTAGATTAAGCAAATTTCACTTTTTTTTTGAATATATTTTCAGATCTAATAATTAATAATTGTTATTAATAAATCTACATATCATTTACTTTTTTATTTTAATTATATTCCTTTTTTAATATATTTTAAATTCCATTATTTAACTTTTTTTTACTACAACCATTGATCATTAATTTTTCTAGTTAATTATTTTTTTTCATGACAAATATTTTTGAAAAAAATATATGCATGTATCTATTAAATCAGAGTATACTCTCTTAAAAGCGGTAAAATCTTTTAAGTTACTCTTATTTATAAAATGACAAATGTAATTAATTTTTAAATATTATAATTAAAATTGTAGAATTAATTACACACGTATTTTTTTGGATTTAAATACTTTCTATTTTTATTTATACTTTCTAGACTCTAATTGAAATAGAAACGTATATATTATTTTTAACTTTAAATTTTTTTAAATAGTTTTTTTTTAGGGAAATATACGTAGACTTATTCAATGGGAGAAAAGTATATAGCTATCTTTTAGATCAGAAGTGATGCCAAATATAAGTTAGACCTCATGGGATGACAGCATAATTTTTTATTTATTTTATATTTTTCTAAGTTAAAAATATACATTTATAATATACATGTTACTTACTAGTTGATAATATTCTCAGGTACGAAATTAAAAATTTAGATTGAGTAAGTTAGATCATATTAAATATATATATATATATATATATAATATAAAATAAAAATATAAGTTATTTTATTTAATTTAACTTTTGTCTTTTATTTTGTAAGATAAAATAACATATAGTAACAAAAATTATGTTATTTACTTAGCTTTTCAATAATTAAAAGGATTATATAAATTTATTATTCAACAAGAGTTATCTACTAATTATAACAAAAACATGTATAAAAATAATGTCAAAGTTATGAGTGACTATGATATATTCATATATTCTTTGTCTTTAAAGATCCTGAGGAAGTTACTAACAAGGTTGTAAATGACTGAGTTTCTTAAGCATGTGGTCAGATATTTGATTCCAGTTATGTATGGGATTATTTTTTTTTTAAGTAACATAAAACCCACTTCAATAACTTTTACATCTCAAAAAAGATTAGTCTCTGACTTTGACCGAAGATTACACTTGTACACACAAAAAAAAAAATGAAGATTCTAAGCAGGTTGTGAATATTTTTTATTACAAAATCAAGTACTCAATTTGTAGCAGAAAATTATTTTTTAATTTGAAAGAATTGCCAACTCATGATAAAGTGAAAAATTATAATGTTTGATTGTGAGCAACTCATACTTTGTGAGGAATTATATATTCTTACTGATTTATCCAGATCTCAGGGATCTTTTTGTAATGTCATGTCCAAAAAAAAAAAGTGGGGGGGGGGGGGGGGGGGGGGGGGGGGGGGGGGGGTTGTAATGACCACGTGACAGTCTTCATTTGAGAATGTAAGAATCTCTCCTATTGGAGAATACTTAATCCTTAATCCTTTTTATATGTTAGTATAACTATTAAAAATATCACAAAACCACATATAAAATTTAATGTGATTTGGTCTAATATGTCTATCTTTTTTATCTTTGATCAGATATCATCATAACCAAAGTTGTGAAACTAACCTCAAATCCAAAAGGGTAATTAGATAAAATCATACTCAAAGTTGAGATTTGATCAAGATTCGAATCCCTAACGTTGCAATTAAAGTAATGCTCATAAAGACTTGCAATCTCATCTAGATATAACTCCTTATTATTTTTATTTTATTTTTTTATAGTGAAATGTTAATGTTAATATTTTGTTAGTGGTTGGTTTGAACCCCTTATAACTCTTTATTATTATCACCATTTCTACACCAAGCTTCTTATCTTCTATCCTATGCACGAGTTCAGGATTAGCGGAGTTGAAAATGGGATTCGTCCAGAAAAGCAAAAGGAAAAAGATGGAACTAAATACTCAAAATAGTCATATCCGATTCTCAATATACATGTAACTTTATTTGTGCAAGTGGGAATATGGACTTGAGGCGTGAATGTGTTTCCACTCATCATTATCACGGAATTTATAATAATTACTTAAATTAAATACAAGATAGCAATAGGCAGCAGCATATGCTTGGGATATGTTATATGTATATGTGCACGCAGCTATTCTTTTCCCTTCCAGAAGCACGGGGCGGGAGATTCCTATTGGACTTTGAATATGATATATACGGTCCTTGTGTCTTTCTTCATTTTGACATTTGCACACTAGGCTCCACAGTCTTAAGTAGAATATGGATCCGTCTTAAATGACTTTACGGAAATGAGACATAGAAAACAATGGGCATTGGTATGACTGTTACCTTTTTTATAAAATTAATCTCACAACTTTATTTAAGGATACTCATCAAATAACCATCACTAGGTTACTCGATCAAATAATAATTATATTTTGGTTTTTGATCGAGTATCCCCGAAAAAAATACGATTGAGACATCCTTACGCGCTGATCATGTGGCTAAAGATTAATCTCAAGCACTAGGATGTTCTAAAAAAACACTCCAATCACAGATAAATGTACAAATATCACTGGGTTTTTTTTAGTCCGGGATGAAACTCGGGGTATCCCCACAGCCGATAGTCATAAGTTAATCTCCTGAGAATATAGAGTATTAGTTAAGGGGTAACTCTTCTATCCACAAATACAACTCTATTCTTATCACCAGGATACATATGGTTCAAGGGTGAGTAGCTACCAGCCACTTGGATCACACATTGAGGGTTCAGATATCACTAGGTTACTCGATCAAATAATTATATTTTTGTCTTTGATCGAGCATAAAAAAAGAACAATACGGTTCAGACATCTTACGTGCTGATCATGTGGCAAAAGATCAATCTCAAAATTCACTCCCATCCCAGAAAAATGTACAAATTATTTAAGAAAAATAAAATAAAATAAACATTGCCAATAAAATATTGACATAGCATGAGACCCACTTACGAGCTTGGTCCCGCTTCCGAAGTAATAGCGGTCCCTATTCCGTACTCACGATGGGCAGCAATGAGTTGATATTTGATAAGGGCAGTATGGAGATGCCATGGCTTATCTTATTTGAACACTTGCAATTTTCTCAGCCATTTGGTTATATGACATCACTGCATGCGCCACTCAATTCTGTGAACTGTATGTAATTGTCTAATTGATGCTCCAGTTTTCAAATTTGGATACCTACCTACCTCACTAAGAATTATTTATTAGCTTAAAAGATGATAAACTTAATTTTCTTTTAAAAATTAGTTTTTTATTTATTTCTAAACCAATGTTGATGGAAAGATAATAAAAAATCGTAATTCTAAATTTTTGTATAAATATCTTATTTATATTTTTAAGACATCAAATGTATTTTTTTTTTTATGTATTTTATATAGTATTGAGATGATACTATAGAAAAGAGATCAATTTATAAATTTTATTAGTATAAAGTTTTTTCACCTCCAATCAATTAATTTACCACATCATAAATACATTAATGCATTGTTTGGGGTAAGAAAAGAAGTAGGAAAAAATAAATGGAAGGGATGAGAGAATAAATAGGAAATGAGTCAATTTTTAGTTTATTTGGATTAAAAGAAGTATGAGAAAAATGAAAGTTAACTTTTCTTCTAAAGACATATTTAGATTATCAAAATACATATACATTTTTTATTATAAAAAAAACATTTGCATATTCAGAACAAAACAATAGAGTTGACATTTTCATTTTTGTCAATTCAAAAGATTTCGTATAGGTCCTCGAAGTATCTTCTCTCCTCCCTATTTTCTCTCCTTTCCCAAAAGTTGGAAGTGGTTATTTTCTCTTCCACTTCTTTCTCCCTCACTTCCCTCCCTCTAAAGTTAGCTAAAACAAATATAGTGTAAAAGTCACACATAATAATATAATATAGGCAAAATTGCACTTTTGGTCCCTTAAGTTATTTATTTTGTTCAAGTTGGTCCTTTAAGTTTTTTTTTTTGACAAACTAGACCCTTAAGTTAGGTTCGGGTGACAAATTGGTCCCTTAAGTTTTTTTGTGATAAACTAGACCCTTAAGTTATGTTCGGGTGACAAATTGGTCCCTTAATTTGTCAAAGGGACCAATAAATTATACCCATAATGTATTATTTTTATTGTCTTAAAGACCAATTTGTCACCCGGACATAACTTAAAGGTTTAGTTTGTCGCAAAAAAACTTAAGGGACCAATTTGAAACTCGTACCTAACTTATGGGACCTCTTTGTCACAAAATAAACTTAAGGGACCAATTTGAAACCCGTACCTAACTTATGGGACCTCTTTGTCACAAAATAAACTTAAGGGACCAATTTGAACAAAACAAATAACTTAAGGGACCAAAAGTGTAATTTTACCTATAATATAATATGATATATGATAAGTCTTGTTAACGAATGTCTTGTTAAAGAATATTAAGATAGAAAATTTTATTAGAAAGTGAAGCTTTTTAATTTTCAATATATTAAATACAATATTTTTTTAATATAATTTTTTATTTTTATTTTCTTAATAAATGCTCTAAAGAGTAAAGACACTAGCATTTGAATCGGCAACGTAAAATATTAAATATACAAATCAAAACTCAGTGAAATTGTCAGCAGATGCTTTCGCTCGACTGTCTGCTATCAGTTAGGCTTGTTTTATCTTCTCTCTCAATTAAATAATTTTGAGACACATGAAGCTTGACCGGAAGAGCATGATTCAAATGGGCCACTTCCAATTTTCCAACATTTCCTCACATACGACAAATTTTGAAGACCATATCCATGATGGAAATCCCTTCTTAAACGCCGAAGGAGTAAAATATGATAATCATGCTGCCATTTATAATTTTTTTTTCATATACTATATTGTGTAATATGATAACACTTTATTTTCTCCCTCCTGGAAGTCGACCCATTCAGAATTGTATTCCAGTAAAACAAAGACGTTGAGGCCTGAACCATGGATTTTTTTCGACGGTAAAAATAAAGAAAGAAACAGAAGAAGTGGGCAGAATATTGTTGGAAAATAAAAATTATCATCTTACATTAATTTTTTTTTACATTGATAGTGTATAAAAGATAAACTCTTAATTTATTATACTATCTCCAAACTCAATTATAAGCAAAATTAACTAACTTCGTACTTATCAAGGAAGTTAGTCAATTTATTTTAATTGTCTTGATTTATGTAAAAAATATGAGTTACAATTACCAAACTACCCTTTAATTGTTTCGGGAGTCTAATACTCTTAGAAATGTAAAAGGAGAATTGGTTGGATTGGTTGATTCTCATGACTTTTGGTACACTAACATTAAATATAGTTGAATTAGTTAGCTTTTGCTTATATTTGAGTCCACAATATATATATATATATATATATATATATATATATTTTGCTTATAATTGAGTCCAGAGGTAGTACTATTTTTTACATATGACTAAAACATAAATTCATGATTAATCACATACATTGAATAATTAACAGGTTAATCACTAATCATGAAAGTCTACTCATTAAACAACTCATTAATCATTTAATATGATTCATAATAAATTTACATATCATTACTAAAGTATTAGAAAATAGATCATGTTAATAAGTGTCTTAAGGATACTTATTGAAAAACTAAATTTATTACTCTTAAAAATATAAAATACATCAAGTTCTAATATAAATTTTATTTTCTTAAATATTTAATAAGCGTCCTAGGCGATTATTAGCATTCTCCTTAAAAAATAATGTACCGTAAAAATTTAGGGGTTAGCTGGAAAAATGAACAAGACCATACCTTCTTTTTTTTGTTATCATGACATTGGTGCGAAGTATCAACCGACTTTATTAATGACTAATTTTATATGACTGCTTTTCCAACAACATGCGCTCTCATCTTTATTTTATATTTATGTTATATAAATGTCTAAACTATAAAACTCTGACAATATGTCACACTTCTCACACATAATAAGTTTAATATTTATAAAGTGTAAATATTTTTACATTATCGATCAATAGATATATGACTTTTAAGGTAATTATGATAAGAATAAAATATTTTTAATAATGTGACATTTACGATTGATTGGCCGGTGGTATATATATATATTTTTACACGAACAATGCATAAACCAATTCATGACAAATTTAAAAAATGATTGGTCGCAGTGGGTATGGACCATGCTCCATGACGAACTTTACTAACAAGGTCAAGTGGTTGAATCCTGAAGTCATTACTTTGGAGAGGATTTTACCTAACCACCATCCTATTAGTCTTATAGCTTCGTCTTTGAGGATATCCAATAAAAAACAAACAAAAAATCACATACAAAATAATTTTGTATGTTCACAATCTATAAAAGTTTAATTCTATATATTATGAATTTATATAATATAGTATCTAATCTCATAAAAAGTTAATCTTATTCTAAGTTAGAAGAAGATAATCCTAGGTAGATTAAGATATGTAAATAACATAATAATCCTAAATTAAAATTCGTAACATGTTGTTTGAGACATAAAATTAGGTTTAAAGTTGAGTTTTAAAATTGGAATTGGACCCTCCTAATTTCAATTATTTTGTTTGATATGCATATATGGATTCAAATTTCAAATTCCTAAGTCTAATTTCATGGAATTGAAAATTAACTATTGCATATTACTTTCAATTCGTAACATAAATCCTAAGAATTACCAATTTCAAGTGTAAAAGTTAAACATATATAATGTCATAATTATTATTCATTATCTTCTTATATACTTTAACAACCATTGTTGTCGATGTAGACCAAGTTAGTGGTAGAGTCTTGCAACCATCATCGTCATTGTCGCCACTACCATCACCCTCATTGCCTTTGTTGTCATTGATCGCCATTGTTGTTGTCACCACCACCCCCACCACTGTTTCTAGGGAATTGAATTTTGAAATATGATTCTATGATCTATATCTTTGCACACCCAAACATAACTTATATAAAATAAAGGCTTAAGTAAGGTTTTTATGTGAACGCGCCTCAAATCAACACCAATATATTAAATTAGAATCCTTAATATTCTTGAATGCGAGTCACCCTCTGCAGTATTTCACCTTCCCGATGCGTCATGTGTAATTTTTTAAATACATTTTCAATTACGCTTACTTATTTTTTTCATTTATTTTTTTATTTTCTTTTATTTTTTGGACAAATATTTTTAAATTTTATTGTACAATAATTACTATAATTTCATCAATTAATTGTTAAATTTACCAATTTGGTTTAATAATAATTTTGAGAAGCTGTAATAATCATTTAATACTAATTTCTAGATTTTTTTATAACCAATCATTTCCTACTAGATTCTTTAATTTTGAGCGTAAGTCATTCTCCACATTATCTTTCTTCCTTAGTGTGATATCACCTACATTAAGCAATATTTGTAATATTTTTTTTAAATGCATTTCAAAATTTGTTGATTAGTTGCTATTCTAATTTATTTTTATTTAATTATGTTATTCATCAAGATAAATATTTATAATTATAAATTAATTTATTGATTATCTATTTTATTTTTTTGTAAAAGATTATCTATATTATTTGTTATCACTATTATTCAAATTATCATTTTTAAAATTAATTAAAATACTAATTATTTGGTAACATATTTTATTGAAATGGTCACTTTTTAATATTAATTCAAATACTAATTATTTATTTGGTATCGTATTTTGTTCAAATTGTTACCTTTAAAAAAATTAAAATTTATTTGGTACAGTTAGTGTAAAAAAATTATAATGTTAACCAATTATAGACTATCACATTATTAAAAATGTTTGACTCGTATTCTAAGTCACCCATATAATGATTTGTGATTGATTGACATTGTGGAAGTATCACAAGGACGATACATACCAACTAATAAGGGTGTTTATATCCAAACTAGTAAAAAAGCCAAAAGCTGATAAAAAAAATTTCAAAAAATCGAACAAAATTGACATTTATTGAATGTTTTGGATATTGTTTTATAAAAATCGATTGGGATGGTTTTCATATCCTTTTTTGAAACCAAACCAAGCTAAATTAAATATATAAAATTTAGTAAATATTTATTCTAATTTTTAGATTCTTGATTTTTTATTTGTTGATTTTTTTCTCTAATAATACTTATTAGTTTTATATGACGTAATTTTATACTATTTTTAATGTTCCAAACTTAAAGTTAATACTTGTTAGCTTGTAACATTTTAATTTTTAATATGTTATATTTGCTATTGTTATCTAAACTTATTTTTTAGTTATTATGTTGGTAAAAACGGAATCATCCAATCCAAATTACTTTTATTTAGATTGGACTAATTTGTATTTGATATAGAAATCAATTCAATCCAAACTCAACCACAGTTTATTTTTACTTTTGGATCATATGATTTTTTAGATCAAAACCAATTCACGAATATCCCCACCAATTAAGTTCTAAAAATTAATGTAATAAACTTCATAATAATTTTAATTAAAACATTCTTTAAAAAATAAATGTTAACTAATTATACGGTTCAAATTTTTTTATTTTTTTTACAATATAACATGTTAATATGATATCATGTTAAGTTATATTCCTTCCATTCCTTATCTTTGGTGTTTTTAGCTATTTGTTTTTGTTTCAAAACAATGATGTTTTATAAACCCAATGTATAATTGACAATTTTTTTCCATGTATATCCTTATATAGAACTAAGTTGATTTACCTTGAAAATACGCAAAATTTCCCATACTTAAATTCAGTCATAAATGCTTATTTCCCTTGATTGGCCTAGTGGAAGTATGGAGTATTTATTTTGATTAGTAAATGCAGTTGGAATTTGCAAATAATTAATTGTATAAATAAGAGTATTTTAATACAAATATATATAAATTAATAATTTCTTAATTTATGTGTAGAAACATTGAAACACCAAAACTAAACAACGGATGGAGTAAATTATAAAAAATTAAAATATTTAGTTAATAAATAATAATTAATAATGTTAAAATTAAAAATTATGTAAAATGCAGATATTTGCCGGCACAAATTAAAATAACTAACCTAATCTTTCAATATGGAAAGCAGAATTGTGGCAGACCACGTGGTGCTTGGTACTTTGGTTTACCTGTCGCGCGGTCTATGCAAAGCAAATAAAGGGAAAAAGTAGAAAGGAAAAGGCAAAAGTACCCTTTTCTACATAATTCGTGTCAAAACCAAACAATTTCATAAAAATAGTGATTGCAATTTTCCCTTTTGATTCCGTCTTTTCGTGATAAAGATTGTGTCAACTTACAGGCGCTTGAGAAGTGACCAGGTTCAAAGTTGGTGTTTTGTTAAAGGGAAAATTTTCGAGTAATAAAAAAGGTAAATGTTTTCATGAATTAGGGTCGCGTTTGGGTAAACAACTTAATTAAGAACTTATCATATAAGACCTTATCGTATGAGAGCTTATGCCATAAGAGCTTATGAAGAAAGGGGTAGGAGAGGATTCGAAGGGGGAAAACACGGAGGAGTCATAAGCACTTGTTAAAATTCCATAAGCTTGTTCCAGTGACTTATGAAAATAAGTCAAAAACTCCTTATGGGATAACATAAGTTACTTTTATAAGCTCTGCCAAACACACTGTATAAGAGCTTACGTCATCAGATAAGTCAAAAGGAGTTTAAATAAGCTCTTCCAAACATCACCTAGATTGTACAAAGTGAGTATAAGTATAAAGTAAAAAATTAAAGATATTAATTAATTAAAGTGAATTGTATTCTCAAAAAATAAAAATAAAATTATATATATATTTTTTTAATCAAAACTTTTAATTTATTTGTTTGAAATCACTTTACTTTGCCACAAAAGCATGTCTAGACCTCTACAAAATCATGTCCAACATTTCCAAACTCACTTTCCATAATCCAAATACTCACTTAATGATAAATATATCCTTACTTCTCATTTACATTTTTCTCACGTTTCATTTATCTTTGAATCAAACGTGAATTCTAATTCTCTGTCCCTAAAATAATCTTTACAGGATAATCCCATCCCTATAACTTATTGTCATTCTGGCGTAATTTCGTTGCAGTTAATCGCATCTGCGCTCTTGACTTGAGTATACATAATAACACTGGGAATGTGACATCCTCCCATCCTTCTTTATTCTAATGAATTATTTAATTACAGTTTCAACTTTCAAGCAAACCCAATTCCATGTAATTCCCCACAAATGACAACAATTCAACATTATTTTCAAAGTCTAACGAGGCCATGCGTATATTAATATTATTACACCTGATATTCTGGAATGAAATATATACTATATTTAAACTTAAGGTCAAGCTAAAAATAAGCAGACATTGAACAACAAATCTACACACTAAAACCAGATCAAAAGCATTTACATTCAAATTTATTATATTTTACAAAAATGCCTCAAACTCCTCTACTTTTTTTGGGGTACATACAATATCGGATCAAACTCCTCTATATTTATTTATTAGGAGGGAGTCTAAGCCTTCAAGATCTTCCCCCTTTCTCACTTCCTTTCCTTTTTTACATGAGAGAAAAACAAGAAGAGTGAGAGACAGGATTCTCAACTCAGAAAAAAACTAGTTGCATCATTAGAATTTACAGGACCGTGGTGCTCTGTTTTCCTCTGCTTCCAGTAGACTTTATTAACACTACTAGCATAGTAGAGAACACAACAAGGGTAAAATTAGCTATACTTGCTACTCTAAATACAAAAGCAAGTAGCTTAAGTCATGCCTCCTCCATTGCAACCCCTTTCTTTTCAAATTTCAAGTCAGATCAGCCGTTTCGCCTCCCCTCAAAATCCAAGGATGCCCTAAAAACAACAATAAAATATAAAATAATAATTAATTAATTAATTTGTTGAATTATTTAGAAAGAAATAGAAGGTAGATTGTACATACTTAACGCTTGTTCGGCAGACAACCTTCTAGAAGCATCCCTACAAATCATCTTCCTCAAGAGATCCTTAGCAGCAGGGGACACAGACCTAAAGATCCTGGAAGGAAATCTCAGATTTGCCCTCACCACAGCCTCAAATATCTCAGCCGGGGACTCACCGTAAAACGGTGGAACCCCGCCCAACATTATATACAAAATCACGCCGCAACTCCAAACATCAACCTTCTCATCGTACTCCTTTCCCATCAAAACCTCCGGCGCCACGTAATACGGCGTCCCCACCACACCGCTCATCCTCCTCTCCTCGTCGAACCACTCGGCGGACCCGAAGTCCGCGAGTTTAAGGTTGTCCCTCGAATCGAAGAGGATGTTGTCGGGTTTGATGTCCCTGTGAGCGACGCCGAGTTTGTGGCAATGCGAGACGGCGGAGAGAAGGTGTTTGATGGTGGAAGCGGCTTGGGGTTCGGGTAAGGGGTTGTTGACGATGCGGTCGAAGAGGGTGAGGGGTTGGCAGAGCTCCATGACGATGGATAAAACGTCGTCGTTCTCGAAAACGTCGAAAATTTGGAGGATGTTGGGGTGGGGGGAGAGAAGGGTCATGTATTTGGGTTCGTTTTGGAGACACTCGCGATCTGTGGAATCAGTGAGAAGGGTTTTGTCGATGATCTTGCAGGCGTAGACTTCGTTGGAGGTTGGGTGGAAGCAACGGAAGATGGTACCGAAACGACCACGCCCGATTTCTTCGCACAACTCGTACTGCTCCTTCACTCCTGAACACATATTCTCTCTAACTCTTTCTCTAACAGTTTCTCTTTGCCTCGTTGGGGTCTAGCTTACTCTGTTTTTATAGGAAAAAAAAACTAAAGAGAAGGAAAAGAATCAAATGTTTTATTAAAAGAAAAGAAAATTGTTTTTTTAATACTTATTTTTGACATTTGCTTTACAAGTAATAAATTTTTTTTCCATTCTTTTTTTGGTATAAATAAAGCTTGGACCGGGGAACACACCTTCTTGTGAGTTGAGCTGTCAAAATGAGCCCGACCATTAAGCATGGGCTGGGATGATAAAATACAGGTCCAAAATTATTTTGGCCCAACCCAGCCAGATCTGAAAATTCATTGGCCTAACATGGGTTGGACTGGCCTGATGGCCCGGACTTTGAAAATAAAAAGATATAAATTGAACCGAAGCATTACATTTTTATACTGCATATTCTCACTATTTTGAAAAATAATACATTATTGTTAGGATAGTAATTCCACACCCATGTGTTTTGAGTAATATATTTTTACTAGTTAAATTTGTCAAAAAACTTAAGTAGGTAATGTTTTAAAAAAGATGTTGTCTTACTTTCTAAAAGAATAAAAGATGTTGTATCGTCCAACATACATTTCTCAGAAAGTTTTATCTTGATACTGAACAAATAATAAAACCTCTCACCCAGACCTTTTGGATGAAAACGCTTAACTTGACACCCAACATACACCTTTCTATCTGTGTTGCTTGCTCCATTACTCATCGTTAATTACGTAACTTAATAAGTTGATATTTGTAGTAATATATAATACGTGTTTTAAGTTTATCTCTCATTATTAAAGATGCATAACTTAATGAATTTTATAATATTAATTTTAAAAATATAAATTTTTATCTTTATTGAAACATATTTGTGCATGGGCCAGCCCGTTTGGCTCGCAGTCCGCGTAGGGCTGGGTTGGACTAGTAAATTAGTAGCCCACACTTAAATTGACCTAGCCCGATTCGGCCTGAAAATATAGTGGCCCGCTATGGGCTGGGCTGGGCCGACCTGAATTGACAGCTCTACTTGCGAGTTTAGGGTTGACGAAGATTTATGGTAAATTTACATATTTACATATACCTACCGGTGGGGGAAACTAAGAATTGAATCCAAGTCACATTGAATATAAGCGGAAGGCTTGATTAGATGTCTTAATCACCGTTGAAGTACACGTAGTAAAATGATATAAGGGTGGTGAGGCATTGAAATATAGCTATTTTTAGATAGAATATTATAGATTAATTTTGATATATTGTCCATGCAAAGTTTTATTTATTATCAGTTAAGCATAAATCATGTAGTTATGATAAGAGTCAATTTTTTTTTTTTTATATTAAGAGTCGAATATTTTTAACAATGACATGGTAGCAAAAAAATTATTTTGAATGATGTGGCGTTTATGATCGAGTGAAGATATTATAAAAAAAATCTTTACGATGACAATGTATATTAATTAAATCCAAAGGTATTTTATATACAAATATAAAAGAAATGTCATAATAAACTTTAGCTTAAGTTTTGTTAGGAGACAAGCGAATAACATATTTCATAATCTTGCTAAGGAGACACTTTTCTTAACTAGTCCCCAAATTTATGATTGTATTCCAGCTTGTATTGCTCCTTTATTAATGAATTGCAGTAGACCTTTTGCTTAAAAAAAAAAAACTTAATTGCAAAAATTATTATAAAAATTTAAATATAAAATATTTTATTTCTTAACTTTATTCTTTTGATTATAGTTATATATTAAGCATTCGATAAAAGCGGGGAAAATACTCATATGTCACATATTAAGAAGTTATTTTAAATTACTGTCATTTAATATTTAACTGTATTTTTAATGTGAGTGTTGAAACGATATACATTTTTATTAATACAAAATTAAAGGAATCTCTTATATAGAAAATAGTTAATAATTTTTTATTTTTAAAAAGGGACATCGAGAAAGAGACCCAATGTGATGCGAATATTCGTTCGGTGGATACCAGCACTGAAAACGCACCACGTTAACGTTTGAAACCATACGGTATACGGACTGCGGAGGCTCCTGTCTTTGTTCTGTCACGACTCACGAGGAGTTTTTTTTTTTTTTAAATACAAAATTAACCCCATTCCGTGTCATCACGGCAGTGTTTCTCTTGTCTTAAAAAAAGTTCATGTTCTGTTCCATGACAGAATTAGAGTGTGTTTAGGAAAGCTGGAAAAAAAAAGATTATGCTGATAATCTATTTTTAAATAATCGATTATTATGATAATCGATTATAATAAGAATCTATTTTTGTTTGGGTATGTTTACTAAAAAGCGATTTTAAGATAATCTATTTCGTTTGGGTGGTGTAAAAATAATCGCTTTTACAAAGTAAATTACGAAAATGGTACGAAGATATTTGTGTATAATATTTGTTTTTCTTTTAATATTAGAATAGGTGGTGTTTGTGTTTTCATTAATAATTTATTTCTATTTTGTTTCTTGTTTTTTAAATTATAGTAAACAAATAGTGAAAACTATTTCTATTTATATTATTTCTTTCACACAAAAATTAAAAAATTGAAAACAAAATAAATATTTTTTTAATTATAATTATAAATAAAAATATATCAATTAAAAATTAAAAATTAAAAAAAAAAAAACTGGCAATTTTTTTAATCATGAGACGCAAATATCATTTTTTAAGATAGAAGTGGTTCACACTTATGAAGACTATTCAATAATAATAATAATTTATGCATGCATGTGATTAAAAGATGCAGTTGTTTATCAAGGTCGTTTTTTTTTTTGGGGATAAAAATGTAAAATACTATCAGTACAGGACCACTTTACGGGAAAGTTTGGGAACAACCGCAATTGATTATAATCAAACAGCCCAATCCTCAGCTGGTGATAAAACAGCTGAATAAGCTATAAAACAGCTTTTTCAGGTTTTCATCTTTATTTCCCAAACACAATTTTTTTTTACAAAACAGCTTTTTCATCTTTAAAAAGCTGAATGGGAAAGATTAAAATCTTTCCCAAACACACTCTCTTAGCTTATTCTCTGTTATTGAAATAAGATTTTAGTTTTGATGTATCATTGGATAACAATTTTTATATTATTAATCAGTTATAAATTATGATACCAGTGACTTTAAAATAAGAGCCCTGTTATTGTGATAACTGGCTGGACGCAGTATTACTGTAATACTACAGTAATGCTATTTTTTTTTTTTTTACAAATGTTGACCTTTCTTTAAAAAAAATTCTATTTCTAAAAAAATCATTAACCAGATAATGAACTGAATTCATCAGATATTTGTATCTGATTAATCAGATATTTGCACATACTTAACCAAAAAACTCATTAACCAGATAATGAACTGAATTAACCAGATATTTGTACATGATTAACCAGATATTTGCACATACTTAATCAAAATTTTATTTATCAAAAAAACCTATTAACCAGATAATGAACTGAATTCACCAGATATTTATATCTGATTAACTAGATATTTGCACATGCTTAACCAAAAAACCCATTAACCAGATATTTGTACATGATTAACCAGATATTTCCACATACTTAGCCAAAAATTTATTTCTCAAAAAAACCTATTAACCAGATAATGAACTGAATTCACCAGATATTTGTACCTGATTAACCAGATATTTGCACATACTTAACCAAAAAACCCATTAACCAGATAATGAACCGAATTAACCAGATATTTGTACATGATTAACCAGATATTTGCACATACTTAACCAAAAATTTATTTCTCAAAAAAAACTCATTAACCAGATAATGAACTGAATCCACCAGATATTTGTACATGATTAACCAGATATTTACACATACTTAACCAAAAAATTTATTTCTCAAGAAAACTAAATATTTTTAAAAAAGAACAAATTATTTTTTTATAAAAAAAATAATTTTTAAAAAAGTCAAAAAAAAATAAAATTGTGCTACTGTAGCGTGCTACAGTGGACAAACATACGGTTGCATGTCATCGTATGTTGTCCACTGTGGATTGTTAAAATAACTTTTCTGTTAAAATAATTAGAAAGGAGTTAAATATTTTTAAAGTTATGATAATTTAATACTATTAGTTAACAGTATATTTTTTTTTACTAACAATACTTATCAATTAAATACTTAGAATAATGTGTTTTAATTTTTTTTTAAAGTTTAATTAGTATGGATGCATGTGTGATGCACAAATCTTTGTCAATTTTATTTATTTATTCAAATATTAATATATCGAAAAAATATTTTTTAAATAAAATACTTATTTAACAGTATTAATTTGAAACATTAACAATGTCGCAAAATATTCATATCCCTTACTCTCATAATAACACTCGTAGGCATTCAACACTTTCCCCTTAGTTAATAAACTCTTCTCTTCCACATTTCTTTTCTGTTGTAAAACATTATTATCATAAGACACTTAATCTAAGACCATCTTCATGGAAGTTGCTAAAAATTAAGAATCGATTCTCGTATGGTAGCATCATTGAAACCTCATTGACATGACATCCAACCGTAAGTATCGTTGTTATATAAACAATATTAGTTCTTATAAAAGTATTCTAATTTTTAGAGTTAAACCATTGAGTGCATAATTGTTTAAAGTAATATAAAACAAAAAAATAATAATCTAATATGGTAGAACTCATTAAAATAGAAGTTAAACAATTCTAATAGATTGTACCATTGGAAATTACCTAAGTAATCAAACTTCCTATTTCTTTTTAAATGTTCACTTCCATAAGATATACATAATAAGATTTCACAGGTAAATATTTGAATAGAAGTGATAATTTAAAAAGTAAAATTAATAAGTATAGTTTTATAATATTAAACCATCTTTCAATTATTTTTATTAATTTTTTTATTATCCAATCCTTTAGTCATTAAATTTGATAAAATTAGTTTCTTCTTCAGCAAATTTAAATCACTTTCTCTTCAGTTATTCAGCTACCCTTTTGTTTTTTTTTTTTTGCCCCTAAAAGGGAAATTCTTTGTTACACCTTCCTTTGGAGCTGAACATGAAGAGTAAAATGGTTGGAATATGGAAAGGCTTTATGCTTGGCATATACTAAGACAGCCAAGCGAAGAAATTTCATGTGATCCACACAAATTTCCAATACATTTTTTTTGGGTGATTAATTCGCAGGACATTCTCGAGTACCTATAAGATGCACATGTCAGTAAAGAGAACCACATACTAGCACTAGATTATTTTCAAGGAAACAAAATGTAAACATATTATGGCACAATCCTGTTATTATTAATATATATTACGATTCTACAATAAACTAGCATGTATCCCTGGCACGAATTTTTTAAATTCAGAAAAACATATAAAATAAATGAAAATATTTTTTTTAAAAAAATACTTAAATTACAAATGGTATATACATAATAAAATCAAGTCAAATTTTTAAAAATTAAATTAAAATGAAAAATTTAAATCTAAAATTAATATGCATAATTAATTATAAATTATAAGTTTAAATATTAAAAAAAAAATTGAAAACAAGATATGTCGCCTTATGAATGAAAATAATCTAAGTTTTTTTTTTTTTGATCAGGAGGAAAAGAAACAAAACAGCAACAAGAAACAAAACTAAGGCCTTAGCCTAACATAGCCAATATCAACAAGCATAACAGAATGAAGCTGGACCGGGCAATGCTCCCAAATAAACAGATGATGATCATTAATTAGCAGCTCCATATTTGGCTAACCAATCTGCACATTCATTCCCCTCTCTAAGAGTGTGATGAAAAGATAGACTCCAAGGCAAAGACATGAAATTCCTGATCTGCATGATGATATTGAGCCATGCGGATAGAATTGATCCACCCCCTTAGCAATTAAATCCAGAGCTTGTTGAGAGCCAAACTCACAGATAACCAAGTGATAATGAGCTTTCCATGCTAAGTCTAAGCCATGAAAAATGGCATGAAGTTCAGCATTGAGGTTGGTAGAAACACCACAAAAACTAGAAAATCCGATCATCCATATTCACCCAAAATAACCTAAGTTTCTAATTACTCTTACCAGAACAACTCTAATTTAATATGTAAGTATGTATATTTTTCTATTAAAATTTTTTGTCCGCATAATTAAAAGAATCAAATGAAAATAAGTTAATGATCGGCGAATTTGACAATAGTATTAAATTTAAGAATACATCAAAGAATAAAATTAAAATGGGTAAATTATATGCAGCTTTTGCAATAATAAATCTTAATTAATAAATTTTTTTAAATTTTTTTTTTTAAAAAAAATAGCTTGATATAGGTAATGTCATGTGATTCACTACGGAGAAAAGAGATTGTGTACGATGATCGAAAGGAAAATAAATAAATGAAAAAAATAAGTAAGTGGATTTGATAATTACAATGATTACACTACATGAGAGGGTTGTAACCAAATAAATTCGAATCAAGTTTTGGATAGTTTAATGTCCAAACCAATTAATATTGATCGAACTAGTTTGGTTCGATTTTTCTGATATTTGATATGCAATCCAAATTGAACCAATTCGTTTGCAATCAATTGGTGCAGATCAATTTGTCAAAATCAACATGTTTTTTTTATTTAATGTTTTTATAAAAATAGTAAAAAAATATGAAATGAAAAAAAATCATATTTAATCTCTCGCCCCTAGTATCTCACCCTCCTTTCTCCACCCAAGCCATGAAGAACAACCACCGCCACCTCCTTTAGAAGAAGAATTTGTGAAACAGATCCTCTATAAAACACTCATTTCCATACTGTCCAAGTTCCAAAATATCAATTTAAAATAAAATATCCAACAACAAAATAATACCCTATTTCTATATGATGATCCTACATTTTGCTCTATTTTCTTTTTTTCGTTCTTTTCCACCCATGTCAACCACCAAGAAACATTTTTTTAAGGCAAAATAAGTTTATTGGTCTTAAACCTTTTTTATTTTTCACTTTGGTCCAGGGCCGGCCCAAGAGCAAGTGATGTCTAAAACAAATTTCGAGTGAGGTCTTTTTATTTTAAGTGAGAGAGTGTATATGGATCAAACTGTATTTTAGGTTGGGCCTTTTTTGTTAGCATGTGTAGCATTTTTGCTTTATGAAAACTAAGAGTAAATAAATTTGTTGATTGTAGGCCTAAAGCTAGGGCTTTAGTCGCTTCACCCATGAGTCGACAATGCTTTGGTCCCATATATTTTTATTTTTTATATTTTGATTATACATGTTATGTTTTGTCTTTCACGTTAATCCTAGAACTAATGTAGTAAGAAAGGAATCGATGGAAATGACTAATATGGAAGATGGAACATAACTTATATGACCAAATGAAAGAGAAAGAATTTATGTTCCCTTTCACCGCTTTTCATTTTGGTCCTATGCGTTATGTTCTATCTTCCATATTAGTCTTAAAATTAATGTCATCACGAAAAAAATTATTGGAAAAGACTAACATGTAATACGGGATATAACATGTAAGACATATTTAAAAAACATAAATTTTACACGACAAATGTAAAATAGAAAATAGAACGTGCAAGATGAATCAACCTAGTTGGCCTTTTTGTTTTATCATGGAAACGTTGATGATCACCCTTTAGGGCAAAGTAACTAAGTTCAACTTTGTGGCCTACCTATAGATATAGTTTGATTACAAACTGACAACCTACCTTCCCACCTTCCCAGACTATATGATATCACCTTTTCTTTATCAACATGCAAATAATAATGACAGTTTCACATAGTCTTTTCCAGGGTATCCTCTGCACGCAAACTGTGGAGACTAATCCCTCGAATCGGGTAGGACCACAAGGGCGGCAAAGCTCTTCCTCAAGAGTTTTAACGCTGCTGCATTCCCAGGGCTATGATTCGAACTCAAGACCTCTGGTTAAGTTGGAAGAGATCCGTGCCATCTCATCCAAGCGCTCTTGGGTCGGTGAACGGATATATTGTTATTATTATTATTGACTGGATGTTATTATTACTACTATTATTATTATTATTATTATTATTATTATTATTATCTATGATATGATAAAAATTATAAAAAAAAAGGAAATGAAATTATTTTGAGTCTATAAACTCCAATAAATAGCTGTCGACATAAATTAAATTTTAGAGAAAAAAAAATGCTCGATATTTTTCTTTCAATTAAACAAATCGAGGATGGGTGGGGTAGTTGGTAGTGTTCCCACCATGCAACTCTTTTTTTCCGAATCCAAGTAGTATTCGATCGTTTTCTTTATTTGTCTTTCTCTGAAGCTATCGTGCAGTCCATTTTATTCAACTAAACTAAACAAAAGCTATTCACGTTGGGGTCCAACATAAATGATGATCAGGATAGCATATAGACCAAAACTTTTCTGGATATGTAGCCATGTAAAAAGTTGCACCTTATAAAGAGATTAAGATCATCTCCTTTTCGTAAACGGTTGGTACTCCGTAAGTTGCCGGAAAGTGTCAGGTACAAGGTAAGGACAATCACTTCGGATATTTCAAGGGAAGACTACAATAGCAACATGTTGCTATTGGTGTACGGCCACTCCACTCTTTCTACGAAAAGGGATTAAATACGATTAACACTACGATGTTAAATTCAATGTGTGGTTTGGCTTCTTTCTAGCCAAACTTTCGCCTTCAAATTTCAAATCCACACACACGACTTTAGATGGGAAGGTTACACAATATAGGATTTTTATGTCAATTTTGATTTCCTTTGCCAAATTAATATCCCATTAAACGATTTTCAATTCATCAGTATAACCGGTTGTACATATGTACTATTTTATATTAATTCAAAATTTACGAGTCCCAAAATTATGTTCCAATGCAATCAAATCATTATATCTACCTTATTAAGGCTACGAATTTCTAGTGTAAATGTGGAGATTGCTACCTTTTACATTGTTTGAGAATAATGAGATTATTAATTAGGTTTAACTAAAAAGTAAGTATATACAAACTGATTCAATTTGGAGAAATTATATTTGACACCATATGGTGTCTCTTCGATTTTTTCGTGTATTTTTTAGATGCATGTATACAAAGAAGATGAAAAAATAAGTGAGATATAGAGATAAACACATATGATATCATATATGATGTCTGAAATTGGATGTTCAAATATCATAACTCTTCAATTTAAGTAAACTACCGGAACAAATGTATAAAATAGCAGAAAAATGTCTGAACTTCCCTTTTAAAGAAACATTCCACTTTTTATTTGTCCCAGAAGGATCATCTTAGTCAGCCCCACAATCACTCAAGCCCAAACCGATCAATTGACTTCTAACAAGGTCCATCTGAAAAATTAATCTCTATAAAATTACCCAGACAACTGACATCTTGCTTATCTTTAAAGACCGAATGGGAGATTGATCTGACGAGACATTCATATCATGGTTCAATTGGTTCAATATAGGTTGAACCTAATGATTAATAAATTAATTAATAAATAAATAAATAAATAAATAATACTAAATTGGGGAAAAGTAAAATAAAATAAAATAAATAAAACATTCATTTCAAACGATTCAACTCGATCCAATTAACGGTTTAAAGTGTTTCAACCCCAATTCAATCTGATTCAACAGGTTTTCAGACAGTTCAATCAAACCATGGTTCAACACTGGAGCGAACTGCCAAATTAACCAGTCTATGGTTTAACCGGTTGAACCGCCTAGTTCGGTTTGATTTTTAAAACATTGCTTTAAACTCAATCTCGATTTTAACATTAGTATCAATTGGACAGCAATGGCACTGGAGTTAACTAAAGCTTTTCTTTAAGGAAAAAAATAATTAGACAAATATTGATTGATAAAAAAAACAAGCATATGCAATGTACAAAGCCATTGAATAGTAAGTACCGAAACAAAAAAGCCTTATAATAGTACGTTTATCTATGCTGAAGAGCGTTACTATAATCCTGCATATATCTTTAAGAATAAACTAATTGCGCAGGAAAAATATGTGACATTTTAAATGTCTAGCATTACTTTTTAAATTCTTCCATTGGCCTAACAAAAATTTCAGTGAAAGTCAACCGGGGGAACAGATGACGAAACAAATGTACTCTTGGAGGGCAAACGTGACTCGACCATTGAAGCAAACTACTAAAAGATCCAAACGAGAGAAAATCTTGCTATTTATGTTCTTTAACAACTTTGGTGCCCCCAAATAACAAGCATATGCAATGACATCAATATAATTCAACCTGGTAATCATCTCTCAGCAAACGCCCTCACTTTGCATGGATATTGGTACAATGCAACAAAACTTCCGTGATAATGGCCCCAATGTATGTCACTACCAGCAGAAGATCTGAATAGTCTTCCAGCTTGCCCATCAAAAACACATTCCATGGTGAAACTTGAAATTTACCACTGTTTGGAGCAAAGTTGGAACGATCCACTTAAAAGCTGATTCAGTGTCGAGTGTCTCTGAACAATGGCCAGTCCATCAGTTCTAAGGCGTTAATTTCTTTTCATCCCCTGTACTAATATAAATGCAAAAATTAGAGAAACTTAAAGGAACACACTAAATATATATATATATATATATATATATATATATATATATATATATATATATATATATATATATATGTTTTTAATTGAAGAAAGCAATGGGAATAGACAGACTACAATGTAGGAAGAAACAAAGACCTTAACTTTCTGAATTCATTTTTCATGTGTTAAAAATAACATTAATAAGACTTCTGAGCATGTAAACACGCTCAGAAGAGAATCACATTTCAACTTAAGCACTTACATAAAAGATCTCAGAAGGGAGCCTCTAGTGATTCGTCCCAAACTTCTGCACTTCCATTAGAGGCATCTTCTACGTCTTCTTCCATTGAAAGCCTAATATATTCTCTATGAGCAAATCGATCCCACTCTGTCAATGTTGGATTCTCACGTTCCTATTCACACAAGAATACGTATCAATCACCAAGGAAGTCACCAACAGTGGTTAAGCATACAACATGCAATAGATTTTTTAACAAATATTTCATGCACCTGACGAATCAAAAATGGGTCACGAGTTTCAAAGGCCATGAACTTATTTAGATTGAACAGGATATTGAAAACACTTCCTGAGAGTTTCCCGCCTTTCAAGTCACGCAGAGTTATATAGCTCTCATTCTGCAGAGTGAAAAAATTTAGTTTAAAATAAAAAATGCCATATAATAAATCATTGATATCAACCAAAGATAGAGAGAACAAGAGTGGGGGTTTTTTTTTTTTGCTAAATGAAGCAAGTCAGCGAGATGTGCCATATTCCAGGACAAAACACAATTTATAAACTGCTCACTAAATTTGCTCTCAGTTGAAAGCTAAAATTTGCAGTCAGCTGAGAGAAGATAAAAGTATAAGATGAAGAAAGAGGGAAAGGTAAACCTCAGGTCCAATCATGTCAATTATCTGGCACAATATATCCTCAAAAAGCACAGGCTCTTGGGCCATGCACTCCATCCGATGCAATTGCTCCTCATAAAAAAATTGCAGTTCATTTCGTGTCAGAACTCCATTTCCATCCAAATCTACGCACTTGAACCTAATTGTGAGGTGTTCAAGTCAGTTCATACATTGTCGATTAAAAAAAAAAAAAAAGTCAACCAGTGTCAAATATCCAAAGTTTCCCTAAGGCTTTGTTTGTGAGTCTTGTTTAGGAGGGGAAGTAAGGGAAAGAGAAGGTTTATGAGAATTTCTCCCTTGTTTGTGAGTGTAAAACATTGGAGGAGAAGTTTTTGAGGATTTTAGAAAATCCCCCAAACCCCTCCTCACCTCAATTTTTTGGTTTACCCCAATTTGGGGTTTTTTGGGGGTTTACCCCAATTTTTAGAGGAAAAGGAATATTTTTTTTTTTTTGCATTAGTATTATTATTATTTTTATCAAAGGTGCCTTAATATTATTTAAAAAATATTACTTATGTTAATTTTCTAAAATAAAGGTAAAATTGTAAAAATATATTATAAACCCTCCATTTACTTCCCCTCATACAATATGCACTCATAAATAAGGTGAGAGATAATACTCTCCTTCCCCTCCCCTCCCTCTCCTTTCCTTCCCCTTTGATCTCCTCCCTTTCCTTTCCCTCCAAACTCACAAACAAAGCCTAAGAGAATGCTTGCTAGGGAAGGCAGACAATGGAGAGGGAAGTGAAAATGGAAATCAGTCCAATTTCATTTTCACTCCTTGATACTTAGTACAAAAGATGGAAATCTTCCAAAATAAAAAGGAACATGTCATTATCAATTTTTTCCCTTCATTTCTTCCACAGATGTGGCCCAAATTTTAAATCAGTTCAGTTTCCACTGTTCTATTTACTAATGTACCAAGAATCCCTTATTAACTCTCCGATATTCAAAACCTATGGTTGACACCATTCTTGATCAGCATAGAACACTGTTACACAGCTTACAGAAACATATCCATGCCATCTAAGACACCAGTGAATTGGCACAAGGGATAGGGTCAAGATTATTCCACCGTGAACTGTTCTCTTTTGCACCTTGCTTAAATTACTTACATAATGTTCTAGACTTCAAGTAACAGATGAAATAAACTAAATTAACAGATAAAGTTTCACAACCATATATGCTAGCACATGAAGATGTGCACAAAATGAATTTAACAAATGATTTCACACCACCCTCATATTTGCAACTGTGCAGCAACTAATCTTATGACTTCTCTCACAAAACGAAACTAACAAATGAAAAGGATAACTAGTAGGAAACAAATACCAGTACTCAAGACTTGGCTCGGATGATTTATCCTCTTCTGACAGTATGAAGTAAACAAAATCTTCATAACCCATCTTTCCCTCAACCTTACTGGTAAACTTTCTTGGGACCTGAGAAAATATTGAAGTCAAAATCTGCATCGTCAATGTTTCTGATAACCATATAAACAAAAGCAGAGGGACGCGGAACCGAACATTTCTTGTGTTAGAAAGGGAAGAAGTGCAGGGTTTGTTTGTTTCTTTTTTTTTTTGATAGGCAAATGTTAGTAGTTAGTTGTTATGTTAATTTTTTCTCATTTGCCAAGGTTTGAACCCTGGACCTCCTACCCCTCCAACTCCTTATACCCTTAGCTCAAACCACTTGAGCTACCCAACCCCCCGCAGGGTTTGTTTCTTAAAATAGAAACAGTTAAATCACAAGACGAAAGCAACATGTAATCCACACAAACCTGAGAAAATATTCTATCGACAATTCGATAGGTAAGCGCATGGTTACCATATCTGATAAGATTCTCTTTGTCTATCAAGAAATCGTGGTCTGTATCCAGCTCCCAAAACTTGCAATATATAACATAAAAATGCTCATAAGAGAAGTACCTACAGACAATTATTAGGAAAGGTTAAAAAGATAAATGCATTTTGGTATATATTTTGGCTAAAAAAAGACGGTCACCGTGGGAAGTTAATGATAATGATATTTCACACAGTATATCTACCTCAAAACCTTGTTGATATCTTCTTCTTCATCAGCATGCTGCATTGCATCAATTATGTTTCCACGCTTAAGCTCCCTCAGGGTAAGACAACCATTGCCAGATCTATTAATGTAATAATATATTCTGTAGATTACAGTTTCCGCTGGGCCATTGGAAAAACAACAAGTTAATAATATTGCAGCCAAGACAGAAAATGAAAAGTAATACACCAGAAACCAAGACCAGTTGACACTACTCTCTGCATAGATTTCAACAATCAACTTTAATTGAAGAAGTCCTCCTGGATCTCAGATACATGAAGTGTTACTCTTTTCATCAAAATAAATCTAATATGTTACACATTATAATAACAATTATCAGCAAAAAATAGCAACTGAAGGAATATAGGCAAAAAAAGAAAACATAAATGGGTATTCAGTACATAAGTTTTATTTAGGGGCTATATAATTAATTGAAAAATTTAAAAATGATTTTTTTTAAAATAAAAAAAGTGCACGATTTATTTTCATTGTTGCAAGGCAATCCTTATAGATTAGTCAGCTATAAATTTTAGGCTGTGTCATGTCAATAAAAGATAAGTAACAAAGGTATTCAAAAGCAAGGCTAGTTTCCATTGAGCACAGCTGGAGAACCTTTTTAATGTAATTTTAAACAAAGCATGAAGCATAGTTTTGGCCTCATAGATGAGGATGGCAACAAAGCAGTGACAATGGAATAGATGGAAAACATCAGATGGAATCATTTCAGTGTGTAAAGAAGATCGACAGAGGGACGAGGTGCAAAAAGTGGGAGAAAAGCAAATGTTTAGATATCCCATAGATTAAAGTAGACATATGCGATTCAAAAGGACAGAGCTTTACATGGGACCAAGAGGAAAAAATAATTTGGTCAACCCCGTTGGTGTTTTCTATTAGCATCCATGCAACTGCAGCAAATATCCACCACTTTCGATTGGCGAAATGACTGATGATATTTTGTGGGGAGAAAATTAGATTGGATGCTCATGCAAGTACCGAAGAGAGTGCTGAAATGAAAGACTGCCCTTTCTGAAGAAACTCTATAAATGTAAGCAAGAAAATTAATGTACCAAACTCACAACTTGAGTTCAAATGCCCATAATAAAAAAATATGTACTCCTTTGGCTTTTAGGATTCCTCAAGAACGAAATTCATTCTGGCCCAACCAGCTCTAGATCAACAAGATGCACCTCCAAACCCAATCTCACCATAGTCTCGAATACTGACACAAGATGCCAATATTTTTTTAAAGCTCACTTTTGGGTATAATTTATCCTTTTATCTTAAACACTGTTTCTTCTATAGTTTTAAGTTAGATAAACTTATGCTCCATATATATGTGTTCTTACTTCTTACAAATACTTAGTTTAGTACCCACAGCTATCAGTTTCCTCCTTATTTCTAAACATAAAATTAACATCTAACCTAGTATCTGCACATATGAATGTATCACAAAGATACCACCTAGAAACACAAAGGGACACCATCCTGAGCATGTCTAAGGAAGTTGATGACGAGTAAAGGGCAACCCGATGCTATAAAGCTCCTGCTATGCGTATTGCTAAGGAACTAAGTATTGCAAGAATCTTAAATTCACTTGCATCAATCTACAATTACATGAACCTCTAAATGCAAGGTTATACCAAGAAAATACAAACCATATCTCTCTTGAAACTCAGGTGTGCTCTGCAGGAACTCCAGTCCAGGATGAGTTGCTAAAAGCTCACGTAGCACTGGTTTAAAATCATCCTGACATGTAGTAGAATATTGTTCTAATATAAGAAAGATGGAAATGAATATGATAATATCAATCATCAAAGCCAAGGAAATCACTAAGCTTAGGCCCCTAAAAATGAATAAATCATTCTACCATGAAACTAGAATTGAATAAATTATGTATTATGATAAATATCAGGCTAAGACTGAATGTATCTGTTGGAGGAGTAGAAGAAAATTAAATGAAATGAAAAGCAAGCTTAGGCCCCTAGAAAAGAATAAATCATTCTACCATGAAACTAGAATTGAATAAATTACGTATTATGATAAATATCAGGCTAAGACTGAATGTATCTGTTGGAGGAGTAGAAGAAAATGAAATGAAATGAAAAGCATAAAGAAAGAAATAGAACTAAAAAAACCTGAGTAAGGTACTTCAGCTGTGGTTGTTTTAAAATTGTGTATATTTGAGTTGCTATATCCATCGTCAACATGTTTCCATTAATCCAATAATCAATAAATGCTTTCCTATAGGAACATTAATCAAGGATTTAACAATAAGTATTAGGAAATAATAATTACAGGGCACATGACCATTAACAATAATCGCCTACACCATGAGAAAGGGAGATAATCAGATAAAACATATTTAATTTTTTAATAATACATATTTGACGCAATAATTCAATCAGCATAACATCTGGTGCCAAAAGATCGAAAGTTGCATTCAGAAAACGAAAAAAGGATTTGCACAGGAAGCATTGTTAAAATATGAGCAAGATGCCGATTAACATTCTGCCCAATTAAAATGCCAATTTGCCAAGGAGATTTCTTGTTTAGTGCCATGCACAATAAAAGGCGCACTTTCAGCCGTATAATGTATCCTTTTTTATGGCATATTATGCGCTTCTTCTTCCCTTCACATGAGCCCCTCCTTTTTTGTTCGGCTCCTTCTTTAAGCCTCGGACAACACAGTGTCAGATATTGTATTGTGTATATCAATATAAAGAATCAAAAACCCTCATCATTAAATAAAAGATTTAGAAAATGAAATCTAAGGTATGAATTGAAAACTCAAATTAGTTCTTAAGATGAAACCAATAAGCACTGAAGATATTGAGTATTCGAGTATGGCATAACTTAGCCTAGTTCTGGTATATAAGCTACATGACTACCTTGTACCCATAGCAGAAAGTGCTGAGTCAGCACTACTCTGTTATGCAATCAGTTAGCTGGTTAGTTATGATCGGTTAATCAGTTAGTGATCTAACCAAGGCATAGAAGTCTACTGTATTCAGAACACAATCAATAATTAATTCATACACATTTCAGAAACACTTCTATCAGATTCTCTCTCTCTCTCTCTCTCTCTCTCTCTATATATATATATATATATATATATATATATATATATATATATATATATATGTATGTATGTTTTTCTTCTATTATTGAGGAACTCATGGGCTTAAGACAATCTTTGTATGAAGATGGAGATTTTATCAAGCAACCTAACATAACAAACATGATGCTGGTAACTCCTTCAAACACAAATCTGGTTGCAGCTTAAGAATTTTCTTTTTTTCTTTTTTCTTTTTTTAAAAAAAAATGAGAAGAAAATGGATAATGTAGATAAGAAGCCAAGCAAAGGGTTGGACTTCCAGTTTGATTCACCAGAAAACCAAAGTCCAAAAACGACCTTTTACAACAAAAAAAACACACAATAATCTAGAGCACAGCTGTGAATAATCTTTCTGAATGATTCACAATAATTGTAATAGCATCTAGACAATAATCTTTGAAGTGTCCAACAGCTCAAACAAAAGTCACCAACCATGGCACAAAAGTTAAAGAGTTGTGTCAAGAAAAACGAAGTACACACCTTGTTACAACACCAGTTCCGCTGTCAATCTTTCTGAAAAGAGAAGTGGAAAAAAAAGATGGCAGCTTGCATACTTCCTTCGTAATTGATTTGAATTCTGACATACCAAAGAAACCAGTAAAACAGATCTCTCAGAGTTGGTTATTACCACTCTTTATTACATTAGAAAGTGAATTTTATATAAATAATCTCTTTTTGACTTTTGGCAACATTTAAAGAAGTATGTTTTACTCAACATGGAAGAGAGTGTGATTACTTTAAAAACTAGCATGTGAAACTTATTTAATATAACTTTTCCCCAGTTGCAATAAACTGGCCCTTCAGGCTACCATCTACTAATATGTGTGATATCTCACCATGTATCTGCAGGCCATCCATGTGATCATGGAATAAATGATCAATTTTAACCAAGCATTGTTCTTTCAGTTCATTTGGAGGTGGGCATCCATATTGATAGTAGAACTGCAAGCATGCAAATATTTATGTTAGAAGCATTAACAGGACAGGAATCAGGAGAGTAAAAAGAATGAACAAACACATTTCACAGGCCAGATATAAAAGAAAAGTATCGCCATGTAAAATATTAAGAGAACTGGATAGTGGTTCTTTCTTAATAGGTTTAATTTAAATTACTTGCGGCATGTTCGAAGGATTTTGGCGAGCATTGGGTTTGTCTATCTTCTTTGGAACAACAGCTTATTATGATTAGGTAACAGATTTAAGCAAAAACAATGAGGTAAAAGTTTTGTGGCAATCTGCACTCTTTGCAGTCCTTTGGGCCATTTGGTTGGAGTGCGGTGCTTGCATATTTAAGGGTGTCTCTCTATCCTCCAGGCCCCAACTTGCTACAGGTCTATGAGACAGATTGTGTGTATGGCCTCTTTTTGGTGTTCTGTTAATGGTTGCCTCAAGAAAGTTGCCATTTCATAAATGCAATGAGATGGGGCAATTTGGCTGCTTTTATTCTTTGCCTTCTTCTTCTGTGATGTATTTTGCTTTTTCTTGTATGGAGGATATCTTATCGTCCTTTCAGATGTACTTCCCTCCCTTTTCTCTAATAAATTTGATCACAAGAAAAGATATTAAGAAAACAAATCAGACTTGCTGAACCTGAGGTATAACTTCTTTAACTGGCTCACTGACAACTTTCAACGGAGAACCCAAATTAGATGGACCAGCTCTCTGTTTCACTACGCGAGGGGAACCAGATGTACTTCTTGGTGAAAGAGGTGGAGCAGTGCCAGCAGGAAACATGGAAGGCAAAGAATTACTTGAAGCATTTGGACTAGAGCAATTCCCAGGGACATTCAAGGGTGCACCTGACTTTGCCTCATTGAGCAATGACGTTACCTACACAGTAATCAACAGAGATGTGAGAAATATATCACAAACGCATAATGATATTTTGTAAAGCGATCAAGGAGAACGACTTAACCATATCAGGAAACCAAATTCAAAAGGTATATCATTGTTAACCAGCATTTCGTATATTTTAAGTATCACCAAGAGCTTATTTATATGAGCCAGAAGTAGGTAGGAATTATAAGAAATGGCTATGGCAATTACTCTAATGAGACAGAGACATGAAGTCGATTACTTCTTAATATAATATGGTGAGGATAGCAGAACACGAATCTACAAAAGGTCATAATTTGCATAAGGTAGGTGATTGGAGTGCTAGGCAATCTTTAATTGCATAAATTTTGAAGCTGAAGTGGCAACAACATTCCCTTTTGGCAACAATGATGCATCTTTCTCACAAACCTTTACTATCTAAACAATCATTCTCTGAAAATCACTGTTTCTAATTCTCTGTCACCCCCCACCACTGGTTTCAAATCACTTCATATATTACATTACATATCAAGAAACATATTAATCTAACGAATAGAGTCTATGAAATACGGAATGTAGCAATGTTGTGATATACGAAATTGAATGGAATGGAATGGAGCATACCAATCGAACACTTTCGGGAAGCGACAACCACTGGTCGAAGAGCTTCTCGACGAAATTGAGGTTAGACTTTAGGGCCAAAGCAGAAAATTCAGGGAGCTGCAACAATTCGACGTCAAACGACGCCGTATCACTGAGAACCTCCATCTTCATCTAAATCTAAACCAATCCCTTATCTCTCATTCACAAAACCAAATCACAGATCAAACAGAACACGAACTTAAATTGGCTTTGAATCGAAGCGGCGAATAACAATTAGATTAGATTAACGGAATAAATGCCGTTGAGATGTTGAGGTGCCGGAACCCTAGATCTTAGTTTCTGGTGTTAGAATCGATCAATTATTAGCGATATACGGTGGATGAGGAATGAATAGAAAATGAGAGAAAAATGAAATGTGAAGAGATTCACGCGAATTTGGAGGGAGAAGAAAACAAGTAAGAAATAATTGTGTAGGGAATGGAAATTGACAAAAGGAGAGAGATTTGTATTGTTGCTTGTATTTACTTTTATTGAAAAAATTGATATAGGGAGCGGAAAATAGAAATTTGAGAAGGTGACCCAAAACGATGACACGTGCTCGTCCACTAGGGAAAAATACGGTTTTCTTTTTCGAATCCAATCATCAGTATTCAGTCATACATGCTGGATGATATTACGTATAGTCAACAACACTTCCAATTTCAAAAATAAAACAATTTTTTTAACAAAAATTAAAGGATTGAGAATTTGAGATATTTATTAAAATGTGTGTTTCCTATCTTAATTATTCAAATTCAGAATTATAGTCACGTCATATATTTATATTTTTCTACACTTATTTATTATTTTATTCTCTCTTCATGTATTTCAAAGTTTCAAAACACCAATTCCATATACGATGTTCAAAAATCATTACCGGTCACATTAGTACCAAAAAAAGATTTATCGTCTCATTTAAAAAATTTCTAATTTAGAAATCACTCTAATTGCCATCGATAAGAATAAGAGCCCATTTGTTTAAGATTAAAAAATAATTGATTTTGTTACAAAATAATTTAGTGATTATTTTTAGAGATTTTAAAAAAATGCAGAAGCAGATTTATGTTTGTTTACAATCATAAAAATCAATTTTTTTTTTAAGTAATTAGTTATGAAAACTGATTTTTTTCCAGAAACAACTCAAAGCTGCTTTTCATTTTAACCCCAAAAATGATTTTTTTTCTGTTTCTGATTATTTTCAGAAGCAAAAACAAATACATTAAAAACATAAAAAAAATCATTTTATGGTTAAAAAATGATTTTTTAATAAAATAAGCAATAACAAACGGGCTCTAAATTTGCATCCTTGAAATATAAATAATCACAATATTTTCATTATATAGATTAACTATATTTATGACATGTAGTATATAACGAATTCTGGATGAAGTTGAGAATGTCTTCACATGCACGAAAGAATTAATGGTGAAGCAGCATTAATTTAATATAATGAAGTTCGTTAGGATGGACATTCTCTCTACACAAAAATTTCTCTGGATTTCTAATTTAGTGTGAATAGTTTTATATTGATATTTACTAATACTTTGACGTATGAAATTTTATTTTAATTATGAATTTAATTAGTATGTACTGTTACTAGTATATCAAATTAAACTCACTAATTATTAAAAATATAATATAAAACTTATTTATCTAGATATTAGTACATATACATAGATAGTACACATCAATTAAATTGGTTTGATTTACTGCTATCATTTTTGTTAGAATGAGAGCTAAATACATGAAATCGAGCAGGAATGGAATTTGATTGGAATTTGAATGGTCATTCAAAAGTTTTATGTGCACTAAGGGTATTCTCCGGTCGATAGTTATAAACCAATCTCTTTTGAGATGTATGGATTGTTAAAGTGAGTTTTGCCTCTCCCAATAAAATCTTTTTCATGTACATGACGGAAGTTGAACTCGTAACATCATGCTTAAGGAACCAAGTTATCGCCAACTGTGTTGGGCCTCCTTGGTGGTCATTCAAAAGTTTGCTTCCAACAAACTCACTTTCGAGGGCTCCCAACGCTAAAATAAACATGCAGAAAATAGTTTTGTTTTGAAAACAAACATGCTTGTATACCCTATCAACTTTAAAATCCATGGTGCAGTCTTAAACGACAAATGCTTGATTGTAACTTTGATTGTTAATTTGTTTGAAAATGGTTTCACTTTTTGTTGGAACCAAAATAATTTGGATTAAATAATCTCTAGGTTTTGATGTTAACAATGAGAATTAAATTTGTGTAGCAAAGTGTTAAAGCTTTGAATCTAACTAGTGCCTTTAGTCTTAAAGAATCTCTGTTCTTATAAGTTAAAATGTTAAGTCTATTTTCTTTGCAAATCCGCGACCATATATTTTATATTGAAAGAGTGGTCGAGTCCACTCTATCAAGGATCTCCCTTAAACTCAAGTGCCACGTCAGTGGACGAGCGCTTGAATGTTTCTAGTGGACGGAGAATTTCTTTTCATGTAGACGTGAGCTTCTCTCAAATAATAACCTTAGTTTTCTATTGCCACGTCACTGGACGGAGATTTTAAATGTCTCAAGTACTGGCAAGACCGATGTTTTATGTAGACGAAGTTTTGGTTGCCACGTCAGTGGACGGAGCCTTAAAACTCTTTTTTCTTAACTTGCCTTTACTATTGTTTTGCTGGACGAAGAATTTTGAGCATTTATATCAATCTGAACCAAAGCAAATTTATTTCATATGATTGATATTCATTTCATTTATAATGGTTCTTCTCTTTTTCTTTTAACGGTTTTTATTGCCTTGTTTCAATGAGAGAGACATAGTACAAATAAGGAATTGCAAAAAGCAGAATAGTACAATGCAAAACGTTGTGTACCCTGTCACCTTTTACGCTGAAATAGCTGGAACTTGTACAAGGAAGGCAAAACTGTTTCTCAAGTTACTTTTGCTCAGAGGTGTGCCATTACATGCAAGAATTTGTCACATAGTACAAAGGCCACGAGCAAGCTGAGTCACAACGGATATTTACTTGGTTGATTCTATCACTAAACAGAAAATTCAAAAACAACCGTTGATGATTCTGAAGAGAAGATCAAGGACCCTATAAATAGAAGACTAAAGCTTTTGAAGAAAAAACTTTTGCGCATACAAAGAAATCTCAAGAAATCTCTTGCGAGCAAATATTCTCTTATTCATTCAAAAAGCAAAAGTCTGTAATATCATAGTTTGAATATTGCTATAATATTCATCTGATCTTAAACTTTCACATTATCACACATAGTGGGTTAGAAGATCAAAGAAATCAAAAACTCTTTATTAGAGGTAGAGCCCGAAGAGGCTTGGTAAGAAAGAAATACTTGTGAGCCTGGAGAGGTGTTGAATACTTGCTGTAATCTATTTGGAAAATAGTGGAGAAATCCTTCAAGTAGAAGGGACTAGACGTAGCTCTTGGTTGGAAGAGAGTGAACCAGGATAAAACATCTTGTGTGAATCTTCTAATCCCTTATCTCTTGGTTTTACGTGTTTATACTAACTGTGAGGATTTAAACTTGAATTTGTTATTCTTTCAAAAGACTGTTTTTCTGTGTGCTTTATTCTGCCTCTTTATCTTCATGTGAGAAAATCATTTTTGAAAAGGTTGTTTTCGAAAAATATTACAAACACAATTCAACCCCCCTTCTTGTGTTTGCCTGTGTCAACTTCAGTTGGTATCAGAGCTCAGCCTCGAAAGAGTTGAGCATCTAACAAGTGCTGAGGAAGTACGATCCTACCACCATGGATGCAGAAGGACAAGCTATCAACAGACCTCCACTCTTCGATGGAACTGATTATGACTATTGGAAGAAGAGAATGATGGCCTTCCTAGATGCACAGAACTTAGACATCTGGGAACTGATAGAGAATGGCTATTCTGAGCCAAGAGGTGAAAATCAAGCAGTGTTGGCTAGAGCAGAATGGAGTGTTGATCAAAAAGCCAAACATCAACTAAATCTCAAAGCCAAACATTACTTGATGTGTGCTATTACCAGATCAGAACATGATAAAGTTCACAGCTGCAACACAGCAAAGGAAATCTGGGATACATTGGCTCTCGCTCATGAAGGCTCATCACAAGTGAAGGAGTCCAAGATAAGCATGCTGGTTCACCAGTATGAACTCTTCAAGATGACTGATCATGAATCTATAGATCAAATGTTTGGAAGATTTCAAACAATAACAAACAGTCTCAGATCTCTGGGAAAAGTATATGAGAATAGAGATCATATCAGAAAGATTCTGAGAAGTCTCTTCAAGCAGTGGAGACCGAGGTCACTGCCATTCAAGAAGCTAAGAATCTGAATACTCTCTTTCTGAAAGAACTTCTAGGATCATTAAAAGTTCATGAGCTTGAACTAAATGAGGAAGACAATTCCAGAAAGGGAAAGTCCATTGCTTTAAAGGCAAAGAAAGCAAGTTCTTCAAAAGTCCTCAAAGCTGCTGAGTCTTCAGATGATGCTGACCCTTCAGACAGTGGTGAAGGATCAGATGAAGATGAACTATCTTTCATCTCCAGAAAGATACAACATATGTGGAGAAGAAAAGGTAATTTCAAGAGAAAGCCATTCAACAAGAAATTTTCTAAGGAGAAATCAGACTCCAAAGAAAAAGGTCCATCTCTGTGCTTTGAGTGTAAAAAGCCAGGCCATTTCAAAGCTGACTGTCCTGACCTAAAAGAGAAGAAGAAGTTCTTTAAGAAAAAGAAGGGCTTAATGGCTACATGGGAGGACCTGGACTTATCCTCATCAGATGAGGAAGAGGAAGCAGAGGAAGAGGCAAACATTTGCCTCATGGCTGACACATCATCAGAAAATGAGTACACTGATGATGATGAGGTAACAGATTCTGAACCTTCAACTCTCAAAAATACCTTTGATGAATTACTGCATGACTCATCCATATTGTCTCATGAATACAAAAGTCTTAAAAAGAAGTTTGCAAAATTAACCAAAGAATATGATAGAGTCTGCATGGAAAAGCAAAGTTTGTTTCAAGAAAATGATAAGCTGAAATCAGAGAATGTCAGTCTAACTGACAAATCTGAATGTGAGCCTGACAATTCTTGTGAAGTTGCAAAACTAAAACAAGATGTAAAATACTTGACAGACTCTCTGTCAAAATTGGTAGGAGGCTCAGATAAGCTTAGTCTTATCCTAAGGTATTCTAGGTCACCCTTTGATAAATCTGGCCTTGGTTATGACAATAAGAAGCATGAGGCATCTTACATTAAATCAAAACCACCTATGAAGCAAAGAGCTTCAAAAGCTCCAGCTAGGTATGCGAAAACCAAATCAGGCCCGTCCAACACCTTTTGTAAAGTGTGTGGAAAAAGTGGGCACTCTACATCTAGATGCATACATAACAGGCATGCCAAATATTCTCGTCCAAAGAAAACTAACATGAAAGGACCCAAGTCAGTTTGGGTACCTAAGGACAAGATAATACCTGTTGCCAAGGTAGTCAAAACCGGACCGGACCGGCCAGTCCGACCGGTTTAACCGGGAACCGGACTGCCTTCCGGTCCGGATGACCCCCAAAACCGCCTAACAAAAAACCGGCCAGAAAACCGTAGAACCGGTACAAAACCGGCATAACCGGACAAAACCGTTGGTCAAATAGCTTTGAACCGACCATGGAGCGGTTTACTGAAAAATGGTGCGCAACAGTTTTTAGCCACACACTTCATCTTTTATAGCCCTCTTTTCCAACCACGCTACTTTGCCGACGATGTGGGACTCTATATACGTGGGGTCACGCATAAGAAAGCTAGAGGGAGCCTTGCAGACAAGAATGAAATAAACCAAGAGAGAGAGGTGCATATTAAGTAACGAATAGAGGAGAGAGAGAGTGGAAGCACACAAATTTTTTCACACATCGAGATAAAGAGTGAAGTTGAGGGAGGGTGTAATTACTAACCATTTAAGCAAATGGGTAGGTGAGAAGTGGAGGGTCTGAACAGCTATAGCTATGGCGGTGGGCTGGTTTGTGAAGAGAAACAAATGTGTGGAGTGTCAAAGTTGAGTTGGTACGTCGAAGACGATGGGGTATTCAACCTGTAGCTAAAGAATTTTCTATTGATAAATGGCGCATGCATCTATTGATAAAAAAATCCACATCCCATGAATATTCAACCTGTAGATAAAGAAATTTCTCCTACTGTAAGGGATTAGCCTTTGGTTTCTTTTGATCCAATGGCAATTTTGTCGTGAGGCTATAGTGCAAAAAATAAAGGGACTTGACTTCCTATTAGAGAAAATAAATTGGATTTCAGTGAAGCAAATTGAACTTTGAAGTCAATAAAATTGGTGAAAATAAATGCAAAAAGTAATAGTAATTCAAGCAAATTGTTGATCAAAGTATCAAACAAGTCCTTCAATATGTATTATTTATATGTTAATTTATTATATAAAATTAAATATATATTTTTAATTAAAACCGGTTGAATCACGGTTGGACCAGTGAACCGTGAACCAGTGTCTTTACCGGTTCAATGACCGGTCCGATTTTAACTACCTTGCCTGTTGCAGATCTGCTTAACAACAGGAAAGAAACAAACATCCTGGTACTTGGACAGTGGATGCTCGCGTCACATGACGGGAGAAAAGTATATGTTCCAAGACCTTAAACATAAGGATGGTGGCTGGGTGACATTTGGAGGAAATCAGAAAGGAAAGATCACTGGTATAGGTAAAATCGGTAAACATCATTTTCCCTCCATTGATAATGTTCTTTTAGTGAATGGTTTAAAACATAATCTACTGAGCATAAGTCAATTATGTGACAGTGGATATGATGTTTCTTTTAATAAGAACATGTGTTATGTCAAGAAAAATGATGGATCAATCTTATTCACTGCTAAGAGGCAAAACAACTTATACAAAATTGACTTGGAGGACCTCTCAAATCAAAGTGTCTCATGTTTAGTGTCCATTGAAGATGAACGTTGGATTTGGCATAAAAGGCTAGGTCATGCAAGCTTGAGATTAATCTCAAAGCTAAAGAAGCATAACCTCGTGAGAGGATTACCAAACCTTAAGTTCAAATCTGATGCTCTCTGTGATGCATGTCAGAAGGGAAAACAAGTCAAAGGTTCTTTTGAATCTAAGAATATTGTAAGTACCAAGAGACCACTAGAACTGCTACACCTTGATCTTTTTGGTCCAACAAGGACTGCTTCTATCAGTGGTAAGAAATATGGTCTAGTCATTGTAGATGACTATACTAGATGGACATGGGTTATGTTCCTTGCTCACAAGGATGAGTCCTTCAAGGTCTTTTCTGTATTCTGCAAACGTGTACAGAATGAAAAAGACATGTGTAAAGCTTCAATTAGAAGTGACCATGGGGGAGAATTTGTCAATGAGCTATTCAATGAGTTTTGTGAAGAAAATGAAATTCAACACAACTTCTCAATACCAAGAACACCACAGCAAAATGGTGTGGTAGAGAGAAAGAACAGATCTCTTCAAGAGATGGCTAGGACTATGCTCAATGACAATTCTGTCCCTAAGCACTTCTGGGCTGAAGCTGTGAACACTGCCTGCTACATTCAGAACAGAATATACATTAGACCTATTCTGAGTAAGACTCCCTATGAATTGTGGAAAGGCAGAAAACCCAACATATCTTATTTTCATCCTTTTGGATGTAAATGTTATATTTTAAATACAAAAGATCAACTTGGTAAGTTTGATGCAAAGGTAGACAATGGAATTCTACTAGGATTTTCTGAAACCTCAAAAGGATTTAGAGTGTATAACTCAAGAACTTTTATAGTAGAAGAATCTATACATGTTAGATTTGATGATAAACAGCCTGATAAGAAACTATCAGAGCTAGATGAAAGTTTTGCAGATCTTGACTTAAACATCTCAGGAGAAACAAAAGAAGTTAAAACTGATGATCCAGTTGAAGACACTTCTCATCAACCAGAAGCATCCACCTCTCAACAAGGCAATGTTCAGAGAACTTGGCATTTCAAGAATTATCATCCACCGGATCAAATCATAGGAAATCCAAGCGATAAGCTAAGAACCAGATCAACCTTCAGAGAGCAAGAAGACTATGCATTGGTCTCTGAATTGGAACCAAAGACTGTAGACGAGGCTCTGCTGGACAATGGTTGGATTTTAGCAATGCAAGAAGAGCTAAATCAGTTTGAGATGAATGAAGTTTGGACTCTGGTAACCCTACCTAAGAATAAATCTGTTATAGGAACAAAATGGGTTTACAGAAACAAGCTTGACGAAAATGGTAAGGTTATAAGAAATAAAGCAAGATTGGTTGCACAAGGTTATTCTCAAGAAGAAGGTATAAACTATACTGAAACCTTTGCACCTGTTGCAAGATTGGAAGCAATCAGAATTTTACTCTCATTTGCTGCACATCATAATATTATGCTTTTTCAAATGGATGTAAAAAGTGCTTTTTTAAATGGTTTTATCAATGAAGAAGTTTATGTTATGCAACCTCCGGGTTTTGAGAGTGAAACCCAACCTGAACATGTATACAAGCTTAAGAAAGCTTTATACGGCCTAAAACAAGCCCCAAGAGCTTGGTATGATAGGCTATGTTCTTTTCTAATGGTTAATGGCTTTGTCAGAGGAAAGGTTGATACAACCTTGTTTAGAAAATCAATTAATTCCAACTTCATAGTAGTACAGATCTATGTAGATGATATTATATTTGGTGCTACTAATGAATCTTTGTGCAAAGAATTCTCAAAGCTAATGCAGAAAGAGTTTGAAATGAGCATGATGGGAGAACTCAAATTCTTCCTTGGACTTCAAGTCAAACAATCTATGGACGGGGTGTACATCCATCAAACTAAGTATACAAAGGAACTTCTCAAAAAGTTTAAGATGGATGATTACAAACCTATGAACACACATATGCATCCCACGTCCATACTGAACAAAGATGATAAAGAGAAAAAGGTAGATCAGAAGGTATACAGAGGTATGATTGGATCTCTCTTATATCTAACTGCTTCTAGGCCTGATATAATGTTCAGTGTTTGCTTATGTGCTCGATTTCAATTTGATCCTAGAGAATCTCATTTATCAGCAGTTAAAAGAATTTTTAGATATTTAAAAGGTACTACTAATCTTGGTCTGTGCTTTAAGAAAGATAAAGATTACAGATTAGTTGGCTTTTGTGATGCTGACTATGCTGGAGATAGAATTGAAAGAAAAAGCACCAGTGGGGGATGTCACTTTATTGGAGCTAATCTTGTATCATGGTCAAGCAAAAGGCAGAGTACCATTGCTCTATCAACTGCTGAAGCAGAATATATATCAGCTGCAAACTGCTGCTCACAACTCCCCTGGATTAAACACCAATTGGAGGACTACAATGTGTTTGTAAGTAGCATTCCACTAATGTGTGATAATACTGCTGCAATTAATCTGTCTAAGAATCCAATTCTTCATTCTAGGGCTAAGCATATAGAAATCAAACATCATTTTATCAGAGACTATGTGCAAAAAGGTGTTTTTGATGTTCAATTTGTAGATACTGACCATCAATGGGCAGATATCTTTACTAAACCTCTTGCTGAGGACAGATTTATTTTTATCAGAAAACACCTTAACATGTTATATGTGGTTTAATTTGGTATATGTTTTGATTGCATGTTTTATCTGCGTGTCCACTGGTTTTGGCATCCAGAGCACGTGTAGTCTACGCGTCCACTACTGTTGGTGTGCCGCGTCCACTACATATGTTTATATGCGTCCACCCTCAATCTTTTGTGGACCCGATCTTACATGTTTTTTTTTAACAAAAAAATTTGCATCTTTTTATATCTGAACTTATTTATCTTAAAACGTTTGGTTTTAATCATTTCCTTGCTGAGTCAGCTACTTCCATCAATCCCATCGTAACTTTTTACCGTCCCAATATACCAACGCCGTTTTTTCACTAAAGTCTTGTCTAATCAATCTTTTCTTTTTGAATTTTCCTTGAAAACTGTTGGTATTCGGAAACTCTTTAAAGGTAACTCCTTTCCCTCTGAAAAACCTTTCGCTACTCTTCATCTTTGATAACTTCTCTCTGAAAGTTTTCGAACTCTCCTTTCTTCAAACCTAAACCTGTACTCAAGAACTCAACAATGGCTTCAACCTCAACTCCCGAGCCTGCCTATGTTACTGACATCATTAGTATCGCTGCTGAACATCATTTTAATTTTGAAATTCTGTGTGAGTATAACTTGGATGTAAGCAAGTACATCAACGCTGCTGGTTGGGATGGTTTGTTTCTGGAAAAGGTCTCGATTTATCCGGACTTGGTAAGAGATTTCTGGAGGAGACCAACGATTTCTAACACTGAGGTAGTAGGGTTTGTTCAAGGCAAGAAGATAACTGTTTCTGAGAAGACCATTTCTGATGCAATCGTTTGTGCTCAAGAGGGTTTAATCATGACAGAAAACTGGGAAGAAGATCTTGGTGGTATAGAAACCATCGCGGTTACACTGATGCGAGAAGATACAGTGAGGACTCACTCGTGGAAGTCATCTGAAATGAAGGATCATATCAGGATTCTTCATTAGATTCTGAACAAGACAGTGCTTCATAAGGCAGGGTCTAAGGACAACCTTTTTGCCCTTCACAAGTTCTGTCTCTGCAACATGGTCTATGAGACAAAAATAAACCTGCCATGGATCCTGTTTCATCTCTTCAAGGATGCCATTGCAAACAGAGAAACCGCCTCCCACATCACCTTCTCTCATCTTCTGTCAAAAGTTTTCAAGCAGCAATGCTTGTATGATTACTTAAATGCAAAGCCTCAAAAAGAACAAGAAAAGATCTTTCGTTCGAAGGGGATGCAAGCTGCCATTTTCGGAAAGAGCAACCTCAGCAGCATGCATCTTGACACGTACAAACTAGTTGAGATGTCAAAACAAGAGGAGAAAATGAAGATTAAGGAAGAAGCTGTTGAGGCCAACAATGCAGCTATTCTTGGTCTCAAGAGAGGAACTAAAAGGAAAATTATGGCTGTCAGGAAGCCTGTTCCTAGAAGGCCTACCAGAGGCATTGTTATTAATGAGCCTGGGAATGAGGCTCCTCAACCTGTTCCTCGACCTGCTCCCAAGAGAGCTAGAAAGCTGGTTCTTTCTCAAGATGAGGATGATGAAGATGACAATGTTCCTCTGGGAACAGCTTTAAAGAGGAAAGCAGCTGCTGCTGCTGCTGATGCTGCTGGGTCTACCAAGAGGAGGCAACCTGCAAGGAAAGCCAGAACCTTTGCAGCCTCTGAGGTAAACACCTCTTCTGAAGTTCCTATTAATACTGTGAGTGATGGTGCCCCTACTCCGGGAGTAGGATTTTTTTATAATGTATATAGACCTACATTACCCACACCCCAACCCTCACCACAAAAAGACCAATCTGACCAAACTTCAACTCCATCTTCACCACACATTAGCCCAAGTCAATTAACCACACCCCAACCTACACCACTCAAAACCATCTTTCCACCTATAATTCCTGACTTTGATCCATGGTTTCATCAAGAGGATGATGGAATTTGCCGAAGTGCCCCCTTTCCTAAACCTCTAAGAAAACTCTTTCCACCAATTTTACCCCCATCCACTATTTTTGCCAATAAGTCTGAGAATTGGGCTCATGTCAAAAGAAATTGGAAAATTCTGTTTCATACTCACCAATCTGACCCTGAAATTAACCTTGAAATTCCTCTAACAAGGTGGTACTCCCATCCTGATTATGACTATGAACCCTATGAGGAATACCCCTGGACCACCAAATACCCAAACTCTCAGCCCCCTAAAGGTCCCTTTCCATCTGAGATGAACAACCAACATGGCCCTCTCCTCACCCATCTACCCCTCAAACGTTTCCCCCAAAGAAAAATTTACCCCAACCTACAAAAAACCCCACCATTGATTCCTCACACTGAAGGAGTAGCAAGGCACATCATTCCTGTATGGGAAACTGATCCTAAAAGGAACAGACTGCCTTCTTTACCTCAGAAGAGAGCAAGATCATCAGAGCACGTTCCAATTATATCGGATGGAAACACAAAATGGATGAAATTCGAGCATCCCAGCATCTATGGAAGTGCTTCAGACCCCTTCGCAGATCAACTGATCTATAATATTCTGAAGTGGGAGTTCAGCTACTTCCAGATTGAAAGAGCTGCACGTTGGGTTCCTATCACATGGCTGAGACATAATAAGGAAACACGTGTAGGCATTGCTCCCTACCCTATCTGTCCAAGGCTTGGCATGATAGACCTCAACAAGGACAAAGATATGAGGCGCAGAAGAAATAAGGGAGTCATGCCTGAAGCTCATTCTGCCTTGCTGGACTTGTCTCAGGAAATCTTTGATCACTCCCAGCTTGACTTCTATCTGTATATGGAGGATGTGAAGAATATTGGAGAAATGAAAGCTGCAGACTTCTGGTTGTCTCACATCATCCACTGCACCAGGGATGCTTCTTCTTCTGGCTTGACTCAGGAAGAGAAGAAAGAAATTCCCAAGTTCAGAGGAAAGTGTAGACTATCCAAAGTAAGGCACATGACCTACAAAGATCTGTGGGCACTTCCTATTACCAGCAGGGATGTGGAGGAAATTACTCCTATCCACTAGGCAAAGGATGTACCTCAAAAATCTGTTAAAGCTGCCACTGCATCTCCAGCAACATCATCCTCTGATCATATAGCTGAAGAGTTGATTGTAGAAGGCCCTGAATTTGATGAACAACTGTCTTCTCAACCTACTTCAGTTGAACCTCCATCTGCACCAGCTAAGCAGTCTGCTGAGGTTGGTGTCTCTAAGCAAGGAGCTGAGTCTGCTAAGACTTCTTCTCAACCATTAGCTCTTGCTATGGTTAGACCAGCAGCCCATGCTCAAGACACTGTCTCTGACACTGCTGAGAGCTCAAGACAACTTACCTTGCCACCCAATCTTGAAGACATCATTGAAAAAATTGTTGATGATAAGGTTGGCAAGATAGTTGAGGAAAAGACTGAACAGATGGCTCAACAGATTGAAGAAAGGGTACAGAAGCAAGTTCAAGATTCTCTGGCCCCTACAAATGCAGTGATGAATCAGATACTGGCTCTGATCTTGGAATTTCAGAAGAATCAAAATCCACATCCTAATCAACCACCTCCTCCACCACCTCCTTCTACCTACAAACTTTTTCCTTCTCTGTTTTATCTTTTTGTTGTTAGCTGACAATGATGGTCCACTCCCTTTTACCTTTTTGTCTGATGACAAAATAGGGGGAGAAAGGAAAGATTAAATTTTATAATACAGAGATTTTTTTTAAACAAAAAAGTACATAGTTGTCTGCATATGCATAAGTGTATATTCATCTTGCTGATACTATGCCTTGACTTTATGTTTATGCTTCGATACTGCTTTGAATCCCAAATGTTTAATAAGCTGCTATCTTGATCTGTTAACCTATATTATATTGCAAATAAGACTTAGCTTATTATGCCTTAACTGCTTTTATCTGATGACTGCTTTGTCTTAGGGGGAGCCTTGTAAGCTCTCTTAGACTTTGCAAAATAAATTTAATTAGTTTTTGTCATCATCATAAAGGGGGAGATTGTTGGAACCAAAATAATTTGGATTAAATAATCTCTAGGTTTTGATGTTAACAATGAGAATTAAATTTGTGTAGCAAAGTGTTAAAGCTCTGAATCTAACTAGTGCCTTTAGTCTTAAAGAATCTCTGTTCTTATAAGTTAAAATGTTAAGTCTATTTTCTTTGCAAATCCGCGACCATATATTTTATATTGAAAGAGTGGTCGAGTCCACTCTATCAAGGATCTCCCTTAAACTCAAGTGCCACGTCAGTGGACGAGCGCTTGAATGTTTCTAGTGGACGGAGAATTTCTTTTCATGTAGACGTGAGCTTCTCTCAAATAATAACCTTAGTTTTCTATTGCCACGTCACTGGACGGAGATTTTAAATGTCTCAAGTACTGGCAAGACCGATGTTTTATGTAGACGAAGTTTTGGTTGCCACGTCAGTGGACGGAGCCTTAAAACTCTTTTTTCTTAACTTGTCTTTACTATTGTTTTGCTGGACGAAGAATTTTGAGCATTTATATCAATCTGAACCAAAGCAAATTTATTTCATATGATTGATATTCATTTCATTTATAATGGTTCTTCTCTTTTTCTTTTAACGGTTTTTATTGCCTTGTTTCAATGAGAGAGACATAGTACAAATAAGGAATTGCAAAAAGCAGAATAGTACAATGCAAAACGTTGTGTACCATGTCACCTTTTACGCTGAAATAGCTGGAACTTGTACAAGGAAGGCAAAACTGTTTCTCAAGTTGCTTTTGCTCAGAGGTGTGCCATTACATGCAAGAATTTGTCACATAGTACAAAGGCCACGAGCAAGCTGAGTCACAACGGATATTTACTTGGTTGATTCTATCACTAAACGGAAAATTCAAAAACAACCGTTGATGATTCTGAAGAGAAGATCAAGGACCCTATAAATAGAAGACTAAAGCTTTTGAAGAAAGAACTTTTGCGCATACAAAGAAATCTCAAGAAATCTCTTGCGAGCAAATATTCTCTTATTCATTCAAAAAGCAAAAGTCTGTAATATCATAGTTTGAATATTGCTATAATATTCATCTGATCTTAAACTTTCACATTCTCACACATAGTGAGTTAGAAGATCAAAGAAATCAAAAACTCTTTATTAGAGGTAGAGCCTGAAGAGGCTTGGTAAGAAAGAAATACTTGTGAGCCTGGAGAGGTGTTGAATACTTGCTGTAATCTATTTGGAAAATAGTGGAGAAATCCTTCAAGTAGAAGGGACTGGACGTAGTTCTTGGTTGGAAGAGAGTGAACCAGGATAAAACATCTTGTATGAATCTTCTAATCCCTTATCTCTTGGTTTTACGTGTTTATACTAACTATGGGGATTTGAACTTGAATTTGTTATTCTTTCAAAAGACTGTTTTTCTGTGTGCTTTATTCTGCCTCTTTATCTTCGTGTGAGAAAATCATTTTTGAAAAGGTTGTTTTCGAAAAATATTAACAAACATAATTCAACCCCCCTTCTTATGTTTGCCTGTGTCAACTTCACTTTTTACATACTTAACAAAATTAAACCAATTCTTCAAATCTAATATACACTTTTTAAAATATAAATTTTTCAGTTAAAAAATAATAATAAACACGCTTGTTCAATTTTACTACTTTAATTGAGAACTATCAACTCATTTGAATTGATTTTATATAAGTTAAAATTAACCAATTCAAAAAAAAATTAATACACCAGCTTGAATTGAATTAATCTGTTACGTTCCAAACACCAATCAATCCAAATCGGTTATGGATCGGTGTAAATAATATTTACCAAAAAATTTCGAGCTTAAAATTTTGTATTGTTTTGGTCCCTTACTATTAGTCATGTACGATTTTGGTCTCAAGTTTTTTTCGTGCACATTTTGATCCCATGTTTTTTTAATGTTGCAAATTTGATCCTTCTGTCAATGTCTGTCGATTTTTCGATGATCAACATAGAGGAACAACTCCTCTAAGCACAGAGAACCACACTCTAAGCGTATAAAACCTCTTTTTAAGCTTTTGTGGTAACGGATCATGTGGTAAAACAAAAAAAGGTCCCGAAAAAGATGGATAAAACCGATAAATAGTATAGATGAACCACTGAATCATGTTGAATCGGAGACGTAAAGGAGGGAGAACCTCAACCACAGGTTGTGTGCGCTTAGAGAAGTGGTTCCTCTATGTTGATCATTGAAAAAATTGACAAACATTGAACATAAGGACCAAATTTGCAACATTGAAGAAACATGGAACCAAATATGCACGGAAAAAAAAACTTCAGGGACCAAAATCGCACATAATGAATAATAGGGGATCAAAACTACAATTAAGCCAATTTTGCAAGTTGCCAATCTAGTTATTAAAAATTAAAACAAGACCATGTTTCAAAAAATTAAAATAAAAAAAGACTTAAAAGAAAATATAAAATATATTTAACTCATTTCACATATTTAAAATAATATTTGATAACACAAAATATGAGAAGCATGTGAGATATTAGAATTATTAGAAATAAAAATATAAATTCAATAATAAATAAAAATATTATATAATATTAATCATTTTGCATTAATTTTGATCAGTTTCAAAAATCAAAACTGAAAACTAACCCAGTCCTATCAAATTTAACAATAAAGTACATGGGCAACATCAATAAAGTACATAAAATACATATGCTTATTTTTTGTGGATGAGAATAAAGGTGCAATGCAAATCAATTAAAATGTCAATTATTACGATTGAAGAAAAAAAGGTAGATAATAGGAGGAGGATCTGGATTGTTTTTGGTCATATGATGAGGTTCTGGATAGGATAAAGTAAATTTCATGACAAATAAAATAAAAAAATAATAAGTAAGGTCTCCGTTCATTTGTGTTGAACTTCACACCAGTTTCTAACTTGTTTCCATCATGAAATCTCTTATCCATAACTAAACCATTCACAGACACTTCAATTTCTGCAACTCTTTCAATCTGTCATGGTAGATTTTCTCTGCACATAGCAAACTAGTTTGTCCATGAGTACCAAAACCTGCAATTACAAGCAACACAATCATCATCATCAATGACAACAGTTTCAACTGAGTTTCTGCCACAGACCCTCCCATTTAGAACCCACCTGAATCTCAGTTGCCATTCAAATCCCAACACTGTTGTTACTTGCACAACCCCACTTCTAAATGAAGGTAGCACTAGCAACAGAAGGAACAACAAGGGTCATGTCAGGGTTCCTTATTCTGAAACCAGGCCAAAACTTGCCCAAAATTATGACTTTAGAGACACCCATCTCATGAAATCCCTCAACAGATCCTGCAAAGCAGGCAAGTACAATGAGTCTCTCTATTTTCTTCAGCACATGGTCAATAAAGGTTACAAACCTGATGTTATTCTGTGTACAAAGCTGATCAAAGGGTTGTTCAACTCGAGAAAAATAGAGAAAGCTATTCGGGTTATGGAGATATTGGAAAAACATGGAGAGCCTGATGTTTTCGCGTACAATGCAGTGATCAGTGGTTTATGCAAGGCAGATAGAATTGATGAAGCTCATAGAGTTCTTGACAGAATGAAGAAGAGAGGATTTTCTGCTGATGTTGTTACCTATAATATACTCATTGGTAATCTTTGTGGCAGAAGAAAGCTTGAGTTGGCTTTGAAGGTCATGGATCAGTTGCTGAAAGATAAGTGCAAGCCTACTATGATAACTTACACCATCTTGATTGAAGCAACCATCATAGAGGGTGGCATTGATGAAGCTATGAAGCTTTTGGATGAGATGTTATCAAAAGGGCTTCAACCTGACATGTACACTTACAATGCAATTGTTAGGGGTATGTGCAAATCAGGATTGGTGGATAGAGCCTTTGAGTTTGTTAGCAGCATAAGTACTAAGGGTTGTGCCCCAGATGTGATTTCTTACAATATTCTGCTAAGGGGTCTTTTGACTGAAGGGAAATGGGAAACTGGAGAAAGGTTGATGTCTGATATGATGGTAAAAGGTTGTGAGCCAAATGTTGTGACCTACAGCATTTTAATTAGTTCTCTATGTCGCGACGGCAGAGTTGAGGAGGCTGTGAATGTATTGAAGGTTATGAAGGAAAAGGGGTTGACCCCTGATGCTTATAGCTATGATCCATTGATTTCTGCTTTCTGCAAAGAAGGAAAAGTTGATTTGGCAATAGAGTACTTGGAAAATATGATCTCAGATGGTTGCTTGCCTGATATAGTAAACTATAATACAATCTTGGCCTCTTTGTGCAAGAATGGAAAAGCTGATGAGGCTTTGAACATCTTTGAGAAGCTTGGGGAAGTGGGTTGTCCACCAAATGCAAGTTCTTATAACACAATGTTTTGTGCACTGTGGAGTAGTGGGGAGAAAATTAGAGCATTGGAGATGATTTTAGAGATGTTAAGCAATGGTATTGGTCCTGATAGGATCACCTATAACTCACTCATATCTTGCTTGTGCAGAGATGGAATGGTGGATGAGGCCATTGGGTTGTTAGTGGACATGGAAAGTAGCAAGTGTAAGCCTACTGTTGTTAGTTACAACATTGTTCTTCTTGGATTGTGCAAAGTGCATAGAATCATAGATGCCATTGAGGTGCTAGTTTCCATGGTTGACAAAGGGTGTCACCCGAATGAAACTACCTACACATTGTTGGTTGAGGGGGTTGGTTTTGCTGGATGGCGAAATGATGCGATTGAGCTGGCTAATTCTCTTGTTAGTATAAATGCTATTTCTCAACATTCATTCAAACGTTTGCACAAAACCTTTCCTGTACTTGATATGTACAAAGAGCTCTCTTTATCAGATTAAACTATATTCTTGGACATAAAACGGATTTATCCAGGTCTTTCAGTTGAGCCTTTTGTTCAGCTCAATTTAATGAATTATTTGCTAATTTGTAGCTTTATGTTTTAAGCTTATAGGGCAGATTATATCAAGCGGACGGTCACTGGTTCAGATCAGGGTGCTATTATCGAGTCTCTGTTCTGAAATTTGCACAAAGTTTGCTTTGTTGTACTACTGATTTTTTGTTTAAATTATAGTATGTAAAACTGAATTTTGATTTTACAAACTTATTTTTTTAAATGAAGTTATCAGTTGACCAATTTTTACAAAATTATGAACTGTGTAATGTATAAACAAAAAAATTAAAATACATAAAAAAAATCAGCTCAAAAGGCAAATACTTTTAATAATTAGGATGGCTGTTAAGTTGATGATGCACTTGCATTTTTTTAAAGACAAAAAAAAAAACAAGGTGGCGAACCCCAGAAGTATTGAATGTAATGTATCAGGATTGATGAATAACCGGCTGCACAATACAAATTTTAAGCCAAGAACCCAAGCTCGCATTCATGTTTCTTCTACACAAACCCTTTGAACAAACAACTTAAAACATAAAAAAAAAAAAAAAAAAAAAAAAACTAATCTCCTAAGATCACATGTATGTGTGCAGCAATATAACTGACTTCAATCCCTTTTAGATTGTAAAACTATGCTGATATATAGCACTATAACCAATCAGCAGAAACGAACCTAGCACTACCAAAACTGAAGTAGACTCGAAGACAAGTTCATATCAACTTCAACTGCCAAAATTTTTGTTTCATGCTGAGTGATTGTATTAGCAGATACTGTTGGACCCTGCAGTTCCCACATGAGTATCTGTCAAAACTTCCCAGCAAGTTTTCCTGGCATTGGTAAAGCAACAATGACAGAATAAGAATCGATTAAAGAGCCTTCCTACTTAAATGAATAATCTGATATTCAGAAGGTAAGATGACAACAGAAAATGAAATTAAAATTTAGGTAAATAACAAGATAACAAAGTAAAGGGGAAATGTACTTAAACCATGTATCAGGTTAACAAAATAACACATTTTTTTGTTAGAAAGATTATAGAGGTAGCTAAATCAAAATAAAAATGGAATGAATTGGGAGCACAAAACTGTGGAGGTAGGCATCATTACAATCAAAACAGGGTTGAACAGCTCTCACAAACAAGGAAACAGGTCCTCTTCTGTTCGCGGAGGATTTGTTTCCCAATCCCCAAGTTCCCTCTATATCTCTACCATGAGAGAACCTGGGACCATAACACCATCCAAACAAGAGAGGATTAAAATCCCAGACAAAAGAAAAGGATTAAAAGAATCACCCGATAGGAATGTATAATCTGTACATGGCCAGAAGAAGTACTAAATTGGGCCAATCTTTATGTGGAAACTCCAACTAACTCAACATGATTCCCTTTTTTAGAATCTTCCATTTGATCATCTTCTGATGCAAATCATTAGCCTCTTTCACCATACCCCCATCGGCAACAGCTTTAACTAGAGCAGAATATATCATCTCATCTGGCGTGTATTGATTTTTTACCATCAAATCCAGAGCTTGAATTGCAGCATCAACTTTCCCTTGTTTACATAATCCAAGGATTACATATCTATAAGCAGCAATTTTAATCTTATGTTGTTTTTTATCCATCTCCTTTAATATCTCCACAGCTCCCTCTAGTTGGTCCAACCGGCAAAAACCCCAAGTCAAACATCTGTAAGTAATTTCATCAGGAATGATTCCTTTTTCCACCATTTCATCATGCAATTTTGTTGCCAACTCCATAGATCCAATTCTAGACAACCCATCAATTAAAATGTTATACGTGACCAAACCAGGAGAACAGCTCGTACCTACCAATAAGTAAAATAACTGCATGCCCTCATCTATAAAACCCTCTTTACACAAAGCACTCAAAAGAGTATTGTAAGTTATAATGTCAGGTGAATATTTCTCAGAAATTATTGTACTGTAGAAGCTAATGGCACGATCCAAAAGTCCAGTTTTACATAAACCATTTAGCAGAATATTGTAAGTAACAAGTGTAGGAGGGTTGAAAGTCTCATTCATAATCTTCATAATTTCATCAACTTCATCCCAGCACCCATGGCTACTAAGAGAGTGGACAAGAGTATTGTATGTCACATCATTGAGCTGCATCCCATGGGATAGAAGACTATCTATGATCAAAGCAGTATCCTCAAATTTCCCTTGCTTGGAAGTAAAATTTACAAGAGAGTTGTACATAACTATATCTGGATAGCAGCCTTCCATTGCCATATCTTCAAGTACTTCTAGGGCTCGAGCAGCCCCACAATATTTGCACACCAGCTCAATAAGCACTGTACAGGTAATCAGATAAGGAGGGCACCCTTTTGTCAATTGGTCCTTCCAGAAACTAATGGCTTGATTGAAATTTCCACTATCAAATATGCAGTGAATTATTGTATTATAAGTAATCACATTTGGGGAGCAGCCACTCAAGCTCATATCTTCTACCAGATCAATAGCAGATCTTAAATGACCTCTTTTACACAGGCAATCGATCATACTGTTGTACGTAACTATATCCGGAACACCACCAGACATGACCATTATGTTCATGAGTTCACAAGCTTTATCTACCTCACCAGTTCTGATAAAGATTCGAATCAATTTTGTACAAGAAGGGAAATGGGGAATCTGGCTTTTCCGTGCCATAATTTCAATCAATCTTGCTGCAACCATTAACCTTCCCTGATGGCAGAGCTTTTGAAGAATGTTATTGTTGGTATTCTCATCGTTTTTGACAAATGGTCCCTCTTGTTTTTTAGTTGGAGAGTCTACAGTCTTGTTTGAATCCACGTGTTTCCTGAATTTACTCCCGTCATGATCACCAGCAGCAGAACTTTCAAAGGGCCAATCTTGACGGTCAACTTCATTAACTCTATCAATTAAAACACTTCCCTGCAAACTTCTACACCGCAATCCTCTCTGTGGTAAACAATATTTAGTTGTAGGAAAGCAATCGCCAACACAGATTTGGTGAAGGGAAAACGATTTTTTTCTGGAACAATGATCAAAAGCATAAGTAGCACTCAAAGTACAACTGTCTTGTTTGTTACACCCATTCAAAGAATAGAAGCTGAAAACATTATTCTGCAGAGATCCCATCTCTGTTCAGATATTATATGATTGCAATCTATAACTACTAAGCCCAATAAACACACTGTAACTTCAGTTCTGGAATGAATAATTGTGCTTGGCTCAAATTGATAAAATCCACCTAGACAGTAGTATCACATTCCCCTTCTAATATTTCCGTTCGTGATAAAAAACCAGCCTCTGAAAGTTGAAAAAAGAAGAAAAAAATAATATTTGTTACAAACAAATATACATAACAAGAAGTAAGAGCATAAAAAGCAAAACTTTAGTCTAGTCCTATAAAACCAACAATACATTTTAGCCTCCTCCTATATTTACAACACGAAAAAGGATACTAAAAGATAAAAAGGGTGTTAGTTCAATTCAAAATAACAAAAAATGCCGCCATGGACATCTTATGTGTAAAATACAATTCAACACCGTATAACATGTTGACTAAATCAATTCAATACAAAATTTGACAAACATCAAACGTAAGATAAGAATTGAAAAAAAAAAAAAAGAAGGAATTATTTGATTTTGGTGTCCGCAATCCGAAACATGTTGATACAGAGTAGCAAAAAAATGCGGGCATACTCACAGTGGCAGGGGAACCTGCTTTTGTGAACAAAGTTGACGAACCAGAGTGAGTGAGTGAGTAATTTCACTAACTATTAGGGTTTAATGTCTGGAGATTTTAGAGGTACATAAGATTTTAGAGAGGTTTATGTATGAATGCATAGCAAAGATGGGCCTAATGCCCCAATTCTTTAATGGGCCTTGCTACCTACACCCCTCCAATTTGGCATTCATCCCCACATCCTTCCCGGCATTTAAATGTCGGATTCAAAAAATATGTTTCCGGCATTTAATTGCCGGAAAATTCTTAAAATTTGAAAAAAAAGTGTTTCCGGCAATTAGATGTCGAAAACATATTTTCTGAATCCGGTATTTAAATGCCGGAAGTCCGGCATTTAAATACCGGATTCAGAAATTATGTTTTCGACATCTAATTGCAGGAAAGTATGTGGGGTGGATGGGGGTGGATGCCAAATTGTAGGGGTGTAGATAGCAAGGCCCTTCTTTAATTTTATAGAAGCCCAGTAGGCCCATACCCGGTTTTCTCTCTCTGCTTTCTTCTCCGTTCTCACTGGGAGAGCTGAGTTAACATCATGACTCATTAATGGCATTCATTGCTCACAAATAAATAATCAAAGGGATTTTTGAGCAATAGGTCTGTGGCATGAATAAAGCTACGAATTCTCTCAAATGGGTTCTCTTGGATTTTATTCATAATTGCAATGACTTGAGATCCTTCAAGCAGATTCACTCACACCTATTGACTTCTGCCCTTGTTTCCAATGACTTGGTTCTCACCAAAGTTGCTAACTTTTTTGGGAAACATGTCACTGACCTTCATTACCCTTGCAATTTCCTGAAGCAATTTGATTGGAGTTTGACCTCTTTCCCTTGCAATTTGATGATTTCTGGCTATGCTGCTGGCAATTCACCCTGGACTGCAATCCTAATTTACAGATGGGTTGTGAGAAATGGGTTTGAGCCTGATGTGTATACTGTTCCAGCTGTTTTGAAATCATGTGCTAAGGTTTCTGGGATTGGTGAGGTTAAACAGTTTCATTCTGTGGCTGTTAGGACCGGTTTGTGGTGTGACATTTATGTGCAGAACAGTCTTGTGCATGTTTATAGCATTTGTGGGGACACTGCTTGTGCTGTAAAGGTGTTTGATGACATGCTTGTGAGAGATGTGGTCTCTTGGACTGGTTTGATATCTGGGTATGTCAAGGCAGGGTTGTTTAATGATGCCATTGCATTGTTTTTGAGAATGGATGTGGAGCCTAATGTGGCAACATTTGTTAGCATACTTGGGGCTTGTGGGAAACTGGGTTGTTTGAATTTGGGAAAGGGGATTCATGGGTTGGTTATTAAATGTCCATATGGGAGGGAGTTGGTGGTAAGCAATGCTGTGATGGATATGTATATGAAGTGTGTGTCTGTCACTGATGCAAAGCTAATATTTGATGAGATCCCTGAAAAGGACATTATTTCTTGGACTAGTATGATAGGTGGATTGGTGCAATGTCAGCGTCCTGAGGAATCACTAGACTTGTTCTGTGAAATGCAGGCTTCAGGTTTTGAGCCTGATGGGATTATACTGACCAGTGTGCTTTCTGCGTGTGCCAGTCTTGGGCTTCTTGATTATGGCAGATGGGTCCATGAATACATTGATCGTAGCCGTATCAAATTGGATGTTCACATAGGAACAGCATTGGTTGACATGTATGCAAAATGTGGTTGTATAGAGATGGCGCAGCATGTTTTCAATGGGATGCTTTCTAAGAATATCCGTACTTGGAATGCTTATCTAGGTGGTCTAGCAATAAATGGACTTGGACAAGAAGCATTGAGACAATTTGGAGAATTGATTCAATCTGGTACAAGGCCTAATGAGGTGACTTTTCTAGCAGTTTTTACAGCATGCTGCCATTCTGGCTTGGTTGATGAAGGCCGTACGTATTTCAATCAGATGATAAGTCCAAGCTACAATTTTTCTCCCTGGCTAGAACACTATGGATGTATGGTTGATTTGCTCTGCAGGGCTGGATTGGTGGGGGAAGCTATGGAGTTGATAAAGACAATGCCCATGCCACCTGATGTGCAGATCATAGGAGCTCTTTTAAGCGCCTGCAATACCTATGGAAACGTTGGATTCTCTCAAGAAATGTTGAAACCTCTTCAGAATTTTGAATACCAAGATAGTGGCATATACGTGCTTCTATCTAATCTATATGCAACTAATAAGAATTGGGGTGAAGTAAGAAGCTTGAGGAGATCGATGAAGGAGAAAGGAATAAGCAAAGCCCCAGGTTCTAGCCTTATAAGGGTGGGTGGTAAAAGTCATGAGTTTTTAGTTGGAGATAATAACCATCCTCAAAGTGAGGATATTCATGTACTATTAAACATCCTTGCCAATCAAATCTACCTTGAGGGGCATATTGATGCCCTTTCTTGATCAAACAGGTATGCCTGTCCCTAAGCTTAAGCATTTGTCCTTGGATTTATAAACAGCTTCTAATGGCACACTTTATTAATAATGCCCCTAAATGATTTTAGAATTTCTTTTTATGTTCCATTAACGAGCAACTTGAGACTCGTTATGGAAGTTCACAATAGAGACTACTACCCCATTTGTGGTAAAAGGTCTGGGGTCACCCATCATCAAATTAAATTTAGCTTATGCATTGAGCAGCAGCTCCGGAACAGGGTAGATAGGTGGGTGCTTTTTTCAGGGGTCTAGGAAAAACTTTTGTTGTTTTGGTCTACGTTTGCACCTTTCTAAGGTTAAACCAAACACAACATTTATGTTGCATTTGTGCAACAGTAATAATATGTTATGTTTCGGATTATGAGGTTGATAATTGGTCGCAGGGGCGGACCTACCTTTGTTCATTAAAGGGGCCGGCCAACAACCGCACCCCAAACAAAGATTGTTTAACCTACCTTTGTGCCAGACCAAATTTTGTTTCTTTGGTTATTATGTGTAATTATTTAATTAGCATCCCCTTCAAAGATTTTATAGTATCTATCTGAGTGAGTGTATATGTAATGCCCCCACGTAAAAAGTTAAAATTTTCTGGGTCGCCCCTGTTGGTCATTGGAACTTTAATGACAGTAGTTACCCTGCCCTTAAGCTCTGGCATTGAGAGCAGAAAAATAGAAGACACTTGGTCAAGTTCAGATATGGAATGCGTCAACTCATCAGCAATGCATGAATGGTTGTTATAAATTGATTGGCAAGGATTCATACTGCTCCATATAAGTTAATGATGTTTGCATTCTAAGTATACAATTTTGGAGAGCAATTTCTGATCAGAATCGAAGTCAGGATTGCTATTTGCCCAAACAGCTCCTAAACATTCGATTCTTAAAGATTCAAACATTCTACATGAACATCACATCCAAATCTTGAAGATGTTGAGAAGTTTGTTAATTTCAGTTAGTGTTAAATGTAATAGTTAGTTAAGTGGTTAGTGTAACAAAGTGCTGTTGAGCAGTTTAGCCAATGTGGGACTAAACTGAAAGAGTACAAATACCAAGTTTGTGAATGAATAAAGTGTGATGAATTTTTTCAGTATTACCTATTCTTTCTCTATTGTCTATTCTCTTTTTTCTCTATCTTTCATTAGTTGATTGTGTGAATAAGTGAGGAACCTTCTTGAGTGTAATCTGGTTCCAACAAAAGATTGAGCTGGCACCACTTAAGTTACAAGCCTGAAGCCAAGTAATTTATTGCCATAAACAGTTAAGAATAAGATAGGGGTTTAAGGAGGGATTTTGTCATTTCCAAAAGTCTTGATTACTTGAAAAAGCTGGGGGAAAATGTACAATTACATGTGTAGACCATTGGGGTTAATACAATATTGAATTTAAAGTTTAAACCTCCTTGCGTGAACAAGTATGGTTTGATTTATATCGATAGTTTTTTTCTTTAGAAGGGATTATGATATTGTTCTCGGTTACTGCAGCCCAAATCATTTTTCGCAAAAAATCTTTCATGGTGTATGCGTTCTTTAAATCATAATTACTCAACATAAAAATAAATGTTAATGCATTACCCAAAAACATAAAGTAAATGTTAGTGCTATTTGATCATGCTGGAACTAAACACTTCTGCAGTGGAACGAAGGGTATGCAGATCCCCCTTCCCCCCTAATTATATTGTACATCCAATTTTTCATATGAATGTGGAGCTTCCTGAATGTGCATGCAAGGACAAGATACAAATGTATCTGATCAATGAATTGTCTATAATATAATTTGTGAATACATCAAACAAATGATTGAATAAGGTAACTCTTCCTTGAAGAATCAACATAAAACCTTCACTCAAGTTGCACTCTTGTGTCTTCTATGATCCACCATCCAGAAGAATAAATGAAAATTATGGAATTAAACTTCAATTGTTTTCTGATTGATAGCTGTGTATCTCCATCTCTACTTCCCCACAAGTCTGCATCAAGAAACCGAGCAACAAAAGCCCATAGTTTGTAGATGTCTTCAAAATTAGCCAAGAAGCTTAATGCCAGCAGTAACCACAGTTACTCTGAGGTTTTCTTTATCTTTCTTTTTGTTAGCAATCGCATCCTGGCCTCTTCCTTCTTTGGTCTGCAGGACTTTCCCTTCTCCTCTGCATACTTATCTGCAAAGCAGATATGATGCAAAAATCCATAGCTGAGAGAAATATTGTTTCTATCAGCAAGTTTTTGGTACAAGGACAGACTCTACCTTTTCACCTTTCCAATCAAAAACATTGAATGCAAAGCAAGCCCCCTGTCAAATTTATCTTTGGGACATAAATCTTGACTGGGGGAACCCCTTCTGTGTCAGGGTGTTTAAGCTTCAAGATTGAGTTCAGCAGCCAATTTATCAGGTACCTAGCTCTGTTTATGATCAGTATCAGTCCTAAAGAGTCAACTTGATCCAAACAACTGCATTCAATGCAAAACCTCCCATTTTCACTATCTTGGGCATTCTTATCTTGAAGGCTCTCAACTGGCTTTTGTGCTTCCTCAATTCCAGAACCTTCAGGAGCTTTTAGTTCTGCTATTGCAAGTACCTCTATAATATGAAGCTCAGATGGTTCTCCTGCAACTTTTACAGATTGTGTGATTTGTATCCTACCAGAGAAGGAAATCAAAAAAGCTAATTCGTCTTTCTTGTAAGCTAGATGTGGATTTTTGTTTAATTTCTATGTCAGTACCAGAAGAATCTTCTGAAAGTTGATGCAGCCTACTTTCTGGTACAAGATCAAAGTATCAGATGCTGTAATGTTGCAGCAAATCCAGTGTTTATCAATGTGTCAAGAATGTATGGCGCTTTTGACTTGCAGACAAGTTTCCTCACAGGTACCTTGTGTTCTAATTTAATGCAATAAAAAGGCAACATAGTTAACGCATGGACAAAAGGTAGCATGGTTAATTCAGTTATGATCTTATCCGCGTTGCAGAAGATACTCTCCTTTTGCTTATGCTAGGGGAGAAAGATCTATATCAACCAAGAAATTATAGCATAGCATGCTCCTCTAACACAGATAATACACGCTGTAGGAAGTATCTCCATCATTTCAGAACAAACTAAAATTTTAGGTCACCAGTTTGTGGTCTATCTTCATCTAATGATTCAGGTATGTCATGTTGGGAAGGAGTTAGTATAGAGATTTAGTTAAAAATTATGTTGTATATCTTCCCTCTTCAATAAAGAATATGCAAGTTCATATTCATATGATTATGTTTTCTCTATATTTTATACCGATATACAATCCCTTTCAAAAGAGCATATATTCCTCAAATCGCACTGATTTTTACTTTCAGCAAATCAAAATTACACTATTTTCAGTATTTTGTGCCAACGAAATTATTTTCAAATTAATATGTCTATTTTCTTGGTGGGGGTTGTTCGCTTCATACTTCTCCATAACGAAGTTGTACGGACATATCACAAGTGTATCAGGACCGACCTAAGGGTAAAGCCACTAAAACTCTAGCTTTAGACCCATCAGCAAAAAAATTATTTACTCTTAGTTTTATAAAACAAAAAGCCACACATGCTGGTAAAAATGTCTAACCTAAAGCACAACCTAATCCAAGTATACTCACTCAGAAAAAAAAAACCTCATTCAAAATTTGCTTTAGGCCTCACTCGCTCTTGGTCTGACCCTGAGTGAGTGTACGTACTTCCTACTGCTATTACCGGCCCCCCCAAAAGAAACACACCATGTAGTGAATTTGTGAGAATCAGAGGTCTAGTGTAGGGGCCCCAATTTCTCTACATAGAGGAATGAATAGATGGGCAGATAACCGCATTGCGCACGCTATCCAGAGCAAATCAGCTTTCTTCCCCCCTTGATTGAATAAATCATTCACGTTATTTTTTTATTTTTATTTTTTGAGAGAAAATCATTCACGATCTAAGAGAAGTATTAACAGCTTCCTAGTCGAAATTGGTGGATTTCAGAGAACAATTTTACCAACCAAAAGCTTAAAAGGAATAATTGACATCACTACTTGAAACGGCAGCGGGAGGAGAAAATCTGAGGGGTGATCTATTGTCTGCTGATAAATGAATTGTGAGTTACGGAACAATTCCGGTTGGTCAACTCGCCAGAATTCTTTCCAAAGGAAAATTATCTTATTTACGTTAGTGAGTGTCTATCAACAACGCATAAACACTATATCAAGATTCAAGATATATAACATAAATGCCGAGCAGCATACAGAATAGCAAACTTCATCGGTGGTATACCTTACTCCTGCCATTTCAAAAATAAATTAACTGGCCAGTTTGTGCTGGTTGGCAATGGCATTGATAATTTGATATTGCAATTACGAACTCAGTCCAAACACCAAAGTCAAATTTGATCCATTCTCTGTTTTTTCCTATGAAGCCCGGATACTCTGAACTTGGAAACGTATCCGTGTCGCACCCGTGTCCGATACCGATACTCATAGGATACTTCCGGATACATACCTAAGTAGTATCCCTTTTATTTTTTTTATTTTTTTTTATCCGATACTCGTAGGATACTTCCGAACACGTATCTAAGAAGTATTCCTTTAGCAAAGTTGTCTCTTGATAAACCAGACTTAGAAGCTATGTTTTTTTAGAATATGATAACAAGGAAGAAGAGACTGAATCACTTAGCATTAGACATTAATTTAATAAAAATGCTTTTGAATTGTTAGCTATTGTATAAACTTAAGATTTGTTTTGAGATCTACTAAAGATTTTTTTTTTAAATATATATTCTAATATAGGGGGGGAAATTTATTATAATATGGGTAGAAACTATATCCTTCTATTATAATCACAAGTATCTTTTTGTGAATTGTGATTATCATAGTACTATAAGAAATGATTAAAGTCTCTTAACAAATATTTTGTATATATATATATATATATAATAAACTTTTCTTAACATATCCAAGCCGTCTTGTTAGGGGTGGGAATAGGCCAGGCCAGGCATTGCTTAAATAGGCCTGACCTGTTTAAAAAATTGAAAGCCTAAGCCTGGCCTGCCCTACTAGCCTTTTTAAAAGCCTATTTTGTATTAAGACTTTCAAATAGGCCTTTGGCCTATCTCTAAATAGGCTAATAGGCTAAGGTGCAGAGGACATTTTTTGACGTCCTGTACATAGCAACCAGAAAAAGCAATAAACATGGTGAACTGAACAACCAAAACAGAACAGTAAAAACAAAGAAACCTTTTTTTCAAATAAAAAAAAATGAAGAAACAATTTTATCTTTGGATCGGGAAGTTCAATTATGAACTAGGAATGATTCCTAACTTTGTGAACTCCATTGATCTCGTTGGGATGATGATGGAGTAATCGCATAAGCTAAGGAAACTTGATCTCACCAGTGATCCAGACATATACTTAGGTGCTTCCATCTCATTCGATAGATGATCGATAAAGGAGAGATATGAAGATGTGCAGAATGACCACACTAAATAATCCGCAAATGGAGTCTCTTGCTCGGTGGTAGCATGACACTCACACTAGATCGATGGGTGTTAGATTAATACCTGATTGGCTCTAGTGCTAGTGGGAGATTGTTGGTGTAAGCCCTAGTGGCCAATCTATTTTGAATAAATCATTATTTATATCATAAATTTGTTCATATATTTGATATATGAATAAGGCATTAATTTATTATGTTATTAGTTTATAGCATAATAAAGTCCTTAGAATAGGCAGTTCATTCAATGAGATATTAAGTACGTGACTTGATCGTGAGACCACATTGAATAATAGAACGCTATTCTTAAATATCCGTAGTCGAGTATTATTGTTAATTAGGACGACAATAATGCATAAAGACTATTGTGGGAATAGACTGATGACCACATCTCACGGGTCATGCATATGTGATATCAAGTCAGCACACAGGTCTAAATATTAGGAGTAATATTTATACCGGATGACCCACTATGAGAATACTTCATAATAGTTATGTAAGTGTCATAAGTATTCTCATGGCGACCATAGTGAAGTAGTCCTTCGACTTGAAGTCACTACGATTCCTACATGAGGAGTTGTAGGCTTTAATGCTATCAAACGTCATGCGTAACAGGGTGATTATAAAGGTAGTTATTGGGCCAGCAATAAATCATGTGGAGGAATGTGAGTGATGTAGACATGATTCGTCCCTCCTACATAGCAGGGGTAATGTCTTGGGCCCCACGATAAAGTTAGACGTGAAATATGCGTGGCCACGCGAAAGTGAGCCAATATATGATATTGGGTCTGTTTGTGATTATACGTCTACTCGGGGATCAAGGAATAAATAATTGAATATAACAAGGATGACACTCTTATGCCTTGTGTTCAATTAAGACATATGGACGAAGGAACATTTACTGCACAGTAAATTTTGGTCGCGGTAAGGCTAAAATCGGATCATCGATACTCTCGCTAATTGGGTAGTAATGATGCATTGCTAAATGCCGCTCATTATTTATAATATTTAATATTATAATTAATATTTGATATTATTATAATATTTAATATTATTGCCAACTTAGTGGGAGCCTATAGGGTCACACGCATAGAGCAAATGCGGAGCAGTTATATTAATTAAATATGATTTAATTAATATAAGGACAATTGGGCTTGTAGTGTACAAAACCCAATAGGGTAAGCAGTTAGGTTAAAGGGAGCTGCCAACTTATAAATAGAAGTGCTCTCCCCTCTAACCTAGTCTTGCTAACTGTGCCTCCCATAGCCGTCAGCTAGCACAAGACGCATAGCTCCGACGCCCATTTGCTCGCGTGGACTGAGTAGAGGTGCTTCTCCTTTGTGGCACTGGTGATCGAAAAGTAAAGCACGCTTCAAGAGGTAAACACTATTTGCCATTTGTGATTCATGTTTGTAATGCACGATCCATGAGGATGGTTTTCTTCCGCCTTGAGATTTGATAGTCTTGAAAGGGAAAGCCTTAAGCCTGCTAAATAAGGAGAAGAACAAGGGCAAGAACAAGTTCAAGCCTAGTACTTCTGTCTTGAAGCTAATAGGCAGGGTTGCAAAGGAAAGTAGTTGATTTCATTGTGGTTTGACCAGACAATGAAAAACTGTTAGAAGGTACAAGAAAGAGTATGAGAAAAGAAAGAAACTACGACTTCCTCTTCGAGCATTGTGTTGTAGAAGTCAACCTACTTCAAATTCATGGATATTTGATACCGCATGTGGATCTCACATTAATGTGAAGGATCAAAGGGAGTAGGATGTTGACTATTGGCAAAGTCAACCTGTGAATAGGAAATGGAGCAAAAGTTGCTGCATTAACTATGAAGTTTTTGACTTTGCCTCCGGGGCTTGTTTTGAAACTAAATAAATGTTATTAAGTTCTAGCTATTGGTAGAAACATCAGTCACATGATATTTTTTATACTAGCAAGTATTTGGATAATGGACTTTGTGTCCTTAATCCTCATATGCCCATCTATAATATAAATGCGAAAAACCTGTGGCATTGCCGATTAGGCCATATAGGTGAGAAACGCATCTCCAAGCTCTATAAGGATGGACTCTTGGAATCATTCGATTGTGAATCGTTTGATGTATGCAAATCTTGCTTGTTGGAGAAGATAACTAAGACCCTATTCACCAGGCAAGGTGAAAGAGTCAGTGATCTTTTGGGCTTGATACATAGTGATGTTTGTGGGCCCCTAAACAAGTTTGCTAGAGGTGGTTTTCCTTACTTCATCATATTTACTGATGACTTCAGTAGACATGGATTTGTGTATGACACAAGTCAGAAACTTTTGAAAAGTTCAAAGAGTTTAAAAATGAAGTAGAGAACCAACTTGGCAAAAGTATTAAGGTCATACGATCAGATCGTGGTGATGAATACTTAAGACAAGAGTTTGGTGACTATCTGAGAGTGTGTGGGATAGTGTCCCAACTCACTCCTCCTGGAATGCCAGTCAATACATAAGTTCCTACAGCTAAAGCAGCAACTTTTGCTCCATTGCCAACTCGTAGATCAACTTCGCCTCTCGTCAACGGTCTACTCCTTTTTAGATCCTGCACATTTGTACAAACATGAGAACCACATCCAGTATATAATACCCATGATGCAGAAGTAGATAAATTGACTTCTATAACAAACATACCTGAGTTAGAAGTCCCACTTCCATTATTCTTGCACTCTTCCAGGTATTTTGGGCAGTTCCTCTTCCAGTGTCCGGTCTTACCACAGTGGAAGCACGTACCCTCCTTAGCCACTCCGCCAACCGGCTTCAAGCCAGAAGTGCTGGGTTTGAACTTGTTGTTGTCCTTGCCCTTGCCCTTCTGCTTGTTCATAGGCCTCTTGGGCTTCCAGGGCTGCTTCTTGCCTTTTCCAGGTTGGACCATCATAATGGCTTTCCCTTTTCCTTTATTGATGTTGGTTTCAGCAGTTCTAAACATGCCCAACAACTCTGGTAGTGTTTTGTCAAGATCATTCATATTGAAGTTCATGACAAACTGATTGTAACTCTCCGGCAACGATTGCAGGATCAAGTCAGTGGCCAACTCTTGGCCCAAAGGGAAACCCAACCTCTCGAGATTCTCAGTGTACCCAATCATCTGAAGCACATGAGGACCCACGGGGCTTCCTTCTGCCAGCTTGCTTTGGAAAAGAGCTCTGGAAATTTCGTACCGCTCATGCCTTGCTTGCTCTTGGTAGAGCAACTTGAGGTGTTCGATCATATCAAACGCCTCCATATTCTCATGTTGCTTCTGAAGCTCAGAGTTCATGATAGCAAGCATAAGACAGGCGACATCCAAGGAATCATCCTGATGCTTCTTATAAGCATCCCTGTCAGCCTTGGGTGCACTTGCAGCTGGTGGCACCTCGAGAATAGGCTCTTCAGGAACATACAGCTTTTTCTCTTGCTTGAGGACAATCCTCAAGTTTCTGTACCAGTCCAGAAAGTTTGTTCCGGATAGTTTATCCTTCTCAAGGACAGATCGCAATGATAAGTTACTTGATGTGTTTTTTTTTTTGAAAAGCGAAAGTATATATAATTAATAATTGGGATACAAGATGTACCCCAAGCCCGAGTACAGTTTAGAAATGAAACTTTAGCCTAACAACACCACCAAGTTTACAAGTGATCTAATAGATAGCAGCCCCCTAAACTGCAACTAAGTTTTTAAAGGATATATATGAATAAATATATCCACTAATAGAAAAACTCAGAACAGAATATTGCTTTGCTGCAACCAATTCGACCCCAACCCCTTAAGGTGCCAAGCTTAAACAAAAAGCTGGGTTAATGGTCCAATCCACATAAGAGAAACCTCCATTCTTTGCAAGTCTTTTGCACCACAACCACACTTTGAGGAATATAAGATCTTTGGCCTTTTCAAAATCAGGTACCTGCTGGTTGAAAAAAGAATCATTCCTATGTAGCCATATAGTCCAAATAGTTGCAAACCAAAAAAATCTCCAACTCTTCTTTGCTTCCCTTCCATTAAGCATTCCCATATGCTGTTTTAACAGCTCCAACAGATTACCTGCCAATACCGTGTGTACCCCAAAGCAGTTATAAACACTCATCCAAATAGCATATGAAAAGTGACAGTTAATAAACAAATGTGAGGAGGTCTCCACAGCTGATCTGCACAAGTGACAAGTCAGATTGCCATCTAGAGGCAATACACCTCTATACTGCAAGTTATCTAATGTTGGGATTTTTTCCAACACCGCTCTCCAACAGAATGCACTTACTTAGAGAGGAATCGACCAATCCCACAACAATTTGAAAGAGCAATAAACTATTTGGTTACTCACTCTATTAATTTCATAGTAACCAAATTTTACAGAGTAAATGCTATTTGGAGCATGTTTCCAAACCCAACAGTCTTCCATATTGGCTACAGGTCTCTGAGCAACCAGAATTTCCATGAGGCTTGCAACCTATGTTTCTTCCTATGTGAATAATGTCCTTCTCCACGGTATTTTCCAATGCCAATAGCCTTCTTGCCATTCCCCCATCCTTGCAATCGGACCATCCTTGACCAAGGCAATGCTGAATAGCCTTTCAAACAGAGATGAAAACGGGGTTGTGGTCGCCCATGCTTCATTCCAAAAAATGATATTGGAACCATTTCCTAATTTCCTAACCAACCCATTGGACAACCACCCTTGCCTCCTGACTCCCTCCCCCTCAAGTTTTCCCAAGTCCCTCCACCATGATGAGGCCAATCCACCCTCCCTAGTTTTTTCAGCCCAGTTAACCCCCCACATGTTTGGATATCCATACCTCACCCTTAATAACTTTGCCCATAATGATTCATGCTCTGAAAAAAATCTCCACCTCCACTTTCCTAAAAGTGCTAAGTTGAAAGATCCTACTTCTCTAAAAGTTACTTGATGTGTTTGATGCCATGGTAATCTACATAAAGAAATATGCAAAATATAAGTATCATGCTATTAACATTTTTAATTAGGTCTTTAATTAAATACGTCTCCCATTATTTTACTCAAATCAATGACCCTCATCATTGACTCGGAAAATCCCGTTGGAAGATTTTCTAGTGAGACCAAGATCCATATTTCACCTTGTTTTGAGTCAACTTTGGCTGATCTCCAAAACTTAGTTATTTAGGTAGGAAACTCATTTCCAATTACATCTCATGTAACTCTTGGATCAGTTGGGTGAATAACTCTTATTCTAATCCATCTCATGGACGAAAGCCCAACTCAACGCCTTTAAACCTTTCAATCCAATTGAATTTGACTTAGTTAAGTTAGACCCAATAGATGGCATTTAGACATTACAATTGTCCCATCGCATCTTACTAGTATAGAAAAATGCACTCCGCTTTGGCGGACCTACACACATTCGATATTAGTCTTGATGAGTGCCATGCATTGGAAGGCTTTTAAACTTAATATTTTCTTTTGAGGGATTTTTATTAAAATGATCTCACCGGTGTTGTATCTCATACAAGACGTCTCTCAGAATATACATGCATACATGCTATCATACATTTAACAAACATATATAACATTTAAAATATACATGTATACATATATTTCATGCATCACATACAAAAAAATACATCTCATACATTTCATGCATCTCATACATAAACATATAAGATAAGGTAATATAGTTATGGCCTCCTAAAAAAGCAAGAATTAAATAACTAATTTATTACAATTCTTTGACCCTCGAGCAAGCTTCTCAAGCCTCTCCCACGACGTCATCATTTGGTGTTGCCTCCTCTTCAACTCGAAGAATTTCATTTATTTAAAATAAATAAATAATTAAAAGGTACGACACACAGGCCGTATTTAAATAAATAAACCACTGTATGCATGAATCCAAGAAGGGACTCTTGCCTATGTCACATGGTGTATGTCTATCAAAGGCATAATCTCCTTCCACTAAAGAAGAAAGGGATCGCATGAATAAGATTCCATATGCATCCGCAATTGGGTCTATCATGTATGCCATGCTATGTACTCGACCAGATGTCTCGTATGCATTGAGCATAACGAGCAGGTACCAGTCCGATCCCGGTGAAAGTCATTGGGTTGCTGTCAAGAACATCCTTAAGTACTTAAGAAGAACTAAGGATTCGTTCTTGGTATATGGAGGCGAAGAAGAGCTTGTTGTAATGGGTTACACCGATGCTAGCTTCCAAACTGATAAGGATGATTCCATATCGCAATCTGGTTATGTGTTTTGCCTAAATGGTGGCGCTGTGAGCTGGAAGAGTTCAAAGCAGGAAACAGTCGCTGATTGTGCTGCCTCCAATGCAGCCAAGGAGGCCGTTTGGATCAGGAAGTTCATAACTGAACTTGGTATAGTTCCTAGCATTGTAGACCCGATTGACCTTTATTGTGATAATAATGGGGCAATCGCGCAAGCCAAGGAGCCCAGATCTCACTAGCGGTCCAAACATATACTTAGGCGCTTCCATCTTATTCGAGAGATTATCGATAGAGGAGATGTGAAGATATGCAGAGTACCTACACTCGACAATGTCGCGGACCCGCTGACCAAGCCTCTTGCTCAGCAGAAGCATGACGCTCATAGTAGATCAATGGGTATTAGATTTATGCCCGATTGGCTCTAGTGCTAGTGGGAGATTGTTGGTGTAAGCCCTAGTGGCCAATCTATATTAGTAGATTTACGCAATAAACATGGTGAACTGAACAACCAAAACAGAACAGTAAAAACAAAGAAACCTTTTTTTTCAAATAAAAAAAAATGAAGAAACAATTTTATCAAATAAAAAAAATGAAGAAAGCAGATAATGCCCCACAATAAAAAAAAATGAAGATAAGAACGTTTTCAAATAAAAAACTGAAGAACCCATTTAATCAAATAAAAAAATGAAGAAAACTGACAATATGACAATAAAAAAATAATGAGTACATGGTATCAGAAAGATGACCATGGTATCGTAAAAAACAAATCAGGACCACAACGAGCGGCGGAGCACAACGAGCGTCGAGGCGAAGCACTACGAACGTTGAGGTGAAGCACTGTGATCGTCAAGCAAACCAGTAGCGCACACCACGACGAGCAGCGAGCCGACAAAGGAACCAGCCATCGAGCAGCGAGCGGCGGAACCCAGGGAGCACAGGGGCAGCGACTGCAACGAGAGAAAGGGAAAATGGGGATTTAGGGCTGGAGAGTGGAGACAGAGTCGCGTTAGTAGTATTTAGAAATCAGATTATGGCTTCTAAAAATGACAGATGGGAGACAGGGAGTCAAAAATTTAAAAATTCATTTTATTTAATATTAATAATATATAAATAAATATTCTTAATATAATAAAAAAAATTGAAAACTCTTAAATGCAATATATATATATATATAAACAGTCCGACCTGATAGGCCAGAAAAGACTTTTTAATAAGTCTGGGCCTAGCCTTTTTAAATAAAAAAGCTTTTTAAAAAGCCTAAACCTAGTCTTTTTGCTAAACAGGCCAGGCCAGGTCATAGGCCCCGGTCGGGCGGCCTAGCCTATTCCCATCCCTACGACTCGTATCCTTATTTTTTTAAAAATGACTGTATTCTCGTATCCGTGTCATATCGTACTTGTATCCTACTAAGCATCCAGCCTTCATAGGTTTTTTTCTCACGCTGTTTTAAAATGAACAGTGCGAATTCCTAAAACGTAAACAGTGAAGGTTTTTTTTGGATACAATGGAAATACATTTTAAAAGAGAATAGTATTTTTAAAACAATACAAATTCCCAGATTGTAAAATCTGAAATACGATGAAGCATTATTTTTTTGGTACATTGCAAACGTATTTCAGATGAAGAAAAAAAAAATTCAATATGGTGTTCTATTTCGTTCAGTAGATAACCTGAGTCACTTGTGCAGAACACCCTTCCTGGGAAGTTTCGGTTTCTTCTGAGATTGGTTCTGCCATACAAACAATAAATAAATCAGTTAGACCCTAAGAGGATACATCAACTATAAAATTTCAAAACAATGAAAATTGCAACCTTCTGTTTTTCCAGGGCCTCAAAATCTGTCCTCTCTTTCCACTTACTCTTGCGTAGTTTAATTGGCCGATTTCCAACATATTTACCTAAAATCAAGAGAACAAACTCAGGATACATATCACATTGCAGTTGCCACAATATTCAGCCAACATCGATAACAGGACTCCATGAGAGAAATTGCATAAACCATAAAAATCCATTCACCCGAAAGAAACAACATTCCATCATAATTAGGGTTTTAGACATTACAAGCTTTTTAGCTTATCTGTCGTGGGGGTGAGGGCATACATATTTATAGGACTTTCATACTTAAATATTTATAATGTATCAAAGCATATACACTAAGACATCACATAATAACACTTGAAGAGCAGAGGTGTTGCACGGTTGTCATAAGGGGTCACCCATATAAAAAGAAATATGCACAATACAAAACAGAAAGAAAGAAAAGACATGCATAGCAGTAGTCAGCAGCTTACTGACCATTCATTTCTTTAAGCGCAGCAGCAAGGTCAGAAGGACTGGCAAAGCTTACAAATCCATACCCCTTTGTTTTTCCAGTCCGCTTATCTCTGACAACCTAGACAATACCAAACATGCATTAATGACATCAATACATTACAACAAAAATACATTCACCACAAACAAATTGCAAAGCGTAAAGGTTAAGTTTATTTAGAGGCAAGCAAAAGTAGACCATTACAAATTATAGACTGCCAAAAACCTAAAGTTCTTTAGTTGGAATTAAATATATCTCCTCTCTAATAACATGCCCTCTTATTTCTGGGGACAAAATTTAGAACAAATTTCTCAGTCACAGTAAGAGCTACCAAACACGTATAATAAAATAATGGACACACAAAAAGCAATCGAGCAGATGAGTGTTGATTTAACATCTAAATTCCACCAAATAAATAAATATGCAGATTATTCACAAAAATTATACAAGGTAAAAAATGGTCTGCCAATAATTAGTCAACAGACAGGACTGCAAAGTGTAATTTTTCAGCTAATGTTTTCGAACAACCATTATATAACCAATTTTCTCACCCAAGTGGATTAAAAGTACACCCACATTTCTGGTTGGCAAGCAAAAGACCTGAGCCTCTCCGCACCTTCCCCTTGGATAGGAACTTTTCCGTGCCAACTTAGCCCTTTTGCTAGCACATTAATTTCATTTGCACCAAGACTTATACACATACATTGACAAAAGAATTCTACACCAACAGCAAATTAATCCGGGGCCTCTTTAATTTACTTTTACGCATGGGGAAGGGGGATATCAGAAAGATAGAAGTGTAGACACTAGTATCTTTCCTAAAAAAATCCAAATAATTAGAAAGCTACATGAGTTAAGAAGTAGGGACAAGGAAAAAAAAATAACCCCAATCAAAAATTCCATTTTCCTATCAACCTGCTGAAAAGTGAAAACTCTTCCAAATTTATACTGGCTTACTCAAAGTACAACTCAAAATGTAACCAATGAATATCCAGATTTTGACCTTAACTGTTCATAATCATACGAATATGCAGAGGTCAACCTGACTGACTGATATTGGAGATCTAATAACAAAGGAAAATCACTAGAAGAACTCTACAAAGTAGAAGTCACGGCACTAATTTTAAATGAATTGAGCAAATTCAAGTGCATTAAATTATGTCACCGTTATACAATTTCAATTGTCCTTGATTTGTGAATAATGAGCAATGATGTAGGAACACCTGAGATGACAAAATAACTCATCAATTTAATCATTAAAAATATCTAATCAAATGTAAATTATGAAACATGACCTACCTTACGAAACACAAATCATTAACAACTCTGTCCCTTCAAACAAAAATCTGAATAGGAAATAGAAGATGCTCATACTAATCCAATCATTATTAAAAGTAAAAGAATTGGACTAAGAAGAGAGTTCCACTTACTCGTGCCATGTTAAAGGAAGGGAATCTTGAAAATGCTTTTGAGAGAACATCATCATTCACTTCATTACCAAGATCACCACAAAAGAGTCTATAATCATCTGAAAATCCAACAAAATAGTAAAAATAAATTCATGAATCCATATCGAATTGTTTGTGTGTCTCAGAGAGAGAGAGAGAGAGTGGGATACTGAATTTCAATATGACAAAGTTAAGGAACCCATATAGACAATATAAATTGGCAAAGACCAAGGCCTGTGCTATATTACTGCTCAAGTAGCCTGGGCAATTAAAATGCACGTGCTACCAAAAAAAAAACAAATAATGGTGAGCCTTAGAAGAGAGAAGAAATAAAAGAACAAGGAGCCAATTTCCAACCCACATACAAACAAGAAATACTTGGGGCAGGTAAATGAAAGTTAAGGCTCCTAAACCAACTGTTGAATATGTAAAATGTGTTTAACATGTGCAAAATGTGTGTCCCATGTTCAAAATAGGTAACTATACTGGTACTTAGTCCTAGGCCTGTAAATAGATGTAAAGATTCATGTACTCTACACAATTCAGATATACAGATATCTTTCAGATATTTACTCTCATTCCCCCATTCTCAACACAGGTAACTTTAGTTTTTTAAAATATAATCCAAACCCTGTTAATTAATGTAAACAATCAACCATAAACTGAAATCAATTTAACAGCAATCTACATAGAAGATTCCTATTATAAATTCACTATTTCACAAAACCTCAAATATTCCGTCTTCACCAGCAAGTTCAACGGCAATATCTTGTTTCTCAGCATCCATTGCAAGCTTACTCCAAACTCATCATGTTTTGCTTTTCTAAAAATTTTCTTTCCCCCAATGCATTAACCATACTATAATCACACTCCACTATTTACAAGCCTTTCTAGCAGCCTAGTAATCTCAGTTTGTGCCTGTGTTACAAGTAACACCTCAGACCAAAAGCTTCTCAACATCATGAATGCAATTTCCTCAATAAGCTCGTGGCAAAATGTAAAACACACGACACAATTCAAATAAATCACTTGCTCGAAACCGAGTTTAAGGAATAACAGATTATCTTTCACCAGCAAACTTTCTATACACAAAAAATATTAAGAAGTAATTAAATAGTAATAATGAAAACATGATGATACCTTCTGGCCACTCAGCGAGAATAGGATCCTCCCAAGTTTGGCCAGCAGCTTTGCGAGGAATCGCTTTCTTTTTGGAATCAGTTTTGTTCTCAACCTCACTGCTTGCAATCGCTGCCTTAACACTCTCAATAGCCTCTGGTGTTATTATCTGTGCGTCTCTCTCAAATAATTGCTGTGCCTGTTTCAAACACAACACAAAACATCACATTCAAATTTCAACCAATTTACACATACTTTTCATCCCTTATTCCTAATATATTTCCTAAAACACAAGCGAGAACAGCGACCTGATATTGTGGCACAGAGTATACGCCTGCAACCGGCGGCGCCGGAACAGGACCGATAACCGAATGCGCGGGGATTTGAACCGGCGCCGCAACGTACGGTGCGGCGGCGTAGTGCGTGGTGGCGGAATGCTGAAGGTGAAAGGGAACGGGGAAATAGGAGGACGCGTTAGAATAAGCGAAGTGTGATTGCGATGATGAAGAAGACGGCGTCGCCATAAAAATGAATGAGTCGCAATTCACGAATGGAAGTGGATTTTCCAATGATGGGAGTAGGATAGGAAAGGAATCAGAGGTTGCGTTTGGATTTCATGGACCGATGGCTATTGATCCTTCTCGTTGCTACGAGTCGAAATGGCTCTAGAACTTTCTCGTGCGTTCGGGATTACGGTTTGCTGATCACGTGACAGTTTGCTATGGGCCTAAAAGTAAAGAATTGGGCTGCCGACGGCCCAATGAAAATAAAAGTGCCCACTAAATGTTTTTTGGGTGCTGCTTTTTACACCAAATATCTTTCTATTGCACCACAAAATTTTTAAAGGACTTCAAATATTCCCAGAATATCCTCTCTCTCTCTCTCTCTCTCTCTCTCTCTCTCATACTTCATTTTTGGTTCCCCATTTATTTCATCTTCCTCCCTTTCCTCTTCTAAGTTCTGGTTTCCCATTTGTTTCTTCTTCATCCATTTCCTCTTCCCAACTATGTGTCTTATTCCTTTTCTTTTGTCTTCATCTTCCACCAAAAAGGAAGTGCTCCAGCTTCGATGGCTATTGATCCTTCTCGTTGCTACGAGTCGAAATGGCTCTAGAACTTTCTCGTGCGTTCGGGATTACGGTTTGCTGATCACGTGACAGTTTGCTATGGGCCTAAAAGTAAAGAATTGGGCTGCCGACGGCCCAATGAAAATAAAAGTGCCCACTAAATGTTTTTTGGGTGCTGCTTTTTACACCAAATATCTTTCTATTGCACCACAAAATTTTTAAAGGACTTCAAATATTCCCAGAATATCCTCTCTCTCTCTCTCTCTCTCTCTCTCTCATACTTCATTTTTGGTTCCCCATTTATTTCATCTTCCTCCCTTTCCTCTTCTAAGTTCTGGTTTCCCATTTGTTTCTTCTTCATCCATTTCCTCTTCCCAACTATGTGTCTTATTCCTTTTCTTTTGTCTTCATCTTCCACCAAAAAGGAAGTGCTCCAGCTTCTTCTGCTTCAGCGTCTTCAATTCTTATCGGGGGTGCATTTCCATAAAATTAATTTTAACAGTTGGACATACCGGAACCATAGATCCGGTATTGTAGTTTTATTCTTTAATGGTTACCGGAAATATATATATTTTAACGCTTGTAACATACCTATTGTTTTGAAAACAATTGAAAGTATACATCCCACTAAACCATCAAGAGTCGGTCATGTTATTAGGAAACATGCTTAACAGAAAAACCACTGCAAGGGAAGTGCTGCATTTCTCGGGTGTGAATGTGAGGTGTTGTCGGTGGTGTGTGTTGGGTTTTATAGTTGAAAATAGAAGTGAAAATAGTTGGGAGCATGAATCCTGTAGTAAAGAAATATAATTTGGTAGATAGATGTAGGAGGTTTGAGAGGAATAAATATAAGAAACTTTCATTTCAAATTCCTCTCCACCTTACAAATGAATGTCATTGCCTATTTATAGGCATAGATCACCACCAATGATGAGGTGGTTAGAAATTTCTAGAGAACTCATCATAGTTCTTTTACAACTTATAATTACAAGTTTAATTTGCTAAATGCTAGAACATTCTAGATAATTACCATCACTTGGTTTATGCTACATAGGTGCAGAACATTCTAGAAATGGAATTCTAGGGCATTCGCAACACTAGATTTTGCTACAAGGTTCTAGACTTTTATAGAAAATTTGCATCAATTTTAACACTCCCCCTTGATGCAAATTTCTAAAACTCTTACAAAACTTCCTCCTCCTGCGTATTGATGCTTACTTAATCTGTTGTTTGGCTCCAAAATAGTACTCCTTTCATCTTGACAATAGTCACACCATAATGGTAACTCCGAGTCTCCTTGTCGGCCTATTAGAGACTTATGTCAGGACCCTTCTTTGCTCTTATAGTTGTATGAGAATCTCTTTGTCGGTCACAGGTTTGTAACACTAGTTAAGCTTTGTTAGCCATGACACTAGAAGATTTTGAAAGTAGTTTAGGATGGTAGTTGGATAGTATTGCTACGCCCATTATATGACCGAAAGTAGCTCTGATACAATTTGTTGGATTTTATAGTTGAAAATAAAAGTGACAATAGTTGGGAGCATGAATCATGTGGTAAAGGAATATAATTTGATAGATGGATGGAGGAGGTTTGAGAGGAATAAATATAAGAAACTTTCATTTCAAATTCCTCTCCACCTTACAAACGAATGTCATTGCTTATTTATAGGCCTAGATCACCACCAATAATGAGGTGGTTAGAAATTTCTAGAGAACTCATTATAGTTCTTTTACAACTTATAGTTACATGTTTAATTTGCTAAATGCTAGAACATTCTAGACAATTACCATCACTTGGTTTATGCTACATAGGTGTAGAACATTCTAGAAATGGGATTCTAGCGCATTCTCAACACTAGATTTTGCTACAAGGTTCTCGACTTTTATAGAAAATTTGCATCAATTTTAACAATGTGTCGTTGCCGGTGGCATAAAAATAGGATGACTCTTCCAATGAGGAATATGCTAAATGACCTGGGGTTTGATTTTTCTCAATTTATGTTTTTTTGTTAACCTGGGCATGCTAGATCTGTCCAAGGCTCTCTTGAAATTATGGAATGGGTGGGGTGAGAAGGGAGAGATGGAAAGTGGAAGAAGGGGGAGAGTGGTGTATGTCTAAATATAGTTGGGGTATTTTAGGGATATTCATATATTTTTTTAAAAAAATTGTGGTGTATGAGAAAAAATTGTGGTGTAAAAAGCAACACCCATGTTTTTTTTTTTGGTGGGGGGTGGGCGGGTGGTGGTGGTTTAATGCATGGGCTTTTATTTTACATTAATTAATCCCACACCTAGTCACAAGAAAGTCAAAAACTTGAAAGCCTTTGCTATCCTACTCTTAAGGGTATGATGCATATATTTCGAAAGGTCGTCCTAACAAGTGTCCTAAGTGCATTGGTTGAGACTTAAGGAACTTATAAAAGGAAAGTTTGTATTGGTCTATTGAAAAACGAAGTGTGACACTTTTCAAAATGCTAAATACATTATTTCTCATACAAATTTTCCTTTCTTTGTTCCTTAAAAAATGCCCTAAGAACACTTGTTAGCATTCTCCATTATTAAATAATGATATAGCAATTTATTATTGATTGACAATATAAAAATATTTATATTGACAATACATACCAACTTAATCTTATCATTTATAGATGTTAACATTTTTTTTTTTTTACAAATATATATGTCCTCTTTCAGTAAGTTCAATTGATCAAGTTGTAGGACATTAATTGTGAAAGTGTGGTTCAAATACACCATAATACACTATGCTCATTTCTCATTCCCTTCTGCCCTCTCCCTTGTAAGGCCTCTTATGAGCCTCTCATCCAGCAAAAAGAAAAAATCTATAATTTACTACTAACTCTCATATATTTATTCAAATAGTTAACCTTTAAAAAAAGTTGTATGTCTAACTATTTATCTAACTAAATTAGTCATAACTTATATTACACTCCTTTGGGCACCAAAATTCTTTAAGGGTGAAGGAAATGCTTATTGTATATCGTTTTATTTTACATGACCTCACATCGGTATAATGTAACAAGATTAAAATATAATTTATGCAAAATACAAGCCAGAATGGAAAAATTGGCGAAGGCCGAAGATGGGAAATGAGAGCACAATGCACAAACAAACACAGCAAAATTCGTATTTCCCTTCGAAAGAGGCTCCACGTGGCTTGGAAGGAGGGCTCAAAAATCGATGAAGGCGCCATGGTGTTGCCAGATGTCGATAGGTAGTACAAATGCCACGTGGGAGCACGCGCCTTGTGGGGACCACAGGAGTTGCACTTGTCATGCACCTGGTTAACCGTAGATTGTGGGGATGTTTGTACGGTGCTCATAACTCAACTTATAGCCCATAGATGGTGACGAGCCAAACACTTATTAATTTTGGTTTGGCAGCTGTTAATTATAGTGTTATTGTCAACCCCAACACCAAACAACACCTGATACTGATAGCATTAGGAATTGGTGTTTGGTGAAGTCACTAGAGTGGCGGGTTAAGGTTTCGTTCAGGGGAGTAGCCATCCCTAATTTTTCAACAATTATTATCATCTCAGTCAGTTTTCTTGCACACCCAGCCTCACACCAAGCACGTAGTTAAACACTTAATTAAGCTCCCTCAAGGAGGAAGCCATCAAACATAACCGAATAGTTGAAAATTGGGTCATTGCTATGCCGAAGTTCTTTTATTCTACTAGTTTACCCTAATTCAAAATAGTTCCCACTCATTCAAGCAAGCTCAGTTGCCTTCTCATAAAATGCAGTTTGTTTAAAAATTAAATTGTATTACAATTTACGTGATCGTTAATTTTCTAAGCCTACTGGTCATTCCTTGTGATATGTACTTTTCCTTGGGTTTGATCCAAATTTCTATTTATGAAGAGTATTATTGAATTTTTTTTTTGACAAAAAAGACTATTATTGATAGTTTATTATTATATTGTTAAATGTGAAGATATTAAAGATATAAAAAAAAATATTAGAGAAACTTGTACATATGAACAAATATGAAGGATTGTATATATGTGTCGTACTATTTTATAATATAAGAAATTAAGAAAATTATAAAGAGGTTCGGAGAACAAGTAAGTTTACTTAATTAAAGAGCCGGTCAGTCTGCTTCAAAAAAAAAAAAAAACGGGGGAGCTACAAATATTTATATGTGGAAAATATAAGAGTAACAAGGAAGGTTCCCGTGATAAGCACGGATCCTTTTTTTTTTTTTTTACTTTGCTTTAATTAATTTATGTGAAAATAAATATATTTATATATATTAAATTAATATGTATACATGCATATTTATTTTAATATATTTTATGGATACTAATTAGTCATATAAAAACAAAAAATCAATCATCTTATGATATTTTTTTTTCGGTGTATGAACACTTATGATCATCTTATGAAATTTAATACTATAAATATGAAATCAAATATCATTCAATTATATTTTAATATAAAAAATACAACTGTATCAAAAAATATATATATAAAAATATAACAAAAAATTAAAATTTTAGATAACTATTTTGCAACAACTTCAAACAATGACATTAAGTATGTTGAATGATATTAAATTGTTAAGATTGAGTCAGTGATGAGAAATTTAGATTTACATGAGATTATATATCAAAAATCATTATTATTATATCGAATAAATATATATTGTATTGAGAAATCAATCACAACGCTTGAAATCTACAATTGTAATATATATTTATAGCCAAACATTTAAAAAAATGATAATTTTATAACCTTAATTTGTTAACAACTGATTACAAATAATGACTATACATAAAAAGCTACTAATATATAACTTTATCTATCATAAAAGTAATAGAGGTTAATTTTTATGTACTATCAGCGTAAAGAAGTTTTACAATGACATCTAATGATATCTTGACAAATCAAATTAATATTACTGTTATTTCTATATCTTAATTATTAAAATAAAAGCACACATATCAAAATGTTAGTGGATGTCATATAATTTTTTTTATACTAACAATGTATAATACTTTATTCCAAAGTAATAATATATATGACACATGCATTTCTTTTGTTAAAATTTATTAATTACAACATACTAATAATATTAAAATAATAAATCCCCCTAAAAAAATACGTTAATTATATAGATAAAAAATATAGATGCTTTTAATTCATTAATGTGATACTATTAGTCTTTCAAGAATTAGTATGTAATAAATATGTAAATGAAAGTGATACCTAACGGTACCTAAAACTTGGAGGCGCCTCTCTCTTGCAACATTCCCTCTGCTCCTCTTTTCTTTATTCCTCGTCCACCGGAAGGGGGTGGTTTTGGGCCATCTTTTGGCCTGGAATCACCCCTCTACATCGTTTTTTCTCTCATTTTATCTAAATAAGTGGTTGTTCCACATAGATCCGGTTCTTCTTTCTTGTTTTTCCGTGTTTTCGCCATCTACGTGCGGTGGTGTTTTGTTCGTCGTCTTGTTGCGGCTTTGTTTGGTTTCCTCTTGTTGCGATGTTCTTTTGGTTTAGATTGGCAGATCAGCTTTGATCCATTACAGCTTCAATCAAGACTTGGGCATCAATATTACAGATCCGGAGGCATGGGTATTCTGGTCACCTTGATTTTATCACATTTGTAGGCATTTTGCCGTGTTATGCTATTAACCTGGGTGCTGTGAGTTTGTTCGCAGATTCATCCTTTTCAGTTTTTAGTGATGTTGAATTTGTATTGTTTTCGATGTATTTTACCAATTTGAATGAATGAATACCCTTTTTTAGTCAAAAAAAAAAATGAAAGTGATACTAGACTATTAGTTTGTTAGCATTTTTTTTTTTTATGCAATTAGCTTATTAGCATCATTGCATCAAGGTCTTGGTTTGGGGGGAAATAGCTCCAGAGGATAGGAAAATATAATGTGTGGGAGTGAGAGGTAAGAATTGTGTAACTTGTCAATATTTCAATATTATACTAATAAATAGATATTAATCAGCTAATGTAATGACACATGGATCGTTATGATGAAAGTTATTAAGTTTTATACATTCTACATAGATTAATGGAAATGAGAGAGAACATGAGTACGAGAGAGTTGTACTGTCTATAGGCTTATTTTAATAGTAAACTTAACTCTTGAATAGTACACTTAACTCTTGTCATCAATAAATATAAGTATGTTATGTTAAATCTTATGTGCAGTTTATTTATATTTTTCTTTGTAATTAGTAGTACATTTATATATGCATGTTTATATATTGAAAGGGGATGGCATTTCGTAGAAAAGATTAATAGTAATGCGGCATTTAATTTCTTAACAAGCACAACAAGAAAATTACCATATGTATATAAAAAATTAATAGTTAGCCATTAAGCCACTTTCAAGGAAATGCAAAGTAAATAAACTTGAAAGCGTAAAATAAAAGGACAAGAAATAGTTTCCAAAGTATGCGACCCGCTTTTTCTTTCTTTTCGAATATTTTTCCTTTAATTGATCTTATGCAGAATCATTGAAAGATACAATAATCATCATCATTAGTCAAGCTCCCCCCATTTTAAAGCGTAATTAGATTAACTTTTGCTGATTCTACCAACAGGCTAACACTGTTAAACAGTGACTGTTTATTGGGTTTTGATCTTTTTAGAAAATTAAACCTCACTTTACCCAAAATGACCTAACCAGATATCCTTGTAAGGAAACACTCCATCATCAGCATACCAAACAGAACCTCTTTTATTGTTTAATAATCAGAACCACTTTTTATCAACCTGAAGGGGTCGTTTTCTAAGTCCAAGCTATAAAGGGGATAGGCAAATAGCTTTCCCTGATTGTCAATACTCCAAAAATTAATCCTCGATGGACTTATGTTCGATTACTTTTGACATATTCATTTTTAGCTGGCATCTATAATAGAGAAGACAAACTAGGTTTGTCTTTATTGCCAAACATAGATTTTGCTAGATCATCTTTAACTATTGTTGATGTGGCCAATTATATATTACGCTCGTGAGTTATCTACTTAATCAACGCTTTCTTTCAATAATAAATTGATTATTTTATTTTATTCATTATTTTTTCATATAGACATGCTCTACTAGATTATAATTAATACTACAATTATTATCTTTGGAGAGACACCCTTTGGATGGACATGGATGCTGAAAGAAAGCCAGGCACACAGAAATGGTATTTGTGTGTTTCAAAAAGAAAATTAGGAACATCATACTGTGTTTCAACTAGAAAAACAAAGTCATACTGTGTTTCAATGAGTTAAAACTCTCAATGAAGCAATTAATATATATAGAAGAAAACACATTAATTCCCAACAACTAACAACTTCTCACCCTCCCAGTGCGACAAACATCGATTTATACTTTAATGTTTTATCAGACTCAATATCTAGTTTCCTGCAATAGCATATATATGCTTATAATCCAATATTCACACCTCAATTAATCTCGTGTGAATATTAATCATTTCAAAAAGCTTTAACAGGAGATGGTAGAGATTTAATTTAAGAGAATGTTAAAAGGGGCATTTGTAATTAACGAATCAAGAAAAGAAAATCTTTACTGAAAACTGATATATTTTTAATATCTTGAGGATTGATATACTTCGTTAGAAACTTGTTTTTTAGACCTTAATTTCAATCTAAGTGCATGCTTCAGAAATACATTAATTAGATGTACATTTCAAAATAAAAAATAAAAAATTCAGTACAAACAATAATAATTTCTTCTACTAACAGCTCAGAATACATTACTCTACTTAACCTCAACTATGTGCTTCCCCCAACTCAAGAAGTCACAACAATTTCAAGGGCATTTCAACAATCTAGAGTACGAAGACCTCTTCGTAGAGATAAAATTAAGCACCTTAAAATTTGCAAAACAAGCACCACAAAACAGCCACAACAACATAAGAAAGTAAAAATAAATACCAAACATATGATTAATACCTGTGATGAAAGTGAAATATTTCATTCAACCTTGATCAAGGTAATTACACTAATTAAGTACTAGCAAGTCAAGCAGTGGCATTAGCATTAGTGATCTTAGGCTTGGGCCTCTTCCTCTTCTTTTCATAGCTAACTCCTCTAGCCTTAGCCTGAAAATCACGAACATCACGCAAGTAAATCCTCACGGCACGAGCACCGAACGGATTTGACTCCGGAACGCCGCCGTTTTCTTCATAAGCTGCCCGGAGTCGACCGACGAGAGCGTCGAGGCTGCCCCACGCCTGGCGTAGAGGGCAGGGGCAAGGGGCAGGAGGGTTAGGGAGACCGAAGAAAGGGCAACAGTGGTTGTGAACTTTGGTCTTCCCGAACTGGTCGAGGTAGCGAAGGAATTCGAGTACATGAGCACCGTTGCAAAGAGATAGAGAGAGTGGTGGACGGTGGTTCCGAAGGTACTGGCAGAAAGTGTTCCAGTCTCTACGCTTTTGGTTCTCGTAACGGCTTGAACTGCTTCCACCACTTCCATTGTTGTTTGGGTTTGTTGGGGTTATTGGGGTTACAGGGCTCTCAATCTTGTACGACCTGGGGTTTGTTGATTCAGAAACAAAATCCATGGGAACTAAACTAAGAAGAAGAAGAAGAAGATCTAAAACTTAAACCCTTGTTTTGGATCTGCTTAATTAGATGATGTTGATAGTATGTGTGTGTAGAACTAGAACGATCACTACCCACTTGGCTTAGCTTGCTGTTCTTCTAACAAGGACTAGGGTTTTCCTCTTTTATATATAAAATATAATATATAATAATAATATTGGTGTGATTAGTGAGAAGGGTATTATATCATGCAGAGAAAGGAAGATTGGTGGAAAGGGTAGAGCATATTAGCAACCTAGGAAGTGACAAATGAATGCTAGACTAGAAGAGTGCGTGGATTCCATTTGTATCTTCACCATACGTTGGAAAGAGAGAGGAGAAAGGGAAGTGAAGAGAGTGAAGAATTGTTTGTGCATAGTTTGGTTGGGGTTAATGATATATAGTGCAAATAGTATACGCAGTTTGTGACTGAGAATCCTAGTAGTAATTGGTGGAAATGGAATGATTCCTCCTGGGTAAAAAAGGGGGCTGATCAGGTAATTACGGGATATTTTTGTTTCCAGAAAAGTGGAAGCAACAGGGAGTTATGTCGTACATATGAGTGATGGAAGCTGAAGGACCAAGGGTTAAAGGAAGGGGAGAAGTAGAGAGTACTGTGTGTGTGGGATGCCAAAAGAGGACAAAGTTTGGCAGTGACCAGTGATGATGTTGACCAAAGAAGAGCAGACATATCAAATTATTATTATTCGTCACTCTAGTTTTAAGCGCGTGATAGTACATGAATTCCCTTTTTCATAAATTACTCGTCGTAAGAATAATCTTTGTTCGGGTGCTTAATCACAGTTAAAATTCTTTGCCTATTTTCATACTCAGGTTCTCCTCCCTCGTAAACTCAACCAAAGTAAACAACCAAGTCATACTCATTAAGTACCTACTACTTCTTTTAGGACAGAAAAAATAATATTATTTATTTATAGGTATATAAGAATTCAAATATCTAATTGTTTGTTTGTTTTTTTAATGGTGTTATATAAAACTTGCCTTAACAATGATATTTTAAAAATGATTTAATTGGTATATATTATTAATATAAAGATTTTTATATTGTCATCGATCAATCATAAATTGTCATATTATTAAAAATATTTGACTCATATCATAAATATCTTAAAAGTTATATATATGATTATTTGTGATTAGTTAACCATGTAAAATACTTAACATCGAAAAAATATCAAAATTAAATTCTTTAATAATAATAATGATATAGAAACAATAATTAAACAAGCTAACAAACTGCTAGATAAAATAACTCAACTAGGTAATATCTGTCTTTACCTATTTGCAAAATTTGAACAAAACTCAATGTTAGCACGTGAAAAAGCGTACGAAAAGCAAAGATTACTACTGAGAAAAAAAAAACTTGTTAAAAAGTATACTCACACATTGTTAGCACGTGTTAGATTTTAAGCATATAAATTATTATTAATTATTAATATAAATCGATATCTTGGAAAAGGATAAAATATTAATATAACATGCATTTTTTTGATAAGCAATTAATATAACATGCATAATTTCATAATTCAATGTAATAACAGCTAATCAATATTTCATAAAATATGTTACAAATTGAAGAAATCTTTTTTTTAATAATTAGATCGAAAGAATTTAAAAAATAGAAATAAAAAAACCCTTTAAAATTACATATTCCGCACTATTATAATTTCTTTTGGGTGAATGCATTATTGGAAACAGAAATGATATTTGAACATCCATTTTGAACAACTTTTCTGGACACCCTTTGATATAATGACAGTTATGTAAATATAAGTATATCATATCACATGTACTATTAGCTCGTATACACTTGAACTATACGGTGTCATAGTATAGGTATCCATCTTGCATGTTTATATAACACACCTTGGTTGGAAATCCATCACTTGTCAACTTTTCACCGCTAATCCGCTATCAATCAAACTAGTTGTGGCCTAATCTTGGTAGCTAGTAGCTACTAGGAAAAAAATGTTCTAGAACAACATTTCTTGCATCACTATTTGACACCAGATCATTGGGTTAGTATGGGTAGCTATCGTGTTATGAGTTGTGGTATTTGAACACATAATTATAGATATTGTATGTGATATTGTATATATTTATTTCTATTTTTTACTTATTTTTTATCACTTTTATATACACACATCTTAATAATACATAAAAATCATTATTGTTGTGTTTAAAAATCATTCTTGTTGTGTTATTAGTTACGTATTTTTTAGATAAAACAGTGAAAATGCATTCAAATGAGAATGTGATGTGTAGTTTGCTTTAAAAAAAAGAGTAATGTGATATATAGTTGTTATCAATTTTACCTGTATAAATAATGAAATTATTTTTAATATAACATATAAAGTTTAAGTTCTACTTATTTTTATAATCTATAGATATTCCCAGTAGTACATTTTCTGCCCACACTTGTCTCTTATTACTTTCCCACATCTATCTATATTTTATTTACTATTTAAAACTAAGCCTTTTTTTATAAGCTGTTTAAAACTAAGCCTAATTCACAACATTAAATTTTTCGGCTTAAATTTCATTTTACATTTGCCATTTTATTATATATATCACTTTCCTATTATATCCTCAAGGATCTTTGAATCGCAGAGACAAACTTTTGTATTGGTAGCAATATCGTCTTTGAAATTAATTAGCCTTCTCATAATAACTTTGGACTCACATTATATTTAATGAGCTTAATTTTGATAATATATCAATGTAAAGTTTTTTTATATTATCAACTAATCATTTTTTTTTGAAGCATTATCAACTAATCATAAATCATTTTATGTATGACTTTTGAGATAATTATTATAAAAGTCAAATATTTTAAATTATGTGTCATTTCATGATTAATCGACTCTGTAAAAATCTTTACATTTTTTTTATCGATAAAAATCTTCACCTTGAAATTGCATAAAAATTAAATTCACGGTAATTTGCATAAAACTCTTAATTATTTAATCTACTGCTAGCTTTGTTTTAACCAAGGTAATTTGCACCTGCATTTTATGGTTCTCTCTGTTGACCCTGTAATTGTTTTCTTATGGTTTGGTTGAATTGGTGTTGCCAATTTGCACCATCGTTATAAATGGTAAAAGTCTTGGCATCTGTTGTGTTTCACTTAAAGTAAGAAACATACCTCCCGCATTTGTAATCTCAAAACCTACAAATAGGGGCAGGCCAGCATGGGTGATTTTGGGGATGTCCAACGGACTCCCCCTATATAGGTTAATGTGGTTATGAGTAGGAACCAATAAATAGATAGATCTATGTCTTGTGGTTTGAGAAAACTGGCATTGTGCCTAAAATGGAAAGAATATAACATTTAAATAGCTGTGTAGATCAGTAAACTTCTCGTCCCTTCATTCATCTCCAGGGAACAAAAGGGTTCTCAAATATGATGTCTTTGTTCCATGTTGTTGCTACATTTGCTTTGAAGGGTGGCAAGAAAACTTGGTGTCTCATCGTATCCAAGCAAAAGCTATCTAACTACAAAACGTTACAAAGTTTAGACTGCTTAGTAAAGAACCTTGCATAGAACCTATATATGTACATATAATTGGAAGTCATATGAAAATGAATCCTCTCTAATGTGTCAACATTTAAATGGCTATAAATGTTAGCATTTTGTTAGTGGGTGAGATTTTAACTCTCTCCATCCTTATTACTTCACTCCTTAACTCCCTCACCCCAACCACCAAACAAACCTTATAATCCCATCTAAATGGTTATCGACGATATACAACAGAACAAGTAGTTTTTACTTTTTAAGATGATTTTTTTAATCCAATTCTTCATACCTAACTTCAAGCAGTGGTTAGTTAAAGTCTTTCATAAATAATAATTACAATTTACAAACAAACTCTTGATATCTGCTGGATGAATTTTAACAAAAATAATGTTAGTCATACATTATTTTTTTTAATTTTTAGAAATAACGTACAATACACTTCTCAGTATACTGTTAATTTCCTTTTTTAATTTAAAAATATATAGAATACTGATGTGAAATTCACTTCCCTTTAAAATTAATTAAATTCAACGTTGCATCTTGCAAGGATTAAATAATGTTGTTGTCTTTTTTTTTTTTTTTTAATGAAACAATGGTTTATTTGTAACAACTGAAGAATGAAATTTGTATATTTAGATATGATATCTAGTGGATACCGTATATGATTAAATATTATTATATGTCACATATAAAATATAAATTTTACCATATACTATCATAAACAAAAGATCATATAGCCGTCGTCTATTTTTAAGCGATTCTTTTTTCTTTTCTTTTTTTTAGGCAAGCGAATATTTTTTTTTTTACCATCAACATATATGGCACTATATGATGTTTCTTTATTTTTATTATATATTTTTAAAATAAACATATACAAAAAAAAATTAAGTGAGAGATTAAAATAAATATATACGACGTCAAATGCAATGTTTAAAATCTAATATTTAAATAATAAAATGCTATTTTAAATATTTGAATATTTTTTTACATGATCAATAAATTATAAATTTTCACAATATTAAAATTATTTTAATTTTATCATAAGCTTAAAAATTATACATAATATAATTCATGAATCATGATTCACAGTATAATATCAACATTAAACTTATGTTTAAATAACAAAACATAATACTAATTATACCAAGTACAACATGTGTAAGTAGGATAACGAGGAGAGGACAAAATCCTCGGCATGGCCCGGTCCAAGAAAAAATTAATCCCACTCCAATGCCACACTTGCAGCATGTTGGGTAGTACACTCTCCTTTTAATGGGTCTCGGGATGAGGAATGCTAACAACACACTCTATAACACATTCTCTTTTATTGGTTGAAATTCATGTGGGTTCAATTATTTTGAAAATTGGTCACATTCATGTGGGTCCCACTTGATTTTTTTTTTTTTCGATCTACTTCGAGGAGTATCCCACCGCCAATCGACGGGGACTAATCCCCCGCGGGAGTTTATTCGGCACCTCGATGGGTGGCATCCCTCTCAGCTGAGGTTTTTTCCATAAGTCCCACTTGAATTTAGTGAGACATACATAAATTTCAATCAATAAGAGAAAGTATGTTGGAAAGAGTGAGTTAACAAGTGTGTTGCTAACATTTTTCTCCCGGGATATATTTAACCGAGTCTATAGAATTTATTTATTTTTTCTTTCAAAAATGTGATGCTAGTGTAATTGTTTTAATGATTTAATTAATATATATTATTAATATTTTAAAAAAATTATATTGTCAACCAATTATAAATTGTTATATTATGAAAAAGGATTTAATGTATATGTACTGACAGTATAAAAAAGTTTTACACAGTTATCCAATCATATCTCTTCACCTAGATATTTGTGGAGATATTTTATTAACTAATATAACAAAATTTTATAGATTAGACGTATGTGTAAAACTGTTTTACACTTAAACTATTCTTTTTAAATATGACACTTTAAATATTAAAGCATAATTGATATACCAATTGAGGTCGGTGTGAGTGGTTAAAGGCCTCTCGCCCCTTAACCAAGGTCTCGGGTTCGAGCCTTGGGTATGGAAAAAACCTCAACTGGGAGAGATGCCACCCATCGAGGTGCCGAACAAATTCTCGCGGGAGATTAGTCTCCGTACTTCCCAGGTTGGCAGTGAGATACTTCTCGAAGTAGATCGAAAAAAAAAACATAAGTTGATATTGCTAATGTACATATTAAATGAATTTGAATTGCAAGTTCTATTTTAATATCAGATTATTTGCACTATATGAAACTCTATCTTTTTAACTTTTTCCATCAGCAATAATCTATTGCGTGATTATATTTCACCTTTTAAAACACAACTTATATTTAAAATGGTATTGGTGGACACATGATATAATACGGAAAAAATAGGATAAATCTTCATCCCTGACGATTGACGTTACATGTAAAATTCGCGTGAGTGATATTCTACTTTTACCCTTCTCATAAAGTTTCTCAAATGATATTTTATGTCTTTCACGGAGGTCTATATCCGGGATGCAGATCACCTGTTACATTCTCTGCCCCCACCAATTATAATTTGTCATTTAATAAAATAAAATCATAACTCATTAATGCTTACGCACATTCTCCCGTTTTGACAGCAAATTCGTATCCTTATATCCGGCCACAGTACTTTACTCATGGTTGATATCACAACAATCTCTCCCGCACGAATTGATTAAATATTTTATTGAACTCATCAGGCAAGAGAACGTGCAATGTACTTGATAATTTCGCTTTCACGAGTAATAATACCGATACACTATTTAACACTCTTTTTCTAATCTAGTCTCTTTTATGGGTCAAAATTCAAATGGATCCCACTATTTTGAAAATTAATTCCAATAATTCATATGGGTTTCACTTAAATTCTGGAATATCCACATGAATTTCAACTGATAGGAAAAAATGGTTGGAAAGAGAGTGCTAGAAAGTGTCTTACTAGCATAGCATTTCACTCTCCAAAAATGATAATTGCACACCTGGTTTTGACATCAGGGTGCGACACACGCTACTGTAGCATACTTTTTTTAAAAAAAAAAACAAATGTCCCACTTGAATTCTGGAATACCCACATGAATTTCAACTGATAGGAAAAAATGGTTGGAAAGAGAGTGCTAGAAAGTGTCTTACTAGCATAGCATTTCACTCTCCAAAAATGATAATTGCACACCTGGTTTTGACATCAGGGTGCGACACCCGCTACTGTAGCACACTTTAAAAAAAAACAAATTTTGACTTTTTTTTTTTAAAGAAATAAAAATTTAGCTTTTTTGAATACTAACATTCTTGGTTAATTACGTGCAAATATCTTGTTAATTCAGTTTATTATATGGTTAATGGGTCTTTTTTTTTTGGACAAATTTCAACTTTTTTTTAAAACAAAAACATGTGGTTAATCCTTTGAAAATCGTTGGTTAATTCAGTGTATTTTGTGGTTAATAGGTAACCCCGATGGTTGAAATAAGATTTTTACATGCCATAAACACATGGTTAATTCTTTGAAAATGGTTGGTTAATTCAGTGTATTTTGTGGTTAATAGGTAACCCTGATGGTTGAAATAAGATTTTTACATGCCATAAACACTTGGTTAATCCTTTGAAATGTTTAATATAGTGTTTCCTGTGGTTAATGGGTAACTCTGATGCTTGAAATAAGATTTTTACATTCCATAAACACGTGGTTAATCCTTTGAAAATGGTTGGTTAATTCAGTGTATTCTATGGTTAATGGGTAACTCTGATGCTTCAACCATTCTATATGGTTAATCACGTGCAAATATTTGGTTAATTCAGTTCATTATATGGTTAATGGGTCATCCTGAAGCTTACAATCATTTTTGACAACCATATAAATATTTGGTTAATCACGTGCAAATATCTGGTTAATTCAGTTCATTATATGGTTAATTTGTGTGGAAAATTATTGTAAGTTTCAGGATGACCCATTAACCATATAATAAACTGAATTAACCAGATATTTGACTGGATTAACAAAAAATGTTAGTATTAAAAAAGCTAAATTTTTATTTTTTTAATAGAAGTCAAAATTTGTTTTAAAAAAAAAAGTGAAAGAAACACTACTGTAACGCTACATTACCCGGGTGTGCAAACCCTTCACTCTCATTGCATGAATTATCAAAACTGAATACAATCTATCTCCTTATCCGTATATATAGGTGTCTAAATACATAACAACCAACTTTGCATCCAAAAATAACTATGTCTAACAAACTTAACCTTCCTAATACTCCCCTCAAATTGGGAGATAGATGTTGAGAACTCCCAACTTGACTACTAGGGAATGAAAGTGGATCAACAAGTTGTTGATGAGAATTTACACGAATGAGATTAAGGAATTCAGATTGTATATGCTCACGGATAAGTGATAATCTATATGCTTGGATCTCCCATGTGAAGTAGGATTACTAGCCAATTGGATGGCTGACTTGTTGTCACAAAAACCATTGTGGAACTAGTGGACACCTCGAAAGTTCTCAAAACTTGTTTAATCCACGACAATTCATTAGTTGAGGTAGTTAAGGCTCGGTACTCTACTTCAGCCGATGAACGGGCCATCGTGGTTTTTTTTTCCATGAAATGAGGGCTTCCTCAAAAAAAACACAGAAACAGTAATTGACCATCGTGTAACTGCACAACTTCCTTAATCAACATTTACATAGGCTGGTAAACAAAGGGAAGAGTGAGAAGGAAACAAGAGACCTTGTCCTAGAGTAGCTTTCAAATATTGTAGAAGAAGATGAATGGCATCCAAGTGAGGCGATTAACTGCATGTGATATCAGACCTTGATAATATTGTGAGGTACACTAACCTTCCTATGAGGCCTTGATTTTTTATTTTGTTCGGAAGGTCAAGAGCTTTTAGAAAAGTCAATAAAATTTTTTAAATCGTAAACACTATTTTTATTTAAAACTTAATATTTTGACTTCTTCAACAAGTATTATTATGAACCCCAAATTTTTCGAAGTATCTATCATTTCTCATTAATTTAATGGGTCAAAGTATGTCGGAGTTATGTAGAAAATATGGTCTGAAGCAATAATTACCCTATTCACACAGATGGGACATGAGGGACCGACAAGGCAATTTGTGCTAAATTAGCAGAGGAATGGTGGTTAAAATCAGAATAATTAAAATAACTGGAAAAAAATCAGAATAATTGATAAAAGGGAACATCAAAGAGGTAATCCTTTTGGGTTCTTTAGGGGTACATTAAAGAAAACAAAATAAACAAAGACAATAGATTGGTCATGTGTTTGAAAGGTCCACATCTATCCACATAACCAAATTGAATTCATCTTATAATTGTAATGTGGCAGCAAAGTGCCAAATTCAAATTCTTCCACTAGTTGCCATTTTCAGTTTGTACTCCCTTAACAGCTTGCTGCAACATTTAACAAAAAAAAAAAAAGTGAGTTTCATAACATTCAGGCTATGTTTAGGAGTTTTGAAGGAGATGGAGTGGAGTGGTTAGTAATGGAGTGGTTTAGGATGGAATGGAGAGGTGAAAGTAAACCATTCTATTGTTTGAAAGTTTAATGAGAAAATTTCAAACCCCCCGATTTGGAAGGTATAAAAATTGGGGGCTTGGGTGGGATGAAGTGGAGTGGTTTGGGTTACCATCCCAAACCATCCGACTCCATTACTTAATAAACTCTCAAACAATGGGTTAATACCTTTTAACCATTCCACTCATTACTAACCATCCCATCCCATCCATCCTCCCAAACATAGTCAGTCTAAAATGTATATGCCAGTTAAAGGAAAAGAACAAAGCACATTGGAAAGTCACCTGAAAGCATGACAAGGCGTACTGCACATCACTTGCAGATATTTGGTGGTGGAAGACAACTCTCAACCTGGAATAAGCACACACTGTCATCAGCCTCTTGCTTATTACCATATTGTCCATAAACAACAATGAGCAAACAGCAAGCTAATGAAGAATTTTGGAGGGCATCAAAACTATAAGAAAATGTTACTTTTGTTTACATAATTCCATGCTGACTCAGTCCATTATTTAATTTCTTTTAAAGAAAAATATGTTCTGCATTGTTATATAATACAAATAACTTCATCCGTTAGCCTGATTACATAAGTAAATACAATACACGCCTTCAAAATTGAAACTACTGTAATATCTCAGTGAATTCTAAGCATAGGAAAAAGGTCCCTGTTCATAAATTGTATTAAAACTGATGCAAAGCTAGATTTGTCTAACACTTAAACAGTTATCACATGTATTAAACATTGCCACATTCATGGAAGAAATCATGCTGATAAAAAAAATTAGAGAAGAACAGCATCCTCATTTATTTCTGACATTTTGGACACACAAAGAAGATACTAGTTTACAAGCAACGAAACCAAAACATGATTTTAGAAGGACGCATGATTCGTGGGATCATTAAGCGAACATGTCAGTACTGGACCTGGCTTCATTTTAAAATTAACAATTATTTCAATTATATGTTATTTAGAACAGACTGAGTGTTTTTAAGGGCAAATAAGACCTTGATGAGCTCTCTTGCATCAGAAGGATACCACGCTCTGCCAAGTCCTTGCATATCTTTCCTGCTGTAGTGTGTGAGCCCTCTTCAACTTCAATATATACCTATCATCAGGGAAAGAAAATTTTGGTTGTTAGGATAAGGATATAAAAAAATGTCATTCATAGCATTTTCAATCTAACATAATTATTATGGATCTACAAAAAGCTCTGATCCGGCAGTAGCCTGAACTCACAAATACAGCATCCAAGTTACTGGCAATAGGCATTATAGGCCCAGTATTTAAACAAAAACTGGGCAATGGCAAATGGCAATGCAATCAAGACAAAATGGATTTCTTCTTCAAACTAGGAAGTAATCAGAGAAATAATGCAATTCCACTAGCATAAACAAATTACACAATTAAATACTCACAATATTGGTCTCCACAGGACCATCCACTCTCAGTCCTTTAATTTCATTCAATCCATCTGAAATGAAGGGAAAAAGAATCATAGGAGCAAAGCAAGTGACGTTTAAAAGAAAAAGGTCATGAGTTTGGAAAATTATAATTCTTCAAATAGACTAGGACAGCAAGTGGCATCATTCATAATTGGACGACATTTACCAGCCAAAAGTCTTGCTTTCTTGTGATCACTTTCAAGGTTCCCTGCATTGTCCTGTAAGGCAACAATTGCAGCAGCACAAATTATGCCAATCTGTCTCATTCCACCACCTAAGGTTTTTCGGAGCCGTCTAGCCTAAAACAAATAGATAAAACAGATTTAAACATCAAAGTCTTCCAGGAAGAATATAGCCATTATTGATTTTCACCCCCCCAAAACTTTTGAACTACCTTAGCGATAAAGCTCTTGGAGCCCACAATAACAGATCCAACTGGAGCACCTAGACCTTTAGATAGGCAAACCTAATTCATATTTTCAAAGGAATCATAAGTTGGTTAGCTTGATTTCTATTCAATAGGGTGTGAAAGTAACCAAGTATAAGTTTGATTTGAATTAGGTAAAAAATTTAGTCCTCTGAAACTTTCTTCAAAAGATAGATTACACTGCCAATGCCAAGAAGCCAGTGAATCTCAGGGCAAAAAAGAAAAGGGAAAAGAAAAGCATACTGATACTGAATCAGCTGCTCGAACAAGCCTATCCACGGGAACACCAAGTGCCTGAAAAACCGAAATTTTATGTTAAATGACTCAATAAGTGTTTGCATCTGTTAGCAGCAAGAAGAAACAAAAAAGTAATAGAACAGGAACCAACAAACTGAAAGGTAGCTATATAATAGAAGACATCATATTATCCCCATACCTCACATTGTGACAATAATAAAAATAGATAAGCAAGAGAATCAAATTACTCATTGTCAAGCAGGCAGTGAAGGGGTTAAATGCTTAGGTCACTTGATACTACACAAGTGCAAGAGTGACATGTAATCATTCAAATGGTTAAAAGCTTTATTATTTCAACTTTTTTTCATTGTAACTCACATTGCCATATATTATGCACACAAACTGTATCTAAGCACTAGGATAGGATGCCACCAGAGTTCTCCAGGAAACAACTAGCCCATTTTATGCGAATAATCTCAAGCTTATATTGTGGTTTCAAAATTGGTAGCTCAGTGGCAAAGAGAAATAGAGCGTATCTATAGAGCATGTAATTTGAGACAATGGCAACCAACAGAAGTCAGTATCCACAATGCTTCGTGCAGATACAAGGAGTTAAAAGTTTTTGATCATTATGAGATTCTAGTAGACATTTCAATAATATTGCAGTTAAAGATGTTTCTTTAAGTTGTGTTTAAAAGAAGACCGCATTTCCAAGCAGTTCTATTTTCTGTTAATAGGCATGTTAGGAATAGCTAGTTAAGATATACATCTAATGGAAAAATAACAGCCAAGATCAGGATGCAAAGAGGAGAAAACAACTCCCATGACATCGCCAAAAAAGAAAGTGACTCCAATGGTCATTTCCAGCTGATCCATCTCTAATTACCAAATTTACTATCTGGCCCACACAACCCACTGAGGTGCAAGGAATTGAACATTTCATTGCAGTTAACAAAGTGAATAACGATCTATCTTTCCAGTAACTTTATTATGAAGCTTTTAAGCAAATCATAAGTAAAATGCAAGTTTACTTACAGCTGATGCGTTAAAAATACGGGCTCCATCAATGTGAAGCTTCAGTCCATGCTTCTTAGCAACCTCTCCAACTCTGTCTGTATATTCAGCTGAAAGGCATCTACCACCAGAGCTGCATTCAGGAAAAATATCAGTCATAATTTCACCGTAAAATTTGAAACAATTTCGGAAGGGAAGGGACATATAAAACCCAAAGACATTAGCAAACTGCATGAACATGAAATCATTCTAATGTCTGTGTGGTAGTGACTGCCAACAACAGTAAAGAAAGCAATGAAGTGATTTTGCTGCTTTAAGAAAATAGAGCCCCATGCCTTGAGTGGCACTGCATGGGAAGTGCCTAAGATTGTAGAAGAAATTTAAGATACTCTGAGATTAATACACCAAACGGCTGGGATTTGGATTTAAAATTTGTTAAATTTAATCCAACTGCCTGTAAAGTTATGCAGTCAATGTGTTATGTTTCCAACAAATTGGGTATAGTACTCTCAGAGTACATAAGAACTCCCCAACAATCAAAATATAACTTTAAAAAAAGGGTATAAATATTTGTAAACAAAGAGCCATCTTACAATTGGCATTATAAAATAAGTTGTTGTTACAAAGGAAGCAGAAATTATCAATGACCCATGTATAATGTATACAATGTAAACTATTGTGGTATTAAGATCACTATGAGAGTGAAGTTAAAAGAAAAGTTTTAACAAAAAATCACTTACTTTGCGTGAGTATTTTCCAAGCAAATAAGCCTGGTGGTTGGATACACTAACTCCCCCCTTGGATCTCTGATAGCAGCCTCAATCAAATCAATATCCATGGTTCCATCATCATTATTCTTCACTGGCCTTGGATGCACCCCTCCAATAGTTGCAATGCCACCATTCTCATAAATATGGATATGGCAATTGTTGCCAAGAATAACTTCACTTCCCCTAATATCACAATGGGTGAGCACACTTATAAGGTTCCCCATAGTGCCCGATGCAACAAAAAGAGCCGCTTCCTTTCCTGTTATCCTCGCCATCTCTGTTTCTAAGCGAAATGCAGTTGGGTCATTGCCTAGAACATCGTCATCAACTTCAGCGCTTGCCATAGCAGCTCGCATTGCCTCAGTTGGCTTTGTGACCGTGTCTGACCGAAGATCCACTGTTCTAGTCACCATTTTCTCTGGAACTAAAACAAGCCAAAAGGTAAAAGTCATATCACCATTTCCATTTGGTGCAAAAAGCTATTTCAAAAGAATCAATTCACCATTTTTATACAAATTGGTGCTTACAGTGAAATTTCTCTGCCACCATTGTTGTATAACTTGTATTCAAATTCAATAACTAAGATGCACTAGTAAATCACTAAATCATGGGGGGGAAGAAAAAACCCAAGTTTCCTACAAATTATCAGTATCTTCCACCAAAATCGTAGAATTCACATGACTGGAAAATTGTAGACGGAAACCCAGTTCTATATAGATATGAGTAGTAGTCTCCACAATCCACGTTTAAAAAAATTTATAAAAAACAATAAAGAAACTTGGTAAATCCCCAAGAATTTAGATACTGAATTGAACAATTCTACAGAGAAAAAACGAGGAAAAAAGAAGAAGTCGCCTAACCTTCCCCGCAAAATAAGAGGAGGGGTGATTTTGAAATTGAAATAGTCTCCATGAAATTCAATCAAAAAAATAAAAATATATACAAATAATAAAAGAGATAGAATGAAATAGAGCATTACATGATCAAGTTCTTCTCTGAAACGAAATTGTAGCCCACTTTCCTATTTACAGAACACAAAATTCAAAGGATCATTAGAAGCTGCGATTCCACATACACACATATAGTAATAGATAACGTGGTCACTGTCAAGTTAATTAACACCCATAAAAAATCACAGGAAAAAGACACTAACTTGCAAAGAACATGACGCATGCAAAGCAACCCCTGAACTATTGAAATCAATTTTTATTCTTTTCTCTCTGTTTTTTAAGAACTTTGTACCGTAGTTCCTTTAGAGGCAAGAGCTTGCAGAAACCACGCAGCATTTTATTAGGAAAAAAGAAAATGGATTTAAATAAAAGGCAACAAGAAAGATGGTGTTTTTTTTGTTTAGTTTGAACAGATAAAGAGTAAGTGGGTGAGAAAGGAACAACAAGGTTATGATGATGAGTCATGAAGTTTAAGAGTGGTTAATTTACCAGATACTCCAACAAGATTGCAAGTAGCTTACCCAAGTAGGATTGAGGATTGAGCTATATCCACTTTAAACTGAACTGCATGCAGAGGCTAATGGCAAGAGAGAATATATAAAGCTGTTTAAGACAATTAAAGATGAAGGAGAGAAGGGCAATTTGGGCAACGACTCCTATTTGTTCTGTAATCTGTAGCTCAATAAATGAATCCTGAATGACTACAAAAAACGGGTCAGACATGAAGTCATGGAGGTTGCTAGTACGTTTCTATTCTTACTATATTGCAACCAAACACTCTTTTATTTTCCATTTGTTGTGTATCAACCAAACAGAACAACTCTTTATTACGATAATCAGGTAAACGCAATTTCCATACTCTGGGTCGTGTGATCAAACATGCATTAAGAGTTGTTAATATATTTTTAACCAATTATAGGTTATTTTATTTATTTTTTATTTTTAAAATAATTGAGTAAAAATCAAATATTTTTTATAGCATGATTATTTATAATTAATTAATTAATTATGTGAGACGTATTTAGACTGCATATCAATTAAATTATTATTATTATTATTATTATTATTATTATTATAGGTCTTGCTTGCATGGGATAGTTTTTGTAAAGATGGTGCAATTTCCACGAATATGGCAAGCCATTGGCATGCGGATAAGATTTAAGATGAAAAATGCTAACGAGCGTTGATAGAATATTATTTAAAGAATAAAAAAAAATTATATAAGAAAACATATTTAATATATTAAAACGTACTATACAGTATACATAATCAAAATATATATATATATATATATATATATATATATATATATATATTTTGTTGATTTCTTAAACAATATTTTTAGTATTTGTCAAAAAAAAAATACAATATTTTTAATACATTCCTTGGCGGTATTGTTTAATGAATTTGTTCATTTTGTCTTTTTTCTCTTCTTGACTCGGGAGATACATAGTTGAGGGACTGAATTTGTCAGATTAGGAAATGTGAATTGAACCTCATAACTTCAATTTAATAATGAATTGTTAATGATAAACCTAATATATTTTGGTGAACCCAAGTATTCTCCGGTCGGAAACCAGAGACTAATCCCTCTGGATACTAAGATCTATTTAAGGGATTGACCTCTCCCAATAAATGTTCTTCCATACGCATGATTTAGGAATCGAACCCCTAACCACATGCTTAGAGCATCTCCAATGGTGTCAACTAATGGGTTCCTTAACACTAAGAAACGATTCCTTAAATTTTTTTGCCATTGGAGCAAATCTAGGCAGTTGCTTAAAGTTTGAGTTGCTTAAATCTAAGGACCGTTCCTTATATAAGGAACGGTTGCTTAACATTATTATTATTATTATTATTATTATTATTATTATTTTGGGCAAATCTCAACTAGAAAGGGCGGAATCCAGATAAACAAAGAGGAACAAAAGGGGAAGATGAGAAAGAAAGAGAGAAAGAAAGTAGATCCAAAATATTCATCATAGACCGGTCGCCTAGCTGCACATCTCGCATGCCAGGGGAAAGGGAAAATGAGTGCTGAACTGCTATTGTTTGCTAACAAGAAAGGGACATTAGTGTTTTGCTAAAATGAAAGAATGATACAAGAGTTTGAGAAAGCAAGGATTTTGGCTTCGGTGTGATGTGAGGGACTGAGTGAGCAAGTGATGAGTATGGCTGAGACTAAGAGAGAGATGTCACGGCGGAAAGACCTAGAATAAGAGTGAGCAAGTTTGAGAATGAGAAGGTTCTGGAGAATTAAAATGAGAGAAGCCTTTTTTGATCATTTTTTTTAAATGTTTTATTATCAATATTAAAATGAGAGAAGCTGAGTGTATCAAATATTTGTTTTTGCTCTGAATGTATAAAATGTTAATATTAATTATGAGAGGTGTGATCATGTGAAGTTGAAAAAATATTACCGTTTAAGAGATATAATAATAAAGTGTAAATAAAAAAAATAAAAAAATATGAGTTGCTTAGGGATTGCTTAAATGATGTACCATTGGAGTAAAAGTTGAATGGGTTGCTTAAATATGATGTGGCATAATGGGACCCATTATTATTGAGATAAGAAACCCAAAGTGGGTTGCTTAAATGTGATCCATTGGAGATGCTCTTAAGGGGGACAATTATCTACCAGCTGTGTCACACCATATTAGTTAGAGCTATCAAAATGGACCCGGCCCGATGGGCCAACCCATTTGGCCATATATAAATGTTGGGCTTGGTTGTCAAAATTAGAGACCGATCAAAATTTGGCCCGGTCCAACCCGGCCCGAAAATTTACTAGCCCATCATGGGCTGGCCAGAGATGTCCCAAAATAAAAAATATATAAATGAATATTTATAAAAAAACGAAAAATAGAAAGGAAAAGTGTAATAGATGAAACTCCTTTAGCTGGGACACAGAGCTAGCTTGTGCAAGCTTCTTCACTTGCATTGAGTCGGATACAGAAACCTGCGGTGCAATAGTCTTTCCCCTATATAGGGTCTTCGATAAGATAAATTAAAGCCAAGCTTCTAAGTTCCCAAACAAATACAACGCATACATATTGGATGATGGGCATATAGTAATGGATCATAGTGTGAATATTATTAATTTGTCATTCGAATTTGTGGGGAATTCCTTCATACACCAAAATATGTCTTTATATTCATTCATCATTGGTGGACTACTGAACTGGATGCATTCACATATTAATATATGGTACATTAATATATTAATATGTGTCTAGAGGGACAATTTTTTCTTTTAAACTACTAAACTGGATATATTAACTAATATATGGTGGTTACAACTTGCAATCGTTAGTTGGTTCAGTTCAAGTTCTTGAAGTAGAGTGCCTTCTCCTTTCTATCAACCAAAAGAGAAAAAAAAAATTAGTAAGAAGAATTTCTATCAAGATTATACACAGTAATCTTCCTAGGAGTGTATAACTATGGAGATTTTTAGTAAATGACAAGTCAAATATAATTCATAACCATATGAAAGGAAATTTCTAATTAAAAAACGAATACTTAATATTGGCCCATGGGCCAGCCTATTTGACCCGTAGGCCGCAAAGGGCTGAGCTAACAAATTAGTAGTCCGATCTAATTTTGACCCATCACAACCCGATCCAAAAAGTATATTGGCTCGAATGGGCTAAGCGGGCCCGAATCGACAGCTCTTAATTGTTGGTGAACAATCGAATATATTCCTTGCAGAATTGTTAACGTATCAGCCTAATAATGATAATGATTATCCTCTTAGCCTAACCTTCAGCCCAAGCGTGAATACTTTTTCCAATTTATTCATTAATGAATCAACCCAATCAATCTTATCCTCTTAGTTATTCAAATGGAAATAGCATTACCTACTTCGTAATAAATGTCGTTTTAAATAGATTTTTGTTTAATTGTCATCTTAGAAAATTTAAAGGTTTAAATAAGTTTTTGGTCCTAGCAAAATATATTAATTTTGGTTTTATTCCATACAAATTTTTTTTTTATGATTTCGTTTCTGTACTTTCAAAACTTCTGGAAATAGTCTCTACTGTCATCTCTTTGCGTTAACTGCTAGCGTGGCAAACGGAATGTCACGTCATCCACGTGGCACTGACATGGTGTTACGTTTGACACATTAGAAGGGACCATTTCCAAATTTTTTGAAAATACATGAATGAAATACTGAGACAAAATTTATAGCGATTAAAACCGTAATTTGTGACCTTTGCAAGGACCAAAAACTTATTTAAACAAAAAAATATATTTTCTGGTCAATTTTCAGAGCAAATCGTATAGGGACATGAAAATACCAAATGAAGGGATTTGTCAATTTGAAACTTGTGATCCTAATGTATGATCTCTTTTATTTTGTAGCCAAATTTTGGAGTAAGTCGGACACGAGCAAGAAATTACACCGGTACCCCTGAGTACTATATATCATACAAAATAAAGGAATTTAACAATTTTAACCATATGGTCCATAATATATGATTTTGTTTCTATTTCTTGCCAAATTTCATAGCAAGTCATACTGGAAAAGGAAATTACTTCGGTACCATTGAGTACTACAAATCTCACCAGATTAAGGAATTTGGCAATTTTAACCTTGGTAAAATTTGGCTAGAATATAGAAAGAAATCATACATTAGCGCCAGATATGATTTCTAGAATTCGAGGGTATCGAGGTAATTTCTTATTCATGTTCAATTGCTCTAAGATTTGGCCAGTAAATAGAAGAAAAAAAATCATACATTAGGGATACAGGGATAAAATTATCAAACTTATTCTTCTGATATAATTTATAATACTCGTGGATACCGAGGTAGTTTCTTATAATCCTCTCCATGTCTGATTTGCTTTGAAGTTTGGCCAGAAAATATATATTTTTTAAAATAAGTTTTTGGTCGTTGCAAAATTCACCAATTTTGGTTTTATTCCTTTTAAATTTTATCTTAGGATTTGGTCCATATATTTTTCAAATTTTTAGAAATAGTCCCAACTGACGTGGCAAACAGAACGCCACATCAATGCCACGTGGATGATGTGGCATGGCTGAGGTGGCATTCTATTTGCCACGTCAGCAGTTAACGAAAGAGATGATGATAGGGACTATTTCCAAATTTTTTGAAAGTATAGGGACGAAATCCTAAGAATTTTTTTTGCAATGACTAAAACCAATATTGATGTATTTTGCAGGGACCAAAAACTTATTTAAACAAATTTAAAAATGTCAACTAAATTTTTTAAACTTTATTACACTTTATATCTTTACTAAATAGAATAAGGGAACATTAATATAATATAATAGTAATTAACTAATGAGTTTAATTTTTATACACTATCAGTGTAAAATATTTTTACACAGGCATCCAATTATATGTTGACAAAACAACATCTTTGATATTTCTCTCTTAGTTATTAAAATAAAAGCACACATGTCAAAATGTTAGTGGATGTCTGTGTAAAAAAATTTATACTGACAGTGTATATTACATTAATCCTTAATTAAATATAAATATGTTTTTAAAATTACACATATTAAAAGATTTTTGGGTTAAGTATGATTTTGTTCCTTGCAAAATAAGTGAATTTTGATTTTGGTCCCTGTAAACTTTTTCTTTGGTTTTGGTTCTTATAAAATCTAAAATAACTATTATTGGTCCCTACTGTCATATGACATCTATTAAGTACTTATGTGTCCAACAGAAGGTCATATGATCATCCCAAGTGACAGCATAACCTCTATGGTATCATGTTAGCACGTGATTCCCCTAATATTTTCTTTGAATCTTAAAATGAATTATATTTATCTTTCTTAAAATGGATGCTAGGGACTAAAAACGGTGATATCAAATTTTAGAGGGATTAAAAGTAAAGAAAAACAATCTATATGGATCAAAACTAAAATTTGACCAAAACCAGTGATTTCATATTTTAGAGGGTTGAAAATCAAAGAATTTTTTTTTAAATGACAAAAACTAAAATTCGCTCATTTTCTAGAACATATTTAACTCAAGATTTTTTTTAATCTCTTTACAGAAAATCTTACAACATTCCATAAAAGAAAAAAAGTCCTTTTGATTCACGGACGAAATATAGAATGTTCATCGGTAAATCATTTCAATGAATCCTCTAATCCTAACAAATCTTTTCACATCCTCTTAATTAGTTAAAAAAATTAAGTAAAATAATAATAATAAGGGAGCATCTATTATCGCTCCTATTCTAATTCCCATTTTAGTAAATAGCCTTTAATTATCCTGACTCTTGGAGAAAATCTGGTTGGACTTGGGAGGGGAAAACTCACCTTGTGTACCCAATAGGTTCCCCAACGGAGATTTAGTCATTACTAACGGTGGTAGATACTTCGTACCTATGTCATGGTTATAAAAAAAAATAAATTAGCCTTTAATTTTATTTTGATTAATAACTCAAAGTAGCATATATATTATAAAAATTTAATGAATTAAGGATAATAACAGACATAAAGAAATGGCAATAAACATTAAACACTTTCAATTTAGCTAAAATATATTTTGGCCATTTTATCTTATTTTTTGAATTTTATTTGATTCTTTATCTTTAAAATATATCCGTTCTAGTATTCCAAATCGCAAACGTTAGTCAATCTTAATTTTTTTGTCACCTCTATTAATAACACAATTAATTTTAGCGTATATAGCAGTTAAGTCATGATATGGACAGCTGGGTTGACATGTCCTTTACGTGAGGGTATGTACTAGAGTCACATGGATGACTAAATCGGAACCAAAAATAAATAAATAAATAAAGGACCAAATTGAAACCTTAAGCCATATGGAAGTCTTCTTTTCAATAGGTCTTTTTCTCCAAATTGATGACCTAGGGTTTCTGGAAAAATTCAGGCATTGCAATAGTTCATTATTTTCTGTGCCTTCTTCCACCGTCCATTATTTTCAATATCTTCTCAACAAAACCCCATACCCCCATCTCAGAACCCTAGTCCCTCACGTTCCCACCCTTCACAATTTTTAAACTTTTAATGTTTTTTTTTTGGTTTGTAACTCACTGTAATTAAGGCCCTTGGCTCCCCAATGGGTCCACAAAGTATCCCCATAAGCTTAGGTCCTTTGGACCCGCTATGAGACTAACCTCCGCTCGGGTGCTTAGTCCCGGTTAAGGTTCTTCGCCCCTCCCCAAAACGTGTTTTGTGGAATTCATACTTGGGTCCTCGCCCTATAAGCTCAGCCTGCGCAACTAACTGAGTCATACCTCTTGGGTAAACTTTTAATCACTGTCCTTAAGGCACTGATTATCCTTTTCCACCCTAAAGTAGTCTGAGATCTGATACACCTTATTAAATTATGAATACATTTTTACTTACTCACTAGCATATCTCAGCTTGTGATACAAGGAAATATTAAATACAAAATAATATCATATTATATACATTAAAATAAAAAAGTATTTTCAAATAACATAAAATAAATTTGTGTCTATTTTTTTAGAAAATGTAACTTTAATTTAGTATATAATCAAATTTAGAAGTATTGGTAGTTGAATAAATCAAAGAGAATATTGGGAGTAGGAAAAAAAAAAAAGTATTAGCGACAAGAGAAAGATTGAGAGTTTCCAAATCTCAAACATGTACACGATTTTTTATGTAACAAATTTTAATTAAGCTGAATGTCAAAACAAAATTAAAAAGGCAAAGTCAACTTCCACATGGCAAATTCTGACAAACAACTCTTTTATATATATAATATATAATTGATTTAAAGGCAAACTCATTTTAAATAGGTATTTTCCAAAAATGATAAATATTACATAACAAGACTTGTGTTTTTGTTTTTATTTTTTTTATTTAAAGCTCACTGTAATTAGGGCTTTATACTATGTTTTTTTTATTCAAGACTTGTGTTTTTGTTATTAGGAGTTATTTATGCTTTAAATACAGTATTTGTAGAGTTTAATTCAAATATATACTCGGTGTACAATTTTTATATGGTCAAATAATCATAAATCATCTCACGTATAACTCATAGTTATTATAAGATTCAAATATTTTTAATAATATGATATAATTTATGATCGATTGACAATTTTATTTTATTTTAACAACATAATTAAATTTATATTTAATAAAATATTGTGTTAATATGTGAATGTGAATGAATATTGTAATAAGTTATATATTAAATTAAAATAAATAATAATTATATTATCATTAAATATTGTTTTTTTTAAGAGATAAATATTTTGTTTTTAATATTAAAAAAAAATTTAGTCATTATTAATAATTAATAGTATAGTAGTTGGAGGAAATGGAAATATCACTTGGAATGCTTGATGGCACTGTAAGGATTTTTGATTGTCCCCCGACTTTTGTTTACATTGCTCTTAGAGCATATGTTAGTTGAATTTGCTTTCCTAGAGGTTTCTAGTTGTTTGTTCTTTGGGGTGTAACCCCTTTTTGTTTAAAAAAACAAAAAGGTCTAGTAGTTGACTAGTTGAAAGATGTAACACGGTGCAGTTGTTGAGAGAAATTCTTATATAACAATTTTTTTTTTTGACGAGCTTATATAATATAATAATATTATGCATAAACCTATGCCTATGAAATGTTGTTATAAGGGCAATTGACCACGTGTTCAATTTTATGTTGCGCCTCTTGACAAAAGAAACAGCTTAGTAATTATCCCATCCAATAAAAGTTGATAGAGGGCATAGGATTAAAATGCTGATTCATTGACAAAATCCTACGTGTTTTTCACATTACCAATCCACCAAGTGGATGGCAAGAGGACAAAAATTGAGAAAAATACAGGCGACCAACTCATAATGCCCATACAATTTTGGGGTTAATTATATGTTACAAACTTTGACTGGTGATCATCATCACAGCATCAACCGAACCTATCTTTTGTTAAGATAATTAATAATAATACCTTCCAATGACCATGGTTGTTTACTTCAATTTCTTCTTCTTGTTGTGCTTGTACCCTGTATTGATCCATTATATTTTGTCTTTTCCGGCTCTTTCAGTTGACTCCAATACCTATTTTGCAAAGTTTTTCTCGAGTTCCTTTTGCTTCTATACTTCAGCCGATAGATTGTTTAGAGCCGGCCCAAAGGTGAAGCTACTAAAATCCTATTTTTAGGCCTACCAACAAAACAAATTTTTACTTTACTTTCTATAAAGCAAAAATACCTCATATACTAACAAAAAGGCCCAATTTAATCCAAAGAGACTATCTCACTTAAAATAAAAGGGCCTCACTGAAAGTTTGTTTTAGGCCTCACTTGTTCTTGTGCCGGCCCTGAGATTGTTTATCATGTGCGGTGCTGCTAAATTCTCCAGCTTTTGCAAAGCTTCAAAGCATTCTAATTTTGTTTCAGCTATGTCCATCTGCTTGAAAGTGGCCACTTTTTTTTTCTCTCACATCTGAAAAATGCAATAGCCAAAGTATAATAATATTCGAGATTGATTATTACAGCCTTACAGGCAAGCAGTCAGACACATAAATATGAGAATACCTAGAATTATAGAGGAATTATATCTATTTTGTCCAACCGCAAAACCAAACCAAAGGAATTCTGCTTCCTTGATCAATTTCCCACCACTTTTGAGTGTCACTGCTTCCCACTCCTGAGCTGACTTCCAATTATTTTTCAGTTGCAACACTTCAGTTTGGTTCATTCCTAGGGTGAAAGTGTGAAACAGCATTGTTCAGTTACAAAACCAGTTTTAAAGAGGGCATTCAAACAAAACAAAGATCCTCTCTAGTCGCAATAAAATTAATGCAAGCCAGCTCTTAAAAAAAGAACACACTTCCAGTGTCTATCGAACTATACAGTATACACCTAAAAGTAACTATAGTAATATTTGAAGGTGACACTACAAGAAACAGAAATGTAGCATTTTGCACACAGGATACCAATACCATACCTCATAGCCTTACATGAGAATCATCACCTTCTTCTCAAGCAGTACTGCCTTCTTCTTATTACCATTGTCTAAAAGTGATGGAATACTGACAGATCCAAATTCTTTCTATTTCACTATCATGTAAGAATTAAGATGTCGTGTTGAAAAGTGTTTCTTTTATGAGCATCATGGAAGGGGCAGGGGGAAATATAATAAGGGCATTAGGTGTTGGTTCCATGACTTATACAAGAGGTTGAGATATGGTCCACTGTACATAAGACAACCCTGTAAGTTTGGCCAATGCTCATCATGTCAGCCATTACAACACCAAACTCATAGGGAACCGAACGAACTTGACGACTAAGGAAGCAAATTTAGATGTTGTTAACAAACTCGTAACAGAAGACTCATATCAGGTGATACTTGTATAATATAAGTAAAACGAAATAGCACCGAACAGTTCGCGTGGCCTAATGGATAAGGCGCTCGCCTCCGGAGCGGGAGATTGTGGGTTCGAGTCCCACCGTGAACGTGAACTTTGCCTTTCCATTTTTTTTGTTTTCTGTTGATTTGTTCCCCTTTTCCCTGAATTTCCAATTTTTTTTTTTTCATTTCAAAGTTTGAAACTCAATTTTAATTTTTTCATTTGTCACTTTAGTCTTTTTATATTATTATATATTTTTAGTCATTTTATTTTATTTTGTTTCAATTTTAGCCCCAACCACATGTTTAAGGGCTTCTTTGTGAGTTTTGGAGGGGAAGATTTTGGGAGGAAGAAGGGGGAAGGGAGGGATACTCCTCCACTTTGTATAGGGTTTATTTTTTAACATAAGAATCTAAATCCTCCAAAATCCTCCAATTTGAGGGAAGTAAAAAAACGAACCAGAGGAGGATTTTTTAGGGCTATCTTCCCTTCCATCATCTCTTTCCCCCTTCTATTTCCCAAAGCATTCCCCTCCTAAACTCACAAACAAGCCCTAAGAGTTCAGATATCTACTTAAAGCAGAAGACCATGATAATGAGGAAAACCTTCAAGAAGGATACATGGGAAGCACTTGGGATGACGAAACGGAGAATAGGCACCCTGTGCATATTTCGCTAACCAAATGGGGCCCATATAGAGTAATAGAATCACTCCCTCCAAGCTCCCATTGAGCGCTATAAAGTGAGAGCTAGGACATCAAGACGGGACAGTACCAAAGAAAAAAAAAATCTAAGTTACCATATACACACATTAAGCGTCTGTTTGTTTTAAATAATTTTGAACGGAATATAACGTTCTAGTAAGCGTTTGAACAAAGCTCCAAAATCGAGCTTCCCGGAAGAGTGCATTGGAACGCCTAATTTCCCCATTTGTGTTCAAAATAATTTAAACCAAACAAGCAGTGAGTAGTCTGTATCCATTCCGCTATGCTGGAACAATACCAAATTTGAAATTATCAAATCATGAGTTAAAATGAAATTATTTGGTCAAATTTTTTTTTTATTATTTACGCGAGCTGGCAAGTACAAGATAGATGTAAGTTAACATTTCCAATCCATTTTTTAAAACTGATCAACCCATCCCACCCAGTTTTTGACTGCAAGTTGACCCACTTTGCTAGTATAGTCGGTCATTGAATTGAAGGACGACAAATTTTATTATGCTTTTCTTTGTCCATTATTATTATTATTATTATTATCTCATATTATGTAATTTTTATCATCAAATTGATTCTAGTGTCATTTTTCAGCAGATCTATATTCTAATTTTACTGGATCATATGAAACAAATATAAAAAGAGATGACGTAAATGAAGCTTTATTCTAGATGAACAATAAGCTAACAACAAATTAAGATAAAAATGTATAAAGTTATTTTCTTAATAGTACATGACTCAGAAAATATAATGTCACACAATACTCGTAAACAGAGGTGACATTTAATCAAACATCCTATAAATATAAATCAAAGTAATTTATGACATTTTGCTTTTTTACTTAATCTCCTTCAGCCTCTATTACCTTTTACCATTCATCTTTGTTTTTCCTGTCAATTTATGCCATCGAAGTGAATTTAGATTTTACACACGATCCACCAAAAAAGAAAAACATTCTGCACACAAACACAAAGCCGAAACCGTCCCCTTGGGTTGGACCAGCTAGTAAGATCCCTCTGTCCTGCTAGTCAGGTCGTGGGTTCGATTCCCGCTTCCCCTCATATTATAGCCTATTCAAAACGGACTTGCATTGTGGGCTTGGACAGACGATCTATAATCCCACCAGATATCCTCCTAGAGGTTGGTAGTTGGCTCTGACCTTGCATGAGGTCGGTCGATACCTTAATCTAAACTTCTCTGTAACCAAAAAAATAAATAAAAAACACAAAGCTGAAACCGAGGTTGTCAAGGGGATAAGTACACACACATACACACACATATCATGCAATCTGTCCTAGATTTCCCCCTTGTCATAACTGCCCTGCTTTGATGAATAGGTTGTACCAAAATTCCATTTCTTCACCGATCTCATTGCAACCATTACTGCCCATTGTTTCTTCTGAAACATCAGAAAAGACTGCACTGCAAAATCCTACACCTACAATAGGTGGATTTTTCCTTGAGGTTAAACCATCATTAGCATTCAGTACTTTCTCAATTACACTAGAAGAAGTAGCACTTGATGCATCCGCTACTACTCGTGGCATATTTGTTTGAGCCCCTGAACTAGAAGTTGCTTGTGCCTCTTGCAAGGGACATAAGGAGGTACTGACACTTTGCACTTGACTTCTCTCAACCCTCTTCTTCAAATGGGTGTACCAAAAATTCTTTATTTCATTGTCTGTTCGACCTGGTAGTCTTGCCGCAATTGCAGACCATCTGAGCATCAAGGGTTTTAATTTCAAATCAAATTTACTTCAGCAAACTCAATAACATCTTATATTAAGCTACATATATGGAGTTTAGTTGATATATATACCGTCAGTGTAAATGTTTTTTATACTGTCAACCAATTATAAATTGTCATCGTTGAAAATATTTAACTCTTGTCCTAAATACCTTAAAAGCAATATCATGATTTATGATTGATTAACAGTATAAAAAATTTTACACCGACAATATACAACAATTAAACTCATATTTATATAGCATCTTTATAAATATAACTCGATCATACGAAGAATCGAAGATATCATTCACTTGGGTGCTTTTTTCTCGTACAAAATCACTAGGAAGCAAGAACTAATGCACGTAGAATCAAAGATAGAGCTACAAGACAGCAAGGTCAACATGTTATTATATACTTATATATATGTACTCACCTATTTCCAAGAATTCCATGTAGCTTGAGGATGGTGTCTTCTTCTTCCTTGCTGAATTTACCTCGTTTAATATCTGGTCTCAGGTAATTTATCCAACGAAGCCTACAGCTTTTACCGCACCTTAACAAACCTAAACAATCATAATTTAGAGAAAATCCTAGTCTTAACAATTAAGGAGTAATGACATAAAAGGAGTTTAAGTTGAACACAACACACCAGCTTGTTTTGGAAGGGCCCGCCAGTTTTCATGGCCATATCGTTGAATATGAGAAATCAATATCTGATCTTCTTGTGGTGTCCAAGGTCCCTTCTTCAATCCCATCTTCTCACAACAAGGAGTCCTCATCACTGCTAATCAACAAACTTGGTAGCTCAAGCCCTTTCAGAGTGTGGCCAATGTAGATGCGGTCCAAATAAACTGCATGGTATTCAAAAAAAAAAAGTACTTGATACTATTCCTTTTTATGGATTTCCCAATTCCTGTCTTCTCACCCACATTTGAGATATCACAATTTGACAACAGATATATGGCCTACCCCAAGAAAATTTAGACCATTATTTTATATGCAACAAGAATGACTTTATATGCAACAAAACTTAAATAAGGCTCCTACAATACACAATTGACCTGAGAAGTGTAATTTGTTTTGCAAATTATTAAAATGGTGTAAATTAAAAAGATTTTATCGAATTGGGATAAGTCGTATATGACATATACGATATGAAAGTTGTATATACCGTGTATGACTTCACTTTTCGGTTTTTATTATAAAATAATAGAAGTCGTACTTGGTATGTATGACTTCTATATTAAAAGTAATTCCCAAAAACACAGAAGTCGTATATATCAAGTACGACTTCTATAATTTTATAATAAAAGCTAAAAAGTAAAGTCGTACATGACATATACAACTTTAAAGTCGTATATGCCATGTACGACTTACTACAATCAGGTAAAATCTTTACAACTTATACCATTTTAATAATTTGTAAAATAAATTCAACCGCTTAGGTAAAAAAACCCACCTTCATGGTTGCTTCTCTTAAAAACTAGGCTTCTCTATAGCCTAAAGAAATAACTCTTTTTGGCCCGTAAGTCAAAAGTAGCATGCGCCACGGCCACGGTCAAAATGGATTCATTTATGTATTAGTACTGTTCTGCCGCCTCTTTCCATTATCCTAGTGAAGTGCTAGAATGTTCAGGTTTCTATGATTCTACTGGACTAAACCATATACTCTATTATTTAATTTTAGCATGTATATTTGCTTTAGTTCTATAGTTTGTGGCAATTGTGTATGAATGAAGAAGCCGGGGCATCAACTCAAGCAGTTTTAAATTTTTTCAAGTAAGACAGAGTAGAATTATGGGGAAAGAAATTGTGAAGAAAGTCCAAACAAAATTACTAGTCGGAAAGGCGCAGCATGGTAAAGAAGCCCGTGCATGATGGCATGTGTGTATTTTGTCAAATCACGCGGTTGAATAATGTGACAAATAACCCATATTCTAGTCACATGTAAGTGTGTCTACAGGTCAAACTGCTGAGGAAGTGGTTTTACAGTGTGGGGTGTTGGAAAAATAAGAGCACTGCAAGATTTCTTAGAATGATATGTCTCTCTCTCTCTCTCTCTCTCTCTCTCTCCATATGTTGAGCTAATTGGAGCCTCAAAGTCATACAAACCATTATAACCAATGTTGAAGTCTGGTGTGCAAAAAGATCCTCTCCTTTACTTTGATGATTATGCCATCAAAAAGTATAATTGTTTAATGAACTAAAAATTTATATATGCATATACCAATTCCCGACTTCCACCTTATACATTGTATTTGACCACATTTGCAAAACTCGTAAGCATTCACATTAATCAGGAAAAAAAATGCACCTGATTAGGAGTATAATATTTGGTCTTTCTGACACGAAGGTAGGGAAGTTCAGGGAAGTAATCGAATTTTGGTGAGCTTTGCATGGATCCTTCTTCATCTTCTGTTCTGCCTCAACTTAAGTTTTGGTTCGTTTGGTTGGTGGAGTGGGCCTTGGTCATTTCTGTCTAGTTTTATGGGGCCCTTATTTTCTTGTAATCAGAACTTTGGACAAAAAAAAAAAAAAAACATATCTGTAGCGTTTCCTTTTTCCATGGAAAGGGCGCTAATTTCTACATGCCACCCCATAATAACACCTTTCATTATTATTTTTCATTTAAATTAAGAAACTAAATTATCATGCAATTATATATCACAATAAAGTTGATATTTTTAATACACACATTGTAAATATCACATTAATAATAACGATAATAATTGTCATAGGAGGTAATAATAAGTATAATATGTTTAACCTCAAGGTGTTGGTCTAATGAAGCATGACAGAGTCTCGTATCTGACAGGTTGCAGGTTCGAGACCCCACTAGTCTCGTAGAGCCCGAAGATTTTCTCTACCTTGGACTGAGGCACCATCCTCTCCCCTTAAATTTTTTTTAATAAATAAATAAATAAATAAATACAATATGTTTTAATACGAGACTCCTGTGGAAAGGAATTGAAAAAGGTAGAATATTTTTCTTTCTACGGGAGTCTCATATTAAGACAGTTATTTCTTCTATTATTCTGTAATCCTTTTTGTCTCTTTTTCTATTTTTTTTTTCTTGCCTCACACATAATGTGATCATTATGATGCAAATTTATTGAATTTTATTTCTATTAAATTATTTGTTCTTTTATTCATTCTTTTGTCAGATATTTTTTCAACATAACTTGATGTATTAAAATCTGACGATGACATATTATCCCCTTTGCAAAAGGTATCAATCGTTTCCGCATTACTTAAAAAAGAAAAAACAAGTCATGAGCCAATCGAAGGCCCATAATGGGTGCATACAATTTCTCAAATAGCATTGCAAATGAAACTGCTACATTGCTCACACGGCATTGCTTGAAGGCCGTTGCTATTAACATCGTGTAATTTGCTAGTGGTATCTTGTAACTTGATTTTGATATTTTCTTTTCAAAAATACCCTTTTCTTTATACAATAGCTTCCCTCCTCCTCCAACATACAACACCTACACCTACACGACAACACCCACACCCAACACCCAACACTCACACCCACACCTAACACCCCACACCAGAAAACACAGTTCCTTCCCCCCCTCCTTCTCACCAGAAAACTACCCTTCCCTCCACCATTCTGCTACCATTGTCACACAATAATGAAAGGGTGAGTTTTGTAAGTGTTTTCAAATTGGTTTGAGAGTGGGTTGCATGTTTAAAGGGCTACTGTTAGTTCGTTGTCGTCGTGCTGGGAATGGTGGTGAGCTGCAAGTAAGTACATACGTAAACATTTGAAAAGCCAGCAATATTATTTCCGGAAAACTTTCGGAAACTCACTTCCGGAAACTATCCGGAAACCCATTTCCAGACACACCGAAAACTATCCGGAAACCATTTTCAGGAAGACTTCCGGAAATCCGTTTGCGGACTCTAATATTTAATGTGTTAGATTTTACACATCCGGAATTTAGTTTCCGGATGCTATTATTTTTTACCAGATTTTAATTGAAAAATATGCCTCCGGAATTACGTTTCCGGAAGTTAAATATTTTGTTCCTCCGGAAATTAAAATCCGGAGGTGCATTTTCGAATTCCAAATTTAGCATCCGGAAACTGGTTTCCGGAGGTGTAAATTTCCTGATGCAAATTTTGTTAATCAAATTAATGCTTAATGTTGTCTTCTTATTATTATTTGTTCTTCTTATTATTATTTATGATGGTAGTTTTAATGTTGTTTTCAGACATGGATGACTATTTTGGCAATCTATCTGAGGACATGGACATGTCATTTAGTATGGGAACATATGAAGATGTAAGAATAAATTGTGATTTACCTTGATTATCCTTCTTGACTAAAACTCATCCTTTACCTTTATTTATTTATTTTTTTTCAGAATCCTGTGAGCATAGAGAGGTTGGATGTTCCGAATGTAAAAGATGTTGATTGTAGTGATGCTTTCACTACTGCAAAGGTGGTTGAATAATGAAATATTATTAGTATTATTTTATGAATATGTGTGAACATTATAACATGATGCTAATTTTTTATTGACAGATATTTCCTTCTCGAGATGATATGTTGAATTGGGCTCTATAAGTTGGCAGAGAGAATGGTGTTGTTATCGTCATTCACAGGTCAGACACAGGAGGTAAAAGAAGGACGACGGTGGTGACTCTTGGTTGTGAAAGGGGTGGAAAGTATAGACCATATAAAAAGGAGTTAGCTCGCAAGGTGACTGGAACTAAGAAATGTGAATGTCCTTTCCAATTAAGAGGAAGACCATTGAAAAATGGTGATGGATGGATACTTAATGTAGTGTGTGGGCTTTCACAACCATGAGTTAGCGGACACCTTGGTTGGTCATGCATATGTTGGTCGCCTAAGTGTCCAAGAGAGGTCTTTGGTCGAAGATATGACAAAGAGCTTGGTTAAGCCAAGAAACATAATGATCACATTGAAGGAGCATAATAAGAATAATTGCACCACCATCAAACAATTGTATAATGTGCGGCAAGATATTAGAATATCTGAAAGAGGCCCTAGAACACAAATGCAACATTTGTTGTATTTATGTGAGCGTGATAAGTATGTGTGTTGGCATAGAAGGCTGGACATGTCCGATGTTGTTAGAGATATATTTTGGACACATCCAGATGTCATAAAACTTTTGAATACATTCCCCATTGTGTTGATCATTGATAGCACTTATAAAACCAACAAGTATCGGTTGTCGTTAACTGTACAGGTACCTCAACCTGGTGGAACATCATCCTCCTGCTGAAGCTGTACAGGTACCTCAACCTCCGGAGCAGGATCCTGTCCAACGACCTCATCATCCTGCTGAGTCTGATTTACACGACTAGCAGCAGCACGTTGAGCACGCGCAGAAGCCGTCGGTCGCTGTCGGTCAGTAGGAGGCCCCACTCCACCATGAGTACGCACCATCCTGCATAAGAAATTACACGCAGAAATTCAGTAATAACATTACAAGCTACATATTAAGCATCAATAATTAATAAGTATGCAGAATTACAAGTAAACCATTTTTGAGAGCGAATAAAACAATAAATAACTAGGAAGGAATACTTTTATATCATGTTGGGCACCAATTTTGTGTCCAATTATCACTACTCCTACTAAGGGGCCTATACAGTGAAAGACAATTCCAATTCCAGTATTTTTTTTTTTAAAAAAAAAACATCCGGAAACTCAAATCCGGAACATTTCTGGAATTTGAAATCCGGATAACATCCGGAAAATCAATTCCGGTAACGTCCGGAAACATAATTCCGGAATTTATCCGGAATCGAATTTGCGGACGGGTTCTCAACAACTCGCGTCCGGAAAATGACCTCCGGTAACGTCCGGAAAGTGGAATCCGGTAACTGTCCGGAAAACCAATTCTGGAAGATTTCCGAAAACGATAATCCGGGGGAGCTCAAACACCAAACTACACCAGGTCACTGAATTTACGTCCAGAAATGACAATACGGAGACTAAACAACGCTTTTGATAAACTTTGAATAAACTAATCTGAGGAAGAGATGCAAGAGTACCTACCTGAAGAGATGGACAACGCGACGGGTAATGCTGAGTGGGAGGTGGCCGTGCGAGAGGCGTGCGGTGCGATTCCTCACAGTGGGAGGCGCTCGGCTGAGTGGTGGCTAGGAAGGGAGGCGCGCGGTGTGTGGGAGAAGGTGGGGGAGCTAGGTTAGTTTCCGGATGTTGTGTTGGGTGAGGGAGGGAATACAACTTAAAAGGGTATTTTTGGAAAATCAAAAGAAATTAAAATTTGTAAGGTGTGTTAACCAATAATGCAAGGTGCAAAGAGTTTGGGCCTTGCTTGAATTGCTAGCTGCCCAAACAATATGACAATAGAAAATTGCGTTCAAGTTAACGTAAGATTGCTGAACAAATGAAGAATGGAGCCAGAAATCCCTATATATTTATCCAACCCAGGAAGTTAGGAGCTGATAACTAATAACCGAATATAGTTACGAATATGCTTTTCACATTTCTACAGTCCGTAACAAGAGTGCAAGGCAGCACAACATAAACCTATCATTATCGATTAATAATACTCCATTATAGTGTTAATTAAGCCAGATTAGAAATCCTAAAGCAGCAAAAGTGGTCACCCTCACCCACTCAGATTCAAATAATAATAATAAAATAAAATAACACAGTAGATAATCAGTGGTGCAGTCCCAGACAGTAATAATAGTAAGCAGAGAGAGTGAGCGAAGGTGGCATCTCTGAGTCTGAGAGGGAGTACGTTTCATGTGCTTTCGAGTTGCGTTGTCAGCATTAACCTTCCGATTCCGATCCAATCTACCTCAATTCAACCCTAACTACACGCTCTCTCTTCCAATTCAATTTCTCCTCAGGTACTTTCTTCGCTTCTTCTTCGCTTTCTTTCCTTAATTGATGCACATTCATCTAACTTTATGGATTCTAATTTTGCTTCTGAGTTTTTCACCTTTTTTTTTTGCTTTGTTCAAGTCATTGTTAATCAACTCTATAATTTTATTTTATTTAATAATGGTGTAAAATAAATAAATAAACTACTAGCAGCAGCTCCAAATCTTTGTATGCTACTGCTCTTGTGCAGTGATTCGATTTGAGCTCTGACCTACCTGCAGTAGAACTATAGATCACCTTATATACTATCACTTTGGAGTCTATGTTCAAAACACAGGAGCAGAACACCAAATCGTTTGTGAAACGATTTGAAGCGAAATCGGTTCCCAATTTTATTTTTTTTAACTGAAGTATTAATGTTCGTGTTTCTAAACCATTTTCGCAGGTTGAGGCAATTGAACAGGGGTCTACAATGGGAATTGCTTGCGGTCCTTGAACTTCAAAAGCAAAGGTATGAGTATGTTTGAAGCATGTGCTATTTCTGCTTTATAGCTCAAAGATTTACCAACCATGCAAGCGAATGGAATCACTCATGATAGTAGCATAGGAACAACAAGAAGGAATAGAGAGAGTTAGGAGATTGAAAAAAAAAAACACAAACCAATGGAAGATTTATCTAAATACGCGCATAGTCCTGCTCACCTGGCCGTTGCCAGGCGTGACCATGCTGCCCTTAAGCGTCTGGTTTCCACCCTGCCGCGACTTGCCAAGGCTGGTGAGGTCAATACTGAAGCTGAATCTCTTGCTGCTGAGCTTATAGCCGATGGGGTCTCGTCTGTTATTGATCGCCGTGATGTTCCTGGTAGGGAGACCCCACTTCACCTTGCAGTACGTCTCAGGGATCCTATCTCTGCTGAGATTTTGATGGCTGCCGGTGTCGATTGGAGTCTACAGAATGAAAATGGTTGGAGTGCTCTCCAAGAAGCCGTGTGCACTAGAGAGGAAGGGATTGCCATGATTATTGCACGCTACTATCAACCTCTGGCTTGGGCTAAATGGTGCCGTAGGCTTCCCCGTATTATTGCCTCTACAGCTCGTATTCGTGATTTTTACATGGAGATATCTTTCCATTTTGAAAGCTCTGTTATTCCTTTTATTGGGCGTATAGCCCCTTCGGATACTTATCGCATTTGGAAGCGTGGTTCTAATCTCCGTGCTGATATGACGCTAGCTGGTTTTGATGGCTTCCGCATACAACGGTCTGACCAAACATTTTTGTTCCTTGGAGAGGGCTATACTTCAGGGGATGGTAATCTAGCTCTGCCACCGGGCTCTTTGATTGCTCTTGCTCACAAGGAGAAGGAAATCACCAATGCTTTGGAAGGAGCTGGCATGCAACCAACAGAAGCTGAAGTTGCTCATGAGGTTTCTTTGATGTCTAAGACAAATATGTATAGACCAGGTATTGATGTTACTCAGGCTGAGCTTATTCCCCATTTGAATTGGAGGCGCCAAGAGAAATCTGAGATGGTTGGGAATTGGAAGGCAAAAATTTATGACATGCTTCATGTAATGGTAAGTGTGAAGTCAAGACGGGTTCCAGGTGCCATCACAGATGAAGAGCTTTTTTCTGTGGATGATGGAGAAAGTATGGTAAATGGAGAAAACAATGATGAGTATGATGATGTATTGACTGCTGAGGAAAGAATGCAATTGGATTCTGCACTACGTATGGGGAATTCTGATTCTATTTGTCAGGATGAAGAACATGCAGTCCTTGATGGTCATGATAATGGTTCAGCAGCTGCCTATGAGAATTGTGAAGCCAATGTTGTTGTTAAAGAGAAGAAGAGCTGGTTTGGTTGGAACAAGAAAAACTTGAAGAGTGGCAGTGATGAACCCGACGATTTAAAAACTTCTAAGAAATTTTCAATTTTGGGCTCAGAAGGCAGTAACCCTAGATTAGGTGATCAGCAAAAGCCAGCATCTGAGTTTCTGAAGGAGGGTTCCGGGGACACAAAGAAGGGAAAGGATAAGAATAATAAAAAGAAAAAGAAGAAAGGACCAATTAGCGAGTTTAAGAGTGAGAGCGAGTATAAAAAGGGTTTAAGACCAGCCTTGTGGTTGACACCAGACTTCCCATTGAAAACAGATGAGCTCCTGCCTCTACTTGATATCTTAGCGAACAAGGTTAAGGCTATTAGGAGACTCAGAGAGCTTTTGACAACTAAACTTCCTCATGGAACCTTTCCTGTCAAGGTAACCCAAATAACACAACCTTTAGGACTTAGCTTGTAATGAACCTTTGCTCTGCACTCTTGTTACAATGTTCTCATATTACCTGTAGCTTCTTTTTTCTGATGAAGTCTAGTTGGTAGATATGATAATATCCTCACATCTTGATTTATACATAAGAATATGATTAGTTATCACTTGTCAGTCTCTCTTCTAATTGCATTATGTCTGAACATGTTTCCTCTTCCTTGAAAGTTCATTCTTTTGTTTATGGTCAGGGGACGGGGTTTATCTTTGGTTTTGCAGGAGTGGTAGATACATTTTTTAACTGTTACAAGTGGGTGCGATAACATTGTATTGATTTCCATCTGTCTGGGTCCAAACAAAAATAGTTAATTATTATTATTCTATTGTCAAATATGATAATGCAACTTCATAGCATCATTCCTGTGGCATATTTGCATTCATGCATATGTTTATTAGGCCTCCGGTTGTGCTACTGCTATGCAGGTAGCTATCCCTATAGTCCCTACTATACGAGTCCTTGTCACTTTTACAAAATTTGAGGAGCTTCAGCCAGCAGAGGAGTTTTCAACTCCACTCTCCAGCCCTGCATACTTCCAGGATGCCAAATCCAAGGAATCAGAAGGGTCTACATCGTGGATTTTGTGGATGAAGGGAAACCGTGGCACACAGTCCAGTGACTCTGGTAGTCACAGATATAAGGATGAAGTCGACCCTTTCAATATACCTTCAGACTACAAATGGGTGGATGCCAATGAGAGGAAACGCCGTATGAAGGCAAAGAGAGCCAAAAGTAAGAAACATAAGAAGCAGACAGTTTCAAAAGGAGGCGATGGAGTGCTTCAGGGGAGTGTGGATGTGGAAGAACAGTGATAGCATGGTATCTTTGTAATTGCTGCTTTGATACTCGTTGCCAGAAAGAAAGTGTAAGTAAGAGTCTTTGTGCACAAGCTGACTTTACTTTTCGCATTGGATGATTTCGCTAAGAATTTGCTGGGCAACCTGGGTTAAGAAAAGAGCTTTCATCTTCTGGAAAATTATTGTATTGTCATGCGATGTGAAATTGAAGAGTCTTTGTCGCCTTCAATTACTTGGCTTCATTCTAATTTCCCCCTAGATACCGATATTTGTATCTACATCTATATTGATGAATATTAATTTTGCATTTTTGTGAGTGGTATTTCAGTCTTAACTGTTCTCGCTCATCAAGTTTTGGCAATTCTTTCACACTGACTTTGCCCAATTATAATTTGTTGGAATATTGTACCTAAATTATTGAATACAACAACTTTTTTTTCTTTTTCCTACTTTGATATTTGGATCTTCTTTTCTTCACACCGTGGTGGATTATCCAAAGAGACCTATTATCACAGAGTGAGTTGTTATGCTGAGTTGCATGTTTAGTTATGCCTAGCTACAGGTTTATTTTGAGGCTGAGGTGATGCTTGTGTGAGTTGGTTGACAGATATCTTTCTCTAAGGAGCCTGTGGCTCTAGTGAGAATCCTCTCTTTATAAGCGCTTCTGCTCTTTTGGCTGGAATAATACATACAAACCAGCTCTTAATTATGGTCTTCTATCAAACACTTTCAATTAGAGATAGCGGCGTACTAATTTTGGCATATGTACAATAATTATATATTATATACAATGAATCGTGTTATAATCAGCTGACCAACAATCTAATTTACAGACATAACCCTACCAAAATCTGTCCTTGTTCACACTTAAGTAGCCAGACATTACCTTGCCCCCAGTATTTCTCATTCCATCTATAAGGAAGGACCAAGTAGAACCCAATACTCCAACGAAAAAATCTGAGTCAGCAGCCATCAAGAAATTAACTAGTGGATAATTAGTGCTGGTTTCTCTACCCAGGCTGGCTTCATAGTCGGCCATTGACATATTTGTCCTCACTTGGCGTCTTACCTTTGTATAGTGAAAGTTCCAATGAGGATATTCTCTGGTTTTGTCTATTACTTCCTGAATCAAATTAGAGTCTTACTAATGTTAGACTGTAATAACAAACTACCATCTAAAAGAAGAGTCAATATAAGTAAGAATAAGAAAGCTGAAAGTCTCCAACAACTGCAGTACCTGCATCTCAGTGGACAGCCAAATGTTTTTAAGGTATGGGAAGTGCCTACGAATTCGATTAGCAAGCTGCATGTATTCTTCAAATTCAACCACCTTCATTTCACATGCTTTGTCTCCCATCCTTACATGCATGCTTAGAAGAGGCCTAGGGACCCATGGCTTGTGATTGGACCACACATATTTATCAATATCAGACCTTGGCTTGTCACCACTTTCCTGAGCCAAAGAAGGAAAGGGGTGAATACAAGTTCAAGACCCAATTCAATACAAACTCTAGTACTACTATTGATTTTATCAAACAATCAGAGCAACTATCTTGTGAAAATTAGATAAATTTTCTATTTGGACCCATTTTCATTCTTCTCATTTTCATTTAAATGCAAAGCATGGTTATATATTTTCTTCTACTCTTAAGTCTCTTATGTCCAATAATAAAAATAGTGCAAAGTTTACAACCACCTTTGGCCAGTCTCCAGCAAGACTTTCATGAACCATTTCTGCAGCTAACATTCCAAAGGCAGCATGGCGGGCCTCGTTTAATAAATTGCATGTGTATTCAGTTGGGAACCTCATTAAGTAGCGTACAGCCTGAAAACAATATTTATGACAACAAGATTAAGTCAAAAGCTATTGCTAAAATGAGGACATAATCTTTTTTTTTTTTTGTATGTCTACTAAATACCTGTGCTCTCCACCACCGTCTATCCATTTTTCTATGAGAAGCCACCAGACTTCCATTTATATCAGTTGTAGGTTGCAAATAATTCCATGGAGCCCCCCATTTCCTGCAGTATATATTGACATTGGAACATTAGAACTATATGCATTTAGGTTCTCACTATGGAAGCCATCATAATTATATGATCGCAGTTGTCAGAGCTTACCTAGGAGTTGGTCCAGCCCATATATGTTTGGATGTATAATTTTCTTTTGTGGTCACAATTCCTTTACTCAATGCATCTTCACTTTTCATAAGTTCAAATGCACGCTGACTGCATTCTAGGGATGTTTCTGGAAAGAAGTAACAACTCCAACTAGACCGGGAAGACCCTGCATATAAGAATGCCACTTACAATATCATCTAAATTCATATTGATTTTCTGGTAAGATTACTCATGATATTTGAGTATTCTTGTTGACAGCAGTCGTTGACAATTGTACAGAAGTTGTTAAAAATGAATTCAACACAGACCACAAGAAGTAAAGACATGGTTTTCCTCACAAAAATTATACCTTTGCAACCATCATGGTCAGCCCTGTTATAATAATTAGTTACAAGGACTCTTCCTTCATTGATTGCAATACCAAGAAGTCCACACATCCCAGCAATCTGGGCACCAATACCAAATCCAGGTAATCTCTCCCAGTCAGTTACAAGGAACTTGACATTCAGATCACTACAGTTTAAAGGATGCTGATGAATCCATATGTCGCGCTGCACTTTTCTAGTCAAGGGATAGTTTTCTTCATCAGATCCTGCAATCTGCAAAAGCTTCTATATAAACATTCTAGCTAGTAATTACAAAATTCCATCCTTTCTTTTATCAATGTTAGCGTCATTTTGATGTTCTAATGAAGTTTATCAATGTTATCAATGTTAATAATTATATCCTCAGTGCTGGAATAATGCATTTGAAAAAAAGAAAGGATATAGATTTTAACTAGGCAATGTCTAATGAAGAAAATACTACTTCAATAAGCTATGTTCAGAAAAAGGCATAGGTTTAATAAACAAATAGCTACACAAACAAAAATTAGTTGTGGAAAGGTGATTGTATGGATACTAATAATGCCATTTCATTAGCATATTTGAAGGTAACGATAAACTAAATATTGACACCAACAAGTACTCTAAGCAAATCATGTAATATATGGTGAGCGCGAAATAATGTAGAACATACCCAGGGTGGATAAGCCCCCTTAGAATCAATCTGTTGCCTGAAGTTTTTTATCTGTTCATTGGATGCAGCAGCAGGGAGCGTGTCCAAAAATCCCTTCCAACTGGTCCATGGTGGGAAGTTCTCATTTCCTGTACGCTTATCGAGATGGTCATATAGCTGTGTTTTTACCTTGCAGTTTTCCATATGTGGGGCATCAGGCAAACTGGACCTACTGATTCCATGTTTCTTCAAGTACTCATTTACCCCACTTGTAGATTTAGTTAACAAAGCACTCCAAGCTGAATAAAGCAATGAGACCTTCTCATTGTTATTATCCCATAATCTCTCTGTTTCCTTGAGCTTAAATTTGCAGTCCGTACGTGCAACCATATCTAAGAAAACAAAGAAAACAACACATTCTACCGTGCATTTAGTTTTATCCACTAATAGTGATCAAAATATTATTAAGTTACAATATCGTGGTGATCATTCTACGTGCCGTGTTGTATTAAAATACTCCCGAGTACAATAATGTTCTAAACGTAAATCTTTGATTACGCAAAACTATGCTCTAGCAAGTGCAGTCAAAGTCAACAAAGTTTGGTTATTACTTATTAGAGTATGCTTAACGTAAAGGAATCAATTAAAGCATAATTTTTAGTTACTTCATGTACAAGCCTCAACTCATCAAGTTCGCTTCATGGATTAACGTCCTCCAATACACCAAACTTTGAATAAAAGTAAGAGCTCATAATTAACTCGGTTCTTTTTCTTTATGAAAAGAGATAAAAAAAATAAAAATAAAAGAGGGTCACCCTCTGATTATAGTAGGTCTTATCTCATTTATACATTCAGATTTTACCACCTACTCACTGATACCAAAGATGTGAGGCTAAGTGTGGGAAGCAAACATTTCCCTTTTTCTTCTTATGCAAATGTTTAGATTAAATACGGTAGTTACTTATAACAATAAATATCATTTTATCTTTCTTTTTTTTTATCGAAGAATACAAACTAGTGTCCTAAGCACCGGTTAGGAAATCTAAAAAATAAAGTTTCTACAAGAAGTGATGTATTTATTGTTTTGAAAGTAGTATTTTTAGTTTTCCCATAAAAGTTTGATTCTTTTGGATTCCTTAACCAATGTTTTAAAAGAGATTACTAAGACCCTTTTTTTTTTCATTTCACCTTTACACCTAAATTCTAATCGATTATCATCTTCCTCTTATTGTTTCCAAAACAAAAATCTATTGATCAATCAAATATAAAAAGGTATAATGAAAAGTACAATGAAAAACAGAGGAAGAACCATCCTGCATCCCCAACCCCACTTCCACAAAACAAAACTAAATTAAAAAATATATATATTGACTGAAATGGATGAGGAGTGAGAATGACTTACTGGGATTAATATGAGAAGTTGAATTCCCTGATGAATTAGGCACTGATGACAATGTTGAAAATGAAATGGGACCAAACTGAAAGGTGGCAAAGGAAGTCAAAGCAGCCATAAACAAAGAGGTGAGGCAGACTCCACACAGAAATCCCACCACACAAATTTGACATGGAAACGAGCTACCCATTTGCAAGGCTTTCTGTGAAACCACTCTCTCTATAGACTTCTGATTCTGTGCCTCCATTTCACTATTCTTTACAAATTACAATGAATTTTTACTCAAAAAGCTTCTCAACCCTTTTCCTCATGTGATTGGTACTTGGAACTGCCTATCTTTCTAACTCGTGAGTCAACAGTGATCCACAAACACAAAGCTTCAACTTGTGAGTCCTCTAACTACAAATATCACACAACCATTTGTGGGCCACCACTTTGCAACTGTGAAATAAATGCAAATTTTCTATCAGAATTTATCAGAGTTATACTCATACAGAGAGTCAGAGAGGGACAGAAAAAGAAATCTTCATCAACTACCAAGAAACGCGTTATAAATTTTGCAAAAAGCTGGAAAAACACCCAATTCACATCTTTTCTTGACAAATGGACAATCTTGATATTCATATCACAATATTAATAATAGTTAAAAAAAAAGATACAGTAATGGAGTAGTGAATTCAGTTGGAAGCAGGAGAAGGTCTTACCTAATTATAAGAAGTGAGTCACCAAACAAATTTTAAAATTGGAAATTGTGAAAAATTGTTTGAAAAGAATAAAGTCTTATCAAGAAAGGGGTAGCCATGAGTTTGATGACTGGTTATGAAAAGCCAGAAAACAAAAGCATCAAGAGAAGGATACAAGGGATGCAAAGAAAGGAGAAAAAAAAGGTTCAATCCGTGAAGAAGATAAGAATATGTGGTAACAGCTTTACCAGTAACACGGATTTTTATCTAACAAGTAAAAAAATATATGTTTTTTTTTTATATATATAAATTTGAAAAAATAGTAAAAGGATAAAGACATAAAAATGAGAAAGATGAAAGTGTTGGACTCTTGGGAAGGCGAGGGAACAGGTCGTGTACCTTTGTAGTGAGGAACAGAACAAGAACAGTGACATGTCATGCAGTGTTTGAGAAGTGGTGTCCATGGAAGAGTGGTGGTGTGTACCAATGGAGAAGAGAATCATCTGGTGCAGTTGCCACTTATATTCTCTACTCTACACTCTTCTCTATCTGTGGTCCCCTATATTCTTTTTCTAATAATATGTGTGTATTTATCATTTCTAGCTGTCCTAGAACTGAAGCCCCAGCTCAATAACTTGTTCTTTTAATTCACAAGTGGAAACTTTCAATTTTCAGTACCGAAAAGAAAGGAATTAGTCCACTTGTGGAGTTGTGGTGACTTGTAAATTGTGATTATACAATCCATACAATGTTTAAAAAAACAAAACAGATTCGCTCCGCTTGTTAAGGTTTCTTTAAACAATATTACTGTAACGTATTAATTAGAATACTAATCAATACCTTTAGAATATTGATTAAAGCCACTAATTAACAATACCCTTTTATAAATAGAGGAGGATAGGGTCAACAAAGAACAAAAGACAAAATTACACTAACTGATTGCAAAAATAACTTGGGGTGGCTTGACCCGAGACAAATCATCGATCATTAGGCTAAAGATTTCAATAGGAGTTTCATGCAATTCAGGAAAATCAAACTTCTGTTAAGATTTTAATTTATCAACCAATCGGAAAAAATCATTTCATTCTCTAAAAGTGGGACTGAAAACAATGTTCCACTAAATATAGAACAAATTCATGGTATTCATGTTATATTTTGTTCCTCTAAACATGTCTACTAAACACACCCTAGTGTCTCGATGAAGTAATTTAATTGAGACAAATAAAAAATAAAGATCCAGATTAGTTGGTCGAGCATCAACTTTTTCTTTTCTCTTTTCTTATTTATTGCATGGTGTCCGAATCATTATTATTATTTTTATTTTTATTATTATTCGAAGGAAGGGGTAATCTATTTCATATGTCTGATCAAAGGGAAGCAATTTATATTGAGATTATATGATCCCCGGAACTATTTCTGGTAGTCCCTGGCCATTCAATTTTTCTTTTTGAGTATTGTTTTTCTCTTTATTTATTTAAGATGAATTTTACAATGTGATTGCATTTTATAATAAATCAGTATATTAATTGTTATAAGAATTTAATTGATATACACTATCGGTGTAAATGTTTTTTACACTGTCAACAAATAACATGTCGTCACGTCATTGAAAATCTTTGATTTTTTTTCCAAATCTCCTTAAAAGTCATTCATACCATGATTTATGATTGATTGACAGTGTAAAAAACTTTATACTGAGTATGTTCGGGAAAATGAAATTTTATCATTTCAGCTGTTTTTTTCTCATAAAAAATGTTTCATATAAAAGCTTATGTGTTTGGGCTTTCAACTTAAACTTTGAAAAAACTTTTTCTTTGAAAAAAAAGCTGTTTTCAAGCATCTCATCAGGAGGACTGGTAGATTATATTTCTACCGATTATTTTCAGGCAATGCACTAGATTATGAGAATGCACTTATTGATGGTGCAATTGATTTGCTATTAAAATTTAAAAGACGAATAAATTTGTATAAAAATGGGCACTGTGAAAAGAATTGCAGCAGCGTTGAGAGGGAGGATGAGGCGCTTATTTATTTTTTTAATTAATTTATTTTCTGAAATAATTAATTTAAAATTTTAAGACTTTTAATTTTAAAAAATATACATTTCAAAAAAATTAATGTTAAAAGAACATCAAATATTATTAAGTTATTATACAAATAACTTCGTATCCTTTTTCGTAACTTACTATATAAAACTGTTTTTTTTTTTTCATCATCCAAACGAAATAGATTATCTTAAAATCGTTTTTTAACAAACAGACCAAAAAAAAAACAGATTCTGACTATAATCAATTATAAAAAAATTAATTATCAGTATAATCTTTTTTTTTTTCAGCTTTCCCAAACATACTCAGTAGATACCAATTAATCTCTTGTTATAAGAGCATCTACAATGGAAGAACATCATTTTGGTTCTTAACTTCTATTTTGTGGGTCCATTAATGCTACATAAGATGTAAGAACTTTCATATATTTTCACTCCAATGCAAGAATCATAATTCGGGTTCTTAACTTACTTAAAATATTTTTTATTTTTTTATTCTTAATTTTATTCTGTTGTGCCAAAAAAAAATTATTGACAAGAACAGTTCTTATAGAAGAACGGTTCTACAACATGACATCCACGTCATCCCTCTCCAATGCAAGTTCTTATTCTTATAAGAACTGGTTCTTGCAAATAAGAAATCTGATAAAAACCATCGTTAAAGATGGTCTAAAGCATACATCATTAATGTGACAAATGATATGACATACATGTATTTATTTTTCATTGAGAAAATGTTTTTTACAATCCAAAAGGGGACAGGGCACGTCAATGTTAGGCTAATTAGTTACCACTCGCAGTCCCTGTGAGTGAGCGACCTGTGAAATAATTGGTATTTTTTATTAGACACGTGGGCCAATGACAAAGTGAGTGTACGAGAAGTGGCGTAAGGTGAGTGAGGTGTGGTGTTTAGAAAGAAATATTATATTGTTCTTGCTAATTAATGACCTAATTATATTGGTTAAGAATTCTAAAGATAGAAAAATTTTATAGAAAAATGTGGCTTTTAAATTCTCAAAATATTAAATACACAATTTTTTAAGATAAAATATTTATTTCTAATTTCTTAATCAATGGTATTTAGCATTTTCCATATTATATTATTGGAGATTTTTGCCCTTTTGTTATTAGCTTATTGGGAATTGGGAATAAATGACATCACTTCATCGTCAACGGAGTTGGAGAATGCATAAGCGAGGTTGATGTAATTTTATTTGCCGAATTGGTGGATAAGCAAATGGCCCTCCTTGAAGTAATGAACTTGAATTAAAAAAATGCACATATTAATAAGCATGTGAGTGCTTGCCAACATATCAATTTTATATAAAGATATTATATTATGTTTTATTTGGAACCAAAATATTATATTATGTTAGATAGTAGTAGTAGTAGTATTAATGAGGTTATCTCCATTTAAATGTTCATCAAAATTTCACACAAGTACATATGACAAGTCTACTATAAAGATTATTTTACAAATGACTAAAATAACTTCGAATTTTTTTTAGTCGTGCTCTCAGCGTGGTTATTGAAAAGGATTAAAAAAGGTAAGAGAGAACTCCAGCGCGTTTGTATATTTTGCATAATGAATATTTTATGCATTATGTGCAGTATAGAGATTGTAAAATACAATAAAAGAATTTTTTATTTATTTCACATGGGCCAAATAGGAGTCTTTTGGGTGGCTTTTATAACATTTTTGGACCTGACCCAATCATCAAACCGGTGGGTGGTGTTAGGTCAAATTCTTGGGTTTATCTAAATGAAGAAGAAAAAAAATACTGCAAGAAGATTCAAATTATGGAATCAAAACTTCATTACACACAACATATTACGCAGCTAATTAAAGATAGACTTAATTGTACTTTTAGTGTCCTACTATTGGTCACATGTGATTTTGATCTCTAAAATTTTTTTGGTACACATTTGGTCTCCCTATTTTTTTAATGTTGCAAATTCGGTCTTTTGTCCAATGCCTGTCAAAATTTTTTAATGATCAAAATAGATGAACCACTCATTTAAGCAAGCAAAACCTCTAATTGAGGTTCTCCCTCCTCTACCTCTCTGGTTGAACATGATTCAATGATTCCTCCATGCTATTTACTGGTTCTGTCCCTTCTTTTTGGGACTTTTTTATTTCCACTAAAGGATCATTTTTCATAGAAGCTCAACAAGATTTTCTATGCGCTTAGAGTAATGATTCCTCTCTGTTAATCATTAAAAATTTGACGGACATTAGACGAAATGACCGAATTTGAAACATCGAAAAAATAGGAGGATTAAATGTGTGCGAAAAAAACTTTAGGGACCAAAATTACACATGACCAATACTAAGGGGGATAAAAAGTGCAATTAAGCCTTAAAAATAATATATGCCCAAATAAATTAAAAGGTCACGTAATAAGTGACACAAAGATAATACTAGTAATTTTCAACTCATCTTGGAGAGCATTCACGTAACTTGGATTTTTTTCCCGCTTTTCCATGGCCGTTTAGTTCTCTAGTTAATTAATCCTTGCAATTACACTAATTAGAGACTTCCCTTCTCTGTTCCTCAAATTATCCTTCTTGTTTTATCCTAATGAGTTCTAAAACAGTCTTACGTAGTACCAAATTCACTTCATACAAGTTAGTTATTCAGCGAATGTAACACTCACAACTTAACAATTACTAGTGTTTATAAGTTGTTGGGAGTAGTATTAATAGAACCTTGATTGGCATAAGAAACTTGTACATGATTAAGTGCACGAACAAAAAACAATCATTCATTTTGCATCTCATTCAGTTGAATTTTATTTACTGAAAAATTCTGGTTATGAAATAACACCTATATATACAACAATTCTTTCAAGTAAAATTTCCCATTGCAAAATTTATCCCAAATCAAGGACAAGAAATAGAAACTCAAAACCGAATCACTGATTAAGGAAAAGCTATAGTCATAAGCAGAAAGGGAAATCCGCCATGCTATCTCTAAAATCAGAAACACTAGACAGTAAACACCTTTTTAAGTTAGAGAATAATTCTGCTCCCATCAACTCTTCACCCGTTTTGTGAGTGGTGCAGCAAACTGGTCATCTCCAAACTCATGTTCATCCGTATCTTTAGCATCATCTCTCTTTTGCTTTGTGCTTGCATCCTGGAAAGTTTCTTCAGGCAAGGTCTTTGATGTGCTACTGTTGATTCGAGATTTTTCATGATCCTCATTCGTGGTTTCCAAATTGTCGATAGTTAGCACCACGTTTGATAGTGGATCAGAAGGCTTGTCCAATGAGAAGGAGGAGCCCTTAAGCTTGCTGTCATCCATCTCTATCTTTTTCTCGAACATCATCTGAAGACGCTTCCCTTGGTTTTCAATTTGAATCTGCAACTCTCTTTGAATCTGCATAATAATTATAAATATCAGAACATCACAAAACTTTTATCTTCCTTACAAGAAAAGGTAAACATGACTCATCCACCCCAGGATTGCAAGGTCAAAACAAAGTGGATCTTAAGTACTAATAAAGTACCTCAAGTTGTTCATGAAGCCGCTTCTGGAGTTCCATCTGCAACTGCAGTGCTTCGGTAATCCCTTTACTCCTGAAACCACAACCCGAGGTATATTTCTGAGCATTAATTATTCATTTCAATGCAAATGGAAGAACAGTATATATTAGAAATGAGAACAATAGTATCACAGCCATAGTGAAATAAACTTGTCTTGGCTGGTTTTTACCACACATCAGTCTAATGTTATATCTTTAATTCAAATATGATTATTAAAGAAAAGTTACAATGAGTGAACATTACATCTGCTCAGTCAACAAATGTATCAATGGAAAAATTCTGCATAAATGAGGAGGAGGAAAAAGAACTCACGTTTTTAAGTCTAGAGACTTCATTTCTTCAACTGAAGCCAATTTTTCATCAGGAATTCCTGCAGGTAGGGAAGAAAAGTCATTAAGACAATTATTCTCAGATTGACAAAAAAGGGGGTGGAGCATATCTATGTGCTTATGAGTACTGAATGAAACCCTAACGAGAGTAGGAGTAAAGCACATTGAACAGATAACGTAGCATGAAAAAGGACAATGCATGCATACAAATCAAGATGCATTTTATGTCACAAACTTCCTGAAACTTTAGGATGAGTGGAACCCTTATAAATCAGAAATATACTTAATAAACAAACCAAGTAATATGGACAATTGAACTACAATGTAAACTCACACATACCTTCTGATGGCTCAGGTTTGTATCTGGCAGTTCTATACTTCTGAAATTAAAAGAAAAAAACAATTCATTAAAACCTTTGACTAAATAAACACACACCTAGAAAGGGTCTATTTAATGTAGCCAACTTTATCAAAGACAAGCCGGTTAAACACAAGAAATATCAGAAAATGTACCTGCAGATGGCTTTTCACATGATAGATGGTAAGGCCTTCAACTTTCATCAGGTTCAAGACGCCCTTTGGAGTAGCCTCTGCATGTTAACATCATGAGATGACAAGAAACCAAAACCTGAAATATATCTACCAGTGAGAAGGTAAAGAAGTAGGAGATTACGGAGAAATAAACATACTCTCACTACCACCAAGCTGATTGACTGCTTCGACAAAGGCCTCATGAAGTTCTGGAGTCCAACGCATTCTTGGCTTGGTTTGTGGTGCGGTTGACACTGAGTTAGGAAGATCATTAACTTCTCTAGATTGTACATTCTGCTGCAGTGAAACCTGGATCTCCTGCATCATGATAGCGTTAGATACTTGAGTAAACAGAAAATAACAGAATAACTGATAGGGATAGGACATGTAAATAAAACAGTTGAGTTAGTTACTAGCAATTAAATAGTAGTAATGTAGTATAAATAAGAGAGACAGGGTGGGGATTCTGTAATCTGGAATTGAGAAGATTCAAGAGGGAGGGAATCGGGTCTCTCGGATACCCAAAGAGTGAGAGACAGACCAGGCTCTCTCTCGAATACCTGGGAATTCATTGTTCTCCACCAAATAATATCACACTTTTACCTTCAAGTCTGATCCATTTCTATCAGATAGAAGCATATATTTCTACACCTTATACATTCAATAAATGAATAAAAGAAACAGTGGGCAAAAAGATTAGGGGCAGGATAACAACAGATTTCAAACTATTAAGGAACACATACTGGGGGAAAGGGAAGAGGAAATGAGCTATATAGTATATACACATAGTCACGTGCATATGGTGATTAAACAAACTGAAAAAACAACTAAGCACCTAAAGGCACCAAAGCAAATCATACCTCCTCTCCATGCAGATGCTGGATGAAAGGGGGAAATAAAAAGAACTGCCTGGCATGCTATGATCATGCATTTACACCTATCTGGACAGTTACAGAGAGTTATATGCATACCATACCACTTCACTTGATTTTCATTTGCCTTGGTAACAAGTTCATATATGAAAAATTGAAAACCATGGTCTAAGCATGAGATGCCACGGCCACCTATATCTACATGTTATAGTTAAATTTACAGGTCAAAACAAGTAATTTAAGACCTTGCAGTACCATATCAAATTCAGCTTGATAAACAAACCTTTTGTTTTGGTTCTGCAACATTATCATCACCAAGAAGCTGACTCCAATTTGGGTGAAGAGGATCATCAACTGACATTAACTGATCAACCCATTCCCCCAAATCAGTTGGTTTGGCATTGTTACCAGATGTGTAAGAAGCACTATGTTCCACCTGATTGTTCTGGAAGGAAACACTATCAGGAAACATAAGAATATCCTGAAAGGGATCTGGTCCCCATGAAATATCATCAATTTCTTGAGGGTGAGAAATGGATATTGTAGAATGTATTTCTGAGACAGAGGAAAAAGGGATGGCATCAGGGCATTGAGCAGAGGTTGAAAACATGTGACCGGCACTTCCGATGGTGGAATTTATTGATGCAGCCTGCACTGAGGAAGTGGGAAGAACAGGATACGATGAAGACATAGCTCTGGAAGCTCCCAAGAGAATCAGCTTTGGCTGACCTGTTTTCAATATAAAAAGCAAGTTTTATGTCAAGTGCTCAACCACGAATGAGAAATTATCTTTGCCAATAACATAATTGGACAAAATATACAGTAATTCCTTAAGTCAATTTGTTCATATCTCACTAGTCATCAAGATTATAAGCTTCTGGTTCCTCTGAAAAGTTAAGTTACAAAAGAACCATAAAACAGATGGAAGTAATGTTTCCTTAGCAGAAGAATATGGGGTCAGACATCTAATAATAGGCCAAAATATGCAGATGAATGCACCAGTGTGTGACAATATTGAATTTTAACTGTTCACAGAAAGGGAGAAAGAGTAAGGGAGGGTTGGGGTGGAGAAGGTCAGAGTAAGCTGACCAATTCCACAAGTGCCATCAAATTGGAATTAACCATTCACTGCACAGACACCATCCAAAAAACCAGCTATAAAGAACAAGGCATACATATTACATACCCACAATCCACTCCCCTCCTCTCACCGAATTAATAATAATAATAATAATAATAATAATAATAAACAAAAAACATTTGGCAGCGTCGCCACCATGCGACAAAAACATCAGAAGCAGCAGGCCATGCTCTTTTCAACCACGAGTTAAAAGAGAATGAACCCACCATACAAGATGCCCTTTTTTTGCTTAGACCCGTAACCATAATCGTTTGCTGAGAAAACCCAATTCAAAGAAGAGAAGAAAAGATCAAAACCCACTTACAGAATTTTAAACAAAAATAACATTAAATTGAAAACATTAATAACAGCTAAAATGGAGTGGAATTTGAGACAGAATTGTTTACGATACAACAAAACAATTAATTAAAAAAAAAAAAACCTCTAATTAATTGGATGTATAGAGAAAAGGAGTTACGAACCTGTAAATTAGAATCGAATAGTGAAAAAAACAGAGTGAAGGAATCTGAGAGAACGAAAGCAATAGAGAATGCTAAAGAAGAGGAGGAGGAGTCGGTTTAATGCTGAATACGATGATGATGATGTGGTGGGGTTTGTCGTCCCATAGAACGAACGAGAGGACGTACGGCAACAACCTTTTTGTGTTTTGACCCTTTTATGGTTATTGGTAAATTCTCTTTGACAAGTGAGAGAAAAAGGGGCAGGGACGTGTTGTCCTGCACCTCACACCACTCATTCTTCATTTTGGACCGTCTGATTCCCATCCATGGTGTGTGATAGGGTTCCTAGGATCATACTTGCAATCCGTAAGTTGTTGACTTAACATGAATGTTACTTGCTTTGTCAATTCCGACAGGAGATTGGAGGAATATTAGCAATATATTCTTTCTTATTAGATGAATTTTATATATGATCCTAAGTTTTACGTGGGATTTACTGAATAGAGTGAGTTTTAATTGAAATTCACTCAATAAATGACAATGTACACCAAAATTAAACTATGTAAATATTTATACATGTTTAAAGTGATCGAATCAAATGATAAATAGTTTGCAAGCTTAAAAGTAAATGTGTACTCGTATTTTGCTCTAATCTTTATTTTTATTTTTTTTTAAAACTTTTCTTAAACAAAATTAGACCCAAAAGATTCTTCTTTTTTTTTAAAACGAAACAAAATATTCTTTTTGTACATACATAATATACTAAATTAAACGTTATAAAAGAAGTAAAGTACATGTTGGCCAACATGTGGTTGGTCCAAGTGGTAAGGGATTTGGATACCTTAAGCAAGTGACTAGGGGCTCGAATCCTGACTCTCGTATATGGAGAAAACTTGGTTGGGAGGAGAGAACTCACCTTATGTGCCCAACATATTTCTCAATGAAGATTAATCACTACTAACGGTGGTGAATATTTTGTTAAAAAAAAAAAAAGTACATGTTGGCTGCTTGTTATTATGAAAGGTTGTTGATGCTTATGCAATGAAACTAGACTCAAAATCCAAAACGGATAATCATTGTCATTATCTAAATTCTTTGTGTGAAGCTTTGTTTTGGCCCAGAATTATGACAATAGGCGAAATTCTCCTAAACCAAGGCCTAGAGAAACAAAGTAGCTCAAGGATTCTGTGCTCCACTGAATACTTAGGGAATATGCCTAGAGTATAATTTTCTAGATGCATTTCAGTACTCCCTATATGTAACCAACTTGGAATTGTGAAATGCAAGAAGAAAAATATTGAGGAAGTATTTGCTTTTGTTAGGAGGATTGCTCCATTCCAAAGGAGCCTTTTATTTTCTTTTACACTTTCTGATAGTTTCTGTTAGGTATATTTTTTATACATTACATTGGTGCTTTCATTGTCTTTCCCATGCCTATGTTTTTTGTCCACCTTCACTACCAACTTCATCACCATTTATGCTCCATCACCCAACCTCCATTTCAACCATGGCTACACACAATTTTTTGATCCCACTGGCCAATATGCTCTCAGTCAGATAAGACAAACAGGTTTGGTATCGGATTATTACCTACAATTTGATATCGTTTCTCAACATGTTCTCTGTATGACCGCCACCGCCCACCTTGACTGCTTCATTTCCGGCCTCCGGGAGGACATCTGCCATGAGCTAAAGCTGTTGCACCCCTACTATGTGTCTTAAGCTCTTCAGTTAGCACTACAAATTGAAGCCAAAATCCTCAACCATCAACCAACAATCATCACGTCCGCCAACGTGAGTCATCAAGACCGTTACCCCCATCACCTGGAGCTGATTCCTTGACCAGCACTCATCTCCCTCAACCATGATCCTGTGCCACTATTCTTCACGCCACAGAGAAGGGTGAAGTGGAAGCAGTGCCATCTCCACTTTCATCAATGCGAATATCTCCTCTGTCCCCGCCAAATTTTCAATCCTTGAAACTGTAAAGAGATTGGAGGTGTTCGTCGCTGAAGAAAATAATCAAGAACCCGAACCTCATCCAGATCTTCCATTGCCTCCTACGATGACTCCACAGTATGTTCTCCCCTCCTATGCTCAAGATCGCAGCGCTTCCTTTTCCAACAATTTCTCTTGCGATTTTGAAGTTGTTACTACGGAATTAGCTCCGAATGTGGTTCCATTGGTTTCAGATCCGGCAACGCTTTTCTCTGCCACCATCACTATGCCATCACCATCACCTCCTTGGTTTCTCGACAAGGCAGCACATCACACCGACTTTGTCATCGCGACAATAGAATGCCAGGTCGCAAACAATGTGTTTGGGGTCAAGAGGACTGTGGCGTCGTACGGTTTCCATGTCGTGTGCATCCTTGTTTTCGATCCCGGTGAACCTCGCACAGACACTTACAGCTCTGTCGTGCGTCGCCATCCCAACATCGAAAATTTCAGAAGCCATACGACTTTCGATTCCATTTCCCTCCTCTGTCTCCATAACAAGAGTGTCTCTATCACATGTGTTTTTGTCTTCGTCGGTTCAGCTCGATACGTCTCCGACGATAGCTTCCTTTCCAGTTGTAATGCCATCATCTGGGTCATCTTTCGGAAGGCCATGGGTGCCTTGGAGCTTTGGAAGTGTAGCATTAGGGTTGGGCAAAATAATTTTGGGCTCCTTTCAATTTTTCTCTTGGGCTTGCTGTCTTCTGATATGGGCTACTACAATTTTTTTTAGACATCAATTTTCCTTTTCAGCTTTTGGGCTACAACATATCATGGCTTCAATACTACACCTTGAGGACAAGGTGTTTGTGCAAGACTGGTGGGATGTTTTGGCCCAGAATTATGACAATAGGCCCAATTCTCCTAAACCAAGGCCTAGAGAAACAAAGTATCTCAAGGAATATGTGCTCCCCTGAATACTTAGGAATATGCTGATAGTAGAATTTTCTAGATGCATTTCAGTATGTAATTCAGTTATGATGAGCTGGCCAAGTTGTTAGGCAGCTCCCTATATGTAACCAACATGGAATTATGAAATGCAAGAAGAAAAATATTGAGGAAGCATTTACTTTTGTTAGGAGGATTGCTCCCCTCCAAAGGAGCCTTTTATTTTCTTTTACACTTTCTGATAGTTTCTGTTAGGTATATTTTTTATACCTTACGAGCTTGCGGCCGCATTTCTTGGAAAATGGATTGATACAATGATGTAATCAGCGTACAATATTCTTTTTCCACCTTTTGCCTGTGGATTACTTGTGAAAGTTCTTACTTACTATTAATGGTTAATCAGGATCCCTGCGAATATTCTCCATTCCTACTTTCTCGACAACCGAATTAGCATATATGATAAATCTTTAGGGGTGAATTACCATTTTGGTTTTTGAAATTATAATGTGGTAATAATTTGATTCATCACATTAAGAAATAGACAAAAATGTTCATCAAATTAAAAAAAGTTCATCACGTTAGTTCAATTTGACGACATTTTTTAATTTGGGGAATTATAATGCAATGAACGTTTTTCAACTTGAGAGACATTTTTGTCTATTTCTTAATATGATAGACTAACTTGCCACCGCTCTACATTTTCAAGAGCCAAAATGGTGATTCACTCAATCTTTAATCACTTAGGTATAAGATAAATTCTTAGGCATAAAATCTAAATTAGGTAAGAGAAAAAAATATGTAAATATTTGTATTTGTTTATATTTAGGCTTAATTGCACTTTTGGTCCCCGTATTTTTGTGCTTGGGCGATCTTGGTCGCCGTATTTTTTTTTTTTTGCTCGATTTTGGTCCATATGTTTTCAAAATGGGCAATTTCGATCCATCCGTTAAGTTGCCATCCAATTTTTAACAGAACTGCTGACCTTGCTCAAATGGAATATATGAAGCTGAAAAAAGAAAAGAAATTTTTTAAAATAAAATAAAAAATCTAAATAACAATGAAAATAGAAAATCCAAAACCTATATGACCCCCTGATACCCTGCTATTAGCATCGAGAGACAGAGCAAACCATACCAAAATAAATGTAGTGAATGAAGAAGGGGAAAAGCTAGGGTTCGGTTCTGCAGAATACGAAACTTTGCACAAAATCAAAGTTGGGGGTGCCCGAATCCATAACAAACCAAGCAAGACATTTCATGGGGGTGAGAGTGAAGCATCTGCTGCAACCTTTGAAACAAGGGTGCGAAGAAGAAGAGGGATAAATTTTTGGTGTTGATTGCACTGGTTCTTATCATAGTTCTTATACTGGTTGTTGATTTCAATTTACTAATCAATGGAAAATCAGTGATGCCATTTCTGCTATTTGAATTCAGGTATGTACCTGACAACAAATTTCTCATTCCCATTTGACCCGTACCAAAAGCTTTGGTCGCTTGGTGTCACCCCAGTAAGATTTCCTTCCTTTGGATCCATCTCACTCGTGATTTTCTTAATAGGTTGTAGAAAAGTGTGGGTCACTATACAATTTCTTAACACCACGTTTACAGTGTCCCTTGATGCTAAACAAGGGGTCACGTAGGTTTTTGGTTTTTCTATTTTCAATTTCATTTAGAGTTTTTATATTATTTTAAAAATATTTTTTTTTTCAACTTCAAATAGAGGCAGGTCAATAGCTCCGTTAAAAATTGGATGGCAGCTTAACAGATGGATTAAAATTGCCCATTTTGAAAATGTATGGATCAAAATCGAGCAAAAAAAAATATGGGATCAAAATCACCCGAGCATTAAAATAGAGGAACCAAAAGTACAATTAAGTCTTATATTTATGTTTCGCTGATATTTAAAGAGGGCAATTAAGTTGTGGATTTATGATTTTACCTTCTTTTTTCTTAGTTTTCTTCATTCAATTTTTTTTTTTTTTTTGTGATTTTCAGTCTTGTTCCACCTTTTACTCCTCCCTCTTATTCACCATCGTACCCTTCTCCCTCACTGTCGTCCTTCCATCAAATTGACTAACGACGACGTCAAACCTAATGCCACGTGGCATTAAGTGTAATATTTAATGTTTATTTTGGTCCCCAAATTATTTTAAGATGTTCATTATGGTCCCCAAATCGTTTTAAAATGTTCAATTTGGTCCTCAAGTTTTTAAAATGTTCATTGTCGTCCTTTAGTCAACTTGACGTCGCCGTTAGTCAACTTGACGGAAGGACCTATTTGAACAAATTTAAGGAATTATGGGACCAAAATGAACCGTTTAAAAACTTGAGCATCAAATTAAACTTTTAATAATAATTTGGGGAGCAAAAGTATAATTTAGCCTTATAACAACGAGCATCATATCGGCAAGTTTGTTTGTCAAGGTCCCAAGAGTTTTGCCAAATTGTCTCAATATGTCTTTCCAATAATTCTTTAAATATTCAATAAAAATATTAAATAAAAAATAATACGCTTAATATTTTAGAAATACATAAAAAAAAAAAAGTTGATAATGAAGTAAGAAAAGAAACTATCAATTGGCATCTACCCACGTGTCAAAATCAGAGTAATATAGCGTGGAAGGAGTATTGGTGATTGGAGGTAGCAGCAGCATGTCAGTCACTTGGAAGTTGGAATCTGTCAAGCATGAGCATCTCTCCCTTCTCTACGCTTCCTTTCCCTATCATTAAGCATCTAGATCTACTACCTTCCTTGCCAAATAAAGCAACTTCTCGAAAATTCATAACCAATAAATAAAAAACAAAACAGAAAACAAGCAACTTAACAAAACTAAACTAGTTACTTTACTTCATCCAACTTTTCTGGTACCCAACGAGGTAAGTGATGGGAAGACCACAAGCATCCCAGGAAGCCATGACCACGGTGGCTGACAAGGCACCGATAACTGCTCAGAGGAAAGTCCCTCAAGACTTGGAGACCAAACTCTCCAAACCCTGTAATTTATTCTCATTTTCATATGCTTTCAACTCCATTTTTTTTCATAATTAATGAAGAGATTAAGAGATATTATAGTTTGGAAAATTTGGCTAAGATGCCATCCGATTAAGGACCCCAAAAGGAGAAATTTTAATGGGATTCCATCAAAATTGATGATTGCTTTTCTGGGTTGGATTTTTTTTCTTTTGTTCAGACATGCCTCGAGCCTTGGTTGCCGCTGACACAGAGAATGTGAATGGCACATGGGGTCACGAGCATAACAACATGTCTGTGCTTCAACAGCATGCAGCCTTCTTCGACCTTGACAAAGATGGTATCATTTACCCTTGGGAGACATATAAAGGTATTGTGCTATGTTATGGATGATGAAATAGTGAATAATGTGTAACTGTATTGTTTGAATTTGTTGATGATGAACTATTGACGTCCACTTCCACGTTGCTTAGTTTGTGTAAGATTAATTTGATCATTTTGTACAGTTTTCGATTAAGTGAAGGGAAATCCTTTGATCATTGTTTTCATAATTTTTGCAGGATTACGCACAATCGGTTTCAATGTGATTTCTTCCTTCGTACTAATGATTCTCATCCATGTAGCTCTTAGTTATGCTACTCTTCCTGTAAGGCTGTTTTAACATGAAACTAGCCTACTCTATACATATATCGACATATACCTTAGCATTAACTTCCACTTACCTTGTACTTTACATGTTCTTACTTCTAATACAGACATGGCTACCTTCACCTTTCTTCCCAATTTACATACAAAACATACACAGGGCAAAGCATGGAGGTGACACTGGGACCTATGACACAGAGGGAAGGTAATCAGGATTAAGCAGAATGCCTCCTTGATGTGTCTGCTTTGCTTGGTTATATAACGTGGAGCCTTTATGAATTGCTGTTTATTTTAAATTCTGCAGGTTCACTCCAGCAAATTTTGAATCCATATTCAGCAAGTATGCCCGTGAAGTTCCTGAAAAATTGACACTGAGGGAGCTCTGGCACATGACTCAAGCAAACAGTGTTGCATATGACTTCTTTGGCTGGTTCTTTCTCTTGCTATTTCTACATGTTGCATACATAACTATATATACCGCATATAGACATTACTAAGATTTTAAATAAAGGTCCGTGACCACAATTGCGGCCGCATCATCTGCATTTTGCTGCAATTGTCCGCGATTGCGGTAAACACAACGCAACACAACAGCAATTGCGACTGCAATTTAAAACCTTGGACATCACTCACGAATTATAAGTAGTTGAATTTCTTTGAACCGATTGCAGGGCTGCAAGTAAACTGGAGTGGGGAGTCTTGTACTTTCTAGCAAGAGATGAACAAGGTTTTCTGTCAAAAGAAGCTGTGAGGCGTTGTTTTGATGGGAGCTTATTTGAGTATTGTGCTAAATTGCGCAAGGGTACTGCTGGAAAGATGGCTTGACTGAAGAAAGTAAAGGCTCATCTCCATGTTGGGATGATACTACGAGAGTGTATGCATTACTGTTTCTCACTTGGTATTCTTTGCTGTACTTTTTTGTTCACCTAACTGCAAAATAATGCATTTCCTTCCAATGGTGTTGTCACCTTTGCATTATGTTGGATCATGTCTTACAAGTTAATTACTTTCATCAGTTATCCAAAAGATGGTATGCATTGTACAGTGGGCAATTCATTATTGAATGGATCATCACGTTTATTTAATTCCAAAGCAAAATGATTTACTTTTCGCAGCAAACACTAGTTCAGAATGCCATGATATTGTTACCTTCCAATATTTCACCTTATGAATAAAGCACAGAAAAAATAATAAGTAGTAAATGAAGACTTCAGAATAAAAATCATAGAGTTGATCATGCATCCAGTTCATCACAGTCCTTCCCCCAATCGGTTTAGTAATAGAAGAACCTACCAAAAAAAGGGCAAAATCTTAATAAAGGAAGTAACAACATTGATATTACAAGGAGCAATGTTCTAACACCAAATCTGAATCTAATGCTTACTGATCTCTTATTGTAAACTAAAGTATTAATATTCAATCACAACATAAAACAACTTTTGATTCCTAAGTTTAGGAATTTTGTTATAAAGAAACATGGGGCAGCAGTTTTTTAACAGAGATTTCTAACAATGAAATTCTTTAACCCTGGTAGACTTCCAACCTTTTCCCTACCTATCCTTTTAGCTCATATATATAAGTTCAAAGATACTAGAATGCCCCAAACCAGCAGCCATGACACAATCACACAGCATAACAGAAAGTGCTAGATAATACATGCTTGCAGACCTGTGGATTTTAACCAAAGCTAGAGGAATACATTGTTCTCCAAAAAAAAAAAAGAAGGCAACCTGGTGCTATAAAGCTTCTATGTAAGAATGCTCTTCGCTTCTTAAACTAAGATTCATAGATGGTAAATAAAAACTATCAAACCAACTAATTATTCCTATCAAAAACTCAAATAAACGACCCAGCAGCCAGCGCATGCAACATCTAATTTATTTATTTTGGGGTGGGGGATTCTTTTTAATAAAAACTTTGTAGTGGTGTATCCATACACTTCATCATAGTCCAAAATTATCAATTATGACCATGCAATTTTGTTTCCCTGTTGCTTTTATTCACTATTCTTCCCAACATTATATTCTATGATTGTTCCGCTTGAATTCGCTAGCATTTTGGCAGTTAGCAATACATTGAAATTGCACATAGCCTCAGGTCACAATAATAAATGGTGTTTGATGAAACAATGATACATGTACTAACAAAGACAAGTAAACAGAGAAAATCCCACAATTATACCTTACTAACAGCGATATAAGTCCAGTATATCCAAGTAAAGTTTGAAAAGCTGATCCAGTAATCATATCCCCCCTGCAGCTCCTTCATTGTATGCTTGAATTTCTGAAAATTGATATAGAAATATCATCAGCTGTCTTATAAAAAAGGCGCCCCGTATGCAAGAGTGAAGTCACTCCCGACACAGAGCACAGCTGATACCACCATAGCAGCATCCTCCTATACCCACTAACACATAAGATAATAACACTACCCACATAACAACTTTGCTAAACTAACCAAAAACATAAAATAAATACCAATTCAGTTAGTTAAAAACATAAGATTACTCACATAAAGAACCTTCCATGGCAGGAACTATGACGAACGAACTAATATCGAAACATAATGCTAGATAGCATATACACCAATTGGAACTAAGAAATCATCATTATTATATCAAATTTTCTTACCTAAACCTAACCACAAACCCATCATCAACCACTTCCAGATTAAAATACCCTTAAGCATAGATAACAGCAGATGTTTTAATCAAAAATAAATAAAAAAATGATAACAGCGGATGTCCAGTAGTGATAACACGCAAGTTCACATAAATAATAAAAAAATAAAAGAGAGAAAATATTCTGAAATTATAGAGTAGTAATGGATGGATGGATAATTAACAACTAATAGAAGTTTAATACATGGCGTGTTGGTCACTGTTTGAGTCATGAAAAAACTAATAAACAAAAATACAATAAGTCAATCAATAATAACTACTGAACTGCAATCAAGGGTCGGATTAAACCAGCAAGGAAGCAACTCTGATTCTTTTGTAGCCGGATACTTCATGAAAGACGAAACATGATGTAATGCATGCAGTAAACACGAGGGAGGCTATTATGTGCAAGTAAAAGGGTGCAAAATACAAATAAGTAATCAAGGATATCTTACTTTGCTACTAAAGGCGCAAGTAGCTTCAATTGAGGGCATGTAAGTTAAACACCCTACAATAGCTAAACAGCGGAATATGTGAATAATAACAAGTTGAACTACATTGGAATTAATGAGCTAGATGAACACATTTTCTCTATAAATGAGGGATCAAACAGGAGAGTCGGTATAAGAATTAATGACATTGAGTTTTAAAGCTAATAATAATGCTTCATTTATTTTATATTTTAAAGGTATTTTACTATTTTATATGCCTCATTAGGCTTAGTTGATTGTCTTAGAATAACATCATCAATGATATTATTTATAGTAACCATTTTCTGCATTAACATGGATTATCTAAATTTGGCCATTTTGCTTTTTTTTTTTTTAGCTTGAAATATCAATTCATAGTTAAACTTAAGTTGCAAAAAGGTGGCACAAACGGATTTTTTTGATGAAAATTTTCAGGCGCACCTTTTGTTAAACTTCAACAACATGAAACATTTTAGCTTTGAAACTGGAAAATATAGTCATTCCAATCTGCAAGTTTGACTGGTACTCCAGCCTTTTCCCCCATTCATCTTTATTTACGATTTTTTTTTTTTTTATAAGCCAAATAATATAAAGGCTTGATGAAATTTTTGGACCTTATAAATATAATGACTTTTGATTTTCGTCCATATCTTTTTTTTTTTTTTGCATTGTGTTTTTTTAAGTTTTTCACCCTGTCATCGGTCAACTCTATTATATGCTTACGTGACAAATGAAATGCCATATCAGCATGCCACGTGGCACTAAAAATTATTTTTAATGCCACGTGGATTTTCCTATTTTATTTTAATGGCAGCATGTATATTATTTAATTTTAATAATTTTTAATTTAAATAAAATTATTATTTTAATATTTTTTTATATATATTCTGATCAAAAATATTTTTTTTTTGTATATTAACTTTTTTTTAACCCTAATCTTTCTTTTCCCAGACCTCCCCCATTCACTAATGCTGCCGGCCACCCGCCCCCGTCCCTGTCTGCAACACCGAGGAAGCCCCACCCTCGTCGACACCTGAGGCTCAACATCGAGCTCAACCGCCATCTCTCCCTTCTCCAGATTGGTCCTCATCCCCACCTGAAATGGAAGATGATGCCTCGATCTTCTTCTTTGCATGGCAACGCTTAAGATTTGAAAATGACACAGATGGCTTAACAACAGACTAAGGGACGCGCAATGAGGGGAGAGCAGAGCAACAACGTTAAAGCAAAGTCAAACATTAAGTTATAAACCAAAAGTCATTATATTTATAGGGACCAAAAAATACACAATGCAAAAGAAAAAAAAGATAGAGACAAAAACCAAAAGTCATTATATTTATAGGGACCAAAAAGTTTATTAAGCCTATTATAAATAAGTGAGTACTAGGGATACTCAACTCATTTACATAGAACACCAACATAATAAAATACAAAGTGAAGAGAATAGCTAAATGTTTAACCAAGGGAATCCAAAACCACCAAAGAATTGGCTGTAGAACCACATGGTTGAAAAACTAACTATAATCCCAAGGGGTTGGTTTAGTGGAGTATAATAGGGTTTGACAGGTTGCGGGTTCGAGCCCCCATTAGCCCCCTTGGGGTGAGATAAATGTAAATTCATTTGTAAGTACTCATAGAGTCCTAAGATTTTCCCTGTCTTAGACTGGGGCACCATCCCCCACCCTAAATATATTTTTTTTTTTAAAAAAAACTAACTATATAACACCCCACCACAACAAAATCAACAAGATGAAATTCTGAAACAGACCCCTGATGGCAAAAACTTCCCAAGATCCTTCAGAACCCATAGAATAGAGAAAATCATGGCAGAACAAAAAAACTAAATGCCAACCCCATATACACCCCCTTCCTATTCAAACAAAAAAAGATAAAGGGTTTATAATTGTGAATTTTTCACGTAAATAACCCCAGAAAAATTCCCATTAACCTAACATTATTTTCCCAGCTTCAATATTTTGTTAAAAATATTTGTTCCAAAAATTCGGATTTGTACAAGAAAATTCCATCTTTCTATCACAAATTTGTCACAAAAAAACTCATCTGTAATGCTGCCATATATGTTACTGCAGCAACAAGCATATTGAACCGCTGGAAAAACATTTTGCTGCCAACTCTCTGCAAACAAGTGCTGAGTGAAAAAGATTATTTTAGACAGAAATTTGTCCAAAATAATCTTGTTTGGAATAGGTAAAATTGATTTTAAGAAAAACAAAAAATTTCTATCTTTTGAACATGTGCTTGGTTTGAAGGTTTCAACTGCTAGAAGTACTTCTGCCATGATTAAACATGGTTTGCTCGAAAACTTTTGTTGTTTGGCTTCCATGGTAAAAAAGTGATTATAACCCAAAAACACGTTGATCTTAAAGCTGAAATTTATAGCTTTCAAGTTGGATCTAAAAACTGATTCTACAATTTGTAACTTGACAAAGAATGTTAAGTCAATAAATCACTTTTTTCATTAACGTATCCAAACATTAATTACTTCACTTTCAACTCACTTTTAATCAAAATCAATTCTAAAAAATCAATTCCTTCCAAAATGATGTCGGTCAAAAGCTCATCCAAACACACACTTGGTTGAATAGAATTGATTCTATGTGTGAAACCTACAAAATTCTTTACACTTCAAAAGTAATTTTACCTTGTCATCTAAACAAAATCAATTCTTCTGAACATACTTTCAAAATATCATTACCAAACAAATCAATTTTCTTAACCTCAAATTTTTTTTTTTCAAATCAATTCTATCAAAATCTAAAACAAGCGGACCCTCTAAATGCGTGCATATCTCTACCTGAATTTTTTGGTACCTGCCAAAAAATGAACAGGATGTAAGCAATTGTCCCAAACTGCCTACGATCTCAGAAATCCAAAAGAAATTATTTGATTCTTGGACATTGTCAATGTTGATTAGGAGTTGAATAATAGACAATTAATCTTAATTCAGCAATTAAAACAGAACATGAGAAAATTTTGATCTATCATAATTGCAAATTTAAAACCATACATATAAACACTTCGGGGGAAAAAAATACATTACATAAAGCTGGTAAAGGAGACAAGAGAAAGCAGGACTATCTAACTGACCTTTTTGTTTCTTATCACGGCAGAAGGTGCTTCCACAACAACATTGAAATGCTTTAATAGGATGGTCAAGATCATCAAAATCAATACCATAATCCTGCAAATAATTTCTCACACGTCTTATTCATGAGGAAGCTAAAAAAACTTCACAAAACCATTTGATGAGTGTAAACTCCAACTAAGGTGTTTGGGGATGGAGATCCTCTCTCCCTACTTTTCTGTCTCTTCTGTCTCCTACTAATCATAATTTATCACTTATTAAAATTAATCATAACTCATTAATACTTATGTTGATTCCTAGCTTTTAATTGATAGGAGACATTGAAATACTATTTTTTGGGACAACAGATTTGTATCCGGTGTTTGGTACACTATCATCTTCCAAGGATTGGAGAATCTAAGATACCCGAGTTAGGATTGCAACGAATAATCAAAGACACCTAGAAGCATATGATACCCCCAAAATTGCAGGCTTTTCGTATACCTCCCAAGTCCCAAAAGATTTGAGATTTGACAACTCCAAGTAAAAAGCTTCCCCAACATTCATAAATTACAAGCTGAGTCATTTCTTATGATAAATAAACATGGGGACCGCCAATGTATCTTTTTATCTTTTGGGGCATTTATACTCGTGTCCAACCCACCTTTGACCAATAGCCAAATATCTTTAAAAATAATCAAACCCACGTTTAACCGTTGTAAACACAAGTTTGATTATTTCCACGGTGAAATCGAATATACACTAAATTTTATATCAAATATGTTTTTAAAATAAAAATTTTCAAATACAAATTATTTCACTTCAAACTCAATTATATTCAAATCAATTTCATTCAAAATCACGTTTCTCAAACACTCGTATAAAAACAGACTTTGTAATCACAAACAAAGGTGTGCTTCACTTGTCAACAACTGAAGGCATTAGAAGTAATGTTTGCAGATAAAATATTTAAGAACCAACATATCTTGTATTGGTCCAACCCACTTACCCATGTTAACTCCTCGTATGCATTCACTTTCTTGTTCGTAAAGAGCGCAAGCTGCAGACAAGGAACATAGCAAACTCAAAAAATAAGCCACAAATTAATTTTCATCATCTTCTATCAATTTTAGAAAAATAACCTGTTAAAATGGAAATTTATAAATATAATCAACCAAATTTTTACATGATAATAGTGACGATCTGGAGTCTCTACTTCAACAGGAATGTCTATCAAATTTGCATCAGAGCATCTGGAATTGTGAACACGGAAGAAATCAACAGATGAAAACGAAAGAAAAAAGGAGAAAAGAAAAGAACATATGTAATAATTAACATTCGAAAATTTGTCATATTTTTAGATAATATTGTGATAACATTTACCATACTTGAGTGTAAATAAATATCAAATCTTACAATTTAAAATAGAGTAAATATGTATATATGATTTAATTGGTATGCACTGACAACATCAAAAAAAAAATTTATACAATCAAGTGAATCAACCGATCATAAATTGCTATGCTATTAAAAATATTTGTCTTTTATCCTAACTACCTATATGTGATTGGTTGATAGTGTAAAAAACTTAAACTCATAAATTGTTGTAGCAAATGATACTCAAATATATTATATAAAGAATACAAGAGTAAAAAATAATGTGAAATTGTAGCTGTTTGGTCATGCAAAGAGGTTATTTTATTTTTAAAACGAAAGTGAAGCTGGCCCAGTTTCATGACTAAAGATTTCGATCCGAAAGTGATCAGGCTAGCCTAATTTCAGCGCGCAAGTAATGGAGTTAGGTCGATTTCATCCAAATTACAAAATATGGTTATGAATTTTTTTTTTCGGCACAAGGAACCGTTTGCACACAAAAAAAATTACCTATGATTGATAAACCTTGCGACATTTCCATTATATGTTGCATCTAAGCATAGTGCCTCCTCATCCTTTAACACTCCTTCTGAGCCCCAGTCTGCATCCAAGGTTACAGGATATGTATGTCTGTCATTGCCGCTATTCTGCATAGTCCTTTCGTATAATTCTGTATTGGTTAATATTTCCCCAGCATATTCACATACAAAGCATCCCTTGGGCAAATTTTCCAGTGTTCTAACGCCCCAGCCTTTTCCTTCACGAGTCAAGAACACCTGAAGAATAAAGGACAGCCAGGTATCAATCATATATCCAATGCGACACCAACAACAATCGAAGAAGTCCTTTCTCAATATGAAGTGTGAGCAATGTGGATCAACCGACACAACTGAATTCTATCTAAAATCAATTTTTCCGATGAATAATTTTGGATTTAAATATTTTTTAGTAGGTTCACAGAGTTTTTCGTGGGTTTTGCCTCCATCTAATTATGGTACTAATACCTCCCAACCTTTTTCCACGGAGTGAGGTCTGCTACAAAGCTCAAATAATATCATAATATTCCATCGTAAATCATGTATATTGATAAACCACTCACATTTAAATCATTTCTAATGATTTCGCCTATAGTTTTTTTTATCACCTTCTGCCTCTAGCGATTGGGATATCCTCCATCGAATGTAGTCTTAATTTTCTGCACACATACCCAAACCACAAACGACGAGATTCTACTATCTATTCTACAAATAATAAACATTTTATAGCAAGGTGACAAAAATAAAATAAAATAAAATAAAATAACAAAGTGAAATAAATATAACAAATAAATATTTTACAGGATTTGTTAAATGAGAGTTGGCACACTAATATAAACCAATTAATGTTGTGATGCAAAAACAACAATTAGGAGATTAAAACAAGACGATGAAGTCCAGAAAATTAACTTTTCTTTATATTTAGTCTGACTTTCAAACTGCAAAAGATAGCAACTTCAGCACAAAAAGTGAAAAGTTTTGATCAAGTGTCTCGTAGGATACAATCCAACCGGCTTTTGACTTATGTTCTGACTCTGACCCCAAAATCACAAATGACCAATAATAGGGAGACCAAAAGTGCAATCAAGCCTTCTTGTTATCAAGACAACAATGTTTAAAGCAGGTGTAAAAAGTGTATAAAGAAAAATAGTGTGAAAATATCACCATTGTTGAAAGAATGTTACCTGCAATTTACATCTTAAACCTCGTTGCACTACACGATTTCCACACTGCATGAGACATCCACATTTCCTCCAACATTCCTTTATAAACTTCCTAACCAGATGCCCCTTGCATGGTTCGGGCGTGTTCTCATATTTAGACCTCTCCAGCGGGCATTCTTGACAATACACAAAATGATGATCTTCTGGTTCATTTTTCATAGACATGCAAACTGTCAGAAATTCTTCTTTCAACAAACCTTGCGGAGTGTAAGCAAACTCCCCACCAGTTTCTTGAGCACAAGCACAAGGAAATGACAAGGAAAGACAGTCGCCAGAACATTCAGAACAGCAACCCAGATCGGCAATCCGGGCTAGTGAAATATTCACATTAGCACTTTGATATATTATATTATTCGGTGTGTAATTAAACTTTGGCAAGTCCTCACTCCCAGTTTCATCCAATAAAGATATTTTAACGTTTTCTGAACCTTTTGAAATGTCACTGAGAAAGTGAGAGGAACTACTTTCATTTCGAGCAACAGATTGCTGTGGTAGACATGTCCCGTTGGGTGAATTGGCATACTTGAGATTTGACCCCTTTCGATTTGAATTCAAACCCAGCTTAAAATAACTTCCACATAAATCATCTAATAACTTCACCATAGAAAGTTGAGGCTCAGCAGTCTTGCAAGAACCCAGGTACTTCTCCTCCATGGACTTCATAACAGCATCCAAACTAGGAATACGGAAGTTTGGTTGTCCCAAGGCAGCATCACAGTTCAAAGAAAGTTTAACTTCTCCAAAAGGTGAAGAGGCAATTTCAATATTACCCTTAGAGGTTCTGGTGTTACTATTGCATGCTGGGTTATCATCTTTCTTGTGCATATCCTGGTACAGAGTTGACAGAGATTTGATACGACGCTGACCATTTGAATCGTCAGATGGGCCTAGAGACAATCAACAAGGAATTCACAAAACAACAGTTACTATCGATAAACTTCAAACCAAGTTCAGGTGTTCAACGGCATATGCCTATCAGATGCAGTAGCAGAATGTCTTGAGAATAATGAGGCAATTGCATGTTGGTGGAATACAATCGAATTATGATGTATGCAACATAGACAACAGCCCATTTTTCAGCATTTCATTTTATCTCGGCAGAAATATAGGAAGCATTTACATTACAAATCGAATCCTTTTAAAAACCCACTCTTATACAGATGAAAAATAGGAAAGAAAGAACGGACTCAGGACTCAAAACTGAAAGGAAGTTGGATCATAATTGATGTAAAAACAAGGTTTAATTAATGTGCTTGTCTTGAACTTTTTGGAGAAATTCAAATATGTTTGTCAACTTCAAAAATCTGTAATCGGGTCCTTAAATTTATAAAAAATTGTAATTGACTGTATACATTTCTATCAGGGTTTCATTAAGGTACAAAAAATTACAGAAACCTATTTGAATTTCCAGATAAAGTATGTTGACTTGTTTGAAATTTCTCAGAAAATTCATGGACGTACAAATGCTCGAGTGAATCGATCACTTAACGAAACCCTAATGAAGATATGCAATAGGGACTCAATTAAAAGTTTTTCTAAGTTTAGGGACCAATTACAAATTTTTAATGTTTACTAACCTATTTGAATTTCCAAAAAAAAAAAAAGAGACCTTTTTGAGTTGAAATTTCTCAAAAAGGTCAGGGACCTATTTGAATCTTTCCAAAAAAAGCTAAGGGACCCAATGAATAATTAAACGTTAAAAAAAAAAAAAAAAAAAAAAAACAAGAAGAGTGAAATACATGTAATTAGAAAGGCTGCCATGATTACCTCTGGAACTCGTTGACACGGGTCCGAGATGTAACTTTGGTTTCTCAGTTCTTGGTGTCATGGGCTCCTTCTGATAATGATCACTTGGCATATGTTTCCTCTGGATACGAGGACGGTTAGGTTCATCAATTGGATCTTCAGAATGCCCTGCAGATGATGCTTTCTCAGGATACGATTTTCTATCACTAGCAGCCATGCAAGGTAAATTTGAGATCTTTTCTACCTCACTCAACCTTCTCTGCAATGATTGCGAACTGGTTGTGGGCTTCATATCTCCAATGGAAATTTGAGATGGCTTACTAATTTCTTGTTTAGAAGTCTTCGGAGGTATTTCAGTGTCTTCGACAGAGAAGACTTGTCTTGAGTTGTCAGTTGATAAAACCTGCTCATCTCCATCTACCAAGTGCAGTTTCTGTGGTGGTCTTTCTCCATCATGATAACTGATTGGAGCTTTTCTCTTACCTTCTGCTTGCTATTTGAAATAATAAAACAAGGTCAAGGCATATCAACAGCAAAATGTAATCGAGAAAGTAGAAACAAAAAATAAAAGGGAAAGTAGATGACTGATGTAGATTCAAACACAGTCGATGGAAATAATGGGTTAATATATATTGTCATGCAAAAACCTTTAGTTGTTAAGTGACGGCATATGAATGGCTTTTATCATGGCTCTATTTGGTTAAAATAGTCGGTAAGCTAGCTTATGACGGATAAGTTAGCTTATAGCTGATAACTGAAAAGCTAGCTGGTTGAATTTGAAGTATTTGGTAAATTTTGAGGTTGAAGTAGATTATAAATGTAAAATAGCACAAAAGGACATATTTATGAGAGACATGACAAAGTAGGAATTTCATTAATTAAATTAATAAGGGTAAAAATGAGAGAAAAGTTAATAAGCTATAAGGTATAAGCTATAAGGTATAAGCCATAAGCTAAATAAAATAGCTAATGAGATAAGCTTGTCTACCAAACACCTCTAATTTTAGTCAAACAAACTTATAAGCAAGCCAAATAAGCTATAAGCTAGCTTATTGGACTTGGCAAATAGAGGCTATATTTCTAACACCCCCTCACACAAGAGCCCTTTAAGCTTAGTGTGGGCAAAACACAGGTCTATCTTTATCTTATACTGAAATTCAACTTTGATTGAATTATAGACCATTTGGTCATATAACCTCAAACACCATGTTATGAGCAAACTTTCTCAAAAGCTTGAGTTGTTAGATGAAGACGTATAAATGGCTTTTATTAAATCTCTAACACATCTAAACACTTACAATTCCAAGGACAATTGATCAAAAGGGGTTGATTAAATATATAAACAAACAAAAAGATGTTTAGAGAAACCTTATCTTCCTTTAACTCAAAGTATGCATCAACCAATGTCCGATAATTGTCTTCTTCAATGAGTTCCCAGTTTCTATCATACATGTTTAACAACTTTTTCAAAACCGGCTTCACCTCTTCATCAGAAATTCCTAAGGCCCTCGTAGCATTAAAGGCCTTAATAACTCTGGGATTAGGAGCCATGACTACAGATAATTGTCACAAATCAACACCCAAAACAGCAGCCAGTTATATGATGCTCAGACTTTCTGCTCCTACAAATGGCCCTTTACCAAAACAGACTATCAACTTAAACTTTATATGCTCCAATAATTGACCTTTTTTTCCTGCACCTTGCGAAATGAGATCAGTGTACAACACCTATGGAGGTTCAATGCATTGAAAATAATGTTATTGTAAAACAAATAAAAACAAAAGCAATCCTATCGGAATTTTAGAAGGGAACATTGACAGGGAATAAAATTCAAGGAAAATATCAAATATTAAGAATCAGGGACTGACACAAGATGCTAGATGACATCTCTCTCCATATTTTATATATTTGATATCACACATAATGCAAATTTAAGGTGTTTTCACAGTGAATAAACAGTTCACAATCCACCAATATATGCACTCAAATATCATGATTTTAACAACTTTCTGCCTAAAACACAGGATAACAAGTCATATAAATATAAGAGAACTAAAGGAAAACCACAATTGTTTTCTATCAATAGAAGTTCAAGGGGACAGGAGGCTACCACATTCCAAGGCCAGGGCACACCACAACTCTTGGTAAGGGCTTAAAGTGGTACTTACAAATCACCTACCTAACAAGGAGAATTGTGGACAAGAGTAATCAAACCAAGAAAAGTACTTATATCCTTACAAGCTGAACCAACCCCCATTGGCAATTTTTTTTAAAAGGCCTTTTACTGCTGTCTATTTAAGGCTAACTGTACCAATGCCATTCAATGAATTCTTAGTGTGGTTTAAGGATAAGGAAACGAATAAAAAGGAAGAAAGAAGATCGAGAACAAGCAAATTTAAAATACATGAAAAAATGATGAGGGGAAACCAATTGATGGCGATAGTGAAAAATCTATTTTCTGAATCGTGAATCAAAAAATAATATATAACATGTTTTTCATATATAAAACTTCAAAATAAAAATGAGTATAAAAATAATTTTTTCTATTTCTTTTTATGAGGTATGTTCACCTATCACCACCCTGATCGCCAATGCTATTAGCTTGCCATCACTACAGTAGCCATGCACCCCTACACCTTAATCATTGGTTCACATTTGGGTAGCGAGCGATGGTGTATTTGAGCCTGTTTCAGGCTGCCGTCTCTACAGAACTCTCTGTCGACAAAATTCCATGCTACACGGTTGCTATTTGGCTGGTTATCCATACGAGAATTGTATTGTCAGAATCACAGCATTGTCGATATTCATGCGATTCTATCATGATTATGGCAATTCAACATGTGATTCTGGTCACAAAACGATACTCCATGCTACATATATCAATTGAGTGAAGACTCACATCAAATTGATTCAATTCATTGATTCCAACTACCATGGTTGCTAGTTACTATGCCTATTTCAACTACAAGAGAGCTATACCTCTAGCAACAGAGTCCATAAGCACAAGATAGTGAAATTTAGATATGCAGGTAAAATAAATAAAAGGAAAAAAATAGCAATGTTTTGCATTCATGTTATTTTCAAACATCTCAATCAAGATTTAGAAATATCTAAGATAAAAAAAACACTATTAGGGAACCTAGGATGCATTGTACTCCTATATGGTTGTGGTACTCAGTTTAGGTACACATTGGTACATATGGGTATACTTAAATTAAAAATAAAAAATAAAAAAATAAAAACCTATTGAGTGGAATTAAGTACAAGTTGATTACACATCCCAATGAGCCAGTATGACTCATGTACACAAAACACAACATGTCACTAAGTTTTCTTTATTTACTACCGAGTACTGAATGAAATACAAAGCTACTTCACCACTTCAAATATAAAGGCCTACCTAAGAAGCCCTCTTTTGGCATCTTTTGCTTTCTTAATGTACTTAATGGAGTTTTGTTAAAACTTAAGAGTTAGAATGCTATGAAAATGATGATATTTATCATTACTTTTGATATTTACAGTCCTCTTATGAACATCAATTTTTTGTTGTTTTCACTACCAAAACTCTTAAAGGTTTCTGCAATAATATGCACCTTCAGCAATCAAGTTGTGAAACTAAATTATCTTTTCGTTTCCCTTTTTCTTAAGGATATGTTTGGATCGACGGAAATGAATGAAATGGAACAGAACGGAATGGAATAATACTAGGTTCCATTGCTTGGATTATTTAAAATAGGATGGAATGCAACCCTATGGAGTGGACTTCATTCCATTCCATCCAATACTTCTATTTCCCATCCCTCCCAATTTGGGTGTACGGGATAGAATGAGATGGATCCATCTTATCATTCATTCCATTTCATTTCATTCCATCCCATCATAAAATATTCAAACAATGATACGATAATTTTGTTCCATTTCATTCCATTGGCTTCAACATAAAATATCCAAACATAGCCTAGAAAAAAAAAAAGGTTCTGCATTAAAACAGGGGAAGAATGGTGCCAATGTAAATTGCAGAAGCAGTAAGATAGGGTTTTATTTTTTCCCTTACTCCACAAATCTATATTTAATAAGATATAGTAAACGTGTATACTGATCCTGGGATAAAATCTTTCCATACTGTTTTCACTGTTTTTTTTAACATAAAAGTTTAGGAGGGGAGGTTGTCTCATTGTGATACTTACAGTTAAAGTTTTGAACTCAAGCTATGTTTAGGAGTTTTGAAGGAGATGGAGGGGAGTTGAAAGGTAAAAACAAACTCCCTCCGGTCCTTATTATAAGAGGCAAATGACTACTTTTTTTTGGTCCAAAATATAAGAGACATGCATGTATTTTGACAAATATTAAATGCTCATTTCCAATTTTACCCTTATTTATAATAGGGTTTATATTTACTAGACATTGCAACTTCCAATACAAATAGGTTTGTTCATTAATTATTGAAGGGTTAAATTTGTAAATTTATATGAATATTAATTACAAATAGCTTATTTCAATACATTTCCTTGGTCTATGTGTTTTAGGGTTTTGCCTCTTATATATAGGACCAGAGGGAGTATTACTCCATTGTTTGAAATTTTAATGAGGGAATGGAAGAGATCCCAAACACTGCAATTTGGAGGGTATTAAAATAAAGAGGGTTTGGGTGGGATGGAGTGGTTTTGGTTATCATCATTGACCACTCCCCTTCATTACCCGAGAAACTCCCAAATAATCTGTTAATAATTTTTCACCACTCCACTCCAAACCAAAATGTTCAGCACAATGCACTCAATTACTACCCTATCTAACAGTTGAAAAATGGAGAAACGATTCTTCGAACTAACATGCAACATCGATATAAAAATTATACATTAAAATTATATATTAAAAAATTAAATTTATCATGCAACATTCAAATACTATTTTATTAACTTGTAAATATTTTATAAATTTATTATTTCAAGAATTAAAGAAATCTCTTCCTTCTTTTTTTCCTCCGATCGCTTTCATCCAAACTAGAAATAAAATAAAGCAAAATAAGGAAAAGAAGAGAGGTTTTACATACAGAGTGAAAGTGAAGCAAAGGGAAGCTGAAGAGCTATTTCGTGGAGAAGAATCTTCGGAGTGAAGAAAGTAACATTGATTACTCTGGAAGCTTCCAGAAAGCTAAAATAGGATCAACGGCAAGTTATCGTTCCTTCCCTTGAATGACACGGAAATGCAAAGCATGCAAAGCAATGTAGATTGTAGAGGCAGAGAAAGAGAGAGAATCAAAGCCGTGAATTATTGTAACTCATAAACCCTGGTGAGAAATGAGAATGTGTGTGTTTGGCTGCCAAGAAAATCTCTCGGGAAAATAGAGTGAATTCTTGCGTGACTGCGCTTTTATATGCAACAAGGGGAAGGCGTAGAGTCCCCGATTATATTGGGTCGGTGGGTCCTTTGCTGCTCTTTTGTTATCAACTACGGCGGGTAACAATCATGTATCGTGTACCCGGTGACGCTTTGCATGCTTATTGGTTCGTAGTTTTATAGCTATTGACTTTCTGCATTGATTGACCGGTCTTTGAACTTGATCCGATGATGTGCGTTGCAGGCGATGGATTGTTCGTTTTGTTTGCGTTTGTCATTGATGCCGAGGATACGGGATATTACGCGGGCCCACAAGCGGAGGGGCCCAAATTGGTGGTTTTAACGTTTCTGAATAATACTTCTTTTAAAATGAATAAATAAAAGGGTTTTTCTATTATGTACAACTTTGCACAGGTTAAGAAACCTAAAAACAACAACTATTTATTGGAAAACTAAACATTTCAGTTTTGAAAGTATAAAATGCACAAGTTTCAATATAAATTTACTCTTTTAAGATTCTTAACCAGTACAAAATTGCACAGGATAGAAAAACCCTAAATAAAAAGTGTACTATTTTATTAGTTTTTAATAGTTTAAATCCTTAGATATTTGTAGGGTATGTGTGAGCCTGAGTTTTTCTCCCTGTGTGAGAGCCTGAGAGTAGTTTTTTCAGTTCTTTGTGCTAAAGTGAGTCATGGAGAATGATTTTCAAGGCTTCTCCCTTCTGGATGAGGAAGATAATGGGATGGTGTACAATGTTGATAATGCTGAGGAGCATGAGAGTGATGTTCAGTTGTGCCTGATAGGGAGGTTTCTTATTGACAGAACTATATGCACAAACATTATGAGAGATCGTTTGTCGAATGTGTGGAGGCCTGCGAAAGGGTATATCCATAAAGGAGGCGGTGAACGGTCTCTTCCTGTTTCAGTTCTTCCACAAGTCTGATATGCAGAGGGTGCTTTCAGGTGGTCCTTGGTCCTTTGATAATCATACGTTAATCTTAGGACAACTGGAAGGTGGTGTTGATGTGGCTGATATCCCTCTGTATCATGTGGCGATGTGGGTTCAGATTCATAACTTGCTAGTGGGGTTAATGGCTCAGGCGGTATGGATTCACCTAGGAAATTTCATAGGTGAGTTCATGGAGTATGATGTAAAGAACAACACTGGAGTTTAGAGAGCTTATAAGAGAATTCGTGTGAAAATTGACCTGCGAATCCCTCTGGAAAAAGGAGAAAAAAGTGAAGAAGCTATGAGGTGAGTGGAAGGTTATGCACTTTAAGTATGAAAGGTTGGGGTGTGTAATACCCTGATTTTCGTATACGTTGTATTACCGTAAAGATATATTTATTTATACTGAGACCTAGGAAATGATTTTAGAGTAAACAAAATATTATCTAGAACCTACTCTATGGTAGGAAGCTCTGGTTAAAATTTGCGTTTAAAATTCAGACGGAAACCGGATTGTGTTTTTACTGACAATATAATTTTATACTGGCAGAAAACCCTAATTTGACTCGAAACTGAAAAATTGTAGATTTTTATATTATGTCCGTGAGGAAGTCTATTTTCCAAAGTTTTGCCCAAAATTAAATATTAGATTTTATTCAGGAGAATTTTGGGGAAAACGGACCGAAACCCTAATCGGGTAAAACGACGGAGCCATATATGGAGCTGAGGTGATGGAAGTGATTGATGTGATGGAGGGGACAAGCATTAAATGCGAGGGGACAAGCATTTATGGCGCCTTTATGGCGATTCCTAAATATCTAGATATTTTTAAAGTAAAAAGACCAAAATGCCCCCAAGCTTTCATGGTTATTAACAAGACATATCTCCCCACCCTCAACCACTCATTTAACATGGTTGTAGACTCCCACATCTAGAAAATTTCATGCAGCCACGTCCACTAAACCAAACCCATTCATTTTGCTTTCATTTCATCATCTTCCTCTCAAAAACCGTAATCGGGTAAACAACGGAACTGGATACGGATGCACAGAGATACAGCGGGAGACAGAACGGCATGTCATCCATGATGACTCAGCGGAGATGAGTCACCATGAAGATTTATGGTATCTTCACCATAAATGATCATAAATGCGAAACCCTAGAATATCTAGATAGTTATGTAGTAACCTAACCTATCCTAGTTAAATGGCAACCATGTTCAAGACCAAGACATCATCAAATTGGCTTCTTATTCCTCATTGTGGTGCACAACCAACCACACCCTTCAAACACCTATCCACCACACATTTCATTCCTAGCCATGATGATTACTAAGACTAGCTAGCTTATAATACTATATTTCTAACTTAACCTAGCTTAGTTAACATTAACTATGGTTATTAAGGACACATCTCCTATCCCTCAACCACTCAATTGACTTGGCTGCCTTCTCTCCTCTTCGTCACTTCATTCATTCATTCATTCATTCATTATTTTCATCAAAATTCTCTAAGTCATTTCTCTCAAAACCCTAAGACTCCATGATGGCAAAGTTTGCATCCTGGATCATTCTTTTCTTCATTTTAATGGAGGATCCTCTTCCTCATCCCCTTTATATCTCTTTACCACCCACTACTTCGGATTAGAGGAGAAGAATGGAGAGAGAAACCTCAATAGTTACAAGAAGCCTTTGTTGGAAGCTTTGAAACCTAGTTGGAGCAGTCATAGTGAGAGAGTCTCCAAACACTCTTCAACCGTTGGATCATTCTCAAATTTTAGAATAAGGTTCAAGACTTGTGGTTCTTTATATCCAACGGTCAGAATTTCGAAATAATATCGAAAGAATGAGATATTCAGTTTGGACAGTGGACTGAAAGGGTGAGAAACTCAACCCCGGATACCATCTAACCTGTCACCATAGTATTTCAATATGAGGTTCGTTAACTGTTGGATCCGGCTGAAACTTTGTGAGAAGGTTTAGGAAGGATAGTTCTTCATTGTCACCGTTCATTTTTGTAAATAACGCTCTGTGACCAGAGAAATGGGGCTCGAATATTAGCTCTATTTTGGTAGCTTTTCCCTAGGATTCATAAGCTTATTTTGAATCCTATTTCCCCTAAGTCCAGTCATTGTTCTCGTAAGTTTTTCCATCAATTTTGTCTCTTGATTCAAATAGATTTATTTATTTGAAACCCTATTGTTGATTCGGTTGGTATTTGGTGTTTCCGGTGAATTATGATACTCGTACGTGTAATCGGGACGGAAAGCAGAACGGTGGATGTGTAAGGATGGATGGTGGCAGATTTGTGGATGTTGTTGGACAGCGTGCTGAGGTTCGTGGCAGTAGCAGGGACGCATTCGGAGCTTGAACAGGAAAACGCACACGTCAATCAGGTGGGAGAAAGAAATATCATGTCGTCGGAACTGATAAGTAGTATATAATTTATAATAATGGTGTAGGACGACTTAAACCCTACTAGTGGTCGAGTAATCGACAAGAACAAAATCACATTAGCGACTATTCCATAGTACCAATGATGATTTGGGGATTGTAGGTTTATCACCGTTAGGATAATTTTATAATATTCGAGGATGTCTGATTTTATCAATGTTGAACTGCTTGTAAGGTGCTGGTTGTGGTAGACTGTTTTATGTGATGTTTTGTGCTATCTGAATAATTTATTATTATTATACTGTGTATAATCTGTTTGTCTGATAACACGCAATATCTGTTATTTCATGCTTAGTTGGTTTCTAGGAGATGATATATGTTGTTCCGGGAGATATGTGTATGGGTGAGAGAATGATTGTAACTTAGAAGTGCCTAGCCTAATTCAATTATTTTATAGATGAGATAGGACATGGAATAAGTGTAGAGACTGTGGTGGAAGTTTGAGGCACTAGGTTGTAACAGATGCGGGTTAGTAGATTCATATATATATGTATTGTTATTCACAGCCGTGTGAATTGAACACACGAGGTCAGGATATCCTATTTTGGGATATCGGATTTTACGGGTGAGTGCCCTACGGATGTTGATGCTGAGGTAGACTACCATAATACTCTTTTAGTCCTTGACACGTTTGAAAGTTCTTGGCACTGGACCGTTCTGGACTAATACTCTTTTAGTCCTTGATGCGTTCGAAAGATCTTGGCAGTGGACTGCTCTGGACTACTGACTAACATGATAGGAATAGAAATGGCCAAGTCAGCATAAGGTTTAGTTGCATGAGATTAAGGGTAGAGGAAGATATCGTGATTTGAGGATGATTGTTAGTTATGAGTGATGCATGTCTTTGACTGTTATTATATTATATGCTATATATTCCTTTTCCTGCTTATGATGATAGAACTGTTTCTTATCTCCCTATGTTTGTATTTTGTGTATGTTTATCTTAATCCATGAGAAGACCCGATGGAGAAACCAGTTGCCGAGGAACTAGATGAAACTTTGTATCAATCGGATGCGGGAGGATGAGCTGTGGATTCTAACGATATAGTGTAGTGAGTTTAAGGGCCAGTGAGTCTTATAAGACGTTTTATTTTTCGCTAGTTATAAATAGTTTGTATAATTAAGTACATGTGAGGGATCCTACTGATAGGATACTCTAAACAGTGTTATGTTTTATGTTGGATAAACATATGTGTATATGTGTAATATAATCATGGTGTGGTGTGTTAACTTTCCGAAGTTGGATATGTTATATTTAAGATTTAAGATTTTAATATCTTCGTAATATCGGTTTACGTTTAACGTTATGAATGCGATTAAGTTTAATAAATAATTAATGGCACAACGGGGTGTCTCAGGGTGTGTATTGCTTTTATGTGTGGTGTTCTTGGCCATACGGAACACCATTGTGAAAAATATTTAGCCCTTGAAGTAGATGATGGCGTCAGAGGTTGGGGGCCTTAGCTGAAAGCTGATAATAAGAGGCTGAATGGTGGCAGCGGCGCAAATAGATGGCTGGGGGAGGAGGATGGGAGCAGGAATGAAGCGGTTTTCAGAAAACCTAGGAAATCGCGGAGAGAGGGGTGGCGAGAATCATGGATCTAATTCAAATGATAAGGTTAACCAGGATCCCACAAAAATCCGGTAACCTTATTTTGGCAGTTAGCAAAAAAGGGAAAGAAGTTATTATGGGTGGTTCTGGTAGTAGTGTGACAGTTGGTGGGAGTAATGGGAATCAAGGAATAGTTAATGCAAAATATCCGTTAATTATTGCTGATATCCCACATGATTCGGTGAGTGAAATTCCAGGTGAAAAAAGGAGGTGGAGAGAGAATGTTACGTGCATGGGCCATGCATTGGAGGGGGACACTGTTATGGGTGAGAAGAAGGAGAATGTGCTGCAAAAAAATATCCCACAGGCCATGAATTTTTTATCGGTAGGTTCTGGTACCCAGGAATACTGGGAGCAATGATTATCCACAGCTGGAACTGTCGAGGCCCTGGTAACCTGCGAGCAGTTCCTACAATTAAGGACCTAATCCGGTCTAATAGGTCGGACATTATTTTTTGTTTGAAATGTCAGTGCAAGCTAGTAAAATTGAAGGGATCCGTATCAAAGTTGGTTTTGATTTTGCTTCTGTTGTTGATAAAGAGGGGTGTAGTGGTGGTATAGTTGTTTTATGGAGAAAGAATATCAACTGATCTATTCTGAATTATTCTTTAAATTTTATAAATTTAGAAGTTTTTTATGATGTTTGGGGAACTTGGAGGTTAACAGCTTTTTGTGGGATTCCAGAGAGAGCTAGAAGGAAAGACTCTTGGGCCTTACTTCGCGGGTTGGCGGGTATGTCTCGACTACCTTGGTGTATCATAGGTGATTTCAATAATTTATTATCGGAGGAAGACAAAAGGGGTAGAGTCGACCATCCTCAGTGGTTAATGAATGGTTTTAGGAGTGCAGTGTTGGACTGTAATCTGAGTGATATTCAGTTGGATGGCTATCCTTTCACTTGGAGCAAGAGTTTTGGGAAGACTATCGAAATAGAAGAGAGATTTAATAGAGCAATGGTTAATGATGATTGGTCAGCTAATTAGTTTATTGATCAACTAATTCATACAACCAATTCCTCTTGTTCAAGCGATACACTAAGAAATGAACTATGTTTCTCAACAATAGGGTTCCTAGACTACTCATTTACCTTAAAAGGTTAACTAAAATCCTAATTTTGAATAATGTCATGGATAAACAATGATAAAGTAAAGTAAAGATATGTAAATGCAAAAACTTGTGTTTAATTGATTGGATATGTGAAAAAGTTGTACATGGATGGAACTGCTTTTGACTTGATCTGCTCTATGCACTTCCTTTTATGAAGAAGATTAAAGCCTCTTGGACCCATTTGATTAACATTGTCACGAGCTCATTAAGGCCTAATAATTACCTTAAGCACATCTTGACTCGGTGACTCCATTCAATTGATTCTGCTTGAGCTAAGACTAAATCTGACCCAACTACTGCTTCTCGATTACCTATCTCAACTCAGCAGTTACATTCAGAGTCATTCTGGTCCTGCGGATCTTGATTTAGTTAATTTTGGTTTAGCCGCTAGCTTGATTTAGTTAAGGTGGACGAATATTCACACATTAGCTGAGTGGCCCAGTATATGTTTCAGCCCACAAGTGGCTTCTAAGCAAATCTTGGCTCAATAGCTCTATCCAAATCATTCTACCTTTACTAAAGCTCTTCAGCTATATTCTTGTCTCGATAAGTGTTGCTCCACTCTCTATGTAATTGTTAGCCCTATCAGCTTGACGGCCCATGTGACTTGATATGCCAACAATTTTTTGGTCTTGACACAACCATAAACAATATCAAATTTGATCATATCATATGCCTAACTTCAAGTTACGTACGTTGTTAATTAGTTGCACTTGCTCTTTATGAATTCAATGCGTGTGTGTGTGTAAATTGTGATGTACTCATCTAAGTTTGCTCTTCCATAGCATGGATGTAAAGGAAATTATTTGTAAATATAAAATAGTGAATCTCCTAATTATAAAGAAAAACAAAGCAAAGAAGATTATTATACAGGCAAAAATATCCCACTAAGTATTATTAATCACATGAACCCAGTTCACTCTATTCATAGTCGTCCTTTTTCCATCTAGAGTTGAGAAACAATAAGAAAATAAAACCCAGACCAAGAGCTGCAGCCCCTCCGACAACTATTGCTGCCAACTTCCCGTTGCTGTTGTTTCTGCTTGCTCCTGTATTCACAATTTCGTATATTAAAAAGTAAAAATGTATAATGGCAAGAAAAAAAAATTGTATATTATTTTTGCGCCTAGCTTTTAATGTCAATAACATTTTTTTTATCACTGGACTTGGCATGACAGGACACCCATAATTTTTATGAGTTTGATAATGTCATATACACTCCAATAGGTACATTCATCTTTTGACACATTCATGAATATCTCAAATTTTTTCGAACACTTATAATGATTGATCTAATAATGTACTAAAGTTTGAATGTGTGAATGAGTGGGACATCAACGGTTCCGTTTCCCACCCATATATATACATGTAATAATATTTAAACACAAATTTTGACAAAATGTATAGTATAACTACAAGTTGTTTTGAGAGTGATGAAATATATGATGAGAGAAAAAAAAAATTTAAGTGTCAGGGAATATTTTTATATGATGTTAGACACTATTTTTATGTTCAAATATCATTACTCTATATATATTGCATGTAAAATTAAAATAGATATAATAATTACCTGGGACCGAGTTGCCAGGAATTCCATTTCCATCTGATCCTGGCTGGTAAATATTATAGCTTATAAAACACTTACCCATATATATTTGTGCTGAAAGCGTGCCACCACATTGTTCCTTAGCAACCCTCACTGCATCATACACGCATTGACTACATTCACAACCATCTGAATCACCTTCACACTGTGCCATCAATTGTACCCATTTGTAATTCACTCTACAGTACCCATCACTGTTCACAATCTCATTTTCTAGTGCCACAAATGCCTCCTCCATCAACTCTCTAAACTCAACATTAGCCACAGTGGGAACCACCCCACAATCCTTGTAAAGAAGATTGCTATTACTTTCAGATTCACCATCAGTTGTTTCTAGCAGCTTCTCGGGCTCATATTGAATGTAGCAACCCTCAAGTTGCACCCGTGCTGACATGGAATCGCTACACAAGGTGTTTGACATATGAGGAAGCGAATTTACGCAGCTGAAACAATCTTCTGTGCTGATATCATTTCTACATTGAAAGAGGCCTGAAATGGATGTGTCATCGTTGACAAGTTCCGTGGTTTTGAAGAACTTGGAGTGGGAAGATTGTGCAATGAGTTGTTGGAATAGAGAAGTGAGTGCTTGAGAATAAGATTGAGATAACTGATGATCGTTGAAGGTTTGGCTGGCACAAGTTTTGTACACTAATGTGTTATAATCAGAGACTGGTTTGGAAGAAGGTAGGAAGAGCAAGAAAGTGAGGATGAGGAAGATGGTGGAATAGGGAACATTCATTTTGGGAGATGGTTTTGGTTGAACGCTAGCTACCATTTGGTAATTTTAATTTGACACTCAGACACTGATTTGGATAAAAATATTACTGAGCAGATTATATTGGTTGGGTTGATATATACTTGATTGCTATTAGATTGGTACTTTTTGGAAATGGTGGTGCGGGGGGTTAGATTTGTGGTTTGCTTTTTCATTCCTAATCCTATCTGCCGAATGATCTAGGAGAGAAAAATTACTGAACTAAAACAACACAGGTCAAAGTATATAAAGATAAAAAAAAGACTCCCTCCAATTTTCAACCTTGCGTAACACCTGGGTTATTCTACTATGTGCGCGTGCTGATGTAAGAGGTTAATAATTTAGTCAAACAAGTAAGTTATTCCTTTCTTATTTTGGGCCATTAAATCATGCATAGGATTTTTTTTTCGGTAACCATGACATAGGTACGAAATATCTACTATCATTAACAGTGACTAATCTCCGACGAGGAACCTGTTGGGCACACAAGGTGGGTTCTCCCCTCCCAACCAGGTTTTTCTGCATACACAAGAGCCAGGATTCGAACTCCTGATCACTTGCTTAAGGTGTCCAAGTCCCTTACTACTTGGACCAACCACATGTTGTTAAACCATGCATAGGATTTGAAGTTAGGTAAATTGTGTCTCATTCACTGTCCCATCCACTTACATTGTGCCATGTCATTTAAAAAGGATATATTTATAATAAATAATGTAATCAATTTTACAAGTGACACAATTTAAGTGAGTGAGACAAGGAATGTGATATCATTTTAGGATAGCTGATTTCCATCCGATAAGAATCATGTGATCATTTAAAAAAGTCACATGAGTTTATGTTATAATCCTGACTACTCATGCATGATTTAAAGATCCATATTTGCTTATTATGCATATCATTACCATATATTATTTTTGATGAAAAAAAGAGTTTTGTATCCATAGAATTCAATTGGCAACAACATTTAGCCAATTAATTGCTGTACATCGCACATTAGGTATTACAACTTGTAAATTTGTTTCTATAATTAGTTTATTTCCAAACCATATTTCCTAGGCTTTAAAACTTGGTCTAGAAGGACATATCTGAATCACATAAGTAACAAAAATATAAAAAAGAAAAGAGAAAATGACATAGCCTAGCTGTAACCAAATTGTGTCAAAACCAACCACCTCTTCTATTTGTCTTTGCTTGAATCCCGACATATGGCAACGTGCATGACCCAAAAATATAAAAAGACACGCTTTAATTTGCTTTTCATTACATTGAATCAAACGCGTTGGTTAACATAGAGCGAGAAAGATAGAGCTTGTAATTTCTGGCGTTCACGGTGGTGGTGAACGATCGAGGCACCAGCACCATCGTCGACGACACTATCCAAAAAAATGTCAATGCTTGCATCCCCATTTCAGCTCCTAGAAATCAACCTCTTATCAGCCCAGGATCTTGCACCCGTTGCCAAATCCATAAAAGCCTACGCAGTTGCATGGATCAACCCAGAACGCAAACTCACCACACAAATAGACCCAGATGGCCATAACAACCCTACATGGAACGAGAAATTCGTCTTCCGCGTCGATGATGAGTTCCTCAACGCAGAAGACTCTGCCATCATGATCGAGATCTACGCCTCTGCATGGCTCCGAGACATTCTCATCGGAACCGTTGGCGTTCTCATCAGCAATCTTCTCCCTCCTTCGGGGCGTTCGAACAACCGCAAATCATCGAAGGTGAGGTTCGTCGCGCTACAAGTTCGAAAACCCTCTGGTCGCCCTGAAGGGATTCTCAACATTGGTGTTAACCTGGTTGATGCAACGATGAGGAGCATGCCTATGTATTCGGAGCTTAGTGCATCTGAGGTAGGGTATTGGGATATAATGGATCCGAAGAAACACAAAACAAACCAAACGCCACAACAACAATTGATCACAAACGCCAAGGAGAACAATAACAATGCTTATTATGATTCTAAGCTCATGACGCTGCAACGTTCTCAGAGCGAGAAAAACGAATCCACCATCACTGATTATACCTATCAGCCTCAAAAACAAAATGGTTACGGCTATGGTTATGGTGGTTTTGATGATGTGCAAGGTGACTCTGAACTCGGCGTGCCGATGACCAAAAAGGGTGTAATTGTGAACGCAAATGGGTCGTTGTGTTCGGATGTAGGGCCATCGCCCTCGGTGGTTGCGGCCGCGATTGCGAAAGGGTTGTATCCGATGCCGCTTCCGATGCCGCGCAAAGCGGGGAACGCGATCATTGAGCATTGGACGGAGAAGAACAAAGAGGAAGGGCTGAAGACGAAGATTGAGCGGTGGAGTTCGGCGGAGATGCCGCCGGTGTACGACCACCTAGGGCAGACCCAGAAGAGGGAGATTAAGACGACGACGAAGGGTAGAGGTGGTCGGAACCAAAGAAAGCAAGGTGGTCGTGGGAGTGGGTTGTTTTCATGTTTTGGAACTGCTTATGGGTGTGAGTTTTCGATTTCTTGTGGTGGGGGTAACAATAAAAAGAAGTATGGTGGTGGTAGCAAGGCTCGTCTTACTACTGCATCTGAACTCACCTATGATGAGTCCTCCTATGTTTGATTTGATTTGATCAATTAAGTGTTTAAGGAGCAAGAAAAATTGCAATTAGAAAAATTGCAATTAGAAACTCATTTTTCTATCGTCGTATATATATGCATGCATGCATGCGATGGTGCTGGTGCTGGTGCGTCGAGTTATGATGTAGGGATAAGTGAAGTAGAAGGAGCTGCTCCATTGGTGGATGATTTAAGGTATCAGGATGCTAACATTTTTGTCATGCCTCCTTTGATCTCCTCCGCTTCGTTTCTTATGTCATCTGCTTTCTTTCTTTCTCAAGCTCTTTTGTTTATCTGATGATGAAGACATGACAATGTATATTGGCATTGAATGATTTAATGAAAACTTGTACCATATGGGGCTACTTTATATATATTCGGTTTATTTAACTATCCTCATATATTAGATAGACATATATAATTAGTGAACGGTGCCTTCTATGGTGCACCACCCTCCAAAGTGGAGCAGTGGTGCACCACCCACATGACATTCTCATAGCCAATTATTTTACCATGGTGTCTATCTTTACTTTTCAACTAGTATTATACCATTGAGCTGATCAAAGACATACGATATTTCATCCATTTAGTTTCAAATTCCATATTTCCCAAAATGTAATACATTGATTATGGTTAAAAAAATAAAAACACTCTACTTCCTCATACGACACTTTTGTCCCCTCTAAGACATCATCTTCAACCAGAGCTACAGAGCTACATTCAAACCCAGTGTTCTACGACATCTTGAAGGAGGTTGTCTTCTACCTTCCGCTCGGGCTCATCATTCTGGTTGAGCTCGTGATCGCGTCCAAGTTCAAGGTGGTGTTTCACTCTAAGGTTGGGAGTCGAGTGCTTGTTCATCCTTTCCTTATCGAAAGCTTCATCTGCATTCATGTCCCATCGTCCGTAGGCTTTTCAACCACAAACACAACCTGGAGATTGTTTTTGGTGGCAAGGCATTCTCCGATCCCCAATGTTTTCATATGAAGGACCCTAAATCCCCAAATGTCGATTTCCCTTAAAATCCCCAAATGTTGTTGGTTCAGTATCGTTTGTGGTTTTAATTCACGATTATGTAGCTGATTTTTGTGACGGATTTAGTGGGCATGTTCTGTATGGAAAATCTATGGCTCTATTATTTATTGGCTCTGATTTCATAATTTTTTTTTTGTGTGTTTTCAATAGCTATTTTCTCTTGTCGCAAACTTTTCTCTATATCTGAGATTGATCACTAACAGAGAGTTGTTTTTTCTGTATTTCTATGTGGTCTGAGAAGTAAATGGGCTGCATAGGTGTTTGGTGGTGGTAGATTTAGTCCCTGTTGATGGTGAAGTGGTATTTCATATTAATAGCAGCTTATGGTAAGTAACTGTGTTTGTTTGATGGAACAATATGAGGTTCAAGAATTTCTTGGTTCTGTAAAACTTTGGGTCGTTGTTTTTCTTTGTAAAGTTATTAATTAATTACAAACTTTGGGCGTTGTTTTTCTTTGCAAAGTTATTAATTAATTATAACCACGAATATTTTTTTTTTGGTGATATAACCACGATTGTTTTCCTAAACAAGGTACGAGGAAATTAAGTACCTAGTTTTTGTACTTTTCCCGATGTTCTTGTATGTCACCTGCAGTCATGATGAAGATTCAGCACTTGGGCATATAGAATGAATAGATGCACCCCTTAATTAATTAGTAAAACCCAAGCTGCGTTCTATAAATATAAGGAAAATAAAAGTAGTTGTTTATTTTATAGGAAAATGTTCATGGTTAGTTTGTTATGTTTGGAGGACGTTGTTGGTATTGACCAGTGTGACTACCCAATTACTCTCACATTAACCGGGCCGGCCCTACCCCCAGACAAGTAAAGCTAGTATTTTAGGCCTCTAATTTTTTTTAGTTATCTAGGCTTCCATTTTTTTTTTGGTTATTTAAACTTAATAAGAAAAATAATTTAAAACCTAAACCATAAATTATATGAAATCTTACATGTGATTGCATGTATACACAACAATATTTACATCAACCAAAATAATTACACTTAAAAAATATGAAAATTGAAAGATAAAATTTTAATAAAAACATAATATTTTTAATAAAATATTACTTTTAATTTTTAAAAAACTTTAAATCAAATTTCGCTTTAGGCCTAAAAATACGTTGCACCGGCCCTGCACAATAATGTCTGAAAGGAATATGATAAGTGAAAATAAAAACTTCCAAAATAATAACTTTAAGAACATATATTGCATTATTACTTATTATTATTTCTTTTATAAAAAATAAAATAGAGCCACATAAGTTGTGTAATAAGATAAATATCTTCTAAGCGAGTGATAGAAGATCTTCTTTCTCTCTTTCCTATATCAAAACCTGTTTCATCCAATTAAAATATGATAAATTCACATTATTTTTCTTTTAAGTTATTAAAAACAGTTACATTTTAACTTATATTACTCATGGAATAGAAAATGAGACATGCAAATGAGACATAAGATTTTTATCCCTAAGAAAGGTACACTCCGATGAATTAGGGACACCATGTATCTATCTATAATTAATAAATAAACAACAACAACGACAACAAATAATTTCCAGCGAGAAAAACTCTAATTTATTATTTAGTCAAAAACAACAACAAACGCTTTGGACTGTGTTTGGTGTAGATTAAATATCTCTCGTGCAGTGTAAAGGATGTTTAGATATGCTGGTTGCATCTCTAGTAGGAACTCTATTTTTCCTCTTATCATTTTTCAGTTTGGCAAACTGATAAAATAAAAAGAGGAAATGTCTCATTCCTTATCTCACCTACTCAAAATATGCCACTTGTAAAATTAATCATATATTTAATTATAAATATATTATTTTTAAGTGATATGGCACAATTTGAGTAACCGAGACAAGAAATAAGACATTATTTTGAGACAGATGACGTCTATTTATAAAAATGATAAATGCTTTGTGAAATGAAATGAAATTTAGATGTTTATATGGTGGGGCGCGAAAACACTAGGTGATGCGCTTGAGACTCTTGCCAAAGCATCTATGTAAGTCTTGGGCTTTAAAAATCCCAATATAAAAGGTTCGCATGCATAGCTGGTCCATTTGTGTTTTTTGAACACCAAAATTTGGATACTCATATAGACATTTTAAATTGATGTGAGTGTGGGTGGGATAGAGATGTATCATATTTCAAACTAGAGTAGATGTACTGTATAGAATTGTGAGTATGGATATCACTTAGGTGTCCATGATAGTTGTATAAATAAGTGAATAACATAGCTCTAGCTGGTACGATACATTTTTTCACTGTTTGGGTTGGGGACACATCTATCATAACCAATACCATTAACAAAAAGCAAAAGTATGGGATTGGTTAAACAGAGGATTTGCTTCTAATTTTAATGAGACCAAATATTGAATTTGCATGCGTATTGTATAGGTTCACCTCCAAAGAGAAGCCTTTGAATTTAGATTGACTTGGAATTTAAGGCCTATTTAGTTTGTTTCTTGTTTCCTGTTTTTATTTCCTATTTTTAGAAATAATTATAATAAAAATGATTATAATACTATCACATTGTTTTTATTTTGTTTCCTGTTTCCAAATATTTATACAAGAAACACTGAAAACAATTTTTTGTTTGTTTTCACCATTTCCTGTATAAATCTTTAAAAACAGGAAACACAAAGAAAACAAAATAATAATTTTATAATTATTTTTAAAATTAAAAAATGAAAACATGAAACTAAAAATAAATCAATCAGGTCCTAAGTGGTCCTTCTCCCATTCCCATATTTGTGGGAATATTTTTGGTAGAATGTGGGAATAAGTCTTTATGTAAGCTTTAAATGAGTTTCTAGGAAATCTCTAGTGTGGTTGACCATGGTTTGGAAGCATGGGCATCCTGTGACTTCAGGTGAGTCTGCACTCTGCAATGTTGGCTTGATATGCAATGCATGAGGGGATAGTTGTAGTGTCAGCTCATGAGGAGGATTTTTTTTTTGGGAAGGTTGGTGAGGAGGGTGGTTAGACAAAAGGGACAAAGGCCCTAAGAATTAAACAGAAATAAAATGATCTAAAGGTGCTCAAGTTATCAGCAAATGAGGCTAAATAAATAAAAGATATGTATAAAGACTAAAATATCAAATCAATATTTAAATGGTAGGTGTCTAGTGGTTGTACTTATACCTTCATTTAATTTAATTATTTAAATTTTAGGGATTTTTCAATGCCTAGTTGGTTGGAATGGAATGGATTGAAGTTGACATATTTCAAGTCTAATGCGGTGGCAGCCGGCTTTGATTTGTTTTTCTAGTGTGTTATATTTTCTTTTGTTTTTTTCTTGTGAATTAGAATTATACTTTTAGACCATAACATTTAGAAATTGGTGGAAAGAAGATAATAACCATTCAATCATGAAAAATAGTATAAACAACACATATTTTTTAGTATATTTATTTTTATTGAATTGCATCTCATAGTTATTTATAATTTTAAATCATATTTTGGAGAAATATAATATGCGATCCGATTTGGTAAAAAAAAAAAATTTAAATGATCAGATAAAAAATATCTAAGATAACGCATAAAAAATATGTTACTATATTCCTTTTCAACCATTAGTGTCCATCTAAACATATTGAAACATCTTTGTTATGGACCCATTGCAATAAGTTTGGTCCAAGTTGGTAGGACATTGTCCTTTGTTTTCATTTTCACTCCACTGCAAAAATTGACTGTAAACATTTACGAAAGTGAGTTTTATAACCACGTCAAAGTCTATGATAAGTACAATAATTTGTTACGTGTTTTATTCATATCTCGGATTAAATAATACTTCCCTCTCTACCATAATTAAATTAGTAATTTTTTTCGGTGCCTTTCGTAATGTTAAACATTGCTAATATAAAAAACATTAACAATTATATAACAATGCACAATTATTGATCCTAAACGTTTTAATTTGGTGGACCTACCGACTACCGAGTACCCACAGAAGGAAATAACAAAATATAACATCGGTGCACAAAACTTCCAAGGAAATTCTATTTTCTTGCATGTTAAGGACACGAAAAGCAAAGTGGCAAGTGCTAAGATTGACGGATTGAGCTTTCAACTTAAAAATTAAATTTTTAAAAACGCAAAAACTGATAAGAAAAAAAGAGAGAAAATGAGAAACGCCTTGCAAGTTTTGGACCATGCTAAAGAAATTCGTTCCTTAATAGCAAATAACAAGATTGTATATGAAAATGCTTATTGTTCAATAAACAATATCTTGGTATAAATAGGAGAGGTTTGAGACCCTTAAACATTTGGTCACGAGTTCGATCTCTAAATTTACGTATATGAAAAAAAAATTATTTAGAGAGATTCCCACTTAAACATATGATAATATCTTGAGAGGTTAGTTTCGCATATGGAGGATACCGTAAAAAAAGAAAAGAAAAGAAATGTCATAGTAAAAAACAACAAAGTAAAAAATTAACCTAATGTTAGATGAGTATGAATATAAATAAATGCACAATTATATGCTTAAATTTAAGGAATGATATGTCTTCAACTTAATCTAAAAGTTAAATAGTATGCTCAAGTAATCCTAAAGGGTTGGCCTAGTTGAATATAATGGGGTCTCGTATCTGACAGATTATAGATTCGAGTCCTCACTAGTCTCTTCGAGGGAGATAAATATAAATCCTTTTATAAGTGCTCATAGAATCCGAAAGTTATCTGTCTTGAATTGAAGCACCATACCCTCACCCTAAATTTTTTTAACAAAAAAAAAATAGTGTGCTCAAATTAACAAAGCATAGCCCGACCAAATAAAAAGAGAGTAAAGATATTTGAACACATAATTTAGATACTTTATATAGATACCATGAGTTTACGAGTGTCTTAGGAGTGATGAAACACATGATAAGAAAGAAGAAAATAATAAATACGTGAAAAAAAAATACTTTTACACAATATTAAACACCATTTTTATATTTAAATATCATTAAAAAAAAAAACCAACAGTTAAAGACCAAGTCATGTTGGGAACACTGACAAGACCAATGAATAATTTAAACTTATGCCAGAGATATTTTATGCAAGAGTTTTATTATTTAAAATATTTAAAATATAATATTTTCTTATTTAGACACATAAACGAGAACTCCTTTCAACCGTATTTCATCCATGGATGGAGGACTTCATGCTTAAATATAGAATACAATATTTAAATGATATTATATTTATATTTAGAATTTAATTTTTATAATTTTTTTAAAATAATTATTATAAGAGTCAAATATTTTTAATAGTTCAAAAATTTATAATTGATTGTTATTATAAAAAATATCCAGTGATGCTTAACAGTTAAATCATTTATTTTGAACAAAGCAACTCTAATAAGAACAAATAATGACAACAATAATGAAAAGAAAAAATGTAATTAAGAGAAGAAAAAAAAAGAGTAAGCTAAAAAAGCAACAGAATTTCCAAATTGAAAGGTATCTTCAAAGTGATCAAACAAGTCATAACAAATAAAAGCATCATCTCTGCAAAAACGCTTTAGCAGAGGAGAGAAGAGAGGAGAGGGTGGAGAAAGTTGAAGACTTGTTCTGTACTATTATTACTAAACCTCTCTCTTTCTCTCTCTTCTTCAACTCCCTTTCAAGCCAAAGGAAAATCCACTGTCTCTCTCTCTCTCTCTCTCTCTCTCTCTCTCTCTCTGTGTCTTTCAGTGCTTGTTCTTGTAGGAGTTGTAATAGAAGAGGGACTCTGAAGAGTTCAACTTCCTCTCTGTCTCTGTCTCTGCTGCTTTGTAGCTGATACTCATCAAAGGGATGTTTGGATGCGAGTGTTTTTGCTGGGATTCTGTCCCTGAATTCTATGACTCTGACCCACAACCCTTCTCTCTCCCTTCACCTCTTCCACAATGGCCACAAGGTTTGTTTGTCTTCAAGCATTGAAATTTGAAGTGGTTTTAGATTCTTTTCTGGATTTTAATTAATGGGTCTTTCTTGTTTTCTTTCTTCCTTTTCCGTAGGATTGCTATTTAGGGAATTGGTTTGTATACAAATATATTACCTGGATTAGGCACTGTTCTTGTTTCCAGCTCCTTTCAGTGCAATTTTATTAATCCAATCAAACAAGATAACAAACTACTTTTATATATCTTTTAAAAGTGTTTTTTCCTATTAATATTTAGAGGTATTCATGAACCATAGTTTCAGGATTTTTTTTTTTTTTTTTTGGGTGTGTGTGTGATCAGATGGTGGAAAATTTAAGTAAGCTAGATAGATAATCTGATCAGAATTGAGATTTGTTACTATTTATGTGTCCTTTTCTTTTATCATTCGTTTTATGGTGTATTTTGGAAACAATTATTTATCTTGCAAATAAATTATAATGAATTTATTCGCTTGCTGATTATACACTTCAATTGTTTTGTCTTCGGTTAATTTCCAAGGTTGTTGAGAAAAGCTAGTGTCACTACTCCACAGGGAAAAAGAAAGCTCTTGTTGTGTCAGTGCCATTGATTTGATTTTGATTTTTTTTTTTTTTTTGGTATACCATTTGATTTCACTTATTCTATCACAAATGAGTGCAGGGAAGAAGAGGCTTTCTCTTTTTTTCTTTTGGATGTGAAGTTTTGGCAAGCATTGATCAATGCTCTTCCATGAAAAATCATGTAGTTATAGTTAGGATTTCTTGGATAGATTGAAGTCCGTTGGCCTTGTTATGATTATTGCTTTAATTAGTTCCACGGTTCTATCATTTACCATCCATCATTGCCTATTACTTGGCTTCAAAAGATGGCTAAAAAAACGTGATTTTTAAGAAAGAGAGGGGGAGGGGGGACACTTCATGATGTTACATATTTTTACACTCAAACTGGAATTTCTTCTTCATATGACAAATGGTATGCTTAGACGCTTAGTTTGTACTTTTCTTTGGATAGTATGCATTAACATATTTATTGCATATTGGGCTAAGTAATGTATGATGGAGGTCTTACTACAGACATCAAAATTGAATTCTTGCTATCAATATTTTTTTTATTTGTGTTTGGTTCTATTTGATTTTCTTTGGCAATGCTGCCAAATATTTGTGGCTTAATCATCTGGTTTATCTAAGCCTGTGAGTGATATGATCAGGTGATGGTTTTGCTAGTGGAAGAATAAGCCTTGGAAAAATAGAAGTTATAAAGATAACCAAGTTTGAGAGATGCACACGTTTGGGTGGAAAACCACAGGGTTTCACATTTTATAGACCTTTGGAGATTCCAGATGGCTATTTCTGCCTTGGTCATTACTGCCAGTCCAATGACCAGCCATTGAGAGGATATGTCGTTGTGGCCCGAGAAACTACTTCTGAACCTGAAGCTGATTGTCTCCATGGCTCTGTGTTAGAATCTCCAGCTCTAAAGAAGCCACTTAGCTACACTTTAGTATGGAGTATGGATTCACATGATGAATGTGCTTACTTTTGGTTGCCAAACCCTCCAATGGGTTATAAAGCCATGGGTGTAGTAGTTACTAGCGAGCCGAATGAACCTGAAGTTGATGAAGTTAGATGCGTGCGAGCAGATCTAACAGAAACCTGTGAGACTTCTAAACTATTACTAACAATAAAGTCAACATTTTCAAAAAAATCATTTCAGGTTTGGAACACACAGCCCTGTGACAGAGGTATGTTCGCTAGAGGTCTGCCAGTTGGGACATTCTTCTGCGGTTCCTATTTGGATTCTAAACAAGTAGTGGATATTGCGTGCTTGAAGAATCTTGATCCTGCCTTGCATGCAATGCCAAATGTGAACCAGATTCATGCACTTATTGAGCATTACGGGCCTACTGTATACTTCCATCCTGATGAGATATACTTGCCATCATCAGTGCAATGGTTTTTCAAGAATGGAGCACTTGTGTATTCAGCAGGCAGTGAGAAGGGTAAATCCATAGATTATCAGGGTTCAAATTTACCTAGTGGAGGAACAAATGATGGTGCCTTTTGGATTGATTTGCCTACTGACAATGATGCGAGAAATTATCTAAAGAAGGGAAACATAGAGAGTGCAGAACTCTATGTTCATGTAAAACCAGCACTTGGAGGAGCCTTTACTGATATTGCAATGTGGGTTTTTTGCCCCTTCAATGGACCTGCCACACTTAAAGTGGCGTTGATGAACATCGAAATGAAAAAGGTAGGGGAACATGTGGGTGACTGGGAGCACTTCACCCTTCGTGTAAGCAACTTCACCGGAGAGCTATGGTCTGTGTTCTTCTCTCAGCATAGTGGAGGTGAATGGGTTAATGCATTTAATCTGGAATATATTAAGGGGAATAAACCAATTGTTTATTCATCAAAACATGGCCATGCTAGCTTCCCTCACCCTGGGACTTACCTCCAGGGATCATCCAAACTTGGAATAGGAGCACGCAATGATGCAGCTCAAAGCAAATTTGTAGTGGATTCAAGCATCAAATATCAGATTGTTGCAGCCGAATATCTCGGTGATGGAGCCATTACTGAACCATGCTGGTTGCAGTATATGAGAGAGTGGGGTCCTACCATTGAATATGATTCAGGATCTGAAGTAGAAAAGTTAATAGATCTGCTTCCAGTGTTTGTTAGATTTTCTGTGGAGAACTTATTTGACTTGTTTCCGACAGAGCTTTATGGTGAAGAGGGGCCAACTGGTCCAAAGGAGAAGAACAATTGGCTAGGAGATGAATTTTGCTAATCCTGCTTCATGTTACCATCTTTTTGGTATGTTCATGCCTTGTGAGCTCTTGCTTTTCCATTCATTATTACTGGCAAAGGAATTCAAACTGTTGGATAGAATCTTTCTATCAAGGTATTGGTGTGTTTTCTGTGTGTCACTGACCATTGACCAAGCCACCAAGGTGAAGTGGACCAGGACATCATCATCATCATCATCATAATATATCAATTATGAAGGAGGTATACCTCAGATTGTAGCAAATTATGTCATTCTTGGTGGTTTGTAAAACAATAGCACTATGATGTTTGAGTTGCTTAAAAGAATATGCAAACTACATAAAAAATATGAACATGTACAAGCATAGGGTTGTTGGTTGTATCGTTTGAAAAACGGTTGTTGGTTGTATGGACATTTTTGTTACCTTAGTAAGGTAATTATATATGGTGCTCTTGGGTAATTTAAACGTTGAATCCAATTTTTTAAATTTTTAAAAAAAAAAAAAGTAATAATCTGTTATTTTTTTTGGCTTATGATAATGGGGAGTGTGGGAGGAGTAAATTTTGTTCATCAAATCACACACATATAAAGTAGGCTTAACTGTAGTTTTGGTCCCTCTACTATTGGTCATATGCGATTTTGGTCCCTGAAGTTTTTTTCGTGCACATTTGGTCCCTTTTTTTTTCGATGTTGCAAATTTAGTCCTTCTATCACTAATTGTCAAATTTTCAATGATCAACATAGAGGAATCACTCCTTTAAGCATACAAAATCACCGCTCTAAGCGCATAGAACCTCTTTTTGAGCTATTGTAGTAAATAATCATGTGGAGGAACCAAAAAATGTCATGAAAAGGATGGACTAAACCATAAATAATAGAAACGAATCACTGGATCATGCTGAATCGAAGACACAGAGAAGGGAGAACCTCAACCAGAAGTTGTGTGTGCTTAGAGAAGTGGTTCCTCTGTATTTATCATTGAAAAATTTGACAAACATTGGACAGAAAGACTAAATTTGCAACATTGAAAAAACAGGGGACCAAATATGCACGAAAAAAATTAAGGGACCAAAATCGCACATGACCAATAATAGGGGGACCAAAACTGCAATTAAGCCTATAAACTATAAAGTCACACGCATATTTTTATAGTCCTAAAATACAAGGTCATTTGACTTCTCTAAGTAATCATGACTAACTTTTTAATCATGCACACATGATTTAATACTCAATTTCTCTCTTCAAATAATAAGATTGTTTTATTGATAGTAAGATAAGGAGAATGCTAACGAGTGCACTACTCGTTAAGGAATCAAGAAAATAAAGTTCATGGGGAATTGATATATTTAATATATAAAAAGTTGAAATATTAACCTTTTCAATAAAAAATTACTTTTCTCGTTAGCATGACCCACAAGCACAAGATAATACTCTTGTTTATAGGACACCATTCACAGTTCAGTAAATAAAAAATACGAGTTAAGATTATAACAGAAATTTAATAAGTTAGAATTAATCTGTAAGTTACATAATTGTTTAGTTAGTATTGGTCAGTTGTATGATTTGAAGAATATTAGTTGTATAAAAGTGAACAATAACCTTTTTTTTTTTAATAAAAAACACATAACGTAAATTCTTCAATGATGTTATGGTAACCATATTATATTCAAGTTATTTTATAATTTGGTATAAATTCAATGGACTGAATTACTAAATTTAGAGAATTTTAATGTTCAATGATGACTCGTGTTATTAATGTCATCAATAGCCAAAAGTTCAGGGATATATTCAGACGGATCTTTGATCCATAAGCCAATATTTTCAAACCAGACGGATCTTTGAGCTAGCATATCACCCGCTACATTACATGGGTGGAGTGCATAGTTAAGATTTAAGCTTTCAAACAAAAAATTAAACATTCCCTCATTGTGACTATAAATTCATCCCAAATGTAGTAGTCACATTGTTGTACAAGTAACATTTCTATTCATTATTGCATACTAAGAGGTATGCACGACTACAATGACATTCCTAGAATTTTCTCAGCCAATTCGCCCACTATCGGGAAGTTGTTGGGGTTAACAGACAAACATCATCCTTGATGCTTAATAAATCTGCACAGGCATAAAATTACCCAAAGACAAATCTGTTAACAGCCCACAGTACAAAGGAAAAATTTCTATTTCCTTTTTTTTTTTTTTTCCTGATAGAAACATTCCTATTTCATACAAAAAAAGATTAACATGGGGCATAACCCATTTACAACAAAAAAACATTTGATTATAGTTCATATATGAACAGCTCAGATCATGTCATCATTCACCTTGGCACCTTTCCATCTCTATTGTCCAAGTCTTCCCACCTTATCACCTGGGCGCATTCCCCACAAACTGTACTGCAACCATGTTTTGTGCCCTGACTTCTAAGTGTCAACATGTGCGCAAGGTTGGTGCATTTCCGGGTAAAAAGACGATTTCTTTGCTTAGTTCTTATGATGGTGAGGGGATCAAATACAAGGGTTTTTGCCTGCGGCATTTTTAGCTTTTGATCAGGCATAGACTCACCAAGTGGTACTCTCTGCACTTCTTCCCATTCCGATTGCAGTGATTTACGATACACCTCCCATGCCATATCTTGCTCCTCTTTTGATAGTTTTTCCTCTTCATTTTCTTGTAACAGAGATTCATGTTCATGGTAATTGGCAATCCACCTAGTATCAAAATTTACATTAGATGAGGCGTCAGATACATAATAGTTATTTTAAAAAAAATCGAGAGGCACTAAATAAAAGCATCCGTATTTTAGAGAACTAACTCTAGTACAAAATCTCAAGTCTACGTACTCGCCTAAAGAAATCTATATTGATTTATATGTTGGAAGAAATAAGGTTGTTAGAATTAATGGGCTTGGGCTTGGGCTTGTGCACCTAAGTACTAGGTTACGGAATTGTATCACATCTTCAACCCATTTTCATTGTTGTTATTTAGCCGTCTTTAACTCTTGCTTTCTCTATTCCTAAACCCTTATTCTTCAACATATACTACTACTACTACCAGCATAGTCAGAAATCTAGGCACTCAAACTAGAACACTCTGATTCAACTAGGGTCCTAAAAGTGTTAAATTCAAGATCCAGATAGCACTTGTGACCTAGCTTTATCCACAGAAATATGCCCGGAAAAATATTATCCATATTAAATGTACAAGTTATCTATTTATTGACAACTGAAACAGCCATAATGTCACTAAGCTCACAGGTACACCATCAGCTACAATAACAATTAAGATCATTTAGATGCTTATCCCTTCCATCCCCCAACTTTCGCAGACTCCTAATTGTTGCAAGTATATGGGAAAGTAAACAAAATTAACATACAATTTCCTATTTGTCCATTTTGCGAAAAACACACACACACAACTAGACTCGGAAACCTTTTCTTCATGAAGTTCTGCTCACAAATTAAAATTTCAAAATATAGACTTAAATGTTCATCTCAACTGATATAACCTAATAACTAACCTACTTAGAGATTGTTTTCACCAACAGAATACTGGGGCTCAGATTTGTGGAGAAATAAATTGCACCAGAGGAATAACAAAGCTATAACAGCAAAATATGCTTATCCACAGGGAGATCGAGTTATCTAGTTGATGTATGGCATGACTTCCAAGAAATCTTGATTCTGCCTTGCATACAATGCCTAAACGGAAAATGTCCTGTGTTTTTTGTTACAAAAAAATTCAGGGAAGGGAGATCACCCCATTCCAAGGTCAGGACGTGCTACTAATGAAGGATTACCAGCAGGAATTGAAACCAAGACCTTTTTGCTGACATTGTTTGATCCTTAGCAGTTGAGCTAACCCTTATTGGCAACGAAAATAGTTTTCTCTATATCGTTTGAGTTCATAAGAAAAATAATTTAATAAACCTTTTCATTGTTAACTTGACTCTTAGTAGTTTGTCAAGTATATCTAGATTAGGATACTGTCCTTCATTTATGCTGTCAACGGAAAGACATGTGCAAAAAATTATTTTAGATTCACCAACAACCAAGAGCAAGTGTTGTAAATTATTAGAATTTGGGTTTGGGCCTAACTCAACCCCAAAAACTAGCTTGTAAGGTGAGGGTTGCCTCTTACTTATAAGCACTCTTCAGGTCATATCACTATCCAATGTGGGACTTCAACACACCCCCCTCACGCCAAAGACAGCGTGAAGTTTGCAGAACTGGACATCTGCGGGTGGCCCAACGAATCTAGGATAGGCTCTGATACCATATTAGAATTTGGGTTTGGGCCTAACTCAACCCCAAAAGCTAGCTTGTAAGGTGAGGGTTGCCTCTTACTTATAAGCACTCGTCAGGCCATATCACTATCCAATGTGGGACTTCAATATAAATGAAAAAGAATATAGGATCATAACTACCGTGGATGATGCTTGCTAAGTAAGCTTTCCATTAACTTATCAGAAAAAACTGCTTCCATTTGAATGTGGTACTGCATGTTTCAGTGAATGCCCAACCAAAATTGGGTTACTTTGATGCGAATGCCCATTTTCTTGACTCAGTTCAGCCAGAGTCTCAGGGTTCTCATCATCACCAAATTCAAAGAGATGTAACATCTCTTCTTTAGATATGGTCCTATGCACCTGTTGTCTATCAACCACTCTAGCAGCAAGCCCCTCCTTTGTTACCTATAGAAATCATTTCTTTATGTTAGAAAGATTGACAAATGAACAATAGAAGCAAATCATTTTGTATTACCTGGCGCTTATATATTTTTTCTTCCATGGTTCCATGAGCCAGCAATCGATAAGCAAACACAGGCTTTGTCTGCCCATACCTACAAACATGAAAAGTATTTCAACTTCAATCACATCATTCATCAATTGATGCAAATAAAATAATTTGTAATGAACAAATAAAAAATGTGCATCTTTTTAATTTTTAAAGATATCTTTCCAGAGTGAAACCAGTCCAACTATTCTAAATCAAGTAACGATTTCTACTAACTAAATATCGAGGTATCAATTGTGCGACTTTACCACCGAAGCACTGAATTTCCGATATTATGAATGAATGCTTTTGCAATAATTAGAAAATATAATTCACTATAATTCAAAGTGAAAGTCTCAACTTTCAGACAATATTGTAATTGCTTAGCAATAACTACGATGAAGATAAGAATCAACTTTAGCACTTAGCATTTTGTTTTTGTTTTTATAAATAAAAATAAACTACTAAGATTAGAATAAGATGAACACAGAGATAAGAGCATAAGAGATCATGCTAAAAAAAATGAAAATACTAACAAAAGAGGGAAAAAACAAAAACCAACGAAGCAAAGCTACCCATCAACATATCTGTAGGGGAAAAGACTTAGCTTAACAACAAGTAGAAGCCAAATGTCTTATTTTATCCCAAATAAGCTGCTCACCCTATAATAAGTCTCCCTAAAGGTGAACATCACATCCAATTGGAATCTTCCTTTACCCACATTCCTTCAAAATTTTATTCCTGCTCTAATTGCTCAACTGATGATGATCCAGATAATACTTTATAGCTAATACTTCCACTAGAAGAAAACTCATTTTGATTAAGGGAAAAATGAACAGGAGCTTACCTCCAAGCTCGATAGATAGCCTGAAGATCATGAGTTGGATTCCAAGAACCATCAACTATGACAACACGGTTAGCGGCATGAAGATTAATACCCAAAGAGCCCGCTCTGGTTGAAATCAGAGTGCATTTTACCCTCCTATTCAAAGGCTCATTAAATCTCTCAACAAGCTTCTGCCTTTCAGCGCTTTCCGTCCTTCCATCCAGCCTGGAGAGATAAATCACATCAAGGAACAACGAATCAAATAAAAGTAACCTTAGATAATTGAAAGTTTCTAGGTAGAACATCATGTGTGCAGTTTGAGATGAAACCAATACAAGTGATAAGAAAATTTTGAACTGTCTTAATTACACAGACAGAAATAAAATTCATAAATGGGTAAATATTAACTGACTAGAAGAAACAAATTCTACATTTGCAAATAACATTTTATCTAAAATCCCAAAGTATGCTTTCATAAGAGCACAAAACAAAAACTTAACAAAAAAGATACATTAAATCCAATAACTAGTTATAATTGCTAAGTCATCTTACGTTTTTTTATTGGTTTAGATGCTGGTAGCAACTAAGGTATGCATTTTGTACATTATAATACGGAACTACAAACCTACCCACTAGAAAATCCACCAAAACCTGAGAAAATTTCAAAATGTCAAAAATAGTTTGGGCATCCCAACAGAACATTAATACAGAAGGGTATTATAATACAAAAACATTAATCCTAAATCAAAAACATTAATCCTAAATCATTTAGAAAATCTAAGCAGCAATTGACACAGAAAGAGACAGATCATCCCCGGATGAAAGTATTTCAAGAGAGTATATTCCCAACTACAAAAAAGATATCCAATCAGTAAAATAAAAACAAACCAGAAGATTGACAACATAGCAGACAATTGGACAGGCTTTAAAAATCTGAACCCACCTATACCAATCTTTTCCCTTCTTCCAAAACTTCCCTCGTTTGCCACGTCGAGGCATCCTTGAGAGATAAAGTTCTATGAGGTCTAAGGTTGGTATGCTCTGACTGAAAACTAACACCTTATCACCCACATCGGAACTCATGGTTAGTATCTCTATCAGCAAAACCATTTTCCCACTTTGATCAATCTCCTTATAAATTTTTCCATGCAGAAGATCATTCCACCAACCCTGGAAAGCGATAAGAAGGATAATCACTGAAAGCATAGTTGTTAAAAGCATAATAATAATTAATATCGATCGATCTAACTTACAATTCACCCAAAGTAATATCACTATATCAGGAGATCACAACCAAAGCAGCCAGCACAATAGTGTCATATTTTAAACTAATTCAAATTGAAAGGATCAACTAAAGAATTATAACATTAATCAATTTAGTTTGTTTCTTTTCATACCTTCACGAAAAATCCAGTATCATCTTTCCTTTGCAGCATGTCATTTGCATACCTAGTATTTTCTGTAAGGTAATGAGTAGTCAAAAGAAATCATAAAGAATTAAATTTACGATAATAAGAAGAACAAATGATAATATAAGAATAAAAAAAAACAATAAAACTCATAATAGTCAATGGAATGAATTATGCATTACAAGAAAAGAAAACATAAGTTTTATTACTAGCTGATGACATCTGTCAATATGCTGTACTACCTTATCTTTGAACAAATAACTAAATTTGTTGTCTTTTTCTCTTTATTTGTTAAAAACAACCTGAAATTCTGAGAACAAGGACACATTTTTAATTAGGATCATTTGAGAGGCTATATATAAATAGCATGGACATTCATCACGCTATTCAGCCTTTTGCCGTTTTGGAAGTGCTTTAGGGTACAGTAGAGAATAAGCTTGGACACCAAAAATTTTATGGTTCACATATTAGAAGATTCCCCAAGGAATCCTATTTAACACCACTACTCCAAATAATCAAGCATAAATGACATAGTAAAATCATGAAAATTGAAAAGCAGAAAAGAAACTTATTAGATGTAGACCTTATGATTTATCATCAATTTTAAAATGCAAAGCATATAAATACCATTTTTTTCATTAAAAGACTTTATTAAAATAGAAATGAATAGTACAAATGCCAGAACAAAAGAAATCCTCAAGAAGAAAACACAACTGTTAGAAAATCAGATAAATATCTAATAATATCTTTTCATATCTTAGTATATCTTATAGTATCCTATAGATAATCTCTTAGGATTTATTTCTTATTTATATTTTATGATTTGATACTCTATTTGATTAAGATTAGGATTCTACTTTTAGTATAAATAGGACTATTGGGTTGTCTTTTGTAATCACATCATCACTACATCAAACCAATATCAATCTTATTATTTCTTAGTTTACTTCTTTCTTTTCCACCTTCCCTACCTAAAACCTTCCAATTCAACATGGTATCAAGAGCCAGACAAAGGTATCATCCTCCGTGACTTGTACTGTCACTATTCCGCTACGGAGTTCCGATAAGTATGAAGGAACACCAATCATCTTCTTAGCCATACAAAAAAAAAATAAAAAATCCTTTTCTCTCCTCCGTTGTGTTCTTTTCCGGCACGTCCTTCTTCTTTCCGACCTACGTTCTTGCCCCGTTGGCCGTTGTCAGCTGTCGTCCGCCTCCGTCGGTCATCGTTTCCGGCCGCTGACACCATCGTCGGACTCGCTTGCCGCCGATCTGTCCAGACGTTCAAACAGCGCCGTCGTCCGCCTCCTGATGTTCCTCCATGCGCGTCTCTTTCAATCTGCGCGCAGCCGCACTCGCGGACCTTTCTCCGGCGCGTGACGGCGCTTCCTGCCACCGTTCCGGTCGCCGTTTTCAGCCCGTGACTCGCTAGCCCCTCCTCTTTCTGGATCTGTTCTCACCTCCCTTTATGGACCCCTTTTCAGCAACCACCTCGATGTGTTTGTCTCTCTTTGGTTATGTTTTGCTTCTTTAGTGTTTGTCATGCAATTCTTATCCACTAATGGATCATACCAGTGGCTTCTCTTCCCACCGACGATCATTCTGGTGTGACTCCTTTCCCACGGATATGTCATATTAGTTGTGACTTTTGTTCCACCGACGATCATTCCGGTGGTGACTCTTTTTCCACATATTAGTCGTGACTTCTATTTCTGTCGATCATTGACTTATGTTGGCTATGACTCACACTAGCCCAACTCATTGTCCCAGATGCTCTAGCCCGGCTCTTTTCCTAGATGCACTGGCCCGTCTTTCTCCCAGATGCACTAGCCTTGGCCTCTTGTCCCAGATGCACTGGCCTCGTCCGTCTCAGTCCCAGAAGTAGTTGTCTAACTTAATTTCAATTTGAAATAATTTGGGTCTCCGATATTGTTGTTGAAGCTTCCAAATATGGTTTTGAGAAGTTCGGACCTTGCTGCTAGATTGCTTGCCAAGAAATTTCTATCAGGCTGATGATCATTCCAGCTATCTTGCTAAGTTATCTTTCCAGTAACTCTCTCTGGCCTCTCCAACATTCTTGAGTTGCCTTCCAACCATTATTTTCGTGGAGCTCAGTTCTTTATTTTAAATTATAATTTGAGGGGGAGTATGCATTGTTTTCGTATAACAAGCTTAAAGCTTAATAAGCTTTAGCTTGAGGGGGAGTGTTAGAAAATCAGATAAATATCTAATAATATCTTTTCATATCTTAGTATATCTTATAGTATCCTATAGATAATCTCTTAGGATTTATTTCTTATTTATATTTTATGATTTGATACTCTATTTGATTAAGATTAGGATTCTACTTTTAGTATAAATAGGACTATTGGGTTGTCTTTTGTAATCACATCATCACTACATCAAACCAATATCAATCTTATTATTTCTTAGTTTACTTCTTTCTTTTCCACCTTCCCTACCTAAAACCTTCCAATTCAACAACAACAACTGAAAATCCAAGGAGAAACAAAAAACTAAGAACAAGAAACATGCAACAAAGCATGCCAAACTCTGCAGATATGTGAGAGACACTCCCCTAAAAAGGCTGTGAGCAGAACACACCATACCTAGCAGCTCACACACTAAGCATGCAAAAGTGGTGATTTAAATTAGTTCTTCATTTATTTATTTATTTGATTATTGGGGAAGCTCATCTAAAAGGACATATATATAATTGCAGACAAACATTTACTAGAAGTTCCTATTAAGGTAATAAAGCCTCTACTTTATACTTGTTTTTCTTTCCCATTTGTATCTCACAGCATTTATTTATTTTTTAAAACAAGTGATCGTTCATCGGAAAGGATTAAGAAATTTGACGAATGCCTAATTATGCCTCCAAACAGAAAACATATTTGCTCCATAATAGAAAACATGCATAGAGTAAAAGAGAAGAAAAAGAGAGAATAGAAGTTGAGAAATGATAATCTGAATTTCTTACAGAGAAGAGAAGGTTACAGGGTTTATATAGTGGATCTGTTGAGCAACTGCTCCTAACAGAATGCCAGCTAACTCCCAGCTGTCAGTGCTGACTCAGCACTGCAGATCTAACAGAATGCCAACTAGATCTAACAGAATGCCAACTAACACACAGCTGTCAGTGCTGACTCAGCACTGCAGCTCTGTTACAAAGATTGCTACCCATTCTATTATATACTCTATTATTCCCCCTTCAATCTCAAGGTGGTTGAGGAGAAGCCACCACATTGAGATTGGAACGCAAGGTACAGAATCTGGAGGAAGAGAGAGGCTTGGTGAAAGAATCTGCAAGTTGATCAGTGGCTGGAACATGATGAATGGTAATAGCCTTGGACAAAGCCTTCTCCCGGACAAAGTGAAGGTCTAACTCAATATGTTTGGTCCGAGAGTGCAGAACAGGGTTGTGAGCTAGGGAGACAGCACTCAAGTTGTCACACAGAAGCTGGGGAGTGTGAAAAGGAACCTTAAGTTCGGTGAGTAATGACATGATCCATAGAACTTCAGCTGTGGTGTTAGCCAAGCTGCGGTATTCGGCTTCGGTGCTGGATCGAGCTACTAATTGCTGCTTTTTGGAGCACCAAGACACTAGATTAGGTCCAAGAAAAATACAAGATCCGGAAGTAGATCTTCTATCATCCGAATCACTAGCCCAGTCAGCATCACAATAGGCTTTGATTGTGAGGGGCTGTGAGGAGGAGGATGGCTGCAGAAGAAGACCATAATGCATGGAACCCTTGAGGTATCTAAGGATACGCTTCACAGCCTGCCAGTGGGTCTCCAAGGGATGTGCCATAAACTGACAGACTTTGTTAACACTGTAGGCTATTTCTGGTCTGGTCAAAGTTGCATATTGCAAAGCTCCCACGATGGATCTGTAGAGACTAGGATCAGCCATTGAATCTGTACCAAACTTGCTCAACTTGCAGTTGCTTACCATGGGAGAGGAGATGCCCTTAGCATCCAGCATGTTAGCTTTGTTTAGAAGGTCACGGATATACTTAGACTGAGTTAGCAGAATGGAACCAGTTGCTAGATGTTTAACTTCAACTCCTAGAAAGTAGTCTAGGGAGCCTAGTTCCTTGAGAGCAAAGGTAGCATTCAGCTTCTTGATGAGGTCTGAGATGAGAGATGGAGAGGTACCTGTGAGGATGATATCATCCACATAGACCAAAACATAAAGGCATACAGCCCCTTTGGAGTAGATAAAGAGGGAGGGGTCATAGCGGCTTATCACAAAGCCAAAGCTGAGCAGTGTGCTTGTAAGTCTCTCATACCAAGCCCTTGGGGCTTGCTTAAGGCCATAGAGAGCCTTGTGCAGTTGGCAAACGAGAGACTTGTCATGAGTTTCAAAGCCGGGTGGTTGAGTCATGTAGACTTCTTCACTTAACAAGCCATTGAGGAAGGCATTGTTGACATCAATTTGTTGAATGACCCATTTGGAGGAGAGAGCCATGGTAAGGATGATTCGGATTGTAACTGGTTTGATAACAGGGGAAAAGGTCTCATGAAAGTCAAAGCCATGAGTTTGATGGAAGCCTTTGGCAACCAGCCTGGCCTTGTACTTGTTGACACTCCCATCAGGATTTTCCTTTACACGGAAAACCCATTTGCATCCAATGGCTTTCCTGTTGGAAGGAAGAGGGACTAAGGACCAAGTTTTATTTTTCAGAAGAGCAGTATGTTCAGCTTGCATAGCTTCAAGCCAAGGAGGACTTGATAAGGCTTGTTTAACTGAGGTGGGCTCAATGTGAGCAAGATACAGCCAAGGGTATAAAGGAGGAGGTAGGCAGCCAGTTTTGGCCCGAGTTAACATAGGGTGAGCTGGTTCAGCTGGGTTGGGTGAAGGAACAGGTTCAGACAAACTAGGAGAAGTGGGCAAAGAACTAGAGTGATCAGGAGCTATGACAGATGGTGGGGGGACAGCAAAACCAGAAGGTGAAGAACTAGTAGAAGTGGAATGAGAAACAGAGGAAGAAGTGGTGACAGCAGGGATAGGAATATGTATAGGAACAGGGGAAGGTGGTGTGGGAGGAGGGTGCTGGTTTAGGGGAATGGGGTTAAGGGGAGGATAAATAGGAGTTGGAATGACGGAGGAAAAGGTAGACTCAGTGAGTGAGGGTGAAGATGGTGAAGTGGAAGGGAAGAAGAAGGGGTAAGGAAACCGAAGTTCATTAAATAGGACATCCTTAGAGACAAAAACTCTACCAGAGGGTGCTAGGCATTTGTGGCCCTTATGTTGGGGGGAGAGACCAAGATAGACACACTCTTGAGACCTGAACTGCAGCTTATGTTGGTTGTAGGGTCTTAACAAAGGAAAGCAAGCACATCCAAAGGTCCTAAGAAGGGAGTAATCAGGAGTGGAACCTTGGAGTGCATGAAAGGGTGAGGAAAAGGAGGTAAGAGCAGCTGTAGGTAACCTATTAATAAGGTGAACAGCCATAGTAAAACTGTGATCCCAATAGAGTAAGGGCATAGAAGCATGGGCAAGTAAAGTTAATCCCATTTCAACAATATGTCTGTGTTTTCGTTCCACTGTCCCATTTTGATGGGAAGTGTGAGGACATGTTAGCCTATGAGCAATGCCCAACTCTGTTAGATAGGTGGTAAAGGGTCTAAACTCACCTCCCCAATCAGTTTGAATGGCTTTAATGGAGGCTGAGTGTTGAGTTTTGACAAGAGCATGAAACTGTTTGAAGGCTGTTAAAGCCTCTGACTTCCTTTTGAGAAAGTAGATCCATGTGTAACGGGAAAAGGCATCAACAAAGGCTATATAATAGGTATAGCCATTGGATGAGGAAAGGGGTGCTGGACCCCACAGATCTGAGTGTATTAGTTCAAAGGCTGTTGTGTGAATTGTAGTGGAGGGTGGGGCATACAATCTGTGGGATTTTCCCAAACAGCATGCATTGCAAAATTCAGTTGTCATTTTATTGATAGAAGGTATATTACAAAGCTGCAGAACAGTCTTAACAGTATTAGGACTAGGATGACCTAACCTATTATGCCAAGTTACAAAAGAATTTGAGACTACATTTGTGTTGGCAGAAACAGAACTTCTGCAATCAGATTTATTGGGAGTAGAAGGAGAAAGACTTATTGAAGAAGAAGGCTCCTTGAGTATATTGATGTGCTTGAAGGAGTATAGCCCATCATTTCCTAGAGAGCCTTCAAGAAGGACTTTATTAGACCCCTGTGATTTGACAAAACAAGAGTGAGGATGAAACTCAAAGTAAACATCATTATCACAGGCAAATTTTGACACAGACACTAGATTTTTGGTAATATTGGGAACAAGAAGTAAATTGTTAAGAGAAAGGACAGTGTGTGGGTGATGAGGGGTGGTGATGTGAGAGTAACCAATGGAAGTTATGGGAAGACCTTGTCCGTTTCCCATTAATACTTGGTCCTGTCCTCCAAAAGGTGTGTAATGAGTGAAGTTTTGTGAGTCAGCAGTGAGGTGATGAGAAGCACCCGAATCAGGGTACCACATGTGTGAGGCAGTGAATTCCTGAGTAGGTGAGCAAGACTGTGGAGCCCCATACTGAGTTGATGGTGAGGCCAGAAAAGCTGATGCAGAGGGCTGATTCATAAAAAGAGATGCAGAGGGCTGATTCTGACTTTGCTGAGTATATGAGAAACCAGAGGGTGGACCAGAGACCTGAGCAACGTGTACTGATGGTGGTCGTGGTGGAAGAGCCATAGGAAACTGGGTCTGAGCACGAAATGAGCCCTGAGGAGGGTAGTGATTAGCCACTGGAGCCAGAGGTGTAGGTAGATTTGGAACAAAGTCATGCTCAAAGCGATGCCAGCAGTTGTAGGCGTCGTGACCATACTTATGACATAGCTGACAAGTTGGCCTGTTGCCACTGCTGCCACCACGATTGTCACCACCACGGCCTCCACGGCCTCGACCCCCACGGCCACGATATCCACGGCCTCGGCCTCTATTGGCTTCCTGATAACCGCCACGATTCGACTCAAAATCAGCGCGACTCGGTTGAGAGGACGAGTTTTCAGTTGAAGTAGCTAGGTTCAGTGAAACTGAGTTGGAGGAAAGTTCTTGTCTGAACTTCTCCAATTGCGCATCTTGAATCATAAGAAGAGACTCGATATCGTCGACCGAGATAGGCTCAATCTTAGCAAATATCATCATGACAAAAGAATTGTACTCTTCAGGCAATCCTTCAAGGATTGTGTCTATGTGATCTTGATCGCTCAGCGAATCTCCAATCGCATGGAGAGAATCAACAAGCGCACGGATTCGCATCAAGAATTCTGACATCGTGCGAGATCCTTTTCTGGTATTTTTCAGTTCCGATCGGAACTGACGAACTTTCGATCGAAGATGGGAATGGAAGAATTTGTGGACTTTGTCCCAAATCTCCCACGATTGCTTGCAACCAAGGAAACGAGGAAGTACCGATGGTGAAAATGAGCTTAACAGCCATGTGAATAGCATCTGGTCCTGCACTAACCAGAGCTGATATGCATCGGAGACACGATCGAGAAGACGATCTTCCTCGGAAGTGTAGATCGGAGGAATCGTAGGGTTCACAACCCAACGATGAAGCTTGTGAGCAATTATAACAGCTTCTACTTGCTGTTTCCATAACAGAAAATTTTGATCATCAAGTTTCACAGAAAGAGGAGGGTTGAAGGAAGAAGAAGAAGAGTTCATTGGAGGAGGATTAGGACGATTTTCGTCGTTCTCTGCCATGGAAGAGATTGGTCCCAGAAAAGAAGCTCTATGATACCATAATAGAAAACATGCATAGAGTAAAAGAGAAGAAAAAGAGAGAATAGAAGTTGAGAAATGATAATCTGAATTTCTTACAGAGAAGAGAAGGTTACAGGGTTTATATAGTGGATCTGTTGAGCAACTGCTCCTAACAGAATGCCAGCTAACTCCCAGCTGTCAGTGCTGACTCAGCACTGCAGATCTAACAGAATGCCAACTAGATCTAACAGAATGCCAACTAACACACAGCTGTCAGTGCTGACTCAGCACTGCAGCTCTGTTACAAAGATTGCTACCCATTCTATTATATACTCTATTACTCCATTATAAAACAGATGGTCATTATTAAAGACATCTGAACTATGTTTACATGTTTCAGAACCAGTACTTCCTAAATACAAGCCCCTGCAAAGCGTAGTACATCAATAGCTATACAGAGAGAGGTGTAGAAGAAACAAGCAACAGCGTTCAGTTTCCAGCACATACAATAAAACAAATATGCAACTAAAGCAGTTAAATTAATCTTATTTCTACTTGAGATGTCATACAACAAGGAAAACAAAGTTTCTACAGATTCAGAGCATACTAACAAGCAGCCAGTACTAATAATAACAACAACAACAACAACAATAACAACAATAATAATTGATAATGCAAATAAAAACATGCATCCTAAAACCACTGACTGCAAATAAAGGAAGCCTTCACTCAATTAATAATTGTTTTAATCGATGTGTAATATTGGAGGCAGACAACAAGAGTAGGTGCCTATATATCCATATAAGTGAAGACTACCTCCGGCAAGCACATTACAATCAGAATTTTCGTCACTGGAGCTATCATCCACAAGAAAATTCTCAACAGCATCTTCATGTCTTACATAGTCCTTGTCTTCTTTTGTCAATTGCAAGATCCCAGGGTGGTTCCATATCTACTACAGACAACAAATTTCTTTATCACCATGATATACTAAAATATAAGATAGGAAGCAACAATAATTTAACAAAATGCACAAGACTCTGTCACTGAGCATCCATTTTCAGCTCAAAAGTTAAAACATTTAGGAAAATCCATACCAAAATTAATCAGAAATGGCTGGGCAATTTTGAAAAAGGTGAAATCACACCAATACATTTTTTCATGATACTTGAATTTTGAAATATTGAACGCAATATGGAATTAATCAACAACTCAAATTATTATCATTTCCAGAAGCCATAATCTGCAGAAAGATGATTGACTTGTCAAATAAAGTACCAAAACTCCCCAATAAATGCAGTAAATAGTGTGCCATTTTCGAGCTAAAGTCGTAATTTGAGCAACCAAGTCTATTCAACATTCATAGAATTTTTGTTTCAAAATTCAGAACCTTTACTCAATGATTGCCAGGGTAAACTATGGCTCAAATAAAGCTTGGTAAATAATCTACACTATAATATAGAATGAGGATTTCCCCAATTGGTGTCTATTTTTAACCTTCGCAAAAACTCATAACTCTAACTGAATATTAAGGAGAAAACCTTAATTTCAAATCAATATTACTAAGGCCCACAACTTGCACAGAGTTCCTACTTTCAAGGAGCCCTTTTTTTTTTAAAAAAAAAAAGGTCTGTTTTGCATTTAAAAACATAAAAAATGTCATGCCACAATGTAATCAAATAAAATTAAACTACATTATACCCAGATTACAGGTATCTCTTCTAGTATATAAGAAAGGTGCTTTTAGAAGCAGGCAGTAACTAAAAAAAATGTTAGAAGTGATTTATGTCTATCCATGCCATAATGACTCAGACAAAGTTTACATTGGCTTTCACCTGCCTAAAACAGTGTTATTAAAAACGAACCGGTCATTGACTCGGTCAGGACACTGAGTCAATGGGTCATTGGTCCAACCGGTGAGTCACTGGTTGAACCGTATGAACCAGTATATATTAAATATATAAAGTTTATTATAAAGTTATGTATATATAATATTTTGTGAATGAATAACAACCACCAGCATTGTCCCAGTGGCGTAGCTCCTTCACATTTATGTTCCCCACCCGAGTTCGAGTCCCTCTCATGTTGTTTTGGGCAAATTTTGCTTGGTAAAATTCGCTTCCTCATGCTGACGTCAGCGGGAAACCGTGCGATGACGTCAGCATCCGGTCCGACCAGCGAGTTAAGTTTTCGATTCCCACCAGTTCAACCCAGTTCAAAGCTGATGATGTCAGCACGTTCACATGGCTAACCGGTCTGACATGCTAACCGGACCAGCCATAGGTCCGGTTTCCAGTCCAACCGGTCGGACCGACCGGTTCGGTCCGGTTTTAATAACACTGGCCTAAAAGAATAGGGGAAACCATTACAAATGACTTAGACCTAAATTGCCTTTTTGAAGACATAATTTATGATATAACACAATAATATCGTTTGATCAATGTAGCTAACTTCACCTAATGGAATAAAGCATTGGTTGTGGTTGTGGGTAAAAGTGATTTAGGTAGCACTTATCACTACATAGTAGAAAATAGCATAGATTTTAACATCAAATTACTAAAAAAAATAAAAAAATAGCTTTCAATGAATTTTGTAAAACTGATAGATAATTTTAATCATTTAAAAGAACTAACTGTCCGATTTCTACGAGGAATATTAGTTTTTCTGTTTTAGGAAAGGATATAATAAAAACTAAAATTATTATTTCAGATTTAGTTGTTGATATTTTGTAGTAGTCACTTTCTTTATTTCTAGCCTATAGATCTGCTGATTGGCGAAATTCAAGATTTGATGGATTTCCTAATTTCAGCACTTTATCTTCTATTTAAGTGTAATTGTTGATGATCAATGGAGAAAATATGTTTTTACTCCTAAAACCTGACACTAACAAAAGCAAAAAAAAAAAAAAAAGGGTAAAATAGCTGCTTATGAGTATAACTACATCAAAAAGCTGCAGTTTGAGAACATATTGAGAAGCACTGTTTATATTAATTCAAGACTTTACCCATATCAACAACTCTTACAATGTTCCCCCAAAAAGTCTCACCTTCAACAGCCGCCCAAAAAAAAAAAAAAAAAAACCTAACCATCCTTAACCCTCTCAGACCATTTCCCCCCTTCAACTTACTTCCACTTCCTACAACCATCTCCTTTTTATGCTTCAGCTTATCATGGGCCCGTTTGTGATTTTTATAAGAAACGAGTGCCTTTTTTAATTAAAAATGGTAGCCTCCCAAAAAAAAGTTCTAGAAAAAAGCTATTTCATAAAAGTGCTTTTTTTTTTTCGAAGCATGAACAAGGGCCCTATATCTACTAAAGTTGCTCAAACAATTAAATTGACTGCAAAGCTCTCCAAACGCATACATACCCGAGCTAATGCCTGGTACCCTGCAAAAAAACTTCTCTTTCTTAGCTTTTCATGAGGCTCCTTGTTCTTGGTGAACCCATGCACATCAAGGAATCTCTTGTACAATTTCCTCTGTAGGGGAGAAAGCTTGACAGTTATCACAAAGACAGTTTTAGGGGGTAGGTCCTTCTTCACCACATTCATGTCCATTCTTTGGACAAAGCCTTTCAACTGTTCATAGAGGATATGAGATCTTTGGTTCATAATTTTCACATCAGTCAGAGTTGAATTAGTGTGTTGACCATTCTCTATAGGATTTTGGAAGCTGCAGAAACAGGAAAATATTTTCTGAGAAACATATATATAACAAATAACAGTAAAAATCAGAATACTGAGAGTAAAGAAAGCCTTGCCGATTCCTAAATTCATGACTGCTTCCAAGAAAACCTTCTCTTACAAAATCAACCATCTGTTCCAGAGAAAAAAGTTGAAATGTCAAACATTGCATACAATAATTTAATAGTAATCCAATTTGTAAAATCTAACTTGTGCAAGCGTACACAATAATATTCCATGAGGTTGTTTTGAAGGGGTGATCCAGTCAGTGCAATTCTCCTCTGGCATTTTACTTGTTTCAAGGCTTGAGTTACGTCAGCCTTCGTATTTTTAATCATATGGGCTTCATCACAAACAAGAATGTCTGGTCCGTCCTGCGGTAACATGCCAACAATTTCAAAGGATACAATTGCAAATGACATAAATTAGTATATTTGGGTTATTCAAGTGTTAGGTGTCTTAATCCAGCCACTAACAATTTAGTGTCATTAATTTTGACTCTGCAACTACAACTAATTAGTGTAATGTATCATTTTTAGCAGATTTTGGAGAGTGCCAGCTCAGGATTTATATGAATTACATATTCTGAAAGTTTATTGTAACATTTACTCAATGATCAAATATATTAGGGTTAAATATGTTTTTAGTCCTCATTTTTGACAAAATTCAGTTTTAGCCCCCCATTTGGAAAACGTACTATTTCAGTCCTCCATTTTTTAAAATGTGTTAGAAGTGGTCCCTACACCACACATTTTTAGTCCCTTATTTTTTTACAAAAAATCGGTTTTAGTTCCCGTTTTTCAAACAAAAGTGTGGTGTAGGGACTGTTTCTAACAAATTTTAAAAAATGGGGAGACTAAAAATGTACATTTTCCAAATGGGGGACTAAAACTAAATTTGTGTCAAAAATGAGGGACTAAAACATATTTAACCCAACAACATATTATGTATTAATTTAATAACTTTATTATGCTGTATTTTAATTTAGTTAAATAGTTGTAACGTTTTATGACTAGGTTCGGATGATCTTTGAATAGTTTTTCAATTGAATTACAATTGTATTTTTAGTCTATGTTCTTTTTCTTTTTTCTTGCTCAATCAATGTTCTTTTTTTATTTATTAATTTTTCATAGTTAATTAAAGTGTGGGCAGTGGATACCGATATGGATACTTAAGGGTACCGGTATTAAAGTTGCTACCGCACAAGTATGGGTCTAGGTTTGGATAATTTTTTTAAAATATGGGTATCGGGATGAGGACTATAGTACCCTAAACGTTGCCATCCTTGTCTCCTTTATTCTTGATTAATTTAACCAATTATATACCGACCAAACCAACACCAACACAGAGAAATATCATCGAACATGAAGAGATGCTACTTCAAGAGTTTTACCTGCAAAGCATGGCAAATTTCTCGGGCCATATGCCGATCTTTTACATTCTTTCCAAAAGACAAATTCCGGAAAGCAGTATAGCCAATCAAAAAGACACCACCTTTAGCTCTCCACTTTGCAAGCAATTCTGCCCTCCTTTCTCTGGGAAAAAGGAAATTATATTAACATGATGACTGCAAAAAGTGAATGGCCTTCTGGCCACATGGATCTTGCAGTTACTTTTTATTATAGGTTGGATGTATAATTGTGATAATATCTCATGAAATAGTAAAGTGATGTACCTATTCATACAAACATAGACTCAAAAAATTTGTGGACTGACCAGTCCTAAAGAATTCAAGAGACAATCACAACAGTTGAAAGATTCTTCACCAAGAATCAATCCCATCAAAAGTAACCTTTAGACGATTTGAGTGTGCCATTAAATTTAAGAGTTCAGGTTGTTTCCTAAAATATGTAAATTCCAAACTGAAGCAGATGATGACAAAAAAAATATATGGAATGGTGCTTATTATTAGTGTATAGCTAAGCAACAAGGATCATATAGTTAGTTTGTGTAACAGAAAGTGCTGAGTATGCTTTTGGTTAGCTAATCAGTTAGGATGTTAGTCTGTTAATCTGTTAGTCAAGGTATATAAACCTGCTGTACTCACTTCAATATTAATGAATTCATTCAGTACATTATTCAGAAACTCGTCTTTAGTTTCTCTCTCTGAATCTTTTCCATTAGACTATTACTTATTAATGTTGATGGTTAAAGATATAATAAAGCCATTCATGTGTCCTCACCTAACATCTTAAGCTTTGGGATATATGGGTCATAACATAATATCAATGCCTCTATGACCAAGTAGTCTAGACTCTAGAGTTCAAACCTTCCACTCCATTCCATTATTCTTAATAAAAGTCAAGTTTCAGCACATGGTAAAGATGGGTTGTGCACCGTCCACGCTTTAAGCCCAAAGGGCTCTTGCACAAAGGGATGTGTTAAAGATATCATAAAGTAATTCATGTACCTTCACCTAATAGTTTAAGGATTTAAGCTATTAGGAGAGATGGTTCATGAAGGTTAAAGAGTAAAGCTGTCACTGGATCAGTTTTATTATATAATTCTTTATTATAGTTTTAAGTGTATTTTTAGTATCTATTTATGGGTCACATGTTGTAACTGGTCTTGGCTAGTGTGTGGTTACAAGTCTGATGTACAACATAATGACGTCAAAACAAAACAATAAGCAAACCTTGATACATCTTCCAGCATGAAGACCCTGAGTGACTTTAATTCTGAAGGACTCCACTTGATGAACTCCTGCCGCCAATTATGCAGCACATTGACAGGAGTGAACAATAAGTGCAGTTCTTAACCCCAAATCAACACTTCTCATTGCAGTGTACAAGAAAGCTATCACCTAAAAGTTTCAGCATAACCAATCATCAGACAAAACCATAGCAAAAGGAAAGAGGACCAATCAGAAAATGCTGTAAATTGTTTCCAACTGAATATAAAGCAAGTTATACGATTATGTGTCATAAATGGGGTTACCCGTGACCACTACAGCAGAACAGAGCTTCCAGCCATGCATGAGGATCGTGAAAATGGCAACCATGCATGAACTATATCTATCTATACTATAACTATTATAAGTGGGGTTCCCCACTCTGGCCTCTAATTTTTATTTTGCAAAATTACAATAATTTATTACTCAAACATTAAATCTAAAAGTATAAAAAAGATAAATCATAAATGCATCTTACTATTCATTTAAAGATAAATCATCAATGCATCTTATACTCTCCAAGTACAAATATAAATATCAAAGGATTAAATTATAAATACTTATCTCTCTCCAGTTGCAATTATCTTCATACACTACTCAACTTCTCACTATATAGTTTATAGTTCACTTCAAAGTTCAAACATATTCACTATTTTTTATCTTAATTAAAAAAAATGCAAATCGATAGGCACATTGTGACCGTCAATATGCTAATTTACAATAAAGATGGCTGATGGAAGGCAATGTCTCTCCTCAAAATTCCCTTTTTTTTCCTGCATCTAGCAGCCATTCAATTTCTTAATTTTAGATGCAAATTTTCCTTTTGGTTCACTGCAAAATAGACAAGCAAATTAGAAGAAAAACACAGGGATCTCCATTAAGGCTCCAGACATGGCCATAAGCATCAGTCAAGTAATTTTCATGAGTGCTCTTCCTCTAACCCGTCTATTCTTTTCCAACGATTTCTTACTTGACTGCCGACAGACCTCCTCATGTCCTATATCTCTTTCTTTTTTCAGCTTCTTTTTAATAAATAATAATGAAATGTATTAGCTTCCTCTTTATATTCAATGTTGAAATGTTTTCTTAATATATATAATAAATGGCCAGCAATCCACTATGTCTTAGGGTTGGCTGCCAAACAGCATTTGTGTTGACTGTCATAGTACAGGGGTATTTTGGTACATTCTTGCATCTCGCCTAACTCTGTGAATGTACACACCATCATTAGGGCTTTCTCTATCTTCACAAAAATAAAGAAAACTAAACATCTTAATTATAAGAAATAAGAAGACAGAGTTTACAAAAAAAGGGAGGGGGAGAGGACAGGGAAGAAACAAGAACAGCAGCTTAATAATTGAAGACTAGGCATCCAGTCAAAGACCACAAATCATACCTAGAACATACTAAACAGATGACAGGTTGTTGGGTAATATTTTTTCTATCTGGAGATTTCAATTCAGAAAAGGCAGATTATCATGAACAGATATAACTCAAAAAAGCAAAATCACATCACAAAGTGCTAATGATAAAGGTGTACCGTGTACCCAAGCAAGTGCCGTGCATTATCATCATTAAGACATTGATCTCTCACATGTAGTTTCAACAAAGTACAGTTCACTCTTCAACTATGCCTAAATATTAACATCTCCAGAATCCAGAATGAGAAGAATACCTGAAAAGTTTTACCAAGGCCCATGGTATGAGCTAGAATACAGCCAAGACCTTTATCACCAGACTTTACTTTTCTGATTGACTGTATTATGTTTTCCCACATAAATCTTATTCCAGCAACCTGCAAATATGAAATAAGTCAAATTGTAGAGAAAACAAGTCCAGAAAGGCCAACAAATCCACGTAAAACTACACAGATGCTCAAAGAGGTGGTAATAAAAAAAATTCAAGCGAACAATGGAAAACATAAGCAAATGAGGGCATATCAGCTTCCAAGATGAAAAGTATCCATGTGGTCTGACTATCGTTGCTTAGCATGCTGCCAATCAACAGTTAAATCCAAATAGATATTCAAAGCATCCTAAAGTCCCCCCGTCAGAAGAACAGACGAAAGTGCCAGTCTGACATAGAGGTGGCAAACTAACACACAGCATATAGCGTTACTTTTATTTATTTATTTCATTTTCTTTCATTGATATTCAATAAGTGAATAACATGGTTGAAAGATCAAACATAAACATGTGAGCTTCTTCTGGCATGTGGACCCTAATAGGGTTTTTAATCCCAAAAATAAATAAATAAGTGGGATAATCTTTGGTCAGGATGGGCTTATGCCAAATTAAGAGAACCAAGTAAGATGCTCCAAAGAATATAAAATAAAAAAACCTGATGGGCCTTCAGTTTAGCTGAGATGCTAGGAGGAATTCTGACAGGTTCTTCACCTTTCTCCCTCACAACATTCACTATATAACCTGCTATCGCATCACCAAGAACTTCAATGCTTGCACCTTCAGATAAATTCCCATTACAGCCAGCAGAGCTCATCTCATTTGATGAGGCAGAAAACTGTACTCGCAAAGACTTCAGGCGTTCTTGACGTTCCTACAAAAGTAGGGAGAAGAATGAACAATCTGGACCAGTAAAGCAGCTTTGGCAAAACAAAGAGGCTATAAGAAAATGAAACCTTTTCAATTGCTATTTTCCTTTTTGTCTCTTCTCCTAGTTCAGCATCATCAAGTATCCTACGAATCTTCTTTTTGCGCCTTCGCTTAGAGCTGGAAAAAAATGATAAGATATGAAATTGAACATATCTGCAACTAAACTATATAATTATTGGTAACTTCTTGTAAAGTGTATGCAAGAATAACTCAGACTAGCACTTCAAAATATTGCATGTAAGCCTAAGGATCCCATGCACATGAATCATTTCAAAAGAGATAGCTACATGAATTCCTATTACAAATGACAAGAAAAAAGACCCAGGATGAAACAATGAAAAAGAAAACAACATTCAACATAAACTCATAAGAATCAACAAATTAATTTGTCAAATTGAGATACACATTCCTAGAATTAAGAGAAAACATAAAGCAATATCTAGTTAAGGGTGAAGAATAAAATGCTTTTCAAGCCAACTGTATTTTCGTTTCATAACCATCATCACAACCAGGGTTATCAATCGCATGCTATAGCAGCGGGCGGCCAGTGGCCACTACTCTGGCAGCATGGCGGAGCGTTTTTCTGTAGCGGCAGAATCACGGTGGAGCGGGGGCACTCATGGGCTGCCACTGCTTCATGGACCAAAATACCCAAATTTTTAGGGTATTTTTGGATTTTCGGCCTTTAAATTTTTAATAGGGTTCTGAAATGGGACCCATTTCTCACTTTCATTTACTCCTTTCGAATGTTGCTCCCTCCCTCTGAATCTCACTTCTCTCAACCCATCTCAGTTCTTGGTGCTCCCTCCCTCTCAACTCTCAGTTTTTGGTTCTCTCAGTTCTGCACTTTCCGGCCAGAGTAGGCGCCCCCAGTTCCAAGTGTTGTGCACTTTGAGTTCTCAGTTTCAAGTTTCTACACGTTTTAAGTACTCAGTTTCTACACTTTCTCAGTTCTCAGTACACCTGCTCATATTCTCAGTTCCACATCATCTCTGATATGGCATCTTCCAGTCAGCAAGCATCACCTGCAGCATCAGTATCTTCTTGTGCAATGGTAAAACCTCTTGGTGAGAATATTGACATAGTATGGCAGTGGGACAGTTTGAAAGATCCCAAAACAGGATAAGTGTCACCTGCGTTTTTATGGAGGAATTACCTGCCTCATTTCCTGGAATGTGGTTTATATACCTGTCAGACAGCTCCCCTTAACACCAATTGATTTTATGATGGAATCTAACAATTTTCCATAAACCTCTTAGGTAAATTCCCCTTACTGCCCCTCTCAGCCCTTCTGTTATACAGATAATTTATTGAGGGTCTGTCATTCACATTTTACAATCAGCAAAATAAGTATGAGAAATAAGAACGTGAGGTGTAAATCTTGATTGTTAATCATAATGTAAAATTAATGGAACAATATCCCAGTCATAGGAATTTTAATCAAAAGAGCATTGAATGCTACAAAAAGTTAAATAAATTAAATCTATAACAATGGCTTCACCTGATTGTAACATTAATCTCTCCATTTGAATTATCTGAATCACTACCAGAGCTGGAAACTGTTACTTCAGTACGTCCCATAGCTTTCTCTAGTTGCAATGACAGTCTTTGCAGAAGATTTGGGCGGCAACAACAACAATGCCAGCCAGTAACCTGAGATTCAGCAAGGAAATCTACACCAAGATTCTTCTTTATACAGTTGGTGCAAAACAATATCTTGCATAATTTACAATTAACTAATTCACTGCTTCCTCCACACCATGCACAGTAACACTTGGAGCAATCATGACCCAGGTCCTGTGACAATTAATTAGCTTCCGATTAAAATTCAACTGAAGGAAATAAGAAAGGAAAAAATACATCGGCTCAGAAAAGCTTTCCAAACTCACTGAGCAATATTTTCTGTCCTATAAACAAACCAATAATAATATAACCTAATCTCTGCTATCAATATAATAATACGTGTGATTCACTAACAAAATTTAGAACAATGTTTCTTTCACGTTGCTTAAATGAACAACTTTCTCCTCCTCGATAGCAAAGCTCAAACAACGTATATTTTTTTTGTTTGGAAAGAAAAAGAAATTCAATGAGAAAGAAGCGAAAGATATACAAAGATAGATCATAAGATAGCACCACAAGAAATCTACTACAGAGAAAAAGATACAAAGACCAGCAAAACAAACTCAATAATAGCCGCAAAATCTCAGTCCAATCGCTATGCAAATCATAAATGAAAACCCACTTAAAAAGATCAAACAAAATATTTACCAATTTGTATATTTAAAACATAGAATATATAAATCTTCTCTCGCCTAACAAAAAGCTTGTCCCAAAATAGGATAGAGGATAGCTATTACATCGTGCATTCAATTACAAAAACCAAGCCTTTTCCCACTAGCTCAGGTCCCGACTAGATGGATCAAATGAAATCGTAGTGTCCTATCATAAATCATGTTTATACTAAATCATGTTTAATGCTTTCACCTATAGACATCATGGATTCACAAAAAAAAAAAAAACTGCTATTGACTTTTGTGCCACTAAAGCCTAGTCTTACTAATTACAAATATACTAAACTGAAATATGCACCAAAATATTACTCAGAATTATATATATACATATCCAAGCAAAACATTAATAACTTTACGTCCATACCATTGCATGTTTCTTTTCCTCCATTAAGCAATTGCAGTCACCACAAATAATCACTTTCAAAAGAGGGTGTTGGTGCACTTCAAGAGCTACTTTATCACAAACTGTGCAGAAAAATTTCTCCTCCAGACACTCAGAAGGAAGAGAATCAGCACCTCTGTTACATATACCTTCTTTTACCTCAGATTGATCCTTTAGGGTACTCAGATTGCAATCTAACTTTTCTTCAATGGCATCTGCTTCATCAGTTCGACACTTTTTATTATCAGTGTCAAGCTCACTATCATTTAGACGTTTGGTTCCTCTCTGCTCAACAACATCAGCCAATGAAGATTCGGGGAGATCTGACAAATTGCCAGTATTCAAAGGCTTTTGGTCAAGATTATAACTAGAATCAAACCCTTCAATTGTGTCGGACTTCGTATTCAGACAAGAAACCTTGTCATTGTCAGACACAATTTTCCCATCATCACTAGCATTTTCCTGCATAACAGGGTTAAAATGATCAACAGGTGACGGCTTCTGTATGTGGCTCTCCATCACTAAATCAGGTGGGCACATTTCACGCTGAATTACATTCAAATTTCAGTAACAAAATATGATAACGTTTATGGAACAAAACTGAATCAAATCGATAGCAATAAGTTACATGGATTCCTACAATTAGGTGCCAATACCAAATTATGGATAACAGGAACCATTTTTATTTACCTAATACACAAGATCATTATTTCGGCAAATGATACCCAAATAATCATTTGCTTGTGAAATCAAAGAAAAAACTACAAATAACAACATATCATTAGCAAAAGACAAAAAAGTAATTTCAGACAGTTTCTGGGTCAATCAAAAGAAAAAGCAGAATCAGAGTCATAAAATTCACCTGTTTACTTTTCTTTTGCTGCCTCCTACGTTTCAAACGGATTTGAAGCTTCCTATCAACAATTACATCATCCTCTTCTTTGACCTGTCGAAAAGAAAAGGGCAAGTAATCAACTTCCAGAACACAGGGGTTGCACATCTCTTCTGACCCCGCCCCCTTACTCTCTTCTCCTATTTACTTAGTTGAACATTCTAACTAACTAACTAACTAGCCCATTCCTAATTGGGCTGGGCTAAACACATTGATTCAAAAATTGTTTCTCCTTATTGTCATTTCCCGTCACAACTATGTCGTCATCATATACCAAAGTGGTGTGACCCCCCGAAGGAGCAAATTCTTAACAAACAACGTGTGATCTCCATGGCTTTGCTTGTATCCTATACCCAATATAACTCTTGCAACTAGTGCAAACTGCAAAGGTCTCTTGGTAATCAATTCCAAAGGTTTGGACAAACCCTTCGGAGACCAAGTGTCGTTTGTGCCTTTCTATCGACTTATTTGCTCTATATTTTACAATATACACCCACTTGCAGCCGACAACCTTCTTCCCTACCGGTAACCGTACCAACTCCCAAGTTTGTTCTTTTCCAATGCCTCCATCTCCACATTCATGGCCTATTTCTAATATTCATTAAACAAAGCGTCGGATAGTTGTAGGGATGGTAATAGTGTTTAGGCTTACAAGGAAGACTTAATGATACAATTTTATGGCATCAAATTACACTGACTCAATTCCATCTTAATCCATAGAAGTGATAGTAAAAAGGAGTACCTAAAATAAGTTTGCATATTTAAGGGCTAAATCATAAAGTTCATTAAAATTAAAATTAGGGACTAAATTGCAGATGTGGTACATTTTCAAGGACCGGTATACAATTTTACTGGATAAATAACTGGTAATACAATAACAACAAACCTTTTTAAATTGTCTCCTTTGCTCATCAGAAAGATCTAGTTCTCTTTCATTTGCAATGGCAGCTTCAATAAATGGATCAGTAGAATTGCCATCTACATCATCAATCTCCTCGACCTAAAGAAAAGGAATTTCGAAAAAAGAAAATGGTAATTAAGATAGTGAACATACATCACTTACTGTAATTGTCTAACAAAAATATGTGTTATGGTAACTGTCTTGCAAAAGAATGTGTTATGTGCCATAATGCATTAAAATACATACAAGACCAGATTTTAAGAATGCATTGAAAAGATCAAAGTTCCAAATACCACAAAAGTTAACCAATTTCCAACATCTAGACGAAAACCGCACAAACAGAACTAAATAATAATTCACCAATTCTGAGACAATACAACAATCATAGCATCCATGCACACAATGCCAATGCCAAATTCTGCGGCAAATAAGCATAATTAAACCAGCATACAAGGACAGTGGCAAGGACCAGTGCAGGGGATGGGAGTGAAGCAGCAAACACAGATTAAATTTACCACCTCATTAATGCCAGGAAATTTGAGTCCCATCAGAGCAGCTTGCTGGGGAGTGCTGGCCAAATAAACAGAAGCCCAATGCTTACTACCAAATGAAGCATCAGCACCACTCCCATCAGAAACTATTTTATTGAACAGACCCCAATCACCCTCCATTTCTTTCTTTATGGGCTCCTCGGTTTCATCACAAAGCTTTTTTTGGAGAAAGCCACTTGCACCTTCTTCCAATAATTTACCATGTCGCCTGAACCAACACCGCAAACCCATAAGAGATCAATCATATTTGAATGAGGCCAAATGTGAAATGCTATATAAGAGCCATACCTTCTAACAGGTCTGTTTACTTGTAGATAGTTCTCAGCAACAGCAATTGACTCAGCAATCTCAGCAGTTGCCTGCGACCCTACCCAATGATTCCTTTTTTTCCATGCTTCAGTGCAGCAACCATTGGGAGCTTCTCTTTCAATCCACTTATAAAGGCTTGGGAGCTCAATTCCAGCCCCATCAAGTTGTTCCTAATCAAAATCATATCAATGAACAGCAAAATAAAAACATAAGCACATTTAAAGAAGGAAGAATTTATAACAGCTTTAATAAACTATCAATACTTGTCAAGCAAGCAAAAATCCAAATAACTTGCACAATCAAGCTCAAAAGTAGTTTTTTTTTTTTTTCAAAAGAAGAAAGATAAAGGGTGATCAATTACAGAAGGCTCCCACCATTGTGGGGTCCAGGGAGGGCAAGGTGCATTAGCCTTTAACGTGAGTGGAACTCATGACCACAAGGTCACAAGGAAGAAAAATTCAATTGTGACAAACAATGGAGTATGTCAATTAGTAAAAAATATACAAAAAGGCATATAGTGACGGCATAAAGAGTAGGTTGAGCATAAAATCACTGACTCCTAGAAGTAACTAAACAATACCACACTGATGAACCCTTATTCACACTTCCATTTGAAATGTGGTATTTATCATATGCAAAATTACAAAACAGAAGTAGATGTCAAATACTAGCATTTTTGAACTTTTTAAGCCACTGTCAACCCCAAAATAAAAAAAGGGTGAATATGGATAGCTTAAAGATCAACGCTCAAACTGTCACCAGTGGTCTGGATTATTTTGCAAATTTAGAGACACGTTTTATTTCAGCTTGGCGCAAACTTGTTTTCAAAGGCTACTTTATTTTGCAAAAAAGGGTGAATATGAAAGGTTTGATTTGATCATAGCTCAAACTGACACCAGTATCTGGGTTAATTTGCAAAATTGTAGACACACATTTTATTTCACTTGGTGCAAATTTGTTTTCAAAGGCTACTTATTTTTCAAATATCATAGCCAAAAGGATAACAGCCCAAATCAGTATCATAAGGAGGAGGAGACATAACAAGACCAATTTCTAATATGATGACAACTTGTAACAGTGGGAAGACATGTGATACATAAACCAAAATATTTACTGAAAATTGAAGATAGGATCAAACCAGTAAGTGGGCACTTTCAGTTTCAAGGTTATCCAAAAGAGCCTCCCACTCTTCTTTTAAAGTAGTCATCTCATCAGCAACAGCAATTTCCAACTACAGAAAAGTAAAGACAAAAAAAAAATTCATAAGTAAAAACACAAAGATCAAAACAGCCAGGGACAACGAGAGAAGCTAACATCATCCCCCTTAAGCGTTTGCTTCAATTCTTCTCTGACTTCACTCTCCACTTTGGCAAGAGACTCAACTTCAAGAGCTTCCTGGGCCTCTGCAGCCTAAAAACAATATTAGAGAACCTCCATATGAACCTTAAAATGCACGTGGAAGAGTAAAGATATATGACTAATTGTAGATTTGCATAAAACACAAAACATTCTCCTAATATTGTGTGTTGTGTTTTTCTGAGCCATCGATTCTTATACATTCCAGCTACTAATTTATTTTCTTTTTAAAAAAAATAACAAGCTGAAAGATATTTTGTGTGAACTCTTAGGCATTTTTGTGAAAAATGGGATAACCTACATATTTGGAACAATTTCTTTATTTCTTTCATGTCATTTCAGAGGCTTAAAAGGTGCAAAGAGGGAAAATTCCTAGACTTGAACAACGTAACAGTTATTTGGTGTCTATGGCAGGACAAAAACGCCACAATTTACAGAATAAATATTTTTTTAATAATAAAAAAAAATTACTAGATGAGCAGAGAAAAGTACGAAGGAAGAGAAAAAGGCATCCTCACAAAAAATCAAACAGAAACAACTAAAACCTAAGTGACAGAACCATGCAACAAAGCAAGCCAATCCCTTTGTGTGTCTACGAGGTCCCTGGGTATAGCACAAAAGGGAAGCCAAAAGAGTAACCCTATCACAAACAGTCTATACTCTCGTGGAAAAGGAGTGATTAGATATTTTACTATTGCTTTTCCATCCATATACACCAAAGAACAGCAAAAACAAAACACTACCACAGAATTTTGGCTTCTTTATAAGAGGCAAAGCCTCTAAAAGAAATTATTCAAATACATAGGGAAGATCCAAAGGATCCTAAACAACCTATTCCAAAGAAAATTCGCTGCTGAGCTATGACAACCAAAAAAATAAATAAATAACTTTTCTCTCACTTTTATCCTTATTATTTTAACTAAATTCCTAATTTACCTAGACATGTCATTTCATTTATATTAAATAAAATATTTAAAAGTAAAAAATATATATATTATAATTTTTAAGAAGACAAATAATTTGAAATAAATTAAAGTATTAAAGTAGTAATTAATTTTAAAATAAATAATACAAAAATAGAATTTATACCAAAAATCATATAAACATGTTCTTGTATGTCATTTTTATATTTATAAGCTGGTTTGATGGCTAATTTTACCAAACATTTCAAATTCAATAACTAGCTTTCAAGTATAAGCTTTCCATCTATCAACTAGCTTATCAGCTATTTTTGCCAATTAGAGCCTTAATCTTATTAAAAACACCAGTCCAGACAAAAGCTCTAACCTTTAAGGGAGCTTTGGACTTCCATATATAAGTTTATCTAAAAAAAAATCTATCTATTGTGAGTGTAGGTTAAGAACTGAAAACAAAGATTTACAGGTGAACACTATCGAGGACTCAGAGACCCAAATTCTTGAGTCAAGAATAGAAGAAAGATAAATAGAGACAATTAAAAACAAAAGAGACTCTAACTCAAAAACCTCTCTACCATGCAAGTTTCTAAATAAGTGAAGGTTTCAAGAGGAGTTATCCTGAGAGTAGAGTTGACAAACAAGAGCATTATGTAAACAAGATACATGAAAAAGCCTAGGAAAAGACTCAAAAAGAAGAAGAATAACTACCAGCCCATATAAAATGGTTTTTTGGAAGATATATGCAAACAAGAGCTATTTTTATAGCATATATCTACCAAAAATTTAATATGAGAGTCATCAGCAAACATCAAGGACAAGAGAGCATTAAAAGAATGTAAACCCTGATAAATAAAATTCCAAGTACTACCATGAGTGTCTCCTCCCAAAATTGGCGTCCCAATCCCCCAATCTGATGCAAACCATATTTACTCTGAATGACTTTATGCCATAAAGAGAACAGTTGTATAGCAAATCACCAAAGCCACTTAGCAGCAAACGCCTTGTTCATAGACGTCAAATTACCAAGCCCACCCCCCGCCCCCCTTTTTCTTTGGTTTACAACAAACCTCCTAACAAACAAGGTGATCTTGCCTAGAATCTCTCACCCCTAGCAAAAGGAAATCCAACCAAACTCTCTATTTTCTCAGCACCAGACACAAAATACGAAAAAGGGAGAAAAAGTATAAAGGGACCCATTCAAAAAAGATTAGATAAGAGTGATCTGAACCCCAAAAGAGAAAAAAGCATCCTTCCAACAATCTAACTGCTTTGAAATCTAACAAACCACAAGATCCCAAAAGGACAAAGCACATGGATTACCTCCCAAAGGAATGCCAAGATAAGTGAGAGGGCTACTAAAGAATTTGACAACATGCTCACATTGCAAAAGCAGTTAAAAACTAACAATCTCCATTCACACCGACCAAAATACTTTTAGACAAGTGGATCTTAAGACCAGAAATGATTTCGAAGATTTTCAAAATAAACAAAATATTAACAAAAGAATCAATATCTAGTTCCAAGAAGAACACTGTCTCAAACAAACTGAATATGAGAAACTACAACCCCTTGTGAACCAACCGTTAACCCCTTAACCAACCAATATTAATAGCTCTGAAAACTATACAGCTAAGCACACCAAACACAATTGCAAAAAGAAAATTAAAAAAATACAAAGGATCTCTACGCCTCACTCCCCTCTGACCCTTTAACCAAAAATTAGGTTCACTATTCATTATGACCGCAAAGGTGGAAGAGGATAAGCACCTACAAATCCAATTCTGCCATCTCACCCCAAGCCCTTTCCTATCCATGACTTTATCCAAGAAACACTGTTAGAGATAGTCTAGTTTATAGTGATTGGGCTTAAAGCCCGTACCCCTTAGCTGTTCAACAGCTGTAAGCTTTCTGTTATTTTCTGTTAGATGCAGTTAGCATTAACTGCTTTTAACTGCTATATCTATCACTATATAAAGTGATAGTTCACTGTAATTCATTCAGACTCGATAATATGAGATTCCATTCTTCTCTTCTTTCTCTAGTTCTACAATTCTCATATGGTATCTAAAGCTCCTAGATCCTAAGGCCATGGCTTCTGTTAATCCTTTTGCAAACCCTAACGCACCACAATTCACACGTTCGCATCCAATCTAGCTGAAGTTGGATGATAACAATTTTCATCAATGGAAGCAACAGATTGAGGGAGTGATTTGTGGCCACAAACTCCAGAAAGATTGTCACCGATCCACGAATTCCATGAAGGTTTCTCACTGATTCCGATCAAGAAAACGATGAAGTGAATCCTGCATATAGTGATTGGGAGCAGCAAGATGCGCTCATTTCGACTTGGCTTCTTGCTTCGATTTCTGATTCTTTGCTTTCGCCGTGGTGAATTGTCTTCATGCCTGGCTTGGGGCGAAATTCACAAATATTTCCAAAATCTCTTGAGTACGAAGGCACGACAACTTCAATCTGAGTTGCGATCCTTGACCAAAGGTAATCGTTCAGTTTCTGAGTTCATCCTTCATGTTCGTGCTCTTTCCGATTCTCTTTTGTCCATTGGAGAGCAGATTCCTCCTCGGAATCTTCTGGAAGTGACACTCGAAGTGCTTCCTGAGGATTTCGATCCGGTTGTGGCTGCGATCAATAGCAAAACCGAGTTTGTGTCACTTGATGAGCTTGAGTCGATTCTCTTAGCTCACGAAGCTCGCCTAGAAAAGAACAAGAAGAGTGTTCTTCCTGAATTCGGTCTTCGTGAATCTCACACAAACACAAGCTCCCTCTCAAGGATCGAGTTCTGGAAACTTCACCAATTCTACTCCGAATACTTCCTTTCAGAATTCACAATTTCCAGATAGTTACTTACTCTCATGTTGTTGGTGGTGAATCGTCCAACAGAGGTGAAGGTTTCGGTGGTAATCGAGGTGGCGGCCGCTACGGTGGTGGCAGATACCGAGGTCGCGGTGGTGGTGGACGTTCTGGTGGTCATCCTAACATCCAATGCCAAATATGCAAGAAGTATGGGCATGATGCTAGTGTGTGTTGCTATAGGAATGCTAAGACTGATCAGTATCAACAAAGTCCTCCTCAGCATCAAGGTTTCAACAATTGGCAGTCCTCTTTCATGTATCAAAGGCCTCCACCCTATGTTTGCTCATGCTACCAGGCCGCCTCAGTTTTCTCAGAACTATGCAGTACCACCTAGGCCACAACAACAACAAGCATTTCTTACTGGCACCGAGTCTCAGTTCAGCACCTCTTGGTACCCAGATTCAGGTGCATCTCACCATGTTACTTTGGACCCTTCCAACTTGACTGAGACTGCCTCTTTACTAGGGTCTGGGCAAGTCTACTTGGGCAATGGCCAAGGTTTGTCTATTAACAAAATTGGTTCCATGTCTTTCAGCACGCCTTCCCAACCCTACACCAAATTCACACTACACAATTTACTTCTTGTCCCTTCCATTACAAAGAATTTAATTAGTGTTAGCCAGTTTGCCCATGATAATCATGTTTTCTTTGAATTTCACCCCTCCTTTTGTCTTGTTAAATCACAGGCTTCTTCTGAAGTTCTGCTACGTGGTCATGTGGGTGTAGATGGTCTGTACAAGTTTGACAATGTCTCTCCTTCAGCTATGTCATCCTTTCCTCCTAGTTGTAAATCTGTTACTGCAAATAAATCTTCTAGTTTTAACTCAATGTCTGTTATTCCCAGTTGTAATTCAGTTACTATAATTAATACCCCAAGCTGTAACTCAATTTCTGTTTCCAATGTAACTTCAAATTCTGATGTAAATGATTCATCCAATAATATGAATGACAATACTTCTAGTGCAATCTTGTCTCCTAATTTTGCTTGTTATAAATTGTGGCACATTTGTTTAGGCCACCCACACCATGATGTACTTAGAGAAGCACTTAAGTTATGCAATATCATTGTTCCTCACAAGAATCCATTGGATCTTTGTTCTGCTTGTTGCTTGGGTGAGGCATACAGCCTCCCAGCACCCTCCTCCACAACTATATGCACTTCTCCCTTTGAACTTGTTGTCTGTGACTTATGGGGACCTGCCCCAATTCCATCTTCTTGTGGGTGCACCTATTTTCTGACCTATGTGGACGCCTTTAGCCGTTTTACTTGGGGTTTCCCTTTAAAACGAAAGTCAGATACCTTGTCCCAATTTATTCAATTTCGTGCCATGGTTGAGTTACAGTTTAACACCAAAATCAAGGTTGTGCAAAGTGACTGGGGTGGTGAATTCCGACCCTTCTCTCAGTATCTTTCCACTCTTGGGATTGTCCATCGTCTAGCCTGTCCCCACACCCCTCATCAGAATGGCCTTGTAGAGCGCAAACACAGGCACATTGTAGAAACCGGTCTCACTCTTTTGGCTCATGCCTCCCTTCCTTTCAAGTACTGGGACCATGCTTTCCTCACAGCCACTTACCTTATCAACAGACTTCCCTCTCCAATCCTTCAAAACAAGTCCCCATACTCTGGCCTTCTTCATCAGGAACCTAATCTCAAGTTCCTGAAAGTTTTTGGGTGTGCCTGTCACCCCTTTCTTCATCCTTACCAGCAACATAAACTGTCCTTTCGCTTCGAAGAGTGTGTTTTCCTTGGATATTCATCCTCCCACAAAGGCTACAAATTCCTTAGCTCTAGTGGTCGCATCTATATTTCCAAAGATGTCATTTTCAATGAACTTCAGTTCCCCTACAGTGATCTTTTTCCTAACTCCACTACACCACAACCGAGGCCCTCCTTGCCTCCAATCCCACCAATACCTCCCTTAATTCCTGTTACTGTCCCTGCACCAACTATTTCTCCTTCTCCTCTTGCCACTCCCAGTCCATAAGTTTCAATTCACTCCCCAATTCAATCTGTCCAGTCACAACCTCAATCCCCTTCACCCACATCACCACCTAATCACTCATCTTCATCATCTAGTTCCTCTTCACCAACACAACCTCCCATTCAACCTGTGGTCTCTCCTAGCCCATCCCCATCCTCACCGATCATAAGGTTTTCTCAAAATCAAGTTTAAAGAAAGACAAGACATAATCTTGGTCTCTGTGGTCTGGTCGTAGTGATTAATTTAGCATTCATATGGCATTGACCTAACGGATTTCTCATAGCGGCTGGGAGACTACAGAGTATTGCTTAATCTATGTGCCTTTCTCCTCGGTTGTCAAGTACGTGTTTTTTGTATCATTTTTAAGGATATCTTATGCTCCTCTAGTTCGCTTATGTATTTCACTACTTTCCTTTTCTATAATTTCTTCTTTGATTAAGAAATAGAAAATAATTACAAAATAATTCTTGGAAATATATTGCATGTTAAGAAACAATTAATGGCTCAACTAGATAATATTCAAAGAGTGGTTTCACCACTCAAGTGATTAATTGTTCCTAGACTAGGAATATTTTACCATTATTTTTGTAATTTTACTTGAAAAAACAAATAAAAACTAAAAATGATTTTAATACGTCCGCAGTTATTATAAAATGAGAAAGAAATTATGATAAAGTTGTATTCAACCTTAAGAGAATATACAATAAAAACAAGTAGAACAATACCCGAAAAAATGATCCTAAACAGCTTTAAAATAACACATGCGTGGCCACAGAGAGAGAGTGAGTTAAATAAATTGTCTATCTAGCAGTATTGCATGTTATAATACCTTACTCTCCACTTCTAACAACTCAGAAATAAGATCCTCTATTTCCTTCTCAGTCAAAGGTTCCTGCATAATAGACATAAAATGGACAAATAAAACACACTATAGTTTACATGAGGAAAGCAAACACAGACAACAAGGTTTTTATATGAGCATACAAATATATCAACAAAATGTTTTAAAATACAGAGAAAAGTGAGAAAGAAAATATGTACTTGACTGACCTCAAGATGCACTCCGTCATCTATTTCAGGAGACAAAGATCCCTCATCTTCTGAATCCTCACTGAAAGAACCACTAGAAGCACTCTCCATATCTACCACTCCATCCTCAGTTTTTCCCTCCATTTCTAGTAAAAACATTAAGAGGAAACAAACACAATTAGATTGTATCAACCACAATGGTAAATACTAGAGCAACAAAAAGTATATAAAAATATTTTGAAATAATGTCATCATGGCCAAAGATATTAGCTTCTCTTCCAGTCTTACCCTGATTTTTAAGCCAGGAAAAAAAAAGGTTTTGAACCCATTATTTCACCTAATTGCCATGCCCACAAAAAACAATAACACAACTAATCTTCATAGACCTTATTGAAAGCCTATTACTATTTACTTGTTTGATTTTCACAGCCTGAAAAGGGAAAAACAATGTTCACAGTTCACCCACAACTACGGCAACATTAGAATATATGCTATTACCTAAAATGAGCATTTAAGAACAATCAAGATAGTCATATAGCCCCAGTGGCCCACAGAGCCACACGATGGGGGGTTTTGGGATTTCCCAATATTAATAGAAAGCAATTTAAAAAAGAAAAGAACCAATTATGGCTTAATTAAGCATTCAAATTTTATTTCATTTTTTTTGATAAATTAAGCATTCAAATTTTTAGTAACAAGTTTCAAGTCATCTTAGACATCTAATTACTAGCATTCCTTATGTGTAAAGCCCATGGCCATTTTAAAGGGAATTCTCTTACAGAAATGTAAAGACTGGACACCTTTGCATCACTCAAAATTTCTTTTCCTTTTGTTTGTCCTCTTTTTAATTTTTGTAAGGAGGGTCTCTAATTGTCCTAACTCTTTGTAACCTTCTCTTCATCTTAATGAATTTCTTATTTTATCAAAAATAAAAAATCTATTAGCATTCCTTATAGAATTGATTGAAATCCATCAAGCTCCCTCCAAACTTTCTAAACTAGTATCAGCAGTTTCTATCTCCTTCATCCAATATAGGAACCATAAATATGAACTCACTAGCAAGGTGTTAGAGAGTGTAGCCACGCACCACATAACCCACGGAAAAGATGGAATCGCTTATTAATAGCACTGGCTTGTTTCCAAGAATTCATTTTAATGTTTATGCTAAATTTGCACAATTGACACAGCTTTTAAAAATCAGAAAATAAAATTAAAAAGAATAGAATCAAATCTAATTTCAGTAAAATATAGTCAAATAAGCAGTAAACCAATGGGGGCCAAGGTATATATTAAGGACAACCCTTCAAGAAATGAATTACAGAGTAGACGACAGACCAACTAGAAACCATAGATTATAAAATTTTCAAATCAATAAAGTGGTATGATAAACTTTTTTTGGATAAATATGTGAACTGTACAATTATGCATTCAAAATACCAAAATTAGTCCAACTTTAAAAAACAAATATTCAAATATAGCAGATCTTACAATAAATATACAAGCTTTAAATATTCAAATTGAAGCTCCCATCGCATGTATTCAGGATCTAGGGCTCCGACAAGACGATCGGACTTAGAGACATAGCGAATCGGGATCACCAACGCAACCAGATAGCGATGAAGTTGGTGCGCTTTGATTATTGGCTCGATCTGCTGTTTCCACAATAGGTAGGAAATTGTCTTCGGTGAGTTTCTCCGAGATCATCAAGGAGAACGCTGGAGGAGAAATCGCGGAAATCGGTGCAGAAGGAGTTGGCAGCGGCAGGGGAGGAGGAGGAGGTACATTGCATTGGAAGCCATTGATGCTTCACCTAGCTCTAGATACCATGTTACAAAAGGTGCAGAGAGTAGATGAGAGAGAGAGAGAGAGAGAGAGATCTGAATTCTGATTTTCCATTGATTGATTTGAGTTTACACAGTACATCATATAAATACAAGGCTTAGAGATCAACTACTAGGGTAACCGAATAGCAACTAAATAACTAATTCAGTTGAGCCTAACAGCTGGGGCAGGGATAGTGTGCAGCACTGTATCTCCTAACTGTGTACTCTATCACTGAACCACAAATCATGAAATTTGGCATAAAAAAGACAAGACTCTACAGTACAACAAACTGCACAAATTATGATATTATTTTAGCTATTAGATATGCTATAGAGCCAGTAAATGATCCTATAATGCCAAAATGAAAATTTCTAAAAGCAAAGCTAGGATAATAAAGCTTCAAGCAATCTCAATCAATCTCACCACCAAATTATGGGGCCTAGAATGAAATGATACCCACTCCACTAGTAAAAGAAAATTAAGAAATACAGTTGTTGATAATCAAGACATCCCAGAAACAGCTGTTTACAGATGAGCAAAATGTCAATCGAACCATATCTGACAGTTTCGAGCTCAAATGTGATTCATTCAGATTCAGATGCACACTTAGCAATACTTATCCCCTCGACCAGTTCAATACTACGAAACAAAACTAAAGGAACAGGTGAATGATAAAACTCAGAACTGAATCTAGTCAAGAAAATATAACCTACTTGATCTAATTTCCCTCTCTCAGTAAGGTCGAAGTTTCATTACAAACAATGAAACTAACTTTTATGTCTGGATATATTTACTGAAAAGTTATTTTAAGATAATTTATTTCATTTGTGTTAAAAAACCACTTTTTTATATAGTAAATTGTAAAAGAGGATATGAAGTTATTTATTTAGATTAAAAATATTTGTTTGATAGTTAGTTTTGCAAGGGTGAAATAAAAAAAAAATGTGATTGATTTCAAAATAAACAAACTGCTCTTTAAACGTGTTTGCAAAACATGTCAGATTAAACCCAAAACAATCTTTCTTCAAAAGGAAAAAAAAAAAACTATTTTGTTTGGGAATAATCTGTCTCAAACACCCTCTAATCGAGTTCAAGCCTCATTACTTTTACACCAATGGAAAAATTTGCAAGGAAAGTGGTAGGGAGCAAAACCTAAACTTGTTTGGAGCGGTCTTAGTAACAAGTATTATCTATAACAGCAGTTATTCAGCATATGAAACATTATTAATGGTTTTATTATTAATTTTATTACCAACAACAAAAGTGAACCAGCAAGCTACATAAGACCTAGAAAGAAAAAGGGAATCCATGAAAAAGAACTTGTATGATACTGCAATAGTTGATTTTCCATAATATTTCGGTGGCTGCATAGTTCACTAGTGGATTGAAGCTACGTTAAAATCAGCAAATATTGTTAATGAAGCTAAAGAGGTAGCGTATTACCTCAATCGCTGAAGCAGAGAGGCGGTTAGTGGTAATGGGTTCTGGGATCTTCTAGGTTTGCATAGGAAGTGTTGAAGAGAAGGAAGGGTTTCAACAATCACCACCGAACCTTCTGATTGTAAATTGATTTTGAATTTTCACAGTAAGGGCATGGCACGGAGGAATAAGAATAAGAATTATATTTATAATATAATATATCTGTATTTATATTTGTAGGAGTGTTTAGACGGTGTTTCACTGTTTGAATTGGCGGAATTTGAAAAGGGTGTGAGCGGTGACGGAGTGGAAGGAGGGAGAGGGAGGCCAAAAGGTACGAAAAATGTTTCCTTTTGTAAAACTTTTTCCATCAAATGAATATGAAACCAGCTCCGACTCGATCAATTCACCCGATCTAGATATTTTTAATTTTTTGATTCATAAATTCGAACAACCCCTGTTTTCAATATTATATAATAACATAATAATAATAATTATTATATAATATTATTGTATTGCTCACAAAAAAGCATAATAATATTGTATTAGTATTCAATAATTTTAAATTCAATATTCAATAATTGTAAAATATAATATAGTCTTTTATGGGGTTAAATAAATTAATTTAATAATAAATAAGTACATCATTTTCGAAGGATTTATCTTTCTTTTTTGGCTCAAGGATTTATTATTTCATTACTGACCTAATTAACATTTTAATAAAAGTCAACAATTTATGATTATGTCGATAGATAGCATAAGGTACAAGGACCCTTGCCTATGGAAACCATTCCATCGTCCAGTGTTGTTCCTGCCAACATTTTTACATTTGTTCCAATTGGTCAGCTATGTGCCAGAGAATTTGTCACAAATTATTTAGTGGGTGAGTTAATAATGAGTATGTATTTTTTGTTATCGATTTTAAACATTTTTTGTTTCCATGTTTGTTTTCCAGATGATCCAGATGTCATGGGATTGTTAACCAGTGTGGGAAGAGGGAATTGGAAAGGAATGGTGAAAAGACGAAGATGAATGTGATTACAATCACATTGACATCCTTTATAAAATAGGTAGGTGCATTTTTTTTAATATTACTATAAAATGACAAATACAATTAAATCAAACCTATAAAGCTACCGGATGATAACCTCTGGAAAACCAAACAAGTCCAAAGTGTTCTTCAAGAAATGCCAATCCACTCGATCATACGCTTTGGAATGATAGTAGAACGGATAGTTTTTCTCCTGTGAGGGGCCTTCGTCAAGGGGATCCACTTTCCCCTTATTTGTTTGTTCTTTGTATGGAGAGATTAGGGGAGATGATTTTAAAGGATGTAGCCAGCAACCTTTGGTCACCGGTTCAGGTATCTAAAAACGGTCCTAGCTTGTCCCATTTATTTTTTGCGGGTGATGTGCTACTTTTTGCTAAAGCCAAGGTGTCTCAAGCTAGGCTTATTGGTGGTGTGTTGGAAAATTTTTGTCTCATTTCTGGTCTTAAGGTGAGCTTGAATAAATCAGCTATTTATGCTTCTAAGGGGGTTTCTAGTGGAAAAAAAGATAAAATTACAGCTGCAACATCTATTAGATTCACTTCTAATCTTGAGAAATACTTGGGATTTCGGCTGTTTAATGGGAGGATTACTAAGCAGGATTTTGAAGATGTTGTGACTAGGGTCGAATGTAAGTTGGATTCTTGGAAGGGAAGACTCCTTAACAAACCAGGGAGAGTGGTTCTGGCCAACGCTGTGTTAAATGCATTGCCTTCTTATGGGATGCAGATCAAGTGGTATCCTCAGTGCATTTGTGACTATTTGGATAGATCGGCTTCCCGTTTTATTTGGAAGGGCTCGGATGATAAGGGCCTTCATTTAGTTAGTTGGAATAAAATGACCAAAACCAAAAAGCTGGGTGGTTTGGGGACTAGAGTGGCTAGGCACCAAAACACGTCATTGTTGGGTAAAGTTATTTGGGAGATTCTGAATTCTGAGAATAAACTATGGGTGCAGTTGTTTAAAGGCTTGTATATCAAAGGTGGGAGTCTTTTTGATGCTATAAACAAAAGAGGGTCCCCAACTTGGAACTCTATTGGTCGTGCTGTCAGAGCATTACAAGAGGGTTTTGAGCTGAAGATTGGTGATGGTAATACTAGCTTTTGGTATGCTCCTTGGGTCATGAAATCTCCATTATGTTGCCAGGTACCCTATGTTGACATCCATGACACCGATCTTAAAGTTAAGCATGTGTGGAATGGAGCTAGTTGGAATTTGGACATGCTTTACACTCCCTTATCGACGGATGTGTGTGATAGAATTAATAATATCAATCCGTGGCTAGATATGGATGTTCCTGACCTATGGGTATGGAATAATGCAATCAATGGTACATGTTCAGTCAGCGACGCGTATAGGTGGCTCATGGAGAGGAGTGAGGTGCATGGTAATGGTGCTAGTTAGGGATGGATCTGGAAAGTGAAAGTCCCAGCAAACATGCAATTCTTCTTGTGGCAGGTGTGTCATGAGGCTATTCCAACTAGATCTGTTTTGAAGACGAGAGGTATAGTTGTGAATGAGTTGTGTCCTGTGTGTAATAATCATGCGGAATCCATTTCTCATTGCATTTTTTATTGTACAAGGGCCAGGGGAGTGTGGAGTCGATGCTTCCCTCAACTTGTCATTCCTTTGTCAGATAGTGTGAACTACCTCTCCTGGTTGCGAGAAGTTATTTTTGACTATGGCATTGGTGTGGTCGTGGTCATGTGGCTCATTTGGTGTTTCAGAAATAAATGTATTCTTGAGGACAAGCAACGCTCCATTGTGGATATTTACTATCAGGTTCTTGGTATGGTTAACCACATCTCAAGTGCGTTTAATGGTGTGGAGAAGGATGTTCAGAAACCTGAAAGGCTTATGTCTTGGAAGGCCCTGTGCGTGGTACTGTAGCAGTGAACGTGGATGGTAGTGTTTACACCGAATCAGGGGAGGCGGGTTTTGGAGGATTATTAAGAGATCATGCAAGAAACTTTTTGCATGGTTTCTATAGGAGTATTGGGAAGTCCTCTATCATACATGCTGAAATCTTAGCTATCTACCATGGTCTCCAGTTGTGTTGGGATAGAGGGTATAGAAAAGTTACGTGCTATTCTGACTCTTCTCATGTGGTTGATCTGGTTAACAATGAAGTTTTAGTACACCATCGACATGGTGCAATTGTTGCGGCTATTAGAAGGATGATGAGTCAGCAATGGGTGTGTGTGGTTTTGCATACTCTAAGAGAGGGCAATTCTTCAACGGACTATTTAGCTAAGTTGGGAGCTCGTAGCACCTCAAGCCTCACTGTGATTCAAGAAGCGCCTAGTGGGAAGGTTTCTAACTTGCTGGCAGATGCTATGCAAGTTTCCTTTGTTAGATGTTAGCTTTTGTTCTTCTTTTTGGTTTTTCTTTTCTCTTTCTCTTTTGTAACTAAAAAAAAAAAACCTATAAAGCTAGCGTAACTTTTCCATACAACAAATAACATATATGACTTTATTACATCAACATCCTTTGAGGTTTATGCTATTGTTTCATTACACTCACCTCCTTTAAGAGTGGTATTGAAATCACATTCATCTCCCCTAAAAGAAAGGTGAGAAAAAAGTGTTGAATGTAATTAAATCAATCTAAAAGGTTGTGTAAATTTCCCATCAATATGACTTAATAGATATGACTTTATTAACATTAATATTAATATATCAATATATAATAATAGATAGATTGTTTTTATAGAGAGATTTAGGGGGATGTATTGGATTGGGATTGTAAAAGATTGTTTTGGCCTAAAAAAGTCTTGCGGATTTTAAAAGATTATGTAGAAATGTAATGACTTATAAGATTTTAAAAGACTTTTTTTTTTAAGATTGTTATAATCAAGATTCTCATGTGTGGATTTTAAAAGATTTATATCATAAGACTTTATAAGATTTGAATGGACTATATGGATTTATAAGACTTTAAAGGAAAACATGAAATTTTAGCAAACATTCAAAGTTATAACAGCCAAAGAAAAAAGTAACAAAGAAATGAATAATATAATAAATAAATAAAAAGTAAAACATAATACAATTTTTCTAATCTTTTAATTATTAGTCAAATTGATGTACCTTCATGTCCTCCTAAGTTGCATTCCTCCACATCTAAAGCTATGCTGGCCCTCCAAGCATTAACATTTTCTCATTCCCGCGGGTTTGAACAATAGGTTCAAAATTATTGTCTACATTAGCTGGTGATATTGAAGATAAAGATTTGTCTATTGGTTCAATCGTAAGTTCATCAGAACGACATTCTTTACAGAGGAACTTATATAGTGCTACATATGCTAAATAGAAATGGAGGCGCTAACTTAAAAATTGTGAACCCGTTTTAAAAATATCAAATATCTTCTCGATCACATTCCTCAAGGATGCATGGCGAAGATTGAACAATTCATTTCCATTTTGAGGGTCATTACCATTACCTGCAAAATCTTGTAGCTTCTGATTTTAACCTTAAAAATGATTTATTTAAAAAATGATTTTAATGAAAAGCTTAAACAATACAATTAAACTCGTTACAAATGATTTTTTTTTTCAATTTGAAAAAGTGTTTCCTTTCGTCAAATAATCTGTAACAAACACACTCTAAAAGTTGTTTAGTAACTTCTGTTGGGTTGAATGACAACCGTGGGGGGAGATGGGAGAGAGGGGGAGAAAGGAGAGAGATGGAGGGAGGGAGGGAGGAGAGAGAGAGGGAGAAAGGAGAGAGATGGAGGGAGGGAGGGAGGAAGAGGGAGAGAGGGGAGAGAGGTGAAGGCATATGGTGAAGAGAAATAAGAATGAAGAATCCCGAGAAATCTCATGTGTTGAGGTGAGACTTTTTGTTGCTAAAAAATCACTAAAAAGTCACACAAAGTCCCACGAAATCCATCTTAAAAAAACAATCCATCGAAATCAGGAAGTTTTTGAATACCAAAGGACTTTTTATTACTTGTAAAAAGTCATGATTGAATACCACTAGATTTAGGTTCTCTCTTTAAAAAATCCTGATAGTCTTGATTGAATACCACCAAACTTATTTAGATTACTTAAAAGTCTTGATTGAATACCACAAGACTTTTTAATCATAAAAAAGTCCATTAAAATCTTTTGAAATCTCAATCCAATACACCCCCCTTATTTTATTTCTCGAAGAATCTTGACTTAGGAAGAAGAAATTTTCATGTTTGGTATAAAATTTTAAAAGACATATTTGCAGAAAACTAATATTCCTAAGAATATTTTTTTAAAACTATATTTCCCGAAAAATCATTTTCATGTGATGGGTAGGAATTATAAGAGTTTAATTAGTATGTAATGTCACTGTAAAAAATTATTTTACATCGTCAGTTAATCACAAATCATGAAACGAATGTCTTTTAAGGTGATTTGGATAAGAATAAAAAAAATTTCAATGATATGACAATTTATTATTGATTGATAGTCTTTATACTAACAATATATATCAAATAAATTCGAATCATAATTTCACATGTACATGGTTTTTCTTGTTATTTAAAAACTATTATACCACAATTTTTATGAACAATATTAAAATATATATTTTTGTTTGAGAGGAACCATTGTATGAATAGAAAAAAAAATTAATAAATCATGACATGAACCAATATTGGTCAACAATATTTTTAAATTTTAAATTTTTATTATTTTCAATTAACCTATTTCTAAAATAATAATATTCTCGAGAAAAATACCCTTAAACCAAAAATCACAATTAAAAATTCTCAAGTAACATTCATATGAATATTTAAAACCTATATCAAATATATTTAAGTTAAACAATAAAAATCTATCTATTAACTATCAAGTATCTCCGACCTAATTAGAATTTATTTTAGTTCAGGTAATCGAGAATTCTTAAATAGTTTACACAATATTTCACAAGTATAGAACTCGTAAGCCTCCAACCGAGTCCTTTGTTTTGAGTAATGATATTTTGACACCAGTTTTTTGACACAAATTGACACCTTGGTTAATCACGTGCAAATTGTTGGTTAATTCAGTTCATTATATGGTTAATGGGTCATTTGAAGCTTATTTTCCTTAACCATATAAGTATTTGATTAATTACATGCAAATATCTGGTTAATTCAGTTTTTTATATGATTAATGAGTTATCATGAATTAACCAAATATTTATACATGATTAATTATATAATAAACTAAATTAATCACATATTTATACCGATTAACCAAGGTATCAAAAGTTGGCGTCGCTTCCGATGGAAAAATATCATTACTCTTTTAGTCCTATGTTCCTAGCTTAACCCCTTCGTAGTTCCTCCTCCTTGCTCTTGCAGCTGCTGGCCTGAAAGAAAAGGATAACGGGCCTGCATTTCCTGGCACTGCCACACTTCAATTTCAAACTCGAATGTCTCTCTCTTCTTCCCTCTCCCATATTCTATAATCTCAATGGAGTCCATTTTCGCTCCTCCCTCACTTCATGCTTCACAGCCACCATTTCGCTTTTCATCCCCGCTACCTTTCACTGCCATCCGTCCCATTCCAAATCGAAATCGAAATCGAAATCGAAATCGAAGATTCATCCCTAACTCCCCGAAAACACTTATTACTTTCGCCGCTAAATCAGAACCAGTGAAGGAACAACAACAACAACAACTAAACGACGTCGTCTCAGGCTTAGCCGTTACTACTGCTAGTGTAAATTACGAAAAAGAGGAACCAAGCATATCAAAATGCTTGTCGAAGCAACTTCTCCGCGCGCTGTTTTGTTTCGCTGTCGGTTTCTCTGCGGTTGGTGCGTTCCGAGTTCCTGCAGTTGCAATTGCAGCCCCTGCAACTGTGAAGAACGGCGTCGTTTTGGAGAAGAAAGGGAATAAGAATGAGAAAGCAACGAAGAGCTCTAGCTCCAAGAGTCACGAGTACGGTGACTGCACGGAGAGATTGCTGGAGAAGGTATCCGTTCTGTTGAGGATCATAGAAGAGGTTAGAAATGGAAATGAGGGCGTGAACGAGGTGGAGGCGGCATTGAAGGAAGTGAAATCGAAGAAGGAAGAGTTGAGAAAAGAGATCATGGGGAGGCTTTACAAGGAGTTGAGGGTGTTGAGGAGAGACAAGGGTGAATTGGTGAAAAGGGCAGGGGAGATTATTGACGAAATATCGAGAGCGAAGAGGGAGTATGATAAGTTGAAGGTGAAGAAGGTGGTGGATGAGAATGAGAAGGCTAGGATGGAGATGTTAGAGCAGAGAGTGGAGGGGTTGGAGAAGGACTATAATGGGATGTGGGAGAGAGTCAGTGAAATTGAGGACTTGATTTTGAGGAAGGAGACGGTAGCGTTGAGTTATGGGGTAAGGGAGATCAATTTCATAGAGAGGGAATGTGAGCAGCTGGTGGAGAGATTTAAAAGAGAAATGAGGCAGAAGGACATCAAAAGGTTGCATGCCTTGATAACTTGAATGCATTCTTATGTTTATGTTTTGTTATGTATTCAACTAGTCTTGGATTTCCAATGCAGTTTTATCTTCTAGTTTTGTTGCTATAATAACATGAAGAGTAATGATAGGTGAACACCTGGGTTTGACACCCAAAGTTGACACCTTGGTTAATCATGTGTAAATTTTTGGTTAATTCAGTTCATTATATGGTTAATGGGTTATATGAAGCTTATTTTCCATAATCATATAAATATTTGGTTAATCACATGTAAATATCTAGTTAATTCAGTTTTTTATATGATTAATGGGTCATCATGAATTAACCAAATATCTACACGTGATTAACCATATAATGAACTGAATTAACCAAATATTTATACCGATTAACTAAGGTGTCAACTTTGGGTGTATAACTATCATTACTCTAACATGAATATGGAGATCAGGGTAGGATTGCATGTGGATGAGGTTTTTGTGTGGATCGAGTCAAGTCCATTGGTTAGTTAAGGATGCGTGTTAGAATTTTTAGACTGCTCCTTATTTCTATATAGTTTGGTTATACACTCATATTCATTTGGAAATTCCACCTTATCTTCTCAACCCTTTGAAGATTTAGGGATGCTCTTTGCTGCTTCTTACCATTGTTTACTTTGTCTTTGAATTTACCTGGCGAGGGCCTTAATGGAGGAGGATAGTTGCATTTAAATTTTGACTGTGATGGGATCTTATCTCTCGAGATAATGTTTCAACTGGCAAATCTTGCAAGTTGCAATAAGGCAACATAATACTGTTGTTATCTTAATGCATTTGACAGTGATGGAAATTTGTTCTCAATTTTGTATGCAACAGGTTTTTTGGATTTCATAACGTTCTTTCATGCAATTTAGTTCTGGTATAATACCTTTCAAATTGTATGTCGTTATGAAAACATTTGTTATGTCATTGCAGTTCACCTAAAAGCTCAGGTACCAGACTCTCAAAATCTGTCCTTCAGAAAGACTTGGAAACTGCGCAAAGAAAACATTTCGAACAAATAATTCTTCCTAGCATTTTGAATGTTGAAGATCTCGGGCCAATCTTTCATCAAGACTCTATGGATTTTGCTCAACGTTTAAAAAGACGTGTCAAAGAATCAAGGGAGCTGCAAAAGAATCTGGAGGCTCGGATAAGGAAAAATATGAAGAAGTTTGGCAAGGAAAAGCTTTGTATTGTTCAGTCACCAGAAGAAGACATTATTAAAGGTTTTCCTGAAGTTGAGCTAAAGTGGATGTTTGGAAAAAAGGAGGTCGTGGTTCCCAAAGCTGTTAGTCTCCATTTGTACCATGGTTGGAAGAAATGGCGTGAAGAAGCTAAGGCAGATTTAAAACGGAATTTAATAGAAGATGCTGAGTTTGGCAAACAGTATGTGGCTGAAAGACAGGTTCCATTTCACTTTTTCATTATATCTCTAGTGATGCATCGACTATATATTATATGTTTAATAATACACTTCATTTATATTTTGATAATTTTGACAGTAAAAGGCAATCAAGGGTTCAAATTTTAAATCACAGGGTTGATTGTTTTTACATTTGATGTTTGGTTTTTCCAAGGACATTGTTGATAATATTGGCATTAAATCATGACTAAGGGAGCACAACCAATCAAGTCTGTAAAAGTGATAATGGATGTCAAACTGAGTTAGCCTTTTCATACACAAAATACAACTCATGATATTTCTATATTTTATGACTCCTGGACACCTTCATTTTGTCGTTTTGTTTGAATGATTGTTATGTGTGAATATAAAATTGAAGAATAAGTTCAGAGGGTTCGGCTCTCGGAAGGAAGCTAAGATACTGTGGCACTTGGGTGCTTAAGGATTGGAAAGGAATGCTAGAATATCCAAGAATACCTTTTTCAAGCCTGGACTTCATCTGGGATGGAGTTTTTTTTAGCTTCACTTTTGTGTTCAGCTTGTGGCCTCTTTGTTAGATATGCAAACCGATTGGCAAGCTATGTTACATAACTAAATGCCCCAGATTTTCATTTTTTGATGTTTCTAGTGAGGATACCTTATAATCTTCATATGTACTCTTATCTTCTTCCTTAATAAAATTTCTTTTTTATTAAAAAAATAAAACTGAACATAAATGTGTGTCATAAATACTGCTAAATAAGTTGCATAAGAATTAAACAGGCCAAAAGGAGATTTAACTCATCCCCTTCTTTATCCATTAATAATAGTCATTCTCTTGTTAATTAAACATCTTGTACATAGCATCTGATTTTAAGTGGTGTGCCATAGATCAATATATTTTTTTTTAATTTAATTTGGGAGGGGTTGTTGATGTTGAATATATTATTGTTTGTGGAGGTTTCTGTGCATGAAATTGGATTGAATTTTATTGTTGTTTTTTGTCAATTGTCATCAGGCATGCTTTGTTATATTAACTACTTGTCCATTGCAGGAAAGGATTCTCTTGGACCGAGACAGAGTAGTGTCAAGGACTTGGTACAATGAAGAGAAAAATAGATGGGAGATGGATCCAGTGGCTGTTCCTTATGCTGTCACCAAAAAGCTAATAGAGCATGCCCGGATCAGACATGATTGGGGTGCCATGTATATTGCATTAAAAGGGGAGGAGAAAGAATTTTATGTCGACATCAAGGTTATAGTTGTATATATTCTCTCTCTTATTGGGAGGTCTTTTTTTGTTTTATTTCTTGTGTGATGATTATCAATATGCTTTCTTATTTCAGGATTTTGATATGCTTTTTGAAGATTTTGGGGGATTTGATGGGCTGTATATGAAAATGCTTGCCTGTAATATTCCAACAGCTGTCCATCTCATGTGGATTCCATTCTCAGAGTTGGATATCCGCCAACAGTTTCTCTTGACATTAAGGGTGTCTTATTGGTTTTTGAGTGGGTTGTGGAATTCTGGGGTTGTCACATATGCTAGAAATTGGATTTTCAAGAAGTTTAAGAATACAACTGATGACATAATGGTGGTGATAGTTTTTCCTATTGTGGAGTTTTTAGTCCCTTATCCGGTATGGCAGTATCCTTAAGCTCTGAACTTTCCCTTTGCTAATTTAAGTGATCGGTTTGGAATGATGGATTTTTTAAACCTTGATTGTCCTTATGTTACAGGTGAGGATACATTTGGGGATGGCTTGGCCAGAGGAGATATATCAAACAGTTGACTCCACATGGTACTTGAAGTGGCAATCAGAGGCAGAATTGAGTTTTAAATCCAGACAAACAGATGATGTTCAATGGATTATTTGGTTTCTCATAAGAACTGCTATATATGGGTTTGTTTTGTTTCATGTGTTCAAATTTATGAGGAGAAGAGTTCCAAGTCTTCTTGGTTATGGTCCTTTGCGAAGAGATCCAAATATGCAGAAATTGCGGAGAGTGGTATTACTTTCTTCTTGCATCTGGTATATGTCATGTTTTAAATTTCTGCCTAAATTTCTTTTTGTCATCATGGTTTGGAGAACTGCTACAGTCCTATTTCACATTTGCATGTGTACCGCTTATTTCAAGGTTGATGTCATATTGCAGTACTAAATTGCATTACACTAGTCTTATGCTAAAGTTGATTGTTTACAGTTGAAGATGAAATGATGAATGTGTTAAAAAGTACTGTGGATGGCACAATTTTTTGGAGGATCTTGCAATTGAGCTTCACTGAACTGATAAAAAAAATTGTGTTTATGCAAATTTAATTGGGTTCAGGTTTTAAACAAAGCCTTCTAAATTACAAAAGTCTACCGACTTACATTGATAAGAATGTTGGTTTTATTTTTGGTGGTAATACATTGTAGGATTCTTGAATTATTTTAATTCTGAAATGTCCAATAAGTCTTGTGTTATTATCCTCATTACTGTTGCAATCAGCTTGATCACACTCACAACCACCATGATCTCATAGTTCATACTTGGTGGAAGACTGTCTGCTTCCTATTTTGTATTCCTTTTTTTCTCCAATAATATTTAGTTGGTTAAACTAAATATTTGGTCCTTACACGTGACATTGATTTTGAATTTAGTCTCTATGCGTGAAAAACTTTGAAATCGGTCTCTATATGTATAACTATTTTTAATTTTTAATTTGGTTCTCGTCGTTTATTGGGATTATAACGCCATTTGTTGGAGTTAAGGTATAAGGACCAAATTAAAAATGATTGTCACATCTAGAGTCTGAATTAAAAATTTTTTGGTTCCTATATATGATAATCCTTTTTTTTTGGTAAAATATGTGATAATCATCTTTACTTTGGTCTATCTACCAAAAAAATCTTTACTTTGGTCTTTATACGTAACAATCATTTTCAATTTGGTCCCTATACTTTAACTCCAACAAACGGCGTTATAACACCAAAAACGACGATGACCAAATTAAAAATAATTGTACATGACGGGACTGATTTCAAATTTTTTACGTATAGGGAGCGAATTCAAAATTAGTGTCACGTATAGGGACCAAATGATTAGTTTATCCTATTTATTCTTTTATTGAGAAAAGGTTGTGACATAGGTTTGTATGTTTGTTGCGGACTTGAGGTAGGCCACTGCCAATTTCATTTTTGTCACCACCACACCATTGATAGCAGAGCCCAGTGGGGGCCAGAATAGCAAATTGCACTGTCTAGGACCTCTAGGTGACCTCTCCTCCCTCTGAATCCTTCCATTTTCTCCACTTATTCACCTATGTTTCTTTTCATCTGGGTCTCCTTTTCTTCCACTCCATCACTTATTTTGACCTCTTCAATCTTCACCAATCTCTTTCGTCATGTGCCCCTCCTCAGCTTTTGTCCTAGCTCCACCACTGACCAACACCATCACTGCTACTCGAACTAGTGTTTGGGTCAATCACTTCTATCATTACCACTAGCATAGATGTCACTTACCACTACCATTCTTGTCATTCATGCTATAGATTTTGCTAATGCTGGTATTTTTAGCTATAGATTTATTTATCACTTCGCATCATCTCAAACTTTTCTTTGTCTTAAAGGTTTTCTGCTCTATTATATAAAATTGAAATCTTTTGGGATAGTATCACTTTCTAAGTGTTCTTGTGTGGTTGTTGAACATTTTCTTAGAAAAATGTTGTTATTTATCATCAGATATGATAATTTTAAAAGTATATTTGTAGTTGTTGCTTTCACTTTTCACTTTTTTTTTTCTCCTTCTTTTAGATGGAATGATGTGCTTAGTTTTTTGTCTAATGATTGTCTAGATGGCCAGTGAATAAATCTTATGATACCATGGTTCAACTCTTAATTAGGCATTATTACTTTTTATGCTATCTTGCAGAAGTATTACATTAATCAAAAATTGAGAAGAATCAAGACTAACAGAAAGGATGGCCTTGATCCTATAAAGACAGCTTTTGAACAGATGAAGGTTAAAACATGGCAATTACTTCTTTTCTGTTTTAATGCTATTATAATATTCTTATCTAGGGAAAAGCTGTAAGATGTATAGCTGTTCTGCAGAGGGTGAAGAAACCACCAATACCGTTGAAGAACTTTGCCAGCGTTGAGTCTATGAAAGAGGAAATCAATGAAGTTGTAGCATTTTTGCAAAATCCAAGGGCGTTTCAAGAAATGGGTGCACAAGCACCTCGGGTATGGTATAGCTGGCATGAAGATTTATCAATCTGACGAAACATTGTTTTTTATTTTATTTTAATTTTAATATACTGTTGCAAAATTGTGATATAAGTTTTTTCTGCACTTTTTAAATCAAGTTTTAGATTCTTCCCTTGTAATTTGTTGCACCTAGAATTTTTTGTTTTCAATCAAAGAAACATAAATTTCTAAAACACCCTTGAAGCAAACCCAATTTGTTTAATTCAATTAGGGTGAGAAAACATTTTTAGTTAAAGGAACCTTAATGTTCTTTTACCCCCTATTTCCCCTCTCCTCCAATTAAATAGCTTTCTAAAGTTTTGCTAGCCCTTTCATCTCATAACAATGAAAACTTGTAGTTAATGTCTTTCCATAGTTTTGTTGGCCCATTCATCATATAACAACTGTTGCATGCACTGCATGGCTTGAAAATGCCTATATCAACTGCTAAGATAAGTTCCTGGGACTGTTTTCTATATTGCAGGGAGTTCTTATTGTAGGTGAGAGGGGTACAGGCAAGACATCTCTTGCATTGGCTATAGCTGCAGAGGCTAAAGTGCCTGTTGTTGAAATTAAGGCCCAACAATTGGAGGCTGGGCTATGGGTTGGACAAAGTGCATCCAATGTTCGTGAATTGTTTCAGACAGCAAGAGATTTGGTTATCCTCTTTAAGCCACCTTAATATTTATTTTCTCTTTCTTCTTAACTTTCACTACTTAGACCTTCTATATTATTTGAGAAAATAGGTTACTCGTTAGAAGTCAATATATAGTTCACAAGAAACTTTTTTGGTGTAAACGCCTAATAATATGAACTTCTATTAGGGCCGATCAGGCCAGAATTTTGATAGTTAGATTCATGGTGGTTGAGTTTGTTAGGCCAGTTAGATCATGGTGGTTGAGTTAGTTAGGCTGGCGGTTACATAGTTAGGATTTATCGTTAAATAAAGGAAACTGTATAGGAAAAATGAGTATATTGATTTGGTTAGCTGTACAGAGTTTATATGCTCTGTTGAAAGGGGCAACCCTTGGAAGGAGATTCTTTTCTTGAGTTCTATTACAGCAATAACACCCTTCTATTTCTTTCTCTCTCCCCCTCCCGTAATTCTTACTCGTGCATCTCCTAGGGTCCTCTAACAACTACATATGGTCAATCAACTTATTTTATGATTATTTTATTTTGATAGTTATATTAGTCAAATTATTGTTTATATGGATGCTTGTCTTGTTGTGGAACTGGACTGGCTTGTCCAATCATCAAGTAGCCCCACTTCTGGTTCGATTACCTCCCACAAGCCGACTTGGTCAATGCCAGGTTGAATCAGAAATAATGCAACAACCAAAGCCTTTTTCACTAGGTGGGGGTCAGCTACATGGAGTAAATGATGCCCATTCTGATTGTCATAAACTATGTTTTCAGAAAGGCCATTTAGCTCCAAGTCCTCTTTCAAAATATGATTTGCAAGATTTAAAGAATTTAACAATTATTATAAATATATTTATTTTGCTATTTTACAGGTATATGGTAATGTTTTACTACTTTTCATCTATTTTTCCTGTTTTTGGTTGGACCAATGGTCAAACTGTTTGGATTACTAACCAGTCCTTAGTCCTCACCGGTTTGATGTCCTGGTGGTTTTTGATCATTGGTTTCGATTTATGCAAGCTGTATAGTAGGCTGGTAGCATTAGTTTGTTAATCTTTTTGAGTTGTATAATTTGTCTCCTCTTTTACTGATTTGCTTGCTATTTGTAGGCTCCTGTGATAATATTTGTGGAGGATTTTGACTTGTTTGCTGGTGTACGTGGCACATATATCAATACTAAAGATCAAGATCATGAAACTTTCATTAATCAACTGCTAGTGGAACTTGATGGGTAATTTATATTTTTGGGTTCTTTTGACTGACTGAGAGAAGATGTACTCGTATATCTGAAATAGCTTTGCACTGTGCAGTTTCCCTGATTTTGATTGTTGTTATCTTTGCAGATTTGAGAAACAAGATGGGGTTGTTTTGATGGCTACTACAAGAAATCTCAAGGAAATCGATGAGGCCTTGCAGAGGCCAGGCCGCATGGATAGAATATTTCATCTTCAAAGACCGACTGAAGCGGAGAGAGAAAAAATATTGTACTTGGCAGCAAAGGAAACGATGGATGATCAGCTTATTGATTATGTAGACTGGAAAAAGGTTTATCCTAAAATCTCCTTTTAATATGAAAATAATTTTATGACAGAGAACAGGGAAAAGCATAACTAGGGGGGATGATAAGATATCCTGCAAAGCAGAATAGTCAAGATACAACAAATCCTATGCATATTGGAAATTGGGTATTCTAATGAAATGACCATGAGTAGGGCACCAAAAGAGCCATAAATAAAATCCTATGCTGTAACAAGTGTAAGGGCAAAGGGACACCCTTGAAAATGACAGAATTTTGCTCCAACTAAATACACCAAAGAACTGCATAATTGTACACTACCAAAAGATTTTAGCCTCCTTGTTTTTATGGAAAACCTATATGATGCTACTGCTCCAAAGTAGATGGATACATCCACTGCCCACCATGAAACCCAAGAGGTTTTTCAAATAAGAAAGTAACCACCAAACAACACAAAAATAAGTGGTCTGCTATTTCTGAACAAATCTTACACATAATACATATTGGGAGCAAGTGCAATACGACTCTGCAAAAAGTCATCTGTATTAATCCTGTCTAAGTATTATTGTTCAAACAAAAGACTTGACCTTAGAAGGGGCTTTGGACTTCTGGATATGTTTGCCAAGAAGGAACCTTTGATGATTAAGGGATTGAGTTAGAAACTAAAAGGAGGGTGGCCTAGCACACGAGGCTCCCACCTGGTGGGATCTAGGGAGGGTAGATGTATGCAACCTTATAAAAAATAAACCAGAAGAATCAAAAGTTCTTTTAATAGGTTATTTACATCTAGTTTACCTTTTGTTTTCTTTTATCATTAAAATTGAGCTCTTGCTCGTAATATGGTTTTTGATGCCTAGGTTTTTCTTGGTGTTTAGTGTTGCTTTAGACCTCATTCTATAAAATAAGACTTTGTTAAGAGAGTTGAATGATAGAAAAATAGGGATCAGTGTTTTTGTTTAAAGCAATGAAAACACAGGCAGAAGGGAAGCGGGGGAATTGAGGGACAGCTTATAGAATGAGAATATTGCACTTGAGCCTATAAAACAACTAAATTGAAAGCAAATGAATAATTTATCGGAATGGAGGATACTAAGAATGTAGTTATGAAACGGAAGAAATTTTCACTGACTTGATAACTTATAACTAGAAAGTATTGTAATAGCTTAATTTGATAGAGAATAATTTAATGCAACAATATATAATCCTGATATCTTTAAATGCTGTTTACTAGTTTCTTAGCACTTTTTTTACCATTGTTTTTTTCCCTACCTTTGGACTCAAAACTGTTCATTTTCAGGTTGCTGAGAAGACAGCTCTTTTACGGCCTATTGAATTAAAACTTGTTCCTGTGGCTTTAGAAGGAAGTGCCTTCCGGAGCAAAGTTCTTGACACAGATGAACTGATGAGCTACTGTGGTTTCTTTGCAGTAAGAATTTACTGATTTTATTTCTTTCTACAAAATAACTTAAATAGAAAACGTTAATTTTTCTGGGTTCATGAGTGTGGGTTAAACAAAAAAAGGGAATCCACTCCATTCCCTAGAACCCTCCCCTCACTAGCAAAAGCTGGATATGATTCTTTTTTGGTCTTTGACTAAGGTTCCTTTATAGGCATTGCTATGAGACCAACCCTTCGGGTTTTTTGCAATAAGGATGCCCTTCCATCAATTGCCTTCTCTAGGGTTTGGACTTTGGTTCTCTCCCTAAGAGCACGGCTCGCTTACTACCGTGCTTTATCCTTGTTGGTAAAACGGGATATGGTTCTATGTCCTTGTCCTGCCAATTGCAAAGGACTTCACCAATCAAGCCAACTGACATCATTTTTTTTTTGTCTTTGACCAATCGCTCATGCAATTTCGAGTGGGTGTTGGTGGTTAGCTAAGGCCCTCCTTAAAATGGTGATTCTTGTATTTGAACCCCTAATCTAACACCTTATTTAACTAGTACGCACAGTGCTTATATTTGTTTTGTATTATTTACACTTAGGAATGGAATAATATGGAATCGAATGTAGGAAAGTGAACGTTTCCATTCAATTGTTTGGAATGGCAATTGAATGGAATGGGGAATGATAAGTATTAATAAAGTAAAAATCCCCATTTCATCTATAACCCCAAATTTGGAGGGGAAGAAAAAGTGGGGTATGTAGTGGACAGGAGGGAATTGGTTCCATGACTTCCATCCAATACCATTCCATTCTATCCTTATCTTTAAAACCCAAACAACGGAACTATAGATCATTCCATTCCAACTCATTCCATCCTTTACCACCATTACAAATGGAAAACAGACTAACTTAGAATCCGTGCTTGGCGACCTGCCTTAAATAAAAAATATCCGCCCTGAAATTTCTTCCCTAAGTTAAACAGAAATGAGTCTTAACTCTTAAGTTTGTTTATAGCCATGAGTCCTTGACTAATTTCATTTGAAATGTTAGTGTTTTTGTTATTTGTACGAGTTTTTAATGTTTTCTTTTTCCTTTTTGTTTTTATCAAGAATCATACTGAAGAAGCAGATTGAATAACATTACTGCATAAATGTTCTTTCTACTCTTTGTTATCTTGAAACTGTTTTAGATCTGTTTCTTTTACAACCATGTTCTGTATATTTTGTTTCATATGCTTTGTCCTGTAGGAAATGAATTATATTTATTGCCTTTGCTTAGACTTTCAGTTCTACGATCCCCCAATGGTTGCGAAAGACCAAAATTGTCAAAAAGTTAAGCAAAGTGTTGGTGAATCATCTTGGACTAACATTGACAAAAGAAGATCTGGAGAACGTTGTAGATTTGATGGAACCATATGGCCAGATAAGCAATGGGATAGAGCTTTTGAGCCCTCCACTTGATGTAAGAAACTATCATCTCCATAATGCTTATTATGTGTTCTACGCATAGCTTCTATAGTATCTTGGTATGTATAATCACCGACACTGAGCTTCTTCCATTTTTAAATTTGAACATATTAGCAGTTTGAGTTTTCTCTATTTTAGAAGTTTGAAATTGAATTTAGTTCTGTTGCTATAAAAAAATGAACTACATGGAGTTTCTTTGTTGTTCAGTGGACAAGGGAAACCAAGTTTCCACATGCTGTCTGGGCAGCTGGTCGTGGTCTTATTGCTCTTCTGTTACCAAATTTTGATGTTGTTGATAATTTATGGCTTGAACCTCTATCTTGGCAGGTTAGTTATGCTCCTCCGGATCTGTTTTATATATAACTACATAATTTTGCTCTGCTTCGTAGCACAACATGACATGCAATAGCTTTCTGTGACATATATCTAGTAATTTTTTAGTGTTTAATGTTGTCTATCCTACAAGCAGGACTGTTATTTGGTGTTCTGTGCCACTATAAAAGAAACTGGGGCCAGGGTTAAATATTAATTCATTTAATTGTATGTATGAAAAGACACTTGTTACATAACCTTGCAATATTGCTGTACTTCCTAGAACTAGAAGAACAAGATATGAATTGCTTTTGCCTTTACTTTAAATATCTCTCATTCTCTCGTAATTTTTTAGCATCTAACCTCAATGCAGGACTGTATTGGATGATTTGTGCTACTATAAAAGTAACTGGGGGTGTTTTTGACGAAACTGAAATTCTTACTGCTGAAGTTTTATTCCAATTTTTTTAGCGATGAAAACAAAAAAAATCACCACTGAATTTGTGACGTTTGATTTTTTTGGAGAATACAAATTAGGAATTGTTAAAAATATTTCCATTTTAGATACATTGAGCCAAACAAGTGGTTAATGGATTAACCATATGTTACTTTTAAAGAATATAGCATTACATGTTATTATATATATATATATATATATATATATAGGGATCCTATAAGGTGAGAACACCATGTTATTATGAGATGGGAGAGGAGTGAATCTTGATCATTGGATCAATAGTTGAATGGTCAAGATTAGAAGATAAATGCATTTGACTATTATGTAACTTTTAATCTTGACCATCCATGTGGTTGTATGATTAAGATTTGCTCATCTGACCTTCTTAAAATACACATTCCTCTTAATAGATATGCCCTTTATATTTGTGTTTATTTATTGGGCTTGTACTACATATACGGCACTTTATTTTATAAATACACAAGGAGCCTAACCGATCATCAAGATAGGGCATGCTTATATCTTCCTTTTCTCTTCCTTCTGTAGATTTCCTCAATTGTACTTTTTGCAAAAATGTGTATTTGAAGTGCTGAATGTATAATAAAGGAAAGTTTCGACCAAATAAATGAGGGCTATACTAAAGGGAACAATTTTTTATCCAAAAATATTAGACTGATTCCTGAAACCTTTAAAGATTCCAAAAGAGAACATTTCTTTCTTGTTCTTTCATTACTCCCATTCCTTTTATGCTTCTTTAGCATTGCTTATTTGTATGTATTTTAACTGTAAAATACAGTATCTCTGCCTCCTGTCCTGCCTCATGTGTTTGCTTTCACCTGTCTAGCCTTCCATTTGTTGCTAAGTGGCTCTGTATGAGGCTTATTGAGGAAATTACAACTGACTTATCATATTTACTTGGTAGTTACTTGGTGACCTGTGTTCTTCAAACTATCATGGTAATCATGGTGGTTACAGTTCTGTTAGTCTAGGCCAATATAGGAAATTATAACTGACTGATCATATTCACTTGAATAATGATAGATTCATACTCATTTTCCAAACAGGGAATTGGATGTACAAAAATCACAAAAGCAAGAAATGAAGGTTCCGTTAATGGGAATACGGAATCAAGATCATATCTTGAAAAGAAACTTGTGTTTTGTTTTGGATCATATGTTGCGTCCCAAATGTTACTTCCTTTTGGAGAAGAAAATTTATTGTCTTCATCTGAGATACAGCAGGCGCAAGAGGTTGGCATCCTACTTTACTTGATGCAGCTAAAATATCCTCTTGTTTTTCATCTTATAATTTCTTTGAAAATAAAAATACTACTTATCAAAATAACGTTTTTAGCACACAAAATCTAATAATTTATTTATTTACAACAGATAGCTACACGAATGGTCATTCAGTATGGGTGGGGACCTGATGACAGTCCTGCAATTTATTACAGTAGTAATGCGGTATACACCTTTCTTACATGCATTTAAACCGTTTTTGGTGAATTGATGGTTTTTTTCCTTGCATCTAGACTGCATGGCATTTAAGAGTTAAATCAAATTATTATAGCTATTGATCCGTGTACCACAACCCCTCTTCTGTTTTGGTGAGTAGTAGAGTTTTCAGAATACTGGTCGAGGCCATGCATCTTTGATCAGTTGTGGATTATTTGTTTTTTTTTTTTTTAATAGGTTGCAGAGTACTGTTTTCGTCTTTATGATAAACAATACTATTGTTTACTTGGTAGTTATGATCTATGAAGCACTAACACAGACACGGACACCATACATGACACAGATACGCATATATCAGCAATGTCCAAAATATAGGACACCATTATAAAAGATGTAAATTAAGAATAAAGATTTATATACTCATCATCTCAAATAACTTGTAAATTAAGAATCAAGATTTATATACTCATCATCGGTTATATATTGGTTTTCTAATGTTAGTATATTGTAGACCTTTTCTTATGGATTTTGCTGACATAGGCTACGGCATTAAGCATGGGGGATGACCATGAGTATGAGATGGCGGCTAAAGTTGAAAAGGTAGCCATATCTTAACTACAAATTTAACTTCTTGCATGAAAAAGCATCTAATATAATCTTTTGTGATATTTCTAGATGTTTGACTTGGCATATCTCAAAGCAAGAGAAATGCTACGGAAAAATCGCCTGGTACTAGAAAAGATTGTAGAGGAATTACTTGAGTTTGAAATTTTAACTGGAAAGGTAAATAATGATGTGTTTAAGATGCTGTATTTATTTTATACTTGTTGATTAGAGATTTAGGTGCACATGTCATACAAAGTCTTCTGATATCTAAGGGAAAACGAGTGTGTATCTTCCAAATTCTGTTGAAGGTGCCCATTCTTGTTGTAAATCCAGTATATATGTATTTTCCAACTACAAAGAATATTGTGGCTAAACTATTTACCACATATTGTGATTCATTCTGACCCCTTAATATTGATGATCTTAACCTTGCGATTTAGGTAAATTTACCAATCAAAAAACCTAATCTCTTGATCTTACATTGTTTTTTGTGATATCTTATTCTCTATTTTATGGGACCTGCAAATATGATACAATATTCTAAGTTTGATTTTATGTTTGCTAATTCCAATTTGTTTATTTTGGTGGGATTGTTAACCAACCCCTGTATAACTTATACGAGATATTCTTGTGAATCTCATCTAACTATTTTTGTTTAACTACACAAGATACTTATTTGTTTAGTAAACTCAGCTGGATCCATCTGTTTAGTTATTCTCTAAATTTCACTATATCTCTTGATTATAGAAATTCATTTAGTATTCATGATGTTCTTGTACTTGAAAGATTAAAGTAGCAGTAGTCTAATCAAATTCTCAGTATTATGTCGAAGAGCCAGTTCGGTGAGCTCATTTGTTTGTTTAATTAAGGATATATGCCCCCTGATGCTGTCAACACATTTTTTTTATTAATCTGATGGGACCCTTAAAATAACGAAGCTGTACGTAAGGAGGAAGGGGGGTGCAATGTAGGGGATTGTGACCAAGAGAGAGAAAATGAAAAGGTCTCCACTATGTAATTAACTGCTGAATTGGCAGTAGGGAGGGTAGTGGGAGAGTGATTCAGTTGTACGGGGCTATTAGATTTTGGGTCTAACTCAATCTCAAAAGCTAGCTCATAGGATGAGGATTGCCCATTACTTATAAACTTTTATTAGAGATTATCTCTAGTCAATGTGGGACTTGGGTTTTTCCCAATACACCCCCTCACGCCCAGCACTATTGGGCTTGGTGCGTGGATAATATGGTGGGTGGCCCAATAATGGATCTAGGATAGCTCTGATATCATATTAGATTTTGGGCCTAACTCAATCCCAAAAGCTAGCTCATAGGATGAGAATTGCCCATTACTTATAAACTCTTATTAGAGACTATCTCTAGTCAATGTGGGACTTGGGTTTTTCCCAATAAAAGGCTAGGGAATGAGGATTGCAGGAGGTAGGCTGAGATTTGGCCAGAACTTTTTGGGAGGGACTAGGCACTCTCTAACTGCCTAGCGTATTTACTTTCTCGCTTTGTATTCCTTTTCTTTCCGTTTTCAGATTCAGACACTGTCATCACCTTGATACTGGTCTGGGATCTACATTAATACAGTGAATTTCCATCTCTATTCTCGTTTATTTTTCTTGTACCTATCACAATCTACTGTTTCATATTGGGTATGATGAAAGTTATCTTATCTGTCTGCTGTTATAACGTTATTTTTGGTCACCTTCTAGCAGGATTTGGAAAGAATTGCTGAAGATAATAGTGGAATCAGGGAGAAAGAACCGTTTTCTCTTTGTGAGGTTCAAGCTAGTGAGGTATATGATTATTATCTCTACTGTGAGTTGGCAGTATTTATATCTTAATTAAAATATCGTTGTATATGTGGATGTCAGTTTGCAAACTCAGATTGATATGCAATACAATCCATGATAACACTATTGTAGATCTGAAGAACAACCCAAAGGCCAAAGCTAACGACCAATAAAAAATAAAGCTTGGGTAAATTAATTTTGTTCCCTTAAAAAAGTGATAAGGTAAAGACAAAAAAAAAAAGTTAAACATGCACTCCAGAATGATTCCAGAATAATTGGAGGATCCAGAGTTTTCAGAATATAATTCTTGAAAATGAATTTGGAGATAATAAATAAAACAACCGTTTTCTCCTTCTACCACAGCACTTCAGTCATCACACTTTTGCACTTGTCAAACACTCAAAATACTGCTCGACCCAGCAACATCTTCACTTCACTCACAATCTCAATCCTTTTTCATTGACAATTTTCACCAGCAACTTAAAACCTACCCTATATGATACAAATCACCACTAACACCTAAACCACCCACGGCTTTCACGTCTCCATTGTGTCTTATGCTGCAAACACCCTGCCTCCGCCAATGCATCGTGGTTGAGATTCAGAGGCTAAGCTGTGGTTGATTTCGATGCTGCATACATTAAGGTCGTGGTTTTGTATGTTGATGTGGATTGCGAGTCGTGTGGGTAATGAATCCCGACTAGGTGAGGAACTTTCATCATGGCAGAGGTATACAGTTGGAATATGTTCGGTTCCTGGAATGGTTGTGGAGCCAGGTTCCTGGGGGATGGATGCATAAATCCAGTTGTATGGTTGAGTTCTTGTTTGAGAAGTAGAGAAAGAGTTATCTCTGAAGTTCTTGTTTTTATTTGCTTTAAAAGTAACTTTAATTTTACTATAATACCCATGAATTTAAGTTGTTAAGTTGTCTATACAAAAAAGGAATTGGGTTTGTGGCCCAAATGCAAAGGTTAGCTTGCTAACCTGCTCCTTTAAAAACCAAGTGGGTATGTATATATATATATATATATAGTGTGTTGTAAGGAGTGGTGTTCAATGTAGAATTTATGTTAAGTCCCAATCGCCCAGTACATCTATGTACGGATCAACCTCACTGTTTTACTCACTGTTTTCCAGCCAACATCGGGCAGCTTCCTTGAAAGAGGAAATGCATCAGGAATTGCTCTACTAGCATCCTAGATCAAGAGGATACTGTTAGGTTTTGTACAGTTTGAGGTGAGAATCCTGTTCATTTTAACTTTATTTGTTTGGTCAGACTGTTCATTTGTACTTGGACAAGTATGAATAAAACACGATGCAACTTGCTATACTATTATCATGCCTGTGTTATTTGGGATGAGAAGAGATGACAGTTTTCCTTCTCAGCCTTGTCAGCAATATCGCAATAGCTTGTGTTCATTGGAATGAGAAGAGATAGTGGTTTTCCTTCTCAGCCTCCATCTTGATGAGAGCTTTGTAATGTAAATTGTTTATTATAATGTTATACGACTTTTTATCTCATACTGCAGCTTGATTAACATTTATTAGTTTGAATACACAGACATATCTGAGGAACTATATCTAATGATTGTTATTGCAGCTTCTTCCGTATTGCTTGGATTAGCCTGAATATCTATAAAGGGCATATTCAGTCTGAAAAACATGTCTTGAAAAAAAAAAGTCAGATGATTTTCCAATTTTTTCGATATTAAGAAAATCCTCTTCATTTTAACTTTTTTTGTTTGGTCAGACTATTCATTTGTACTTGGACAAGCATGAATAGTTCACGATGCAACATGTTATATTATTATCATGCCTGTGGTCATTGGGATGTGATGAGAAGAGATAGCAGTTTTCCTTCTCAACCTTCAATCTTGATGAGAGCTTTGTAATATAAATTGTTTATTCTAATGTGATACGACTTTTATCCTATACTGCAGCTTAACACTTCATTATTAGTTTGAATACACAAACATATCTGAGGAACTATATGTAATGGTTGGTATTGCAGCTTCTTACTTATTGTTTGGATTAGCTTGAATAGCTATATAAATGCCATATTCAGTCTGAAAAACATGTCTAAAAAACAAGTCAGATGATTTTCCAATTTTTCTATATTCAGGAAAAAATTTCAATTCCAAACTGAACGCAGCTTAATGTTTGTAACGGAACCTTTTTCATGTTACCTTGCTACATTGACATCGGAGGCATCATAGCTCTTTGGTCTATTTACTGTGGAACAGACTGAACAGTTAAAATAGTAAAGGAAGAAGGCATAACTAGAGAGAGCTATTGAAGAATGAATTCCGAGTTGATAAAGTAAACGAGATAGTAATCAATTGTGAAAGAGAAACGTGTGTAGATCGTGAAAAACGGCCAGGAAAAAAGTTTGTAAATGATCTTTAAAGATGTCTTGTTGCGGTAGTAAACAGTAATTAAAATGACATACTTGGGAGTCAATATGAAATCTTGATGCACATTTAGCTACTTTTATTGTTGATGGGTTCATTGTGGTTCTGGAATCTCTGTTCTTTCTTCAATTTGAAAAAGAAAAGAAGAAACAAAGCATTGTACAAATACTTGTATTTGCTATCTGCTAAAATCTTGGTCTAGGTAGACAGAATTCAAGATATTAAACCAACTAAATTGTTGCTACAAAAGGTTAACTACTGGGGAGGGGATAAAGATTGGCTTTTCCATGCTACTTTCTTGTCCACCATTCTGGCAAACGCTTTTCCTTCTTGGTTTTGCCTCTCCAAGCATTGTGATGACGTCTCTCATAGATGGTCTTTCCTTGGGAAGCTTTGCAGTACATAGAAGTGCGATCCGGAGTACAAGAAGCATCTCTTCTTGAACGTGTTTGCACTGACCAGCTATGGTGGGGTCTAGTGCTTCTTCCAATTCTCTGTTACATCTCTTCTTTCGTATCCATTCGACTAAGTCCACAGATTCTTCAAACGCAGGGTCCAAAGGCATTTTGCCAGTTATGAGTTCTAAAAGTACCACACCGTAACTATATATGTCAATCTTCTCGTCAACCTTCAGAGTGTATCCATATTCTAAAACCACAAAGAACATAATAATAATGTCAATTCATTTATGTCCCTTAACTTTCAGTTTCACTTGTTTGAGCTAGAAAGTCTTAATTTGATAATATTAATGTGGGTGTGTGCAGTTGTATATACTGCAAATCTGTAAATTAACAACTGAATAAAGAGTTCTAACCTGGTGCAATATATCCATAAGATCCGGCCACCATTGAAACTGTCTCGTTCTTTTGAATCATCATCCTTGCCAACCCAAAATCTGCTATCCTTGCCTCTAAATTTGTGTCAAGTAGTATGTTGTTAGACTTGATATCCCTGTGAATAACTGGTGGGTGACAATCATGGTGAAGGTAGTTCAGCCCTTGTGCAACTCCAAGAGCTATGTTGTACCTTGAGACCCATTCTACAAGCAATCTTCCAGATTGTTCACCATGCAGTGCTGTCCCAAGATTCCCATTAGGCATGTACTCATAAACCATCATCACATCCCTTTCATTGTGAACATATCCCAATAGCCTCACAATATTTCTATGCCTAAGTCTGCCTAGGAGATCCACTTCTCTCAATACATCGTTGCCATTTTCTATGTCTGCTGCTGACCTCCATAGCTTCTTCACTGCTACGGTTACGTGAGGTCTATGGATTTCGGCTTTGTAAACAATACCAGTGCCACCCATGCCAATGACATTCGATTCCTTTATGCAAGTTAGGATGTCACTACTAGTCAAACTGATCCTTTGGAATGCTACTAACCTCCAGGGCCAATCTTCATTGGTCTGTTTGAAGTTGAACCAATTATGGATGAAATTGTTATACATGTAGCTTCTCTTGTATAACCATCTACCACCAAAAAATGCTGCACCAAGAGATAAAATCACAGAAATGCCAGTCACAAAACCAATAATGATGTGTCTGATGTGTGAGCTCCTTTGCTGGCTTGTCACAGTGAAACTCTGAGAACATGGAGGGAGAATGCCCCCACAAAGACCTGCATTGCCGATAAGATCATTAGGATTCATGGTCACCAGGATCCCATTTGCTGGTACTGGGCCCTCAAGTTTGTTATAGGACAGGTTTAGCATTTCCAGAGCTGGGGAGCTGCCAATGTTTTCTGGTATCCTACCAGTAAGTGAGTTGTGTGACAGATCAAGAACAGATAAGGTGGGCATGTTTGTGATTGATTTTGGGATTCCACCTGTCAACTGGTTGTTTCTAAGGTTAAGGTTGACTAATTTTTGACAAGAGGCAATACTTTCTGGGATTTTGCCAGAGATATGGGTGTCTGAAAGATCCAGGACTGAGAGAGATGGACAATCCTGGAACTCATCTGGGATATTGCCATCAAAGTTGTTGTGAGAGGCAATGAAGGTTTGAAGGGTTGGAATAGAAAGAATTTCTGCAGGTAGAGATGACTGAAGGTGGTTCCAAGATACATCAATGAAAGAGAGTGATGTGGATGAGGTAATATCTATAGGAATTTGCCCAGTGAGGTCGTTCTTTGCTAACTCCAGCCGTTGAAGGCTCGGGAGGTTTCCAAAGCCGACTGGAATAGTTCCGGAAATAAGATTGTTCTGAATCCGAACACGTACCAAAGACAAACAGTTGGAAAGTCCACTTGGAATGGAACCAAAAAAGGAATTGTTGAAGAGGATTAGTTTTGTGAGATTCCCTGTAGTACACAAACCTGGAGGGATCTCACCAGATAATGAGTTAGAGGACACATCCAACCACTGCAAAGGGGAGTCCTTTCCAAGGTTTACTGGCAAAGGACCTTCTAAAGAGTTTTTCCATAGCTCAAGCACCTGTAAGTTTTTCAATTCACCAAGCTTCTCTGGTACAGGACCAGTTAGTTTGTTGCTCATCAAATTCAAAAGCTGCAGGGTTTCCAATTTAGCAAGTTCTCCTGGAATCTCTCCTGAGATCTGATTGTCAGAGAGGTCCAAAAATGCTAGTGATGTAATGTTTCCAAATTGGGGTGGAATTTTTCCAGTGAAGTTGTTATGATATAAGTAAACTGTAGTGAGATTTTTCAGCTTACCCAACTCAGGTGGAATTTGTCCACTGAGACTGCCTACAGCCAAGTCAAGGTATTGAAGATTGGTCAAGTTGCCAAACTCTGCAGGGATCTCACCTTCAAATTCATTGTATCCTAGAATCAATGTCTCGAGAGAACTAAGTTCCCCAAGAAATCCTGGGATCCTCCCTGTGAAGTTATTGCCTGAAAGGCCAAGAAATTTGAGCTTCTGCAAATTCTTAAAACTCCTTGGGATTGAACTTACAAAGTAGCCTCCTCGAAAATCAAGGCTCTCAAGCAATGTTGCATTTCCAATATCCTCAGGGAGAAAACCCACAAAATCATTGCTTGACGCGTTAATGAATCTCAGTCCTGCAGCTCTTCCAAGACCAGTGGGAAAGCTGCCATTGAAGAAGTTCTGGCTCACATCAAAGCTCTTCAGAGAAGTGAGGTTGGACAGTGATTTGGGCAATGATGAAGCAAAGTTGTTACAACTTATGTTGAAATAAGACAGACTTGAAAGGGATCCGATGTAGTCTGAAACATGACCACTAAGATTCATGTTGGAGAGGGCAAGACTCTCTACCAAGCCTTTAGAGTTGCACCAAACTCCAGTCCAGTTACAATGGGGTGAGCCTCCTTGTGTCAAATTGCTTGGTTGTTGCCAGTCCTTCAGATAGTTCAATGGATCAATGAGAGTGGATTTGATTGAGAGTAGGGTTGACAATTCATCATCTGTTGCAGCTTGAGCTCCCTCAGAAAAAACAAGAGAGAGGCTAATGTAACAGTAGAGCAGCAGAGTAATCTGCATTTTGGTGGTTGTTCTCTTCTGTGTTTGTTCTTCTTTAGTTTTGTTGCATTTTTCAGAGCCAAGAACAAAGAATGAAGGGGAGGGGAGGGAAAGTTATAGGAAGTTCTGAGAGACAAATTAGTTTATAGTTAAGCTAATTAGTGATAGATAACTGATTAATAAAAGGATAATTAGTTTATAGGATATACGTGGGTACTTGGGATCTGGACCAGCTAATCATGTGCAAGTGATGACTGTCCATCTTTGGATTCATTTGAAATCTCCTAGACATCATAACATGCACAGAATGTGTGCCAGAACTGCCTATAATAAGGTCAACCAAAGTGACCAATTTAACTGGTCCTAATGCTTTTTTCTTTTTCTAAGTTAGGTATTCTTGTGGAAGTATAGTTACTCAGAACAACTTTGCATATTCTGTGATATTGAAGCAGAAATAGCACCATCATAGAAGGAAAAGAAATTGGTAAAATATTTCCCTCCACGTAGTATTTTTTGTTTTTTTTTTTGTTTTGTGAATTATAGTAGTATTCTTTGTTTCTTCTATAAGGTACCTCCGGACAAAGTGTTCAATAGTAAGCACATTAATGATTAATCTGTTAAAATTCTAATGCTCTAGAGAGAAAAATATTAACGAATACTTTATCCATATCATCTTACAAGTTAACTAAGTTATGTGCTAGCCTGCTAGGGTTGATTGACAGATATAATTAGTAGTACAATACCACTTAATAGTTTTAAGCAAATATTGTAAGTTAGACTTAAATGGAAGTGCTCAATTCAATTATGAAATTGTTGTTTTAGTAGTTATTGTTAAATTGTATCATTAATTACTTATCAATTAAGCTAGTTAATTATCCAAAGCAAGCTAAAGTACATTAATTATAGTTAATTACACTAATATTATACTGTATTTGATATGTTAAGTCCACCGTGGAAACAACAGACAGTTTGGAACTTTCTCTTCTCTGAGCATGTAAGGGGAAGAGTGAGATGGTATGTTACAAGGGAATGTGTTTTGTGACAATCATTGTCTGCACTTACCAAACCCCATTATTATCATGTCTTAAAGCAGTTGTGTCCATTCTGTGGCCACCACATGGGCACATCTGGCTCTATGCAATTATTATAAGATATATTAGATTAAATTTATTAAGGTATAACATGAAACGAGAAAGTATTGATGTATTATACATTCTTGTTTTTCCAATCAAAGGTTAATAATTGGACCCATAAACAATGAAAGGGGAAGGGCTGGAAGCCATGTGAAATGGGCAGGATCATGAAGGGAGGAGGAATGGTACTTGATTGCTCGTTATTGGAAGTGATTTCCCCAAAAAGAAAAGGAAGCTGCTCAATGCTTTCAACCATGGCTTAATGTTATTATTTTCTGCCCATTCTGGAATCAGCAAAAAGGATGAGGGCTTAGGTGCCCCACATGGCTCTATTCCTAAGACTTGGGCCCACCACCGCCTTCTATCATTTCCTCATTTCAGAATATGAATTTATGGTAGCGAACTCGAAAATTTGGCACCTCTTTTGGACGATGGAAATGGAACGCATTTCTTTATCATGATGACAAAATTTGTAATAATTTTTGTTATATTTGAGAATAAATTAATGAGAAAAATGAAAAAAAGTAATGAAAACAATAAATATAAACTTTTTGTGTCTATCTAACGGTCTTTTGTGGTACATTAACGATCTTATTCAAAATATTATCACAATTCACATAAATGTAATAGTATCTCCGGTATAAGTAACTCACTTTGGTTGCTTGAGTGGTTTCCATTGTGGATCCCACGGTGTCATATCTCATTTAAGCAACACATCCTTTTTCATTCCAATGGTACATATAATAAGCAATCCTTAAGCAATCCAATTTTTTATCCTTTTTTATTTGCTATTGAATTTATCTTAAACTATTAATTCATTTATTTCAATCTTTCACAAATATTATTTTTAATAGATAAGCAATACGAGCAACATTGCTTAATTTTAAGCAACCAAAGGTACAGCTCCAATGCTAAAAAAAGAAAGATAAGCAATTATTGCTTATCTTTAAGCAACCCATAAGCAACTAGCATTGGAGATGCTAAGTGGGATATATAAAATGAGAGAAATTATTAAATTATATAATCATTACTATGTTTTAACAATACTATCATGTTAATGTTCAAGATTTAATTCTTGAACCTTTTTTTGTCCCAAAAAAAAAAAATCTTGAACCTTTTTTACGTTACTTTTTCATAATATTTTTTTTCATGGAAAACATATGGTAGGCCCTACGCAAAAACTGATAAGTGCATATGGCACAGAAACAAAGAGAGATTCCCCTCCCCAATTCTCACAATGAGAAACTCAATATATCATATACTCAAGCATGCAAATACAATGAGAGAATGGCCCTATTTATAGTAATCCTAGAGGCTTTCATATAATGGGAATACAACTTACAAAATGGAAGTTTGTCAAATTTTATGGTTGGGTAATTAATGGCTAGGCTAGGTAACTATGCTATGGGGTTGAAGGTCAAGAATGGAGGGCATGGCACATGCATGGTTGTTGGAGGGTGCCAGGTGTTATGGGAATTCTTCCCATGTCATTCTTCCCGGGTTGGAAAGAACTCGCCCTCGAGCTAAGCTCTTGCTTCATCCATGCTCTTTTGTATTTATCTGGTGAGATGGTTTGTTTGAAACGTTCATTTCAGGGTTAAAGTTCATGGCGTGTTGAATACCCTACATTGATGGTAGTCCATGTGGAGTTCCTGCTGGTACGACATCTGTAAATTCAGGAATCATTTGTTCAATTTCGTCTTGTAGAAAATTTTCCTCTGTTGTCTGCTTTGCTTGTTCGTTGGCCATCAACAATGGTTTAGAATATTTCTTGTTAAATTCACTGGCCGGTAATGGTGCTAATTTGACTATGACTCTATCTTTTACGAAGGAGTAGGTGTTTGCATAACCGTCATATAAAGCACGACGATGATATTGACAGGGTCTTCCAAGAAGGATGTGACAGGCATCCATAGGAATGACATCACACCATATATGGTCTTGGTATTTTGGACCAATGGAAAAGGTCACAAGGCAGTGCTTAGCGACTCATACTTCACTATCCTTGATGAGCCACTATAATTGATATAGATGTGGATGATTTTGTGTAGGCAGTTCCAATTTGTCCACCATGTAGTTTGACACCACGTTTTCACAGCTTCCACTATCAATGATAACATCACAAACCTTATCTTGTACGGTACAACGGGTGTGAAAAATATTATGCCTCAACCATGGTTCCCCTTTTGATACTGCTGCGTATGGGCTTTGCCTCACTACTAGCAATTCACCTTGATCACCAGGACTGGCTCCTCTTAATCAAACATTGGGCCTTTATCTTCTTCTATTTCTTCTTCAGGCTCTTTTTGAATTTCTATCTCCTTAATGATGGTTATTGTTCTTCGATTTGGACAGTCAGAGGCTATGTGTCCAAAACCTTGGCACTTGAAGCATTTAGGTGCTTTGAGGTTGGTTTCTCTGGTGGATTTATATGGGGGCCTATTTGAAGAGATCGATTGTTGGGTTTGTGTTTGGGTGTTTGAAGAATTATTTGTTGAGGAAGAATGTGGGTGTGAAGATTGTCTGGATAGCTGCTTCTCAACTCGAACAACTAGACGAACGACATCGTCTAAGGACCAATACTGTTGGAGTTGGACTGGGTGGGCAATGTCTGTGTTTAATCCTTCGAGGTACCGAGCAATTGTTTGCTCCTCCCTTTCTTGAATGTCACATTTCATCATCAACCTTTCAAATTCTTGAGTGTATTCTTCCACAGACAAGCTTTTTGTTGAAGATTCTCCAGTTGAATAAAATTGTCTTGATAATATTGAGAAGGTAAGAACTTTCGGGTTAGTTCTCCCGCATTTTATCCCATGTTTTGATCTTGCTTTTCCCTTCACGTTCACGCTTCTTCTTCAAATTCTCCCACCATAATGAAGCGTGTTTCTTTAGCTTCGCAACAATGATCTTCACTTTCTTTTCTTCTGAAATCTCCTTATACTCAAATACTCTCTCAACAGTTTGAAACCAATCAACGAACTCATCTGGTTAGAGCTTCCTTTCAAAATCTGGAATCTCTACCTTGATATCGTCATATCTGAATGATTGCCTTTGTGGACGACGACTTCTAAACGATGATGAATCGCTGTTGGATTCGTCATCATTTGTTGAGCTTCTAACAAGGCTTGCTGTGCAGTTACAGTTTCCTGTAGTTGTTGGATTTGTCTCCTCATTTCTTCCATTTGAATTTCACACAGAGTTTGCTCATTCTGTCTTCTTGGAGGCTTTTTTTTTTATAAGAAAAGTGTGGTTTGAAATTTGTCAAGTACCGTGCGACAGAAAAAAGATCATCGTTTTGTAAATAGCTTTCGTAGACATGCACTTTTCACAATTCCACAATTTCTTTTCAGTAACAAGAACAATTCTTTTCTGATGTGGAAGATCTGACAATGCTGCAACCACAAAGCATACTAAGAACTTTCTAATAAATTCGGCACTTTACAAAATATTTTGCAGCAATTGCAAATATGAGGTGAAAATAGGAAGATAGAAAATATTATGGGCCAAATTACAAATTTTGAAAATCAGTGTCAATTTGCAATTTTCAATAATTCAGGGGCCAAAGCTCAATTTTTAGAAGTATAGGGGCCAAAATGAAATTTTCAAAAGTTAAGGGGTCAATATGAATTTTTGGAAAGTTTGGGGACTGGTTGACAATTTCAGAAACTTCTAGTGACTCGGCTACTGACGTGGCAACGAATGACACGTGGCAGAAGCTGAGTGGATCAGGTGATATGAGGTGGCAGCTGATTGGGACAACTAATGACGTGGCTCTTGCGACACGTGGTGCAACTAGAGCTGGGTATATGGACCTGAGTCACGGACTGTCCGTTTAACCCGCAGTCCGCGCGGACTTGGACACCCTAAAATGCAAGCCCATTTAAATGCAGGCCTTTTGGGTCCAGTCCGTTTAGCCCGCGGGCTAAACGGACTTAGTCTGTGGATTTGTGGACCCGTCCGCGAACTTATGCATTTGTAACAATTGTTTTTTTTTTACTGTATTGGCCCACAAAATTTCGGTTCAGCCCAACTTAAATGAATTACCATCTTGAGTTGTTTACTGCCTAGTAGCCTTTTAGTTGTTCCAGAAACTCGTTTTTGACAAGTGTTGCATGAGGTTTAATGCTTTTGATAACATCTTTCTGAAATCACTTCAGTAGATATTATTTTAAACTATAACTTTGCAAGTGTATTTGAAGACTAATTGTGATCAGAAAACTAAAAGAATTCAATACTTTCTAACTTAATAATTAATAAAAGTAATATATCGATTAATGTAGAGTAGAAGGGTAATTTTATTTTAGTTATGTAAAAGTTTTGCACTTCATGCTTTTATATATGGGTATTGTTGTAATTATATTGTTGATGAACCAGCTTGGGCACATGAGGACAAACAAGAACTGTCCAAAATATGGTGAAGATCTTGAAGCACAACTTGAATCTACAGACATGGAAAAATCATCTGGAAAATCTAGCTTTGTGGATCTCTCTAGTCATTCCCAGCCTAAAGTCCTGTCCAAAAAGTCGATATCAAAAAGTGCAACAAGAATTGCTCCAGTTGACAATTCAACAAAAAATCCACTAAAATTCAAATGCAGCTCTACTGAGAAATCTTCTAATAAACATGTAATAGATACCCTGCAGAGTGCTGGGATTATGCGGACTGGACGCGGACTTTGTTTTCAAGAGTCCATTTAACTTGCGGACTTTTAGGTCCGATCCGTTTAAGTGCGGACTGGACTTAAACGGACCGGACCGGTCCTCATACCCAGCTCTAGGCGCAACAAAAGTGGTTGACTGCCTACAAGTGGCAGTGACGTGGATCTGATGTGGCATACATGTCAGCGTCTCCAACCTCTGGTTTTTCGGCAACATAGGGTAGCAGTTCGGCGGCGTCGGTGGTCCGGCGGTGGCGAGTGGTGGTCTGGTGAATTTTCCGGCGAAGCCCGTGGCGGCGCGTGCAGTCTCTGTTGGCCGTGAAACTTGCTACCCAAGGGTCTTTCGACCTCCTAAGCGCAATGGCTGCGTTAGTTTTGCGAAAAAATTGCTGCAAAGGAGAGTTTCAGGGGTGGCAGTGGCTCCTCCACTTTAAATACCACTGAAAGCTCAAATTTTCCGTTGATTCTCTCCCACAAACTCAACTCCGGGATCTAGGAACTTGCTCTGATGCCAAAATGGCATAGAAACAAAGAGAGAATCCACTCTCCAATTCTCACAATGAGAAACTCAATATATCATATACTCAAGCATGCAAATACAATGATAGAATGATCCTATTTATATTAATCCTAGAGACCTTCATACAATGGGAATACAACTTACAAAACGGAACCCAATATATCATATACTCAAGCATGCAAATACAATGAGAGAATGACCCTATTTATACTAATCCTAGAAGCCTTCATACAATGGGAATACAACTTACAAAATGGAAGTTTGTCAAATTTTATGGTTGGGTAATTAATGGCTAGGCTAGGTAACTATGCTATGGGGTTGAAGGTCAAGAATGGAGGGCATGGCACATGCATGGTTGTTGGAGGGTGTCAGGTGTTATGGGAATTCTTCCCGTATCAGCCTGTTTGGATAGGAATTTTTTCAACACTAAGTGATGCTTCCCGTGAGCGCACTTTAAAATCCATTTGCGTTGAGAATAATTTAAAACAAGTCCTTAAATCTCTATGCTCGTTAGTATTAATTAAGATACTATAAGAATATCAAAACCTCTCGCGTATAACCTTTTTCTTCTCTTTCAGAATAGAAGAGAGATTTCTAAATCTTCTTTCAAACAACTAAGCTTTTTATGCCGTTATATATATTTTCCCTTGCTAAATTAACTAACAAGAGATGACATACAAAACTAGGGAAGATAGTGGCATACTTATCCATATTAGCAAACAAAGTGACAACTATGTAATTGATATGATTTTAAATCCTAGCTTTGGATAGGCTCCACATAGTTAAAATTTGATTGACACGGCTCAGTAATAGTGTTGCCTAGAGTGTGTCATGCATGGGGTATATTCTTTTATGATTGAGATCAATTTACTGTGTTTGCAATCAGTTGGCGCATATAGACAAATATTCCAAATAGGATTATTGAAGATTACATAGCTGTTCATTATCTAATTCTTTTTTGACTTATTATTTTTCATCTACTTTTCCTCTATGGGCCTGTTTGATTATCCTGTTACTTCACATGCTAAAAAAAAAAAAAAAAAAAATAAGCATCGTGAGTTGCAATGAAATTAAGTAGATGAATAGATCTGGCGGGTAGGGATGGTACAAGGGGAGCGATCTGCTTTTATCAGGATATATACTAAGGTAAACTTTAAATGTGAGAGAAATATGCTTTATATGATCATTTTGTCTCGTAAAATCCATTTAATTTGTTTTTATCTCTCCTTTTTTTTCCTTCTTCTTTATGTACATGAAAGATAAAAAGGAACTGATACTAATCTGAGTCACAATCCTAAAAACTAGAGTCATGACTAGAAAACAAAATCAGAAATCAACTTAGCCCAATAGAAATAAAAGTTACCAGGAGAAGGCCTTAAAGCTGAGATATCTATTATTCAAAAGTTAGGGATCTTACAAACTATGGAATTCAAATTATAGGTCTACTACATATTATTATCACTTAAATTCTCAGATGTTGAGAGAAACGAAGACGAAGCTTAAATAAAATGAGCCAATAACTAGACTTGCCGTTTGTAGGGGGAGTCGGTCATTTCACTTTACTTGTCTTGGCCATTTCAGTAGTTATGGCAATGCAAGCATTCAGCGAAAGGCAGGTATTTCTCAAAGTGGATGGTATTTTTCCTCTGAGCATTTGTAAAAGATGTGTCTCTAAATCAACATCGACACTCAAAAGCCACCTGCGCTCCTTCTTATTCATATTTTCTGATACTAATTAAGTTCTAACTTCTAATAACATTCCACTTAAAAGTGTATGAGAAAGAGAGAAAAAAGGAAAAAAAAAAAAAAAAAAAGAATAAGGAGGAGAGGAAGTGCACAACAAATGCAATAATTACGTCTATTTATACACGAGGAATTGAAGAAATGGAGGTTAGATTTTTCCTTTTTTATATTGTTTTGGTACGTAAGGCTTGACTTAATGGTGTAATTATTGAGGAAAGAAGAGGGCCGACTTCACTTTGTCATATAAGTCCAGGAGAACACAGGAGTGTTGATAACGAGTATCCTAAGAGCCAAGGATATTAGTTAAGGAATCAATTAAAAAAAAATTGTATTGAGAATCTTAGTTTAGCACTTTTCAATATAATAAAATACATTAATTTCTCATATAAATTTACTTCTTTTGATTCGTTAATAAACACTCCAAGAACAATCGTTAACATTCTCCAAAAAAGAATAATACTTTAATTGCATCGTAATCATTCGGATTAATTAAATAATATTTATTTTGGATTAAATATGTTTTTAATCCTTCAAAATATGTCAATGTCCAATTTTAGTCCCCAAATTTTGAAAAGTGTGTTTTTAGTCCCCGTTTTATGAAATGTGTCATTTTTAGCCTTCCGTAGTAAATTTGTTTCATCAATTGATGAGCCGTAAAATGGAGTGACTCACACCATCACACATGTTCAACTAATTCTAGTTGGCATTTAAAATGTGAAAAATCCCTAACAAATTAATCGCTCGGCCATGTCATTCCCCTAATTCATTATAAACCCTAGAGGAGATCTTCATCCTCTATTCGTTCTCACCAAAGACTAAAATTGAACATTAACATATTTTGGAGGACTAAAAACCTATTTAACCCTATTTGCTTTTTATCTAACGGCATATTGAATTATTAAGCGCAACATGTTATATTTTTACTATAGTAGTCCATTGCTCCCGGAGTTTACAATATTTTCTCTAAGGCTCTATTTGATTGAAAAGAAAATGAGTAGAGAGAGTATGAAGAGAGAGAACTTGAAGAGAAAATGTCATTTTATCTCGTTTGGCATTGAAGAGAAGATAAAGAGAGAGAATAAAAATAGCATGGGCCCCACTAATTTTTTTCTCTTCGCACTTGCGAAGAAAATGGAACAACAGCTTTTTTTACCTTGTTATCCTTTTCCACGATTCAGCTTCTCCCTCGTGTCTGCAACTATCACCTATCTTTTACATGTGTATGTGTTTTAGTGGGGCTGGGGAATACGCGTGTGTGCTGTGTCTGACGTTTATGTGTTTTTTTTTTTGTAATATTATTATAAATATTAATAATTATTTTATAATTCTTCAAAAATATATTTTATAAATAAATAATAAATATTATATAATAAATTGACATTTATTGTAAAATAGGTTTATATTTATAAATACATCCATAGAAATATATATATATATATATATATATATATATTATTAATAGAAATATATTTTATTAATATTTATTATAAAATATAATTATATTTTTAACATATTCGTAAACTTATATATTTAACTTTAGATATAATGTAATCTACAAAATAAAAGTAATATAATATCTAGGGATATTTTTGTCATTTTCTAACATTTCTCATATTCTTTCTTCTCATATTCTTTCATTCTTCTCTTATACCAAACAACTATCAAAATCTACTATTTTTCTCACATTTTTCTCTCCTCTTATTCTTTCTCACCTTCTTCTCTCTTCTGTTTTTCTTCTCACAATCAAACAAAGCCTAAGTCTAGGTAGGATAGCGTTATAGGGATAATCTATGGCGAATCTCATCTAAACCCAATTCCAAGCATACATCTAAATTAGGTATAGTGAAATATTTTAATTAATTTAATGCTAAAATGTTTTTTATTTAATGATAATGTATATATTAATATAAAGAAACCAAAAATTATGACTTATTACGGTATTACCCCAAATAAGTAGAATGTTTTTTATTGATAAATTTTTACTCATGCATATAAGTTCACACGCATGTACCAACGTGTTACATGTGCGTGAAAGGGGATAAAGAAGTTATCGAGGAGGATTTTATTTCTTCACATATCAGCCAAAATACAATATATTCATTTCTGCCTATGACGCGGAGGTAGTATTTAGCATAAGTTTTATTTTAACATTCTCGAGAATATAAGCATGAGAATAAGAGTTTTTCATGTTTGGTGTAAGTTTTAAAAAATATATTATCAGGTATAAAAAATGTTCAGGAATAAAATTAGTGAATGAGAATGACAAAACTTTATTCTCAAACCTGGAAAGAAACATTCTTCTTGGGCATTATGGAATTCCTGAAAATATATTTTTCATGGTACTAAAACATTACATCAACCAAATGCAACTATAAGCATTGTGCCCTGTATAACATTGACATTTTGTTCCTCCAAATATAAAACAAAAGATTTATCATTGGTACAGTGTGAAGCAGGCATTTGTCTAAAAGCATCTAACGTAATTTTAAAATCCGCGTATGATCAATACTTCAACATGAATCCAAACACAATATTAAGCTATTGGCTTGTGTATAGAGTTCATAGGAGTTTTTCAACGGGGGAGAAAGGTCATCACTCATGGCAGATCTTGGATGACTTGAAAAATCATTCGAATATGTTTTCTTCCAAAAACATGTCATTCTTTGGGAAGTCAAACTGCAGAATAATTATAATCTAATCATTAAATAACCTTTGGCATCCTTCAAGTGTGAGAAGGCCAACAATATCGAGCTCTTTGCTTCCGTCGAGTGCTTGTGATTTTCAATCAGCATTTTTTTTTTCTTTTCAAATAATCAATTTATGTGCATTTTATATTTCATTATGATAGAATTTGTAATTAGTGTTATTTTTGTTACATTAGTTAGTCAATGAACTAAATTTAAAAAAGACCCAAATGGTTAAATATAATTCATTAGTAAATTGTATGATTATTAATAGTAAAATCAAGTGATGTTAAAGCTATCAAAATGGGTTTTGGCCCGTGAGCCAATATGGCTTATTGGTGGGTTGGTTGAAAAAAAAGAGCCTCACTTTTACCTTGGGTCAAAATAACTCGGCTCACTTAATCCGTATGTTAAATGAGTTAGAGTATTGTTGGGTCGAGTTAACCCACTCTCTTCCTTTTTTTTTTGGTGAATTATATTTTTTTATTTAAAATTTTAAATGGGATAACTAATTTAACATTCCAACTCGAATGGGCTGAACTAGGTTGCCTGTTTTTTGACCCGCGAGAAAATGAATTGGGTTGGGCTGATTCACTTTTTGCCCAACATGTGTTTGCTGACTTCGAGAACTCTAGCAATGTACTAAACCAACTTGTGCGCGCCTCACTTAATTCACCATTACTTTTAAGTCAAATACAAGTTAAATGTGGCTTCACCTCAAAAAATTAGGCTCCGTTTAGATAACAAAGCTTAAAAGTTATTAGAGCTTCTCTAATGATATAAGTGCTTTTATATGAAAAGAAATAGTGTTTGGGAAAATTTAAATAAGTAACTTATTAACCTCCAAAAGTTATTTTTAGCTTATTTTATGAAGTCAACTTTTTTAGCTTCTTAGAAATGTCTTATGTGAAAGTCATTTTTTAGTAGATCAGGAAGTTGTTTTACATATTTACGGGATAGTTATATCTCCATCATAATTTGAAATTCTATGAAAACCAAATTCTTCATGATCCACCTTTAACTCTCACGGCTTTATAGATTTTAAAAGTGATTATTCATGTATGTTTTCAAATACTAAATAATTTAATTTAAAATAAGCTTATAACATGAAAGCCTTTCACATAAGACCTTTTTATATGAGCACTTAAATAAGTTATTAATTTATCCAAATGTGGTCTTAACTGCCCCATGTGGAAGCAGAGGCCATAGGACTTTCTTTTAAAGCAATAACAACTTTAAATTGGAATTAATCAATTCTTCCACCCAATCGTGGTCGTCCAAGTTTTAATTATTTCACTTTTTTCTCAACCAACGATATGTACTAATTTTTTTTTCTCTAAACCCAGTGTATCCCAACCAGGACCGGCCCAACACAATTCTAGGCCTCAAGCAAACTCTCAAGTTGAGGCCTTTTTAAAATTAATAATAATTTATAAATAAATAATTTTTTAAAAAAAATTCATGAAGAGCAGAGCGGGATTCGAACTCGGAAACTATAACTGATACACCAGGAAGCTTACCAAACTTTCCAACCCAACTTGTTTTACACTTAGTCACTTACAGCATACAATAATATATATAACGTATCTGGTGAGGCCTAAAACAAGGGCTTTAGTGGCCTCACCCTTAGGCCGGGCCTGATCCCAACACTGTCAATGAAGAACTAATCACTATTTGTGGGGCATGACTTCCGCTGACCAAGCATTATTTTAACACCACTAAGAATCGAACACATGAGTAAATCGAGTCGATCCCTAGAGTGTCTCAAGGCAGGCCTTACAACCACTGGGCCAAGAGTCTTGGTTAAGTTCAGCCTAATTTCTATATAAAATTGTAAAAGTTTGAGGCTTTGAGCTAATCCGAAAATTTATTTAAGAGCTTACATTGATAATACATACTATTTTAGTAAATATGTTAAATATAACACTGGCAGTGCAAACATTATAAAAGGACCTTGATATATGTTAATAAACCTATATATTTTGTAATTTTTTAATAAATATGATATTTAATAAAATTATTAATTCTATATAAAATAAATATATTATGGTGATATAATTAATATAATTTGTCAATATTAAAATGTACATTTATATAAAGGTTTGATTAATCTGTTGATCCCGAACTATTTGAGATTTTTCAAATAAGTCTCTATGCTTTAAAAGTTTTTAATTGGGTCCTTGAACACGTAGAAAATTTGTAATTGGGTCCCTCATACACTTTTTCATTATGATTTCGTTAAGTATTGGTTAAGTGATTCATCCATTTGTCATTAGTGGGTCTTTGAACATTTTGAAAAAATTGAAATAGATCCCTATACTTTTTTGTTTATTATAAAAGCTCAAATAGATCCCTTTCTTTTTGGAGCTTCAATAAAACCCTAACAAAAAAGTATACAAGAGGTTCAATTACAAAAAATTTATATGTTCAATGACTCAATTACAAATTTCTAATGTATAAAGGCCAATTCATAAATGATTACTTAAACCTTATATAGATAAATATTTCAATCCGATAGATTTAACATTTTCAAAAACTCAACTTTAACTTGTACAGTTAAATAATCATTTTAATAAGTCTTAGGATGTGTTTGATTCAAAGAAGGAGAGAGATTTTAATGGAGGGGAGGGAAAGGGGGAGAGAAATTTTAATTAGATATTGTTTTTGATTGAGAGAAGGGAATGAGAAAGATTTAAATGGAGGGGAAATGAAATAATACTATTCATGTTTGGTTCACAAGGGGAGCAGAGAGATTTTAAAACAAATTTACTTTTACATTCTTATAATTATTTATTTCAAAAAACACAAGTGAAGATATTTTAGTTAATATATGTAAAATGTTTTAAAATACATCCTCTCCCCTCCCCTTCAAATCCCCAATATTTGTGGGGAGCCAAAATTGAGTTACGAAGGATTTTGCTCCCCTCCATTCCCTTCCCCGCTCATCCAAAAGGTTGAACCAAACATGAAAGATTTTTTAAAAAAAAGGCTAAAATATATTTTTGGTCCTTTATCTATTTGTGAAAATTCGTTTTGGTCTTTTATCTTTTAAAAGATTCATTTTGGTCATTTATCTTTCAAATATTACTCAAAATGGTCCTTCCGTCAGATCTATTATTGGAATCCGTAAATGGCCCGCCAAAGATCCGCCGGAATCTGGGCATTTCCTCTCAAAACCCTTTACCCTTCATCTTATTTCTTCTAAAATCAAATTATATACACTCCTTCTTCTCAAAACTCCTTCACCTTCATCTCATGAGAAACCCCTTTTCACTCTTCTCCCCTCACAAACTCTAACCTCCGTCAGAACTCATTCTTATTCTCAAAAACCATAGCAGCCACATGCTTCATATGCTAATTTGCTGACCGGAGGAGATTTGGAAAGATTCAAGACCATGCACATTGCATATGGCTAAACTGCTAATTGTCTTTCATTCATGTAAGCGTGGAAAGCAAAATCAATGAGGAGAGGTGGTTCAAATCTACCACTCTAGGATAATGAAAACATGACACAACAATCAAAACATAATAGGTTTGAAATTACTTTGGCACAGGTTCCCGCATCAGTTTGAAAAGCATAAAATCATAATTAATTGAATAGGACATAAAAGACACAAGTTACTGAAAGCAATTGAAAAATCCATTCTCGTTTTATGTTCTTCTTGGCTTTTTATCAAGCACTTATTGTTCATCAACTTATAACAATTATGCAAGGTATAAATAATGCTTGTCCCTCTTAAATTAGCAATGTGCCACTCAACAAAATTAAAAGAAGGACCTTAAAATAAGGATAAAACCTTTAGGGCTCGTTTGGTGGTCAGGATAAGAGAGACATGATATGATAAGCTATCATATCCTGTCTAAAACTATTGTTTGGTGAGTCGATAGGATAGGATAAGTCCATCCTGTCACCTATCATATCCTGTCCATCTAGTTAAAATTCTATCCTAAGGGGGGAGCTAGGTTAGAACTCAATAGGATATGATAGGGTGATTTAAAGTATAATAAAATAATATTTTAACGTATAATGAAATATAACATGGTTAAAAAAAAAGTAAGTGAAATATAAAATATTTAAAATTTAAAATAATAAATATATTAATAATTAATTTTAAAAATTATTTTTATTTTATCACAAGGCTAATTTGTTATTTTATACTATTTTAAAAAACTGAAAAATATTTAAAAAAATATTTTAATAATTTAACTATATGTAAATTAAAAACTCAAAATGAATATTTAAAATTTTTTAAAAAATAATTGAAGTTAGACAATATTTATAAAATTTAAATTTTTTTTATGTAATTTTATCACAAGGATATTTTTGTCTTTCTATATAATTTAAAAAAATGAAAATTATAAAAAAAAGAAATCTAATAAAATATGAAAACATTTAGAATAAAAACGAAATTTTTTAAAATTTATACTAAAATTATAATGTTATCCGGTGGACACCAAACGTCGGATATGATAACAGATATCCTGCTCATATCCTATCAAATTCCTATCCTGTTCTCTTATCCTATCCGCCCCTATCCTATCATATCCTGGTCACCAAACGAGCCCTTAGTATTTAGTATCCAACCGAATCGGTATTCTCTAACAAATTAAAAGATGAAGCATGCTGCTGTTATGTTTTTTGAAAAGAAGAATGAATGCTTATGGAGGCTAGGGTTTGTGAGGGGAAAAAATTGAAAAGAGGTTTCTCATGATATGAATAGGAAGAGGTTTTGAGAAGAATGAGTGTGTATTTTGGTTTTAGAAGAAATGAGATGAATGGGAAGGGTTTTGAGAAGAAATGCCCCGATTCCAACAAAATACCCTGATTCCAGCGGATCTCTGGCGGGTCGTTAACAGAATCCGATAATAGATCTTACGGAAGGACCATTTTGAGTAACGTTTGAAAAATAAAGGACCAAAATGAATCTTTTAAAAGATAAATGACCAAAAATGTATTTTAGCCTTAAAAAAAAATCTCTCCCCTCCCTCCCCTCCATTTCCCTCTAATCAAACACTATGCAAGCATATTATTTTATAAATAGATTAAGTTTATACTCCTATTCCTCCAAATTAATGGTTTTCTCAAAGGTTTTGGAGTGTTCAGAACCAAATTGATAAAAAAAAAATCACAAAATCGACCCAAAATAATTGAAAATCGATCAAAACCAAATTTCATGGGATTTTTTTGGACCACTTTTCTTGAAAATCAACCGATTTGGTTCAGTTTTAGGTTGTTTGTAAAACCGAACCGAATCGAAGTTTTATGTTAAACCTTATGCTACATGTATTTTATGTCACTCCCCTTTGCACTTTTGGAATTCCTATTTTATTCAGATTTCGAGTACGTTGTGAAATTAAACACAGTTACATCTACTTGATTATTTGAAACAAAATAATTATATGTACATGTTTAATATTTTGTTCATATTGTACCTTTTTTTTTTTTTTTTTTACAAATGTACATATCATACTTTGTAATATGTTTTTTGACATAATATCAATATGTAATGATGTATATGAAAAATCGAATCATCTAATCCAATCTAAACTATAATTAATTGGATCGGATCGGATATTCTTTTACCATAAGCAATCTACAGAAATGTTTCCTGGACAACCAGGATCGACAACTATACGGGACAACCCGTATAGCTGCACAGTGTAGCATTACTGTGTTGCACTGTGCGGCACTGTAGCGCTATACTGTTCACCTTTTTTTTTTAATAAATTTCGAAATTTTTAAAAAAAATGCATTTGTTTTTTGTTTTAACATTTTTTAAGTATGTGCAAATATCTGGTTAATCAGGTACAAATATCTGGTGAATTCAGTTCATTATCTGGTTAATGGGTTTTTTTTTTTAGAAATAAAATTTTTGTTAAGTATGTGCAAATATCTGGTAAATCAGGTACAAATATTTGGTGAATTCGGTTCATTATCTGGTTAATGGATTTTTTTTGAGAAATAAAATTTTTGGTTAAGTAAGTACAAATATCTGGTTAATCAGGTACAAATATCCGGTGAATCACGTTCGTTATCTGGTTAATGGGTTTTTTTGAGAAATAAAATTTTTGGTTAAGTATGTGCAAATATCTGGTTAATCAGGTACAAATATCTGGTGAATCACGTTCTTTATCTGGTTAATGGGTTTTGTTGAGAAATAAAATTTTGGTTAAGTATGTGCAAATATCTGGTTAATCTGGTACAAATATCTGGTGAATTCGGTTCATTATCTGGTTAATGGGTTTTTTTGATAAATAAAATTTTGGATAAGTATGTGCAAATATCTGGTTAATCGGGTACAAATATCTGGTGAATTCGGTTCATTATCTGGTTAATGGGTTTTTTGGTTAAGTATGTGCAAATATCTGGTTAATCAGGTCCAAATATCTGGTGAATTCAGTTCATTATCTGGTTAATGGGTTTTTTTAGAAATAGATTTTTTTTTTAAAAGGTCAACATTTGTTTAAAAATAAAATAAAAATAGCACTACTGTAGCGCTTCAGTGCGCTACAGGACAAAAAGTTGTCCCGTAGTTGCCGAGGCCGGTTGTTCGAATAACACGGAACCGGATCTTCTCCATTACCAGGAGAAAATGGACAGTTCCAGTCTTTCAAATCGCAGCCGTACACATACAAATGGAGAGATCAACGGCTGACATTTTTTAGTTATTTTATTATTTAATTAAAACATAAACTAAAAAAAAAACTTCTTTTCTCTCCCTCTCCCTAATCCTTCGAACCTTCCCTCTCCCACCATTCAAAGTTCCCACCCAACTCTGGCACTGTCCCGCCTCCCTCCGCCCCGGACTAGCCCTTTTTCGCCGTGGACCACCATTCATGTTGCTCTAGATTATTCCTACATAGGTAACATGTATTATTTTAGTTCAAAATAAATCTGACTTTAAGACACCCTTCTCCGCCGTCGACAACCATCTCCCCCATCTCCAGCCATCGACCACCACCGCCACCCAAAGCCTCCGCCCCGACCCGCCTCTGCCCCGCCATTGTCTACCACCATCCAGCCTCCGTTCGCCATCGATAGCCACCACCCCGCCTCCGCCCCATCTCCCGTCATACGCCATTGACAGCCACCACCTGAAAGCCTCCGCCTCGCCTTTGTTCTGCGCCCCACCACCATTTTGTGCCGCCGCGCCTCCCTGACGCCCCACCACAGCATACCTTCACACCGCCGTTCCGTCACTCAGTAGCTGAGTCGCCACCGTGTCATTACAGGTTTGCTAGGTGGGTTGGGTCATGGGTTTGAAGATGAGGGGATTGGGATTGGGAGAGTGGGTTGGACCTTCCCTCTTCACCCTCGCCATCTTCATCCGGGAGAACAACCGGGGTTAAATCTCATGGAGGCAGCGGTTTATCCTTCAACAAGAAGGAGGCAGCGGCGAGGTCCAGGCGGCGGCAAACTGCAAACGTGGTGGCGACTTTCAAGGGGGCGATGGTCGATGGCGTATGACGAGAGATTGGGCGGAGGTTCAATGGGGCGGTGGTCAATGGATCAATGGTGGTTGTCGATGGCGGAATAGAGGCGGGGCGAGGCAGAGGCTTTGGGTGGCGGCGGTCATGGCGGAGATGGTCTCTGGACTGAACGATCAAATGGGGAGGGGATAATTGTTTCTCTCTGATGCCCCAATTGCATTTGTTTTTAATTAAAAATAATTAATAACTATTCTCAAATAAATCTCAGCCATTAAAATGTTACTATGCCACGTGTACACACCAGATTAGAGGGACTGGAATTGTCCATTTCTTTATGGACTGGAGAGGATCCTGACCCGAATAACACGGCTCAGCAATCTAAGCTAGGGCTGGACATCGGGCAGGTTCGGGCTCAGAATCCTCAATCTGGCCCAAACCGAAATGTATAAAAATAGGCCCATTTTCGCCCGTAGCTTGGTTCGGTCTTGGCGGGTTCGGGTTTGGCGGGTCACACGGGTGGGTTAACTCTGGTTGGGCCTTAAATGGGCCGGTCACGATTTTTCAGCCCAGTAATTTTCTGGGCCAATTTTTTTTTTTGTTTTTAATGCAACATAAACAGGTCCAGAGGCATATTTTTGCGAGCCTTTCAATTTTTTTTAACAAAGTGGGCCATTTTAGTTACAATTGTAACGGCTAGAGGCATATGTTTAAATTACTTGGTACATTCAATTAAAATGACATAGATCCTGTCCAGCTAACAAATTAGAGATCAATATTCATATCCATGCAATCATGCATAATATCAAGAGTTCAACTAGCATATAATTAACTTCAGTGTCAAGATTGAAAGATTTCCCTTAGTTTAGGATGAAATAAGTGGCAGAAAACAGTAAATTAAAGAAATTGGCATCATAATGTTTGTGGCTTTGTGGTTGTGTGTTGCTGTCTGTGTCTGCTAGTGGCTTAGTGCTACTATAATAAATATACAAACTGATGATTCAAATTTGCAACAAATGGAATTAATAACATAAGTCATAAAGATCCTTTGTCACCCTTGAAGCCCTCGAGCAAAACACTTGTGTGTGAGTAAAACACCACTGTGTGGCTGTCTACTGCTGCACTATAACTGTACAAACTTTAATTCCTTCCACTGATCCACTCACCACTAGCAAAAATAATGTAATAAAGTCAGAATTTAAATGTTAAGATACAAATGCATTCACATTCAATTTGAGCTAATAAATTACCACTAAAAATTAACTCCAAGTCAGTAACAACCTTTTTTTTTTTGGAGCAAGGTTAACTTGGGACAAGATAGGAAACAATAGCCTCCTTTCATGCTTTCATGTTCTCAACAAGCTTTCATCTATCAGCACACAGGATTGAAACAATAGCCTGCATTTATGGGCCCATTATGGATCAAACACACATGTTACAAACCAGATTTATGGGCACCAACACATAAAACCATGTGGATTGGTCCAAACCTTACTTGAGTAGCATGATGAAATAGCCCATTTGGCATTGCAGTGCATAAGTTTGAAACTGTTGAAAGCCTGCAACAGTTCAAGGGCATGACAGTTAAACTATTGAGAATAGAATAAAATCTTCCTTTGACAATTGAGTTCTCCTTTTCAATCCATGGTCAAAGTGAAAATCAATGATATTTTGCTTGTGCATTAAACTGTTTACCTTAGAAAAATTGAGTCAATGATATTCATTTGGTAGGTATGTTGTTACATCCTTAATATTCTGGACCAAAACCTATCACAATCATGACCAGAAAATAATGCTTAACAAAAATCTATAAAACAAAACAATTTGAAACCAAAACAGAAGTTTAAAAAAAAAAAATACCTGACATGCAGAGGTTCTTGATAGCACAACACAAAGTCAGGTACATTTTCACCATTCTCCAAAAAGAGCACAAAGCATCATTCTCCAAAATAAAAACACAGCCACAACACTAACCCAAAAAGTTGGAATGCCAAACATTTTGAATCATGTCTCAAAATGACTCCCAAAAAGCAAAAAGTGTAAGAACTATAAAACAGATTAAACAATACTCAGTTAGTACAAAATAAAACAGATTAAACAATATGAATTAGACCAAAACAACAACAAATAAGCCACAAACCCTAAGAAGTTTCTCAGTCACAGCCAGTAGGCTGTGATTGAGTTGATGGACCACATCCACTTGCAATTCTACCACCTGTTGCTGCTCCACCAGCCCTTCCAAAACTTGTTTGACCTCTTTGAAATTCTATGAAACATTAAAAAATTTAGGGACTTGTACAGCAAAGACACTAGTACTAAAGAAGTTGAGTGGTAAACAAGTTAAATAGCTACCTGTTACAATATTCTCAGATATCTCAAACTCCTCATTGAGATTGAGATCTTTGTAATTGGCAAAGGGAAGGTTTCAACCAGTTTTGTGAACAAATCAATGCCTCTGCCATAGCTGGGTTCAAGGAGCTTCTAAATGTGTCTAAAACCCTCCCACCTGTGCTGAATGCACTTTCTGAAGCCACTGTGGAGACTGGGGTGGCCAAGAGATCTTTCACTATGGTTGATAAGATGGGGTACCGGGTTGAGTTATGTTTCCACCAAACCAGAATTTCAAATTTGTCACCCTCATCTATGGAAGACTCACTTAAGTATCTCTCAAGTTCATTCTTTTTGTCAATTGAATCCTTTTCTCTCAAATGTTGCTTAAATGCTTCAGCCCTTGCCGATTGTGCTGGAGGTTCAGCAAGAGAACTTGTTTCACCATGGGAAACCAACTCTAATGGCCCAGCATATGACTGCCCAGATCTGTTCTGCTCTTCATAGGCCGACTTAAACCAATTATACATCTTAAACAGATTGTCTTTTAAAGTGGTGGACAGCTCATTTACAAAGATAGGTTGATCACTATACATGTCATTAAATGACCACTCCGCATATCTCAATTTATACCGAGGGTCAAAAATAACTCCAAAATACAGAAATTGATTTATGTTTTTCACATTGCCCCAATACTTGTCATATTTCTGCTTCATTTCCATACCCATAGTGGCCAATATAGTATTCAGGTTCATTGCAGACTTCTTAAGCTCACAGAGAATGGAGGCTAATTGATGAAAAGCAGTATGTAAGCTCACTTGCTGTGATGATGAAAAAACCCTAGTTGCCTCATAGAAAATCTTTAGAAAATTCACAAAGGCACGAACATTTTCCCAATCAAAGGTGTTTGGGGGACCAGCAATACCAAGGAAGTCAACATAGCTAGAATCTTCAAACTCAAGCTTCTCAAATGCTGCTTGAAATTTTTCTACAGCATCTAACATCATGTATGTCGAGTTCCATCTAGTTGGAACATCAAGACATACATGCTTTTTACATGTAATTCTCGCAAATTCTATGCATTCCTTGAACTTGGCGGACCTTTGGGGTGAAGACCGAACAAATCTAACAGCATTTCTAATGCTGGATATGGAGCTGTGCATATCTTTCAGACCATCATTAACTACCATATTTAGTATATGAGCACAACACCTCATGTGAAAGAATTCCCCATCCAACATTAACCCATTCATGTTTTTTATTCTCTTCTTCAAGTATGAGACAGCCACATCATTGGATGATGCGTTGTCAACTGTGATCGTGGACACATTCCTTAATCCCCAATCCCTTAGAACCTCCTCCACTTTCCTACCAATTGTCTCACCTTTGTGGTTGAGAACTAAAGAGAAGCTAATTATCCTCTTTTGGTATTTCCAATCATTATCAATAAAGTGTGCAGTGAGAGTCATGTAGTTAAGATTCTGGACAGATGCCCAGCAATCCGTTGTGAGGGCCACTCTAGTGCAATCTGATTTAAAAAAGGACTTCAACCTTACTTTTTCCTCAACATACATTTGATAACAGTCTCTAGCAACCGTACGCCTTGATGGGATGGTAAACTGGGGCTGCAACTGCCTACAAAAGTGCTTAAATCCCTCACCCTCTACCACCCTGAACGGTTGTTCATCTATGGTAACAAAAAGGGCCAATGCCTTTCTACATGCTTCAATATTGAATCTCTGGCTTGCGGAGACTAAGCTACTACCCTCTCCACTCTTAAAAGTGAGGGTGGTTTGATTAGGGTCACTGATTATTGCATGAGGATACTTGGGACAGGCTTTCAAGTGATTTAAAAGGTTAGATGTGCCATGTTGCTTGGGGTCACACAAGTATTTTTTGTTGCAGTGTTTACATGAAGCAGTCGGTTCCGTTGCTTCACTTTCAGGCAGCTTTGTGAAGTGCTCCCAGGCAGTAGATGTTTTCCGAGTACCACTCGCATTCAGTTTCCTCTTCTTTGTATTTTTTGGAAGAGGATGATTAGTGTCAGGTTCAGCAGCTTCAGTTGCAGCTGCTAAATGTACAGTGGGCTGAACTCCACCACCACATCCGGCTATTAGTGCAGAATTGGTGGGATTCAAAGCCCCTTGAGTTCAAGTTGGTGTTAATGTATGAGGCAGGTTATGACTAAACTGCTCCATCTCTGAAACAATGACGAAGCAATAGTCAACAACTGCTGCCTGCCCACATTATGTTTAAAAATGGTTTTCAGTTAGTTAAAAATCAGTTTTCTTTAAGATTTTATGTTTATTAGTAAACTAAGTTTTAAGTTTTTAATAGTTTTCTTTATTATTCTCTATTAGTTTTTAAGTTCAACACCTTCTTAAGTTTTAAAGTTTGCAGATTAAACTAATCAGTTTACCTAACTTATATTGCATCTCAGTTTGCCTATAGGATGGGGTAATGTCGATAAGGTATCTACAGAAACACCACTAAGCATGGAATCGTGTAACATAGATTAGACACTTGATTGTTAAGTACTGAATACTATTGTCCCATAAGAAAGAAAAACAGAAACCCCCCATTCATGAATCAAAGTCTCATAAAAGAAAGACATAAAGACATAAATACATAAACAGAGATTAGACACTTCAACATTGCAAATGACAAATCTATAAAGACTTGAAAAACAGAAAAAGGGTATACTTGATAGCATGGCTTTTTTTTTTTTTTTTTTTTTTACAGAAATGTGTTTAATTTGACTATAAAGTAAAAGCATGGAATCGTGTAACATAGATTAGACACTTGATTGTTAAGTACTGAAAACTATTGTCCCATAAGAAAGAAAAACAGAAACCCCCCATTCATGAATCAAAGTCTCATAAAAAGAAAGACATAAAGACATAAATACATAAACAGAGATTAGACACTTCAACATTGCAAATGACAAATCTATAAAGACTTGAAAAACAGAAAAAGGGTATACTTGATAGCATGGCTTTTTTTTTTTTTTTTTTTTTTTTTTTACAGAAATGTGTTTAATTTGACTATAAAATAAAAACATGGAATCGTGTAACATAGATTAGACACTTGATTGTTAAGTACTGAATACTATTGTCCCGTAAGAAAGAAAAACAGAAACCCCCCATTCATGAATCAAAGTCTCATAAAAAGAAAGACATAAAGACATAAATACATAAACAGAGATTAGACACTTCAACATTACAAATGACAAATCCATAAAGACTTGAAAAACAGAAAAAAGGGTATACTTGATGGCATGGCTTTTTTTTTTACAGAAATGTGTTTAATTTGACTATAAAGTAAAAGCATGGAATCGTGTGTGAGTGTGTTTTGCTGAGTATGAACCATGAAGCTCCAGCCTTTACTAAAAATATTTCTATTAATAATGATATCCCAAAAGATCATCTTTTACCCAAAAACAAGAACACAACAGCAAGCACAGACATGCAAAAAGGAAGGACCTTGAAGATAACCACACAAAAAAGAAGGAACTTGAATCTAAGCACAGAAAAAGGAACTCAAAAGAGTATATCATTTACCTCCTCCTCTTTGGCTTTTTTCTCACGGTCTCTGCTTCCTCAAAAGCCTCCTTTTCAATCTGAATCTGAAAGACCAAAAATCAAGAGTCATGTTAACATATCCTAAGAGAAGACATATGTTAATCTACCCTAAGAAAGGAGAATCGCGTGTGAGTGTGTGTTACTGAGCATAAAGCACCAACCTTTACTAAAAACAAACCCTAATAATATTGATATCCCAAAAACAATAACACAACAGTGAAGGATCTTGAATCTACACAACAATAAGTAAGGATCTTGAAGCTAAGAACACAAAAATAGCAAGAATGGAATCGTGTAACATAGATTAGACACTTGATTGTTAAGTACTGAATACTATTGTCCCTTAAGAAAGAAAAACAGAAACCCCCCATTCATGAATCAAAGTCTCATAAAAAGAAAGACACAAAGACATAAATACATAAACAGAGATTAGACACTTCAACATTGCAAATGACAAATCTATAAAGACTTGAAAAACAGAAAAAGGGCATACTTGATGGCATGGCTTTTTTTTTTTACAGAAATGTGTTTAATTTGACTATAAAGTAAAAGCATGGAATCGTGTGTGATTGTGTTTTGCTGAGTATGAACCATGAAGCTCCAGCCTTTACTAAAAATATTTCTATTAATAATGATATCCCAAAAGATCATCTTTTACCCAAAAACAAGAACACAACAGCAAGCACAGACATGTAAAAAGGAAGGACCTTGAAGATAAGCACACAAAAAAGAAGGAACTTGAATCTAAGCACAGAAAAAGGAACTCAAAAGAGTATATCATTTACCTCCTCCTCTTTGGCTTTTTTCTCACGTTCTCTGCTTCCTCAAAAGCCTCCTTTTCAATCTGAATCTGAAAGACCAAAAATCAAGAGTCATGTTAACATATCCTAAGAGAAGACATATGTTAATCTACCCTAAGAAAGGAGAATCGCGTGTGAGTGTGTGTTACTGAGCATAAAGCACCAACCTTTACTAAAAACAAACCCTAATAATATTGATATCCCAAAAACAAGAACACAACAGTGAAGGATCTTGAATCTACACAACAATAAGTAAGGATCTTGAAGCTAAGAACACAAAAATAGCAAAGATAGGGTATTCGTATACTTACTGAGCACGTTGCGATCGCTGACACTGGACACGGCTCCGACGGAAAACGAAGGAGCAGAAGAAGAACGAGACCAGAAAGATGAAGGCGCCGCCGCTATGGTTCCGGAACAAGACCGGTCACCAGAGAGACGAGAGGCGCCGCCAGGGTTCGAGTCTCCGAGAGGCGCCGCTAGTCCGCTAGGGTTCTTGTCTTCGTGAGAGAGAAATTTGAAATCGAACTTGATGTTGTAGTGACCTGACTAGTGATAGTGAGTGAGACCGAGTGTGGCGTGGGAGTCCCTATTATTTTCACTTGCAAAACGACATCGCACAGTGAGAGGCAGAGGGTATATAAAATAAAACGCATTTCTTAATGGTACTCGGTTCGGGTCGGGTACCGACGGTTTCGGAATTTTCAAACCGAACCCGACCGATTCAGCCCATTCGAACCCAAAATTTTAACCCGCCCAACCCGCCCACCCGAAAACTGAATTCCACTACCGGGTTCGATGGGTCCGGGTCGGGTCTCGGGTGGCTGTCCACCCCTAATCTAAGCCGAACCAAATCACATTTTAATGTTTTAATTGGATGACTTTTTTTTTTTTATCTCAAAACCAACCAACCCAAACGACCACGCGACCATCCCAACAGTGGCTTCCACTTCAGAGACGACAGGTTAAAGTTAAAGCAAGAAAATTGAAAATCCCTTCAACCGTTTGAACTTGCAACAAAGTCAACCAAAAAGGGATTTTTCTCGAGAAAAATACGAAATTTTCTCGAGAAAAATTTCACCATCGGAATCGAGTTACAATGAAATCATTTACTCTATGGTTATGTTTGATAATTTTGCATGTTTCTGTTCAATTCGAAGCTTCTTTGGGATCTCAGAGGACGGACATGGCATATGTGACTCTATTGTACGGAGATGAATTCTTGTTGGGCGTTAGAGTTCTTGGGAAATCGATTCGTGACACTGGATCCAACAAGGATATGGTGGTTTTGGTCTCAGATGGCGTCTCTGATTATGCCAATAACCTTCTCCAGGTACACTCTCCTCTTTGTTTTTCTTTCCAAATTGCATTGATGTTGTCAACTTCCAACGGGAAGTGAAATTTGCTGCTCTGGGTTATTGAGATTGCAACTGTGTATTGAAAGTTTGACATTAAATTTATGTACTCTATGATTAATCCCTAATTTTGGCGCTCTTTCTATTTGGTGGATAAATTTGATGTATGTGTGATTGATTTTTGTGTGTAGGCTGATGGGTGGATAGTTGAGAAGATTAGTTTACTGGAAAATCCTAATCAAGTGCGTCCACAGAGATTTTGGGGTGTCTATACAAAGCTAAAAATATTTAACATGACTGACTACAAGAAAGGTAAAATATTTATGTTTTTGTGATGTTTATTGTATCTAGCTATAGAAATTATGGAGGGCAGTCTAAACTTTCCATGTAGGGGACCGTTGCCTTTCAAATGGAATGATTTATTGACTGTCCTGAATTTATATACGTGCAGTTGTTTATCTCGATGCCGACACTATTGTTGTTAAGAACATCGAAGAGCTTTTCAAATGTGGAAAATTCTGTGCTAATTTAAAGCATTCTGAGAGGTTGAATTCGGGAGTCATGGTGTTGGAGCCATCTGAAGCTGTTTTTAATGACATGATGAGCAAAGTAAAAACTCTGCCATCTTACACTGGAGGTATAATCATTTTTGTGTGCTATTACTGAAGGCTATTATTTTATTTGTTTGAATTTTTTGAAGCACCTTGTATCAAATGCGGATTTGAACCTGATAGGTCTGAATAATTGTCTTCATCCATCTTCCCCCTGTCACAGGAGATCAGGGATTTCTCAATTCATATTACTCTGGTTTTCCAAATGCACATCTTTTTGAGCCAAATGTGACCCCAGAGGTGTTGAATTCTAGACCAGTTCCTGAAATGGAGCGACTTTCCACACTTTATAATGCAGACGTTGGACTTTACATGCTGGCTAACAAGGTACTGGAATATAGGTAATAAGAGGATGGTTCTTTCATTTTCAGTAATTAGCGAAAATAATGGATGGGAGATATACCTCCCCTTTTTCGTTTCTTCCCTTTTTAACTTTATGCACGATCCCGTATCTGATAAATGTCTAACTTGTCTGGAAAAGTCCTACATGCTTGCGTATTGATGTTGAATTAATGTCCCGATACATATGATGCAATTAGTTTAACAAATATTGTGTTTTCCAAGGCTATTTCGCCAATCTTCTTTGCCTGATGGCCCTGTTGTCAAATTTATTCTCAGGATGACTTAGATTTTTCATTTTTTCAGAAACTTCCATGATAGAGGGGTTAGTGAGTTGGAGTTTCTGATTTCAATTGATTTCATTCATCTTTCTTCTGTTCCTGATTCAGTAGCTTGAACACTTGATCCCTCAAGAATGTTCACTTGTAAATCTTATTTTCAGTTCTTGACTTACTCTCCTAATAGAATTATATTTCTATTGGATAAACCCATGTAGAAGTCCAAAGCTCCCTCAAAGGTCATGGCTTTTGTCTAAACTGTTGTTCTTAACAGGATTAACACTAAGGACTTGCTTCAGAAGCCCAGATCTCTTACAGCTTTCTCTTCTAATGTGTGTATAATGTATGGTTTAGATTCGAAATCCAGCCCTCATCTTTTCTGCATTGTTCAGCGGCAAATTTTCTTTTGGAATAGGTTGTTTGGGATCTTTGGAGAGTCTTGGATCTACCTTATGGATTTGCATCAATTTCTCCTTGCTAAATTCAGAGTTTTCTTAAAGAAGCAAAATTTTGTGGAAGTGCTCTATTTATGTTGTTCTTTGGTGTATTTGGCTGGAAAGGAATGGTAGAATATTGATTGACTCCTTTTGGACCCTAGACTTCGTTTGAGATCGGGTTACTCTTTTAGCATACCTTTGATTCTCCACCAATGGGCTTTTTAGTGGTGTTTCTTTGTTAGATATGCAAGGCCATTGACATGCTTTGCTACATGGCTTTGTCAATTAGATTTTACTTGTTTCTTTTTGTTTTGTTTGTGAGGATGCCTTATCTTCTTCCTTTTTACTTTTCTCTTCTCTTTTAATATTATTTCTTTTATTAAAGAGAAACAAACACCGTCTTTTCAGAGATATTCTTTGTGATAATTGGAATAAAACATTATTATTTTAGATTGAAGTGTCAAAATTTTAATGCCTTTCTCAATAGTTTAAAGGAAGAATTGAATAAATGTTTTTCTACAATTGCATGTTAGATAGTTGGAGTGACTGAGAGGGTGAGATGCTGGCACTAAATGACCGAAGATTTTTCATTCGTGTTGAGATTGATTTCTTTTGTTGGTTTAGGAGCTTATGGTAGAAATTATGTTAAGTGCTGAAGCAGCTGTTTAGTAGTTATGGCATTGCAGTGACCTATATTGAAAATGATAAAGGAGTTATTTAGCGCTGATATTTGATTCACATTTTACTGTTGGCAATTTTACCTGGTAGAATCAACACTTGTTAATCTGGCTATATAGATGGGTCAATGTGATGATGCGCTAAAGCCTCAGATTTTACCATCATCTTAACATGTTCATCTTGCTAAAAACTAGGTGGGGCATGTGTAGTCTGTAGCAAACCTTTACTTTTCAATCAAATCAAAATGTTTTTGCTGATTTTTAGAATGGTGGGAGGTGGATGAACATGCTTTGATTAAGAATTGAGCAGCACACATTCTTGGGAGTAACTAGCTGCCTAACTGCTGCAAGCCTGCAACCATGTCATGTGGGTTTAGCTTCAGTTAATATTAATTTTGAAATAGTATGTAGAATATTTCATACACACTCTCACACACAAACCGAATATATGCATTTAAATGTCTAAGTATTACTTTATATTGTATCTATCTGTTCAATTATCTAACTATTCTTGCTAATTTGTCTAGTGGATGGTAGATGAGAATGAACTCCGTGTGATTCATTATACACTTGGTCCTCTTAAGCCTTGGGATTGGTGGACATCTTGGCTCTTGAAACCTGTTGATGTCTGGCAGGTATTTGTGCAACTTATTATCCTATTATATTAACATCTCAAAAAAATTTTGTCTTCCGACAATTTTCAAAAAGCCCATATTGCTAAGTAATCATGTTGCCAAGTTGAAGTTGGTGTCAAAAGTCTGAGGCCTTGTTTGTTGTTATCTTGTTGCTGCTGTAGAATGTAAGGGATCAGCTCGATGAATCACTTCCTGGAACAAGAGGGGGCCAAAATCCTAAAGATGATTTTCTTGTGAAGTTTCTTTTTCTTCTACCATTTTGTGCTGTACTCTTTTGCTGCTATCGTTTGTTCCTAAAGGTCAGCTAATGGATTAATATTATTCTCCAAGCAATAGGAATTCATGGAAGTCTCATAATATTGTATTTTCTGCAGAATCAAGGGTACTTTGGTTCCTTTTGTAGAAGCTCACTATGTGATCATATAAGGCGCCTTTACTATAGGATTAAATCAGGTGGACCACTTGCATATAGTAGCATTTCTGCTTCTACAATCAATTCCTCTCATCAGGTCAATTTCTCCTCTCTATCTTCTAGTTTGGGGATTTGGATCGTCTCAAATGAGGCCCTTGCATGACCAATTCATTTGACGAGACATGGTCATAGTGCCCTGTGTAGAGTTGCCAGAAATTCCCGAGCTCAACATTGTATATCTCTCTCATCAGATGACTGGGTCACATGTTGGCCTCATGTGAGAGGATGCTACACCTGTGGTTGGATATTCATACTGTTTATGCTTATATTTTCTTAACATACTAAATTTTTTCTTTATGGTGTTAAACAGCTTGTAAATGGTGATCAGTACAAGGTGCCCGCTTATTTGGGTGGCATCTCTGTCTGTGTCTGTTTTATGGTTGCAGTGGTTTCTCTTGGGCTAGCTCTCTTGATAGTACCTCGGCAAGTGACTCCATGGACTGGTTTGCTTTTGATGTATGAGTGGACTTTCACAATCTTCTTCATATTATTTGGAGGTTATCTCCATTTGATTTGTCAATGGGGAAAGATCATGGCATCACGAGCAGCTTCATCATTGGCTCATCCTGGATCCTCTGACTATGATTCAGGAAAACGTATGTTCTCCAGGAGTAAAGCTTATTTGGCAGTTTCATCTTTCATTTAACTGTGTTCTCAATATCCTTATTCTTTTCTTTTTATTGTCATTGTTAATTTCATCCAATCTGTATTTCACAGGCCATCAGCGTCAGATGTCGTCTTGTGATGCTACCACATGGTTCTATGGATTAGGGATGGCTTTCTTGGCCATTGCTGCTCCATCTTTGCCTTGTCTTTTTGGAATTACGGCTTTGTTTTTACGGTAATTTTCATTAAAATTTGTTAGTAAGATATCTTATTGCAGCATGCACAGTTGCCATATTGCTCTAGTATAGTTATGGACTTTCAACTAATTTAGGTGAAAGTTCACTTTTCATTTAAAAATTAGCATTGTTCTCAAATCTTTCTCTTCGAATTTGCACTTATATTTTGATTTCCATCTCTAACAGGTTAGGTTTGATGGTTGTGGGGGGCATAATATTAGCATCTTTCATGACATATGCCTCCGAACATCTTGCTATTAGATCATTTCTGAAAGGCCTTGAAGAGTGGGATATTGGACGAAATAGAAGCTTCTGTTTCATATGTTGATTGAATTCTTGGAAATGGTGTAATCTATGATAGATTACTGTTATATTTTCCTTTGTTCAGTTACAATATGCATCCTTGATCGATACCTTAAATTGCATAGCACAATCCTCACCTTTCATCCGGGTTTGGAACTGGACACACAGAACAAAGCATCACATTGGGCTGAAGAAAACTTTTGGAGAAACTATTGATATTTAGTTTTTGATAAAGCCCAGTGACATTTATGTAACCAATCTCATGTTAAGCTTGGTTGTTTTTTAATGTTGTATTCCACTAACATGTAGCGTTGTTCTAGTGGCAATTGTAATTTAAAGAAATTTGTTAATCAAGCATATTGTATTTTTTCCAAGTTTCGATTGTAATATTTCTATTTAAAGATGGCGTTGCTCCATTGTAATTATAATGGAGTCTCAAATCAGCTTTACTTGTTCTAACTTGAAGTTCTTTACGACGTGCTTGGTTGATTGATGTGACATGGTGTCTGAATTGTGGGTAAAAGCATGCACTGATATGATTCATGAAACATGTATTGTGTGAGGACAATAAAGAGAATCCCACGATACGAATTGTGCCCAATTGTTCACATAGTTCCATTTGAGTAATGGCATGCTACTTAACCATGTATAGTCTCACTAATAAATGCAGTTATATCAGTAGCTGTGAGTGAGGCATGATGTATAAGCAGCTTTTTATCCCCTGCAATAATAAGTTTTAGTTTCACCGGTCACTTGTCTGGCTCTAATAAAGTGATAAGTCATTTTGACTGGAACATCAGTTCACTGCACTAAATGCCATGGTATTATCTAATTATGGCTTTGATGGCACTGCTTAAGGCTTGGCCAGGCAATGAGTGGTGCACGTTAGTAACAATCCACAACACTTTTATTTTATTTTAAATATCCATATCTTAGACAATAAGAAAAGGAAGAGATATAAAGATCATGTTTTGTCTTCCCTTCCTTTTTCATCTTTTCTTTTCTCAATAAAGTTCATGACTTGTATCTTTCAGTATACTTTTCTTTTATCCATGTCTTTGGTATGGGATCCAATTATATGCGAGATGGGAATTACTCACATGGCAGTGCGATTTATTAGGTTTTTGGGAAAGGTTATTATTTCTGTGCAAACTGTTGAATTTCAGTATATATGTGGTAATGTATGTCCTAAAAATTTTATTGAAACCCTTTTCCCACACTCCCCTACTAGAAAAAGGCAATGCTTAGCCAAAATAGGTAGCTTCCAAGGAAAATGAGATATTACATCCTAAAATAGTTAGAAACATCATAAACTTCTCTTGTTTGGCATATCCATTTTCACTCCTACAAAGCACAACCTAACTTCTATGCTAGGTTCATAGCATTCTTGACTTGCTATACTCGCGCAAGAAAACCTTGCAATGACCTAATTCATAGAAAATCTCTCCTCAACTTTAGTGTAGCAAGCACCTACGAAGACACAATTCATTTAATTATATTAGCATTGAATATCTTTTCAACTACCCCAATTTGTTGAAATTATTAAGTTGAAAATGGTACAAGCATGACAATGCAAGTGGTTCATCATCATTAAGAAAAAATTCACAATAGAAATCAATTTTTTGCCACTTGAAGTCAAAACATAATGAGTGAAAAATAACTCAGAGGCAGAAAAACAATCCTTGATGATGTTGGAAGCCAGTGCTGCTCTCTCTAATATTGGATTCTGGATTTTGTTCAGTTCAGTTGAACTTGTCCTTGATCTAATTAAACAAAGTTATATTTGACTTGTCGTTTTTGCCCTTGATGACTCACAAGGCCACAAAAATTTGTTAATTGATCGCCGGTTATACCCTCTTTTGTTTGCTGGTGCACATCGCTTTCCTCCAGGTGGGACACATGGCGACTAACTTGTATTTAACAAAGAAAAATGTAGATAATGGACAAATATTGGAGGGTACAATAATTGACGGGAAACATAATCCTTATCCTAACGTAATGTGTCTTAAGTTATTAGTGGAGAAAACAACCTATTGCCTAATCAACATTTTGAATAATAATGACATTGATAATGATATAGTTAGTTCAGCAATTTTACTTAAAGGGCGGTCCAGTATACGAGACTCCACCTGATGGGATCTGGAGATAGTAGATGCATGTAGCCTTATCCCACGTACTAAAAGGTTGTTTCAGGATTTGAAAGATGGCTGAAGGGAAAATAAAAAGTGAAAATGTAAAACCGAGTGTATTCTCAAGCGTATATAATATAGTATCAAATCATTCAAATGGGACATACACGGGAAGTTTTCAAACTGAGTCCGAAAACCAAATACCATTAATTATAGTGATGTATTAGTTGCAGCTACTTCTTAAATTGTATATGACAGATTCAAGAATCTCTGCTGGAGCTGTGAATTCTAGGCAGATATTTAATACATTCCATCTTCTAGAGATGCATACTGCATGCTTATAATTTACACATGTACATGTCAAGAATCTGCCTTAGGAATTGCATGGTATTCAATCTGACTATAAATTGAAATACATATAGGTAATGGCCGGCTGCTTGTTTAATTCATTAATTCTTTTCTTTTTGTTTGGAGCACATCGTCACTTTATTACATGGTTTAAGTCAATAATAGTTCTTGTACAATTAATGAACCAATGAGTCATGTCAAGTGAGAGTAGTGGTTTATGAGAGTGAAAGAAGCAAATTTTGACTATTAAATCTTACATTAAGATTAAAACATAAACTCATGAATTTTTTAAGTGGATTGGTTAAATTGCTATGACTTTAGAAGATATTATATATAAAAAAGCCAGAAATGATCATGCGATTATATTCTCACACGGCACATCTATGATAAATCTAGCACATGCCCCCTTTGATTAATCAATACAGTAAATTAAGAATCCAATTGAACAAGAACAGGAAAAAACTGAGGTAATAGAAGACTTTCATACAAGTAATATCAACGCTGCTATAGAAGAGCAGACAAAGAAGGCAACATACATATCATCTTCCCAGCTGGGAAAGCAAGGGGAAGGGGTTTTTTTGTTCTCTAAATTCAAACTTCAAAGACATAGTGAAACAGAAAACTTGGAATATCTAACAAATATACTAAATAATCCCATGTTTTATTGATTCTCAGCAAACCCAACAAAGGAGATGAAAATTAATTAAGCCAAGCATCAGACTTGCCTAGATGGCACATTTCCTCAGGTCAAATATCCTCAGGCTTCTACCTCCTTTCTTGTGGTGTCATTGGGCCATGGCTCCAACAACAGCATGAGCCCCAGAAGCAAGTACTTGAACTTGGACCAAACTGATGTTGTTCTCAACCTTAAGAGCCTCATGATGATCTTTTTCTGCAGCACCAATTAGAAGCAATAAGGAGATGATAGAGGAAAGAGACTAGAGTTGTTAGTTATTATCCTCATAGTGAGACTTTTCTCTCATAGACCTTTGTTGACGGAAAAAAACAAAGCTTATAATAATATATAAATGCCACACCAGCTTTTCTTGTAACTCTAACTTTATGCCACCTCAGAAAAAAAAAAAAAAAAACTTTTAAACTCCTGGATTAGTATTCTCTTCTCTCCCTATCCTCAAATCAACTTTTTCAATTTTATTAAATTTTATAACCTATCATTTTACCTTATAATTTCATTTCTATTCAATTTATCCTTCATCACATCATAATTTGTATTCAATTTCATAACTTATCCAAATGAATTGGCACCTGGCAGTTTCATCATCATCATCACTTATTAGTTGTCCCAACTTCTTACTCGAATCAACTTCCTCTACCTTTAATGTCCTTTCAAATCCTATTCTTAAACAAGAAGTAAGGGATGATAAGACACGGAATGAATTAATAATTTCGTTTACCAGATCTGCAAAAGGTCAACAAAATGATTTTGAAACTGAATGTGCTTAGTCTGTTTTTGGAGGTTAGAGTCTCAGTCCAAACATATGGTGAAATACATGATTCAATCTGGACTTTACCGTGGGCAGGGGTAATCATAGGGGTACAAAAAGAGCCTAATATACCTTTCTTCAAAGGCGTACCCTGTCATCCACAAATCACATATGTTATTCCAATGAAATAATGTGTAATGCAATATGAGAATTACTTAATATATCATTGCTTTGCAAAATATGTACTGCACCAGTGCATTTTTCGTTGGTCACCAAAAACCAGTTTGCGACTCACAACTTTGTGACAAAGAATGGAGGTGAGCACTAGGGATGGAAATGGGCTAGGCCGAGCTAGGTCCTGACAAGCCTGAGCCTAACCTGCACTCCAATCTTAAGACCTAAGCCTGACCTGTTAGCCTTATATAGGCCAATTTCTAATGTTTGGTCTGTCCTACTTCAAAGTCTGAAAACCTAATTAAATACCTACTTTTCAACAAGGCTTTTAAATATATCTCTACTTATAAATAGGTTATAGGTCTTTACTTGTAAATAGGCTTATAAGCCTATAATGATAATTAGGACGGTAGGCTTATATGATAAATAGGCCACTAGGCCTTCTCAGATAATAGACAAGTACACACCTATATTTAAATAGGCCAATAAGCCTTTACTTTTAAATATTATAATATTTTAAAGGCTAAATTACACTTTTGGTCCCCAAATTGTTTTTCAATATTCAATTTGGTCCCCAAGTTTTTAAAATGTTCATTTTAGTCCTTAAGTTCCTAAAACTTATTCAATCGAGTCCTTCCGTCATGTTGACTAACGGACATGGACGTTGACCCCGTCTGATCCACCGGAATTGGGGACCAAATTGAACATTGAAAACAAACTTGGGGGCCAAATTGAACATTGAAAAACAATTTGGGAACCATTATTTTGGGGTCAACGTCCGTGTCCGTTAGTCAACTTGACGGAAGGACTCGATTGAATAAGTTTTAGGAACTTAGGGACCAAAATGAACATTTTAAAAACTTGGGGACCAAATTGAATATTGAAAAACAATTTGGGAACCAAAAGTGTAATTTAGCCTATTTTAAATACTATATAATGGTATTGTAATATATTAAAGGGTCATGCTAACTAATGCCTTAAGGGCATTGATCAAGGAATGCAAAAAAAAAAAAAATATTTCATTGAAAACTAAGTGTATCACACTTCCAAATAGTGAATACACAAGTTTCCCATGAAAAAATTCCTTCTATAGGGCACTGATTAGAATTCTCCTATACTATTAAATTACATTGTGTGTGTGTGTGTTTTTATGTGTTAAATAGGTCGTCCGGATAGGTCTAATAGGCTTTTTTTTTTTAAAGTCTTAGCCTGACCTTCTTAGCTATATGAGCTTTTCAAAAAGTCTTAACCTGGCCTTTTTATTAAATAGGCTAGGTTAGGCTTGGCCTTAAATAGCACTTTTCCTTTCTCTAGTGGATCGTTGTAAAGGTATTGGCTTTTGAAGCACTGGTTCTTGAGAATCTTGAGTTTGTTGTTCAAGAACAACTAATTCATCTTGAATGAGAGATTGAACAACAATGTCTTGCAGAGGTTCTGGACTTAAATAGCTTGCTTTATCAAAAGCAACTGTATGAATCAGTTTTGGAATTGTAGAGTCCCTCACACAATCTTCAAAACAATTTCACTATTATGTCACATTTGTAGGTGCCTTCACAAGATTCACATGGATTTACTTACTCAAAAACAAATCTGAAACACTTACAATATTTAAACAATTCAAAACTATGGTTGAACTACAATTTAATGCCAAACTGAAATCTCTCCAAACAGATTAGGGAGGCGAATTTAGACCTTTCACCAAGTTTCTTAATGATCTTGGAATCACCCATCGTCTTATTTGTCCTCACACACATAACCAAAATGGTGTGGTTGAGCGCAAACATGGACATATTATAAAACTTGGCTTAACACTACTTAGCCAAGATTCCCTACCCTTAAAATTTTGGGACCATGCCTTCCTAACAACAGTCTATCTCATCAATAGGCTGCCCATTGCATCCCTAAACTTTGCTGTCCCCTATTCCACCTTGTTTAATAAACCACCAGATTACAACTTTCTCAAAGTATTTGGCTGTGCATGTTTTCCATTTCTCCGGCCTTATAACACACACAAACTAGATTTCAGATCACATGAATGCATCTTTGTAGGATATTCTACATCTCACAAAGGCTACACACTAGTGCAAAAAAGCCTTTCTACAACGGTTGAAAAAGACTTTCTACATCGGTTGACCAACCGTTGTAGATACGCTCGATGTAGAAAGTACCTTTCTACATCGGTTGGAAGACACAGCCGTAGTAGAAAGTGTGCTTTCTATATCTATTTATTAGATTCTGGTGGACTTTCTACAACGGTTGTGTTGACCAACCGATGTAGAAAGTCTTTTTTTTAATTAAAAAAAAACCTCATTTGTTTCTTCCCTCACTTTCTTTCCCTATTTTCATTTCGTTTTCATTACGCATCAACAGAATCAATAACACAGAATCAACAAAAACTTAACAATTAACTTTAACATCCATATATATAATTCAATATACATATAATTAACCAATATTAATCTAGCTATATCAACAAAAAAAAACTAAACCTGTACGAACGTCAAACTAAATACATCTAAGATTCAAATGGTTTTACTATAGTTAAGAAAGAAGCTTGCCCAACGCTCCTTGATGTCCTCAATTTCATCATCAGATAATGTTCTGCATTGTTGTAATTCTGTAAGTTCAAATAACATAAAATAAACAATATTAGCAAATCAAGTAAAACAAACATAATGAAACAGAAAAAATATCACCAGATAGATACAAAAAAAACCAGAACAAGCAGACATTCCTGGCTGGGCAGATTTCCGGGAAAGTCGATTTATTTATTACATACTAAAGCATGACTCAAAATACCACAAATATAATTATAAAAAATAAAAACTGAAACAAGATCTCAGTTAACAAAAGCTCAAATAGACAATTAAGAATACAAAATTTTGAGCAATAAGATGTCAATACATTCAGCATGCCCAATAAAATCAACCACCCTGGAAAATTCATAAAGATATCTAACTATATGAACTATAGATGGTATGACCTCAAGCATAATAAGCTCCAAGGCTACGATAGTTCTCCTGACATGTACCATAAAGTGGACAAACCCAGATTCCATTGGTCAATAGTGAAGCTAAGCAAACAAGAATTGAGGTACCGCATAAACAACAATTCCAACCAAATCATTCATAAAGCAATATAATAACATGAGTTCAAAGCTGCTTCTATAAAACAAACCTCACATCCCTTGGCACCACTTTCCATAACAAATCTCAAAAGAATTATTGGACCATCTTTTATTGTTCCTGAGACAATTCTTAACACTAGAACCCACTAAACTGGGATAGCTACATTGATTAATGCTATTATGCTTTAAAATCCTTTTGCTAGCTGAAGTAAACTCCTCAAAATCATATTTCTTTTCTTATTTAAAAAAAGAAGAATAAACGATGAGAGAGATGATTGGGGTTACCTTTTCTTCAGTAGTACTCTTGAGAAAACAGAGGAATGGCTCTGAGAACTGAGAACCACAGGGACCAGAGGTGGACAAGATGTTTGGTGCAGAAGCATACTTTCTGTTTTTTATGAAACATGAATCTTAGTTGCATGCAACAAACCTGATGAAATCAATGAGGCTAGTGAGGAGTTAAATGTATCCACCTCAGTCTTTTCTTCAGGACTGGAGCTCAGCTGTTAAAAGATTAACCAGAAACTGTGAGATATCAAAACTTTAGAGCAAAGAAAAGAAATTCATCAACCAAAAGGGAAAAAAAAAACCTTCTCTAAAAAATCCATCAACCAAAAGTTTCAATCTTCGATTGAAATTAAAGAGTAGGTTCTGATATTCATTGTATCTCCGCAAGCACAAATACTGGTTTTGAAATGGAAAATAACTATTCACAATACAATCTACATCAGGGATAGTGTCAAATATCAGTATCATGGAATTATTGTACATTTAATATCCATAAGAATGGGCTACTATAATCTCAAAGGAGATAATTGAATTCCAGCTAGGCTCTGCATATGTTCAGATTTATCAATCCGGTTGAAAATTTATTTGCATTACCGTGAATTATGAAACAAGCAAATCAATTAATATTTGTCAATATATGAACGAAACAGGTAACTTAATATCATATTCATATCTGACAAAATACACAAAAAAAAAAAAAAAAGCCATGGTTTGCACTTTTTGAGACATTTTTGTTCATTTGATTGAAACCCTCAAGAATTGGGCTCAACTATTCACTACTAGCCTCTGCAGAGCCTCAAATTTATCAAACCCTCAAGAATTTAGGTGAAGATGTAAGAGGACTTCCACATTCACCCAATAATGTAGGGAAAAGCAAAAAGTCATTTTGCAAGATCAGACCTGTTTCTTTGGTGGATGAATTGATCACATTCCAGAGGAATACCTCTTGAGACATTGCAAGTGCAGTTTTTTTCTTCAAGCAAATCAGCTTCACAAAGACACAAACACATTAAAGAAATTCACCCAAGTGCTAGATGTTTCTAGATAAACACCAAATGACAATTTTGTAGAAGTACCTCCAATTGATCTCCTCAACCATCTCTTTCATTCATTTGACACATGAGAAAATTATAACCCACGTTTGCATCATGCAGGAACTTTGTTTGGTCAAAATAATATTATGAAACCATTAGAACCATTTAAATCATTAAAACTCATAACAGGATCATGATGTTGGGTAGAAAATCAAACAAATCTTCCACACTACATCTACATGCAGCCCACTAATAAAATGAAAGGAACTCAGTTACTCTACAAAGGATTTACCAATCAGGTTTTTCATCAAGCAAGTTGTGTGCATCAGAAAATGGAGAATGTCGAAGCCTCACCGAATTGAAGACCGAAGGGACAGAGCGAATGGGAACGTTGATGAAGGATGGGAACGAAGCTTGCTTTGGCAATCAACATACTTGTGCTAAGCTCCTCCGCTATCTTCACCAAGCACCGCTGCTGCTTCTCCGCTCAGATCTACCACCGCTTCACGGTTGCTCCGCCAACCACCATCATCGCAAGCCAGCACCGTCGACGCCCAGCCGCCGTACGAACCGCGACCAGCACCAGCCACCCCTGTTCTCGCCTCTCAGCCTCGCCGCTGCTCTCCCTCAGCCACGCCGTTGCTCGCGTACCTCCATTGTGCCGTCGTTCGCCTGAGCCGCCGCGGCGTCCTCCCCTGCCTCTCCGATCACTGTTGCTCACCCCCAATCTTCTTCTGTTTGTGAGTAACGAAATACAAAGAAAAGGGCTAGGGCTAGGGTGTAGTGGATATGTCGAAGGAAATAAAAAACAAAATATTGTAGTGTGGCTCAGGCCGACTCTAACAGTGTAGGGAGTTATTTCATATTAGACTTTCTACGTCTCTTAAAAAAGTAACCATTGTAGAAACTAGACTTTCTACATCAGTTACAAGAATAATTGTTGTAGAAAATCGTTCTTAGAGTCCATTTTATTACAAAAATACCACCGCGTTATTTTCTACAACTGTTCCTTTTGCAACCGATGTAGAAAGTCATTCTCAGAGTCTATTTTATTACAAAAATGCCACAGCGCTACTTTCTACAACGATTCTAGTGTAACCGATGTAGAATCCGTGATGTAGAAAGCATATTTCCCACTAGTGACAAGTGCCTATCTCCTTCTGGAAGACTCTACATCTCAAATGACGTAATCTTTAATGAAACAAGATTCCCCTATCCAGAACTTTTCTCCACAAAACCTGCACCTATTCCTCGCTCATCTTTAACTCTACCTTCTGCCTCCATATCAGTTCCTCAACCCATTATCCAAGATCAAGTTCATTATCCCTCCCCACTCCCACAAGGCACTACATCTAGTTCCAATGGTGACATTTCCCAATCCATTCCTTCCCATGCACACACTGTCTCTAATTCAACAACCTCTTCTTCTTCTAATCCTTCCTCTGATAGTCCACCCATCCCACAAAACATTCATGCCATTCAAATTAGATCAAAAAATGGCATTGTCAAACCTAGGTTGCATCCTACTCTTCTTCTTGCTCATGTTGAACCTAAGAATGTTAGGCAAGCTCTAAAAGATCCAAACTGGTTTGCTGTGATGCAAGATGAGTACTCAACCCTCATGAGAAATAACCTAAGAATATGTTATTTTTTATTAAGAAATATAATATAGCTGTGACATTAAACAATGATGGGGAGGGGTTGTTCACACAAGTTCGGTGTAGTGGCACCATTTCCTTATTTTGAGAGCTTGATATAATAATCGTAAATCAATTTTTTTTTCTTATTCACTAAGAAGTTGAACCATTAAGCGTGGTTTATAAGAATAATAATCTATATATAATTTTTGATGAAATGAATCTATACTCCAGAGTCCAGGGTGGTCTTGTTGTGGATCAAAAATGCGGTTGTGACAACTTGGATTGCAAGGGTAAGCGCAATCTATCTGATGGAAAGGCCTTCTATCATAAAACCAGTCTGCCACTGCCACCACACAATTTTAAATATCACTAGAGTTAAAAATTGTTAAATGTATAGTTATCCTACCCATTGGGTACCTGTAAAAATTATTCGTGATGGGTAGGGTAATTATCCATACAATGCGTAAGGGTCTGGGTGATTATCCACAAATTTGAATGGGTATGGGTTAAAAATTGTTACTTAAATGTATAGTTGCCAGTAGGGATGACAATTTTTATCCTACTCATTGGGTACCTGCAAAAATTACTCGTGATGGGTAGGGTAATTACCCACACAATATGTAAGAGTCTGGGTGATTATCCACAAATTTGAATGGGTATGCACTACAAAAAAAAGGGGTTTTAGCGACCGAAATTTTCGGTCGCTAATTAAAGATTTTCGGTCGCTAAATAGTTTAGCGACAGATTTAGCGACCGATTACAAACGGTTGCTAAAACCTTGGTCGCTAAATTATATAGCGACCGAATCGTATTCGGTCGCTAATTAGCGACCGAATCGTATTCGATCGCTAATTAGCGACCGAAAATGCAGATTGCTCATAATTTGGTCGCTAACATTGGTCGCATCACCTTTCAAACGACCAAATTCAGCGACCGATTTATAAAATTTAGCGACCGAATATTCGATCGCAAAGTCCAACTGTAATATTTAAAATTTGTCCGAAAAATCGGTCGCTAATTCGGTCGCTAATTTTAATCAAATCGGTCGCTAATTCGGTCGCTAAATTTATACAAATCGGTCGCTAATTCGGTCGCTAAAATCAATGGTCATATGTAAATTTAGCGACCAAAAAATTTCGGTCGCTAATTTATTAATTTTTTTTTTTGAATGCCACAAAAAATTAAATTAAGATTAAATTAATTAAAATAAAATTTTCTAACATAAACTTAAAGCAAATAAAATTAAATATGAATCATATTGAAACAAATAATTCGATAAAAATTCAAAATAAAATATATAAAAGGCAAGGAGAAGTACAAATGTAATAGTCAATATATATGTATCATACAAAGATGGAAAACTAATCTATGTGATGAGGGGGTGAAGGGAGTGGGCTGATGCCAAAGTGATCCGAGGCAGCGACACCAACAGTAGCATCATCAGTAGCAGCAGCAGCGGCGTCATCAGTAATAGCGGCGGCATCAACAGCAGCGGAATCCACAGTAGTAGCTTCGACGTGGGCGCCGCTGGATCCGGAACTGCTAGGTCGGAATTCTGCCCCTGACTACTGGCATCGTCTTTGAGGCGATGGAATTCGTCCTGCATAATATGTCACACATTAGCAAAGAGAGCATCAAAATACAAGAATAATCATCAATGTAATGGAAAAGAGAGCATCAAAATACAAAACAAACACACGAGTCAATTCTACTACGGCAATGAAGATTGTGCATTTTGTTAACTTAACAGATCATATTCACTCTTGATTCTGGAATCATCTTGACAACCATTTTGAGAAGAGTGACATTCAATAAAAGTCCTATTTTTCAGTTCTTATTAGATATTTATATTCCTCTGGAACCCAAGAAACATACATTAAATTTTGTTTCAAATTTTCAAATCATAGAAGATATATGTTCCAGACAATGATTTACAAAATACAGACCAATATGGGTAGGCCAGTGACCAAAATACAGACCAGCCCCCCACATAAACGTGTAAAATATATCCCCAAACAGCAAAGTCACAATTGCCTAGTATTTGCCATAAAACCATCTCCAGAAGCAATGTAACAATTGCACAGAAATCCAATTATGTCCAACCAATCGCAGCAACCATAACAAAAATAACCAACCTCCCTATTGAGGAGCTCTATACATACATAATCATGGAACCTATTGTCTCTACCAAAAAAAAAAAAAAAAACAGAATGCAGTTTTCCTATGTCAAGCACCTGCAGAATTTGGATGATTCTGAGAAAAAAACCAGACCAGAAATCTGTAGAGTCAGCTAGTTAATAACTAGTTAGGTACTCTCACTTGTTCTACATAATCTGCATGATCACCATTTAGTAAATTCTCAATTTGTGAGTTCTCTCATTTATCTCCTCTCTTCCATGTTTTCTAACTTATAACAGAACCTAGTTTCATGAATGCTCTTAAGCATTTTCCTTTCTAAACAAAAAGTCTGGTCATCATGCAAACCCAACCTCAATTGGCCAATTGGGTGTAGGCACCAAAATTTATTGCCCTTTATAACCAATATGCAACTATCATTATTGCACACTTGTTTTAAAGTACACAGCAAACAATCTACTTATGCTGCGTCACATGGGTTTGGCCATGCAAGTCTTAAACCCTTCTCAAGTTGTTATATATGTGGTATGAGTCCATGAACCTGTTACCAAACCAAACCATCTTTTCCTAATCTAATACTACATCTGACAACTAATTGACAAGAAAGGGCAATTGATATATCTCATTATTTCAAGACATAACCTTTCTAAAACAAGAACATATGCATCACCTTAAAGAAGAATTCTTTCAAGTATTACATCAAACACATGGTGTGCAAGTAAACAAAATACACAATGTTATATGCCATATAGAATCTTTAAATGTCAATGAATAATCTTATAACAACAAAGATTAATAACCTAATATTGATCATGCACCTTTCAATCCTAAAAGGCCTTGCAGTGCTTACTCTGCATTTGCATTTTCACCTAATTCATAGAAAATCAAAACAATTTATACAACAAATTGCAATTTGAAGAATGAGACCAAACAATGGGAAACTTCAATTGCTTTCCCTTATCCAACATGCTAAAAAAATGGATAAATACTTAAAATTATATGAAAATTCTCATGCAAAACAGATCAATGCTTAAACTGATTTTAGTTTAAAAAGTTAAGAAATTATATTTATGGTAGGTATTGATAGCAAATTCGTATTTGTCCCCCCTCTTCCTCCATACCCAGTTAATCGTAAAATTAGCACTTCACTACTTCTTAAAAGTCATATTTCAGAATGAACTCTATTATTGATATAAAAAAATGGCAAAAAAAAAAAAAAAACACTTGAGGTCCATTGGTAATTGATAAAAATGAAAAAGAAGAATAGAAATAAAATGTACAACCAAAAATAATGAAAAAATTGGCATTGCCCACAAAGATGATAATTTTCAAACACCTCATGTGCATTTTTACACTAACAACTCATAATCAACCCACTTCACAGATACAACTCAGAATCAAGCTCTATTTTCAGAATAAAGAAAATGATAAAAATCAAGCATAAACACAAGAATGTAGCAGACAACAAAGAACCAAGAAAATGCATTAAAGAAATACACATGAAATAAAATAGGATAAAAAGATTACCACAAAGGCCAAGCTTGCTGAACAGGATGAGATAGAACCAAGAACCATGCTCTTAATCAAAGAATGAAAGTCACCTGAAAAACCATCAGAGGCGATTTTAGATATATATGATTTCTTGAAAAGGAACAAAGGAAAGTGGAAAACCACTCACCCAACAGAGGACGGCGTTTCGCACGGCGGAGGACGCGAAACAGATGCGTGGTCGTCCTCCTCGAGCGGCGGCCGAAGCCTCTGCAACGGCAGTGGTGCTCACGCGACTCTGAGCGGCGGTTGGCGGTGGTGTAGGCTCGATGGGACAGTGGCGCGTGCAGGTGGCGACGACCGACAGGGACGGCGCGGTCTGAGCTTGAACAGGACGTGGCGGTCTCGCGGCGGTCGCGCGGCGGTTGGCGGGGCAGTGGTCACGGCTGGACTGAGTGAAGGAGGAAGAAGATGATGTGAGGGAGAGAGAAGAAGTGTGGGGTTTGTGGTGTTCTGATGAAGAAGGAGAAAGGAGAAAATAAAAAAAAGAAAGAAAGAGAGAGAATGGGGGGAATGGATCTAAATTTAATTTTAGGTTTTCATTAGTGACCGAAATAATTCGGTCGCTAAATCGGTCGCTAACAATTCGGTCACTAAGTCGGTCGCTAATCATTAAATTTTATATTCAGCGACCGAAAAAAAATCGATCGCTAATTTTAAAATATAATCGGTTGCTAATTCGGTCGCAAATTAGGTAAATTTGGTTATCTTTCCATACTTTGTTTTAGCGACTGAATTAGCGACCGAATATTTTGCGACTGATGATATCGGTCGCTAATTCGGTCGCTGAATATAATTTGTGACCAATCCTAGAAAAAGGTAAATTCGGTCGGAAATTCGGTCGCTGATAGCAACGGATTAAATCGGTCGCTAAATTCGGTCGCTAAAACCAGTTTTTCTTGTAGTGATGGGTGCGGGTACAGGTACTATGGTACCCACCCTGCATCGCACCCGCACACATGTATATGTATATATAGTTATTTATTTATATATTTATATTAGTAATATATATAATTTTAACTATAATAATACAAATTTTCAAACCAAATTTAATCTAAAATTTCTTAACTTTCTAAACCTAATTGCATCTATATTTTTTTTTAGATGTTTTTATTTATTAAAATATTTTGATTTGTAATGTTTTATGAGTAGATTTAAAATAACTTTGAATCGTTTTGTAATTATTATAACATTTCTTTTGTTATTTATTGTTTTTTCGCAGTTAAAGTACGGGTAATGGATGCAGGTACGAGTACTTAAATATCCAGAGGATACGGTTAAGAGTACTAAAGTTGCTATCCATACGAGCACAAGTTTAGACACTGATAATTTTTTCAAACGTGAATATAGAAATGGATACTATAGTATCCAATCTAGACTCTAGCCACTGCTATCCCCAGTTGTCTAGAAGCTTTTCTTCAACCCAAAAGCATTAATTTGTCCCTACCGCATCCAGCCATGTGAGTGCTTTATGCCTTGTGGTCCCTCCTATCCAGGTTAATTCCTTTGTCATTTTCCAAGGAAGGAATCAGCGAGTGAACAAATCCCTAACCCTCTTTAGCCTTAAAAAGAGAGAGAGATTAAAGAGGGTCAGGGATTTGTTTACTCGCTTTATGTTATCCCTAACCTCTCTTTAGCCTCTGTTTACGATACCATATTCGTTGGTTTTAGTATGGAATATTAGGTTGGTGTGCTTTACGTTTTGGATTTGGGTTACTTGAGTTTTAGTTCCCCCTAATTTCAATTAACTGAAATAATTAATTGATGTCATGTCAGAAATAACAGGCCATGTCGGCAAACATTGTTAGTATAATAGGATGGAAGTGAGACGGTAGGACCAAGAATGCTTAATTCTGAAAATTCAGGTATTTGATTTAAGCAATTAAAACTACATCACCAATATTGTCCATTTAGGGCCCGTTTGGTGGCCAGGATAGGGGAGGTAGGATAGGATAAGCTATCATATCCTACTCTAATCCATAGTTTGGTGAACTAATAGGATAGGATATGGTTATCCTGTCAGCTTATCCCTACCCACTAGTTAAAATTTTATCCTAGGGGTGAGGCTGGGTTAGAAACAAGTAGGATAGGATATGATTTTTCATTTCCACTCCAGCCCTCCACATTATTTACGAACAGAACGTTTCCTCTCCCTCTCCCAACGTCTCTTCTTCGGTTCTCCCTCTCCACACTTGTGTTGCCATCTCCCTCTCCACAACTGTGCTCGTCTTCTTCGTCTTCTTCACCAGGTAAACATTCTTTACTTCATTCTCCTTCCTCTTTTTCATTTTTTGTTATCAAAATTGGGGATTTTTTTGGGGGTGAGGGTTCCTTTTTTTGGGGCGATTTTGGGGATTTTTTTGGGGTTTGGGTTCTTTTTTGGGTATCAAAGTTGTTCATGTGCAGAATCTGATTATCTTCAACTTGTTCATGTTCCCATTCGGCCATTCCATTTCGTAAAACCTTGATCACACAGATATCGCTTTATCATGATATGCCATGATTTTATTTCCCCTTTTCAATCGATCATTTCGTTATTGACCATAAGAGACGATTGGGTTTGAAATTTGCCATGCTTATATTCCTGTATGATATGCCATATGATATGCCATGATTATATTCCTGTATGTTTTGAATGCAGAGGTTCACGCAAATATATATATATATATATATATATATATATATATATATATATATATATATATATATATATATATATATATATATATATATATATATATATATATATATATATATATATATATATATATATATTTATTGTGTATTTTAGTTTTTTGGTGTCACAATTAGTGTTGTTAATGTGCTTGTTGATGTCTTTGGTGTTATGTTTGTTTTCTCTGTTTTGCATTTTTGGTACCATTTCTCTGCTATATCTGTTCACTTGCTTGGCTGTTTACACTTGGACATTGGGGGGATTTAGCTTATACTGGAGATCTATTCCCAAGCAATTAATGTTGCTTCCTTATATGGATATGGAATATTTTCAATGTATTTTATAGGTAAAAGTATGGATTCAGCAAAGCAGCTTCAATTTATGTCATATCTAATTTTGGAGGAAATATTTTTAGAGATGGTTGGGCTTTGCTTTGCAATGTTTATGGCAATGAGTCATGCTGCACTATGGTTTTATGAAAATTATAGTCTAAGGCAACAACCAATGGATAGAGAAGGTTTAAGGGGAGAATTTTTGCAGAGGTTAATAAGACGTGATGATGTTACAACTATTGATCAACTTCGTATGGATGTTAGGTCATTTCGCTTATTATGTGCTCTCCTTCGTAATGAAGGTAAATTAAAAGAGGATGGACTAGTGAGTATTGAAGAACAAGTAGCTATGTTCTTACACATATTGGCACATCATTCTAAGAACCGTGTTATTAAGTTTCTATTTAAACGATCCGGAGAAACAGTTAGTAGGTACTTTAATTTGGTGTTGAATGGTGTCTTACGATTGCAAGAAACACTTCTTAGAGCACCGGATCCTGTCCCGGAAGATTGCTTGGATGAAAGATGGAAATGGTTTAAGGTACAATGTTAGTGTATTGTGTTTTAGAATCTATTTTATGATGTGTTGCAAATGTGTTATATTTTTTCCTAAAACATTTGCTTTCTATTTGGATTTGCTTATAGAGTTGTCTTGGGGCATTAGATGGAACACATATTGAAGTTAATGTACCAGCTATTGATAAGCCTCGATATCGTAATAGAAAAGGGGAAATATCTACCAATGTCCTAGGAGTATGTTCCAGGGATATGAAATTTATATATGTGTTACCTGGATGGGAAGGATCTGCATCAGACTCAAGGGTATTGAGAGATGCCATTTCTAGGAGGAATGGTTTAAATGTTCCAACAGGTAACAAGAATCATTGGGATTTTATTGTAATAGTAAAAAGTGTATAATAGCTATGTTTTAATTTGACAGATATATTTTATTATAGGGTACTATTATCTTGTGGATGCTGGGTACACAAATTGTGAAGGATTTCTTGCTCCATATAGAGGGTTTCGATATCACCGTAGTGAACGGAGACGTGGATACACACCAACATGTAAAGAAGAGCTCTTCAATATGAGACACTCTATGGCAAGAAATGTGATAGAAAGGACTTTTGGATTGTTAAAAATGCGTTGGGCTATACTTAGAAGTCGGTCTTTTTACCCAATCAAAATTCAAAATCGAATTATAATTGCTTGTTGCCTTTTGCATAATTTTATTAGAAGAGAAATGCCTACTGATCCAATGGAAGAACAACTAGGTGCAGAATTGGAAGCACAACAACACAATGAGGACATGGAACATGTTGGTCCTATTAATACAATTGAGGCTACTGATGAATGGTCTGCTTGGAGAGAAAACTTAGCAACACAAATGTGGAATGTAGGGCCTTATTAACAGACACATGAATTGATTATTTTGTTATTAGTTTGGTTTGTTTGTAATTTTATTGGTGACTTTGTATAATTTGGTTTCTTCAATTTGTGTATTTCCCATAAGGATTTGGAACACCTATGTGTTTGGTTCTGCTGCATCATTTTTTGGTTTGTATTTGGTTATGTTTGTATTTCATGTTTTTTGGAATATTTTGTGAAAGTTTTGTGATTTATACTTTGATAATAAGATAGGAATGGAATCTGAAAGCAATATGCAACAAAGTGGCAAGAAAAAAAGAGATCGCAGGCAATGGACCAATGAGGAGGATGAAGCATTTCTTGATATCTTGATTGAAGCTGTGAACCAGGGTCAAAGATGTGATAATGGCCAATTTAAAGCACATACTTTGAAAATTGCTGAGACAAAAATAGAGCAAAAGTTTCCTGGATGTGGAATTAAGGTGAAGCCACACATTGAGTCTGCAATGAAAAGGCTAAGGACAATTTATGGAATATTTTATGATATGCTAAATCAAAGTGGTTTTGGTTGGGATGATGAGAAGAAAATGATTAAGGTGGACAGTGATCATGTGTGGAATGAGTATATAAAGGTTAGTATTTATTCTTTTTTTTTTTATCTATAATGAATTATTCTGTTTTAGTTTCTATTTATGAATAATTAAATAATTTTTATTTGTAATCATGTGTAGAGTCATCCAAATGCTGCAAGCTACAGGAATACATCGATCCCACTTTTTGATAAGCTTGCTCTTGCTTTTGGAAAAGATCGTGCTACTGGTAAAGGAGCTGTTACCCCTGCTGATGCTGTTGAGGAGTTAGATAAAGAAGAGGAGGAACAAAATGATGATAATGATGTTGTAGATTTGACCCAGTCAGCATCTGTCAATCAAGAGAAAAGGAAGCATGATAATGAGGGAAGTCTACAGAGGAAGAGAAATAGAGGAGCAAATGCGATTGCTAATAGCATAGCTGAATTAGGAAAGAGTTTTGGGAAGTGGCTAGAAACAAGCTCAGATAGATTGGGTGAAGCTGTAAATCGCCTTGGAGTTGATAAAGATGTGTTTGATGATTCCAGGAGTGTCATGAATGAGCTGAAAAAAATGGATTTAAGTGACCAAGACTGTATTGCTGCAGCAGAAAAAATTCTATCTGTGCCCCATCGATTGCACATTTTTTGGGGGGCCGATGAGACGTTTCGTGTTACATTTGTTAAGTCGTTGTTAGAGTGATTTCTATAGATGACTTAGTTTATCTATTACTTACTTTTGATGAACTTTGTTTATATATGTTGTTTAACTTTCTAGACTGTTTGGTGAAACTTATCTATTACAATGACATGAGACAATTATTTATGTTGATTACTGTTTCTAATGAATGGAGTCTAATGTTCAAAAATATTTCCAAGACTTAGAGCTCAAAGTGTTGCACTGAATCTGAGTTGGAGGAAATGAAATATTTTGCAGGTATAACAAAAGTGCTTATACTTTAGTCTATTGGTATGTTATGTTGTTGCAATTGGAGGTAGTAATGCAATTATGTTTCTGGAGTTTTTGGACAATGGTTATATTGGTAGTAAAGTACTAGGGTGCATTTTGAACAATGGTTAATTTTTAATTGCAATTTAATCACTCCCTTTGTACAAAATGTTAAAAATGAAAAATTATAAAATGTACAAAAAAAAAAGTTATAAAATGTACAAAATGTATAAAATGTATAAAATTATAAGTTTTTTTATGTAATTTTTTATAATTTAAATATACAAAATGTAAAAAAATAATAATAATAATATTTTAAAAAAAAAATTGTAATTCTGGTATAAGGGTAAATTGGTCATTTGAAGATAATTTATATCATATCCTGACAGTATCTGGTTTACATCAAACACAGGATAGGATAACATAATGCTATCCTGTTGGTTATCTGGTGGACATCAAACATCAGATAGGATAACAGCTTATCCTGCTCATATCCTATCCTACTCCTATCCTGCTCTCTTATCCTATCCGTCCCTATCCTATCCTGACCACCAAACGGGCCCTTATGGGATCAAAAGTGTAATTGAGCCAAAAAAAAATTCATCCATTTGAAAAAGGAGAAAAACAAAGACTATGGCTTGCTTGACAATCAGTTAACAATAATAAATAACAAAAGACCGTGACTTTTAAATGAATGGACGATTCTCTCTCTCCACGTGTGTGTATATATATCCTTCTTCCTCTTGGGGTTCACTTCATGCATGCAACGCTTTTCCTCCCTCCTTCCAAAGAAAAGAAACATTGGTTACTACTACTACCTCCCATTCCCATATAAAAGAATTAAGAAAGATGTCAAACCCTGGTGATAACAGTACATGGAGAGGGTGTTCATCAGGCTTTGCACTGCCTGTAACCCAAGAAGATGCACGAGCAGCTAGAAATTTGGTGAACACTGTTCAGCGCGTTAATTGTGCTGAAGGAAATCGCCGTTTGACTGAAATCATATACAGAGAGCCATTGGGTTTTGACTGTGATATCATCCGCGCCGTGTACCGTTGGGACACAAGGTCTTATGAGGAAATCTTTGAGAATGGGTTCCGAACAGATCCTGTACCGGGCAATAGCACCGCCTACAATTTGCTTGACTTCGTCCAAAACGCCGGTGCGCCTCTTGGTTCACACAGACCTAGAAGGTATGCCTTCGTTAGCACCACTCTTAGTACCACTTGGACTCCCATGCCTAACACACAAATCCTCCCAGCTGGAGGGCAGACTCGAGTCTACCGTTACGAGATCTACGCTCCCGGTGGGGTTTGGGTCGCTCTCACCCTTCGCGGTCAAAACCAATATGCTTCTCAAGCTGAAGTTTGCTTTGTTGGTGGAATTGCACCTCAGTACATCCGCTCTGCTCAGTTAATCACTTTCACACGTCCCGCAACTGGACCGTGGTTAGTAGGTTTTCTTAATTTTAGGCTATATCTTATAAGATTGAGATGATAAAAATATATATAATATAGTAACCCATTATTTAAGAGTTTCTTTAGTAGTGGAGGGAAATAGTCGATGAAAATTCAAATCACTTCATATCACTCTATTTCTCCAATTTTCATACCCGGCCTCCAAGTGGGGGTAATTGGGATCTACCTCCTTAAGTTAACTCATCAAATTTTCAAACAATGCAGTGATTTAACTTTATCATTATACTCCACTTCACTTCATTGCTAACCATTTCTCGCAACCTCTTTCAAAACTCTCAAATATAGCCTTAGATGGGGTAGGTTGAATATGTTTTGCCTCCTAAAAAAATCTTTTTTATTTTATTTTTTTGGGGTTGAGGGGGTATTTTGTAGTCATTTTTAGTCTTTCAAATTAAAAATACATGATTTTTGTATTTTCTAAAGAATAAAAAAAGAAAATTTAAATAGAAACTATTAAAAAATGCTATATTATTAGTTAAGAGCAAAAAATATATTTAACCCTTATAACATGAACATATATATGTACACCAAAAAAAACAGGAACCTATATATCATGAGCACATATATAAAAGTGATGAGCCATATATATTCCTTTCAATTTACATAGTTTGTGTTGCGCAGGCAGCCGAGGGAACAGAGAGACCACACACTAGTATTGAATCGGCACTTCCGTCCATCATTAGGTAATGAGCGGCTGCTAATTCAATTGCCAGCATTTTATTACTATGATGAAAATCGTAGACAAAGGCCGTATCGAGATGAAGTTTATCCACCCACCTCTATGAGAGAGAAAAGAGAAGCGTCCAGTTACGATTGGGATGCTGCACTTAAGTGGTATGGTAAAGATGTAGCAGATGTACCTAGTTACATAAATGCTGCATTCCGTGCACACAGTACAAATGAAGCTTACGTATTCATGAAAAATGAGTATGTGCTTCTGAATTATGCTCCGGGAACCACCCGTGATTGGGTTGTGAATGGGCCGCATCTTATTTGTGACTCTTTTCATTCGCTTATTGACACCCCATTTGGAGAAAATGGAATTGACTGTGCCTTTGACACTGATTATTATCACAAGGCATTCATCTTCTCCGGAAACATTTGTGCCTACATAGACTATGCTCCAGGAACCACAGATGACAAAATACTCTCAGGCCCTATGACAATCACTGCCATGTTTCCCTTTTTCAAGGATACGGCGTTTAAGGATAGAATAGACGCCGCGTTTAAGTCAACTCGCTCCTATGAAGCTTACTTATTTAAAGGAGGCCAATACGCTCTTATCAACTATCATTCCAAGAATCTCATTCACCTCAAGACCACTGGCAATGAGTTTCCTTGTTTGGTTGGCACCGTCTTTGAGTTTGGAATTGATGCAGCTTTTGCTTCTCACAGGAAGAATGAAGCTTACCTTTTCAAAGGAGAGCACTATGCACTTATCAATTTTGCTCCGGGCACAAATGATGACTACCTTGTCGGCGGTAGAGTTAAGCGAATCCGTGGCAATTGGCCCTCTCTTAGTGACAAAGTGCCTCGCAAGAATCGTGGGATTGGCTTTCATAATCATCATCCCAATGATGATCATGCCAAAGATCAAGAGCAGCACGATGAACTTTAAAAATAATAATGATAATAATATCATTGTATGATATAAGAATAAAGGCCACTTCTGTTGTTACTGTTTACTTTCTGCTCCGATCCTCAATGTAATATATATGTGTGTGTGTGGTCGGTTGCCTCTATTTGTTGATGTAATAAGTGTGGCATCTGCAGGTTGTTTGCCCCACATCTGGTGCTTGTTTGCTTTCTACACCCCAATGTATAATATAGAGTGTGTTTGAGAAAACTGGAAAAAAAAGATTATGTTGATAATCTGTTTTAAAAATAATCGATTATTGTGATAATCGATTATAACCATAATCTGTTTTTGTTTGGGTATGTTTGCTGAAAAACGGTTTTAAGATAATCTGTTTCGTTTGGGTGGTGCAAAGATAATCACTTTTACATAGTAAATTACGAAAAAGGGTATGAGATTATTTGTTTATAATATTTGGTGAAAAAGTAAATAATATTTATTTTTTATTATATATAATTTTTTTTTAACATTAGAAATTTTTTTGGTTGAAAAAAAAAACATTAAAATTTTTTTTATATAGTAAATCACTGATTATATTATGAAGTTATTTGTTTATATTAATAATATTGGATGTTTTTGCTTAACATTAAAACTTGTTAAAATGTTTATTTTTTTTATATTTTGTCATCAGTTTTTTTTATTATAAAAAATTAAATAATTTTGTTACATTTTTTTTTATGTATATACAATGAAGAAAAGTTTGATGCATTGCTTTGAGGCCTGGGGGCGTGTCCATGACGCTGTAGCAATGGAGCTTAAAATTATGCTGAAGCAATGGAGCTTAAAAGATTACGTGAAGAGCACAATCATCACTGGAGGCTATTACGGGAAATAAAGGAACAATCGAAAAAATTTTAAGCAAACAGCTGGGTTCCTAGCTGTATAGAAAAACAGCTTAACTGAGGGTAAAAAGCTTTTTTAAGAAAAAATTTTGATACCCAAACATCTATGTTTTTTCACCAAACAGCTTAATTGCAACAAAACAGCTGAAAGTTCCAAATATAAGTGTTCCCAAACAAGCACATAATATGTGCGTGGTTGTTTGCTTCCATTTCTTAATGTAATATATGTGAGTCTATCTATTTTCTATCTGATGATTTTTTTTTTATTTTTTTTTTGCACTAGTACCAACTACCATGGAAAGAAGCAAGAGATATAGAAAGTAGTAGAATGAGTGTAAAAGTTGAGATGTGAAAAAGTTAAAATTGCTAATTGTCAAATATACCCGAAGGTATAGCATGCTGAAATACAAATGGGCGAATGTATATTAACAAATCTCATATATAAAAGTGTAAAGACAGTGTAAAAGTGAAAGATATAAAAATATTGCAGCATTGTGAAAAATAGTGAGTTTTTTAGTTGAATTTAGGGTATGTTTTATGTGGGTTTTATAAAATTTTCTAAAATAAATTCCCAAAGATAATTTTCTCAATATAAAAAATTAAATCTCACAATAAACAATTAATAAAGTATGAATATATGAGCAACAATATGAATTAAACAATATAGAGATAGGGAAGAGAATACTTGCACATGGATTTTATCCTGGTTCAGCCACCAACCACTTGTGACCTACGTCCAGTCCCCACTCTACCTATGGGATTTTCTTTCACTAATAAACAAGCTTATAAACTGGTGCTTGCAACCTTTGTATAAAACAGAGCACTCTAACCACGCCTCCTAGGATACCTCACCCACCACGTGTAAGAGCCTCACCGACCTCTAGCACTCTCCCTCGCGTCTCTGGGATACCCCACCCACGTTTCTGAGCCTAGAGTTGTACACCAAAGGGATGCCCCACCCTTTGCCACAGAATGATACTTCACCTTCTAACCAGAGGGATACCTCACCCTCAACCTAGGGATACCACACCCTATTACAGGTTTGATACAAGAGAGTAGAAGAAATTTGAAGCACTCTAGATAGTGCAAATAATACAAATTGAAGCACTATGAGTATGATGATATTCTCACAAAATTTGGCTCAAATTATTTTAGAGTATAAGACAATTTTTTGTTCAATGTTCTTCTCTCTTTTGAAAACAAGAACCATGCTCTTAAAAAGAAGAATTCTGTCCGTTGAGAACAAAGTATGGAAACAGATGATTTTATGCATTTTAAGTTGCACGAGAAAAATGGCCAACGGTTTGAAGACCTTGGACAATTGATTGGATCTTTATTAAATCAATTAATAGAAAAGCAAATCGATTTTTGAAAAGGATTTGTCAGCTTAATCAAAACTGTATATATATGCATTGATATTTGCCTTGGAAAATTGAGTAAAAAACATAGCATCAATTTAAAGCCTTGCAACGGAAATGATTTGAAATCCATAGAAATTTTATTCAATTTATGCCAATCAATATATATTGGTTGTATTGAAGTTTATAGATGCAGATTTATTCAAAGCAGGATATGCACTTTATATTATTCAATTGAAATGAATTTATTGGTTACTAATTTAAATGAAAAATATGGTAATTTGAAAATTGAATGTGCACCCATTGAAATCTGATTGATATGCCCATGAAGAACCGTAGAAAACTATTTCAACAATCAATTGCATATAATTGAAATCAATAATATTTTGAATTCACCTAATCAAGCTGTACGTTGAATTAAAGCTATCTTTTATGGGTTGAAAAATATATCTACGCTTTAGCTTAATCAAGTTAATAAGAAAATAAATATTTTAAAAGTCTTTGTAAATTAAAATCATTTTGGCAAAAAAAAATGTTAACTTTATATTTTAATTAAATTAATTGAGCAAAATTAAGTTTAGTCATCATACCCTTACAAGACATCTAAGACCTAGTATATTTACCCAATCTTGTTTGAGGTCTTGATGCTTGAAACTTTGATACTCTTAGCTAATTTGTGTCTTGCTTTGCTAGCCTTTGAGTACATGCATGCTTGTAAATTATATTTTCTTTTTGTCTTGCATGCTTATAGTTAGTGTTTGTCAATCATCAAAACATAATCAAATATATAATTCCTCCACTGTCTATTATGTTAGTATATATGTTTAAAATTTGAGAAATTTTACGGTATCCTGACAAATTCCAGGGTTTTGGTACCGTTATACTTTGATCAATGGATAAATGGACATATATTTAATGAAACCACGTCATACATTTCTTATTTAGCATGGGAGCTTGAACTTATTATAGTTGAGTCCTTAATTAATTAAATGTGTTTTTCAATTTTAAATTTAACTTAAGATTATTTAAAAAATCTGATTATTGTCATGTTTTAGAAATTAGAATCCTGTATTAGAGAGAAGGTAATGTTGCTAGGGTTCATAGTTTTCTAAAACAAAAGTTTGGATTTAGAGTGTTTTAAATTTAATTTGATATAATAATATAACTAGTACGATACCCATGCATTCGCACGGGTCGCGTTGGTTTTTACGTATGTTACCAAACGTCCTATGTATATACCAATAAGGTAATATAAATATTAAATTCATTCATCCAGTTCATTGCTAATAAATACTAATAAATTGATATGCGTATATGCATATGGAAATCAAGTCATCTATTTTTTATATGCAAACGTAACAACAATAACCTCGAAAAATAGGAAATTTTATGTGGACAAAATAACCATGCTTTTGGTAGCAAGTTTTTTCAAGTTTTGGTTGATATGCTTTAATGCACTATCATCTAGAATGCATGAACCACTAAATAATAACAATCACGAATTCAGGATATGTATATATTGAAATATTGCAATAGAAGAAATTGCATTGAAATATATAAAGTATTTTTTTATAGGCCAATATTAGTAATTAATCAGCGTGTTATGTTAATGTGGGAGTTGAACCCATGACCTCCTCATCATTTCAAATAGTATGTCTCTCCCCCAAACCAACCTCATCCACCTTATAACTCCCTAGAATATACAAAGTTGAGTGACAGTTAAAACAAAGACTGATAGTTAATTACATCAAAATAATAATACTCACATTTTTTACTTCCAAATTGGTAGCTTTCCTAATTTACCGATGCACCTTTTAACATGAGGACTAAAAAAGATCATAACAATGTAATTTATCACTTAGAAAATCAAATACATCACTTACAAAGTCACACTATTTAGAAAGAAATCTTAAGGTATTTTTTTCTTTTGAGAATCTATTTAAATCACTTATCCCAATATATTGTGTTGAATTCATGTATGGATAATCTTTATACAATATAATAATATCAAATGGAAATTATGATATCATTGGTTATATCTAACAAAATTTGATCCCAAGATAAGATATGTTAACTACATCATATTGAACTCTATCTAAACCTTATACAAAGTAACCAATTCATCTAGTATTGAATATATCAACCGCACAACTATAAAAAAATTGCATTATTTAAGTCAAGTAGAAAATCAATCATTTATAATAAAAACTTCAACAATATGTTGTGACAAATTATTAGTCTTCTTTTAGACTTTCCTTTCTCAATAAATTTCTTGATTGTCTCAACTTTAGAGTTTAGATACCCTGTATTCTTGCAAGCCAACAATGCAAACTTGCTGTTTCCCATCCTTCCTCATACATAGCTTTCTAAAAAATCATAAATAAATTAGACAAATAATAACTCCAAAATTGAGACTTTTTCTAGCCCTCAAGTTGATATGACTTACTTTCGATCACTAAGGAGATCAAATAGTTTTCCCTCGTATATTTCGAAGAAACTAACAAACTGGAAATCTTGGTTGCGGTATGTGTGGTGCATTAATCTTAAAATATATTAGGATGCTTTGAGAGGCAATGGTTGCATGGTATAAGTCTTCCCATTCCCTGAAAAATAAATTAACTTCATGTCAACTAAAGAATTCAGGGATATACCATTTAAAAAAAAACAACATGAGAGTAGAGAGAGGTGGGATGAACGCTGGTGAGCCCAGAGTAGGAAGGTACACAAGCAGAAACTTCGACCACATCAAAGATAAAAAATACTATAGACTTCACAAGCCATCACATGCTAGAGGAGGCAGACAAACCGCGTGGGGAAACTCCAGACCAAACAGGTTCACTACTCCGGAATACCTAAATGGAACCACTTCACTATTTTTCACAAACTTTCCCCAAAAACTTGGTGAGGTAGATATGTGGAGGATTTTTGGGAAGTGGGGTTCAGTCAGAGAGGTCTTCATCCCGCAGAAGAAAGATAGACATGGGCGAAAATTTGGGTTTGTTAGATTCAAGGATATTGGTGATCTAAGGAAGCTGGTAGAAAACTTGAACACCATTTGGCTTGGTGACGTGAGGTTAAAAGTCAACATTCCCAGGTACAACAGAGACAAAAAGGATTTGAATGTGGTCGACAACAACAAAATTCGACCTATTAACTATGGCAATGGTACGAGGAATGGGGTCACTTTTGCTAACGCATTAAAGGAAACTGGGAATAAAGACAAAAGGGATCATGTGCAAGGCATTCTCAAAAGATCTCATAATAGAGTAAAGACAAAAGAGGACTTAGAATGGCGTGGTATCTCACTAATCGTGGATGAAAAGAACTTTAAATGGTTGGAGAGAAGTTTTGTGGGTGAAACACACAACTTGGAGGACGTTTTTGACATGCAAGAGAAATTGGATAAAGGAGGGCTCTTCCCGCTTAAAGCTATACCAATGGGGGGAAAACAGGTTCTCCTCACGGCGATGGAGTCGGTGGACATCAAAACCATTTTAGAGGATGAAGCTGAGTATCTAGCTAAATGGTTTGTCATTTTTCGACAATGGGATACGACCACTGTTTCCAGGGAGAGATTCTCTTGGCTCAAAATACAGGGTGTGCCGGCTCACACCTGGGAGGAGTCATGCTTTAAACAGGTAGCTAACCTGGTTGGCTCTTTTGTAAAAATGGACTGTGTAACTTCAAGAAAGAGCAAGCTTGATGTAGCGAGGATTCTTATTTCAGCCACTTCTCCTGAGTCCATAAACAGATCTTTCAACATGAAAATTGGACATGATATCCATCACATTAGATTGTCTGAAGATCTTAGCAATGAACCTAGTCTTTTTGAGAAAAATGCAGATTTATACAGGCACAACGATACAAAGGGCTCCGATGACAGCGACGCCTTCAGCTTCGATGGGTCCTGGGTTTCAGAAACACCAGAGCCAGGTGGCCGGAGGGACGTTCTATCACAAAGCAGGCAACTGGGCGGGGAGGTGGGCGATCAAGGAGAACTTTCAAATTTTGAAAAGGGTCAACAGGTCTTTGGGAGGAGTGGCAATGGTAGAGTTGACAATGTGTCAGGTGCTATAAGGGCCGAAAGCAACTCGTACGGTTCGAAAGGGAAAATAGAAGATACACCAAAAGTGGTGTTGATGTGCAATGAGCTGACCACTGCTAGACGCATCACCCCATTAAGAAAAGTAGTCTCTTGTCCTGCACTAACTTTTGATGACTGGGTCGGACAAAAGGGGTTTGATCAAGGACTTAGAGGAGAAATTGGGCTCCCTTGCGATAATGGGCCTACAGAGGCTAAGGGGTTTAGTCAACATCAATACATAGCGCAAGTGGAAGTGGTTGCTGGGCCATTGAGCAAGGAGGGGCGTGTGGACTCTGACCCAACAAAGGAAAGACACACAGACTTGGGGCCAAGATTGCAATTGGAAGAAATGTGCTCAAAACAAATTGTCGAAGGGTTCAGGGATATCCCAGTCAGCGTCTGCTTCAACAAAATTTTAGAGGCAACAACAAACAATGATGAGGCGCAGCTAGAGAGGATTCCGGAAAAAAAACTAAAGAAGAAGAAGAAGAAACCAAAAAGGTTGAGATGGTCGAAATCAAAAGCAGGCAGTGCATATTTCAAGGAAATGATCAGTAACAACAGCAGGGCATACATTAGTAAAGGTGGTAACATTGGTCATTTACCTCTGCTTGATGAAGATCTTAGCTGGGAAAATCAATCTTCGAATGCGTTGGCAACACCAGGTGTTATCGTGGCTTCGAAGGAGTCTATAGGGGTGGGGCAGACGTCTTCGCCTCTAGTCAGCATTGGACGTGAAGATTTAAGCTCTAGGTGGTGTGAAATAGGAAGGGGCCTGAAGGGGGTTTTGGTAGAGGATGAGGTGCCTAGTCTCGGAAGGAAAAAGTCAAGCACCAGAAGGATGTCAAGTGTTGCCCAGATTTGCAGTTCTGGAAGTCCTGTTGATGCCCGTGTGGTTAGCTTTGGTAGGCAAGAGGGATCAGACTCTGACTCAAATAAGGCTCTGTAATTCAAACTCAGTAATGAGAGTTTTAGTATGATTTTCCAAGTTGTAGATATCTTTTTACCTTATAAAGATTTAAATGAGAAATCTAAGAATTCTTAGAAAGTTGTATAATCGTTTTCGAGAGTGTCAGCTCAAGACTTGCAAGTTTATGAATTACAGCCTATTTGTTTCAGATTATGTTTGCCTCAAATGGAGAAAAGTATCGTCCCAATGCAATTTTTCTCAAAGCTCCAATTAAAAGCTTTTAATGAACGAAACTTTTGAACGGAGAAACAACCCATCTGCGTTCAATGTACTTTAATACAAAAGGGCACTTAGTTGTTTCGAAAATTGATTATAACATTTACTCAATGTTAGACATAATATTTTGCAATGTGTTTTATAACCTTATTATTTTGTATTTAATTAAACTTAGATAGTTTTGCTTGTAATGTTTTATGATCAGGAGAATTTCCCCACACTTTAATTGTCCTTGACAACTGACAAGAGCTGGTGATGACAATTTGTGCCCTACCTATTGGGTAACCACAAAAATTACCTACGATGGCTAGGTTAATTACCCGCATTATGGGTAAAGGTCCGGGTATGGATAATTATCCACAAATTTGAATGAGTATGGGTGTGGGTACGGGTACTATGATACCCACCCCGCACCGCACCCGCACCCGCACATATGTATATATATATATATATATATTTATTTATTTATTTACATTACTAATATATATAATTTTAATTATAATACAAAATTTAAAACCAAAATTAATCTAAAAATTCTTAACTTCCTAAACCTAACTGCATCTATAATTCCTTTTTGGATGTTTTATTATTTAAATATTTTGATTTGTAATGTTTTATGAGTAGATTTAGAAGACCTTTGGATCGTTTCTTAATTGTTATAATGTTTCTTTTGTTATTTATTGATTTTTCACAGTTAAGATGCGGGTAACGGGCACGGGTACGTAGGTACCCAGAGGATACGAATAAGGGTATTAAAGTTGCTACCCACATGGGTACGGGTAATTTTTTCAAACGCGGGTATGAGGACGGATACTATAGTACCCTACCAGTCCCTACCCATTGCCATCCCTAACAAGGGCACTGTTCTACATGGTGGTGTAAGTCTTGGGGTGCTATATGTGGTGATGGCGCTGATGTCGTGAAAGGTTTCAAGAGTTTTCTCCATGGCTTCTAGGTTGCAACTTTTGGAAGGAGAAAGGAATCTTGTCTCTAATGCTTTATAAGCATTTTGTATTAGATTCTGGGCCTAACTCAATCCCAAAAGCTAGCTCATAGGATGTGGGTTTCCCACTACTTATAAGCTCTTATTAGATGCTCTCTAGTCAATGTGGGACTTGGGTTTTTTTTCCCCAATACACACCCCTCACGCCCAACACTATTGGGCTTGGTGCGTGGATAACATGGTGGGTGGCCCAACAATGGATTTAGGATAGTTCTGATACTATATTAGATTCTGGGCCTAACTCAATCCCAAAAGTTAGCTCATAGGATGAAGCTTGTCCATTACTTATAAGCTCTTATTAAATACTATCTATAGTCAATGTGGAACTTGGATTTTTTCCCCAATATTTTGAAAAATTATTTTCCACATTAAAAATAAAAAAATCACATGCGCCACCTTAACATTTCTGTTAAGCTTAACGAAGGTCACCTACCAAAAGGACAAACTTGTCTCACATTTGTCATTTTGAGAGACTAAAAGATCACCAAAATAGACCTTTACTTTTTTAAGTTAAAATAATAAATGGTGGCTTCTACCATGAGGGGCCAACTATGTCCCTCATAAGTGAAGGACCATTATTCACCGTTGGATATAATAATTGTTTAAGTTAGTGGCCGAGATCTGTTTTTAGTTTACCTGCTGTTCTGGTCAGCCAAATTTTTGCAGAAAGACCCCTACATTTTCCGAAAAATACCACATACATAAGAAAGGAAAAAAAAAAACACAACCCTAATCTCTTCCTGCTCGTTCATCCTGCTCCTTCGTACCACATTCATCCTGCTCCTTCCATCACACCTCACATCTGCGGTTTTTCACGAAGGAGGACATGTTTTCGTGGCCAACATTGTCACATATGTGTAAACACCCAAAAATCCCTCTCATCTACGATTTTTCGATTTCGAACCCTATTCGTGTTCTGCAACGTTCTTCTACTAGGCCAGTGCGGTTGTAGTTTAGTGGTCCAACTGAGCAGATCTTGTAATAATAGTCCAAATCTTGACATGGTTGCAGTTATTGTAGTTATGAGTGGTTAATTTGTTGACATGGTTGCAGTTCAAAGTATCCTTGCGCACTTAGATATTTTTCAAGTCTGAGTAAATACTTTAATTAATAATTCAGTGAAAATTCCCATCTTGTTGTGGATGAGACGTGTTTGTATATGGTTTTGAAAATGGAAATGGTCCCTCTACCATGGAAGTTGCGCAACCACCTCACACTGTCTGAAGAACCCTGGGTAGGGATGAATGACTTTTTGGATAGGGAACCGACAAAAATCATAAATGTGACATTAATAATAGGTTAAGTATATATAAAAAAACAACTTTAATAACAAGTTTATTGTTAGCCTAGCGGTAGGTGCTTATGCTTCACATTAGCAGGTATTAGGTTCGAATCCCAGTTCCGTTACTTTTTTCATTTTTATTTTGGAACACGAGCTCGTCACAAAAAAAAAAAAAAAAAACCAACTTGCTCGAGTGAGGATAGAACCCATTACATGGGAGTCATCTTAGCTCAAAGACCTAGCATGAAAATAACCCGTTTTCCAGAAAATGAAGTTCCTCTCCACTGCGCTAGCGCCGCCTCATTGCAAAGCCGCGAACCACCGCTCCTTGATCCTTGAAACCAACCACCATCCAGCCACTCTCCCTCCCTTTGTGTTTCTTTTCATTCTTTGTGATTGAATCCTTTTTCATTTCACTATAGCAAAGACGATCAGAGACCAAGGACATGATTTTTGGGTGCCTATTTTGTTCACTTCACGATGGCAAAATTTTGAAACCTCGTCTTCCTTTCTCCGGTGCAGGGGAGCAAATCTCACCACAAAAACGAGTCTACAAACCCTGGGTATTGTTGTCCCCTTGAGGCAGACATTAAACATTCATTTCACTTGTTGAGGGTCTAAATTGCAAAATTGATATTTATAAGTTGTATTCTTAAGACTTTAATTTTATGAAAAGAACCTCATGTCCACTTGTTATAACCAGTCATATGGCTCCCTCATGGGGTGAGGGACTTATTTGGCCCCTCATGGTAGAAGCGGCCATAATAAATTATATAAAAATAGTTTCTTTATTTCTATTTCATTGTATCCAAACATATAATAAAGAAATTTAATCGATTTTACATACTTCTGTCTTCTGTACATGCTAAGAAGTTTGGTTTGTAGATTGTTTTTCCTCTTTAACCTCCCCCAGGCCCCAGTTAAAGAAAAATCCCAAAATCATATTGGAAACGATTGGAACCATAAATCTAGCATAAAACTGCCAAAAATTAAAACAGTAAAAAGTGTCCCAATATAAAGATGAACATCATTTCTTCATCTGCATTCATAAATGGTCAAGGAGTCAACTGAAAATACACATGGCCTCTGCCGTTTTCTGAAAAATATGGAACAGCAATAGCCTATCAAATACCAGTACAACACTTCAAAGTCTGAATTGACGTCCTGATCTAACAAGCATTTGAGTTATTGCTGTCTGAAATTTCTCATACCTGACAAGATTTAAGGGTAAAGAAAGATATAAATAACAATGTGCAAACAGAAATGTCAAAGTAAAGCTTGACAGAATTCCAGGGAATCGCAGATACCCTGGTTACAGCACATCCATTAATCAGAATGACACCATATCTCTGAATTGCAATAACCTGTAAGAGAAACAAGAGAGACAGCAGAAAATCTGTGGCCGCTTATAAAATTAGCCACCTGCTTGTGTATTTGTATTGCACTATATATTATATATGTTTTCTTCTTTTATCCTAGCATGAATTTGGGTGCGTGAGACACAAAATAAGACTAGCAACCCAAAATAAAAGCATGCACTTCAGCCCAACTAGAGACTGTGTAAAGAATGCCAGATAAACCCTTCCAATTAGAAGAGCCTCCTTCAATGTATTCTTTCTGTTTCTTAACCAAGCCAGAAAACAATGGGACAAATGAAATACCAAATTGTGTCCCTACCGTCCTAACTCCTAAGGCTTGAACTTGAACCAATCACAATTCCTATATCTGCTTCAAGTAGACAGAGTAAATCACCCACTGAATCTCCAATGTAAAAAGTTTAAGGATTTTAAAATATAAAAAAGGCTTAATTACAGTTTTGCTCTCCAAGTATTGGTAATGTGCGATTATGGTCCCCCGCTTTTTTTTAGTGCTTTTAGTCCCCTAGTTTTTCAATTGTGCAAATATAGTCATTTAATACATCTTCCGGCAAATTATTAACAAAGGTTGCTGATATGGATTAAAAAGTTAATTAATTTTTAATTTTAATTTAATAAATTTTAATTTTTTTAATTAATTAATCTATCACAAAACTGAACCCTAATTGCATTTCATTCCCAGATCCCTACCCATCACTGCTTCCGCCGTTCTGCAACACGTTGTAATAGAAGTGCGCCGCCTAACACTTTCTTCTTCCCTTAGTTTGCAATTGCATTCACTTTAATATTACTTTATTGTAAAATGGTGTCTACAAAAGCAAGCCCCACTACGGTAATGGATATCAAGAAATGAATGTCAAGTTTTGAGTGGATTACATTCGTTATAAATCTCTCCTCTTCTGTGGATATTAAGAAATGTTGTGAGTGTAATTTTATGAGAGAAAATTGACCCCCGTTTCTGGGGGAGGCGCAGAGAATTAGAGATGGTTATGGCTTGGGCTCTTGAGCTCTTCTGCGGTGTAGGGCAGGGATTTTAGAATGCAATTAGCGTTCAGTGTTGGCCTCATTTGTGACAAATTAATTAATTTAATATTTTAAATTTATTAAATTAAATTTAAAAATTAATTAAATTTTTTAATCTACATCAGCAACCTCTGTTAACAATTTGACGAAAGATGGATGGAATGACTACATTTGCATAATTGAAAAACTAAGGGACCAAATGCGCTAAAAAAAAAGTGGGGGACCAAAATCACACATTACCAATACTTAGGGGACCAAAACTGCAATTAAGCCTATAAAAAAAATTACATTTAATGGCTTTCGCACCCTAACATTTGCCAAAGTTTGAATTTACAATGGTTTTTTTTTTGGGTACAATTTACAATAGGGTTTGAGAAGTTTTAAGTTTTGACTACAGTCTATCAATAAATATTAAAAAGAGCCAAGATTTGTATACCACTAGAGGTCTAAGGAGTTGAAGGTCTAGAGTTCAAACCCTGATAAATAAGAAAAAATTAACATAACATTTAATATATAAACGTTTGCCTAAAAAATGGCTTAATTGTACTTTTGGTCCCTATAGTTTCAGAAATGAGCAATTTTGTTCCTTGTAGCTTTAATTGCTCAAATCAAGTCATTAAACTTTCAAAATTAAACACTTTTGGTCCTGCCGGCTAACTTCCATCCAATTACTAATATCGTTAGCGGATGTGGCCTGCTATTTCTGACATGGCATCAATTAATTAATTCAATTAATTGAAATTAAGGGGGGAAAAACTAAAACTCAAGTAACCCAATGTCCAAAACGTAAAAGACAGCGGACTTTACTTTTAAACACACCAACCCTAATATTCTATATTAAAACCAACTAATAGGTTAGGGATTTGTTCTCTTAAAAAAAAAAGGTTAGGGATTTGTTCACTCGCTGATTCCTTCCTTCGAATCTGACACAAGGGACCACAAGGCATAAAGGGTTGAGAATATGGATTGTGGGGATTACTATTGACTTTCATTAAGGAGATTATCTATCACGGAGACCATATGATCCTAGGGCGGTATGGAATTTACGTTTTAGTACATATTTTTTGTGTTTATTAAATTTGTCCTCACTTTAGAATTGATCAATTCTATTTTCATTATATTCTGATGTTTTAATTTACAATACGTCTCCGATGGCGGATGAGACTTCTAAAATCAAGATCAATTGGATGAAGGTATAAGAAGGTTGTTTGCTTATATATACATTAATTAATTGTAAAGGTTTGTTTGCCAATTATGAAATGTATGGATCTGGAATTCCTATAGTTAGAGATTATTACTACATTAATCAGGGATCTAATGGTTAGGAATTTATTTAATTATTTTTGTATTAACTTTTTATCAATCACAAAATAATGTAAAATATCTTCCAGTCAATTTTTGATGGCAGTTAGTCCATTTTCGAAGGCTTTGTGGATTTGAATACGGGTGAAGAGTGCAGTTTGATTGAGAGAGCGTGTGTGGTTTATCATGATATGAGTTCATATTTCTGTTTCATTCACCATATGAAGCCAATGACAAAACAAATGACAATTACAGTTATAATTATAGTGCCCGTTTGGTTAAGATTTCAAATAACCAGAATCATTTCTAGAAGCAAAAACAAGGTCAATAGAATTGAAAATATAATTTAATACTGACCCTGGGAATGCAGCAGCGTTAAAACTCTTGAGGGAGAGCTTTGTCGCCCTTGTGGTCCTACCCGGCTTGAGGAATTAGTCTCCGCAGTTGCGTGCGGAGGATACCCTGTGAAACCAAAAAAGAAAGAATTGAAAATAATTTATCTTGTGTTTGGGTGACAAAATCATGATGGATAAAATTGATTCTGGGGTGGTAGAATTGATTCTAGTGGAAACAAGAATTTCTAGCTTTTGAGTCGAAGAAAATCAATTCTGGATGTGGGATCCACAATTTTTTTTATATTTACACATCAAAAGTGATTCTACTTTTATCATCCAAACAAAATCAATTCTTCTCAACCCACTTTTAAAATATCATTACCAAACACAAATCATTTTTTTAAACTCAATTTTTTTAAAATCAATTATTTAGAATCAATTCTTCATAATCAATTCTATGATAATCTAAAATAAACGGACCCCTAGTCTGGTAACACAAAAGTTTGAAGGTGAGTTCTACGCGGAGAGACATAGACAAGTATCTCACGTGAAAAGGGGTCATCTTGCAAATTAATATTAAATTTCAGTCCCCTAATTTTTAGCCTCCCCTCTTTCTGTCTCTCCTCCCCCGCCACCCTCCCACGATGCCACCCCACTCCTTCCCCCGACCTCTCTCCCCACCATTGTGTCATCTTCGAGCTCCAACGAGCATTGTTACTGCACACTGCTCGGCCCCGACTGTTCATCTCCTTCACGAACCACCAATTCCCTCTCTCATGTACCACCACTCCGGTCATCATCTTTATCCCTCTCTCATGCTTTGAGTATTGTCAGGAATTTGGGGATTTGAGTTGCTCACGGTTGAGGCTTCACGATGGTGGCCGAGGTGAACGGTACTACAGCTGGATTCTGAGGGGTTAACACGACGGCGATGAGGCTGTTTGGTACGTGAAGGGGAGCTTCTCACGGTGGCACTGGGCTGCCTCTGGTGGTCGGACAGTGGAGCTTGGGACGTTCGCGTAGAGGATGCTGATCCAGGTTCGAGTAAAAAGAGCGATTGGCGGCAAGGTGTGATGAATATGGTGGTTCTGACCTAGATTCAACGGTTGTGGGAAGCTGAAACGTGAGAGGAAGGTGGTGTTTTGGAAGGCTGAAACGAATTCACATGGTGAAGCTCTGTTTTTTTTTTTTTAATTATTAAAGTTTGGTGAAGCTCTTTTGATGGAGGTGTTCACTGATTTGTGTTTGTTCATGGTATTTCTGGAGCGGTGGGGCTAGAGGAGGAGGTGAGAGGGAGGGGGAGTGAGGGAGAAGAACATGGGTGGATTTTGTACATTTGAAAAAGTTTAAGGATTTTAAAATATAAAAAAATTATATTTAAAGCCTTATTCATGGTGAGAGACATAAGATATTTCTCACCCTAACATCTGCCAAGTTTGAATTTACAATGGTTTTTTTTTTGATACAATTTACAATGGGGTTTGAGAAGTTTTAAGTTTTAACTACAGTTTATCAATAAATATAAAAAAGAGCCAAGACTAGCATATCACTAAAGGCATAAGGAGTTGAAAGTCTAGGATTCAAATTCTGATAAATGAGGAAAAAATTAACATAACATTTAATATATAAACATTTGCCTAAAAAAATTGCTTAATTACATCCATGTAGTTTTAATTGCTCAAATCAAGTCCCTAAGCTTTTAAAATTAAACATTTTTTTGTCCTGCCGTCAAACTTCCATCCAATTACTAACATCATTAGCTGACGTGGCCTGCTATTTCTAACATGCCATCAATTAATTAATTCAATTAATTGAAATTAAGGGAGAGAAAAAAAAAAAACTAAAACTCAAGTAACCCAAAGTCCAAAACGTAAAAGACAGGGGATTTTACTTTTAAACACACCAACCCTAATATTCTATACTATAGAACCAACTTTTAGGGATTTGTTCTCTTCAAAAAAAAAAAATGGTTAGGGATTTGTTCACTCAGTGAATTCCTTCCATCGAATCTGACAAAGAGACCTGGATAGGATAGGAGGGACCACAAGGCATAAAGGGTTGAGAATCAGGTTAATAATAGTAATAAATAAAAATGACCATGACTTTTAAATGAATGGACGATTCTCTCCCTCTCTCTGTGTATATGTATCCTTCTTCCTCTTGGGGTTCACCTCATGCATGCAACGCTTTTCCTCCCTCCTTCCTAAGAAAAGAAACCTTGGTTACTACTCCCTACCTCCCATTCCCATATAAAAGAATTAAGAAAGATGGCAAAACTCGGTTACATAACTGCTGCATTCCGTTCATCCAATAGTAATGAAGCTTACTTATTCATGAAAAATGAGTATGTGCTTCTGAATTATGCTCCGGGAACCACCAATGATAAGATTCTGAATGGGCCGCTTCGTATTTGTGATGGTTTTCCTTCGCTTATTGATACCCCATTTGGAGACAATGGAATAGACTGTGCCTTTGACACTGATGATTATCACAAGGCATTCATCTTCTCCGGAAACATTTGTGCCTACATAGACTATGCTCCAAGAACCACAGATGACAAAATACTCTCAGGCCCTACAACAATCACCACCATGTTTCCCTTTTTCAAGGGTACGGTGTTTGAGGATGGAATAGACGCTGCATTTAAGTCATCTCGCTCCTATGAAGCTTACTTATTTAGAGGAGGCAAATACGCTCTTATCAACTATCATTCCAAGCGTCTCATTCACATCAAGACCATTGGCAATGAGTTTCCTAGTTTGGTTGGCACCATCTTTGAATCTGGAATTGATGCAGCTTTTGCTTCTCACAGGAAGAATGAAGCTTACCTTTTCAAAGGAGAGTACTATGCACTTATCAATTTTGCCCCGCACACAAATGATGACTACCTTATCGGCGGTAGAGTTAAGCGAATCCGTGACAATTGGCCCTCTCTTCGTCACATATTGCCTCGCAAGAATTATATATGAGATTGGCTTTCATAACCATCATCCCAATGATGATCATGCACAAGATCAAGAGCAGCACGATGAACTTTAAAAATAATAATATGATTGTATGATAAGAATAAAGACTTCCGCTGTTGGTGTTTACTTTCTGCTGCTCAATGTAATATGTTAAGTGTTGCTCCTGCTTGTTTGCACCACATCGTGATTGTTTGCTTTCTACACCTCAATGTATAATATGCGTGTCTATCTGTTTGCTTCCATTTCTTAATGTAATATGTGAGTCTATCTGTTTTCTATCTAGTGAAATGATTTTTTTTTTTTTTTTTTTTTTTTGCACTAATACTATGGAAAGAAGCAAGAGATCATCATATAGAAGCAGTAAAAGGACTGTAAATGTTGAGGTGTAAAAAAGTTAAAGTTCCTAATCTAATGTGTGTATTTATTTATGAATAATGTGATGCAATAAAAATATCGCAGCGCTTGTGAAAAATAGTGAGTTGTTTAGTTAAATATAGGGTATGTTAATTTTATTCCTCCACAGTTTATTATGTTAGTAAGTATGTTTAACATTTTACACTCTCAAATGAGAAACCAATGCACCAAGAGCTTAAATAAACTTTTTATTTACACTATAACTTTCGCTTATAATTGAGGGTACGGAGGGAGTACCATGCTAGTTTTGAACCGAGTACATGAAGGTGGAAACACAAATTCCAAACCACCAAGCATCTCGGGAAACCAGCTTATTTACAGTATAACTGTCCTCAGACACCCTATCACTGTTCAGAAAATGACGAACAATAGCAGCACCATTACACCAACAGGCAACAGTAGAGGAAGAACGACAGGTGTCTTGGAGCACAAAAACCCTGAACGATTTTAAAGATTAAATTAAAAAAGTTATCAGACATTAAATAGAAAAAGAAATAATATTATATTAATTAGAAAAGTTATAACTTATAATATTAAAATTATTTTTAATTATTTTTTTAATTATAAGTGGATTTAAAAATTATTAATCATCCCTCGTCCTGACACTCACATGACTTGATTGACATGTCATTTTGTTAGCACGTCAGCAATTAACAGAGAGAGATAACATATGATGTGGACCTTTTGTAAAGATTTTTAGAATATAGGGACCAAAGCCTAAGATTTTTTTTACAGTGACTAAAATCAAAATTGATGAACTTTGCATGAAACAAAAAGGTTCATCAACTTTTTTATTTTTTATTTTATGAAAGCGGGCTGATGTACTCTTTTTCTTGTTTTATATATATATTAGCTGATCTAACTCTTTAGTGAAGCAATTTTCTCACTTTATTTCCCTCGCCAAGCTGGGAAAATACAAATGCATTTTAATGTTTTTTATGAAGTTCTAATTTTAACTTGCGTGCTGGAGTTAACTCATATTATTATTCTTTTGCTCATGGCAGTAGCATGACTTAAATTCAAACCCTAAAATCTCTCATTAGTAAGCGATATGAAATTCCACTTATAGTTGAGATTGATAGTTTGTTCTAATTAGGAATCACAATGGGTATTGGGTAACGGATCTGATGGGCACCCGAAAAATTATTCATGATACGTAGGGTAATTATCCTTTTATTGTACGAGTATGGGTAATTACCCTCAAAATTGAATAGTATGGATGCGTATACTAGAGATGGCAATTTTCAACTGTACACGGGATCTCTGAGAGGACTGCCTCATTTGGGGCCACACGGACGAGGATTTTTCACCCGTGGGAATGGAGATGGGGGAGAAAATCCCCCCGAAAGGCAATATGGGAATAGGGGTAGGATCATATCCCCCGCCCTCGTCCCTGAGAACATTAATAAAATACACTTTGTATATATATCATATATAAACCTATTTTTGTAATATATATATATATATATATATATATATATATATATATATATATATATAAAATATAATATAATATATACATAAGAAAATATTAGATGATTCTACATAGAGAAATTTTTACATGTAGCAGCTCCTGAGAGCTTCTCACAACTCCAATGACACATGTCATTCTCTCCATTTTTTTCTCTTATATTTAATTACTGAATTAAATGCCTGCAACATATAAAAGGAACTGTTATTATAATTAAGGTTTAAATAAGTTTTTGATCCTTACAAAGTTTATCAAATTTGGTTTTGATCCCTGTGAAATTTTTTCTTAGGTTTTCGTTCCTATAATGTCACAAATTTTGCAAATAGTCCTTACTGTCATCTTTTTTCCGTTATCTAATACTCATGGGTATCGAGGTAATTTTATTTTACTGTCCGATTTGCTGTAAAATTTAGTTATAAAATAGAAACAAAATCATATATTAGGGACATAAGGTTAAAATTGCTAAATTCCTTCATTTTGTATGATATCTAGTACACAGGGGGTACCGAGGTAATTTCTCGTTCTTGTCCGGCTTGCACCATAATTTGGCTAGAAAGTAGAAATAAAATCATACATTAGGGCCATAGGGTTAAAATTGACAAAATTATTCATCTAATATGATTTCTAGTATTCAGGTGTAACAATAGGGACTATTTACAAAATTTTCGAAAATACAAGGATAAAATCCTAATAATTCTTTTTATAAGGACTAAAACCAAAATTGATGAATTTTCCAGGTACTAAAAGCTTATTTAAACCTATAATTAAATGACAATTGCCAATTTAGAGTTGATGGCAGGTGATTAAAACAAATCTATAATCTATAATATATATATATATAAGAAAATGTTAGATGATTCTACATAGAGAAATTTTACACGTGGCAGCTCCTGAGAGCTTCTCACAACTCCAATGACATATGTCATTCTCTCCATTTTTTCTCTAGGAAATGTTATTATAATTAAATGACAATTGCCAATTTAGAGTTTTTTTTTTGGTGAAGTAAAGAAAAAAAACACAAAACAAAACAACAAAAAGAAGACTACATAGGAGGCATGCACATGAGCACGTCTCTCAACCACAAAGAACCCAGGCCAGGGGGAGGATCCTTCCAAAGCTGCCAAGGAACCTTCGCCCTCACACCAAGCTTTGCAAGGAAATCAGCACTACCATTTGCCTCACGAAAGACATGCTTCAGACAGATATTCCAAGGGCGTTTCATGAGCTGAATCACCTCCGCAATCACCGAAGCATAAGCATGCCGGATATTCAAAGACCCATCCAGGAGAGTATTAACCACCTCTAGGGCATCTGATTCACATATAAGCTTACGAAAATTCATGCTCCAAGCAAGAAGGAGACCAGTGGCTGAGCGGATTAACCCACCAGCACCAATAGAGTTGGAACACTCAAGAAAGCTACCATCTACATTTAGCTTGACTGAATCAGTAGGAGGAGGCAGCCAACAAGCGAGGAGTCGCTCTGGCTGTTGTTGATGTTGCTTTGGAGGATAATGGTTAATGATATCATCATGGTAGAGTTTGATCATGCGGATAACATATTGAGCATTCCACACCTCATCATTGAAGACATTGTTGTTGCGCCAGCGCCATAGCCACCAAACTCCCGCAGCAAAAAGAGCAGACATATTACTGGAGGCCATACTCTTAAACCAACCCTCAACGCTACCAGAGGATAAGAATAGAGGATGGCTAAGTACTCCCAGGCTAAGCCAGACTTCACGAGCATGGGGGCACTCTCTAAGACAATGCATAATATCTTCAGTACTGGAAGAGCATCTACTACAGCTTTGGGAAGAAGTCAAACCTCTATGAAAACGAAAATCATTCGTAGGAAGGGCGTTGTGAAGACACAGCCAGAAGAAAAACTGAATTTTCGCAGGGGTATTACTCTTCCAGACCCAACTCCAGTCAAGATTGGGATCCCAGTTGCGGCCAGAACTAAGAAGCCAGTGGTATCCAGAAGAAGCCGAATAAACACCCTCTTTGTTATTATTCCAAACCCAACAATCAGGAGTGGTATCATTTACATGGGTGGGCACGCTTACTTGAAGAATACTATCCCTGATACCATCTGGAATATTAGAAGATAGATTAACTAAGCACCAAGAACCATTCTCCCACACATCCTTAAGCTTTAGATTAGTATCTGATATATGAACATAGTCAAGGTCATTACATATAGCACCATGACCTAACCAATCTTTATACATGAAGGAAGTTTCACCCGACTCAATCTTGAAAGAGAACCCACCACGGAGAGCTTGAATAGCTTTCTCAATACTGCGCCAGGTCACAGAAGGTTTGTAGCTATGATTTCTACCCCAAATAGAGCCTGACCTCAGGTATTTATGCGAGAGAACCTGCACCCATAACTTGTTGCCATCAATAAGCAAGTTCCAAACTAGTTTGCCAAGGAGAGCTGGGTTTGATAGCCTAGCAATCCTGATCCCAATGCCACCATGTTTCTTAGGGTTAGTGACTTTGTCCCAATTCACCAAGCTAAGGCCACGCCCATCATCATTTTTACCCCAGATGAAGTTTCTAGTTAATATGTCTATGCGGTTGCAAACACTCTGAGGCAGATAGTGGGTTTGCATGACATAAATAGGCATGGCGGAGGTAACAGACTTAGCAAGGCAGAAGCGCCCAGCTTTATTTAGGAGTCTACTCTTCCAACTAGCCATCCTACCCTGGATTTTCTCTATCACATTATTAAAGTGATTCTTGTTAACTCTACCATTCACAAGTGGGAAGCCCAGGTAAGATCCCAAATTAGCCACAATCCTCATATTAGCAATATCTGATAGAACCTCCTTTCTATATCTAGGAACCTTAGAGGAGCACATGGCCTTTGATTTGTCAAAATTAACTTTGAGCCCAGAAACTTGACAAAAATCATGAAGGATGGAAGTAACAAGTCTAACCTGGGAGTCAGAGGCTTTACAAAAAAGAAGGATGTCGTCCGCAAACAGTAGGTGGGAAATCCCCGGGCCACCTCTAGAGATTGTAATAGACTTCCAAATACCAGAATCAACACTACTCTGAATGCTAAGGGCAAGCTTCTCCATGCAAAGCACAAACAGATAAGGAGAAAGAGGATCCCCTTGCCGGAGGCCTCTAGTAGGTTTGAAGTTTTCCATGCGAGCACCATTCCAAAGGATAGAAAAAGATGAAGACCTCACACACCATATAATAAGTCTCACAATAGATACCGGAAAGCCAAAGTCCAGAAGGGTTACCTCTAGAAAATCCCAAGAGACTCTGTCATAAGCTTTCTCAAGGTCAATTTTGAAAGCAATGACCCCTTGTTTGGATTTATTATGATGCATATAGTGCACTACCTCTTGCGCCAAAATAACATTATCAGAAGTGCCTCTTCCTGGGATGAAGCTACTCTGAAGCGGGCTAATAAGATCATCCAGAAAAGGTCTACGCCGATTAACCAAGACCTTAGTTATAACCTTGTAAGCAACGTTACAAAGACTAATGGGCCGAAATTCCTTTAAACGAACAGGGTGATTAACTTTAGGGATAAGAACCAGCAGAGTTTCAGACAAACAGTCATCAGAAAACCCATTCATGAACGCCTCTCTAACCAAACGCCAAATATCATTCCCAACTACATCCCAAAAGTGCTTAAAAAATATCGGTTGGAAACCATCAGGACCCGGAGCTTTATAAGACTTCATCCCAAAAACTGCTTTACGAACCTCCTCCTTGCTAACGGGACAGGTTAAAGAGTTAATACCAAGAGGATCCAACTGCGGAACAGAATCCAGAACCATGCTATTAGGGTTCACACCTCCCTCGGCCGAGAAAAGAGAATGGTAAAAATTCCTCGCTTCTTCTTGAAGGACTTCAGGCTCAGTGCACCAATTACCATTAGCAGTATAGAGACCATGAATTTTATTACGCTTCCTTCGAACTAGAGTTTGAGTGTGAAAAAATTTTGTATTACGATCACCAAATCTAACCCACTTCTCTCTAGATTTCTGGAACCAAAGCATCTCTTCCTGCTTAAGCACATCTAAATACTCTCTTTGAAGGTTAGCTTCAAGGATGGCAAGACTAAGAGAATCCGAGTACTCCAGAGTTCGCTGAATACCCCTCAACCGAGCCTCTAAAGTATGCTTGCGTCTAGTAATATTACCAAAAACTCTCCTGTTAAAAATTATAGCTTCTTCACGAACACGATTTAGGCTAGGAGGAATCAAGTGATTACCTTCACCCCAAGCATTCTTAACTACCTGAGGGAAATCCTTATGAGCAAGCCAGGCAGCTTGGAATCTAAAAGGCCGAGCATGTCTATCTGGAATAGGAGCATGAAGTCTAAGAAGGATAGGACAATGATCCGAGTTTAAACGGCAGAGATTCTCTACATAGGCTTCAGCAAAGCAATGTCTCCAATCCCTATCTGAAATGGCCCTGTCTAGCTTTTTAGAAATAGGACGACTACCTGTTGCTTTCCTAAACCAGGTGAAAGAATTTCCAATAGAACCAAGATCAATCAATCCACACTGCTCCATCATACTGGCAAACTTAGCAGCTCTAGAAGTAGAGAAAATACCACCTCTAACCTCTGAAGGATGGAGAATGTCATTGAAGTCTCCAATAAGCAACCAAGGATCTGACACCGAGTTCCGTAAGTTACCAAGGTAGTGCCAAAGGACTTCTCTTGTAGCAGGCGTAGGACTAGCATAGATAGCAGAACATATCCACTTCCTAGTACCCACGCTAAATTTGAAATAATTTCATCATCATAAAATCGTTGATATGACCCTTTTTTTTTTCAGGCAAAGAACTGGTCATTTATGCAAATATAATCAAATCTCATTAACAAGATATTCGACTATTGAAATCTTTTTAACAAAAATGACATTCTTAAAGTTCTATATATACTCATCAAGTTACATTTTCTATCCATTAGTTTTCGGGAACTTGCAGAGGCCAGTACATGTTTCCCTTCCGAAGGCCGACGTCCTGTATAGTGTTTTTCTTTCGCTTTGTTTTTTATTATTTTTATTATTTTATTTTTATTTTTATTTTTAAACTATGAAAAAAATTCATTTATCTATGAATGTTATTATAGGTTTGTGCATCAACCCTATCGTGTTCCATCTATATCCTTGCCAGTGCAAGTAGTCAGATAAACAAGTAGTCAGAACTCTGAATTGTGGTATTCTTCCTTAATCAAACTCTTTACTTCTGTTGTCCTTAATTTTTAAACCTTTCTTTGAAAATTTAAAAAATTGCAAAAAAAAAAAAAAACATATATTCTGTCAGATCTCTATATTTTATGTTTTATTATTATTTTTAAATAAATTGGAAATTTTGTATGTTTTGTACATTAAGAAATATTTGTATAAAAATATCATTAAGATTTATGCTTGATATTGGTATAGAATGTCATTTCCAAGTTCCTCCGAATGTGATCCTTCGGAAACAACATTTACAACACATTTGTCTGAATCAAGTACTGAGGATCATTCTTTCATCATTGAATCAGAGTCAGATCCGGAATAACCGTCTTTTATCGATTTGGTTTTTGATTATGATGAAGAATCAAACCAAAATACTTGGATGATTAAGTGGTACAAACATGTTGCCTCATTACATGCTGCCTCACTAGCCAATCGCTTGGTAAGTTTATTCCTTATGAGGTTTTCTCATTATTAGTAATAATAAATGCTTGACATAATAAGCAATTAGTAATAATAAACAATTCAAATATGCAGAATCAATTCCAAATTTAATAATAATTCGAACTTCAAAATCGATTTTGAATTTCAAAATAATAATAATTATTGCAGAATCATAATAATCACATCTAAAAAACAATTTTAGAAAGTATAAACACTAAACAAATGAAGAATCAACTTTTGAATGTATGCAATTCAAAAAAATGATTAAATGACATTAATTGTCTTAAATATAAGAAAATAGACTTTCATTTGATTATGAGTAGTCATAAGGAAACAATTCATAATAAATATCATTAAATAAATTAGTTTTTGTAAGAAAATAATTCAAAATAATCATAATAATGAAATCATTAATGTGTGATTATATTGACTAAAATATGAGAATGTTGGACATAAAATGTAATTTTCTAGGATTATAAAAAAAAAATTCTGAGGATTCATTGTCAATTTGCTTGATTAAAACATTCGAATTACAGAAATATTTGGAATATGGGGATTTATTCACTCATTCCAGCATCATATAGGTCTTCGTTCTCATCAGCATATATGAATTTTTAAAATTTTATGTATTAAATAATAATTTTTTTTTATTAAAACAAGATTCAAATCCTTAACAAGTATCATGAAAATTATTAGCAAAATCCATAAATTGTATTATCTATGTATAATATTTATAATTTATAATAATATTGTTAGTATCGCAGCACCCATTTCAATGTACAATTGAGAAAAGACCTATTTTGAGAACTTGAAATACAATTGTTGATTTGAATATATATATATATATATATATATATATATATATGGGTGGGGACCCACTTACTCCAAGAGTAACTATTTGTAGAGTTACTCCGCTTAATAACTGATCGACAACATTGAATTTCAACAATCCAACCGTTGAATCAAAACTTCTTATTGAGTAGATCAACTCCTCAAAGTTTCATAATATTTCAAAAATATTTGATATTTCATCGAATAACTTCGATTGAACGTATAATACGTTTTCTAAAAATATGATAAATGTCCTCTATAAGATTATATAGGTATGAATGTCTGATTTTTATGAAATTTAGTGTGCATGATTGATAGGATAATATGACAATATTCAACGGTTGGATTGTTGAAATTCAATGTCCCTGATGAGTTATTAAATGAAGTAACTCTAACAAGAGTTACTCTTGGAGTAAGTGGATCCCCACTTATATATATATATATATATATATATATATATATAATTAAATATTTAGAGAAAAAGTATAATACTAAGGTAGTGAGAGATGAAATGATTAGTGTTGATTTATAATTTTCTGTTGAAGTAAAAACCAAATTCATTGGAAAATTGAATTTGGAGGGAAGTAGAATACCAAGGTATTGAAAGAAATACCAAATGTGCAAAATAGTATGATGGATAAATATATTATCTAAAAATAATAAATCAAGATATTTTCAGGAAGAAGATATTTTTTCATGTTAGATAACTATATTTTTTTAAAAATAGTTAACTTGCTCGGGAAAAGAGGAGAAATTGATCAAATAGATGATCAATAGAGAATAAAAAATTTCATATGATAGGGAAGTTTATTTTCTACAAATGGTTAGCTTACACGGGAAAAAGAGAAGAAATAGAACAAATAGATTTTTAAGAAAAAAGAAAAAATTTCATATGATAGGGAAGTATATTTTCTAAAAACGTTTAACTTACACGAGAAAAATAGGAGAAATAAATCATATAAAGTTTTTTTTTAAAAAAATCTGCATCAAATAATTCCTTAAGTATTGAAATCTTAGCTTCATCAAAGGGTTTTCAATCTCCAAGTAGTTGCTAATATGTTGTACTAGAAAGGCTATTTAGTGGACCTTTAACCATGTTTTTTTCCTGGAAGATCTCATTGATAACTTCATGGAATTTCTGAACTTGAGAAGGTATTCGGGTTTTAGAGGGTAAGTTTATAATTTTCATTTCAATTCTATAATTTTTGTTTTACTGTTTGATTTCATGATTTTTAATTAAGAAACATCAATAATGGTATGACTAGGGAGTTATAAGGTGGTTAAGGTGGTTTGGGGGAGGGACATAGGGTTTAGAGTGATAAGGAGGTCATAGGTTCAACTGCCCCCACTAACATAACACATTAATTACTAACATCTGTCTTTCAAAAAAATAATAATGGTATGACTAGATTATTAAAAATTAAAAAAAACAATAATACTAAACTATAATGAAAATAAATCGCTATTTAATAATTCAAATTATATTAAAAAATAAAACACAATAATTTTTCTGTTTATTCAAAATAACTCGAATTATATTAAATCAAATTTTTAGCTATACAACCATTTGTTTAAATATTTGAATGTGTGAAGAATTATTAGCGGGTATAAACAAATAATATACTAGCGGTATAAACAAAGATTATATACAAAGAAAAAACAAGAATAATATAAACTAATAATATGGGAATATACTCGAAATAAACCAAGTAATCAATGTTAATTATTAATTTGGGATTCGTTTTTAAATACAAATAATGATAGTCTAAATGAAAGAATTAATGATAATAATAATAATAATAATAATAATAATAATAATAATAAAAAATAAATAAACCGAAATATGAAATAATGATACTAAGGTAGTAAGAGAAGAAAAGGTTAGTATTAATTTATAATTTTGTTTTGAAAAAATATCACAATAAAAATTGAATGTTTATTTTCAAATATTATGCTCTTTAAGCGGAGATAAATCAAAGTTGTAAATTAAATTATGAACTTTATTATCAATGAACAATCGTTATCAATATTGTTTGTTCTTGTTCTAACTTTTTATATGAGTGGTGTTTTTATTTAAATTTAATCAGAGAATTTTTCTTGATGAACAATTTAATCAGAGTATTGGTCCTTCTTTTTTTGTCCCCTCGAAATGTATATAAAACCACTTTGTAAGTTTATCTATTTTATATGAATTAATTTTATATTCAAAATCACACTATTAGAAACGTTGCTTTTTTACTTCTCATTGCAAATAAATTTTTAAATTTTTGGATTTTTAATATTGGCGCAAATAATTGCTGCTTTTGGTGATGATGGCTCCTCTGTCAACAACGGTGTCCGCTCACGAAATGAATCTAATAGAACTGTAGAGCAAGGTGTGGTGAGTAAGGTTATAGTATTTGTTTCGTGAAAGATGGCCCAAGTTGGCGGGAACAGAGAGAATGAGAGATGAGGAGAAAAATATCACTTTTCTGTAATACATTTTTTATTATAATATTCAATGTTTTATAATATCATGGTATATATTTATATTTTCTTTATATATTTCTTATTTTTTTTTAATACGGACTTGTGTAATAGACAATATGTATTTACTATTTACACTTAAGAGTCATTATCTGTATTATAATATTATTAATAATTATTAAGTTAATATCTGTTACACTATGTGGTCGACGGTTCAAACAAAATAATTTCTTAACAATTGATATATAATTCCAGACAAAATTTTTTAATCTAAAAATGTGAAATTAGTGATTACATATTGTTTTTTTTTAATGAAATCTATGAAATTTGTAACATCCTTGGCTGTTCTATAGATTGACGATTGTCCCCACAAACCAACACGGGTCTTTTCAGCATGCTTTGTCCTAACTCATACGCTTCCCGAGAAAACTTCTTAGGAGGTCACCCATCCCAAAATTACTCCAGGTCAAGCACGCTTAACTTTGGAGTTCTTAAGTGATGAGTGTAACGCCCTTCGTTACATTAGTAACCCAAATTAATTTCAATTAAAATCCTTCAAAACATTTAATTAAATTATTAAAGTCATAAAAAATTTCTCAAATAATTAAGTATTAAAAATGCCTCGTATTAAATAGAATAATGGTATTTTCAAAGTAATGAAAAATATTAATAAATCCATACATTTGAATAAAAACCAAAAGCCTCAAAACCGGGCATCTAACTACAATTCGAAAAATGTAAACTGAAAATAATAAATGATGTGGCATGACGCTCTTAAATCATGCTACAAATACTAATCAACTAATCTAAAAGCAAAATAATAACTCTTCAAGTCTGTGTCCTCAATGACGATGTCTTCGAGCTCTGAAAACAACATTTTTTAATGAGATATAAAATCCCAGTGAACAACAATACAATTATAAAATATTTCGAAAATAATGTTGTTCTCAGCCGGCACAGTAACCAGAAAAAATGTCTATGGTATCCGCTAATTTTTTCAAAATAATATATATAAAAATACTTTTAATAACAACAATAATTTCATCAACTCAAAGCATATAGCATAAGAACAACTCATCTCAATGCATCACATTACACATATCATGTAAATTCTAAATTAATCCAATGGCTCGAAGACCTTATACTTAGATTAGTCTCTTGCCGGCATGCCATAAATCTCACACATCACACGACAATGGCGTCTCATTGCCCATCCCTAATCATGAGGAGTGTTTCGATGTCACCCTCATATCGGGGACATTTCCATTTCGATACCTCTCATGTGCACATGGTGGTATTTCTCCTTTTTCGATACCCCAGCGTGTGGTGGTTTACTTTCGATACCTCTTCTAGGTCGTATTACTTTTTTCGACATCCCAAACACATGGCGATGTTACTTTCGATACCTTATTATGACAGTATTACTCTTCGATACCCCTATCATAGGTGATATTACTGCAAACATCATACAATATATTATAATTCACATATGCCATATCTCGTGAATGTAACAAAATATTTTCCACAAATTAAACATATAAATTTTTCAATCATGGATATCATAATATATCATACACGAATAAACACATTAAAATATCAATTAATCAATTTATTCTCTTTTTAACAAAAACCCCAATTTTAGAAATTAAGTTACTAACAATATACTTCAAATCAATTAAAAACTCCCGAAACCACAGGATGATCCCTTGTCAACCCAAACAATCATATATCTCGAAGATCTTCAAAATGTTCTAAAAATTATGTATGACAAAAGCTAGTTCTTCTCTAAAAATTCATTTTTCTTTCACCAACATTCTTCGATCTGTGTGCTGCCATGGTTGAACTGCTAAAGAAAATAACAGCTCTCGGAATGCTCTCCCTCACTACACTCCGTGCGGCGCACAGTGGAGAACTCATGTTCCACAATGGGACCCCTGACGTGAATTTAAATTGGTATATATATTTATTATTTATTTATTTTATTTAATTTTTTTTTTTCAAACCCATATAACTTGCTTTTGGCAAAAGCCAAGAGCCAATAAACCTGTGCTTGGGTTTAACGCAGAGAGCCCCTTACCCTATTTATATTTATATATATTTTTATCCAGTTTTTTTCATTTTTTTTAATTGTTGAATAATTTAAATATATTCTTATATTAACAAATCTTTTACACTAAAAAAACTCATACTAGTTTATTCTTTTTATTAAAAATACTATTTTGAAAATTTAGGATATTACAATAGGCTCCCGAAAAGAATATGAATCTTGTTAGTATAAGTAGTATCAATCAATTCATATAAGTCATCCTCAACTGTATAGTCTCATACCTACACAGTCTCAGGATCCCCTCATCCCGGAGTGTAATCGTTTCATTCATGTGTCACTCCGGGTGTCACATGCCCACCAGCTTCCGCTTGGTTAGTCCCCGAACCACACCGTACTGGAAGAGGTGCCAGTGGAGACCTGGACAGCAGGACTATCTTGACACTCCACTGAACTAAATATTATTCAGATGTTAGGTACTCTCGTGTGAAAGGACCGCGGAGATGGCTGTTAGCGTACTCCAATCGGGACTTGTGCACCGAGTTGTTTACTCATATTACCTGAATGCTATCTTGACAGAACATTATGACAACAATAGTCTCTTGGAGAAAAGTTAGGTCTAAGTTTTAGGCATGCATTCGAGTATAAGCCCTTTCTAAAATTATATATTTATTTTATGAACATGTCCTTAAATATATGTATTCACTTGATTGATTGTTTGTCGCTGCATACCCATATTCACGTTATCAGCTTGGCATAGAATCTTACCTCCATATGTGTTTCTTCTCTCTCCTTGTATGTGTGAGTAGCTGCTTTTGATGACTGCCCCTCAGGTGGGACCGAGAATATGTAGTGATCTGATGGACATCAGGGATGCGACTCCCCAAACTTGGAGGCCCCCACCTTTGATGATACGTTATTTAGACTTTTGTATTTTTGGAGGTTCCTGTGTCTCGGAATATATATTTGTGCACTTTGTTTTATTTTAGTTATGTACAAATGTTTGGGGAACTTTAATGTATTTTTTGTATCAGCCTGTTTGATGGCAGTTCCCTGTTTTTATGATTGATGTATACAGTACATTTATCCCGCTATAGGGTTGACTATGGGAGCTCTGTTTGCCCATTTGACTTATAACTTTACGAATATTTTACGTTATTAATGAAAACTGTGTGTATGCATGGAAAATCAATTTGGGATTACTGTATCAATTCATTTTCTAAGTCTTTATCACGATCGAAGTTTTATTTTCGCTCCTGGCAGTTGATGCAAGACTAGAGACCAAATTTAATTGGATAAAGTTTTGATGTTATAAACTGTTTTATCAGGTTCTTCTGTCTTCATCCAAACCTCCGTTTTCTAAAGGAGACATTTCGAATTTTTAATTTGAGAATTTTTACCTTAATCAATTTTATTAGTCTTAATTAAAGACTAGGCGTTACAAAATTAACATATTCCCCGTGCATGGCACGGGTCCATACACTAGTGTGTGTATATATATATATATATATAAAATTATATTAAATTAATAAAAGAAACTTAAAGTATATCTCATTGACAGATCAGAAGTTACAACCTCAAACATAATGACCAAACATGTCACTCTAAATCCCTTTACATATTTTCTGTAAATTCTTGAAAGCAAAAGTGGGTGAGGGTTCTGGATTCCTAAAGCGAGTGTAGAAAGAAGAATCGAACGTCTCCCATAATGTTGGCATCAATAAGGTAAGGTTGAGTGGATTTAATGAAATCTAAAAAAGGATTGTAGCGAAGGAAAGACATGTGTTGAGAACAAGGAAATTATGGTTTGCATTTAGATCAGTTGCCCTTTCGAGGTCCCCGTGGGGAGGCGAGGAATAGGGACGGGGGAGAAATACTCTTTGTGGTGGGGATCGAGGATAGGTATGGGGAGGAAAATATGGGACGAGGACAGGGAGCGGGAGGGCACTCCTTGCCCCCGCCCCGCCTTGCCGCATTGACATCCCTAGCGAGTACCCACTCGCGCGCGCGCACCCACACAGATATATATTTTATACATATAATTATAATATTAAATTAAAAAATAATAATAATGAGGACTTAACGACCAACTAAACATATTAGTAACGAAGAAGGATGAGAGGTGATGTTTGGGCCAACAATGTAAACGTTTGATAACTTAAGGGACTAGTTTATTCCAAGAAAAAGATAAGGGACAAAAATTGAAACAAAGCAAATAACTTAAGGGACCAAAAGAGCAATTTTGCCTATTTTTAGTCAATGTTCTTTATTGATTTATTGATTTTCATGATTAATATTAAATTGAGTATGAGTATGCATACTTAGATACCCAACAAGTAAGTACACGAGTATTTTTTTTTAAAAACACGAGTATGAGAATGGATACTATAATATCTTACCCAAACCCTATCCATTATCATCCTTAATTCTAATCAATCAATCAATCAATCAATAAAATTTGGTCCCTTTTACCACTTGGCATGCTCTCACTTACCATTTTCCCGCTCAAAAACACATCTGCTCCCTCCCCCTTCACTTTTATTCACGTGTCACAAATCCCCCCCCCCCCGGAACTCCCCTTCTTTCTCACAAATTTCAAATTTCAAAATTAGAGTTCTCATCTTTCTCTCTTTCTTGGTCTCCCTAACTTTCTCTTCTCCCTCATCCTCACACATTTTTTTTTCTTCTTCTCACTTCCTCATTTTCTTCTTCCACACCAGATCCACCTCTCTTCTCACTTACACCTTTTTTTTCCTCTCCTACAAAACAGAACAATAATTTCACGAATCTGTCTCCTTTATCGTGAGAGATCAACTCAACCAAATATCAGGTTTGCTTCACTTTCATTTTTTTTTTAATTGCATGGGGTCTGCCTATTCTTTTTTCTCTCATCTCTCTTCTTTGTTGTTGATTCATCTCCCTCATTTATTCTCTTTGTTATTCAATTTTTTTTATATAGCTATTGCATTTAGGCATACATACAGAAGAAGCCAGTTTTTCATTGATGAGAGTGAAGACGTGAAAAGGGGTAAATTGGAACTTGCTTTATTGGATGGACAGGCTACTATGTGGTTGTTGAAAGAGCCCTGTAAGTTGTAATGTGAGAATCTTCTATTTCAATTTTTTTTGTAGAAAAATGGGTTCTTTAATAGAGCCTTTTGTTGTGGCCATGCTTTCAAATTCACTATGGTTATGTTTGGAATGATTTAAAATTTGAAATGATTTGATTTGATCACCTCTTGGCTTTTCAATTTCATCATACAATAATATGGATGCGTTGTTTCTATGTTTGACGCCACTTTGCCTTTTATGTTGTTCCACTGAAATATGTTCCACTGAGATGCCGTTTCACTTTCATGTTTTTTTTTCTTGGGTTTCATACCCGCAGTGGTTCTAATTGTTGGCCATGACAAATCTTAAAGGTTGTGCTAAAATTTATTCTTATAAATTATAAATTCTCCTTCAAGATATCAACTATTAGATGCAGCCATGGTGACAGTGAAAATTTTGATTTAATGCACAAAGTAAAATGTTATACTCTTATCATGGAAATTACGCCTCATTTTAATATTAGTTTTTGATTTAATGTTTTGCCTCGATGAGTCAATGTTATCAACACTGAAAGGCAACAAAAATTTCCATGCTTCTTTAGGTTTCATTTTAAGTTATCTATGTCATAATAAAACATCTGCAAGTTGATCATTAGAGTTGACAAATGAAGTACTAATCTTCTTTGAAAGAATCTTGTCTCGAATGAAATGACAATCGATCTCTATATGTTTTGTCCGTTCATGAAAGACAGGATTAGAAGCAATGTGCAAGGCTGCTTGATTATCACAAATCAGTTGCATAGGACCCATCTCGCAAAACTTTAACTCTTGAAGTAGATGTTTTAACCATATAAGTTCACATGTAGTAAGAGCCATGGCTCGATATTCTGCTTCTCCACTTGATCTTGCAACTACACTCTGCTTCTTACTCTTCCATGAGATGAGATTACCTCCAATGAAAACACAATATCCAGACGTTGATCTCCTATCACTCGGAGATCCCGCCCAATCTGCATCTGTATAGGCAACAATGTTTGTATGACCTCTGTTCTCATATGTTAATCCTTTTCCAGGAGATCCTTTAATATACCTTAAAATACGAGTAACTGCATCCCAATGACTATCACAAGGGGAGTTGAGAAACTGACTAACAACACTGACGGCAAAGGCTATTAGTGAGATAATTCAACTTTCCCACTAATCTCCGATATCTGCCTGGGTCTGAGTATGGCTCCCCCTGATTTGGCATAAGCTTAACATTCGGATCCATAGGAGTGTCCACCGGCTTACAATTTAGCATCCCGATTTCTTCTAAAATATCAAGTGCATACTTCCTTTGACAAATGGAAATACCTGCCCTTGACTGAGCAACCTCAACACCGAGGAAATATCGCAACCTGGCTAAATCTTTAGTTTGGAAATGCTGAAACAGATGTTGCTTTAGTCTAGTGATCCCTTCATGATCATCACCTGTAATTACAATATCATCCACATAGACCACAAGATAAATAACCCTTTTAGACGGTGAATGTTTGTAGAACACAGAGTGGTCGACCTCGCTACGAATCATGCCAAATTGCTGTATGACTTTAGTAAACCTCCCAAACCAGGCTCGAGGAGACTGTTTCAACCCATACAATGACTTCTGAAGTTTACAAACAAGACTTGACTCCCCCTGAGCAATAAACCCAGGTGGTTGCTCCATATAAATTTCCTCCTCCAACTCACCATGCAAAAAAGCATTTTTAATGTCTAGCTGATATAAAGGCCAACAAGAAATAGCAGCCATGGATAAAAAGAGACGAACAGAGGCCATTTTGGCAACAGGAGAAAAGGTATCACCATAGTCAAGACCATAAATCTGAGTATATCCTTTAAACACAAGACAGGCCTTCAAGCGATCCACTGCCCCATCAGGACCAACTTTGACAGTAAAAACTCAACGGCAACCAATTGTAGACTTCCCAGGAGGAGAGGGAACAAGAGCCTAAGTATGGTTAGATTCCAAGGCTGTCATCTCATCAATCATAGCCTGTCGCCATCCTGGATGGGATAGTGCTTCCTGAACAGTTTTAGGTATAGAAATGGACGACAAAGCAAATACAAAGGCACAATGGGTGGAAGACAAACGATGATAACTCAAAAAATTATAAATAGGATGAGGATTACGGGAAGAACGAGTACCTTTGAGAATAGCAATGGGAAGATCAGCGGAAGGCTCAGGTTGGGCCGAAATCGATGGAGACGAAGGAGCAGGAGGTGAGTCACTAGTGTCCACAACGGGTGCAGCTTCCAGAGTCGTAGGACGAGGACGGCGGTGGTAAGTGAGACGAAATGGCTCTGTGGGGTACCTAGGAGCAGCAGGGACAGTCTCTGATATATACGAGACAGGCGGACTAAAAACAGGAGAATCAAAGACTAGAATAGGCAAGACTTGAGAAACAGACTCCGACAAGACCTGTGAGGCAAAGTACGGTGTATCCTCGAAAAAGGTGACATCAGCAGAGATATAAGTGCGATTTGTTGAAGGAGAATAACACCTGTACCCTTTTTGAACCCGAGAATAACCGAGGAAGACACACTTGATGGCACGGGCAGTGAGTTTGTCAAGACCCGGAGCAACATTGTGGACAAAACAAGTGGAGCCAAAAACACGAGGGGGAACAGTATAAAGGGGTGCCTGAGGATATAGAATAGAGTGAGGAACCTGGTTATTGAGAATAGAAGATGGTATTCGATTAATTAAATAACCTGCAGTGAGAACAGCATCACTCCAAAATTTCACAGGAACATTGGAATGTAAAAGGAGAGTACGAACTGTTTCAATGATATGGCAATGTTTGCGCTCAGCCACACCATTTTGTTGAGGTGTGTGAGGACAACTCAATTGATGAACTATACCATAAGATGCCATAAAAGCATTAAAACGGGAGAAAAATACTCTTTGGCATTATCACTGCTTAAGATACGAATAGTTTGTCCAAATTGATTGTGTATTTCAGCACAAATTTTTTGAAAAATAGTAAATAACTCAGAACACTGTCATTAAAAATAACCAAGTACAACGAGAAAAATCATCAATGAAAGTAACAAAATACCTATATCCTAAGACAGAAGAAATACGACTAGGACCCCAAACATTAGAGGAGACTCTTCACGACCTGTAACCTTGCTTGGAAAGGATGCCCGAACATGTTTTCCAAGCTGACATGCCTCACACTCCAATGACTGTAGATTAGAGAGATGAGGGACCATTTTCTTTAATTTATTCAAACTCGGGTGACCCAAACGACGATGAAGAAGACTGGACGACTCTGTGGCAGCACATATTGTGGAGGATGGAGGTTGTAAATAGTAGAGACCGCGCGACTCAGATTCTGCTCCAATCATCTTCCCCGTACTCTGGTCTTGGATAGAAAAGGAAGTAGAAGTGAAGGTTATGGAACAATCAAGAGATCGAGTAAGTTGACTAATAGAAATTAAATTGAAAGGACAACCAGGTATAAATAAGACTGAATTTAAAGACAGAGAGGGAAGAGGTGAGGCTTGACCAATACCAGTGGCTTGTGTTTTAGAGCCATTGGCAAGGGTGATGTGATGTGGTGTTTTGGTAGAAGATAAAGTAGAAAAGAGAGAAGAATTACCGGCTATATGGTCAGAAGCACCAGAATCCAAAATCCAGGGACCAATAGGAGATGAATGAGATAAACAAACAGTAGAATTACCAGTATGAGCTATAGTTGCTGAAGATGAGGTTTGTTGGGCTGCCTAAAGCTGAAGGTACTCTTTATATTCATCAACTGAAAAACTATTCTGACTGCCACTTTTCTGATTATCATACCCAACCTCAAATTTCTGATCGTCGGACTGCGTGACATTGGCTGACTTTTCCGGGAAACCATGTAGAGAATAACACATGTCTTGGGTATGACCCACGCGCTTGCAATAAGTGCACTGAAGACGATCACCTCTACCACGACCACCTCTTCCACCATGTAACACCCTGTTTTTCGGTTTAATTTTAATTAAGCTGGTTTTATTAAGTTGGAGTTATGCTTCAAGGGCTTAGTGGGGTTTTTGGTTAAAAGTCCCTTTCTGGTACATGAGCACACCCGTGCTCATCAGCCAGCAAGCCCGTGCTTAAAGTCAGAAGCGTGTTTCTGATTTTAAGTTGAGCACAACCGTGCTCAACAGGTAGCATGCCCGTGCTTAACGTGTTGACCGCGTCTCGTAACGTTAAGTTGAGCATGACCGTGCTCGAGGATGAGCACGACCTTGCTCAAGTTCGGGCCTATATATGTTGAGCAGACCCAGGGTTGCGCCGTACACTTCATCTTTGCTACTAAAAACCCTAGTACGGCTGCAACCTCCCTTCTTCCCTTTTTCCTTCATACTCAGTGTGGTTTTGAGTATTGGAGACGCTAGGGAAACGTAGTTTCGTCTGCACTTCGTGTATAGGTAATGTTTCGTTCCTTTTCTTTAGTTTCCTTTAGTTTTTGGTTGGGAAACTAACACCGTTTAATCTGTTTGTTTAAGGCTCGTTCGTGCGTGAGCCGCCTAAAGGAGAGGAATCGGTTGCTGTTAGGAAGTCTTAGAGAGCTACCTTCAATCCAGGTATGGGGAGAAGGGTAGTATAATCATAGGCTTGGGGTTAGAGTAGAGTAAGGGTTCCCATAACCCAGTTTGTTGTGCAACTATCTGTTGATATATGTTAACTTTACTGATAACACGCTCTGTTTGGTATTATGATTTTTATACTTTATGTTCATATGGTTTTCTTGATGATTATGTTGATTGGTTAATATGAACATGAATATGTTGATGATTATTTGGTTGATGCCAATGCTGATATTAAATGCTGCTGTTCAACTCTTAAAACGTGTTAAGAATGGATTTAGGATGTTAAGTGATTAAATCCTTAAAATTGGTTAAGATTCAGTCTCTGTTCCTGCCCAGAACAGCACTGTCGCGCGATGAGCACGACCGTGCTGAACAGGGAGCACGACCGTGCTCCCAGTTGAATTCTGGGAAGATGGCCGTGCTGTTGAGCACGGCCGTACAGGACAAAGAGCACGATCGTGTTGCTGAGCACGACCGTGCTTCACTTACAGGGCAGCACGCCCTTCACGTGCTTAAGCACGACCGTGCTGGGTTACGAGCACGACCGTGCTGGGTTACGAGCACGACCGTGCTCAACCCACCTGGACAGAACAAGATTAAAGGACTTAAGGGGTTTTAAACCCCACTTCCCTATAATGATAACTGATTAGACAACTTGGTTAAGGTTGCTAAAGATAATTAAAGATGATGAGATGGTGTGAGGTTAAGTCGATACCCTTTTGGGTGCCGCAAGCTGATGAGTTGTGCCTTGGTGCTTTTTGGCCAAGGAGGCCTTGACCCCACGGTTTGGGTCTAAGGTGTTGTTGTTACGTGCCCTGGTGGCCGAGAGTTTGCCCCAGGTACTGCGGTTGATTCCGCTTAAGTCCTCAGGTAGATTCCGCTAGGCAAAGTTGGTGCGGTTGATTCCACTGTTACCTTCGGTCGATTCCGTTGGAGTTATGGAGGTGGTGTTGCCGTTATTGTTGTGTTACATACGCATTGCATCGGAGTTGTTGTTTAGGGATGTTCGACATAGGGGAGATCGTCCTAGAGTACGGCGATCCGGCCATCCACGGTTGGAGTAGATTCTCCTAGCGCCCCCGTGATGAGGCATTCGTTGGTTTGATGCGTTGGCAATCCAAGGAGTAGATTCTCCGGCGTTGAGTAGATTCTCAATGTGGATATGTAACTCCGAAGTCGTTCATCCCGAGTTTAGTGGATCCACATGCATTGATGGTTAGCGGAGTAGGACTGCATTGTACTGCATAGCATAATGATGATATTGATGTTTGATGTGGTGCTGATATGTTTGCTGTTTACTTTACTGTCTACCTCCATGCTAATATGTTTATACGATTCTTACTCCCTATATATGTTTGTTGTTTGTGTTTGGCCTGATTGGCACATTGCAGAGGATGACGAGCAGCCCGGAGAGGAGTGACTCTGAGGAGCCGCCACTCATTGTAGGGCTAGTTTATGTTATCGTAGTTGTTAGTTTCAGTTGTAATTCCGTGGATTTTATTCCGGAACGGTTATACCAGCTCTGTATGTGACATCGGGGTTGGGTTATATTTATTGGTTGGTTATGTTTTTACTGTTTAAAACTTATTTCACTTCCGCGTTGTAAACGGTTCATGTGGGACTTTTCTACCCATGGACAATTGTTTATTTTATTCAATAATTGCATGTTTTTCCTTTAATTGTTTTTAATTTAAATGGCTTTAACATGCGGGGTAGAAGGGTGTCACACACCATGCCCACGGCCTCGTCCTCCACGGTTTGCCGAATTAGAAACAAAGGCTGAGGACTCAGAAGCTGTCTGGGAGCCAATCTTGGATGTCTCCACTGGTGACAGAACTCGTAGAAGACGATCGATGAGTTCCTCCACCGTGGGGATGTTAGGATTAGTTAGAGCTTGATTTCGGACAGATTCAAAGTCCTTATGTAAATCGTGAAGAACAAAGACCATATACATATTATCAAGTTTTGCTAGTACCTTCGTAAGATCATCACCTGTTATAATGCGCTTAATATCATCAATAACAGACTGTGCTTTGTTCAGATAAGAGGGAAGATCATGATCTGTCATCTGAAGAGTGGCCAAATTGTGGACAGAGGCATATAGGCGTTGTAGGTCATTGGAATAGACATTTTGAGCTTTCTTCCATATTTCATAACAAGTTTTGTACGGGCGAAAGTGTGCCATCAACTTCGGATCAATAGACTGCCATAAAAGAGAGACCAACTGATAATCTGCCCTTTTCCATTCATCACGAATTTTCTGATCAATCTCTGATTCTTTCTTGGTGAGATGTTCATAAAGCCCTTGACCTAAAAACCAAACTTCAACCGCATTGTACCAATCCACAAAATTCTTACCATTGAGTTTTTCTGATGTGATAATGGGACTTCCAGAGAAGGCAAAAGAGATGAGACCCTTCCCTGTAGACCCAGTACCAGCACCAGACTGAGCAGCGGGCGAAACAGTGTTGTCAGGGGACGAAACAGAGGACATAATAAGAGGGAAAAAATCAAAACTGGCCAAAAATCACTTTTGACCCTCCAAACAGAGGCAGAGGACGCCGGAAAAGTGATCGGAAAGAAGCCGGAAAACGATCGGACGCGCGCAGGGCGGTGCGTGAACCCCACGCGCTCGGAAGGCAGCGGACTTGGACGGTGCGTGGCGGCGCGTGCGGCAGCGTACCGATATGGGTCTTCACGGAATCTAATCGCCGGCAGTTTCTGAGTTGTCCGGTCACCTTACTTTGGTGACCGGAGACGGTCGCTGGAAAACGCTCGTCGAGGACTGTTTCGTGACCAGGTTCGTGACCGGATTGAACCTAGCTCTAGATACCAACTTAAGATTGTTGAATAGCTTGAGAGAAACTCTCTCAGCTTTATGAATTTATAGAAACAAGAATTACAAGTGTAGTATCAAATCCCTTGATTTTAGGGATTGAGCATATCTCCTATTTACAAAAGATATATGATTAACTAGAAAACTAAATCATCTATATTATCAACATATCAAAAACAATCAAAACAATATCAACATGTATGTCTTGGCTTTGGAAGTTACAAAGAAAGTTCAGGGCTTTCAGCAAAGGAACCTATTATTACATGGTCCATGGAAATGGCTTTTGATAGAGTTTGCATCATCATATTATAGGGTATCTGGAATATGTACCAAATTGAGGTAATGTAAAGTTGATTAGCTATTTTCTGTTGATATATTTAATTTATTAAAATGTGTGGTGGCACCCTTTCATTGTTGTAATTCAGATTGCAAGCATTGAGGAAGAACACACTGAAGATTAAAGAAGAAGAAAAACACAGCTACTAGAACATGGTAGTTTTCTGAAGAAGGAAGAAGGCTTTCTTATTATATGAGGAAGATTAAAAATTTGTTGTTAAATAAAGTGTTTCTACAGATTCTGAAGTTGATTGAGTGAGTTTTTCACATGCACTGGTGTTCTTGGTAATTGGGGAGCAACTTTGCTTGGTAATTATCCCTTTATGTTTTCTTCTTCTCTTGTCTTGGAGTTCTGGAGTCTGGACATGATAAATGAAATTCCATTTTGCATTGAGAATGAGCTTGGCTATTGATCAATAGCTTAATTTTCTGATTCAATATTTAGCGTATTACCTGTTTGATACAATGCATGAACCATTAACTTCTTTGGATGAAATTGAAATTTAATCATTGAAATCATGTATGTATCAACTGAATAGCTTGAGTGCTTTATACTGCAGTTTTTAATAGGGTAGTGTATTCACAATATTGAAGATTTGTCTTTTGTCTTTTGATTTTCTTTTATTTACAATAGATTTTCTTCCCATCAATTGCTTTTTTACTTTTGGTTTCCATGTTGTGTAGATGGTGACATAGCTGAACACCTCAATGCCACCTTCCATGTCGGCCAAACTTATCAGGTTCTCATCTCTACATTTTTTTTTCTCTCCAAATTTGTGACGATTGTATCTTTATTTGTCATTATTATTTTTTCGGTTTCAAATACACTAATTTGTTTTATTTGATTTAATTAATAATAACTAAGCTACTATCAACTTCCAGATAGTTATATAATTATTTTAAATCTTGCAGACTATCTTAGTGTAATTTTTAAACTTTTAGGCAAGTGCCAAGTGAATATTAGTAATGAACAAAAGGATGATGTGGATATTGCAACTTTGTCAAATGCTTTATACATATAGTTTACATTTTACTTGCCTTGGGGAAAAAACCTCAAATAATAGGCATTTGCTGATAGCCTGATAAATGATAGAGGACTGATTTGTAATGTTGCCTCTTTTTATGACCAAAAAGAGAAGATAGATGTTGCTTTAGTGACTTATGATCACAACAATTTCATTGAATTTCTGTATCTGAAATCCAAATCATCATATGAATGTTGTCTCTAAAACTTGAGAGATCCAAGGCAATGAATAGATCTTCAAGTAGAATATCTGCTGGCTTTGCATACTATTTTGTGGTTGATCCTGTTAATTTTTTTTTTGGATTTATGGACTTATTTTAAGTTGTTCGTTAAACCATGTTGTGTCTCATAGCCAATGGTCACCATAACCGATAATATAGTATAAGCCAAGATACCTTAAGAAGCTCACAATTTATTTATTCATTTTTTTTTTTTAGAGAGCTATAGGTGTGCTTTTTGGAGCAGAACATTGACTGGGAGTTGTCCTTTGAAAAGGAGATTAAGCCATCGAGATTGGGAGTAATGTCCAACTGTCCAAGCTTAATTTCACAATCCAAGGTCTTCTAATACAACTAAATGTCAATATCACCCTAAGCAATTATTATGTTTTATGTTCATTTAGGATTTACAGGATTCCAATTTGTTTTTTAATATTTTCACCTTCATGCTCATCAGTCATCGACGAATCTACACTTCCCCATGGAAATAGGTTGGAGGGGGGATAGAGAGATATAAGGGGATTTATCTTTGCTTTTTGCTCTTTTCCTGTTTCACTAACCTTTAAATTCTTGGTGGGGGGGATTCACAGCCAGCCAGAAATTCTTGGTATTTCAGAGGTGCAGATTATCAGTTCTTCCTATCTTAAGTTTGTACTTCTAAAGGCCAGCATCATAATATCCAATTAAGGTAAAGAAAAATGAAGGGATTAACTCTTATGTTAAAGTTATGACCCAACATTCCAGTTCCAGCTCAGCTACAATTTATTGCTGATAATCTAAAATTGGATAGTGGTTTCCACTTAGAATGATCACTGACCACTCATGATTTTTGCATGAAATGCAAGAGTTCAAGTGAATCAACAAATTGATCAAAAGTTGTTTCCAATTGTTGGGTTCAACGTACGTAGGATCCATTTTAAAATTTATCAATATACTTCTAATGTTTTTGTTATTATTCTTGAAGTATAGTGGTTCGCAAGGCATCAGTACTATCAAATTCACTCCAGAAGGTCGTTGGGTAGTTTATGGTGGATTTGATAATGTCGTGAATGTAACAATGAGAATATTCTTAGGGATATAGCTTGCAATAGATTTTGACATTTTCAATTTTTTGTATCAATGAACCATGGATCTACCTTACCACCAATGTACAGGTGTGAGATCTAATTTCAATTTATTCTGAAATTTAACTAAATATATAATTTTGTCCAATTTTTATAAATTATTTTATGCAGAATTACGTTCACTAACCAATAATTTATGAGGGTTGTGTAGCATCAGTTAGCATAAAATGGTGCCAGAATAAGATATTTTAAATGCTGGTATGCCAATTTGATAATTATCTTCCCCTGCTTCAATCTCAAGCTCTCAACTAATTCTTATTTAATGACTAATCATAATATCCTGATTTTGTTCTCTCTCTCTCTCTTCCTTTTGCGGTTATCTTGCATTTAAACTCAATATTTTTTTTAAGGAGTGGAATGATTTTGATTTTAAAAGATGGCTGATTTTACTATTAAATATTAGCAAAAGTTACAAAGCATTATTGATTCTAATTTCTAAACTAAATTCTGATTCTAATGAGTATCCTTGAGAGTTGATAATTTATGTGCCAATTAATATTGATTGGGAGCTTTGAATCAGGTCGCCTAACTCCTGCAAATTTCTCTTCCTTATCATAAAGGACTATTGATTGCAGATCACGAGCAAGCATAGATATAATATTCAACATAAAAAAGTAAAAAATCAGACAAGCAGAAAATTAGAGTAAATGCCTGAATGACCTATGCGGTTTTAGCAAGTAATGGAGGTCCTTGGCAAATAATGTGTTGTTACCATTCACAACCCTTGCTTAAAATTTTATATATGGTTTTGCGAATGTGCTAAAAAGAAAAAAGTCCTTTCTTATCAGAATTTAAATTTTTTCCAATTATTTAATTCTTTAAATTTTGTTCCTGGTTATTTAAAGTTCCCTGCTCATAAATTAAGATGGGATACCACATTAAAAGAAGACGCCCCAAAGAACAGTATTATGAGTTTCCTAGCTAAGTGACTTTGCTTCTACTGGATGCTTTAACAAATTTTCATAGCAAAATATATATCTTTTGAATATTATCATTTGTTGTCTTTTAAGTCTAATGTTTAGTGTAAATGATAGGTTAAATCCTTGGAATCAAGCAACAAAATGGGGTTTAGAGATTTTGTAGAAGTAAATGAAGGTTTGCTGAAGGAAAGCAGCAAATGAATTATAAAAATGAAGGTTTATCTAAATTTTTGTTGCAGACCTTTATTTTTCATTGGAAGTACAATGTTTATTCTTATTCAATTCTATATTGGTAATATAAGCATTCATAAAGCTTTGATTGGTAAAAGCATGCTAAACACAACTTCTATGATTTCACCATTGCATTCCTTGTCATTCTTCTTGGGTCTATTCTTCACCACCGCATGTTGCACAGGAGGACATGAACTTTTCCTTTGTTGTTGCACATTCGGCTTCTGATATTCATTCCAATAATTTGTAGCATAAGATTCTATAACCAGCAGTGGCACCATATATAATGGCATCTAAGTGTTTGTGATTAAAACCAAAGCTGACCCAGTCTTCTACAAAAGCCTCTTATATATAGTTATGAAATGTTTTGTCCCTTAGTAGTGACAAATATATATGATATATACAACATGAAATTATTGTTTGTTACACATGGTAATATTCCATGTGTTTCTAAGTCTGGACGGGAAACATGTTTGGGCTTTCATATATACGCTTGGGAAGCATTGTCATGAAGATATATAATCCCGGGAAACATGCTTTGCCTTGGATTGACTTTGCCGATATAACTTCACTGTATTTGAGCACATAACAATTTTATGTTTTGCATGGAAATATTATAGTTGTTGATTCTGACTTGCCTTTTAGTGGCGTGATATCTTTTTTGAGGTTCATTTTTATCATGGTCTCAATATTCTCAGATGTCAAATCCAGTGAGATTCATTTATATTTTCCAAGTCAAATGACTTTGTCATTATTAGTACTTGAAGCATTTTTTTCTTTCAGCGCCACGATGAAGTAACATTGGTGGACACTCCTGATGTCCTATCCAGAGAGAAACAATGGACTCGATGAAGATATGATTTCACTACTGTTGTAAGAATTTAAAAATCAACTCAAGTTTAAGAACCATGGTTAGAAAGATCAAACTTTTAAATTAGGTGTATTGAATAGTTAGATCTCTATTTTGCTCATTTGATCAATCAAAACAATAAAAATCTTAAAATTATACCTACAAAGCTAATTTTTTTTAACTTTGACAAGAGGAAGATAAATGAAAAGTAGGTAATGTATCTAGAAAAATATTGTGTCACTCACCATAAGAAAAAGACATATATCGTATCAATATATTTTAAAAGTTGATATCATCTTTCACAATTTCTCTTATTCTACAAATAAATAATGTTTTCCTTGAAGTATCCAAACACAAAAATAATATTTTCATTTTGTTAGTTATATTTTCAAATTTTTTTGTCTATTTGAGTAGTTCAAAACTCAACATTAATATATACAAGTAAAAAGGTACACAAATATCACAAAAATAAAGTGTAATTAGTTTAAGCCCATATATGTTTAATTATCATAAATACCTCGAATATTTAAATCACCTAAATTTTTTTATGTTTTATTATCATAAATACTTTGAATATATTTTTTTTTTGAAAAAAAAATACTTTGAATATTTAAATCACCTAAAATTCCTAAATTTAATAAGATGGCATAAGAACATGCATTTTTAAACTCTTCAAAAAATTATGGTTTTTCCTCTCTAGCCTTTGAATGTCTATTTAAATTATTAAATTATTTCAATTAAATGATTCAAGATAAACTTCCCTAAATTATAAATGCCTATTTAAATTAGTAATTTATTTTAAATAAATGATTTAATCAATTATTATAGAATTAATTTATATTAAATTTTTTGCATCACATGGGGGAATGTAACCTATTTAAATTAGTCTCAAAACATAAATTATTTCAATTAAATTATTTAATAGATTATTATAGAGTTGATTCTATATTAATTTTTTGTTACCAAATTATCCCTAAGACAATCCAAAGTATTACCAATTTATTCATAGGGCAACTCTAAACTATCTTACTTTTATATATACTAGATGACTATTGTTATTATGTTAATTACAGTGCTCACGTAACGAGGGAGCAAGCTTAGTTCAATACAGGTCAATTTCGAACAAGCATAAAAACGAAAGTGACCCGTGCGAATGCACGGGTACCTTACTAGTTTTAGAATTAAGAGAATTTCCCTCACTTGTTTTGGCGAGAAAATTATCCTCGACAAGGGCGCTGTTCTACATGGTGGTGTAAGTTTTGAGTGCTATATGTGGCGCTAATGTGGTGAAAGGTTTCAAGGGTTCTGTCCATGGCTTCTAGGTTGCAACTTTTGGGAGGAGGAAGGAAACTTTTGTCACTATCGCTTTGTAAGCATTTTGAAAAACAGAAATGTTATTTATACACCCAAATGGGACACCCATATGAGATACATTGGTTAATCATATATAAATATTTGGTTAATTCAGTTCATTATATGATTAATCATGTGCAAATATTTGGTTAATTCATGATAACCCATTAATTATATAAAGAACTGAATTAACCAGATATTTATATATGATTAACCAAATATTTATATGGTTATGGAAAATAAGCCCATTAACCATATAATAAACTGAATTAACCAAGATGTCCCAAATAAGTATCCCATTTGGTGTACAAATAATATAACTCTTTGAAAAATTATATTTCACATTGAAAAATCACACGTAACACATCAATGTGCCACTTTGACATTTCTGTTTAGTTTAACAAGGGACACTTGCCAGGACAAACTCGTCTCACATTTGTCATTTTGAGAGACTTTTAGATGGGGTCTTTCAGCGCATTTCTTTTCCAGAGACCGAATAGATTATATAAAAATAGTTTCTTTATTTCTATTTCATTGTTTTCAAACATATATAATAAAGAAATTTAATGGATTTTACATACTTTTGTACATGCTAAAAAGTTTGGTTTGTAGATTGTTTTTCCTCTTTAACCTCCCCCAGGCCCCAGTTAAAGAAAAATCCCAAAATCATATTGGAAACGATTGGAACCATAAATCTAGCATAAAACTGCCACAAATTAAAACAGTAAAAAGTGTCCCAGTATAAAGATGAACATCATTTCTTCATCTGCATTCATAAATGGTCAAGGAGTCAACTGAAAATACACATGGCCTCTGCCGTTTTCTGAAAAATATGGAACAGCAATAGCCTATCAAATACCAGTACAACACTTCAAAGTCTGAATTGATGTCCTGATCTAACAAGCATTTGAGTTATTGCTGTCTGAAATTTCTCATACCTGACAAGATTTAAGGGTAAAGAAAGATATAAATAACAATGTGCAAACAGAAATGTCAAAGTAAAGCTTGACAGAATTCCAGGGAATCGCAGATACCCTGGTTACAGCACATCCATTAATCAGAATGACACCATATCTCTGAATTGCAATAACCTGTAAGAGAAACAAGAGAGACAGCAGAAAATCTGTGGCCGCTTATAAAATTAGCCACCTGCTTGTGTATTTGTATTGCACTATATATTATATATGTTTTCTTCTTTTATCCTAGCATGAATTTGGGTGCGTGAGACACAAAATAAGACTAGCAACCCAAAATAAAAGCATGCACTTCAGCCCAACTAGAGACTGTGTAAAGAATGCCAGTTAAACCCTTCCAATTAGAAGAGCCTCCTTCAATGTATTCTTTCTGTTTCTTAACCAAGCCAGAAAACAATGGGACAAATGAAATACCAAATTGCGTCCCTACCGTCCTAAGGCTTGAACTTGAACCAATCACAATTCCTATATCTGCTTCAAGTAGACAAAGTAAATCACCCACTGAATCTCCAATGTAAAAAGTTAATTTCTTCTTGTCATCATTGCAATTCTTCAATATATTGCGAAAAGCTTGGACCTTGTCAATGGGAGACTCCACCTTCTTAACAATTTCACCCGTGGAAACAGATCCCTCGTAAGTGAACTCATTAGCATGAACATTCAACTCTTTTAAATCAGCTGCTCAAAAATTATGAAAATAAAATTATAATACAATAGGAAACTAAAACAAAATCAATTGCCAATTTCAATCAACTTGGCAAATTCTCAGCAAAAAGCACACAGAAAGGACAATGTAATATGAAACCATAAAAGATAAACCACTTGAAAGGAACTGAAGAACGACATCAACAATTATTAAAATCTCAGCAAAGCAACAAAGGTTTGATCTAGGCAATCTATGCTAGACAACAAGGGAACAATTATTTCAATAGAAAATCACGCATATGCTCCAATCAAATAAAAGAAAATAATCAAGACAAGAATAAAGAAACCATGGTGATTCAATTCATTCTAACAAGCCATTCTGACACAATAAGTCCTGCAGCAGCCATGTCAAACTTACAGAAACATGGAACTTAAAAGATAATAACTTGTAGTTTGGTTCGTTACACAAGTAGTGTATATATATATGAGGAGAGATCAAATTACACCCCTATATGTTTACAACTCTTACACCTACTATAAACCATTGGTTTTATCTACATCTAATGGCTCTAATATATTCATGATTAGTGAGTCACGTGAGAGAGAGTATTGTGCTCTACTTGCTTTCTTGCTACCCTTTCCCCGCCAGCTAGCTTTTGGGCTTCTCCGCCATCAATCAAGTATCCATGTCCATCTTCCAAATGTTATCATCTTGTTCTCTGTGCCACCTCCTCTCCATTTTTTCTTTATAAGCATTTCTTCCTTTTTATCGTTATGAAATGTATCGATTCTTAGTGCGATTATGTAATTTCCATTAATCTTAAATTAGATGGACTATTGTTCTGTAGATTTTTATCTGCAATCGTCAAGTGTGTACTTGGTTCCAACAATTTTCTTTTTGCCATCAATCTCTGGAAGTTTGGGTTATGGCGATGATACCCTTTTGTTCAGTTCCCTTCTTTTTTGACAATTACAGACTCCACATACAATTCGATGCAAATCATGTAAAATCATAACATGGAAGCCATCTCAAGGGATTTATCATTGGTTTAGCGCTAGATGTTTATATCAGTGTCAGATCAATAGGGATTTTAATAAGATTTAGGATTTCAAGTTTCAACCTTTGAAAACTGGACACTATAATTAAATCACAATTAGATACATGGCATGCTATACTTAATTTTTATCCTCGCAGACTCATTAGTTGGTATATTGTTACCCTTTTGTTGTGTTTGTAAGTTCGGGCTTACACAAAACCAAATAATTCTCTGATAAGACCATCGTAAAATTGGTGGGCAGCTTTGATGCCAGAGAAGTCGAACATCTGGGTGGGAAAGAGATGCAGGAACAGTGAGCCGAAGAAGTCCAATAGATAGCTGGGTGGGAACGAAAAGGAGAAAAGCAAGTAGAGCACAATACTCTCTCTCACGTGACTCACTAATCATGAATATATTAGAGCCATTAGATGTAGATAAAATAAATGGTTTATATTAGGTGTAAGAGTTGTAAACATGCAAGCCAAAGTAGCTCAAAATTGAAGCAAAGCTTCCAGATTTCTTTTGCATAACGGTAATTAAAATTCCCTCATAACAACCATGAGCAGAGCAGTAAATAGAAGCCACCTACAATTCTATCCCCAAGTGAATGAAAGGGTAAAAAAAAAAAACCTTAAAAATATGGTTTACCCTCTCCCACCAAATACATCATGAAATTGCATAAACCTCACGATGCCATTAGCCACCTAATTCCCGAAAGAAACTTTTAAAAACATGAGGAAATGCTCCAAGGTGAGAGGACACCCGTGTTCACCAACAACCCAAACAAGTTATTCCATGAGACACAGCATAATTGGGATGACTCCTAGAGTATAGTCGCAGCAAGAAAGCAAATCTCACTAAAGAAGTGCAAAATGAAAACAATAATTGATTTACAAGCAGCGGCATCCTAACGGAAAATAATTTCAATTCCAAAAGCTCAAGTTATTGAAATTTGAAAATAAACAATATAAATTAGCATTTAAGTATGAGCAAAGAGAACGGAAATTACAGCTTAAGGTAAGGATTATACCTGAAGAGAAAGCAGATCTAATAAGGTCACCACACCAGCAATATGAAAGAACATGCACATTGGCATTCAAATTTTCATTCTTAACAATTCCCTGAAAGAAGTTGGTACAACCATCTTGAAGGATCAGACGCTCTCCTGCACGCTTTATATCTTCCAGATTTATACCCTTGAGTACCCCTGACTCAATAACCCTATTATTTGCTGCGTTCTCGAACTTTGAGAGTTGCTCAAGTGCTATAGACAATTTTTCATAATCAAAATAGTCCACTGCAAATCACGAGGTCAAAGCCAATTAACAAAATCTGAGCAAAACAGATTCTTCCTAAATCATTTAAGACTATTGTAGAGAGAATGTAGAAAATCACCATACATTTATTGGAAGGCATAACGCTCTCTATACATTGCTCATACTCCTCTGTATACTGCTTGGATAGAAAACCCCATGTATTCCTAAGGTCGGAAGATGACAACCGAACAATTTGATCTTCAGGCTGATTTGGATCAGATTTGGGTGCTGTCACTATTGCAATTTCTGCTAAGATCGCAGATGAATCAACAACGGTGCATGTCAAATCAAAATCAGAAAAAATCATGAGATGATCTTCAGCAGGGTTATGTCCTTTAGTCACGGGTACTATAGTTGGCTGGAAGAGTGGCTGTGCCGAGAAGAAGTCTATCTCAAGCTTCATTGCTTGGTAATAAAGCTTTTCAATGACATCAAGTTCTTCTCCCGTCAAAGAGACACTTAGTTTGTCAAGCAAATCTTCAGTTTGCAGAGTAGAAGCCTAAATTCAAATACAAGAATAACTAAGTAGTTAGAGCCTCAACAAAGCCATAATAAAATGTATATTTGTCCGAGATACAAAATAGTATCCAAGCAAATGCAAGGGTTAATTGGTATGGCTCTACTGTCAATATGACAAACCTGGAAACCATCAGAAGAATAGATGTCAATCCACTTCTTGTATGGGTGGGTATTTTCGTTGGAGTCCAGAAGTTCCTGGAACTTCTTACCCAAAAATGCATAAAGCCTCATGCAAGGAGTCATGGCACCTAAAGTATAAGCAGCAATTTTTGTTTTCTCAAACGGTGTTGCGAGTTTACCAGCACCTTTTAGCCCTTCAATCTTCCCAGAGGCTGTAGCCAACAGGAAGTCTGTGTACTTAACTGTTGCAGAATTAATACTGTTCTCTTTGGCAAGGTCCAATCCCCATTCCTACACACCATTATCATAAAACCACAATAATATAGGGATGTAAAGTATAAGTTGGCTGTTTGACAATTTCATGAGGTTAGCATGAATGAGCCATGCAATTTATACATTTCAAGTTTAAAGATTGGCTTAATCTCAAACACGGTGTCATCAATATAATAATAATATACGAAAGTGAGATTTATGCAAAATACAATACTATCTTTCTCTCTCCCCAGAATAAATTATAACTTATAAGTACTCATTCTCTCGTTCCACTGGAATGGATGTTCCTCGTAGTCATGTTCTAACAACATACAACTTCATTATTATGCAAGCAAATGGTTGAAGTTGTTGTTTTAACATTAAAAGGGATCCAATCAACATTTAGCAGATAATTATCTCCTTTACAATCAGCACACAAATCTTAAAATAATATTTGTGATTGAATGTTCAAACTTGAATACTTCATAATCAAAGTCATGACTCACAAACATAAGTACTAGAATTATAATGTGTAGGATAAAAAGACTTGGCTCCAATTCAAACCCGTGTTACTAGAAAAAAGTCTTACCTGTACCAATGAGTTATGCATCTTCAGCTCCTCTAAAACTGCCTTCCTCAACTCAGAGATTCCAAGTTTTGCATCATCATCATCAGCACACTCTTCAGCCAAATCATATCTATGAAATTATGAAAATTCAAAGAAGTAACTTTAGCACAATCTTTTCATAGTGTTTATTTTTTTTTAAAAGAAAGAAAAGAAGCAGAAAAAATATATATACAATCTTGCATGGTGTTGTGGATTTCGAAGACCAAAACTCACCTCAATGAATGCATATACAATATCACCAAATAATCTAACACTCCAGTTTTGGTTGCTGAGAAAACTGACAAACAGAACAAAAAAAAAAGTATAATAAAATTCCAAACACAAAAAATTAGTTGCACTTGTTTCCAAAAACTACAAATCCATCCAGAAAAAACTTATTGTTCTCCACAATCTAAAGTAATAAAAAAGGAACTTCAATTATCGATTAATTTGATTAATTAACCTAGTTCATTTCTACAAAGTTTCTCAGCAACCAAACTGGGGAGTATAACTTAACTACTTGGTGTGAGAGCGAAAAAAAGAAAAGAATGAAGAGAGGGAAGTTGAAACTAACGCTTGAGCAAAGGCGCGAAGGAAATGAAAATCTTGAGCGATGTAATGGCGGAAGGAATCAATCTTCAAGTTACCAGAAGCTAAGCAGATAGTGAAAGGAGTGTACATAGCGAAGATTGATTCGCGAGTGAACTTGATCCAGAACCTCCTCGCGAGTCCCGCTTCCGATGTAGCCATCGTCCACGATCTCTGAGAAGTTGAAGAGACAAAACGGCACGATCTCAATCTGATTGTGAGAGGTTGAAGGAATGAGAATGAAGAGATGAGATTGAGAGAAGGTGTTTTGATTGAAAGAAGGAACCGCATGCGATGCGATACAGGATTCTGCTTCTGCCTCTGCCTCTTCTTCCCTCTTTCTCTCTCTTTCTCTCTTTTCGTCGACTATGAATTCATCAATGTGTTTTACAGCCGAAGGGAGAGAGAGAGTCTGAGAGACGAATGCCACTGTGCTCGCCTCCTCCTAACACCTTTCCATTTGGGCCGGGCCGAACTCAAGTTTTACATAGGCTGCTACACCTATCAACTCACGGGATTTGATTTTACCATACCATAAATTACTATTCCCAACCCTCATTGTCCCTCTTACTTTTATTTGTTCCCTAAATACCCTTCTTAATCCTAACCATATATTTTCATTACCCATCTAAAACACCTCATTCTCTGTTTTTTTTTCTTCTATTCTCCCTTATTCTACTCTCACCTCTCATTACGCAATACTTCACACTTCAAGATTCAATTATATCCTTACATCCTCAGTTCAGTGAAACGCAGTCTACACATCTGAGCTATAATTCTTCTATCTAATAATTTTTTGTTTGAAGACGTTTTTCTTTAATTTTTTATTTTACTTACAGAAACTAATTTCTGTAAGTATAAAATTTGTTAACACTTACAGAAACTAATTTCCATAAGTATTTATAATTATACTTACATAAATTAGTTTCTGTCTAGATTTCCTTTTATACTTACGTAAACAACTATTTCGGCAAGTGTTAATTTTTTTCCAATTACGAAAATTAGTTAACAAATCTTATACTTATCACTTACGGAAACTGCAGTTTTTGTAATTTAAAAACTTTGCTCACTTACGGAAACTATACTTTTCATAAGTTAAAAATTTTGATTACTCATGGAAAGTATAGTTTCCTTAAGTGAAAAAAAAAAATTGATCACTTGAGAAACTACAATTTTTGTGAGTAAAAAAATTTGCTTAAAAAAACACAAATAAAATCACTTCTCCCCGCGTCGTTCCTCGTCCAGCTCCATCATGCCACCCCTCTCGTGCCCAGTTCCTTCTGTTCTTCGTTCTCCTCCGCCCTAGTGCATTGTCTTTTTTTTTTTTTTTAGGTTGGATTTGGGAATTTTCTAGTCATGAAATAAATCAAATGACTGACTGATTACAATTGGTGATTGTGTCCCAAAATTCAAGATCAACCTCGAAGAAGTTATCAAAGGCAAGGGGTTTTTCTCGGCCTTTTCTCCCTTCATTCATCTGTGTTGTGAATCGAAAATGGCGTCAGTTTCAGCTTTGGGAAAGTGAAAGTTGGTTTTCTTGGGTGATAAGTCCGTGGGGTGGGAGAAAGTGAGGGAGGGGTGGGGTGAGGGATCATCGGTGGGCAGAAGGGGTGAGGGGGAAGGGGTATTTCGGTTAATTGAATAAAAAAAATTGGGATGGGGGAGGTGGGAATATCAATTAAGAAGGTGGGAAAATCAAATCCCTCAACTCATGTCATTCTGGACCCTGAATCTTTATTTCCCTGTCGTCAAACACACACACCTTCTTTCAATGCAATCAGGGATAAGAATGGGTATTTTACCTTATGGGTATTTGCAAAAATTATTTACGATAGTAGAGTAATTATGCGTTTTATGGGTTTGGATGCGGGGCTGGATAATTACCACCAAATTTATTGGGTATTAATATGGGTACGAGTACTCTAATATCTACCTGTACCATACTTGCATACACACACACACACACACACACATATATATATATGACTATAATTACAATGTGTTAAATTAAAAAAAATTGTAATATAACTTTGGTTATTATTTTCCTTATATTCCTGCGTGGTTCACACTTCTACATACTTCCTCCATTCAACTTTTCTTTCGTCGCCTTTATGAATTTGATGTTCTATATATTAATTAGGTTTAATTATTGAGTTGGTCCCTGAACTTTTTGAGGATTTTCAATTAGGTCCCTAAGCTAAAAAATTTATAATTAGGTCCCTGAACTTATATAAAAATTTCTAATTGGGACCCTGAACTTATATAAAATTTTCAATTAGGTCCTAAAGTAAAAAGGTGAATATGTAAAATAAAAAATAATAAAATGATAAAAGATGAAATCTAAAAAAAAAAAAAATTGTTTGACATAATAATAAAATGACAAAAGATGAATGAGAGAAAAAACTCACCATTTAAAATAATAATAAAACATAGTGAGAAAAACTATTGTTTAACATAATAATTAAATAAAAATAAATATAGCAAGCAAAAATATTATTTAAGAAATATTAAAATAATTTAATAAAAACCTCAATTAAAATATAAAATAACATAATAAATAATAAAATAAATTAAATAACTCAAAATAAAATTGACAATCAAACTAGAATGTGATATTTACTTAACTAGATTCTTTATTTTATTTATTATTTCAAACAATAACTTTGTTGTTAATTGAAGTTTATTTTATTTTATTTATATTTTTTTAATTGAGGTTTATCAGTTTAATCTCTTAATATTTTGTTATAAAACACGGATTTTCTAGCACAATTTCATATTTCATTATTTTGTTATTATCATTTCAAGAACTAAATTTTGTCTCTCAGATTTATCTATTTTATTTAATTATTATGCTAAACAATAAATTTTTTCACTAAGTTTTATTTTTCATTTTATTATTATTATTATTATTATTATTATTATTATTATTATTTTAAATAGTGAGTTTTTTCTCTCATATTCATCTTTTGTCATTTTATTATTATGCCAAACATTTTTTCCTAAATTTTATCATCTACCATTTCATTACCTTTTATTTTATATAGTCACCTTTTTACTTTAGGGACCTTATTGAAAATTTTATATAAGTTCAGGGACACAATTACAAACTTTCTAGTTTAGGGACCAATTGAAAATTTTATGTAAGTTCAGGGACCTAATTAGAAATTTTTTAGTTCAGGGACCTAATTGAAAATTAATTAGAAATTTTTTAGTTCAGGGACCTAATTGAAAATTCCCAAATAGTTCAGGGACCAACTCAATAATTAAACTTATTAATTATAATATTTACTCAATGCTTTAGAAAATATTGTATTTTTGTATTAAAGACAAAGTATTTCAAACTTAAATATATCATGATGTGGATGTGTAATTTGAGAACATACTAGAATAATTTTCCTTGTTATCTAATGATATTTTAGACTTGTTTTCATTTGAAATAGATTTTTTTAGACTTGTTATATATATGTTCACCACATGTTATACGTTTTTAATAATATTTTTTATTTATTTATTTTTCATAGTTAATTAAAGTGCGGATAATGAGTGTGAGACTGCGAGTATAAGTACTTAGGTACCATGCAGGTAAGGGTATGAGTACTTAAGTTGCTACTCACCCAAGTATGGATCTGGGTATGAGTATATTTTCATAATGACGCGAGTAGGGGATGCATACTATAATACCCTACCCCTTGTCATCCCTAAATGCAATATCCCATTTAGAATACATTAAATACCCTCAAGTCCACCTTGTTTTTATCAGTGCCATGGAAGGCGTTCGATACCCATTTATGTACTCGTTTTAGCATTTTGGAACCCTACCCGATAAATCTCGCAAAAACATCGCAGGGATGCTCAAAGGAAAATTATTTCATAAACTTGATATCTCAATCACCACTGAGGAGGTTCGGAAATGACAAAAAATGGAGAAAGATATGGATTTATGGTGGTTTTAGAAGTCAATGTAGCATTCCTCGCATGAATCCTCATGCATCTGATGAAAATTGTCATTGCTATTTAAAGTTGTCTATTTGATTTTGGCAGGTGAAAGTTAACTGTCATTTGAAATCATATTTTGATTATTACCTTCGTTAAAATTTATTACATGGAAAAGATTGTTGCCATGATGATACTTTAAATTTATGTGATCATATATCTCATTAGTAACTCATTATTATTTAAAAATTATTTTTATTTAAATATATATAAAATTGTATTGTATTTTCTTTAATATTCCCTTGTACCCAGGAGAGTAATCAATAGCCGGGTTGACACATCTAGTTAAGCCTTCCGCTCACACTTAAATTCTACTATAAATCATCGCCGAGGTTGGTGGTTCTGGCCTTATAAGGGATGTGTCTTCCCTCAATCTAAACTTTTTCTAACATACACAATAGAGCAAGAAAAATACTAGCAATAAACGATAATGGTTAAAGTGTGGGAAACATTCTTTTCAAAAAAAAAAGTGTGGGAAACATTTGTGCATAAAATGACTAAAGTATCCAACCAAAAAAGAAAGGAATTGTAGGGATAAAACTGGTTTGACATAAAAATCAAAATAAATTGTTTTGACAAAAATGCCCATAAAATTAAAATGGGTGGAAAACTAACATACACAATAGTATTGTTTAGTGGATAGATCTGGCGAAATTCCTATACTTCTTTCTAGGTACAAAATCTTATTCTAAGCAAAGCTATGTGTGTTGAGAAGAGACGATCAAATGAAAAGGAGAGTTACTATGTCATGGAAGAAGGCTCATGCCTTTTTAGTCCCACCCCAAAAAGCCTTTGTCATGCCTTTTCGAAACCACTAAGAAGTAAATTTCGTATGTAAATACAATGACTTGTTTCTGAGACAGCCAAAGGCAACAATTCAGCATTTCCATAATAACATCTAACTGAATGCGACTTGATATCTCGATGGAGGTGGGTATGAATACCAGCCGATCAATTCTGCATTGAAAACTGTCAATCTGGGCGTGGCAACAAAAAGCTAAAGCCTGAGTTTTCACGAATTAGTGGCGGGGGATCTATGTCAGAGATATCTATCTGTTCCATTGACTTTGATATGTCATCAACAGAAAAAGGAATGCTGCAAAATAGATGCTTACAAATGGTTAATGTTATATAAAATGTCATGACATATATTTGCAAAGGGATATATTAACAACTACAAGCATGTCAAACTATTATTCGTCTTCTTCTACATATCACTTTGTCAGAATTTTCTTGGGCTCGGAACACTCTAATGTAAACTTGCAATTGGCTCAGTCCAATGAACTAAGTAGTTTATATATCAACATGACAAATTTGTCTCTACTGTGTGTGTGTGTGTCTGTGTGTTTATTCTAGGAAAAGGGACATGAAGATAAAACCCAGTTCACCCAGTTCTTGCCCTGCCAACATGTATAGGGTGAAATCCGTTGGTTGTTAAAGCAATAATTACTTTGAACTGATGCCAAGCAGTTGACATTTGAGAAGCATTGAAGTCAGGGATCACACTGCATTGCTCTCGAAAACAGCCCCAATCCTAGGGGATGCCTCAAGCTTATTTCAGTTTTTGTATTTATTTTGTATTTGATTCCCATGCATCATAACTTAAATTAGTAAAAATTATTTGAAAGCAGTGCCCATAAAATGTGAGTAAAATCACCTATTAGTGAGAGTTTTATAAACAAAAGGAAAACCTGAACAATTATCACATGGGCTAATGATATTAGGCTTACCTTGAATCATCATCCAAAAGGAAAGAATTACTAACTGCGTTATTTGAATCTTCAGTCATCAACACTCTCATATTGGATATGACCTAGATGAAAACATGGATACGGCAAAGCTCAAAACAGTTTTTTCTGCACATCTTCTATTTGAAGTTATCATACTGCTTTCTGGCATAGATGACTTTAAACATAGTTTGAGTAAAGGTTTTCTGTAATAACTTACGTCAGGGGAGACACTATGTGTGCCATACTTGTCATCCCAGTACATGGTGCTAATCCGATATAGCTGCTGTATGCTAAGGACCTGCAAATAGGGAACTGATAATGGTAAATATTCTGCAAAATTGTGAATTTTCAAGGGCAAAGAAAGATTTCTCGCTTACCGGGCACAGATCATGACTTATTTCATCCAGCGTTTTCTTTGGTTTCTGATGTATGACCTAAATTAAGGTCAGGGAAGATCAGTTTACCATATTTTCCTATCTGACCGGTAGAAGAGGGAAAAAAACATGCTGATGGTAACAAAAGATAGATACCAGAAATCCAATAGCCTGTCTAATATGTTTGAGCTCATCCCAGGCTGAACCAGCATACTGCATTTGTTTTTCGCGTTTTGGAAAAAGAAGGGAAGGGGGTTAGCATATGTACTTTATTAAAAGAACTGCAGAGAATAACAGCAGTGTGAAGGTAATGCACCTCATCTGTTGCCTTATAACACCAATGCTCCAATTCAGCCAAACCAGCTTTGACATATTCTCCATTACTAAATGAGCAGCACTCCCGTCTTAATAGAAGACTGTAATAAAAAAATGAATGTGTGAACTGATAAAAATGAGAATTCTGATTTGCAGAACAGAAAACAGCCCTTAAAAGGGGAAATTGGAAGTGCACAGCAGACTAACCTATTGAATAATTGTACATTGATGAAAGAAAAAATTTGTGTGAACACTTTACGAACCAAAAATGGGGGAACCTGCCGAATTAAGCAGAAGTGAGAGAAATCAGAATACTAAATAAATCCAAACATAACAGCTTAACAATGATAAAAAGGCAAACAAAATAATGTATGAATAAAATATAAAGACCTCCCTGAGGTTTAATGAAATTATGCAAACCTCCCTTATTATTATTATTATTTTTTTTGTAACCAAGTTATAGGTACGAAGTATCCACCACCGTTAGTAGTGACTAATCTCCGTTGGGGAACCTGTTGGGCACACAAGGTGGGTTCTCCCCTCCCAACCAGGTTTTCTCCATACACAAGAGTCAGGATTCGAACCCATGACCTCTTGCTTAAGATGTCCAAGTCCCTTACCACTTGGACCAACCACATGTTTGTAAACCTCCCTTATTTAATCATTAACATAAATCCCCCTTTATTTAATTAAAATAAAGAATATATGTGTAATTTAAGAAACAATAAGGGAGGTCATGTAATTTTAAGAAGTATAGAATCATATATTTAATAGGAGAGATCAAATATCTAAGTAAAGACAAAGAAGTGCTTTTGGCAAAAATTGCTATAAAGAACGATGTCAAAAGAGGTTCTACTAACATGATTTGCTTTCAAAGTATTTAAGAAGTTCCCTAGGCTCTTAACTATCCCCTGCCAGTGAGCAATCAAAGTGCGTTGGGCTTCAGTGTTTGCAACAGAACGTGATGATCCCTTAACCAAGCTTGCTCTGGATGTTCTTGGTGCCTATCTCATCACATACAAAAGTGATGTTTCATGTCAATCAATTTGAAAGGAATTGCATAAAATGAATAAAATTGATCGTTCGAAAGCATGCATGATAGATCAGTTCGTAGAAGCTTGCTAGAAAGTAATGAAGAAATTGTCATACCTGGATGCATAATCCAAGCAGGGGAGAAATTTCTTTCTTCAAGTTATCACGAATCATTCCATATATCTTTTCCACATATGCTGTAAGCTGCTGTTTGAAAAGCAGAGCTGGGTATTTGGCTTCAACTTGTCGTAAAGTATCTACTCCTCTGCTCGAGCTACCATTGATTAGGGAAAGATTGACTCCTGCTGGAGTTCCACGGAAACTCTGGAAAAAAAGGGACTATGCTTATCCGAAAAAAGAAAGTGTTTGTATATGAATTAATCTGTATAAATAATAAGTTATGATTACTTGAGTCATCCTCCCAAACAGAGTTGCTGATGAAGAACGACGGTGGCGTTGTGGAGCCATCCCAGCAGCACCACCTGCCTTGAGCGTACGCTGGAGTAACAAGAGAAGTGTCGAGGCATTGGATAACCAATAAGCCAAGACATCATTGTTATCCTGGGTCTGAAGTGCAAGGGAAATATTTTAGTGACCTGAAAGTAATATGTTAAGAAAGAGGGGCAACACTATCATGTGAAATTTGCACTTTACACACCTCAATTGCATGACCGATAGTTTGGATGATACGATCAAAAACACTAGTACGCTCAACTTCAAACGATCTCCAATGCAAGAGGCATTTGTATATGATACAGGCAGCAATTGGCCTGTTCCCAGCAAAGCCTAGATGTTGTGCGATACATCTAATGAGCAACTCTTGATTCTCCTGTTGTTTCTCATTTAGTGACCTTTGGGGTTTATCATCCACTTCAGAGGATTCCCTCTGGCTCATTGATGGGCTATGATGCAGTTCCTGAGTAGGCGGCTATCGGGTGACCAAGAAACAAGTCAAATCCACGTGTAAATACCAAAAATCAATAACACTGAATTTAAAATAAATTTAGTTACCAAAGATGTCTTCCCTTCCACTGCAGTATGACCGCTGTCAGCACCTCTCTATGAACAGAGAGACATTTTTAAACCACTGTCAAGCTTTATAATGTTATCATGCTTATAAGATTCATTATGAGGAGTACCTGGATAATTGATCTGGAGCGTCCTGAAAGGATCTTATTAGGTGCCATGGATACAGCTTGTTGACGTAGAACCTGATTCTCTGATTCTATATTGGTATTCTTCTCTTCTAGCCTAATCATAGAATTTTATATTTTCAGTACCATCTCAGAGAATGAAGAGTGGGGATGGTATATACTTTTGAAGATGAAATTTTGGACATAAGCTATAGGTTCTTCTAAGACTTCAAGAGAAGATAAAGAAATACGATTTTTTGATCAATTAGATAATACTATTTTCATACTTTTCATGAGAAAGAAAATCTCAAGAACAAGGATTTTGGCACCCAATAAGTTCGAACATTTCATCCAATATTTTCAGAACTGATCATCATTGATTATCAATGGAAAAAAATAACATTGGGGCTTATTGTTCATTATTTATATTACCTGGTCAATGATTCTTGGAGTTGACGAACCTTCTTCTCTAGATCTTCTAATTTTTTACCCCTTTCTTCACTACAAGCTTGGGCTTCATTATATCTTCTTTCAAAGTCATCAGCTTTCTGCTTCTCTGACTCGAATGAAGTCTGTGTGAAGATAAAGCCAAGGTAATACCAGTTAAATGTGATCATCATGATATGCTACTAATAAAAGCACAAGTATATCACAATAAGCTTAAGAGGAAATTGTACTCCTTAGTCATCTTGTGATAAACCAGTCCAAAGGCATCTTCAGAAACATCAACATTTAACTTAAATCATTCTAGCATCATTGTAATCTCTTCAATTAAAATACACCATCCGAATGCAAATTGTTGAGGTATAAAATAATTCATGTGCCTCCACCCAACTTTTTAAGTTTTTGAAATGATTTGTTTTTGGCATGCAGACATGGTTCAAAGCCTCCATGACCAAGTGGTCTATAGTTCAGTCTTGATCCTTGCCACCTTCATTCTTCATAATTCCTCATGACTAAAAATTTCAGCACAAGGTAAAATGTGTTTGCGCATTGTCTATACTTCAAGCCCAAAAGGCTGTTCTGTGAGGGAAGGATACTACACATCAGCTTACACTAACTATCTTATTTCTTTCATCTATTATGAATACCTTGATTAGATTGTAGTATTAATTTGAAAAGAATGCACGATGACGTGAATTCACTTTACTGTTTCTCAAATCAACAGGAGAGAAACAGGCCGTGTTACATCCCTTGATATTGAGGATCTATAGAGACAGTATCTCATATGATTACTCTGAATTGTACTGCAAAGGTTTCACTCAGTTCAGAAAATATCTTTGGCATGGTGCGTAACATAGCTATGTTTACAAGCTAGGTTACATCATTGGATACATAATGTCTAGAACAAAAAAAGTCACTATTTAAATAGCATCTTCACATTGAAATTCTTTCTGGCCCTCAATCTGACATACCAAATTCTATATCTGTTATCAATTTTGTTTTTCCAATCAATCAATGAAAGTTACAAAAAGAGGCCTACTAATTGATCTACCACTAAGAATTATATAAGTCATATCTCACTGAAATATACATTGACATCAAAACTTTTAATATACAGAAAGAGATGCATCCTTGAAATAAGGTTCACCTAACAGGAGATTAGGTCTTGTAAGATCAAACTTTCTTACCTTTAGGCTCTCAATTTCTGCTGTTAATGCCTCAATCTTCTGTGTATCTTCAACAAGAACCTGAGTTTCTTTAATAACAGGAGGTGCTTCTACGATAGCTTTCTTTGCATTCTCTCGCTCCTTGTTGAGCAGAGCATTGGTTTCATCAAGTTTGCTCTGCATCTCCTGCAATGAATGCTGCATTTTTGCTATCTCTTGGGTTTTGGATTCTTCTAGATTGGTCTGCACATAATTCGAGATGGTTTTACTTTAGGGCTTACCGATTGAGAGGATACTTAGGAGGTTGCAAGGATTTGTCTTTTTTCTTGTTATTTCCATTTGTTCAAAAATGTTTTTTAAAATGCATTATTAAGAGATCAAAACAATAACATCCGTTCAAGTAATATCTATCTGCAAAACATATATCTCACCCTTAAACCTTTTTCTAGTTGGAGACGCCAAGTGAGTTCCTCCACTCGTTTTTCCAGCTTATCCTTTGCTTCTTGAAGTGCGCCAGTTTCTCTTGCAGCCTAAAGAAAATGGAAACAGATGTCAACTTAGAGGAGAGAAAAGAGGACGATATAAAGGAACCAGAAAAATAAAAATAGAGGTTCATTTTACTTAAATATTACAGAATGAGTAATGTAGAAGCAGCTTAATTGGTCAAACAAAGTGGGTTTAGTTTTAGATTTGATCATCCATAAAACCATAAAAAGAAGAAAGAAAGATCGTAGAAAGAGAAAAATTGTGTGACTGTCAGTTCAGGACCAATTTAGATGTGGTATTCTCAGTAGTTTTCCCGGAGGTTTATTCTGAATCTACTTCACTTCTTTCACAATAAAGATATGATAATAGTCTATGAAATCAAAATAAAAAACAGAAAGAGAACAAACATTTTGGCTTCTATAATCATAAGTTAAAAGTAAAGCCAATTTGAGGTTAGCAGGATCAGAAAACAAATTTTATTTTTCTTCTATTGATTTTCCCTTCATGAAAACTCTGCCTATGTCAAGCTTGTTGAAAATCTTTACATAGCCGGTACTAAGCCTGGAGAAAGAGGGGGGTTGTATTAGACAGCAACAGCCAACATAATACTTTGTCAAACCATTATGATATGGACAGATGATATGATTGTGTTGCTGTTGTTTTTCCCTTTGTTTTTCCCTTCATGAATATAATGATGATGACACAAAATGTTTGAATATTGTCTGTATAAACTTTTATGATATGAAGCTCAATTTTACAATTAAAAACTGATCAGATAGTATCTTTTACCTTGTGTGCCTTCACTTATGTAGATTGAACGCATTACACCTTTAGTGATTTATTTCTGAAGGTTCAACTTAATGTTGGGATCATTAAAAAAAACACGTAAGAATCATGGAATCACGGTAAACGTAGAAACCTACCATTTTCAGTTTCCTAAGTTCTCTTCTGGCCATACGCCCCCTCCATCTGCATTGTGTAACTATTGAACCCCTCTTGAGCCTCTTATAGTATAAGGCAGCTTTGTGGCCCCGCCACCGAGTCTGAAATTTTTTGAGAAAAAGAACTTAAAATATTGAATACCGATTGCCCTAAAGGACTATCTAAATCATATAGTACTTGACTAAAACCTGAATAATGATGGAAGCTTTAGTCTGCTTCCTAAATCTGAACTCCTTACGAGCAGCAATTGCCCTTAAAGCTGTTTGCAATGTAAGTGCTGCCATATGAAGTTGTTTATAGGCTTTCCTAGCTTCATATCTGCGTGTGTTCTTTTGAATTTTCACAGCAGCAGCCTCCCTTCTCAGATTCTCGTAGAGTTTACAAGCAAGTCTTCCTACAGATAATATCTCATACATATTAAATACATTTGGAGAAAGGGGTCTGATTAAGCAATGAGACCACCTATTCTAATTAGGGAAGACCGTACTCTATGAAAAAGAATTTGCAGCTATCCTAACAAATGAATTAGGCTATTTCACTTTTAAAACATTTCACCTCTCCATCGAGACTGCACATATATGGTCTTCTTTCGCAATGCAAGATAATGTTTACGAGCTTGATGGGTTCGTACGCGCCGTTGGATAGATTTTGCTGCATTACTAAGTATTTGAGCTCTCCGTGCATCTAGTTCAGCCATCTGACCTGCTCTCAAGAATACCTTTGTTTTTCCAATCTACAACATTTGACAGCCAATCAAATTAATTTTGTGACCATGAGATCTGAGTGGGGCATAAATTTCATCCATAGATGCATGTTATATGACCATATAAGATCCCTATTGACATTATATAAGTACATCTGAAAGATGATTTTAAATTAATGCTGCAATGTATAGATTTATAGTTATTGCTATGGCCTTAAGAGATTGACAATAGAGTTGTGGACAAGAACATGAGACTATTAATTATTCTGGTGAAACATTTCAAAGTACCTGATATCCTTTAAGCCCCATCTTATCCAGAATCTTCTGGCAAACAGTTTTTTCATCATAGCTGCGCTCACAGGTGGAATAACTAGACAAATTAGCACTATGCTCAAGTTTGGTACAAAATATTTTAACACATGAAGCCAAAACTTTCTTCCTCTGAGGCATAGAAGATATTCTAAAGGAGTACTTACTTTGCTTCCATGGCCTCAGGTGCAAGAAGGCCAAATCTGTTTATAAATTCAAAGAAAGCACGGCGGGTAGGGTAGCCAGCACAGCTAATTCTGATTGCCTCTAAAACACCCTATAGGGGCAAGTGTTAGGGACAGCTGAAGAAGGGCTGACGACGTAAAGGAACTACGGATATACTTTTATATAAACCATTATCAAATGAATGAAACAAAAGAACATAAAAGTATACTCACACCACAGCGAAGTTGTTGCATGATGTTGACATTTTCAAAAATTGCAGGCTTGAGGAGGTTGTTTGGTTTCACGCATCTAATGTAATGGGGTTCTGTAGAATTTAATGTTTCCATTAGCTGCTGTAGTTGTAACTGCACAATTCAGAATTTTGTTAGCTTCCTGATAATAAGAATGCAGTTCAATTTTTGTAGGTAGTGAGAAGAGCTTGTATATAAATTTATTGTTATTTGACCGAAGTCCACAAGTTTACTGATGAAGACTTGAAAAAGAATGATACCTTAAAACGAGAACCAATTGAAGAAAATTTGGAAGATTTTGATGTCTCTTCTGGAAGTGGCGGAAAAAGGCCAGCTACAAAAGGACATTTGGAAGCACTCAATAAATCTTGATGTTCAGGAACCACATAATCCTTGTTTTTGTCTAAAAATTGGTCAGACTGGTATGTCACCTGCAGATTTATTAGGGTAAAAATGAATAAGTAAAGATGTCTCATTTTTGCAGCAGCTGATGCTATGGGAATAAGTCATACCTCCCCAGCATAATGAGCAATGATGAAATCCGTTCGAGACAATTTTGGCTTAATAAAGCGCTTGTGATTTTTAAATGTCTGATAAAGCTTGTTCGCAAATGTTTCATGTGTTGACTTTGGAAACATGCTGTAAGATGAAAAGAGGATGTAAAAGTAAGAATGAAGGAGATATGTTACAAAAAGGAGCTTTAGATCCAAAGCAACCAGAAAAAAACTGGATCATGTCCAATTTTACCAACCTAAAGAAAAAAGAAAGTTAAAATCTTCTAGCAAGCTATGAAAAGCAAGTAGTTTGTGGGAAAAATAATATTTTACCAAGCTTCATCAAGGAGTGCAACGATTCCTCCGGGTTTCTGCAAAAGAAAAAATAATGTAAAAGAGAAGTGCATAAAGAAGGGGAGGGGGAGGAAACAAAAGGGAAGGAAAAGCCAAACTAGGGACTGAATTAGATTTCAAAATAAGCCCAAAATTATAACCTAGTGGAAGATCACTCAAAAATAGCACTTTCTTATTTGTAAACTTATGTTCATCTAAAACCCAAAAATAACAGATTGTGTAATATCCTCACTAGAGGTCTTGTGGTTCAGTTTCAAAGAAGCAACAAAAAACCCATTGACCAAAGTCATTTTCACCCTGACCTTTTCTCCTACTTCTCTTCCTTTATAAATGTATGCAGTTGTTCTGTAATTCTTTTGTCTGACCTTTGCAGATTGGGATCAATTGATGTTCTTTATTTATAAGGTATGGTAACACTTAGAAAGTGGGATATACTTTAATAGGATAATTAGCCAAGAAAGCATTTAAATATCATCATTAAGCATATCAAAAGCATATTAACTTTCAGTTTCATTAAGTTTATGTTCATCTAAGTTGATTTTTTTCAAACTTGAAATGAATAACCATCCTCACTGCCTTAAAGAAAGTGAAAAAACGAGAAAGCAAACCTTTTCAATAAGGTCTAAAACATCTTGGTTGTCAACAAATTCAATGTAGCTCCAATCTATCTGCTCCTTTGTATATTCTTCTTGTTCCATTTTAAACACGTGCTGAAATTCATCATCAAAACCATATCAAATATGGAAGCTGTCATGGAACCAACTCTCCCAAAGATTAAGCAGTTAGGTGAAGGCATATGAATGACTTCATTATATCATGAACAGAAAAAACAGTTAATAAGCAAACTTGAAGTGTGTAATGTGGTCTGAGACTTTGCCTGGTTGAAATGTTGCTGCAACTTCTCATTTGTGAAATTAATGCAAAACTGCTCAAAACTGCAGGGCATGACAGGCTGAAAATAAGTTACAAAGGATTGAAATTTGAAAACAAGCCGAGGTGGTTGCTTTCAATATCTTAGGTAATGCAATCTTGTGGATGTAACTACACGGATAGGCACGTTTATTCTTCTAAAATATATATTACCTGTTGGATTTAAAGCTTTCGAAACCATAGATATCAAGGACCCCGATCAAAGATCTAGAGTTGGGGTCTTGTCCAATTGAATTATTAATCGTGTCCACCAACCTGTGTGCAAACACATAAATGCACCGGGAACCAAAATCAGAAAACACTGTATCCTTATCTTCAGCATTTGTGGTACTGATTAGACATTAGAAGGTATGAAAATATGGATTTGTTTCCATTTTCAGTATCTTACCAGTCAAATAACCGAGAATAAATTGTTTTTGCCAATCCATCTCTACTGACTAATGCACTTTGGGGATCAAGGCTCCGTTTTATAACTTCTTCAGGGGTGATCATGACACGCTTACATAATGCATCTTCCAAGGCATCAACATCACACCTGATCCAATATTTACAACCATCTTAAAGGCAGTTGAAAGTCATATGGATGAGGCAGTAAAATACATCAGCGTCCATACATGAGAAGCTCAGCAGTTGTTTTCAGGTGGAATTTGGCTTTGTCATCTTTTGGAATTGATGAGTCAACTTCCTTTCCTTTGGAAAACTCAATATTGCCAATATGAAGAATTGAAGCAACAACTCTGAAAATGGCTTCCTGAGAAAAGACAGCAGGGGAAAACAGAATGGCTAAGAGACAATCATTCTAAATGCTAGTAAGAAAGAAGCTATATTTATACTCGTGAAAAGAAATACCTGATATTTTTGGCTTATTCCAACAATATCCATAGCTCTCCGGGTGGCAAGATACTCACGAGCATCACTCACATCAGCCAGTTCATAGCATTTTGACTGGTTAAGGTAGTGAAATGATCTAGGATTTCCTAATTTGTATTTCTCAATTTCCTAATAGCAGAATTTGCAATGAGTTTATATAACTAAAGGAATCGATAATAAGTAAATTATAGACAGCAAGTTACCTCCTGCGGTGCAGCACAAAGAAGATAAAAACAGTGGTAGTTGCGTTCAGGATCATTAACTTGACAAACCCGAGATCTCTCTAGAAGGTATGTTCGGATGGCTGCTCCTGAGATTCTTCCACTCTTATCAAATTGGATCTCAACAAATTTACCAAAACGACTGCACCATTAACACAAGGAGAATGTGAAACCAACTCCTTGGTAATAGTTTAGATGTTAAGTATCATGTAGCAGCATATGTTAGCAAAAACATTTCCTTTTCTGGAAAGAAAACTTCAAAAACGGAAATTATTCTAATTGTTCTGAATTTCTTATTAATATCAAAATGACATTTGGCGACATAAGAGAGAATTAAGGGAATGGAATGAAACAAAATTGGAGACGAAGTCTATAATATCAGACTATCAGGGGCAAATGGACAATAAAACAAAACTAATCCTTTATTGCGTGTGTCAGAAAGACTGACAAAAAAGCTAATTCATATATTAGACAATCATGGAGATTAAAACCCAAGGAATCCTTTATTGCCCACATACAAGAAATACTCACCTAGAATTGTTATTCCTGACAGTTTTAGCATTGCCAAATGCTTCCAGAACTGGGTTTGACTGCACTTAGATAAATTAATATAGTAGTCTCAAATGAGTTTATAAAGAGAAGAAAATGATATGTTATTTGTAGAAGAAAACAATGGAAATTATTTTGGAGTTAAAAAATGTGTGTCATTAATCATACTTCAAGAACTTGTTGTTCAACTGTTCGTCCTTCAGTAGCAGCCCTACCACCTAAGAAAGCAAGGTATTGCATAAGCATTTTCGTAGTTTCAGTTTTACCAGCTCCACTTTCCCCACTGACCAGAATTGAATTGCTTTTTCCTTCATTAATCATCGCCCTGATAGAAATAAAAACCATCAATTTAATATTTGCTTCAACAATAGAAATGAAATTTGGATCGTAATAAGAAATTTAAGATCACCTATATGCAACATCAGCAACTGCAAATACATGAGGGCTTAATTCTCCAAATGGTGCTCCCTTGTATTGTTGCATCATGTGCGCACCATAAATATGAGGTAGTCTTTGGAATGGATTTATTGCAATCAGAATGTTTCCGGTATAAGTCTGCCATAGAAAATAAGAATATAGGTAACGGTTTTTCCAATAATAAAGTTTGCTGAATCTTATCACATTAAAGGGAAGAAAGCCTTACATATATTTCATTCAATTGATATCTAATTTTTAAGTTCTCCAGGACCCCAGGTTCATGCAAATAGGACAGCTTAGTCATATCATCCACTCCACTAGGAGAAGCTTCCATATCTTTGGGAAATATTTTTGATAAATTTGCAACAACCTTGAAATAGCCAAAATAGAAGTACAGGCAATAATTCAGATGTAATCTTTGTCTTAATAAATTACTGCAATATTTTGTACCTTTTCTAGTTAGCAATAAAAGAATGGGAAAAAATGAGTGCTGCACTAGGGAATGCATTAAAATGCTTCTAGGAGTAGAGAAATAATTATTAATTTATTATTTTCTTACTTCAGAGTTCAATTAATAAAGAAAAAGCAGGAATACAACAGAGACACAGACAGAGAAATTTGCACAAGACTCCAATGAATCTGACAGTAGATTTTCAATTTTTCAGGAAGTTAAATAATTTTTGATAGATCATTATGATGATTTGAATCCCAAGCTGGGAAGGTCAACACTGAAAGAAAAAATGCTTGTTTATTTATGGATCTGTCCCTGTTATTTTTTCATGTTTTTCCCCTTCTTTACTCTTTGCAGCTGTCTGGCAGTGTTTTTTATTTTTTGCAAACCTAGGATGATAACAAAGAAGACCAGGAGCAGAGCTAGAATAAAATAGCCGGGGGTGTCCAATGTGAAAATTAGTATTGTCGAGGGAGCCAAATTATTCTTTTTAAAAAATGTACATACACTTTTTCTAAAAATAAAAAATAAAAGGGATCGGGCCAAGCTCTGAAGGAGAGGTAAATTATTCCTGTCATAAATATTTTTTCTTTCTTTTTCTTAACTCTTGTCATACAATAAGCCTATTTCAAATGCTTAGGTATCCAATACAGTATGGATTTATTACAAAATGCAAATCTGATTTAGCAAGGTCCCCTGTAAATGATCAAAATTAGCAGCAATCCTGTCAATCTCCTCAAAATACATAAGATATCAAAAAGGAAAAAAACATAAATACTGTAAAACAAGGAACCAAGTTACTGGCAGCCTACAAACCTTTCTTCCATCAGTAGTTTCAATTTCAGCATCCTTTCCATTGATTTTTGATACCTGTCCATCAATCCATGATACCTCTGGGTCTTCAATCCAGACATGAGAACCCACAATAATATTCACTGGAGTCCCCTGCAGATGGAGACAAGGAATCATAACAGAATCATATTTTTTTTATTACAATAATTTACTCCGTTCGTACAAATTGTTTAAGAATTTTTCACAAGGATTAAGAAAGCTATTAAATAGCCTTAGTTTAGGGAAATATAACTACATTTGACTAGTTACCCTCTATAGTAAAACACTCAAAATCATCATTACATTAATGCTCTCTCTCATTCCATTTAGCGAAGATACCAATAGTCAGAGATAAAGTTGGACAAAAAATAAATGCCATCTTGGTTTTCTAAAATCAAACAGAATTCATTTTCAAAAACAGCAGATATTTTGAAGTTGAGGGAGTATTAAGATCTCATTAAGGTTCTAAATATGCATTTTATACTATCTTGTGTGCAAGAAGCCAAGAAGTGCTAAGAAAAATGTTTACACATGTTTGTCCCGTGATGGGCATGTAGAAAGATCTATAAATTCCAAACTATACTAATATACCAGAATCTTTGCCACAATCTTCGCAAATAGTAGCACCATAACCAACCGGCTACCACCTTGCAGACAAGTCAGTTTAATGACAAGTAGTTGCTATAATATCATATTCCATTCCTAATCAATCCTATTCTATGTTTAAATTGGGAGGTATTTTGAGTTCTTGACAAAACAAAGTGACGTTGTTTGATCCATGTAGTCATCCCCACCTAGTGGGAAAAAGCTTTGGTTAATAGCTGTTGGTGTATTTTGTGTTCTAGAATCTTGAAACAAATTGCAAATAGTCATATACTACTGCAGCAAAAATCTAACAATGCTATTCAAAAGTGGAAGTTTATGATTACATAAAAACATTCAAGAGTCACAAAACAAGATCTTGCGCTCAATACTGTTTCAAAAATTAATATGCCTACTAACTGAATAGTTCTTCTACCCATCACTGAAAGAAAAGAAAAAAAAAACAGGGAAAAAAAATCTCCCTTTCCCTAACAGATAAGGATAACATGTGCCAATGCCCTTCACACAGAACCAAATGTGATTAGTCTGCTATGCATTGAATGATTCATCACTTTCTTTGTTTCCTAATCCTCTGGCACTGCTGCCTAAGTTGCCAAACTTGATCCAAATGCAGCACCTCCTGGATTGATCATTTGCTTTTACATTTCACAACTGAACGAACTGCAACCCCTTTCCCCATAACTCTTCCAAAATTCCAAACACTAAAGGGCATTGATCACAGAGGATCACTGTATTAAACAGTTGCTGCATTATAAAGAATCACTAGACTTCAACGTTTGAAGTTTGAACATGTAAAATGATCGATCCTATAACACCTTCTCGAGCAGCCAATTCATTGTTCCATTCCAACATTGTCACTCTCATTCACATAAATATTTTCAATTCCATTGCACTAATAAAAGCATCACATAATTGTGCAAGCAATCGCAGAATAAAATATCGAAAATAGAATCGACAAATTCAATTGAGCTACATCAAGAAGAAGCGAAACGTACCATTATTGGGCTCTAGATTGGAAGGTTTAGGAATCGGTTACGAGTGTATTCATGAAGACAAGTAAATTAATTAGTTAGGGATCTGAACGTTTGACGAAAACGTGTTACGAATGAATGTCCCAAAATGTGAAGATGAAAGGGAAACGCCTTTTTTCTTTTCCTTTTTCGTTTTTTTTTTTTTAGTTTTTGGCGAAAATTGAAATGGAAAGAAGAGAGAGAAGTGGAAGTGAATGTGGATGGAGATGGAGAATGAGTGAGTGTAGCTTCATGAAGCGACATTCTTCAACACGCCCTGCAACTTCGGCACCTTCCTCTTCTTCCCTTTGCTTTCGCGCCAACTCGTGGATACTATTTATTACAACTATTTCTCTCTCCCTCTCTTTCACTCTCTTTGCTTTTTAACGGAATTTTACAGTCTATTGTGTTGAAGATGTAGAGCTTTGTCACTTAAGAATACAAGGGCATCTTTAATTTGTTTCAGTTTTCTATTATCATTTTCTATTTTTAAAAATAATTATAAAACTATCATTTTATTTTTATTTTATTTTTTATTTTCAAATATTTATATAGGAAATAGTGAAAACAGAAAAAAAATTTGTTTTCAGTATTTCCTATACAAATTTCAAAAAACGAGAAACAAAATAAAAACAATGTGACAGTTAAACAAAAAACTGAAAACAAAACAAACAAACCCTAATACAGCCCATAATAATCTTTTTACATATTTCGTGAACAAATTGGACCCTTCATTCTTATTTCTTAGTGATCCAATTACAATTTGAACAAATAATATAAATAATGAATTTGTTAAAGTAACATCTAATCTTATAATGGATTAAAGTAGAATGTTGTGTATTTTTTTATTTTTTTTGGACAATATGTAGTATACTTATATTCACTATCATTTTGATATGTGTACCAGGGGAGATAAATAATAATTGAATCTTGCTAATCAGTGCCCTAAGAGCAGTGGTTAAAGAATCAATAATAAGCAAGTTTTTCTTAGTATGATGAGTATTTACCTTCTCAAGTTATTAAATACATCACTTTCCAATAAAAAAATTCTTCTTTTGATTCCTTAATCAATGTCTTAAGGACACCGATTTGCATTCTCCATAATAATAATACTAATTTATTAAAATATTATTAGATATAAGTGTAAAAATCATTTATAATGATTGTGCATAAAAATTAAGGTAACAAAAAAGTATGACAGTATAAGATTTTTTTTTGACGTGAAGTAGGATAGTATAAGGGGTGTTTTTTTTTTTTTTTTTTTTTTTTTACAAATGGATGGACATGTAATGTGGTTATTTCTTTGTAATTTGACTTGTCTTAATTCACTTGCAATTTCTTTTTATAAGCAGCAAGTCGTTAAAGAAATTTGACTCGTAGATATAAAAGAATTTGTAAATTTCTTAATAATTAATTATACACAACGAAAAAGTTAAAATACCGTTTGTTTTAAAATTTGCTAAGGTAAATGGAAAATCACGTTTCCTGATGAGCATTTTTTTTTCCTCTAAAGATGCTCCCCCTACTTTTTTTTTTTTCAGACGTTTGAAACCCCCAAAACACTAAGATTTTGTTTATGAGCTTGGAGGGAAAGGAAATAGAGGAAATCAAAGGGAAAGGAAAGGAAAGGAGAGGGAGGGGAAGGAGAGTATTATCCCTCACCTTGTTTTGAATGCATATTGTATGAGGAGAAGTAAATGGAACGTATATAACATACTTTTACAATTTTACTTTCATTTTAGAAAATTAACATAAGTAATATTTTTTAAATAATATTAATGCACCTTTCAAAAAAAAAATACTAATACAAAAAAAAAAGTTATTCATTTTCCTCTAAAAATTGGGGTAAACCCCCCCCCCCCCAAAAAAACCCCAAATTGGGGTAAACCAAGAAATTGAGTGATGAGGGGTTTGGGGGGTTTTCTAAAATTCTCAAAAACTTCCCCTCCAATTTTTTACACTCACAAATAAGGGAGAAGTTCCCATAAACCTTCTATTTACCTTACTTCCCCTCCTAAATAAGACTCACAAACAAAGCCTAAGACAAATAGGCTATGGATTTTTTATTTATCTTAAAATAAATTCTATTCAACATAAAATTGATTTTATTCCACCATTAAAAATAAACAGATCTCACCAGTTTCAGCAACAATGAAATTTTGACTTGTCAAACTAGATTTTGGCCTATCACAGTAAGTAGGGGTAACTCTATAGTGAACGACCTTCTTTTATCGCTCACAGTGAACAACAATAAATAACCGTTGATTAAGTAATGTTACATGATATTATCATAGACCCTTCCACACTATATTTTTTTTCTTCATTTCCTTCTCTCCCCTGCTCTGTACCTCTAATGCTATGTTTGGGAATTTTGAAGGGGATGAAATAGAGTGGTTAGTAATGGAGTTATTTAGGATGGAATGGAGTGGAGTGGTGAAAGTAAACCACTCTATTGTTTAGAATTTTAATGAGAAAATCTCAAACCCCCAAATTTGGAGGGTATAAAAATTGGGGGTTTGGGTGGGATGGAGTGGTTTGAGTTACCATCTCAATCCATCCCACTCTATTACTTAATAAACTCCCAAACAATGGATTAATATCTTTGAACCACTCCACTCCATTACTAACCACCCCACCCTCCACAGCCCCTCCACCCCAGAAAAAGCCCGTACACAGAGGAGAAGAAAAGAGGTTAAATTGGAGATATTTGAGAATCCACAAAAAAAAAAAAAAAAAAAATTGGAGATATTGAGATTGTGATGGAGGCGTCCCATTTTTGTTTGTAACAAATTGTTTGATTTGGATTTGGTGATTATCACTCGAAGTCACCATTTTTTGGGAAAACATGGTGGGTCGTACATCGTCATCTTCTACATTATCTCTTCCTCCTTCCACCCTCAACAACCCTTCTAGACACCCGTCCATCTTGTCAGTTCTCAAAATCCCAACCTTTTCTCCATAGCCATTCAGGTTTTTTAGCAAACATCATATGATCATCTTTTCCATCAATAATCAATTCAATGAAAGGCACAAACATAAATAAGCAACAAAGAAAAACAAATGGTGCACATAATTTACCCACTGTGAGAATCAATTATTGATTGTTTAAATATGAATCATTTACAGTAGAATAAATATCCATACATTAACAAAGCTAACTGAACTAACAATGAAGAGAAGAGGAAAGTTTTTGTATATGTAGTGAACCCATTCACATCAAAACAACCTTCCTACATCCACCACACGAACTACCGCGACATTGCCAGAAGACGCCGTCCAGAACCCCATGTAGCCATCGCACTGCAAATCAAAACAGCTACGTCATCCTGAACCTCTTGATTTCGCGACCATCTCTAGCTAAAAAACACCAGATCTGCAGTGGCGGCGCCATCCTGTCTCGAATCATCTCGTCACATCGGAGAGATCATCCCGGGACTGCTGCCATTGATCGTCGCCGGAAGAGGAGGGATGCGGTGACATTGTCGAGTGAGAGAGAGAATGGGTGTGAGAGGCAGAGAATGAATAAAAAAAATTAGGTGTTGGTAGTGTATGGTAATATCAGTGGAATATCACTATCTAATGGCTATAATAAGTCGCTCACGTGAGCGACATGCCCACGTTGCTCACGGTAGAAGCCGCCAGTGTTTGCAAGTTATAACCAAACACCTAATTTTGAATTAGTTGATGTGTGTCCACCTCAACCTAAACACCATCAAATTGCAAGTTTTTCTTTCAAACTTTATCTAACAACATAGTTTTAAACATGGTGCCTTCTATGGTACACCACCCACTAAAGTGGTGCAGTGGTGCACTACCCAAGTGGCAAAATCTGTACCATCCAGATTGCCACTTGGATTCTTTTGACTTTTGAACCTCTATAATAGTCGAAGCTAGCATGAAGACCTTATCAAATGGTACATGAATAAAGCACCACTTTCAGCCATTGGATTTATTATTAATTTAATCAATGATCTAGATTTGATAGTCTAAAAAAAAATTCAACATTTGGCTGATAATGTGATAACTAAAAAATAAAAATAAAAAAATGAAAAAGACAATTTTGCCCCATTTCATCCCACCACCCACTCCACTGTCCAAACTCCAAACTCTTCATTGTACAAGAAACAAGACCATCCCCGCAACAGTAACATCTATGCAAGTGGGGCTAATAGTTAAGATAATTGAAGGAAAGAGTCTTGGTCAGCATCAGGGAAGGATTTAAGCCAATAAAGTAAACCCACCGTCCAAACTCTCCAAAGAACTGTTTGTGCATATTCATCAGAAACCCAACAAAGTAAATCTGAAGAGGGAGAGGCTAGAGAGAACCCATATGGAATCAAAGCAAAGGTAATGTGGTACCGATTTCTCAGATCCCGATCGAGTGCAGGTTAGATCCCAATTTCTCAGCTCCTCCAAGGTTCGAAAACCTTCATCGCCGACACCTTCGTCTCGCTGTTGTCGTTAGGGTTTCATCCCTCAACGTAAAAAACGCAATTGTCCACGACCTAACCGAGGGTGTCGGTGCCGGTGCGTTAAAGCCCATTCTGGCCATAACACAATCGGCCTTACTTGCATCCCTTTTTATGTACTTTTTTTTATTCTTTTCATTCTAGTTGTTTTGTAATCTCCTGTTCCATGGGTGGCTAGTTACTTCTATCACTTTTATGCAGTCTTTGACTCTTTGGTTCTGCAACTATAGGAATACGAGATAAAAAAAAATGTGAAGAATTTTATGCTACCATTCAGAATGCACAAGAGTGAAGAAGTGAACCAGAGGCCAGAGGGTGTGGTTGGAAGGGAAGAAGGGGAAAAAAGGTTTGCCTTTGGAGAGAGAAAATGAGGGGGGGAAATGGTGGCAAAAAAATGAATGATACTGGAAAAAAAATGAAATTGGCCGTAGCAGAGGGGACAGGGGTGGTGGTGGCTGGTTGAGTAGTGGTAAAGAAGAAGGGTAAGAATGAAATTTTGAAATAAAGATTTTCTAAAAATCAACTAATTTATCTTTAATAATAATAGGTCATTTGGGTTAAAAATAATGGTGCATCAATGTATCACCTATTTTGATGTTTCATGCTAGCCTTCGCTATTATAGAAGTTGAAAAGTCAAAAGAACCCAAGTAGCAATCTGGTTGGTTCAGATTTTGTCACTTGGATGGTACACCACTGCACCACATTTTGCTAAAAACATTAATATCATAATAATCACAGAAAGATGTGTTATAGGATTTCTGTAATTATAATCTATATTTATAATGCTTATGGTCGTAAGCATATATGTGCTATATAGGTCTTGAACCCCCCAATGAATCAAACCATGCGCCTTTTTTCAACCATTCAGGACTTTTGAACCTGGTAAATCACAAAACAAAGTCACGCACATTGGAGTTTGGACAAATAATTAAAGTAAACTAAATGAGCGAGTGCATTTCACATAGTTGTTCCCTAAAACATGAGGAAACAAGACCCCCACGTATATGTATTATTCTTCATAATTTTTGTTACAGCGCAAACTTGTGGTGCAGTTTAAGCTAAAAACTTGAACCAACCAAATATATAACCAGCCAACCATCAAGTCCTTAATTCATGCATTGACACTATTAACTGAGTAGTCCTCAATTCATAAATCAGTGTATTGTCCAACTGAAAAGGACTTCCAGTGCTTCAAGTTGAGACCCTTGAATCTTTTGGAGGTGTGTCAGCAAACTTCCAAGTCATTTTATTGGTCGTTTCATTGAACTGACGAGAACCAGCTACGTCGTCAATGGGAACTGCCTCAGCAATTTCTCTCAGTTCCTGTTCTGTAAGTTTCACTGACAAGGAACTGAGGTTTTGATCCAGGTTCTTAATCTTAGTTGTTCCTGAAAAGGTCCAGACAAATTGTGGCAAGTAGTTATACACTCATGAACTATGATGAGTTCTGATAACTAAGCGACAGACATAGATAAATACTAAGCATGTGCTTCTTGGTTGAGTTGGTGAAAAGTAGAAAGATGAAAAATAGAGGGTAAAATATTTTTCAACCGAAAGGGAAAATGAAGTACATTTTATATTTCACCTTCAATTTTTTGTTTATCAAATATTTGTAGAGAGGTTTGCATTTCAAATTTTCCACATTCCTGCGTTCTAATCAACAAGAAAATAGAAATACCCCATACCAAATTACTAACATGCAAATAGTCTAAGAAACTGCCCATCATAAAATGGAATCTAAACTCATAACTAGCGGAACACTTCAAGAGAATGAACTTGGAGCTTTGAACCAAAACAGGTGATCTCTCAACAAATAATAATAACCTATAATATAACAGCAAATTATGCACATATGATTGCAGTCTTCAAGTGATGGTAGTTGGTGGAGTCCTAGTTTAGACAGGTGACCCATAGATGCAGTCAATTCAATCTTTAGTAGATGTAATATCAAATTCAAAGGTACGATGTAGAGACACAGCACTTCAATTGCAAAAAAAATAATCTACGAAGTTTCTATCCAAATAAATTTTCCTTTCTTGCAGCAAAGACAACTTTAAAATAAGAAGACAGGGATAAGAAGCATAAAATGGTTAAGTTGAAACTAAGGACACCACATATAGATTCCCCTAAGATGTAGAAATTTTGTAAATCACACAATAGTGACAACCTTTACATCAGGTGAACAACAAGAAACTTAGCCCTTAAAACTTCCCTAAATACTTTACATTTTATACTTTTTAATGTTTACCAATGGCATGGTAAAAGATAAAGCTCTTTAAAGACTTTAGGAGGATTGGATATGGAACAAATAAATCCCCAGTATTGTCGATGAATCCTCTTCTGATTGAACTCTGAATATAAACACTTGAGAAGGCAAAACCAAAACAGAGATGTGTCTGAAACTACTTAGATTACATTCTCAGCACTTAATTGAGAAGAACCATCAGCCGGTAACCTTAGTGCATGAGATCATTGCCATCCTAACATATTTGGCTGCTAGATAGGCTAATTCTAGTGAAATGGTTAACTTAAATGTCTATAAACATATATTAACACATCTTGTCGAAAAGAAAATGTTAATACACCACAAAGGCAAGTGTACTAAATGTATGACTATATTGGCATATATCCTAGAAAAAAGTCTATAGTTCTTCACTTATTTGACTAGCGCATAAGTGCAATTACAAAGAATACAATGCATAATAGTTTGTTTTGATTTGGAAAAAAATAAAAATATCATAATCCTAATATACCAAGGATACTTATTTGCAGTTGTGAGTATGTTAAGATTCTTTTCCACATTCTATCATACAAGAAATTCTGTCACTCACCAGGTATAGGCACAACATCATTGCCTTGTCGAAGTACCCATGCTAATGCTAACTGGGAAGGAGCGCACTGGTGCTTCTTAGCAAGGCTTTCTATCCGGTCATAAATATTCTTGTTCTTCTTCATGTTCTCAGCTTGGAAACGGGGATGAAAAGTCTGGTAAGTGAAATAACTAGATATCAGACAACCAGAACTCTTCATTTACGATTCTTTTATTAAAAATAAATCGATCCCATTTTTTTTCTTTTGACTAGCTTTGATGTCAATATATATATATATATATATGTGTGTGTGTGTGTACTCCCCTCCATCATTATTCTTGTTTAAACACAAATATTTGCAATTTAATCAGCACCCGCATATTGTATAAAAAAAGAAACAAACTAGGTCAATGTTCGATTCAAGATTAAGAGTTTATCACTGCTATTTGCCACATCCTAATAATTATATGGTATGGACCAGAAAGCACATGTAATTACTGATATGGTGTACCAGGGAGTTATTTGCGGGCAATTTTTCCACAACACCTTTGCCACCAAAAAAGCCGCCACCAAGAGGGCTATATGGTACAATTCCAATACCAAGCTCCCTGAAGGAATAAAGGCATTAAGAAAGTGAAGTCAAAATAGGTCAAACATGCAGTCAGCACCAACTAAGTTACTAACTCATAATTAAAGAGAATGAATAAAAAGTCATGAGAGTTGTTCTCCTAGTCCTATGAACTTGGAGAAGAAAACTAACCTGCAGAGAGGAATTATCTCTTCCTCCACGTCACGAGTCCAGAGGGACCACTCTAGTTGTACAGCTGTGATGGGATGAACTGCATGTGCCCTCCTTATTGTATCTGGGCTGGCTTCAGATAATCCAATATACTTGACCTTTCCCTCTTCCACCAGTTTCTTAAGTTCACCTACCTATAATAGAAAAAACTTATTCATAATGTATCTACTATCTAGTGAGTTAAAAAGTCATGGGTATGTGTACTATGCTTCAAGTCATTTATAAGTCTATCAAGGGAAGAAATCCCTAACTGTTTCCTCTATAGGTACTGTTGTGTCCACCCTATGTTGATAATAGAGATCAACGTATTCAAGACCAAGACGTTTCAAGCTGCCTTCAAAACATGAGCGCCCATATTCAGGTGTTCCGTTGATCTTGACAATATCCTTAGCAATATCTACCTTTTCAATACCAAATTTTGTTGCTACCTGGATCTTTTCTCTAGGCAGCTGCTTAAAAGCCTGGTCAAGAAAATCAAAGAATGAAACACTCAATAAAAATGAATCCACTGAACCATTAGAAAAGGTAAAGAAATGCCTTTTTTATATAGTAGTTCAAAATTTTATATGTATAGTTAGTTTGACATGTTTCAGAAATTGGGTGTTATTTGAACATCAAAATGGGACAACAAAATTCGACAATAATTTTATGGTTAATACAGTGAAAATATGTGTTCAATGAAGTGTTGAGTTTGTTCAACGGATATATCAAAGTGTCGCAATTCATTAACCAATCAACTGAACTTGATTAACCACTATTTTGAATGTTATTAATGAAGATGGGAATGACATGGCATCCCAACTTGCCAGCTTTTGGGGCTTGTAATGTCCCCTTGTTGAAATAGAGTTATTCACCAATAACCTATACTGAATTGTGCCAAATAGAAAGGAAAGAGTGGAAAGAAATGGTATTTAGGGTTTTGTCTAAGGTGCACCACCCACCAAAGTGGTGCAGTGGTGCACCACCCACATGGCATTTTATTGTCCAATTATTTTGCCATGTGGGTTAGTGTGACAGTTTTTGAATTTTTCACTTGTGATGCACCTAATTAGGTGTTCCCCAGGAAGCACCCATTTTCAGGTTAATACCAAGTTATTATTATTATTATTTAGTTTCAATACCAATTCTACCCCTCCCATCCCTCTGCCCCTTTTCCACTACCAACAGATGGAAGCGACCAGCCACCACCGGGCGGCACCGGTCAGCTGTGCCAACCATCTTCCTTGCACACCGTTCCTCATCACCGGAAACAATGGTAGAACTAGGCTTGTTGATCTTGATGAACTTCAAAGTGGATAGCTTCCTTGTTTTCAGGTTTGTGAGGATGAATCAGTCCTTCAAGCATTTAAACTGATGAGGAAGAAGAGGGTTGGCGGTGGTGGTCGGTCTGAAGGAACGAGTCGACCTGTTTCTGGCAGGGGAAGGAGGCTATGGCGGTGAGTCGGATCTCCCAAGGAACTCTCGGAGCAGGGTGAGGTCCGAGTCAGGCAGTGTGAGTAGGGTGACCCCTCCCCCGAATTTCACCATATTTTCCATTCCCTTTTCCGATTAGGGTTCAGGCGACCATGTCGATGCTCCGGCAAGTCCAGGCATGAGAAGCGAAACGTTGATGGAGAAACGAAGGTCGATGGAGAAGTGAAACGTTGATGGAGAAAGCGATATCGTCGTTTTGTCTTGAGATTCGGTAATCGTCGAAGAGAGCTTCTTTGCGGAACTGAGCGATTGATTGAACGCTGTCGCCGTTGAGAAGGTTGTGGAGGAAGATGGCATGGTCACGCGTTTGTAGAGATGGCATACTTTTCCGATTTTGTCAAGTGCTGGGAGGAAGCATTTCTGAACTCCGTTTTCGGATACGAAAACCTTGAACTTCATTTTTGGTCACTACAACACGATCAGGCGGCAGAGGAGGAAGGAAAGAAGGAGGGTGTGCGGCGGTGGCGATACCGGCGGAGGAAAGGATGGAGGTGGCCGACGCTCGCGGTGGTTGCGTTTTCCGGCATGGTTGAGGGTGGGTCTGTGAGGTAGATGATGAAGGGCAAAATTGTATTTTTATTTTTCTGGTAACCTGTAAAACAAGTGTTCAATTTCAATCTCAACCATTCAAATATTTAAACTACTAATTTGATGGTCAAAAATAGTGCTTCATGGTGAAGCACCTAATTATAGACAGCACCTTGTTTTTTGGCTGAAAAAACTAAAATTTGGGTTGAAAAGTCAATTAACACACATGGCAAATTAATTGGTCAATAGAGTGCCATGTGGGTGGTGCACCACTGCACCACTTTGGTGGGTGGTGCACCATAACCTTCACCGGTATTTAGATTGTACCTTTCCGACCAAAACTTCGTTGGCATTGGCCCCATAAACATCAGCAGTATCGAAAAATGTGATCCCTTTATTGAATGCATGCTTAATAATAGATATGCCAGCATCTTCAGCAACAGGATCGTTATACACTCCACTAAGCCCCATACAACCGAATCCCAACTTTGAAACCTAAAAGTGGTTTGTGAAATATGAAGAAGAGAGTGAATGAATTGGGATAAGAAGGATGATAGAGATGGAAATGGTAGGGCGAATACCTCAAAGCCTTGGGTTCCAAGTTTCACACGAGGAATTTGCACACTCTGCACTTCCGCCATTTGGGGTTCTTCTTCTGATACTAATGCTGATGCTGATTATGTTTGCAGTTTGCAGATTGCAGCTGTATATTTATATAGGAATTTTTCTTTCATGTTCATCAGCTTTTGCTCTTGTCGTTGAGTGCGTTAACATAAAGCGCACTGATGCATTGTTAATTAACTCAATTTATTATTAATTGTATATAATTTTATTTTTAATTTTGATGTTTTGTTATTATAAAAAAAATTTATATTGTAAATCAATCATATTAGCACCAATATGTACTTGGTCCTGGTGGTAACGAAATGAGTTCGGACTCCTTAAGCAAGTGGTTAGGTCGTCAGGGGTTCGATCTCTGACTGTTGCGTGTGGAGAAAATCTAGTTAGGAGAAGTCAGTCCTTCAATGTTTCAATGTCGTCCAATACCTCAAAGGATTAGTTATCGCAATTGCACAATATAAAAATATTTATACTAACAATGCATATCAACTAAATCGATATAATTTTAGATTTAATTAGTATCCACCAATCAATATGGATTTAAATGGCATATACTTTTTTATATATATATATACACAAAAGGAGGGATTAATTAAGAAATAAAGCCAGAGAATGAAACACCCCTAGCATCTTCCACAAGAATTGGAAAAAGATGTTGTGAGGCCAAAGAAAGTTCAATACAAGAGAAATGTCCATCTGGGTGGCCATAAAATCTGCTCCTCTGTTAGCTTCCTGGAAATGTGATCAATAGAAAACCTCCACTCATTAGCGGAGATCAGCGACAGAGCCTCTTCCTAAAGAGGTTTCATGAAAAGGTAGCTCGAGACTTTCTTGTTAATCACAGACACAATTGGTATGCACTCTCAGAATAAAGATTTCTTATATTGTCAATCAATCATAAATTATTATCTAATTAAAAATATTAAACTCTTGCTATAACTACCTTAAAATTTACATATTTACACTGACATTATAGCAAAATTAAATTGTAATTATATCAAAGTTTCAAAATAATATAAATATTTAATACTACGGAGTGAATATATTGAAGAAATACAATTTTCATCTTTACTAAAAAAATTTTAAAAAAATACATGAATTTTTATGTTTAACCATTTTACTTTTTCAAGATATAATCACTCATAAAACATCTAAAATTATATACATAATAATATTTTAAAGAAAATTATAATATATTTTTTATATTAAAAAATTTTGATAGAAAAATTTGGGGGAGTCATTGCTCCCTCCCGCCGCCTTAAAGAAGGCTCGCCACTACAGTTACTGCCCCATTTCGCAAGAGGTTTCGCTTTAGTATCACTTCAGGTGCTTTCCCTAATTGATGACTATTCCACAAACCGGGTTTCTTATTTTCTTCTCCCTTGCACGTTTCTAGGAAACTTCCCACACAATCCCATTGAAACCCCCACTTTTATATACATTGGATGACACTAAAATTAAGGAGGGAGATTTGAAATAACTCTTTTAAAGTTTATCCCCACTTATATATATACATATATAATAAGTGTAGACAAATGTGTCAGGGTTGGTGACATTGGTTAAGGAATTCGAAATAGAAAATTTGTATGAAAAGTGTTGTATTTAAAAATTCTATCGTTAACATTTTTCTATGTTTAGTTTTTTTGGGTCCGTTTGTTTTAGATTTTGATAGATTTATTTTGAAAAAATTGATTTCGAAATAACTGATTTTAAAAAAATTGAGGTTAAAAAAATTGAGGTTAAAAAATTGATTTATATTTGATAATGATATTTTAAAAGTTAATTTAAAAGATTTAGTTTTTTGTTTAGATGATAAATTAAAATCAGTAAATATAAAGAACTTTGTGGGGCTCACACTTAAAATCAATTCTTTTCAACGAAAAAGCTAAAAGTTCTTACTTATCTTAAAATCAATTTTACCGAATCCATAATTGATTTTATCGAATGCAAAATTTAAAACAAACATATTCATAATTCCAAAATCACTCTCAGTCGAAGCAAACTTAATTTTGAACTTCCCAAAATCTAAAACAAACGGATACTTAATCAATCTCTTTAGAACACTGATTAATATATATATATATATGGGATTTGCTAACATACATCCACCCATTTCTTAGAAGGTATAGGTTAGCAAGCTACACCTTCAGGTATATTTTATATTTTTTTAGTTATAGCTTGCTAACGTACACCTTAAAAATGGGTGGGTGTACGTTAGCAAATTCATTTATATATATATATATATATAGCCGTGAGTTGCAAGTATGGCTTCCTTTTTTTAAAAAGATATGAAGACTTCAACAAAAGAAAAATGAAGTTGATCAGAAATCATACATGCATCATGCTCTCATGGTAACGACTTGCCAAAGATTTTTTTTTTATAAATAAAATAAAATAAAGAAAGTCACAGTTGCTAAATACGACTTCAATTCTTTAAATCAAAATAAGGAAAATCTTGCTCATTAAAAATTAAAATATTGCTCATATAAAAAAAAAAAAATCTCATAAAGTCGTTGGCAGCATATACGACCAGCATTAAATATATTTTTTTAAAAATAAAATAAAAATAAGTGTTTAAACGAGCATGTCGTGGTTAAAGTGTACGACTTGCAATATTATGTGCATGTGCCATTTCACTCTACTTTCAAAAATCGCATTTCTCACGTAAGACTTGAATGTACTGAATATATAAAATTATAATGTTAAATTTATGAGGCAACATAGTTAAATTATTTAAAATATTATCATTTAAAATATGAAAGATAATTCTTCTTATAATTTTATATTATCTAATTAATAAATTAAGTAATAGAATATAAGTTAAGTTTGTCTCATTGATTATATAAAACTTGTTACTTGGTTAAACGATAATAAATTATCATCTGTGATTTACTATCGGTCAAATTAAATCCTTTTTCTAGAATAAAAAATTAAATCTTTTTTTTTTTACATTTTTCCATAACATGTTATGATTCTTATTCTTAATAAATAGTTTCACAAATACATTGGGTAATTTTAAATGATATAATTTTTTTTTTTACAGAACACTTAATTTTCCTTGTTTATTGATTATATTTGATTTAAATCTTATTTGATATTTTCAATAATATGATATCATTCATATTCCTAATTTTAATAAGTATACACGACATAAGGATTTTTTACATTATCAACCAATCAGAAATTGACACACCATTAAAAGAATTTGAATCTTATTTAACTACCTTAAAAGTCATCAATTCCATGATTACTGATTGGTATTTGTGTACAAATCTTGCAAGATAGACTGTTACATATGTTATGTTTTTATTAATGAATTATTATACATGTCATATATTGTCATTAGAAAACATCTAATTATACCTAAGTCTCGTACTTTATTAAATTATTTCAAAAGTACCATACTTCGATAAATAGTTTGAAAAAATAAAATAACACTGGTTTGGTCAAAACCCCAAATATGAGTGCATTTCGCATAGTTCTTCCCAAAAACATGAGGAACCAAATCCCCCACGTATATATATTATTATTCATAATTTTTGTTACATCGCACACTCGTAGTGCAGTTTAAACTAAATACTTGAACCAACCAAATATATACGCAGCAAACCATCAAGTCTTGACATGGGATATTATTATGCATATTTTAACTCAAAAATTCTACATCTGGAGCATGCATTGACACTGTCAACTGAGTAGTCCTCAATTCATAAATCTGTGTATTGTCAAACTGGAAAGGACTTCCGGTGCTTCAAGTAGAGACCCTTTAATCTTTCGGAGGTGTGTTAGCAAACTTCCAAGTAATTTTAGCGGTCGATCCATTGAACTGACGAGAACCTGCTACGTCATTAATGGGAACTGCCTCTGCAATTTCTATGAGGTCCTTTTCTGTAAGTTTCACTGATAAGGAGCCGAGGTTTTGATCCAGGTTCTTAATCTTAGTTGTTCCTGAAAAGGTCCAGGCAAAATTGTGGCAAGTAATTATATACTCATGAACTATGATGAGTTATGACAATTAAGCGACAGACAGAGATAAATATCAAAAGTGCTTCTTGGTTGAGTTGGTGAAAAATAGAACGAAAATGTTATCTAGGGTATTGCTCTACCTCATACCAAATTACTAACTTGCAAATAGTCTTAGACACTACCCATCATAAAATGGAAGCTAAACTCAAACGGAAACATGCCCAATAACTAGTGGAACACTTCCAGAAAAATCAACTTGGAGCTTTGGACCAAAACTGGTTATCTCTCAATCAAAAAAATAATAACCTCCTATACTATAAAATGCAAATTATGCACATATGGTCGCAGTCTTCTAAATGATGGAAATTGGTGGAGTCAAGGTGACCCATAGATGCAGACAATTCAATCTTTAGTAGATGTAATATCAAATTCAAAGGCACCTTGTAGGGATGCAGCACTTCAACTGAAAAAAGAAATCTAGGAAGTTCATATCCAAATAAATTTTGTGAACAATTTCTTAATACAAACATACTAAAATATTTACAACTCAATTTAAAAATAAATTTATTTTGTAAAAATGATTAGGATCAACTGAGCATGGAACAGACAATATGTTGCTGCAATGCCATTTAGTATTTGAAAAATGTTATTAACCCATAAAAAACCATATTACGAAATATCAAATGATTTTCACATACCTCAAGTGTGCACAGAGAACTAGGTGCAGCTAAGCATTCTATATTTTTCCTTACTATTGAAGAATTGGGGCCTTTTAGAACACAATTACAATCTTCCTACCACTCAATCATACGTGTCAAAATCACTTTCGTATTTTTTCAAAGAAAAATTTTCCTGTCTTGTAGCAAAAACAACTTTAATGTTAAGGAGATAGGAATAAGAAGCACAAAATGGTATAAGTTGAAATTAAGGAGACACCATATAGATTCCCGTAAGACTTCAAAATTGTGTAAATCACACAACAGTGACAACCTTAACATCAGGTGCACAACTAGAAACTCATCTCTTAACCCTTAAAACTTCCCTAAATACTTGACATTTTATGCTTTTTAATATTTACGAACGATGTGGTAAAAGATAAAACCAAAAAAGAGATGTGTTTGGTAACTTTTCCCTATCATCCATATAACACTTTTTCGGCAGGGAAAGTCCAATATTAGAATTCTTTCTCTAACGTCTATAAACATATATTAATACATCTTTTCAAGAAGGAAATATTAATAAACCACAAAGACAAATGTACTAAATGCATGATGATATTGCCCATAAGTGCAATTACAAGAAATACAGTGCATAAAAGTTTGTTTTGATTGCGGGAAAAAAGGTAAAAATACCATAATCCTATACATCATGAATACTTATTTGCAGTTGTGACTGAGTATGTTAAGATACTTCTCCACATTCTATATTAAACAAAGGAAATTATGTCACTCACCAGGGATAGGCACAACATCATTGCCTTGTTGAAGCACCCATGCTAATGCCAACTGGGAAGGAGTGGACTGGTGCTTCTTAGCAAGACTTTCTATCCGGTCATATATATTCTTGTTCTTCTTCAAGTTCTCAGCTTGAAAGCGGGGATGAACGGACTGGTAAGTGAAATAACCAGATATCAGGCAACCAGATCTCTTCAATCCCTTTTTTTTTTTTTTATTCTTTTGACTAGCTTTGATGTCAAAACAAAACAAAAAAAAAACATGCATGGTAATATTCCCCTTCCATCATTATTCTTGTTTAAACACGAGTATTTGCAATTTAATGAGCACATAGATATTGTATAAAATTAAAAATAAAACTAGCCCAGTGTTCGATTCAAGATTGAGAGTTTATCCTTGCTATTTTGCCACATCCTAATAATTTTATGGTATGGACCAGAAAGCACATGTAAGAGCTAATATGGTGTACCAGGGAGCTAGTTGCAGGCAAATTTTCCACAACTCCTTTGCCACCAAAAAAGCCACGACCAAGAGGGCTATATGGTACAATTCCAATACCAAGCTCCCTGAATGAATAAAAGCATCAAGAAAGTGAAGTCAAAATAAGATTAACATGCAGTCAGCAGCACCTAAGTTACTAGCTGATAATTAGAGAGAATGAAGAAACAGTCACGAGAGCTATACTCCTATGAACTTGGAGAAGAAAACTAACCTGCAGAGAGGAATTATCTCTTCCTCCACGTCACGAGTCCAGAGAGACCACTCTATTTGTACAGCTGTGATGGGATGAACTGCATGTGCCCTCCTTATTGTATCTGGGCTGGCTTCAGATAATCCAATATACTTGACCTTTCCCTCTTCCACCAGTTTCTTAAGTTCACCTACCTATAATAGAAAAAACTTATTCACAATGTATCTACTATCTAGTGAGGTAAAAAGTCATAGGTATGTGTACTATGCTTCAAGTCATTTATAAATCTATGAGTGGAAGAAACCCCTAACCGTTTCTTCTATAGGTAATGTTGTGTCCACCCTATGCTGATAATAGAGATCAATGTATTCAAGACCAAGACGTTTCAAGCTGGCTTCACAACATGAGCGCACATATTCAGGTGTACCGCTGATCTTGACAATATCATTAGCAAGATCTATCTTTTGAACACCAAATTTTGTTGCTATCTGGATCTTTTCTCGGGGAAGCTGCTTTAAAGCCTGGTCAAGAAAATCAAAGAATGAAACACTCAATAAGTGATTCCAGTGAACCATTAGAAAAGGTAAAGAAATGTCATTTTTATATAAGAAAAGTTGCCATAGGTCAAAATTTTATTTGTATAGTTAGTTTAACATGCTTCAGAAATTGACATAAACTTCAATTGCAAGAACATGGGAATAACATGACATCCCAACTTGCCAGCTTTTCCCTTCTGTTTTGGGGCTTTTAATGTTGGGGGTAAAGGCTGCAGGGAGGTCGGGTGCTTTTCATTCCAAATTTCTTTGTCCCTCATTGCAACAGAGTATCCAACCATAGAGGACTAGTTATTTTTCTCCAGCCAGTTAATAAAAGGAGCCAAACTTCTTTCATAGGATGCTCTTGCATGAAATTTAAACTATTCTTGAAATTTAAATTATACTTGTTTAAAATGGATCATGGAGTGAAATAAATATTTTATGGATTTAATTTGATGTTTTTAGTTTAATACTTCTTTACACTATCATCTAATCGTGTATCACTAAATTATTAGATAATTTTGACTATCACAACCACTACATAGAAAGTCTAACTATTTTAGTTTTGTGTTAACACAACATTAGATGATAGTTTAAAAAAATTTACAACTACATCAAAATTAAACTCACATGATCTTATTTAGGAAATCCCCAAGACAGAAATCAAATAATGACTAGGTATCCAGCAATAATCTATTCTGAATTGTGCGAAATAGAAATGAAAGAGTGCAAAGAAATGGTTTGTAGTTTGTACCTTTCCGACCAAAACTTCGTTAGCATTGGCTCCATAAACATCAGCAGTATCAAAAAAAGTGATCCCTTTACTGAATGCATGCTTAATAATAGATATTCCATCATCTTCAGCAACAGGATCATTGTACCCTCCACTAAGCCCCAGACACCCGAATCCCAACTTTGAAACCTAAAAGAGAGAAAGAAATGTAATTTTGTGAAATATGAAGAGGGTGAATGAATTTCAAAAGAATGAATTGGAATAAGAAGAATGATAGAGCGAATACCTCAAGGCCTTGGGTTCCAAGTTTCACACGAGGAATCTCCACACTATGCGCTTCTGCCATTGTGGTTCTTCTTCTGATACTAATGCTGATGCTGATTATGTTTGCAGATTGCAGCTAAATTATATTTATATAGGGATTTTTCTGTCTTGTTCTTCAGCTTTTGCTATTGTCATTGAGTGCGTCAAGTAAGTGTTGTTTGCATCACTGATTATGTCACCACCAACACCGACGCATTCGTCTACAGACGACAATAGTGGCAGTGGCGTCGCCATATCTTACTTTGTCTGCTCTATTTACCTTTCTTGTTTTTCTTTCTTTTTCTATTTTGGACTTCATTTTCTTCTTCACTCCTTCGTCAGGAGTTCAGGATTATCAATTCATTCTGCATTTGCACCAGCCGTTTGGGTTTTTATGTATGTTTAAAGAGTAATTTTATTCGGACACCCGGGATTGACACCTGGGTGTGACACCAAAACACTGTAGTGCTATAGTAGCGCTACAGTAACGTACTGTAATGTTACTGTAGCAAAAAAAAAAAATTTTTTCCTTTCAAATTTTGCCTTTTTTGTTTAAATATAAAAATTTAGTTTTTTTGAATACTAATATTTTTGGTTAATTACGTACAAATATCTGGTTAATTCAGTTTATTATATGGTTAATGGGTTTTTTTTGGACAAATTTCGACTTTTTTTAAAACCAAAACACGTGGTTAATCCTTTGAAAATGGTTGGTCAATTCAGTGTATTCTGTGGTTAATCGGTTATCCTGAAGCTTACAATCATTTTTCACAACCATGTAAATATTTGATTAATCACATGAAAAATTCTGGTTAATTCATTTTATTATATGGTTAATGGGTCTTTTTTTTTTTGGGACAAATTTCGACTTTTTTTTTAAAACAAAAACACGTGGTTAATCCTTTGAAAATGGCTGGTTAATTCAGTGTATTCTGTGGTTAATCGGTTATCCTGAAGCTTACAATCATTTTTCACAACCATGTAAATTTTTGATTAATCACATACAAATTTCTGGTTAATTCATTTTATTATATGGTTAATGGGTCTTTTTTTTTGGGACAAATTTCGACTTTTTTTTAAAAACAAAAACACGTGGTTAATCCTTTGAAAATGGTTGGTTAATTCAGTGTATTCTGTGGTTAATCGATTATCCTGATGCTTCAAAAATCATTTTTCACAACCATGTAAATATTTGATTAATCACATGCAAATTTCTGGTTAATTCAGTTTATTATATGGTTAATGGATCTTTTTTTTTTTGGACAAATTTCGACTTTTTTTTAAAACAAAAACACGTGGTTAATCCTTTGAAAATGGTTGGTTAATTCAGTGTATTATGTGGTTAATCGGTAACTCTGATGCTTCAACCATTCTATATGAGATATATCTCATATAGAATGAATTGAATTAACCAAATATTTGCACTGGATTAACAAAAAATGCTAGTATTTAAAAAAACTAATTTTTTTTTATAAAAAAAAGTCAAAATTTGTATTAAAAAAAAAAAAATCTACTGTAGCGCTACAGTACCGTACTGTATCGCTACAGTAGCGCTACAGTACCCCGGGTGTCGAAATTTGGTGTCGCACCCGGGTGTCCGAATATCACTACTCATGTTTAAAATGGACCTCCACATAAAATTATACAACTATTTGAGAATCAAACATAGCTTGTTAGGAAAAATCAAATCTTGTTAATTTCAAATCAATTCACTGGATACCACTTGATGACATCCAAATGATGGGATGCCTTTACAAGATCTTTTTGGTTGAATTTCCAGAAAAACAAAACGCAATCACCTTTAAAATATAGTATCACTTGAGTTCAATATTGTATCAAAAACAACAAGTGAAGAAAACAAAGAAAATGGAAGAGATTGAGATGGTGATAGGCGCCACAAACAGGATTGTTTGATAAGCCTTGTGAGGTTCGCCACAAGAATCTTGGATTCTTGATAAGAACAAATTTGGTTCAGCCAAGAACCTAGGAGAACACAAGTCTCACTCAATGGAAATAATCCAAATGAACATCCAAGTTACATTCCAATCTGTTTCTGGCGCATTACATAGGAGAAATCAGTCAACCTTTGGTTGCCCAAATACAATCCATAACCCCTACTTGATTATCCTATTGATGACACTAAAACCCACTTAAATAATTATTCCAATCAGCCATCAAGTCCTCTCCCACACGCCTACATCTACATGAATATGGGTGGTTACACTTGCTTCTCATATTAAAAGTGTAACCCCCATATTTAACTTCAAAAGGAATCCAAACAGTTTTAAAGAAAAAGGTGGGCTGCATCATTGATGAACCAACTTACATAACTCCTCAACAATTATTGAATTAAAAACAACTAATGACCCCACTAGCCTTCATGACACCACTTGGAATGGACCATCACCCCTTGGGTGAAGCTTAGATTTCCTTTGAGAAGGAAACCTCTCTTTTCTCATGTGCACCCAAACCCAATCTCCGGGTTCAAAAACCACCTTCCTCCTCCCTTTGTTGGCTTGTCTTGCATAACTTTCGGTCCTCTTCTCAATTTGGGCCCTCACCTGCTCATGTAACTTCCTCACATATTCAGCCTTGGCCTTCCCATCCTTATGCTTTAAAATTGAAGAGCTAGGCAGTGGCAATAAATCAAGAGGAGTTAAAGGGTTAAATCCATAAACAACCTCAAAAGGAGAATATTGAGTAGTACTATGAACAACCCTATTGTAAGCAAATTCCACATGAGGCAAACAATCCTCCCAAGATTTAATATTCTTTTTAATCACAGCCCTTAAAAGTGAAGAAAGGGTCCTATTCACAACTTCAGTTTGCCCATCCATTTGAGGATGGCAAGTGGTGGAGAAGAGAAGCTTTGTTCCAAGCTTTCCCCACAAGGTCCTCCAAAAATGACTGAGGAACTTGGTGTCCCTATCACTTACAATACTCCTTGGGAGGCCATGAAGCCTCACCACTTCTTTAAAGAACAAATCAGCAACATGACAAGCATCATCAATTTTTTTGCATGGTATAAAATGTGCCATTTTTGAAAATCTATCCACCACAACAAATATTGAATCTTTACCATTCCTTGTCCTAGGAAGTCCCATAACAAAATCCATAGATATATCAACCCAGGGAAAATCAGGAATAGGCAAAGGAGTATAAAGTCCATGAGGCATCACTTTAGATTTTGACTTTTTACACACAATACATCTTTCACAAAATTTTTGCACATCATGCTTCATATGAGGCCAATGAAAATGTTCATGCAACATGTCTAAAGTCTTTTGGACCCCAAAATGCCCCATCAAACCCCCCTCATGCGCCTCTTTCACAAGCAAATTTCTTATTGAGCTTTTTGGAACACACAATCTCTTTTCTTTAAACAAAAACCCTTGGTACCTAAAGTACCCATTTTGGGCTGTATGCACACAATTAGCATAGATACTTGAAAAATCATTATCATTCTCATACAAGTCCTTAATACATTCAAGACCAAACAACTTTGTTTCAAGGGTAGAAAGTAAGGAATATCTCCTTGAAAGTGCATCCGCCACAACATTGGCCTTACCTTTCACCACATATGGAAACTGCTCAAGGAACTCAACCCACTTGGCATGTCTTCTATTCAACTTCCCTTGCCCTTTTAAATATTTCAAAGACTCATGGTCACTATGAATCACAAATTCTTTGGGCAATAGATAGTGTTGCCAAGTTTGCAAGGCTCTTACCAAGGCATACAATTCCTTATCATAGGTGGGATAATTAAGGGCAACTCCACTTAATTTCTCACTAAAATAAGCAATTGGATGCCCCTCTTGCATCAACACAGCCCCAACACCAACATTAGAAGCATCACATTCAATTTCAAAAGATTTAGCAAAATTAGGCAAAACAAGTATTGGTGCATGGGTAAGCTTTTCCTTAAGTTCTTTAAAAGCATGCTCTTGTTTTTCCCCCCATTTAAACCCCACATTCTTTTTGACTATTTCATTAAGAGGTGCCAAGGTACTAAAATCCTTAACAAACCTCCTATAGAAGCTAGCCAAGCCATGGAAGCTTCTCACTTCACTTACATTCTTGGGGGTTGGCCAATCTTGGATGGCCTTAATCTTTTTCTTATCCACATGAACCCCTTTATCATTAATCACAAAGCTAAGAAAGATCACATGATCCACACAAAAGGTACATTTTTCCAGATTTGCAAACAATTTTTCTTTTCTTAACACAAGCAAAACATTTCTTAAATGCTCAAGGTGATCATCTAAGTTTTTGCTATAAATCAAGATGTCATGAAAATAGACCACAACAAATTTTCCCAAAAACTCCCTCAAAACATGGTTCATTAATCTCATAAAAGTGCTAGGTGCATTGGTTAACCCAAAAGGCATGACCATCCACTCATATAAACCATATTTAGTTTTGAAAGCAGTTTTCCATTCATCACCCTCCCTTATCCTTATTTGATGGTATCCACTTTTTAAATCAATTTTTGAAAAAATACAAGCACCATGCAATTCATCTAGTAAATCATCAAGTCTAGGGATAGGATGCCTATACTTGATTGTGATGTTGTTCACGGCCCTACAATCCGTGCACATCCTCCAAGTTCCATCTTTCTTGGGCACTAAAATCACCGGAACTGCACATGGGCTTAAACTTTCTTGCACCCATCCCTTTGTCATCAATTCCTCCACTTGCTTTTGAATTTCCTTGGTCTCTTGAGGGTTGCTCCGATAGGCTGGCCTATTAGGCAAGGATGCACCCGGAATAAGATCAATATGGTGCTCAATTCCCCTTAAAGGTGGAAGGCCATGTGGCACTTCTTTTGGGAATACATCACCAAATTCCTGCAAGAGATTCTTAACACCACCAGACAAAGATAATTCATTAGAAGCATTAGCATGTAAACAAGATTCCCTACAATAGAGCATGTAGAGGGGCTGCCTCGAAATCAAGGCACTTTTAACCTCACTTTTTGTTGCAAGAAAGCTCTCCTTCCCCTCTTTTTCCTCTCTATTTTTCCCACTCTTTCTCTCATGAGCAATGTCACATAATCAGAAATTTCAAAGTTTTGCAAGTCAGCAGAATAATGAATAAGGTTTTTTTATGAACATAATGAATGAGGAATTCACAGCATAATAATATTAACATAACCAACTTCGATTCAATCATATCATCACAATTTGCCAAATCAACCATCAAAGCTTTTTTTTTTTTTTTTTTGGTAAATATAAACTCATCCATAACCAACTTTCTACTCTTATAAAGTTGTATTGGAATCGAAGCTAAAAGAATTTGTATTTAAAATTTAATCCAAATTTGGCTCTTCACACGTTGTCTCTTATGATTTGAAACAATTGTTAGAACTTAGAACTTTGGCTAAATCAATTGAGCCAACTTGTTGTCTCTATGTTACACTGGTAGTGTACTATTGGATATGATCCCTTGAATTGGCTCACACTTTTATATCATATTTTTCTTTTCTTTGATAGAATATTTTAATTATCATCCTTTCGAAAGCTTATTTTTTCTATATTTATTTTTATCACTGAAAGAGAAAAATTCCTTGTTTAAAAATACAATTCGACTATGTTACCAAAATAAAGAAATTTAATTCGATTATGACCTCACTTGTAATTAACTTTTGAAAGGTCTGAGGGAGTGTAATGTAAACAAAGCAATAATGTAGCACTATAGTCATCGCAATCTTGTATGTTTTCTTGCTTATGGAGAGATTATTGCCTTAAATCATTTTGCAGTAATTTTTTTTTTTTATCACCATCAAGTCAACCTCTAGCTCACTTCACTCGCTTGTTCAACAATTAAAACATGAGCAAAAAATTTCCTCACTTGTAATATCCCAAAGTACGTATGAATGATTGCCAAATCTTGCCAAACTTTCATTTTCAACTTCCTTTTTCTTAATAAAGACATTATCTGAGCAATTTTATTTCTTTATTAGTAGGAAAACTGAAATAGCTTAAAACTAAATTCAAATTTTCAACTATTTTTTCATAAAATAACTAAACTGAAATATCTACTTGTGAAGTCATTACTAATCACTTGAAAGCTCGTAATTATCATGAAAATAAGCTTATAATGTTGCCAGCCAATTCATTTTTCTCCCCTGCATATTTTGTTTCCTTCAAATTCAACTTTAATGCATACATGAGTTACAAATCCGTTAATCAATATCCCAGTTTAAACCTTACACCCTTATAAAACAATTAAGAATCGTGTAGAGAGATTAGATAAAGCATGGATGATTGATCCATCATCATAAATTAATATAAGATACTTTTGAAGGACCAAGTTTTTTGATAAATAAGTACAATCTATGATACTTTTGAAGGACCAATATTGATGCATGATCACTTTCACATTTGGAGCAGTTTACCTTTCGAAGTGGGCTCTTACTCCATGACACATAGTGATGGTGATGACATCTATGATCTCAAAGCATTATCAATCTCTCTTCTACCATTAGCAATTTAATGACAGAATGAACTTGATGAGAACCTTTTTCTTGGAGGGTTTGCTTGGAATATTAGTTTCTTAAGATCCTATATATCTTTCCATTGACTTGTCTTCTACATTTAAAAATTTGAATTATTTATGCTAGACTGTTTCATTCTTGAGGCAAAAGGGAATCAAAGCATCCATACTTAAAAAACAATTATGAGAATCCACCCAATTATTATACTAACAACTACAAATTATTAGCTTTATCTTCATGTTCTGAAACAATATCTCTCTCCTAGTATTTATGCTAGAATGTTTAATTGCAATTACAATCTTTATACAATTTTCATTCTATCTAACTGACAAAACCATAATTTACCAGCCTTAGCATAGGCTTACCTATACTAATTTAGCCCTGATACTTCACAAACAGAGCCTAAAACTAAAATCCCACATGCAGTCCAGAAGGACAAAAGAGAATTTCAAATAAAAATTTAAGACTAAGAAAAAAAAACATTCCAGATTAATGATATATCCATTCACAATATCATAGAAAATTTATACAGCATAATACATCATCAGCTATTACCAAATGCAACAAAGCAAGCATTCCAAACTTAGTCAGCTTCCATCCTAAAAGATCCTTAGACCAATAAGAAACAGTAAAAAAAAGCTGTGAATAACCACCAAAGGATATCAATAATTCAAGAAATAAAATAACTGATTGGACAAAATAAAAATACAAACAACCTATTAATTAATTATAGATCAACAAAACACACAAGTCCCTTTGAATCACTCATTCTCAAATTTGACTTTCTTTGGAACAGTATATGAAGATGCAACACTTGTAGAGAAACCAAGACCTATCCAGGCTATAACTTGCATAGTACATACCTACAAAACCAAACATAAGCATTGTTCTGATATCAAATGGTAGGGACATGACTCAATACCAAATGCCTATTTTAGTTTTCTAAAAAGGTGTACACTTAAAAAAAATCACATGATACTCATCAAATTTGTCAAATTTACCCTTTTTTTAGGTTTGTTTTTATAAGTCAAAAAACCTTAGGTTCATTTTCATACTCTTACTCAAAAAACTATTTATATTTAAAAACTTCACAAAAAAAAAAAAGGAATCTAGAGAACCTAGAAATGAACAGATAAATTAAGTACAAAACTGAAACTAAGACAAATTAAGTGAATACTGAGGGAGGTAGAGAAAAGCATATCAGACTTACATTGCTTTTATTGGGGAAGGATTTGAAGTTTTGGAAGAACCAAGCATTTGAAGGAAGTTACAGATCTAGACGGTGAAAGGTTTTCGACGTGGTGGAGTGCTGTGAGTTGCAGCATATATTTTTTCCAAAAAATGAACCAAACATCGATCTTGAGCTTCTTCTTTCTGTTCTCGTCGTGGATATAAAATGAAAATGGAGGTTCAATGCTTGATCTCACAAACCAGCTTATGAAGAATAAATGCTTTTTAGGAACGAAAAAAGGAAAAAAGAAAAAAAGAAAAAAGAAGAGGACTGGGTTTTGTGAATTGAGCAGGAAACAACGCATCCCACCCAGCAACTTTTGGAAGAGGAGCAACAAATTTTATGGAATGGGAGAAGAAATCTCGGGAAGCAGCAAAAGTATCATCAGAAGTACTCCCTCTGGTAGGGGTGTTCACGGGTCGGTTTGGTTCAGATTTGCATAAAAACAAATCCGAACCAATCAAAATCAATTGGTTTGATTCGGTTCGGATTTGTAATTTTTTTGTCATGAAATCCGAACCGAACAAAACCAATAAAAAACAGGTTGGTTCGGTTTGGATTGAATCGGACCCGAAAAATATTAAAAATATTAAAAATAAATAAATATTAAATATAAAATATTAAAATATATATAAAAATAAAATATATTAAATATAAAAATATTACACTATTAAAACATTAAAAAATAAATAAATATTAAAATATAATAAATATTAAATATTAAATATTAAATATATATGTAAATATTAAAATATTAAAATATAGTAATTGGTTCGGTTCGGTTTGGTTCGGAATCAGAATCCTTGAATCTGATAACCGAACCAATTGCCATCGGATTCGGTTTGGTTTGGTTCGTCCGGATTTGAACACCAAAAAAATCCAAACCAATTTAATTGGTTCAATTTGGATTCTTGGGTTGGTCCGAACCAATGAACACCCCTACCCTCTGGACTCAATTACAAGCAAAATTAACTAACTTCACACTTATTAAGGAAGTTAGTTAATTTAGTTTAATTGTCTAATTTATCCTTTAACCGTCTCGAGAGTGTACACTGCTCTTGGAAAAAATAAAAGGAGAATTGGTTGGATTGATTAGTTTTCTTTATTTTTGAAACAATGACATTAAGAGCCCGTTTGTTATTGCTTATTTTGTTTTAAAAAAAATCATTTTTTAAAATTTTTAGTGTGTTTGCATTTACTTCTGAAAATAATCTAAAGCTGAAAAAAATCATTTTGGGAGTTAAAATGAAAAAAACTTTCATTAGCTTTAGGAAAAAAATAAGTTTTTATAACTAACTACTTTTAAAAAATTATGTTTATGATTGTAAACAAACACAAATCTGCTTATTTTTTTTAAAAAAATCTCTAAAAATAATTACTAAATTATTTTGTAACAAAATCATTTATTTTTTAATCTCAAACAAACGGGCTCTAAATAGAGTTGAATTTGTTGAATTTTGTTTATATTTAAGTACAAAAAATATAGGTATTTTTTTTGCTTATAACTGAGTCTTGAGAGAGTATTACAAAAGTGTTCTTCTCAATAGTGCAAAAAGTAGATAAATGAAAAGAAAAAAAAATGATATAAAATTGATATAAAATAACCAAGTAGAGAAGTTTAGCTATTGATGAGATCAGAAGGCAAAAGAAGCATTGCAAATGAGAGGGAAATTTTTTTATAAGAATGTGACACGTGGCCAAAAGAGGTTGAGTTTTCTTAAATGAGGATAGATGAGCTGTGCAATTTGAACCTAAAATCTAGACACCTTTATATAAGTGTGTTTGGAAAAGCTGGAAAAGAAAAGATTATGTTGATAATCTTCTTTCAAATAATCAATTATTATGATAATCGATTATAATCAGAATCTGTTTTTGTTTGGGTATGTTTGCTGAAAAGTATTTTAAGATAATCTATTTTGTTTGGGTGGTGTGAAAAAATCACTTTGACATAAAAAATTATGAAAAAGAATATAAAATTATTTGATTATATTTATTATAATTTCGTGCTTTTTTAAATATTAAAAAAATTTGATTTTTTTTTAATATTTTTCATCAATTTTTTTCTATTATAAAAAATTAAATGAAACTTGATAATTTTTTTTGATGATTATGAAAATATGTAAAGCAAAGAGGAGCACCTAACATGTAAAAAAAATTCGATTGAAACAGAATACGCAATGTAATAGAAATAGTGAAAAAAATAAATAAGAAAGACTTGTGTGGATAAATTTCCCGTGCCACCTCGTCAGTGTCACAGATTGTACAAGACGGCAGTTGGGGGTTATATGGGAAAAGGCAACATAATAAAAAATTAAACAATCAAACGGCTCATTCTTTTGGATGGTTGAAAACAATGTTTTTTAAGAAATAAAAACTTTTTTCAAACTTTAAGCTAATAATCCAAACACACCAAACTCTTATAAAAAAGTTTTTTTTTTTTTAAAAAAAAAACAGCAAAAACACTAAAAAACAATCATTCTCAAACACACTTATATGTTTGTTTCTATCTCATACTTATATTTGTATACATGTGTTTCGTGATTATCACAAAAAAGCAAAGGGGTGTCCCCAATATGTATTAAAAAAACATAACCCTTAATCAATCCAGCTGTGTTATTTGAACACCTAGTTAGGACACCCACTTTTGACACCTGGTTAATCACGTGTAAATACTTGGTTAATTCAGTTCATTATATGGTTAATGGGTCATATAAAGCTTATTTTTTATTATCATGTAAATATTTGGTTAATCACATGCAAATATCTATTTAATTCAGTTCTTTATATAATTAATGAATCACAATGAATTAACCAAATATTTGCATGTGATTAACCATATAATGAACTGAATTAACCAAATATTTTATACCGATTAACCAATGTGTCAAAAATGGATATCAAGTTTGGGTGTTTAAATATCTTTTCTCTAATCAATATCAATATATAATCAATAAAGCATCAGCTCTGTTTTACTGTTTATGTCTTTTTGTCCCACCGATATTTGATAATTTGAACTTTTTTGGAAAAGTTGATTAGGACAACTTTTCTATTTGGAGTTTGGACATACATTTCTTTGAGTTAATTTTGATACATTTTGTGTAAAAAATTATATTATTAATTAATCACATTACAAATTATGATACGTGTAATTTCAAAGATAATTATGATAATAATCAAATATTTTTATTGATCTGTCAATTTTTCACTTTGCATGCAATTAAATATTATTTCTTTTATCTTATAATATGATCATTTGAAAGAAGATAAATACAAATAATTTTTTTAGAATATTAAAATACTATGTTGATGTTAACAATATAAGTTTAGCTTTTATACTGTCAACCAATCACAAGTCATTGTATGCGTGATTTTTAAAGTAGTTATGATAAGAGTCCAATATTTTTAACATGACAATTTATAGTTAATTGAGTATTTGAAAAATCAGTACACTCACGGTTCATATCAATTCAATTCAAAATTCAAAAAATACTATATAACTAATTATAAATCATCCTAATCATCTTATATCTGACTTTGAAGATAATTATAACAAGAGTCAAACATTTATTATAATGTGACATTTTTTATTGATTGATAATGTAAAGAATTTTTATAATACATGCCAATTAAATCCAAATAATATAACTCTTATTTTTTTCCGCGCCCGTAAATAAACAAACATGAAGCAATATATATATATATATATATATAAGTAATATCATGTACTCATTTAGACTAACATTCTAAAATAAAGTATGGACTCATTTCCTTTGCAATTGCGATGGCAACTGGTCGGGTCGAGGATGCTGTTCTCTTTCCTTTCTCGTTCTCATCCTCGAATTCCGTCATAAAAAGTTTTTTTTGTCATCCTCATTTTCGCCATCCAGAGGGGATCCAAAAAACATATAAAGTTAATCTCCCCCACCCCTATATATATATATATATATATAATTTTTGCAAGGGTATATAGGTAATATTTGCGGGGACGAGGAGTGTAGTATTCGTAAGAAAAATCCACGACTATGAAATCTCAGATGAGGCAGTTCCCTTGAAGATCATCAAACACAAGTAGAAATTGTCATCTTGCTAATTACCACCTAGAATCATCGTTCAACAAAAGAACCTCGGATAATAGTTCCCCCTATTGTGTGAATTTCACATCGAAAAACGAAATAGTAGTTTTCTATTAAGAATCAGAAGAACTCTTTTTGTAAAAGTGTTTGATTTTTTTCATTTTACAAAATTGATGCGATACATCAGAGCAATCATTTATAGGAGCGGATTCATCACATTTCATTTGATGGTCAAATACGAATTAAAAACTAACCAGTGATAATTCTAAGGATTCCCCAAAGGAAACTGCAAGTAAACTAACTCTACTGCAACCTACCATGTCCAAAGCACAAATATATACACAAAATTAAATAGACCTTGTACCAAAAAATTTAAAGTAACTCCAATTAACGGAAGAAACCATCTTGAACTTTTCCAATTTTCTTTTGGACGTTCCCTCTCCTTTAAACATACTATTGTATATTGCACTGAAAAGTAATTTCCTAAATTTCTAAAACGTAGTTTCTTTTAGACTCCCTGCCAAACTTTTCAAAGTGGAAGATGTAGGTGAAGCTCACAAAAATGCCATGGTGACACGTAGGGTGAACAATGGAAAATGAGATCCACTAATGTTATGCTCAATAAATAATTTATGTTTTGTTAAGGTGGGTAGGTGTTGCAGCCTTGCAGGGAAACGTTCAAATGGCCCAAGCTCTATTGGGCTTCATTTTTTTGTAGCATAGATTGATGTCAATTGTCAAGGCTGTATTTTTAATTTATTTACCATTTGCAAACGTGGTAGAAAGGAGCTTCCTTATACTACATAATTATTTGGCTCCAAACAATGCTCAAATGGAGCTTTTAGTTGCTTTGCTATAATTGTCACTCTAACCATGAGCTAACTCATAGATCACGATAATTTTTTTCTTATGGATATCCAATTAAGAAAATAGTTTTTGAACCCACCCCATCCCCGGCTCATAGGGAAAGCTCTAATAACATGTTTTGTTCAATTAGACTTTCATACTGACGTGGCCACCACTGATTTCTTTCACGCATTCCTCTCGGGGAATCAGTCAATTGTTTAAGCGACAGGTTCCAAATTCCGGTGCACATTCTCTTCCATGGTGAGAACGCTCATGCAAAGCATGACACTATAGTTGCACGATGCTCCCGGTGCACACCCCGTCCACTCCCGGGGGTGCTCAATTAAATTCGATGACACTATAGCTGCACAACCTATTTCTAAGGTGGAACGGTCTAGCGAGAACTCTTGACCTCGTGTATTATATTTCCAATACACGGTTGTGAACAACAACACCGACCTTGTGTATTATATTACCAATACACGTGAATCTCACCAACCCATTTTAACAACATCCTAGTGCCTTAACCTTCCACTAGGACTCAACACATATTCTAGGTCACCATACCTCATTTAAAATAAATCATCTAGTTTAGGCACTTCTAAGTCACCATTATTCTCACACCCAAAACAAACAACTATCTCTCGAACAATGTGACACCCTTCTACCCCGCATGTTAAAAGCCAATTAATTTAAAAACAATTAAAGGAAAACATGCAATTACTGAATAAAATAGACAATTGTCCATGGGTAGAAAAGTCCCACATGAACCGTTTACAACGCGGAAATTAAATAAGTTTTAAATAACGAAAACATAACAAACCAATAAAAAATAACCCAACCCCGATGTCACATACAGAGCTGGTATAACCGTTCCGGAATAAAATCCACGGAATTACAACTGAACTAACAACTACGAAAACATAAACTAGCCCTACGATGAGTGGCGGCTCCTCAGAGTCACTCCTCTCCGGGCTGCTCGTCATCCTCTGCAATGTGCCAATCAGGCCAAACACAAACAACAAACATATATATGGAGTAAGAATCGTATAAACATATTAGCATGGAGATAGGCAGTAAAGTAAACAGCAAGCATAGCAGCATCACATCAAACATCATTATGCTATGCAGTGCAATGCAGTCCTACTCCGCTAAACCATCAATGCATGTGGATCCACTAAACTCGGGATGAACGACTTCGGAGTTACATATCCACATTGAGAATCTACTCAACGCCGGAGAATCTACTCCTTGGATAGCCAACGCATCAAACCAACGAATGCCTCGTCACGGGGGCGCTAGGAGAATCTACTCCAACCGTGGATGGCCGGATCGCCGTACTCTAGGACGATCTCCCCTATGTCGAACATCCCTAAACAACAACTCCGATACAATGCGTATGCAACACAACAACAACAGCAACACCACCTCCATAACTCCAACGGGATCGACCGAAGGTAACAGCGGGATCAACCGCACCAACTTGCCTCGCGGAATCTACCTGAGGACTTAAGCGGAATCAACCGCAGTACCTGGGGCAAACTCTCGGCCACCGAGGTACACAACAACAACAACACCTTAGACTCAAACCGTGGGGTCATGGCTTCCTTGGCCAAAAAGCACCAAGGCACAGCTCATCAGCTTGCAGCACCCAAAAAGGGTATCGACTTAACATCTCACCCTCTCATCATCTTTATTTATCTTTAGTAACATTTACCAAGTTGTCTAATCAGTTATCATCATAGGGAAGTGGGGTTAAAAACCCCTTAAGTCCTTTAATCTTATTCTGTCTCAGTGGGTTGAGCACGGTCGTGCTCGTAACCCAGCACGGTCGTGCTTAAGCACGTGAGGGGCGTGCTCCCCTGTAAGTGAAGCACGGTCGTGCTCCCCTGTAAGTGAAGCACGGTCGTGCTTCTTAATGAGCACGGTCGTGCTCAGCAGCACGATCGTGCTCTTGTCCTGTACGGCCGTGCTCAACAGCGCGGCCATCTCCCCAGAATTCAACTGGGAGCACGGTCGTGCTCCCTGTTCAGCACGGTCGTGCTCATCGCGCGACAGTGCTGTTCTGGGCAGGAACAGAGGCTGATACTTAACCAAAAACAGTGATTTAATCCATTAAACATCCTAAATCAGTTATCAACGTATTTCACGGATTAAACTCAGTAATAAAATCAACATCAACGTAACAGTGGCATCAACCAACAATATCAACATGTTCATAACAATACAACCAACTTAAACTCAACAACCATGAACATAACCATAACATATTATCAATCATTAGCATGTTATCAACTAATCAGCCAATCATACATACATAACATGCATCAACCGGGGTTATGGGAACCCCTTAACTTTACCCTAAACCCAAACCCATGTAGATACTACCCTTCTCCCCAAACCTGGATTGAAGGTAGCTCTTTTGGTGTCCTAAGCAACGAACCGGCTCTTCCCCTTTACAGCGACTTACACCGAACAAACCTTGGATCAACAGGAACCAAGGGTTAGTTCCGTATTCACAATAACGGAAAAGGAAATCAAGAGAGGGGAAAGGAACTTTACCGAAACCACTACCAATGATGCACTAACAGTCTCCCAATGCCTCTAAACTGTCCCAGATGGAAGAAACCAGAAAACGGCTCTTCGTGGTCGCACTGCGGCTGCTGAGTTCACCAAAATAGGGTTAAAACGTTAAACCCTCGATTCTGCTTACGTATATAACTTCCGGACTTAAGCACGGTCGTGCTTACCCTCGAGCACGGTCGTGCTCCACTTAGCGTCACTGGACGCGGTCCACGCATTGAGCACGGGCGTGCTCACTGTTGAGCACGGTCGTGCTCAACTTAAAATCAGAAACACGCTTCTGACTTTAAGCACGGCTTGCTGGCTAATGAGCATGGGCGTGCTCATGTACCAGAAAGGGACTTTTAGCCAAAAATCCCACTAAGCCCTTAAACAATAAATCCAACTTGATACAATCAGCTTAATTAAAATATTCTGAAAAACAGGGTGTTACAATTCCACCCCCTTATAAAAATTTCGTCCTCGAAATTTACACGTACCTCAAGGGAAAAGATGCGGGTATGCTTCCATCATCTTGCTCTCCAGCTCCCAGGTAGCACTTTCCTCAGTCGCCCCACTCCAAACCACTTTAACCAAAGGAATTTCCTTGCCTCTTAGCTGCTTCACCCTCCTATCTTCGACTCGAAGGGGTAACACCTCAAACGTCAGGTTCTATTTCAACTGTATAGCGTCGGGTACTATCACGTGACTAGGGTCATGAACGTGCTTCCTGAGTTGTGACACATGAAAAACATTGTGGAGATTTGACAAGAACGTGGGTAAGGCTATCTGGTAGGCGACTTCGCCGACTCTTTTGAGGATTTGGTAAGGACCAATGAACCTCGGAGTAAGTTTCCTCGCCTTCATCACTCTACCAACCCCAGTCGTCGGGGTAACTCTCAAGAATACATGATCGCCTTCCTGGAATTCGAGTGCCTTCCTCCTTTTATCATGGTAGCTCTTCTGCCTACTCTGTGTAACTCTCATCTTTTCCTGAACTAACTTAATCTTTTCTGTTGTTTCCTGGACTATCTCTGGCCCTAGCACCACACTATCACTAGGTTCACTCCAACACAAGGGTGTCCTACATCTCCTCCCATACAGAGCTTCATAAGGTGCCATCCCAATGCTGGAATGGAAGCTGTTGTTGTAGGTGAACTCTATTAGGGGCAAAAACTTGTCCCAATTTCCAGACTGTTCTGACACACAAGCCCTCAACAAGTCCTCTAAGGACTGGATGGTCCGCTCAGACTGCCCATCAGTCTGTGGGTGGTAAGCTGAACTAAGCCTAAGCTTTGTTCCTAAAGCCTCTTGCAAACTATTCCAAAACCTAGAGGTAAACCTCGGGTCTCTATCTGAAACTATGCTAGAGGGTACACCATGAAGTCTAACTATCTCCTTGATGTACAACTTTGCCAACTTCTCTAAAGGATACTCCATGTTCATCGGAATGAAATGGGCAGACTTAGTCAGTCTATCCACAACAACCCAAATTGCCTCAAAACCAGCTGGAGTCCAGACACAAAATCCATGGAGATACTATCCCATTTCCATTCTGGGATACTCAGGGGTTGCAACTTACCCGAAGGCCTCTGATGCTCGATCTTAGCCTTCTGACAAACTAGGCACGCATACACAAACTCAGCTACGTCCTTTTTCATCCTAGGCCACCAAAACATTCTCTTAAGGTCCTGATACATCTTAGTGGCACCTGGGTGCACACTCAATCCACTCCTATGACCTTCTTCTAAGATCAACTTCCTAAGCTCGGAAACATCTGGCACACAAACTCTATCCTTAAACCTCAAGATACCATCACTGCCATCCTTAAAACTTAGGTCTCTACCCTGAGCGAGCAACTCTCGCTGGTCTAAGAGATACTTATCTAACTTCTGACCCTCTCTAATCTGATCCATCAAACTGTTGGTAACCTTCAAGGTACCAAGCCTAATACTCTTAGGGGTAAACTCACAAGCTAGACTAAGGTCTCTAAACTCCTCAATCAAGTCCATCTCCCTAACCATCAAAGCGGAGATATGCAGGGTTTTCCTACTCAAGGCATCGGCCACTACATTGGCCTTTCCTGGGTGATAGGTCAGCTCGAAGTCATAATCCTTTAAGAACTCCATCCACCTACGCTGCCTCATGTTCAACTCCTTTTGATCAAAGAGGTACTTCAAACTCTTATGATCGCTAAAAACCTCAAACCTTGCTCCATAAAGGTAATGCCTCCAGATCTTTAAGGCAACTACCACAGCTCCTAACTCTAGGTCATGGGTAGGGTAGTTCTTCTCATGGATTTTCAACTGCCTAGAAGCGTAAGCGACTACCTTACCATTCTGCATCAGCACACCACCTAACCCTTGCTTAGAAGCATCGCAGTAAACTACGAAGGGTGCACTAGGATCTGGCAAAACTACCATTGGTGCTGATGTCAACCTATTCTTAAGGGTTTGGAAACTCTCTTCACACTTAGAGTCCCACACAAACAACTATCCCTTCTTGGTGAGACGGGTTAAGGGCAAAGCTATCTTAGAGAAACCTTCTATAAACCGCCTATAGTACCCGGCTAACCCCAAGAAACTCCTAATCTCGGTTACAGACTTTGGTGCTTCCCACTGGAGCACCGTCTCTACCTTAGCTGGGTCCACAGCTATGCCACCCTTAGAGATGACATGTCCTAAGAAGCTCACTTCCTCTAACCAGAACTCACACTTAGACAACTTAGCATACAACTGCTTCTCCTTAAGGGTCTGCAAGACAACCCTCAGGTGTTCCTCATGTTCCTCCTTACTCTTGGAGTACACTAAGATGTCATCTATGAACACTACCACAAACTTATCCAAGTAAGGGTGAAAGGTCTTGTTCATGTAGTCCATGAAGACCGCAGGAGCGTTGGTCACACCGAAAGGCATAACCAAATACTCATAGTGACCATATCGCATTCTAAACGCTGTCTTCGGGATGTCCTCAGACTTAACCCGAATCTGATGGTACCCTGACCTCAAATCTATCTTTGAAAAGACGCAAGCGCCCATCAACTGGTCCATAAGATCATCAATCCTAGGGAGGGGATACCGATTCTTTATGGTCACCTTGTTGAGCTGTCGAAAGTCGACACACAACCTCATACTACCATCCTTCTTCTTCACCAACAACACAGGTGCTCCCCACGGAGACACACTCGGCCTAATGAACTGCTTCTCCATCAGGTCCTCCAACTGTTCTTTCAACTTAGCTAGCTCTAGAGGAGACATTCTATAGGGTGCTATGGAAATTGACCCGGTGCCAGGCACTAAGTCTATGGTAAACTCAACATCTCTTTCTGGGGGTAAGTTATAAACATCCCCCGGAAACACTTCAGGAAACTCTCGCACAACAGGCATGCTGGCGACATCAGGAGGGCTGCTCTCTACATCCAGGGAAGCTAACATCATGTATACTTGGGCTTCGTCTCTCATCGAAGCTCGTACTTGACTGGCAGAGAGAAGGTCTGGATTCTTAGACTCCTTTGGAGTTCCAAAAACCAGGGTTTTATCGAAACAATTCAGAAGGACATGGTTGGAAGATAACCAGTCCATACCCAGAATAATATCCAGGTCTTTCAAGGGTAAGCATACAAGATCAGCAAGGAAAGTTTTATCATTTATAACAATATGACAGTTCTTGCATGCATATGAAGTAGAAACAGGTTTATTTGTAGGTGTAGAAACCAACAAATCAAACTCAAGGAAGGTAACAGGCAATTTTAGACTCTTGACCCTATCATGCGATATAAACGAGTGAGTAGCACCCGAATCATACAATACAGTCAATCGAGTTCCATCAATTAAACACGTACCTTGGATCAAGTCATCAGACTCGGAGGCTTCGGCTCCACTAAGAGTGAAGACTCTTCCAGTGGTCTTCAGTCTGTTGGCCTGGGGCTTCTAATTCTTGCTAGCGCTGGGAGGCTCGGCCTTAGCTCCATCACACTCGCGGCTGATGTGGCCTGGCTTGCCACACTTGAAACAGATGACTTGTGTTTCCTTGCACTGGGACGAATAGTGGTCTTGTGCTCCACACTTCCCGCACCTCATAGCTCTAGGGGCATCAGAAAACCCACCCCTGAAGCTACTCTGCTGAAACTGGGGCTTCCTGCCACTCTGCTTGAAGTCCTTGCCCGAAGGGGCATACCGCTGCTTGCCCTTATCCCTCTGATCAACCCTCTTGCCACTCTGATTGTCCGATCCTCTGGAACTAGCAGCTCTGAACTGGCTGGCATCCTCATAGATCCTGCACTTGTTGACCAGAATAGGGAAGACTCTAATCTCCTGATAGCTGATGGCCTGTTTGATCTCAGGCCGAAGTCCCCGCTTCGAACTTCACACACTTGGAGCGATCGTCCGTCTCATGCTGGTAAGGAGTGTGGTACCTAGCCAGCTCCTCAAACTTAGCCGCATAGTCACCGACTGACAGCGACCCCTACCTCAAAGACAAGAATTCCATCTCCTTCTTGTCTCTGATATCCGCTGGAAAATACTTCTGCAGAAACCTCTGCCTAAACACAGCCCAAGTCACCGCTATGCCCTCTGCCTGCATCCTCTGCCTGCAGTTATCCCACCAATGCTCCGCCTCTTCAGTCAACATGAAGGTGGCGAAGATGAGCTTCTGCTGATCGTTACAATCCATCGCACGGAAGATCTTCTCTGTCTCCCTCAGCCACAACAATGCTCCCTCTGGGTCATACGCTCCCTTGAACGACGGAGGGTTGTTCCTCTGGAACTTATCCAGTCCCTGGAACTCAGCTGGTCCACCGTTGTTAGGGTTGACCTGTCCGATAGCATTGGCCAGAAGTGCCAATGCGTCAGCAATCGCCTGATCGTTGCGTCCTCTACCGGCCATTAGTTCCTGTACATGCCCAAAACAGCCTTTAATACAGAAACTTGGCGAGTAAAAGCTACAGGCAACTAACGTAAAACCATCATTATCTATACCAAGTATAGACAATTCAAACAAGAGTCACACAACAGACTCACAACAGACTCATACCACGTCCGAACAAGGTCGAATTGCTCTGATACCACTAAATGTGACACCCTTCTACCCCGCATGTTAAAAGCCAATTAATTTAAAAACAATTAAAGGAAAACATGCAATTACTGAATAAAATAGACAATTGTCCATGGGTAGAAAAGTCCCACATGAACCGTTTACAACGCGGAAATGAAATAAGTTTTAAATAACGAAAACATAACAAACCAATAAAAAATAACCCAACCCCGATGTCACATACAGAGCTGGTATAACCGTTCCGGAATAAAATCCACGGAATTACAACTGAACTAACAACTACGAAAACATAAACTAGCCCTACGATGAGTGGCGGCTCCTCGGAGTCACTCCTCTCCGGGCTGCTCGTCATCCTCTGCAATGTGCCAATCAGGCCAAACACAAACAACAAACATATATATGGAGTAAGAATCGTATAAACATATTAGCATGGAGATAGGCAGTAAAGTAAACAGCAAGCATAGCAGCATCACATCAAACATCATTATGCTATGCAGTGCAATGCAGTCCTACTCCGCTAAACCATCAATGCATGTGGATCCACTAAACTCGGGATGAACGACTTCGGAGTTACATATCCACATTGAGAATCTACTCAACGCCGGAGAATCTACTCCTTGGATAGCCAACGCATCAAACCAACGAATGCCTCGTCACGGGGGCGCTAGGAGAATCTACTCCAACCGTGGATGGCCGGATCGCCGTACTCTAGGACGATCTCCCCTATGTCGAACATCCCTAAACAACAACTCCGATGCAATGCGTATGCAACACAACAACAACAGCAACACCACCTCCATAACTCCAACGGGATCGACCGAAGGTAACAGCGGGATCAACCGCACCAACTTGCCTCGCGGAATCTACCTGAGGACTTAAGCGGAATCAACCGCAGTACCTGGGGCAAACTCTCGGCCACCGAGGTACACAACAACAACAACACCTTAGACCCAAACCGTGGGGTCATGGCTTCCTTGACCAAAAAGCACCAAGGCACAGCTCATCAGCTTGCGGCACCCAAAAAGGGTATCGACTTAACATCTCACCCTCTCATCATCTTTATTTATCTTTAGTAACATTTACCAAGTTGTCTAATCAGTTATCATCATAGGGAAGTGGGGTTAAAAACCCCTTAAGTCCTTTAATCTTATTCTGTCTCAGTGGGTTGAGCACGGTCGTGCTCGTAACCCAGCACGGTCGTGCTTAAGCACGTGAGGGGCGTGCTCCCCTGTAAGTGAAGCATGGTCGTGCTTCTTAATGAGCACGGTCGTGCTCAGCAGCACGATCGTGCTCTTGTCCTGTACGGCCGTGCTCAACAGCGTGGCCATCTCCCCAGAATTCAACTGGGAGCACGGTCGTGCTCCCTGTTCAGCACGGTCGTGCTCATCGCGCGACAGTGCTGTTCTGGGCAGGAACAGAGGCTGATACTTAACCAAAAACAGTGATTTAATCCATTAAACATCCTAAATCAGTTATCAACGTATTTCACGGATTAAACTCAGTAATAAAATCAACATCAACGTAACAGTGGCATCAACCAACAATATCAACATGTTCATAGCAATACAACCAACTTAAACTCAACAACCATGAACATAACCATAACATATTATCAATCATTAGCATGTTATCAACTAATCAGCCAATCATACATACATAACATGCATCAACCGGGGTTATGGGAACCCCTTAGCTTTACCCTAAACCCAAACCCATGTAGATACTACCCTTCTCCCCATACCTGGATTGAAGGTAGCTCTTTCGGTGTCCTAAGCAACGAACCGGCTCTTCCCCTTTACAGCGACTTACACCGAACAAACCTTGGATCAACAGGAACCAAGGGTTAGTTCCCTATTCACAATAACGGAAAAGGAAATCAAGAGAGGGGAAAGGAACTTTACCGAAACCACTACCAATGATGCACTAACAGTCTCCCAATGCCTCTAAACTGTCCCAGATGGAAGAAACCAGAAAACGGCTCTTCGTGGTCGCACTGCGGCTGCTGAGTTCACCAAAATAGGGTTAAAACGTTAAACCCTCGATTCTGCTTACGTATATAACTTCCGGACTTAAGCACGGTCGTGCTTACCCTCGAGCACGGTCGTGCTCCACTTAGCGTCACTGGACGCGGTCCACGCATTGAGCACGGGCGTGCTCACTGTTGAGCACGGTCGTGCTCAACTTAAAATCAGAAACACGCTTCTGACTTTAAGCACGGCTTGCTGGCTAATGAGCATGGGCGTGCTCATGTACCAGAAAGGGACTTTTAGCCAAAAATCCCACTAAGCCCTTAAACAATAAATCCAACTTGATACAATCAGCTTAATTAAAATATTCTGAAAAACAGGGTGTTACAAACAACATATATATCTTTTCTTAAAATCCACTAAGCATCATATTAACAACCAGGCAGATCATGCATAACATAACATCGGGAAAATATTCAAATACCACAAAATATCACATAAGCAATTCAATAATAATAATAAATTCAATCAACCTCAAATAAGATAAATTCATCCTAACGTCGATAAACCTACAATCCCAAATCACCATTGGTTTTACAGAAAAGGATTCCAATGTGATTTTGATCCTGTCGATTAGTCAACTACTAGTAGGGTTTAGGTCGCCCTACATAATTATCATATAATCTACTCCATATCGATTCCGACGATAGGTTGATTCTTTCCCCCACCTGGGTTATCACTGGAATTCCGAAATTCATCGTTCCTCGTTATCACGCCACGCGTTATCAAAATCACCTTCATCCAGACAACACAACAACAAGTTAATCAACAAACCCTCCCTTAACCACTTTTAGTTAGGTTCGGCCAAGTATTTCAAATGAGGGTTAGGGTTATGTTCTCATTCTAATCTTTTGGATTCTAGGTGCTTAGGTCTTGGATAACTAGGATAAATTGTTAGAATTTGAAAATATGAAACAAAATCCTCTAACCTCCAAGGTTAGGGTTTCGGCCATGAGCATAAAAATAGGTGAGAAAATTATTTTGATTTCAAGATTTTGGATTTAGATAACATACATACTAGAGAGCTTAATTCAAGCATTAGATTTCACAATAGAAGCAAAAACACCAAACCCATTTTACTAGATAGGTTCGGCCAAATTGGGTTCAATAGGAAAGAAAATGATTGTGATCACATGCTTTTGGATAATGAAGGTAGGAATCATATCTAGATCATAGGGATTGGTTTCACATTTTTATGATTTTTCTACAATTTTCTAGAATTATTTAAAGTTCTAGATCTAGAAATGAAAACTCATGAAATATGAAGAACAAAAGCTTAAGAATGGAAGAGATGATCTTGTTACCTCAAGTTTAGGAAAGTAGAAGAAGGAGATTGATGATCTTGGCAAGTTTCTTCAATGGAAGCACTTGAAGCTTTTGAAGGTGATAATGGAGTTTGTGAAGAAGAAGAAGAAGAAGAAGAAGAAGAAGAAGAAGAAGAAGAAGAAGAATGAAAAAAAGATGAAGAGTGAATTGGTGAGGAGACCACGGTTTTGAGGGGTATATATAGGCTAGATCTAAGGCTTTGTTTGGTTTTTAGGTTTTAGGAATATTTAATTAATATAAGCTTAACCATAGTTAATAGTTAACTTAACTAGGGTTATGTTACTAACTAGGGTTAAAATTCATGTGGCTCACATTAAATGAAGGTGTGGCTGATTTTGGGCCACATCTAATGAGTCATCCATGACTCATTGATTCCATCCATTAGCGGTTCCCGGAAATCCCATACGCAGCTCTGTCATTTACCCGATTTCGGTTTTTGAGAGGAAAATGATGAAACGAAAGTAAAATGAAATAGGTATGGTTTAGTATATATGGCTACACGAAATTGAGGATATGTGGGAGGTTTACAACCATGTAAAATGAGTGGTTAAGAGTGCGTAGATGTGTCTTGTTACCAACCGTGAAAGCTTGGGGGTATTTTGGTCATTTTACCTAAAAGTCATGATTACTAGCATTTAATGCTCATAAATGCTTGGTGACTCATCCTCCATGAGTCATCATGTATGACTCGTTGTCCCGATCTCTTGACGGGTCTCTGCAGTTCCGTTTTCGACTCCGTCGGTTTCCCGATTAGGGTTTTTGTCTGTTTTTCGATCGAAAATTTTCAAATTAACCAGACTCGTTGGAAATATGTTTTAAACATAAACCATTTCGTTCACGAGTCAAAATTAAGTTTTCTGATCTTTAAAATCTTACTGTCAGTGAAAACGCCGACTGTTTTCCGTCCAAACTTTTACCAAAATTCATCCGAATAAACATAATATTTTATTTCTGATCAGAAATTTGGAAAGTAGGATTCCTCACGGACATAATATAAAAAATCTACAAATTTTAAGTTTCGGGTCAAATTAGGGTTTTCTGCCGGTATGAAATTATACTGTCAGTAAAAAGGCAGACCGGGCTCCGTCTGAATTTTCAACCCAAGTTTTTATCGTAACCTTTTACCATAAGAGAGACTATGAATATGATTTTATTTTATTAAAAATCACTTTCTAACTCTCAGATTAAAATATAATTAATTATATTTTAATCTGTTAAACAGTGTAATTAAAAATCAGGCTGTTACACAATTGGTGTGCACATTCAAAATAAAGATTTCTCACATTGTCAATCAATCATAAATTATTATCTAATTAAAAATATTTAACTCTTGTTATAACTATCTTAAAAGTCACATATTTACACTGGCATTATATCAAAATTAAACTGTAATTATATCAAAATTTCAAAATAATATACATATTTAATACTTCGGAGTGAATATATTGAAGAAATACAATTTTCATCTTTACTAAAAAAAATCTTCAAAAATGCATGAATTGTTATGTTTAACCATTTTACCTTTTCAAGATATAAAATACCACTCTTAAACCATCTAAAATTATGTACATAATAATATTTTAAAGAAAATTATAATATATTTTTTATATTAAAAAAATTTGATAGAAAAATTTGGGGGAGTCATTGCTCCCTCCCACCTTAAAGAAGGCTCGCCACTATAGTTATCGCCCTATTTCGCAAGAGGTTTCGCTTTAGTACCACCTTAGGTGATTTCCCTAATTGATGACTATTCCACAAACCTGGTTTCTTAGTTTCTTCTCCCTTGCACGTTTCTAGGAAACTTCCCACACAATCCCATTGAAACCCCCACTTTTATATACATTGGATGACACTAAAATTATGGAGGGAGATTTGAAATAACTCTTTTAAAGTTAATCTCCAATTATATATATACATATATAATAAGTGTAGACAAATGTGCAGGATTGGTGACATTGGTTAAGGAATTTGAAATAGAAAATTTGTATGAAAAGTGTTGTATTAAAAAATTCGGTCGTTAACATTTTTCTATGTTTAATTTTTTATGGTCCGGTTGCTTTATATTTTGATAGATTTATTTTGAAAAAAATTATTTCGAAATAACTGATTTTAAAAAAATTGAGGTTAAAAAATTGATTTATATTTGACAATGATATTTTAAAAGTTAATTTAGAAGATTTAGTTTTTTGTTTAGATGATAAATTAAAATCACTTTTGATATGTAAATATAAAGAATTTTGTGGGGCTCACACCTAAAATCAATTATTTTCAACGAAAAAGCTAAAAGTTCTTACTTATCTTAAAATCAATTTTACCCAATCCATAATTAATTTTATCGAATGCAAAATTTAAAACAAACACATTCATAATTCCAAAATCACTTTCAATCGAAGCAAACTTAATCTTGAACTTCCCAAAATTTAAAACAAACGGACACTTAATCAATCTCTTTAGAACACTGATTAATATATATATATATATATATATATATATATATATATATATATATATGAGATTTGCTAAGGTACATCTACCCACTTTTTAGAAGGTGTAGGTTAGCAAACTACACATTCATGTGTATTTTATATTTTTTTAGTTATAGTTTGCTAACATACACCTTAAAAATGGGTGGGTGTACGTTGACAAATATATATATATATATATATTCAGAAGTCATACATGCAACATGCTCTCATGGTAACGACTTGCCAAAGAATTTTTTTTAAAATAAAATAAAATAAAGGAAGTCACAGTTGCTAAATACAGTTGCAAAATACGACTTCAATTCTTTAAATCAAAATAAGGAAAATCTTGCTCATAAAAATAAAAATATTGCTCATAAAAATAAAGGAAAATAACAAGAAAGTCGTTGGCAGCATAGCATATACGACCAGCATTAAATATTTTTTTTTTTAAAAAACAAGTATTTAAACGAGCATGTCGTGGTTAAAGTGTACGACTTGCAATATTATGTGCATGTGCCTTCACTCTACTTTCAAAAATCGCATTTCTCACGTAAGACTTGAATGTACTGAATATATAAAATTATAATGTTAAATTTATGAGGCAACATAGTTAAATTATTTAAAATATTACCATTTAAAATATGAAAGATAATTCTTCTTATAATTTTAGATTATCTAATTAATAAATTCAGTAATAGAATATAAGTTAAGTTTGTCTCATTGATTATATAAAACTTGTTACATGGTTAAACGATAATAAATTATCATGTGTGATTTACTATCGGTCAAATTAAATCCTTTTTCTAGAATAAAAAATTAAATCTTTTTTTTTTTTACATTTTTCCATAACATGTTATGATTCTTATTCTTAATAAATAGTTTCACAAATACATTGGGTATTTTTAAATGATATAATTTTTTTTTTTTACAGAACACTTAATTTTCCTTGTTTATTGATTATATTTGATTTAAATCTTATTTGATATTTTCAATAATATGATATCATTCATATTCCTAATTTTAATAAGTATACACAACGTAAGGATTTTTTACACTGTCAACCAATCAGAAATTGACACACCATTAAAAGAATTTGAATCTTATTTAACTACCTTAAAAGTCATCAATTCCATGATTACTGATTGGTGTTAGTGTACAAATCTTGCAAGATAGACTGTTACACATGTTATGTTTTTATTGATGAGTTGTTATACATGTCATATTGTCATTAGAAAATATCTAATGTTCCTGTGAAATTGCACCTAAGTCTCGTACTTTATTAAATTATTTCAAAAGTACCATACTTCGATAAATAGTTTGAAAAAATAAAATAACACTGGTTTGGTCAAAACCCCAAATATGTGCGTGCATTTCGCATAGTTCTTCCCAAAAACATGAGGAACCAAATCCCCCACGTATATATATTATTCTTCATAATTTTTGTTACATCGCACACTCGTAGTGCAGTTTAAACTAAATACTTGAACCAACCAAATATATACGCAGCAAACCATCAAGTCTTGACGTGGGATATTATTATGCATATTTTAACTCAAAAATTCTACATCTGGAGCATGCGTTGACACTGTGTATTGTCAAACTGGAAAGGACTTCCGGTGCTTCAAGTAGAGACCCTTTAATCTTTCGGAGGTGTGTTAGCAAACTTCCAAGTAATTTTAGCGGTCGCTCCATTGAACTGATGAGAACCTGCTACGTCATTAATGGGAACTGCCTCAACAATTTCTCTGAGGTCCTTTTCTGTAAGTTTCACTGATACGGAACCGAGGTTTTGATCCAGGTTTTTAATCTTAGTTGTTCCTGAAAAGGTCCAGTCAAAATTGTGGCAAGTAATTATACACTCATGAACTATGATGAGTTATGACAATTAAGCGACAGACATATAAATATCAAACGTGCTTCTTGGTTGAGTTGGTGAAAAGTAGAACGAAAATGTTATTTAGGGTATTGCTCTACCTCATACCAAATTACTAACTTGCAAATAGTCTTAGATACTGCCCATCATAAAATGGAAGCTAAACTCAAACGGAAACATGCCCAATAACTAGCGGAACACTTCCAGAAAAATCAACTTGGAGCTTTGGACCAAAACTGGTTATCTCTCAATCAAAAAAATAATAACCTCCTATACTATAAAATGCAAACTATGCACATATGGTCGCAGTCTTCTAAATGATGGAAATTGGTGGAGTAAAGGTGACCCATAGATGCAGACAATTCAATCTTTAGTAGATGTAATATCAAATTCAAAGGCACCTTGTAGGGATGCAGCACTTCAACTGAAAAAAGAAATCTAGGAAGTTCATATCCAAATAAATTTTGTGAACAATTTCTTAATACAAACATACTAAAATATTTACAACTCAATTTAAAATAAATTTATTTTGTAAAAATGATTAGGATAAACTGAGCATGGAACAGACAATATGTTGCTGCAATGCCATTTAGTATTTGAAAAATGTTATTAACCCATAAAAAACCATATTACGAAATATCAAATGATTTTCACATACCTCAAGTGTGCACAGAGAACTAGGTGCAGTTAAGCATTCTATATTTTTCCTTACTATTGAAGAATTGTGGCCTTTTAGAACACAATTACAATCTTCCTACCACTCAATCATACGTGTCAAAATCCCTTTCGTATTTTTTCAAAGAAAAATTTTCCTTTCTTTTAGCAAAGATAACTTTAATGTTAAGGAGATAGGAATAAGAAGCACAAAATGGTATAAGTTGAAATTAAGGACACACCATATAGATTCCCGTAAGACTTCGAAATTGTGTAAATCACACAACAGTGACAACCTTTACATCAGGTGCACAACAAGAAACTCATCTCTTAACCCTTAAAACTTCCCTAAATACTTGACATTTTATGCTTTTTAATATTTACGAATGATGTGGTAAAAGATAAAACCAAAAAAGAGATGTATCTGGAGTTACTTAGATTTCATTCTCAGTACTTAATTAAGAAGAACCATCAGCCAGTAACCTTAGTGCATGAAATCATTTTCATACTAGCATATTTGGCTGCTGGATAGGCTAATTCTAGTGAAATGGTTAACTTTTCCCTATCATCTATATAACACTTTTTCGGCAGGGAAAGTCCAATATTAGAATTCTTTCTCTAACGTCTATAAACATATATTAATACATCTTTTCAAGAAGAAAATATTAATAAACCACAAAGACAAATGTACTAAATGCATGACTATATTGCCCATAAGTGCAATTACAAGAAATACAGTGCATAAAAGTTTGTTTTGATTGCGGGAAAAAAGGTAAAAATACCATCGTCCTATACATCATGAATACTTATTTGCAGTTGTGACTGAGTATGTTAAGATACTTCACCACATTCTATATTAAACAAAGGAAATTATGTCACTCACCAGGGATAGGCACAACATCATTGCCTTGTTGAAGTACCCATGCTAATGCCAACTGGGAAGGAGTGCACTGGTGCTTCTTAGCAAGACTTTCTATCCGGTCATATATATTCTTGTTCTTCTTCAAGTTCTCAGCTTGAAAGCGGGGATGAACGGACTGGTAAGTGAAATAACCAGACATCAGGCAACCAGATCTCTTCAATCCCATTTTTTTTTTTAATTCTTTTGACTAGCTTTGATGTCAAAAAGAAAAAATGCATGGTAATATTCCCCTTCCATCATTATTCTTGTTTAAACACACGAGTATTTGCAATTTAATGAGCACATATATATTTTATAAAAATAAAAATAAAACTAGCTCAGTGTTCGATTCAAGATTGATAGTTTATCCTTGCTATTTTGCCACATCCTAATAATTTTATGGTATGGACCAGAAAGCACATGTAAGAGCTAATATGGTGTACCAGGGAGCTAGTTGCAGGCAAATTTTCCACAACTCCTTTGCCACCAAAAAAGCCACGACCAAGAGGGCTATATGGTACAATTCCAATACCAAGCTCCCTGAATGAATAAAAGCATCAAGAAAGTGAAGTCAAAATAAGATTAACATGCAGTCAGCAGCACCTAAGTTACTAGCTGATAATTAGAGAGAATGAAGAAACAGTCACGAGAGCTATACTCCTATGAACTTGGAGGAAAAAACTAACCTGCAGAGAGGAATTATCTCTTCCTCCACGTCACGAGTCCAGAGAGACCACTCTATTTGTACAGCTGTGATGGGATGAACTGCATGTGCCCTCCTTATTGTATCTGGGCTGGCTTCAGATAATCCAATATACTTGACCTTTCCCTCTTCCACCAGTTTCTTAAGTTCACCTACCTATAATAGAAAAAACTTATTCACAATGTATCTACTATCTAGTGAGGTAAAAAGTCATAGGTATGTGTACTATGCTTCAAGTCATTTATAAATCTATGAGTGGAAGAAACCCCTAACCGTTTCTTCTATAGGTAATGTTGTGTCCACCCTATGCTGATAATAGAGATCAATGTATTCAAGACCAAGACGTTTCAAGCTGGCTTCACAACATGAGCGCACATATTCAGGTGTACCGCTGATCTTGACAATATCATTAGCAAGATCTATCTTTTGAATACCAAATTTTGTTGCTATCTGGATCTTTTCTCGGGGAAGCTGCTTTAAAGCCTGGTCAAGAAAATCAAAGAATGAAACACTCAATAAGTGATTCCAGTGAACCATTAGAAAAGGTAAAGAAATGTCATTTTTATATAAGAAAAGTTGCCATAGGTCAAAATTTTATTTGTATAGTTAGTTTAACATGCTTCAGAAATTGACATAAACTTCAATTGCAAGAACATGGGAATAACATGACATCCCAACTTGCCAGCTTTTCCCTTCTGTTTTGGGGCTTTTAATGTTGGGGGTAAAGGCTGCAGGGAGGTCGGGTGCTTTTCATTCCAAATTTCTTTGTCCCTCAATGCAACAGAGTATCCAACCATAGAGGACTAGTTATTTTTCTCCCAGCCAGTTAATAAAAGGAGCCAAACTTCTTTCATAGGATGCTCTTGCATGAAAATTAAACTATTCTTGAAATTTAAATTATACTTGTTTAAAATGGATCATGGAGTGAAATAAATATTTTATGGATTTAATTTGATGTTTTTAGTGTAATACTTCTTTACACTATCATCTAATCGTGTATCACTAAATTATTAAATAATTTTGACTATCACAACCACTACATAGAAAGTCTAACTATTTTAGTTTTGTGTTAACACAACATTAGATGATAGTTTAAAAAAATTTACAACTACATCAAAATTAAACTCACATGATCTTATTTAGGAAATCCCCAAGACAGAAATCAAATAATGACTAGGTATCCAGCAATAATCTATTCTGAATTGTGCGAAATAGAAATGAAAGAGTGCAAAGAAATGGTTTATAGTTTGTACCTTTCCGACCAAAACTTCGTTAGCATTGGCTCCATAAACATCAGCAGTATCAAAAAAAGTGATCCCTTTACTGAATGCATGCTTAATAATAGATATTCCATCATCTTCAGCAACAGGATCATTGTACGCTCCACTAAGCCCCATACACCCGAATCCCAACTTTGAAACCTAAAAGAGAGAAAGAAATGTAATTTTGTGAAATATGAAGAGGGTGAATTAATGGAATTGGAATAAGAAGAATGGTCTAGCGAATACCTCAAGGCCTTGGGTTCCAAGTTTCACAAGAGGAATCTGCACACTCTGCACTTCTGCCATTGTGGTTCTTCTTCTGATACTGATGCTGATGCTGATTATGTTTGCAGATTGCAGCTAAATTATATTTATATAGGGATTTTTCTTTCTTGTTCTTCAGCTTTTGCTGTTGTCATTGAGTGCGGTAAATAAGTGTTGTTTGCATCACTGATTATGTCACCACCAACACCGACGCATTCGTCTACAGACCACGATAGTGGCAGTGGCGCCGACTTATCTTACTTTGGCTGCTCTATTTGCCTTTCTTGTTTTTCTTTCTTTTTCTATTTTGGACTTGATTTTCTTCTTTCACTCCTTCATCAGGAGTTCAGGATTATCAATTCATACTAACTATTAATTAATCAATGTGATGTGATATTTGAACATAAAATCTAGACACCCTTGTATGAGTGTGTTTAGAAAAGCTGAAAAAAATAAATAAAAAAAGATTATGTTGATAATCTATTTTAAAATAATCAATTATTATGATAATCGATTATAATTAGAATCTGTTTTTATTTGGGTATATTTGCTAAAAAGTATTTTAAGATAATCTATTTTATTTGGGTGGTGTGAAAAAATCAATTTGACATAAAAAATTATGAAAAAGGATATAAAATTATTTGATTATATTTATTATAATTTTGTGCTTTTTTAAATATTAAAAATTGATGATTTTTTTTTTTTAAATATTTTTCATCATTTTTTTTCTATTATAAAAAATTAAATGAAACTTGGTAATTTTTTTTTGATGATTATGAAAATATGTAAAGCATAACAAAAGAGGAGCACCTAACATGTAAAAAAATTTCGATTGAAACAGGATACGCAATGTAATAGAAATAGTGAAAAAAATAAATAAAAAAGACTTGTGTAGATAAATTTCCCGTGCCACCTCGTCAGTGTCACAGATTGTACAAGACGACAGTTGGGGGTTATATGGGAAAAGGTAGCATAATAAAGAATTAAAGAATTAAACAATCAAACGGCTCATTCCTTTGGATGGTTGAAAACAATGTTTTTTAAGAAATAAATTTTTTTTTCAAACTTTAAGCTAATAATCCAAACACACCAAACTCTTATAAAAAGGTTTTTTTTTTTTTTTTTTAAAAAAAAAAACAGCTAAAACACTAAAAAACAATAATTCTCAAACACACTTATAAGTTTGTTTCTATCTCATACTTATATTTGTATACATGCGTTCCGTGATTATCACAAAAAAGCACAGGGGTGTCCCCAATATGTATTAAAAAACATAACCCTTAATCAATATCAATATATGTTCAATAAAGCATCAGCTATGTTTTACTGTTTATGTCTTTTTCTCCCACCGATATTTGATAATTTGAACTTTTTTGGAAAAGTTGATTAGGACAACTTTTCTATTTGGAGTTTGGACATACATTTCTTTGAGTTAATTTTGATACATTTTGTGTAAAAAATTATATTATTAATTAATCACATTACAAATTATGATACGTGTAATTTCAAAGATAATTATGATAATAGTCAAATATTTTTAATGATTTGTCAATCTTTCACTTTGCATGCAATTAAATATTATTTCTTTTATCTTGTAATATGATCATTTGAAAGAAGATAAATTCAAATTATTTTATTAGAATATTAAAATACTATATTGATGTTAACAATATAAGTTTAGCTTTTATACTATCAACCAATCACAAGTCATTGTATGCATGACTTTTAAAGTAGTTATGAGAAGAGGCCAATATTTTTAACATAACAATTTATAGTTAATTGATTATTTGAAAAATCTGTACACTCACGGTTCATATCAATTCAATTCAAAATTCAAAAAAAAACTATATAACTAATTATAAATCGTCCTAATCATCTTATATCTGACTTTGAAGATAGTTATAACAAGAGTCAAACATTTATTATAATGTGACATTTTGTATTGATTGATAATGTAAATAATTTTTATAATACATGCCAATTAAATCCAAATAATATAACTCTTATTTTTTCCGCGCTCGTAAATAAACAAACATGAAGCAATATATATATATATATATATATAAACATGAAGTAATATCGTGTACTCATTTAGACTAACATTCTAAAATAAAGTATGGACTCATTTCCTTTTCAATTGCGATGGCAACAGGTCGGGTCGGGGATGCTGTTCTCTTTCCTTTCTCGTTCTCATCATCGAATTTCGTCATAAAAAGTTTTTTTTCGTCATCCTCATTTTTCGCCATCCAGAGGGGATCCAAAAAACACATATAAAGTCAATCCCCCCCCCCCCCATATATATATATATATATATATATAATATTTTTGCGAGGGTATATAGGTAATATTTGCGGGGACGAGGAGTGTAGTATCCATAAGAAAAAAATCCACGACTATGAGATCTCAGATGAGGCAGTTCCCTTGAAGATCATCAAACACAAGTAGAAATTGTCATCTTGCTAATTACCACCTAGAATCATCATTCAACAAAAGAACCTCGGATAATAGTTCCCCCTATTATGTAAAATTCACATCGAAAAACGAAATAGTCGTTTTCTATTAAGAATCGGAAGAACTCTTTTCGTAAAAGTGTTTGACTTTTTTCATTTTACAAAATTGATGTGATACATCAAAGCAATCATTTCTAGGAGCGGATTCATCACATTTCATTTGATGGTCAAATGCGAATTGAAAACTAACCAGTGATAATTCTAAGGATTCCCTAAAGGAAACTGCAAGTAAACTAACTCTACTGCCACCTATCATGTCCAAAGCACAAATAAATACACAAAATTAAATAGACCTTGTACCAAAAAATTTAAAGTAACTCCAATTAACGGAAGAAACCATCTTCAACTTATCCAATTTTCTTTTGGACATTCCCTCCCCTTTAAACATACTATTGAATATTGCACTGAAAAGTAATTTCCTAAATTTCTAAAACGTAGTTTCTTTTAGACTACCTGCCAAACTTTTCAAAGTGGAAGATTGTAGGTGAAGCTCACAAAAATGCCATGGTGACACGTAGGGTGAACAGTGGAAAATGAGATCCACTAATGTTATGCTCAATAAATAATTTATGTTTTGTTAAGGTGGGTAGGTGTTGCAGCCTTGCAGGGAAACGTTCAAATAGCCCAACCTCTATTGGGCTTCATTTTTTTGTAGCATAGATTGATTTGATGTCAATTGTCAAGGCTGTATTTTTAATTTATTTACCATTTGCAAACGTGGTAGAAAGGAGCTTGCTTATACTACATAATTATTTGGCTCCAAACAATGCTCAAATGGAGCTTTTAGTTGCTTTGCTATAATTGTCACTCTAAAGCATGAGCTAACTCATAGATCACAATAATTTTTTTTCTTATGGGATATCCAACTAAGAAAATAGTTTTTTGAACCCACCCCATCCCGGGCTCACAGGGAAAGCTCTAATAACATGTTTGGTTCAATTAATTTTAGGAGAAATAATTACTTTTAAAAATCTCTTTTTTTTTTTATTATAACCGTCTTAAACACAATAATAAACTAATTCAAAGACACGCTTATATTAATCTCACAAATAACGGTACATGAAGAGGGGAAAATAATTTATTTATTTATTTTTAACCTTAGGCGTGAAACATGAACAACCACATTTGATGACCAAAATTTTACACTAAGAAAACTAAGAAAAAGAGCATGCATCATGCTACTAGTACCAATACTACTTAAGGAAAGTTAAGGCAATGATTTGATTATTTGCCGTTAGCATAAGATAAAACAAACATGATCTGTAAGCAGCAACTTTTCCTTTCTTCCCCTACTTAATAATATTGTTCGCTGCCGAATCCTCCTAACGAAAATGCTAAAAAGGCCACTAATTTCACCATTCTCACCGGTTTAATTCCTATCATCAGCAGATTTCAAGTAGAGGGTTTCACCTCCTTCACCATTGTGGCCACCAGAGCTTCCCCCTCTGCCTTCAGCTGAACTCCCAATATCTTGCTTGCCACTACCACCACCAAGTCCTCTACCACCAAAATCATGAAACCCTCCGGAACCTATGGTTGCAGCATTGCCTCCCACATTGGTGGCTTCACCTTGCAACAAGTGAAGGCCAGTACTTGCACTGGAACTCATGCCAAGTTGGCTGTGTAAGTGTTGCTGCTGTTGAAGTGCTGAAAAGGGCTGTTGGGAATACAAAAGGGAGGAGCGTGCAGCCATTAGTTGTTGTTGTGTCATCTGCTGAGCCTGCATGTAGTGTGCTCCCTGCTGCATGATCCCACCAGGAGGGTACTGCAAAGTTATCCAAAAGTGTAATAAGAGACCAAATAATGGGGCAATGATGAGATAAAGACTTGTATACTATGTGTGTTTGTTTGGTTTCATCACGGTGAAAACTGCAGAATTGATTTTGTCCCCTGTCAAACGTGATTTTAGCAAAAAAATGAGGTGTTTGTTTACTATCAAACAAAATTGATTTTGTCTTCAAAATTGATTCTAGCTAGAAGCTACAAAAAGTAGTTTTTGCGTTGAGTTGAAAAATTTATACTAAGTTTTACATCAAACTTGCTTTCAAAATAAAACATTCACACATAAATCACTTCACTTCAAACTCAACTGTAATCAAATCAATTTTACAAAATCAATTTTATTCAAAATCATGTTTATCAAAAGCTTATCCAAACACACACTATATAGGAAGAGCTAGAGATATCATCATTGCAATATTTCAGAAGATCAAAATGTAACCAACATGTACTCAAGGTAACTGCTTTGTAAGTGATCACTATATATTAATCTACATTATAAAATATAGGCATGTACCTGACCAGGTATGGTAGGTGGTTGGGGTTGAGAATCAGCTATTGCAGCTAGGTACATTAGATTTCTCTGTAACCTTGATTGGTTCCTGAAAGAATGGCAAAAGGAATATGATCTTTTAGCACCACAAGAACATAATAAATTAGGCAAAATTAGGCAAAATTCCTTTCTGATTTCTTTCTCTTGGCAAACAAATAGAAGTTTGATTTCTAGCAGAAAATATTTCCAAGACAACAATAAAAAATGTGAAGTCAACTAAGGCATTATCTATTATCCTCTGTGGCTTCCAACTGCATAACTTTAGAAGATAAAACTTGAATGATGCAGTTGACAAAAAAGGTTGTCCTGGAGTACGGGATTGACAGTCCAATCAAACATCAAGACATCATATTTTGCGAAGTTCATAATTGTGTAAAATATCAATATCAAAACTTTTGAAAGTATTGTGGGGTATCCCACATATAAGAAAAAGCCTGAATAAAACAGAAAGTCACAGCAGAGTGCAGACTGCATTTAATAAACTCATAATAGAATCAAATTTAAGGAATTAGAAGCAATGTTTTAAAAACCAATTCATCTGTTGAACCGAAAAGGAGAGTGGTTCAAGATCCAACTGATTCGACCGGTTGAACCGTTGGTTGAACCGATATATATATATATATACACACACATTAATAAATAGATTAAATAACAAGTATAATTTCAATCCAAGTTCTAATTTTCATATTAAGTCCAAATTATTTAATACTTAAACAAGCACAAATTGGAGTAAGTCATTCAATTTATGATGGTCTAGTCTTTTTTTTTTTAAATTGTGAATTTTTTTAATGAACCGATCGGTTTTCCGGTTTTAGCCAGGTTCAACCGGTTTTTTGTGATTTTTAGCGGTTGAACCTCTTTTCCTGTTCTGTGGTTCGACCAAGACCAGTGAAGGGTCCGGTTGATGGTCCAACCGGTTGAACTGGTCCGGTTGGACCGGTTTTTAAAACACTGATTAGAAGCAATATTTTCAATTGATACTAAAAGTTAGACAAATCCTTACTCTGCACACTCACTCAGCTTGCCAGAATTCTGGCTTTCAACAATCTTCAGAATCAAGGACTTGTTCTCATCCAGGTACTGCTTGAAAAAGAGTAAAATGGTTGAATGAAGTAAATGATAATATCATAAAAATGCAGGGGAGATGGTCTAATAAATGGGTGGTGGGGTTGGGAAGCATCAAAAACTACTTGCTGAAGTGTCTTCCAATAAAATAAAATTACGATGAATGATCAATGATGGTTGGTTGTCATAAAAGGCTTCAGCAAATATGCAGAGAGTTTTATCTTAGTTGACAGAATGCAGTAAATATTAATTGAACCTTTTCTGATATGTGATTTCCTCTCTTCTTACTTCAATCTCAAACTCTCTTAAATTGATTGCCATTTCATTCAAGGGATAAAACTACAGCTAAGTAATCAAACCTTAACTGCGGTTCCTCACCTTTTACATTAGGATCTAGTGTCCTAGTTAAGATTTAAGAAATAAAAAACAAGTTTGTATTGGAAAGTATGTACACCATTTCTAATACAAACTTCCCCTTTTTTTTTTTATTCCTTAACCTCCGTTACATTATTATTATTACCAGCACATTTTTTAGATGTGCGACCCTAGTAACTATGGCTGGGACATTATCAAAATCTACTAAACTGAGAGGTAAATACTACAGAGATTCAGAGTGGAACATATTATACAAATCTTTGAAATGGGGAAACTGAATTAAAATAATGGGTCGCTTTTGCAATTATTACTAAACACATTAGATGAAAACAAGACACTAAGACACAAAGTGGGATGCGATAGAACAGGTGTTATGTTATACAATCTTAGAACTAGTCTAACTTAATAAATAATGGAAAAAAATGAGAAGAGCCCCAAGTAGTTACTGTTTTAACATTTGATGAAGACAGGGATTATCATCTCAAGAGTCTAATAATCTGAACACTGAGCAAAGCACATGTGAAAAGATATTTCCAAAAAGCAAAGAACCCCCACACACGAGAACAGAATCAATTGGAGACTAATTTGCAAACACCACCCACTTGAACACTAGGAAAAATAACGTAACTTGTAGCAGAAACTGACAAAGAAAAAGCAGAATAAAGAAAATACGGTAAACATTAAAGCAGTCACAACACAAGTGGCACAGAAAGAAGACCCACAAGGTGAGACAAAAGGTCCCCCTGATCTGAGCAGAGAGAGATAAAAAAGAAGAAATACATATATGAGGAAAACAGATAGAGATTGAATGAAACAAAAAGATTCTTGTTGAAAATGGCATGGTAGAAAGGAGAAGGGAGAAGAAGAGAGAAAAAGAACGAACCTGTTGAATGTGATCAGTGGTCACGTTGTTGTGGTAATAGGCTGCCATCATGGGCTGCATCTGCATCTGCATCACCTGCTGCTGCTGCTGCTGCTGCTGCATTTCTCACACAATATATAGCTATCTCAACCTCAATATCAATCAATATAGCTATTCATTCACTACACTCACTTCTTTCTCGACTTTCTGACTCGCTGAACAGCAACTGCAGAGAGAAACAGAACCCTCTGCTTTTATCTCTGTTCCCTCTTTTTAGTTCTCTTGTTACAGTTACAATGATGCTTTGCTTCTACTTCTACACCGTGAAAGAAAGATACAAGGACCGGGGCTTTGAGGGAACTTGGTTGGTTTTGGCTCTTTCTTCTCTCTCTCTAGAACTGCGTGTCCTTTTTTCTCTCTCCAAAGCTAGGTCACGTGATAGATGACAGAGATCATAATAATGATAGTAAACCAAAAATAAAAAAGATACCTCTACTGTTGCCATTCACGCTTACACATCAGACACGGTATAATTTTTAATAATGAAATTTAGACACGAAAATAGTATTAGACGTCGTATAAAAATATTTTTTAATATTTATTTATTATTTTTTCTCTCATCATGTATTTAATCAGTCCCGAAATAACTCACGAAATAACTCATCAGCTATATGATATCAGTACATGATATTAAAATTTGTGTCCAAATATCATTGTTATAATTTTTAGGAGAATACCAGCGTACTGATTAAGAAAAAAAATTAGGCTTCACTACATTTTAGTCCTCATTATGTACGATTTAAGGTTCTATTATTTTTCGTTGCACATTTAGTCCTTGTTTTTTAAATATTGTGAAATTGATCCTTTTTTTAATATCTATCAATTTTTTCAACCATTTCAAATAACTTCTCTAAACCCACAAAATTTCTAGTTGAAGTTCTTATTCCTCTGCCTCTCTGATTCATCATGATTGAGTCATCTCTGCTATTTCTTGATTTTGTTCATCTTTTTCGATACTTATTTTAGGTCCACCACAAACCTTTACCATAGAAGCTCGACCAGAGGTTTCATGAGCTTTTGGCAGTGATTCCTCTCTGTTAATTATTAAAAAATTGATGGGCATTGAATGAAAGGACCAAATTTACAATATTGACAAAATTGGAAGTCCAAATGTGCGCAAAAAAGAAAAACTTTAGGAACCAAAATTACACATAATCAATATTAGGAGGACTAAAAATACAATTAAGTCAAAATAATGACGAGAAGTTATGTATTTAGTGTTTAAAAAAGTGGTATATTTAATTTTTCAACAAAATATTTTTTTTTTATTCCTCATTACCTTAATTTTTATCATATAAGTATAACTTCCAATTATCTCATACTTTGAGAGAAGGTAATCAGTGTGCGGATTATCTAGCCAAGCTGGGTGCTAGAAGTAATTATCTTACCGTGTTATTTGATACAACGCTTATAGGAATGGATAGCTTGCTGCTTGCGGATGCTATGGGAGTTGTTTTTGTTAGGCGTTAGGCATGTTTCTCTTTGTTTTTCTTTCTTCTCTTGTTACAAAAAAAAAAAAAAAAAAATTTTAAAATTTTTGTAGCTGTTGCTTGTATGAAGAAACATTTTTACTTAAAACATCGTACTTGTTATGAAATGAACAAAAATAATAGCGATATATTATAAATTAAGAAGAATAGAGAGAAGGGAGAATTGAGAATAAGATAGTATTTATATCATAATCTTCAAGGTGCAAAGCTTATAATGCACATAAGTCCTATTTATAAGACATAAAACTTGTAACCCATAGATCTATTTAAAGTCAATACATAAGTGTCATTTACAATACAAATTTAACAGGAATAACTTGGAGGTTACAAAATGAAGATGGATATCCACATTTGTCACATATTTCTTAACAGTAACTAATTATATTGAGGTATCTAAACAAAATTTAGTTTTAAATGCAGCGTATAAAGTTTTTAATGTTATCCTTCAATCATGTATTAATTAAAATATTAGTAAAAATATTTCACTTTTATAATAATTATTTTAAAAATTATATATATATAATTAATTGATAATACAAAATATATTAAAATTAACAGAATCTTGAGGACACTCGTTAAGAAACTAAGAAAATAAAATTTTATAAAAAAAATGATATATTTAATATTTAAAAAGGTAAAACACTTAATTTTCGAATAATTAATTATTTTTCTTAATTCATTAACGAGTAATGTCACATTATTACATAGATAGTAAAACAAAATACATTATAAAAGACTTAATTAGAATTAAACATATTTAAATAATAAAAATTATATTTAATATTTAATAATATAAGAAAAATATACGTAAATGATGGGTACACAGTTATTACCGTGAGGTAGTAATAGTAGCTCTAGTGCATAGCGGGGACTAGGAGTGCAGGAGCATAGGAATTTGGGACAAAAAAGATACTCCCTCCGGCCTCCGGTTCTTATTATAAGAGACAAATGATTAATTTTTTTTATTCAAAATATAAGAGACATGCATATATTTTGATAAATATTAAATGCTCATTTCCAATTTTACCCTTATTTATAATAGGGTTTATATTTACAAGACAATGCAACTTTCAATACAAATAGGTTTGTTCATTAATTATATAAGGGATAATTTTGTAAATTTATATGAATATTAATTACAAATAGTTTATTTCAATACATTTCCTTGGTATGTGTATTTTAGAATTTTGCCTCTTATATATAGGATCAGAGGGAGTATCTCACGTTAAACATGACAAAATGTGTGGAGGTTGTTGGTCTGACTTTTATCAATGTTTGATGATGACGTTGGATTGTGTAAGAGATTTCCTAGCCTTGCATCCATCCATTGCAATTGCACCACGCGTTCGTCGCTCCCTCCTTCGCCTTCTCTAGAATAGTAGTACCCCTCTAATTAACCATGACCTTCGTGCAAAACTGCAAAGCATTGGTTTTTTTTTTTTTTTTTTTTTTCCCTTTCTTTGATTCCATGCACTTGTTTTTTTGTTTCATTCATAAAAATATGCTCTCCACTTTAATCAATTTACTTTAGCCGTTTGTCCCTGATTAAACAAAGATTTCAGCGGTGATTAAAAGACTTGAATTGCAGGTATACCTAGTCATATTTTCTTGGGAAAATAACTCTAAATATCATACACAGACAGATGCAGAGGTCGTCATTCATGATATTCTTCTACGATGAACTATGTTAATTAATTTAATTCGATCATCAGACAATGCTTTCTTTTTTATGTTAGTATTCTACTTACCTCACGACGATAAATAAAAAAATATCTATATTTTTTGGATTCAAATATAAGTAAAATTTAATCAACTCAACTTTATTTATTTAATGTAATTATTCCAAAAATCAAAAAAATTAACCAATTAAAACAATTTTCACTTTACTTTTTCAAGAGCATTGTACAATCCCGAGATAATTAAAGGATAATTTAGTCATTATAACTTTTTTTTTTTACAGAAATCAAAACAATTAAACTAAATTAATTAACTTCCTTAATAAGTATGAAATTAGTTATTTTTACTTATAATTAAGTCCAGAAGGAGTATCGTATTGATGATTCATCTGTCGCAACCCCTTCGTGCTTGTTTTATTTACAGAGCTGTTATTTGGACAACCGGGATACGGGACAACCGGGACAACTTCCCACTGTAGCGCTACTGTAGCTGTTTTTTTTTTCCTTCAAATTTTGACTTTTTAAAAAAAAAAATTAATTTCTCAAAAAGACCCATTAACCAGATAATGAACGGAATTAACCAGATATCTGCACATACTTAATCAAAAAAATTTTCTCAACAAAACCCATTAACCAGATAATGAAGCGAATTCACCAGATATTTGTACCCGATTAACCAGATATTTGTACATACTTAACCAAAAATTTTATTTCTCAACAAAACCCATTAACCAGATAATGAACCGAATTCACCAGATATTTGTACCCTATTAACCAGATATTTGCACATACTTAACCAAGATTTTATTTATCAAAAAAACCCATTAACTAGATAATGAACTGAATTCACCAGATATTTGTACCAGATTAACCAGATATTTGTACATACTTAACCAAAAATTTTATGTCTCAAAAAAACCCATTAACCAGATAATGAACGCGATTCACCAGATATTTACACATACTTAACCAAAAATTTTATTTCTAAAAAAAAAACCCATTAACCAGATAATGAACGTGATTCACCGGATATTTGTACCTGATTAACCAGATATTTGCACTTACTTAACCAAAAATTTTATTTCTCAAAAAAACCCATTAACCAGATAATGAACCGAATTCACCAGATATTTGTACCCTGATTCACCAGATATTTGCACATACTTAACCAAAATTTTATTTCTAAAAAAAAAAAACCATTAACCAGATAATGTGTTGAATTCACCAGATATTTGTACCTGATTAACCATATATTTGTACATACTTAAAAAATGTTAGAACAAAAAAATGCATTTTTTTTTTTAATTTCGAAATTTTAAAAAAAATATTTGAACAGTATAACACTACAGTGCAGTACAGTGGCACTATACTGTGCAACTATACAGGTTGTCCCGTATAGTTGTCAACCCCAGTTGTTCAAAAAAACATTTCTGTTTTATTTATCTATAGCGTTAGCGTATATTCTTAAGGACTCCATGGTGATTTAGGCCGAAGAATTAAATTTTTCAAATATGGGGACGCATGTGTCAACATGCTTGCGTCAATTTGTCTCCTCTCGTTCAACGAGAAATATCACCATACATAAAATACAACAATATTTTTTGAACATCAAATTGGGGATACCGTAAGGTGTCCTTTTTGTTTTTGAATCTATTTTTATATGCATGTATATAAATAATAATAAAAATATGTGAGAGATGAAAATAAACATATATGGTATCTAAAATTTGATGTTCAAATATCACAATTCTAATAAATAATATTTGAGGGGATTACACTATGTCTGTTTTTGAAACTATGCATGTTAAAATAAAATAGTATAGAAAGGATTTCATCACTTTCATGAAACGGACGAATCTCTCTTTCAAATATTTCAACACAAATGCAAATCAAATTATTTTAAATTCTCAAATTACTTTTTAGGAGATCATTACTCCTCCATCCTCTCAAGGGGTGACTAGACATGTTCGACCCGCCCAAAATCGACCAACCCATTGTGAATTTTGCTAAAACGGTCGAATTGAATTGGTTTGGCGGATTGATCGTTTGAGAGAATAGACTTGATACAGATATCAATTGTCGGTTTCAGGTCTTGTTTATTTTATCCATCAATACCCAACCCAACCCGCTACTAACAAAAAAAAAATTAGACTTATCAGGAGTGGGCTCTCAAGGCCAATTGTTAGCCATACACGGTGACTCAACCCTAACCACATGGCTTGCAGACACTAGGTAGAACACACATAACTGACAACTATTTTACTCTTTGAAAGAATGAAAACCTAAACTCCTTATGCAGCGACGGTAGCACACAAGTTGAAGGTGCTCCTTGTTTCCTTTCCTTCCATCATTTTCTTCATTTCCCTCCTTCCATAACCATTATGTTAATTTTACTTCCATTTCTCGTTTGGGTTCTTCTTCTTTTTTCCCCCTCGATCTGGGTTTCTTCTCAGATGGCTGATGCATGCGCTCTGCAACAACCAATAAGAACCTCCACGGGTCCGACGCGTGCCTCCCCAGGTCCACCGCTGCAAGTCGTGACACTGACCACCCTTTCCTCTCTTCCAGATCTCGTCCCACCACGTCAAGCCTCAATTGAAGCAAAGAACCGACAAGAACCTGTACATAGGTCCGACGCGTCCTCCACCACGTCCAAGCCGTGACCACCATTGTGCCTCCATTGCGAACCGTACCAGCCACAACGCCTCTAGCCACAGCACCCGCCACACGATCCAGACGCTCCACCATGCCCCAATTCTTTGATGCATCAGATACGCCATCTCCACTGCCCGATCGTCACAAGCAGCACCCTTCGTCGTTCCAGATCCTTACACATGGTAGAGAGAGAATTGTGGAGAAGCTTCTTGTTACACGACTATAGTCTGATCTTTTTCTTTTTTCTAAAATAAATAATAATAATAAAAATCCTTGACCCGTTGCAAACCATCAAACCAATCCGCCATCCGACCAACCCGCTGATCAAAAAGGGTGGAAATGGGTTATATTTTATTCTCATTATTTTCATTCCGGTTGGCTATTTTGAGCCCGAATCCGACCATTGATCACCCCCAATTCTCTCTATTTTTGTTCTAAAAAAGAAACACCGACATTGATGATGAGTTTATATTTTTAACACCTCTCCTTAAAGGGCGATATCCTTATGATTATGGTAAAAATACTTCTCTTTAATAAAAAAAAAAAGTGTTTACATAAATATCATATAACCTAAAATACTTTTTCTTAATTATCTTTAGATGGATGATGTATGGAATAATTTCGTTAAATACAAACTATTTATATAAATATTATAGGATTTGCAATAATATTTCTAATGATTTTTTTGATAGTTATAAATTTAGGGTGAAAAGATGGTGCCCCGGTTCAAGGCAGGGAAAACCTTCAGGTTCCATGAGCACTTACAAAGGAATTTATACCTACCCTCTCCCAAGCAGACCGCTGGGCTCTAACCTACACCACATCAAATACAAAACTCTGTCATGCTCTACCAGACCAACTCTTTAGGGTTTAATATTTCTAATGATTTAATTTTAAAAAATTGACAAGACAAAAAAATATATTTTAATATTGTGTGTCTACTCCCACGTTACATACTTAATTACTGCTATAATAATCCTTTGAGATTTTATAACTGCTTAGTCTCAATAAGCGATGGTGTCTCATCCTTCATGTTATCAATTTTATTTGCCTATATAAGATTATTTGTTTAAAATATTAAATTTTCGATGTGTTTTCGGCTGTGTTACAAGATAATAACACTTTCAATTTTCTTTTCTCTTCTCTTCTTTTCTTCTGGTCCTTGAACGGGAACTGGAATAAGCTCGATCGGACAATAATAGTAGAGACCAGAGAGAATAGCAATAACTCTTGAGTCTTTGGTTTTCTAGCCGTTGGAGAAGATAATGGACAAGTACCCCCAAAAAATACATTTTGCGTTCGTTTCATCCATAAATCAGATGCTGGTCTCATATGTAAGCATCAATTCCATCCAGCTGCACGCATATTACAGTTTAATTAATATTCCATGCAGTTCTAATTAATTGCAACAAGGTTTAATTGCAGTTTTGGTTCTCCTACTATTGGTCATGTGCGATTTTGGTCCCTAAACTTTTTTTCGTGCACATTTGGCCCCTCTATTTTTTTGATGTTGCAAATTTGGTCCTTCTGTCAATTTTTCAATGATTAACAAAGAGGAATCACTCCTCTAAACACACAGAATCATTTCTCTAAGCGCATAGAACCTCTTTTGAGATTTTGTGGTAAATGATCATGTGGATAAACCAAAAAATGTCCCGTAAAGGAGTGACAATGCCAATAAACAGCATAGAGGAACCACTGAATCATGTTGAATCGAAGACACAGAGGAGGGAGAACCTCAACCAGTGATTGTGGTGTGCTTAGAGAAATGGTTCCTCTATATTGACCATTGAAAAAATTGTCTGACATTGGACAGAAGAACCAAATTTACGACATTGAAAAAACATTGGGATCAAATATGTACGAAAAAAACTTCAGGAATCAAAATCGCTCATGACCAATAGTAGGAAAAGCAAAACTGCAATTAAAGATTACAACCAATAGCAGCATGGGACCAAACGTAGGTATTGTATGGTTTGTTTTAGGGAATTAACAACAAATATTAATGAACAAAATACTGCACGGATTTATTATTTTCCGTGCTAATGCAAGGGTCGAAGACGAGTTAGAGAGGAAGTAGAGTAAATTCAAATTTATATGTATTTCTCAGTTTAATTTTTGAAAAACATAAGGGTATCTTTGTTAGTTTTCTGTTTTCAGAAATAATTATAAAATTATCATTTTGTGTTCATTCTATTTCCTGTTTTCAAATATTTGTGCAGGAAAGAGTGAAAAACAAAAAAATTTGTTTCCAGTGTTTCATATACAAATTTCTGAAAATAGGAAACAAAATAAAAAACTAAGTGACAATTTTATAATTATTTCTAAAATCTAGAAATGAAAACATGAAACTTAAAACAATGGAGTCCTAAATTTTCCACTTAATTCTTCAAACGTTTCAAATATCAAGTAAATTAGGCTTTTTAGAATAAATTTTAGGGATACCTTAATTTTTTTTATAAATTTATTCTAATCGATATTTGATATTCTCAATAACCATCTTAAAATTTTTATTTTCTGGAGATTATCATTAAATTTTCTATTAAAAGAATGAATTTGGGTATATGGAGAAGGAGAAAAAGGGTTGGGAACTTGTGATTGGGACCCAAAGGTTCACATGTCCTCTTTTGAGTGTTGTCCAGTCCATTACCAACTGTCAATAGAATAGGGCCCTCGTAACAAATACAAAGGTCAAACTGATCTCGGGCAAAGATATCCTTAACCTAACCCACACACACCCCAATAAACAATGTGGGTCAGCGAAGATACTCAAAGGGTTCTCTTGCGGAAAATGTTTCTTATACTTCTTCTACACTCGATTATAAGAAAGAAAAAAAAAAAAAAACCCCTATATTTTTAACTTAAATATAAATAAAATTTAATCAATTTAACTCTATTTAATATAAGTATTCCAAAAATTAAGAAAATTAACCAATCAAATCAAAATTTCCTTTATTTTTCCAAAAACATTGCTTATTCCCGAAATAATTAAAGGGTACTTTAGTAATCATAACTCATTTTTTTTTATATAAATCAAGATAATTAAATTAAATTAATTAATTTTCTTAATAAGTGTGAAATTAATTATTTTGACTGATAATTGAGTTCGGAGGTAGTACTTCAATCATAGGATATTTTATAATTATGTTTATGGCAGCAATAGAATATAATTTTATAAAAGAAATATAAGATTACATCTAATTTAAATAATAAAAATATTTTAAAAAAAGTAGTATATAAATGTAAGTATACTAGAGTATGTACCCATGTCATACACGGGAATTGTACTAATTTTTTTTTAGGATTTTATAAAAAAAATGCAAATGTTGATTTCATGTTTTCATTTATTATTTTTATAATTAAAAAATTCGAAACATTAAATGATGTCTTTCTCAGAGCTTGACATGTGGAAGAGTATTCAATGAAATTATTTGTAAATATATATAGTATAGATATGTTTAACGTTATTTCTCACATGCACAGGTTCTACCACAACAAAAAACATGTATATGTCTTCCCCGTTCTGGGTTTTGGGCTGTCTTCCTTCCCCTTTTAAGTGGAGGGGCCTCCTCCTAAGATTCCCCAATCATAACAGAAGGAAACAAAAAAAAAAAAAAAAATCAGGAAAATAGAAAATGCAATACTGTGACAGTATTGATTATGAATGCAGTCAATTGATTTGTGGTCGCAGGTCTCCAGACATGATGGGTGGTTAGGGTGTCAATTGATTTGTGTGCATACTTCCTTCGGTATCTATTGTAAACAAAAATTAAATAGGACACATATATTAATATAATTAGTTAATCTCATTTAAAAGAGTTATTGAGAATAAAAAATTAAGTTTGTTACCTAAATTATCTTTCCTTTTATTTATTAAGCTTGTGTTATTGAGAATAAAAAGAGTCATTGGAAAATAAAATTTGTATTAAATGAAGGGTATTTTGAGAATAACTTCATTAAATGAGAAGAAAATAGTTTAAATTTACTTATATTTTAGACAAAAAAATTTAAAATTTTTTATTTATATTGTTGACCGGAGGGAATAAATTCCAATCCTGTCTTTTCATCCCCCGCTCTTTTTGTACGTATGTCCTCACCTTTGTTTCTTTCCTTCCAGCAAAATAACAGGCAGAACAAGTGGGAAATTCCTATTTCCTCATCTATTTTTTATTTTATTTTATAATTTGGTCCTATAATTTTCATTGGTTGAAAATCCATTTTTTTAATGTGTAAAGTTAAATAATAATAATATACTCGAGAGTGCTTGAATAAAATGACACGGATCTCTTCCAGCTTAACCAGAGGTCTTGAGTTCGAATCACGACCCTGAGAATGCAGCAGCGTAAAACTCTTGAGGGAGAGCTTTGCCGCCCTTATGGTCCTATCCGACTCAAAGGATTAGTCTCTACAGTTGCGTGCAAAGGATACCCAATAATAATATATTTTTCGTTAGTGTCATCATAAATCCATTAATCACATAGTTAAAGTGAAATTGTCATTCGAAAATGAATCAGATCTTTTCAAGAAATTGAATCATCCATTATAGAAAATAGCTTTCCCTTTGATGTACTTCGAGAACTTAAAAATAGTGGTTGATTTTAAAATAATTAAATAAATTAAATATTTTAAATTTTTAGTTATTTTGAAAATTAGACAAAAACTTTTTTATACCTTAAAAAAAATTATCAAACATGTATGATTAATTTCAAAACAACTTGTTTTAGAAAAAAATATTTTTCGAGAAAATAATCTTTCTCAAATATGTTCTTAATAAAAATAATTTGTAAATTGACACTTATAAATAACTTTTTAAACATATACCAGAATAAAATACAAAAGTATTTGTCAGTGTCAAGAAAATATAATGCATAATTTAATACATCTTTAATATGGATAATGTTATTAAAACTTTAAAGGTTAAAGTAAGGTTTTGGTGATCTCTAATGCTAATTTTGATTTTAGATCGCAAACTTGAAAATTTTGGAAACAAATCCCTAAATGTGTCGTTGTTATCGAATCAGTCCATGCGGTTACACAAAATGCTAACATCGTGAGTAATGATCCTACATGAATAAATGGTCATCCTTATTGGCATTCTACGTAGCTTCCTCTGGCGGTCCAACTAATGTTTTGAACCCCATACATAATGTGGATTTTGAATTTAGTGCTCATTCCTAAAAAAATTGGAAATAGATCCCTACACGTGTCATCATTGTCAGATCACTCCATGCACTCTCCAAGGTGCCAAGGGTGTTAGTAAGGGTGTATATATCCTTAGATCATCTAGTAGATCAGAATCTCCACCCAATTTAGGTTAAACCAATGATTTGGTCTTCATGCGTAACATTGATTTTCAATTTCGTCCAAAAAAAATAAATTTGGGAAAGTATCACACCAAACATCTACAAGATTTCGGTAGCAATCTTCATAACAGATAGATCAGAATTAGAACCCATTATGATGCCCACTCGTGGAGCAATTACATCTAACAAACAAAAACTTTACAGAAGTATAATAAAATGCCATTCTTCACTCATCATCGACTAGCAACTTCTTATCAAAATATGAGAAAGAAACCTGTATTTATTTAAACCAGTGTCATAATAAAATGCGTATACCAACTGAGGTTGGCGTGAGTGGTTAAAGGCCTCTCGCTCCTTAACCAAGGTCTCGGGTTCGAGCTTTGGGTACGAAAAAAATCTCAGCTGGGAGGGATGCCACTCATCGAGGTGCCGAACAAACTCCCACGGGAGATTAGTCCCCATCTCAGGTTGGCGGTGGGATACTCCTCGAAGTAGATCGAAAAAAATAATAAAATGCATATAATAGTCAAACTTATCAATTTTCCTTGGGAATATTTCATTAAGGTAATGAGACATACTCAATTGTAGAGTTTTCCCAATATGCTAGGAAAACAGAAAACAAAAATGCCATGATACCAAATGATTTAGTATGTAAACAACAATAATAACAACCAAACCTTTTTCCAATACGGGGGATCGGCTACATGGATCCAATTATGCCATATTGTCCGATCATAAATCCCGTCTATAGACAAACAATTCACCTCTAAATCTTTGTGTTTGTGTGTGTGTTTTTTCCGAAACTTTTTCGAATGTTGAAAATGGCATTTTCTTATGATATGGGAGGTTTATTTCACTTATTATGACATGGGAGGTCATAATAGTGGTTTTTTGCAACATTATTAAACTAACTAATTAAGAAATAAAACAACAACTTGAATTTATGTTTTTTTTCCCCCAGAGTGTCCTCCCACCCAAAAAGTGAGAGACTAGTCTCTCGAGATACTGTAACACACCTAAGCGTGCGACCCCTCCCAAGGATTTTTTTTCCCCCATACACACGGATCCAGGGATCGAACCTAGGACCACATGCTCAAGAGACCTAAGCCGTCTTACCACTTGGGCCAATACCAATTGGTAACTTTAAATTTATGTTTACAATCCTGTGTCTAGATAGAACAATTTTACAAAATGTGCACACAGAAAAATTATATTCACGTACTCTATCTCACAAATCGCAACTTGGGTGTAAAACAATGCATGAAAACTCGTCAGCCACTACTTTTTTTTTTTTTTAGGGTCTTGTGAGATAGTGTTTTCACATTACATCTCTGTTTACAAAATTACTAAAATAGTGGGGGAAATTTTCTATGAAGTCAAATTATCAATACAATAAACAAATAAGTATCTATTGATTCTTAATTTACTTGTTGATACCCATCAGGTCTAAATGTCCTCCATATAATCTTGTTGTATAAAAACTTTGTAATTACCAAAAAAATGAGAATATATAGGCCTATAAAATAATCACAAAAATTAACGGGTTCAACTAAGTACTATTAAAGTAGGATTCCCAGTCATGTTTTTCTAATTTATCTCCTTTCTGCACAACCATTTCTTTTTGGCCTTCTTCATATTGGCTCATCCTGCAAGTATTATAAATGTCACATCAATATAAGTGGAAAGATAGATAATACTTTCATTTCATGAGTTTTACTTTAACAAACACAGACATCAACAGATAGGAAGAAGGGAGGGGGAGCTAACCTTGACAGAATATTATTATTGACAACACCAAACAACCTTACTGCCAGCAATCCAGCATTGTAGCATTATCAATAACAGAACCTATGGCAACAGGGGAACCTTCCATCTTCTACACAATCAACAAGTACATATGTTAGTAAGAAAAGACAACAGAAGCCAATTGTTGATGATATTCAATGAGGTTGAACCAAAGAAGTAGAAGTATGTGACAAGAAAAACTGGTGAGGTATGTGCAGGACCCACCATTAACTAAGAAAAACTAATGAGGTATCCTTCATTGACATAAAATATTTAGCCAAACATTACCATTCATAATAAATTTACCAGACTTAGTGACAAGTTTAGGGTGGAAAAAACTTTTTAATACCAAATTCATTTATAATCCTCTTGTGAACTAACATATGGCACCTATAGAAACCCTTCTTTCACAATGACTCCAACCAATGATGATCTCAAGCTTTTAAAAATAAACAATAATATCATATTCATCATTATCTCATCATCCAATCCCACAAAACAGTACATGCAACTAGTAGAGCATAGAAAACTGCAAAGATATTGAATATCTAAACACTGTTGAGAAATATACCTTGACAATTGACAATAGTGAATCAAGTTCATCTGGAGAAGAAGCAATCAAAGGAACGCTAATAACAGGAAAAGGAGTAAGAGCGGCAACCATACCTGAGATATGAAAGCTTAATTAAGAATGATTATAATAGAATTGATCCTTAACAAAATTATACAAAATACACTTTAAGTAATTTACCAGGAAAGTCAACCGAACCACCAGTACCAGCAATAATACACCTTATGCCGCGGTCATGAGTAGACGAGGCATAAGAAAATATCATTTCTGGAGTGTCGTGAGCCGAAACTATTCGTACCTGAAATTTGTTAAATGTTATGTAAGAAATAACAATTGTATGAAGCATAGACACCCCCCCCCCCCCCCCCCCCCCCTAAAAACAGAAAAGTTATTTTAAGTGTTTCTTGTACAAATTTTTTAAAACAGGAAACAAGATGAAGTCTAACTGAATGGGTTATAAAGGTTAGGTGTGAAAAACTCATTATACCTAAGAATTAAATTATTGCATGAGATGATAATAAATATATAAGAAGTTGACCATGAAAACCATTTTTCATTGGTCTTGCAACATAATAAGTACAAAGATTAAGTATCAGTGAAGAAAAGTTTTTGACAAACCCGCAGCCTTGTCATCTAATCTTTTCCCTTCCACAATAGTTGCAAGATTACTTTCAGTATTTCCTAGGGAAGGCTTGTTGGTGATATCTTCCGTTGTTTTCTCATTTCTGACAAATTGTAATAACAATGGTACTACTTATTTAGTCATACCAATGAACAAACAACTACAAATGAGATGAGAGGGATCAATCTAAAATTGCTACTTAAAAAAGATGAGAATAAACTTAAAAAAGAATCACAAAAATAACGGGTTCAATTAAGTATTATTTAAGTAAGATTCTCAACCATGTTTTTCCAATTTATTTTCTTGTGGGACGACTTCTTTTCGGTCCTTTTCAGATTGTCGCATCTTGCATAGTATTATAAATGTCATATCATAGTTATCAATCCCGGATAGCGGTGCATAGCGATCAACCCCCGAAACCACTATAGCCAGATAGCGGGAGCGGGATGACCGCTATTGCAATGTGTGTGTGTGTGTGTGTGTGTGTGTGTGTGTATAGGAATGGATCCACTTACTCCAAGAGTAAGTTTAAAACAATTTCTCCAAATCTTCACCCTTCAATTTTTGTTAATCCAATGGGAGTTAAATGAGTTCTTTAATGAATTAACATAAACCATTAGATTAGAATAAATTGAATGGTGATAATTTGAAGTGTTTTAAGCTTACTCTTAGAGTAAGTGGATCCCTATTCTATCTATCTATCTATCTATCTATCCATATAAATGCTAAAATATAACACACTATTCAAACTTGCAAACACAAAAAATCATAAGTTATGATATTCATGTCACAACAATAAAAGTAAAATATATATATATATATATATATATAATATGTAGGAGGTAGAGGTGAAAATTATTTAACCTTGGTCCAAAAAACTAATAATACCCCCAAATATGATAGTTGGATGCCCATTTGAGGAGGGTTAAAAATGGGTTCTTAACACACTTTGTTATAGCAGCCATTATTCTTGCTATTCTGGCCGCTATTGCCGCTATCAGAAAACGTTATGTTATTCGAACATCGTATAGCGCACTATTAACTACACAGTGTCATATCAATATATGTGGAAAGATAGACAATACTTTCATGTCTTTCATTTTGTGAGTTTTAATTCAACAAACACATAACACCTAACATCCTCACCGCCAGCAATCCAGCACTAGTAGCATTATCAACAGCAACTATGGCAAAGGGGGAACCTTTTGGCATCTACACAACCAACAAGTATATACGTTAATAAGAAAAGACTAAAAGTAATTTATCAGTTAAGAAGAATAGTTTTGAAGAGGACCAAAGGGAAACAAGCTGTAGCTGATAATTTTCAATGAGGTGGAACCAAAGAAGTAGAAGAATGTGACAATAATTGTGAATCTGTACAGGACCCAAATAGCAATAGAAAAAAACGAGAGCAAGGTATCCTTCATTGACATACAATATTTAGCCAAATATTATTATTCATAAATTTATTAGACTTAATGACAACAAGCTCTAGATGGTGGAGAAAAACTTTTTAAGAGAACAGGTTTTAGAAAGAATGAGTAATACCAAATTCATTTATAGTCCTATTGTGAACTAACATATGACACCTACAAGATAGTCTTCTTTCACAATGATTCCAACCCATGTTAATCTCAAGCTTTCAAAAATAAGAGATAACATCAAATTCATCGTTATATCATTATTAGAAAGGCCATCCTAGAAAATAGCACAAGCAACTGGTAGAACATAGAAAATTGGAAAGCTACTGAATATTTAAAATCATTGAGAAATATACCTGGATCATTGACAAGATTGAATCAATTCCACTCAGGAAACGAGCACGCACAGGGACACCGATAATAGGCAAGAGAGTTTGAGCAGCAACCATGCCTGAGATATGAAAGCTCAACTAAGAATGCTTATAAGAGAAACGATCCTTAAGAAAATAACACAAAGCACACTTTAAATAATTTACCAGGCAAGGCAGCTGCACCACCAGCACCGGCAATAATAACTTGTATGCCACAATCACGAGCAGAGGAGGCATAAGAATACATCATTTTCGGTGTGCGATGAGCAGAAAGTATTCGTATCTGAATTTTTTAAATGTTTGTATAATTAAGATAAGCAACCCAAAAAAAAAAAAAGGATTTGAAAGAATTTAACCTCATAGGGCACATCAAACATGTCCAAGATTTCAGCCGCACTTTTCATAACATGTAGATCTGAATCAGAACCCATTATGATGCCCACTCGTGGAGAAACTGCATTTAACAACCACAACAAAACATAAATAAGTGCGAGAATATCGATATTTTCACTTCCAGTTGTGCTATAGAATACGAATTTATTCTTGCGAAAATCATTACGAGCTAAAGTAGTTGCATTTCAAACATCAAATACAAATCAGTAGAAAAGAAGGCAAGTAAGTCAATTGACATGAATCAGCAAACTCATTCGTATTAGCTTTCGTCTCTTTCTAATTAGGATTTCTGTATCACTTCAAATACACCGGTGCTCTCCATTTTCCTCAAATATAATAGAATGACATTTTTCAATCTTTGTCAAAGAGTTGATTACAAAATAAAGGACCATTAAAATAAATATAATAATGAAACAAAAAATATGTCATTTCCATAATCTTATTTTATGATCTCCATTCATTATCTACTAGCAAATTTTTTTTAGCAAAGTATGCGAAAGAAACAAGTATTTTGTTTCACCGATGTCATAATAAAATGCATGTAACATTCAATATTAAAAGAATTCCTTGGGAAAGTTAGTGGGTCGGGTTGGGTGCGAGTTTTGCCTTCCTTATCCCTGACTCCCTACACAGTCCTCAACCCTTCCCCCAATTTCCGCTGGGGTGGAATATTTGCACCCATCCCCACCCTCGTTAGGGGTCGGCTTTCCCCACCACGCCCTGCCCTCTCCTCCCGCCCCAAATTATGTAATATGCATTTTTAAAAACTTTATCCTTTTTGAAGATGTGATAGAAATCTTATTACAAGCCTTTTTAAGAGAAAATTTTGAAGAACTATAACTTAAAACATTGAGAAAAACTAAGAATATTTTCTAGATATGTCAAAGTAGGTTTTCCTCGTCAAAAGTAAGGCGGGTTTAGACGAGTGTCCCGAAGGAACAGACTGTTTTGCCATGCCTATATTAAGGTAATGAGGCATACTTAATTATAGTTATTTTCCAAGATAGAAAAACCGAAAATAAAAAATGGCATAATACCAATACCAAATGATTAAATTTGTAAAACAACAACAAAAAAAGCCTTTTCTCATGAGGTAGGATCGGTTACATGGATCAATGACGCTTCTATCATAAATCATGTTTACCATTCACCTCTAAATCTTTCTTAATGGTTTAGCCTAGAGTTTTTCTTGGTTTCCCTATACCACTCGCAATTGGGTTACCTCCATCTAATCTCCTATCTTTAATAGGGCTTCTTTAGGTCTTCTCCACACATGCATGAACCATAAAAGACGAGACTTTACATCTTTCCGACAATAGATACTACATCAACTTTCTATAATTCATTCCTAATCCTATCTTGTCTAGTATATCCAGTATCCACTCATCCAACGAAACATTATCATCTTTGCTACATTCAATTTATTCTCTTATTGGCTTTTTACCACCCAACATTACGTCCCATACAACATATCGCAAGTCTTATAGTTGTGCAGTGAAAATTTTCATTATGCTTGAGTGGTATTTTTCTATCACAGATAACACCTGAAACACTCCTCAACTTGAATCCTAGGGTTTATGGTATGCTCTCCAATTTTCACCTCTAATATGTGGGAAAAAAATTAAGTAGAAAACCTAATTCCCTTTAATTAATAAGATAAAAAGGGGGAAGTACATTTAAAAGTGGCCAACCTAATTTAAGGGATAAAAAGACGAGTTCTATCCCAAAAGTGCATATCTTAATTTACCAGGGGAAAAATTGAGGAAATTACAATTAGATGCTTCATATGAATAACTGGTGGATCCTATTTAGTGAACTTTTTAGAGTTGCATCAATGGAGAGGAGAGTTGCTTAAAGAAGTATAAAACAAAAAGTGGTAAACTAGCATGATAGAACCCGTAAAAAAGGAGTTAAGCAACTCATTGGAGTTGTACTATTGGAGATGTTATAACATAATGGGTTATAAGGTTGAGTGTGGAAAACTCATGCATAATGAATAATGATGATAATAAAGATATCAGCAAAGAAGTTGACCATGAAAATCATATTTTTTCCATTGGTCTAGCAACATAAAATCAACAAGTACAAAGATTAGGTATTAGTGAACAGAAGTTTTTGTCATAAACCTGCTGTCTTTTCTGATGGTACATGGACATGTAATTCATCGTCCCTACACACATACAAAACACAATGGTGAAAATTTGTTGGCCTTTTTTTATTTAAGATTTTCAGTTTCAGAAACTTTAAGACTAAATGTATTTGTCTCACTTAAGTGGGAGAAAGCTGAAAAGGTTATTCCCAAACCCAATTAATAAAAATGCAAGCTTTAACCTTAAAAAAGGAAAAAAAAATGGAAGAAATTCCAACCTTGGAGAAACTGCACCCTGTGATGCTTGACAGGTGAGGTGGGTGTGGCGACACTGCTTTATTTTCAAAGGAGGATGTTGGTTCATGGAAAAGGTGAGGGAAGAAGGGGTCTCGACAGAGGGATGACAAGGTCTAAATGCAAAAGCCAAATTGTTGGTGTGCCCGGATGACACTGCACGCGCTATGTAAAACATTCTCAAATCTCAGTTCAGCCTCCTTCCTAGTCCATATGAATGAATGTAACTAGAGGAATGAATGAACAAATTACAAAGGGGTGCCTTTCACGTATATAAACAACCCAAACCAAAAACCCATTAGGGAAAGCAGAAAGTTGTTTCATCATCCTTGTCCTTCATAATTTAGATTTTAGATAAACATACAAAACAGATTCAGTTATTAAACTTATATATTTTATTATCTTTTTAAAATAATTTTAAGCATGAGTGTTTATCAACAAAGGCTCACTTGCATGAAATTTGGCTAATAACGGATAAGTTTATAATTGATAGTGGATTAGTTAGTTTGATAGCAGTGGATAGTGGATAAATTAGTTGATTGAATTTGAAGTATTTGATAAAATTAGCTATTAAATTATATGATAAATATAAAATAATATAAAATGACATGTTTATATTTTTTTAATATAAATTATATATGTTTACATGTTATTTATTTTAAAATTATTATCAATTTTAATTTATTTATCATTTTTTTGACAAAAAATTATTTATCATCTTAAAAAAATATTATCATTTTTATTTATTTATAAAACATCTATCATTAATCAAGTGCGGGCAAGGGATGAAAGTCTAGTTTCTTAACAAACCAATATTATTATTATTATTATTTATTTTTATCTTAGTTATTAAAATAAAAACACATACGTTAAAATATTAGTAAATGTTTTTACACTGACAAAGTGACAATATATACTACTTTAATACATCTTTTTTTTTTCAAATTTAAATTAGATACAACAATGTTATTGGTCAGTATTTTATTTACATTTCTCTATCTTTTGGACTGTGGTCTTGTATATGGGTTTAGGTATCCCGAAACTCATTATTAATATACTTTTGATTATAAAAAAATAAAATACAACAATATTACAATAATAATATGTTACAATAAAGTAAGAGTTAATTGTAATACCAAAAAAAAAAAGTAAGAGTTAATTGTACAAAAAAAATAAAAAAACATAAAGTAAAAGAGTTTTAAAAAAATAATTGAAAGGTTGGTGGGAGTAGGGCAAAACAGTAATTCCGATAAACCCAAAAAAGTAGAGGCTGATTTTGTTTGACCTAAATACCCTCTTTTTGTGGATAGCCCCAAACCTGTATTTGCGTTGGGAACCCTAAGAGGCGATTCCTGTGGTACCCCTCTAATTCCCAATTCTCAATCTTCCTCTCCTCTCCTTACCCTTCTTCCCCTTATTCCGATTTTCTCCACCCACTTCCCCGCCAATTTCCCTCAACCTCCTCTCAAAATCTTCTTCCAATCACAAAGCCCCAATCACAAATTCCTCAACCGATTTAACTAACTCTTGGTATAGTGGCTGTTTAAGCATTACCCACTTCCCCTTTATGTTTCTTTCTGATCCCAAGACATTGCTTCGGTACCATTTTGGAATAAGGTGAAAGCTTCCAGGTAATTATAGTGTCATTCTCGTTATTATGATTTTTTTTTTTTAATATTGTAATTTTAGTAAATTCTACATTTTGATGATCAATTCAATTCTGGGTAATCGGTATGATTTTATGTTTTCATGAAAGTATGTCTCTGAGTTAAGTAGAGTCTTAAGTTAAGCTCAGTTCATTTTTTTTACTAACATGCTCTGCAATTGAAAGGTGGGATTTTCATTTTGTGTAGTGTCCTTCAGTTCTTTTAATTTGAATTTGCCTCTGGGATGCTTGTAAATTGATAGAAGTGTGAACAGAATGTTTGTGGATATTGTATCTATATATATGTGTGGATTTGTGAGTTTGTACTGTCAACTGTGATTTAATTAACAGTTGATGTTGCATTATGCAATCTGTGATTTTAATGTGTATTAGTGCTAGAACCTGCTAAGGTGGACACTTTGTTGTGTTTGTGTATGTATGTATGCATATTGATCTTGTAGCCGTCTCTAATTTTGTATGCAATTCTTGTTTTTGTGGTAGTTGGTGATAATGTCCCACTTGTCTCGTTTGAACTATTTATTTGCTGCAGTTTCAACATTGTGGAGGCCTGACATGATTACTTGTGTATAACCATCAAACTGGACATTTATTATGTATTGGAAGTGGGATACTTGAAGATAGGAAAAAAGTAAAAACCAAGGAGAAATATCTGAGTTGTTTGGTATGCTCTTTGTAAGGTGGTTCCTTGTATGATCTTCATTTGTTTTCTTTGTAGCTTTCTGGTGATGTGTACAATTCAGGACTTTTACTAGACAGGATTAATATGGTTTGCCTGACCTGTATTTTGTTATCTGTGGGTTCTTGCAGCAGTTCTCAGACACAAAGCTGTTATTTGTATTGTGAGCTGAGCAGCGGTTCTTTTTGTTGTTCTTATATAATACATGTCTTCAATGGCTAACCACGATTTGATGCTCGGTCAAAGTCACAATATAGCGCTTGGTCATGACCAGCAATTGGTGCTGGGTCATAATCATAATTTGGGCATCAGCCAGAGCCATGCATTGGAACTGGGATCAGCTCATGAGCATCGTTTGGGTCTGGGACAAACCCATGATCATGAACTGGGCTTGGGACATGCCCATGACCATGAATTGGGATTAGAACAGAACCATGATGAAGGTGATGATGCTGACACTTTTGCCCATGAGCATGAGCTGACCATGGATCGAAAACCTGAGCATGATGACCATGAGTTGTCCCTTCCTGGACAAAATCACGAGTTGGTCCTATCAAAGAACAATGATTTGACTGTTTCAGAAAATCAAAAACTTGATGAGAACATGGACCTGGCAGTGGTTCAGAACCCAGAAATGGGCATTGATTCCACCAACAATATGGGCATTCAACAGCTGCAGCTTGTTGTTCCTTCCACACCCCCTGTAGTTCAGGCTCGTGCAGTTGCTGCTGTAAGTCCTAGTTATGAATTGTCAGTCGGGCAAGAATTCCCTGATGCGAAGAGTTGCCGTAGGGCGTTAAGGGATACAGCAATTGCTCTGCACTTTGAAATGCAGACTATAAAATCTGACAAGACCCGCTTTACTGCTAAATGTGCCAGTGAAGGATGTCCCTGGCGCATTCATGCAGCAAAGCTCCCAGGGGTTCCAACTTTTACTATTAGGACAATCCAGGAGAATCATACATGTGGAGGAATTTCTCATCTTGGCCATCAGCAAGCCTCAGTTCAGTGGGTTGCTAACTCTGTGGAGCAAAGACTGAAGGAGAACCCTAATTGCAAGCCAAAGGAGATATTGGAAGAGATTCATAAGGCTTATGGTATCAGCTTATCATACAAGCAGGCATGGAGAGGCAAGGAGCGTATCATGGCTGCAATGCGTGGATCTTTTGAAGAAGGGTACCGCTTGCTTCCACAATACTGTGAACAGGTGAAGCGCACAAACCCAGGCAGCATTGCCTCTGTTTATGGAAATCCAACTGATAATTGCTTCCAACGTCTCTTCATTTCCTTTCAAGCATGTATATATGGCTTTTTAAATGCTTGTCGGCCACTCTTGGGGCTCGATAGAACGTTTTTAAAGAGCAAGTATCTTGGTACATTACTTCTTGCTACTGGATTCGATGGTGATGGAGCTCTTTTTCCTCTAGCATTTGGTGTTGTTGATGAGGAGAATGATGATAGTTGGATGTGGTTTCTTTCTGAACTTCATAACTTGCTTGAGATTAACACTGAAAACATGCCTAGGCTTACAATTCTGTCTGATAGACAGAAGGGAATTGTAGATGGAGTGGAAGCTAATTTTCCTACCGCTTTCCATGGATTTTGTATGCGTCACTTGAGTGACAGCTTTCGTAAGGAATTTAATAACACTATGCTTGTTAATCTTTTGTGGGAAGCAGCTAATGCTCTTACTGTAATTGAATTCGAAGCAAAAGTATTGGAGATTGAAGATATATCACAAGACGCTGCATATTGGATTCGAAGAATTCCACCTCGTTTGTGGGCTACTGCTTATTTTGAGGGGCAAAGGTTTGGTCATTTGACAGCTAACATAGTTGAATCTTTAAATACTTGGATATTGGAGGCATCTGGTCTTCCGATAATTCAAATGATGGAATGCATTAGGCGGCAGCTAATGACTTGGTTTAATGAGCGTCGAGAGACCAGTATGCAGTGGACATCAATACTTGTACCTTCTGCTGAGAGATGTGTTGCAGAGGCTCTTGAACGTGCACGCACATATCAGGTTCTCCGTGCCAATGAAGCTGAATTTGAAGTTATATCCCATGAAGGAACACATATAGTTGATATTAGGAACCGATGCTGTCATTGTCGTGGCTGGCAGCTCTATGGTTTGCCCTGTGCACATGCTGTAGCAGCACTTCTTTCCTGCAGGCAGAATGTCCATAGATTCACAGAAAGCTGCTTTACTGTTGCAACTTACCGCAAGACATACTCACAAACCATACATCCAATTCCTGATAAATCTCTTTGGAAGGAATTGACCGAGGGGGATGCCAATGCTAGCAAAGCTGTTGAAGTTGTTATTGACCCTCCTAAATCACTCAGGCCACCTGGGCGACCAAGAAAGAAGCGAGTTCGTGCAGAAGACCGTGGGCGTGTTAAGCGAGTGGTGCATTGTAGTCGTTGCAATCAAACAGGCCACTTTAGAACCACATGTGCAGCTCCCATCTAAGTTGCAAAAAGGTTCCTGTTTATTATTTATTTAGTCTTGATAGCTTAGACTGGCTAGTAATAAATGATATGTTTTATTTACTTGACATTAATGTGACTTAATTTGTTGCAGATACTCTATGTGTATATACTCCATATTTAGCATGGTTCAATAATGCATACATAGTAATTGCATGATTTTTGTTTCTTAGTTTTTTAAGTAATGTTTTATTAGGACTCGAACCTCAGATTTCTTAGAGGTGTTAACTTTTGCTTCATTCAGTTCATGAGTACCATTTTCTTTTGGGTCAGTGTCCATCTTGGTCCTTCAATATAAATGCATCGAATTGGTCCTCTAGATGTCAAGTTGGCTTTCAAATTGATGTGAAATTGGTAATTGAAGAACGAAATTGACAGTATTAATTATTATTGAAGAACTAAGCTGATGCCATTAATAAATAGGGGACTAATGTCAAGGTGCCATTTCATATATATGCTTAAAGATTGGGTCTGCTTTGTTTTCCCTCGTTTTCTGTCTTATTTTGCATTTTTCTGTTTTGAAGGCTATTTTATCCTTCTTAATATGTTTTAATTGCAATATCTAACTGCAATTTTGACCACTATAATGCAGTTTAGTAGTTTATGCGCCGTATTGACTATATTTTCTTGCAATTATCCTCCATCGTAATAAATACAACATAAATGCAACCATAATTTAAAACCAAATATTTTTTCCCCATTGTGCCTTAACAAAATTTCTGCTGTTATTTGTTTATTTAGTTGAGCAAGTAATTTAAAATTGTTGCATATAGTTACATTTTTACGTTACACTTCTGTAGACGTGTATCTAAAATGACTAATAAGAAAACTCGCAGATAAACTGGAAATCTCTGCATTGGCACATGACAACACTTCAGAATCAAAGAAGGTTGGCAGAACTAAAAATAATAATCAGTCAGCTTAAGAATCATGTAATTATCATCCTTGTGTATGTGCACTCAAGAAATACATTCTAAAGTGATAAAGGAAATATCAAATATGTGCTCTACAACTTTGACCACTCATTGGTACCTTACCATTGTAACTTCACGACCCTTTTCCCACGGGTATGCACTGAAACGATTATCTATCTAATCCCCTATTTAAGTCTATGAATGCAAACAGTACAAAAGAATAATAACAATAACTACAATATAGTTGCACATTGACCAGGGTCTCCTATATTTTGTCATTTTTTGTCATCAGCAGCTGCTTCTGATTCAGTTGTGGGGGCAGGATTCATCAGATTGTCAAACTTCTCAGATTTCTCCAGCACAATTTCAATCTAGAAAATCAAGAAAAAGGATATAAACCACCCAAACAAAGCCTGTTGGAAAACTAAAATCCTTTGGGAACTCACCTTTGCCTTTTGCACCAGACGACCTTTGTTCTCATCCTTCATGCCAACTGTAGAGGTCAAAACTTCTGTTCCATATCCCAATAACAATTGATCAGAATAGCTACAACCATCATGTAATTGAGACCAATTGCAACCAAGAAGAAGAACCCTTACTCTTCTCAGTGGCAAGTCCATTGTTCTTCAAAATCTCGGCAATTGTGACAACTGTAGTTATAGCTGCACAAATACATGTCAACGTTGTTGGAGAACATTATATTAGTTGGACTACAGAGTAGGGAATAGATGAAGCAAACCATATCTGTTTAATTGATAGCGAATATTATATCAGTTGGACAAAATGGGTGCAAACTCTTTTTTTTTTTCCCTTCGTTGTTCATTATATCTAACATAAAATAAATCCACATCAATGTTTTGATGCCTACTATAAGCCTTGATTTTGAATCTTTGATACATAAGAGCAATTACAGTGAGATGTTGTAAATATAACTCTTGGAATGTATAAACATCAGGAAATACAAAATTACAAAACAATCCTTACACCATAGGTAAAAATAATCTCGTGAATCATTCGGTGAATGTTGTTGTATTAGAAACAAATCTCCTTATACAGATATATAGTACTAGGCAAAACCTACTAATGAGGACAGTATAGAGATATAAAACACAGAAGGATGCACTCAGCTTATATACCCCTAAAAAAATTTCTTACAATACACGGAACTAGAAGGGTGTTTTGAGTTTAATCAGAATGAAAAAAAAGAAAAAAGAAAATAAGTTTATGAAAAAGAAGTACCCATTCCGAGAGCAGAAAGCTCAACCTCATTGTGCTGCTGTATGTACCTCTGCATGAAAGGACAAACAACCATTTCAACATTATATTTTTGGCAATGCTAACCGGTGAGGGCACTAGTTAAGGTATCAAAGATATAAATTTTGTATTGAAAGTTGTGTATCAATATTTTGGAAATTAAAAAATTATTATTTTCAATATGAAGTTTTTATTTTTTACTTCCTCAGCGCATTGGTTAGCAAGACGGCCAAGACGACCAGGATCATCTTTCATATTATATGTTTAGTTTCTTCTTTTCCTTGTCTTGAACAAGCTCAGTTACCCATTCATTGATCAAATTTTCAAACAAAATGGAAGGCATTTCAATATATTATTAGGAACTAGCTAATAAAATTGGAGGGATGGGGTCAGAGACAGAAAAGAAAAGAAAAAGGACACATTATATTGCATACCTTGGCGAGATTGACGTAAAAGAAAAGAGGTTTCTTAGTGTTGGAAACCTGAATTCTGTTTTTCTTGTGGGAATCGGTGTTAGTGTTTGCAGTTACAGGAGCAGGAGCAGGAGCAGGAACAGGAGCAGCAGCTACGGTTGCCATAGTTATTGTTAATCTAATCCCTCTGTAACGGTAAAGTTGAGGAATTGGTTAGAGCCTGGTTTATATAGGACACTCACTCTTGGGATCACACCCAATAACACCACAACACGTGGCCGTGTGTGAGGGGATGTCGGGGGAGTAAACTGTAAAATTAGTTTGTTAAGTTCGTTAATGGTAGCAGTTGAGACTTTGGTTAGGAGAAAGAGAGAAACTGGGATCTGCATGGTCGTTATTTGTTTGACTGGATTGCCGGAAATGCCCTTCATCCCCCCCAGTGGACCTATTCTTCTGCTCCCAAATCCCATGCCCTGTCCCAATACAAGGCCATTATGAAACACCTCAATGCCCAAACTTCGTTAATGCAAATCTGAAAATGGATCATTAATGCAACTGCATAATCACATAAACATATAGGGAAGGATTCACAATTTTAGTTTGGATTGCACTTATTATGCATATATATTTTATATATTAATTAATTAATACAATCTTCATTAAATACATATTTAATATATATGGTAGTAGATGAAATTTTCCTTCCGCCCATCTCACCACATACCATTGTATTTTGAAAAATGACATTCTCACACTCTTTATTTTGTATTCTTTTTTATACATATTTTATAATCATTGATCATTTATTCTTTTACTGTGGAAACAATAATAGATAGATGATCTCCATAAAAAATAAATAGATAGATGATCAATGACTACAAAATAGTGTAAAAAATGTATGAATAAAAAGTATGTAAAAATATATTACCAAAAAAAAAGTATGTAAAAATATACAAGGGAAACATTATCCACTTCTGCTCCCTTTTCTTTTCTTGAGGTATAAATATTAGATTTTCATGTGCTGAGATATAAAAAGCAACCATTCGTGCACTTTAATTAAATACATATTAGTATATTTAATACATGAATACTTAATAAATATTAAATACAAATTAAAATATAGGAGTATATGACCTTTTCAGTATTGAAGTATATATAACTTGCTTCTGAAATTATACTTAGTTCACAATAAAAAAATATTTCTTCATCCAAAAAATTGTAAAATTTAAAAATTAAGAATCAGTTAGTAATTAATTTGTTTGGAAGGTGATTAAAGATCAAATAAAAAAATCTCCGTGAATTTATTTAATCTTTTTCATTTAATGCGTACACTAGGAATAGAAATGACTGAGACTGACTAACAAAATAGAAATTGACTGTTTCACAACACAGGATAATTCGTAAGAGTTCAATAATTTAATACTAGTGGTGAGGAAGTTTAAAATTTGAAATCAATTGGCAGTCTATCAAATAAGGATGTATAATTAATTAATTAATTATATAAAATGTCTGTACAAGAACAACAAAGCTTCGAGCACGACTACTCTGCTTTAGCGGAACGGCTATGAAAGTGAACCTGGCTAGGGTGAGCCCCAGGTCTAGTTTTTATAGTGGGAGGTACATGTGACCAAATAATGTCCTAATTAAATTAAAGACGTGATTCCAAGCGGATGTCACGGAGGTGATACAACGGCAAGATCTGTGTACTTGTAACGGCTGATAGCTCTCCGGAGGATCCTCAATTTGGTTCCATCTCTAGTTTATATCACATGCTTAATTGTCCCTCGAATGTCATTGGCCCAACGTCATGGGCATTACCCGAGGGTGTTCAGAATATGGCCCGGCAGCACTTCTCGACTCATATAGGAACATAAAAAATGAACAAAATAAAAATGCAAAAAGATGAAAATACACTTGAAACTCACAGGAAAATGTACTAATTAATAATAAATCGATCCAAGAACCCAAAAATATATCAATCCAATCCACCTCAGGCCCACAAAGAGTTGGGCGTAATAAGCGAACCGGCCTCGTGGAGGAAAACAAAGGTGACGTTAGCTGTGGGGAGGTCTAACTATCACTCCATGCCTAAACAAAATTTTCTCACGGCTAAAAGGAGTAAAGGACGTTGGAATACCCTAAAAAAATACTAATTCACATCCACAAGGGATCTCTTTCCTAATAATAGGCACACGTGCAAATTTAATTTCACACTTTTAATTTGCAAAAGCCATTGGCTTATGCATTAGGGCAGGGAGTCCCAAATATTGCGACTTGTGAACATCTTTTTGACAACTTGGCTATCTATGCTTATAGGTCGGCCACATTGATGTGGTGGTCCAGACAAATTAATATCAGTCGCTGTGTATTTATCCCAGTAGAAGTTGCATTCCCTTAATTAAGTTCGCTTCACTTTGATGATCCCTTCAGCATGTAGGGTTTATTTCCACACGTGAAGAAGTTGTAGGACCAAATAAATTCGATTCTTGTAAAGCTCAATTCCGTGCTCACACTGCTTTTTTGCATGAGTAGTCCTTTTCTTCGTGGCCATAACGAAGCAGACTTGAAAAGCATTGACTAGTTCCCACTTCTACCTGCCTACCTTCACCAAATGATGATTAAACACGTCAACAGCACAAAAATTTAAATAAAATTTGGTGAGTGCGAACAATATTACTTACTATATTGGGCTCTGCTTAGACAACGTAAGACTCCCTGTCTCTCCCACATCATGTTGATATATAAATTAATTAAACCGAAAGATGGTGTGGCTTAATGATGGCTAGCTGCATGCTGCTTTCAAATATTAGTTTAACACCAAATCAGATATATGCAGACATGGCCTTTTTTCATTCTATACTCCTCAGACATGCATCCTACTTGTGTTTGCTTTTTTTTTTTAAGTTAAATGTTACTCCCTCCGGACCTAAATATAAGCAACAAAGTAGCTACATTATTTGGACTTAAATATAAGCAAAAATCAATTAAGTCAACACTATTAAATGTTAGTATTGCAAAAATCAAGAAAATTAACCAATCAAACCAATTCTCCATTTACTTTTCCTGGAGCATTGCATATTCCCTAGACAATTAACTCTTTTTTTTTTACACAAATCAAGATAATCAAACTAACTTAACTAACTTTCTTAATATGTGTGAATTTAGTTTTTTTTGCTTATAATTAGGTCCGGAGGTAGTAGTATGTTAATGTTATAAATCGTGGTCAGTCCAGCTTCCATGGATCACTTTAGTCGGGCTAGTCTCACCAAGTTAACGATTGGCCACTCTTGTTTGACTAAGGTCCACACCCGCTAAAGTTGTGTTGGGCCCAATAAAAAATGTCAAGACTAAACACCTCGAGAAAACAACCATGGGTCACAAAGCCGAGAACCGACCTATGTACGACCGAGTACCTAGGTCATACTCTTAAGCGTCTGCAATCTATGCCACATGAAGGAGTCCACGACCGAGCTCTCTAACATGGAGGAATCTTTTAGAAAGGAGTCACACGTAAAGGTGGAGATCATGCACAAACGGACTATATAACCGAATCTCGCTAACAGAATCGACCCCATTAGGAGCAACGGACTCACACGCCATGGACCTCCGTGGAAGGTAATATAAACACCCTGGACAAGGACCATTATTCTAAACATCCGTACTCACACACCCACCATAAAAAGACCCCGTTCCGGCAGACCGGAACCATTTTAATCGTGTGATTCCCTTCACGTTTACACATGATTTCGTCTCTTGGGGCGTCAGCGTGGGACACCAAGTTGATGAAACTTGAGAAAGTCAAATCAGAAATGGTTTTCTCCATATCTTAAGGTTGTGTTTGGATGAGATATTTTTAAAATTCCAAGGAATTTGAAATGCAAGGTAATTCAATTACTTCAATTGAATTGCTTTCATTTTGAAAATATTTTGTTTGGATAGGATAATTCAAATACCTTGTATTTTAATTTTTTTGTTTGGATAAAAAGCATTTCAATTACCTTCAATTACATTTTTTTTAAATATTCCTTTAAAAAATACTTTGTCCGGGGCCGGCGCCCCCACTGGGTGTCCGGGTGCCGGCGCCCCCCCACCGGGTGTTTGGGGGCCGGCGCCCCCACCGGTTTGATAGGGGTCGGCGCCCCCCCCCCCCACCCCCACCCCACACCGGTTTGATAGGGGTCGGCGTCCTGGGGCCGGTGCCCCCCACCGGTTGTCCGAGGCCGGCGCCCCCCCACCGGTTTGATAGGGGTCGGCATCCGGTGCCCCCCACCTGGTGTCCGGGGGCCGATGCCCCCACCTGAGTAAGGAGAGGGAATTTCAAAATACCACCTCTTTAGGAGGTATTTCAAATTCCTCAAATTTACCTTAAACAAAATACCCTCATAAAATCCCTTGATTTCTAAAATCCTTTATATTTAATACCCAAACAAAGTATTTTAGAGTGAAGTATTTTAATTACCCTCTTAAAATATTTTATCCTCTATAAATACCCCATCCAAACACACCTTTAGGATTGGCCTTTGTAAACTAATTATATAATTTTCCTGAGACAAATGCTCAATCATTTCATTGGTTAAGATTACATGTCTCGTAGTCATGATTATCTATTTCAAATATAAATATGCTCGTTTAACGACACAGAGTATAACATATATATATATATACTAGTGTAAGAACCCGTGCCATGTACGGGTATAACAATGATAAATGGTGATGTATAAAATCCATTTATATTTAAAATTATTTGTAGTTTGAGGAAAAAAAGAGAAATGATCAATACTCTGATTTTAATTATAAATATCATTCATATAAAAAGTTAATTCATGAACAAATAATTAAAAACTTAATTGTTCCCTACTAACAAATATATTTTTAGGAAGTATTTTAACCTCATGTTATATTTATATAAAATGATAATGAATTTGTTTGATTTTATTACAATAAATTATATAGGTAGACACTTACATGCAATGAGTGCAAAACCATTTTACAAATCTTATCATTTTTACTTAATACAACCAGTCAATAATTGTATAATTTCTTTCAAGTGTCTTTATTTTTATGCTTTTTTCAATGCAATGGAACGATGTTAAATCAAGCTAAATCATTTTCATTCCCAGTCTCGATTGAATATTTTTATTTTCTAAAAATCATTTATGATTATTGTAGAAAGATTGAACCCAGTGATGACCACGGTTAAAAGTTCAACCATGTTTATGTAAGATTTTCGATCTCATATAATATAATACGAATACAAAATATTTAAATATTACGAAATTCTATATCGATAAAAATATATTTTTCGTATATTATCAATTAAACTTATTACAATAAATTATATATATATATATATATATATATACATACATACGTACTTGCAATGATGTCAAAATCATTTTATAAATCACTTACCAACAAAATTAAAGAAGTTATGAAGAAAATCATCTACAAATCTTATCATTTTTCCAATTTCACTTTATGCTTTCCATTTTCTCAAATTCACTTAATGCTCTTCCAACTTAGAAGAATGTCTTTTTCATTCTGACTTGTCTTTATTTTTCTATTTTTTCGATGCTTTCCAATGTTCTGATTTAATCTTCCATTCACGGTCTTTGATTGAACATTTGAGATTTCAAAAACTCATTTAACAATATTTTTGTAGAATGATTGAACCTAATGATGATATCTACTAAAAGTTTAATCATATTTATATACGATCTTCAACCTCATATAATATAATAAAATATAAAATGTAAGACATTTAAAGTTAAATATTACATTTACATAATTCTATATTGATAAAAAAAATATTTTAAGAATATGATCAAATAAATTTATTACAATAAGTTTTATGGGTAGATATATATGATCGTAAAAATATTTTACAAATCTTATTAGTACAAAATTTACTTAATGCTCTCTCTCAACCCGTAATTGTATCCTTTCCATTCTGTTCTTTTATTTTTTCTACTTTTTTCAACGCATCAAAAAAATATTATAATTTAATGATCAAGCCTTTACCTTTCATTCCTTGTTTTGTTTGAATATTTCTTTTTCTAAAACTCATTTAAGAAGATTGTTGTAGAATAATTGAATCAGATGATGATAATTTTAACAGTTTAAACATATTCATATAAGATTTTTGACTTCGTATAATATACTATGAATCTGAATTCTTTAAATATTACATACTTCTATATCGATAAAAAAATATTTTAAGCATATGATCAATTAAACTTATTATAATAAATTATATAGATAGACATATACATGCAATGACCGGATTTTTTTTTACAAATGTTATCATTTTCCCAAATTTACTTAGGCACTGTTTGGTTAGCCAAATCTGCTAGCGTTTAGCGGATAGCGTATAACGGATGAAAAAGTAGCCTCGTTTGTAGTCGTTTTTAAGATTAGCGTATAGCGTTTTTCCCAGACGCTACTTGAAGTAGCGTTTGAGCTTATAGCGTATAGCGTTTCATTTTTTCTTCCATTTTTATCCCTATCATATTAATTAAATTCCTCACTTATCCTTGATTATAAAATAAAATACTAATCATTTAATATAGTATATAAATAAGAATTAATTTCGCTATTTAGATTTATATTTAAGATAAAAAAGTGGAAAATATATTTTTATCTATAAAAAATAAAACTTATATAAAAATCAAATCAATATATAATTTTATTTTTATTATTCCATTTTATTTATTAAAAATAATTAAAACTAAATTAATATTAAAATTAAAAATTAATGATTAAATTTTTTAAACGATAACTATTTTTTTTTTTGACGTGATAAACCATAAATAATTTAGAATAAAATAAATTATTATAAGTGATAGTTATTTTAAAATAAATAATATAAATAATATATATACATATAATTTAATAAAAAAAAATGCAAACATATCCTTTTATGTCTTAGTTCCGCTAGCTATTCCGCTATCAGCTAGCTTATCCGCTAGTTTATCCGCTACCGCTACCGCTATCCGCTAGTTTTTTACAAAAAGTGCCTTAGTTCCCCCAACCAAAAATTGTGTCATTTATATCCATGTCTTTATTTTATGCTTTTTTCAATGCAATGGAATAATTTTTTACTTAGTTCCCCCAACCAATAATTAAGCCGTTTTTCCTTTTCATTCCCTACGTATCTTGATTGAATATTTTTGTTTTTGAAGACTCATTTGAGAAGATTGTTATAGAATGACTGAATATGATGATGAACCCTAAAAATTTAAACACATTCATATAAGATTTTTGACCCCACATAATATTATAAATATAAATTCAAAATACTCAAATAGTGAGCCATCATCTTGTATCTATTATTTTGCCATAATCTTGTCTCTATTATTCCAATTCCAATATAATACAAAAGTATCGAATATAATTTTTTTTTTTTTTTTTTTGTTGATAAGGTATAGAATAGAATTAGAATATAAACCAAAAAAAAAACACATAAGTGAACTTAGGCTGGGACCTTTAAATGAAGAAAAAATATAGAGGTATTGTGATTAGAAACAAAAGTTTTGAGGATTAACCAATTTTGTCTTCTATGGAAGAGGTGTTTTCTCGTAAGGTTCAAGAGCCCCTGTTTGGCAATTTGAAATCCAACCAGCTCGCCCCCATTCTTATATCTGGATGTGCATAAGATACCTTGTTACAACGAAGAGTCCAATTGAAAAATTGAAGATTGAAGATATTACAAATTTGTGGATGGAAAATAGGTCAACTCCACATTATATAGTATCATTGCAATCTGTCATTTATATAGGACAAAGTAGGTTACGCATGCTGATTAAATTCAATTAGAGAATTTCCCAAAAAAAGTGAGATTTTGATTTAAATGCCTAGTTATTGTGATTTGATATGGTTGCTGCGGTTTTTAAGTGATGGATTTACTTCAAAACGTGCGTGATATTCTATTACCAAAAAATGTGTGTCTTGATGCCATTACATTCTCAATATCATACTCAATTCTCCTCAATGCATGTTCCACGAATATATTCACCTAAAAGCATGCTTCACGATATATTCATCTTAATGCATATTATTTTTATCATTAGTGCAGATTAAAGAGCATTAAAATCAAATAGTGTAGATATTTGAATATTTCATTCATTATGCAGGATTGTGCCCGAAATGATGCCAAATATATAACTCATGGTCCTTTCAAAATTCAAATAAAAATAACGCTTGCCGTTTTTAATGCTTACAATTAAAATCAATTAATGTAGAAATTTGAATATTTCATTCAATATCATAGATTGTGCTCGGATTGTGGCAAAATATAGTAACTGCCAGTGCTTTCAAAATTCAAAATATATTTCAAGATATTTGAAATTTTGAATATTTGTTTTAATGCACAATCTTTATTTCCTTTAGTGGTGCAAATTAATATTCGCCTAATCATCCCTATTTTTGTGCTATGATCGACACATAGGATTCATGTGAGGCGGCTACGTTATTGAGCGACATGTGGCAGAAACAATTCCTTCATACATTTTCTTATGTATAGATTATAGATATATATATATATATATAAAGTAGGGGGTTAATGGTTCGCTTTGGTTCAGATTTCCAATTTTTGTTAAGGAAATCTGAATGAAACCATACCAATCAATAACTGGTTGATTCGTTTTGATTTGGTTCAGACCGACAAATATTAAATATTAAAAATATATAAAGATTTAATATATAAAATATTAAATTATATATATAAATAAAATATATTAAATATAAAAAATAATAATATTAAATATTAATATATATATATATATATATTAAAATATAGTAATTGGTTCGGTTCGGATCCAAAATCTTTGAATCCGATAACCGAATTAATTACTATCGGATTTGGTTTGGTTTGGATCCGAACACCAAAAAAATCCGAACCAACTTAATTGGTTCGATTTAGATTATCGGGTTCGTTGGATCGGCCCGAATCAATGAAAACTCCTAATAAAAAGCCAAACTTCAAGATGACAAGTTGGAAAGATGTGTAGTTATGGGACCATGGCTTTAGTCATATATTGTCGGTGCAATTAAAAGATCATAAAACTGAGATTGAGCGAGCAAGACATAAAATGGCCCCCCCCGGTTTGTGGATGCCGAAGTAATGGACTAGAACACAGCACTTAAACTGACACTTTAACACACGAATCTACAAATCAATCCTTGTCTGCTATGCCTATCTAGCTCGCCCTAATACCACCATCACTGATCTAAATGTATAACAAATTAACCTTTGCGATGCGTATTAATTAATCAAATCAATACAAACAGATTAGTTTAGCGTCACAAATGTGCTGATGATCTTACATGTTGTAAAACAAATTATTTGAAACATGCAGATCAACCACCACATAAAGTGATCTATATAAAATAAGAACTTAATTATATAATATAAAGAGAAACAAATTGTGCACCGTTTAATTAAACAAATAATTTTATATTATTATAAAAAATCACTAAGCTGAAACTGTCATAGGTTTGGGGGATAAGCTACTACACTAACTTAGTTAAGATCTTAAGGCATATATAATTGTTTAGAAATAGCACGTGCTGGGTGACACTGAAATGTCATTGATTATTAAAACATAAACAATTAAGGATTTAATTGGCAGGCATTACCAGTATAAATATTTTTTATATCGTCATAAATTGCTACAACTAAATGAACTAGATTGTTTTTATCCTCTGATCATGTTTCCTTTTATGCTGTGACATAGAAAGAGTCAAAAACAAATTTTAATGGATACAAAAGTAAATTTGTTTTTGTGTCTTTCTTTCTTATAACATAACGGAAACATGAGAAAAGTAAAGAATTGAATCCAAATCCACAATTAAAACCTCCACAATTAATGTAAGTTATGCATTAATAAGAAGGAAAAAAAAAGTTATGCATTAATATGTTACAATGTACTCCCTCCGGTCCTTATTATAAGAGGCAAATGATTATTTTTTTTGGTCCAAAATATAAGAGACATACATGTATTTTGACAAATATTAAATGCTCATTTCCAATTTTACCCTTATTTATAATGGAGTTTATATTTACGAGACAGTGCAACTTTCAATACAAGTAGGTTTGTTCATTAATTATTGAAGGGTTAAATTTGTAAATTTATATGAATATTAATTACAAATAGCTTATTTCAATGCATTTCCTTGGTCTGTGTGTTTTAGGGTTTTGTCTCTTATATATAGAATCAGAGGGAGTATTTGTCAAAAAAAACAAAATGTTACAATGTACTTAGTTATAAAAAGAAAAGAAGGAAGCGTCGGTTTAGATAGGAAATTCATTTGGAAAGCTAGGTGGTTTTGGTATTTTAGTATTTACATAGATATGCAATGAAATTTAATTAAGATGCTGGACTTTAATTTGTATTTTCACAATAATGGCACTGATGTTTAAACCATACAAAGGCACCTTAAGCAAATATCTCAAACTTTTTACCACTACTAATCCACTTTTAATAGTTTTAATATGCCGGATATATACAAAAGAAAAAACAATAGTAACTTTTTTGGTGGATAAAGGAGGAAAAAAATAACTATATGACCAATTTGAATTATTTTAAAATATCATACAATCTAACTAAAAGGTAGGTAGAAAATTGTATAAATAATTTCGATTAAAGTAATATTCTGGTCTCTATACTTGACATAAATTTGAGATTTAGTCCCTATACATAAAAATTATTAAAATGGTCCCTATACATATAAAAAGTACTTGTTTGGTCCCTGTCGTACACTATATTAAAGACTGATTTAATAATTTTTTGCTTCGTATAGGGATAAAATGAGTATTTAATTCATGTCAAGTATAAAGACCAAAATATTACTTTAACCACTAATTTCTTTATACAAAATTGTGTATTCGGGGACTGTTAAGTAAAGGAAAATTATAGATTCTGAGCAGGGGTAAGTATAGAGTCTGCACAAACCAGTTCTAATATTTTGTTACATCAATCAATAAAGAGAGAGAAGAGAGAAATATATTAAAAGAAACACTAGATAACTCTTGATCTGTTGATCATGTCCAGCCCCGCCCCACTCCCCTTCACGTTTGAAAAATAGATCTCATCACCGTCCTTAATGGGGGTTGGGTTTCCCCGCGGGTCCCCTCCCTCGTCAACGAGTAACCAAATTTAAAAATTATTTTTATTTAATTGAAACTAACAACTCAAAAATTGTACTTCCAAAAAATAAACAAATAAAACATTCACATAATCAAAACAATCGAACAGAAACTAGAACTTATATATTAGTTTTCTTTCAGCTACAAATTAAAAAGAAATCAATTCTTTAGAAGTACTTCGTTATGCTTCAAATAACATCGATAGCATCAAAACATCATAGTAAAAGCACAATAAAATGTTTTATATATTTAAAAAAAAAAATATCCTTTTATACAAACATTTCAATCAAAACAAATTCAATGCCCTGGATAGATATATGATGATATTATTATAATTACGTAAACAATATGACGGACTCGGTTTCGGGGCAGGACGAGTATCTAACTATCTATATCTCCATCCCCGCCCCCATCCCCAGTCAAAACGGGTTTTTCCCGTCAAACTCTGGGCGGGTTCGGGCCTCTCTCACTGTCATGCCTAATTCACATTCTTTATCAATTAATCAATTTTTTTTCTTTTCTTTTCAAATAAGTAGCTAATAAAAAAGTACAGATAAATAATCAAAAGTACTATTAACATCCCTCATATATGAGTTTCAAAAAAAATAAAAAATCCCTCATAGATGGTGGCTTAGAGAACCATTATAGCATTAATTTTATCACTCAAACAAGATAAATAAGATTGTATTTAAATTTAAAGTCAATCGAAACTCCGCCCATTGCGGGTTCATCCACCTGCCTCCTTTCACGTCGTTCACCGTGTTACCATTTTGTTTATGCCATCGATTGTTTGGTGCAGGGAAAACAAATTTCTGAGTCTATCAGAACCAATTAGCTTATAATATGGGAAATTGCCAGGTAAAGGGAACCACCCTATAATTCCCCATAATCACTTTGGAATTCTCTTCTGTTCTCCGTCTAATTTATAACGTCTATATCACAAAGCAATAAGCCTTGTTGATGGTGAAGAGGATAATTAATTAAGGAGAAATACTAGAAACACACTCTCTAACACACACTTTCCAACACACTCCTTCCTGTTGGTTGAAATTTATGTGGATCCTACAAAATTCAAGTGGGACTCACATGAAGAATTAATGGGACCCATATGAATTTCAACCAATAAAAGAGGAGTGTATTAAAAAGTATGTGTTAAAAAGTGTCTTGCTAATACTATTTTTAATTAAGTGGGGGAGGCCCAGAACTTTATCAACCAAGGGTGCAATTTTTTTGACTTTGCGGAACCCTTGAAAGGAGGGGAAATTGGGATATTCAAAAGTATGGCCAAAAAGTTGGTCACGTCACGTTTGAAAACAAAGGTTGAATTTGGTTAATTATTCTTCAAAATGTATAGTAATTCCGCTTGGTTGATAATATTGATCACTGCCGTCATGCTACGGCAAGAATTTCTTTCTTTCTTCCTTCTTTTTGGTTGCACCATGGCAATTATTTTAACACAAAATTTATTGAATAAAAATTTTAGAGTATAAAAATGTTACAATATTAGAGTACCATATGCGTCGAAAATGGAAAGGCAATAGGACAAAGCATCTTTTAATCCTTCATTTTCTTCGATCAAAGGTTCTACATTGTTCCGGAACTAGGGAGAAAAAAGAACAGAATAACTACAAAACAATTAGACAAACATGTCTCTGTAAATGTTTCACAAATCACTACGCTAGCAGCGAGAGTGTCGACACTAAATTAAACTTCGATTGCATGCCAGAATATACTAGTTTTTTTTTATGACTGACAGAACATACTAGCTTTGATTTCTTCCACGAACCATAACTATATGCAGAGATGGCAGAACACACAACTACAACTGTAATACCGTATAGACAAAAAAAATGTTTAGAGACAACACAAGTCACTGCAAAGAGTGCCTCCCTGCCACTTATTAGCCACTTCAGATAGATTGAGTCGGCTGCCTAAGAGTGAGTGATGCTTAAAGTAAATTTTGAGTGAGTCCTTTTTATCTTAAGTGAGATGGTCTACTTGAATTAGATTGTGCTTTAGATTTGACCATTTTGCTTTAGAAAAAATAAAAGTAAATAATCTTTTTGATGGGCCTAAAGTCAGGCCTTTAGTTCCTTCATCATTGAGTCGGCCCTGGTAAGTTCCTCGATCTTGACCAATAATTTTGACTCTTTTGTTCTTTTTGGTATTCCAAAATATCATTTCAACGCATAGGCGGGAAACTAATCTCCCAAGATAGGATCATGTGCCTAAATGAGAACCTTTTTCAATTGTGTTTTTTTTTTCATATATATAAATCTAGGAATCAGACTCGAAACTATATAATTAAGGAACTCGAGCTTCTTCTACTTAAACCAACACATATGAATTCTGACCATTGTTAAAAAATAAATCAATATTGAAGGAAAAAGAAAAGAAAAGAAAAGGAAACATCTCTATGACGGTCGCAGCCGCAGGTTTGATATTGGTTTCAAACTTTAAATTATATACCAAAACAATGTATACATGAAGTAAAAGCTCTAAAAATATTGGTGACGAGTAATTTGGTTAGTTAATTTAAGCCAGTACAAGAGGTTGTCCATAATTGATAAAATTCTCTACCATCAGACTATTTGAAATTTTGAACTACAACATTAAATAACAATATTACCAACATATTTATGCTGTTATTAAAACATATTAGTACGTGGAGATTCTTTTAAGACTATTCTCTACAACAGTTACTTCAATTGGTAAAAAAATTAATAAGATCAATAAATTGATAGTGAATTTTAATAGTTCAAGCCTAAACTCAACAAACCTTTTAATTGAGGAATTTGAAATGGATAAGAATCAGATAGATGTTTGCCTCCTTTGCACCTTCAAATTCAAAAAGAGTTGAGCGCTTTGGAAGAAGATGAGCAAAACGAGAAAAAGAGGAAAAAAAGTGTCCCTGCCACAGTGGCGCAACTAACAACGTGTGGGAGCAAGTTATAATGAAAAGGTGAAGGAGTTGCCTACCAAGCCAGCCCTTATTCAAAAATTGAACACATGCTTGCAATAGAAACTGTTCGCATTTTTGCTCTAGGATTTTGTTACCTTATAATGGCCAAATTAAAACACACATCTAATAAGTACGAGTAGCCAACCTAGCTAGCTATTATATATAGCTCAAGTTCATGTATAATTTCCTTTCTTTGATATTTGACTGACCTCTTTGTTATTCCCCCCACTCTATCAAGTCAATTACTTAAATTTTAATTTTGTAAAAGATAAAGTGGTGATTGAAAATATTTTGTTATAAGAAAACTCTTTGCCAAAGAAAATAAAAGGTAAAACATGTTTTTTTTTAAGGCAAAGGTGTCAGTGGCATTTAATTTTGTTTTGGGATTTTGCGTTTTGCTAATAGACCCCCAATTTATATAGTCCCTATAAACTTTGTAAATATATCATTGGCTACTTTGCGGCTTTGCGATAATGCAATGCCTAATTTTTAAGGATTTTATACGCATTATGTATATTTATGAACCAATGGGAGGATTGCTAACTGATTTTTATTCAAAGAAGAAATATTGGAACATTTCAAAAAACTATATAATGGTAGTTAATTAAATGCAAACAATTCAACGTGGAAATAGTTATTTGTTAAATCCTAAAAGTTAGGTGGAAATATATTTGTTTTATGAAATATTTTCTGTTATTTGTTTGGAAAGTAACATTCACCGTACCTAAAGGATGATTTTTTTTTTTTAAAAAAAAATTGTCTGTTTTTCATTGATTGCTGATATACCTAATACATAACCTAACAACAAAAATTACATTTTCAAGATGTTACCTTTTATCTTAAGAAGGAAGCTTGGGATTTGTGATGAGAATATAATGCCGGACTTCTTTTTCCTTTTTTGAGCTGATATATAATGCAGAACTTTATGTCAATAACACTTACAGGTATCAATGTAATTAAGGTTAACGTGCACTTTTCTATCCAAAAACAGCACTTTTCAATTTCATATCCTACAATTTATATATAGCATCTAAGGCTGGTACGTACGCATCTTTCTATTGATAATACTCGAATGTTTATGTTAATGACATCGAATCTTAAGCTTAGTGGCAACTTGAAAGGCTGTATATATCTTGAGCGCGATGCTTAAGCAATATGTGTCACACAAATTTATCAAGCTTTAACCTTGTCCACATACTCAGGTACAAAGGTAGCGAAAACAGATCACAATTTTCATGAGTGTTACATAAAAATTACATTTAATGTGACACGTGATTTTACAGTATGGTTCTGCGGCAGTATCTAGGAAAATATTGGAATTGAATTGCGTGAACAATTGAACATGACGTTGTAGCTGTTGAGTTGATGAGCTATTGAGCATGCATCTTCCTACTTCCTAGCGAATACTACTATAGTTATTATTAGGTGCCTAACCTTTATGTTCGGTCAAATGGCAGTACAGTTATTTAGATTGGGAAAAAGGGAGAAAAAGAAAAAGAAAAAAAGAGAGAACGTTGATTTGGTGTTGTTATGCCTACCAATTACTACCTTTTTTCTTTATCCCTTCCTAATCCTGATTATATGAGACAGGGGTGAGAGATTGTTTCTTAAACTTGTCCCCGATTATGACTTTAAATCATTAAAATCGTACTATCAAATTGTCGCTTTACTCTGAAGAAAGAAGTAGAATAACCAAAAGGCACTTCATTCTTCTTAAAAAAGAATAAGAAAATGATTTGCACTCTTTTTTTTTTTTTTTTGGCATAATTTTCACATTGCTTCACAGCGTATAAGTATTATGTTGATAATAGGGATATTAATTAATATGTTTAATAATATCATTTAACACATGATAGTTAGATATATTTTTTTGGTTTCTGTAAAAAAAAAAAAAAAAAATTTGGTAGACCATGATAATTAGATATTTATTATATATACCATTAAATAGTACAAAAATATATTATATATACCCGTATTATAGTAGGAATAAAGAAGCACTTCATTCTATTATATTTTGCTCTTAGATTTGATGTATAATAAAATAATATCATATCAACGGTTGGACAAGGAAAAAAATAAGGAATGTTTAAAAAAAAAAAACTTTTACATTTTTCATTCCTATATAAAAAATTAGAACAGCTATTGCGAATATTTTTTTTTAATGAAAATGCTACGAATTCCTTTTAACCAATCATGAAAAAGTAAACCTAATAGAATTAAAATGTTTTGTTTTGTAATTGAAACAAAACCATTAGTCATTTTTGTAAGAAAAGTTACTCTCCTCCAAAGTAGCATGTCACATAAAAAAATATAATAGATTAGAAATAGATCAGATTTTATGTTGCAATTTGGTTAATGATAATTATAATTTATTGTTACATAATAACTATAAATTTTTATTACCATTGGTGTAAAAAAATAATATTTTATATGATAGAAAGAGAACTGAGAAAACATTTAATAAATTTAAAGTAAAAACTTTATAATGATTTCCCATCTTGGTATTATTATAAAATTGTAAAATGAAATCAAGAATAAAAATATCATTCTGTATATTATTTTTACTAATAAGCATGAAAGTCTTTTAATTCTAATATTTAAAATAAGATTTCATTCCTACTCCAAGCATAGAATTAATTTTTAATTTCAAGTAAAGGTAGCTAATTAAATTTTTATTGCAGATCCAAAAAGTGTTCATCAAGACAACAAAGAATAAAGACCCAAACTTGTTGCTGAGAAAAAAAATACGAAGACTTATTTGATCTTTAAAAAGTAACAAAGATCATTTTGGTCCTAAAAAATTTCAAATGTCAATCAAAATAGTTTATGATAGAGATTAAAATGACACTGAAATTTATTTTTTTTTAAAAAACTAATTTGAAAAACATTTGAGATTTTTTAGAACCAAAATAATATATTTTATATTTTAGGGACCGGTTTAAATCTTTATTCTAGAACCATATATTATTTTGTCTGTCCAGATATTGTTCTATTTATAATCATATTTCCATATTTTGCCATACCTATAGAATCAAATCTTATTCCTTATTAGTCTGATCATATTTGTCCTTCAAGCATGGAAGTGAATTTTAATTGGATTTAACTATAATATTTAAGTGTTCGTAAAGAGAAAACCATAATATGTAAGTATAAAAAATATTAATACTGTCAATTAATCATATATCACCACATTATTAAAAATATTTAATTTTTATAATAATTATCATAAAATCATATAGAAAATAAATTATGTAAAAAAATTACATATCAAAATTAAACTCATTTTAATATGTGAACCTAGTTCAATTTAAGAATATGATTTAGTTACTAAAAGAAAAAGAATAATTTATAATAATTTTGAGCAGATATCATCGGAAGTTCAACGGATTCAAACCGGATAAAACTGAATTTAACTCTAAAGTCATGATGGCGTCAAAAAAACTCTAAAGTCATGATATTACATAAAAAATTAAAAATTCAATTAAAACATAAGTGGTAGATATCTTGGTTATCTGACATGTGATGATCGATTATCATGGATTAACTCTCTTCCACTATCTTTCACCAATTTTGTTTTTTTAATTCTTGTTATATATTTTAACTTCTTTTCATTTCTCTCTTTTTTGTGTTTTTTGTTTTTAAATAGATGATCAGCTTGTTTAACACGCTAAACTACATTAATTAGACCAAATTGATCACAGTGGCCTCATCTCACATCACAAAGGGAGCACCATGTCCCGGATTGGTCTATTTTAACAACTTTATTATTTGTTCTCTCTTTCTTAATTTCTTTCTTTCCTCTTCTCTTTTTAATATGGATTATGGATAATTAGGTTTTTCTTTTTTTAAATTTGACTTTAACGTCACTCTGTTGAAACTCCACTGTCATATAACGCCGTCAATTCTTGGAGCCCGACAACCAACGGGGAAAAGGGTTTGAGTTAAAAAATCGCCGTTAAAAAACAGAAAAACCGATCTATAAATAACCTTAAACCAACGAAGGAACACACACGGAGGAGGAAAAAAAAAACAGTTTTTTGATAACATCCTAAACAAAAAGCAAAGGAGCATTGTTATTACGAATAAACTTTGGATTTTGTTTGTATTTGGCAGTGGCACCAACAAACAACAAAACAAGCACACAGCGAGAGAGAGAGAGGGAAGGACACCGAAGGAGGAAGAAAAAGAAGAAGAAGATCTTGTGAGATCGGAGCAACAACTGTAAGCAACTCTTCTCACATTCTTAGCTTTTTCTCTCTGTTTTTTCTTCATCCTTGCAATGTCAATGTGGGTGTTGATCTTTCCTACACCTACCTCAGCTACGTGCTGCTGCTTTTGAGATCTTTCTCTCGTTTTCTCTTCCTGTGCTTGTTCTTATGATTTTTGTTGTGTTTTTTTTAAAAATTTTTTTTTTTAAATTTTCTCGCCCCATTTCCTTTTGTTTAATCTCTTTTGCTTCATTATTTTTGGTACTTACCACAGGGAACCTCTTTTCCTTCACTATGTGATATTGATAGAGGTTGAAAAGGGGAATTCAATTCTGCTAGTGCTTCCTTCGCTTCACGTATTCTTTCTATTTCTATGCGTTACGGGTTTTTCACCTATTTATTATTTCGTCGGTTGATTTCTTCATTTGTTTCCCTCTTAAAAAGGTTGATTTCGTTGGTTAAGCTTTTTTCTATCCTAGGCCACAAACCCTTTTGTTTCCCTCTTAAAAAGGTTTAATTTTGAACTTACCCTCAAGTTTCTTCGGGAGCCTCAAGAGCTTTTAAATGGTGATTTTTTGTTGTTTGAATTAGGCCTTCTGCTTCTGTCTTTCTATTTGTTTAACCAAACGGAAACTTTGTCTTCATTCTTTCACTTGATTATTCGATGATGTAAATAGAGTTTTTCTTTTCTTTCATTTTTAGATCATGTTGGAATAGCTTCTCAATTTTCTTTTTGGCTCCTTATATGAAATTTTCACGGGTACTTCCGAATGATTCTGCTGTTATTCCGTAGAATCATACCTTGAAATGCCCCTCTTACCCTTTTCTACGTTCCATGTCCAAATATATTGAAGACCAAAAGTTTCTTTTTTCTAAAAATGGTAAAAATCAGCTCAAGGGTATTTCAAGGGTTTAGAGTGATTGATAAAATGGCAAAAATTATCCCCTCCCCCTCAAAATAAAAAAAGCATTTTCTATTTTTCTGATTGAAACTGGGTGATCTCCTAGATCTGTTTGAAACTCATTTGGAAGAAAGTAAGTTTTGTTTACCATGTTTTTATTCCTGTGAATAAATAAAACTCATCCCTGAAGTTTTTTTTACCTCCATTTTTAAGGCCTTGTATTAAACTGACCCTAAAGATAAGAAGTAACTTCTGTTTACTTTATAACAAATGCTTATCTGTTTTGATTGTGCATCATTTCTTAAATTTATTTTAGGCTTATAGAAGATAGAAGATGTCTATTCCTGCACAATTAGAGTAATTCTACATTAATCTTCTAAGTGTTTTGTTACTCACCCTGTAAATTATATCATACAGCATCATGGGGAGAGAAGTGACAGGAATTCAGGTTGTCGACAAGAAGCCAAATGGCGTCATAGCAGCTTCAAATGGTAGTTCTAATGATAAAGTACACATTTCTCCTAAAATTGCTGCAGCTAAGGTTCAAGCAAAGGATCACGAGGTGAAGGATGTTTTGAGGACCAAAATCACAAATGGTAATGCTGTCTTGCCAGAGGAGGAGCATGAGAAATCTGAAGTACAGGAGATGGTTGACAATGAAAAGTTATGCTCACCTGCTGTGACAAAAGAGCATACAAGTCACTCTGTTCCACAGCCATCTGATCTAGATGCTGAAAAGCATGGATCCTACACAGAGATTGTTGATGCTGAAGCTGTTGCGACTGATCTGAACTCGTCACCAAACGCTAACAACACACACTCACCTAACTCATCGAAGGATTCACAGGTAATTGAAATGTTTAATAGTCTTGATTATTGTTATGTCATGTCTTTTTTGAAATTGAAGTATGAACCACTTAAATTTGTAACTACTCTAAGAACTGAGCCAAGTAAGCATAATGGACCTAGCATATGTTGTGCATAAAGTTGTTATATTAGGTTATTTTTCCAGGAGTATTTGAGGAAATGAGGAGTAAAGTTGTTAGATAGTAATAGAACTTGGATCTTCTTTTTGTTTTTACTGAATGCTTGTTTGTGTGAGATATGTTTCTCTGACTGAGCATTTGTTTCCTCACCTTTTTCCATTTAAACAAGTAATCCTGCTAAGAGAGTCCTTTTAAAGCACAAGGAGAGATTAGGTTGAAGGGTTGCACTAAGTCAATTTCAATCTCACTCTATCTTGCGAAGCTCAAAATACCATGTCAAATAAATACATAAAAAGATTTTGTTTTGTAATGTTGCCAATTTGTTACACATTTTATTGTAAAGACTAGCCTATTTATATGTTTTGAAGATTGCAGGGATGCTTTGCAGTTGCTTGTTTTTACAATTTGTGTATGTGTGTTTGTTTGCTTGTTTACGAGATTACTTATATGCAAAAAAATTCAATTTATTTTCAGCCAAACTCGCCTTTTTCATCAAGTGAGCCCTTGCAACATGATGATGATAAGAAGCACCATGATGATGAAGATAATTGGTCTATTGCTTCCTCGTATCCGCTAAACTTGACATTTGATGGTTTATTCTAAACGAGCAAGTTTTAGGTATATTAGAATAAAAATTTTAATCTGCCATAGTGACACTTAAAAACATTTAACGTTTCTTTTATGAATTGTGATCCGAAACTATTTGGAAACCTCCAACTATAGTTGAATATTACCTATATATAACATAGTACCGCTGTTATTCTATCATTTGTTCTTTAACCACAAATATTAGTGCTGTATCTATGCGCACTGCTAGATCTAAAGTAACTCTGGGTTCAGCCCCTACATTTAGATGCTCGGAGCGTGCAGAGAAACGTAAGGAGGTATTGATTGACAAGTTAATTCTGATGATGTATATTCTGTGAAACAGATGGTATTCCATGTTAATGTTTTCGTTTTGATTTATTTGTCCAGTTTTATTTGAAGTTGGAGGAGAAAACATCGAGCTCTTGAAGAAGAAAAAAGCCAGTATGAGGCAAGGAAAAAGGTACTGTGGTCTTTCTCTTGTAATTGCATGCCACACACACTGTTATTTTTTATTTTTTAACTTTTTGCTTTTCTTTCTTTCTCCTCTTCTTACTAAAAATCTGACCCTCATACAGCCTGGCTTTATGTCCATTTACATGGGGTGACTTATTTTATGTTCCTCCTCCCAGATTACCTTTTGCACATTGAATTGATTAAGTAACTTCTTTATTTTTTACTTAATAAATTATTAATGACCCTCATAGGAAGAGCAAGAAGCAGCCATCAAGCAGTTGAGAAAGAACTTGGTAATCAAAGCAAATCCAGTACCAAGTTTCTATTATGAAGGGCCTCCGCCTAAGACTGAACTCAAGAAGGTACTCTTTCTTCCTCTTTTCCATCTATAGTCCTAATTTCAGAATGAATATGAAACTACTATTTAGAACTTCTGAATTTTCATTGAAGGGATACCATAGATGATACAACAGGAATATTAAAATTTGATCATGTGTCCTCAATAACTTGTATAAACATTTATGAAAAACATTGTTATTGTGCTGTCACGTATGAAATCATTTTTGGTTATTTACAAATGGGAAGAGACACAATGTTACTCATTCTGTTTCCTTTTGTGGCAGCTGCCACTTACTCGCCCCAAGTCACCAAAACTAAACCGGAGAAGGAGCTTTGGTGACACTGTGAACTCATCTCCGGAAGTTTGTACTCGCGCCCGTCACAGCGCTGGTAGCCACATCAAAGGTGGATCGAACAGCCCTTTCACTCCAAAAAACAAGGACCAGGTGATTCGACGCAACAGCAATGGCACTTACAAAACCAAAGAACGATCAAAAGCGGATAAGGAAATAAAATCAGCTCCTCCTAAGATGACTGAGCAAACAAATGCAGACATATCAGTCCAATCATGAGCTTTTAAAGTTTCTACTGACCTCCAGTTGAGAGGAGAATAGCCTTCATTTTCCTTGGTCACTACCATATGGGATGTTTGCACGAGAGATGGCCCAATTTTCTTTTCATCCGGACTGACTTTTTTTTGTGGTTTGTGTTAACTTTGTGGTGTATATGTTTTGTAAGTTATATTGTTGGTACACAGCATGTTATATATTATGATAGGGTTATTGATATATGTACCAAAATGTGATATTGCCCAGACTACTCCCCGGGATTTGGTATGATAAAAGTTATATGAAACATATATCTTTCTGTAGGATGTCATTAGGGATACTATATGGTTTCTTATCTGAGTGATAAATCTAATCTATCGAGTGTGTTTCTGATGCAATTCTATTAGGGGAACTTATCGTGTTCTTGTGATGCTTGTTCAAGAATTGAGTTTGGATTTTGCTAATATTGTTATTTTCTGCAGTATGATGTTTTTTATTATTGAAATAAAGAGACTAGGATGTTGAAAAAATCCAACGTCAGATTTTTGTCAGTAGATAAGTATGACCAAAACAGGGTGGGAAAAAAGGAAGACTATAAACAAAACGAAGAAAAATTAGATGATGATATCGGAACATAATTTATGGGCCCTGGTATCAAGCTATGACATATTCGCTCTGGTCCACAATTCATAATGTAAGAAAAAAATTTCAAATTTTTTGATCTAAAATATAAGTAAGTTTCAATTATTTTCTTCTCATTTAATGAAGTTATTCTCAAAATATCCTTTATTTAATATAAATTTTGTTTTCTAATAACTCCTTTTATTCTCAATAACACAAGCTTAATAAATAAGAGGAAGGGTAATTTAGATAACAAACTTAATTTTTTATTCTCAATGACTTTTTTAAATGAGATCAACTAACTATCTTAATATATGTGTCCCATTTAATTTTTGCTTACAATAGACACCGGAGAGAGTAGGACATTGGGACAGCGACTACAAAGAAAGGGATGATGAGTGGATTTCGTGACTCCTTTAAATTATATGTGTAAAGTTAGTAAACATCTACCTTCATTTAATTGTTTCAAGAAAAAAGCTCTGAAAGCCTTAGTATGTGTTTGGATGAGAGTTTGAGAAATATGATTTTGGATGAAATTGATTTAATAAAATTGATTTTGTTTAAAAGTGAGTTAAAAATGAAGTGATTTATGTTTGGATACGTTTATGGAAAAAGTGATTTGTATCAAAACTTGTTTGGATAATTTGAATAAAAATTGCTTTTGAGTGTATAATTACCAAAATGGGTTTTAATGCCTATATCTATATAGGTAGGTGAAAGTAGTTAATGAAGGATAAATGAGATAAATTATTTGTAGAAAGAAAAAATCTAAGAATCAATTTTGGATCCCAAAAGTGAAAGCTAGGATAAGTAGCTTCCATCTAGAATCTATTTTACATGCCAAAGTGTTTCACCTTCTAAGAGCCAAACACCTTATTTTTGGTCAAAATCATGTTTGACCAGTGCTCAACGTACATCTTTTGGTTCGAAACGTGGAACTTAAAAAGACGAGTGAAAGGGAAAGGGATGGACTCATTGCAGCTATAAACCTGCAAACTTAAAATTTATTATGTCCATGATTTAACAAACATCGAGTCGAGCTGAGGGGACAAAAATAATAAAATCAAGTAATTATTTAAAGATGCATATATGTTTCTGTAATTCACTTAACACTAATTTTTTTTTTAAAAAAATTGCGGTAATCTCAGAAGATCAACTCGATATTTGCTCCGTCCGCTGTATTGAAGGTATATTGTTTGCGCCAATATCATAAACATTATGTTTTTGTAAAATTTTAAAGAGTTAAAGTAATATATACTGTCAAAATAAAAAGTTTTATATTAACATCTACTAAAATTTTGATATATATATTTTTAATTTAATAATTAAGAGAAATAGATAACAATAAAATTGGTTTGTCAAAATATCGTTAATTGTCAGTGCAAAATCCTTTTATATCGTCAATATATACAACTTAAACTTATTTTAAATTATAAATAAATGGATTGTTAATATAATGAAATACTCTTTATATTTTTATTTTTAATTAATTATATATTATTATATGATATCTATAAATATTTTATCGTGTACATTAATTATGGATTACTATATTATTTATTAATTTATAATTTATTAATATAATTTTTATTTTTTAAATAATTTAATAATGATAATTATATTAAAAATCAGATTAAAATTAAATTAAATTAAGATATAATCAACAATTATATTCGTTTGATCTCTTTGGAACGGTTCTGACGTTCAAAAAATCAAAATGTAGAGGCGGAAATCATAAGCTGAATGGTGTGATGCCATACAATTCCACTTTAACTTAAAATTACAACCGTCAACTTTATGTAAAGTAACTCAATTTTCATTTTCCTCAATATTGTAAACGAGCTTTGGAACTTCATCTTCAACCTAGCCATAATAATAATAATTTTAAAATTGGGTAAATTCGTTCATAGATTGAGCTAGAGGGGCAATCAATGGAGAAAGTGTGATATAATGGAGAAAACCATAAAATATGAATCGTTAGGGAAAGCGTAATATAATGGAGAAAACCATCGTTACATTTCTACCAAACGAATTTACAAGAATGATCCCCTACCATAACATCTCTTTCTATTCTATACTAATTCATAAACACCAAACACAAATCCCTAACCAAGCCAAAGCCCAAATATTCACTTCTTAGCTTTCTTCACGGCTACTTTCTTCGCCGTTACTTTCTTTCTTCGCCGGCGATTTCACACTCTTAGGTTTCTTCACAGTTTTCTTAACCGGCGTCTTCTTCACAGTCTTAGCAGCCACCTTCTTCGCCGCAACCTTCGCTTTCGGCTTCGCAACAGCAGGCACAGCTTTAGCCTTAGGCTTGGCAACAGCTTTTGGTTTCGCAGCAGGCTTCGATTTAGCCTTGGATGCAGCCTTGGCACTCGGCTTAGCAACGGTCTTAGGCTTCTTATCAGCAGCAGTAGCGGCCTTAACCGGAGCAGGTCGAGTAGACGGAAGCTTGAACGAGTTTTTAACCTTAACGAGCTTTCCGGCAGCCACCGACTTCTTCAGATTGTGAAGAAGAAGCTTCCGGAAGGTTGGAGGGAGATCCTTATGCTTCTCTTCGATGAACTTCGTTATCGCATACTGGCTCGAACCGGTTCTCTCTTTCAGACTCACAATCGCATCCGTTATCATCTACAATAAAAAACACACAATCACAAATTAATCAACAAATGAACAAGAATTTCAAAATTTCAGAAACGTAAGAATGAATGAATGATGAGAATTGATTTGATTACCTCGGCGAAGGTAGGGTGAGAATGGGGCTTCTTCGACGACGCCGTTTTCTTGGCCTTGGATTGCACTGCGGCTGACATGGCTGAAACTGAAATTGATTAACTACCGAGAAAAGAGGGAAAGCGATAGATAGAAGGTAATGAGCGAGCTCACGGTGAGTTGAACACGTAATTGAGTTTCTCTTTATATAGACGTGGGGGAGAGGGAAACGGTGAGTGGTGATTGGTGCAATGAGGGTCGCACGGATCGAGAAACTTGTGATGCTGTTTAAATGATAGCCTTTGGATGGAGAGTTATCTACGGTTCAGATTGTGAGTCAGCGGAGTCACTCGGATCGGGATAGCGTCGACTAGGTTAACTATTGGAAGTTCTGCATTTTTGGGTTTTGAGTTGAGGGAGTGTTTTCCGGGTGAATTTCATTGGGAAATAACATACGATTTAGCCCATGGATTTTAAACAGGACTTCCATGTTCTTTTCCGCCTGCAAATAACCTTTTTAACCATTATCTATTCGGCCTATCTGCTTCAACAAATTGGGAAAAATCTTCCTTGTAGTTAACTAACTTCCATGTGCTTTCTCAGACTTTAATTGCATTTTTTATTTTATTTTTTACTTATAACAAAAATTTGATTTTATCCTTAATTCTTGTCTTGCAAACTGATGAATTTTGGTCATACAACTTAAAGATTCAATATGTATCGGTTCTTTGAATTCCCCTTAAAATGTCATTCAACTAGTGGTGCAAGCTGCAAAACTTCTGCATTGTGTTGTTCCTTATATAAATCCAACGACCTTTCTTTACAACACATTTGGGGAACATTTGGGGAATTGAGGTTACCACTATTTGATTGTTGATCCTTTTTCATTTAAGCTTGTTTTATTTGAAATACTAGACTTCATAGACTATTTCATGATTCTTCTGGAAAGCATTGTACTCTTATTCATTTCAGTTGTTTCCAAGTCATTTTCTATGTTTGTATTACAAATTACTCATGAATGATACGTAAAAGTTTATTATTTGGTGTGTATTTAGATTGACCGAACGAAACCGAATCGAATCATTTTTATGGTTTAGATTTTTTCCATATAAAATCAAACCAAACCGACCTGTTACACTCCTATCATTAAAGGTGGCTAGTTAGGTTCACCGACGTAGATTAGTAATCGGTGAAGCTAGTGGATACCTCACAGCTATACATGGTAAAAAAAATACATTGAAACCAGAATAATTTCTTGAAGATGTCTTTTGATTGGGGAATGGGTCAAAGAAATTTTAGTGTTTGCGGAAGAATGTGAGGATTCTTCGGGATGAGTTCATTGGAGTTATATGGTGGTAGTTGAACTTTGGAGGAGATAAAAGAATATTAGTGGAGGTGGAGCGGGATTATTGGCGACGTGAGCAAATAGGTTTAAAGGAGAGGGAGGGAGAATGTTGGGAAAATTAAGGGAATGGTCTCGAAGGTGATAAAATGATTAACTTGGAAAACAATGGAGGATGTGGAAAGTGGAAAGGCTTACGAGAGGTTGTTGTAACTTGGAAAACGATGGAGGATATCTTCTTGTTGAATGTTGGAAGGTTAGGGTTATGGAAGAATGAAGGAGGAGTTGAGTTGTGTATTGTGTGAAGGATAAGAGGGCAAAACAGAAAAATTAAGAAGGAAATCCGAAGGAACTGGGGAGATTAGTTCAGGAGGCGTGGGATGGTTAATATGGGAAGTTGGATGGAGTAGAAATGTTGAGATAAATGCATGTTTGGGTGATATAAGGTGATTATTTAAATTATTTTGTCCTTTTTGCCGAGAAGTTATAGGAGGAAGCATGTGAGAGAAAAGATTTTGTTGGAAACTTCGTAATACTATAAGTCGTATTTGAGGTAATAAGTTAGAGTTTTATTTAGTCTTTATAATGGAAGGCATGTATTTTGTAATTGAGAAAGACAAAGTTGTGCACAAAGGAGAATAAAAAGTGCATTTTAAAGAAGATGAGGGTGACTCATTTAATCGCGAAAGGAGGAAATAATAGCAATTCCATTAATGTCAAAAGGAGGGGAAGGGGATGCAATATACATTCCTCAGCAGTCCCATTGCCACCCACAGTTTCATTAGCAACATTCTCGGCAGCGGGAATTTCTACTACTTTTTTTTTTGTGTTGTGTGTGTGTGTGGGGGGGGGGGGGGGGGGGGGGGGGGGGGGGGGGGTACCAGCTTCCCATTCACGATTTCTTTCCAGACGTAGCCTTCAGAAGTGTCAACCTCGGGGGCGATGACTTGAACTTGATCTAGGGCAGCGTTGAAGCCAATTTCAAACTGATCTGCAATATCGAGTTTGCAAACTGCGATCTCTGTATCTAAGGTGGCCTTCTGGGATTGCAACTCTTTTTGCAAGGCCATGACCGAAATTTTGGATTCCTCTAGCTCGGCAGCCATTGTCACTCTGGCTTCTTCCGTGGTTTTGTCCAAGTCAATGGCCTTTTGCAAGTCAACCTTTAAGTCAACATGAGCTTCTTCAATTATTGGTAAAGCTGGGGCCAGGGTGTTCTTCTCTTAATTGCTTTCTCGGAGATCCTTCTTCAGTTCTTCAATTTTAGCAAGTTCATTTTTGGCAAGCTCTACTTGACGCAGTATCTGAACTCGTTCTTTCTCAACAATGCGTGTGAGCTCAGTTGTTCGCACTGTATAGATCTCGGCCGCCTCATAAGCCGAGGTAAGTCCATACTTGTTGACCACGTCAACATCAACATGCTATAATAGTTGGGAGTCAATCAAAGGCCTTGGGTTGAACTCATGATGCCAAAGTGAATGGGGTTCAGCATTGCGGGTGATGTCAAACCATTTCCTTTTGTGCACCCTATTCTCGGGGGCGGACTTGGTGGGAGCTTCTTTTTCAGGGGCAACAAGTACTTTCTGGTTCTCGGTGTCTTCAACAACTTTTTGGCGCTTGTTTGATGATGATGGAGGTGGGAGAGTATTGTTCTTGGGCACTGGGATGACCACAGGCGGAGCAAAACTCGACGTATCGAAAGTCGAAGACCCAGTTTTCTTAAACGCAGCTTGTTCCAACTTCAATTTCCTCATCTCGACGAAGGAAATTTTGGAAATCTCCACACTAACTGAGATATGTCTTACGTCGGCAATTCTTTTGATGGTTTTTGGCGAAAGGCAACCTCAGCAATTTTTGGCAGTCCAGGGGGTGAGTTTGGCGAGAAAGTCTACTTCTTCCTTCTCAGCCATGCTTAATAAATGGTATGAGTTGGCTACTTAGAATGGTGAACGAGTCCAATACAAGGGAAATTTTGGTTCTCCTTCTTGGTTTAGGAAAAAAACTAGTTCTTCTGGGGAGGATCTAACCTTAAAAAATTCGTGTTTGAAGTGTTTGTAGGAAGATGAGTACAGAGAGAATAAATGGATTGTGACTTCCATGGAGAGAAACCCAGTGCACTTTCTTGTTTAGCCTGATGGAGTAAAAGTGGAAGAATTTGTCGGTAGTTACCTCAATTTGAAGCTCGGAGCAGAGAACTTTGAAAGCTAGAATGAAAGCCCAGTTGTTGGGATGGAGCTGGGAGGGAGCTACATTTAGAATGGATAGCACTTCACACTGGAAGGGCGAGAAGGGAAGTCAGATTTTAAGATCTTTGAATAAGGCCTTATACAAGAAAATGAAAGGAAACTCGTCCTCAACAGCCTTGAAACAGACATGATCAAAGTCTAAACATGGATACAATACAAACTTGTGTTCAGATTCTCGGGTAGATAGCTGGACTTTTTAGCGAAGCTTAGTGAGGGAGGCATCAGATTGTTAATCTGAAAAAAAAAAGGCAAGGACATTCAAGTCCACCCATTCATATCCAGGGACAGGGGCTATAGGTGGAGGTGGAAGGATTACCACTTGCCCTTGGGGTGACCAGAGGAGCCAGATGAGTGTTCATATGCAACCTCTTCAGCATCAATGGTGTTTTCGAAAGGGTTTGTTGAAAGTGAAGAGGAGGAAGAATCGTCATCAATCGACAGCAAGACTATCTTGACACTCCACTGAACTCAATATTATTCAAATGTTAAGTACTCTCGTGTGAAAGGACCACGGAGATGGCTGTTAGCGTACTCCAATTGGGACTTGTGCACCGAGTTGTTTACACATATTACCTGAATGCTATCTCGACAGAACACTATGACAACAATAGTCTCCATGGAGCAGAGTTAGGTTGCATGCATTCGAGTCTCAACCTTTTTCTGAAACCATATATGTATTTTATAAAAATATCCCTTAATATGTATAATATTCACTTGAATGCTTGTTTGTTTACCTGCATGCCCATATCTACATTGCTAGCCTATTGTAGAATCTTACCTCCTATGTTTGTATTTCTTTTCTGCTTCGTTCCTTGTTAGCAAAGATAGTATCATCCGAGAAGTGTAAAAAAGATGATGAATGACTGAAAGATGCTGAGAAGGTGACAGAAGAGAATTATGAAGACTCAGAGCTTTGATATCGTGTGTAATATGTTATATAATTGGAGTTGTTTGTGTTTAAAGTATTTGGAAAATGTTATTATGTTTTATTTTGGCAATCATGAGAAAATTTATAAGCTTACTTAGTTTTCGAAAACTCATTGTATGTAATTATTTCGTGTAAAAAAAAAATTTCATTTGGGACTGTTGTATTTATTTATTTTAAGTTTTTAGCGTATAAATGAAATTTTATTCCTTTTCTATCCTGGCAATTGATGTAAGACCAGTGATCAAATTTTTATTTTTGATTTTTTGAATTTATCAATTGTTTATCAGGTAATATTTTGACGTTATGCAAAGTTTCAATTTTTAAAGAGGTTATTTAAAAAATAATTCTAAAAATCCTCATTTTATAAAATTAATCCATTTTAAATAAAACATGGTGTTACACCATATTGTTTTTCTTAGGTGAAAAGGAGTCAAACATAATAAAACTCCTCCAAGTTGGGTAATCATACAAAAAGTTAAACTCCTCCAAGTTAGTATAACAGAAAGAGAAGACTCCACCCTAGGCAGGTTTTTTCTTTATAATCTAGATCAAGTTATGATCAGGTAAACATATAATTCAAGTTTTTCCTGCGCAGCATTATAGATACAAAACATAAATCATTTGCAGTAGCAATTGAACTCAGGCAAGCAAAATAAAACACAGTTGAAAAAGGGTATGTGGCGTTTTTTTATAGGTTTAAATAAGCTTTTAGTCCCTGGAAAGTTCACCAATTTTGGTTTTAGTCCTTGTAAAAAAAATTCTTAGGATTTCGTCCCTGTATTTTCGAAAATTTTGCAAATAGTCCCTATTGTTACCCCTGAGTACTAGAAATCATACTAGATAAATAATTTTATCAATTTTAATCCTATGGCCCTAATGTATGATTTTATTTCTACTTTCTAGCCAAACTTTGGAGTAAGTCGGACAAGAACGAGAAATTACCTCGGTACCCCCTGAGTACTAGATATCATACAAAATGAAGGAATTTAGCAATTTTAACCTTATGTCCCTAATATATGATTTTGTTTCTATTTTATGACCAAATTTTACAGCAAGTCGGACAGTAAAATAAAATTACCTCGATACCCATGAGTACTAGATAACGGAAAAAGATGACGGTAGGGACTATTTGCAAAATTTGTGAGATTACAGGGACGAAAACCTAAGAAAAAATTTCACAGGGACCAAAACCAAATTTGATAAACTTTGTAGGGACCAAAAACTTATTTAAACCTAGTAAGAATCACTGTCTGACTCTGAATGATAAATTAGCAGTAGAGAATCCAAAGTTCTTTCTAGACAGAACATAATCAAAATGCCGCACGTAAAGCAGTTGCAAAAGCCAACTGACAACCAATAAATAATACTATTATATTTAACTATATATATATTATATATTATAAATTACAAGCAGGGTGATCTTGATTTTGCCGCCTTCTGATACAACGGGTTGCTATAGACAATTAGACACAGTAAGCTGTTTAACGTGATAACGAGAGCAGAAACTAAAGAAACCCAACAAATGAAAGAAACAATCAAAGCACTATATACTCTAAAAGCAGCACAAAACGATGGTTTTGCTGCCTTGAATTCCACGGCTTCCTTAAAGCACAAAGCTATTTCCTATAGAGCAAATAAATCATCCAGAGCATTCTCTATTCATCTACCTTTAGGATTGACAATTTGTGAGAAGATGTCAGTGGAGTTCTCACTAGAGTCTTGGCTAAGCTCATGCTCACTCTCAAGGCTCAGGTTCTTATAATGTGCAGCCATGTCATTGTTGTCTTTCAAGCTTACTTCTTCGAACTCGCTTTCGACAACACGCGAAGAGGGAGATGAACCATCAGGGTTCTCTTGCAAGTTGAGAGCAAATTCTAGATTCCAACACAGATCATTCATTGAGGGGCGGTTAAGTCCATGATCAGACAAACACTTCTCAGCTGCATCTGCAAACTTCTTCATGCTTTCAGGATTGATCTTTCCTTTGAGGCTGGGGTCAATAATATCCTCCAATGTCCCTTTTCTTTTGCATGACAAAGCCCATTCTGCAAGGCTCACTTGTTCCTTTGGAAGGCTAGGATTCAGTGCAGGCCTTGCACATAGAGCCTCAAACAGGACAACCCCAAATGAGTATACATCAGACTTCTCAGTCAGTTGTTGTCTCCTGAAATATTCAGGATCCAAGTATCCAAAGCTACCCTTAACCACAGTACTAACATGGCCTTGGTTCATATTTGGACCTGTTTTTGACAATCCAAAATCTGAAACCTTGGCAACCCAGTTGTCATCTAGGAGAATGTTTGTTGTCTTGACATCTCTATGAATGATGGTGTACTTTGCCCCAGTGTGAAGGTAGTGAAGTCCTCTTGCAGCACCAATGCATATCTCCAACCTTTGTTTCCATGATAGAGTAGCCAGTGGTTTGTTGCTTTTGTAAAGATGTTCTCTTAGGGTGCCAAGAGCCATGTAGTCATAAACCAAGCACATCTCCTCATCTTCCTCACAAAAACCAATCAAGGAAACCAAATGCTTGTGTCTCAGCTTGGAAAGCATCTCAATCTCAGTCTGGAATTCATTGACTCCTTGTTCTGATTGTGGATTAGACCTTTTGATTGCCACTTTAAACCCATTATCAATAACACCCTTGTAAACCTTTCCAAATCCACCAACCCCAATAACATTGGCCTCATCAAAATTCTTGGTTGCTTGCTTCATCTCTTGTAATGAGAAATAGCGGCAAAGTCCTTGAGCCATGGCTGATAAGTTGCTACTACCAACACTCTTCCCAGAAATTGTGGATTTGGTGCCACTTATCTGTGAATTCCCATATAGAGGAAGCCAGCTTGAATTGTGTGAGTATGATCCAGGAGATCTCTTCTTCTTTTGGTGGACAACAATGCATATTGCAGCCACTAAGGCAACACCTACAGCACTTCCAGCAGCTCCACTAATAACAAAAGTCTTATTGTAATGGTGCTTGTGGTCTTGGAACTTTTTTTCCTTCTCCTCATGTTCAACCAACATATCAGAAGGCTGAGGATTGGGGCCAGACAAGTTTGTGTCATTGAGCTTGAAAATCTCCACCCCATTGAGTATAGCATCATAGAACTCTGGCTTTGAATCAGGTGCTGGGTGCAAAGCAAGCCAAAGTTGATCATCACCTGCATCATCTTGCACATATACCACATAGTCCTTGTAAGTTGGCACTCCTTTACCTCCTGTCCACCCAATCACATCAGCTTGAGCTTGTGCTGTTTGATTATTGACAAATATATTGAAAACAATCTCATTGACTTTGGAATAATAGTAATCACAGAAATGCAACCTTGTAAGGTACATGGAATTTGGATCAACTTGGAAAATCCATGTGAGATTGTATCCCATGTTGACATCCTTATTATTCCCCATAGACCTTGATGTGGAGTAGACACTAGAAGGAGCAATGTACTGAGGCATTGTTTGGTAGTCAATCTTAACCCCTTTTTCAGCTTGGTTTGTGACACCAGTGGCTGCACCATATAGGTAAGGTGTGTCATCATACCACATTCTGCTTAGACCAGAGTCTTGTTTTGGAGACATGTATTGCCCACCAACGTTTAATCTGAACATTGTTTGAAAATGCAGACTTTTTGCATCCACGGTTTGATCAGGGTAACCGACCAATGAAGCAGAATCAAACAACTCAGGCATTTGGATAAGCTGAATCCCATTAACAAAAGCAAAAGCCCCATTGTACTTATCAGAAGGCTTGAAGATAAGGGTAAGAGTATCCGAATTCAAAGGCGCAAGAGAATACTCTCTATCAAGGTAAGCTTGTGATAGAGCCTGACAAGTGATTGAGGCACTGAAATTGCTGAGAAGGGTAACCCCATTTGCAGTGACAGAGAAATATGAATTGGAAGGGTTGTAACTATCATAAACGGAGGGATAGAAATGGAGCCTGAGCCAGTAACGCTTATCTGGTTGAACAGGGAATTTGTAGGTTGCTTCTGATGTGAAAACTCGAGCTGTCATGTATGGAACCTCAGATAAAAGTGAAGGGTCTTGGAACGAGGCTTTGGTTGTGATGGAATTGCCTCCTGAAACGTATTTGTTATCAGGGAACCATTGTCTTCCATCACCATCTTTACCACCACCTTCACCCAAGCCACACCCTAAGATCAATGGTTCCGAGTCCTTGCTGGATGCAGGAACAGGAAGGGTGTTCAAGAAAACAAGGGTGCAAATAAGAGAGATAAGGGCATTGGTGGCATGCATGGTTTTAAGAAAATAATAAAAGGCGTACAGGAAAATAATAATGCTGAGGAGACAAGTTACAAGACAAGACAAGAAGGGGTGTTTTTCTTTTCCTGTACGCCAAGAATGAAGAAATGGATTGTTTGGTTTTGTGTTTGTGCTCTAATGGAGGGGGTGTTACTCTATCCCATGCCAATCATTAATGCATGGAATTGGAAACTATACCTACCTGGATTGGAGAGGGACCAAACCAGGCAAGAAGACAAGGGTGAACTTTTTATTATTAATTAATTAATTAATATTAATTTTGTATTATGAGGGCAATGGACTATGGTCTCCTCGTTTGTTCTAACTTCCAATTTTGGAGTTTCTTTTGTTTTGTTTTCTGTGTGTCGTTTCATGCATGAATGATAACGTCCCAATGGTTGAGTATTGGAGGCAGTTGAGAATTGATGATAGAGAGTGAGAATCGTAATTGAAAGAATTGGAGTGGTTACAAAATACAAACTACAACATGCTTGGAATACGAAACCGCTGAGGTTGAGCTTATATTTAGGTAGAAGATTCCATTCCATCACCCGCCACTGAATTTGGTACACAAAAGAAAGAAGATAAATGGAGTTAGAAAAACGATTAAATATAAGATCTGAATGGAGTTTCTAATAACAAATTAGCACCAAACAAAATCTATTTTGGCAAGTAGCTGTTCACAGAAGTAGCAGCCAAATGTTGGTTTAAGTGTGAGCATTTATCGGCTGACACTAGTTCCACCTATTGCTAGCACTTGTGATCCAATGGATGCAAACAGTTCCGTCTGTTAAGTGAAATTCTAATTCTCTCTTTTTTTCGCAAAAAATAATAAATAAATAAAAATCTCCTTTTTTTGTGAATAACATTCTCATTTTTTGTCTATATATATATAAAATTCTCAGTTATATATATATATATATATATATATCATAGAAGGGCTCTCCAGTTAAAAAAAAAAAGGGCTCTAAATAACTATATGCAAATATAAATGGAAACTACATCAAACGTTTGGGTTAATTGCACAAGCATCTTACTTGTTTTAAAAGTTATACTCACTTCATTACTTATTTTAAAAGTTATACCCACCTCCTTAGAATTTAATTATCATTGCATTAACTCCCCCTCTTTTTTGATGTTATTCCTACCTGTATTTCTGCTACTATTGCTTTTGAAATGAAATAAGTTTTTTTCAATCAAAAAAACAAAAAAACTCCCCTCTGATGTAACTTTTAAAATGAAACGTGTATCGGGTGTGATTAAACCAATCCTAAAAATATGAATGTAGAGAGAGAAGGGAGATGTATCAAAAGGGGTATAAGTGTTTTTATTCGAAAAGTCAGAGGGGTAAATCTGGGCGCTTAGATCACACGCGGATGGTCTGAATGAACATAAAGTTGAACAACATTTTCAAGTGATCACATGACCACTAACCAACGTCTAATCTCGAACATTCTTGTATGGTCTAATGACCCATATTTACTCATCTCACTTTTATATAAAAATTATCCTTTCACTTGATACGCCCCCATGTATTTGTGTGTGAGGATGATCGGTTTATGCTAGTGTAAGTCATTTTTCACTTACACTCAATTTCGATCGTTGATTTTTATTTTCATCTAACGGGTTGTACTATCAAAATCACGATTGCTTTTGAATGAAATAAAATCAACGATTAAGATTGCGTGAAAGTGAAAAATAACGTACACTGATGTAAACCCTATATTACACCGGGTTTAAACCATTTTTCACCCACTCACTTTCCGTAATCTATCTTATTTTCATCCAATATTGTATATTATTACTAAAGTTAAAATCACTATTGGATCAAAATAATATCAACAACTAAAAATGAGTATAAGTGATATATATATATGAGGAGGGATCAACTTACACTCTTATGAGTTTATACCTCTTATACTAAATATTAGCCATTGATAATATCTAGATCTAATGGCTCTAATTTGTTCAACTTAATACCTCACGTGACCTCTTTCTTCCTCTCGGCTTGCTTTCCCTCTCTTACCAGTGGTGCCTCTTCCGCTGGACATTTGCAACCCCTTTCTCATGCTTCTGGGAATCTGGGTTTTAATCTGTGTTCCTTGTTCCCTTTCGCATTCTCTTAGACCAATTTTGTGGCGGTAGGAGTGGTGTTACCGCTAGTGCATGGCATTGCATTTAATTTAATAGGGATAAAAGTTGGATCACAAGAAAAATAAAACTTAGGTCAACAAAAGAGTTAGAAATTGACAATGGTAGCAGTAATCACCGCCTATTGTCTGTCATTTCTCAATTACTGAAAGAGCTATATGCAGTCTAGGTCCTTCTACCTCTCTCTCACTCAACTTTTCAAGAAAATGGGGAATGAGCCTATGTAGTGTTATATATCTCATAATCAAATCACAATTTCAATTGGAAAATTGAATTTATTTTCACTTTCATTCTTTAGTAACAGCATAGATTACTAAGACGCAATACATGAGGTATTTATCCATTCACTTAATTAATTTGATTAAACTACTTCTGCGCAGGGCATGGTTGGGCGGACAAGCAACAAGGTGAAACAGGGTTGTGAGTGGAACAAGAACTAACGCAAGGAAGAGTAGGTCGCACGTGAGTTATTGAGTGTGAATAAATTAGAGCCATTAGATCTAAATATTATCAATGGCTAATATTTAGTGTAAGAGGTATAAACTCATCGGGGTGTAAATTGATCCCTCCTCGTTATTTACATTTTAAAATTATTGTTATTATAAGGTCAATTGTATTGACTTCATAGAATAAAAAAAAAAATAATGGAAAGAGGGAGAGAGAGATTGGTTGTAAAATTTTGAATTGGTAATTCCTAATGTATGGACTAAGAACCGAGAATGGCTTGTGTTAATTTTTTCCAATTTCATAAATCTGTTTATAATATTATAATTTATGGTATGGATGACATTTTCCAAATATAAAAGTTGAGAATAAGACCTTTAATTCTGATTTCTAGCTTAAATTGCTAAATCCTTGGTGCCAAACGATGGTTGGTATGATTCCTTATATATTGGCAATAATCTACAGATTGTTCATAAAATACAGAGACACGGTGACAAATAACAGGCAAAATGACACGTCATGAGCAACTAAATCAGTTTCAATGCTGACCCATGAGTGGAATGCAGCAACAACCCCCCTCTTAATTTTTAGTTATTAGTTATTATGGCTTTACCATATCCTGTTATATGACAAAGATTCTACCCGAATGTAGTTGCACGGTTGCACCCTTCAACATAGCCTACTAAATATTGCTCACCTTCCTCCTAAAATGTTGCCGCTGACAGTTACAAATGGACGGTGGAATACAACACCCAACATACCATTAATAGAACACAGTATCTCCACCTTGTTCTTATACCACTTTGCTTCTTCATTTCATTTCAAACTCAGCCCCTCCGCCACACCAATCAGGCGGCGAGGCGAGGCAAGGAGGCTCCCCCTTGCTGCCTCCGCCACCACCCCATCAACAAACATCTTGATCATTCAAATTCATCCATTTGTGTATAGCTATGAGCGAAGAAGAAGAGAAACAGGATCCTATTGTGTTGTCATCTTCATCATCTCCAAGCGAGTCAGAGGAGGAGTTGCAGCATATGCCATTGGCGCCACCACCATGGAAGAGCAGAAAGCGGCTGTCGAAGCAGCTATCCATGTGTGAGAAGCCAAGAGACATAGCGTGGGAGAGAAGGCGTCGCCAAGAGCGAAGGAGGAGTCTGGTTCATCATGATTATGATGATATCACTGATGAAGACTTGCATGAGCTTAAAGGGTGTATAGAACTTGGTTTTGGATTCAATGAGCAAGATGGTCAGACATTATGCAGCACCTTGCCAGCACTTGACCTTTATTTTGCTGTTAACCGCAAGTTGTCACCAAGCCCTGTCTCTACCCCTAATAGCCTAGGCGGCCGTTCTTCATCCTTTGGAAGCCCAAGGAGTGATGACTCTTGGAAGATTTGTAGCCCAGGTGACATCACAGCACATAATTCACATTCTTGTTCCATAAGAATGTTTCAATTTTCTTGTTCTTTTTTTCTTTTTTGGAAAGGTCTAAGATCATCTCCAATGTTAGAATCTAATATCCGTCTTAACTCTCTTTTAGTGAAACAAGGTTTTAAATTATGGTTGGAGTCGCAGTTGCATTGTGTTTACCGCAACCATGGACAATTGCGGGAAAATGCAATCAATGCAGCCGGAATTGCGGTCGCGTTTCGGTCTCAGAGACTTAAAAACCAAAATATTGCGGCCCCAATTGTGGTTACCGACTTTTATTTAAAACCTTGGAACCGTACAATGCCACATAGGATTTAAGAATCTCCACCAGCTACTCCCTCTCCAATAATGCTTCTATATAAGAAGCGTTTTTAGCTCTAAGAACTCAATATGCTTGGACAAAATTTCATGTTTTTGGTTAAAGTGTTTGTGTTAAAGTTTGCTGATGGGGCTGTGTATCTATGAGATGCAGGGGATGATCCTGAAATGGTAAAGACCAAGTTAAGGCATTGGGCTCAAGCGGTTGCTTGTTCTGTAATGCAGTCTTCTTCAAAGGAGGGGTGTCTTTTATAATTGAGGGATATTTCTAAAGAAGCACAGACAGACAAGGAGGAAGAAAAACCATCAAAAATAAAGGAAGAGGAGGATGAAGTTGCTTAAACTGTAATCAGATGTTTTTATTAAGAAATCTGTGCAGCTTTGCTTCTGGGGATTTTTTGTTGGAGCCATACAAATTCAATACTTGACTCCAATTTCAACATTGGTTAGGAGATAACAGTCTAACCAATCACCCCATTTTCCTTACATTTTCTCTTCGTATATTTTCTACTTGAAACTTTTTCTCGCAGGGCCTATACATATAGAAATTTTAGTCACGTGGTACAAATACAATAGCAAAGAGGGGTTATGGCCTCTCCTTACCATGTGGAAGATTAAATTCAAAAGCAATGTATTGTCAAGAGACTCAACACATCACCAATTACGAGTAGATAAGTTCTACCCATCTCTAGCTTAGGATATAATTTGACTTGGCTTGACTTGTGAATGTAAAAGGTATATAGAGAAGTCTTATTGCAAAGTGTAATTGCTCATTGTTTCGTTCTGATTCTCTCCTTTCCGCTACCAATCTCAGTAGCACTTTTCTAGATTCCTTTGGTGCCAGGAATTGATGATAAAAATCTGTCTTGTTGGTTAGTAATTGGATGGGTATTTAATTTTACCCTAAAATTTAGATGGATACAGAGGTACATAGGAAATCAGTAATCACATACAATCGTACTAACAAAGATACCAATTCAAATACAAGTTTGATCTCATTTTTCTCAAAATGGTATATTAGAGCAATTCTAATGAAAGTTGGTCAACTATTTCACAAAAACATAACTGTTTCTTGTTGGGTTGTATCGTTGAGGTAAAGATGAGGTGACATCCATATATAAGAATTGTTGTTTTTATAAGTAAATGATTCTTAAACAAGAACCCACTAAAAATATATATAAAAGGGAGAAAATTGAATGTAAAAGTACTGAGATAACTTGTTCAGTCTATTTGGTGGACTTTTTAGAGTTACACCATTAAAATAGAGAATTGGATAAAATAGTATAGTATAAAATAAAAAGTGGTCACCCAAAAAACTTTCTTGAGAGAGGCAAAACTAACTTTGATAATCTTTATGTCTCGAAAGAGATTAGTCTTCAATTATCGAATGAAAGATACCCTTGGTGCGAGGAAAAAAAAGTGGTAAGCTGACGTGATGAGATCCATAACAAGGAGTTAAGCATTTTAAGTTAGTTTTACCGCCTTTACAATTGTGCCGATAATAAAAGGTTTTATTCGATCATGTGTTAACAAATAAAATCAGCATTACTAACATTGTGCCAATAATAAAAGGTTTTATTAGATCATGTGTTAACAAATAAAATCAGCATTACCAACATGTGATTGATCCAAGTGGTAAAGAACTTGGGCACCTTAAGCAAGTGGTTACGGATTCGAATCCTAACTCTTGTAGATAGAGAAAACCTGGTTGGGAGGGGAGAACCTATCATGTGTGCCTAACAGGTTTCTCGACGGAGATTAGTCACTGCTAACGATGGTGGATACTTCGTACCTATGTCATGGTTAAAAAAAAAAAATCAGCATTTATTTGCCCTCATTAATTACTTAAGTGAGAAAATATCAGCATTTAAAATTTGAAGGTATCAAATGATTCCTTTTTTATTTTAATTTCTTAATTTGTATTTAGTGACATAGGTTAACCCAAATTGAATGAGTAAATCTTCAATTTGGTCCCTGAAAGTGTAATACTGTATCAACTTCGTCCCTGACAATAACAAAATTTCAAAAAGGTCCACGAGTTGTCAAAAGTTAATCAATCTAGCCCCTCTATCAATAATGTCAAGGACTAGATTGATTGGCTGTTGGGATTAAATTGATTAACTTTTGACCATTTTAGGGATGTTTTTGGAATTTTGTTAATGTTAAGGACAAGATTGATACAATATTACAATTCCATGGACTAAGTTGGGGATTTACTCCAACTTGTATTAATAAAAGAGCTTTATTACATTATTTTACAATACTTTTTTTTAAGGGATTCTTTTACAATAGTTAGGAAATGGATTCTCTACAGTTAAAAATTGACTGCAAGAGATCCTAGTCATACATTATTTTTTGTCTTTGAAAAAAAGGTTAATACAAAAAGGATCAGGATGCTCTCCTATTGTAGAAAAACAGGAGGGACTGTTTAACAAATTTCAACCATTCATTTAAGTTAAAGCTTACATATTAAGGTTAAAATTCAATCCTGTTTTCTCACAAAAGGAGAGGATCCCAATCCTACAAAAATGACTCAATAAATTGTTTCACCATTAGATTTCTTGAATGCAGCAACATTAGGGAATCCCTCACTACAGGGAAGGGAATCAGATCCCAAAATTTACTAATAATTTTGTTTATACTAAATAAAGAAAAGAATTTTTTTTGAAGCAAAATAAAGAAAATATTAATTAACGTAGATTTGTAATTATTTACTGTTGTTGATAAATAAAAGTATATATTTTCCCGGGAAATAATGAAAGAAACTTGAAAACTCAAAAAGGAGAAGGGGGCAAAGACGCGGACACCCCATCCGATCCGAGAGAGAATATAAAAACATAACCGCCGAAACCCTTTCTCTGTCGATTGAGATTCGAACAAAGTAAGAAAAGAGAGAGAAAGATAGAGATACATAAAACCTTCCATTTTCAGATCTAACTCTCCCAAATGTCCGCCAAATCCACCGGCGGCTACGGCACCATCGCCGCCGCTGCCACCACCGTCATCCCCCCGCAACCCCAATCAACCCCCAATCTCACCTTCATCTCCCGCGCCAAGGACACCGCCACCACCGCCACCACCACCACCACCCAATCTCTCGCCCCCACACCCCGCCCATGGCGCGAACTCCTCGACATCTCCGCCCTGTCCCCACCCATCTCCTACTCTGACGCCATGTCCCGCGCGAAACGAAACCTGAGTTACTTCCGATTCAACTACGCCATGGTAACCCTCTTCATCCTCTTCCTCAGCCTCCTCTGGCACCCTCTCTCCATGATCGTCTTCCTGCTCGTCTTCGTCGCGTGGTTCTTCCTCTACTTCTCTCGCGACGCTCCCCTCGTCGTATTCAACCAAACCCTCGACGATCGAACTGTGCTGTGCGTTTTGGGCTTGGTGACGGTGGTTGCGCTCGTGTCCACGCACGTGGGTGCCAATGTGTTGGTGGCTTTGATTGTTGCAGTTGGTGTTGTTGGGTTGCACGCAGCGTTTCGGGTTGCAGAGGATTTGTTTGTTGACGAGGAAAGTGCGTTGCTTTTTGTTGTCGGAAGTAGTAGTCAGCCTGTCAGAACAAATTATACCCGGATTTGATTTCATGCATTTTGATTTAACATCAAGTTAGTTTGATTTTGGTCCTTTTTTCTTTCTCAATTTGAAATTGTGAAGTGGTTGGTCTAATGAAGGTAGAGTTAAATGGTGGGTTGGTATGAAGGGAAATATTGTGAATCTTACTTTGTATCTTGACATGACATTATTCAAGCTGCTAAGTTGAGTGTGGATGGGATTGTAACATTGTGTAATTGTGTGTAGCAAAGCAGTGATCAACATTGAGTTGGAATTATGTCTGTTTTGCCTATTTTTGTGAGGATAACTTGAGAGAATTTTCAGAGGAAAGGGATCCATTAAAATTGTAATAGATGATGGATCTGTTTTGATTGTTCAATTCCATGCTTAAATTTGATATGATAAGTTTGTGTATTTACAATTTTACTGCACAATCTCGTTTTTCCCATTGCTAATCTCTGTAGACTTCTTATCCTGTGTGGTTAATATCTCACAAACTGGTTCTATTTTGTTAGATGCTTACTTTCTTCTCCATAGGCCATAGCCATCATTTATCATTTTCCTGTAGCATTAGGGGGTATTTTTCTTGATTGTTTTATCAAAAAGAAAGTGAAATTCCTCTGGTGCTCATCATTGAATGTTGCTGGGGAAGAGGTAAAGAGCACAGAAAGGGCAAAAAGGAGAATATCATAATGAACTGTATTTAAATGGTGTCCAAAAGATGGAGGGGAGAATGATTATTAGCGGATTAGTGTGTGTGGATGCAAGGATGGGAAGCACGTGTCCCCTAGAATTGGAAATTAGCTTTGCTTCCTCTGGTTTCTTCTTCCAATTTTTTTTTCTGTGACAGAAGCTCGATGTATGAATGGTATGAGAATGTCATTGCTGTCTTCACTTATTTTGTGTTTTTCAGATATGATTGATGGCTTTTGTGCTATTGTGAATATTGAAACTATCATGACTTTATACTTCATTTTTTGTTGTTTTGGAGGACGCTGCAATCTAAAGTACATGACTACATGCGTTACTGTCTCTTATGATGAACTTTGGCTGCTAGTGCTAGATCTCCCTGCACTTGTTGTAGATTTGTACTGTAGTCCCCGACCTTCCAATTTGTCAGCGATATCCTAGTTGGAGAATATGTCAGACCCTCGTGTATCAAAGGTCAATTTGCAGTTGCACTTGCTGTTGAAATTTCTCAAATTTTGAAGGATTGCAATTGCTATCAATAATATTATATTTATTGCAGTTTTTATAAACTGCAATGAATTTTTTAATAAAAACAGAAATTGTCAAGATTGTCAAGTTGAGGCTTAGTAGTTAGTAGGCTTCTGATGAATTTCACTTCAGTGCCAATCTCTTTTAAATCTTTAACTGTTCTCAGGGGCTTTCGTCCCTTGATGATGGCTCTATGAATGACTGATCTCCACATTAGAAAGACGAGTGTGCCCTGCAGTTTTTTACGACCCTGGTCATTCGGATTGTGTAACACTGATGCGGAAGTGTCCAAGTCCCAGTGTTATACATTTTAAACAAGTGAAAAATCAGAAATGAAATGGGAAATTAACAAATCGTCTTAAAAACGTATATGTAGTCAATACTCAAGAAAGTAGATTTTACCCGCGAGATAACCATCCTAATTTCAACCAGTTTCTAAACGGTTACATGGGGTATTTAATACAACAACTATGCCTTATTCCACTAGGTGGGGTCGGCTGCATGTATCAAACGATGCCATAATATTATATCATAGATCATGTTTATAGCAAAACTATTGGCCTTTAAATCTTTCTTAATATTTTCACCTATAGTTTTTTTTTGGCTTTCCTCTGCCTCTAGCGATTGGATTGCCCTTCATCTGGTCTACTCTCGTTACTATTGAATCTATAGGTCTCCTCCATATATGTTACATGGGGTAATTAATATTGAAAATTAAAAATATATTTAATTTATAGCAAAAAGTTATACAATTAACACACTCTAAGTTGCTATGCGGCATTGCTGCCTCATCTTTGTTAGTTATCACTCGGTCATCCAATTTTTTGTTGTTCATCCATTGTCCACTTTAAGAGAAGACAACAATCTTGACATTCAGATTCCAGATAGGCCATTAAGAGCCTGTTTGGAATGGTTTTTATATTCAGTTTTAAAACTTGTTTTCACCAGTGTTTTAGAATAAATTTTTGAAACAATAGAGAGAAAAAACATGTATAGGTGAATACTTATTAAATTGCCTTTTTTAAAAAACAAAAAAACTTGTTTGGAATGATTATACACTTGAGTTTCTTTCGTTCATGGTGTCTTGTTTAGTTTCGTTGTCCCAATAATTTGGAGTCTCTGAAGCTACCTTCAACAAAAAGGTTTACATAGTAGTTCCACTAATCTGTAGCCTGTTGAAAGTCTCCAATTACACTCATCAAAGTGATCTGCCAGGTTGTGTTTAGATAACTATTGTGGTTGTACCAACTATCACCTCGTTATGTTGACAAGTCTTTCCACTTTGACGGTCTTTTGAATCCTCTTGTTACAGTACATACCCCATTAAAAAAAAGAGAATTTTCTTTTACAGAGAATCAAGCAGCTAAAGAAACGCAGAAACGGAGGTCCACTAAGGTTCAAGCAAGACAACATTCCAAACTTGAAAGAAAGGTCCATTGCGTCATATTGAAAAGTAAAAAACTAAGAAGAAGAGAAAACTACTAATCCTCCTCAAGATTGATGGAGTCCTTGAACTTCCCATACAAAATTTTCTTCAGTTCAGACATCTGGGCAAGTACAGATTCCTTCTCCTCTTCAAGCTTTTCCAGTTTCTTGCTTGTCACTTCTTTCATCTGTTCTATCCTATCCTCGACTTCATCCTTTGGCACATGAGCAAAAACCTCCCCTATCTGAAACCGCACTTCTTCTTCATCTGTGAGAATCAACTCATTGCTTGCATCCTCCAAATTATCATTTGTTTCCTGAAAAAGAAAAAAGGTACTGTTGCATTTGAATCATAATATCAAAAAACATGACCACGATGAACTTGCAACTGTAAGTGGCTTGGATGAAAGTGAAATTAAAACCATGACAGGACTTGCATAACAGATACTTCATCAATAGCTAATTCTCATTAAACCAAAGAGATAAGCTGAAAGACAGAACAGAAAAATTAATAAAGCCTATGCCTGAGGGTATGGTTTAGAGTGGAGGGGCAAGAGTACACCACTCCGTTGTTTGAAAGTTTGGAGGGAGATCCCAAACACCCCAATTTGGAGGGTATGAAAATGAGGGATTTGGATTCTCCGCATTCACGTATTCACGAAGTCATAAGATATATCATTAGCTCAATCTCGTTTTTTTTTTTTAAAATTTTTTTAATGCACATTCAAATGCATCTAATGGTCTATATCTCCGAATGCGTGAATGTGTGTAAATAGTGAATGCAGGGAATCCAAATCCGAAAATGAGGGGTTTTGGATGAAGTGGAGTGGTTTGGGTTACCATCCTCAATCATCCCACTCCATTAATGAAGGAATTCCCAAACAATGGGTTAATGGATTTTCACCACCCTACTACCATCCCACTCCATCCTCCTAAACATAGTGTGTGTGTGTGTGTGTGTGTGTGTGTTCGTATATATATATAAAGGCTAAGCAAAATTAGAATTGCCACAACCAGTTAATCCACAAAATTAACTTGGGAGGATATAATCATTTTACTGTGTTCTATTTTCCCTCTCTCCCTCATCCTCTAATATGCAACCTTATTATAAAAAACATCCTCAGTACTCTGCTGCTTTATCGGATCAAACCCATTATCCAAGCTCATGCCACAAGCTGGGGCCTTCTCCTCTTCAATCTCAGGCTCCTCAGCTTCTTCCTCCTTGTACCCAACAACAGCCACTCCACCAGACTCCTATAAATTAACTGGTACAATGTCCACAAGGGAGTCTCCGCCACTAATAAATTTGACTGCATCATCATTGTCATCAGCAACAGGCTTAGAGTTAGACTTATCATCATGTGCTGATTCCACAACAAAGAAACAGTTAAACAGTTTAACCACTCAGTGTGTTCTTTACACCATCACCCTGCTGTCTATCATGTAAAAGCCCAATGCTTTCTTCTTAATTGACAACCTCCCCATCCTTCTTTTCTTCAAGTCATCATACAATCCCACCCCATTCACCACAGCAACAACTCCTTCAAAATTTCCACACTCAAACCCCTAATAATTACTACCATCACAACAAGCTTCAACAAACACCACTTCCTTGTGACTATCACTAAAAACACTCTCCATCACCGCCATACCCAACTTCTCTTCCTCACCTCATCTGGGTGTACCATGATGAGCCTGGTGGGCTCAATCTTCAACACTGAGCAACCCATCATTGTGAAACCCATTGGCGAGGATGTGATCTATGGCAGAGTTTTGATCTCATCATAAGGGTTAGAGTCCATCGATGGAGATAATGAATAGAAGAGAAGAGAAGAGAAGCAATTACCTTGGCGATTTTGATCTCATCCTCGAGCTCGTGAAGCCGATTATTCAACCTTCCGAATTTATTGATGTTCTGTTGGTCCTCCCATGTCACCTCCGTATCAGATCCTCCGCCCTTTTCACATCAAAAACATACCGGATTTCATAAACAATGCGATTTCATTCAACAATAAATCGATTCAAATTTAGGGTTTTGAGTTACCTGCTGCATGATCTTGATTCAATTTAGGGTTTCTGATCCAGTATGGATGCTAATACCGGTACCACTGCCGGGTTAGGTTCACCGCTGTTGTTTAGTGTTTACGACTACAACTATAACAGGAGATATTATATTCACCCTATATTTTTAAAATTAATTTGATTACAAATTAGATTGAATAAGTAAACTGCTGTTAGAGATTTTTTTTTTTGCTTGCACTTCAGCTATGAGACATGAAGAATATTGAAGTGAATTTTTTCTCTCTGATCAAAGCTTTTTTCCATTCCATACATGTGTTATAGGAATTAACTATTACTTAATCCCCTTACGACATGCTATTAAGTAATTTAACTATCTATCATGTTGGGCCTTGTTAGAGATTAAGAAAGGCTAATGAAAATACCTAATGTTAATTAGCAAATATATTATGTACTGCAAGGTTAGGAGTTCAAATTTTGTAGTCGTCAAATCTTGAATCGGACCAGCCGATTCAACTTGAATGGGGTATCGGTCCCAATGTCCTTAGGAACCGTTTGTGCAGAGAAGCGGTGGAGAACCAATCAAATCGAACCATAATCGACCAAACCGGTGAAAATCGAAGGTCCAACCAATTTGCCCGAAAATTCACTTTGGGTCTTAGGATTGGGTCTTCTCTTATTCGTCCTTTATCTAGCTACACAACAAGAATGTAGCATAATCCAATTGCGCCTTCAACTCAGCCGCTCCTCTCTGTCGTCTCACTCTTCGCTCGTTTCTCAATCGTGCCAGTCTTTGTCTCACTCGTTTCTCTGTTATGTCGTCTTCCCACTTTGATTATCCGTAGTCTCAGTAGTCGCGTCGTCTCCCTGCTCTGGTTAATTCTTCCTCATTCATTTTCCGCTGATGTCATTTTGAGACTTCCTTATCTTACATTGGCATGTTTAATTATTTTCGGTCACATACTGCTATGTTTAATTAATTTTTTGCAGAAACCATTTGAGATGCCTTAGCATGTTTAATTAGTAAACTGCACTTGTTCTTAGATTTCATTGAACATTATACAGTGACGTGAATGTTCTTGAAGAAGTTTTGAATCTCTTGATTAATTGGTATAACATTATGCTTGATTGCAATTAATTGGAATAAACATTATAGTTAGACATTAGGTAGCTTGTTATACAATGACACTTTCTTATTAGTGAAAGTGGAGATTTTTTTAGTATGTTAGATTATTTCTTTTATTATTGAATATATTATATAAAATATAAAACATATATTTAATTACAATCAGTTTGACTATAGTCCAACTACGAATGAAATATAATGAATCGTGAACCCGATTCAAATCCAGTTTTCAAAATAACAAATCAAGAATGATCATAACCATATCAGTTATAAGCTATACACGAGGTTAAAGTTGTCATGGGCCACATAGTATTAGTAAGAAGGTGAGCATAAGGGGCTAAAACCCCCCAAAAAAGAAAAAGGGAACATGCAATGTACCAAAACGAAACGGTAGCTAGTCCAATACTATAAGCCCACTTTCAACGCCTCAACATAATTTAGTTTGTTTTGGATTGAGTTGGAGGGCCTTGCTTTTCACACCTTGCATTTTGCTAATGGCACCTTGCAGGTTGATTTTACCAATTTTTCTTCCAAAAATACCCCTTTCCCCTTTGTTCCTTTTTCTTTGCACGCGAGCCCTTCTCTGCACATCGACCGCACCGCCAGATGCAAGGTGCAAGCTGCTGCAACCGTCCTCACACCACACTCCGCACATCGCCCTTCCCCACACCGCACTCTGCATGCTGCCCTTCCCCACATCACGAATCCCCCACTCCTCTTCTGCGTTCTCAATCACCGCCACCACCAAATGCAAGGTGCAAGCGGCTGCAACCGTCCGGAAACCGAAATCCGGTAACCGTCTAGAAACCGAAATCCGGAGCTTGTCCAGAAAACGAACTCCGGTAATCGTCCGAAAACCGAAATCCGGAGTTTATCCGAAAACAAATTTCCAGAGAAGTTCAATGGCTAGCCAAAACTGAAAGATAATGTCCGGAAAACGAACTCCGGTAATCGTTCGGAAACCGAAATCCGAAATCCGAAACATATCCAGAAACGATTCTCCGGTGTAGTTCAAAAACCAACCTACGGTGTGGGAGACAGAGGAAGAGAAGAAACATTCACTTAAAACGCGATGGGGAACACTACGGTGGGGAACGCTGTGTGGGAGGCGTGCGGCTGAGCTGCCTTGCTGTGCGGGAGGCACGTGGCTGTGTGGGAGAAGGTGTGGGGGGGGGGGGGGGGGGCGGGGGGAGTTAGGTTTCTGGATGTGGTGCTGGGTGACTGGGTGAGGGAGGAAGAAGAAGGGTATTGTGGGAAGTAAAAACTAAAAAAAGAGAATACGAGGTGTGGACAGCAATTTGCAAGGTGCAAATAACAAGGCCCTGAGTTGAATTGTAAAAGAAACTAAGGTTAAAAAAAGTTACTTATTGTAAATGTTTTAAAAATAATAGCCAATATTTCCTTAAAGTTTTTATTGAATCTTACATGTCAAACTTAGTTTTGTGTTTGTCAGAATTTTTTTCCCCAAAAAGACGATCGATCTCATCACATAATCAAGCATAAAAGCAAATCTTGATTCACTTCCATAAAATATAGTGTTCCACAATATTAAACGCCAAATGTATGAACTCATGAATCTTAGTCAAACACATATACTTTCGACGCTTGGAAAAACTTATATAGAACTTATCTGGTTTTATGATAATAATTTATAATAATATTCTATTAAGATAAATTGTGAAAATAGTATTAGTGCTAGGATTTGTTAGGGTTTTTTTTTTTTTTTTTTTTACTGAAGGATTTGTTAGGTATTAGTTACTAGTTTGTTAGCCTATAAATAAGGGCTTAGTGTAATCACTTTGTAATTACTTTAATTACCATTTTGTATAATTTTACCTTCTTTAATCAATATATTTCTCTCTCAATTCTCTCCTCTCCTTTCATCAGTGGCGGATCTAGGACCCGGGAGCAGTGTGGGCAACCTTTTTCCAAAATATTTATTAATATAATTCTTTATTTTTTTTTCTCTTCTTTTATGGTTGGAGGTTCTTATATGAGAACCAGATGCTTATAGAAGCAATCATCCTTACATGTGTCATTCACATCAACTTGCTCCAATGGTACAATTCAATAAGAACTCGTCCTTAATTTTAAGAATTTGTTAAGCAACTCTCATAAGAGATGCTATAAAAAAAAATGAAAGAAGAGAAGTTGAGAAAAAATTTAAAATACGAAGATAAATTTATAAAATGGCATAAATGGCAATTGTTAAAAAAAAATTGTTACATTTATTAAAAAATATTTATTATCTTATTATTTATTATTTATATCCAATAATTAAATATATATTTTTATGAAACAACAGCAAGACCCCACACTCCAGTACTGAAACTTAAACTCGCTTCAAATCAGCATAAGGCAGTTATCATACATTTCCAGTACATAACAGTAGCTATAGTACCTAGGGTAATGTAGGTAAGTTTTTTCCTTTAAATAAACTATTTATTCAAATATGACATGTGCAATGGTCGAAATGATCAACTTTTATTTCAAGTTTTAAAAGAAAAATGAAAAAACACCTGAGAGAAGTCTATGAAAACTTATAATAAAAAGTGAAATGAAATAAATGAATGGTATCTTATAAAAAAATATAGAATGGTAACAACATTCTTCCTTCCAATTTCATGTCAACTATATAATTAACATCGCTTTATTGTTAGAAAATCAAGCACTTGTACTATGCTTATCCTAATTTATTCCTTTCCTTATTGAGTCGTGTCTGCAAATCATAATATAACCAGTTGATCCAAAAAAAAAAAAAATTGCTATAACCAGAGGGAATTAGTGAATCCCCTGCACCTGCTAGCTAGCTAGCCCTTGCATTCATATATGAGCACAATTACAAAGACAACTATTAATTTAGTCACCACAATCCACAAAGTCATAGTTGACGATAAGATGACCTTCAGCATTCCCATTCCCATCCGAATCGAGCCTTTGGAACACACCAACGTCCAAGTCCAGGCCCCCATTGCTGCACTGATCAACGATTCTCACTGTTTGTTGACCTCCTGTTCGAGTGTTTGTCACCTGCAAAAGCAAAATGTTATATTATTGTGCGTACGTGGGATAAAGATTTGTTATCTCACTTTACTGTCACATATATTGTCTTCATCAGTATTATGTATGTTGTCACATCAGTTAAAAATCTCATATAATGTTGGAAATGTGAAATATGTGACAACATAATATTGGTAGAGAAAAATATATGACAGCAAATCTTCATCAGTGTATATATACATTCTCATATTTATTTATTTTCTCGCCACGTTATTTCAATATTGAAAATCGCCTCCCCTATATTCAATGTAACCCTATATTGCCCCACTCATGATGTTAAAAACAAGCTTTCCTATGTTGTTATGCAACTTTGCTTAATATGTTTTAATGAGGAATGGGGAATTTGATGCATACCCTCAAACACCTGCCACAAGCAGCTTGGCCATGAGGACCAACAGGTCCACAGAAGGCTGTCCAACCATATTTGCTGCGCCATGACAAGGGCTGGTTGGCATCCCAAGTGGCGCAAAATGCACTCACCGCGCCTAAGTCCCAGTTATGATGCTCAGCTTGGTATAAATGGAATGTAGACATAACATTGTGAGCACTCTGAGCAGAGGCCAAAGCCAGTACACAGACCAAGGACAACACGCATAGGCTAATCTTTGCCATCATTGTTAAGCTTTGTCTTGCAATGTATTGATTTGAGCGGTAGATGAGCTTGCATTTATATGCTTCAATCAATTCATTGAGGCCGGCACTGGTTGATGCTAGGAACCAAAGCATTATCTAGTTTTATTTAATGTTGGAATTACAATGTCTTAGTCTTTAACGCAACTCGTATCTCACCTAAATTTTTTACCTTTTGAGAAGGAAAATTCACAGCTTTTTAAAATGACAACAGTAAACTGAGCATTCTAGATACATAAAATATAAGAAAAAGAAATGAAAACATAAGAGCGGATGCTGAATTCTTGGAGTTCAGGGAATTTTTTTTTTTTTAAAACACTTTTAGTAAGACTTTGATCATAAGTTATTTTTACTACAAAATATATATTGTTCTTCTCAGAATTGAACAAAGCCCAATTCCTTGAAGACTAAACCAATCTGGATCCGTCTACTCATCAAGAAGGCTATATAAAAAGATCTCTACCTCCTCACAAGGGGACTCATTCGGGACACATATATGTCATTAGTCTAGGATCATACTTGTATCTAGGCTATATTCAATAAGCCACTTATGGCTCTAGTAATCTCATACACATCTAATAAAATATCTCTCTGCCTCACCGCAGTTTATCATTTCCTCCCGGTCGAAACATATACAAATAGATATAATTTATAATTAAAATTTAATGGTAATGTAACTATAATTTTCTTTTACATTGTCATTCATTCATTCATATATATATATATATATATATATATATATATATTACCAATTACTAAAAGAATCTGACTATTATAATTTGGAGAATGCTAACGAGTGCCCTTGGGACCTTAGTTAAGGAATTAAAAGAGGTAAGTTTGTATAGGAAAATGATGCATTTATTACGTTGAAAAGCATTGAACTTGTATTTGTAATACAAACTTTTATTTTATACTTCTTTAACTAATGTCCTTAGGACACTCGTTAGCAAGACCCTTATAAATTTTATTTAGGGCTTATTATTTTAATAATATGGTAACACATGATTAGGTGATTACAACGCATCAAAATTAAAATCTGTAATCAATTACATACAAAGTTTATGAAAAGATTTTTGGAACTCACTAAGTTGAGTGATTATTTATTTATAAAACACAAGATTATTATAATATTCAGTTACATAATATATGGAAAACCTGAGTAGACATTTTTTGTAATAAAAAAAAACTGAGTAGTCATACATAGGGATATCAACAGGGCGGGGCGGGGGGCACTACCCCGCTCCCCGTCCCCGCCGCCCAGCTCTCCCCCCATCCCCGCCCCCAATCCCCGCCGTGGGGGGTCTTCCTCCCCTGTCCCCATCCTCGCGGATCCCTACGGGGACTCCGAACATTTATTAAAAAAAATGCAAAATCATAAATTAAAATCCGATAAAATTAAAAAAAAAGGTCTTCATAAGTCTTAAATTTAAAGATTTAATAAGTTCAAACTCAAATAATACAAACATAATATTTAAATAAGCATTACAAAAAGTTTCAAAACTACAATATCAAATTTTTTTCATGTATTTTCCAACACTCCAACATGTGAGATATAGTACTTTAATAGATATAATATAATACATGTATATATATATTTAGAGTAAATATGTATTTTCCATTAGGGCGGGGGGTATGGTCCCCGCCCCCATCCCCAAATTGGCTAGGGGGTATTCTGTCTCCCATCCCCGTCCCCGCGGGGAAAAAATCCCCGCCAGTGGGACCCCATTTGAGCATTCCCCGCAAGATCCCCACGAATGGATGGAAATTGCCATCCCTAGTCATACATTATAATATTCACCTCTTCTATTGAAACTTTTGATAGAATCATTAATTTGAACCATATTATTTATAATCTAAAAAAAATAAGGAACCATGTCAAATTGAAAAAAAAAGGAATAAGTCCTTTTAGAGAGAGAAAGAGATACCCAATTAAGCGGATGATTAGTGAAGTTCATCAATTCATTTTGCTTTGCCTAGTATGCGGCGAATATGGTTCAATTTCTCAATTCAAAGGTCATGAATGCGCACACGGCTTGGACAAAGTTTCTGCAACTCTATCTTCCATTTTGTCGTTTCCAGTTTCTATTTCTAGAGCAATGCTAAATATGACCGATTATTATTTATTTCCTCCGATATCTGTTATAAACAAAATTTAAGATGATTAGTTAATCTCATTTAAAAGAATCATTGAGAATAAAAAATTAAGTTTGTTATCTAAATTATCCCTTCCTCTTATTTATGAAGCATGTGTTGTTGAGAATAAAATGAGTCATTGGAAAACAAAATTTTTATTAAATGAATGGTATTTTGAGAATAACTTCATTAAATAGGTTGAAAGTAGTTGAAATTTACTTATATTTTGGATCAACAAATTTAGAAATTTTTACTTATATTATGAAGAAGAGGAACTACTAATTATCATTGGAGTAAGGTTAAGAAACAGAGAAAAGTAGCAGCAAATTGCGCATTTTTTGTCTTTGCAATAAATAAATGAATTGATACAAACAGAGCTGTTCTCCAAGGCAGGCACGTTGGTTGTCCCGTCCGGTTCCATGTGTATGGAATATGGATTATGTATTATACATCTGTGCTACGAGAAAGTCTTCTATGGACACAAACCCACCACGTCACTTTTAGGTACAGCCAATTAATAAAGAACAACTTATAAAAAATGGGACCCATTATATTTTTTTTTTTATTTTTTTTCTTTTCTTAATTATAATTTCTCTTTCTCCCTCACATCTCCAAGACTCCAACCGGGATCTGGAAACTTTCTCTTTCTTCCTCCATTTCTATTCGATGATGACAATAATTCTCTTCAACTTAAAATAAGCCATCAGCTTGATTAATTCTCCCAGTATTTGCACATGCCCATTGTGAAATGAAAGGGACAAAGGCGAGGACAATTAAAGAAAATAGAACCCACACATTCTGATTCAAAACGTCTCATTTTTACTCATCTTCAACGAACATTGACAACACAATAGTGCTATAGAACTTATTGAGAGAAGGGGCAGTGAGTGATTAATAAAAATGGGGGAAAATTTATTAATAACAAGAAAAACTTTAGGAACATAACTGAAAAAACTCATACAAATTTAACAAATTTAATTTTTTATTAAAAAAAAAAAAACTGAAAACTCACTTCTGCTACATTCCTTTCTCCACCACCTCACTAAAAACTCCATTGTTATTATTTCTTGAGAAACCTGACGTTTTGCCATGGCAAAATAACCATCACCTACTCACAAAAACCAGACACTTCCTTTTTCCCTCCATTCCAAAACCTTCAACCATTGAAACCAAACAACAAACACCTTCAACCCATTTCTACAAAGCTTGCTCACTCTTCTCCGAAACACCAAAACAGCCTCCAAGCAACAGCATCAGAGCATCATCTCCACACCCTCAACCCCAAGTCACGGCCTCAACATCCATACAAGAGCACACCGCCGCGAGCCACCATGCCAGATCTGCAGATTCCGAGTTCCTCCATGGCTTAAGCCGCGCAACCCACCGGTGCAGCCACTGTCCTCCTGCGTGTATCGGGTCTTCTGTTTCGTGATAATGGTTATTTTGGAGAGAAACTTGTTCCTCTGTTTTATCATTGCTGCCGGCTAGTGGATGTGGTCAAGGCTGGTGAAAAGAAAAGGAGAGAAAGATGGTTAGAATTGGTTGGAAGGTGGGACTTTGAAGTATCAGAAATGCGCAATTGTTATTTTTTTCACTTTGCATTTTGCAACTAACGAAGAGGAAAGGATGGAGTCTGAACGGCAGGAAGGGGTGCGCAGAGAGAGGAAGGTGATAAGGTTGAAGGGGAAAGATGGGTTTTAACTTTTTTTTTTAATTATTTTAATTTTAAAATAAATGTATTAATTTTTGATGTGTTGTAAGCATATCATTGGTTGTGTCTAAATATGACATGTTGGATTTGTGTCTATGTAAGAGTTTCTCCTGTGCTACTGCTTACCCATTGCAAAGAACTTGGTTTTTGTTTGCCATATCGGGAAAAACTCGAGTACTTATTCATATGGGACCTAAAGCTGGCCTCATCTGGCCTTGTTAAAAGATAAAATTCGGGTGATTTTTTTCCTTCTGATGGTGTTATTAGTTGATAAAAATATAATATTTTATTACCTTTAAAAGTTTTATAAGGAGGGAGAAAATTATAATATATTAATTATATTTTTATTGTACAGCAATATGCCCTCTTATGCAGATCGGGATCCCAAATTTTCTTTGATCTTCTCAATAAAAAAATTCCTAGCTCTACCCCTAAAAATAAACATCGCTATATAAAACTTTGAAGTTTTTGTCCTTAACTAAACTTATCTGTATCTGGCACACAGCTGTTTTTTGTTTGTGTTTACGCAGCTGGTTTACAGTAAAGTATAAATACTTGAGTTTAAATTCTTTTCTAATATTTCATTAAAAAAAACCTTTAAAAAAAAAAAAATCAGGTTGTTATTTATTGTCACAACTCACATTCATAAATTGCAGGGGAAAAACGACGTCAGCATTAGTTCAATCAATTCTATATAGGTCGCGTTTGGGAAAACAACTTAATTAAACACTTATTGCATAAGACCTTATTGCATGAGAGCTTATGTCATAAGCGCTTCAATTCAATAAGTTATGTGCGTTTGGATGTACACTTCGAAAAGCACTTATACTAAATTAAGGTGTTTGGATACATTACTATACAAGTGCTTATAAACATTTTAAATTTTTTTATTTATAAAATTACAATAAAAATGTAATTTTAACAAACAAGACGGTGGAAGGCAGAAGGTGGAAGGCGACGGATCTCACAGGCTGAGGTGGCACGCGACGGATCTAGCAGGCTGAGGCGGCGCTAGGCGGAAGGCGAGCTCGCAGGCGGAAGGCAGAAGGTGGAAGGCGATGCGCGAAGGGGCGGAGGCGGAAGGCGGAAGGCGCAAGCAGGAAGCGACGCACGACGATGCTGAGGCGAGGCTCGACGGGGAGGAGGCGGCGATGCTGAGGCGAGGCTCGACGGGGAGGAGGCGGCGCAAGGCTCGTTGTACGTCTGCCTGCTTAACAAAGAAGAAGGGTCATGTTTCTTCTCTGATCGAAGGAGGATAGAAGAAAAAAGAAAGAAAAAACGAAGAATGAGAGGAGTCAGGATTCGAAGAGTGAAAAACTCGCTGCTTTGCTCCGCATAAGTTATTTTGAAAAGCACCCATAAGCATCTCCTACCAACTTATGAAAATAAGCCCAAAATAACTTATGCAATGACATAAGTTATTTTGATAAGCTTTGCCAAACACCCCATATAAGAACTTATGACATAAGATAAGTTAAAAGGAGCTTATTTAAGCTCATCCAAACACCCCAATAGTCCATCTTTAAAATCTTGAAAAGATATGTGGTCATGTGCCAATTTTGACATCAGGATATTATTAGTGTTTACTAATGTAGTTTGATTGTCGAATTTTTTTTATAACTATTTTTAGCTAACAATTTGATAACTAAATGTCGAATTATAATAAGTCAATTTTACTTTTATTCAACGATGATGGAAAAAAAAAAAAAACCCCAATTATCAACTAGTTGATACTAAATTGTAATGAAAAAAAGTTTGACTTAATTGCACATTTTGGTCTCCCAAGTATCATGATTGTGCGATTTTGGACTCTCAGATTTCAACTGTGACAATTGGGGTCAATTGAATCCCTCGGATATCACGATTGTGCAATTTTTGTCTCCCAGATATCACAATTATGCAATTTTCAATGTCAATAGCCTACATGGCACATGTGGGACCGATTTTACACTTAATGAGGTTGGCTTGACAACTTACATGACATTCATATGTGATATTATTAACACCTCACACACTTTAATTGACACATAGGAATGTCATGTAAGCTACTAAACTGGCCTCACTAAGTGCCAAATCAATCCCACGTGGTTAAAAATTGGGCAATTGTGAAATTTGGGACCAAAATTGCACAATAATAATACCTGGAAGCGATATTGAAACCCGGGGACTAAAATTGCAAAATCGAGATACCTAAGGGACCCAATTGTCACAATTAAAACCTGATGGACCAAAGTCGCACAATCGTGATACTTGGGGACCAAAAGTGCAATTAAGTCAAAAAGCTTTTCTTGCAAGAAGCCCATCTTCACTATTGAGTCCCAGCCCCCACCCACCACGGGCTTTGTTCACTGGCGGCCTTTGTTCTCTTTCGGCTTCTTTTGTGGGGATTTGATTTTATCACCCCATAAATTACTATTCTCACCTTCCTTATCCCTCTAACTTTTTATTATTCCCTAAATACCCTTCTTAGTTCTAACCATATATATTCCTTGCCCATCAAACACTCACCATTCTCTTTTATTTCTTCATTCTATTATTCTCCATCATTCCCCTCTCACCTCTCATTACGCAACACTCCATACTTCAAGATTCAACATATCTTTCCCATCCTCTGGTGAACGCAGTTAACATAAGGGAGATGTAAACCTCTTCCTTTTAATTTCTGGTTAGATTTATTTTTATTTTTTTAATTTCTTGCTTCACTTGCGGAAGTTTTGTAAGTGTTTAATTTGTTCACACTCACCGAAAAAAATTTCGTAAGTGTGAAAAATTAAACACTTACTTCCGTAAGTGTTTTGTTATTTGCCACTTACGGAAACACTATTTCCATCTAGAGTAAATACCCTTTTTGGTCCCTGAAAATTTTTACGAATCCCATTTTGGTCCCTGAAAAAAAAAACTCCTCAATTAATCCCTCAAATTTCATTCCGTGAGACCTTTTAGTCCCTCCGTCAGTCAAAGCGTGTTGACCACCGTTAAGTGTGTGACGTGTCACGTTATGTGCCATGGTGTCACGTTAATATTTTCCAGCTAGGATTTGTTTTTAAAAAACCCAAATAATAGGCATTTAATTAAAAATTAAAAATATATATATATATCTGTGTTAAAAACCAACGGCTCTTTATATGTCATCTTCTTCCCCTAATTCTGAAACCCTAACTTCATTTCTGCCCTCTATTGAGCTCGAAATTTTGCTGGGTGAAGGTTGATTCAGCCATTGTTTTGCTCTTAAGGTGCTGTCTTTGAGAAGATGAAAGGCCGTGGTAGGTCAGACAGTTCTCATTTCGTCTCCTCCAAGCGTCAGGTGAGTTGGAGTGGGAATGACAGTGTTGCAAGTGTTGCTACCTATGGAAGGTTTCCTCCTCCAATATGTTTTTGCAAGATAGAAGCTATTGCCTACATCTCAAAGACGCTCAGGAACCTAGATAGAGCATTTTATGGTTGTCCCTATTTTAAGGTTCAAAATCCCACCATTTGAAATCTTCTTTTGATTTTATGGGTGTCCCTACTCTAAGTTGTTTCATTTCATTTCATTTGTTGCAGGAGAAGAAACGTTATTGCAAATTTTTCAAGTGGGTTGATCAATATGAAAAGGAAATGATGGCAATGTTAGAGACTGAAGAAGGCAAAATAGCACAATTGGAGAGGGATATGGAATTCATGGAGAGGGATATGGAACTCATGAAAAATCAGATGAATGAAATGCAAATGAAGATGAAAGAAGTTATGAATTGGGAACGTTGTGTTGGGGTGTTTGGGGTTGTCCTTATTGCTATAGTTATTGGTGTTTGTATTTGGAAGTTGGGAGAGATCTAGTAAATCATGTATTTCACCTAGATGGTTTAGGTTATGTATTTTGGTTGTAGCCAATTATGTTGTTTGTTATCAAATGTGTTGAATTAAATGTTGGCTTGAATGAAAATTTGGATGTAGACTATTTCTTTTTGGTAAAGAATTTTGTAAAGATAAGTTAATTAATCAATCATTGATATTAAATTAGTAATAGCAGTAGTATATGACAGTGATTACTAAATAAAGAACCAATATAACAATGCTCTTCAATGAGTTTCATTGACTATGATATAACTTGCATATTGTTTGATCTTCACGTGGCTGCCTGGGTAAAGCTTAACATGTAGAACACTAAAGCTTCTTTGGTTAAACATATAAGAAGTAAAACATGTAGAAGAAGATTTAAAGTAACTGAAAACAAGGCCATCTGATAGACTCTCTATCTATATCATATCAAAACAAGTATAAGACTAGTGGTTAGCTCCATTAGAATACTCCAACTTGTATTAGCATATCAAAAACTGGAGGTTGCAATGTTAAATACATAGCTAATGCATAGGTTCCAATTACATGAATTCCAATCCAAGATGTAGAAAATACTGAAGTTCCGGACTTCCAAAAAAAAGACAAAAAATTACAACCCAAGATCTAAAGCCAAGCCATAGTTGCCAAATATATGGATTGCAAAAATGAAGTTCCAGACTTTCAAAAAACACAAACTACAATCCTAGAAGCTACTTCTTTGCTTGCTGCTGGGGGGGTGGTGGGGGCCTATATCCAGGGGTTGGCATGAACCAAAACATCCTAGATGCTACTCCTTCGCTTGCTGCTGCAAGAGTTTCAGCAGAGACAAATTCAACATCAGCAGCCAATCTAGGTGGCCTGTACTGCCTAACTGGTGGAGCAGGCGGGCGAATCAATTGGGTTGCCACCGGGGAAGAAGGCATGAAAGCTGGAGGCATTGCAGGTGGTGTCATGGCAATATGTGGCCTGACGGGTGTTGGCCTGATAGCTGGTTGTGGGGGTGGTAATGGAGTATCCCACTCTTGACTATCCTGGAATTTACAAAACATCATTGCATTAGTGGTGTTATCGTGGACTTAATGCATCAAAATGAAAGCTTAAAAAGAGCCTCAGTGGTATTTTCGGGACCCATATTAGTCCTTAAAATTTTCATTAGTGACCCTTATTAGTCCTTAATATTTTCTTTACTGAGCCAATCTAGTCCCTGCAATATGCAAATAATGCCAGTATGCACCAATGCAGTAACATGTATGCACCATGACTTACATAAGTTTCATTCAACAAATCAACAGCAAGAGTTTCCACATGAGATGAGGTAGGCACTGATATTGTCTGTGCATTAGGTTGGACAGTGTCATTAGCCTGTTGTTGACTCTGAAAGACAAGTTCAAACATCCAGTTTTATATCAACAAGAAGAATATACAATAAAAACATGATTCATACAGGCATAGGAATATACAGTAAAAAACTATTACCTGTTCATTGATTGTTTTTTTCTTTGTTGACCTCTTGGCAGATTTTGCTTTTACTGGTATTTGTCTCGCGGTTCCTTTGCATGTCTTCTTAAAATGACCAGTTTCACCACACTTCTTACAAGTGACCTCCCAAGTCTTACGAGCTTTGGTGGAGCTAGGTTGGGGTTGTCCATTATAGCCCAATACTCTTGACTGTTGACTGCCTTAATGTAGTGGTCATAAGTTCCATTCAATGCATCCATGGTAAGCCATTGATGCACGTGATCTTCGGGCCTTTCGTTCTTCCATGCAATGGCTGCAATGACATGAGCACAAGGAAGTCCAGTTAACTGCCAGACCTGACACGTGCAAGTTTGTTGGGTTAGACTCACCGACACCTTTGTCCTATGCTTTTGCACTTCAAATTTTTCGTTGTCTGGATCACCAGCCCATGTAGGTGTCCATTTATTACTGTCCACCTTCAATGCTTCAAGTCTTTTCTTCTGAACAGAGGGCAACCTTCCATGCCATGACAGTGATACTCTTTTATGAGCATTGTTTCTTCTCATTATGTAACTCCTCAACTCCTCAAGCATTGTCAAGATTGGTTTCTCTCTATAGTCAACTATCTTCGAATTCCATACCTCACACATATTGTTTGTGATATTGTCCAATTTGGACCAATGACTGAAAAAAGCTTTAACCCATGCACCTGGGTCAATGTTATTGAGGTAGCTCCATGCCCCTTCATTCATTGATCTCAGTTTCTCCATTTTGTGCCTCCATTCAGCTTATGTTGTGCACCTAGCCAATTCCCACACCATTCCTCTCAATTCTTTATCTTTCCATTGCTTGCCAAAGTTTTTCCAGATATGTAGAACACAGTTTCTATGATGTGCTCTAGGCATAACCTCCTTTAGTGCAGGTAATAATCCCTGGAATGCAAAAAAGGACATAATCGTGAGCCAATTTGGTCCTTAAAAAATTTTAAGTGAGCCATTTTAGTTCCTGAAATTTTTATTGTGGACCATTTTGGTCCCTGTCAACCCATGTCAACAGAACCTTACCATATGAACCATATTAACAGTCCTATATGATACACAACTACACAGATACCTATATGATACACATATACACATACACAACTATTAATTTCAAGTAGATTAAATAGAAGTCAAATTTATAGAGATATAAGCATAAGTGTGTACCTTCTGTTGGTCAGAGATGAAATTCCACCCATAAGTTCTGTGATCACCAAGGTCAGCTTCCAGAAGTTGTAGAAACCATCTCCAGTTATCTTTTGTCTCAGAGTCTACAACAGCATATGCAATAACATAGAACTAGTTGTTTGCGTCTTGTCCAACTGCCGAGAGGAGCTGCCCACCATAATATCCTTTAAGGAAACACCCATCAAGGCCTATCAATGGCCTACAACCCCTTTTAAATCCTTCCTTGCACGCCTCCAAACAAATATATATCCTCTGAAACAGTGGTGGAGCCTGTGGTTGAGGCATGACATCCATCTTGGTAGTTGATCCAGGATTGGTCCTCAACAGTTCATTCATGTAGTCCCACAACCTACCATACTGATCCTTCTCTGAACCCTCCACAGCTAGTCGTGCCTTTTTCAATGCCTTTGATAGTTTCTTGTCATTTAAATGGACCATGAAGTCCTCCTTCATGATCTCAAATGCTTGTCTCCTTCTAAGGTCTGGTTGGGTAATTAACTTCTGCTCTAATTTCTTCGCCACCCAACCATAGCTAGCTGCCTTGTTCTGGATTACCCTGCAGCATGTGTGTTCCTCAACAAATGTCTTGACTTGGTTCGTGTTGGTCTTGCTATTCCAAGCACAGTAAACAAGCCAGTTGCAGTCCTCAACTTTACACACCGCCCGAACCCTCTCTTTATCATTCTTTTTCCATTTAAATTGTCGTCCAAGAGCAATGTTATAGTCCTTCACCGCATTTTTGAACAACTCCAGGTTGGCAAACTCCATGCCTTTTTCTAAGTGAACTTGGCCAAACTGAGATTTCTCATTAAAAACAGGAAATGCAGGCTTCTAAGAACCCTCATCATCCGATGACTGCGAGGTGCGCATATGTTATGAGTAAGATTCATAACTGTTGGCCTCAAATGATGCTTCACCAACCTCTTCTTCACTTGGTGACTCATCTACATCCTCGCTATCATCATCTGTCTCATAATATGATGCTCCTGGCTTGTACAAAGAATCTTCAGCACCGTCATAGTCATCGGACAATATCAATTCCTCTACACTATGCTCCTCACCTACTTCTTCAATGTTTACAAACACCACATCTTCAGGACCCAAAACAGGATGTTCAAAGTAGATGTGTATGTCGCATCAATTGGCATCTAGCCCCTTTTTCATCGCTGCATCGCACATCTCGTTAATCTTCTTGTCCCCGAGAATGACTCTAAGCCCACCATCAAAGTCACTCCGTTCCGGATCCATCCAAAACGTTGTCTTGAAGTCATGAAATCCACACTCTATGAATAACTTCTTCAAGTCAAAGTAATTTACTAAGTCGATGTCCATTCGTTGCAAGGTATCCACTTTACCATTCACATACTTCATTACCCCGTTTCTGTCTCTTACAAAACTCCTACCCGTATGATAAAAGAAAGATATCCAAAAAGTCATCTGCAACAAAAAAGGCCAGAAAAGGACCAAATTGAGCCAAATGTAAATTTATAGGGACCAAACATGTGCCGAAACCATATGATACGGCCCTCACATGCAATACGATACAATCAAGGCATAGTAACCAAAAACCACCATGCACAGACGCACATGCATAACCACAAAGCATCGAAATAGACAAAAAAGTCTCACTCCCAAGTTGGGACCACAAACAAACCATGACAGAGACACTGTGACCCACAAGCCTATTGAAACAAAGGAACAAGTTTGACCCACATTCACATGCAACAAACACAACTCCTACAACCTCCCTTTTTGTCCTCAATGAACCTAACACATGAACCCCACCAGATTAAACAACTCAAAAGCATGAAGAGGACAAATTGCAGAAAAACAAAACCAAAATAGGTGTCACAAACTCACCTTGTCAGAAACGGTGTCAAAAACGACAAGTCACGGCCACCACGAAACGCCGACGGAAAAGGAAGAAAATGACCAGAAACCGAACCGCCACCACCAGAGCTTCGATCACCTCTACAATTTCACTCTTGCTATTTAGGGTTTAACTTGCTATTTAGGAGGAGGAGAAGGTTATAAACTCTCTATACCGTGCGTCGTTTGGTTCCCCTGCAAACCTGCTTGATTTGCCCCCCAATTTGAATCACCAAAACGACGTAGCATAGGGCAATGAAACAATAATCCCTTTGGCTACTCAAACGACGCCGTTTCCTACGACTGGAGGGGCTTAATTATTTGGGTTTTTTTAAAAACAAATCCTAGCTGGAAAATATTAACGTGACACCTTGGCACATAATGTGACACGTCATACACTTAACGGTGGTCAACACGCTTTGACTGACGGAAGGACTAAAAGGTCTCACGGAATGAAATTTGTGGGACTAATTGAGGAGTTTTTTTTTTTCAGGGACCAAAATGGGATTCGTAAAAAAATTTCAGGGACCAAAAAAGGTATTTACTCTCCATTATATTTCCGTAAGTAATTACAATAGTATTCCTTATCTCTGTTTGTGCTACACTTGCAATTCACTCACATACAATACAATGCACTTCGTATGTGTATCCAGGACGTGTTTGCTAGTGGGAGTGAGAGGTTCATGGGACACGCAACAAAGGCTCCCTTACAACAACCCCAATGCTCCAAGAAATTAAAGCAACTTAATAAGACGCTTGAGATGCCGACATCGACGCAGAAACAATCTCCTCCTTTGATATCTACAAGGAAGGAGCAATACATTTCTGATCTTCTGAAGCGCCCCATAGCTCCTGCTCCTGCTCCTGTCCCCACCATAGAAGAAGAAGAGAAAAAAGTTACTTAGGATTTGAGTGATGGTTGCTAACGCATGGAGATGAGAAAAAAGAAGGAGGGGAAAAGTGCCTCTGTTGCATAAAAAACGAAAGGGAAAAAGTGAGGAGGTGAGGAGGAGGTGGGCAAGAAATTGGGAAGTAGGGTTTACTATGGTGGGTAATTGGATTTGTTGAGTAGGGATAAAATTGGTAAGATATAAAAAAAAAAAAATTGGTAAATGAGAGGTGAGACATATCCAAGTGGGAGGTGGGAATATCAAAACCCCTTTTTGTTGCCTTCACCAAATGCCATGGCCCATGGGCTACCATAGTTGGACTTGTGTTATTACGTTATTTATTTATTTATTTATTTATTTAGGGAGTCTAAAAAGTAACATAAATTAGAATTCAAAAAATAAATTAATGAAGGGTGTAAATTTAATATAAATGGATGATTAAGATTTATTCAGCGTTTATGGTACAACTTACACTTAATAAAAGGATATGTTGAAATCATATTTAAACTTTAATTGAGGATTAGTCCGAATAAATTTAATATTTGTGGTGTTTATTTGCGGAACTTTAAAGTTTAAGGTAATTGAGTCTATTTTTATTTTTTAAATTGGATAAGAGATGCATTGATTACTAGTAAGAAAAAAGGTAATAAAAGAAAGAGAAGGATGAAAATCCAAATAACATGTTTATTTTATTATAGTAGATGATGGAATGGAAGAAGAGGTACTTCCAAGTTCCAAGTAGCACCTTTTGTGTTATTTATATATGGTGTTATTTAGGCAGTAGTAGTGAGTATTGGGAATCAAGTTTTAATTAGTTCCCGTCACAAGAAGTGATTCATAGTTGATCACTTAATCACCGCAATTGACAAAGCGGTAGTTAACAGTAAGGTGACCCTGCTGGTTGCCCCTCCCATTGGTGTCCAGACTTCTGAACACATTCACATCCAAGTCCAGCCCTCCATTAGCGCACTGGTCCACGATTCTCACTTTAGCACTAGCTCCAGTTGCAGTATTCGTCACCTGCATGCACATTTACATATTAATTAATTAATATAGTAAATTAACTATCATATATGATCAGTAATACTCAACAATCGATCGATCTGTTAATTTATGTGAATGAAACTGGATACTAAAGTATGTATATTATATATAAATTTGGAAGAATTAAACTGTATATAAATGTGACCAGGGATAAAGAGAGTCGTCCATGTAGTACATGGTACATACGACTTCAAAGGCGTATTTGGTAATTTGTTATACAAATTATACTATGGAGGTTAAAAAAAACCGGGTAAATTTCTGAAAGTGTCATTGTTAATTAAGAAAAGGTATATATTATATATGCATATAGGTTGAGAGTTGAGAGAGAGAACATACAGTCAAGCACTTGCCGCAAGAAGCTTGGCCATGAGGTCCAACGGGTCCGCAGAAGGCAGTCCAACCAGGGGCGGAGCCAGAAAATTTCGATGAGGGGGACCAAAATCTAATTTACATAACATGAAATAGTAATAAAAAATAATTTTAATTAATTTTTATACAATGTCAGTGTAATTTTTTTTACGTAAATATTCAATGATATCTTGACAAATCAGCATAATTGTTATTTCTCTCTTATAGTTATTAAAATAAAAACACACATGTCAAAATGTTAGCGAATGTAAGTGTAAATATTTTTACACTGACAGTATATACTACTTTAATTCATAAAAAATTAACTAATATATAAAAACAAATTATATGATACAAATTTCATAATAACTTAATATAATATAAATTACTCAAATAGATTTATATCTAAAACATTCACTTCTTCAATTGTACACACAACATTTCATAGAGTAAAAAATCATCTATTATCATATGTGGTCTATTTTTATCAATTTCTGTTTTTTAATGTAAACAATTGTATCTATCTTAGAATTCTAAAAAGTATAATTTAAGTGTTTGAAATTGTACTTATTTTAATTAAATTTGAGCCAATCATATTATATATATATATATATATATATATATATATAGAAGATGACAACATGGGGAGGGGGGGGCCATGGCATCCCTTGGTCCCCCCCTCCCTCCGCCCCTGAGTCCAACCAAATCTTTTACGCCAGGCCAAGGGCTTGTTAGCATCCCAGGTAGAGCAGTAAGCACTTGCTGTATTCAAGTTCCAACCAATCTGCTGAGGGTTGTACAAATGGTATGTAGCCCTCACGTTGTTTGCACTCTGCCCACTCGCTAACATTGCTCCTATCAGCCACCATAACACCAATAAGCTTAAGCTACTCTGCGTTCTACCCATTCTCTCTATAGGCTAACTTCCAATTTTGTTCTAGTGTTTTTTTAGAGCTGTGAGACTGGTGCACATATGCTTCATCTATTTATAGTCACAGAAGGCCTTTCATTCTTTTATTATTACATTATATTATAAAGAAATGACATCGTTTTGGATAGTGAGATGCAGTATACAATATGAATACGGTTTCATTCAACATAGATGCTGATAGAGTGCGAAAATACTGTTTATTACGTACGTCTGCTGCTACTACTACCCTACCACCACCTAACTTTGTTGGATCATATATTGATGGCTTATCCACTCTTCCTGGCATTACTTCTTTGTGTCTTCCTTTTCGTCTCGAGGCCAAATTTTCACGGTTCCACGCGGGAGTGTCGCGTCAACGTTTCACTGAGTCGCCCTTGCTACATATTTCACTTGTGTTTAAATTAAGAATAACTCTGGATTATTTTCTGTTGTCATTATAGCTCAGGCTAAAGTTAAGACTATATGGGCTGATTTGGGTTGGGATTTGCTATATTATCTAAAATGTTTAAATAATTTGGACTCATAGCTTATATACCATTTGATTTTCTTTGTTTCAAGTAATTAATTAATATATGATTTATTTTCCAACACTCCTCCTCAAGTCCAACTAGAAGCCTAATTGTGACTTGTTTTCTTCGACCTCGTTTTTTACCGGCTATGATACCATGTTATCGTTATAGCGCAAACCCAATTTGAGAGAGTGTGGGCTGATTTACATTAAGCTTATGATTGTCATATTGTTCAAAAAGTCTATCTAGACAATTTGGACTGAAGCATTCACAATTTATATATCCTTTGATTGTCGTTATTCAAAGCAATGAGATACTCATTCTCCAGCATCTTTTTTACTCATTTCTCTTATTAATTCTTCGATTTATTAAAAAAATATTGAATAAATGTTTTTTTATATTTTGAAAATATTACATGTATTGCCTTTCCATTTTTTCTTTGATGAATGAAAAAAAAACTAGCGAGATCTCTGTTTATTTAATATTTGGGAGATCTCTGTTTCCTAAAAACTAGCGAATAACGGATAAATTAGTTGATAGCGGATAAACTTATAATAGGTAGTGGATGTGTTAGCTTTTTGTAGACAGTGGATAAGCTAGCTGATTGGATTTGAAGTGTTTGACAAAATTAGCGGTTGAACTAACTGATAAATATAAAATGACATAAAAGGACGTGTTTATATGTTTTTTATATAAATTTTATTTATATATATGTTATTTATTTTAAAACAATAATCGAATTCAATACTTAAATTATTTTTATTAATGAGATAATAAAAATAAAATGACTTGTTGGTATGGATTTTATATAAATATTATTTTTTCACAGACAAAAGTATATTCTCTGTCATTTTTTATCCTAAATACATTTTTAGTTTGTGAAATTAGTTCTTAGATATATCCCGAGATACTAAGATTAGGATATTTTATCTTATTTAAGAGATGGTGATAAAGGAATTTATCTAAAATATATATAATAAGAGTAAAAATGAGAAGAAAAAAAAATAAGAAGCTATAAGTTATAAGATGAAACACTACATGATTTTTATTTGACGTTTGACAGCGCTTTCAATTGATTAGTTAGGCTCACATTATCATATTGGTTCTTATTGGATGAGGATGAGCGTTGATATAAATTTGAAGCTGCGAGAGCTTCAAATTTTGAATATGGCGCGACTACTATACTGCAAGTCATTGACTTAGGATTTAAGACTTTAAGGGATCTCCCAAGAGTCCCAATCAGATTTTATTTATGTACAAGAACCATGGATCGAACCGTTAAACATTAGTTTAAAAAGTCCAAATCTGTTTCCACTCGGGCTAACTATACGAGAGGATTGAAGAAATCATCATCTCTTAACCAATTATCTGTGCATCACCGGGTGGTTAGCCCATTCCCAATGGCCATTCAACATGTTTGAAGACAGTGGGCTTCCTTGAGTCGGCAGGCCACCCTCACATATCTACTGATCAATACTTGAGCCCAAAGCTACTCCATCATGAGACGAACAAGCCTCATTCATCAATTGTAATGTTTGAAACCCAATCTCCCGTAATCCCCATTAAACCCACTGAGCAAATGAGTTACTACTCCGGTCCACAATATAAACAAAAAATCTCAATTTTTTTGATCCAAAATATAAGCAAATTTCAACTACTTCCATCCTATTTAATGAAGTTATTCTCAAAATACCCTTCATTTAATACAAATTTAGTTTTCCAATGACCCCTTTTATTCTCAACAACAAAGTTCAATAAATAAGAGAAAAGGTAATTTAGGTAACAAACTTAATTTTTTATTCCCAATAGTTGAATCGATGATTTATTGTCTTGTTATTCCGAACAAGTTGGTAAATACTCCAGATTTTACAATGATGGACTGAAAAATTAAGACTATATTTGGATGAATGAAGTTAAATGGTTAGTAATAGAATATAATGATAAAAAGGCATTAACTTATTATTTCGGAGCTTCTTGCGTAATGAAGTGGATTGGTTAAGGATGGTAATCCAAACCACTTAAACCCAAACCCACCAATTTTCATATCCTCCACCTTTGTTGGGGGTTGGGATTTCCTTTCATTCTCTTATCAATCTTCTAAACAACAAAGTAATATATTTTTACCTTTTGACTCTACTCCATTACTAGCCACTCAAGTTCACCTTCTTCAAAATTTTGAAACATAACCTAAAAGAAAAGTTGGAAATAGGAGGATCTGAAAGTAGGAGGACATATATATATACTACTATATCCGGGAAAAAATTAATCAATATCTTGGTATAAGAACACTGATTAAAAATAAAACAGATTTTACTAAAAAAATAAAGTATATCACTCATTAAATTATTAAACACATCACTGATTAACATTCTCATAACAATAATATTAATAATAATTGGAACCCTCAATGAGAGGCCGTAACATGAAGCACATGGCCTTGGTCCCCACCTTATCACTTTGTTCCCGATTCTTAGGTATTTGCCTCCTCAACCAACCAAAGGGCACGTTGTACATAATGCTAAGGAATCTTGCATAGCATTCAATACCCAAACACAATAGTAAAAAAGAATGGATGCGTATACGATATAGAAGTGGTTACGTACAATTTAAAAATTGAAGGGGACACAAACCAGTTATGATAACTGGAAACATTGATATTATTATTAGGCAAACATGCACACTGATGGTAAGACGATTAAGGTCACACATATTCTTTTCCCTCGGAAACAAAAACGGGGTCATATAAACATCTATATTATTTCTTGTCCCTAACGAATTTCCAACTATTTCTCATTCATATAATACACATATAAGAAAATTACAAAAAGACAGCGCAAACACATATATAATGACAATATAATTAAATTCTTATTCCTATATTAGACTCGACCTTGCTCGAGCCAATGAGTTACAACCGAGCAGATTGTGTTGCTGGAACACGATAATAACTTCAGCTTCTGTTCTTGTACTTTGCCACCGCCCTTGGTGCTGTAAATCAGAAAATAACAATATTTTTGTTTAAGATAACATCTTTTGTATGGTTCAATTAATTTATATATCATTTATACTGATGGTCACTAACCTAGCCCGATTGCCTCAGAACCTTTCATTATGCGCAGGCGCTTGCATGATTCAACGAACATTCTATGAAATTGCATGTGTTTAAATTAATTAGTGAGCATTAATCAAATAGGATAGTGATTAAAGTAAAGGAAATGAAGAATATTATGAGGAATTAGATTAGAAGACTGACTTCCAGGGTACGTCACCGACGAGCATCCAATCTCCATCCTTGTCTTCATATGTGGGCACATAGTCAGAGCCATTTAAAAGGTCTATCAATTTGCTCTCATTCATGAAGTCCTTCATGCTGCCATGGGACCCACATTTGGCATTAATGGTGAAGGAGCTGAACATTTTAGCCAGCGCATCTGACAGCTCTTGGTAGCTCTTGTACAACTTCAAGTCCACCTTGCGTAGATACGGTGCACCATCCATGCTCACCTTCACAAAAGCCACTGCATTAATATTGCCGGTCGTGGTGGTGGCGGTGGCGGCACTCTTGCCTTTCCCTGCTTCATCGTTGTTGTTGTTGTTTCTTTGAACATTCACTATGTTCTTTCTGAATGATCGAACTGGTGGCCAACCCACCACTTGTGCCCTGCAAATTCAACATTAATTAATTATTACGTCAATACGATTAATTAAGATTATAATAACTAAACTTAATTAAGCTGTCACTAATAGTTGAATTATTAGAGAGAGATAATGTGTTAGGCGACGGGACAGGGGCGTGGACTATCCTATTCTCTTTGGAAATGGTTGGATCATGGATGGATTAAAAAAAGCAGGAAAATGCTAACGAGTATGTTTAAGACATTGTTTAAGGAAATCAAGAAAAAAAAGATTTATATGAAAAATTATATACTAGTATTTAATATTTTAAAAAATACTACACTTAATTTCTCAATACAAACTTTCATTTCATCGGCTCATTAACTAATCTCTTTGAGAATTAGGACACACGTTAGCGATACCAAAAAAGTAAGAGTCCATGTGTCTTGTCGTTTTCCTTTGTCTACCCGACAACCAGCCATGCCATCCGCAAAAGAATTCAATTCAACTTGAGTGGCTTAATTACCACCCTATATTCCTATTCCTATTCCCGCCACCACTCATTACCTTTTTCATGCACAAAATCTGGATGACAATTTCCTTTTCCAATCCAAATACCCAGTCCACGCTTTTACTTTTAAATTACTTAACCCTTTCATAGAGAATTCCTTAAAAAAAAAAAAAAACATCAATATATTTTTTTTGTCCCTCATGTTTCAATTATAACATAAACACTAATTATGACTTTTAGCATTATTTTCTACAGTAGAAATCGAAATACTATTAGTTTGAAATCATGTTCAGTAATGATTTAAAAACTTCACGAGTAACACTACAAAATCAACAAAGGTTTTTTTTTTTTTTTTTTTTGCAAAAATATGTTCAAAAGTTATCCTACTTTATAATACACACTCAAATTCAAAAGAAATTTAAATTCAATTCATTTACAATCCATTTTTTTTTTTAAATATTTCTTCCTTTACAATCGAATTCATACAATATGTTTAGAATACATAATTTAAATGTCAAGCTGTAACAATGAATTTAGCCAAAAAATTAAGGAATATGAAATATAATTATTCAGTGTTACATTCAAACGGAAGACAAACCTATAATAAGTAACTTTGTAACTGTAACTTTCTATTATGTTTTTCAATTGAAAGTTAAATGAATCTGTGTTATATTTATTCATGTAAAAAAAAACCGTGTTCGATTTTTCCTTTTCTCAAATCTCTATATCCTCTAAGCAAGTTGGTATTTTTTTCTTTATAATATTTATTATTTTGATGAGATATAATTTTCAACTATGCTTAATATTTTAAACGTAAAAGTTAAACATTTTAGTTTATGATATTCTAATATTTAATATGTTATTTAGTCTTCTTTTTTTTAATTATTATGTTGTTAAAAATCGAAAAATTCAATTCAGATCTGTTTGAATTTGATATAAAAATCAATCCCATCTGAATCGAACCACAATTTATTTTCATTTTTGGATAGATAACTTAAATTGATCCAAAATATCCACCGAGGACTCTTAATAACGAGTCAGTTGGGACAACATAAAATGTAAGAACTCCTCTCAATTAGCTTTGAGATGGTAGAAGTTAGCATAGCAGAACAGGTACAAATATTAAACATGCATGAAACAACTAAAAAAGGGAAAAGTGTAAAATCATTATACCCAAATTAAACCAAACAAATCACACACCTAGTTCACGTAAAATACATCTATTTTAAATTTATCTAATATATGACAACATTTACCTATAAAATTACCGTGTGTGCAAGTATGAGGGTACAAATTCTATTTCTCATCTTTAATCATTTTAAAACCAGAAAACAAAGCCAATTCTTTGTCTTTTTTCTGGCAAATAATTAGATCTGTTCTATTATATCCTTCTCAGCCTAAGACAAAAAACTGGACTATTGTAAGTCAGGGCTCAAACAAACCAGAAATAAATATATGGAGTCGACATCCTAGAAAAGGAATAACAAACATATAAAGGAAAAGGAACTGACTTTGCAGGTGGTTTTGCTGGGTCATTAGCTGGAGGAGGATGAGAAGTAGGTGTAGTAGCAGTAGTATTGTCTTTGGTGTTGTCCACAGCCACAGATGAATCGTTCTTGGATGAAGAAGAAAGATTAAGCTTCAAATCCACAGTGGCGGTTTGTGAGAAACCTCTCTTGCCGGTGCTACTAGCACAAGTGCTCTTGAGCGCTGAGTCGCCATGATCATTTGCAGAGGCACCAGGCAGCCCGAGTCGCAACTCGGTTTCTTCAAAATTTATCATCTTGTACTTGCTCTCTCCTTCTCCCTCCATAACGCTTGTCATTTATAATTTCTATGCGCACATCAACCACCAACCTTACTTAGTTGCAAATTACAGATATCTTTATCACCTCGTGTGTGTAATATTTATATATATGCTCCGGTTTTTCTTCTGAGTTTGAGGCACTAGTTCAGGAAAGTGATTTTTTTGGCGAAAGCGAATTTGAGAAATAAGAGAGGAAGAGTTTGAGATTGGATGATGGTTTTGGTGATATAATTAATATAGGTGGAGTGGTGTTTTGGAACCAGACGGTGAATATGTTGCCACGTGTAACCGTTTGCCATTGTTGGATCATCCGGGGGTTGTCGGGACAGTGACGTCACGGGTGATGTCATCATAAGAATCATTGTGGTTTGGGTAGTGGACATCCCAGTTAGGCCCTGCCTGCCTGCCTGCCTTTTATTTGTTTGCTAGGCTCCACGCACCAATTATGCATTTTCAACTTTTACCCTATATTTTTTTTCCTATCCCTGCAATTCATTTCCAAATTTTGGTATGAATTTAACTAAAACATAATAATTTACACAGAATATAGTAATCTACGTTAAAATTTATTACTGCAATAACAATCAAATCATTTTTCCTTATGTGATTTTGGTTATGTGGATCAGATGACTTCATGATATTTTATGGATTTTAATCATTTTTAGTTTTGGAAGAACATATGATGTTGCTTGGAAGAGAAAGACACAATTTTTTTGAAGAAAAATGATATCTGAACACAGCAGTGCGACACCAAATACACGATATCGTATGTGTCGCACTGTGCGGTACTGTAGCGAGCATTTTTTTTTTTTTAGTTTTTTATTAAAAAAATTTAAATAAATTTTTTTGTTAAGTATGTGTAAATATCTGGTGAATCAGGTACAAATATCTGGTGAATTCAGTTCATTATCTGGTGAATGAGTTTTTTTAAGAGATAATTTTTTTGGTTAAGTATGTACAAATATCTGGTGAATCAGGTACAAATATCTGGTGAATTCAGTTCATTATCTGGTGAATGAATTTTTTTTTTGAAAGAATAAGTTTTTTTTTAGAAATAAATTTTTTCGTTAAGTATGTGCAAATATCTGGTGAATCAGGTACAAATATCTGGTGAATTCAGTTCATTATCTGGTGAATGAGTTTTTTTGAGATAAAATTATTGGTTAAGTATGTGCAAATATCTGGTGAATCAGGTACAAATATCTGGTGAATTCAGTTCATTATCTGGTGAATGAGTTTTTTTGAGATAAAAATTATTGGTTAAGTATGTGCAAATATCTGGTGAATCAGGTACAAATATCTGGTGAATTCAGTTCATTATCTGGTGAATGAGTTTTTTTTGAGATAAAATTATTGGTTAAGTATGTGCAAATATCTGGTGAATCAGGTATAAATATCTGGTGAATTCAGTTCATTATCTGGTGAATGAATTTTTTTTAGAAATAAATTTTTTATTTTTTTTAAAAAGTCAAAATTTAAAAAAAAAAAGAAAAAAAGTGACGCTACAGTGCGCTATAGTAGCGCACTGTAGCGTGGTGTCGCGTATTGTTGTCGCGGGCGTGTGTTCAGATATCACGCCTCTTTTTTGAAATGTAATTAGTGAATCCTACAATCATACATATGGGTCCTTGTATAGAAAAAAAGTCTCACTCTCACTAACAAGGTCTTGTTAACCAGTGTCGTTAACCCTTAGGATACTGATTAAAGAATAAAAAGATGAAATAATTTATTGAAAAACCAAGGGCCTGTTTGATTTGCATTTTCATTTATTGTTTTCATTTCCTAAATTTAGAAATGATTACAACAAAATAGTTGTAAAAATATCACATTGTTTTCATTCTATCTCCTGTTTCCAAAAATTTGTACAGAAACACTGGAAATAACTTTTATTTGTTTTCACTGTTTCCTATATAAATCTTTAAAAATAAGAAATATAATGAAAACAATATGATATTTTTATAATTATTTTTTAAAATAGAAAATGAAACGGGGAATGAAAATATAAACAAAACAGACCCTAAAAAATTCAACTGTTCAAAATAATAACCGCATTGGTTGCAAATGGAAAATCATTAGTGAAGGAATCTTTTCTCATTAATGCTCCCTTTGAGTCTGTATGTTTCTTTGGTCCGGGAAACAGAATCATTAAAATCACAACCAGTCAAAAAGGATAGAATTTGCAATTATGAGTATGTATGGGAAAGATTATTTTCCCATATTTCAGCTATTTTTTAGCTTAAAAGCTGTTTCATAGATAATCTATCATGTTTGGTATTTTGCTTAAATTTAAAAAAAAGCTTTTTTTTAGGGGAAAAAAGCTGTTTTATGCTATCTAGTTTTTTCTAGCTTAAGATTGTTGTGATTTGATTATTTTTCATTCTCAAAACTCTCTTCCATGTTTACTCCTACAAAACTAACTTCTAAACAAATATTATTAAATTATACAAATAATTCCATACCCTTTTTCGTAATTCACTATGTAAAAGTGATTATTTTTGCACCACCCAAACGAAATAGATTATCTTAAAATCGCTTTTCAGCAAACATACCCAAACAAAAACAGATTCTGATTATAATCGATTATCACAATAATCGATTATTTGAAAACAGATTATCAGCATAATCTTTTTTTTTTCCAGCTTTTCCAAACACACTCATAAAAGGTTTTTATATGTTTGGCGTTAAATCATTTTGATCTTTTACATGCTTATCCGTTGTCCACTTTGCAAGGTGGCCATCTAAATCTAAAGAGGACCCGAAGTAGGGATCTTTCGTCTAATCGAGCAAGCTCCGTTTATTTCAGAATTTAATAGAAAAGATTTTAAAAAGTTGATGTTAAATAATTTGATTTTTTGATATTTTTGTCAAAAACAAAAACAATTTGATTTTAAAAAATTGATTTATGTTTAGTGTGATATTTTAACAGTGGGTTTAGAATAATTGATTTTGTTTAGATGATAAAATGAAGAGCAGTGCTCCTAAACCTTTGACAATATGTGGTTTTGGAACCCATAATCCATGTACCAATGAATATGTGAAAAGTTGATTTTAAAAACATCTCTTCTTGTTTATTAGGCAAAATAGGTAGATTGATACTATATTTTATTTTATTTTTCATGCTGGTCCTATAATTTTTTTATTTTTCAAATTTGTCACGTTACGTTTTGTTTCCACGTTGGTCATTTCCATCAATTTCGACCTTACAAAATCAGATCAAATGCCACGTGTCGGAACAAGATGATAGCCACATCAGATCAAAACTAACGGCGTTAGGTCAAAATTGACGAAAATGATCAATGTGAAAACGGAACGGAACGTGTAGGACCAATTTGAAAAATAAAAAACTTATAGGACCAATATTAAAAATAAAATAAACGTATAGGACCAATTTACCTATTTTGCCTATATATTATTTTGGTATGTAATTTTTTTTTTTATTGCACTGAATTCTCTATAATTTTTTTTAAGTCCCTCACTGAAAGAGTCTGGAAGCCAGCGTACCAGGCCCCGATCACGATTCAGGATTCGATTCCAACAACCTTGATCCGCCTCTACAACCCTTACAAGGACCTCGAGGTCCCCATTCGAAACCTCTACCAGCTCCCAACCTCCCCGGAGCACCTCTTCGTCGAGGAGGCTCGCCGCAAGCGTCGCTCTTGGGGCGAGAACCTCACCTTCTACATCGAAGGCAGTTACCTCGCCGGTGTCGTCGGTGGCGCTGACGCAGGCCTTTTCGTAGCCGTTAAATCCGTCGAATCTGGAGACACAACCAAGCTCTGAATCAACTGGGTCCTCAAATCCTCCGGTCACACGGGTCGGGTCTGGGAAAACTGGATCGGTGTCATAGTGTTGCTTTACGCCGGAATCACGAGCGGGATCGCCGGGGTGAGAGACTGTAAGGTATAATAATTATGCCTAACAGGGAATAGCTAAAACAGTAAAGAAAATGAAAACAGTCCATTTTGAGGTGGAGCAACCTCTTTAAGCAATTGCTTCCTTCAATATTCTTCTTGTTCATTCATTGCATTAGATTGTTACATATATAGTAGTGGTGCTTGAGCAATGAAAACAAAATTACAAAAGGAATTACAAAGTAGTGACTCATCAATATTCTAGACTCTTTTAATCTAAGTGCCTTATCACACCTAAGAGTAGTCATAATAATTGTGCTTATTGATTGGAGAATTGGATCTATTGCCAAGTCTATTTTGGGCCATAACAGAGACACCGACGATGTGTGGAATAGCGTGGCGGGGGGGCTTGGCACCGGGGCATTGTATCGGGAGGCGAGAGGGGTGAGATCGACTGCAATGATGGGAGCGATTGGCAGCGTGGTGGTTGGAGTGGCTGTGACTGCAAAGTAGGTGTTGAAACGTACGTTATGTGCCAATATGAGAACACTGGGCATCGTATCACGTTGTGTGAGCTTTTGATTTTTCTTTTGTTATTTTTTAGGGTTATTTATATTTTAAAAAAAAACTTTTACTATTTGACGCCAAAAAGTTTCTTCTTGATAAAGCAAAGTGGCAAGTCTTTCATGCATGATTAAGAACTCACGCCCAGCATCCTCAGTGCCTAGTTCACGTGACTCATCCATGCGTCTCTTACATTTATCAATGTCTTTGTACCTTTTTCTAAGATTTCTACCCCAAACATCCAATTCTTCAGTACAAGACTTCAGTTTCAACAAAACAGGATCTTCAACATTTTTCATCCAACCCTCCTCAACCACTGCATTTAATTCAGGCTCAACCAACCAGGAATTTTCAAATTTGAATTGTTTCTTTTTTAAACAAACAACAATTATTCTCTGTGGCAACTAAAAGAGGAGAATGATCCGATGCACCCGCTAGAAGATTATGCAAACTGCTGTTAGAAAAAAGATTCATCCACGTACTAGTCACCATGGCTCTATCAGGCTTTTCTTCAACTGCATCCTCTGTACCTAAACGCCTCCACCAACTAAAAGTGTGGCCTTGCATAGGTAAATCTATCAGCTCACAATCTGAAACCGCCTGCCGAAAACCATTGAGTAGCCAGTTTGGATGCTCCACCCTTCCTCTCTTCTCATCATTGGAAAGAAGATCATTAAAGTCACCTGCAATACACCAAGGTAGGGTGGATTCAGATGCTAATGTCCTCAAAATATTCCAAGATTCTCTTCTACGCTCCCTTTGAGGAATGCCATAATATCCAGTCAGTCTCCAAGGCTGCCTTGTATCTTCCTTAACAATGACATTAATGATATTTTGGGAATAATTCTGAACTTTGCATAAATTATTTTTCTTCCACAAAATTGCCAAGCCACCACTTCTACCCTGCTTATCCACAATAAAACAAGCTTCAAACTCTTTATTTTCATTACAAAGAGTTTCTCAAAGGAAAACAACATCCGGTTTATGACTTCGGACTAGGTCTCGCAAAGATGGAACTGCACTCGGAAGACCCAAACCCCGACAGTTCCAACTAAGAATAATCATTGGTCCTGGTGGGCCTAATATCCAGGACCATCCTTAAAAATTGTTGTGAAGTATCACCATATGGTCGAACTGCATACGAAAGCTTTTTACGTTTTTTATCCAGGCCCTCCTCATCCAAGTCTTCAGCGTCTGTTTCCTCATAGGCTGGATTGTCTTTTAAAAAAGTCACGTGTCTTCTGTTATTAGGAGCATGATATCCTGCTACAAATCCTCCAACGTCATTATTATCATTCTAAACAGCTGCATTATTTGCATTAACAGCTGCATGAGATATGTTACCCTCGTATAGAAACGACTCCTTATGATTCGCTCCTGATCCTCCACCCCCTTGCAGATTTTGCGCCTCCACCTCCTCCCTTCCTTCCTTACACAGCCACTGGCAGCCACCAGTTCCACCTCTGTGCCTCTCAATTCGCAACTCAGGTCCCCAGCCTCTCACCCCTTCATCTTCCTCCATGTTAAACAGCTTGGGGCAAGTTGTGTCTGCATGGCCTAACAACCCGCAAAGGAAGTAAAAGATTGTTAGGCGTTCATACTTAAAGCGAACCATCTTGGACTCCCCTCCTCCCTTTGAGATTCTCTTTCCTCTTTTCAAAGGTTTTCGAACATCCATACTGACTCTGATCCTCATAAAAGTTCTCCAAAAGTTTGAAGAATTTTTGCATATTCTACAAATTCTCCTATGAAATTCACTAGACCCTTCCCAACCTCCAAAGACATAAAAGTGATTGGCAAATCATGCACCTGAACCCAGAAACACACACGAAATAATGGAATTTGAGAAGGTATCTCCACTGCATCCACAAGACTCAATATCAGCATATGGTCGTCAAAGGACCATGGACCTCCATTCATCACCTTCTGCACATCCAGTTTGTGAAAAAATTGGAACACAAAGATCCCTTTTTCAACCTCCTTGATCGAGATTCTTCCCAGGTTGCCACACAGTAGCCATTCTTTCTTTCATAACATGAGATCGGATAGGTTTTGTTGTGAGAAACCTACCAACCAAACATAAATTAGGATCTGCCCTCCTTTCCTCATTGTTTTGCTCTTGAAAGTCCATAACTTGCTCTTCATCTTCATCATTAAGGTTGAGGTTTTCGAAAATAGCCATGATGTATACTTGATCAGGACTAGAACAGTGTCAACGACGGCTTCTCACAGTTTAGAGGGAAAAACCCTAGATCATCTCATAGAGAGAGAAAAAAAGAAGTACAAATATGTCACAAGTTGTGAAATGTCAAAGAGACTATAGTTTTTTTCTTTTCTTTTAACCAAACTAGTGTAATTTGTTTTCAAATTTTGCGAAATAAAATATATTAAAACATATTTAACGGATTAATATAAGTTGTATATGTAATATACAATTTATAAAAATATGTTGTACGTTAAGTGTATGACTTATCTATACTAATATAAAAGGTGGAGAGTCAATTTTACTAAACATGCACGTATCAGTGCCAAGATTTTTTTATTTAAAAAAAATAATAAATTTTTTTACTTTTTTTTAAAAAAAAATTTAAACTTTTTTTTACTTTTTAAATTTTTTTAGGTTTATTTGTTTATTTTTTAATTTCATTTTAATTTTTTTTACGTTTTCCTTAATTTTTTTAAAAAAATTTATGATAATTTTTTTTTGCTAATACTTTTTTTTCTAATTTATTTGTATATACTGATAGTGTAAATTTTTTTACACTAGCAACCAATCATAAATTGACAAACAGTAAAAATAGAATTGTCATATTCTTGATGTTTTAATTTTTATATACTTATATTTTAATGCATATATAATTTAATAGTTTAAAATTTTATATTTATTTATATATATATATATATATATATATATATATATTAATATTGTCCGGTTCGAATCGAATCAAACCAAACCAATTTTAATTAGTTCGGATATTGTTATTGACTTTTTAAAATTTATAATTTTTTTGTTTTTAAATATTTTTATCCAGGAAAGGTAGCAAAGCTACCGTGTTTTTCAAAAAAGTTTAGGTTCGTAAGACTCGAACCAATAATTCGATGAATTTGAAAATTTTTATACACTTATATTTTAATGTATATATAATTTAATAGTTTAAAATTTAAAATTTTATTTTTTATTTATATATATATATTTTAATATTTTCCGGTTCGAACCGAATCAAACCAAACCAATTTTAACTGGTTCAGATATTGTTATTGACTTTTAAAAATTTATAATTTTTTTTTGTTTTTAAATATTTTTATCCAAGAAAGGTGGCAAAGCTACCGTGTTCTTCGAAAAAGTTTAGGATCGTAAGACTCGAACAAAATTGAAAAACAAAATTGAAAATCAGTGTCATGTATAAGAACCAAAATATTACTTGAACCTTTTTTTAAAAATATATTTATTTTCAAATTATTCTTTTCCTCATTTTTCTTATTTTTTAATTTTTTAAATAAATTTTTTCTAATAATCTAAATAAATTTTTATAATTACTTTTTTTCCTAATTTTTTAAAAATAATTACTTTTTTCCTAATTTTTTTTGCTAATCTTTTTAAATATATATTTTTTCTACTTTTTTTTTCCTTTCTGTTTATACTTTTTTCTAAAGCTACATCCTTGCCTTTGTTTTTTCTATTTTAAATAATAAATCTATATCTATACTAATTGTTAAAGGGAAATTCTGATTTTTGTGTAGCACAATAGTGCAAGCCAAATGTTAAGTTATGGAATATTTTTATTATTATTTTATTAATTTTCTAAAATTTATATATTTTTTGTTTTAAAATATTTACAAACCGGTAAATGTATATTGTTTTGGAAGTCGAACACGGCAATCTCTGTATTGACATAAAGAGAGGCAGAACTATTCATATTTTGTATTTTTTTTTTCTACATCCTTGCATTTGTTTTTTCTATTTTAAATAATAAATCTATATCTATACTAATTAATAAGGAGAAATGCTGATTTTAGTGTAGCACAATGGTGCAAGCCACATGTCAAGTGATGAAATTTTATTATTTTTTTTTTCTAAAATTTATATTTTTTTGTTTTAAAATCTTTACAAACCGATAAAGGTACAATGTTTTGGGAGTCAAACACGACAATCTCTGAGTTGAGATAAATAGAGGCAGAGCTATTCATATTTTCTCATATATTTTTTTCTACATCCAAATCTTTGTTTTTTCTATTTTAAATGATAAATTTATATCTATAGTAATTAATAAGAGAAATTGCTGATTTTCTAATAAAAGGACATGTGTCAGCACCACATGATTTAAAAGGATTAGTTGATCTTTAGTAATAATCAAAGAGGAACACTTAACACATAGTGTACATTATGTATTGTAATTCCATTTTAAAATAAAAATAATATTCAATTCTTTGCACTCAAATTATAGATAAAATTGTTTCAAGGTTTTTGCTAATCATTTCTGTCTATAAATAAAAAGCCTTGTAGATGAATGATTACCACCATTATGGGTGTGAAGGAAATATTGAAAGCAAATGTGAAATAAGTAAAGAAAATATTTGACATAGTGGACTTAATTTGAGATAAAGGAAAAAAAATTTGGTACATATAGAAACATAATTCAAGTTATTAATGATAATAATGTTATCAATAATAATAATAATTGATGACCCGTATATTGCACGGGTGCAAAAATACTAGTATAACATATAATTTTAAACAAGTGATTAAAATTTGTCACGCATTTCGTTTTGAAAACAATTCATATGGTAATGGAATAGCAACTTTGTTTCGTATCTCCAAACTCTTTTTTTCCATGTCGTCAGCAAGTGACATTGTTTAATAGTGGAGGGACGCGATTGCCTTGATGGGATACGAATCTCTTGAATGATATTCTTCCTACCTGTGATGGCTGGTATGATTTGAATGAAATTGGGGAATCTCGGTGGTTGGTTGGTGATCATGGGACGAAGAGATAAGGGTGATGCATGACGTACACAATATTGAGATGAGGTGATTTCTAGAAAAATGTGTAGATCTAAGCAACTTTATGTTTAGACTTTAGAGCAACTTAGATTGAGTTGTTATTATCTATAAAAATCGGTTATTCTCACAACTACATTAGAGACAATTGAGCTGGAGTTCATGTATAAGAACTATTCTTCTATAAGAATTGAGTTCTTATGATTAAAAAATTATTTTTTCCATATCCATTATTGCATCAGATTGAATAAGAGGAAAGTAAGTTAAAAAAACTAAGTTGGATTTTGCCATCTAATAGTTACGAACCCAAATTAGATTTCGAGCATTGGAGATACTTAAAATCACCAACTAGTCCGGTAATGTTTGCAAGAAACCAGTGTGCCGACAGTGCCGTACATGCCCTTTAGTTCATTGAACCATACAAATTATTGGGCTCATGAGGCTGATCCAACCATCAATATAATGTCCCATGTACATATTTCATAGAAGAGAATATAATAGTTTATATTAAATATAGTTTTAAAAACTTTCATGCAAATATAATTTTTTCAGTGACAATAACGATAATGTCCAAACAGTCATAAATTGCTATTTCGATCAACGTTCAGCATTTTATTTTTCCAAAAAAGAAGCTTATGGACTGACTTAATTTCATTGTCAAATTTAAGTTATAGTTAATTTCACATGCCAAGTGCTTCGAAATATTGGTTATAAAATGCACATAACAAACAAACTTACTTAACTAAACTATATTAATACCAACAAAGGTAGGCGCGGCAGTTAGCGAACCTTGAAAAAGGACTAAAAGTTAAAACACTAGGTAATCAAAGATTTTTTTTTTTTTGTTGACAAATGGTAATCAAAGAACTTAAACACTACGGTAATATGATTTTAACATCAAAGTTTATTATTATACTAGATATTTGTATAATTTTCTCAGCTGAACATGCACTATAAAGTTGACCTTTTCCCTCTCGAGTCTTGAAGGTGATGAATTTGGCTAATATTGATAATTTGAAATCATTTATAGTTTGTTCTTGTGGTTATGGGGGGGTTTTACCAAACTGACCCACTTTTAGAAATTATTTATCAAAATAACCTAGTTTTGAAACTATTTACCAAACTAACCTAGTTTTAATTAAAATAATAATTTTTTTTAAAAAAAAAAAAAAAAAAAAAAAAGCTGGCAGGCGCCACGTGTCACCACCCGGTGCAGTGCCCCCCACCCCCCCAATCAGACATTTTAAGGGCAGCCCTCCCCCCATTCCTTTGACCCATTCCCCCCTCCCTATAAATACCCCTCCCCAGTTCCCTATTCTCACACATATTCACTTGTTATATTTCCTCTAACTTGTTTATTTTCTAACACTCTTTTAATTTTTTACACAAAGTTTAGGTAAATGTTACATTATTTCTGATATCATTATTTTAGTTTTTTTAATTATATAATCATTTGTCAATATTCTGTTACTGTTTACTTTTTACACTCTTCTTTATCACTTATTATTCTGGAAGTGTTGACTTTTACTTTTATAATACCATATATTTGTATCATTTAACATGATATTTATTTGTGTTTTTTATTTCACCCCTTCTACCGTCTCCCCCTTCCACCAACACATATCTGTTAATTCCTTTTACACTCTGTTATAATAAATGTTAAATTTAATTAATTGGTTTATATTCATTTACTAACATTCTGCTACTTTTTTTTAACGTTGATCGTTGTCATTTATTTTTATGCTAATGTTGAAGTTAATTCTTATAATATATTTTTTGACAGATCTGGTAATTTGTTTATCTGTATATTTTTAATTATGTCCTTTTGTTTTTTTAATTCAGAATGTACCATTTTTTGTTTATTATATTTATTTTGTTTTGTTTTCTTAGTTATTATTTAAGTTGTTGTTATTTATAATTTTTATTTATGTTATGGTTGTTATTTACTGCACACGTGAGAAGCGGGTAGGTAAGTGTCGGCATGATATTTTGACTCCTTTACTAACCACATGAATGTCTTCATGTGCTTAGTAAAAGAATCTAAACATCCTAATAACGTACATCACAGCAGGTTGAGAACTGTGACCCCCATCTTCGCCTGGGAGTCAACCGCAGTGCAAAATTGAATCATGTGTGGCATTAGCCCCTTGCCTTCAGGCACCACATCCTTCATTACCTGTAAACATATTTCACAGGTAATGTAGGACGTGGTGCCTGATGGTAAGGGGCTAAAGCCACACAGGATCCAATTTTGCACTGCGGTTGGCTCCCAGGCGAAGATGGGGGTCACAGTTCTCAACCTGCTGTGATGTACGTTATTAGGATGTTTTGTGCAGTTGCTACTGGCCAGTATCCGAGCAAACAGATGTTTTGATGTATATAAAATATAAAATTTCTATTAAACCCAGTAATATACTGCCTTATTACCTTGTTGTATGCACAATTCATTATTGTTAAATACCATCAGCAGTGGTAATTTATTCATTTATTATCATGTTAATTTTTTTATTTATTATTATTATTGTTGTAGGCCGACAATATGAGTCAAGTTGTTAGGGTTTTGCTTTACTGGAACGGTAGGGTATATGATGGAGATCATGGCCTTACTTTTGAAGGAAATACCAAATTCATGAAAATAAAACAAGGAATCAGGTATGAAGCGCTGAGATCACGGATACATTCTAGGTTGCAACTTCAATGGAATCAGTGTATTTCAAAGATAACGGCCAAATATCATGCCGACACTTACCTACCCGCTTCTCACGTGTGCAGTAAATAACAACCATAACATAAATAAAAATTATAAATAACAACAACTTAAATAATAACTAAGAAAACAAAACAAAATAAATATAATAAACAAAAAATGGTACATTCTGAATTAAAAAAACAAAAGGACATAATTAAAAAAATACAGATAAACAAATTACCAGATCTGTCAAAAAATATATTATAAGAATTAACTTCAACATTAGCATAAAAATAAATGACAACGATCAACGTTAAAAAAAAGTAGCAGAATGTTAGTAAATGAATATAAACCAATTAATTAAATTTAACATTTATTATAACAGAGTGTAAAAGGAATTAACAGATATGTGTTGGTGGAAGGGGGAGACGGTAGAAGGGGTGAAATAAAAAACACAAATAAATATCATGTTAAATGATACAAATATATGATATTATAAAAGTAAAAGTCAACACTTCCAGAATAATAAGTGATAAAGAAGAGTGTAAAAAGTAAACAGTAACAGAATATTGACAAATGATTATATAATTAAAAAACTTAAATAATGATATCAGAAATAATGTAACATTTACCTAAACTTTGTGCAAAAAATTAAAAGAGTGTTAGAAAATAAACAAGTTAGAGGAAATATAACAAGTGAATGTGTGTGTGTGAGAATAGGGAACCGGGGAGGGGTATTTATAGGGAGGGGGAATGGGGGTCGAAGGAAGGGGGGAGCTGCCCTTAAAATGCCTGATTGGGGGGGTGGGGGGCAGGCGCCACGTGTCACCACCTGGTGCAGTGGCGCCACTGCCACATGCGCCACCAATGGCGCCGTTGGCAGTGGCGCCACTGCACCGGGTGGTGACACGTGGCGCCTGCCAGCTTTTTTTTTTTTTTTTTTTTTTTTTTTTAAAAAAAAAAATTATTATTTTAATTAAAACTAGGTTAGTTTGGTAAATAGTTTCAAAACTAGGTTATTTTGGTAAATAGTTTCTAAAAGTGGGTCAGTTTGGTAAAAACCCCGTGGTTATGGACATGAGGACTATGGTGCAATGCAATAACTTTATTACATGTATGCATGCATAGCCAGCAAAACCAAAGGCAACCTAATCCGAAATTAATTTACCCCAAAAACAGACAAAGCATATTAAAGCGAATAATGACAAAGACATCCTCCAACAGCGAAGAATGGAGTAAAGCAGAGGACCCAATGGCCCATGCTATGATGCCAACCAATCCACACTCACTCCCAAGTCACGACCCCTCGTGTGGGTTTGGCCCCATCCACCGTAAAAGTCTCGGGTCCCTCATACCTGCACTCTTTCAAAGTAGTAGACCACTGATATTTCATACCAACTATGCGCCACACGTGTGTGACATTGATGTGATGAATCTGGTATGAGCCCCATGCCTTGACTATAACAGAGATCCCTTACTTCCTCACAGTATAAAAATTATAATAAAAAAATGTAATATTTTAGAATACTCCATTAGTTAAGAAATAAAAAGGAAAAGTCTATGTTGGATTCTACCAAAAAAAAAAAAAAAAGAGTCTATGTTGGAAAATTAATTAGAACACTTATCAATATATAAATGCATCATAAATTTCCTTTTTTGATTTTCTAATCATGTCTTAGGGACACTTGTCAACATTTATCTTAAAAAAATATATCAAGGTTGAAAGAGTTTTAGGTTATTTGGATGCTATCAACGCTGATAGGTGAACATGAGAGATTTTTCTAATATCCTAATTCAGGGCATTTGGAACAAGTTTGATATTATTTAGACATTTACTTAAAGTCTAGGTTCGTAGTCCGTTTAGCGATATGACTCAGGTTTGTTCGTTTATTCAAGAAGTAATATTTTGTAGTTATCATAACATTTTTTTTGAGATACAACGGAACACAACTCAACCTAGACCAACATTAAGGGTCTCGGCATCCATTAGAACATCCTGCAAAAGAAGCTCTAACATAGGAGAAGGACTTTCTAAAAAGGACTTGAGTGGCCTTTATGTGCAAGAGAATCTGCACATTTGTTAGCTAATCTAGGAATGTGAATAAACTCAACATGCTAGCCCCTTTTCTGACTTAGGGACTTCACTTCATCGAGCAAGAATTGAAGGGCAGGATATGGAGCATACCCTCTATGAATCATTTCCACGAGCCCTTGGAATCCATCTCTGCCTTCAGCTTCTGAATCCCTAAACTTCGAACAATTCTTAAACCAGATAACAGACCTCACATTTCTACCCAAAGTGCATTGCTTGAAGTTACTTCGCAAAAAAAAAAAAAAAAACAAAACCTTTGATGAACGACCCTGCATCATCTCTCAACAAACCGCCACAGGCTGAGCTACGCCTACTATACTCATGGGAACCATCGATGTTGAGTTTAACAAACCCTTGAGGAGGCTTCACCCAAGTTGCTGGAGCTGAAGTCTGAAGAGAGTCCTGAGAAGCCATAAAAGACTGGGTAGCATTCTCAATAAGCTGAGTTTGATTATTGATGAAGCCCCACAATTCCTCTCCCAACTGAGACGAATGAGAGATGGTGAGTGAGTTCCTATCCATTTCAGAATTGAACACTAATTTATTTTGGTGTAACAAATTATATGTATGGATCTTATGGTTTGAGAAAATTATATACAAGTGCTTTATAATGAAATTATAAAATTCCTAATATATAAAATGGTGTTTGATAATTTTTTTAATTTCATTTTTTAATTACATGCCTCTCCCACATATGGCAAATGGCCATGCTAGTAATTGAGAAATAATTTTTCTCTATTTTTACACTAATATCCTATTGTCTTTATTATAAAAAATTGTTGCCTATTGATACAAGTAACATTCAAAAAAGTATGCAACGGTTAGGAAATTGTTACCCGTTGATGGCAACAGGTAGGAAACTTGCCCTATAATTAGACAAAGCTTATAAATCATTTTCATTTTAAAGAATACATTATAATTCAAAACTGTTGCTTATTGTTTGGCAGATTTTTTTTCTTCCTAAAGTGAGTTAGCCTCAAGTAAAGGTGTATCTATCTTCACATCATTTTGTGAGCCATCTACATACTTTATCATATCGAAGATCGATGAATATACCATTTATTACTTATTTTAAAGGCAAGCTTACTTTAATGGCAATAGGTGATTGGTAATTCAGTATCACCATTGTTAAAAAGTTGTCTACCACACCGTTGCCTGTTATCTTTGCATGGGAAACGGTTCTAACGTTTCTAGAATGCTGTAGTAAATCTACTGCTATCTTGATTTTACATTTATTTATTTATTTTTTCGAAGCTGTTGTTTATTGATGACAATTTGGTCTGAGGCTTTGAATGTTGTCCAATATTGAGCCATGGGCTGTTAGAGAAAGATAAAAGAAAAAGGTGCTGCCGTAGTGTGTTTGGTTTCACGTTGAAAACCTCCAGAATTGATTCTGTCATATGTCAAACGTGATTTTAGTAAAATTCAGATATTTGTTTACTAGCAGGTAAAATTGATTTTGTCTCCAGAAGTTATCTGACTAGAAGATACAAAAAGTAGCTTTTGAGCTTAGTTGAAAAATTTATACTAAGTTTTACTTCAAACATGCTTTCAAAATAAAAACATCCAAACATAAATCACTTCACTTCAAATTCAATTCTAACCAAATCAATTTTATAAAATTAATTACATTCAAAATTACTTTTATCAATCGCTCGTCTAAACACACACGTAGCTCTAAAGGCATGGCTTGGAGTCAATAGCAAAATTAAAAAGAGGAAACGAAAGACAAATAATACATGACTGACTGCACAAGTCCACAGGATATGTTTGCAACGGATGGACCTTTAAATAGAGGAAATGGGTCGTTGGGCCAGATAAGAAAATAACTTCTAGCTAAGAAAGTCAGTGTCCATGTGCACAAACATATCGTTCTATGTTGTTGTGCTGTGGCGTGCTTCATCGGTTTTAATTTTGTACAGTTGTCAAGTATCTCAGCCTATGGGCTTGCAACATGGGTCAGAAAGGAGATGCTTCAGAGGGAGATGAAGAGGTTGGCCCAAGAGATAAAAAAAGAGGGCAGTGTTTTTCTTTTTCCTTTTCTTTTTCTAGAAGTGCGGGTATTAAATGTGTTGGGTAAGCAGTGCTAGCAACACACTCTCTAATACACTCTCTTATATTGGTTGAAACTTGAAATTCATGTGGGTCCTACAAAATTCAAGTGGGACCCACATGATTTAGTGAGACCCATTTCCAAAATAGTGGGACCCACATGAATTCCAACCAATAGGAGAGAATGTGTTGGAAGGAGTGTGGTAGAGATAGAGCTGTCAAAATGGACCCGGCCCGATGGGCCAGCCCATTTGACTCGATATAAATAGTGGGCTGGGTTGTCAAAATTAGAGACCGATCAAATATTGGCCCGGACCGAAAATTTACTGGCCCATCATGGACTGGCCCGCGATGGGTCGGGCCAACCCATTGGCCCGAGATGTTCCAAAATAACAAATATATAAATAAATATTTATAAGAAAACGAAAGATAGAAAGAAAAAGTGCAAAAGATGAAACTCCTTTAACTAGGACACAGAGCTAGCTTGTGCAGGTTTCTTCACTTGCATTGAGTCGGATACAGAAGCCTGTGGTGCAATAGCCTTTCCCCTATATAGGGTCTTCGATATGATAAATTAAGGGCAAGCTTCTAAGTTCCCAAACAAATACAATGCCTACATATTGGATAATGGGCATATAGTAAAGGCTCATAGTGTGAATATTATTGATTTGTCATCCGAATTTGCGGGGAATTCCTTCATACACCAAAATATGTCTTTATTTTCATTCATCATTGGTGGACTACTGAACTGGAAGCATTCATATATTAATATATGGTACTTTAATATATTAATATGTGTCTAGAGGGACAATTTTTTCTTTTGAACTACTAAACTGGATACATTAATATATGGTGGTTACAACTTGCAACCGTTAGTTGGTTCGGTTTACGTTTTTGAGGCAGAGTGCCTTCCCATTTTTATCAACCAAAAGAAAAAGAAAATTAGTGAGAAGAATTTCTATCAAGATTATACACAGTAATCTTCCTAGGAGTGTATAACTATAGAGACTTCTAGTAAATAACAAGCCAAATATAATTCATAACCATATGAAAGGAAATTTCTAATTAAAAAAAATGAATATTTAATATTGGCCCATGGGCCAGCCTGTTTGGCCCGCAGCCAACAAAGGGCAAGACTAGCAAATTAACATCCCTATCTAATTTTGGCCCAACCCATCCCGGCCTGAAAAGTGTCTTGGCCCGAGTAGGCCGGCCCGAATTGACAGCTCTAGGTAAAGAGTGTATTGCTAGCATTTTTCGCGGAAGATTTTTGTGATCTGAAAAAGTGCTATGCTGAGTAGTTAAGCTTCCCATCATCTTTGTTTGGCTCTATTTAGGATGAACTTCCAGTAGTTGAGAAAGTGCACAGGTGCTAAATGATTACTTTGATTAAATTTGTAAAACATACTTGCTAAATTTGCAAAGCAGATTGACAGGCAAGCTGAGATTTTCTGGGATCAATTTTAGTTTTATTAACCAAGATCAATGAGTATTTAATATTACCTATAGATCCGTCTCTTAGACATGACTGAAGATTGCATTAATATTAAATAGAGATTCTCATCTATCATTAAGCATAGATTTTTAGAAATATTTGTGAGAAGATAAGACCTACTTTTATTTAGTTCAGTAACTTAACAAGATGTCATTTTCCACTTTCCCAGCAATCCCTCGGTTCAGTAATCTAATAGCTAATTTTAGGGTGGAATTGACTTGTTTTAGGCAAACACAACTCAGCCTGTATAATTATTTGAAAATTCATTTAGCTTTTCCAATTGTCAGATGCTTCCAAACAGCTTTACAAAGGCAACCAGCCATACTTTAATTCAACTAGCATTAAAATTTTCCCCAGATACATCATACATACATCAATCTCTCCCTTTTAAATGGTCCCACTTTCCACTCACACAATATCTAAAACAAAGAAAAGGAGTTTCCACTACAAATATTTTGGTCATCCACCACCAACCCCACCACAGATAATTTGGGCGAAAAACATCAATAGGGCCATTGAAAATATTTTCTCTTAACCATGACAAGGACATGCTGGGCTCCTCCAGTTTTACTTATTAGGAATGACAATTACTCCTTGTTTGACAAAATTCTAAAACAATGGACAGCTGCACCGACTGAATCCTTCTCCATCCAATCAGGAGTTTGTACTTGTAAAGTATACTAGAAAGTAGAATACCCTTGCCATAGACAAATTCATGTGATGTCTGTCATTATATATTTTTGATCTGTTCTATGAGTGGCTGTTTGATTCTGGCTTGATGAGTGATGATGCTTCTGATTGGGGCATACGAAAAATGGCTGAGGCTAGAGATATAGGCATGATACACAGTGCCTTAGACTGAAGAAATTGCATAGCAGCTCCAACATCTTCTTCCATAAGTTTAGCAACTTGTTGTTCTGTACCATCACTGGACCACTTGTCCCAGGCTTGCTGATTGGCTCCACCTTCAATGTCTTCACCCTGTAGGCAGAATCAATGGAATTAATCCATTGTTACTATGAAAGTCGAAATAGAACAAATAACTGTGTGTATGTTTGGTTTACAACTGAGAAGCTGCAAACGTACGTTTGGGACAAAGTATCGATAAAATTTATTTGGGACAAACGTTTTTTTGAACTTAAAAGTCTTCACAATAGTAAACCAAACATAGCCTATAAAATTGTGTCAAAACATACATATCTAACATGTAACTCTAAGAAGGTTGGAATTAATTAATGATATTAGACACACACACACAGAGGCACAAATGCTAAGATTTAATCAACTTGCATGTGTAGTGTAGTGCTTGATAAAAATAAAAGTAAAGTGTAGATGGAAATAATGTAAATAATATGAAGTGAAAAATACAGTAGCATTTCCATTCTATTTTAAATTTATCACCTCCACTGCAGAAAGGGGAACATCAGAGACAAGCTGAGCAACTGCACCAGCTCCACCCAATCTACTCATGCTCAGGACCTGTTTGAATATATCAATGAAATTACATGACATGTAAAATAGGACAGAGGGTTCTATTTACTTCAGCAAAAAATAAAAAATAAAAAAATGTCCTCATTTCAAATGGAAGAAACTCAGGACACACTGCCCATCCAGGAGTGTCATTGGAACTACTTCATATAAAGTAATAATTAAGGTCATAGATAATCTGTGAAGATTCCACATTACTGGGCCCAGTGTGTACTAGCAGTCTATTGACTTTAGGAAGCTTAGTAATGTGAAACTAGTTTCTCAAACAATTGATTCAGTAAGTGCTCTCTTACATGTGCATTGGACTGACTTCAAAAGACATCCATCAAAGTACAAGATAACTTTCAATGGGAAGAAGCCAATAAATTTTAAATATAGATTCAGGAAATTAAGAAAATCTTCTTTGATTGCACAGATATTCCATACCTTAACCTGGAGCCTTAGGAACTTCACATAATCCATAATTTCATCAAGCATCACCGCTCTGTCCGTCTACAACCACAGTTTTATAACATATAAGCATAAATGGAGACACATTTCAACAGCAGATAAGTCCAGCCAAAGGTAATAAGATTATAACTGCATTGCAAAACCACCAACCTTATTGATGCTGGGAACTAATTCCTGCAATGCCTTCATTCTTTCAGCGATTCTTTCACGACGTAACTACATATCCAATACAGAGGAATTAGAAGCAACATATCAACTGTCATGCAAAGGAATGAGAATAATCCGTTTATATTAATAAAAAACCAAGCGGTTTGCAGTGATTTGCTTAGAAACCCTGCTGGTAATGTTATTCATGTGAATTCTGGTGATAAGAGGAACACAGAAGCTAACAATTGCGTGTTTTAATTAAACAGTTATTTTATAAGTATTTTTTAAAGAGTTTATTTTCATAATCTTCACTATAAGCATATTGAAATAAGATAAAAAGGGTTTACAAGTTGTCATAAACTATTTTTATAAGTAGACATAAACATGCTAATGATTAAGCAGGCACTGCACGAACGTCATCAACATGAGAAATCATGCAACAAAATTGCAAACTTTTAACCAGAGAGAATCACAAAGGCCACAAAACACAAGACTTGAGGGGCTGATGAAAAAATGTGTGGCTTACCCGCTCAGCAATACTGTGGGGGTCTGTGGCTTGCCCTCTTCTTGCTCGCACTCGAGGGCGGATGCCAGGTGGTTGTGGCATAGCAGCAATCGGCACTGAAGTTGGTGGCTGGCTTTGAAAGGGCTGCAATGAGATCAAGAAAAAAACATCACAAGTTGATACATAACCAAATTATTCAAATGAGCATAAACTTTTTTTTTTTTTTAATATAAGCAATGTTCAAACGCTGACTTGCAGCATTGATAGTTATTAAGTGAATTATTGTTATTTCAAGGATTCATAGCAAGTGTGCCAATAACTGGTGAAGTCTATGCAACTTGTGGCATTGTATATAAACCAAGTTTGTTGAATTGCCAAATCCTGCTTTGTGCATATTCTGGTCAAGGAATCAATTCACCCACAATTAACTTAACAAGGAGTTGGTTCCTCAACAATTATTACCACTCTAATAGTACAACTCAAGTGACAGTAAAACAGATTCTAGAAGATTTGCAGTCATGGACATAGATAGCGGTGAACGTGGACAAAAATACAAGAACACTACGAAGTTTGGTTCGTACAAATCTTTAGTTAGAGTGTAGTTAGTGTTAGCTAGGGATTAGTTTGGTTGGATAAATCTGCAAGTTTACTCTCCTTTATTGTTATATATATAAGCTAATATGATTAACTTGTTATGCATCTTCTACACTTGCAGAGTTGCAGTTGCAGGAAATCAAATTTCATATTCTTTTTCATTTCTTTTAATTTTTCTGTCCGCTCTACTATCACTATGTTTCCCAACAACAAGAATAGGAGCGTTGGTGTTTCTTATTGACAAGAGAAAAAAAAATTCGGTTCGAATCCCAAGAAAACATCCTTGGTAAGAGGTAAAGAATCTTAACTATGATTAAATACTGGAGTGGAGATTAATCTAATACTCCCTCCGATCATTATTATAAGAGGCAAATGACTACTTTTTTTTGGTCCAAAATATAAGAGACATGCATGTATTTTGATAAATATTAAATGCTCATTTCCAATTTTACCCATATTTATAATAGGGTTTATATTTACTACACAGTGCAACCTTCAATACAAGTAGGTTTGTTCATTAATTATTGAAGTGTTAGATTTGTAAATTTATATGAATATTAATTACAAATAACTTATTTCAATGCATTTCCTTGGTTTGTGTGTTTTAGGATTTTGTCTCTTATATATAGTACCAGGTGGAGTAACATTAAACTTGTCAGTATTTTCCATGGAACCACCGAAGAGTGCAAGGCCCTAATTATTGTGGCGCCAACCAAAAAAAATGTTGAATTTACGTTAGGGTCCCACATTGGAGCTGAAGATGAATGAATCATCCACGGCAATCATCATTAAGGTTCTATTTTCAAAATGTGTACACTTGCACACTTACAAAATGTCAAGCCCAAACAAAACTATAAATATTTAAATGCGAGTCCCACGCGCTAACAGGCCCGTTAGCGTTGGAATGAAGTCAGCCACTGGCCCTGGGGTGGGGGCACAGGGGTAATATTCAAGTCTATGTAAATAAAAATAAATATAAAAAGGTAAAATGAAAGTGCTAGCTAACTTTATATATAGGAAAATATTTATCACACCATTTTCTATTACATTATTTTTTTACACTTATATCCTAACCATTTATTTTGAGAGAAAGAGAACATGCAAAGAAGAAAAAACGCGTTGGCAGAAAAGGAAGGGAAAATTGTATATTATATTATTACTCACTAAAGTAGTACTAGTATTCATCCCTCCCTGATTGCAAAACTACAAAACTGAAAAATAAAAGAGTTGTGATAATATGACACAACTTTTGACACACATACGGTTTACACCGTATGTGACGCGCAGGAGGCATCACGGCACTGTGCAGTACCGCACTGTAGCTGCACTATGCAGCACTGTAACAGGTCTCTATTTTTTTTTTTTAATTTTAGTTTTTATTATAAAAAATAAAATTTTATTTATAAAAAAACCCATTCACCAGATAATGAACTGAAGTCACCAGATATTTGTACATGATTCATCACTTAACGAAAAATTTTATTTCTAAAAAAAACCATTCACCAAATATTTGTACATGATTCACCAGATATTTGCACATACTTAACTAAAAAATTTATTTCTCAAAAAAATCCATTCACCAGATAATGAACTGAATTCACCAGATATTTATACATGATTCACCACTTAACGAAAAATTTTATTTCTAAAAAAAAACCCATTCACCAGATAATGAACTGAAATCACCAGATATTTGTACATGATTCACCACTTAACGAAAAATTTTATTTCTAAAAAAAAAACCCATTCACCAGATAATGAAATGAAATCACCAGATATTTGTACATGATTCACCACTTAACGAAAAATTTTATTTCTCAAAAAAAACCCATTCACCAGATAATGAAATGAAATCACCAGATATTTGTACATGATTCACCACTTAACAAAAATTTTATTTCTCAAAAAAAACCATTCACCAGATAATGAATTGAATTCACCAGATATTTGTACATCATTCACCAGATATTTGCACGTACTTAACTAAAAAAATTATTTCTCAAAAAAATCCATTCACCAGATAATGAACTGAATTCACCAGATATTTGTACATGATTCACCACTTAACGAAAAATTTTATTTATCAAAAAATAACATTTTAAAAAAAACCAAAACTTTAAAAAAAAAAAAAACTACAGTGCCGCACAGTGCAGCACTATACGGTGTAAGTGTAGAGATTTGTGTCATGGAAACATTTCTCAAAATAAAAATATATAAATAAAGCTATGATATGCTCCTGAAAGCCTAATAAAACGCATCCAATAAACTGTACCCAAATAAAGAAACGCATCCAGTAAACTTCTACTGAAAATATAAATTAAATAATATATACAAAAAGTGAGTATAACAAAATCTGGAATATTTTGTAACATAAATAAAAGAAGAAAAATATTATTTAACACGTTTCTTTTTGGGTCACATTTCTTACATTTGCTTATATGATAAAGTTAGAATATCGGTCTTAATTAAATAATAAAAGTTTTAGAAATATAAAGTAATGTATGTATAAGTATATATATATCTTGTTTTTAAACGATTATGGGAATGCGAATATTGCCCTTGAAAGAGTGAAACGAAGACAATGAACGCATCCACAGCCATAAAGCTCAAATTGTAAAGACTTAAATACTGAGTTTTCAAATGAGAAAAAGAAGGGAAAGGCAAATATAATATTATCATTTCATTCATAAAATATTAGGAGTAACTTATTTATATTAGTATAATGAGTGAACGGCCATGGATGAAGCACTTAACAAACATCCAGAGGCATCTCTTCTTTATGCATTGTAAAGTGATCCTACTTTAAGGTTAATATATATATATTATAATAAAATTGTCTTTTATATAGGCTTGAGGTAATTATTGGGTAACGAACGGAAGATGCCAAATTGGCAGATAGATATGAATAAAGTTTCATTTATCATTATCATTAAGATATGACGGATGGTAGAATGAAAGGCGAGGGTCAATATCGTCCATTCAAAGAATGAAGATTAAAATTAATAAAATAATATACCTGTTGGTGGTGGTGGTGGTGGTGGTGATGGTGGAGTTGGGGTTGAGAAGGTGGTGGAGGAGATAGCAGCGTGGGGCGAAGAGTCTGAGCATGAGCATATGTATGAGAAGGAGTACTATGCAATTGTCCAAACCCTGAAAACAAACCCCTCATATGCATATCCCTATCCTGCCAACCACAAACAAACTACATATAAATATCAACAAAAAAAGACATGATAAAAATAATTCAGTAGAACTATGGGATGATATGTATGTATTCATAATATTCGTGAATAAATTTAACAATTCCAATTTCAAGGAAATCGAAGCCTAGTAGGCTAGTAGCATACAGACATATATGCTTGGTCGCTTGGAGAACCAAACACAGCATAGCATAAGAAATTAAACAAAGATAAAACATGACAAATTGTGGTGTGTATATATGTTAGTAAAACTAACATTAAGCTATCATGTCAATAACATATATAAGAGAATAATGATATGATACTTACGGTGATTCCTGCAGTAGAAGAGGATGAGGAAGAGGTGCTATTATTGTTACTATTATTGCCATTATGGGTATTATTAAGACAGAGGAGTTGTTGTTGATGATGATGATGATGGTTATTGGTAATGCTGCCATCACCACCACCTTGGTGTCTCATAAACCCAGCTTGCTCCAAATTTAACCCCAAAGGCATCCCAACCCCTATTCCTAAGGACCCTCCTCCTCTCAGCCCATTTTCAACACCACCACTTGTGGACCCCAACTGCAACACCATTGGCATGGACCCCACGTCACACACAGTACTCCTACCATATCCTCCTCCTACTGAGGCTTCAGGCACTGCTAAGATCTGCTCAAAGAAATCATCACCCAACCCCTCTGACCCATTACCAGCCATATCTTCTGTTTATTACTCTATTCTCTATCACACAAAACCACAATTCTTCTCTTCTTTCCAAACCCAAAGTTTTCAACTTTGCTTTAAAGGGGTGAGTAAAGTAGCCTCTTTTTTTTATTGGCACATTTGTTTTGTTCTTGTGGTTGGAAGTGAAAACAAACAGGACAAGTTTGAGGAGCACGAAGAGCGGAAAACAAGGAGGGGTGTTTGTGAAAATGGGTAAAAGTGATCCGGAACCCGGTGACCCGGGAATGATCGAAACTGGGGGGTTGGGTTTCCACTTGCACTTGCACTTCCCAATAATGTTGTGTTGTCAGTTGTGGGATTTGGTAGCTATATATTGGGTGTTGATATTTTCCAGTATAAGCTTTTCAGCTTTTTGGTTCTTATGCGTTCTGAGTACACAGAAAGAAAGAATGCTATTTGGTGAGTGCGCTATGGCTTTAATTAAGACGACTCACAGAAACGAAGATAGATAGGGAGAAAACAATAAAGAAAGTTGGCAATGATCAATCGTGGTTCAGTCTTTCTTCCGTGCACGCACGCGCTCACTCCTTTTTTTAAACCTCTGTTTTTTTTTTTTTTTTAAAAGGCACTCCTTTGTTTTTTACCTTATTTTTAGTAAATTTTATTTTAGTAATTTACATATAATTTTTTTAAAAATTTGATCTTCTTTAAGATAATTTCTTTAATTAAGGTCTTTTTAGTCTAACATTATTTTAATGTTATCTTTTAGATTTCAATCCAATAATCAATACCATTATTCAAAAAAAAAAAAAAAATGTTGATTTGTGATTCGGTGCTACTATTTTTTATTTGATATGGGTCATAGTTCAGTAAGTCCAATAAGCTAGTTTATAATTTTTTTTTTAACTAGTTTATAAACTTATTTGATCAAAATTAAGTGTGATGATTGTTAATTAAATCAAAATAAAACTTGGAATGGACATAATCTACATCTAAACCCAAAATAACATTACTCATTTAATTATAAGTCATTGATCGCCAAAAAAATAATGATAATTATATTTTTAAAATCGATTACACGTATTTAATTATAAGTCATTGATCGCTCAAAAATAATGATAATTATATTTTTAAAATCAATTAGGCTAATATTCAAAATCTATCTAATCTAATAATAATCATTTTCACGGTTGCACCAAAAAAAAATCTAATTGTAACTGTTTAATCTATAATCTATAATCTATAATAATCTATAATCTATAATATATACAAAGTAAAATGTTATATGAACCTACATAAGGAAAGTTTTTACACATGGCAGCTCCTGACAGCTTCTCACATCTCCAAATCCATGTGTCGCTCTCTCAATGCACCGCCATCCAAATCCTAATAGCAACAATAAATTTGATAGAACATAATTAGTAATAGCAATTAAATTAAATATTTGATTTTAATGGAATTGAATATGAAATTAAATGTAGAATTTTAATTTATTTTATTTTATTTCAAATCAGAAACAATATTTGAATGATAATTAGTATTAATTTGTTTTGAATTTTCGTTAATCTCCGGTGTGTGGCCTATAAATATTTGCTTGCTTCTGAACCAACATCAACCTTACTTCTCGCTAACAATATTTGATATTACATTATTCGATATTCAAATTTTGTTGTTTCCGTTGTTGACATGTACAAATTAATCTTCTGTACCCTTCTCTTTTCCTCTCCCTATTCTTTGTATCATTTAACATTTTTTTATTCGCATTTCATCTCACTCCTTTGAAATTTTTGCAGGTCTCGAAATCAGTAGATGGAGGGTATGCATTTTTTAGATCACCATTGCTGCCAGCAGACTATCACTGCTTACTCACTATCTTCTCTCTTTGAGGTACCGCTGTCTTTTTTCATTATTTTTTTTCCTCTGTCAATGTTGAAAATGGAATTGGTTGACATTGACTTTTGTTTGAATGATTTCACTGCACATTCTGACCGTAGAACCATGAGAGCAAAAGAGGAGGGTGTTGTAAGGAAGTTGTTGTTTTAGGTCCCATTTCTCTTATACTCATACCTTTTTTTGCTTCCTAACCCCATTGTCTTTGCGTGATTCACGATTTTTCATTTTGATATTTTGGTCTCTTCTATTTTAGGTTTTTCATATGCAAAGGTGAAGGAGATTCTAGATCTATTTCATATCTTTCTAATCCTCTGGAGAAAAATTTAGGAACACAGTTGGCACTTCTTTTGCACGACTAGAAGCAGTGTAAGCTGTACCTATTAAATATTGAAATCTTTAAAATTCATCAAATTAATCCTTGAATGCCTCCATTTCGTTGTTTCAAAAACTAAAGCTCTATTTTTGTAATGACAGCGCTCTATGCATTATGAATATGATGGGTCAGTGGATGCTTCAGCCTTCAAGCAGGCAATCAAGCTTTCCAAATAATGCATTTCAATTTTTTAATGTAAATTTTTCCTCTTTCTAAGTTGATTTTATGTGAAAGAATAATAAAATAGTTATACACAAAAATCATTATACTTTCGTTACAAGTATTGATTCTAATATTTTTCCACACGCAAATTAAAGATTTTGCTTGATAGCGTGTTCAATGCTATATTAAATACCTTGAATTTGAAATTTACACAAAGCATGAACATAAAACCAAAACTTTTTTTTTTGATAAGCACATAAAACCAAACTTAATGTTTCGATTTTATGTTTATGGAAAAAATCAATAAAGAATAATGATTGATTCATAAAATATGGAAGTAATTCAAAATAATATTCTGCATATTCAATCTAATACGAAATTCAATATATATATATAACTGCTGGAAATTTGTTTAAATTAATGATTTCATATTCTGAATTAATGCATTAATGGGAAGAAGAATAGTATTAATAAATATGGGAATATAATAAAAAGAAATCGAGTAATTAGTGTTAATTATTAATTTGGGATTCAGTTTTAAATGCAAATAATGATAGTCTAAATGAAAGAACCAATGATAATAAGAAATAAATCTGCATTAATTAAAAACATAAACTAAACCATACAATAAAATGAAATAAAAACAATTAAATGATTGATTTTGATTCCTTAATTAAATTAACATAAAATTTCAAGCTATGCACACGAACTTTGTGACAATAGTAATATAAAATTTAAAAAAGGTAATATTGAATATAAAAAATAGAAATATTTTTTTTTAGAGAAAAAAATAGAAATCATTCAAACATGGTAATACATCAATCCTGTAACCATAGGTCATCTATCTATTCTATCTATCTATCTATACTATATACATTTAGGAATAAATTTAGGAATAAGCTCATTAAATGTTATTCCATGTGTCAACCTTAGAGAAAACTACTCATTTAATTCAAATCATTTAATTCAAAATATTATGCATAATAGTGAGAATTAATGTTATTTCGAAATTAATCATTTAATATACAAGGAATCAAATCAAATATATTTTAAAGAGAGAATAAAAACAGTAATATGATAAATAAATATATTTTATAAAGATTAAAAGAGGATAAACAAATCCAATAGATTTTTAAGAGAGAAGAAAAAGTATGATGATAGAACAATATATTTTCTAAAAATTGTTAACTTGCACCGAACAAAGAGAAGAAATAAATCATATACATTTTCAAGAGAGAAGAAGAAAAATAATATGATAGATAAATATATTTTTTAAAAATGGTTAACTTGCAAAATGAAAAAAGGTGAAATAAATCAAATAGATTTTAAGAGAGAAAAAAAATAATATGATAGATAAATACATTTTATAAAAATTGTTAACTTGCAGTATCCAAAAAAAAAAAAATCAAATAAACTTTTAGGAGAGAAGAAGAAGATTAATATGGTAGATAAATATATTTTTTTAGAAATGGATTACTTGCACGGGAAATAAGAAGAAATAAATCAAATACATTTTCAAGAGAGAAGGAAAAAAAATAATATGACAGATTAATATATTTAAGAAAAATAATAGATAAATATATATTTATTCTAAAAATGGTTAACTTACATTGGGAAATGTGGAGAATTAACTCATTACGAAGAGTATGGAGACTATTTAGTGTTTAAATAAATTTCATTTAGAAATGATTAATCAGGTTGAAAGCAGTTATTGCTTTGAAAATGTATATTTACTATTAAATGTTCGGAGAAGTACAATACTGAGACAGTGAGATAAGAAATCGTTAGTGTTAACTTATAATTTTGCTTTAAAAAAATCCACAATAAAACTTTAATGGCTATATTCAAATATTATGTTGTTTTATATTCTTCATACATGTATAATTTTTTTAATTATATTTTTGCAATATGTATTTACTATTTACACTTAAGCGTCATTATCTGTATTGTAATATCTATAATAATTATTAAGTTAGTATCTGTTACAATTTGTCATTGATGATTCAGATCAAATAATTTTTTCATATTTTTGATATATAATTTCCCACCAAAAAAAATAAACAAACCGTAAAACATGAATTTAACAATTATGTATTTAAAAATAAATTTTTTAAAAAATAGCATATTCCCCGTGCATGGCACGGGTCCATCAATCTAGTATTATCCAAATATAATTTTTGTTATTGAATTTTAATTTTAACTTATAACAACTACTATTTTTAATAGGGGTGTCCATGGGTCTGGGCAGACCCGCGGACCCTACTAACCCGACCTGGGCCAACCATGATTTTGTGGGTTGGTTTGGGTGATTAGATTGGGTTGGGTTAAAATAAAGAGGACCCATGGAATGTGGGTTGTGTAGTGGGTTTTAGAATTACAAACTCACTCAACCCAACCCACAGAGTATATGTGTTATTACTTGTTAGGTGTTGTGTTGTTGGCTTGCAGTTGCCTAGTTGATGGTTGTGTTGCTGCCTTGCTGGCTTATTGCTTAATGGATGATTTTTGACTTAGTTTTGTGTTGATGACTTTTGCTTTCTCATTATAATACTTAGACTTTTAATTGATGGTTGTTGATGATTTTAGACTTGTAGATGTTTAGACTTTTAGTTGATGGTTTAGAGTTTAGACTTTCAGTTTCAATTACTTTTATCATAATATGATCTTCTTTTTAGTTGTAGATAATCGATGGTTTGGACTTTTAGATCATATTATCATAATTTGTTGATGTAATTTAAAGTTTTAAACAAGTTTATTTGTGATTTTCGGTACTTTTCACTTTTTTGTCCTGACAAACCCACGGACCGAACCAACACGACCCAAAAGTGAAAAAATATGTGTTTCTTGCCAAACCCAACGACCCACCCAACCCAAACCATGACCGGGTTGGGCTGGGTTTTATAATAAAAAAAATTTTTGCAAACCCAACACAACCCAACAAACTCAACTTTGACTGAATTGGGTCCTAAAATCCACTGAACACAACTCAAACCGACCCATGGACACTCCTAATTTTTCATATACTTTTCTCATTGTATATGACACTCCCAATCAAATGTCTTTTTTTGGTGAAAATAAATTTTTAGGAAAAATAATTGTTTGATAAATATATACAAACAGTCTGTCAATATATATACACACACATACAGATAGTGTAAAAAGTTTTACACGGACATCTATTCATATTTTACTATTCTGTCACTTGGTTATATTAGTTCATAAAACATCTTCACAAATATCGTGATGAGATATGATTGGATGATTGTATAAAACCTTTTTACACTGGCAATGTTAAATCCAAAAATTAATGTCATTTCATTCATATTACATGAGATTTTTCTTTTCATTTCTTTTTATTTCTTGTTCTTATTTTTAATGGATTGACTTGTTTTGGGCTCTCAGCCCAAACCCAATTAAACTAATCCAATTCAAATTGATATAAATAATTATGGATCAATTCAGAATCCAAGGCAAGCTTTTCAACTTTAAACGTGATTCTGAACCTTTTCTATTGCAGTTCCAAACACGCTGCAAATTGAGTTGAGGGGTAAGTATCAATATTTCCTGAAAGAAACTTCAAAACTTGAAAGTGGAGTAGGAAGATGTTATGAAATACAAAGTAAAAAAAAAAAAAAGGTATGGGAAGACCAAAGAGCTAATGGCTAAGAACATTGTCAATTCAGTACTGTGTTCTGATTGAACAAGAAGTATTATTCCCTTAATTTTGGCGCTCTTCTTTGTTTAAATTTTAGGGTCTACTGTATAGATATAATATCAAGGTATATCACCATTTCCCAATTGCATTACTGAAGCCAGCCAGATCAAAATTAAAGGCAACAGACATGAATACGAAAGAAAAATACAGTAATCAGATAGATGAAACTTCCGAGAACACACCCCCTTCTTCATTTGTTTCCCCCACATTGTCGAAACCCACCTCATATTCGATGTCACTTGTCCCAACTCTGGCATTCAAAACAAGTTATACTACTTTCAAATGGAAATGGATCATCTTGTATAACATGATAGCCAAGCTAAAGAGATATAGACACAAGTTTTAACATGCAATGACCCACTACGATTGATCATAAGGTCAACTAGTTACTTTTTTAAAGTCTTGTATATGTTTCTCGCCAAAAGGATTGCATCCTGATTTTTGTAAACAGTAGACTGTCTAATTCCCTTTTAAATAGCACCATGCACCACAACCATAACTTATTTTCATAGTTTTGTCAGTGTTGAGTATAATATGAGACTTGTTCCTCTACTAATTAACATTATTGTCTAAACTTTAATGTATTTAATGTTTTCAGAATCGCATATTTAAATATCCAAATAGTTTACTTAGTTATATCTATATATTAAACTAGTTTCATTCCATAAACTGTATCAACGATTTTCTTGCCATCTGTGACAATGATGTTCTCTGCATTGCCAGTGAATTGCTTTTAGTAAAGGTGCACACCTATCCCATAGTTGTTGCTGGGTGATGGTCAGGTAGAAAGGAAACGAAAGATTTTTTTTTTTAAAACATGCAACACAACTTGATGTCACTGCAGAAAGGCAAAACTACCAAACTAAAAGATCTCAATTATAGAAGAATAGTTTCTTTGTAATGCATAATGATAATGCCATAGTGAAAATTTAACAAAATATACCTACATAGCATGTCTTCTACATCTCAGACACTATCCTTAGCACTAGACACCTTACTGTCTTCTTGCTCTTGCTGCTGTTCACTCACAGCAGTTAGTTTCTCAGCAGGGGTCTCATCTGTGGAATTTGGTTCCTTTTTAAGCTCGGACTCAAACTCCTTTGCCGCCTACAAGTTTCCAAAATCTAATAAATAACTTATTAAGCAATGAGGAAAATATGTAACGGTTAATTGAAGATAATATGGCATTATGTCAATGTTAATTTCGAAAGAATTTTGGCCACTTATGAGCATGATGAATGCAAATAGAGTAGTTAGTTTATGCAAAATCCACATCTGGATGCAAAACATGGAAATTTGGAGATTAAAACAACATCAAAGGTATGCAATACAACAGGCCGATATGACATTCTCTTTTCCTCATGCAAAGGTCTCTTCCATGTTTTAGAACATCTTCAGTTTCTAGAATGACCTTGTTTTATTTCTTCCTCCCAATTTTACATTGTTATTTTTAGTTTTACCTGTAAGTTTTAAACCAGGTGCCTTTACCCCAAAAGAGAAAACCATAATACCAAGAAATCATACAAAATAGAGGCATTACAATCACTCACGAATCTTGCTGTATGGTAAAGCTACATAGTACCTCCAACAAACAGCTTGAGCTTACTCTTTGTACTTGTTTCCCCAAAGTTTTTAGTGAAACAAAGGTATAAACCCTCAATCTAAATCAAACTTAGGAAGCTGGTTAAAGCAGTAGCCAGAAAAAAACATAGGATCAGAGATTCAGAATGGACAGTGAACATATAAACAAGTCGCTACAGACTTTGTTTAATGAATTACTATATGTTGTTGGCAAGGCAGCTGGTTTGTTCCAAAATCTTTTAAACTAGGCGGTGCTGATTGAAAGTGATAGATTAAGAACAACATAATTAAATCTGAATAATATACCTATCACTTTCCATAAGAACCAAGCAACCAATTCAAGTCTAATTAATAGCTTGTACTGCATATTAGAGAATTGATTCAGGAATAGGAAGTAGGAACCTGTTGGAAGCTCTTGAGGGATTTTCCGATGGAGCGACCCAGTTGGGGCAAATTCTTGGGTCCGAACACAACGGCAGAAACTCCGGCTATGACTACTAGCTCCGGGACGCCCAGTCCGAAGAAGGCGTTGCAAGTGAGAGGCCTGGTTCTTCTGATTCGGATTCTACTACCCATCTCAGCTTTCATGGACATAATTGAGTTGGCGGATGAAGAGACATGAAGCCTTGTCCTTGTTGACGCTGGGATCGGAGAACACGAACAAAGGGGGAGGGGAAGAGATGCGCTCATCATAACCTTCTTTCGCCGAACAGATTAGAATTAGGTAACACCACACCTCCTACTAGACTATTTCAGCAACACTTTTCAATAGTTGACCCAATATTTCTGAATTCTGATTACATTACATAACAATGGGGTGGTCAAAATTATTTCACCAGCCCGAAACCGACTAATCCGTTAGCATTTTTTGTGAAACAGGCGGGTCGAATCGACTGGGTGGGTTGTGCGGTTGAGAAAATTGGTCTTAAATGGATAACTGCAGTCGGGTTCGGTTCTGAAAATTTTCATCAATCGATAAATTCAAATTTATTGATTTATACATTATAGGGCCAAGGCCCAATTCTTACATTGCAGCCAATACTACACGATGGCCCATCCCTCCACTTGACTTCCTAAGTACTTCTCCATCAGATTGAAATTGAAGTGAACATGTTGACATACCCACACATAACACGACGTCCAGCCCAGGTAGCACAATGGTGGCGGTAGCGAACCCACAGGTCCACCCACTAGTGAGCTCTTCGAGTCTTCGTATCCTTTCCCTCTTCGAGTCTTCGCACGCCTTCAGATCCGCCACCACACCTCACCTTCGTCAGTTCTTGTCTGCCGCTACGTTCTTCCTGCTAGGGCTGATCACAAATCAGACTCTTCCGCACAACTCCGTCCAGCCATGCCGCCACGCAAGGATCTGAGTCGTCCGAGGATCTGCTCGATGCCGACAATTTGAAAGAAGAAAAGAAGAAGAAAAAGAACAGATGGGGGAGAAGAGAGAGAGGGTTCTAAGTCAAGCGGCGAACAGATGCGGGCGGTCAGATGCGCGGGGTGAGGCGGGGTGCGCAGCGGTGGTCCGGGGTAAGTTCCTCTGGTCTTCCTCGACGAGACGAGACGAGACAACGACTCTGTAACCCACTGTTTTTCTTTTCTTCCTTTTTATCTTTTTTTTTCTGAAATAAAAAATAAAATAATTAAAAAAGCATGGACCCGAATGAATCCACCCGGTAACCCGCCAAACCACCTAACCCGCCACCCGATGTATAAATGGGCGGAAATGGATTTCATTTTTCTTGCATCGAACCTGCCCGAACCCGCCCAAACCCGCCAATCCCAACCTGAACCCGTCCGATGCTCACCCTTTCATCAAGGGAATAAATTTTATTTTTTATTTTTTTTTACAATTTAATATATGATTATAAATTTGGGAGGTGAAAAGTGAGAAAGATTCGGTAATTATTTTGTTTTTCCAATGGGAGACTCATAAGTCATAGGGGAGAAGAGAATGGGAATGAGAAGAGTTGTGACATATTTAGGCATGACAACGAGACCCGAACCCGTGGATACACATCTGATCCCGCCCCGACTTTGGTGAGGAAAACCCACTTTGACTGGGGATAGTGGCAGGGATGGGGATAATGATAGTCATAGTCGCCCCGCCCCGAACCCGAACCCGAACTCGAACTCGCCCTCTATTTACGTTATTACAATAATACAGTCATATGTCTATGTAGGGGGTTTGATTTGTTTTGATTGAAATGTTCCATTCTGTATAAATGGATTCTTTTAAAAAAAAAAAATACATAACTTTTGATTGTGCTTTATTTTGTTGTTTTGATGCTATCAGTATTATTTGAAGCATAACAAAGTGTTTCTACAACACTAGTTTCTTTTTAATTTGTAACTGAAAGAAAACTAAGTTCCAGTATCTGGTTGACTGTTTTAATTCTGTGAATGTTTTATTTGTTTATTTTTTGTAAGTGTAATTTTTAAGTTTTTTTTTTTTTTTTTTTTTATAAACACCAATTTAATTAAATGGATTATTAGGGGAACCCCAACCCATTTACACCAGAGCACCAACCACCAATCAAATGTAAATAAAATATTAATCTAGAACTAAGAGCAATATTAACTTTATAATTGATAAAGTCAAAATCCATACCCAAAACTAGAAAAACAACTAACCAAGTATCATGAAACCAAAAGCAACCAGAAGGTCAAAGATCACAACAAACCATGAAAAAATCCATCAGCATATTGTGGGAATTTAAACCCCCGGTCGGGGATGGGGAACCCTAAGAGAAAGTAGGGAACCACTCGGGAAGGTAAAACCCGCCCTCACCCCGCTCTGTTGCCAACCCTAAGCATAGTGTGGGAATTTAAACCCGCACACTCATGATTCATGTCTCATCTGTTAGCCTGTCCTTTCTTGCTTCTTATTTAAGTTTTTATCCTATAAAAGGGACTAAGAAGGGGATAAGATAGGATAAACAAAATGGACTAAGGTATGAAAAACCAAAAATATATTACCAACTTTTTTTAATAATTTAAATATATAAAATGACAAAAATATGTTAAATGTTAATTTTGAAAAAATATATAATTTTGATATTATAAGGATAGTTTTGTCATTTGTATAAAATTTATATCAGATCTTGTCTTTATCTGGTTCACATCAATCAATGGATATGATAACATAATACTATCTCATTGATTATATGATGCACATCAAACATTGGTAGGATAAGAGTTTATCATGTTTATAGGTGATGGCTATGGTGCACCACGCACTAAAGTTGTGCAGTGGTGCACCACCCAAATGGCACAATATGAATCATCCAAATTGCCACTTGAGTTAGTTGGACTTTGACCATATGACCTGGTTAAAAAGTCAACCACTCCAAATAACAATTTAATTAATTCAGATTATGTCACTTGGGTGATGCACCTTAGACAACATCCATGTTTATATCCTATCTCACGAGCCCAAGTTTATAATTTGAAGTTAAGTTTAATTAGTATGCACTGTCAGTGTAAAAAAAAATTCACTGTCAACCAATCACGAATCATGATATAAATGACTTTTAAGGCGATTTGGATAAGAATCAAAGATTTTCAGTGACATAATGATTTATTATTGGTTAACAGCGTAAAAAACCTTTATACTGACAGTATATATCAATTAAACTCTTTAAAGTTTGAATGCTATTTTGTTATTATTATTATTATTTATTATTATTATTATTCATATTTTCATTTTTTGCTATTTTATTGATAAAAAACTCAATCATCTAATCCAATCTAATCCAGTTCAATTTTGATATTAAAACCAATCCAATCATAACCAAAACTACTGATTACAGTTTTGAATCAAATGATTTTTGTGCTAAAATCGATCCCCTACATTTTAAATTAACTTTGAAAGCTACTTTCAAAGTTACACACGCCAAGTCATCGCAAAATATTTCTCGCCAACATTTCCTCGTCCCCATCATATCCAACTAAATGGAAAATATTCAGCATACTAATAGACACATCAACTCACATCTTCATACATAATTTTCATCATCTCATCAAAGCTAATCTTAACTGCACACCTGCACTCAATTCTGCAACCCCATTTTAATATGATGATGATGTGCACCAAGCATTTTCAAAGCTAAATCTAGCTTAACCGTTTTAGAAACATGTCCAGCATTACATGCTCCAACAAAATTAACATTAAATTGATTTATGATGTATTCAAGAAGAATAAGCCATTACTTACAACTAACAAAAATAAGTGTTTTAGAATAATTTCTTGACTAAGTGCATCCATATGGTTTTGACTACTCAACTAATGCTCTCCATTAGAAGGTCCACAAGAATCCACACCACCACGAATCCTCTTCTGAAGATGTTCCAAGCTAGCCACCCGCTGCAGGGAAGCTGTTTCACCCATCTTGCTCCCCCCAACCACTGCCGGGGCATTCTGCTGCCCATTTTCAATTGAAGGAGGAATGTCCCCCAACCCATTGTTGACTCTCAGATCATGGCTGAGCATAGAATTATTAGACGTGGGTTGATAAAAGTGATGATGTGGGTCATCATGCACTGGAACAGCTGCATCAGCTGATGTGTCAGAAGGGCTTCCATCAAATGAAGGCATGTTGATGGGTGATATATCGGACATGGCATGAAACATTGGGTTAAGCCCAGTAATTCTTTTTACAGTCTCTTCAGCCATCTTCACCTAAAAATGAGAATAACATGGAAGGAAATGGCAAACATGTCAGATCCTTGTGAATACACACGAACCAATATTACTTTCCTTTAAATTTAGTTTCTCTCTGGCTCCATTTCAGCTTGCTAGCCAAACCTAGGGAACTTATAAGAAAGAGCCAATAGGTTTACCGTAATATGCTTAAATTAATGCCAACTTAATACATAAAGCAGGGCTATACCTTTGCTCTTAATGTTTCAACATCAGCTTTCAATACTCTGTTGTCAACAGCAGATTCACTGTACTTCTGACTTACATCAGTAAGGCGCTTTAGCAAGGAAGAATTTTCACCTCTTAGCTGATTAACCTAAGATGGAATATAAGGTCAGAATACATACACATTTCTCTGGGAAGGCAAAGAAGAGGGGTAAAAGAAGTCAGGTCTAAAATAGAACATACACACCTGTGTCTCCAGCTCAGTTAAATGAGCCTGCTTTCTTCTTCTCGAGCGTCTGGCTGACTCCCTATTGGAAAGCATCCTGACAGATAAATGTCATTAGACATTGAATTAACCAAAGCGAAGTTTGTCCCTGAATTGAACGAATGGGCATTTTACAATAACACAGGCTAAAAAATTCTTTTATATGACAAAAAAGAATACCAGATAGTTAAGCTTGCCACCAATATAAAAAGTTAATTCTTCAACTTACTGGATAAATTATGAGGAGCATAATCACTTTAAGAGTAAGGCTATCTTCAGAAGAGTTCTGATATGTTTGCATCTGAGATTTATAGAAAAAAGTTGTTCTAGATGCATTGCAACCACATCAACAGTTTGTTCACAATTTGTGAAAAAAGAGAGTGAGCAGCATTAATCTCACTTCAAAGATCTAAATGCCACAGGATGCAGTTTTTCTGGCAGGCAAATCATTCAGTTTATCTAGCAGGAAATCCAACTGAGCAAAACAAGCTTCTAAACTGCTCCAAAGCTAATTAAATGATCTTACAATTAATCCCAAGTATATCTACAAAAAGCACCAACACTTTCTGTAACAAAGTAAATTTTGAGTCAATTTTTACCTCCTTACTCGTTTTACATCAGCAGGGTCCATGTTATCATTTATATCTGTCTCTCCCTCAGCTTCCTCGTCATCTGACAGTTCTCTTGATGATCCACTTGTTGATGGCCTGACTGCAACAGCAGGTTTCTTTTGCATGGCAGGTATGGAAGGAATCCCAACTGGAGCTTTGGCATCTTTATCTTGTAATTTAGATGGGTCATTTCCAGAAGAGCCAGATCCTACAGACAGATATATTTGACATAGTTCAATAGGTGTTATCCATATTATTATTAAGATAGAAAAAAAAAATCAGCCACTAAAGCTGCTCAAAAAATTACTAAACAGATCAGTGAAAGAAAAAATAGCCTTCTGATTAAAACAAAATTGTAGAAATAGATTATGCATTCACCCTACTCATTTAACTTCTAAGCTTTTATACTCACTAATATATTTTACATTCAGCATTCGGCCAACAACATTAAACTTTTTTTTCATGAATGCGATCTACTTCCATCAATGAATCTTCTATGTTTTCATACATATATGCATAAATTTTAATAAACAATACATTCATTTACCGATTCATTCAAACCTTTAAAAGTAGGCTGAGATCCAACTTGAGAAGGATTAGACAACGGCAGTGATCCACTGTCAGGAAAAGTGGCTGGAACTTGAGATTTGATCAGAGAACCCTATGTCAATAAGCAGGAAAAAAAAAAAAATTAGATACTGACACAATGCTAGTGGAAAGAAACGAGGGAAATGGGGGAACCGTAACCCAATTTTTAAACCCAGATATAAACCAAACGTAGTAAATGCAATTTGTAAGAACATGATTGAAATGCAGACAGCCAAAAATAAATGCTAAGTGGCTGAGGTGAATGCTAGACAACATCAACAAATATTTAAAAGCAACAAAACAAAACCCTTTTTATGGAGGCTATTGTAAACCTTTTATGTGGATGCTTCATCCATCTTTCTGTATAGCTATTGGTTGAAAGAACACACTCTGCCATTTTTCCACTGAATCATGTAATAGTTGGGCATCAATATGTTATATGTCGTGTTTAAAGGTTGCTTTTTTGGAAGTAAAAGGCAACCTCCAAGCCTTTTTGCCATTTCCAGTAAAGTTTTTTCATTTCAGCAATAGTCACTGCCTACCACTATCACCTTTTGCTCCAAAACAACACATGCTTCAATAGAGAATCTATGCTTTTCATTGATTTATAGGTCGAAATCATGACAACCAAAAATGGGCTCCAGTTTAAAGTGAATGGCCATACCCGTTTCCCAGTTCTAAAACATTGGTTTAATTTTCAAATTGAAACCACAAGAAGCTAAAATAATAATAATCTCAAAGATTTAATTATTCAGAAGAATCACGACCTAGAATGCTAAACAAAAAAAGGACCATGCAACCAAGACAAAGAAGAAAAAAAAAACTAATCAAGGTGAAATTTTGAGCTTCTCTTCCCTCGAATTTTGGATTTTTATCAACACCCAGATTTTAAAAATAAAAAAACAAGAAGAAAATAGTTAGACGCAGAACTATCAACATTCAACACGCAAGGGACAGATCCAATCCAAATCCAAACCAATGGAAACGTTTTCTTAGCTTAAGCGCCGCAAAATTTTCATATTAGATTCCAGATTTGTCCCTGAAACGCACATTCTATTACGACAAAAAACGAGACCGAGAATTAAATTACCCTAGCAATGGCGACGGCAGCGCACGCGAGATTGAGCTTGCTCTTGAGGAAAGCCTGATATTCCTCTGAATCAACGGCCACGGGAGGAGCAGGAGGAGGAGGCCCATTGGGCAAAACGGCACCGTTTTTGGGAAGGGGCGTGGCGTCGACGCGATCCGGTTTGGGTTGGTGGTTGTTGATCTCGACGATGGCGACGTCATCGTTTCGATCAGCGGCCGAAGAAGAAGAAGGTGGAGAGTTTGCGGCTGTAGCTTCCTGGATGAAGCGCTGGAAGGCCCACTCGGAAGCGCTGCGGTTCATCTTGGAAGGTTCGCCGCCGACAGAGGATGGGATCGGCGGGGACCAGAAGTGGTCGGAGATTTCCTCGACTGAGAAGACCCTATCCATAATTGTGTCGCGTCGTTAGTTTCTTTTGCCTTTGCGTTTTCGATTGATATTATGTGTGCTGTGTTCTGTGTGAAGAAACGATTAGCGGAGGCAGGTACAGAAAACGATAGATAAAGGGCATATCGGTCAAAATAGACAAGGACATTGAATATTTCAACTTTTGCTATCATATGTCAAGTTGTAAGCCTTGTAAGGAATGAGAATCAGAAATTTCGTACCACTTTCTATTATCATTATCATTATCAATTCACCTTTTTTACTAATTAATTAATTGAGATCTTCTTTCCTTCTCCTTAAAAAAAAAAAATCTTCTTTCCTTTAAAAAAAAAATATTATGATTAAGGAATGGTATGAAACAAATATGAATAGATAATCAATAAAATCAATAATAACTCTTTATTCGTTTTTTTACTGAAATGTTGATACATTGACAACTTTATAGCTGAATGGATATTCTATCAACGAGAATGGTGGAAATAATAAGAAATTAAGCCATGGTAAGTTCCGATTCTTAATCTTAATATATTTTTTTTAGAGTAAAAACCCATTTTAATCCACAATTTTTGAGGTATCATTTTTCATCCTGGGGATAAAAAACTCATCAAATAGTTAATGAGAATGATAAGAGATGAAAACTTTAGTCTCTTTGTCTGTTTTCGTCCTGAAAACATCGTTAGTGTGCTTATGTGTATTGTTAGTATGCCCAGGTGTCCATTAATCACGTTCATGTGACCTGTCTTGATGCATCTGGTGTGATACATCTAGTGCATGTAGTCTAGTACATGTACCATGTAGGGACTAATTTGTCCCACAATATAAATTGTCAGGGACAAAATCGAGTTACTTAATTATTATTATTTTTGGTCCTTGACAAAAAATAAAATAAATAAGTAACTCGATTTTATTGGATCAATCCATAATTGTTTTTAAGATTTATTCTGCATAGAGATTGTTGCGTGCATCTAGACACATAACAATACATATCAATACTTTAACGACGTGTTCAAGATGGAGACAAATGGAGGGACTAAAGTGTCTTTCTTTTATCATTCTCGGTGATTATCAGTAAGTTTTTTTTCCTTAGGGATGAAAAATTGTACCTCTAACATTGTGAGAGACTAAAATAGTCTTTACTCTATTCTTTATTAATAAATGATTTATGAGTAACATTACCAATACTTTAACTTATGAGACATTCTTATCTAAAAATGAATTTATCTCTTTTCTTTAGCGAAAATCTTTGTTAACACTTTTATTAATTAGTGTTGCTATTTAGTACGACAGCTTAATGTACGAAATTACATCATATGGAAAGTGTCAAAATTAAAGTGCAATATGTTATAAAAAAATATATATATTTAAGTGCCATTTGAATGGCCAAAACCATTGGAATTCACTTTCGCACGTCAGAGTTCATATTTTAAAGCATTTTGAACATGAGAAATTAGGACTGAATCAAAACTTTTGTGAACATGAAATGCAAATTAGGTTTTAGCTTTTTTTTATTTTATACTTATTGATTTAGATATTATATTAGGCAAAAAAATTCTCCTATTCGATTTTTTGTGTGGTTAATTGCATGTCTAAGTTTTTTCCGATCTATATTAATGGCTTAAATGGCATGAAAAACTAATGTTAATCAAATCTTATGTTTGTAGAGTGTGAGGGCATTTGCAAAATGTAGAGGGATGTGATCGAGTTGTATTTTTTCTTTTCTTTTTTATTATTCTTCGCGAAAGAAATTGTTGTGCTGATTGTCTTGCTATAAATTTGAAGCTAACTCAAATCTCAGCTGGATTCGTTACTATTACTTACATAAGTTTTTTTTTTGCTGTTTCTTGTTCCGTTATTTTACTTTCCGATTGATAAAAAAAACAATGGCGATTTTGTTTTGTATGTTTAATAATTGTGGTGAGAGTAAAATTTCCCGAGTGAATGGCAACAATTTTAAAATCGTATTTATATCTCTTACATTTGATCGAAGTTTTGATTTCATCCTAACAATTATTTATTTATTTATTTATTTATTTACGTTACACATGTTTCACAAGAGTTTTGCTCAAGTATCATGTGAAATCTATGCTGGATTCCACGCAATACACGTCATAAGTCACTTGAATATCATGTATACCAAATGAAATTCATGCCGTCATTTGTTGTTTTATAATTAAACTGTATTAGGTATAAGAACGGAATTAGAAAAGACATTTTGCCAACGAAGGTTGGTCCAGTTGGTAAGGATAAGACTCATAACTCATAAGGTCGTGAGTTCGAATCTCATTGCCGATGTGAGGACCTCATTGGTAGATAATATGTAAGTACATCTATAAGCGTTTCTTGAGCCGTGAGGTATGCCCTGACCCTGGTGTGCCCCCGGGACCCAACTCACCTAAACTTTTTATATATTAAAAAAAAAAAGAATTAGATAAGACATTTTGGATGAAATTGAAATTAAAAAAAAAAATGTACAACTAAATTCAAACTTCGAAAGTTTTTTAAGAATCAATACAAACTTTTTATTAATTCTCTTAATTACTTCAACTCAAACAAGTTCTTAATTACTTAAAATGAAAATAGATATTTAATATTCTAAAAATGTATAAACCGTTTAATATCATTCTCATTAAATAATTTAAAATATTATTAAATTACAAATTATATATGAAATTTTACAATCCTATTTACTCGCGTGGAAGGAAAATGAGGATTGTGTCATGTTATTGTGTAGAATGATCAATTTTCAGTAATATTTATGAATTGTAAAAAGCATATGCCGTACTCGAGACTTTCCAAATACGATCCCATACTTAGTAATAGTACAATTATTAAAAATTGGATTTAATTCATCTGATGAAGAAGGTTATTTTCAATGTGAGAAAGTAAATAGTAACAAAAAAAAGTTTTTTTTATAAATTTAAGCAAAGTGTCAAACATATTAGATTATTTAAAAAAAAAAACTTTTTGGGGATAAAACAACTAAAATGGGAAAAATTCAGTTTTAAAAAACATGTTCTAAATGTTTAAATCTTTTAATGGGTTGAATGTTTTTAACTTTTTTTTTTTTTTTGTTGAAAAAGGGGACCAAAGGCCAACAACGCAAGAAAAATTAGAATTTTTTTATACTTTATTAAATTAAATTAAAAATAGGTACATCATTAATTTCTTACTCTAATAACAAATTCACTACAAATAGCCAAATTTTTAGCCAACGAAGGTTGGTCCAGTTGGTAAGGATACGATTCATAACCCACAAGGTCGTGAGTTCGAATCTCACTGCCGATGTGAGGACCTCGTTGATAGGTAATCTGTAAGTATATTTGTAAGCGCTTTTTAAGTCGTGAGGCGTGTTCTGACCCTGGTGAGTCATCGGGACCCAACTCACCTAAACTTTTATATACCATAAAAAATCTTAAAATTTTCAAATGACGTGATAAGACCAGGCCCATTTCATTTAGGAATAAATTCTTCCTAGCTATTCAATTTATCTTCATCTTCTATCCGTTCACAATTACAATCCTACATTATGCATTCAATTGTGACAATTCAGTTTGGCTTTAAAACATTAGTTGTAATCGTCGGATGCATAATGTTGAATTGTAATTGTATAGATGATGAGAGAATGGAGAATCCATGTCCAATGTTCTTTCTCTTTTTTCTCATCCTTTTGGTTGGCCTTCTTATGCATCCTAATCCATATATCCACCTTTAAAAATTCAAAGTCATCCAATCTCTACGACTCTACCTATCGCTTTCTTCAACAATTTAGAAGTTTGTAATTTTGGAATCAATCTACTTAAATACACCATATTCTGATATTCTTCTCTCATGGCTCACACAACTTCTCCTCTGTTTATCATACTTTGAACGGTAGCATCCACAATCAGACAATCCTTAAACTTTCACCTAGTTACAAAAAGTCGTCCTAAAATTTTAAATCCTCTAATTTAGTCTTTTGTGGTTTTTCAAATTTCATCAAGTTAACTAACTAAGAGTGCTACACGACATCGCAAGAAAATGTAAAATATCTCAGAGTAGTGTTCTAAGCAAATTTGTAAAGGTTTATATTTAAGCAACAATATTTTATTTTCTATCCATTAATATAACTGTGAGCAGTGGCAGACCTTCCTTAGGCTTGAGGGGAGCAACGGCTCCCCCCAATCATTTTTAATCAAAAAAATTTAATAAAAAAATATTAGTAAATCACCCTAAAAAATACCATAGTGTAATTAATCTATAGATCTAATTGATGAGCACTATTAGTTATAAATGTTTTTTTACTATATCAATTAATCATAAATTGTTACATCATTAAAAATGTTTAACTTTTATTACAATTATTCTATAATTCATACATAAAGTAATATGTGATTGATTGATAGTGTAAATTAACATCTTCAATTAATTTCAGGTGTTTTAGGAATATACATTTATCTTGAAAAGATACAAGAACACTTGTAATTCGTTAGAAAGACCCAAGATGAAATTAGTATAACTACAATATTTCACTTCAAAAGCATTATTTATATTAGTTTAAACCATTGACAAAATTATATATTATTATTAATTATAAATTTTGAGTAAATTATTTTAGTTAGTACTTAGTGACTCCCCCGGAATATTTGATCAAGATCCGCCACTGACTGTGAGGATATTTGGGGTTATTTTGTAAAATTTGAAGGGATAAGTTATAAAAAATTTAAAATATATAAAGTGATTCTCTCTCTTATTTGAAATTTTTTCCAAATGTTAAAAGATTCATCTTCTTTTAAAACATATTTTTTAAAGAAGTCTAACCAAACAAGTTTGTTAACAATAGCATCAATAATACTGATAAAAAAATTAGCATCAATAATTAAAAAAAATGTTTATTTGAGGGGAAAAACCTAAACAAAAGGACTTTAAATTACAAGAAATACAGCAATTTAAAAACTCAATTACAAGATTCGATAATTTGAAATGCTTATTAAAATTGGTCGAATGTTATGTTCATTATTTTTTGCTTTGAAAAAAAATTTTTTGAACTTTCCTCATTTCACGTCAGAGTATACCTTGTAATTCTGTGCCGAAAATAATTACACCATGCAACTGTTTTGTGGTCTTGCGTTAATAAGTACTCCCTCCGGTCTCTATTGTAAGCAAAAATTAAATGGGACACACATATTAAGATAGTTAGTTGATCTCATTTAAAAGAGTCATTGGGAATAAAAAATTAAGTTTGTTACCTAAATTACCCTTCTTCTTATTTATTATACTTGTGTTATTGAGAATAAAAGGAGTCATTGGAAAACAAAATTTGTATTAAATGAAGGGTATTTTGAGAATAACTTCATTAAATGAGAAGAAAGTAGTTGAAATTTGCTTATATTTTGGATCAAAAAATTTGGAAATTTTTGCTTACATTGTGGACCGGAGGGAGTAATCTATGATAAACTCATAAACATATACTCCATCCGGTCCATATTATAAACAAAAAAATCCAAAATCTTTTGATCCAATATATAAGTAAAATTTATTTTCCAATGACTCATTTAATGACATTATTCCTAAAATACCCTTCATTTAATATAAATTTTGTTTTCCAATGACTCCTTCTATTCCCAACAATACAAGTAACTTCTCATTATCATAAAAGGGTAATTTAGGTAAAAACCTAATTTTTTAACTAAATTAAATGAAATTAACTGATCACCTTAATATATGTTTTATATTAATTTTTTGCTTATAATATGAATAGAAGGGAGTATATTTTTAAAAGAAAAATGTTGAAAATTGAGCCTGTGAAACGAAATTAAGGGCATGGAGTAGGATCAGGGAAACAGTCGAGCCCACTATGGTGTTAATGTGTCCCATGAGAGCACACACGCATAAAGTGACAAATGCTTTGAATTTGGAGTTGATCATTGTAGAATGTTAAATTACGATAGGAATCTCAAGCTCGAACAGAAACGACTTTTCAAGAAACCAAGGGAGGATTTAGTTTGAGGTCTCCAAACCCCAATCGGAGGGTTCCACAATCGCTTTCCTCTTTGAAGACACACTTCAACTTCACTTCTCTTGAAAGTTGAAAGCTTCCTTTTAATCTTTATTTATAGCTGTTGCCACCATGCTACTCTCTGTTTTGTTTGAGGGCGGCTTTATTGACTTCAGATTGTAACCAAAAAAAAAAAAATATATAAGCTCTCAGTTGATGTCATAAGTGCAAAAATAGTATGTGTTCCTACATGGGTCGAAGAGTAACAAATTGATACACGAGCTGCTTCTAGGGTGAGCAACCTTGACAAGTTGCTCACCATGATCAATCCCCTTTTTGAAATAAAATTTTTGTTTTCAGTCCCTAAGTTGAAAATTTTGTTTTTCAATCGGTCCCTTCCTCATCTGCCTCACCACCTCCTCCCACGCCCCTTTCTTCTTTGTCGTCATCATCATCAAGCCACCACCTTCGCCACCATCTTTTCCGGCGAATACACCCACCTCCCTCACGCTTTCTAAGGTACTGCTCTCGTCATTATTGATCATATTCATCGCCACTCCGGTCAGCTTCGTCGTCACTCCGGTCATCTTCTCCGGCCAGATCTGCTCCCGAGCGATATTTTCACCGTCGCGGGGCGCTCTATTGGCAGTCATTCCTACCCTAGCACCCATTCTTCCCTTATATCTCACTCAAATCCTCCCTCAAAGACCACCAACAAGCGAATCCTCTTCCTCTTCTCATACTTCTACGGATGCTAGGGTGCTCTCCCACCGTACAACTTCGAATCTCCTTTGTCCGCGGTTGTCAAAAAACCTCGGCGAGTCCCCCCCGCCGTATTCGTGAAGGCGCCGCCATGATCCGCATCAAGGGCGAGGCCGACACCAGCAACATCATCGAGGCCAATAAAAAAAACTTTTGCACCACTTTTCCGAAGCTTGCACATCATCGGGCCGACACTGGCAACATCATCAGGTTTGTTGTTTTATGTGTTTCTGCTCCTTGGGGTTTTCATATTAGGAATTTGCAAAATAGATTTGGGGCTTTGGATATAAGGAAAGGAAGATATTATCTGTGTCAGAAAAAAAAAAGGGTATGTTAAGTCTTGAATTGGCAAAACTTGCAGAAAAGGATAAATTGCCAAAACAAGAGTCCTCTGTCACGAGCAGAGGGGTGGCAGCGCGCGAGTGCAGCTTTGGACTGAGGTGAGGGGAGTCTTCCTGCCGTCGAGCAATGATACCGACGACACGTTGTCGGAGCAAGGGAGGGACGGCGACGACGTAACAAACGACATTAGAGTGGAGTTGGAGTGAAGGACGAATACACAAAGAGAAAATGAATTAAGGACAGGAAAATAAATTTTTTTTCTTTCAAAAGAGCCCTTGCCCATGGTGAGAGACTTGTCATGTCTCTCACCCTAGAATTTGCCTTGATACACGATACGTGTGTTTGGAACTTGTAGCATTCTGACTCAATGACTTAACTTTGTTTTTCTGGCTCTGATACCATGTTAGATTCCAACAAAAAACCAATTGATATTAAGTGGAATTGCTCAACAGATATTTAAACCGCACCGCGGGATTAGAGACAGGCGACGTGGGACTTTCAACAAACTTCATTTCTTATACAAAATTGTTCCATAGCAATAAACTCTACGAAAGATGCATTCAACTAACTCATTTAGTGTTTTTTTGTTTGTTTGTAGTTCAGGTACAAAAATAGGAGCGATGACGATGATGATTGAAAAAGCAAATTAAGTAGCCCCCATGTCTCTAGAAGGCAGCTATATCTCCAAACATCACTAGCACTACAAAGCAGCCGCCGGTGGCCCCAAGCCCTACTTGGTATCATGCTGTCATGATGTGTCTATTATCAAATTGTAAATGGCAATTGGCAAGTCATCTTTGAATTTTGATAATATCCCGGGATAGCATATGATATCCCACGTCAATTTATTGCTTCTTCATGTGGTTATATTTTTCACAATAGTATCTTCTCCCTCTCTCTCTTCAGCTGGCACTATCGTATCTTTTTTTCTTTCTCTAATGGCCTGGCACTATAATACTAATATAATACCATATTACTAATTATTCGTCTTGCTGTTCTCTTTTACTTGCATTTTTCTTCCATATTTCCATACCTGGCTTTACCTGTGGCATCTAGTTTGTAATAAAAATTTTTTTTTTGTTTTATTACACTATTACTCTCAGAGGCGGACCATGGTGGGGGCGGGGGGGAGCAACGGCTCCCCCCAAAAAAAAAAAAAATTTTAGAATAATTTTTTTTTAGGCACCCCTCAAAACGACGTCGTTTTGGGGGTGTAGGTTTTGAAAAAATTAGAAACCCCGTATCAGACAGCGTCGTGCGTGGGGGATGGGTTCGAAGCATGTTTTCGAGCTTGAGGAGTAGGAGTAGGACCACTTGTACCTGTACGCCGCCTCCACCGCCGCTTTCGTCGACCACCGCCGTGTTCTCCGTCGAGGCGTCGACCACTTCATCGCAATATCCGCCTCTGGTTCTCTGTCTGTCTTCAACTCATCGCGCATCACTGTCTGTCTCGCCTCTCGTCGTGGCCGCCACTCAACCACCGCCACGGCGCCAGTCCACCTCTGGTTTCTGCTCGGCCTCGACAGCTCCAACTTGGTAAGGTAAATGTCTCACTCTCATGTCCATTTAAATCAGAAAATCAGAAGAGAAGAGGATGAAAATCAAAATAGAGAAATGTGTTTACATTGTATAGGATGATAGGAATGCTGAAAGCCTGAAATGATATTGTCATATTGATAAAATGGATTGAGTTATTTGCTTTGCTTTGCTTTGCTTTGTGGTTTGTGCTATTTGCTCTGTTCTGTGCGCCACTGTCTCCTGTGTGTGGGTCGGTGGTGAGAAATAGAATTGTGAGATTTGTGTAGAAATTGAATTATGGGATGCAATGTGCCTTTAATTTAATGTGTGGGGTTCATTCAATGCTTTGCCCTGCAGTTTGCACATGTGTGGGGTTCAGTTCAATTATTTTAATATGGGTGTGGGTGAGTGGGTAAGATATTAGTGATGGAAGATATTGTTGCTAATGGTAATATAATTTTCAGGTGTGGTATAATTTTTTTTAGAAGAAACAATGATCAAGAATAAGAAAATTGATTCATTTTTCAAGAGAAAATCTTCCAACAAAGATGAAAATTGTGTAGCTTCAACATCTCAACTTCAAGAGCATAATCCTAATGATCAAGTAGTCCAACCGGATGAGCAACCTTTCAAGATTCCAAAAGTCACGGTTGATAAAATTGATGTTAATTCTTTAGAGCGTGACCCTAGCAAGCGTCCCCAAATTTGGGAATATCCAGTGAATCAAAGAGATGAAGTTCGAAGAGCTTATCTAAATTGGGGTCCCTATCAATGTCAACTTGAAAATTATCCTCTCAATGGGGATAAACATCCAAGGCGATTTCCATCTACTTGGTTCAAGATATTTCCTTCATGGCTAGAGTACTCTCCAACTAATGATGCGGCTTATTGTTTGCCTTGCTACTTGTTCTGTAAAAAACCAAGTGGGCATCCTGGAGCAGACGTCTTTACTAGAAAAGGATTTAGAACATGGAGAAAAGTTAATTCAGGGAAGAATTGTGCATTTCTTAATCATATTGGAGAGAGTCCTTGCTCATCACACAACAATGCACTAAAAGCTTCTCGGGACTTGTTAGATCAACCCATGCATTAATATGTTATTTTGAATTACACTAAAATTATATATTGTGCAGGTTGGTGGCTGTTCTGCTACTTAGCATTCGGTTCCATGCTTTTTTGCGGTTCCATGCTTTTTTGCTTGCCTTTTGTAATGTTCAGTTTGTTCAGAGGTTTTGGTGTTACTGTAGGTAGGGACTTAGCATTTTAGTTGTTGTGATTAGTACTGACAACTTTGATATTTTGTATATGGGCTCGGGTACCCCTTGTACTCATTTATATATAAATTTTTTGCTTATAAAAAAATATTACATTATTTTAATTGTTAGTTTATGGCTCCCCCCAAAAAATTGTTCAAGGTCCGCCACTGATTACTCTTAAGCAAAAAATAATGTTTTTAGCAGTATTATAATTACACTAGTCCTGCTCCTCTTTTGATTTCTATTGTATATGGTTAGAATACCCCTTGTACTCTCAATTCAATATTTTTTTTCGCTTAGCATCTAGTTTGTAAACAGTTGTTGGACATACGTAAGGAGTTTAGTCTGGACCGGATCATTGGTCATTCTGGGCCAATATATACGACCCACTTCAGTAATTCATTGAATAAACCCATCTCATTGATATGGGCTGATAGGATGGATCGCACTTATCCATAAGCTGATATCTAGGCAGTATCCAAACTTGCCACCTTGCAAATAGAAATAAACAAAAGAAAAAAGAAAAAAACTTATTAATATTGGTTTTCCTTGTTCAATGTTCATCAATCATCACCATACATCAAACAAACATAGTATATATTTTTCTATAATAGAATGAACAGATAAAATAATAATAATAAGAATAAAAAGGAAGGTGCATGATACATCTTAACCATTCGGCGAGATTTTCTAACGAAGAAATGATAAGAGGTTTGGGCAATCAATAGATACCAAGAAGTGAACAATCAAAACAAAATGTACATGAGACCAAAGCAAAAGCAAAATGGCCGTGTCTGTTTTGTATTTATTTAAATTTGTTAAAACATTGTGGATGGTACCAACTCCCATTCTCAGCTGTGCAGAGGAAAGCAGTTTCCAGGTAGCTTCCCTTCCCCAAATGGAAGGTCACCTTTCTGTCCGGCTTCGAAATCTCTTCAGTTTGGTTAAGAACTTAAGATGAATAAATAAATGGTTACTTCAACTTTTACTCGTGTGCATGCACGTTATAGGTGCATAATATTTTTTTTTCCCACTTATGTAAGGCGTGTATTTTTAATCGGTAATTTTTTCGATTTCCTATCGTGATTGATTGACGTAAAGATATATTATATCATTACGTTAATAATATAATGTTGTGAATATATGTAAACATAAATAAAATGCATATTTTAGTATTAAACCGACCTTAGACCTGGTCGAGTGGTGGTGGATGATATAGAAATAGAAATGCGATATTCGTATTGCAATGACAAAAAAAGTTGTTGGCGGACAAAAAAACCACCAAGCTGCTCATCATACATACGATAGGACCATCGGGAAAAAAATTGATCAAAATCAGATCCGAAGAAAGAATTGTGACGAATCTCGCAGGTCTAAATGAAAAAACGAAAGAAAAGTGCTTTTCTCGAGAAAGTGCTAGAAAAACGAAACAATAGAGAAATGAAAAGAAAGAAAAGAAAATTGCAGCGAAAGTTTTTCCTCATGGTGGATATTACGGGAGCTCTGATACCATGTTGAAAAACACGGAGAGAAAAATCTAAAAAATCTAGAATTGATATAATGAGAAAGGTGTTTACAATTAAGTGTAGGATATTATATACTAATCCTAACCAAGCTAACTAATATCTTAACCAATTTGCAATTATATCTAACATAGATAAAGTCCTTCTCAAAGTGACGTATCCAAAATCCCAATATTTAATCATGCATGTAATTCATATAATTTACTTATATAAAAAAAATAACTTTCTTTTAAAAGTGCCCTGGCTTAAGCTCTTAAGCTACTGTTTCTCTAAGAATGATATGTGTCATTATTCTCTGTCAAAGCTCTTTATTATTGTTTACTTTTTTTTTTGCAAAAAGTTTTTGAAAAAGTTTTTAAAGACTTAATCCATCCTCTCTATTGAGCTTGAAGTCATAACCAACAATTTTATGGTGAATTCAATCGAATTCTATATATTATTTCGACATCTTTTCGGATTTTTTTAACAAAGTCTATGAACGACATAAGTAAATCTTTGACCATATTGTATGTGCTTTTTTGAAGCAACATTTTGAAATTTAAAGTTTTCTTCGTAAACAAAGAAAGAAATATATATCGAATGGTGTTGGTCATTTTGAGTATGTAATTGTTAAATGCATTTTTTATCGTACGTTGCTCAATCATATATTATCGTATTATTAAAAATATTTTTTTACCTTAAAAACCATATATGAAAATATAATTAATTAATAGCATACAAAACTTTATCAAAATTAAAAATTTATAAGGTATACATTTTTTTTTGAGGCAATAAGGTATACATTAGATGAGCAGGATATTCTGAATCCTAAAAGTAAAACCATAATATAAAATAGATTTTAAAACAAAATTGTAAATATAACCTAACTAATATGCAAGCAAGATTTTAGAAGAAGAAAAAGATTGGAATAGGGGTTGACATATATGGTGCATTCCGCTCACATTAGCTGTGACTTGGGTTCGATTTCTAGATCTCCTTTGTTGGTAAGCAATATATAAATTCCACTATAAATCCTCCTCACTGAGGTTGATGGTATTCCCTGACCTTGCAATGTGGCATGCCTTTCCCCAATCTAAACTTTTTGTTATAGAAAAAAGAAAAAAAAAAGAATAATTGTTAGAGTAATGATATTTGTACATCAAAATGGGACATTATCTGGTGTTTCCTTTTTTTTTTTGTGTTTCCTTTTTTTTTTTGTATTTTTGATAAGCGTGTATATAAAAAAGATAAAAAATAAGTAAGAAATAAAAATAAACATATACGATATCATATATGATGTCAAAAAATTGTATTCAAATATCACAACTCTAATTGTTATTATGTGGTAGGAGGAAAGAAATGAGAAAGGAAACGTTGTTATTGTGTGTGCCGATTATTATAATGTGTGGCAATCCCCTTCTCATTTTCATTCTATATATAGCATTCTCAACTGCCGAAACCTCTCAAACCATTTTCTATCCCTTTTCCCTTCACACATTATCTCTATCTCTTCTCCCACCTCTCTGTTTTTCTTCTGCACGCCCAGGTACATTCCTCAATTCCCTTTCTTTCTTTTGTTCCAGTTTAGGGTTTAAGCTTCACTCTCGTGGGTTTATCTTTAAACTGTCATAAACGGCTTACCTGTTGTCGTTTTTATCTCTGATTCTGAACACCCTTTTTTTTTTTTTTGTGTGTTTCACTATCACCCCATTATTCTCCGTATTATATATTCCTTGTATTATGCTATGTTTCAATTCAATACTATGAACAAATAGATTCTACTTTAGTTATGGATGATGGGTTGTTGATGTTTTTCCTTTAACCACTTCCAAAGTTCTAAAAAATTGTTTTTTTTTTAATTAAAAAAAAGGTAAAGGTTTTCTTTTTGCCAACTACAGTGAGTTAATCGTTTTCATATGCTTCCGTTATTTTATTGCATCGTAGTATCTCTTATGTGCCCGCATGTGTTGCATGTTGTTCTTGTCCCCTAGTCTCGCGGTGTTTCTCAGACTGGTTATTCCTTAAATACAGGAACTTTATCTTCCCTGCTGTCACTTTCCCCTTTGCCTCACAACATTCCCACAGTGAAAATTGTTTTGTTTTTGGAGTATCTGATCATGTTTTGAGCTCAATTTTTAACCATTTAAGCTTATCTTCCTAATTCATTTGTTGTGCAGAATGGGGAGTAGTGGAAGAACTGACTATGGTGCTTATACTTATGAGAACCTTGAGAGAGAGCCTTACTGGCCATCAGAGAAGCTTAGGATTTCCATCACTGGGGCTGGTGGTTTTATTGCTTCACACATAGCGCGGCGCCTCAAGACCGAGGGGCATTACATTATTGCTTCCGACTGGAAGAAGAACGAGCACATGACTGAGGACATGTTCTGTGATGAATTCCATCTTGTTGATCTCAGGGTCATGGATAACTGCCTGAAGGTTACTAAGGGGGTTGACCATGTTTTCAATCTCGCTGCTGATATGGGTGGGATGGGTTTTATTCAGTCCAATCACTCTGTTATTATGTACAACAACACAATGATTAGCTTCAACATGATTGAAGCTGCCAGGATTAACGGCATTAAGAGGTTAGCCATCTTCAATATCATTTCGGCTTATATGTTTTTGTACCAATAATTGTACAAACATTAATGTTGTGGTATCACTTTTAATTATATATGGTGATGATATACATTATCCATGTAAAAACTTTTTGTTTTTCAGGTTTTTTTATGCATCTAGTGCTTGTATCTATCCTGAATTTAAGCAGTTGGAAACTAATGTGAGCTTGAAGGAGTCTGATGCCTGGCCTGCTGAGGTTTGTTGGTGATCTTTTTAATTGTTGGTTCTTCATTTTCACATTCACAGTAGGAATGGGATTAATGTGTTTAGTTTTATGACTTTCTATAGCCACAAGATGCATACGGGCTAGAGAAGCTTGCAACAGAGGAGTTATGCAAGCATTATAATAAGGATTTTGGAATTGAGTGCCGCATTGGGAGGTTCCATAACATATATGGCCCTTTTGGGACATGGAAAGGTATGCTCTTAACTGAATTGCAAATTTTTGTAGTTTTGTCCTACCCAAATGTGTGAATTAGCAGACATTTTTTTATTTTATTTTTTTATATTTGTTAACCTTTGGATTTAATAAGTTTGTTGCTTTCTTGTTTTGTCATATACAGGTGGAAGAGAGAAGGCTCCTGCTGCTTTTTGTCGAAAGACACTCACTTCCACTGATAGATTTGAGATGTGGGGAGATGGTTTGCAAACACGATCATTCACCTTCATTGATGAATGTGTTGAAGGCGTACTTAGGTAAGTCAAGCTAATTTTATGGCTCATGCAGCTAAAATCCATGTGTTTGTTTTCAAGGGTTTCTCGTTTGAAATTAAAATTTTGAATTTGTGGTTTTTGTGAATGATGAAAATGGAGGCAGTGGAGTAAATTTTCATGTTAAGCTATTCTAAGGAGTTGTCAATCTTGTTACTAGATTTCTTTGCAAAACCAGCTATTTTAAATTGGGTCCTTTTGAAAGAAAAATTATTAGCTCAATCAACATGATTGGATTAAATGGCTACATGAGGGGTTCAATAGGAAAAGACAACATAATGTTTATCATTCAAATATGAGCATCTTTCATCTATTTCTCGAGGTAGTTCTTATTCTATAATATGACATAACATTGTGGTTCATTGATGTGTTTATAGATTGACTAAATCAGACTTCCGCGAGCCAGTAAATATTGGAAGTGATGAGATGGTGAGCATGAATGAGATGGCTGAGATTGTTCTTAGCTTTGAGAACAAGAATATCCCTATACATCACATTCCTGGCCCAGAGGGCGTTCGCGGTCGTAACTCAGACAACACACTGATAAAAGAGAAACTTGGCTGGGCTCCAACCATGAAGTTGAAGGTATTAATTAATATTAGTAATATTTGGATGAAATCACCTTCCTATTTCCACTCTATAATTTATTCCAAGTTCAGATTAAGGTTTAATTTGTTGAACAATCACAGCTCATAGGTCAATTGCACCTTGTTCAGTATAATAATGTGATTTTGTATAAAATGGATTCTCCCTTCTGTTCTGTGTCTAAACAACTTTTTATCCCATTTGGGGCCTTCATCTATTTCAAGAAAGAGTAATGGAATGTTTGTCTTCTACTCAACCCAAAACTTCCTAGTTGACCTTATTGTCTCCTACGTTTTGATCTTGTTGGTCATCCACAGGATTGTGTTTACTTACAGTATCTCAATTCTGATATTGTAGGATGGGCTGAGGATTACATACTTCTGGATTAAGGAGCAGCTTGAGAAGGAGAAGTCTCAAGGTATCGATCTATCACGGTATGGAACATCCAAAGTGGTGCAAACTCAAGCCCCAGTTCAACTAGGCTCACTTCGGGCAGCAGATGGCAAAGAATGAAGTGGTTAATGCGTATCTGTAGTAGACACCTATTTGGTTCAAGTAAAGAGTTGGCTTTTATAGTTTTATATTGCTATTTAGTAGAGTTCTCTGGTTATGGTTAACTAGCTGTTAAGATTTTGTTATATTTGCGGTATGTTCATGGGTAGAACGGAAGCCTTGATGCTCCTATTGTATTTTATATATCCTTTTTAAGGCACTACTTGAGGTGCTTAAGGTGGTGTTACTACACTAGAAGCTAAAGTATTTCATTTGAGTCTAAATCAACAAATAATGAGCATATAATATATTTTTTTCCTGAATCTCGATGTCTTGGTACCTATGTTGTGGTAGATATTTTTATTATTTTAGCTTAAAGCTGTGTGATGGTCTTACAAAGGCAGTTTTGCTGTTTGACAGAGGAGGGATAAATTTTTGTATTTTTTCCTAACATTCGCAATGAAGTCTTTGGATTATCTTGACTTGAAAAGTGAGCAGGTAGAATCAACCAAGAGTATATGCTGCATGCTGTTTTAGTCCATTTCTTTTAATCCTTTTCACCCTTTTTGCTTGTGCATGTAGTTGTCTATTAGCACTCATTAGCTCTCGAAGGGGCCCATAGCAGTCTTTTCCTTTTGGCTAAAGGCTTATCGTTTGAGGCTGTATGGCTCCTTTAATTTTGTTTGTTCTTGGAAAGAAAGATGGACCAAGGCTTAAGTCAGACAAATGAATAGGGCCAGAAAAAAGTGCCATTTTATGATTGAGGCTATTCCTATGATGACCTCTCATAGTAAAAGAGTAATGAATTCCGTTTACTTGCATCTTGATTTGATACTAGCATAACAATTCACTTACATTTATATTTTATATATATATATATATATATATATATATATATATATAAATATTGATAGTTTTTAACTCTACAATCTGCCACTGGATATCAAATCCGGTGATAGAAAAAACATTATTGAACTTGGTTATAGGATTGACTGTCTCATTCACGGTGAAGGTTATGGTGTACCACCCACCAAAATGGTGTAGTGGTGCACCACCCAAGTGCCTTAATGTGGACCAATCAACAAGCCACTTGGGATAGTTGACCATTCAACTCATTTTCCAATTTTAAAACATCAAACATGTCATGTATTTGCAAAAG